>CM060360.1:67435914-70155914 GCA_030545235.1 Helianthus tuberosus
ATGTAGCCAAATGGTGTAATATATATAAATTATAAAGGATTTAGCACTAAGATGTGACAACTACTGAAATTTGGATCACTTGTGGCCTCAGCCCCTATCGAAAATAATACTACAAGCCATCTGGGATAATATGCTTGACCAATAAATAATTCATATGTATATTTAAAGATGGATTCAAATGAGAGACTAAATATTTAAAAAGTGCATTCACAAATGAATAGCTTTATTGAAATTTCAAATGATTCTACGTATTAGTGGTTCTCATTTGTACCCACTCCCATTGGGCTTGTTCTACAAAGCCTATTTTTAGTAGAGAGCTACTCAACTACAACCGCATAAATAGGAGAAAATGAGGTGGTTATGTAGTTACATAATCACCTTATGTGTCATACTTTAAGCAAATAATACAAGTGTTTATACGATGCCCATAATTCTTTACTTAAAATTGGTTTTGTAAATAAAGCATAATATTAAGAAATATATAGCATATATGACCTACCTGAGCCTCAAAGTGTAAACTTGGCTTAAATGAATCGGTTTGATCAATGTCAGAAGTGGGTGGTGAGTATGAGTGTATGACGCCTTTTCAGCTTCATCTTGACTCATCCGTTTATTGGTTGAAACAAAGTTTTCCTGCACCACAACTTCTACGCCGCCTTCAATGGTCCACTAAGAAACTGCTATCATTACTCAAGTATGTGTAATCCGTCAAGAGCAAAGCATTCTGAAAAAAAATACTATCAGATGATATTGAACACAAACACTAGCTCTACAAAAATTAGAAACCATATTTTACTTCAGCACCTCCAAGTAGTCGAGTACAGATATATTGGACTTGGAGTTAATTTTGGCTGGAACTAATGTATATGTTAATGTAAAATCTTATCCATCGGAAGTCCGTGTGACCAAGAAATGTCAAATAATGTACCATATCTCTTGTGCATAGTTTTTGAAGAAGATGTAGAAGAGGGCGTAAATCCCTGTATTTTTCAGCATTGCTTCACTTTGTAAATTGCTTGAAATGCTTACGGATATCTGAAAGATACAAGAAATTATACAAAATTAAAGACAACATAACTACTGATATAAAAGAGATACATCCACCCAGTCAACAACAACCTTGAGTAAGAGATACACGACTGTCGACTGATCACATCCAACAATAAGCGATCACATCATTAATCTCTTATTGCTAATAGTGAAAGAAGTAAGGTTAAGAGTCAGCGTTTGATTATACTATGTGGCGTGTATCAAGCCTGAGAGCTTATTCCCAGTCATTTTAAGCTTCACTAAACCTCTGGGTTGACAGAGTTTGTCCAGTATGCCATCGGTGAAGGTTATTATTCCCCAATTACAGTCCTTGCAGTTTCAACAAACCACCTAATTCCACAGGTATCTCGCCAAAAAACATGCTGCTTGATAAATCTAAGGTGGTGAGGTTTGTTAACTTGTCCAAAGCTTTCGGGGATTTTGCTAGAAAGATCAAATAAACCACAATAACCGCCTTGGTTCGTGCACCTCCGCACCTCCATCTACAACATAACACACAACACAAACGACAAAATTGATAGTAAATCTGAGATAACAGAGGCTAAAAAAAGATAAACCTACCAGGTGAAATCTAACCAGATGTCACACCCCGACCACGTAGAACATACAAAACGTGGCGGAAACATCGGGGAGTGTTGTAACAGAATTAATGTTTCACAACCATGGAAATTTAAGTTTCGTTTTATTGCTTAAAAGTGTTACAATGTCTTAATAAACAAATAAATACAACATAATTAACTAGTCTTGCATCTTTTATTGTCACTAAAGCCCAAGTCTGCCTATGTGTATCTTGATCATCTTATGCAACAGCTCCTGAAAAACACATGTGAAAATAGGTACGTCAGCATAAAAATGCCTGTGAGATACATAGGTTTTGTGAAAATAAGATTCATGACTTATGTTTGAGAAAATGTTTAGTCATGAACCTTGTTATTTGCTTTGTCTTTTAAATCATTTGAAAAACGATAAGATCAGATGATAAGTATAAATAAATGTAAGATTAAATGAATAACCAAGTAAAATATGTTTGCATAAGATAAGTTGTTTATAAATCAATGTCTTGTGAAAAGTATGTTATTTGTATGAAATGTTCTATGTCTCAAACTGAAATGATTCAAATAACGTTACGACATGTAATACCATACAAACACTTATATATAGGAAGTACCAGCGGCGTATCCACCATGCTTGTATCATATTACACACGCATCGTTACTTAATCACTTAATCAAACCAAACCAAACAATGTAAAATGTTCATGTCAAGATGTAAATCATGTCAAAATATCTATGTCAAATATCCATGTCAAATGTCTATGTCAAATATCCATGTCAAATGTCTATGTCAAATATCCATGTCAAATGTCTATGTCAAATATCCATGTCAAATATCTATGTCAAATATCCATGTCAAATGTCTATGTCAAATATCCATGTCAAATGTCTATGTCAAAATGTCATGTATGGCAAGTGAAATGTCTTAACTAAACCATATGCACAAAAACAAAGTATTGAAGTAAAACTTGGTTTAAATCAAAGCTATGCTTTGTGTAAATGCATGCAAATATTTAATATGAACATTTATGCGGTATTGTGAATATGCATACATCCAAGCCTTGCGACTGTGGTGATAAACCCTTTAAACAAATTAAAGGTCTATCTGTCTTATATCATCGAATTCGGTCATTCCTTTCATCCCCTTTCCCTGGGACGTCCGGAACGGGAGTTGTCAATTCCTATGGTACCACTACCTACTAACGAACGGCATGATCGGTGTTAATGAATGTATTGTCCCATGTAAACAAACCAAATGTCATACCAAAATGTAAGCATGTGATGAAAACAATGTACTAAGTATGCACGCAATGGACATACATAGCATAAAATGTAAATGTAAAACGATGTACTAAGTATGAACTAAATGGACATACATAGCATAAAACACAATGAGATCATGTACTATAATGTACTAACGAACATAGCAGGTATATGATGTGAAAACATGTAAAGCATGAAAGTAACAAGTAGGCACATGTGTTCCACCCCAAAACAGTTTGGAAAACAGTAAAAGAGGGGTCTATGTACTCACTTGAGATTGCTCAGTTGTCTAAAGATAACCACCAAGCAGTGCTAGAGATCTCGAAATCAAACGGCACCTAATATAGGTAACTATGTTAATAAACCGGACCTAAATCGGAAGACTGGGTAGCATTAGGGTTTGTAAACCAAACGAGTGTGGAGACTCGTGTGATATGGTTTAACAAAGCCTACATACTAAATGAAACCTAACATAACTGCCTACGACCCATTACGACCCGTTTAGGTAGCTTATGCTACTTTAACGCGTCGTTCGCGTGAAACGCGTTCGGACCGCCTAACTAGTTCTACGACAAGTGTTATATGCCTAAACATGTTACATAATCAGTTATGTGACAAAAGTTTAGGTTACATATGCTTAATTACCAATTATACATGAAAATGGTATTCTGGTAATTTACCTAAAGCATATAAACTACCTATCATACAACTACTTAAACGATGTGACCATAGGGTATAACCTCGGAAGGTTATTCCCTACACTATGGTCACCTAATGTATTTGGTCGGATCCTAATGATCGACCAAACTGGGTCCGGTTCGAGGTATAAGCGATTTATCAGATCGCTTACCCTACGACCCTAGACAACGTGGTAATCAGTAGGCATAGTCCCAAGGGACTATAACCAACGTGATTACACTCACGTTGCGAAGTTCAAACGAACTTCGCATTGACCATTACTGGTCAACGCTGAAAGTCAAACAAAGTTTGACTTTCTGACTCGAAAAGCAATAAAATAAGGAAAAGAACGAAAGAATACTTACGAAGGGTCCCCGAATGCTAATCCCGATCCAAGAACTCAGGTATGAAACAATGGTTTCAACTTAAAGCTCTCAAATCAGAATTCTAGTGGTTTAAAACAATGGAAAGCATGGGGTATATATAGTTTTCGGTCCACCGTTAAGATCGTTTCATGTAAACCGTGCTTTAATCGCAACCGTACATGTGTCGGGACCTTATGGTGACTAAAATTCCATCCTTATCAGCTGACTAGATAATTAGGAATGTGTGGTTGAGGATCAAACATGTGCAAACAGCTGTGAAATACACTGCATCTGGTCTGCAGACCCCTAGCGCACCGCTACGCTAAAAGTGTAGCGCACCGCTAGGCCCTAGTTTGGCAGAATTACACTTTTGGTCCCTGTATTGCAATCAGCCCATTTTCGACACGTTTAAGGCCCGTTAACCCCATTTCAAAGCTCTAAAATGAAGTTAAAGTATAGGGAACTTAAAACATGTTCAAAAATATCTCGGATGTCGGTTCGTTTGGCCGTACGAACGCGATGTTCGCTTAATTACGACGGAATGCGCATAAGCGCGAAAAACGAACCAAAAGACGTGACGAATGGATTTTTCTTATGGCGAACACTAAAATAAAATATTTTAGTGCTTACATAAATTTTTGGATGTCCGGATGTATTCAGAACGTAGGTTATGCTCGAAAATGCAAACTTGTGCGCTTTTTGACACTTTTAGTCCCTGGATGACCCAAAAGTTTATTTTAGCACACCGAACCCCTCAAAGCCTATTTCTAAGCTATGTAAAGGATATTTATGGTATGTTTAACTTATGGTCATGTTCCGGAATGTCTGTTACAGTTCAAATTGGCATACTTTCGCAGTTTGTCAAATTTAGTCCCTGTAAGCGAATTAACTTGATTTTGCCATACCCAAGCCTTCAAAACTTATTTCTAAGTTATTTAAGGTATGTTAAGCCTATTTCACTATTCCGGAGTGTTCGTTGCATTAAACTGGTTATATTTACGCATCAGTGCGCGTATAACATTCCAGAAAGCGATTTAGAGTTTGAAATTGAACAGAAATTGATATGTGCAAATGATACACATATTTTTACAAATCCCAAGTATGAAATACAATATTTCATTGGTTTGGTATTTGTTTGATGGCCGTGGAGGCACAGGTGTTACAGTCTCCCCTACTTTAGGAAATTTCGTCCCGAAATTTATTTAGAGGAAACTTAAGAGAGCTTGAAAACATGAAGTTGAAAAGATCGAACAACATTGGTTAAGGTTCTGAACTTCTAGTAACCTTAATAACATTATGCTTTCAATGTAAGAGGGACACTTATATACAAGTATATGAAGCGTCATTGGTGCGTCCACCATGCCTCCATTACATCGTTATCATTTTGTTATTGTTGTCACTATCGGTTCTTACACATAATAAACCTTACTAGGTTTCTGTGCACTAAATTTCATAATTATGTACGCGTCCATAATCAGACAATTCCTTGCACAGTTCACACAGTCTATTTTATAATGTGTAGGGGGAAAACCAAATGAACAATCCTGTGATGAGTGTGACTAGACCGCCATAGAGTCCTTTTGACTAAATCAATAAATGATCTAAATAGACTATCAAGGAGTCTGTCCAGCTACATCACTAGATGTCGTCTTTTAACCAAATTGTGAATCAATCTTTTTGACTAGACCACTTAAGGGTCTCCTATAAAACATGGAGTGGTACTATATAATCCAAGGGTCTTAACTATTACATAGAAGCCCGTTAAGGATTTAAGGTAGTACCTTTTGAATATCCTGCTACGAATCCCTCATATGAAGATATGAAAGATTCTGCGAGGATTTGGATAACGAATATCCAGAGTATTAAAACACAAAAAAATGCATAAAAGAAAACATAAGATGAATAAACACATATCACATAACCACAAAATTGTTTAACTAGAAGTTTGTTCTGCTAACAGAGTACATGTATTTAAAGCACACTAGGAATCCATCTCGTGGATTTCATTTGGCACTTTAAACATTATCAAGAATCTAATTATAAAGATAGAAAGATTCAAAAAGAAAATTCGATTTCGATTGTAAAGAACCGAAATGTTCGAATTTAGGTACATACGGAATCCAATTAAGGACTCTGATTTGAATGATGATCATCCACAAGGGTCTAATAAAAAGATCCCATATGGATTTTTAGGAGTTGAAGATGTTTTGAAACCTTGCACCGATGTGCTTAGGTCAAATATGAAGTAAAATGCTTATGAAGTTGAGATGCCTGATATGTCAAGGCGACATATGAAGCGGAATTTGAAGGTTAAGTCAATGTATGAGGAAAATATTTTTGAATACTATGCATGGGGTTCCTTTAAGAAAAATGTGTTTAACGTTTTTGAAACCTTATATATAATACTTTTTGGAAATCATAAAGTAGGTGTATTATATAGGTATATTTATAAAAATGTTTTAAAATCATGCGAGATGAATTTTGAAATTATGTATAAGGTTTTTGAAAGACATGAATGATGCTTTTCGAAATCATGCACTTGATCAGAAAATGTATTGTGTTAATATTGTCTTCAGACTATATAAAATATTTTGAAATTAGAAAGGTTGGTTTTGATAACATGGCCAATGTTTTTGAAATAACATAGACAAGGCATTTAGAAAAATTGTTTTCAAACTATATGAAATGTTTTGAAATCATGAAGATTGTTTTGAAATACTTGTACTGTGAATGTTGAAAAATCAAAACGTAATGGGTATGAGATTTGAAAATATCCTTAGTTATCCAACCAAGGATTCAAAAATACAGATGTGTCAAAAGCACGATTACTCATAATTTCACTTTATTTCCTGTACTTCGTTTCTTAGAATGAAACGAGTACTTAGAACTTTCGAGGAAATTATGAGCGATCACTTGAAAGTGAGAATCACAAGAGTAGTTTGTAAGGAACATAGTTCCTTAATGCAGGTATCATAGGAAAATCATACACACATGTAACTATACTTGTATATCAGAATTTGTGAACAACGATTTTTATTTATGAACAAGACATATTGTTTCACAATACACGAAAACAAAAGAAACAAAGGCATAAGACAGCAACATCCTTTGTTCAGCCAAATGCTCATCCGAGGGTTGGATTTGCACTGACTATCTTCGGGCAGTTGTTCCTGAAATGGCTCGTATCGCCACAGTTGTAGCAAGTACCACGCGGGAAACGAGCTTGAGTAGGGTTGACTTGGAGTTGGGTAGCAGCAAGATTTGCAACAGCTTTGTTCTGGATAGCAAAGCGGCATGTGTTGACCAAATGTCCCCGCCGTCCACAGTAGGTACATTTCCAGCAGGGTATGAGGTTTGAATGATGACCGTTGCATCGCTTGCACCTAGGAGCAGTTCCTAAGTACGGCTTCCTAGCTGGTGGCCTTGCCACTTGGCTAGGTCCAGCTTGATTAGGTGTAACCGCTGCAGGTTTCCTTGAAGCCTTACGCTTTCTTGATGTTGGTGCAAGCCTGACTTCTGCTTCCTTTGGTGGCTCTTGAGTGGCTTCATTGTCGAGACGAGAGGCTTCATTGTTAAGACGAGCCATGGCAATACCTAAATCCACAGTCCTCTGAATCACTTCGCCAATTTGCTGGACAAATTTGGCTGTTCGCTCGGGCATTTGACCAGTGCCAAGAGGAATAGACATTCTAGAAGAAAATGAAAGACAGAGGAAGAAACGAGTGAAAGGTTATTGGATAATCAATACAGAATGGTAACGAATGAAAATTGTGATCATTTGTTTGTTACCTAAGGCAAACAAATGAGATGGTGACAAATCAAAGTAAATGGGTTAAAAATAATGTATCGCGAAGACATGCTCGCCTATAAGTGAACACTCATCCCAAGAATTCCCAGGTAAGCACAACTGGTCTCGCGTCTGATGAGATGTATACGAAGTGCTTGCCTAGACAGAAAACCCAGAATACAGGCATTCACCCTTCCAGTTTGCACGTGTTCACATTATTTAAAACCCAAAACCTTGACGAGATTTTGAAAACTCAAAGGGGTTCAAAACCATATAATAGAGAGTTCAAAACCTAGTAATCAATCATCCTAGAACAGATGATTAGTTTTCAAAGCGGTTTTGAAATTTATGTTCTTGTTGTGGTCGTCGCCTAAGGATAGGTGACGGTATTGTTTTATGACTAAACGCAAGTAAACTCGCGTTAGGGTCCTAAGAAAGGTTATAGACTAGGTCAAAGCATTACTAATAACCTAATTCCCTATAACCATGAGCTCTGATACCATCTTTTCTGTCACACCCCGACCACGTAGAACATACAAAACGTGGCGGAAACATCGGGGAGTGTTGTAACAGAATTAATGTTTCACAACCATGGAAATTTAAGTTTCGTTTTATTGATTAAAAGTGTTACAATGTCTTAATAAACAAATAAATACAACATAATTAACTAGTCTTGCATCTTTTATTGTCACTAAAGCCCAAGTCTGCCTATGTGTATCTTGATCATCTTATGCAACAGCTCCTGAAAAACACATGTGAAAATAGGTACGTCAGCATAAAAATGCCTGTGAGATACATAGGTTTTGTGAAAATAAGATTCATGACTTATGTTTGAGAAAATGTTTAGTCATGAACCTTGTTATTTGCTTTGTCTTTTAAATCATTTGAAAAACGATAAGATCAGATGATAAGTATAAATAAATGTAAGATTAAATGAATAACCAAGTAAAATATGTTTGCATAAGATAAGTTGTTTATAAATCAATGTCTTGTGAAAAGTATGTTATTTGTATGAAATGTTCTATGTCTCAAACTGAAATGATTCAAATAACGTTACGACATGTAATACCATACAAACACTTATATATAGGAAGTACCAGCGGCGTATCCACCATGCTTGTATCATATTACACACGCATCGTTACTTAATCACTTAATCAAACCAAACCAAACAATGTAAAATGTTCATGTCAAGATGTAAATCATGTCAAAATATCTATGTCAAATATCCATGTCAAATGTCTATGTCAAATATCCATGTCAAATGTCTATGTCAAATATCCATGTCAAATGTCTATGTCAAATATCCATGTCAAATATCTATGTCAAATATCCATGTCAAATGTCTATGTCAAATATCCATGTCAAATATCTATGTCAAATATCCATGTCAAATGTCTATGTCAAATATCCATGTCAAATGTCTATGTCAAAATGTCATGTATGGCAAGTGAAATGTCTCAACTAAACCATATGCACAAAAACAAAGTATTGAAGTAAAACTTGGTTTAAATCAAAGCTATGCTTTGTGTAAATGCATGCAAATATTTAATATGAACATTTATGCGGTATTGTGAATATGCATACATCCAAGCCTTGCGACTGTGGTGATAAACCCTTTAAACAAATTAAAGGTCTATCTGTCTTATATCATCGAATTCGGTCATTCCTTTCATCCCCTTTCCCTGGGACGTCCGGAACGGGAGTTGTCAATTCCTATGGTACCACTACCTACAAACGAACGGCATGATCGGTGTTAATGAATGTATTATCCCATGTAAACAAACCAAATGTCATACCAAAATGTAAGCATGTGATGAAAACAATGTACTAAGTATGCACGCAATGGACATACATAGCATAAAATGTAAATGTAAAACGATGTACTAAGTATGAACTAAATGGACATACATAGCATAAAACACAATGAGATCATGTACTATAATGTACTAACGAACATAGCAGGTATATGATGTGAAAACATGTAAAGCATGAAAGTAACAAGTAGGCACATGTGTTCCACCCCAAAACAGTTTGGAAAACAGTAAAAGAGGGGTCTATGTACTCACTTGAGATTGCTCAGTTGTCTAAAGATAACCACCAAGCAGTGCTAGAGATCTCGGAATCAAACGGCACCTAATATAGGTAACTATGTTAATAAACCGGACCTAAATCGGAAGACTGGGTAGCATTAGGGTTTGTAAACCAAACGAGTGTGGAGACTCGTGTGATATGGTTTAACAAAGCCTACATACTAAATGAAACCTAACATAACTGCCTACGACCCATTACGACCCGTTTAGGTAGCTTATGCTACTTTAACGCGTCGTTCGCGTGAAACGCGTTCGGACCGCCTAACTAGTTCTACGACAAGTGTTATATGCCTAAACATGTTACATAATCAGTTATGTGACAAAAGTTTAGGTTACATATGCTTAATTACCAATTATACATGAAAAGGGTATTCTGGTAATTTACCTAAAGCATATAAACTACCTATCATACAACTACTTAAACGATGTGACCATAGGGTATAACCTCGGAAGGTTATTCCCTACACTATGGTCACCTAATGTATTTGGTCGGATCCTAATGATCGACCAAACTGGGTCGGGTTCGAGGTATAAGCGATTTATCAGATCGCTTACCCTACGACCCTAGACAACGTGGTAATCAGTAGGCATAGTCCCAAGGGACTATAACCAACGTGATTACACTCACGTTGCGAAGTTCAAACGAACTTCGCATTGACCATTACTGGTCAACGCTGAAAGTCAAACAAAGTTTGACTTTCTGACTCGAAAAGCAATAAAATAAGGAAAAGAACGAAAGAATACTTACGAAGGGTCCCCGAATGCTAATCCCGATCCAAGAACTCAGGTATGAAACAATGGTTTCAACTTAAAGCTCTCAAATCAGAATTCTAGTGGTTTAAAACAATGGAAAGCATGGGGTATATATAGTTTTCGGTCCACCGTTAAGATCGTTTCATGTAAACCGTGCTTTAATCGCAACCGTACATGTGTCGGGACCTTATGGTGACTAAAATTCCATCCTTATCAGCTGACTAGATAATTAGGAATGTGTGGTTGAGGATCAAACATGTGCAAACAGCTGTGAAATACACTGCATCTGGTCTGCAGACCCCTAGCGCACCGCTACGCTAAAAGTGTAGCGCACCGCTAGGCCCTAGTTTGGCAGAATTACACTTTTGGTCCCTGTATTGCAATCAGCCCATTTTCGACACGTTTAAGGCCCGTTAACCCCATTTCAAAGCTCTAAAATGAAGTTAAAGTATAGGGAACTTAAAACATGTTCAAAAATATCTCGGATGTCGGTTCGTTTGGCCGTACGAACGCGATGTTCGCTTAATTACGACGGAATGCGCATAAGCGCGAAAAACGAACCAAAAGACGTGACGAATGGATTTTTCTTATGGCGAACACTAAAATAAAATATTTTAGTGCTTACATAAATTTTTGGATGTCCGGATGTATTCAGAACGTAGGTTATGCTCGAAAATGCAAACTTGTGCGCTTTTTGACACTTTTAGTCCCTGGATGACCCAAAAGTTTATTTTAGCACACCGAACCCCTCAAAGCCTATTTCTAAGCTATGTAAAGGATATTTATGGTATGTTTAACTTATGGTCATGTTCCGGAATGTCTGTTACAGTTCAAATTGGCATACTTTCGCAGTTTGTCAAATTTAGTCCCTGTAAGCGAATTAACTTGATTTTGCCATACCCAAGCCTTCAAAACTTATTTCTAAGTTATTTAAGGTATGTTAAGCCTATTTCACTATTCCGGAGTGTTCGTTGCATTAAACTGGTTATATTTACGCATCAGTGCGCGTATAACCTTCCAGAAAGCGATTTAGAGTTTGAAATTGAACAGAAATTGATATGTGCAAATGATACACATATTTTTACAAATCCCAAGTATGAAATACAATATTTCATTGGTTTGGTATTTGTTTGATGGCCGTGGAGGCACAGGTGTTACACCAGACTTGCACCAGGCTAAAAAACCAAGTTAATAAACATCTTAAATGATAGTATAATCAAACTTAACCTTACTTTCTTTCACTATTAGCAATAAGAGATTAATGATGTGATTGCTTATTATTGGATGTGATTAGTTAGTTATGATTTTTATTTTAGCTATTGAACCTTGCACGCTAACATAACTTACATTCATAAATTACCAATTATCTTGTCTTCCACACACAATTTACCAGAACCCTAACTACAACCTCAACAAAATAAAACAGCAAATTACAAATAATACCTGTAGGAGATGACCAAGCAGCATGAAAAACACATTTCTCCTGCATATTCAAACATAATCGAACAGTAATCTTATTCAAATCTCCCCGTAAAACGACACCAATCCAGACCAACTTACCGGCCAATACAACATTTGGAGCAACGGAATGATCTTCCTCTGGCCTCTGTAGTCCCAATTCACTCGATTTAGAGCGTGGCGGTGGCGAGAGTGCGGTGGGAAGTGATTGCGGCAATTAGGGTTAGGGTTTTCTTGAGAATCTTGTTAGTGACAACAATAGATCTTTTGTGAAGATACTGATGAATATGAGTAGTGGGGTTTTTTTTCTTTGGTTTGATTTTTAGTTTTTGGACCTGGTGTTTATGGGAGGAAGAAGAAAATAGAAGAGGGAAAGAGGAAAGGAGGGGGAGATGAATTTTAATAGGAGGGAAATTTAACTTTCGGGAATTTATTGGAAACTACATGTAATTTTTCAAGAAGATTCATGAATATATTTATTTATATTAGTAAAAAACATAGTTTAACTTTAATAAAAACATAAATATATTTATTTATATTAGTAAAAACATTGTTTAACTTTAATAAAAACTTAAATATATTTATATAAGTTAATATATACAAGGCTATAAAAATTATTTAAAACAAACAAATAAACTTTCTCTAGTCGTATTAGAATGACTTTATCTAGAGGTCACTAGTTAAAGTATCGTGTGTGACAAAATGTGGTCTACTATTGTTCATTATGGTCCATTAAGGCCGGATATGGTCCATTAAGACATAGACGATCTAGTATTGTTCATTGTGATCCATTAAAGTCCGATATAGTTTATTAGGACACATGCGATCTACAATTAGTAATTGTGATCAATTAAGGTCCAACATGGTCCATTAAGACATATATGATCTATTATTATCCAATGTGATCCCTTAAGGCCCAATATGGTCTACTAATACATATATGATTTACTATTATCCATTATGATTTGTTAAGACCCAATATGGTCCATGAAAACATATATGATCTATTATTGTCCATTGTGATCCATTAAGACACTAGTTGGTCGATTAAAACATATATGATACACTATTGTCCATTGTGATCCATTAAGGCCCAATATGGCCCACTGAGACATATATAATATATTATTGTCCATTGTTATCCATTAAGGCCCAATATGGTCCATTAATACATATGTGATATATTATTATCCATTGTGATCCATTAAGTCCCAATATGGATCATTAAGACATATGTGATACACTATTGTCCATTATGATCAATTAAAGCCCAAATGGTCCATTAAGACATGTATGATCTACTATTGGCCATTGTGATCCATTACGACCCAATATGGTCCATTAAGACATGTGTGATCTACCATTGGCCACTGTGATCGATTAAGGCCCAATAAGGTCCATTAAGACACATATGATCTACTATCATCCATTTTGATCTATTAAGGCCCACTATAGTCCATTAAGACATGTATGATTTACCACTAGTCATTGTGATCAACTAAGGCCAAATATGGTCCACTAGGACATATACGATCTACTATTGTTCATTGTGATCCATTAAGACCCATTATAGTCTATATATGATATATTATTGTCCATTGTGATCCAACAAGGCCCAATATGGCTCATTAAGACATATACGATCTATCATTGTCCATTATGATACATTAAGGGCCCAGTATGCTCCACTGAGACATATATGATCTACTATTATCCACTGGGATCTACTATGGCACAATGGGGTCCATTAAGACATATATGGTCCATTAAGGTATAGAATTCACCTACTATTGTCCGTTGTGATCCATTAAGGCCCAATATACTTCGTTAAGACAAACATGATTTACTATTGCTCATTTAGGGGTCGCATGCTTGATAAATGAAGCTCAGGCTCAAATTCATTTACTAAACCAACTTATTTTTAGGCTTGGGTTCTGCTCGTAAACAAGTTTAATAGTGTATTTTTAACTGAGAGTATTATTTAATTGAGAATATCGAACTTGAGCTCTAGTAAACGAGCTAAGCCGAGTTATGTAAACTACAAAAGTTTAAAGCTATTGTATAAATTCAAATTTGATAACACTACAAAAGTTTTACTCGTAAGTATTCATATATAAAATTAGAAGATTCATGTTTAAGCTTTAAAGATCCCTATAATTACGTATACTTTAAAACAAAATTATACACAATTAAATTAAACGAACTTTAACATTGATATATTTGTTTCTCATTTAAACCATCTTATCTATCTAATTTAATCTAATATAACTTATAATAAACGATTCCATTTAATGTCAAGTGACACCCTCTCCCTTAGTCTCACAAATTTTACTTTTAAAATTAAATTATTGTTGTTAATCCTTATTCTCACTATTATTAGTATTCTATTTAACATATATAATAAAAAAGATAATTATTATTTTTGTTATTATATGGTCATCTTATTTGATTTCACTGTCTTATAACTTACAAATTTGATTTCACTATCTTATAACTAACAAAAGTACATAGATTTATATAACACGATATGTTCCGATAAGTTATGAAACAAATATAAACAAAAACCTTATATAATAATACAAACAACATTATAATTTTAATTTATAATATATCACCTCCTCACAAATCTTATAACTAAAAAAGGATTGAATTTATCACACGAATAACTAAATAATGTCATGATTTATGAAACAATTCATATACCCATAAAAAAATACACACTGTGCAACCGGATTTTTTTTATCTTCAATTCGTGTAATACACGGATTTGTAATCAGCTCCAGCATATTTCTACCTGCAAATTTTTGACCCATTTGAATACCAGCTCCAACATATTTCTACCTGTAGGTTTTTGACCCATTTGAAGATTCTGCAACTATGAAAATCATCTCTGCTCATTTAATACATATTTTAATTTCTAAATTGAGATATACTCTAATATATCAGTAATCATCTCATAAATCAACTTTTTCTTTTCATTTTTCTATTCTTCCTTTAAGCTTGAAGATCTCAATTATTGAACTCAAAGCTTCTGCTACCCAATTACATATTTCACCCTTTAATACAATATTGGCAGTAGTGCGTTACATACTTACATATGGTATGAGTTATATATAACTATTTTGCTAACTAAAGAACAACTCCACCACTTGTCTTAAGTTTTGTATCAATTAAACCACAAATGATTTGTGTTCATAAAGCCTACAAAGAGGACATTAATACACAAAAATAAACCATCAGTCTCCGAAAGAGACTTATTACAACAGCCCTAGTTTTTAAGATAAAGGAAACAAAAAAAATGACCATACTGATCACCAATCTTAAAGAAGGGACGACATATGCATAGGGTGTAAGAAATGATGAATTATGCTTACCAAGTAGCTTGATTGCAGCCCCCAAGGTTCCACCGGTTGCAATTAATGGCATGTACCCAACCCCATTTCCAATGTCTCAAGTCGCCCAGTTCCATATAATAGTCCGCAACCTAAGCCCCTTTGTCTTTTGCGAGCCTATAAATTTTTGGAAACCTCGCTTTAAACAAACCTTCTCCACACCAGATATCCGTCCAAAAATTCACCTTTGTGCCACTTCCTTGCTCATTATCAAATTATGAATCCCAGTAACATTACATCAGCAGTTCTAACTTCTCCTTAACATCTAATACCTGTAACCTGAACCTGATGGAGCTGGCGATAATCGGTAAGGTGTCCAGCTGCCGACGGATTTTAGCACCATCATTCTCAGAAGGGTCATTGTTCCCGCGTCCATGACCATTCGATCCAAATCTAGAGTAAAGATTTGTAGGGGCATTGGCAG
The DNA here is from genome assembly GCA_030545235.1 of Helianthus tuberosus. Lineage (NCBI taxonomy): Eukaryota > Viridiplantae > Streptophyta > Magnoliopsida > Asterales > Asteraceae > Helianthus > Helianthus tuberosus. The sequence continues at coordinate 67,451,732 of CM060360.1, forward strand.
CACAATCAAAAGCAGATATGTAAACAAAATGTTGGTAATAAAACGAAGTGGCACAAAGTGTTAAAACAGCAGCAACCTTCAACTGTTTTAACTGTTCAGCTACTGCTGCTGCTACTGTTTCTACACCCCTCGCCTCATTGTTTTATAGCTAAACACAGCGGCTGTTTTAACATCCGTGACCCGTTAAAACATCGTTTTATAGCAAAACACTGCTGTTGTTTTAACATTCGTGACCCATTTAAACACAACAGCTGTTTAACATGGTTTTATAGCAAAACATTGTTGCTGTTTAACATCCATGACCCATAGTAAAACACTTGCTATTGTCGAAAGTGGTCTTATTTAATCTTAAGCCTGCTTCCTGATAGGGGTGCAAACAAGTCGATCTACTCGAACTCGGCTCGAAAAAAAGCTCGAATGAGCCGAGTTTAAACGAGCTCGAGCCCGAGCCTAAAAAACAATCTCGTTTAATAAACGAGCCCGAGCCCTAGCTTCACTTATCGAGCTCGAGCCGGCTCGCGAGCTTAACCGAGCCTACTATTTTATATTTTTTTATTAATATATTAAATATATATAATAATCATTAATATTTCCTATATATATAATGACAACAACAAAACATGTGAACCGAAATCTGGTTGCAAAGAAAATTATTATAAAATGCAATAATAAGTGTATTTACTTTTCTGATTCCACTAAGACATGATCTATATTTTTCAATATAAAGTATTAAAAAAAACCTCTTGATGGAAGTCCATAACCATGTATTTCAACTGCTGCTCTGTATACATTTAATGCGGTCTACTGCTACTGCCTCGTCGTTTGTTCGAAAAAGACAGCAGCAGCCGCAACTGGTGATTTAGCAAATCCATAACTCGCATTAGTTTAACAGCAGCAACATCAGTCTAACCTGCATCGGTTTAACAACAGTAGCGTCAGTATAACAACATCACCACTGAGAACTATTATAAACTCTTGAAGTTGTTCCCTTGCTGCATCCTCATAGAGATTAACTTTACCTGAATTTCTACCATTAGCTTCACTGTTTCATTTCAATATTCAGTGAATATTAGAATAATAATAATAACAGAACTAAAATATGAGTTAATAATGACAACTTTTTACGAAATTCAAGAGCAAGAGGCAGATTAGCTCACTATATTAGAAACAATAAATAGAAATAAAGAATAAAACTGAGTAAAAGATGATGTAATGTAAGAATTCAGAGAACCTTTACACCAGCTATGGCTTCTTGGCGTTCTCTGATCGATTTTATGTCATATAAAGGTCTAGCAAGCCATGTTTTAAGCAACAGTTTAGTTGGTTATACAATGTCCTGTATAGATTTATGCAGCAAATTAGAAGGCTTATACAATCGGTAAATATGAATATAAAGGTGGCAAGAGGGATGGGTCGTGTAACGGATCAAAACAGGTTACGGTTGAAACGGGTTGGTTTGACCCACACATTTTTTGTCCATCTTTTTAACTATGCAGTATGGACATAGCAACATTTTTAAATAGAACAATTTATGAGGTTGTTTAGAAAAAGATTATGGGCGACTTCCAACCGGTTTCACCCATTCACCCAAATCAACTCATTTACAATGATCAGAGTTGTCTCGGTAAGCCCTGAACCAATATCATCCACTTCTTCAGTGCTCTTAACATCTGTCTTCTGTTCCCCCGAGACCTCGTCAAGATGACCATAAAACTGCTCAACTTCACCATCAAAATTAATACCACCTACATCACCAAACTCACCAGCACTCACCTCGACACTCACGTTCATAAACACAGGCGAAATCGCCGTTGCCATTACAATTACCATTACCTATGACATTATAATCAACAGTAGCAACACCAGTGACTGCATTCACACTAGAACCATAGTTCTCCTCCTCCACCTTACAAACCACCTCACTGCAAAACAATTTCAGCACCATCAGTCATCTTGAAACATTTGCGAATCCTGTAGCAGATTGGAATCCGGATTCGGTATGATCCAGATGTAAAAAATCAAATCGAACATAAACCGAATTGGAATATACCAGATCAAATCGTTGTACGACATTATAACAAAAACTCAACGTAATCTACAATATTCTAACTACCTCACCCATAGATTTGTTGAAATATGACATAATCATCAAATATATGATATGAGGCAAGATGTATCAGTAGACCTGCTATATAGACCCCACCCCAGAAACAAATTACACAAAGGAATACAACACGAATTCCTGACAGTTCTATGAAATTAAAACAAAATTATGTGAACACATTACATCTCATTAACCTGTACAATAACAGTGCACCTCAAAAGAGCAGCTGGTAATGCAGCGTCGTTCTCTTTGTAGGATTCATCGCTGTCAGATCTACATAATTCTTCGTTTCCATCTTCAAATTCTTAGCAAGTGAAATCGTCTTGAATCGCTGGCCTCGGAGAAATACAAAAGTTCAACATCGTCTTACTCCATAAACCTAGGGTTTTTAATTTCAAAATTAGGACTCTTTTGTAGGGCAGAGTTATTTGATTACAGGCGAAGGCACTGAGCGGATGGATGAGTAGGCAGAGTGAAAAGGATGGAGCTTGATGGAGGGATGAGCAGGGAATTGAAAATTTTGTGTGTATTTAGTGGGAAACTAAAGATGGTCACGTAAAGGAATTAAAGTATGACGATAGACTAGTTATAGTCACGGTTTTTGTTTTGTAATTACCGTTGATAACTTTTAGTCACACATAAAAACTTATAAGTGACTAATAAACATTACTTTTTGGTCACATAAATTCGTAAATGACCATATGTATTGTCTTTTAGCCATAGTCACATAAAGTAATTAAAGTATGACGATAGATTAGTTATAGTCACTTTTTTTTTGTTTTGTAATGATCGTTGATAACTTTTAGTCACACATAAAAGCGTATAAGTGGCTAATAAACATTACTTTTTTGTCACACAAATTCGTAAATGACCATATGTACTATCTTTTAGCCACATCATTAAAAATCTACTATAGCAATTAGCAATATTTTGTGACACTTTTCTATTGTGGCTAGTGATTGACACATTTTTTATATAAAATGTGACTGAAGGTTTGGAAGATATGTGTTTTCGTCACATGAATTAAAAAATCAAATAAAAAACATGACAATAGGTCACATTTGGCCACACTTTTCAAGCTGTGGCTAGATTGGCTAGTAAATGTCACATTTTTTTTCAAAAATTGTGGCTAAAGGTTTTGAACTACTATCAAATCGTCACATTAATAACAAAATGTGTGACTAAAGGAGTTTTAAAATGTTATGAATGACCTTTCGTCACACTATTTTTCAGATGTGTGGCAGGGCGGTTTTGAGATATGTGTGGCCGTAGGCCTTTTTTGACGTAGTGTTCCTAACTATGGTACTGATGAAATTTCCGCTGCCAAATAAGGATAACCACTGATATCACCATATCTGAGTAGGCCGCGGCCGCCCACCTCCTGGGGCAGGGGTCGGGGGTTACGATAGAAGGTGGTATCAGAGCTACAGCCACTGATTTCAGCCACAGAAGTGTTCTGCTGACACCAAAATTTTATCATTATGTTAGGAAATAATCAACGTGATTACGTGCCTATTTGTATATTATTGGTTTGTGTTATTTGACAATTTGTTAGTTTACAGTATGAGTGACCAAGGACCTTCAGACGCTTACCGTCAGTTGTCCAGCTCACGGCTGGGACGAAGGAACTTCTTCCCAGCCTACCCCCTCGGGGTATTCGGCTGACACCGAAGAAGGGATTTTCGTATTCAAAGCGCAATCTGAAGAGCCATTCCCTCCCAAGAAAAGAGGATGGTTTAGCAGAGGAGCTCATGAACGTAGAAAAAGGATGAGAAAGTTACAGCAACAGCGGGCCTTAGCAGCGGCCAATAGAGAAATGAATGTTCAAACTCAGGATATACTCAATAGGAGATTAGCAAATTTTCATATCTTAGCCACCACAGCTGCCGACACGAATTTGGACCAACTCATAGCACCCCAGCCGTTACCACTATTTCCCACACAACTTATGGAAATTGAGCCAAACCCAGTAGACCAAATACCAGTGCCTGATTTTGACCCAGCTAAAATTCCTAGAGTCCCAGCACCCCATCCCCCAGACTATGACCCATGGTTTGACGACCACAGGGATTACCAACAACTTTACCCAATAGAGGAACCCATAGCACCCTATCCCAACCTGGACCCTCTAGACCCATATTTTGATAAAGACCAGTATATCAGGGAAATTCTAGAGAACCCTTACCCACACGAAGAACCGATGCCCCAATTTCCTGACCCAATACCAGCACCAGTACCAGCCCCACCCATGAGCACTGAGAATGTGCAAGAACTCCGCACCTTTGGTGAGGAGATATTAGAAGGAAGTGAAAGAAATAGACAAATAGGTGAAAGGCTCGTCTGGAAATATGACGAGCGTAATATGCAATTCTGGATGAACCCGTATCAGTAATAGTAATAATATATATATATATATATATATATATATATAATATGTTTGTATGAAGAAAAAATATAGATAATAGCTACGGATGCATACTAGTATTGTAATTTAGATTTCAGTAACACTTTGTATTAGACGCATATATAAAATAGAGTAAAGGTCGCAATGTTCGACAATTTTGATCAATATGTTGTTGTGTGATTGTTTATATTAGATATTGTTTTGTGATATTAATACATGGTAAATGTTTACAATCCAGATGGACAACGAAGTGAACCAAGAAAACCTGAATTCCGATAATAACGGAAATCAAGTAGATAACAGTGCCATCCAACACATAGTGGCACAAGGAGTTATAGACGCAATGCCATAAATTATCAAAACGGTTAAGGAAGCGGAAAATAATAAAAGTAATGGTGGAAGTAAGCAACCACCTACCGAACCCGAACACAGTGTAAACAATGGACCCTTACTTCAATTGCCAATTCCAAAAAGAAGAAGAACCATGTATTATGGTTGTTCTTACAAAGAATTATGGTCCTGCAAACCAATAGAATTCTCTAGCAATGAGGGAGCCATTGCATCCCTACGCTGGATAGAAAAGACTGAGGCAGTCTTAAAAATAAGCAAGTGCGCGAAAGAGGATAAGATAATGTTTGCTTCCAATTTGTTTAAGAACTCAGCTTTAGAATGGTGGAACACTATCCTCCAATCTAGGGGTAGTGACAGAACCTATAATATGGAATGGGATGAGTTTAAAAATATGGTTGAAAGGAAATTATGCCCTCCCAATGAAAAGGAACAGATAGCAAATAAGTTCTTAAACCTTAGAATGACTGGAGTGGATAGTAAGGGTTACACTACTACATTCTTTGAATATGCTAGAATAGTGCTAACCCTAGCATCACCAGAACCATTATTAATCTCCCGTTACATCTGGGGATTAATCAGTGAAATTAGACACGTAGTCACAGACCACAAACTATAGAAGAAGCTGTAGAACTAGCGAATACCTTGACTGATGAACTAGTTCGAACACAAGAAGAAAACCAAAGGAAGAACCTAGCTTAAAAGCTTACCCAGGAATTCCGCTATGGAAATTCCAATCGTGGGAAAAATATATGTTCTACCTCCGTACCTTACTGTAAAGCTTGCAAAAAAAAGCATTCAGGAAGATGCTCCACTTACTACAATTTCTGCAAGATACCAGGACACAAGGAAGAAGACTGAAGGAAGAAACCCAGTAATGGAGTATGCTTCAATTGTGGAGAACAAGGTCATATCAATCTGAATTGTCCGAAACTAGCTCCAGCCATGAACAACAAAACTACTAAAAATGCTAGAGCATTTGTTCTAACTGCAGAAGAAGCCAAAATGATCCCGAACGTGATTACCAAATTTGATGTTGTATTAGGAATGGATTGGTTAGTAGCCAATAAAGCCAGTATTTTATGTGATCAAAAGTCAATCGAAGTAAATGCACCAAAGGTTGAAAAGATCACAATTAAAGCCGTTTAGATCCACGAAATTCATCGCTAAGATGAAAACAGCAAGTTGTGCAAGAAAAGGATCACTAGTATATATGATTTCTATAATCATTAACACTAAAGGAAAAGAATTAAAAGATATCCTTGTAGTATCTCAATTCTCAGACGTATTTCCAGAAGAACTACCAGGATTACCGCCGGACAGAGAAGTCGAATTCAGAATTCATTTGTTACCAGGAACAGCACCGATTGCCAAAACACCTTACCGTTTGGCACCCACAGAAATGAAAGAGTTAAAGAAACAATTAGACGAGCTGTTGGAAAAAGGATTCATATAGCCAAGCTCATCACCATGGGGAGCACCAATATTGTTTGTCAAAAAGAAAGACGGGTCAATGCGAATGTGCGTTGATTCCCGAGAATTAAAAAAAGTCACAATTAAAAATCGGTACCCATTACCAAGAATCGATGATTTGTTTGATCAGTTACAAGGAGCTCGATTCTTTTCAAAAATCGATTTACGCTCAGGATATCATCAATTAAAGGTACAGGAAGAGGATATTCCTATGACCGCTTTCAGAACAGGGTATGGCCATTATGAATTTACTGTCATGCCATTTGGTTTAACCAATGCCCCAGCCGCATTTATGGACATGATGAACCGAATATGTAAGCCATATTTGGATAAAGTCATAATTGCCTTTATAGATGATATTCTCATTTACTCTAAGAGTAAAGAGGAACATACAACGCATTTGCATGCACTCCTTACCTTATTGAGAAAAGAAAAGCTTTATGCTAAATTTTCAAAGTGTGAGTTTTGGTTAGAAGAAGTGCAGTTTCTTGGACATTTAGTCAATCATGAAGGAATTCATGTGGATCCCACAAAGATCGAGGCAATTACCAAATGGAAAACGCCTGAGTCACCAACAGAGATTAGAATTTTTCTAGGACTGGCCGGTTATTATAGACGGTTTATCCGAGATTTTTCTAGAATAGCCATTCCCTTAACTAAGCTAACCTGTAAATCTGTTAAGTTTGAATGGGGACCAAAACAAGAAGAAGCTTTTAGAATTCTTAAGCAAAGATTAACCAACGCACCCATATTAGCATTACCAGAAGGAACAGAAGACTTTGTAGTCTATTGTGACGCTTCTAAGTTAGGTTATGGATGTGTGTTGATGCAACGTCAAAAGGTTATAGCCTATGCCTCTAGACTACTTAAGAATCATGAAGAGAATTATACAACCCATGGTTTGGAATTAGGAGCCATAATTTTTGCCCTGAAAATTTGGAGACATTACCTTTACGGAAGTAAGTTTACCATTTCACCGATCATAAGAGTTTAAGATATCTTTTTGGGCAAAAGGAGTTAAATATGAGACAAAGACGCTGGATGAAGATTCTTAGTGATTATGATTGTAATATCCAGTATCATGCAGGAAAAGCTAATGTAGTTGCTGATGCTTTAAGTCGAAAGTATCATGAAAAGCCAAAAAAGAGTACGTTCTCTTAAATTAAATTTGCAGATAGATTTAAACGAACAGATTAGAAAAGCACAGGAATCAGGAATCAGTAATCAAGGATGATGCTGAAAAATTGAAAGGAACGATTAAGGAACTAGAACAAGGAACATATGGAACTTGGAGATTCCATAAGAAAAGGATTTGGATACCTAAACAAGGAAACCTATGCCACCGCATATTAGAAGAAGCCCATAAGTCTAAGTATACGATACACCCTGGAAATGATAAAATGTACCAAGACTTAAGAAAGAATTTCTGGTGGATAGGAATGAAAAAGGATATAGCAGCTTATGTTTCTAAGTATCTAACTTGTTCACAAGTTAAACCTGAACATCAGAAACCCTCAGGTTTATTGCAGCAATTTGAAATGCCGGTGTGGAAATGGGTTTTGATGACAATGGATTTTGTTACCAAATTACCCAAAACAAGAAAAGGTAATGATACAATCTGGGTGATTGTAGACAGGCTAACTAAGTCAACTCATTTCTTGCCGATGAAGGAAATTTTCAGTATGGAACTGTTAGCCAAGTTGTACGTAAATGAAATAGTTTCATTACATGGAATTCCTTTATCAATTGTTTCTGATAGAGATAGTCGTTTTACCTCTCATTTTTGGACTAGTTTCCAAAAAGCAATGGGAATCAAGTTAAATCTAACCACCGCTTATCATCCTCAAACGGAGGGACCAAGCGAAAGGACAATTCAGGTAATGGAAGATATGCGTAGAGCTTGTGTAATTGATTTCGGAGGTAATTGGGATGATCATCTACCATTGATAGAATTTTCCTACAATAACAGCTATCATACCAGTATCAATGCCGCACCATTCGAAGCACTTTATGGACGAAAGTGCCGAACTCCAGTCTGTTGGGAAGAAATTGGAGAAAAGCAATTGTCTGGGCCAGAAATAGTACAAGAAACAACAGACAAGATCATTGAAGTCAAGGAAAGACTGAAAGCAGCACGCGATCGACAGAAGAGTTATGCTGACAACGGCGAAAACAATTCGAATTTCAAGTAGGAGACAAGGTATTATTAAAAGTTTATCCTTGGAAATGAGTGGTGAGATTCATCAAAAGAGGAAAGCTAAGCCCCAGGTATGTTGGACCTTTTGAGATTATCAGAAGGATAGGACCAGTAGCTTATCAGTTACAACTGTCGGAAGAAATGGCAGGAATACATGATCTATTTCATGTATGTAATCTCAAAAAGTGCTTAGCCGATGAATCGCTAGTAGTACCTCTTAAGGATATAGAGGTAAATGAGAAACTCAAGTTTGCAGAAAGACCTCTACAAATTGAAGACATGAAGGTCAAGAATCTCAAACACAAGAGATTGGTTCTAGTCAAAGTAAAATGGGATTCCAAGAGAGGACCAGAATACACTTGGGAGCTTGAATCTGAGATGCAGAAGAAATATCCACACCTGTTCTAGTAGACCTCGAGGACGAGTTCTAAAACAAGGTGGGAGGATATAACAATCCTCTTAAAAATATGTCCGACACCCCTAAAATATTTATAAGGTCCCTTAATGTCCTAAAATAAACCCCGTATACGAAAAGTAGACCCTAAATACTTTAATTTTATAAAAATAAAATGAAAACAAGAAATTAAGAGGGCTCGCGGGGCACGAAACCCTTAGCCAGCCTGATCGCAAGCCGCGACAGCTCAAGACCAGGGCGCACCCGGTACCGCCACGTGGCACGAACGCGTTGGGTCTAGTGTTTGAGTCAGCTAAGCTAGGGCCTACCCTAGTTGGCCTCGCGGGCCGCGAAGCCCTTTGCTGAAACCTTCGCGGGGCGCGACAAAGTGCCTGATCAGCACTATAAATAGCTTCGATCGGCCTCAGTTCACAAATCGCTCAAACATCTTCTCTCTCTCAAATCCGAATATTGGAAAGTAGTATCGCGCATTATACCCCCTAATATAGAGAAGTTCTGCCTCGTTGTAAGTATCATAACCCCCGGTTACGTATTAGATACGCTGCCCGATTGATCTAGTGCTCTGTAACGGCTGTCGAGGCTCTGCCCGATGTAGTCGTTGGAGTTCTGTCTCGGGGAGGGTAAAACTAATGTAAATATTGGGTTATTATACTAACACGTGTGCATTGTATAATTAATAGATAATCACCAGGAAAACACAAAGGAAAACCCTAAAGTAGCAATGTGTGTAATCCTCCTTTTTGTAAACTGTTTTCACAAAACCTCAATTGTTTTACCGAATATTTAACAGTGATTGAGTATTTGTATTCTACAATTATCGTCGGTATGTTGGGGTTTTGTATACAAAATTTGTTACTACACTGTGAGTAGTGACATGACCACAAGTCGGGTTGACAGTACCGTGGGTGGTAATTAAGGTAGAATGGTAAACAAATGTAATTGCGAGATCGCTCTCAATAAATGTAAACTGATAAAATATGTCTTGATTAAATTGGGATTCACTCACCAGTATTTCCCACTGACAAAATATTTTTAAACGCGTTTCAGGTAACAAAATGTGAAAGCCAAATAGAAGCCAGCTGGACAGCACTGAAAGCTTGAAAAAGTGGCTATAAAAGTTACCTAAATAAAATGGAGATTTTATTTTCAATAAAATAGGGTTTATCCCTATAAACCGGTTTGTAACAAAAACTTGTGTTTTTCCCCAATATTATTATGATTATTATAAAATGTGGTGTTTTACTCTGATAAAATATTTCCTAACTACGGTCCTGATAAAATTTTCCGCTGCCAAATAAGGATAACCACCGATATCACCATCTCTGAGTAGGTCGTGGCCGCCCGCCTCCCAGGGCAGCGGTCGAGGGTTGCGACTGTTTTGTCTCGCTTCTTCATGTTTTCATCCAAAATCTTCACAAACACCATATAAACCTACAAATCTACCACATAAGCTAATAAGTACCATAATCTTATAAAATTTGCAATATAAACCCTTTAATTGCATATAGAAATCATGTATAATTAATAGTATATCAGTTAAGACATTAAATTTTTTTCAAAGTGTAGAAGACCATAAAAAAATGACACATGTACTTCAAGTCAAAGGTATAATGGTCCATGTAAATATGTAACAGAAAGCCACAAAAATCCCTCCAGTAAGCAAGGCCGGCTGATGGGGCCATTTAAGTCAAGTAGCCGCTTAGGGCCTCAAGTTTTTAGGGCCCCTTATCATGATTTTTTTTATGTATTATATAATTGGGTTGGGCTATAGTGTAAAATAAATGAGAGGGAACAAAAAAGGCAATCGTTGTTAAGTTTCCTTCTATGGTCAAAAGTCAAAGTTAGTCATTTGTTTAGACTATGAGGTATGGGGCGGGGGTTTGGGCGTGGGTTGGGGGAAAACGCCTAAGTCACCACCCCGGGTGGGCTTGGGTTGGGGCGTGGCCCTTGGGGCTTGGGTTTCAAGCCGGGTGTGGGGCGGTCTTGACATCCTAGCTGGCGGCCTTCTATTCGCTGACCCCGCCATATCATAGCGGGCCATTTGAAAAGTTTGAATTTTAAATTTAAACCGTTTGGCTTGGCCGAGCGGTCACCCCAACCCCAACGTCCCCTATAAATAACCCCAAACCCCACCGTGTGGTCCATCCCAAACATCCCACGAACCCGCTACCCCAACCGGTCACCCCAACCCCAACATCCCACGAACCCGCTACCCCAACCCGAAGAACATAGCATCCTGGACCCACGAGGAAGAATTGACTCTCGTCACAAGCGTCGTTGACGCTATGAAGGGGCGGCCACCGGGCCAAACAAAATATTGGCCGGAAGCATTCGCAACCGACCGACATTCGATAGACAACTACAATCGTCGTAAATATGTATAATAGCTTCCAATGTTCAGTTTCTTTAATAGTTATCAAGTTCTAAACCAGAAGATAATAATTTTGATTATTCGTTATTATTCTGTATTTTAGTTGCTTACTATTTTTTGATTATTGATTATTATTGTTAATTTACGTTGATTAACGAGTTGAAGCTACCCGTGTGTTGCGGCGGGATGTTGATTCATTACTATGTCAGATAGAAGCAAAAATTCTTTTATTTTGTTCTCTAAGCAAGATGGTATTTGAAGACGATGCCATCTGTGGTTTAGATTAGAGTTGCGACTTTCATTCTAAATAGTCGCGAATCTTGTTAGTCGATTGCAGAAAAACAAAAAAAAAAGTGACTCATCGTTTGAAGAAAGTGTTGGTGAATTAATTATCATATACATTATTTGTTATGCATGTCGGTTGCAAAAAATATTACAATAAGTGATGCACCGTTTAACGAAAGTGTTGGTAATTTAATTACCAGTTAAATGCCATTTTAGTCCCTGTGGTTTGGGTCATTTTATCTGTTTAGTCCAAAGGTTTCATTTTTCACCTGTGGGTCCAAAAACGTTTCATCGTTGCCATTTTTGTCCACTAGGTTAACTTCATCCATTATTTCTGTTAATGAGAATGGCGATTCGGTCATTTTATATGTAATTCTGTTAACTAGAAGGGCAATTCGGTCACATAAAATGACCGAATCGCCCTTCTAGTTAACAGAAATAAGGGATGGAGTTAACCCAATGAACTAAAATGGCAACTGTGAAACATTTTTGGAACCACAAGTGAAAAATGATACATTTGGACTAAAATGGTAAAATGACCCAAACCACAGAGACTAACATGACATTTAACCCTTTAATTACTATATACATTCTTTCATTCTAAATATGTCGATTGCAAAAAAGTTATGCACCGTTTGAAGAAAGTATTGTTACATCATTTGTTGTGCATGTCGGTTGAAAAAAAAATTCTTAGCTTTTGATTAAATTGATGTATCAACAAAAATAAGAATGTGGTGTATTAAATTATGTATTTGATATACAATATATTATTTTCTTGTAGAACTAGACTTGTTAATCATTGGAAGGCCAGAAATGATGTCCGGTTCTCGAACAAGAGAAGAAGTGTGGAAGATCTTTTTTGTGAAGTTCGTTCAGTCAGTTTTGTTTGGTTTAAATATAGACGTAAGAAAGGGTTGTTAGATTGGACTGATTGGTGTAGATTTGTGAATATGTAGTTTCTTGTTGTTGTTGGCTGGCCCGGTCTTCGGGTTGGCGTGTTTTAATGAAATTCTCCTTTAAAAAAAAAAAAAAGACTTGTTAATCATTGAAACTATTGATTTTACCACAATGGTTGAACATTAATTTGCATAATTATTGAGACTATTGATTTTGCATGATTATTTTTTCCCCTAATTTGTTAACGGTTATACCAAAATGATTGAACACTTGGCTGTTGTTTTTGTTAAGATCTCGTTAGTTACTAATAAGTTGAGCATTAATGATTCGAAAAAGGGCCTCACAATTTGTTTTTTTTTTTAGGGTTGGGTTTTTTGGTGAGTTATAGTTTTTTTTTGAGTTAAATGTCATTTTAGTTCCTGTGTTTTGGGCCATTTTGGCAGTTTAGTGCAAAGGTTTGATTTTTTTCCTGTTGGTCCAAAAAGGTTTCACTGTTGACATTTTAGTCCACTGTGTTTACTTCATCCATTTTTTCTGCTAACTAGAATGGAAATTTGGTCATTTTATATGGCCGAATTGCCCTTACAGTTAACAAAATTACATATAAAATGACCGGATTGCCCTTCTCGTTAATAGAATAAATGGATGAAGTTAACCCAGTGCACTAAAATGGCAACGGTGAAACCTTTTTGGACTCATAGGCGAAAAATGAAACATTTGAACTAAACTGACAAAATGGCCCAAACCACAGGGACTCAAATGACATTTAACTCTTTTTTTTTTTGGGTGGGGGGTGTAGGTGTTTAGGTTTCTTCGTGAGGTGGGGTGGGTATTTAGGTTTTGGGTGGTGGTGGGGTGGGTTTATTTTCTTGTGTCCACATTGGTTCTCGTATGAATTCTACCATATATATATATATATATATAGAGAGAGAGAGAGAGAGAAAGTATATCGTACATTACGGTTTAACGTACTTCACGTACGACAACGTGCGTGATTTGTTCTATAACATGCGTGATTAATGTTTTCAATATGCGTGATTATTGTGTTTCAACATGCGTGATTTTAAAATGAACATGCGTACTTACCTATCGTACGTGATGTACGTTAAGTCGTAATGTACGTTAACCTTCCTTTATATATATATAGAGCGGTTAACATACAAAAGCCCTTATCATACTTCATGTACGCGACAATCGTAACCATCAGATCAGGGCTATAATCACGCATGGAACAGTTAATAACGCATGGATCAGTTTGTTTTGTGATAATCACGCATGGGAGGAATAATCACGCACATTAACTTGATCAAAATGTAATCACGCATGTTATCTATATTAATCACGCATGTTGTGTTTTGGTCGCGTACGTTAACGTACGTTAAGCCGTGAAGTACATTATACTTTCTCTATATATATATAGGGTATGGTTCAAATGAAAACCACTTTTATTGCGAAAACTCGAAAACTAACTAAAAAAGCCTAAAAACACAAAAAAAAATTCAATTTTTTTTATAAAAATCGCTAGTTTTTTTATATAAAAAAAAACTTTTTTTTAAAAAAAAATTATAGTACACATGTGTAATAATTTACATGTGTAGTACACATACACATGTGCACTACAATTTTTTTTTTTTGAAAAAAAAGTTTTACACATGTGAATTATTACACATGTGCACTACAATTTTTTTTTTTTTTTTTTTTTGAAAAAAGAAAGTTTTTTTATATAATTTAAATAGCGAAAATTGGTATGCAAAAAAATGGTATGTTTTTTAGGCTTTTTTTAGTTAGTTTTCGAGTTTTCGCGATAAATAGTGGTTTTCATTTAAACCTTCCCCTATATATATATATATATATATATATATATATATACATGGAGAGAGAAAGTGTATCATACAAAATGCCTTAACGTACGAAGCGTACGCCATGGCAAGTTCGCATGTTATAACCACAGAAAGGAAATCTCGCATGTTGAAAAAAACCAAAGATCGATTGTTAAAAAAAAAATCGCATGTTGATACTGTATCTCGTATGCAGCATACGTTAAGACATATTGTACAATAACTGGCCAATATGGTATAGCCCAAATGGTTAAGGAGTTTTTCACTAAGTGGTTTTCTCCTGAGGGAGGTCTGAGGTTCGATCGCTACTAAATGCAAATTATGTAAATATGAGTGAGCCTGCTCGGGGGATTCGAAAGGGTTTAAGCATCATATGTTGGCTCTTTAGAATAAGTTTGAAATCCAATTGGTTTGCCGTTAAAAAAATGTGTATGTATATTAAAAAGTAAACGTGAATATAATTTTTATCAATGTAATCCGACGTAGCTTGGAAGCCAATAGTTCTTCCTTACCAAACAAGTACGAGTGACTATTAAGTATGTTTACCTTGCTTAAAAGTCATATTCAATCATCCACCTCGATTTCGTTTTATTCAGATTATACTATGTGTAGTTTGAATATAGTTTTACATTATTCATTCAAATAATAATAAATCTTGCACTAAAGGTTATATACTTATATGTCTAATAATAGTGACAATACTTTCTTGCATTGTTATCTAGTGACATAGTATAACATAAATCTTTATATTGAAAAGGTCAATCTTAAGAGGAAAAAAAAGTAAAAAGATAAAAGACGACATGCTTTATAAAAAAAAATATCAACTAGTATGCTAGAGTTTTTTTCCTCACTCTAAAAGTTTTTTCTTAACGGCGAAATTGGATCACTGATAGACCACTAGAGTATTATTGTGTCACCTGCGAAACCACCCGATCATATCCATCCCCACTGGGCTATAATGTCTACACATCAATTTATGAGGAAACACGATAAATCTAGGAAAAACCTCTTATGGGAATTGAACCTAGTACCTAATGGTCACTAAGCCATAAACACCCTTAAGCTGCCAATACGCTATAACGCCATGAACGGATCAAATGTTTTAAAGGCCTTTTTATTTGAGATAACAAAAGTTAACTATTAAAAAAACGTGACCTGCAAAAATGTAAGATCTGTATCTACGAGACATTTTCGCTTTTATGAGATATATTGTATACTTGCTTAAACTAAAAATAAACACAAACTCCTAAATAAGACAACTCTCAATCCCCGATCCCTGCCATCATGTCCACTAAAACTCTATAATCATCATCGGACACCATATCTTACAAAACTCTATATCTCACACCAATGACTTTAGTTTCGGCTTCGGTTGAGGACAATAACCGAATCAATCAAATCATGCACATCACAATGAAATGGATTACCCAACAACTTCGTTTTTGATGTATATATCTATCACAATAATGCTACAAAAAATATTTTATGAATAAGAAAACTACCAAAAACGAATATCGCAATGCGATGTGTCGCTTCTGTCACACCGCGTAGGCATCCTGCTAGTTAGTTAAATAAAAAATTAGTTGTTGTACAAGTGAGTTATATTACCAATCTAATATGTTGGTTTTTCCGATTACATTGTGAATTTTAAGCGATGTACATGATAATGCTTCCATCTTGCTCTTAATTTTGCCTCTATCCCCTTCTTGTTTATTTTGTTTTTTAGGATTTGTGTTTGGTATTGTAATTTGGCCTCTATCCCCTTCTTGTTTATTTTGTTTTTTAGGATTTGTTTTTAGTATTGTGTTTTTCTGTAAGGTTTTTTTTTTTTTTTTTTTTTTTTTTTTTTTTTTTTTTTGTGTGTTTTTGGATGTTTGTATGCGATCCATGTTTGTATGTGCTCTTGGCATCATGTGTAATCATGTTCAGAAGTTGAGGGTGTGGTAGTGTAAGATAGTGGTAGGTGATGTTAAATAGTTAAACTTAACACCAAGAACATTTAAAGATAGTGGTAAATGACAAAGATTACGGTAAAAGGTGGTTATTCAAAATCACAAAAATGTATATACAAGAATGCTTGAAAGAAATTAACAAATAATTAGATCGACACAAACAAATTACATGTATTTGAGATCAAAGAAATTAAAATTTGATTACTAATAAATGAATGGATGTATTATACTAAGGTTATGTGTTGTGGGCGTCATACGCATTCCATGACACATTATCAATACTAGTGCTCACACACGGACACCATTACACAGGAGCATGGAAGTTGGGTGTCGGGCGCTGGCCATTGCTAGCGTGAGGTGAGAGTGACACTATTTTTTCACGTTTCACATGCACCAATCATTATCACTTTCACATTTCATATGAACCACAAAACACTCTAATACCATGTGTAGTGGAAGATACAAGTAATGTCTCCACCATTGGGTGTTTTGCGTCATGTGGCAGTCCAGTCAGCAATAGAAAATTGTGGGGCATCATGTTAAAAGAGGTGTAGTGTGGCTTCACACATTTTAAATATACATTTATAGTTGTATAAAAAGAGATAAAGGAGACGGATGTATGAATTAAGTTTCTAAAAATATCGTATATGTACTTTTGGAGCTTGACCTTACTTTCACCATTGAAATGTACCCACCACCCTCTCCCCTCACGGAGGGTGTTTTTTCTACTGAACTGTCAGTAAACAATTTTGTCTAGGACCTTTGCAATAAACAGAAAATATCTCATTTTTCATGAAAGGAAAAAAAAAATGATTTATATAGAGAAAAGGTTTAGCAAAAGGGAAAATCATGCATGTGTGGATCCAACGGGGATTTCCTAGCTTGTGGGCTTAGGAGGTAGTGCTTTCATGGTGGGTTAGGCTGTTTTAAAGGCTGCTTCGGGTAAAGTGACCAAACACGAGAAAGTGTGTCTTGAAAACCAACACGTGTTTATCCCAATTGCTTTTGACACTTTTGGTTTTTTAACACCAGAGGCTGTGGACCTACATAGTCGAGTTCAAAGGGTCATGCATAGTAATGTTATGACCCCGATATCTATGGACGTAGTTTTTAAAAAACTTAGTTTTGCTATTCAAAAAGGGGTAGCGACGAAGCTTGTTGTCCGTTTACCAACTATCTCGATGTAAATCTCTAACTAATGAAGCAAAAATTTCGCATTTATCTACTTCTAATTCAAAAAAAAATTTGACCAAGAAATTTATAAAAAATAGCCTTAATTATTTTAAGAGTAAACTGTCATTTTGGTCCCTGTGGTTTGGCCAGTTTTGCCACTTTAGTCCAAATCTCAAACTTGTTACATCCAGGGCCCTGTGGTTTGCATTTTGTTGCCATTTTAGTCCAAAATCCAAAATCCCTCTTATTTGACTGTTGAAAGCAAGTTATTTTGTCCTTTAGTGCAGGGGCATTTTGGTCCATCTTAATTTATTATACTTAATTCATTTATCTCTAATTAATATACACACATACATACACATCGATCATCATCATCATCCCCAAATACATGAGACTTCTCTCTCTAAATCCAGTTAACTGAGCACCACCACATAAATCGATCATCATCATCCCCAAATCGATCAGTCACACATACATATACACAGACTGACCACCGGCGTCGTCCCACCTGAGCACCACTCCGGATGTTGATGATGACAGCAGAACAAGATCCACCGCCGACCATGGGTGGTGGTTTCTAAAAAATTGGAGGTCGTACAGGGCAGCGGCGGACAAGTGTCAGTGCAGTTGAACTCCGACGAACCATCCCTCTCTCTCTTCAATCAACGCCGGACAAGTGCTAGAGCAGTTGAAGACTATGTGGAGCCGTTGAAGGTTTATTTGGGGAAGTACATGGCAGCGGCGGCGGAGGAGGTGGTTGGGGCAGCAGTAGCGGCGGCGGCGGAGGTGCTTGGGGCAGTAGATAAAGGTGAGGGTGAAATCAGGTCGCCGGAGCCGGAGGAGAGAAGAGAGAAAGGTCAAGTCGCCGGATCTGAATACGTATCTGAATTGTTCTAACAGGTCTGTAGATACAGTGAGAGAGAAGAGAGAAAGGTCAAGTCGCCGGATCCGGAGGAGCTCAGGTCGCCGGAGCCGGAGGAGAGACAGGTGAGGGTGAAATCAAGACATCTGGGTATTTGTTTTTAATCATAAAGTTTGTATCTTCATCATCTGGGTGAAATCAAGACATCTGGGTATTTGTTCTAACAACAATCCTCTGTTTTTTTAGCAATTCATCATCTGGGTATTTGTTTTTAATCATAAAGTTTGTATCTTTAGGGTTAAAGAATGAAGAGTCCAAAAATGGTGTCATGAAATCAAGACAGAAAAAGAATTAGGTTTGATTCATTCTTTGTGGATGTATGATAGGCTGTTGTAAATTGGTTGATTAAAATTTGGTTGTTTGTAATGGTTGTAACGAGGTCGTTGTGTGGGAGGGTCTGAAGTAGATGATGGTGTACCAAAGGTGGTGCTATAGAGAGAGAGAAGAGAGAGAGAGGGAGGAGGTGGCGGTGGTGGTGGTGCTATAGAGAGAGAGAG
This sequence comes from Helianthus tuberosus, assembly GCA_030545235.1. NCBI lineage: Eukaryota > Viridiplantae > Streptophyta > Magnoliopsida > Asterales > Asteraceae > Helianthus > Helianthus tuberosus. Next base: position 67,470,608 of record CM060360.1, read on the forward strand.
AAGAGAGAGAGAGAGAGAGAGAGAGTTGATAATTCTATTATTCAAGTTTAAAAAAATGAAATTTAAAAAATGACCAAAATGCCCCTGCACTACAGGACAAAATAGGAGGTTGCAATAGTCAAAAAAATAGGGTTTTTGAGTTTTGGACTAAAATGGCAACAAAATGCAAACCACAGGGCCCTGGATGTAATAAGTTTGAGATTTGGACTAAAGTGGCAAAACTGGCCAAACCACAGGGACCAAAATGGCAGTTTACTCTTATTTTAATTACCAAAATAGCTTTGACTTTTCGTCTCCCGTGTCATAAAGTGCAACACATCACTTTCCTGTGCCATCTTTAATATAAAATTATACTCCTGCGCCACCCTCATCTCCTGCGCCATATGGCGCAGCACATCACCTCCTACGTCGTAACTCAAATATTAATTGTTTTGGTCAAAAATTACAAAAGCAATTAAGTGATCAAATTTAGTTTGTGAGGCAGTGTGCTATTGAGATTTGCAATGTGTTGAGTTGATTAAAAATGAAAAAAGTTTCAGGATACAGTTCAAAGATATCAAACTGTATCAATTATCAAACAATAAGCAATAAAAGTAAAGGTTGGCACGAGATGTACGAGGAAAGCCCTTGATCAATTTAGATCGTCGGCACAAAACCTCGGGAGCTGACAACTGCCATGTCGCAACCCCCGCCCCCTATCTGTCCCGGGAACGGGCGGCCGCGAGACAAGTTTTGGCGGTATCGGTGTTTATCATTTTGGCAGCGGAAATTACATCAGGACCGTAGTTAGGAAATATTTTATCAGAGTAAATACCACGTTTTTATAATATTAAACATATTGGGATAAATCCCAAGTTTTCATTACAAACATTTACATAGGGAAAATCCCTATTTTATTGAATAAAACATCTTCTTTTATTTAGGTAACTTTTATAGCCACTTTTTCCAAGCCTTCAGTGTTGTCTAGCTGGCTTCTAGTTGGCTTTCACATTTTGTTACCTTAAACGCGTTTAAAAACATTTTGTCAGTGGGAAATACTTGTGAGTGAATCCCAGTTTAATCAAGAAGAGTTTTATCCTTTAACAGTATTGAGAACTATTACAATGTTTATGTCTACACAATTACTCATTCAGTACTGTCAATCCTGACTGGTGGGTCATATTACACATTGGCTAACTCTTTGTCCAATGGTAACGTGTTCCACATTTTATATACAAAACCCCAACATACCGGCAGTAATTGAAGAACTACAAAGACTCAATCACTGCTTAATCGCATTGTAAAACATTTAAAGTTTTGTAAAAACAATTTACAAAAAGTAGATTACTCACATTGCTGTCTTAGACTTCTTTTAAGAGTTTCCTGGTAGTTATCTATTAATTACACAAATGTACATGTGTTAGTAAAATAACTCAATATTTACATTAGTAATACCCTCCCCGAGACGGCATTCCAACGACTACGTCGGGCAGAACCTCGACAGCCGTTACGGAACCCTGGATCAATCGGGCAACGTATCTAATACGTAACCGGGGTTATAATACTTACAATGGGGCAGAACTTCGTTAATTAGGGGGGTATTATGCCTGAGAATTATGCCTATTATGTGAGAATTCGAGAGAGAAAGTTATGTGTGAGCGAATTCGACTGAAGGCCCGAGCTCCCATTATATTGGGCTGGTTGACCAGTTCCTCGCGGCCCGCGTAGACCAAAGGGTCGTCTTACGCGGGCCGCGTAATAGGGGTGGTAGGGCCTAGCTTGTCCAGGTCAGCACTATAGGGTCGACACGAATGGTGACACGTGGCAACTCAGGGTATCGCCCTGGTGACTTGCTGTCGCGGCCCGCGTAGGTGGTAGCCAAAGGCTACGCGCCCCGCCAGAGACCTTTAAAATTTGATTTTTATTTAATTTTTATAAAAATAAAGGTATTCAGGATCCGTTTTCACATACGGGGTATATTTTAGGACATATTGGGATATTTTAAAATATATTAGGGTGTCAAAAATATTTAGAAGGGTTGTTATATGCCAGCTGCCTTGTTTTTCATATTGACTGAAAAAATCAGGATACAGCATCAAGATAATGCTCAGATCAGATCTAAGTGTTACAATGATTGTGAAATGTGAGTGAATGAGTGAGTGATTGCGAAAATAGCAAGTAATCAGTGTTTGTACGAGATTGTGTGTTTTCTAGTGATCCGGCACCCCTTTATATAGTTTTTACAATTTAACTAACTATCCTATAAATCCGGGATACTGAGAATATTCCCTTGTGACCGTTGTAGACCTCTTCTTCCAGCATCATCGTTCTCCTTAGGGTCGACACGAATGGTGACACGTGGCAGCTCAGGGTATCGCCCTGGTGACTTGCTGTCGCGACCCGCGTAGGTGGTAGCCAAAGGCTACGCGCCCCGCGGGAGACCCTTAAAATTTGTTTTTTATTTATTTTTTATAAAAATAAAGGTTTTCAGGGTCCGTTTTCACATACGGGGTATATTTGAGGACATATTGGGATATTTTAAAATATATTAGGGTGTCGAAAATATTTAGGAGAGTTGTTATATTTAGGAGAGTTGTTTTCACGGGGGCGTGGTCAACTAATGCAGACAAACTGCATTTAATGAAGAAAGAGAAGATGGGTGGACACAGGGCCGTGCCCAATGGACACGGGGCCATGCCCAATGGACACGGGGCCGTGTCCCGGCTTCTGTACAGGCTATAAACAGGGGTGCTTGGCTCACTTGCAAACCATCCCTTGGCAAACCACCTTTCTCACACTTCACCCACCCACCACCACCATCACAACCCACATCCACCACCGTCATCCATCATCCATCATAGAGTGTGTGAGTAGTCTCGGGTTCCAAGATTGATCGTAAGAGTTCTTGACAATCAAAGGCCATGTTTGCCTAAGTCTCTTACATCACTTGGTGAAGACAAGTGTTTAGTGTAATACTTTTTATTTTTAATCTTTTCGCACTTTTTATTTGGTTCTGTATTAATGACTTTAATAAATAGTTTCTTATGTTGAAGATGAGTCTTCCTTATCGTTTGTCCGTGGTGTCTTGGCATTATTTTACTGTCTATATAAAATAAAAGATTTTCACTTTTCATATCTCCACGGTCTATATGGAGGTATGTTGGCTACCTGGTCGAGGGTTAAGGGAACGGTTTGGTAATAGTCTTGCCTTGTTCAGTGTATAGATCCTGAAAGGACCTGGGTCAACTTTAGTAGGACCTCCTTCAATACCCACTGGTATTGGATGGCGGGGGTCCGAACTCCTTGATCCCCTCATATGTAAACTACTATTAATACTTTAACCCGGCTACTTAGGACTGTATCCTTGCTGACTCAGACTACTTAGCCGAGGGTAACGTCACCTTCAGAAGAGGGGCCTACCATAATATGCATTAATAACTTAATTAATTATCTTTCAATAATCCAACCCTTTAGGATTGTATCCTTGCTGACTCAAACTATTGGGTTGAGGGTAACGTCACCTTCAGAAGAAGGGCCTACTACAATAACTAAGATAATCTCTTAAAAAGTGCAAAAGTGCGGAAATAATCAAAGGTTACACAAAATATGAGTCGGATCCAAGTGATTCATCTTGTCTATCTGTTTTTATTTTATTTTATTTTTCAGCATTTTAGTTAGTTTTATTTTTCTTGTTTAAAAACTTTTTTCTAAACTTTTGATTTGATTAGACGTTGAGGATAAACCGGTACTAAAAGCTCTTGTGTCCTTGGACGACCTCGGTATCTTACCAACACTATACTACGCGCACGATGGGTGCACTTGCCCATATGTGTGTTTAGTGTTAGTAAATATCATGTTTTATAAATTTAAAACTTGGCTAAAAAGTGTTAAAGGGCTTAAAATATACAAAAAAAAATCTATAACACCACACGCACATCAGTCCCCCACATGTGCGGACCTTGAAATCTCTTAACACAAGTCCTGACCCTCAAGTTTACAAATGCGGATGGTTTACAACTCGCTAAATGCGGACCACATGAAAGTCTATTACCTCTTATGTTCGGACCCTTAAAAGAAATGGTTAGGTTCGGACGTGATATGGATGGACGTGTAACCACATATGTGCGGATCCCCCTTTTTTAACAAAAAAAAAACTATAAGTGCGGATGGTATGGGATAAACAAATACGGACAATATGAATCTTACGCGGACTCTTATTAGCTATAACCAAGTGCGGACACTTGATTACTTTCACAAGTTCGGACCTCCTTTAGATTAATATAAGTGCGGACAATGTGTTTGTAATATGTGCGGACCATTATAAGGAGTATAAGTTCGGACCTTTACATAACCTACAAGTGCGGACGTTTATGGGGTGAACAAGTTCGGATTCCTTCACATCTTAACAAATTCGGACCTAATAAATTACGTATGTGCGGACTCAATAAGAGAACTACAAATGCGGACCTCATATATATATATATATATATATAGGGTCGTCAGGATTTAGAGAAAACGGTGGAAACTGTGAGAACGGTGAGAACGCTTATGGATCGTCCGATCAAAACAATCTATAGACTAGATTGGCGCGGTGGCGTTTTCGTAAATAACACGAATTCTATTAAGTGGACGCGCTTCATTAAGAGTAAAAGGGTCTTTACACTTCTCTACCAAAACGCCAAACTAATGAATAAAATGCCATTACGGGCCAAAACACACCCCTATATAAACAAAACATCTCAGATATAAAACACACCCTCCGAATCTGAAACGTCATATTTTCTACGATATACCATTCATCTTACAAACGCCAAAAACCCCAAAACATCAAACACACCTACTCAAAAACGCCATATTTTACTATATACCAATCATCTTAGAAAACACCAAAACACTCAAACATCAAAGATTCCAAAAAATCGACGTTTCTTTCAGATACACTATTTTCTTAGTAAAACGCCAAAATGGAAAACATCGTTTCTTGTATATTCAATATCGTTCTATGCGAAGTTTCGCAGAATGCATTCTTCTCTGAGGTGCTGTGACTCAATAACATTTTGTTGCATGAGATGGACAAATCTTAAACAAAGAGATGCTGGTGTCAGACTTATGTCATTTTTTGTGTTTTGTTATTGATGAATATTATAATGGCATGAAGAGACGAATGACACTGATGAGTGGTTTGAAGATACATATTCAAACAAAAAACTTACGTCATTTTGTCTTTCCAAACGGCCACAAAAAAGCCTACTTCAACAACAAAAACTCAAGCATGACAAAGTCAAACTGCTAGTGAACATGTTTCAAAGAAGAAAGAGACTAATGACAGTGAAGATTTGGAAGATGAATTGTTTCTATTTTTATTTTTTTAATTTTCTTTTTCTGTTGTTTGTTATGTATTTTTCAACTAAGAACAAAAAAATACATTATTTTAATAAAACGCCAAACAGTCATAATGATTGTGAAACGCCATAATGCAGTAAAACGCCAAAAACTCCCAAACTATAATAAAATTAATTTGGACAAGTATTATTAAAAGCTAAAAATGAAAAAAAAAACCGCCAAAAACTACTTAAAACCATTAAAAAACGCCAAACTTGGAAGATGGAACGTCTATCACCCTAAAAACTCATAAAAAGCTGAAAAAAACAGTAAAAAAACACACAGTAAGTAACTGAAAAGACGGCTACTTTATTAATATAATTTATTATAAATAAAATCACACCTAAACTACGCGCCAAAAACATCCTATAAGAGAGACGTCTCTGCACAATCAACTAATCACACACCAAAAACAACGCCATGTTTTCTAGAAACCATTCACTTTAAAACGCCAAAAAATAGTTAAAAAGGCCACAGATAGGGAACCTCGTTTCTTCTATATTGAGTATTGTTCTGAATGAAGTTTCACTGAATGGATTCTTCTCTGAGGTGGGTATCTCTATAAGCTTTTGCTGAATGAGATGGACAAATATTCATTAAAAAGAGACTGATGACACTGATATGTCATTATGTCACTTTGTTCTTGATGGATATATGGATGGCATGAAGGGATCAATACATTCGAGCAGGCGTTGATCTTCAACATGTCACCAAACAAGTATATATCAAACCATAATACAGGATGCCACTAAAAATAAGCATCTTCTAAAGACGGGCGTTATGTAGGAAAATAAGGATCTACATAAGGTATTCAAAACAGCTTCAAAACGCCAAAAAGGTTAAAGTAGAAGAGGCTGATGACAGTGAAGATTTTGATGAGAAATTAGATTAGAATTTTTAATTTTTTTTTCAGTTTCTATTGTTTGTTATCTAATTCTCTGTTGTTTATTATCTAATTCTCTACTAATAAAAAATTGAGTATAAAACGCCAAAAACTACAAACACCAAAACGCCTGATAGTGTGAAAACTGTAACACCCCATGTTCTCAGGAAAGTCAAAGTCAAAGTCAAGGTCAAAGTCAACGACCGATCGCGCGACTTGACTTTTAGTGAATTCTCTTTATGTGTTTATTTTAGTTGTACTATGTGGAGTAATTATCAAAATCGCAGTAATCGACGTGTAATATTCGCTATTTAATCGACTTACGACTGTGAATTATAGGAAGTAACAATGCGAAACGATACTCAAGCTATACTAATCAAATCGACACCGAATGGTAATACGAATCGCAACTTGAAATATGCATTCTGGTTATTATTTATGTGTGTGTGCCCTCTATGTGTTACTTGTGCATGTTTATTTATGTTTATGTGGTGATTAATCGAAACGCAATCGAAACTCAATCGCAAATCGAATCGCAAACGCTAAATGAAGGAAAAGTAGGATGATTGTATGTTAGATATAGTAGTTGGGATTAAAAGTAATTTGATGAGCAACTCTATCGCATCGCATCGCTCGCTCGAATCGCATCGCAACGCAACGCGCTACACGCGAATCGAAACAGTAAAACTCATCGCACCGAGCACTCGAACCAGGTACCGTCCGACCGAACTGCCACCCGACCGGGCAGCCACCCGACCGAGGCGCCACTAGGCCGAACTGCCACCCGGGCGAGTTGCCACCCGAGCGACCAGCCTATTCGTCCCTTTCCACTTTGGGAAACCCTATAAATACCCATCACTTTCCACTTTGGGAAGTCAGCTCACACGCCCTCTCCACTCGGACCAGCCTCTATTTCTTCAGATTTCTCGCGATTCTTGTAAGTTTTCTCTTAGATTGCTGTACTTCCTTGATCTACACGCACTCCTACACCTTTCTATCTTTTGAATCTTAACTTTTAACCGGGAAATCATCGAGATTCAAGCTAATCTAGGATGACATCATCATGTGTTCTAGAAGAACTTTATGTTTTGGCCTCAATCCACCAAGAATAACTTGGATCTAATCGATTTCCACATAAATAAACAAAGATCTTTCATAGATCTAAACATATTCACAATGAAAAGGATTGAAAGATGGTTTTTCAACTTTCTTTCAACTCTTTTACACTCAATGCACTCGAACCCAAGGGAACCGGACCTAATGCTGATCATCAACTCATTCTTAGCGATGTATCTGTGACAACTGTGCTCTGTAATCGATGTACAATGTAGAACAATGTTAATTATTAATAAAACAATGTGTTTTGATGTTATTATATGTGTATTTGTGTTTGATGATTTTACGATTTGATTCAATTCTGATTTCAAGCTTTAAATCGCTTTCTAGAAAGTTATACGAAAATTGGTGCGTAAACGCAGTCAGTTTAACGCAACAAACACTCTGGAATAGTGACATAGGCTTAACATACCTTAAATAACCTCCACATAACTTAAAAATAAGTTTTGGATGGTTTGGTGTGTTGAAAACAAGTCTATTCGATCGCAGGGACTATTTGTGTCAAACTGCGAAACTATACCTAATCGGATGGTGTCGAAAAGTATGGAACTTGATCATAAGCTAAACATACCATAAATAACCTAAACATAGCTTAGAAATAAGCTTTGAGTGGTTCGGTGTGCGAAAATATGCTTATTTGATCTTACAGGGACTAAAAGTGTCAAAAACGATGTAAGTTTGCATTTTCGCGCATATCTTACGTTCTGACCACATCTGGGCATCCAAAATTTTTGTACAAACTAAAATATTTTTATTTTAGTGATCGGCATGCAAAAATACCGTTCATCGCTCATATTGGATCGTTTCGCGTCCGTTTGAGTTTCGTCGTAATTTAACCGAACAACGCAAACGTACGACCAAACGAACCGACATCCGAGATATTTTTGAGCATGTTTTGAGTTCCCAATACTTTAACTTCATTTTAGAGCCTTGAAATGAGGTTAATGGGGCTTAAACGTGTCAAAAATGAGCCGAAATGCAAGTTTTACAAGTTCAGGGGTTAAAACTGTCATTCTGCCAAAGATGGCCCAGGCGGCCCGTGTAAGCCTGGCCTTACCTTTACACGGCCCGTGTCAGTCTTGCAGATCAGAAACATTGAATCTGGTCATTTAGCTCGATTTTGATGGTTTTGATCAATGGTTTTCAATGCTATGGGCTGGTTTGTGTGGAGAACAAGTCCCCCAATCAGTCTTTAACAATTGTATGGCCAAGATCATTCCCTCCTTGACAAGGTCAAAAATGAAACTCGACTTGACGAACTGGAGGCAAACCAGGCAGTTCATCAGGAAACATCTCTTGATAATCCCGAACAATCGGAATATCCTGAATACTCTTGCTCTTGCCTTTCTCCTCGGTGACATGTGCTAGAAAAGCAACATATCCTTTTCGTAAATAACTTTGGGCTTTTGATTTAAAAGAAACAATCGTTTAAGGTTCTTGGGGAGGTCACAAGTGATCATGAAAATGACAGAACCACACGAGTAGTTTGTCTTTGTGTTGACATCATAAGGTTGGATTAAACATTCATACAATTGCATTAATTAAAGAAAATAAAAACCACAAATTTTTATTTATATAACAACCGCATTGTCTTTAAATGTTTCAAGATAACAACCAGAGGAAATACAAAATACTAATCGTTCATCGCTGCATCGTTGATTGCCTCATTGATGTTAAACACTCGACCACGTGCTGGATTCACATTGACGTTGACGTTCGCGTTCGGGTTTGCGTTAGCATTTGCATTCACCAGTCTTGGGCAGTTGTGGTGGAAGTGACCAATCTCTCCGCAGTTGAAACATGAACCCAGTGGGAATCTCACAGCATTCCCTTGAACCGGAGCTTGAACCTGAGCAGCCTGATTTTGTCCCAGACGACAAACATTGGCCAAATGCCCAAGTCTACCACACGTTGTGCATTTCTTGAAATCTTGTTGTGCAACGTGATGACCGTTGCAACGGGCACAATGTGGTGCGGTACCAGCATATGCCTTCTTTGCAGATGGCTGTGCCGGTGGGTTTTGCAAGTTCTGAGCAGTCTGTGCTGTAACAGCAAAATTTTGGGCACCCTTCCGCTTCTTTGATTTCTTCGAAGTCTCACCTTCCTCACCCTTTTTCTTGTCCTTTCCAGAATCAGTCGCCTTCTTTTTATCACCCTTGCGGGTGAGTTTACCCTTCCTGACTTGAGACTCAGTCAGGGTAGCTGACAACTCAATTGCTTGACGAAGGGTAGTAGGATTAACACCGATCAAAATATCCAGAATAGAATCGGGTAAACCATCGATATACCTCTCCATTGCTTTCTCCAAAGGGGTAACCATGGTGGGACACAATAGACTGAGTTCTTCAAAACGATCCGTGTACGCACGGTGTTCAGCCCCATCTTGCTTTAAGTCATCAAACTCTCGTTCCAAAACTCGAATCTCGTGACGGGGACAAAACTCCTTCATCATGAGAGCCCGAAGCTCTGCCCATGTTTGTGCCAACGCCACTTCGGCACCCCTATCTCGCATAACACCATTCCACCAAGTAAGCGCTCGCTTTTCAAACACACTCGAAGCAAATCCAACCTTACGCGCATCCTGACACTGCACATGCCTGAATGTGCTCTCGATACTCGCAAACCACTGTAGGAGCGCAGTTGCCCCTTGCGACCCAGAAAACTTAAGCGGCTTCGCAGAATTAAAATCCTTGAATTTACACTGTGCGTTATTGTTGTTGTTATTATTGTCGTTGTTGTATATCTCGTGGACTTGGGTTACAACCCCGGGAAGCACAGCAGCCACCTGCTGAGAGATCAAGGCTGCGAGTTCTTCAATAGTAAAAGTCCGAGCATCGGTTCGAGCATCGCGTCGAGGAGGCATTGTCTAAAAGAGGAAACATGAAATGAAACGAGTGAGAGAATTAGACGAAAAGAATGAGATGAACAAATCTGATGAAAGCAAGGATAGTGGTCATTTGTTTGTTACTACAAAGCAACAAACGACCCCGGTGATTAATCAAAGTAAATAGGTCAAAAATAATGTATCGCGAAGACATGCTCGCCTATAAGTGAACACTCATCCCAAGAATTCCCAGGTAAGCACAACTGGTCTCGCGTCTGATGAGATATATACGAAGTGCTTGCCTAGACAGAAAACCCAGAATACAGGCATTCACCCTTCCAGTTTGCACGTGTTCACATTATTTAAAACCTAAAACCTTGAAGAGATTTTTTTTTTTTGAAAATTCAAAGGGGTTCAAAACCTAGTAATCAATCATCCTAGAACAGATGATTAGTTTTCAAAGCGGTTTTGAAATTTATGTTCTTGTTGTGGTCGTCGCCTAAGGATAGGTGACGGTATCGTTTTATGACTAAACGCAAGTAAACTCGCGTTAGGGTCCTAAGAAGGTTATAGACTAGGTCAAAGCATTACTAATAACCTAATTCCCTATAACCATTGGCTCTGATACCAACTTTTCTGTCACACCCCGACCGCGTAAAACAACAAATCGCGGCGGAAACATCGGGGCGTGTTGCAACAGAATTATCGTTTCATAACCATGGATACAAAAAGTGTTTCGTTTTATTAAACATTGAATATTTACATCGTCGGGAAATCTAAATACACAATTAAAACATAGTCTATCATTGTTATTGAGTCACTAAGGCCTCGTCCAGTCCTATGTGAGCATGCATCCTATCAATCGATATCATTCAACAATACCTGAAACATATGTGAAAACGAGGTCAGCAAAGAAATGCTGGCGAATACATTGGTTTTGTAGGAGTGTCGAAATCATGGCTAGTTTAGATGTTGCAATACTTTATTAAAAACCTTGTTTTGAAAAGAGTATAATATTGCAACTTAATTAACCAACTCAAATCAAGCGGGTTATAGTTTGTAAAACCTCGTAGCCATGACTCTTAACCCAAAAACATTTGTTTTAGTAAAGCAAATTGTGAAACATCTCGAAATAAATCGTTAATAAAACTCGTTAATAAATCTCGTTAAAAACTCGTATAGTTTATATCGTATCGAAAACCTCGTTTGTGTGACATTGTTTGAAAATTGTTTACCCAAGTGAACTAAATAACGCCACGGTATGTAATATGATGAAATCACTTATATATAGGAAGTACCAGCGGCGTATCCACCATGCTTTCATCACATTACACCCGTCCCGTTATCTAAACACTTAACCAAAAACCAATCGTATATCGCTTTGAAGCTAATCGTTTAACCAAATCATTTAACTCGTTAATACATCGCGTGAAAACCAATCGTTTACCCAAATCGTTAAAATTCGTTTTAGGTCGTGAAACTACTTATGTGGTCGTCTCGCTAATAACATTCAAACCTTCGTGACTCATCCCTCGTCGCTTCTCGTTTTCGCATTAACAAACCCTTACCAAAGGGTAAATTAACAATTACAGATTCAGTCGCTACCCACCACCCCCACACATAACCACGGGTGCAGTATGATAACGGGATTTGTCAGATCCTATGGTACCATAACCTAATACTGGTCGGCTTGATCATTGCTAATGAATGTCATTTGTTATGTAACCCAACCAACAAGTTCGTTCACATTATCGAAATCGTTATTAGTTTTGTATAAATCGTCTTAATCGTTTTTGAAACCATCGTTATAACATCGAAAATCGTTTTGATACCATCGTTAAAACCTTGAAAACATTTAGCACATATGAGTCACCCCAAAACAATTGAAAGCAGTAAAATAGGGGAATAATGTACTCGCCTGAGAATGCTTAGAGGTCTTGAACAACAACCAAGCAAAGCTAGAGGGAGCACGGAATCAATCGGCAGTCTAAAACCATATAAATAAACCGGGCCTGAGTCGGAAGATCGGATAGAATGAGGGCTTGTAGACCAAATGAGTATGGGAACTCATGTAATATGGTTTACCAAAGCCTACATACTACTATGAAACCAAACCTAAGTGCTTTCAACCCATCGCGACCCATTAAGGTAGCTTATGCTACTTTAACGCGTCGTGCGCGCAAAGCGCGTTCGAGACGTCTAACTAGTCCTATGACAAGTATTATATGCCTATACATGTTTTATCATGTTGTATAATCAGTTATGTATAAAAGTTTAGGTTACATAAGCTAAATTACCAATTATACATGAAAAGGGTATTCTGGTAATTTACCTAAGGCATATAAACTACCTATCATACAACTACTCAAACGATGTGACCATAGGGTATAACCTCGGAAGGTTATTCCCTACCTACTATGGTCACCTAATGTGTTTGGTCGGATCCTAATGATCGACCAAATGGGTCGGGTTCGAAGGTATAAGCGATTTATTAGATCGCTTACCCTACGACCCTAGACAACGTGGTAATCAGTAGGCATAGTCCCAAGGGACTATAACCATCGTGATTACAATCACGTTGCGAAGTTCAAACGAACTTCGCATTGACCATAAACTGGTCAACACAGAAAGTCAAACAAAGTTTGACTTTCAGACTCGAAAAGCAATAAAAGAAAGAAAAGAACGAAAGAATACTTACGAAGGGTCCCCGAATGCTAATCTCGATCCAAGAATCTCAGGTATGAAACAATGGTTTCAACTTAGAGTTTCTCAAATCAAAATTCTAGTGAGTTTAGCAATGGATGGCATGGGGTATTTATAGTTTTTGGTTCACCGTTAGGATCGTTTCTTGGAAAAGGGGGCACGATCTAAGCCGTACACTTGCACCCATGGTATTGTAATACCATGGGCACATCAAACCAGCCCATAGATTCAAGGAATACCATGTGCAAGTGTGGAAATGACCAGATCCAATGTTTCTGCAATTCTGCTGATCTGCAGACTGCTTGCGCACCGTAACAATTAATTGTTGCGGTGCGCAAGGACCTAATTTGGCAGAATGTCAGATTTGGTCCCTACAGCCCGTTTAAACTATTTTCGATGCGTTTGAACCCCGTTAACCTCATTTCAAAGCTCTAAAATGAAGTTAAAGTATAGGGAACTCAAAACATGCTCAAAAATATCTCGGATGTCGGTTCATTTGGTCGTACGGTCGCGAAGTTCTGTTAATTACGACGGAATGCGCATAAGCGCGAAAAACGATCCAAATGACGAAATGAATGGATTTTTCTTATGCCAAACACTAAAACAAAATGTTTTAGTGCTTACATAAATTTTGGATGTCCGGATGTATTCAGAACGTAAGTTATGCGCAAAAGTGCAAACTTGTGCACTTTTTGACACTTTTAGTCCTTGAATGACCCAAAAGTTTATTTCAGCACACCGAACCCCTCAAAGCCTATTTCTAAGCTATGTGAAGGATATTTATGGTATGTTTAACTTATGGTCATGTTCTGGAATGTCTGTTACAGTTCAAATTGGCATACTTTCGCAGTTTGTCAAGTTTAGTCCCTGTAAGTTAATAAACTAGATTTTGCCATACCAAAGCCTTCAAAACTTATTTCTAAGTTATGTAAAGGTTACTTAAGGTATGTTAAGCCTATTTTGCTATTCCGGAGTGTTCGTTGCATTAAACTGGTTATATTTACGCATCTGTGCGCGTATAACCTTCCAGAAAGCGATTTAAAGCTTGAAATTGAACAAAAATTGATATGTGCAAATGATACACATATTTTTACAAATCCCAAGTATGAAATACAATATTTCATTGGTTTGGTATTTGTTTGATAGTCGCAGTGACCCAGGTGTCACACCTAGTTTAAGTAGTTGTATGATAGGTAGTTTATATGCCTTAGGTAAATTACCAAAATACCTTTTTCATGCATAATTGGGTTTTAAGCATATGTAACCTAAAAATTTGTCACCTAACTGATTATGCAACCTATTTAAACATATTTAGGCATATAATACTTGTCATAGGACTAGTTAGACGTCTCGAACGCATTTTACGCGAACGACGCGTTAAAGTAGCGTAAGCTACCTTAATGGGTCGTAACGGGTCGAAAGCACTTAGGTTAGGTTCCGATTTAGAATGTAGGCTTTGTTAAACCATATCACATGAGTTCCAACACTAATTTGGTTTACAAGACCTCATTCTATCCGATCTTCCGATTTAGGTGTCTATTTATTTACTAGTGATCCGATTACTAGGTACTACTTGAATTTCCTTGGTTTGTCTGAGCTTCGCTAAGTTCTTTAGATCAAGGATACCCTTCTATTAAATGTGAGTACATAGTTCCCCTATTTTACTGTTTTCAATTGTTTTGGGGTGATTCATATATATTAAAACGATTTCGATATTTTAACGATGGTTTCAAAAACGATAAAGATGGTTTATATTAAACTAATAACGATTTCGATAATATGAACGAACTTGTTGGTTGTAGTTACATAACGAATGACATTCATTAATTTTGGCCGAACCGACCAGTATTAGGTTATGGTACCATAGGATCTGACAAATCCCGTTATCAGACTACACCCATGGTTATGTGTGGGGGTTATGTAGGTAACGACCGAATCTGATGATTGTTAACTTACCCTTTGGTGGTTTGTTAATGCGATAGGCGAGGTAGTCGAGTCACGAAGGTTTGAATGTTATTAGCGAGACAACCATAAGTAGTTTCACAAATTAAAACGAATACGATTTTGGGACGACTTAAACGATTTGGTTAAACGAATGGTTTTGGGTGGTGATTAGATAATGGGACGGGTGTAGCATGATAAAAGCATGGTAGATACGCCGCTGGTACATCTTATATATAAGTGCTTCTATCATATTACATTGCGTGTCATTATTTAGTTCACTTGGGAAACGATTTGAAACAATGTCACACAACGAGGTTTTCGAAATGATATAAACCATACGAGTTTTATTAACGAGTTTTAATGAGATGTTTTACGAATTGGTTTATTAAAACAAAAGTCTTTGAGTTAAGAATCATGGCTACGAGATTTTATAAATTATAACCATCTTGATTTGAGTTGGTTAATCATGTTGCAATATTATATACTTTTCAAAACAAGGTTTTCGAGGTATTGCAAAATATATAAACGAGCCATGATTCCGATACTCTTATAAAACCTATGTGCTCGCCAGCATTTCTTTGCTGACTTTATTTTACATATGTTTCAGGTGGTGTTGCATGATGTTGGTTGCTAGGGCGCGTGTTCATATAGGATCTGGACAAGGCCTTAGTGACTTAAAAACAATAATAGACAATTTTTAATTTGTTTGTTTGGTTTAAGACAATGTAAATTACTTGATGAATCAATAAAACGAAACTTTTAACTACCATGGTTGTTGAAACGATGATTCTGTTACAACACTCCCCAACGTTTCCGCCACGGTTTGTTGTTTTACGTGGTCGGGGTGTGACAGAAGAGTTGGTAACAGAGCCAATGGTTATAGGGAATTAGGTTATTAGTAATGCTTTGACCTAGACTATAACTTTCTAGGACCCTAACGCGAACTATCTTACGTTTAGATTTTAAAACAATACCGTCACCTATCCTTAGGTGATAACCACAACGAGAACACAATAACAAAATCCGCTTCGAAAATTAATCATCTATCCTTGGATGATTGATTGTAAGGTTTTGATCCCTCTTAGTTTTTCAAAATCTCATCAAAGTTTGGGTCTAAATAATGTGAACACGTGCAAACTGGAAGAGTGAATGCCTGTACCCTGAGTTTTCTGTCTAAGGCTAGAGTGTTCGTACAAATCCGCAGTATCGGACCAGTCACTCTTACCTGGGAACTCTTGGGGTGAGTGTTCACTTATAGGCAAGCATGTCTTCGGTGATACATTATTATGATCTATTTACTTTGATTTGTCACTGCGTGTCGTTTGTTTGTTCGAAGTAATGAACGAATGATCGCCTTCCTTATGTTTTGTCAATGTTTTCAATGCCTCTCTTGTTTTTCCCAAATGTCGACCTCACTCGTTTCTCATGTTTCCTTGTTAGACAATGCCTCCTCGACGCGATGCTCGAACTTTTACTGCTGAGGAAGTCGCAGCCCTTGTGTCTCAGTAAATGGCTGCTGTACTTCCAGGCATTGTGACCCAAATCCATGAGTTATACAACAACAATAATAACAACAATAATGCACAATGTAGTTTCAAGAATTTTAATTCTGCTAAACCGTTGAAGTTTTCTGGGTCGCAAGGAGCAACCGCGCTCCTTCAATGGTTCGAAAGTATCAAGAGCACATTCAGACATGTGCAATGTCCGAATGCGCGTAAGGTTGAATTTGCATCAAGCGTGTTCGAGAAGCGTGCACTTACATGGTGGAACGGAGTGATGCGTGATAGGGGTGCCGAAGTGGCATTAGCACAAACTTGGGAAGAGCTCCGAGCTCTCATGATGAGAGAGTTCTGTCCCCGTCACGAGATTCGAGCTTTGGAACGAGAATTCGATGATTGGAAACAAGACGGGGGAGAACACCGTGCTTATACGGATCGATTTAAGGAGCTCAGTTTGTTGTGTCCCACTATGGTTACCCCACTGGAGAAAGCAATCGAGAGGTATATCGACGGTTTACCTGATTCCATACAGGATATTGTGACCGGTGTTAATCCTAATATCGTCCGTCACGCGATCGAGTTGTCTGCTACCCTGACTGAGTCCCAAGTTAGGAAGGAAAAACTTAACCGCAAGGGTAATAAAAAGAAGTCGACCGATTCTAACAAGGAAAAGGGTAAGGGTAAGAAAGGTGAGTCGTCGAAGAAGTCGAGGAAGCGAAAGGGTGCTCAGAATTTTGCTGTTACAGCACAAACTCCTCAGAACCCACCGACTCAATTGTGACAACCCTCACCAAACCAGGTATCCGTACGAATTAATTAATATTTAATTAATGCTTCATTACTGTGCTTGCTTACAGTTGTGATTAAACTGCTTCTTGATTTCTGATACATACATACTCATGCATCACATTTTATACTATCACTCTATTATTTACACACAAACATCAGTGACAACCTTGATGCACAAAAGCACAGTGAGCACACTAAACGGATAACCCAATAAACATGCTGACATTGCCAGCACTACACAGATATTGTCTCTGAGGCCAGTACGAGCCAGGAATAGATTACTACACTGGTAAGAAGTGTAGGGAGGTGAGGATTGTAGAACTGCGTCACTAGGTGATAATTATAGTGACCGGATGTGCCTAAAACAAGCTTTAATCACAAAATTCTGTACTTTGTGCAAAAATTCAGCATTTAACCTAACTAGTAAAGTGCAAAAACATGGGAAAATAATGCTAGACACTTTCCAAAGTGACGGGAATTCATTGTGTCACTAAAACAAATATTAACGACACTCGAAATGCTTATTTAGCACTTTAACGGATTGATATCCAACCGTACAACCGGACTTTACCCGGAAAATAAAAATATTGACAATGACATTGTTTTCCTTTTCTGAGCTAGTTAGGGTCGCCGAACACCCTAACACCCGTTATAACACTTGACACACAAATAACTTGTTTAAAGTACCTAATTAACAAACTAAACACTAAACCATTTGGTTGAAATCCAACCATAATACCCCCCCCCCATGAACCGAACGGTTCCCATAGGGGACACACCCCTCACCTTTTTGAATATTTTATTTGATTATGTCTAATATCTTAGAGGCATATTATTTGATGGGTAAAGCACTAAGTTGAGCTATAAGTTTACACACAAGGTTAACACCTTCATTCATAAATCCCCAACACAAAATTGCTCCTCTATCTTCTCTCCCTTTGGTGTTCGGCCGAGATCCCACATACACCCACCATCACCATCAAGTTTTGTTCTAGCCATTTCTCATACATACAAGGTGCAATAGGATCAACAACGAAGCTTGGTGCACTCGGAAGTTGAAGGACCTTCTCCATTCGCTATTAACCATCACTTTTCTACACTTGAACTCTCCTAGCTTTGTGCTAGTGGTAAGCACTTAGATCCTTGTGTTTTACTTGTTATTTAAGTGGTTAATAGTGTTTAAAGATCAAAAGCATAAGAACTCTAAAGAACTTAAACTAATCTTGAACATAAAGGATGAAGGTTGGATAAAGAGATGAGGTAGTGTTAAAAGATGATGAATACATGTTAAATCTGAAATAAATAAACAAAACCTGTTGTAAACGGCTTATGGCCTGATGTTAATCGTATTAGAATGAATGGTAATCGTATGTGTACTTTTTAATGGCACTTATACTATAAACAGCTTGCTGATTTGCATTTTCAGCCGACTTTAACTGGCTGTAAACAGGTCATAACTAAACGAAAAACTGATTTTCTTGTGTCTACAACGTGCATTATGAAATACGGTTCTAATGGCATCAGAATCATAATTTTTGGACTTCGTTTACTATTTTTAAAGTGCCATTATGTAACAGCAGCTAGAGCTGCATTTTTACAGCAGTAAATGAGAGTCATATTTTTAGTCATAACTTGATTTCTGTGTAGAGTCAGATTATAAAATTTATACTGTAGATGAATACCGAAGTATTTGTAACACTCTCAGTAGAATTTCGTAAATCGGACTCTCGATGTATTTTAAATAAATTATTCCGCGGACTGTGGTCAGAATAAGATAAATCTGATTTCATCCCGGTAAATCATTTTGTATAAAATATTGGTGATGATTTGGACCCCGATATTTTTACACAATAATTTTTGGTTCGTATAAGACATTCTATAAAAATTTGGGAATTTTTGGAATAAGATAACTATTTTATTAAAATACTTGAAAATGGCCCAGTTTTGTATATTAAAACTGAAACGATATAAGTAGTGTTTTGCATGTCTGAATGACGGGTTGGTTAATTGAGAACTGATTGAATGATTTTACAAAAAGAAAATGATACGCTAGTAAGCGTGGACGCCTCCGTTTTTAGAGGAAACTCTGGCGAAATTTTTCCAGAAAATATAACACTTAGAAATGTTTTTGGTGACAAGTGTTATAAATATATTTTTAACTTGTTTTCAAAATATAAATTTCGCCATGATTTTTATTACAAAATAACCAAGTGTCGGAGGTGGATTTTCGTAAATAAAACTTGTTAAATATATATTGAGAATATATATTTCGTAATAAGACGCTTGTGTGCTTACGTGATTATTTTGTGAACTAGAGATATATTATTTTTGGGGTAAAAATAATATTACTTGGAAATATCATGAAAATACGACTCCAAAATAATACCAACGCCCTCACAAATAAATATTTAAGTTACACCGGTACTGTTATTACCCCTCGAACTTTAAAACGTAACTTATGTATTTTCGGAAAATACACTTAAATGTGTATTTTGATAAAGTATTATTTTGGAAAATTGTATGAAGTAAAATATAATATTTTTGGGAAAAATATGTATATTCGGAAACAGAATATTTTAGACAAGTGAATTAAAATATATTTTCAAGTGAGACTTAAAATATATTTTCGGAATTATAAAACGCACATGTATTAATACCCCCATCCTTGGGAATGAATATATTTATTAAATAATTAAGAAGTGAAAATACGAAATAGTTGTCTAACTATTTCCCAAAAACGTTAAACCTTAAGCCAAGGCACGACCGTCCGTCTAATAGGAATTAGTACGTGTAGGTCGTCACGCAGCAGATAGAGTTGGAGATTGACGTTGCTGGATACACACTTCAGTGAGTTCATGTCCCCCCTTTTTCTCTTAACTGTTTTCAGTTTTTATACTCCGGGGGTGAAATACATGTTACGATTATTACGAACTTTTACTTACATGGTATGGTTAGCTTAAGGAGGGTTACTACTTAGATCATGTGAGTGGGTAGGCGGGAACTGGAGGCCATTAATCCTCATTGTAGGACCGAGGGTCATTAGCGGTAGATCTATCTGGGTGTAGCGAGCCCAACCCCTGAGCCCTCTTAGTGGACCAGGTGGTGACTTTGAGCCCGACGCAAAATCTGCTAGGTTTGAGTCTTCCTACAGCACTTCACACATATCATTGGCTTTGCAACCCAATGGTGATCTCTTTTTCCTTAATTGCTACATACCAGGGACTTTTATACATACTTACAACATTTTCAAATGTTTGTACATACTCACTTACACATGAACTCGCTCAACTTTATGTTGACTTTTCAAACTACATGTATTTCATGAAACAAACGGATCTGGCACGGTATGCACGTATTTTCAAGCTGCGTTTGAATAAAGAAGTCATCCAGGGTTTAGAAGGTGTAACCTCTTCCTGGACGGGTTACATATCTCTAAACCTAGTATTGTTTAAAGTCTTTTGCTAAGTCTTTATACAGTCAATTAAATCAAGTTAAGGTTTGTAACTTATTTTGTGATTGTTGAAAGTGGGATTTTTCTAAACTTTATTAATGGATGAATATCTCATGTTTTTATCATATAGCATTGTTATGATTGTTGCTATGGTATTAAGAAGTCACACCAAATAAACCCACGCTTCCGCAAAGCCAGGGTGTGACAGCTTGGTATCAGAGCCTCGATCATAGCGAACTAGGATTCTTTCTCGAGTCTAGACTATGATCATCAGGGCTCTCACAAAAATGTTTTCAAACACTTTTACATTGCATACACTATACGTCCAGATCCAGGGAACAAACCTTTTTACAAACAAAAAAGGCACAAATACACATTCCCAAATTTAAATTTATAGCTCAGTTGGGGAGACTGAGGGAGTCCAGTCGGGGAGACTGGGGAGAAATTAGGTTGGGAGACCAGGAGAAATTAGGTCGGGAGACCAGGAAAAATTAGGTCGGGGAGACCAGGAAAAATTAGGTCGGGGAGACCAGGAAAAATTAGGTCGGGGAGACCAGGAGATTAGTCTGAGAGACCAGGAGAAAAATCTAATAGTCCGTGCTACCATATTTTGGTGATACTTCACCCTTGCTGATGGTTTCTGACAAGAATCTTTCTGTCACTTTTGTTTCAATCCAGGACCACTCCATCACTGGTCATCCCGATGATGGACACACCATGGATCCAATCCTCGATGATGCGTCTCCTGCGGACACTTCTACTAAAGGTTGGCTACTCGACAAACAATATATGACTACGTGGGCATGCTTATTAATGGTCCTCCTACCGACGCCCATGATGATAGTAAATTAGACGAGAACACTGTTACTAACTTTACTTCTTAAGACCCCTGTTTACAAGCCATCATCTGATTCTAGCATGCATTCAGACTCCTTTGAGTCTGTGATACCTACAACCTTACAAACAGATGGATTACAGCATTCTGCTACTGACACAAGACGACGATGACATGGCTGCTGCTCTATCACCTGCTCGAGACACCACACCGTTACACGACCCAGAGCCTGCTCTTGAGCTAGCTTCTACACCTTTTGGGTCAGCTTGATGTTGCGCCTGCTGAACCTACACCTTTACATGATCACGATCCTGTTTCTTTTTGACCGGCCGGACATTGCACCCCTTATATCCACCTGCATCGGGCAATCTCCCCATTCTTTGAGATGTTTGTTTTTGCACCCGCAACCGCTGACATTGCTCCTTTCCCCTATGAAGACCGACTTCCATTGCGCCAAGGTGCCTATAACTTTCTTTCAGAATATAACCGCACCCCGGGAA
This sequence comes from Helianthus tuberosus, assembly GCA_030545235.1. Taxonomy (NCBI): domain Eukaryota; kingdom Viridiplantae; phylum Streptophyta; class Magnoliopsida; order Asterales; family Asteraceae; genus Helianthus; species Helianthus tuberosus. Next base: position 67,492,513 of record CM060360.1, read on the forward strand.
GGTACTTCAGGTCAGCACCCGCATAACGATTCATCTGCTACAACAGCATTTTCCCAACTGCACAGGTCTCACCATTTGCTGCATTCACCTCTACAACGCCGGACGAGCCACTTGGATGGATCTTATAACACGCAATACTGATTTTAGACCCTTGTCATCCCTCTCATTATGGAGGCTGTACACAGGATGAGTGTTCCTGTAACATCAACCACAGTTGCGGATACGGGTCGCAGAATGTTGGAGCTTGAGCTGACGCCACAATTGGCAACTTCAAATACAAAACATTACATAACCGAAAACATGAGTTAAATGTCTACATCACAAGACAGCATATTGTCTAAAAAGTTTATGTAAAACACCACGTCCTCCACCCCGTCTATTGTCAGCATACTTTGATTCGCCACATACATCAAGGTTCCTTTTGCGCTCTCGACCGTTGCTATTACACCGATTCCCAGGATCCTGATACTCATTTCTTTACTATCGAGCGGCAGAGCAGATAATTACTCCGACGTATATACAAGCTCGAGGAGGGACTCACGCATGTTAGCAGTCACTTTCCTTTCCTCCTCCACCTCAGTCACCAGTATAGTTGGTTTCTGGATTATGCGGATTGCATTACACTTGGGTAAAGACACTAATGATAAGCCGGGATTGCGGAGACTTTTGAGGACCACTTCTGATTATGAAATTTTGATGCACTAATATACTTATTGGACAAGGGTAGGGTGACCCTGTGTCCCTTTTGATATGATACATTTGGTTAGACACAGTGATTGTGGCCGAAGGATAATGAAAGCCCAATCATCTTTAAACATGCGACAACACTTTGTGGCCAATAACCAATGAAAGCTCAGTCGCTAGGACTTCGCTAAGCACGTCATTGATCTATGTGTGTATGCTATAATTATAATACTACGTGCTTACTTGCTATGCTCTCATTAAACATAATTATCGAATTACTGGGTCATACTATGATTATACTATTATTTGATTGGTTGGTATGGTAACCTGTTATGTGTATGTACTTATGACCACTAAACAACCAAATGCATGCACGAAGCAAATTAGACCTGACCTAATCGACCTTATTCTAGGAAGATATCGACTCAAGGGAATACCGGTATCAACAACCCTCTACCGACAACAGAGGCAGAAATGCAAGAGCGCCTCTTACAGGCCATCGCACGGTACGAGGCCCGTCGCTCCGATTGCAGCGGAGGTACCTCAGGAAATAACCTCCCCAATGGTAGTGTTTAGTCCTTTAAGATACATTACAAAACGTTTGGACATTTCCACGAGTGCCTTACTAAGGCCTTACGCGAATAATGTTGCTTACATCACAGGCTGCACCTACAAGCAGTTCTTAGACCACAAACCTCGAGAGTTCGACGGCACTGGGGGTGCCTTAGCCTTCGTGCGCTGGGTTGAAAAGACGGATTCTGTTTTACGATTGAGCAAATGTGACCCCGAACATCAAGTCAAGTATATAACTGGACTATTGGTGGATGAGGCTCTGTCATGGTGGAACCATCAAGTTCGGACAATGGGCGAGACCGCTGCGTATGCTATGACGTGGGATGAGCTGAAAGATCTGATGCGTAAGAGATATTGCTCGAGGGCAGAAGTCCAGAAGTTGGAAACAGAACTATGGAACTTGAAAATGGAAGGACCAAAGATAGCGGAGTATGTGCAGAGATTTATCGAATTATCACAAGTTGCCTTACTCCTGGGGGCACCAGAGTTTAAGAGAATTGAACAGTTCATAAGGGGATTGGCACCGCAGATTCTAAGCCTGGTAACAACATCAAAACCTTCAACGATCACCGAGGCTATCAACATAAGCATGGCACTCACGGAAGAAGCAGTTAGACGAGGAGAATTTTCCACTGCAGAGGAGAAAAAGGAGACTGCTATAGAGGAATCTGGGGATAACAAGAGAAAGCTCGCAAATTTCAAGATGGTTACTCGGGTAAGTAACAAGATGAAGGCCAAGAAGGGAAAAGATTACAAGGGTATCCTACCTAAGTGCGACAATTATTTACGTTATCATGTCGGGCTATGCAAATATGGAAATTGTGGTAACTGTGGCAAGGTGGGACATGTCAAGGAAACTTGTTGGCAAAATACTGAACATAGTAATGGGGGCCAAGACGGTAATGAGAATCGCGAAGGGGACAACGACAATGATAATTGTCGAGACAAAATGAGCGATAAACAGAAACGTGCTCGAGGTTGTTTAAACTGTGGAAGCAAAAAGCATTTCAGAAGATATTGCCCTAAAAACAATCAGGCGCAAGGATGAAAGCTCCCCACCGGAGCTAGGAAGACATGCCAGGGATTCAAGCATGGAAATCGGTACGTCCCGAATTACTCAATGTTATGCATCTGTATTGCCAAATACTGTTGCAAATTTTGCGATTCGCATCTCCAAAGTTTGAGAGCATACTTGGTTTAGTAACAAGTAAATTAGATAATTCGTGCATGATAGTACTAGCGAACGGGAAGCTAGTGGAAGCCATCGGAGTGATTGGAAATCGGCAGGATAGAACCTGGAAGGCGTAAGATTACACTTGATCTACTGCCAGTGAATTGGGAGACTCCAACAAGGTAGTTGGAGGGATTGGTTGACAAATGATCAATAGGAGATTGATATCCGCACCTCGATAACGAATGAAGGAACAATTGTAACTCACGAAGCAGGATACGCCACCACCGATCACGAATTACTTAAGGCACGAAAGTTGTTGTGGGAAGGATGTGTTGTTTCCTGGCTCATGTCGGGGATAAGGGAGCCGAAGAACTAAAACTTAACGATACCCCCGTGATCGGAGTATACCCTGAAGTCTTCCTCGAAGACTTGCCGGAATCATCTCCTCAACGATTAGTCAAATCTCGCATCGATTTAATTCCCGGCACCACACCTGTAGTCGATGCATCGTAGCGACTTACATTTTCGGAGATGCAAGGATTGACAGTGAAGTTTTAGCAGTGGATAGAGAAGGAAGATAACAGACCAAAATTCCCATTTTTGGGTAACCCCATTTCTGTTCGTCAAAAAGAAGGATAATGATTTTCAAATAAACATCAACTACCAGGAGCCGAATGAGCTAACACACGAGAGTCGGTGACTCATACTAAGGGTTAACGAACCTCTTATATAACTAACTATGAGGACCCAACTACTACTACACGACTGATCGACGATCGAGCATCGTTAGCGGTGAAATTCAGGAAGAAAGTTTACCGATGAAAATTGTGGGACAATGACTAGTTCTTAGACGTACATAAAAACGGTGCTTCCTACACAATGCACAAACCAGCCTACACGGGATACGAAATCTGGAGGATTTAGAAAACATATATTTAGGACCTTTGGGAACCCAGGTCCAAACTCGTAGGGGTTTTTATTTAGGAACCATATCTGTCAACTCAATCAACCATCATTAACCTGGCGCATATGCCAGTTCTGTTGACCAAACAGAGAAGTACTTGGATTTCTTTTACTTCTGTCGAGTAGATGTTTGCATCTCTACTCCCCTTAATGGTATTTGCATCACAATAATCTTCTCGCTGAGAGCGAACACACATTTGCTTCGATTTCTGGTCATTTCTTCACTTTAGCCGATACTCGTTGTTCCTTTTCTTGGAAACTTACCTGACATACATGCACCATTTGCTACGCATGTGATTTCGTTGTGAACAAACACCTCATTGGAATTTACATATTATTTTGCTAAACCTAATTACTGATTCCTGATTTGAGTAACCTACATTATTGTTATTGTTGGCTCTTTTGTTACCAAGCCAACACACTTTCTTGAAACCGCTTTCTTTCAAGTTACATTCATGGTTTATTTTGCTACCATGCCAAGAATTCCTTGTTAATACATACATTGTCGGGTTACGTTGAAACCAAGTTCAATTGCTTGAACTTATCCAGTTCACAGGTTTAACATGAAACGCTATGTGATGTATTGGGAGCATCATATTCAACTATTTTTGCAGAGATTCTTTCATTTTGAGTCGTAGTAGATTTGGTTAGTCTACGACTCCACTAAAACGTTTGATTTGTTTCGATACCTTGCAGTGATATTTTCACAAAATTGAAGCTTGCGCTAATTTGGTTACTCACTTCGTACACGGATTCAATTCCCTATTTAGTTGTTAACAATTCATTTTGGATCTTCACGATCAAAGCGGTCTCAACACAATTGTGTGTTGAGGCAACGGTACATATATTCATTTCATAAGCACAAAGTACCTCATAACGATTCTTTCGTTGTCAATCAAACGCCTTGCAGTACTTAATACTTTTTCATCTTCGATCAAAACAGTGGCTCTTTGATGATTCCGTGTTCAAATGAAAACTTTATGACATTGTGTAAATCAAATATTCCGGCTTGTTTCGGTACACTTTCATCTGACCTCAAACACGGTGAACTTGTTCAGTCACCGCTATTATGGAATTATGTCATTGCGACACCTTGTGGTGTCATTACAAACTTGTGGCTTGTGCTAATCATGGTCAACCGTTTCATGTAAAACTACATCAACTTTTGTTGACTTGTCATTTAAACATTTCTGATGCAACTACAAATCAGGGCAAGGATACACCAGATTCGCTTGTATTCCATTCGGTGTATCTTCACCATTCAAAAATGTCAACACACTAAACCTTACCAGACATTTATTCAGGAGTTGACAGATCACTTTACTATTACGTTGAGTTGCGGCTTTTGAGTTCATATAGCGGGTGCTATGGTTTGTGAAAACTCGTTTGCATATTGCAACCGATCCTTTAAAAATCTTATTAGTCAAAACTCCACTTTTGTGGAACCCCTGCTAGCTGGATTACACTAGACTATACGTCAAATGCGTCTTGTACCTTTGACATCCAATGCTAAAAGCACACACCTTTCAACCCTAGGATTCGGGTTGTTATATATTCTTGGACTCACCTAATGTGAGTAATGTTTGTTTCGGTTTGATGATTATCTACTTCGATATTATTCATATACATACGTGTGTGACTTAACCATAAGGAGTTAAGGTAGTACAAATTTCGAGGACGAAATTTATTTAAAGGGGGGAGAATGTGACAACCCTCACCAAACCAGGTATCCATACGAATTAATTAATATTTAATTAATGCTTCATTACTGTGCTTGCTTACAGTTGTGATTAAACTGCTTCTTGATTTCTGATACATACGTACTCATGCATCACATTTTATACTGTCACTCTATTATTTACACACAAACATCAGTGACAACCTTGATGCACAAAAGCACAGTGAGCACACTAAACGGATAACCCAATAAACATGCTGACATTGCCAGCACTAGACAGATATTGTCTCTGAGGCCAGTACGAGCCGGGAATAGATTACTACACTGGTAGGGAGTGTAGGGAGGTGAGGATTGTAGAACTGCGTCACTAGGTGATAATTATAGTGACCGGATATGCCTAAAACATGCTTTAATCACAAAATTCTGCACTTTGTGCAAAAATTCAGCATTTAACCTAACTAGTAAAGTGCAAAAACATGGGAAAATAATGCTAGACACTTTCCAAAGTGACGGGAATTCATTGTGTCACTAAAACAAATATTAACGACACTCGAAATGCTTATTTAGCACTTTAACGGATTGATATCCAACCATACAACCGGACTTTACCCGGAACATAAAAATATTGACAATGACATTGTTTTCCTTTTCTGAGCTAGTTAGGGTCCCCGAACACCCTAACACCCGTTATAACACATGACACACAAATAACTTGTTTAAAGTACCTAATTAACAAACTAAACACTTAACCATTTGGTTGAAATCCAACCATAATACCCCCCCCCCCCCCATGAACCGAACGGTTCCCATAGGGGACACACCCCTCACCTTTTTGAATATTTTATTTGATTATGTCTAATATCTTAGAGGCATATTATTTGATGGGTAAAGCACTAAGTTGAGCTATAAGTTTACACACAAGGTTAACACCTTCATTCATAAATCCCCAACACAAAATTGCTCCTCTCTCTTCTCTCCCTTTGGTGTTCGGCCGAGATCCCACATACACCCACCATCACCATCAAGTTTTGTTCTAGCCATTTCTCATACATACAAGGTGCAATAGGATCAACAACGAAGCTTGGTGCACTTGGAAGTTGAAGGACCTTCTCCATTCGCTATTAACCACCACTTTTCTACACTTGAACTCTCCTAGCTTTGTGCTAGTGGTAAGCACTTAGATCCTTGTGTTTTACTTGTTATTTAAGTGGTTAATAGTGTTTAAAGATCAAAAGCATAAGAACTCTAAAGAATTAAACTAATCTTGAACATAAAGGATGAAGGTTGGATAAAGAGATGAGGTAGTGTTAAAAGATGATGAATACATGTTAAATCTGAAATAAATAAACAAAACCTGCTGTAAACGGCTTATGGCCTGATGTTAATCGTATTAGAATGAATGGTAATCGTATGTGTACTTTTTAATGGCACTTATACTATAAACAGCTTGCTGATTTGCATTTTCAGCCGACTTTAACTGGCTGTAAACATGTCATAACTAAACGAAAAACTGATTTTCTTGAGTCTACAACGTGTCATTATGAAACACGGTTCTAATGGCACCGGAATCATAATTTTTGGACTTCATTTACTATTTTTAAAGTGCCATTATGTAACAGCAGCTAGAGCTGCATTTTTACAGCAGTAAATGAGAGTCATATTTTTAGTCATAACTTGATTTCTGTGTAGAGTCAGATTATAAAATTTATACTGTAGATGAACACCGATGTATTTGTAACACTCTCACTGGAATTTCGTAAATCGGACTCTCGATAAATTTTAAATAAATTATTCCGCGGACTGTGGTTAGAATAAGATAAATCTGATTTCAGCCCGGAAAATCATTTTCTATAAAATATTGGTGATGATTTGGACCCCGATATTTTTACACAATAATTTTTGGTTCGTATAAGACATTTTATAAAAATTTGGGAATTTTTGGAGTAAGATAACTATTTTATTAAAATACTTGAAAACGGCCCAGTTTTGTATATTAAAACTGAAACGATATAAGTAGTGTTTTGCATGTCAGAATGACGGGTTGGTTAATTGAGAACTGATTGAATGATTTTACAAAAAGAAAATGATACGCTAGTAAGCGTGGACGCCTCCGTTTACAGAGGAAACTCTGGCGAAATTTTTCCAGAAAATATAACACTTAGAAATGTTTTTGGTGACAAGTGTTATAAATATATTTTTAACTTGTTTTCAAAATATAAATTTCGCCATGATTTTTATTACAAAATAACCAAGTGTCGGAGGTGGATTTTCGTAAATAAAACTTGTTAAATATATATTGAGAATATATATTTCGTAATAAGACGCTTGTGTGCTTACGTGATTATTTTGTGAACTAGAGATATATTATTTTTGGGGTAAAAATAATATTACTTGGAAATATCATGAAAATACGACTCCAAAATAATACCAACGCGCTCACAAATAAATATTTAAGTTACACTGGTACTGTTATTACCCCTCGAACTTTAAAACGTAACTTATGTATTTTCGGAAAATACCCTTAAATGTGTATTTTGATAAAGTATTATTTTGGAAAATTGTATGAAGTAAAATATAATATTTTTGGGAAAAATATGTATATTCGGAAACAGAATATTTTAGACAAGTGAATTAAAATATATTTTCAAGTGAGACTTAAAAATATATTTTCGGAATTATAAAACGCACATGTATTAATACCCCCATCCTTGGGAATGAATATATTTATTCAATAATTAAGAAGTGAAAATACAAAATAGTTGTCTAACTATTTCCCAAAAACGTTAAACCTTAAGCCAAGGCACGACCGTCCGTCTAATAGGAATTAGTACGTGTAGGTCGTCACGCAGCAGATAGAGTTGGAGATTGACATTGCTGGATACGCACTTCAGTGAGTTCATGCCCCCCCCCCCCCTGTTTTCTCTTAACTGTTTTCAGTTTTTATACTCCGGGGGTGAAATACATGTTACGACTATTACGAACTTTTACTTACATGGTATGGTTAGCTTAAGGAGGGTTACTACTTAGATCATGTGAGTGGGTAGGCGGGAACTGGAGGCCATTAATCCTCATTGTAGGACCGAGGGTCATTAGCGGTAGATCTATCTGGGTGTAGCGAGCCCAACCCCTGAGCCCGCTTAGTGGACCAGGTGGTGACTTTGAGCCCGACGCAAAATCTGCTAGGTTTGAGTCTTCCTACAACACTTCACACATATCATTGGCTTTGCAACCCAATGGTGATCTCTTTTTCCTTAATTGCTACATACCAGGGACTTTTATACATAGTTACAATATTTTCAAATGTTTGTACATACTCACTTACACATGAACTCGCTCAACTTTATGTTGACTTTTCAAACTACATGTATTTCAGGAAACAAAAGGATCTGGCACGGTATGCACGTATTTTCAAGCTGCGTTTGAATAAAGAAGTCATCCAGGGTTTAGAAGGTGTAACCTCTTCCTGGACGGGTTAGATATCTCTAAACCTAGCATTGTTTAAAGTCTTTTGCTAAGTCTTTATACACTCAATTAAATCAAGTTAAGGTTTGTAACTTATTTTGTGATTGTTGACAGTGGGATTTTTCTAAACTTTATTAATGGATGAAAATCTCATGTTTTTATCATGTAGCATTGTTATGATTGTTGCTATGGTATTAAGAAGTCACACCAAATAAACCCACGCTTCCGCAAAGCCAGGGTGTGACAGCTTGGTATCAGAGCCTCGATCATAGCGAACTAGGATTCTTTCTCGAGTCTAGACTATGATCATTAGGGCTCTCACAAAAATGTTTTCAAACACTTTTACATTGCATACACTATGCGTCCAGATCCAGGGAACAAACCTTTTTACAAACAAAAAAGGCACAAATACACATTCCCAAATTTAAATTTATAGCTCAGTCGGGGAGACTAAGGGAGTCCAGTCGGGGAGACTGGGGAGAAATTAGGTCGGGAGACCAGGAGAAATTAGGTCGGGAGACCAGGAGAAATTAGGTCAGGGAGACCAGGAAAAATTAGGTCGGGGAGACCAGGAAAAATTAGGTCGGGGAGACCAAGAATTAGGTCGGGGAGACCAGGAGATTAGTCTGAGAGACTGGGAGATTTTAGTCTGAGAGACTGAGAATTCAATCTGAGAGATTGGGAGACTTTAGTCGGAGAGACTAGGAAGTTCAGTCTGAGAGGCTGAGAGGATAGTCTGGGGAAGACTAGGATGATTACATGCTTACATTGTTACTGCTTAAGTAATGATTATTGATATACGTGCACACGTGGTGAATATTTGCATACACTAATTGTTAATAACTACTATGGGTATACGTACTATGACTATTATGAACCAGCACACACGCCGCACTAATTAGAAAGCGAGTTATCAGACATTGATAACCCTACGGCCACCGCCACGGATAAGGAGACTGCATCTGCGCCAGAGATATTTACGGCAGACACTGAGAGTGATCCTGATATGTCGACCAAGGATGAGGACGACTTCTAATAGTCCGTGCTACCAGATTTTGGTGATACTTCACCCTTGCTGATGGTTTCTGACAAGAATCTTTCTGTCATTTTTGTTTCAATCCAGGACCACTCCATCACTGGTCCTCCCGATAATGGACACACCATGGATCCAATCCTCGATGATGCGTCTCCTGCGGACACTTCTACTAAAGGTTGGCTACTCGACAAACAATATATGACTACGTGGGCATGCTTATTAATGGTCCTCCTGACGACGCCCATAATGATAGTAAATTAGACGAGAACACTGTTACTAACTTTACTTCTTAAGACCCCTGTTAACAAGCCATCATCTGATTCTAGCATGCATTCAGACACCTTTGAGTCTGTGATACCTGCAACCTTACAAACAGCTGGATTACAGCATTCTGCTACTGACACAAGACGACGATGACATGGCTGCTGCTCTATCACCTGCTCGAGACACCACACCGTTACACGACACAGAGCCTGCTCTTGAGCTAGCTTCTACACCTTTTGGGTCAGCTTGATGTTGTGCCTACTGAACCTACACCTTTACGTGATCACGATCCTGTTTCTTTTTGACCGGCCAGACATTGCACCCCTTATATCCACCTGCATCGGGCAATCTCCCCATTCGTTGAGATGTTTGTTTTTGCACCCGCAACCGCTGACATTGCTCCTTTCCCCTATGAAGACCGACTTCCATTGCGCCAAGGTGCCTATAACTTTCTTTCAGAATATAACCGCACCCCGGGAAGGTACTTCAGGTCAGCACCCGCATAACGATTCATCTGCTACAACAGCATTTTCCCAACTGCATAGGTCTCACCATTTGCTGCATTCACCTCTACAACGCCGGACGAGCCACTTGGATGGATCTTATAACACGCTATACTGATTTTAGACCCTTGTCATCCCTCTCATTATGGAGGCTGTACATAGGATGAGTGTTCCTGTAACATCAACCACAGTTGCGGATACGGGTCGCAGAATGTTGGAGCTTGAGCTGACGCCACAATTGGCAACTTCAAATACAAAACATTACATAACCGAAAACATGAGTTAAGTGTCTACATCATAAGACAGCATATTTTCTGAAAAGTTTATGTAAAACACCACGTCCTCCACCCTGTCTATTGTCAGCATACTTTGATTCGCCACATACATCAAGGTTCCTTTTGCGCTCTCGACCGTTGCTATTACACCGATTCCCAGGATCCTGATACTCATTTCTTTACTATCGAGCGGCAGAGCAGATAATTACTCCAACGTATATACAAGCTCGAGGAGGGACTCACGCATGTTAGCAGTCACTTTTCTTTCCTCCTCCACCTCAGTCACCAGTATAGTTGGTTTCTGGATTATGCGGATTGCATTACACTTTGGTAAAGACACTAATGATAAGCCGGGATTGCGGAGACTTTTGAGGACCACTTCTGATTACGAAATTTTGATGCACTAATATACTTATTGGACAAGGGTAGGGTGACCCTGTGTCCCTTTTGATATGATACATTTGGTTAGACACAGTGATTGTGGCCGAAGGATAATGAAAGCCCAATCATCTTTAAACATGCGACAACACTTTGTGGCCAATAACCAATGAAAGCTCAGTCGCTAGGACTTCGCTAAGCACGTCATTGATCTATGTGTGTGTGCTATAATTATAATACTACGTGCTTACTTGCTATGCTCTCATTAAACATAATTATCGAATTACTGGGTCATACTATGATTATACTATTATTTGATTGGTTGGTATGGTAACCTGTTATGTGTATGTACTTATGACCACTAAACAACCAAATGCACGCACGAAGCAAATTAGACCTGACCTAATCGACCTTCTTCTAGGAAGATGTCGACTCAAGGGAACACCAGTGTCAACAACCCTCTACCGACAACAGAGGTAGAAATGCAAGGGCGCCTCTTGCAGGCCATCGCACGGTACGAGGCCCGTCGCTCCGATTGCAGCGGAGGTACCTCAGGAAATAACCTCCCCAATGGTAATGTTTAGTCCTTTAAGACACATTACAAAACGTTTGGACATTTCCACGAGTGCCTTACTAAGGCCTTACGCGAATAATGTTGCTTACATCGCAGGCTGCACCTACAAGCAGTTCTTGGACCATAAACCTCGAGAGTTCGACGGTACTGGGGGTGCCTTAGCCTTCGTGCGCTGGGTTGAAAAGACGGATTCTATTTTACGATTGAGCAAATGTGACCCCGAACATCAAGTCAAGTATATAACTGGACTATTGGTGGATGAGGCTCTGTCATGGTGGAACCATCAAGTTCGGACAATGGGCGAGACCGCTGCGTATGCTATGACGTGGGATGAGCTGAAAGATCTGATGCGTAAGAGATATTGCTCGAGGGCAGAAGTCCAGAAGTTGGAAACAGAACTATGGAACTTGAAAATGGAAGGACCAAAGATAGCGGAGTATGTGCAGAGATTTAACGAATTATCACAAGTTGCCTTACTCCTGGGGGCACCAGAGTTTAAGAGAATTGAACAGTTCATAAGGGGATTGGCACCGCAGATTCTAAGCCTGGTAACAACATCAAAACCTTCAACGATCACCGAGGCTATCAACATAAGCATGGCACTCACGGAAGAAGCAGTTAGACGAGGAGAATTTTCCACTGCGGAGGAGAAAAAGGAGACTGCTATAGAGGCATCTGGGGATAACAAGAGAAAGCTCGCAAATTTCAAGATGGTTACTCGGGTAAGTAACAAGAAGAAGGCCAAGAAGGGAAAAGATTACAAGGGTATCCTACCTAAGTGCGACAATTGTTTACATTATCATGTCGGGCGATGCAAATATGGAAATTGTGGTAACTGTGGCAAGGTGGGACATGTCAAGGAAACTTGTTGGCAAAATACTGAACATAGTAATGGGGGCCAAGACGGTAATGAGAATCGCGAAGGGGACAACGACAATGATAATTGTCGAGACAAAATGAGCGATAAACAGAAACGTGCTCGAGGTTGTTTAAACTGTGGAAGCAAAAAGCATTTAAGAATATATTACCCTAAAAACAATCAGGCGCAAGGATGAAAGCTCCCCACCGGAGCAAGGAAGACACACCAGGGATTCAAACATGGAAATCGGTACGTCCCGAATTATTCAATGTTATGCATCTGTATTGCCAAATACTGTTGCAAATTTTGCGATTCGCATCTCCAAAGTTTGAGAGTATACTTGGTTTAGTAACAAGTAAATTAGATAATTCGTGCACGATAGTACTAGCGAACGGGAAGCTAGTGGAAGCCATCGGAGTGATTGGAAATCGGCAGGATAGAACCTGGAAGGCGTAAGATTACACTTGATCTACTGCTAGTGAATTGGGAGACTCCAACAAGGTAGTTGGAGGGGTTGGTTGACAAATGATCAATAGGAGATTGATATCCGCACCTCGATGACGAATGAAGGAACAATTGTAACTCACGAAGCAGGATACGCCACCACCGATCACGAATTACTTAAGGCACGAAAGTTGTTGTGGGAAGGATGTGTTGTTTCCTGGCTCATGTCGGGGACAAGGGAGCCGAAGAACTAAAACTTAACGATACCCCCGTGATCGGAGTACCCTGAAGTCTTCCTCGAAGACTTGCCGGAATCATCTCCTCAACGATTAGTCGAATCTCGCATCGATTTAATTCCAGGCACCACACCTGTAGTCGATGTATCGTAGCGACTTACATTTTCGAAGATGCAAGGATTGACAGTGAAGTTTTAGCAGTGGATAGAGAAGGAAGATAACAGACCAAAATTCCCATTTTTGGGTAACCCCATTTCTGCTCGTCAAAAAGAAGGATGATGATTTTCAAATAAACATCAACTACCAGGAGCCGAACGAGCTAACACACGAGAGTCGGTGACTCATACTAAGGGTTAACGAACCTCTTATATAACTAACTATGAGGACCCAACTACTACTACACGACTGATCGACGATCGAGCGTCGTTAGCGGTGAAATTCAAGAAGAAAGTTTACCGATGAAAATTGTGGGACAATGACTAGTTCTTAGACGTACATAAAAACGGTGCTTCCTACACAACGCACAAACCAGCCTACACGGGATACGAAATCTGGAGGATTTAGAAAACATATATTTAGGACCTTTGGGAACCCAGGTCCAAACTCGTAGGGGTTTTTATTTAGGAACCATATCTGTCAACTCAATCAACCATCATTAACCTGGCGCATATGCCAGTTCCGTTGACCAAACAGAGAAGTACTTGGATTTCTTTTACTTCTGGCGAGTAGATGTTTGCATCTCTACTCCCCTTAATGGTAGTTGCATCACAATAATTTTCTCGCTGAGAGCGAACACACATTTGCCTCGATATCTGGTCATTTCTTCACTTTAGCCGATACTCGTTGTTCCTTTTCTTGGAAACTTACCTGACATACATGCATCATTTGCTACGCATGTGATTTCATTGTGAACAAACACTTCATTGGAATTTACATATTATTTTGCTAAACCTAATTACTGATTCCTGATTTGAGTAACCTACATTATTGTTATTGTTGGCTCTTTTGTTACCAAGCCAACACACTTTCTTGAAACCGCTTTCTTTCAAGTTACATTCTTGGTTTATTTTGCTACCATGCCAAGAATTCCTTGTTAATAAATACATTGTCGGGTTACATTGAAACCAAGTTCAATTGCTTGAACTTATCCAGTTCACAGGTCTAACTTGAAACGCTATATGATGTATTGGGAGCATCATATTCAACTATTTTTGTAGAGATTCTTTCATTTTGAGTCGTAGTAGATTTGGTTAGTCTACGACTCCACTAAAACGTTTGATTTATTTCGATACCTTGCGGTGATATTTTCACAAAATTGAAGCCTGCGCTAATTTGGTTACTCACTTCGTACACGGATTCAATTCCCTATTTAGTTGTTAACAATTCATTTTGGATCTTCACGATCAAAGCGGTCTCAACACAATTGTGTGTTGAGGCAACGGTACATATATTCATTTCATAAGCACAAAGTACCTCATAACGATTCTTTCGTTGTCAATCAAACGCCTTGCAGTACTTAATACTTTTTCATCTTCGATCAAAACAGTGGCTCTTTGATGATTCCGTGTTCAACTGAAAACTTTATGACATTGTGTAAATCAAATCTTCCGGCTTGTTTCGGTACACTTTCATCTGACCTCAAACACGGTGAACTTGTTCAGTCACCGCTATTATGGAATTATGTCATTGCGACACCTTGTGGTGTCATTACAAACTTGTGGCTTGTGCTAATCATGGTCAACCGTTTCACGTAAAACTACATCAACTTTTGTTTACTTGTCATTTAAACATTTCTGATGCAACTACAAATCAGGGCAAGGATACACCAGATTCGCTTATATTCCATTCGGTGTATCTTCACCATTCAAAAATGTCAACACACTAAACCTTTCCAGCCATTTATTCAGGAGTTGACAGATCACTTTACTATTACGTTGAGTTGCTGCTTTTGAGTTCATATAGCGGGTGCTATGGTTTGTGAAAACTCGTTTGCATATTGCAACCGATCGTTTAAAAATCTTATTAGTCAAAACTCCACTTTTGTGGAACCCCTGCTAGCTGGATTACACTAGACTATACGTCAAATGCGTCTTGTACCTTTGACATCCAATGCTAAAAGCACACACCTTTCAACCCTAGGATTCGGGTTGTTATATATTCTTGGACTCACCTAATGTGAGTAATGTTTGTTTAGGTTTGAAGATTATCTACTTCGATATTATTCATATACATACGTGTGTGACTTAACCATAAGGAGTTAAGGTAGTACAAATTTCGAGGACGAAATTTATTTAACGGGGGGAGAATGTGACAACCCTCACCAAACCAGGTATCCGTACGAATTAATTAATATTTAATTAATGCTTCATTACTGTGCTTGCTTACAGTTGTGATTAAACTGCTTCTTGATTTCTGATACATACATACTCATGCATCACATTTTATACTGTCACTCTATTATTTACAAACAAACATCAGTGACAACCTTGATGCACAAAAGCACAGTGAGCACACTAAACGGATAGCCCAATAAACATGCTGACATTGCCAGCACTAGACAGATATTGTCTCTGAGGCCAGTACGAGCCGGGAATAGATTACTACACTGGTAGGGAGTGTAGGGAGGTGAGGATTGTAGAACTGCGTCACTAGGTGATAATTATAGTGATCGGATGTGCCTAAAACATGCTTTAATCACAAAATTCTGCACTTTGTGCAAAAATTCAGCATTTAACCTAACTAGTAAAGTGCAAAAACATGGGAAAATAATGTTAGACACTTTCCAAAGTGACGGGAATTCATTGTGTCACTAAAACAAATATTAACGACACTCGAAATGCTTTTTTAGCACTTTAACGGATTGAATCCAACCGTACAACCGGACTTTACCCGGAACATAAAAATATTGACAATGACATTATTTTCCTTTTCTGATCTAGTTAGGGTCCCCGAACACCCTAACACCCGTTATAACACATGATACACAAATAACTTGTTTAAAGTACCTAATTAACAAACTAAACACTTAACCATTTGGTTGAAATTCAACCATAATACCCCCCCCCCCCCCCCATGAACCGAACGGTTCCCATAGGGGACACACCCCTCACCTTTTTGAATATTTTATTTGATTATGTCTAATATCTTAGAGGCATATTATTTGATGGGTAAAGCACTAAGTTGAGCTATAAGTTTACACACAAGGTTAACACCTTCATTCATAAATCCCCAACACAAAATTGCTCCTCTCTCTTCTCTCCCTTTGGTGTTCGGCCGAGATCCCACATACGCCCACCATCACCATCAAGTTTTGTTCTAGCCATTTCTCATACATACAAGGTGCAATAGGATCAACAACGAAGCTTGGTGCACTCGGAAGTTGAAGGACCTTCTCCATTCGCTATTAACCACCACTTTTTTACACTTGAACTCTCCTAGCTTTGTGCTAGTGGTAAGCACTTAGATCCTTGTGTTTTACTTGTTATTTAAGTGGTTAATAGTGTTTAAAGATCAAAAGCATAAGAACTCTAAAGAACTTAAACTAATCTTGAACATAAAGGATGAAGGTTCGAGGTAGTGTTAAAAGATGATGAATACATGTTAAATCTGAAATAAATAAACAAAACCTGCTGTAAACGGCTTATGGCCTGATGTTAATCGTATTAGAATGAATGGTAATCATATGTGTACTTTTTAATGGCACTTATACTATAAACAGCTTGCTGATTTGCATTTTCAGCCGATTTTAACTGGCTGTAAACAGGTCATAACTAAATGAAAAACTGATTTTCTTGAGTCTACAACGTGTCATTATGAAATACGGTTCTAATGGCACCAGAATTATAATTTTTGGACTTCGTTTACTATTTTTAAAGTGCCATTATGTAACAGCAGCTAGAGCTGCATTTTTACAGCAGTAAATGAGAGTCATATTTTTAGTCATAACTTGATTTCTGTGTAGATTCAGATTATAAAATTTATACTGTAGATGAACACCGATGTATTTGTAACACTCTCACTGGAATTTCATAAATTGGACTCTCGATGAATTTTAAATAAATTATTCCGCGGACTGTGGTCAGAATAAGATAAATCTGATTTCAGCCCGGAAAATCATTTTCTATAAAATATTGGTGATGATTTGGACCCCGATATTTTTACACAATAATTTTTGGTTCGTATAAGACATTCTAGAAAAATTTTGGAATTTTTGGAATAAGATAACTATTTTATTAAAATACTTGAAACCGGCCCAGTTTTGTATATTAAAACTGAAACGATATAAGTAGTGTTTTGCATGTCTGAATGACGGGTTGGTTAATTGAGAACTGATTGAATGATTTTACAAAAAGAAAATGATACGCTAGTAAGCGTGGACGCCTCCGTTTACAGAGGAAACTCTGGCGAAATTTTTCCAGAAAATATAACACTTAGAAATGTTTTTGGTGACAAGTGTTATAAATATATTTTTAACTTGTTTTCAAAATATAAATTTCGCCATGATTTTTATTACAAAATAACCAAGTGTCGGAGGTGGATTTTTCGTAAATAAAACTTGTTAAATATATATTGAGAATATATATTTCGTAGTAAGACGCTTGTGTGCTTACGTGATTATTTTGTGAACTAGAGATATATTATTTTTGTGGTAAAAATAATATTACTTGGAAATATCATGAAAATACGACTCCAAAATAATACCAACGCCCTCACAAATAAATATTTAAGTTACACCGGTACTGTTATTACCCCTCGAACTTTCAAACGTAACTTATGTATTTTCGGAAAATACCCTTAAATGTGTATTTTGATAAAGTATTATTTTGGAAAATTGTATGAAGTAAAATATAATATTTTTGGGAAAAATATGTATATTCGGAAACATAATATTTTAGACAAGTGAATTAAAATATATTTTCAAGTGAGACTTAAAAATATATTTTCGGAATTATAAAACGCACATGTATTAATACCCCCATCCTTGGGAATGAATATATTTATTAAATAATTAAGAAGTGAAAATACGAAATAGTTGTCTAACTATTTCCCAAAAACGTTAAACCTTAAGCCAAGGCACGGCCGTCCGTCTAATAGGAATTAGTACGTGTAGGTCGTCACGCAGCAGATAGAGTTGGAGATTGACGTTGCTGGATACGCACTTCAGTGAGTTCATGTCCCCCCTTTTTCTCTTAACTGTTTTCAGTTTTTATACTCCGGGGGTGAAATACATGTTACGATTATTACGAACTTTTACTTACATGGTATGGTTAGCTTAAGGAGGGTTACTACTTAGATCATGTGAGTGGGTAGGCGGGAACTGGAGGCCATTAATCCTCATTGTAGGACCGAGGGTCATTAGCGGTAGATCTATCTGGGTGTAGCGAGCACAACCCCTGAGCCCGCTTAGTGGACCAGGTGGTGACTTTGAGCCCGACGCAAAATCTGCTAGGTTTGAGTCTTCCTACAGCACTTCACACATATCATTGGCTTTGCAACCCAATGGTGTCAGTCTTGCAGATCAGAAACATTGAATCTGGTCATTTAGCTCGATTTTGATGGTTTTGATCAATGGTTTTCAATGCTATGGGCTGGTTTGTGTGGAGAACAAGTCCCCCAATCAGTCTTTAACAATTGTATGGCCAAGATCATTCCCTCCTTGCCAAGAAATGATCCTAACGGTTTGCGAAAAACTATATAAGGCCATGTCCCCATTCCATTTTCCTCACATTTGATCTGAGATTTTCTCTAAGTGGTTGTGATTATTCACTACCTACCTGAGAAAAACTTGGAATCAAATCTATTTAGACCCTTTGTAAGTCCTCTTTCATTCTTTTATTGCTTTCCTAGCTTGAAAGTCAAACAGTGTTTGACTTTCAGCTTTGACCACGAGATGGTCAACGAGAAGTTCGTTTGAACTTCGCAATGTGAGCGTAATCACGATGGTTACAGTCCCTAGTGACTATACCTACTGATTACCACGTTGGCTAGGCGTAGTGACGAGTCGTAGTTTCGGTCAAAATGCGCATTTACGCGTATTTTGCAACCAAACTACTCTTGGTATCAAAACACTTTGTTTTGATATCAAAACTTGTTTTCTAAATTAGTTAAGCATGTTTTAACATGCTTAGCTCGTCACTCTTAGTTTAGTGCTTGTTTAGAGTTGTAAGTCAAGCGGTCTAAACCACCGCTTAGACTTTCGAACTCGACCCGTTTGGTCGATCATTAGGATCCGACCAAGCATGTTTAGTGACCATAGTTGCATAGGGAATAACCTTCCGAGGTTATACCTTATGGTCACCTAGTTTAGGTAGTTGTATGATAGGTAGTTTATATGCCTTAGGTAAATTACCAAAATACCCTTTTCATGCATAATTGAATTTTAAGCATATGTAACCTAAACATTTGTCACCTAACTGATTATGCAACCTATTTAAACATATTTAGGCATATAATACTTGTCATAGGACTAGTTAGACGTCTCGAACGCATTTTACGTGAACGACGCGTTAAAGTAGCGTAAGCTACCTTAATGGGTCGTAACGGGTCGAAAGCACTTAGGTTAGGTTCCGATTTAGAATGTAGGCTTTGTTAAACCATATCACATGAGTTCCAACACTCATTTGGTTTACAAGACCTCGTTCTATCCGATCTTCCGATTTAGGTGTCGATTTATTTACTAGTGATCTGATTACTAGGTACTACTTGAATTTCCTTGGTTTGTCTGAGCTTCGCTAAGTTCTTTAGATCAAGGATACCCTTCTATTCAATGTGAGTACATAGTTCCCCTATTTTACTGTTTTCAATTATTTTAGGGTGATTCATATGTATTAAAACGATTTCGATATTTTAACCATGGTTTCAAAAACGATAAAGATGGTTTATATTAAACTAATAACGATTTCGATAATGTGAACGAACTTGTTGGTTGTAGTTACATAACGAATGACATTCATTAATTTTGGCCGAACCGACCAGTATTAGGTTATGGTACCATAGGATCTGACAAATCCCGTTATCAGACTACACCCATGGTTATGTGTGGGGGTTATGTAGGTATCGACCGAATCTGATGATTATTAACTTACCCTTTGGTGGTTTGTTAATGCGATAGGCGAGGTAGTCGAGTCACGAAGGTTTGAATGTAATTAGTGAGACAACCATAAGTAGTTTCACAAATTAAAACGAATACGATTTTGGGACGACTTAAACGAATGGTTTTGGGTGGTGATTAGATAATGGGACGGGTGTAGCATGATAAAAGCATGGTAGATACGCCGCTGGTACATCTTATATATAAGTGCTTCTATCATATTACATTTTGTGTCATTATTTAGTTCACTTGGGAAACGATTTGAAACAATGTCACACAACGAGGTTTTCGAAATGTTATAAACCATACGAGTTTTATTAACGAGTTTTAACGAGATGTTTTACGAATTGGTTTATTAAAACAAAAGTCTTTGAGTTAAGAATCATGGCTACGAGATTTTATAAATTATAACCATCTTGATTTGAGTTGGTTAATCATGTTGCAGTATTATATACTTTTCAAAACAAGGTTTTCGAGGTATTGCAAAATACATAAACGAGCCATGATTCCGATACTCTTATAAAACCTATGTGCTCGCCAACATTTCTTTGCTGACTTTAATTTACATATGTTTCAGGTGGTGTTGCATGATGTTGGTTGCTAGGGCGCGTGTTCATATAGGATCTGGACAAGGCCTTAGTGACTTAAAAACGATAATAGACAATGTTTAATTTGTTTGTTTGGTTTAAGACAATGTAAATTACTTGATGAATCAATAAAACGAAACTTTTAACTACCATGGTTGTTGAAACAATGATTCTGTTACAACACTCCCCGAAGTTTCCGCCACGGTTTGTTGTTTTACGTGGTCGGGGTGTGACAGTATCAGTGCTAGATCCAAGTTCCATTTGAAAGATAGTGATTTCGGGTTTGGACACGAACAACCGTCTCGAACCGTGCACTGACAGACTAGGGTGATTCCTGTTCAGTCAGGTCATTAGGGACGAGATGGGGTTCCCATTGTTTAAACCAGTCATCACAACGTCTCGCTCAAGTTACAACACTTCAAGCAAGATCAAGTAATAGCACAACCAAGTCATTGGGATGAGTTGTCATTCGACCGGACTGCTGTCCGACCTGGTTTCTATCCGCTCGACCCACCGTCCGATCAGGTTGCATCTTGATTCATTTAAAACTTAAATTTCAACAAGTTCAGTAACAGGGTTGCCACCCGGTCGGATGGACATCCGACCGAGTGACCTCCCTACTGTGGATTTGTTCTCACTGAGAAACCTCATCATTCAAGTCGTTGTCCGATCGAACGATCGTTCGATCGACCGACCGTTCGACCGACCGACCGTTCGACCGACCGACCTGAAGGGTAGAGATACTTCTCTGTTTTCTAAATACTACAACGAAAACTTCAAAAGTCAAGTGATGTGTGCAAAATGCAACATATAAATTACATCAATTGGGGCATAAAACTAACCCTTTTTTAGTACTAATGTTGGAAAAAGTGTGCTTTTGTCTTCCTTTTGTATTTTCAGGATTAAATGAGCTCAAATTAACAAAAGAAGCAAAAAGACAGCAAAATCCAACATAAATACAAGAAAAGGAACAAACGTGACACGCCCGACCCCACGACAGCATCTTCCCAAGCAAAACAAGAAGACAGAAGACTGAACACGCCCCGTGCTCAGCCAGCACGGGGGCGTGCCCAAGTGTCAGCAGAAAAGACAAAGTGGTAGAAGCTTCTTTTGCCCACCACGGGGCCGTGCTCAGCGGACACGGGGCCGTGGTCAACTATAAGATTCGCACAATCCAGGCAAATCTTCATAGTACAAAGATTCTTCTGCACACGGGGTCGTGCTCAGCGGACACGGGGGCGTGGTCAACTAATAAGACAAGCTGCATTAAATGAAGAAAGAGAAGGATGTGGACACGGGGCCGTGCCCACTGGACACGGAGCCGTTCCCGAGCTTCTGTTCAGCCTATAAATAGGAGTGCTTGGCTCAAGCTCAAACCATCCCTTCGCACACCACCTCTCTCACACTTCACCCACCACCACCATAACACCATCATCCACCACCATCATCCATTGTCCATCATAGAGTGTGTGAGTCGTCTCGGGATCCAAGATTGATCGTAAGAGTTCTTGACAATCAAGGCCATGTTTGCCTAAGTCTCTTACATCACTTGGTGAAGATAAGTGTCTAGTGTAATACTTTTTATTTTCAATCTTTTCGCACTTTTTACTTGGTTTTGTATTAATGACTTTAATAACTAGTTTCTTACGTTGAAGGTGATTTTTCCTTATCGTTTGTCCGTGGTGTCTTGCCATTATTTTACTGTCTATATAAAATAAAAGATTTTCACCATTCATATCTCCACGGTCTATATGGAGGTATGTTGGCTACCTGGTCGGGGGTTAAGGGAACGGTTTGGTAAGAGTCTTGCCTTGTTCAGTGTATAGATCCTGCAAGGACCTGGGTCAAATTTAGTAGGACCTCCTTCAATACTTAACGGTATTGGATGGCGGGGGTCCAAACTCTTTGATCCCCTCATATGTAAGCTACTATTAATACTTTAATCCGGCTACTTAGGACTGTATCCCTGCTGACTCAGACTACTTAGCCGAGGGTAACGTCACCTTCAAAAGAGGGGCCTACCATAATATGCATTAATAACTTAATTAATTATCTTTCAATAATCCGACCCTTTAGGATTGTATCCTTGCTGACTCAAACTACTGGGTTGAGGGTAACGTCACCTTCAAAAGAGGGGCCTACTACAATAACTAAGATAATCTCTTAAATAAGTGCAAAAGTGCAGAAATAATCAAAGGTTACACTATACACGAGTCCGAACCAAGTGATTCATCTTGTCTATCTGTTTTTATTTTTATTTTTATTTTCAGCATTTTAGTTAGTTTTTATTTTTCTTAGTTTAAAACCATTTTTCTAAACTTTTTGATTTGATTAGACGTTGAGGATAAACCGGTACTAAAAGCTCTTGTGTCCTTGGACGACCTCGGTATCTTACCAACACTATACTACGCTCACGATGGGTGCACTTGCCCATATGTGTGTTTAGTGTTAGTAAATATCGGGTTTTATAAATTCAAAACTTGACAAAAAAGTGTTAAAAAGGGCTTAATATATATATTAAAAACTAACGACACTTCACACGCATCATCAAGCCATCATATACAAACACAGCCTTCTCAAAGGAGGAAACAATCCACTCGAAAGGTCAACCGATCGGATGACCATCCGAGCGGACTGTCACTCGAACGAACGGCTGTCCGATCAGACTACCATCCGATCGAACTGCTGTCCTACCCACTTGCACTCGGTATCGTTTTACACGTCGCTTATCGTTATACTATAAATTTGTTCAGGCTAACCCTACTCTCTAGCGCTCCCTTCAATCCATCAACCGCTGTGAGTATACTCGAACCCATTTTGTTTTACGCACTTTTGGGTGTTACATACGTTACAAATATTCAAATCACATCGAACACACTACTCAATACTACTTAAACGCTAACCGTTACTGCATGTTATACGTGGCTTAATGAATGCTTGTTTGTTATGTTTACACATGGAATGTTCTCTACCTGCCTTAGCAACGATAGTACTATAGTTTGGACTCAGCACCTGATCGCAAGGGTTGTTAAGGACAATTACTTGCATGGATTACGGTGGTAATCATGTATTGCGAACTGCCTCGGGCAGTCAACCCGCAGTCATTGGTATCGATAGATCTATGTCGATAACTAACGTGCTTCATTTCACTATGCGTACATGTTGGTTATGCGTAAACGAATTCGAACTTTATTATATCATATGAAACTTGTATGCTCACCTTTACACTATGTGTATTGACTTTTACTTTAACGTGTGTGGCAGGTGCTTAAGTTGTTTATATGCTTAGCTGGCTGTGAAATTGAGGCTAGGAAAGGTCTAGGACGCTCCTTGTGCTGTGATGAAATCGAAGCTTGGAAAAGGGGTCCTAGAAACCAATAAAACAATCATTCTATTTTGTAAATCTGAGTTGTCGGAACAGAACCACTTGATTGGATTTTGTCTGTAATAATTATGTTACTTCTTATGTCATGGTATGGGACGTGACGCTTTAAATATTTGGTAATTATAACTGTTATGGAAACTTTTGGACAATCTGTTTCGCTCAATGCCACACCCCGGTGTTTCCGCCATCGGTTGGTGTGTGAAAAAAACTGTGGGAACGGATGCTAGCAAAGCACGTTGTTGCTATATAAAATGCCAAAAAATGCCAAAAAAATATTACTGGAAAAAGCAACACTAATTGACAGATGAAATTGAGCGAAACAATAATTGTAAAACAGTAAAATGAAGAGACGGTAACATTATTGCCAAACATTTATTATATTAAAAGCCACTACATGGAAAATATTTGTTTATCTTTTCAAAACGCCATAATTACCTGTCACATTATAGGCCTGCATCCTAATGGCACAACACTTGATAGAAAAAAAAAATAAACATCAAGAAAATTACTGATGTTTTTTACATTATAGGCTTGCATCCTACTTGGCACAACAATCAAAGCCATACTTAGTTAAAACACCAAAATGTTTACTATGATCCTGATCTAAAAACAATAAAAATGCCGCGTATTTGTTATACGCCAAAAAATGGAAAGGTGATGTGACACGCTTTTAAAAAAAGAATATAAAAGGACAAAAAAAGCCCCTCCGCCCTTCTCTATGTCGCGTGACACGTGTTGGGCCAGGATGCGTTCTCACCGTTCTCACACTTTTAGGCGTTTTCTCCTGATCCCGTTTCTATATATATATATATAGGGTGGGAGTTGGCTACAAAGTCATTTTTTCCTACAAAGTGTAGGAAGTGTTTTGGTGATGACACATGTCATCTATAGTATTTTAATAAATGGGTATAATTGTAATTGACTAAATAAGTTATTTATGGGATAGATAATTCTTATTTACTAATTGAGATTTTTATGGAAACTCTTATGTCTTAAACCCACCATTGATTTTGTACACCACACTAACAGCATCCTTCATCTAACATTCATCCCATCCTTCATCTAAAGTTCGAAACATAAAACACATTATTTATTTATTGACGTTGTGTTTTATTAGTTTCTGGTTCCTCACATTGTGTTATATCAATTTCACAATAAAACATAGCATCCTTCATCCAAAGCTCGCAAGATAAAACAAATTAGTTATTTCTTAACGTTGTGTTTTATCAGTTTCTGGTTCTTTACACTGTGTTATATCAGTTTCAACAATTAAACACACACCTCACGCATTTCTAAACATAAAACCCATTCATTATTAATTGACGTCGTGTTTTATCATTTTCTTGTGTTCTTCACATTGTGTTATATCAGTTTTCATATTAAACACACTCCAAACATCTGTAACACATTTCTGGTTCTTTTTACCCCCAACAATCATATATAGATTTGAAAATATAATATAATCATTATAAGATGTTATCATGTTAGTATTGTTTTCGATGATTCGATGTAGACCACTAACAAGAGGGTATCGATCAAGAGAAAAAGTATGTGTTATTACTATAAAAGATTTATATCATCAATTATATACAAGGCTCTGAATCAAATCTGTGACAACCCGAGTTTCCAAGGTCTTTACTTGACACATTACTCGTTTTGTGATTTGTTTTTGTAATTCATTGCACTTTAACTTGCTCGTGGTTGGCATATATGGATTTTAAACATTGAACTGTGATCTATGTGTTGTGTGTTAGTAAAGATTGTGAAATTGGATTGTGAATAACCTTCGCCACCCACACACTCGACGAAGGTTGAAACCTTCACCACAACATCCATTCGACGACGAAGCTTAACCTTTGCCGACGAAGCTTAACCTTCGTCACACTTACACGACCTTCGCTGGCCCGTGTCTTCGCCAAAGCCCATTAAGGGCCCAACACCCTATAATTCCCGTATAAACGCTTGTAGGTTACGGAAACGGTTATTAGAAAAACCCTAAGGTCTCTCTCTTCCTCTCCTCTGTGTGACGGCAATCCCTAGCCCTCTCAAAACTGTTGCTAGTCCCGTATCGTACCGGTTAGTATGCCATCTCTGTTATTAGATTGTTGTTATGCACTGGATGATTGTTATATATGTATAGTCTGCAAACTGTTATATATATTGGATGAAGTGCACATGTAAGTAGATCGACTGCTATGTGATGTTGTTTGTGATTTGAATTGATTGTATGTTAGGGATCCTTATAATCTGACAATATGATCGATTGTGTGTGCCTGTCTATGATTAACCTGTTGATTGAATGATGATCTTGATCGCACGATGATTAGTAATTTATATGACTGCATGTTCTGGTCTGATTGAATGGTTGTATGATGTTGTTGATCATCTGTTAACTGGTGATTAGGGTTCCGTTTTCGTAACTGTTAAGGGAAGGTTAAGGTTCCTTGTGAGGAAGGTTAAGGTTCCTTGTAGGGGAAGGTTAAGGTTCCTCGTGAGGAAGGTTAAGGTTCCTCGTGAGGAAGGTTAAGGTTCTTCATGAGGAAGGTTAAGGTTCCTCGTGAAACTTATAAGTAACAGTAGTTAAGTATGTAAACTCTGTTAGTGTGTTAACTCTGTTAGTGTGATAACTCTGTTAGTGTGATAACTCTGTTAGTGTGATAACTTTGTTAGTGTGATAACTTTGTTAGTGTGATAACTCTGTTAGCATGTTAACCCTGTTAAGTCTGTTAACTAATAACCCATGTTAAGAGTAGACTGAAAACTCAACTATGTGAAACACGAATTATATCAACATGAGATAACTGTTATGTGTTACTTGATAATGATTGCCTAAGCACACTTTGTTACATAGATTTGCAAGTGGATAATTACGAACTTAAACTGACTGTATCTATACGTGTACACTATAGGCTTTAACTGAATAAATTGAACGTGTAGTTAAGCATACCGAGCAAATCGAGGTGTGTTCACACTTTCTACAAGGCATGGGATTCCCGGTGGTTAGGGAATGGGTAAAGAGATTAAAGACAACCTTGAACCTGCGTAATCTCCTTGGGTAGATTACGTACCTCCGCTCCTCCATAGGAAGGACGACAACCTTGAACCTGCGTAATATCCTTGGGTAGATTACGTACCTCCTCTCCTCCATAGGAAGGACGACAACATTAACTTACTAGACAAAACTCTATCATGAAGTCCCTCATTTTTATATCGACTTAATCGCCGGGCCAATGGCGAGCGGGTCATTAGTTAATAGCGCTATTAGGGTTGACAAGCCTCACACCGTGCCGGTAGGACGGGCGTGTACTAATGGATCTGGGCACTTAGTCAATGATGATAGACATTGACGTAGGGCACAACTATTGTTCGTCAGTTGTCGATATGGTAACGGTCTAGTGGTTCACATGGGGAAGCCCCCACTAGTTATGGATATGTTTGGGAAACAGGGTAAACTGGTTAACACACGACTTATAAATGAACTCATGGTTTTTGGAAACAACTTAACAATGAACACCAACTGTGAACTCGCTCAACTTTGTTGTTGACTCGTTGTTACATGCCTTGCAGGTCGTTAGGTACTTATGGAGCTTGCACGAGGAGGCGTGGTCGTTGTGGGAGATGGATAGTCATATACCATGTTAAACATTTGATACATTTGAACTTTTACTTTGGTTTTAAACATTATGCTTCCGCTGATTACTTAAACTATGTTTTGTTTGGACACCAATTATATTGTGTTGGGTTTATATTTACTTACATGCTTGTTCAATATGATTGGTTGCTTGATCCTGGTCATGTCACGCCTCCAAGCGGTGATACTCCGCATGTGGATTTTGGGGGTGTGACAGATTGGTATCAGAGCCATTGGTTATAGTGAACTTGGTTTTAAAAAGGGGAAAAAGAATTTTGTTAAAACCAGACTATAACCTGTACAGTGCTCAATGATCCACAACGACGCTTCGCTCCACGTGCAAGGCTCAACACTATAGGTGATATGATTTATGTTTATATTGCCTACTTGTTAGTCACGTAGTACATTGCTCATGATATGCTTAGATAAATGTAGCAACGATTGTTTGAAACATATGTGTGTATACTCTCTTCTGTCATCGCACTTTCGCGACACCTTTCTCACTCATGTTTCCTTTGATGTGAAGATCATGGGTGGACGTGTTAACCTAACACAAGCCCAGCTGACGGCCTTGATCAATGAATAAGTTACTGCAGCACTAGCAGCTGCTCAGGCAGGAGGTATAATCTGCCATTGCAACTTACTCTAGGATCTTTAGATCCTACTCTCGTAAACCAACACTTGTGCTTAACTTTGTCTCTTTTTACACACACGACAGGTCAACCTGCTCAGCCTCATGCATGTACCTTCAAAACTTTTATGGACTGTAGACCTAGTACCTTCAGTGGTACAGAAGGAGCTGTAGGTCTCCTCCACTGGTTTAAGAAGCTCGAATCTGTCTTCGAGATGTGTGAATGCCCTGAGGCTCGTAGGGTAAAGTTTGCTACTGGAACACTCGAGGGTGCTGCGTAAACCTGGTGGAAGGCGCAGGTTCAGCTGTTGGGGCTGGCGGTTGCTAATGCCACCCCATGGAACGACTTCAAGGAGCTGATCAAAGAGGAGTACTGTAGTCGGGATGACATCCACAAACTAGTGGTGGAATTTTTCAATTTGAAGATGTCGGGGTCCGAAATCGAAGCATATACGAAGAGATCAAACGAGCTGGCTATCTTGTGTCCTACTATGGTAGACCCTCCCATCAAACGTATCGAGCTATATCTCAAGGGTTTAGTGCCAGAAATTCAGAGCCATGTGACTTCAGCTAATCTTGGCACCATTCAGCAAATCATCAAGTTGGCTCATCATCTCACTGATCAGGCAGTTGAGCAGAACAAGCTGCCCAAGCGTATTAGCGCTACTACTACTGATGCTCCCAGTGATAACAAGCGCAAGTGGGATGGAAATTCAAGCAAGGGTTCTACTTCTGTGCAGTCCCAGTCCCAGCGGCGAAAGACTGACGACTTCAGGAGTCCTGGTCAGCAATTCGCAAGCAGTCAGAATCAGAGTCAAAGTGGGTATAAGGGAAACCACCGTAAGTGCAATCGATGTAACCTGCACCACAGTGGGCAGTGCAACAAAGGTCGCTGCCATCGATGTAACAAGCTTGGTCACGCAGCAAAGGAATGCAGGAGCTCATATCCTGCAAATCAAAATCGTCAGCAGCAACAGGCTCCACAGAACCAGCAGCAGCAACAGCAGGGTAATAAGGGATGCTTTCAGTGTGGTACTGAAGGCCACTTCAAGAGGAACTGCCCCCAACTGAACCATAATCAGAACAACAACAATCAAGGGAATGGAAACAATGGGGGTAACAATGAAGGCAATGGTGCTAGGGGACGTGTTTTCGTGATTGGTCAGGGAGAAGCGAGGAACGATCCCAACGTTGTTACTGGTAAGTTCCTACTGGATGATTTCTATGTTTCTGTTTTATTTGATTTGGGTGCCGATACTAGTTATGTGTCCCTAAAAGTTAGTCAAATGCTTAAACGTACCCCAACACTTTTGAACACCAAGCACATGGTAGAATTAGCAGATGGTAAAAGTCTTGAAGTCACACACGTAGTTAAGGGTTGTAATCTCATCTTAGCTGGTCAGACCTTCTCTATCGACATCATTCCTATCGTTCTGGGTAGTTTCGACATTGTTATTGGTATGGATTGGCTATCTCAACATCGGGCAGAGATTCTTTGCAAGGAGAAGATCGTCCATATTCCTCGTTCAAACGGAGAACCGTTAGTGATTCATGGCGACAAGAGTGGTGCTGTGGTGGGCATCAGAAGTGTTTGCGAAAGGGCCACACTGCTATTCTAGCCCTCATTACTGACACCTCAAAGAAAGAGAAGAAGATAGAAGATATTCCGGTCGTACGTGACTTTCCTGAGGTATTTCCTGAGGAATTACCTGGTCTTCCGCCTCATCGTCAAGTTGAATTTCAAATCGAGCTAGCTCCTGGAGCAGCGCCCATAGCTCGAGCACCTTATCGTTTAGCTCCATCAGAACTTGAAGAACTGTCCACGCAACTACAAGAGCTCTTGGATAAGGGTTTCATACGTCCTAGCTCTTCGCCCTAGGGAGCTCCAGTGTTATTTGTGAAGAAGAAAGATGGTACCTTCAGAATGTGTATTGACTACCGCGAACTCAACAAGGTGACTGTGAAGAATCGCTATCCTCTTCCATGCATTGATGACTTATTCGATCAGCTTCAAGGGTCGAGCTACTACTCGAAAATTGACCTAAGGTCAGGTTACCATCAACTGAGAGTCCAAGACGAGGATATCTCTAAGACAGCGTTCAGGACTCGTTATGGGCATTACGAGTTTCTGGTTATGCCTTTCGGATTGACGAACGCACCTGCGGTCTTCATGGATCTTATGAACAGAGTATGCAAGCCTTACCTGGATAAATTTGTTATTGTTTTCATCGACGACATCCTGATCTATTCTAAGAGTCAGGAGGAACACGAGCAACACCTGAAACTTATTTTGGAACTCCTTCGAACAGAACAGTTGTACGCTAAGTTTTCAAAATGCGACTTTTGGCTTCGTGAAGTCCATTTCCTAGGCCACGTGGTAAACAAGGATGGGATTCATGTTGATCCATCCAAGGAAGACTCGATTAAGAACTGGCCTGCACCTCGTACACCAACAGAAATCCGCCAATTCTTGGGTTTGGCGGGCTATTACAGAAGGTTCATCAAGGATTTCTCCAAGATTGCACAACCTCTCACCTCACTAATACAGAAGGGTGTCACCTATCATTGGGGTGATGCACAGGAATTTGCGTTCCAGCACTTAAAGGGTAGACTTTATAGCGCACCTATCCTCTCATTGCCTGACAGCACAGACAATTTTGTGGTTTATTGCGACGCATCCATCCAAGGACTTGGTTGCGTGTTGATGCAACATGATAAGGTCATTGCTTATGCACCGCGGCAACTTAAGGTTCACGAAAAGAATTACACTACACACGATCTGGAGCTGGGAGCTGTTGTCTTCGCACCTAAGATATGGAGACATTACCTGTACGGTACCAGGTGCACCATTTACACCGATCACAGGAGTCTCGAGCATATCTTCAAGCAAAGGGAATTAAACATGCGACAATGTCGATGGGTCGATCTCTTGAATGATTATGAATGCGCGATCAAGTACCATCCGGGCAAAGCCAATGTTGTGGCCGACGCCCTCAGTCGAAAGGATACTACACCTAAACGCGTGCGTGCGTTACAACTTACCATCCAATCTAATCTTCCTACTCAGATACGAGATGCTCAGGTTGAAGCATTGAAAGCAGAGAACATTAGGGCGGAGTCCCTATGAGGATCGAGGAAACGGTTAGAACAAAAGGAAGACGGCGCCTACTACGTAACAGGGCGCATCTGGGTCCCACTATATGGAAACTTACGCGAGCTTGTGATGGATGAAGCACATAAGTCTCGTTACTCAGTACATCCTGGTTCGGATAAGATGTACCACGACTTAAAGACTACATACTGGTGGCCTAGCATGAAAGCCCACATAGCAACTTATGTAAGCAAATGTTTGACTTGTGCGAGAGTCAAGACTGAGTATCAGAAACCATCGGGCCTACTCCAACAACCAGAGATCCCGAAATGGAAATGGGAGCAAATTTCCATGGATTTTGTTACTGGCCTGCCTAGATCTCAACGCGGAAATGACACTATTTGGGTGATAGTGGATCGATTGACTAAGTCTGCACACTTTTTGGCTATCAGAGAAACAGACAAGTTTTCTACTTTAGCAAACGTTTACTTAAAGGAAGTGGTTTCGAGGCACGGGGTGCCAACCTCCATTATTTCCGATCGTGATGCATGCTTTACTTCTGAACTGTGGCAAGCAATGCACAAGTCCTTTGGCTCACGACTAGACATGAGCACCACTTATCATCCGCAAACAGATGGGCAGTCTGAACGCACCATCCAAACCCTTGAAGACATGCTTCGAGCATGTGTAATCGATTTTGTCAATGGTTGGGAAAAGCACCTCCCTTTGGTGGAGTTTTCGTATAATAACAGCTACCACACCAGTATCCAGGCCGCTCCGTTTGAGGCATTGTACGGACGTAAATGCCGATCACCTCTTTGCTGGGCAGAGGTTGGCGATAGCCAGATCACTGGCCCAGAACTTGTGGTAGACACAACAGAAAGGATTGCTCAAATACGACAACAAATGGCGGCAGCTCGTGACCGTCAGAAAAGCTACGCTGATAAGCGCAGGAAACCACTCGAGTTCCAGGTTGGGGACCGAGTGCTACTCAAAGTCTCACCTTGGAAAGGTGTAGTTCGTTTTGGCAAACGAGGCAAACTCAATCCGCGATACGTTGGACCTTTCCAAATCATTAAGAAAGTTGGCAAAGTCGCTTACAAGTTGAATCTACCAGAAGAACTCAGTGGAGTTCACAACGTATTCCACGTGTCAAATCTGAAGAAATGTCTGTCAGATGAGACCCTCATAGTTCCTTTGAAGGAGCTCACAATCGACGATCAGTTGCGATTCGTCGAGGAACCAGTTGAAATCACAGACCGAGACGTTAAGGTTCTCAAGCGCACCAGAATACCTCTTGTTCGAGTTCATTGGAACTCCCGTCGTGGCCCAGAGTTCACCTGGGAACGAGAAGACCGAATGAAACTCAAGTATCCCCAGTTATTCGAGAACAGTGCAACCACTACTGAGGCTGAAGCTACTGCGGAATTTCGGGACGAAATTCCAAACCAACGGGGGGATGATGTGACACCCCAGGAAAACAACGCAACATAACTAGCTTCCTCAGTGACTACGTGCTAAATTTCGGGACAAAATTTCTTTCAAGTTGGGGATAATGTGACAACCCGAGTTTCTAAGGTCTTTACTTGACACATTACTCGTTTTGTGATTTATTTTTGTAATTCATTGCACTTTAACTTGCTCGTGGTTGGCATATATGGATGTAGTTATTCTAAACATTGAACTGTGATCTATGTGTTGTGTGTTAGTAAAGATTGTGAAATTGGATTCTGAATAACCTTCGCCACCCACACACTCGACGAAGGTTGAAACCTTCGCCACAACATCCATTCGACGACGAAGCTTAACCTTCGCCGACGAAGCTTAACCTTCGTCACACTTACACGACCTTCGCCGGCCCGTGTCTTCGCCAAAGCCCATTAAGGGCCCAACACCCTATAATTCCCGTATAAACGCTTGTAGGTTACAGAAACAGTTATTAGAAAAACCCTAAGGTCTCTCTCTTCCTCTCCTCTGTGTGACGGCAATCCCTAGCCCTCTCGAAACTGTTGCTAGTCCCGTATCGTACCGGTTAGTATGCCATCTCTGTTATTAGATTGTTGTTATGCACTGGATGATTGTTATATATGTATAGTCTGCAAACTGTTATGTATATTGGATGAAGTGCACATGTAAGTAGATCGACTGCTATGTGATGTTTTTTGTGATTTGAATTGATTGTATGTTAGGGATCCTTATAATCTGATGATATGATCGATTGTGTGTGCCTGTCCATGATTAACCTGATGATTGAATGATGATCTTGATCGTACGATGATTAGTAATTTATATGACTGCATGTTCTGGTCTGATTGAATGGTTGTATGATGTTGTTGATCATCTGTTAGCTGGTGATTAGGGTTCTGTGTTCGTAACTGTTAGGGGAAGGTTAAGGTTCCTCGTGAGGAAGGTTAAGGTTCCTTGTGAGGAAGGTTAAGGTTCCTTGTAGGGGAAGGTTAAGGTTCCTTGTGAGGAAGGTTAAGGTTCCTCGTGAGGAAGGTTAAGGTTCTTCGTGAGGAAGGTTAAGGTTCCTCGTGAAACTTATAAGTAACAGTAGTTAAGTATGTTAATTCTGTTAGTGTGTTAACTCTGTTAGTGTGATAACTCTGTTAGTGTGATAACTCTGTTAGTGTGATAACTCTGTTAGCATGATAACTATGTTAGTATGTTAACCCTGTTAAATCTGTTAACTAATAACCCATGTTAAGAGTAGACTGAAAACTCAAC
This sequence comes from Helianthus tuberosus, assembly GCA_030545235.1. Classification (NCBI taxonomy): domain Eukaryota; kingdom Viridiplantae; phylum Streptophyta; class Magnoliopsida; order Asterales; family Asteraceae; genus Helianthus; species Helianthus tuberosus. The sequence goes on from CM060360.1 coordinate 67,526,758, forward strand.
TATGTGAAACACGAATTATATCAACATGAGATAACTGTTATGTGTTACTTGATAATGATTGCCTAAGCACACTTTGTGACATAGATTTGCATGTGGATAGTTACAAACTTAAACTGATTGTATCTATACGTGTACACTATAGGCTTTGACTGAATAAATTGAACGTGTAGTTAAGCATACCGAGCAAATCGAGGTGAGTTCACACTTTCTACAAGCCATGGGATTCCCGGTGGTTAGGGAATGGGTAAAGAGATTAAAGACAACTTTGAACCTGCGTAATCTCCTTGGGTAGATTACGTACCTCCGCTCCTCCATAGGAAGGACGACAACCTTGAACCTGCGTAATCTCCTTGGGTAGATTACGTACCTCCGCTCCTCCATAGGAAGGACGACAACATTAACTTACTAGACAAAACTCTATCATGAAGTCCCTCATTTTTATATCGACTTAATCGCCGGGCCAATGGCGAGCGGGTCATTAGTTAATAGCGCTATTAGGGTTGACAAGCCTCACACCGTGCCGGTAGGACGGGCGTGTACTAATGGATCTGGACACTTAGTCAATGATGATAGACATTGACGTAGGGCACAACTATTGTTCGTCAGTTGTCGATATGGTAATGGTCTAGTGGTTCACATGGGGAAGCCCCTACTAGTTATGGATATGTTTGGGAAACAGGGTAAACTGGTTAACACACGACTTATAAATGAACTCATGGTTTTTGGAAACAACTTAACAATGAACACCAACTGTGAACTCGCTCAACTTTGTTGTTGACTCGTTGTTACATGCCTTGCAGGTCGTTAGGTACTTATGGAGCTTGCACGAGGAGGCGTGGTCGTTGTGGGACATGGATAGTGATATACCATGTTAAACATTTGATACATTTGAACTTTTACTTTGGTTTTAAACATTATGCTTCCGCTGATTACTTAAACTATGTTTTGTTTGGACACCAATTATATTGTGTTGGGTTTATATTTACTTACATGCTTGTTCAATATGATTGGTGGCTTGATCCTGGTCATGTCACGCCTCCAAGCGGTGATACTCCGCATGTGGATTTTGAGGGTGTGACAAAATCAAAATAATATTGAAATAACATCGCTAATTGCATCAAAATAACATCCACGGTATTTAATATTAAAAAAATAATAAATTATTAAAAGATAAAATCGAGTTCCTTCTAGAATCAAATTTAAAAACACAAAATATGTACATTAAAATAGAAATGATATATGATTCTGCCGACAATCGAAATAATAATAAAGTTGTGTCTTTCTCTTGAAATGATAATAAATTACTAAACCCATTTAAAACTAAATAAATATTTGCATAGCCTTTGAAGTAAAATTCAAAACACACAAAAGAATCATCCACAAGCTGTGGGTTATCGCCACTTAAAAAAAAGTTTTAAACTAAATGGTAAACTGAAACTTGTATTGTGATCTATGATTTTAGTAGATTTTATATTTTTTTAGTATAGAAGATGATAAGTGAGAGGAGAGAGAGGGAAGTTTGCAAGATTTAAGGAGTAGTTTATGGAATGACAGTTATTTGTGTTCTTTAGAACACACCAAATGACATTTTTACCCTCCATTAATTATATCATTCCTTATTTAAAACATAAATATTACTAAAATGCCACAAAGATGATCTTAGCCATTAAAAACAATCATCTAATGGTCCAAAACACTTCCTACACTTTGTAGGAAAAACACACTTTGTAGAGAAACCTCACCCTATATATATATATATATATATATATGAATTACAAGTTCGGACACCTTGTGACTTCACAAGGTCCGACACTTCCAAAAATCCCTTTTCTTCAATGTAGTAACGAACAGAAAACCCCAAATGCACAAAAATCAATCATGTCAGGCATCAAATCAATCAATCAATCAGTATTATCGTACTACAATCATCAAACATCATTGCACAATCATTTGTCTACAACAACTATCACACGTTCATCAATCATCAAGCAAAACACAAATTGTTTGGATGTCTATGGTTTTGCTTTGAAATCAAAAGAACAAGATTAACAACACAAAGCATGAACACTTACCTTAGATTGATGAAGAGATGATTCTAAGAGAAATGAAGAGATCAAGATTGATGATTTGAGTGGGACATGAATAGCCAAAAGATCAGAGGAAATGTTTGAAGAAAACAACTGTCGTAGTGCAGTTTGTGGGAAGATTAGGGTTTTTATTAGATTGTTAGAGTTTCACTAATAACTCTAAACCCCTTAATAATATCACTTTTACACAAAAACCACATAATATCATGTAATTTACAATTAAAGCATACAGTTCACATAGTTGTCATGAGCACATAAGTTTCGTATAAACCATCCGTTTATAATTATTATTCGCGTTAATTGTCAATGTTCGAGAGTTATCATGTATGTGTTCCAGTAATTCCCCGAATTACCAACGCAGACTCATTTAACTAACCCTAGTTAAATGCAGTACTATGAATGTATGATCAAATTAACTGTGGTTAGGTTACAATAGTAACCTGAAGTTGCGGGTTGTCACAAAATCGGTTTGGAAATAAACCTAGGTACGTAACAACACAATGTAGCTCCCCTTTGTTCCGAAAAAACATGTTTAAATAACAGTTGACATAGGTAGTTTGGAAATACATCTATATAATACTATATAATACATATTAGATGGAGAATAATGTCAGATTCCATTATTCCCAATAGGGGTGAGCATAAAACGAATTAACCGAACCGTATCCGAAATAACCAAAAAAACCGAACTGAAATAACCGAAATAACCGAAGGGTCGGTTATCTATATTCTTGATAACCGCATGTTGCGGTTCGGTTATGGTTATTCTTAGCTTCATAACCACAAATAACCGAACCGAATTGAATGTTTTAAACATGGCCGAATCCATAGGACCATAGGTTTTTAAGTTAGTGTGTAAATGTTTAACCATGACCCAATCCATATGTTTTTTTGGTGAAGTGTTTAAGTCTTTTAACCATGACCCAACCTCATTGAATTTAAAACTCTGGCCACCTTGTGTTCGTATGTATGCTTCCACATAACACGTGTTATTTTTGTTTTTGGAATTCAATATGCATATGGTAGTGAAATATAATTGATAATTCTGCAAGGTTTAACTGTGTATATTTATTTTTTGCGCATGAATTTTGAATAACCCACACATTTAAAGCCTAACTTTAGAAACGATAAAAAACCGACCTATAATTGACCCGAACCGCATTAACCGCAAACAACCTATTAACCGAAACCGAACGGTTATGATTTTTTGATAACTGAAGTGTGCAGTTATGGTTTCGGTTATAGGCAATAACTGAACCGAACCACACCATGCTCACCCCTAATTCCCAAACCCTTAAAATCTTATTGCCACACTTTTTTCACTCTATATATCTATCTTTTTTTGAAAGGTGTGCATTATTCGCGAATGTTGGGAGGTCTAGCATACGTTGTCTTAACCGGGTCCGCGCTAGAGAGCCCCCTCGCACAATAGATCCCCAATTTAAACCCCTCAATGAGAAACCCCTATCACCCAGACTTGAACTTGAGACCTGGAGAGAAAAACTCACCCGGACCCACCATATATATATATATATCTATCTATGTATAGAGAGACTAAGGGGAGGGTGTGGGAATATTAACCCCTATAATGTAATTAACTTTATTTGAGTAGGATATCAATGTAATTTACCTTAAAGTTTAGGACGTATTAATACATTATTTAATAAACTTATAATGTTACCTCAAAAGTTTAAGACATATTAATACATTATTTAATAAATTTCTAATTAAATGCCTCTAAATGTATTTTCTCAAGAATAGTTATTCCACTCATATAAATAAAATTTAAAAAAAGTAGTAGTATAACTAGATTCTGTAAGAAAAAAAATATTATAAAAGATAAAAATATTAATAATAATTTTTTAATGTGTTAATGTTCATGTATATTGGTGTGTACAAAATCGGTTCATGTTTTTTTTAATAAGGATTAGAACAGGTTTTGGCCAATTCAGTTTGGAAATAAATCTACGTACGTAACAACACAATGTACCACTCCTTTATTCAGAAATAATAGTTTAAAAACAGTTGACATAGGAAAATACAATATCTATATATACTTCTATATAATGCATATTAGATGGAGAATAAAGTAATTTAACTTTATTTGAGGAGGGTTTCATTGAAGTTTAAGACACATTAATACATTATTTAATAAACTTTTAATTAAATGCACTAAATGCATTTTCTCAACAATAGTTATTACATTTATATTAACAAAATAAAAAAAATGAAATATGACTAGACCCTTTTAGAAAAATATTATAATAGATAAAAAATATTAATAATAATTTTTAACCTTTTAATGTTCACGTATATTGATGGGTTCAAAACCGGTTCAGGTTTTTAATACCAGTTTTTTTAATAAAGATTAGAACAGGTTTTGAGCAAAATGGTTTGGGATAAAAACCGTGTTGCTAAAAGTAGAAAATAAACCGAATCTCCTAGAACCGACAAGGGTCATAGTAAACTAAAACATTTTTTAGTTTTTTTTGTAATATTTTAGTTTTAGGTTATTTTTATAAGTGTTATTTTTACTATTTTGTGTATATTTTCATTTAAATTTCATTCAAAACCGGTGTGTCATCTGCCGCGACGCACGATGGGCCTCTTCTAGTATTTACCAGAAAATTACATAACATAAGCAACCAAACAGGTTTTCTAGTAGATTTACAAAGGGTCCTAATATTAACACATGGAAAAAACCTATTTTCACATGGTGTATACGGGCCGTATAATGTTATACGGCCCGTATGGATTTTAAAAAACTAACAAAGTCTGTGCCAGCAGACTTTGTCAGTTTTTTTAATTCCATACGGGCCGTATAACATTATACGGCCCGTATACACCATGTGAAAATAATTTACCTAGTCGTATACCATGTATACGAACGTTGGATACGGGCCATATAATGTTATACGGCCCGTATTCTTCGAAAATTGGATTTTTCTCAAAGTATTTAAGAGGTTTAAGGTGCCAATCACACAAGACATTTTACAGTCGTGAGGTGGTCAAACATTTCTAAAAGTAGAAAAAAAAATAAAACATTAACAGGTAACAAAGATTGAAGAACAAAAAGCCGCATCGTATGACTGTAATAAAATGGAAGCTATCAGCGCGGGGTTACGGGCATGGTGTTATTCTTTATTTAATATTTACAGAATAAAAGGAAGGGTACGTAGTGTTTGTTTGAGAACCTGATTCAGATACACAACGGTTCTCCAATTCCAGATCATTAAGCAAAAACACAACGATTTTCCAATTCCAGATCAGTAATGTAAGGAGAAGTGTTGAGATAACGGACATCCATCAAGCTCAAAAAGAAAACTTGTGTTTCCCATAGTCACAAACGATTTCGTTTCAAATCAAGGGTCCCGTTATTACAACCACTTGTTTTCAACGGGGATGTAATGCAATGATTCATCTCAATTGAATAGACAGACACTTGCTTCATAGGACTCACTTGAATCGTCTCGGAAGTACTGAACAACCGAAATAACAGCTTCGGTTTAATCAGCCTGTACCGAAGAAACCAAATTCGCAACAATGAGTCTGAGTCCATTGTTTTATCTTGAGTCGTCGGGAAAACTTTTCCTCAGGGGAGGGTGAGTAGTATGAGTCTGAGTCCATGTCTTTTGACAAATCACCTGCTTCCTGAATCTGAATCTGAAAGTTAACTAGACCCCTCAAGTTGTCATTCATAAAAACTAAGCGTCTGGAGAAGAGTATGTTGATATAGGAGAGTTGATGCAATTTTCCAAGCATTCATAGCCACCGTTTCCGTAGTCAAAGACGGTTACGGTTTGCACATTCAATCTTCATTGTTTCATTAAAATTAACAAGGCGGTCTCGGTTGCATATTTTAGAGAGACCTTTAAGTACGGATCCTACTGCTGCATTTGGAACAAGAAGTCCAACAATCCGTTCATTATCTGTTGTTGTCTAAACAATATGAATGCACGCAACGAATTTGACAACTGGTCAAATCACACACTATAAAGTGTAAACTTATCGTGTGATGTAGTTTGGAAAGATGACCGAATAGAGATCTGGATCAGGTTATGTATTTGCTTATTGATTGTTGAAAATATTTGTTGAAATCGAAGAAATGAGTAAAAAAGACTAAATGAGGTGTCTTCTGTGATGATTCGAAACAATCTGAATAACTAGTAGTAGAACACGACACGTTTTTCAAGACCATTCACCTCTTTCAACCTACCAAAACACCTCTTTCAACAAAACTTTCAAGACCATTCACCTCTTTCAACCTACCAAAACACCGTAAACCCCTTCTTTTTTCCCAAAACCAACCCGCATCGAATTTGACAACTGTTTAATATCTTTAATCTATTAGAACGATCCTTGTTTTGTCACGTACATGCGTTTAATTCTCAAACATCAGCAACCATTTTTCATTTTCCTTCAATTTCGAGAACATTCTCCCTAACATGAGAAACGAAAGAGATTTCCAGAAGTTGGTCGATGACATGATAGATAAAGATCTTGACACACGTAACATCTAGTTATATTCCTACATCTATATCTTTTGTCATGACAAACTATGTGACATGTGTCTGGTCCAGTGGTCCCATAGTCACAAACGATTGCGGTTTGTATTTCGCATAGCCACCGTTTCCGTAGTAAAAAACGGTTGCGGTTTGCACATTCAATCTTCAATACTTCATTAAAAGTAGAAATCACCTCCAATCATTTCCTGCTCAAATCACACAATATAAAGTTTAAAGTTATCATGTGTTTTAGTTTGGAAAGATGACCGAATAGAGATCTAAATAACAAAATGTGGAGAACTTGTTTGTGTCGGGTTCTTCTGCTAGTTATTCGGAATGTTTCAGATCATCATAGAAGACGTGTCGGGTTCTTCTGCTAGTGGTTTCTGTAACCAATCCATTATCACCCTTGGTGGTTTCTGTACCCATCCCCACCGATAACTAGCAGAATCGATAAATAACCAACACGAAGATCTCTACAATCGCTAAGGTTTCCATCAACGGACTGATCGGTAACGTTACTCTACTTATGCTCCGATTTAAGCGGCGTGTTCCGATCAACGTTTATCGACATTGTTAAAGGTGATGAAAAGTTTAGAAACCCTAGAATGATTGTGTTTTTACGGGAAAAAACGTGATATTTGAAAAAAAAAAACATCCTTATATACGGGCCGTATACAGTTATACGGCCCGTATACATTTGGTAACATCAAAAACCTCACAAAATAAATCCATTGAGCCGTATACGTTTTACAAATCGTATACACATGTATACGGCTCGTATACATATATACAAGCCATATATAGTAAAATCAGAAAAACATTCCCTGCACATTTTCCTATTCAAAAACATTCTATACGGGCGGTATAAGGTTATACGGCCCGTATACAATAGGGGGTGTGAAAATAAGATATAGGGTATGTGGGAATAGGGGGGCCTTTACAAAATACAAGCCATGTTTCATATCTCTCTCTCCCTTTCTCTCTGTCACACACAAATCTATATAATTTTTAAATTTTGCTATTTACACCATACTCTATTACACCTTGTGCTATATAACCCCTCAATGATTAAAAAAAGCTATTTTTATCAGCAATGAAACCAAAAATATAATTTATAAAATACCAGTTTTAGATGACTTTCTTAATAAAATAAAAATAAAACATAAAAAGTTCAAAAATCAGTAAATGTGTATTTTATAAAATTCATTTTCAAAAAGTAAAATAATCAATCTTTGAAAATTAATTAAAACTTTTAATAGGGTTCTATTCTAATTTGTTTGTTAGTCAACCTAATTAATGTTAATTAAATGCTATAAAGTATAGTGTAAATAGAAATTAGAGTAGGAGGTATTTAGAATCACCAATAATCTTTTTGTGTGTATTTAATGGTGTAAGCAACTTTCTTGGCTTCAAACTCAATTATCAAAAAGAGCCTCATGTATCTTCGCCTCCTATTTCTCTCTACTTTGAGCTTTTACATATTTTCTGCAGGTTTGTGTATGTATATTTTGATTTAAAATTGAGTCATCAATTAATATTAATATTTGCTAATTATATTTCTGCATTTGAAGCTTTCTTAATATATTAATGCTTGAAATTCGACATAATGCAGATATGTTGTACGTAACAAGAGCTCGAATATCATCAACGGCGGCTATGGGTGACCTCGGAGTAAATTTAAGTTTTCAAGAGAATTATGTAAGTGATTTTACTTAAATTTTTATTATTTTGATAAATCATATTCAAATATTCAAGTATCATTTTGCTACATCATTTAGATTTTTTTCACTGGTATTTCTCATTGTTATATATTTTTTTTTGAATGGCATTCTCATTGTTATATATGAAATTAGAAGGAAATATGATTGATGTATCATTTTGCTACATCATTTTAGATCTTTTTTTCACCGGAATTTCTCACTGTTAAATATGAAATTGTGAGGCAACATGATAATTGTTGTAACTATGTATGATTTTTCTTTTAAATAATAGGCTTTATACATGTATATTAGCAAGTCAACAATATAAAAGTTATATATTTTGGATAGTTTTAATTTTATTAGATATTTTAGATAAAATTAAACAAAAAGGAAAACTGATTTTATTTGTATATAAATTTAAAATAACATGTAACAATAATTGAAGTTCCTGTCTAATGCTATATATGTTTGCCTTGAGAATGACGAAAGGTTCACGAGCCGGCATATTTTTGTTTTCTGTGACTAATATCGTTTAATAAGATAAAAAGAAATGCATACAAAAGTTACATCTGTGGATGAAATTTAGACTTCATCAAAACAAATATGTGAATGTGATTTGATGGTAGTGCTTGCTTAGGCAAGGGACCCTATGGCGCCCTATATCATCCCGCCTCCGTTAAAAGGGGGCTATCCTTGGCTTTCACCAAAGGAATAGTGGGCGCGAGAAAAGGAAATCAAGGGGCCCAACCTTCATCAATCAATCAGATTTTTTTTATTTATCTTTTTTTTAATATAGTTAAAACGAGCTTTATAAGGGGCGCTAATCCACATCATGTAAGTTAGCGATAAAGCCCCCGATTTATGTGTCGCCTACGTAGCACTTATGTGGCGTAATAAAGCCCATAGGGCTTTAAACCACACCATCTAGCCTTATAGTCTCTTTTTAGCTATGCGAATGTGATTTGATATTAGTTCTTGCTTATGGTCTCTTTTTAGCTAATTCACACATCTTTTAATTCTATTCTAATTAAGTCTACACGTTTTTACACAATGTAGCCCTGCTTGCGGTATGCACATATAATGTATATATGTGTGGACGCTCGGGGGAAGTGAAAGTGCACTATTTAACGTTATTTTACTAATTTCGTGAAAATAACGTTAAAAGAGGTGATGGTTAATCATGCATCATGTGGTGGCGTTGGTATCCGAAAGACAAAATGGTACATGCACTAATCGGCCTTTGTCCCGATTGTTGAGTGTTATGTGCCTTGTGTCCAAGACTTGATGCAAAACTACTATCGAGCCGGGGGTCTCACTGGAAGCAGTCTCTCTATTCCTATGGGGGTATGGATAAGATTGTCTACATCTTACCCTTCTCAGACCTTACCTTAGCTTTGCTATTGGTGGGATTTAGTGACGATGACAAAGTTTTTACACAACGGAACTTGGATTCTAAAACCCATGATAAGGACATTTTTGCTTATAACTTTACTACTAGGCAATAAGCCTTTTGATGTTTATATGATCACATAACTTTTTTAAACATACATATTATACACATGTGTGTGTTTTTACTGCAAAATTGTTTTGTATCAAAGGGCATGTGATCACTAATCACGGGTTAGTGGTGGGTGGTTGGGGTGGGTTGGTGCTCAAGAAGAAAAAAGAAATTTGTAAATAAATAAATAAAAATACTCCTTTAAATAAAAAAATCAACCCTTTTCAAAAATCAAGCCCATGATTAGTCCCCTTCGATTAAAAATACTCTCTTTCCCTTTCTTTTTGTCACTCATGATAAAACACTTAGGTTATATGGTATGGAGCATCACATTTTTTTATATTTTTTGTAAGAGATTTTATTCTACATCATGCAAGTTAACAACAAAGTTTTTCGCTTATACGCGCATACATGGCGCTAGTATGGCATGATAATGCGCTTAGATGGCTTTATCCCACACCATGTACCCTATGGTATACAACATCCTTAATAATTTTATCAATTAATTCAATTTTAATAAATACTGATGAATTTTATGCTTTTCACTAGTTGTGTATGCGTTTATTTAACTTGTTGATTTTTTTAAAAAAATCTAATATATTGTTATCATTACTACACACAAGAATACATAATCTGGTCAAACTAGTCTGAAAACATTTTCGAGCTCTATATAGAAGATATTTGCATAGGCTATACAGGATATGATTTGAAGGGGGTAGGGGCTCCATCCTTGCATTATGTCAATTAGAGAGACTCTATTGTCTCTTTTCAATAGCTAGCATGGTATGGGATGGAGCCCATTCCCATACACACACAATAGCACCCCTTTGTTTGACTTCACACTCACACACACTACAGTTTGCTATTGCTCGCTATTGCAATGGCTGGCACACAACAACACCCCTCCAGTAGCTAGCATAGTAGCATGGGATGGGAGAGGGGCGCTTTTGATAATTATGGTATAAAGTACCTTTTTACCACGTTTTGATGTGATATATTTGAGTCATTTTAACATATTCCTAATTTTTTGTTCCCACTTACAGAAAATCCTTGATTTGTTATTCTTTGTGTTGAACAATCATACATATAAAATGCTTATTGTAGGTGGTAATGAGTAATGGAATAGTTGAAATCACTTTATCAAATCCAGAAGGACATCTTACAGGCATACAATACAACGGAGTCGACAATTTGCTAGAAGTAATAAATGATGAAACCAATCGAGGGTAAAAAGTCATATCCACAACTCAATTCTATACAACATCATATGGTATTACGTTATTCTCGTTTGATGTTTTTTATTTGTGGGTGTAACCATAAATTAATATGCAGTGGTCGTCGGCTATTATCTATTTTTTTAAGTTAACTACGCAAATGGTCTTTGTGGTTTGTTAAAAATAACCGTTTAAATGTATAATTTTGAGAGTAACGCGTGTGGTAAATGTTTCGTTTACAAACCAGATGAACCATTTGTAAAAAAATAAAAAGGAAAATCAAATTTCTAAAAGGGTATAAAAATTTGTGAGCAAATGATACATGTTGTAGTGGGAGTTCTTTTTGCTTAACCGATCAATTATTAATAAATAAAATAGTGTAAAACAAGTTAATAAAGGAGTTTTTGATAAAATTTAAATATTCGTTTGCATACAAAAGAAAAAAAAGTCAAAATAAATTCATACTTTTGCCTTTTGGTGCATTGATTTTAGATACTGGGATGTTGTTTGGAGTTCACCAGAAAATACTAGTAGAACCAAAGGGACATTGGAAAGGTATTCACATGTCTAATGTCTTGCAAGAATGTGCATATTTGCTTTAGTAAAATCATACACCAAATTTTTACACATAATATAAAGGCTTGCAGGAACAAGTTGTGAGGTTATAGTAGAAACCGAAGATCAAGTGGAGCTTTCCTTTTCAAGAACATGGAATTCTTCCCTTGAGGGCAAGTTAGTCCCGCTCAAGATCGACAAAAGGTTTCTCATTTCGATCAATGCTATGATAATGACTCAATGTCGGAAAAATAACTTTTTAGTCGGGATCTTCTCTAGTGGTTACTAAAAGAAACTCATTTTAATATATAAAAGTTGAACAAATTCGGTGAATGGAATTAGTAAACTCTCTTGACCCCCTTGGTTCCGCCTCTGGATAATGTCAGTTAACAAAAAAGTTAGATACAGACATAACATTTGTAATGGTCAATTCATTAACCAAAGTTATGTTTTAGGTATATTTTGCTTCGCGGATCATCCGGATTTTATACGTATGCAATTTATGAACATTTAGAAGAATGGCCAAGTTTCAATCTAGACAATACAAGAGTTGCTTTCAAGCTTAGGAAAGACAAGTAAATACATTCTTAAACATCTTCTTTGTGTTAAAACTATGCTTTTATTTTATTTGAATTCCAACATCTTTTGATGCTTAGATTTCACTATATGGCCAACTCTGATGATCGGCGTAGGGATATGCCTTTGCCAGATGATCGGTTACCCGGAAGAGGTGAACAGTTAGCCTACCCCGAGGCAGTCCTCCTTGTTAATCCTATAGAGAGTCAGTTTAAAGGAGAGGTAGTAATATATTCTTACTCATCATCATCATCATCATCATCATCATCATCATACCCAGTAAATCCCACAAATAGCAAAGCTACTTATAGGGTCTGGGGAGGGTGGGATGCAGACAGACCTTGCCTCTATCCCTAGTAATATATTCTTACTCTACCACCAAAACCATACAATCTGTGAAGAAACAAATTTTCTTTTTTGAACTCCAGACCCTATCAATAGTTGTGCTATGAGTGAGATTTTGTTGGTTATGTTATATATGTCATTGTACACTTCATGAAACTCATGTTATGGTAAAAAAATCGTCACGAAGTTGATCTAGTGTACTATGCGATTAATGATGACAAGAAGCTTACTTCATTTTTGCACCTATAGGTGGATGATAAATATCAATATGCTACTGAGTTGAAGGATCTTCGTGTCCATGGATGGATATGCATCGATCCTCCTGTCGGCTTCTGGCAAATTACGCCAAGTAACGAGTTTAGGGTAGGCGGTCCTATTAAATCCGAGTTAAATTCTCATGTTGGACCTACAACTCTTGCTGTAAGTTTTCTTAGTTTTCTTGACTCGGTTACATCATGTTGTTTCATAACATGCAACAACATAATCATCATACATTTTAGGTGTTTGCAAGTACTCATTATGGTGGAAGTGATTTGATTATCAAATTTGGGGAAAGGGAGTCATGGAAGAAAGTATTCGGCCCAATTTTTATATATCTCAATAATGTTACAGATGAAGAAGACCCTCACACGCTTTGGGAAGACGCAAAAAACCAGGTCTAACCTATTTTTTTCATTGGTAAAGGGGTTGGTACCCGAATGCAATTTATCAAAACAAGGAAAAGAATACAAACCTATAGTCATTATCCCAACCCAAATGCGAAATCTATTTTGGGCTTAGCAAGTGGGCATCAAAAGCCCGACCCAAAAAATCCTAACTTGGTCCGCATACAATACGAAATGAAATTCCGGCCCAAGCTTTCATATAGACCAATTAAGCGACATATGGCCCGATTGGATATACCAATCAATACAATTTCTCCAAACGGGCCTATAGTTGACCCATTTGGATAATTGGATCTGTTTCAGTTATATAACATGGTTTGCTTATAAAACATTATTTTCATCATATACGTTTACAGATGTCGGTTGAAGTCGAACGCTGGCCATATGACTTTGTTACTTCAGATGACTTCCAATCTAAGCATCAAAGGGGGAGTGTCAGCGGTAGATTACTAGTCCAAGATAGGTAAAATCCATGTTGCATAGGCTCGATCGACAGGAGTCTCTACAAGATCCATTTTCAGTTCAGTTATTATTATTATTATTATTTTATTTTGGCATGCAGGTTCATTAATTCCAAAGGTTGCATATCAGCAAGTGGTGCTTATGTTGGGTTGGCACCACCAGGAGATATAGGATCATGGCAAAGAGAATGCAAGGTGAGTCTGAGTACACAAACCTTTTAGATTCGGTATTAGATCAAGCGTTATACTAAACGTCTAGTTTGGTTCACTAGAAATACCAATTCTGGACCAAAGCAGATGAGGAAGGGAATTTCTCCATACCAAACATACTTACCGACGAATACAATCTATACGCTTGGGTCCCTGGATTTATAGGCGATTATATAAATTCTACGATTATCAATATTACTTCAGGTTCTATTTATAAAAGTTAGTCAATTTTCTGCTCATTGTGGGAAGCTTACGCTTAACGAAAGAATAAAACAACAGGTGTTAATATCGACTTGGGTGATCTTGTATACGAACTTCCTAGAGATGGTCCGACATTATGGGAGATTGGCTATCCGGATCGCTTAGCGGCTGAGTTTTACATACCTGATCCTGACCCAAGATATGCTAACAGTTTTCTTCTCAATGATCCTAATAGGTTGGCACCCTTGCTGGTTGTTATTATTAATTTATTGTGATGATTGGCCATTAGAAATTGGGAAAATCTTGAAACTAGCCATCTTGACTGGAGAAGTTGACAAAATGAACGATTATATTAGGAAAATTATTATCTTTGATTTATTAAACAAATAAATTTAAAAAATAAAGTTTATATTTATATTTCTTATTATCTTTTTTTCTTTGGATTTAAATAATCTCAACTTTTTCAATTTGGCCGATAATAATCGCAACTCAGTTATTTGCCAATAATAATCCGAACTGGTCCACTTTTGGCCAATTATAGTCTGCGTTAAATTTAGCTTAACGCCGTTAAGTTTTTTTCTGAATTACAAACCGATGTTTTTAGGGCTTTTTATTAGAACGACTATATGAGTTGATTGATGTAAACAGGTTTAGACAATACGGATTATGGGATAGATATTCAGAACTTTATCCAGACAATGATTTAGTATACACAGTTGGAGAGAGTGATTATACAAAAGACTTCTTCTATGCTCATGTTCTTAGGTATGCCATTTTGGTGTTTCTGTTCAACTGTTATTTGTGATTCAATACAAACTGTTCTTATTTTTTATTTTATTTTTTTATTGTAACAGGAAAACAAATAATGACACTTATGAACAGGCAACATGGACGATTAAATTTAGCCTTTACAATGTCAACGAAAATGAAACATATACACTCAGAATAGCACTTGCTTCTGCACATCAGTCTGATTTGCAGGTACTTGATAAAGAAAAGCGATGAATACAATATAATTGTGAAAGAATTATATGATTTCTAAAAGGCTCAAACTATCCACACCCTATCTGCCCTTTTTTTACAAACATTTTATACAATATTAATCGTTTTAGCAAATTTTTATACAAAAATAAGTTTTCTATTATAAATAAATAAAAATAACAAGTATAGGATATGATACAACACCCGTATAGGCCTATACGAGAGTTATATTATACACTATATGATACGATACGACACAATACAATACTATAGGATACGATACAACACTCGTATAGGCATCGTATAATTAATATTAGTGTTATAATATTAATATGTAGACCCTTTCTAAAACTGATTATAAGAGTAGGCTGTTCGCTTAGTTCAAAAGCGAATTGACCTTACTCTTACCGGGAGTGGAGTATATTATAATATTTCATTTAACATATAATTTAATTTTTCTATAATAATTTGTAATATTTAGTTTAAAAAAAGTCTAAATACAATATTTTGTTTGTTTATTTTCTATTTTTCGGTCTACAAACTTATATAAATTTTATTGAAAACCGAGTTGTATTTAAAATACCATAATTTCAATACGTTTTTTTAAATACAACTTAATTTAAATCAAATTTATCTTTTATATGAAGACAAACGTTAACTAATCCGATATTTAAAACGCTAACTTTGTAGGTGCGCGTTAATGATTTGAACGAGGCTCCTTTGTTTTTAACTGGGAAAATCGGGGGAGACAATGCAATTGCGAGGCATGGAATACATGGTATATACTGGTTGTTCAATATTGAGATACCCGGCAACATTTTATACTCTCATGAAGAAAATTCAATCTACTTAACACAAGTAAACAATGAGAGTCGATTTCAAGGGATAATGTACGACTATATCCGTTTAGAAGTTCCCCAAACTTCAACTATTAACATAAACTCTTAGTTGTGAACAACCTTGAGGTTTAGAATTCCATTATTAACAATATGTATTTGTTGAATTTTTAAGATTATTAATACGTCATTTAATAAAACTGATTTACTTATAAACTTATTAGTGGTTATTTGCAATTAAATATATCACTTATTCTTTATGATATAGGTGCTTTTCTTTTTCTCACTAGTGGTTGTACATTAAGCTACATGTAATATGTAGTCCATTTCCGTTAAAATTTTAAGTTATAGATTAGTTGTGCTTAATATCATTACTAGAAACTAAACTTTACCGAGAGAAATGTAAGGTGCTTAATATCCTATGATGAGCCTAAAATAATCCTTAGCTAGTGGCATTACTTGCGCTCCATAATGGGCTTTTGGTCGGTATATGTTCGGTTCTGTATGGTGCCGGCACTCAAAAAAAAAGTTGTGAGGTGCCCAAAAAGATATCAACATATATTTTACATTGATCCAAAACAATGAAAATGAATACCGATGTTGGTACTAATGTTGTTAAGTCAAGATCCTAGAGGAAGTTCCAGTCATGTTAAACAACTTCAAGAAGTGGTACTATGATACCAGAATAGGAGAAACATTTATCAACTTTAATAGCGGTGATCAAGACATGAGAATCTATAATCCAATGGATTTGTTCATGTTTTTAACCTCAGATCGTAGTGTTATTTGGAAACCAAATTCATTGTACAACAAGGAGAGTTACCAGTGAAGAAGTGTAGGTCCGGGTTACAGATCGATCGATTACGTCACGACTCACGGTGATATCCAAACTTATGTTTATTGTGCGGAATCCATCAAACATAATTCACAATTTTCTATGTTTTATAAACAATTTTCAATCACGGTACAAATTTGACAGAGTTTCGCCTCTAAGCCCACACTCAACAGCTCCTGAACACTCAGTCTGAATACCTATATATACTAGGTTACCTTTGCACGGACTAGTGTTTCTCTTCGTGCGAACCAGCACGTTCGTGCGGGCTAGCCAGCTCATCTGTGCGGATGAGCTACATCCGTATGAATGTACTCCTTCGTACGGATGAGCTTGGTTTTACACATGCAATTCAGATTTGACGCTTCTAGCCCTATTACATCAAGACGTAGGCGACAGACATATGCATTAACAAGAAGCTATGCTTTTCATGTGTGTTGCTTCTCGTGCACTTGATTCCATGTCACACCCCGATATTTCCACGTATTACCGGTGGGCCCGGTGGGGAGTATCGTGACGTAGTTGATATCATCATAGTCAAACAACACAATATATAAATGCACAGCGGAAGCAAAAGATAAATATATTACAATCCGAATATAAAGTAATATCAAAGTATTACAACGGAAAGTAAATGATCCACAGGCGGATCTTAAAACATAAACATTGTTCAACAGACTTTAGACGCCTAGAACTTGCAAGATTCCTTATTAACGCCCTGAGCTTCCAGCCAATTACGTTCAGTACCTGTCACTTAACCTTTTTGGAAAATACGTCAGTTTACACTGGTAAATACAATTAACCGACTCATTTTAAAAAGAGTTTAAGAAAATTGATTTAGATGCACCAGGCACAAAGATATCTTTTATAACTTGGGACAATTATATTTATAATCTTGTATACAGATTTACATGTTCGTTGTACGTTCAGGGCCCGATGTAGAAACCAAGTCAAGATTAACAGACACGCCACAAGTATAAGCCCACAAGAGAGTGAGATACCGTTTCCCTTTAAGCAACTTTCAGTGTATGCCTACACCCCGTGCTTAAGACGTGGCCATTTTATAAGACAATGATGTCAAGGATATCCGGGACATGGTCATTAACCCCTAAAGGCTTTTATTTCAAACAATACAGATTAAAGCGGGTTACCTCAATAATTTAATCACAATTCGACTAAACATTCAATACCCGACCAAGCGGTATTATTATAATACCATATCCCAAGCCCGTATAGGGAAAATAAGTTAAGAGTATTTACCTGAGCTAGCAATGCAATTTATACTCAGCCGTATATTCAAATCAGCAAGCACAAGTACTTCTACTGGGCTCTTAGTCTGGAACGAAGGTTTTTAATAACCTATTAGAATCCTAACGGGTCTTTAATTAAGCCTTGACTTAGACCGGTTAGTTTTTCAAAAGGAAGATACGGTTCAATCGCGTGATAAAGCGAAGACCGGATTAGAATGTGGTTTTGACCCGACAAGCTTGTATGCTTGTTTAATATAAGTAACTTAAACACATTCTGGATTTTGAGACAAAAGTGATATGGTTTGACCCGTTTCGGCTAATATATGCAAACTAGTCACATAAGCCGATCCGAACGCGACAAGTGCGTAACGAGTAACCAAAAGAGTCATATACAGGTTTCCTAAGTTAATATGCCTTAAATATGTTGCGATATCAGTAGGATACCTTCCATTATGCCCAAAACGAGTTTAATCTCAAAATAAGCCCCGTAGGGGTATTTTGGTCATTTTAAAGGTTATAAAAGAGTTTAAATGAAGTTCTGAGATTCGGGTCCGAATACATCAGTAAAATAACTTATTTTAATAGGTCATAGCAGTTGATAATAAGTCTTATATGGCAAAATGGTTTTAAACCCAAACTATGCGTTTAATACGCGTAAAAAGTCATTTTAAGCGATTTCCGGGTTATACAGGAAATCTGAGTTTTCTGATCAGGTTATAAAGTTCAAAATGCTTTATTTATTATATAAAATCAGTAGAAATTGGATTGGTGTCAAAATACTATGTAAAACTCATTTTATGACCGAAAAGGGTATATTCGGTATTTACCGAATTAATGCCATAACCTTAGGTTATGAGCAGGTTAAAAATAATTAAAAATATTTAAAAATCCCAAAATATTATATTACATCAGTGGGTAAAAGGTTTGGTGTCAAAAATTGGGTTTAGATAGGCTTTATGCTAATTGCGCCTTTTAATTACTAAAAGGCGTTATAATTACGCTAATGAGCATAACTCCTAATCTAGACCTCCAACTGATGTAAAATTTTAGGGACATGTTTATAAATCAGTAACAAAGGTTATTGTCTTTTCACATATCTAAAATTCTCGTTTTATGGTCAAAAGGGCATATTGGTCAACATTTAAGCAATTAACGGAAACATGTAAACGAATTGGATAATCAATGAACCAACCACAGAGGGTTATGCTAACATGTAGCCTGGTCCTAAGGAAGCTCTAAGGCATTTCCAAATCATACTAAATCGGGTCAGAACTGAAGTCAAAGCAAAAGTCAAAGTTTTGCGACTTTCGGTTCTGAACCGGGTCTAAACAGAAAATTGTCGGATCAAACAAGCTTAGACTAGTTCTTATACTTATTAACAAGTTATATGAGTGATAAAATAGGTTACATGCCTTCTACATTGTTAATTAGGCGTTGATTCGCAAATTAAGGTTCTGTTGACTTTTTCTAATTAACTTTGACCCGACATTTGATCTAGTTAGAGTGGGAATCAGAGGGAGCCCTTTTAAGGGTTTAATGCCCACATAATTACCAACTTATAACTACCTTCAATTCGACTAATCACTGGACCATTAATGATTAATCGCTAAGTCAACCGTTAATTACGACGGTTTGACTTTTAAGCTAAAACTAAGTAAAAACTCAACTAAGAAAGGTTAAGCATACTTACAGAAGTCCTATGCACGATTAGGAAGGCTTAGGGTCTGCTCTTAAGCTCCAGGAAGCTCCAGAAATGCAGAAATGAGGTGTGATCAATGGTTGCAACATGAGGCCTTTATATAGTGTTCAAAACTCACTAGATCATTGACACACAATCCTAGCAATGGCCATGGATCATCCACCAAGTGTCCCTAAGGACTAAAAAGCATGTAGGGGCCGCCCTTGGATGGGGAAAATCGATTTTAAGTCGGTTATGGGGCTGAACAGGCTGCTGCCTGTTGTTTTTGCATCTGGGGACCTGACGCGGCCCGCGTAAGGATTGCCAAGACCTTACGTGGCCCGCCTGGAGCCTAACTTCAGGTTTAAAGTTTTTCCAACTTTTGTATCTTGGCTCTTGGTCTATCCAAAGGGCAACTAAACTTTATTTCTTGCATTTTGAGCCCCTCAACTTGACTTATAAGGGCTTCAAGACTTATACCCCCTATGTTAAGTCCTTGGTCACTTCGTTATTTACCCGAAAAGTCATAAACTTTCAACGTTGACGCTTTAACCCCTCGCATACGAATTTGGCCATAACTTTCTCATACGATAACGAAACTTTATGAAATTTTTATCATGTATTCTAGTGAGCATAATTTACCGTTACAAAGCTTCGTGTATGCTAAAAGGTCACTCAGAGGTATAACTTAAACATGTTGACACATTTAACCCATGTAGTTTGTAATCTCTCACTTTCTTTCATATTTAGCTTCGTATGATCCATGATTTATTCGTTTGAAGGTATAGACATTATGTAGGGTTATTTTAAAGTATATTTATCCGTTGTTGACAATTTGAACCCTTATATTCACATACTTTTCATGTTTGTCAACTTTAGTCCTTCTAAAGTATTCTTTCACACGTTCGAGCTTATGACACGTGTCAATACATTATAGGACGTGAATTTTCGCGGTGTTACATCCTCACCCCCTTAAAAGAAATCTCGACCTCGAGATTTGTTAAGATGATGGAAGTACTTTTTGTCGCATAATGGACTGAACTTGTAACACCTCGAAAATTTACGTCCAATAATGTATTGACACGTGTCATAAGCTTTGAATATGTGAAAAAGTACTTTAGAGGGACTAAAGTTGACAAACAGTGAAACTATGTGAATATAAGGGTCCTAAGTGTCAACAATGGATAAATAGGCTCTACAATAACCCTACATGGTGTTTATAATCTTAAACGAATAAATCATGGATCATACGAAGAAGAAAATGAAAGAAAGTGAGGAATTACAAACTACAGGGGCTAAATGTGTCAACATGTTGAAAGTATACCTCTGAGTGACCTTTTGGCAAACCCGAAGCTTTGTAATGATAAAATATACTCACTAGAATATGTGATAAAAAATTCATAAAGTTTCGTTATCGTATGAGAAAGTTATGATCAAAACCGTGCACGAAGGGTTAAATGCGTTAACGTTGAAATTCGTGACTTTTCGGGTAAGCACAAAGTTAACCAAGGACCTAACCAAGTTTGTAGATGTCCTAAGGCCCTTAAAAATCAGGTTTGAGGGTCAAGAGTGCAAGAAAAATAGCCAAAACCACGTATCAAAGGACCAAGGACTGAAATGTAAAAGTTGGAAACTTGTTAACCTGTTGCGCACATGTACGCGCCCCGCGAGGGGGCTCTCGCGCCCCGCGTACAACCTGCCAGCGAACAGAATCTGCGCAGGTGCCAGTTAACAGCTCTGAATCGACTTTAATCCATTGTTTTCTTATACCAGAGCCTCACCAATGGTTTTACATGCATAGGGGGGCACCTGGACAGATCTTATAACACTTGTAGACCCTTGTGGCAGCATCTAATGAGATCAAAGTTGATATAAAAGGGTCTTGAAGTTGCAACATTCATCACTTGCATTTACAAAAATTCACAAGTCCACTTCTGGAGCTCCTCTGATCAACCTCAGGCTTTCTAGTGATCTCTAATCGTGATTAGGACTCTTGTAAGTATTCATAACCCTTTATATTTCGTTCTAGCTTAGTTAATTAGCTATTAGTCAAACCGTCGTAATTTAAATTTGACTTTGCGAATAAATGAAATTTACTCAGTCATTTCTTGAATTGAAAGTACCTACAAGTAGGTATTTATGTGGGTAACAAACCCTTAAAAGGGTACTTTCAGATTCCCACTCTAACTATGTTAATTGTCGAGTCAAAGCTTACTTTAATAAGTCAACAGAATGTGTATTTTCAAAATTAAGCATAATTAGCAATGTAGGGTACATGCAACCTGTTTGATCATTAAAATAACATGGTAACTAATGTAAGAACATGTCTCAACATGTTCAACTCGACAATTTTCAGTTTAAACCCGGATCGGACCCGAAAGTCGCATAATTTGACTTTTGCTTTGACTATCAGTTCTGACCCGTTCATGCATGTTTAAGATCTGCCTTAGAGCTTATTTTTGACCAGATTTCATATAAGTATAACTCTCTGAGATTATGCAACTTGGTTCAATACTTATCCGATTCATATGCATGTTTCCGATTAATGCTTAAATGTTGACTATTATGCCCTTTTTAATATAAAACGTGATTTTTGAAAAAGTAAAAGAGTAGAAACCTTAGTTACTGATTTATAAACTTGCACCTAAAATTTGACATCAGTTTGAGGTCTAGATTAGGAGTTATGCTCATTAACGAAATTTGAAACCTTTATGTTAATTAAATGGCGTAATTAGCATATAGCCTATTTAAACCCACTTTTTGATATCAAAATTTTTACCCACTAATGTAATATAATATTTTGGGATTTTTGAAGATTTTTATTTAATTTTTGGCTGAGCATAACATAGGTCTCTAAGTTTAATTCGGTTAATACCGATTTTACCCTTTTAAGCCATAAAATGAGTTTCACAAATCCTTTTGACCCCAAACCTTTTCCTACTGATTTTATTTGATAAATATAATATTTTGATCCTTCTGGAATTATAAAAATATCAGCTTTCCTTTGAAAACCCGGAAATGGCTCCAAATCGCTTTTTTTAAGCGTTTTTAACGCATAGTATGTACTAAAACTATATTAAACATATAAGGTTGATACCTACTGATATTTGTAGTATATTTTTATATAATAACAGTAAATAAAAGTTTTTAAACTCAGGTTCCAATTTTGACCTTTTAAGCCTAAGTGAAATTACCAAAATACCCCTAAGGAGCATAGTTTGGTTTTAAATGATAAGTTTCACATATAGGTCATACCCTACTGTTATAACTTATTAAATTAAGTGTATTTACTGTATAAATCACACCTGTAACTCAGATTACTAATTAAACTCTTTTATAATCTTTTAAATGACCAAAATGCCCTTATGAGGCATAAATTGTGTTTAAATCCGTTTTGGGCATAATAGAAGATACCTTACTGATATCACAACATGTTTAAGGCATATTAACTCAGGGAACTTGCATATGACTCTTATGGTTACCCGTGACGCCCTTTTCGCGTTCGGTTCGGTTTATGTAACTAGTTTACATAAATTGACCAAAACGGGTCAAACCTTATCATCTTTGTCTCAAAATCCAGAATGTATTTAGTATACCCATATTATACAAGTATTCAAACTTGTCGGGTGTAAATCACATTCTATCCGGTCTTCGCTTAATCGTGCGTTTGAACCGTATCGTCCTTAAAAGCTAACCGGTCTAAGCTTAGGCTTAAATAAAGACCCGTTAGAAATCTAATAGGTTATTATAAACCTTTGTTCCAGAATAGAAGAACCAGTAAAAGCTACCCGCACTCGCTAATTGAGATTTATACTTACAAAGGTAAATACTTTTAACTTATTTTCCCTATACGGGCTTGGGGTACGGTATATAAAATACCGCTTGGTCCGGCATTGAATCTTTAATCGAATAGAGGTTAAATTATTGATATGATATGTTTTGAATGTGTTTTGTTTGCTTAAATCCTTTGGGGGGTTAATGACCATGTCCCGGATATCCTTGGCATCATCTTACGAGATGGCCACGACCTGAGCACGGGGTGTAGGCGTACACCTTTCAGTGCATAACTCAATAATGTGGTGTGTCTATTAATCTTTAACCCGGTCTACGGATCGGGCTACTGAACGCATAAGTAACATGTAATTCCCTTTCAAGATTATATTCACATAATTATCCCAAGTTATAAAATGTTTTGTGCCACGTGCATTCAAATCAATTTTCAAACCTTTTCAAAATGAGTCAGTTAAATTGTATTTACCAGTGTAAACTGACGTATTTTTCCAAAAGGTTAAGTGCAGGTACTACTCGTACTAGGCTGGCTGTCTTCTAAGCGTCCACAATAAGTCTCGCAAGCTTGGATGTCATTAAAGCTGTTGAACAATATCTTCTTTTATTTTGATCCGCCTGTGGATCTGTTTCAACTATTCGTGATATTTAATATTACATTTTATTAAAGTTGAAATGAATCTATCTTTGCTTCCGCTGTGCATTTATATATTGTGTTGTTTGACTTATAATGATATCAACTACGTCACGATACTCCCCACCGGGCCCACCGGTGACACGTGGAAAATAGGGGTGTGACAGGTTGGTATCAGAGCCAAATCTGAGTGAATTAAACACTAGCCTTCTGTGTTTAATCTCAGTTACACAATTGCACAAAAATGCCGCCAAGGATGAGGGGAAGAGGCAGAGGAAAAGGAGCACATGTAGCCCCAAATGACCATGAAGCCGGACCCTCACACCGGCGAACACCATCTGATCCCAACAACCCGGGTCCTCAGGAGCCATGGAGGACCTACATTGAGCCTGCTAGGCGCTCGGTTTCACTGAGTACCTCCCCATCTATCCCACACTCTTTCGGGCCTCACTCTGAAAATGAGCCCCACAACTCCCACCAGTCCTACATACCTCTTCAAGGACATAACTCACCCTTTGACCACCTATCACCTGTTTTCCAGGGCCAGTTCAACCCTGCTGACTACCTTGGAGTGCCAATGGGTTTTAACCCACTTGGACCCGAAGACCAATTTTCTAGTGGCAACCTGATGGATATAGATGAGGATACCGATCCTTTAATGCCACCATCCGGAACTCCGAATCACCCCATCGAAATCTCAGATGGGTCACCTTTCGTGGGATCACCCTACAATGGTCCCGACAGCTTTGAGGAGAAATTCGGGCAGTATGACTGGGTATTTACTCCCAGTTACCACAACTCTCCCCTGCACCAGCCGCTGCACAACTCTCCCCTACACCAGCCGCAACATAGCTCTCCCCTGCACCAGCCGCAGCAACCACAGCAGCAGCAGAATCCTTCCGAGGATTCCCGACTTGTCGCGGTCACTCCGTCGGCAGCCCCACCTCAGCTTCAGCCTCCCTCACCCCCGAGGCGAAGGAGAACGACCTTGCGAATATCCGCACGAGGGGGAGTGCGCATCAGCACCCCTCCACTTTCAAGTGGCAGCCGATACTCGCCAGTCCACGAAGAACCAGAGATGGGAGAATCTTCACACCCAGTCTCAGAAGTAGTCTCTGCGCCAGTCGCGCCACAACCACCAATGGGTTTTGGAGACCCAATCCCTGCTTACACTGGCGCGGCGGCATACAATCCCTTCGAGCAGCCGATCCACACAAATTACAACTTTGCAGAGGATCCCTACTGGGTAGCTGCGAACTCTCTCCAGCCAGGAGGTCCCTATGGAGGTCCCTGGACTACGGGACACTCGACCTATGGATACCCATCATATGGGTATCAGCAACCACAACCTCCTCAACCTCCGCATTATCAGCAACCACCGCGGACTCCGGTGATGTCACCACCTCAATTTCAAGACATCCTTCAAGGGATAAATGAGGTGCGACAAGAGGTACGACATGAATTGCGGGAAGAACGTAGGCATAACCGGGGAATGTTCAAGAAAATGGTGGATTTGATCAAGGGAAAAAGCAAGAAGGATCACTAAATCCTTTGTTTGTTTGTTTGTTTATTTTAGTGTTGTAATCATGTCCCTGCGAGGACATTTATTTCAGTACTATGCCCCTGCGCGGGCATATTTTTTTCCTGTTCTGTTCTGCCCCTGCGTGGGCATGTCTTTCTATTTAACCCCTGCGTGGGTTTGTTTGTTAGTTTGGCCCCTGCGTGGGCATGTTATTTGTGTAAAAGTCCCGTTTAGGGCAAACTCGTACTAGTTTAATTTTAATTGGAATGGTTAATTTAAGTTTTTCATTTTTAAATTATATGCATGAATATAATATATGAATAAATGAAAAAATAACATTTATTATTTTGATTTACCATTTTAATGAAATAATAAGAATCTTAAAAGGTAAAACCTAGCTTGAATGTCATATTAAAGACCTGGCCAATATGGTAGAACCTGTTTAAAAAGATTCAAATCTCTGTTAACATCTGCAAACATGTTAACATTCTTGGCTAGTGTGATCCGCAAAATCACACATGTCACCCTTTTAATAAATTATCCAAATTTATATTTTTATATATATCTGATTGTGACATAATGCCTACGGGCTATAACTAATGTCATATAAAACAAAAGGCAGCCATAGTTTATAGACTCCCTGCCAGTAAAAGGATTGATTGTTATTTTATTCAAACTTTAATCCTATAAGATCTAAATCTATAATTTAGAAAGTTGTCTACGTGACTAGGCCTATGTGCTATTATTAATTTATGGTTTTGGATTATGATAAAGATCCTGAATAATCATATATTTAATGAATTAACTAAAAATGGCTATTAAAACCATGGTTAATAAATCGTCAAGAACGATAATACTGTTTAGGCTTCTAAATAGACCTTGTCCTTATTTCTTTATGTAGAAATTAAAACTACATGGCCAAGTCAGAAGAAATAAACAGTCATCCAGTGGAAAACCCTGATAACACTAAAATACTTGTAACTGGTGCGGAGCTACAAGCATTAGTAGAAAATGCTGTTAACAGAGCCATTGAAAGGCAATATAGTGAATCAAGCGGGACCCGAAGTAGGACCCGATCCGCACCACATTCCAAGCCAAAAGTTCACTCGGAGGCTCATAGCAAACCGCCCTCTAAGAAAGATGAACCTAAGAAAGATGAGCTCAAGAAGAATGATGATCGACACTCATCAAATCAAAACAGTGTTCCCTCAAAAAAGGTGGAGTTTGATGCTAAACCTCATACCAAGTCATGTACATACAAGTACTTTGTTTCTTGCAAACCCCGGGACTTCACTGGGGAGAAGGGAGCAGTAGATTGTATGACCTGGATAGATGAAATGGACACGGTAGTTGACATCAGCGGATGTGCTGAAAGGGACGTAGTGAAATATGTTTCCCAATCGTTCAAGGGAGAAGCACTGGCATGGTGGAAGTCACTCATCCAAGCTGCTGGAAAGATCCCACTCTACAACTTGTCATGGGATCAGTTCGTTGCTCTTATTAAAGAGAATTATTGCCCGCAGCATGAAGTCGAGAGAATTGAATCAGATTTCTTATCATTGGTGATGAAGAATTTAGATTGCCAGGCTTACCTCACCAGTTTTAATACCTTATCTAGGCTAGTTCCATACTTGGTAACCCCAGAACCAAAAAGGATTGCTCGTTTCATCGGGGGTTTAGCCCCTGAAATTAAAGCAAGTGTTAAGGCATCAAGGCCTGCAACCTTCAGATCCGCAGTTGATCTATCTCTATCTCTTACCTTGGACGTAGTCAGGTTGAGAGCGCTCAGGAACTCAGAAGAAGGTAAGAGGAAGCGTGAGGACGATACCTCACAAAGATCAGATAAGAAACACCGAGGAAATAACGACCACAAGAAAGGGTCGGGATCTAAGAAGGATGGGCAACAATCGGGGGATAAGCCCAAATGTAAAACTTGTAAGAAGAACCATTTTGGGAGGTGTCGACTTGAGTCGAAATCCCAGTCTCACTCGAGACCCTGTGGGATTTGCAAATCTACGGATCATAAGACTTTGGAGTGTAAGAAGCTGAAATATGCAACATGTTACGGTTGCAATGAAAAAGGGCACATTAAGTCCAATTGCCCAAAGACCACCAAGAAAACCGAGGATGGGAAAAAGACCAATGCGAGGGTCTTCAAGATGGATGCAAAGGAAGCGGTTCAGGATGACAACGTGATTACAGGTACTTTTCTCGTAAATGATGTTTTTGCTAGAGTATTGTTTGATTCTGGAGCAGATAAGTCTTTTGTGGATAATAAGTTTTGTGAGTTGTTAAAATTTCCTGTAAAAGCCTTAAGTGTGAAGTATGAGGTGGAATTAGCTGATGGAACCATAGAAACCGCCTCAACTATTTTAGATGGATGTGTTATATCCATTAGGAACCACTCTTTTCCTTTGTCCTTGCTTCCCTTTAAGCTAGCCGGTTTTGACATAGTGATAGGTATGGATTGGTTATCACATAACCAAGCCCAGATTGTGTGCAACAGAAAGCAAGTGGTAGTCAAAACTCCGTCTGGTGAGTCACTTACCATTCAGGGGGATACCCAGCATGGATTGCCTGAGCAAGTGTCCATGCTCAAGGCATCCAGATGTCTGCAGAAGGGTTGTGTCATTTATATGGCACAAGTTACTACTGATGAGCCAAAGCCTAAGATCGAAGACATTCCCGTCATTTCAGAATATCCTGAAGTTTTTCCCGAAGAACTACCTGGTTTACCACTAGATAGGCAAGTGGAATTCCGAATTGACATCATCCCGGGTGCAGCACCAGTAGCAAGAGCGCCTTATAGGTTAGCACCAATGGAGATGAAGGAGTTAAGGACGCAGTTAGATGATCTGCTAACCAAAGGTTTTATTAGACCTAGTTCGTCTCCTTGGGGAGCACCAATCTTGTTTGTCAAGAAGAAGGATGGATCGATGCGTCTGTGCATCGATTACCGTGAGCTTAATAAGGTCACTATCAAGAATAGGTATCCTTTGCCAAGGATCGACGATCTGTTCGATCAGTTGCAAGGGGCAAGCTACTTCTCTAAGATCGATTTGAGGTCAGGCTATCATCAGTTGAAGGTTAAAGATGAAGATGTGCACAAGACTGCATTTAGGACTCGTTATGGTCATTACGAGTTTCTAGTGATGCCGTTTGGGCTCACTAATGCACCGGTCGCATTCATGGATCTCATGAATCGCGTCTGCAAGCCTTATCTGGATAAATTTGTCATCGTCTTCATTGACGACATTCTCATCTATTCGAAGAGCCAAGCTGACCACGAGAAACACCTTCGTTGTATTCTTAAACTTCTACATCATGAGAAACTCTACGCCAAATTTTCAAAGTGCGAATTTTGGCTTCGAGAAGTCCAATTTCTTGGACATGTGGTTAGTGAGCGTGGTATCCAAGTAGATCCCGCTAAGGTAGAAGCAGTTATGAATTGGCAGGAGCCAAAGACGCCTACTGAGATTCGTAGTTTTCTGGGTTTAGCAGGATACTATAGGCGATTTATCGAAAACTTCTCAAGGATTGCTGCGCCCCTAACTTCGTTGACACGTAAGAAGGTTAAGTTTGATTGGGGCCCTAAGCAGCAGGAATCCTTTGACATTCTTAAGAAAAAATTAAGCAATGCACCAGTGTTAACATTGCCCGATGGTATAGAAGAGTTTGTAGTGTATTGTGATGCGTCACACACTGGTATGGGCTGTGTACTCATGCAAAAAGGCAAGGTTATTGCCTACGCTTCACGACAGTTAAAAGTACATGAGAAGAACTACACCACCCATGACTTGGAGCTGGGTGCCGTTGTATTTGCATTAAAACTTTGGAGGCACTACTTGTATGGAACCACGTGTGTGATCTATTCAGATCACAAGAGCCTTCAACATTTGTTCAATCAGAAGGACTTGAACATGCGACAAAGACAATGGATGGAAACTTTAAATGATTACGACTGTGAGATAAGATACCATCCAGGCAAGGCAAATGTAGTTGCTGACGCCTTAAGCAGAAAAGAGAGAGTGAAGCCGATAAGAATCAATGCCAAGCGCATTGAAATAAGGAATAGTTTGAACGAAAGGGTGTTAGCTACACAGAAGGAAGCTGTGTTGGAAGCTAACTATCCTGAAGAAAAGCTAGGAGTAACTGAGGAACAGTTATCCTATGACAAGGACGGATGCTAAGATTGAATGGACGAATATGGGTTCCAGTTTATGGAGGACTTCGGGATGTTATCCTCCAGGAAGCCTACAGTTCCAAATATTCCGTTCATCCTGGAGCTGATAAGATGTACCAGGATCTAAAGGCAAACTACTGGTGGATTGGTTTGAAAAAGTCTGTAGCTGCCTATGTAGCTAAATGCTTGACGTGTGCGCAAGTCAAAGCTGAGCATCAGAAGCCGTCAGGTTTACTTCAACAGCTTGAACTTCCCACATGGAAGTGGGAGATGGTGACAATGGATTTCATCACCAAGTTGCCAAAGACAAGGAAGGGAAACGATACTATATGGGTCATAGTAGATAGGCTGACCAAGTCAGCACATTTTCTTCCCATTAAAGAAACTTACAGCTCCGACATGTTAGCTCAATTGTATGTAGATAAGATTGTAGCTCTGCATGGTGTACCAGTGTCAATTATCTCTGACAGAGATACAAGATACACCTCTCATTTCTGGAAAAGTTTCCAACAGTCTTTGGGCACGCGCTTAAACTGTAGTACGGCTTACCATCCACAGACGGACAGACAGAGTGAGCGTACCATCCAAACACTGGAAGACATGCTTCGAGCATGTGTGATTGATTTAGGTGGCAGTTGGGATAACCACCTACCATTGATCGAGTTCTCCTATAATAATAGCTACCATACTAGTATTAAGGCTGCGCCTTTCGAGGCATTATATGGTAGAAAATGCAGAACACCCATTTGTTGGGCGGAAGTAGGAGAAGTTCAATTATCAGGACCATATTTGGTCTTTGAAACAACGGACAAGATTGTTCAGATTCGAGACCGCTTGAAAGCTGCCAGGGATAGGCAGAAAAGTTATGCGGATCCAAAGCGTAAGTCTTTTCACTTCGAAGTAGGTGACAAGGTATTGCTTAAAGTATCACCCTGGAAGGGAGTGATGCGATTTGGTAAGAAAGGCAAGCTAAGCCCGAGATACATAGGACCTTTCGAGGTTATCGAACGTGTCGGGTCAGTTGCTTATAAGTTAAACTTGCCTGAAGAGCTTAGTGCTATCCATAATGTGTTCCACATCTGTAATTTGAAGAAGTGTTTCGCTGATGAATCACTGGTCATACCACACACGGATGTGCATATAGACGAAAGCTTGAAATTTGTGGAAAAACCATTGTCGATTGAGGATCGACAGGTAAAGAAGCTTCGAAGGAAGCATGTATCTATTGTAAAGGTCAAATGGGATGCCCGTAGAGGTCCCGAATACACATGGGAGGTAGAATCCACGATGAAAGAAAAATACCCTCATTTCTTTCAGTAAATCTCGAGGTTGAGATTTCTTTTAAGGGGGTGAGGATGTAACACCTCGAAAATTTACGTCCAATAATGTATTGACACGTGTCATAAGCTTTGAATATGCGAAAAAGTACTTTAGAGGGACTAAAGTTGACAAACAGTGAAACTATGTGAATATAAGGGTCCAAAGTGTCAACAATGGATAAATAGGCTCTACAATAACCCTACATGGTGTTTATAATCTTAAACGAATAAATCATGGATCATACGAAGAAGAAAATGAAAGAAAGTGAGGAATTACAAACTACAGGGGCTAAATGTGTCAACATGTTGAAAGTATACCTCTGAGTGACCTTTTGGCAAACCCGAAGCTTTATAATGATAAAATATACTCACTAGAATATGTGATAAAATTTTCATAAAGTTTCGTTATCGTATGAGAAAGTTATGATCAAAACCGTGCACGAAGGGTTAAATGCGTTAACGTTGAAATTCGTGACTTTTCGGGTAAGCACAAAGTTAACCAAGGACCTAACCAAGTTTGTAGATGCCCTAAGGCCCTTAAAAATCAGTTTTGAGGGTCAAGAGTGCAAGAAAAATAGCCAAAACCACGTATCAAAGGACCAAGGACTGAAATGTAAAAGTTGGAAACTTGTTAACCTGTTGCGCACATGTACGCGCCCCGCGAGGGGGGTCTCGCGCCCCGCGTACAACCTGCCAGTGAACAGAATCTGCGCAGGTGCCAGTTAACAGCTCTGAATCGACTTTAATCCATTGTTTTCTTATACCAGAGCCTCACCAATGGTTTTACATGCATAGGGGGGCACCTGGACAGATCTTATAACACTTGTAGACCCTTGTGGCAGCATCTAATGAGATCAAAGTTGATATAAAAGGGTCTTGAAGTTGCAACATTCATCACTTGCATTTACAAAAATTCACAAGTCCACTTCTGGAGCTCCTCTGATCAACCTCAGGCTTTCTAGTGATCTCTAATCGTGATTAGGACTCTTGTAAGTATTCATAACCCTTTCTATTTCGTTCTAGCTTAGTTAATTAGCTATTAGTCAAACCGTCGTAATTTAAATTTGACTTTGCGAATAAATGAAATTTACTCAGTCATTTCTCGAATTGAAAGTACCTACAAGTAGGTATTTATGTGGGTAACAAACCCTTAAAAGGGTACTTTCAGATTTCCACTCTAACTATGTTAATTGTCGAGTCAAAGCTTACTTTAAAAAGTCAACAGAATGTGTATTTTCAAAATTAAGCATAATTAGCAATGTAGGGTACATGCAACCTGTTTGATCATTAAAATAACATAGTAACTAATGTAAGAACATGTCTCAACATGTTCAACTCGACAATTTTCAGTTTAAACCCGGATCGGACCCGAAAGTCGCATAATTTGACTTTTGCTTTGACTATCAATTGTGACCCGTTCATGCATGTTTAAGATCTGCCTTAGAGCTTATTTTGGACCAGATTTCATATAAGTATAACTCTCTGAGATTATGCAACTTGGTTCAATACTTATCCGATTAATATGCATGTTTCCGATTAATGCTTAAATGTTGACTATTATGCCCTTTTTACTATAAAACGTGATTTTTGAAAAAGTAAAAGAGTAGAAACCTTAGTTACTGATTTATAAACTTGCACCTAAAATTTGACATCAGTTTGAGGTCTAGATTAGGAGTTATGCTCATTAACGTAATTTGAAAGCTTTATGTTAATTAAATGGAGTAATTAGCATATAGCCTATTTAAACCCACTTTTTGATATCAAACTTTTTACCCACTGATGTAATATAATATTTTGGGATCTTTGAAGATTTTTATTTAATTTTTGGCTGAGCATAACATAGGTCTCTAAGTTTAATTCGGTTAATACCGATTTTACCCTTTTAAGCCATAAAATGAGTTTCACAAATCCTTTTGACCCCAAACCTTTTCCTACTGATTTTATTTGATAAATATAATATTTTTAGCCTTCTGGAATTATAAAAATATCAGCTTTCCTTTGAAAACCCGGAAATGGCTCCAAATCGCCTTTTTTTAAGCGTTTTTAACGCATAGTATGTACTAAAACTATATTAAACATATAAGGTTGATACCTACTGATATTTGTAGTATATTTTTATATAATAACAGTAAATAAAAGTTTTTAAACTCAGGTTCCAATTTTGACCTTTTAAGCCTAAGTGAAATTACCAAAATACCCCTAAGGAGCATAGTTTGGTTTTAAATGATAAGTTTCACATATAGGTCATACCCTACTGTTATAACTTATTAAATTAAGTGTATTTACTGTATAAATCACACCTGTAACTCAGATTACTAATTAAACTCTTTTATAATCTTTTAAATGACCAAAATGCCCTTATGAGGCATAAATTGTGTTTAAATCCGTTTTGGGCATAATAGAAGATACCTTACTGATATCACAACATGTTTAAGGCATATTAACTCAGGGAACTTGCATATGACTCTTATGGTTACCCGTGACGCCCTTTTCGCGTTCGGTTCGGTTTATGTAACTAGTTTACATAAATTGACCAAAACGGGTCAAACCTTATCATCTTTGTCTCAAAATCCAGAATGTATTTAGTATACCCATATTATACAAGTATTCAAACTTGTCGGGTGTAAATCACATTCTATCCGGTCTTCGCTTAATCGTGCGTTTGAACCGTATCGTCCTTAAAAGCTAACCGGTCTAAGCTTAGGCTTAAATAAAGACCCGTTAGAAATCTAATAGGTTATTATAAACCTTTGTTCCAGAATAGAAGAACCAGTAAAAGCTACCCGCACTCGCTAATTGAGATTTATACTTACAAAGGTAAATACTTTTAACTTATTTTCCCTATACGGGCTTGGGGTACGGTATATAAAATACCGCTTGGTCCGGCATTGAATCTTTAATCGAATAGAGGTTAAATTATTAATATGATATGTTTTGAATGTGTTTTGTTTGCTTAAAGCCTTTGGGGGGTTAATGACCATGTCCCGGATATCCTTGGCATCATCTTACGAGATGGCCACGACCTGAGCACGGGGTGTAGGCGTACACCTTTCAGTGCATAACTCAATAATGTGGTGTGTCTATTAATCTTTAACCCGGTCTACGGATCGGGCTACTGAACGCATAAGTAACATGTAATTCCCTTACAAGATTATATTCACATAATTATCCCAAGTTATAAAATGTTTTGTGCCACGTGCATTCAAATCAATTTTCAAACCTTTTCAAAATGAGTCAGTTAAATTGTATTTACCAGTGTAAACTGACGTATTTTTCCAAAAGGTTAAGTGCAGGTACTACTCGTACTAGGCTGGCTGTCTTCTAAGCGTCCACAATAAGTCTCGCAAGCTTGGATGTCATTAAAGCTGTTGAACAATATCTTCTTTTATTTTGATCCACCTGTGGATCTGTTT
Organism: Helianthus tuberosus; assembly: GCA_030545235.1. NCBI lineage: Eukaryota > Viridiplantae > Streptophyta > Magnoliopsida > Asterales > Asteraceae > Helianthus > Helianthus tuberosus. Next base: position 67,561,212 of record CM060360.1, read on the forward strand.
CAACTATTCGTGATATTTAATATTACATTTTATTAAAGTTGAAATGAATCTGTCTTTGCTTCCGCTGTGCATTTATATATTGTGTTGTTTGACTTATAATGATATCAACTACGTCACGATACTCCCCACCGGGCCCACTGGTGACACGTGGAAAATAGGTGTGTGACATAACTTCTATAACTTATTTGGAGTCTTTCCAAGCTCCCAAAGTGACCCCTATATTAAGTACATGTATTCATTTTGGGGCTTCTTAACCTGTCGATCCTCAATCGATACAGGATACTCATCACATCATGAATCTGCATATCATTATGTGATAGTGTTTCTTGACTTCTTGGCGAAACACATCCTTCAGTAACTAGTGTGAAATGTATTTCGAGCTCCACCAAGCTCCTTAAATAGGTTTTAGCTTATAAGCTACTTGATCTTGATGCATTCGATTTCCTTCGAATGATTCTATATATTCAGAGCTTAACTAGCCTGATAATTTAACAAATTTGACACACCCTTCCTGGGTGATATCTTTTGTTGAACCTTATCCTTAACAAGAATTTAGGAGGTTTGCTATTTTCATTAATCCTTGATTTTTAGCCGATTACTGGCAACTTACAGATGATTAGGAATTTGCGTGATCTTATTTGTTGTTTCCAATACAACTTTCAGATTCTGATAATTGGACTTACCAATCTATTATCCTAACAATAGTTGTTTAACATTCCATCTATACAAGGTCTCCAAAGGAGCAGCCTTGATGCTTATATATCAACTATTATAGAAAAGCTCATCTTAAGGTGAGATGGTTATTCCAACCACTGCTTAACTAATTTTAAGGAATAGCTAATCCTTGCCGTTAGTCGAACAGATCGACGATCCTGGGCAGCTGATGGCAATTCTTAATCGTTGCCTAATTAGGGTTGCGGTAATAATGCATAAGCAAAATGAACCGTCTTTCTTAATTAACAATACTGAATCCTCAGAATATTGAGTTAGGCTTTATGAATCTATATCTTAAAACTTGCTTAATCAGGGTTTTCGATTCTTTTAATAATGGTACTAGCTGTCATGGAGATTTCATAATAATACAGCCTTAAATGGGATATAAACCTTAACTCTACCTGCCTCTCAGGGGTAAACAGGGAAATCTTAGGAGAAGATAATCAAGGTACAAGGAGGTTACAGAGAATTTCCATATCTCAGGCTTCAATTCATCCATCATTGCTTGTGCCAAATAAGTGACACATTTACGTTACGAGTCCACAAATTCCTTGATCGAAGACCTTTACTTGGACAATTCCATTCTGGATATCTTCTTTGAATACCATTAGTTGACTTTAATACCGTATGACCATTGGAATATCTTTGTGGTTCCATGCATTAAACCTCCATACTGATCAGGCATGGAAGCAATCTATGGAACATATTAAGATACACCAATCCTCATATGGCGCTTTTGTCATACCATTTGGTATTCGCAATCGATAGAGATCAAAGGGATATCAACTATGTATGCGGATGCACTTCCTCCAGAGAGAGGACACCTCTAAAATTCTATGCCTGAAGGCTTCTGACAGGAACAGAATAAATGGTTCTTATGATTTCGCCTGTAAGTTTTACCCTTCACTTAATAACTTTGGTTCTTATGAAAGATTTTAAAAGTTTGCTATACTTATAGTTTATGAAGGATTTGGAGCAAGTAGCATTCGGCTCTTTGAACTTTTTCATGATCTCCTTCACAGCTTTTCCAACAGCTGCGTCTTATCATAGTTTGAATAACACCCTTGGACTTTCTAAGGTTTACAATTGTAGTATCATTAGCATGCGTCGCATCATCAATGGCGTGATTGACTGATGTCTTATCCGAGTTTGTCATACTCAAGATTTGGTTCCTATTACTAAATGAATTAATTTCTTGGTTGCGATCCGACAACTGCTATTCCTCATCCTCATGGCCTTATATACTAACCATGGTTTCATTAAACCATACAGGCCAATATAGCATTAACATTCTTAATGAACGTTATTTAATATATATCAATTATACTTAGCCTAGGTCACAAAAGACCATTAATGGAATTTAAAGTTTGGTCCAAATCCATCATCTTTTTGACAGGGAATCAAAATGTCACATCTGTCTTTATTATAGTGATGAATTTGGATAGCTTGAAAGCTTGCCATAAGGATATCAGAAAAGAGTGATTCCTAATAGATATAAAATTTCAATCTAAGATTTGTTGGAGCATTTTCTATAGTGTCATCGGCCAATTTCTACCTCGCATTAAATGACCGGAGTCCTAATCAGGCGGAGACAACAATTCTCAACATTTATCGTTCATTATAGAATCATATGTGCCAGCATCAAGTAAATTTTTGCATAAACTGTTTGATAAGGAAAGGTACCTGCTATGTAATTATCATTCTGCACCATCTCCTGGGCCTTCATCATGCGTTTGCTTTCTTGGCCTCTTCGGGCTTCTTCTGATTCCTAGGGCAGTTGGTCTTGATATGCCCCTTCTCGTTGCAACCATAACAGGTTGCGTCTTTAAATTTCTTGCAATCCAAGGTTTTATGTTCTTTAGACTTGCAAATCCCACAAGGTAGAGGCTGAGATTCAAATCTGCATTTCCCGAGGTGGTATTTCCTACAGGTTTCGCACCTGGTCTTCTCACCCGACTGCTGGCTGTCTCCCTTAAACCCGGAACTCTTCTTATCCTCAGAGTTCCTCTTCCTATCGGAGCGATGAGAATTCTCATCCTCCCTTTTACGCTTTCCATCTTCAGAGGCTTTGGCAGCCTTGTTTCTGACTACATCGAGTGTTAGAGATAGCGACAGATCGGCCGCTGACCTGAATGTAGTAGGTCTTGAAGCCTTAACACTGGCTTTGATTTCTGGGGCTAATCCCCCAACGAAGCGAGCAATTCTCTTGGGTTCTGGTGTTACTAGGTAAGGAACCAGTCTGGACAGGGTATTGAAACTGGTGAGGTAAGCTTGACAATCTAAGTTTGTCATAACCAATGATAAGAAATCTGACTCAATCCTCTCAACCTCGTGTTGAGGGCAATAGTTCTCCATGATGAGAGCAACAAACTGTTCCCATGACATGTTGTAAAGTGGGATCTTCCCAGCAGCTTGAATGAGAGCCTTCCACCATGCTAGTGCCTCCCCCTTGAACGATTGGGATACATACTTCACAACGTCCCTCTCAGCACAACCGCTGATATCGACAACTGTGTCCATTTCATCCAACCAGGTCATACAATCGATTGCCCCTTTCTCCGCAGCGAAATCCCGGGGTTTGCAGGAAACAAAGTATTTATAGGTACAGGACTTGGTACGTGGTTCATTATCGAACACTATCCTCTTGGATGGAACACTGTGTTGAATAGACGAATGTCGATCATCATCCTTCTTTGACTCATCTTTCTTTGAGGGTGGCTTGCTATGAGCCTCAGAATGAGTCTTGGGGACAGACTTAGAGTGGGGTACCGATGAGGCTTTACTATGAGTCCCACTATACTCCCTAAATTGCTCCTCTACAGCTTTAGATACAGCCTTATCAATCAGTGTACGAAGTTCTCCTCTGGTTATATTAATCTTATCATCATCACGGTTTTCTAGAGGATGACTGTTCATCTCATCAGAGTCAGCCATGTAGGTAGTTTTAATTGCTATAAAAAGAAAATAAGGGCAAGGTTTATTTAGAAGCCCATACAGTACTATCGTTCTTGACGATTTATTAACCATAACTATTTTGGTTAATTTGTTAAGCATGCATATATTCAGGATCTTTATTACAATCCCTACTTATAATTTAATAATGGTACAAAAGTCCTAGTCACGTAGACAAGTTTAATTTATAAGCCATGATTTCAGAGAATCGAGGCATTAAGGTTTGAATCAAAGTTCATTACCTTTTCTTGACAAGGAGTTGTAGGCTACCACTGTCTTTAGTCTCAGAGGACATTAACTATAGCCCGTAGGCGCTTCCCTTCTAAGGGATGTTTATAATATGATCCTCTTATAGGATGATATAAGCCATGATTTCAGAGAATCGAGGCATTAAGGTTTGAACATATTTCATTACCTTTTCTTGACAGAGAGTCAAAGACTACTACTGTCTTTAGTCTCAGAGGACGCTAATTATAGCCCTAGGCATTTCATCCTTAAGGGATGATTATTTCAAATAAGGGAATTTAGATTAACCCATTTAAGAATGACTTATGTGATTTTATCGTACCACATTTTGTCAAGCATGTTAATATGCTTTCAGATATTTAACAAGGATTTGAATCTTTTGAATAAGTTTTACCATCTTGGCCATGTCTGCAATGACAATTAGGCTAGGTTTTACCCTTTAGACTCTTTTTAATATTCAACGCAGAACAATCCTAAATTGAAATGTTAACAATGATCTGAATCTAATTGTGGAACTACCATCTTGGCCCTGTCTTAAGATGACATATGGCTAGGTCTTGTCCTTTTTAGATTTTGCCATTTTATTATAATGGTAGATCTTAAAATATAGGAATGATATTTTAAACATAATCGTTCCATTAAAATTTAAACAAGTATATGGTTGCCCTAAACGGGACTTCTACAGAAAATGACTTGCCCATGCAAGGGCTAATCAGAAATACCAACCTGTCACACCCCGATATTTCCACGTATTACCGGTGGGCCCGGTGGGGAGTATCGTGACGTAGTTGATATCATCATAGTCAAACAACACAATATATAAATGCACAGCGGAAGCAAAAGATTAATATATTACAATCCGAATATAAAGTAATATCAAAGTATTACAACGGAAAGTAAAGGATCCACAGGCGGATCTTAAAACATAGACATTGTTCAACAGACTTTAGACGCCTAGAACTTGCAAGTTTCCTTATTAACGCCCTGAGCTTCCAGCCAATTACGTTCAGTACCTGTCACTTAACCTTTTTGGAAAATACGTCAGTTTACACTGGTAAATACAATTAACCGACTCATTTTAAAAAGAGTTTAAGAAAATTGATTTAGATGCACCAGGCACAAAGATATCTTTTATAACTTGGGACAATTATATTTATAATCTTGTATACAGATTTACATGTTCGTTGTACGTTCAGGGCCCGATGTAGAAACCGAGTCAAGATTTACAGACACGCCACAAGTATAAGCCCACAAGAGAGTGAGATACCGTTTCCCTTTAAGCAACTTTCAGTGTATGCCTACACCCCGTGCTTAAGACGTGGCCATTTTATAAGACAATGATGTCAAGGATATCCGAGACATGGTCATTAACCCCTAAAGGCTTTTATTTCAAACAACACAGATTAAAGCGGGTTACCTCAATAATTTAATCACAATTCGACTAAACATTCAATACCTGACCAAGCGGTATTATTATAATACCGTATCCCAAGCCCGTATAGGGAAAATAAGTTAAGAGTATTTACCTGAGCTAGCAATGCAATTTATACTCAGCCGTATATTCAAATCAGCAAGCACAAGTACTTCTACTGGGCTCTTAGTCTGGAACGAAGGTTTTTAATAACCTATTAGAATCCTAACGGGTCTTTAATTAAGCCTTGACTTAGACCGATTAGTTTTTCAAAAGGAAGATACGGTTCAATCGCGTGATAAAGCGAAGACCGGATTAGAATGTGGTTTTGAGCCGACAAGCTTGTATGCTTGTTTAATATGAGTAACTTAAACACATTCTGGATTTTGAGACAAAAGTGATATGGTTTGACCCGTTTCGGCTAATATATGCAAACTAGTCACATAAGCCGATCCGAACGCGACAAGTGCGTAACGAGTAACCAAAAGATTCATATACAGGTTTCCTAAGTTAATATGCCTTAAATATGTTTCAATATCAGTAGGATACCTTCCATTATGCTCAAAACTATTTTAATCTCAAAATAAGCCCCGTAGGGGTATTTTGGTCATTTTAAAGGTTATAAAAGAGTTTAAATGAAGTTCTGAGATTCGGGTCTGAATACATCAGTAAAATAACTTATTTTAATAGGTCATATCAGTTGATAATAAGTCTTATATGGCAAAATGGTTTTAAACCCAAATTATGCGTTTAATACACGTAAAAAGTCATTTTAAGCGATTTCCGGGTTATACAGGAAATCTGAGTTTTCTGATCAGGTTATAAAGTTCAAAATGCTTTATTTATTATATAAAATCAGTAACAATTGGATTGGTGTCCAAATACTATGTAAAACTCATTTTATGACCGAAAAGGGTATATTCGGTATTTACCGAATTAATGCCATAACCTTAGGTTATGAGCAGGTTAAAAATAATTAAAAATCTTTAAAAATCCCAAAATATTATATTACATCAGTGGGTAAAAGGTTTGGTGTCAAAAATTGGGTTAAATAGGCTTTATGCTAATTGCGCCTTTTAATTACTAAAAGGCGTTATAATTACGCTAATGAGCATAACTCCTAATCTAGACCTCCAACTGATGTAAATTTTAGGGACATGTTTATAAATCAGTAACAAAGGTTATTGTCTTTTCACATAACTAAAGTTCTCGTTTTATGGTCAAAAGGGCATATTGGTCAACATTTAAGCAATTAACGGAAACATGTAAACGAATCGGTTAATCAATGAACCAACCACAGAGGGTTATGCTAACATGTAGCCTTGTCCTAAGGAAGCTATAAGGCATTTCCAAATCATACTAAATCGGGTCAGAACTGAAGTCAAAGTAAAAGTCAAAGTTTTGCGACTTTCGGTTCCGAACCGGGTCTAAACAGAAAATTGTCGGATCAAACAAGCTTAGACTAGTTCTTATACTTATTAACAAGTTATATGAGTGATAAAATAGGTTACATGCCTTCTACATTGTTAATTAGGCGTTGATTCACAAATTAAGGTTCTGTTGACTTTTTCTAATTAACTTTGACCCGACATTTGATCTAGTTAGAGTGGGAATCAGAGGGAGCCCTTTTAAGGGTTTAATGCCCACATAATTACCAACTTATAACTACCTTCAATTCGACTAATCACTGGACCATTAATGATTAATCGCTAAGTCAACCGTTAATTACGACGGTTTGACTTTTAAGCTAAAACTAAGTAAAAACTCAACTAAGAAAGGTTAAGCATACTTACAGAAGTCCTATGCACGATTAGGAAGGCTTAGGGTCTGCTCTTAAGCTCCAGGAAGCTCCAGAAATGCAGAAATGAGGTGTGATCAATGGTTGCAGCATGAGGCCTTTATATAGTGTTCAAAACTCACTAGATCATTGACACACAAGCCTAGCAATGGCCATGGATCATCCACCAAGTGTCCCTAAGGACTAAAAAGCATGTAGGGGTCGCCCTTGGATGGGGAAAATCGATTTTAAGTCGGTTATGGGGCTGAACAGGCTGCTGCCTGTTGTTTCTGCATCTGGGGACCTGACGCGGCCCGCGTAAGGATTGCCAAGACCTTACGCGGCCCGCCTGGAGCCTAACTTCAGGTTTAAAGTTTTTCCAACTTTTGTATCTTGGCTCTTGGTCTATCCAAAGGGCAACTAAACTTTATTTCTTGCATTTTGAGCCCCTTAACTTGACTTATAAGGGCTTCAAGACTTATACCCCCTATGTTAAGTCCTTGGTCACTTCGTTATTTACCCGAAAAGTCATAAACTTTCAACGTTGACGCTTTAACCCCTCGCATACGAATTTGGTCATAACTTTCTCATACGATAACGAAATTTTATGAATTTTTTATCATGTATTCTAGTGAGCATAATTTACCGTTACAAAGCTTCGGGTATACTAAAAGGTCACTCAGAGGTATAACTTAAACATGTTGACACATTTAACCCATGTAGTTTGTAATCTCTCACTTTCTTTCATATTTAGTTTCGTATGATCCATGATTTATTCGTTTGAAGGTATAGACATTATGTAGGGTTATTTTAAAGTATATTTATCCATTGTTGACAATTTAAACCCTTATATTCACATACTTTTCATGTTTGTCAACTTTAGTCCTTCTAAAGTATTCTTTCACACGTTCGAGCTTATGACACGTGTCAATACATTATAGGACGTGAATTTTCGAGGTGTTACATCCTCACCCCCTTAAAAGAAATCTCGACCTCGAGAATTGTTAAGATGATGGATTTGTCGCATAATGGACTTAACTTCTATAACTTATTTGGAGTCTTTCCAAGCTCCCAAAGTGACCCCTATATTAAGTACATGTATTCATTTTGGGGCTTCTTAACCTGTCGATCCTCAATCGATACAGGATACTCATCTCATCATGAATCTGCATATCATTATGTGATAGTGTTTCTTGACTTATTGGCGAAACATATCCTTCAGTAACTAGTGTGCAATGTATTTCGAGCTCCACCAAGCTCCTTAAATAGGTTTTAGCTTATAAGCTACTTGATCTTGATGCATTCGATTTCCTTCGAATGATTCTATATATTCAGAGCTTAACTAGCCTGATAATTTAACAAATTTGGCACACCCTTCCTAGGTGATATCTTTTGTTGAACCTTATCCTTAACAAGAATTTAGGAGGTTTGCTATTTTCATTAATCCTTGATTTTCTGCCGATTACTGGTAACTTACAGATGATTAGGAATTTGCGTGATCTTATTTGTTGTTTCCAATACAACTTTCAGATTCTGATAATTGGACTTACCAATCTATTGTCCTAACAATAGATGTTTAACATTCCATCTATACAAGGTCTCCAAAGGAGCAGCCTTGATGCTTATATATCAACTATTATAGAAAAGCTCATCTTAAGGTGAGATGGTTATTCCAACCACTGCTTAACTAATTTTAAGGAATAGCTAATCCTTGCCGTTAGTCGAACAGATCGACGATCCTGGGCAGCTGATGGCAATTCTTAATCGTTGCCTAATTAGGGTTGCGGTAATAATGCATAAGCAAAATGAACCGTCTTTCTTAATTAACAATACTGAATCCTCAGAATATTGAGTTAGGCTTTATGAATCTATATCTTAAAACTTGCTTAATCAGGGTTTTCGATTCTTTCAATAATGGTACTAGCTGTCTTGGAGATTTCATAATAATACAGCCTTAAATGGGATATAAACCTTAACTCTACCTGCCTCTCAGGGGTAAACATGGAAATCTTAGGAGAAGATAATCAAGGTACAAGGAGGTTACAGAGAATTTCCATATCTCAGGCTTCAATTCATCCATCATTGCTTGTGCCAAATAAGTGACACATTTACGTTACGAGTCCACAAATTCCTTGATCGAAGACCTTTACTTGGACAATTCCATTCTGGATATCTTCTTTGAATACCATTAGTTGACTTTAATACCGTATGACCATTGGAATATCTTTGTGGTTCCATGCATTAAACCTCCATACTGATCAGGCATGGAAGCAATCTATGGAACATATTAAGATACACCAATCCTCATATGGCGCTTTTGTCATACCATTTGGTATTCGCAATCGATAGAGATCAAAGGGATATCAACTATGTATGCGGATGCGCTTCCTCCAGAGAGAGGATACCTCTAAAATTCTATGCCTGAAGGCTTCTGACAGGAACAGAATAAATGGTTCTTATGATTTCGCCTGTAAGTTTTACCCTTCACTTAATAACTATGGTTCTTATGAAAGATTTTAAAAGTTTGCTATACTTATAGTTTATGAAGGATTTGGAGCAAGTAGCATTCGGCTCTTTGAACTTTTTCATGATCTCCTTCACAGCTTTTCCAACAGCTGCGTCTTATCATAGTTTGAATAACACCCTTGGACTTTCTAAGGTTTACAATTGTAGTATCATTAGCATGCGTCGCATCATCAATGGCGTGATTGACTGAAGTCTTATCCGAGTTTGTCATACTCAAGATTTGGTTCCTATTACTAAATGAATCAATTTCTTGGTTGCGATCCGACAACTGCTATTCCTCATCCTCATGGCCTTATATACTAACCATGGTTTCATTAAACCATCCAGGCCAATATAGCATTAACATTCTTAATGAACGTTATTTAATATATATCAATTATACTTAGCCTAGGTCACAAAAGACCATTAATGGCATTTAAAGTTTGGTCCAAATCCATCATCTTTTTGACAGGGAATCAAAATGTCACATCTGTCTTTATTATAGTGATGAATTTGGATAGCTTGAAAGCTTGCCATAAGGATATCAGAAAAGAGTGATTCCTAATAGATATAAAATTTCAATCTAAGATTTGTTGGAGCATTTTCTATAGTGTCATCGGCCAATTTCTACCTCGCATTAAATGACCGGAGTCCTAATCAGGCGGAGACAACAATTCTCAACATTTATCGTTCATTATAGAATTATATGTGCCAGCATCAAGTAAATTTTTGCATAAACTGTTTGATAAGGAAAGGTACCTGCTATGTAATTATCATTCTGCACCATCTCCTGGGCGTTCATCATGCGTTTGCTTTCTTGGCCTCTTCGGGCTTCTTCTGATTCCTAGGGCAGTTGGTCTTGATATGCCCCTTCTCGTTGCAACCATAACAGGTTGCGTCTTTCAATTTCTTGCAATCCAAGGTTTTATGTTCCTTAGACTTGCAAATCCCACAAGGTAGAGGCTGAGATTCAAATATGCATTTCCCGAGGTGGTATTTCCTACAGGTTTCGCACCTGGTCTTCTTACCCGACTGCTGGCTGTCTCCCTTAAACCCGGAACTCTTCTTATCCTCAGAGTTCCTCTTCCTATCGGAGCGATGAGAATTCTCATCCTCCCTTTTACGCTTTCCATCTTCAGAGGCTTTGGCACCCTTGTTTCTGACTACATCGAGTGTAAGAGATAGCGACAGATCGGCCGCTTACCTGAATGTAGTAGGTCTTGAAGCCTTAACACTGGCTTTGATTTCTGGGGCTAAACCCCCAATGAAGCGAGCAATTCTCTTGGGTTCTGGTGTTACTAGGTAAGGAACCAGTCTGGACAGGGTATTGAAACTGGTGAGGTAAGCTTGACAATCTAAGTTTGTCATAACCAATGATAAGAAATCTGACTCAATCCTCTCAACCTCGTGTTAGGGCAATAGTTCTCCATGATGAGAGCAACAAACTATTCCCATGACATGTTGTAAAGTGGGATCTTCCCAGCAGCTTGAATGAGAGCCTTCCACCATGCTAGTGCCTCCCCCTTGAACGATTGGGATACATACTTAACTACGTCCCTCTCAGCATAACCGCTGATATCGACAACTGTGTCCATTTCATCCAACCAGGTCATACAATCGATTGCCCCTTTCTCCCCAGTGAAATCCCGGGGTTTGCAGGAAACAAAGTATTTATAGGTATAGGACTTGGTACGTGGTTCATTATCGAACACCATCCTCTTGGATGGAACACTGTGTTGAATAGACGAATGTCGATCATCATCCTTCTTTGACTCATCTTTCTTTGAGGGTGGCTTGCTATGAGCCTCAAAATGAGTCTTGGGGACAGACTTAGAGTGGGGTACCGATGAGGCTTTACTATGAGTCCCACTATACTCCCTAAATTGCTCCTCTACAGCTTTAGATACAGCCGTATCAATTAGTGTACGAAGTTCTCCTCTGGTTATATTAATCTTATCATCATCGCGGTTTTCCAGAGGATGACTGTTCATCTCATCAGAGTCAGCCATGTAGGTAGTTTTAATTGCCATAAAAAGAAAATAAGGGCAAGGTTTATTTAGAAGCCCATACAGTACTATCGTTCTTGACGATTTATTAACCATAACTATTTTGGTTAATTTGTTAAGCATGCATATATTCAGGATCTTTATTACAATCCCTACTTATAATTTAATAATGGCACAAAAGGCCTAGTCACGTAGACAAGTTTAATTTATAAGCCATGATTTCAGAGAATCGAGGCATTAAGGTTTGAATCAAAGTTCATTACCTTTTCTTGACAAGGAGTTGTAGGCTACCACTGTCTTTAGTCTCAGAGGACATTAACTATAGCCCGTAGGCGCTTCCCTTCTAAGGGATGTTTATAATATGATCCTCTTATAGGATGATATAAGCCATGATTTCAGAGAATCGAGGCATTAAGGTTTGAACATATTTCATTACCTTTTCTTGACAGAGAGTCAAAGACTACTACTGTCTTTAGTCTCAGAGGACTCTAATTATAGCCCGTAGGCATTTCATCCTTAAGGGATGATTATTTCAAATAAGGGAATTTAGATTAACCCATTTAAGAATGACTTATGTGATTTTATCGTACCACATTTTGTCAAGCATGTTAATATGCTTTCAGATATTTAACAAGGATTTGAATCTTTTGAATAAGTTTTACCATCTTGGCCATGTCTGCAATGACAATTAGGCTAGGTTTTACCCTTTAGACTCTTTTTAATATTCAACGCAGAACAATCCTAAATTGAAATGTTAACAATGATCTGAATCTAATTGTGGAACTACCATCTTGGCCCTGTCTTAAGATGACATATGGCTAGGTCTTGTCCTTTTTAGATTTTGCCATTTTATTATAATGGTAGATCTTAAAATATAGGAATGATATTTTAAACATAATCGTTCCATTAAAATTTAAACAAGTATATGGTTGCCCTAAACGGGACTTCTACAGAAAATGACTTGCCCATGCAAGGGCTAATCAGAAATAACAAAAGAAGCAATCAAAAGACAATGAAACGAATTAGGATTAGTCCTATGTTCTTGTCTATACTCAAGAATGTGCATCTGTGTAACTGAGATTAAACACAAAAGACTAGTGTTTAATTCACTCAGTGTTGGCTCTGATACCAACCTGTCACACCCCGATATTTCCACGTATTACCGGTGGGCCCGGTGGGGAGTATCGTGACGTAGTTGATATCATCATAGTCAAACAACATAATATATAAATGCACAGTGGAACCAAAAGATAAATATATTACAATCCGAATATAAAGTAATATCAAAGTATTACAACGGAAAGTAAAGGATCCACAGGCGGATCTTAAAATATAAACATTGTTCAACAGACTTTAGACGCCTAGAACTTGCAAGATTCCTTATTAACGCCCTGAGCTTCCAGCCAATTACGTTCAGTACCTGTCACTTAACCTTTTTGGAAAATACGTCAGTTTACACTGGTAAATACAATTAACCGACTCATTTTAAAAAGAGTTTAAGAAAATTGATTTAGATGCACCAGGCACAAAGATATCTTTTATAACTTGGGACAATTATATTTATAATCTTGTATACAGATTTACATGTTCGTTGTACGTTCAGGGCCTGATGTAGAAACCGAGTCAAGATTAACAGACACGCCACAAGTATAAGCCCACAAGAGAGTGAGATACCGTTTCCCTTTAAGCAACTTTCAGTGTATGCCTACACCTCGTGCTTAAGACGTGGCCATTTTATAAGACAATGATGTCAAGGATATCCGGGACATGGTCATTAACCCCTAAAGGCTTTTATTTCAAACAATACAGATTAAAGCGGGTTACCTCTATAATGTAATCACAATTCAACTAAACATTCAATACCCGACCAAGCGGTATTATTATAATACCGTATCCCAAGCCCGTATAGGGAAAATAAGTTAAGAGTATTTACCTGAGCTAGCAATGCAATTTATACTCAGCCGTACATTCAAATCAGAAAGCACAAGTACTTCTACTGGGCTGTTAGTCTGGAACGAAGGTTCTTAATAACCTATTAGAATCCTAACGGGTCTTTAATTAAGCCTTGACTTAGACCGGTTAGTTTTTCAAAAGGAAGATACGGTTCAATCGCGTGATAAAGCGAAGACCGGATTAGAATGTGGTTTTGACCCAACAAGCTTGTATGCTTGTTTAATATGAGTAACTTAAACACATTCTGGATTTTGAGACAAAAGTGATAAGGTTTGACTCGTTTCGCTAATATATGCAAACTAGTCACATAAGCCGATCCGAACGAGACAAGTGCGTAACGAGTAACCAAAAGAGTCATATACAGGTTTCCAAACTTAATATGCCTTAAATATGTTGCGATATCAGTAGGATACCTTCCATTATGCCCAAAACGAGTTTAATCTCAAAATAAGCCCCGTAGGGGTATTTTGGTCATTTTAAAGGTTATAAAAGAGTTTAAATGAAGTTCTGAGATTCGGGTCCGAATACATCAGTAAAATAACTTATTTTAATAGGTCATATCAGTTGATAATAAGTCTTATATGGCAAAATGATTTTAAACCCAAACTATGCGTTTAATACGCGTAAAAAGTCATTTTAAGCGATTTCCGGGTTATACAGGAAATCTGAGTTTTCTGATCAGGTTATAAAGTTCAAAATGCTTTATTTATTATATAAAATCAGTAGCAATTGGATTGGTGTCAAAATACTATGTAAAACTCATTTTATGACCGAAAAGGGTATATTCGGTATTTACCGAATTAATGCCATAACCTTAGGTTATGAGCAGGTTAAAAATAATTAAAAATCTTTAAAAATCCCAAAATATTATATTACATCAGTGGGTAAAAGGTTTGGTGTCAAAAATTGGGTTTAGATAGGCTTTATGCTAATTGCGCCTTTTAATTACTAAAAGGCGTTATAATTACGCTAATGAGCATAACTCCTAATCTAGACCTCCAACTGATGTAAAATTTTAGGGACATGTTTATAAATCAGTAACAAAGGTTATTGTCTCTTCACATATCTAAAATTCTCGTTTTATGGTCAAAAGAGCATATTGGTCAACATTTAAGCAATTAACGGAAACATGTAAACGAATCGGATAATCAATGAACCAACCACAGAGGGTTATGCTAACATGTAGCCTGGTCCTAAGGAAGCTCTAAGGCATTTCCAAATCATACTAAATCGGGTCAGAACTGAAGTCAAAGCAAAAGTCAAAGTTTTGCGACTTTCGGTTCCGAACCGGGTCTAAACAGAAAATTGTCGGATCAAACAAGCTTAGACTAGTTCTTATACTTATTAACAAGTTATATGAGTGATAAAATAGGTTACATGCCTTTTACATTGTTAATTAGGCGTTGATTCGCAAATTAAGGTTCTGTTGACTTTTTCTAATTAACTTTGACCCGACATTTGATCTAGTTAGAGTGGGAATCAGATGGAGCCCTTTTAAGGGTTTAATGGCCACATAATTACCAACTTATTGTGACAACTGGCAAATAACTGGTAATTCCGTACAATCTAATCACTATTTATATTTCTTAACCTCATGCATTTAGCGTAATTTAATTACGTAACAGTGTCGTTAATTTAATAACAAGGTTAGGACAAGAAAACAAAGCTAAAACATATGATAGTTTTCGTCGTATGGCGAAACCAAGCAAACAATGTCCTAAAAGTGTTGGTAAAAAGTGTTGCGTGCACTATTCACGGTTACACTATTCCATGCCAGCAAACCGTGAAACTAGACCAAAACACTGAAAAACGACACTCGGATGACGTAACTGAGTCCATTTATATGAGGAAACATTATTGTGAAAACATGATTTACCAAGAAACAAGACTTTCCGGTATAACGTCCTAATCTCAAAAATGTCCGTTTCGGCCTAAAATATGGTATTTTTAATGCGTCCGAACCTAAAACAAAGCATTTCCGGGACTTAGGAATAATGTCAATTGATGTAAAACATACTAAAACAATACGATGATACCAATGGAAGATTCAAAATCACAAGTTTCCGGCACTACGTCGCTATGCTCTAAACTAGTCCGTTAGCGGTTCGAAGAACTAGTAGACGACATTTTTGGTCATGAAACAAGCAAACGAAGAATCTAGCGAGCTAGTGAAGCTAAATTTGGGACTCGGAATCATTTCATGCAACTTCCGGATTCAAGAAAACAACTTACGGAATTACTTGTCGGTACGACATAAAAGTACCGTAAACGAGCCGACGACGAAACGAAAAGCATTTTAAGCATCTAGACATAATTTTTACTAGTTTGGGGAACTAGTTAATAATAATATTAATTCTAGAACCTTAATTACCCTCTAATGGTGTGATTTAAACCCTAATCACCCTACACCTCTTAATCACTAAAATATCTAGTTCTTTAAACCAATTTTTATAAAAATTTACAAAATACCCCCCCCCCTTCTATGATGGCCGAAAATAGGTGGGTCCCACCCACCATACCCTTGTTGAAAAATGAAGATATAAGGTATGGTAAATGATGGAAGTTGTTGTTGAAAATCTAGAGCTTATAACTTATGTACACCATACTTGTAAGAACATTATCATCCATCCTTTCTTACCATACATTCAAAACAACAAAACTTCTCTAGTCTCTCTCTCTTCTCACGGCTCAAAGGAAGCACCAAAGAACCACCTTCAAACTTCCATAAACACCCCATTACTCACTAAATCTAAGCTTTTCAACATCACCTAAACATGGTTTAAGCATGGAGGATCACTAGGAGCTTTCTTTGGAGCCTAATCATCTTCCAATCTTCTTATTTAGCTTGAGTACTTTGTGAGTCTTCTAATCACTATATTTATGATCTATATTATTAGTAGATTACCAAAGTACAAGTTGATTATCTTGAAATTAAAGATAAACATAACCAAAAACCCTAAACATAAAGCTAATAAACACTAAATATAAATATATTATGTGTTGATTTATGTTGTTTAGTGTTATAATATTCATGTGATCTTGTTGATTATGTTGTCTTTGTCTAGATTAGTAGTTTAAAGTACATGCTTATGATGATCAAGATAATAGATTCATGTAGTATTTGATATTTGTGTTCATCTTACCATGATGAACATAAATATGTGATTTAAACATGGTTATGTTTAAATCAAGAAAGATCATCAACTTCAAAGATTATGAGCATTTATATATAAACTTGATTTAGTGATTTTTGAAAGAATAAACCAAGAATAATCATGTGAAAAGGGCTTTTAACAACACTAATGAACTTGGTTTTTGACATAAAAATAAGTTTATGTAATATTACTTATGAAAAGTGTTATGTAAAAAGTCTTGGAAATCTTTATAAAAATGTGAGAATTTTTATGAATGAAAAACAAGTTTAAACAAGTTCATATACATAATAAACTTGAAGAATGGTTAACTTTAAAGTGTTAAAAGATTTACCAAGGAAATGCTCATAATAAGCTTTGAAGGATAAAGTGTGAAATTGTTGTTATAAAATGACATTTAGTGAAACTTGGTAAATTGTGGTGATTTGAGAAAATTGATTATTGATTTTAAACGCGTTTTTGTAACGTGGGAAACGTCATAGTTTAGGGGAAACTATGGCGAATTTTTCTAAAAATCTAATCGCGATTAAAGAGGGGATTAAAGGGTGATTAACAATGTTAAACGCGATTAGTGGTCATAAACGCCATTATGGAAACTTTGATGGGAATATTTAATAGTTAAATATTCAAAGAAGTTCTTATGAACTTAAACATATATGTTTACAAGAATAAAGTGAGTAAAAATATAACAAAGTATAAATATAATTTTTGGTAAAATTTATATCTATTCGGAAACTTGCTAAGTACTTGCAATGTGTGCTATATATGTGTATGTATTAGATACCCATAGGGTGATCCAAATAAATCTACATACATGTTCCTACATGGTCCAAGAAATGCTAGTAAAATCGGACAATTAAATAAAATGGCCGAAATGGAAATACATAACACTTGATGACGACAAATTGGGCGTATCGACACTACGAACAGTACTACAATGTCGAGTCTAAAAATAACATATTTTTAGACACTAGAGCGAACACATAACTAAGTGGTCAAAAACAAGAATCCGGAAAGTCGAAAACTATAAAAATTACCAAGTATTTTCATGTGAAAAACGAACTTATTAAGTTATATGCTTGGTGAATTTTTGGTATAAATTTCAAGAATATATTTAATGGACTCACTAGAAAACAAGGGCTAGGCCCAATAACAAGAAAACTAGGGCTAGGCCCAATCACAAGAAAACTAGGGCTAGGCCCAATAACAAGAAAACAAGGGCTAGGCCCAATAACAAGAAAACTAGGGCTAAGCCCAATAATAATGATGACAAGCGAAAACATAATAAAGAATTCAAGATGAACAACTTGTACGAGGTCCGAAAGACCTAGTGTCTAATAAAGTTAGTACACATGTAGGTTAATTACACGTACGGACGCTCGCTACGGTATTACATACAAGGAACGCAAATTTGTGAGTTCATGTCCCTCCTTTCACTGTTTTCAATGTTTTATTTTCAAAAACATCGAGGGGAAATACATGTTAAACTATTGGTATGTTAATTTCGGAGTAGAAAGCAGGATCAATGTGCATAAGTAGGGAATACACACAAATAACCATTAATCACGTAGTGACCAAGGTGCAAAAGGTGTAGATCTATTGGGCTTGAGGCACGCCCCACTCCTAGTTGTTAACCGTGGAGTGCTTTTGTTGATCCCAATGCGAACTAAGTGTCTACGGTTTGGTTATTCTGCTTATGGCGCATTATGTCAGGGGGCTAGCTACCCACTGATAGATCTTAAACAGACTCCATGATTTTAAACCAGAACATACCATGATTACAAGATAACAAGTACTATATTTCATATGATATCAAATACTGCATGAACTCGCTCAACTTTTTGTTGACTTTTTAAAACTACATGTATTTCAGGAAACAGGTCTTGAGCCGGTGATTCACTATGGGATTCGGGAAAACAAATGACAACGATGGCCACTTTTGGGAGGGTTTGTCTTTTATATCCCAACTTCGTATGGGTATATAGGAGACAAAACCTCACTATGTTTTGTGTCAAAAACAATCTTTTGTTATATGTAAAATAACTTAGAACTATGCTTTGTCAAACGTTGGTGAACTTGGAAACTATGTTAAAACTTGTAATTCTTTTGTGGAAAACTAGATATATATGGCATCGTTGTTGGTTCATGTTGTTAATACAGTTGGATGCAATGATTACCTTTCTTACGTCACACACAATACGCTTCCGCTACTAGCAGGGTGTGACAGAATGGTATCAGAGCTCCGATTGTAGTGAACCGGGGAAAAACTTTTATTAAAGTTTGGTCTACAATCACCGAAGGGCTCTCACATGAAAACAAGTCGTTAACATTTCAAAAGTGATTTCAAAAGTATGACAAAAATAACAAAAGGTTTTCATTGTGTCACTAAAACCTAAGGATCTATCACGCGGGCTCAATCACTAGTAACGAATATGGATCAATACATGGATAGTCGATAAGGAATAGACTTGAAAACACTAAGACTTACATGCGAAACATAAGAACAAAATATTTCATGAGATATATAGTGATTGCATGGAATATATCATGAGTAGTAATACATTTTTTTTTCTAACAAACATATATGCATATTGTACGGTTTATTTGCCAGGATCGATGTCTTCCGCTTCGTCAGACCATTCGGAGATTGACCCGATGTCGTTAGTATCGGATGACGACTATGAGCCGGAGGTTATTATCATTTCGTCGGATGATGAGTCCGAGCCTGACATTTTCTCAGACGATGATGATTTGTTGGATGACTTCCAACCCTTCGCCCTCATTCATCCCGTTGAGGATCATGCACCACTTGAGGACGACGCCCCGCCGCCACTACATGATGCTATCATTTATGGACATCCCGAGGGAGAGCACATGATAGCTTACTTAGCAGTACCTCTAGCTGTTGTCCCACTTATTGACCTCGAGGACGACGATGGCGTCGACATCCCTGTGATACCGGTTGAGCACCTCGACGATGACATTGGGGACGGAGAGGTTCATGACATTGTTATTCTTGAGTTACCATCACCGGTTGTGTCTGTTATTGATGTCTCATCTACCGCATCCAGTGCTGCTTCTACTACTCGTACCCCCATATCATCCCCCGCTACTGTACTACCTACTCCCACTGCTGTGCCACCTACCCCTACTACGGATCCCATGCAGGTGCCAGGATTTCCACACCCTATGCATCACTCGCCTCACTTTCAGCCTGGACCATCCTCACAGCAGTCTTTCCCCCACCCTTTTTACGACCCTTATGCTGCTGGACCGTCGCATTATGCTAGATCCCCAGTCCCAGTGAGACCACCCTACACAGGTACCCCTACGCCTCCACCTGGCCTACACCCTACGGATCCCTATTATATCCCGTCTATCTCTCTGCCTGCTATGGCGGAGATGACTATATCTCATGATGTCCAGATCTCTATCATTTTCCATAGACTCAGTGAGATGCAGACTGATATGGCCGCGATCAGAGCTGCCGTTGCTCCACCACCACCACCTGCATCACCACAGCCACCATTGCCAGCATCACCCCCTCCATCACCACCACCACTACCACAGTCACCGCCCCCACCATCCCCACGCCAGTAGTCTGCCAGTTGTATGTTGGTCTCATGATAGTCGTATGTATATAGCTACCTTTTGGGGAGACTATCACTTTTGGGAAGACCAAGGCTTATGAAGATCAAGACTTTTGAAGACAATTGGAAGACATGAAGATGCAATGTAGTAGAAAATCTTACTTTTGTATTGTAACTTGTATTGACTAGGGGTATGTACCCCTATGTCCTTTTGATCTTCATGAACAAATGTATCAAGTTGTTGCTATGTATAAAAGTATGTTTTCTGTATTTCACATTGTATTTCTTTTATGTTGTGGTTGATCTTATGGTGATGTGATGATATTTTGATTGATATTGTTATGACATGGTGGACTTATGGTTGATGTTATATTGTGGCATGGTGTTTTCTACATGTTGAGTTATACGATCATTATGATGACGTGGTGTTTATGCGTACTTGTGATTGTGTGGCTATGTCCTGTGTACGTGTGTATGCATTTATTATCTATATAAACCCGACGTGTTTATATATATATACTTGACAATATTTATTATTAAATACTTGTCTAATGGAGATCGATATTTTATTTAGAAGACGATGCCGCCCCGTCGTGGAAGAACAAAAACGAACCCGTTGCCGACAACCCAAGAAGAATTGAACGAACGCATTTCCCAAGCGATTGCTCAATACGAAGCTAACCGCCCTGAACAAAGCGGTGGAACCGGAGGTACTTCTGGAAGCAATCATCCGACTGGTAATGCTTAATTAATCATTAATCTACGCGATACTCTCATCCATTCTAATCGTGCTCTTGATATTCACTCTTGAATTTGTGCATATGATAATTTCAGGTTGCACGTATAAGCAGTTCTTAGACTGCAAACCCCTAAATTTTGACGGTACGGGAGGTGCCGTTTCCTTCGTTCGCTGGACTGAGAAGACCGACTCAGTTATTCAAATGAGCAAGTGCCCTGCTGAACAAAGGGTTACTTATGTTACCGGACTATACGTTGATGGGGCACTATCATGGTGGAACCTCCAGGTCCAAACGAAAGGCGAAACCGCTGCATATGGCCTGACCTGGGAGGAACTAAAAGAGTTGATGAGGAAAAAGTATTGTTCAAGGTCGGAAATCCAGAAGCTAGAAACGGAATTCTGGAATTTAAAAATGATTGGTGCGGATATCGCGGGTTACACGCAACGATTTCACGATTTATCCCGTGTAGTCCCATATTTGGTGGATCCCGAGTACAAGAGGATCGAGAGGTATATTTGGGGACTTGCCCCCCAAATACTAAGTCTGGTTACCGCTTCTAAGCCCACGGAGATCGGCGAAGCAATCGATTTGGCTGTAGCACTTACCAAGGAAGCACTACGTCAAGGAAAGTTTGATGAGGCTGGATCGAACAAAAAGGAAGCTGCTGTGGAAAATTCGGGCTCGAATAAAAGAAAGTTTTCCCATTTTAAGAAAGGTTCGCGGGGAAGGAACAACAAGAATAACAATAACAGAGGAGAACCAGTGAAGGAAACTAGGGATGCAAAAGCCTATGTTACCACCACCACAAACAATCCCGACAAGAAGCCTTACGCTGGAACTGCACCGAAGTGCAATACATGCCCTCTCCACCACTACGGGGAGTGTCGTAGCATCAGGTGTGACAAATGTAATAGGTTTGGGCACCGCACCGAAACATGCCGGGGTACAAATAACAAGGATCAAGGATGTTTCAATTGTGGTGACAAAGGACACTTCAAGAGGAATTGCCCGAAAGAAATTCAAGCTCGGGGAAGATCATTTGTGATAGGAGCCAAGGACGCTCGCCAGGACCCGAATGTGGTCACTGGTACGTTTCCTATCAATAATCACTTTGCATCTATTCTTTTCGATACTGGAGCAGATTATAGTTTCATTTCTAAGGAATTTAGAGACATACTTGGTGTAGAATCGAGCAAATTGAATGTTCCATACTCGATTGAATTGGCTAACGGGGAATTAGTAGAATCGGGGGAAATCATAAAGAAATGTACCTTAGAACTGGGTGAACGGAAGTTCGACATAGATCTCTTACCAGTTCCGTTAGGTAGTTTCGATGTCGTCATAGGTATGGATTGGTTATCCAATAACCGAGCCGAAGTCATATGTCATGAGAAGATCATACGCATTCCTCTACCCGATGGAGAACATTTACTAGTACACGGGGAGAAACAAGACACGCCTTTACGAATTATTAGTTGCATGAAGGCTCAAAAATATCTAAGGAAAGGATACATCGCCTTTCTTGCTCATGTCATTAACAAGAAGGCCGAGGAGCGCAAGGTGGAAGACATCCCTGTGGTAAGGGAATATCCCGAAGTCTTCCCAGAAGACTTGCCGGGACTGCCACCACAACGACAAGTGGATTTTCATATCGATCTGGTGCCAGGAGCAGCACCAGTGGCAAAAGCTCCATATAGACTCGCGCCCTCGGAGATGCAGGAATTATCTACTCAGCTTCAGGAGTTGCTTGACAAGGGATTCATTAGACCGAGTTTCTCACCTTGGGGAGCTCCGGTGCTATTTGTCAAGAAGAAGGATGGAACCTTTCGAATGTGCATTGATTACAGAGAACTAAACAAGCTAACTATAAAAAATCGGTACCCGTTACCGAGAATTGATGACTTGTTCGATCAGTTACAAGGTTCCAGCTTCTACTCCAAGATCGATCTAAGATCCGGATACCATCAGTTGAGGGTTCAGGAGGAAAGCATTCCTAAGACAGCGTTTAGGACTCGCTATGGGCATTATGAGTTCCTTGTTATGCCTTTCGGCTTAACGAACGCTCCCGCCGTATTCATGGACTTGATGAATCGGGTATGTAAACCATACCTGGATAAGTTCGTGATCGTATTCATTGATGACATCTTAATATACTCACGAACTGAGGCGGAACACAAACAACATTTGAGAACTATTCTGGAGTTGCTTAAGAAAGAACAATTGTACGCCAAGTTCTCAAAATGCGAATTTTGGATTCGTGAAGTACAATTTCTCGGTCATGTGGTGAACAAGAACGGAATACATGTTGATCCAACTAAGATAGAGGCCATAAAGAGCTGGAACACTCCAAGTACCCCAACGGAAGTAAGACAATTTCTGGGTTTGGCGGGGTACTATCGGAGATTCATAGAGAATTTTTCTAAAATTGCTCAACCACTAACCTCGCTCACTCAAAAGGATAGAAAGTTCGATTGGGGTGAAAAACAGGAAATGGCATTCCAAACACTCAAAGATAAACTATGCCAAGCGCCTATCTTATCACTCCCTGACGGCACCGATGACTTCGTGGTGTACTGTGATGCATCGCGTCAAGGCTTGGGTTGTGTGTTAATGCAACGTGAAAAAGTCATCGCGTACGCGTCGCGGCAGTTAAAAATTCATGAAAGGAACTATACCACTCATGACCTGGAATTAGGTGCAGTGGTGTTCGCTTTAAAGATATGGCGTCATTATCTCTATGGTACTAAGTGTACCATATTCACTGATCATAGAAGTCTTCAACACATATTCAATCAAAAAGAATTAAACATGCGCCAGCGACGATGGGTAGAATTGTTGAACGACTATGACTGTGAAATCAGATACCATCCGGGGAAAGCAAACATTGTAGCGGATGCTTTGAGTCGGAAGGAACGAGTTAGAACATTTCGAGTACGGGCTTTAGAGTTGACAATCCAGACAAACTTTACAACTCGAGTGCGCGACGCACAACGGAAAGCCCTAAAACCAGGAAACATACGAGCAGAATACTTGCGAGGAGCAAGGAAACACATGGAATCAAATAAGGATGGCACTTTATATTTCGGAGGGAGAATCTGGATTCCCTATTTTGGTGGCTTGCGAGACTTAGTGCTGGATGAAGCACACAAGTCCAGATATTCGATACACCCAGGATCTGATAAGATGTATCAGGATCTGAGAGAATTTTATTGGTGGCCTAAACTCAAGAAAGATATTGGGATTTACGTTAGGAATTGCCTAACTTGTGCAAAGGTCAAGGCCGAATATCAAAAGCCATCTGGCTTATTACAACAACCAGTGATTCCGGTTTGGAAATGGGAGCAGATATCAATGGATTTCGTTACAGGACTCCCACGGACCTCTCGAGGTCATAACATGATATGGGTTATCGTTGATCGATTAACCAAGTCGGCTCACTTCCTACCTATTCGTGAAAAAGACAGTACCGAGAAGTTAGCCGAAATTTACCTCAACGAGATTGTGGCACGTCATGGAGTGCCTACTTCAATAATCTCGGATCGTGACGGTCGTTTTGTATCAAGAATATGGCAATCATTTCAAGAATCGCTTGGATCTCGTCTGGATCTGAGTACCGCATTTCATCCGCAAACCGATGGGCAAAGCGAGCGAACCATCCAAACGATGGAAGACATGCTTCGCGCCTGTGTGATGGACTTGGGCGGAAATTGGGATAATCATTTACCGCTGGTAGAGTTCTCATATAATAACAGTTATCACACAAGCATTAAAGCCGCCCCATTCGAAGCACTATACGGGCGGAAGTGCCGATCACCACTATGTTGGGCGGAAGTCGGAGACAAACAGCTTGTTGGCCCTGAATTAGTCCAAGATACCACCGATAAGATAACAAAAATACGAGATCGTATCAAGGCGGCTCGTAACAGACAAAAGTGGTACGCGGACGGAAAACGTAAACCACGCTCTTTCGAGGTCGGAGACATAGCTTTACTAAAAGTCTCACCTTGGAAAGGCGTAGCTAGATTCGGGAAGCGCGGGAAGCTAAACCCGAGATACATTGGGCCGTTTGAAATTCTAGAAAAGATCGGTACCGTCGCGTACAAGTTGAAGCTGCCAGAAGAACTCAGTAACGTACATGACACATTTCATGTGTCGAACCTCAGGAGAAGTCCGACAGTTCATACAGTTATCATTCCAGCGGATGAGATTCATGTAGACGAGACGCTTCAGTTTACCGAAGAACCCGTTGAGGTTATGGATCGGAAGGTCCACAATACAAGGAGAAGTACTATTGAACTGATCAAGGTCCGCTGGAATTCACGTCACGGACCCGAGTACACATGGGAACGTGAAGATCAGATTAAGGAAAAATATCCCCACCTGTTTAAGAAGACTCCTGCAAAGGATGGCTCAACTTGAATTTCGGGACGAAATTCTTTTTAACAGGGGGAGAATGTGACAACTGGCAAATAACTGGTAATTCCGTACAATCTAATCACTATTTATATTTCTTAACCTCATGCATTTAGCGTAATTTAATTACGTAACAGTGTCGTTAATTTAATAACAAGGTTAGGACAAGAAAACAAAGCTAAAACATATGATAGTTTTCGTCGTATGGCGAAACCAAGCAAACAATGTCCTAAAAGTGTTGGTAAAAAGTGTTGCGTGCACTATTCACGGTTACACTATTCCATGCCAGCAAACCGTGAAACTAGACCAAAACACTGAAAAACGACACTCGGATGACGTAACTGAGTCCATTTATATGAGGAAACATTATTGTGAAAACATGATTTACCAAGAAACAAGACTTTCCGGTATAACGTCCTAATCTCAAAAATGTCCGTTTCGGCCTAAAATATGGTATTTTTAATGCGTCCGAACCTAAAACAAAGCATTTCCGGGACTTAGGAATAATGTCAATTGATGTAAAACATACTAAAACAATACGATGATACCAATGGAAGATTCAAAATCACAAGTTTCCGGCACTACGTCGCTATGCTCTAAACTAGTCCGTTAGCGGTTCGAAGAACTAGTAGACGACATTTTTGGTCATGAAACAAGCAAACGAAGAATCTAGCGAGCTAGTGAAGCTAAATTTGGGACTCGGAATCATTTCATGCAACTTCCGGATGCAAGAAAACAACTTACGGAATTACTTGTCGGTACGACATAAAAGTACCGTAAACGAGCCGACGACGAAACGAAAAGCATTTTAAGCATCTAGACATAATTTTTACTAGTTTGGGGAACTAGTTAATAATAATATTAATTCTAGAACCTTAATTACCCTCTAATGGTGTGATTTAAACCCTAATCACCCTACACCTCTTAATCACTAAAATATCTAGTTCTTTAAACCAATTTTTATAAAAATTTACAAAATACCCCCCCCCCCCTTCTATGATGGCCGAAAATAGGTGGGTCCCACCCACCATACCCTTGTTGAAAAATGAAGATATAAGGTATGGTAAATGATGGAAGTTGTTGTTGAAAATCTAGAGCTTATAACTTATGTACACCATACTTGTAAGAACATTATCATCCATCCTTTCTTACCATACATTCAAAACAACAAAACTTCTCTAGTCTCTCTCTCTCTTCTCACGGCTCAAAGGAAGCACCAAAGAACCACCTTCAAACTTCCATAAACACCCCATTACTCACTAAATCTAAGCTTTTCAACATCACCTAAACATGGTTTAAGCATGGAGGATCACTAGGAGCTTTCTTTGGAGCCTAATCATCTTCCAATCTTCTTATTTAGCTTGAGTACTTTGTGAGTCTTCTAATCACTATATTTATGATCTATATTATTAGTAGATTACCAAAGTACAAGTTGATTATCTTGAAATTAAAGATAAACATAACCAAAAACCCTAAACATAAAGCTAATAAACACTAAATATAAATATATTATGTGTTGATTTATGTTGTTTAGTGTTATAATATTCATGTGATCTTGTTGATTATGTTGTCTTTGTCTAGATTAGTAGTTTAAAGTACATGCTTATGATGATCAAGATAATAGATTCATGTAGTATTTGATATTTGTGTTCATCTTACCATGATGAACATAAATATGTGATTTAAACATGGTTATGTTTAAATCAAGAAAGATCATCAACTTCAAAGATTATGAGCATTTATATATAAACTTGATTTAGTGATTTTTGAAAGAATAAACCAAGAATAATCATGTGAAAAGGGCTTTTAACAACACTAATGAACTTGGTTTTTGACATAAAAATAAGTTTATGTAATATTACTTATGAAAAGTGTTATGTAAAAAGTCTTGGAAATCTTTATAAAAATGTGAGAATTTTTATGAATGAAAAACAAGTTTAAACAAGTTCATATACATAATAAACTTGAAGAATGGTTAACTTTAAAGTGTTAAAAGATTTACCAAGGAAATGCTCATAATAAGCTTTGAAGGATAAAGTGTGAAATTGTTGTTATAAAATGACATTTAGTGAAACTTGGTAAATTGTGGTGATTTGAGAAAATTGATTATTGATTTTAAACGCGTTTTTGTAACGTGGGAAACGTCATAGTTTAGGGGAAACTATGGCGAATTTTTCTAAAAATCTAATCGCGATTAAAGAGGGGATTAAAGGGTGATTAACAATGTTAAACGCGATTAGTGGTCATAAACGCCATTATGGAAACTTTGATGGGAATATTTAATAGTTAAATATTCAAAGAAGTTCTTATGAACTTAAACATATATGTTTACAAGAATAAAGTGAGTAAAAATATAACAAAGTATAAATATAATTTTTGGTAAAATTTATATCTATTCGGAAACTTGCTAAGTACTTGCAATGTGTGCTATATATGTGTATGTATTAGATACCCATAGGGTGATCAAAATAAATCTACATACATGTTCCTACATGGTCCAAGAAATGCTAGTAAAATCGGACAATTAAATAAAATGGCCGAAATGGAAATACATAACACTTGATGACGACAAATTGGGCGTATCGACACTACGAACAGTACTACAATGTCGAGTCTAAAAATAACATATTTTTAGACACTAGAGCGAACACATAACTAAGTGGTCAAAAACAAGAATCCGGAAAGTCGAAAACTATAAAAATTACCAAGTATTTTCATGTGAAAAACGAACTTATTAAGTTATATGCTTGGTGAATTTTTAGTATAAATTTCAAGAATATATTTAATGGACTCACTAGAAAACAAGGGCTAGGCCCAATAACAAGAAAACTAGGGCTAGGCCCAATCACAAGAAAACTAGGGCTAGGCCCAATAACAAGAAAACAAGGGCTAGGCCTAATAACAAGAAAACTAGGGCTAAGCCCAATAATAATGATGACAAGCGAAAACATAATAAAGAATTCAAGATGAACAACTTGTACGAGGTCCGAAAGACCAAGTGTCTAATAAAGTTAGTACACATGTAGGTTAATTACACGTACGGACGCTCGCTACGGTATTACATACAAGGAACGCAAATTTGTGAGTTCATGTCCCTCCTTTCACTGTTTTCAATGTTTTATTTTCAAAAACATCGAGGGGAAATACATGTTAAACTATTGGTATGTTAATTTCGGAGTAGAAAGCAGGATCAATGTGCATAAGTAGGGAATACACACAAATAACCATTAATCACGTAGTGACCAAGGTGCAAAAGGTGTAGATCTATTGGGCTTGAGGCACGCCCCACTCCTAGTTGTTAACCGTGGAGTGCTTTTGTTGATCCCAATGCGAACTAAGTGTCTACGGTTTGGTTATTCTGCTTATGGCGCATTATGTCAGGGGGCTAGCTACCCACTGATAGATCTTAAACAGACTCCATGATTTTAAACCAGAACATACCATGATTACAAGATAACAAGTACTATATTTCATATGATATCAAATACTGCATGAACTCGCTCAACTTTTTGTTGACTTTTTAAAACTACATGTATTTCAGGAAACAGGTCTTGAGCCGGTGATTCACTATGGGATTCGGGAAAACAAATGACAACGATGGCCACTTTTGGGAGGGTTTGTCTTTTATATCCCAACTTCGTATGGGTATATAGGAGACAAAACCTCACTATGTTTTGTGTCAAAAACAATCTTTTGTTATATGTAAAATAACTTAGAACTATGCTTTGTCAAACGTTGGTGAACTTGGAAACTATGTTAAAACTTGTAATTCTTTTGTGGAAAACTAGATATATATGGCATCGTTGTTGGTTCATGTTGTTAATACAGTTGGATGCAATGATTACCTTTCTTACGTCACACACAATACGCTTCCGCTACTAGCAGGGTGTGACACTTATAACTACCTTCAATTCGACTAATCACTGGACCATTAATGATTAATCGCTAAGTCAACCGTTAATTACGATGGTTTGACTTTTAAGCTAAAACTAAGTAAAAACTCAACTAAGAAAGGTTAAGCATACTTACAAAAGTCCTATGCACGATTAGGAAGGCTTAGGGTCTGCTCTTAAGCTCCAGGAAGCTCCAAAGATGCAGAAATGAGGTGTGATCAATGGTTGCAACATGAGGCCTTTATATAGTGTTCAAAACTCACTGGATCATTGACACACAAGCCTAGCAATGGCAATGGATCATCCACCAAGTGTCCTTAAGGACTAAAAAGCATGTAGGGGTTGCCCTTGGATGGGGAAAATCGATTTTAAGTCGGTTATGGGGCTGAACAGGCTGCTTCCTGTTGTTTCTGCATCTGGGGACCTGACGCGGCCCGCGTAAGGATTGCCAAGACCTTACGCGGCCCGCCTGGAGCCTAACTTCAGGTTTAAAGTTTTTCCAACTTTTGTATCTTGGCTCTTGGTCTATCCAAAGGGCAACTAAACTTTATTTCTTGCATTTTGAGCCCCTCAACTTGACTTATAAGGGCTTCAAGACTTATACCCCCTATGTTAAGTCCTTGGTCACTTCGTTATTTACCCGAAAAGTCATAAACTTTCAACGTTGACGCTTTAACCCCTCGCATACGAATTTGGTCATAACTTTCTCATACGATAACGAAACTTTATGAAATTTTTATCATGTATTCTAGTGAGCATAATTTACCATTACAAAGCTTCGGGTATGCTAAAAGGTCACTCAGAGGTATAACTTAAACATGTTGACACATTTAACCCATGTAGTTTGTAATCTCTCACTTTCTTTCATATTTAGCTTCGTATGATCCATGATTTATTCGTTTGAAGGTATAGACATTATGTAGGGTTATTTTAAAGTATATTTATCCATTGTTGACAATTTGAACCCTTATATTCACATACTTTTCATGTTTGTCAACTTTAGTCCTTCTAAAGTATTCTTTCACACATTCGAGCTTATGACACGTGTCAATACATTATAGGACGTGAATTTTCGAGGTGTTACATTCCACCAAGAGATGCAGAGAATAATGGAGAGAACAAACCAAAGCAAAATACTAGAAAAATTTGTTGAGAAAACTCAAGATGTTCCTCTGGATAATCTTCAAGGTGCTTCAACTTCCAAGCCATCAAATCCACCTCAAGATGTTCCCATTGAAAGACCTCCACTTGTATATGTAGAAAAGCCTCAAGAACATACATTTGACAAGCCAGCAAAAACTCCATCAGAACCATAACCATCAAAATCAACAAAACTTCAAAATTCTCATGAACCAACTTGTGAGAAGTTGATTATACTGATGTCACATCCCAACCGATGGCGGAAACATCTGAGTGAGACAAAAACATGATTGCTCGAGACATCATAACTTGCTAATTTGTGATAGTAATTAAGAAATTCAAATTTCATTCATAGTAAAAGGAAATACCTTGTTTTGGAAGGGAAAGTACAACATTTTGCAATTAACATAATAACATGAATCAAAAGGAAAATTTAAGTCTAGGTGATCCTATCTCCACTTTTCTTTTTATCATAGTCATGGAGGCGTTTTCAAGAATAATTAGGGGGACAAGCAATGTGGGGGCTCTTAAAGGTATCTCTTTCCCGAATAACGGGCCGACCATTTCTCACGTACCTTATGCAGATGACTGCGTTATGATGGGTGAATGGTCATCTTGTAATATTAAAAATGTTGCTAGGTTATTGCGGTGTATTTATTTATGTTCGGGATTGAAAATAAATATGGGGAAATCTTGTATATTTTGTATCGGAGCTGAGGAGGTGGAAGTGGATGGCATGGCTGCGTTGGTTAACTGTAGAACATGTTGCTTCTATTTAAACACTTAGGCATTTTGATTGGATCGAATATGAATAGGGTGGTAAACTAGAATTTCATATATGATGTATTCGAGGCACGACTTTCACTTTGGAAGGCGGATATGTCATCTATCGGAGGAAGGGTGACTTTAATTAAGCCAGACACGGAGTGTCACAACCCAACCGATGGCGGAAACATCGGAGTGAGACAAAAACATGATTGTTCATAGCATCATAACACTAATTGTGACAATATAAATTAATCAATATTTCATAAATACTAAAATGTCATACATTGTTCAAACATAATCAAATTGTATCAAACATAAAACCAAAACATTGTTTATTTCTAAGGTGTGTTTCTAGCCCACCCTAACTTGTTTCTTCAATAGCCTCATCTTTCAACCTGCAACATGTATTAAAGTAGAGTTCAACAAATATGTTGGTGAGTATACAAGTTTGAATACATAGCATAATAATAAAATGTTTAAACGTGCTCATATCCAACATGAATAATGCATACAAGTTACTAATATGCTGAATGGGTGTAAACTACATGTCAAACCCAAGTTTCCAAAGCAATCTTGATTACCCAACATAGTCGAGACAAAGAGGGTGTAACATGTTTTACATAACAATACCCCAAGAATCAAGGGCGGTGCGTTAATCCTATAACACTATAATTGTTAAGGTAGGCTAGCAAAGTTAATGAGCATATAGACACAATGTATACATAGCATATGAGATTAACAAGTATCACATGTTTTCATATTTAAATGTGGATTGTCACACCCTCAAATCCCATATGCGGAGTAATACCGCGAGATGTGCGACTGACCAGGATCAAGCCACTAATCATATTGAACAGATACAATAATAGTAAAGCAGTTTCACCAAACCAATACGATTAGTGACAATTTAAAGTTTAAGTCCAAAACATTTAAGTTCAATCAATAGTTTTAAGAGGATAGCGGAAGCATAAAAACAGTTCAACATAAGTTCATAGTTTGTAATTATTAAAAGAACCCAACACGGGTTAGCATGCCCACTACACTCCCAAGCTTGCAAGCTCCAGCAATCACTGAGTACCTGCAAAGCATGCAGTAGGGTGTCAACATAAATTTGGCGAGTTCACCTTTGTCCAGTTTTAGTTTTCGAAAACGTAAGTTGTTTAGATAAACCATTTATAATCACGTTATGGGGAGCTACCCCATCTGTAAGCTCACTAAACTGCGGATACCGAAACTGATGACTGTCAAGTTGTTGTGCCCCGATTGTCAATGCCTATCATCATTGACCACGTGCAAGGCCTACTAGTTCACGCCCGACCCCCCGGTCAAGGTGTGAGGTTTGTCAAACCTAATAGCGCGCTATCAACTAATATCTCGTTCGCCCCCGGTGATTAATCAGTATTGTAAGATGGGACTTTCCATGATAGAGTTTCGTTTAGTTTTGCTTGTTGTGATTTATAAATAATATCCAAACGTATTCCCCCCGGGAATAGTAACAGTCGTATTTCCCCCGAAAATATTAGTTTAACAATATCCTTTACAAGGATAGTAGTTCGTCTGTGTCCCCCCGAGACGCATGCTTTTAGTGTGCATGAACTCACCTTGGGTTGCTCGACATGTCATTTACTCGTTAAATCGACTTTCGTCAATCACACCCTAATATAGTCGTTATGTCTAGTTAGATCGTATACCAAATACTTCATGTATCGATACGTATCCCTAATCAAGTAACACACAAATTTCCAACCTATAAATAAGCAACCAATTGTTGCTTACTCTTGTTGTAAATTATGCATAGTGAGTTTTTCAAAAAACTTTTGGCATTTTCCATTTTTAGCTTGAAGGTTTTATGTTTTACATTTTAACCCCTTTGACTTTTTTACCTTTAACCCAAAACTTTTCATCTTTTACAATTTAACCCCAACATTTTTTTTTCAACTTCCTAACCCCATAATTTTCATCTTTCGCAAGTTTTTCGTTTTACGTTTCGTTTTAAAATTTTGTGAGTTAACACGCCGCAACGTGCATGTGGGGTTCAACGTTTTTTTCGTCTGTGCTTTCCCGTTTGACAGGCCCATCGCAACGCGTCAATTTTTCCTGTTTGATAGATTCGTAGCAACATGCGGGTCGTAAATCGATTTAGTTATTTTTTCCTACGTTTCTACGTTTCGGTCTAATTTCTTCACATTAACACGCCACAACGAACGTGTGTGGTTCAACGTTTTTACGACCTTTTCTGATGTTGGTGGTCGTTGGCAGTGGTGTGGTATTGGTGCTATTTGGAACGGTTTTACGAAGGTCTTTAATATATTAAGTTTTTTTACTTATAATTTGTTTCAAGTTTACCCTATACTTTCTTTACTTAAAAAAACAAATTAATTACGTGCATATTTTTATGTACGTGTCGGTATAAATTTGATTTGCTCTACGTTTTGACGTAAACTTTTTTCGAAAATGAGTTAGCTCAAATATAATACATTTTCTTTAAAAAAAATCATTTTACGTGCATATTTTAATGTACGTTTTGGTATAAATTAGAGTTAGTCTACGATTCAACGTAAGTATTTTTGGGAAACGAGTCAGGTCAAATATAATTTGTTTTCGGGATTATATTATGGATGTTTCGGAATTTTGTTTCGAACCGAGTGGAGTCAAATTGTGGTTTCATCTTTTTCTTTTTTCAAAAGTTCTAATTAATCCCTTTTAATTTTACGTGTCAATTTTTTCTTTTATACGTGTTATGTTTCCAATGTACGATTTGGGTCACATACACGTGTTAGTTTTTTTCTTTTATATCCGTTACGTTTTTTATGTATGAGTCGGGTCACATATAATACGTTATGATTGTACATTATAAACTCGATTTACTTTACGTTTTGATCCAATCGCAATGCTTATATAAGTTACATAAGAGTTCACTTGGATACGTTGGAACGCGTATTTTCATATGGTTAACGTATCGCATAACGTTTGGACTAATTGATTCGATATTAATAATGTACCCGCGCCGCATTGCGCGCGGGTGTTATTCCTAGTATAGATTTATTTTGCAATTCTATCGTGAGCTATAGTGTAAAATATTATCTCATAAAGCATATTATAACATAATACATATTATCACATAATACATATTATCTTGCAACATTTGGGGCACATAGAAATCTGTTTTCATACAATCATTAGAACAGTAAACTCTACCTATTATATGTGTGATTCGAAGAGAGCTGGGCCCAGTTTAGTTCATCAATCCTCTTAGGGAACTCTTTAGCCCATGTGCATGTGGCCCAAAATGGAGTCTGTGTGCCCAATTCCAATTGTGCGTTTGGAAGTTGGGTGTGCAACCATAGTGTATGATTTCACAAAGACAAGGGAAAATACGGATATTGAATGTGGGTGGCCCCCACTGTACGGTTCTTATACTAAATTTAGTGTGCGACAAGCTTGGTTGTGTTGTACACTATGCACCTAAGATTGTACATTCCATATCTGCTCAATCATCATACTTTTCCAGCCATTGTGAGTGTGCAACCATATGAACCATATGATGGGAGAGTACTAAATTTCCAGCAAAAAGGGTTTTCAAATAAGAGAAAGATGTGGGTTCCGGAAGTGTGCGATTCATTAAAACACCTATGCGTCACAACCTTCCCTAAATCAAAACAGAAAAGACAAACATGATATCCTATAATTTCAAATCATCTCACATATAGAGGAGTTGCACCTTATTCACATCCAGTTGTACGCTGCCATTAAAACCCAGCTTCACTCACTTTAATTCACTAATTATTCCTACAAAGATCATCTTCCTACTTAAAACAGTTGATAAATCCACGTATCAGACTTAGTTTATCATCATCCTTTTTATGCTATGTTGGTTAACATGTTCACATTTCAAGCAGCCATTTTACTATCCTCCTTATTTCAAAATAAAAATCCAGATCCTAAGATGAACTTACACCCATGCTTTTACAAAACATCGGACTCACACACTTAATCATATACACAGAAACATTTAACGAACATCAACTATCACTTAGAATCATGAAAAAGGTATCATCTACATCTTATACACCGAAAAATTATTCAAACATCGTCATTTTTATTATTTAAACAGTTAGCCGGTTTCACCATCATCATCTTTAAGAATTGTTATCACTTACAGGTAGTTTAACAGGTTCAAGTTTCAAGCATACTAGATTCATCATCCTTTTCTCGACTTCACTGTTTTATTAGCAGACAGTCATTCACAGAATCATTATCGCTTCTAGCACTTAACGTACATGATTTCTAGCTAGCATCGAGCTTTTACACAGATTCAGTGACACCCATATAGCACTTATAAACATCAACCTTAACCTTTTAAAACAATATCCTACTAACCTGGATGCGATGTCGGAACTGTGTGTGCGCGCGGAGTAAAAGAAACGGGGTTCCGAGTTGTGAGTTGTCGGAGGTTTGATCGGAGGGCATTGGTGTCGCTGGAGATTTGATCGGAGATGATGATGTTAAGTTTGCAGGTTATCTTTTGAAGAAGAAGGAATTAAGGAGGGAGAAAGAGGAGGTGGCGTATTGGGATTTGGGATTGCTGTGGATAGTGTAATATTCCCTAATATGTCGGCTACAGTATTTATAAGAACAATAGGGTTAGTCGCACACTCATAAGTGTACTCCCCTCTTCATTGTGCGACATAATTAGGGCATCCCTATATGTTGTTTTGGGCTTCTCTTGGGCCGATTACAAGTGTGTGAGACCCTCATAAGCATGTAGCCCAAAGTAGATAGAAATGGGGTGGGCATGTTATTAGTTTATTTTCCATAATTAATAAAAACTATATCACACACACATAATCACAACCATATATTACTTATCATTTAATAATTTCACATTAACGGTAACGTACAATATAGTTGTGCGAGGAAAACCCGAAGTGTCACATGGATAGAGTGTGATTTGAATAAACAAGTCTCATAGTGTTGCGTGTTTTTGTATAATGTACATGTTGCACCCAAAGTGATTAAAATGAAAATGGGATCGAGTATACTTACAGTTTTGCGTAGGGTATACACTTAAACCGCGAGCGGAGTTGATGAAGCTTCGAGATTACGAACAATTTCTGGTCGCCAACTGTAGGATCGTGCCGCGACCTAAACGAGTCGTTCGGAAGAGTTCAAATCCGTTTCAGAGGCGGAAACTAAGAAACGGATGTAAAAACAGCTTGATACACTTTAAACCTCTTTTATATTCGATTTACAATGTTTACAATCAGAGGAAAAACCGGCAGCACCTCGGTATCACTTGGCTATCTCTGTTACAAATGACAAGAACATACCCCTATTTATACTTGTCTTGATTTCGCTCATAGAGACATAAGACCATAAGAGCGAAATCAGACTTGACATAAAAGCGAAATCAGATTTAAGTCCATATAAGCGAAATCACAAAATTCCTTTGGAGCGAAATCATAATTATAACAATCTGATTTGAGAAATGCTTTTGTCTTTTGTGATGATGTCACCATTATGATGTCATCTTTGAATATGATGACATCATGCTGAATCATATCCGCAACGAACCGAAGACTTGATATAAGACGAATTCGACAGATGTAGTGCACCAACAGACTCCCCCTCAGATGTTGACGAGTCTTAAGTGTCGAGTCTTTTCAATCTTCAGTCTTTATCAGTCTTTGGACTTCCTTCATGATCTCTATCTTGCTATATCCTATCTCCAATTCTCTTTCAGGATCTCTAGCTCCTAGCTCTCGCATCTTCAGACTCTCTTTCTCTAACACCTCAACTTGTACTGGGATCGTAGTCTGGCTTTCACAGATTCAGGTATCGTAACCTGATTCACCTGCATATTCTCTACCCAAAACATAAGTTTCATACAAAATAAGATATAACAAATTTAGAAACTTTGCTAATCCCTTGAAAACACAACCCTGAATGCATCATTTATCATGTCAATTTCTGATGAACCACTTGAAAATATATCATTTTCATTTCACACATCTTCAAACACACTTTCCCAAACCTGTTCGTCACGTTTAGCACTCGGAATTTTGAAAATCAGCTTTTCAACATCAGTTGTCTAAAATCTTTTTGAATTTTTCAAAATTTATGCTAAAACACACCGAAACTCTTTTTGGATTTTTGATATAACAGAAATGAAATGCAGTAAAGAAATATTTACATACAATATTTTTGTGAGTTTGTGTAAGAGGATCATATCAGTTTTTGAGACAAATCACCAACACCGTTAAGCTTCATTTCATTTTAAGTTCTAAACGATTCACTTAGATTGTCAGTATACTGATCCACTTAAATTTTCACACAAAGTTCAACTGTTTCGAGATACGAGATTAATGTCTTAAGCACTTAAACTTATTCGCGTGTCCCACCTCAGAATATACTCCCGTATCCAGATCCCAATATTCAGTCTTGCATGTGAGTATACCTAGATGATATCTGTAAGGGGTTAAATTGCGAAACCGTGAGAGCTCAGGTCAGAACTTCCGTTCAGCAGAGAGATGACGGCTCGACTTTTGGTGGGTCCCCTTTAGAGGATCTTTTTTACAACAGCATTAATTAGCAATTTTATTGTCTATTTTTGCTGAGGGCTGCGCTATATTTCAAGCAAGCAGAAAGTATTCTCCGGGGACTAGGCCATTGCTTCCGCATTATCAAAAGTCCCGGGATAATACCCCAGATATCACTAAGCATAAAGACCTAGTATCTCAGAAAGAGGGGTCCTTCAAACAAGATTTCGGGGGTTACCCATATATCCGAGAGATGTTACCCACGACATAAGCAAGTTTGAATTTAGGTTTATATCTCGTCACAATCTACTAAATGTGCAAAAACCTACTGGCATATCATCAGGGAGACCGTTTATCACTATTTAACTTTCCATTTCTTTAGCATGCCGTGATCGTCCACTGATGTACTATCATTTCCTCTTGTATACAACAAAAACTCGTTTTTGATTTTATCATGTTTTTTACTTTTTCAAATTTTCAAATGTTTTTGGATTTTCTGAAATTTTTACTCCCCCTAAAATGCAAACACATTTTAGGAAATTTGAAAACAAACTATACAATAAAATGACAACTGATATCAAATCACTTCAAATCGCCATCCACTTGGCATAAACAATCAGAACTCCCCCTTACAACAAACTATTTTTCCATTGTGATTTCAAAACACTTAAGTTTGTTTTAATCAAATGGTTTTTCCGGAAAATTAGTTTTGTTGATTTTAAGAAACCATTTGTAGGTTAGGGGTTCATCACATTGTTCTCTAAAATATCACTAGTAAGTATGGTCCAATCAAGTTCAACTTAATGACCTTGATTAACCACTTGTCAATGAAAACCTCTTTCAATCACTTACAGGTTCACTTACCAACCATAACCACTTGTAAATCAACATATAACAATTTAAATATACCACCTGTAATTTACCAACTTTACCACTTATAGGATCATTTGCTAAGAAAGATGCCGATTCCTGCTCCACTCTTACCAACCTGGGAGCTCCGGCAAGTCCAGATTTTTACTCAAACATTATGTCCACCCAAGCCTCACCAGCCTTGGGTGATTTTGGAACACATCTATCCCACCAACATTTTGATTTGTAAAATTCTTTGGCACCCTTAACCTTTCTATCAACCATCTTCCCGAAAATATGTTTGACTTTCCCATTGAAAGCCTTCTCAACATCAAATTCTCCCTTATCAGCAAAGAATTGATTTGAGATCTCTACCTTTCCAACTTTCGACTTCCAATTTTCCTTTGACAATGGAGGAAAATTCTCATCGTTCAACTCAGGAACGGAATTCACAATCTTTTTCTCAACCAAAGACTCCTCTGATTTTATGGAATCAGATTCATTGTCAGAATTACCCACAGATTTAACCACCCACTTTTGCTTGTTCATATCACCTTTTCTTTTGTAAAATCTTTTTGAACTTTCTCCTTCCTCAGAAGTAGAATTTTCAAACTTTTTAACAATTTTTACAGGTTGTTCTTTCTTATCAACATAAGTCTTTCTAAAAAACAGATTTAAAAGAAACTCCCTGTTTTTGGTAGTTGGTCTTGGGGCAATTCCAAGCTATGTGTCCAACTTCCTGGCATTTGAAACAGGTTCTTCTGTCAACTCTTTCAGCAAACCTTCTCACATTCTTCTTTACTTCAGCAAGAAACTCCTGGTTTGACTGCTTCCAGAACGGTTTCTTCTGCTCATCTTCACAACTTCCACCTGCAACAAATTTTGTTTTTGGTTTATAAGTTTTCTGATTTTTATAATTTTCTGATGAATTAAAACCAAGACCTTTCTTTTTAAGATTACCGTTGTAGTTTGGTTTCTTTCGATAACCAGAACCATAACTGTAACCCTTTTTCTTGTTCAATCTCTGTTGAACTCTTGAAGTGTATTTTTTAGGTTTCTCAGAAAGATTTAAATCTTTTATTTCAGAAATATTAATTTCTGTTAGTTTGAAAACCTGTTTGATCATTTCAGTTTTTACACTTCTTATTGGAAATTCCTCATCAGAATATAATTTGTCTGAATCATTCAAAGTATAAGCCACTTTGATTGGTCCATCATTCAAATTAGATTTTGATAGAAGAAATTCATTATCATAAACCCTTTTGACCGGCGAACTCGGACTCCTTTCTGACGAACTCGGACTTTCAGACTTAGACTCCGACTTTGACTCTTCATCCGTATCTAACACCTGATCGACAACTTTCTTTACTAACTCAGACTCATGATCAGTGTCAGACGCTGTGAATGTAACATCAATATTGTCTGGTAATTCATCAATGATTTCAGACTTTAACTTGATGTTGACTGCCTTTTTTAGACGCTCCTCATTAGGATTCCTGGGAGAATAAGTTTCATGGATAGGGGGCGGACATCTGTTATACTTGACACTTGGTTTCTTACCAGTATCAGTATCTTCAGTCTTTTTATCCATGAACGCTTCCAGACCTGCAACAGTAGGATAAACACGATCAATCAGATAATCACACGTAGTATAACTCAACAGTAATCGTTTAATCCTTTCACTTTCAATCTTTTCAAGCTCCAGCTCCTTCTTCAGATTGGCACAATCTTCAATATAATCATTAATAACACTCTGCTTTGTCATTAATGTTGCGCTCATTTTGTCATTTGCTTTTTCAATTTCTGAATTTGTTCTTTTCAAACTATCAACTGTCCTATTCAGCACATCGTACGACTCCTTCACATACTTCACATCAGACAGTAAATCTTCTTTTATCTTTTCTAACTCAGCAATCTTCATATCTTTCTCCTCACAATCTTTGCAAGATTCTGAACACTTCATACATGATTTTTCAACTTCAACCAATTTTTCAACTAACTTCTCAACTTCAACGACTTTTTCTATCTCGACAAGTTTCTCTACCTCGACCAATTTTTCAATTTTGACTATTTTTTCAACTTCAACAAGTTTTTCAATTTCAACAATCTTTTCGATCTCGACAATCTTGTCAACAACTTTCTCTACTTCAACAATTTTCTCCACAACTTTCTCAATCACTTGATCAACATTTGCTTCTCCAGCTTCTGTCTTTGTCTTTTCATCAGCTAGCCTTCTTGCTGCTTCCAGCTCTTTCTTCAATCTTGCAATCTTCTTTTGATACAGCATCTCCATTTTATCTGCAAAAAACAAATTAAAACTAGTAGGATCAATGCCTTTTCTAGCTCTGTTGAGATGTTCTTCTTCATCATCGGTATCCACATCACTTCCAAGATCTGAAAAAATCGGGATTCTTTTCTGATTAGTCTCATCTTCACCCTGAATTCTTGCAACAC
Source organism: Helianthus tuberosus (assembly GCA_030545235.1). Classification (NCBI taxonomy): domain Eukaryota; kingdom Viridiplantae; phylum Streptophyta; class Magnoliopsida; order Asterales; family Asteraceae; genus Helianthus; species Helianthus tuberosus. Next base: position 67,602,314 of record CM060360.1, read on the forward strand.
AAGCTGAACCAGGTATGTATTTGTCTCAATTAAATCCTTCAGCAACAAATTCATCATCTTGATGGATAAGTAAAGCTTTCTTCTTTCCATCTTCAATAGCATGACCATGTGCAGTTTGTGGTTGTTGAGCAATCTGATGAAAAATTGATTTCTGATAATAATTGTTCTTTTCTTGATTTCTGGTTGCTTCTTTGCTTTTGCACTCTCTTTTAAAATGTCCTTTTCCTTTGCAACGGAAACAGGTAACTTTCGATTTGTCAAATCCCAACTGAGAGGTAGCCATTCCTCGAAATTCGTCTCTACCAGTAATCTCTTGAAACTTTTCAGCTCTCCTCCATGCACTTGCTAAACACCATTTGATATCCATCAGCTCAAGTTCTTCAGCATCAATTTGGTCGTAATCCTCTTTGGTAAGCATCGGATTCCCAATCTTCCCACCGATCAAACTTTCGTAAGATTCTAACATAGCAACCAGTGATGCCATATGTTGCTTGGCAACTTCCGGAGACAAATTCTGACCATTTTGAATGTTTAATGTAACATTGCACTGAAGATGTGTTGAATTTTGTCGTTGAGAAGTTGATGTTGCGCTATTTGGATCAAAACTTGAAAATGATGAAGAAAATCCATCACTTTGATTCGTATTACTAATCTTTGTTCCAGATGAGCTGTCAGCACTAAAACCAGTTTGAATCTTTGGACTATGGCTGGGAGTGGCCTCAAACTTGTTACCTCTGTAATACAAACTGACATCTTGTTTTGCATTTGGATTCGTCATTATAGCAGTCTTTTGAATATCCAGCTCTTGTTCCTCAATCTTCTGGATAAACTGTGCCAAGTTCATACTCTCAGTCTTCCTTATGAGTTTCACAATCATCAGATAAGTTCCCCACTTCTGTTGGGGTAATGCCTCTGCTAACTTATCAACCCACTCATCATCATCTTTCTGAATATCCAATCTTTTCATTTCTAGTACCAGATGACAGTATCTATCTATTGTTTCCTTTGTGGTTTCATGATCAAATGCAGTAAATATGTCAAAGGACTTCTTCAATAAAGCCTTTTTGTTTTTGATCATATCAGCACTCCCTCGGAATTTCTGAAGTAAAGCTTCCCAGATTGATCTAGCAGTTCCATTATGTTGAAGTAAGACAAAGATGTCTTCTTTAACTGCTTGCTGTAAAATGCTGATCATCATCTTCTCACTAGTGTATTTCAACTTATCAGCTTCAGTAAAATCATTGAAACCCTTTTCCAACCCACGTCCATTCTTTGGTTTCTCGTAATCTTTCAGTAAAGAACACCAAGCATCGAATCTGTAAGCCTGAACCCAATTCTCAAAACGGTTTTTCCAACCCTGAAAATCCTCAATATACATCAACTTTGGCGGTTTTTGATGAGTTCCCGTTTCATTTTCACTATATAAATTTTCTGCAGCAGTAACGGGAGCGACTGGTGTGGCAAAAGCATTGTAGAATTCCTCTTCCATGTCTTCAGAAAATTTGATATACTTTGGCAAAACACCTTGTATGACAAACAAATAAAACACAATCAGTTCAAAGACTTATCAATTAATAGAATAAGACTAGTACTCGAACTGAAAAATATTCTGTGCGGACTGAAAGTTGACACACTGTGCGAACTGCTATGACCCGGAACAAATTCAACCGACTCTTTCCAATGACCTTGCTAAACCACACAACCTTGAATGAGTTTGAATAATTCAAAACAAATTTGGTCGATAACAATTTCACCAAATCAATTCTATTTGACCTAAATGCCAACCACTAAAATGACAAGTTCAATTCTCGAGACCATAACTTTTACACATATCCATTATTCCGACAAACATCACATGTATCAACTTATAATGATTGGGTCGCACATAACGTTTGGTTGTATGCAATTCTTGAGATTAACAAATGACTGACAATATTAACTGTGATCACATGGGCCGATTATTTATAATGGCTGAGTAAACAATTGGCTGACAACAACTTTCAACTTTTCACTCTATGAATTATCATTGGACCGTTCAATAACACTATGCCGACAACTTCAATACCCAAAATTCAAATCTGACTTGACCGATGAACTGAATTTGGCTGACAACAATACACTATAATTGGACCTCAAATTATCATTCTGTGGACCACAACTATGTCACATGGGTCGGAACAACTTTTGCCGATAACATATCTGAACATGCAATCTGACACAATCACATGAATCGATGAATTACTATATCACATGCAGATTGTTGTTTCCAATTTACTGACAAATATTCACGTGATAACCCTGTTCAATGACCGACACAATTATTTCAACAACTATCCTGGAGCGAAATCAGAACTTCACTAAGAGCGGAATCACAATGTACTTATGAGCGGAATCACGATGTATTCAAGAGCGGAATCACGATGTATTCAAGAGCGGAATCAAATGTTTACAGGAGCGGAATCAGAAATTTGACAACTAGGAGCGAAATCAACATCAAGTTTAGGAGCGGAATCACAGATTTGGCAGCCAAGAGCGAAATCAACAGCAAGTTTAGGAGCGGAATCAGACTTTCAAGAACGAAAACAGGAATGATCATTACGAGCGGAATCAACTCGGAGTCCATTTTGGTCCATTTTTTAAGTCGATTTTAGCTATGAAACTTTCAAGGATTTGTCTATGTCCAATTTTAAACAATCTGTGAAAATTTGAACCGATTTTGACCGTGAAATCTTGAATTTTTTTAAAGAAAGTGTAGAAAAACAGAAATTTTCAAGCTGAATCGTATAGAACTCCTCGTCCTGAGCTCTGATACCACTTGTAGGATCGAGTTGCGACACAAACGAGTCGTTCGGAAGAGTTCAAATCTGTTTCAGAGGCGGAAACTAAGAAACGGATGTAAAAACAGCTTGATACACTTTAAACCTCTTTTATATTCGATTTACAATGTTTACAATCAGAGGAAAAACCGGCAGCACCTCGGTATCACTTGGCTATCTCTGTTACAAATGACAAGAACATACCCCTATTTATACTTGTCTTGATTTCGCTCATAGAGGCATAAGACCATAAGAGCGAAATCAGACTTGACATAAAAGCGAAATCAGATTTAAGTCCATATAAGCGAAATCACAAAATTCCTTTGAAGCGAAATCATAATTATAACAATCTGATTTGAGAAATGCTTTTGTCTTTTGTGATGATGTCACCATTATGATGTCATCTTTGAATATGATGACATCATGCTGAATCATATCCGCAACGAACCGAAGACTTGATATAAGACGAATTCGACAGATGTAGTGCACCAACACCAACAGCAACTTGAGAGTGTTTGCAAGGATTTGGGTGAGTTAAAATGAAGGAATAGGGTGTCAATTTATAGATTCGAATGAAAATTAGGGTTTCCAATATTTTCGGATGGATGGACTTGGTACGGATCAGTAGACTCCGTTCGTACAGATGGACCTATTCCATCGGTACGAACCCACTGATTTTTGATATTTCGAGTTTCAAGTTTTATTATTTTACGTGTTTTAATCGGTTTTTTGAGTACTAAGCATCAATGTGTATCGTGAAATCAAGAATCATGCATAACATTGCGTTCAAAATGTGAATTATGATTACAAGTTTTGCACATAAGTTTAACATGAATAACATGAATATGATTAAAATAATTGCGTTTTCATTGTCATCAATCGTCTCGGATTACAAATTGAATCGAAATAGATTACAACGAGAGTACAAGTGTCTAAAAATGGAAAGTACAACAATACTTGCAAAAATCAGGAAGGTACAAAAATGCGGAGCGTTAAAGTCTCCCATACTTTAGGAGATTTCGTCCTCGAAATCAAAGAGGAAGGCTGAATGAAGAGTTGTGGATGCTTGGTCTTCATCTCGCTCTCGAGTTCCCAAGTGAATTCGGCACCACGCTTTCCTTCCCAACGAACCTTGGCTATGGGAATTCGACTGCACCTGAGTTGCTTGGTTCCTCTATCCATGATTTCGACCAGGTTTTTCCACAAAGTGAAGAGTCTCGTTGATTTGCAAGTCATCGATAGGCACTTGAAGTCCTTCATCAGCTAGGCACTTCTTAAGGTTTGAGACGTGAAACGTTGGATGAACGTTACTAAGTTCCTGAGGTAAGTCGAGTCGATATGCCACTTTACCAATCCTCTCGAGTATCATGAAAGGACCAACAAATCGTGGGGCAAGTTTTCCCTTTTTACCAAAATGGATTACTCATTTCCAAGGAGATACTTTGAGTAACATATGATCACCAACATTAAACTCCAAAGGTGTCGCAGCCCCCAACCCCACCCCGGGAGCGAGCGCCACGAGCACGAGCTGGTGGTATCAGTGCTTATTATGTTGGCAGCGGAATTAAAACATCAGGATCGTAGTTAGGAAATAAATTCAGAGTTTGCAAAACACCAACTTTTTATAATTAAACAAATAGGCTAAAACCCATATTCCATTTATAATTATTTATAGGGATAAACCCTAGTTGCTGAAAACATAATTTCTTCGTTTATTCAGGTAACTTATAGCCACTTTATTTAAGCCTTCAGTGCTCCATAGCTGGTTTCTAATAGCTTCACATCAAATTACCTGAAACGGATTTTAAAAATATTTTGTCAATAAGAAATACTGGCGAGTACATTCCATTTTGTAATAAGACACATTGTTATAACTTTACAGTATTAGGGGGAATTACAGTGTATTTTTCTATCAATTATTCAACACAGTATATGACTTGGGACACTCCCCTGTGCTTGTGGTTATATTACTTTGGGTCCTATCACCCAACAGTAATGGTTCCTGTCACACCCTTGGTGACTGTGGACTAGTAATGTATAAAAAACCCCAACTACTGGCAATAATTATAGATTACAAAGACTTAATCCCTGTAAGTATAACTGAAAAACATTTGAGGTTTTGTAAAGTAATTTGGTAAAAAGAGAGAATGACTCACATTGTAACTTAGGTTTTTCTATAAGCTTCCTGGAAATATTTTTGGATAATCTTCTTGAGTTCCTATTAAAAATATACAATGTGCGTGCATTAGTATAATAACCCAATTCAACTTTATCAATACGTCACGAGACAGAACCCCAACTTAGTTTACAAAGCATAGCCTTTATCAGCCAGTGCTTTGGCATCAGTTGCTGGGTTCAAAATCGATCGGACAGGGTATCGAATCAGTTATCAGTGGTTAAAATACTTACAACGGGGCAGAGCTTCTTTTAGGGGGAATATAACTAATATTTTCGAGTTAGAAAGCTTGAGAGAGAAAGAGACATAAACGATTTGAAACTGTCGAATGTCTGCTCTATTTATAGCTGAATTTGGATCTCTCGCGCCCCGCGACCGGTCCCCCGTTCCCCTCTCCCGGCCCGCGAGAGCACCCTAGCTATGCGTAGGGTTGGCCAGTCACCACTATAGATCTGCCACGTGTACGACACGTGGCACCAGGGGTGTCCGGCAAGTTATGAGTCTCTCGCGCCCCGCGAGAGACATATGCTTCATCTGTCGCGGCCCATGACGGACATAAAAACATTATTTTTTTCATTTTTTAATTAAATTAATGATACGCGACTTTGGTTTTTCGGTTATGGGGTGTTTTAAGGCATTTTTTAGGGTTGTTATATCCTCCCTACCTTGTTTTAAATCTTGTCCTCGAGATTCACTGGAATAGGTAAGGATACTTCCTTATCATTTCAGATTCTAGTTCCCATGTGTATTTTGGTCCTCTCTTTGAATCCCATTTTACTTTGACCAGATCTAATCTTTTATGTTTGAGATTCTTGACCTTTCTATCTTAAATCTGTATCGGTTTCTCTACAAACTTAAGCTTTTCATTTACCTCTATGTCTTGAAGAGGTATCACCAATGATTCATCTGCTAAACATTTCTTCAGATTACATACATGAAATACGTCATGTATTCCTGCCATTTCTTTGGGTAACTATAGCTGATAAGCTACTGGCCGTATGCATTTGATAATTTCAAAAGGTCCAACATACCTTGGGCTTAGCTTTCCCCTCTTACCAAATCTTACAACTCCTTTCCATGGTGATACTTTTAATAGTACCTTGTCTCCAACTTGAAATTCCAATGATTTACGCCTGTTATCTACATAACTCTTTTGACGGTCTCGTGATGCTTTTAGTCTTTCCTTGACTTGAATAATTTTGTCAGTAGTTTCTTGTACAATCTCAGGTCCTGACAGTTGCTTTTCTCCAATTTCTTCCCAACATACTGGTGTTCGGCATTTCCGTCCATATAGTGCTTCAAATGGTGCAGCATTGATGCTGGTATGATAGCTATTGTTGTAAGAAAATTCTATTAAAGGTAAATGTTCATCCCAATTTCCTCGAAAGCTTATTATACAGGCTCAAAGCATATCTTCCATAGTTTGGATTGTCCTTTCACTTTGTCCATCTGTTTTAGGATGAGCGGTGCTTAAATTTAGTCTACTTCCCATTGCTTTTTGAAAACCTCTCCAGAAATGAGATGTAAAGCGACTATCTCTGTCGGATACAATAGATAAAGGAATTCCATGTCATCAAACTATTTCATTTACATATAGCTTAGCTAATTGTTCCATGCTGAAAGTTTCTTTCATTGGTAAGAAATGCGCTGATTTAGTCAATCTGTCCACAATCACCCAGATTGTGTCATTACCTTTTTGTGTCTTGGGTAACTTGGTAACAAAGTCCATTGTTATCAATTCCCATTTCCAAATTTTCATTTCCAATTGTTGAAGTAATCCTGAAGGTTTCTGATGTTCAGCTTTAACCTGTGAACATGTTAAACATTTAGCAATGTACCTTGCTATGTCCTTCTTCATTCCTATCCACCAGAAATTTTTCCTTAAGTCCTGATACATCTTGTCACTTCCACGATGCATCGTATACTTGGATTTATGAGCTTCTTCTAAAATTTGGTTTCGTAGGTTTCCTTGGATAGGTATCCAAATTCTTTTCTTATGGAATCTCCAAATCCCATCTGCTCCTTTTTTCTAATTCTTTAATCATTCCTTTTAACCCTTCAGCATCATCCTTGATTGCTGTTTCCTGTGTCTTTCTCACTTGTTCATTTAAATCTACTTGCAGGTTTAATCTGAGAGCACGCACCCTTTTTGGCTTCTCATGGTGCTTTCAACTTAAAGTGTCAGCTACTACATTAGCTTTTCCTACATGATATAATCGCTAAGGATTTTCATCCAACGTCTTTGCCTCATGTTCAATTCCTTTTGCCCGAAAGCATATCTTAAACTCTTATGATCTGTGAAGACAATGAACTTACTGCCATAAAGATAGTATCTCCAAATCTTAAGGGCAAAAATTATCGCTCCTAACTCTAGATCTTGTGTCGTATAATTCTCTTCATGCTTCTTAAGTTGTCTAGAGGCATATGTAATGACCTTTTGACGCTGCATCAACACACATCCAAATCCTAATTTAGATGCATCACAATAGACTACAAAGTCTTCAGTTCCTTTTGGCAAAGCAAGAATTGGTGCGTTAGTTAATCTTTGCTTCAAAATCTTGAATGCTTCCTTTTGTTTTGGTCCCCATTCAAACTTAACTGACTTGCAAGTTAGTTTGGTTAATGGAATGGTTATTCTAGAAAAATCTTGAATGAAACGTCTATAGTATCCTGCCAGTCCAAGAAAACTTCTTACTTCTGTTGGTGATTCAGGGACTTTCCATTTAGTAATAGCTTCAATCTTTGTAGAATCTACATGAATTTCTTCATTGTCACACCCCGACCACGTAGAACATACAAAACGTGGCGGAAACGTCGGGGAGTGTTGTAACAGAATTAATTATTTCATAACCATGGCATTCAAAGTTGTATTTTATTTATTAAACAAGAGTGTTATATTGTCTTAAACAGGAAACAAAGAGTTCAGAACATAATTAAACTAGTCTATCTTCATTTTTAGTCTCTAAGGCACAGGTCCGCCCTAGTGTCACGATCATCATCCTACGCAATAGCTCCTGAAAACACATGTGAAAATAGGTACGTCAGCATAAAAATGCTTGTGAGATACATAGGATTTGTGAAAAGAGGATTCATGACTTAAGTTTAGAAAAAGTTGTTTAACAAAAGTCAGTCATGAACCTTGTAAATTGTTTTGTTTTGTTTTGTAAATCATTCAAAAAGTGATGATATGTATAAATAAGAGAATAATGTAAGGTTAAATGAATAACCAAGTAAAATGAGTTTGTATAAGATAAGTTGTTTTGTAAATCAATGTCTTGTGAAGATAAGTTGTTTATGTAAAACGTAATATGTCAAATATTGAAATGATTTAAGTAACGCTGCGACATGTAATATTATACAAACACTTATATATAGGAAGTACCAGCGGTGTATCCACCATGTTTGTATCATATTACACACGCCTCGTTACTCAAATCACTTGCTCAAACCAACCACCAATGTAAATTGTTTATGTATAAATGAATTGTCATGTGTTAATGTGTAAACCATATCGAAATGTCTATGTCCAATGTAAACCACTAAATGTGTATATCAATGTCAAAATGTTTATGTTTAATGTAGATCATGTAATGTGTACCCAAGAATATCATGTATGGTAAGTGAAATATATCAACTAAACCATATGTAAAATGCACAAAAACAAGGTATTGAAGTAAAACATGGTTTAAATCAAAGTTATGTTTTGTGGAACAAATGCATGCTATACTGATACAAACATTTATGCGGTATGTGAAAATGCATACATCCAAGCCTTGAGACTGTGGCGATAAAACCTTAAACAAATTAAAGGTTTATCTAAGTTATGTGTATCGAATTCGGTCATTCCTTCCAATCCAAACAAACCCAGGATTTCAGGAACGGGAGTTGTCAATTCCTATGGTACCACTACCTACTAACGAATGGCGTAGCTAATGTTAATGAATGTATTGTTCCATGTTAAACAACCCAAATGTCATACCAAAATGTAAGCATGTGATGAAAACAACTGTACTAAGTACGCACACAATGGGCATACATAGCATGAAATGTAATGTAAAGCAATGTACTAAGTACGCACACAATGGGCATACATAGCATGAAATGTAATGTAAAACAACGTACTAAGTACGCACACAATGGGCATACATAGCATGAAATGTAATGTAAAACAATGTACTAAGTACGCACACAATGGGCATACATAGCATGAAATGTAATGTAAAACATGTACTATAATGTACTAACGAACATAGCAGGTATATGATGTGAAAACATGGAAAGCTTGAAAGTAACAAGTAGGCACATGTGTTTCACCCCAAAACAGTTTGGAAAACAGTAAAAGAGGGGTCTATGTACTCACTTGAGATTGCTCAGAAGTCCTAAGATAACCACCAAGCAATGCTAGAGATCACGGAATCAAACGGCACCTAATATAGGTAACTATGTTAATATACCGGACCTAAATCGGAAGATCGGATAGAATGCGGGTTCGTAAACCAAACGAGTATGGAGACTCATGTAATATGGTTTAACAAAGCCTACATACTAAATGAAACCTAACATAAGTGCTTACGACCCATTACGACCCGTTTAGGTAGCTTATGCTACTTTAACGCGTCGTTCGCGTGAAACGCGTTCGGACCGCTTACCTAGTCCTATGACAAGTAATATATGCCTTAACATGTCTAATATTGTCGCCAAATCAGTTTAGATGTCAAAAGTTATGTCACATATGTTTAAAATGAATTTTGGCATTAAAGGGGTATTTTGGTAATTTACCTAAGGCATATAAACTACCTATCATACAACTAACTAAACGTCGTGACTGTTTTGGTCAAAAATTACCGAAGCAATTAAGTGATCAAATTAGTAAAGTGAGGTAGTGTGCTAAAAATGTGTATTGAAAATATGCTTGTTAAGTTATTTAGAAAATCAGTATTCAGGATACGGCTCAGGATATTGAGCTGTATCTATGATCAAACTATGAGCAAAAGTAAAGTAAACGACACGAGATGTACGAGGAAAGCCCTTGATCGATCTAGATCGCCGGCATAAAACCTCGGGAGCTGACAATCGCAGCTGCCTTGTTCTTCTTATTACTTCAAACGTCAGGATACAGTGCAGGATGTGGTGCGGATCGACTATGTGTTACAATGAAATTTGAATACAAGTGTGGTGTTTGCAATGAGCTAGAGAGTGAAAGTGTTCGAGAGTGTAAGTGTAAATTGTGTGCCTTAAACTGATCCGCCCCCATCTATTTATAGTAAAGATAATATAACAAACTATCCTAAACTTCCGGGATCCACCGAATATTCCTTAATCGAACGTTGTAGACCTGGTCTTTCGGGTTCAACGTCTCTCCTTCAACAAACACGTCCGAGTCTTGAGGAGAAGAAGTCCACTTGACCGTTAGCAAGTTTCAGCCTTTAACCTGCACGTGGTTAATTCGATAAACCTCAGGATATCGCCCAAGATGTTAGCAATATCCTCTTCCAGCATCCTGGTCACAAATAAACAAATAAAGGCAGGATATTGGTCAGGATATGTATGCTTAGAAAATGAGCCATAACAATTGTCCCCAAATATATCAGTTGAGATACCAATCCAACGGATATATTTCAAAAGTTTCACCTCATAACTTAAGGCAATTAATACGACTAGACCCTTGAAATGATAGCGGTGCAACTTCCAAAGCATTATTTACTCTTTACCCCCCTATATTCATCCTATATTAACCGAGGGACTCCTTATTACGGTTATCCTTATCTTCAAGCGGACATCAGGTATTTTCCTTTCTATCCTTCTTTCTTGAATCTCTTTTAGTTTGCTCAATACTTTTCATGGCACCACGAACGAAATCCCGATCAGACCGACCGGCCTCAGCCCTCGTAAGTCAAAACCTTATTCGCAACCCATCAAAGGAAGTCTGCTGTTTCAACAATGCCGACATCGCTGCTCTTAAAGATTCCGGTGCCTTCCCCACCGGAACAGTCTTTCGCCCTTTCGACCGGGAAGCCCGATCGGACGCGTCATCCGACGAGTGGGTTTGTTTTTTCGCTTACCCTTTCTCTCTGGGACTCCGGTACCCGTTTCCACCCTATATCTCTAGCTTTTTCGACCTCACCGGCCTTAGTTACGCCCAGGTTATGCCAATGGTCTGGCGAGTCTTGATAGTGCTGGATCAAATCAAGTCTCGTCATTTTCCCAACCTGTTTATTGAAGACCTCCCTATAGCATACCGGTTGAGATCCCACGGCAATCACCGTTTTCTTCTGTTTTCTACCTCCAAGAACCCTCTGGTTCTTAAAGCCACCAAGAACGAGGATCGATGGCGACGAAAATTCTTTTTTGTAAAAAGAGACTCTATTGTTAAGGGTTTCGATCTACCGGTTAAATGGTTAACCAAGGGTAGGATTTAGGGTTTTAGGAATATCCCCAATTATATCTTCAAACTGTATCCCGGACTTATATCCTGATGTTTTTATGCAGCGAATTTCAGAGATTTAGTGCCTCCCAGTGCAGAATCCGAATCCAAGATCAATGAAATCTACCGTCTACCTGCCAGTGAAAGAACTTTCTCCCTGTCTCTTACAGATTCAAGCCAGAAATCAAGCTCAGAAATGTCTGGTAAGCACATTCTCAGCATATATTAATTATTTTTCAAAAGTATGATGAGTTTAAGGATATCTTCCCTTGTGTAGTACCAGTCGTCAACCTTGAAGGTTTCGAACTTGACGAGTTGGATTGCTACTCCAGCCTCGCACCCATCAAACAAGAATCCAAGCCAAAGCCGTCTGCTACACCAAAGCCTACCTCCTCGAAGACTGTTTTTGCTCCCAAAGGCCCTCCGGCATCCAGGACCCGGGCATCCAGCTCTCGGAAGAGAAAGGAGACGGACTCCCCAGCTGTTTCTGAAACATTCTCTCTCGAGAATCATGGGTTCAACGAAGCCACCTCATTCCTCAAACAGGTAGAATTTTCTTTTCGATATCCTGCACAAGTATGTTAGTCCTTATTCTGCTTATTTTTTTTTACATCAATACCTGTGTCTTTATCGATAGGGTCTGGATCGTCTTATGCACTTGTATGAAGACGCTTGCGGGCTTAACAAGATGTTGGAGATCAGGCTGGAGAAAGCTGAGGCCACCATAGCTGACCAAGGAACTATTGCAGCTGCTAAATCCCAACATTATGAAGACAAATACAAGGCAATGATCCGGGATCACCAAGCTACCCTCCACAAAGCCAACGAGGATGCTCAAGCCAAACTAGATGCCGCCCTTCTCCAATACCAGCAGAATATGAGTTCATATAGGGATAGCCTCAAAGCATCCGTGGTCGTCTCTCTTCTCCAAGCCAGGATAAGGATGGCTTACGAAGCTAGGGATTTGGGCTTCGAATGCCCCTCCTGGAATATAAAGGCTTGGGAGGAGAAACTTCAGGATCTCGGAGGTCATCCCGTTGCTCATCCTACAAAGCATGCTGGTGAAGAGCCCTCTAAGGCGGCTGAAGAAGTGACCAATGCTGATGATGATGCTGAGAAGAATCCTGAGGCTGATGCTGGGGCGAATGCTGGGAAGGAGGTTGCTGATCAAGAAGGTGCTGCTTCTTAGGCAGCGGAGTGGGCGATGATGGATATACGTGCCAAGGCCGGAGCCCACTTTTAAATTTCATGGTTGTGGTTGTATAAACAATTTACTTTTCCTGTCTTCGAACAATTTACATTTCCTGCATCAGAACAATATGATGACCAAAGGTGGATGGGTCCTAGGTTTTAGGATGAAGCCCTTGGTCATCGATTAGTATAATTTGTTTTGAACGTGGTAACGGTTGTAGGTGGACAGGTCCTGTTTTGAGATAGATCCTCCAACCGTTACACAAGTATGGTAGAAACTAATTGTGCTTTTGGTGGATGGGCCTCGGTTTAAGGTGAAACCAAAAGCACAACTTTTGACTTGTTAATAATATAACTATCTTTTGCCTTATTTGCTGTTGCCTTGCATTACTTAATGTAACTCTTAACTTTGTAAAATTTTGTATTATTATCTCATGAAAATATCCTGATCAATATGCTCAGCGATATATTGTAAAAACTTTTTATTAGATAGAACTTCCAAACATTCCTTCAACTTTGTAGAAAGTTTTTGAAAAACAATCTATTTTTCCAAAACCAGTTTATGATAATACTTAAATGATCAAAGTTCCAAACTAATACTAGTTTCAAACACCTTAATCAAATATCCTGAAAAGGACTTTGAGAATATATCAGGATACTTGACCTTTTATAAAACATAGTGTTACTAAAAACTTAGATGATGTTTACAAAGGAAAGATCATACCCGGAGTAGTATATAACCCTATTATTAAACCTCAATCTCCTTGAAACTTTTCCAATGAAGATGTCCCCTATGTGAGATATTTAACATACTAGTTTCGAGCTTTAGCCTTTGAGCTTTACATCACTGCCTTGGTAGGAATGTCCCCTGTGTACAATGTCTTCAAACACTTAGAAATCTTCTAAATGTCAATTTCCATCGTATAGGCAATTTTTTAGATCCCAAGGGTAAAACCCAAGGATGTACTGGAGATAAATCCCTTGTATCCTGGGGAAAATCCCAAATTTTCATGCGCTACAGGCGGGAGTGTATAAACTCCAAGACTTAGAAAGGTGAAAACCTTTAAACCTTAGAGAGTATGAAAATACCCTTTCGTGAGAGAGGGTGATCAATCCTCATATACCTTTAGGATTCAGGATATAGCCAACAGTAACGAAATTGTCAGCCACTTTTACATGGACTGGTCCCACCACCTTGAACTATCCCTGAATAACTTGCGCTCCAGGCGGGGTGTTTAAACCCAATTCGGAAGAAAGGTGAATACCTTTAAACCTGTGAAGGGATCAGGATCCCTTATACGTGAGAGAGGGGGCCAATCCTCTAATCTTTCGAGTTATCCTGAGTACATATCCTGGAGCTATATCCTGAAACATATCCTGAAAAACAATTGTAAACTAAGGTGGGTGTTAGCTTGGCTAACACCCCTCCGATGCTTAAGTCAGTATTGGGTTACAAAGAACAAATTAAACCAAACATATTTAAAAAAGGTAGAATTTATACCATCCTGAGTTAGAAATTAAATTCTAAACTCACTTGAAATAGAACTTAAGGTGTATAGCATTCCAAGATCTCGGTAGCATATCCCCCTCCATATTCTTGAGTCTGTATGCTCCTTTCCCTGCTTCAGATTCAACTTCATATGGTCCTTCCCATTTTGGAGCTAACTTGCCATCGGCAGGATTAGTAGTATTCTGAAAAGCCTTTCTTAACACCCAATCTCCAATCTTAAATCTTCTGGTTCTAATATTCTTGTTATATGCCCTGGATATTCTCTGTTGATATGCTGCCATCCTTAGCCTTGCCGCATCTCTCTTCTCATCTATAGTGTCTAAATCCTGACTCAAGGCTTCAGGATTCTGCTCAGGATCACTTAGGGTAGATCTTGCAGTAGGTATTGTCATTTCCGTTGGAATCATTGCTTCTGCTCCAAATACCAAGGAAAATGGGGTTTGGCCTGTTGCATTCTTTACCGTTGTCCTATCAGCCCATAAAACAAAGGGTAATTCTTCTGCCCATCTTCCTTTTTTGGCTCCAAGCCTTTTCTTTAAATTATTGACAATTATCTTGTTTGAGGATTCTGCTTGTCCATTCGCTTGAGGATGTACTGGAGTAGATGTTATCATTTTGATTCCCCAACTCTTGCAAAAGTCAGTAGTTGTCTTGCTTATAAACTGAGAACCATTGTCACAGATTATCTCGGCTGGTACTCCGAATCTGGTCAGGATATTCCTCTTTATGAAGGATACTACTTCTTGGTCTCTAACTTGAACAAATGCTTCAGCTTCAACCCACTTAGAGAAATAATCCGTCATTGCTAGCATAAAGACTTTTCCTCCCGGAGCTTTTGGTAGCTTTCCCACTATATCCATACCCAACTTCATAAATGGCCAAGGGGAAACAATAGGATATAATGGTTCAGCAGGTTGATGCAGTATGTTACTATGTCTTTGACATGCGTCACATCTTCGAGCATATTCTGCGGCATCTTTTCTCATTGTTGGCCAATAATATCCTGTCCTTAATACTTTTGAGAATAACGACCTGCCCCCAGTATGGTTACCACAATCCCCTTCATGTATATCCTGAAGTACTTCTTTGGCTTCAGGATCCTCCAAGCACCTCAAATACGGTCCTGCAAGAGATTTCTTGTATAAAATATTATTTATAATAGTGAATCGTGATACCTTCATCCTAAATGCCTTAGGATTTTCAATTCCAGGGATGTGTCCTTCTTTGAGATATCTCATGATTGGAGCCGTCCAGGATTCAGGATCCTCTTCAGGATGCTCTGCTCCAGGATCCTGAATACCCGCTACTTCTTTATCCTGAGGATTCGTTGCAGGATATAAGACATGTAATATTGGTATTTGGGTCCCTTCAGGTATCCTGACCGATGATCCCAAATTTGCTAAGGCATCCGCTTCAGCATTATCCTCCCTTGGTACCTGTTCAAGTATAAAAACATCGAAATATCCTGCTAATTTTTTGAGAATATCGAGATATTCGATTAATTTCTCACCCTTAACTGCATAGGATCCATTAAAATGGTTAGTAATTAACAAAGAGTCAACATATACTTGCAAATTTTTGATACTCATGCTCTTAGCCAACTCTAATCCTGCAATTAAAGCCTCGTACTCTGCTTCATTATTAGTAGCAGGAAATTCACACCTAATAGCCT
This sequence comes from Helianthus tuberosus, assembly GCA_030545235.1. NCBI lineage: Eukaryota > Viridiplantae > Streptophyta > Magnoliopsida > Asterales > Asteraceae > Helianthus > Helianthus tuberosus. Next base: position 67,618,103 of record CM060360.1, read on the forward strand.
GGGTAATATGTCCCCCTGTGGCAATTTTAGTAGTATTCCTAATCCTACTCCTCTTACATTAGATGCACCATCAGTATATAATGTCCAGGATCCTGAGGATTCTCCTAACTGTTGAACTTCTAAGTCTACCTCGTCCTGAATGTCACTACTAAAATCAGCCACAAAGTCAGCTAAAACCTGAGACTTTATGGCATTTCTAGGTTCATATACTAAATCATAAGCACTCAGCTTTACCGACCACTTAGCCATTCTGCCTGACATTTCTGGCTTCCTAAGTACATTTTTAACAGGATAATTTGTTTTAACATGAATCCTATGTGTCTCGAAATAATGTCTAAGCTTTGTCGATGCCATGACTAGAGCTAATATTAATTTTTCTAAATGAGAATACCTAGTTTCAGCATCTAACAAACTTTTACTAACATAATAAACAGGATATTGCTGACCTTCATGGTCTTTTATAAGAACGGCACTTACAGCATTCCCTGATACAGCAAGGTATAGGGATAGTGGTTCACCATTTTCAGGCTTCATCAATAGAGGTGCGGTTGAAAGATATTGCTTTAAATCCTGTAGGGCCGCTTCATGCTTCTCACCCCACTCGATTTTTTTGTTCTTCTTCAGGATATCATAAAAATCTTTGCATTTCTCTGAGGATCTTGAGATAAATCTGTTTAATGCTGCCACTCGCCCCGTTAATCGTTGAACATCCTTCATATTTGAGGGCGATTTAATATCCAAGATGGCTTTAATATGCTCCGGGCTCGCTTCTATCCCCCTTTTTGTCACCATATATCCAAGAAACTTTCCTGCCCCCACTCCGAAATGGCATTTAGCAGGATTCAGCTTCATGTTGTATCGATCCAGGATATCAAATGCTCCCTTGATATCCTGGAGGTGATCCTCAGCCTTTTTAGATTTCACCACCATATCATCGATATATACCTCCATGGTGTCCCCCAGTTTGTCTTTGAACATCATGTTTACCAATCTTTGGTATGTTGCACCTGCATTTTTCAAACCAAAAGGCATAGCTGTATAACAATAAATACCTGTTGGTGTCATGAAGGCAGTATCTTCCTGGTCAGAAGGCTCCATTTGGATCTGTTGAAATCCTGAGGATGCGTCCATGAAGGTCAGCATTTCATGCCCGGCAGTGGCATCTACCATTGCATCAATGTGGGGAAGAGGAAATGGATCTTTAGGACAAGCTTTGTTCAAGTCTGTGTAGTCCACACAAACTCTCCATTTCCCATTTTTCTTCTGTACTACAACCACGTTTGCTAGCCACCTTGGGAACTTAACCTCTCTGATCATCCTGGACTTTAATAATCTCTCAACTTCCTCCTGGATAATCGTGTTTCGCTCAGGAGCAAACTTCCTTCTTTTTTGTTGCACAGGCTTGAATGATTTATCAATTCCAAGCTTGTGAGTGATAATATCTTTGGATATGCCTGTCATATCCTCATGCTTCCATGCAAACGTTGACATCCTGCATTTCAAAAAGTTAATTAATTGTTCTTCAATATCCTGAGGGATATTGGTCCCTACGAGCACCCAAATATCGGGATTATCCTGGTCCAGGATAATTTTCTTCACATCCTGTTCCGGATCCTCCACGATATCCTGGGCCCGCGTCTTTAATTGCTATGCTGCACTAGGTTTGGTTGAGGATTTCATCGAGGATGAGTAGCATTCTTTCGCCTCCTGCTGATCACTATCAACTTTGACAACTCCCCAAGGGGTAGGTATCTTGATGCATTGGTGATACGTTGATGGCACAGCCTTCATATAGTGAATCCACGGTCTTCCCAGTATGATGTTATAGCAGGATAGAGAATCCATCACACAGAAACGTTGTATTGAGTTGACTCCTTCAACGTATATTGGTAACTTTATCTCTCCCACTGTGTTTCTAGCCTCTCCACTGAACCCAACAAGCACGGTAGACTTTGAAGTGATATCCATTGGAGATACATTCATTCTCTTCAGAGTTTCTAGTTGGATTATGTTGACGGAGCTGCCATTATCAACCAATATCCTGCGTACAAAATGGTTAGCCACATATAACGTTATTACCAGAGCATCATGGTGAGGATCCTGGACAGTATCCCTGTCATCAGCATCAAAAGTGATCACTTTGTCAGTTGTGAGGGTAGTCATCCTGACAGGTTTGTCTCCCCTTTCGGCCTTAGCTTCCTTTGCATGTCTCTTTGCTGCCGAATACGAAGTTCCACAAATGTCAGATCCTCCCGAAATGAAGTTGATTATCTTGGCATCCGCGGGAGGTGATGCCGCTCGCTCAGGATCCTTCTCAGTATCCTGACCCTTATTCTTCTTTCTTCCTAAGAGATCTTTCAGATATCCCTTGCTTAGAAGATAGCTTATTTCTTTCCTTAGAGCAATGCAATCCTCAGTTACATGTCCGAAATCTTCGTGGAAAGCACACCATTTTGACTTATCTTTCCAGTCAGCCTTTTGTTGATTCTTTCGAGGCCACCTAGCCTTGTCTCCTAGACCTTGCATGGCATACATCAATTCAGGAATGTTAACAGAAAAGCAATATTCAGACAACTCAGGATACTCTTCAGGATCCTCATCTTCGACAGCATTCACTCTCTTGTTTTCATTTCTACCATATGGCTTAGGCCGATATGACTTGAATGAGGATTCTGACTTCCTGTTAGTTGACTCATAAGTGTTAGATGAGTTCATCCTTTCTTGCATCTTCCTGTCATCTTCCGGACGGATATATCTCAAAGCCCTGTTGCGAGCTTCGTCGAGATTCCTGCAGGGATTCATTACAAGATCCTGATAAAATTGAGAATCCTTTTGTAATCCCATCTTAAAAGCTTGCACAGCTGTTGCAACGTCAAGATGTGGGATTTCCAAGGATTCTCGACTGAATTTGTTCACATAATCCCTCAAGGATTCCTGAGGCCCTTGAGTTATCCTGTAAAGATCACTGGTTAGTTTCTCAAAACTCCGACTACAAGAAAATTGACTGTTAAATAAATTAACCAAATGAGCAAACGAAGTAATTGAGTGAGGAGGAACGTTTAACAGCCATTTTAAGGCTGATCCTGTTAGAGTAGAACCAAATCCCTTGCACAAGCACGCTTCCTTGAGCTCCGGAGGGATAGGGTTAATCTCCATTCTTTCCCTATACTGAGCAATATGCTCCTCAGGATCCGTAGTCCCATCATAAAGCTTCATGTTGGGGGTTTGAAATCTCTTTGGGATCTCAGCATCACAGATAGGATATGCAAAACGAGATATCTTGTGGCTGTCTTGGGACACTTCCGGGATCGGCTGGACCACCCCGGGTACACTAGATATCATATCCTTCAACTTCTGAAGTTCCCTAGTAAGTGCTGATGTTACACCTGTATCCTGCAAAGATCCACTATTGTTAGTAGCATGAGTATTATTATTATTTGACACGTTACCCGTTGGAGGATTTTGCCCATATCCTGAAGCATATCCTGAGCTCCTCATGGTTGACATTCTGACCGAGGAGGGTATTTCAGGAGTATGATTCTGAGGAAGGCTGGGCACAATATTCCCCCTATTATCCTCAGTATACACAGCTGAACTGAAGTTCAAAGTTCTGGGATGTAATGGAGTGACAATATCCTCAGCAGATCTGCTCGAGCCAGACTTCAGGAGTTGTATTTCCCTTAAAAGCATTTGGTTTGTTTCCTGTTGCTGCCTCATTTGTTCCTGCACACTTCCAAATAAGGTTAAAATTTCATCGTTAGAAGCTAAAACAGGAGCAGATTCCTGAACACTGCGAGTATGGATAATATCCTGAGGTCGTGAAGAGGCTGGCATCCTTGGAGGAGGTGGTGGAAGCACCGAACCAGTAGTAGCAGAAGTCATAGCAGACACAGTGAAGGAGCTCATGTTTGATCTTGAGGCCATTGTGGACAATGTAGCAAAAAGTTTTGAAAATAGAAAGCCGATTAGCGATTTTACAAAAAATTTTAGTAAAGAGAGCACCACTTGCCCCACGGTGGGCGCCAAATTGTTTTGGTCAAAAATTACCGAAGCAATTAAGTGATCAAATTAGTAAAGTAAGGTAGTGTGCTAAAAATGTGTATTGAAAATATGCTTGTTAAGTTATTTAGAAAATCAGTATTCAGGATACGGCTCAGGATATTGAGCTGTATCTATGATCAAACTATGAGCAAAAGTAAAGTAAACGACACGAGATGTACGAGGAAAGCCCTTGATCAATCTAGATCGCCGGCATAAAACCTCGGGAGCTGACAATCGCAGCTGCCTTGTTCTTCTTATTACTTCAAACGTCAGGATACAATGCAGGATGTGGTGCGGATCGACTATGTGTTACAATGAAATTTGAATACAAGTGTGGTGTTTGCAATGAGCTAGAGAGTGAAAGTGTTCGAGAGTGTAAGTGTAAATTGTGTGCCTTAAACTGATCCGCCCCCATCTATTTATAGTAAAGATAATATAACAAACTATCCTAAACTTCCGGGATCCACCGAATATTCCTTAATCGAACGTTGTAGACCTGGTCTTTCGGGTTCAACGTCTCTCCTTCAACAAACACGTCCGAGTCTTGAGGAGAAGAAGTCCACTTGACCGTTAGCAAGTTTCAGCCTTTAACCTGCACGTGGTTAATTCGATAAACCTCAGGATATCGCCCAAGATGTTAGCAATATCCTCTTCCAGCATCCTGGTCACAAATAAACAAATAAAGGCAGGATATTGGTCAGGATATGTATGCTTAGAAAATGAGCCATAACAGTGACCATAAGGTATAACCTCGGAAGGTTATTCCGTATATACTATGGTCACCTAATGTATTTGGTCGGATCCTAATGATCGACCAAGTGGGTCGGGTTCGAAGGTATAAGCGATTTATCAGATCGCTTACCCTTACGACCCTAGACAACGTGGTAATCAGTAGGCATAGTCACAAGGGACTATAACCATCGTGATTACAATCACGTTGCGAAGTTCAAACGAACTTCGCATTGACCATAAACTGGTCAATGCAGAAAGTCAAACAAAGTTTGACTTTCGGACTCGAAAAGCAATAAAAGAACGAAGGAACACTTACGAAGGGTCCCCGAATGCTAATCTAGATCAAAATAGCTCAGGTATGAAACAAAGGTTTCAACTTAGAGCACATTAGATCAGATTCTTGTGAGGAAAAGTGAAGGGTGGAGGTGGGTATTTATAGTAAATGGTCCACCGTTAGGATCGTTTCTTGGAAAAGGGGGCACGATCTAAGCCGTACACTTGTTGGAAAGTTGTGGTAACTCATTTGCCATCCACCATAAGAGTTTGACACTTGGTACTTGGCCTTTGGAGAGTGTTAAGGGCTGTTAACAGCTGAAAAAAAAACGTTTTGCTGCATCTGGCCCCTACTTAAGGACCTAGTTTGGCAGATTTACAGTTTCAATCCCTGCAACCTCAAAACTTGGTTTTCGATGCGTTTTTTTGACACGTTTAAGCCCCGTTAACCCCATTTCAAAGCTCTAAAATGAAGTTAAAGTATAGGGAACTTAAAATGTGCTCAAAAATATCTCAGATGTCGGTTCGTTTGGCCGTACGATCGCGATGTTCGCTTAATTACGACGGAATGCGCATAAGCGCGAAAAACGATCCAAATGACGCGACGAATGGATTTTTCTCAAGCCTAAACACTAAAATAAAATATTTTAGTGCTTACATAAATTTTTGGATGTCCGGATGTATTCAGAACATAAGTTATGCGCGAAAGTGTAAACTTGTGCACTTTTTTGACGCTTTTAGTCCCTGAATGTCCCAAAAGTTTATTTTAGCACACCGAACACCTCAAAGCCTATTTCTAAGCTATGTAGAGGATATTTATAGTATGTTTAACTTATGGTCATGTTCCGGAATGTTCGTTACTGTTCAAATTGGCATATTTTCGCAGTTTGTCAAGTTTAGTCCCTGTAAGCGAATTAACTTGTTTTTGCCATACCAAAGCCTTCAAAACTTATTTCTAAGTTATGTAAGGGTTATTTAAGGTATGTTAAGTATATGTTGATGTTCTGGAGTATTTGTCGCATTAAACTGATTATGTTTACGCACCAGTTTGCGTATAACTCTCCAGAAAGTGATATAGAGTTTGAAATTGAATAAAAGTCAAAACATGAAAAATGTAAAACATAACCAAACAAACATTGGGATCAAATAACATTGTTTTATTGATAATTGAACTGTTCACAATGATTACAAGCACAGATGTTACAGTCTCCCCTACTTGTGGAAATTTCGTCCCGAAATTTATTTAGAGGAAACTCGTGGGAAAAGATGTGGATACTTCGCCTTCATTTGATCTTCGCGTTCCCAAGTAAACTCGGGTCCACGTTTAGCTTCCCAGCGAACTTTGACCAAAGGAATGCGCTTGCGTTTAAGCCACTTGACTTCACGTTCCATGATTTCCACAGGTTTCTCAACAAATTTCAGTGTTTTACCAACACGAATTTCGTCAAGTGGTATGTGGAGGTTCTCATCAGCTAAACACCTCTTGAGATTGGACACGTGAAAAGTTGGATGAACATTTCCAAGTTCAGGAGGTAACTCAAGTCTGTAGGCTACCTTTTCGATTCTTTCGACGATCTTGAATGGTCCAACGTATCTAGGTGTAAGTTTTCCTTTCTTTCCAAATCTGATCACACCTTTCCAAGGTGAGACCTTAAGTAATACTCGATCACCGACTTGAAATTCCAAGGGCTTGCGTTTTGGGTCCGCGTAACTCTTTTGATGGCTTCTAGCTGTCTGAAGGTTATCACGTACTTTCTTAATCTTGTCAGTTGTCTCTAAAATGAGGGCAGGTCCAGTAAGCTGAGCCTTGCCGATCTCATTCCAGCAGACTGGTGAACGACATTTTCGACCATAGAGAGCCTCGAAAGGAGCCATTTTGATGCTGGTGTGATAACTGTTTTTGTAGGAGAATTCAATCAACTGAAGATGTGAATCCCAACTACCACCAAAATCGATCACACAAGCTCTAAGCATATCCTCCAGAGTCTGGATTGTTCTCTCAGATTGACCATCCGTTTGCGGATGATAAGCTGTGCTCAGGTTAAGTTGGGTCCCCATAGCAGATTGCATGGTTCTCCAAAAATGAGAAGTGAAACGAGCGTCTCTGTCAGAAATGATGTTCAAAGGAACACCATGTCGAGCTACAATTTCATCCACATAGATTTTAGCAAGTTTGTCAGCAGAAAAATCCTCACGGATTGGCAAGAAATGTGCTGACTTAGTAAGACGATCAACGACTACCCAGATAGCATCATGACCTTTCTTTGTGCGTGGAAGTTTGGTAACAAGATCCATAGTAATGTTTTCCCATTTCCAAACTGGGATCTCTGGTTGCACCAATAAACCCGAAGGACGTTGATGTTCAGCCTTAACCTTAAGACAAGTAAGGCATTTTGATACGTATAAGGCAATGTCTTTCTTCATACCAGGCCACCAATAGTGAATACGAAGATCCTTATACATCTTATCTGAGCCAGGATGAACAGAATAACGCGACTTATGGGCTTCATCCATAAGCAAGGTGCGAAGGTTATCTTGGCTTGGGACCCACAAACGGTCCATGAAGTAATATGATCCATTGTCCTTCAGTTCCAGATCAGGTGTTATGTGATAGGGAAATTCCTTATCCATCAAACCTTGTGAAACACAAGATTGTTGAGCCTGAGAAATGCGTGCCTGGATATCGGATCGAGCTTGAATAACAGATTGAACACGAACACAATGAAGCTTAGTACGTTCCTTACGACTCAATGCATCGGCTACGACATTCGCCTTACCAGGATGCTAGCGAATTTCGCAGTCATAGTCGTTTAGAAGCTCGACCCAACGTCGTTGCCTCATGTTGAGTTCTTTCTGGTTGAAGATATGCTGAAGACTTTTGTGGTCCGTGAAAACCACAGATTTTGTACCGTACAAATAGTGTCTCCAGATCTTTAGAGCGAAAACAACTGCACCCAACTCAAGATCATGAGTGGTGTAGTTCTTCTCATGTATCTTCAACTGCCTCAATGCATATGCTATGACTTTGTTCCTTTGCATCAGAACACAACCAAGACCCAATTTAGATGCATCGCAATAAACAACGAAATCATCATTGCCCTCAGGCAAAGTCAGAACAGGCGCGTCACAAAGTTTCTGCTTCAAGTGTTGAAAAGCTTCCTCTTGCTTGAATCCCCAATCAAAGGGTTTTTCTTCTGAGTTAGAGCAGTTAGAGGAACTGCAATCTTTGAGAAGTTCTCAATGAAGCGGCGGTAATAACCCGCTAGACCAAGAAAAGAACGAACTTCAGTAGGAGTAGTAGGCGTATCCCAATCTTTAATCGCACTGATCTTGGAGGGATCTACATGAATACCTCGTTCGTTGACAATATGTCCTAAGAATTAAACTTCTTTAAGCCAGAATTCACACTTGGAGAATTTGGCGAAAAGTTGCTCTTTCTTTAGGAGTTCCAGAGTAAGACGAAGATGTTGCTCGTGATCAGCTCGCGTCTTAGAGTAAATCAAGATGTCGTCAATAAAAACAATGACGAACTGATCCAAATAAGGCTTGCAGACCCTATTCATTAAGTCCATGAAAACCGCAGGAGCATTAGTCAAACCGAATGGCATGACTGTGAACTCATAATGCCCATAACGAGTGCGGAACGCTGTCTTGGGAATGTCTTCTTCATGCACACGAAGTTGATGATATCCAGATCGCAGATCGATCTTCGAAAAATAAGAAGCACCCTGTAACTGATCAAAGAGGTCGTCTATGCGCGGTAGGGGATATCGATTCTTGATGGTAAGCTTGTTAAGCTCACGATAATCGATACACATCCTAAAAGATCCATCCTTCTTCTTGACAAAAAGAACGGGAGCACCCCAGGGTGAAAAGCTAGGATGGATAAAACCTTTGCCAGAGAGTTCCTGAAGCTGCTTAGACAACTCTTGCATCTCAGATGGTGCAAGACGGTATGGAGCTCTGGCAATGGGATTTGCACCAGGTACGAGATCAATGCGGAACTCGACTTGGCGTGCTGGGGGTAGACCAGGTAACTCTTCAGGGAAAACTTCAGAATAATCCCGAACGACAGGAATATCTGAAATAGACTTACCCTTGCCTTTATCTGTTGTAACATGTGCTAAGAAGGCTACATAGTTCTTCCGTAAATATTTCCGAGCTTTAAAACAAGACATGAGTTTGAGACCACCGGCAGGCTTCTCACCACGAACCTGTAGGATCTCGCCTGTCGAAAGCGGCACACGAACAATCTTCTCAGAACAAACTATCTCTGCGTGATGCTTAGATAACCAATCCATACCCACTATAACATCGAAGCTTCCAAGTTGCATTGGCGTGAGGTCAATAGGAAAAAGATGGTCGTTAAGGTTCAACTGGCAGTTGTGAAGAACAGAATCAAGAACAATGGGTTCACCACTAGCAACTTCTACTGTCAAGGGTTTTCCTAGTTTCGTTCTAGACACGCGAAACATTGGCTCAAAAGACAATGACACAAAACACTTATCGGCACCCGTATCAAAAAGAACAGATGCAGGCTGATTATTAATAAAGAACGTACCGTTCACCACATTATCGTCCGCCTGCGCCTCTTGGGCATTCAAGTTAAAAGCTCGCCCTCGAGCCTGAGCCTGATTCTGGTTTGCATTCACCAATCTTGGGCACTGGTTACGGTAGTGGGTCAGATCCCCACAGTTATAACAAGCACCCGGTGGGTAGTGTGGTCGTGCAGCTTGGCCCTATTGTTGAGCAGGAGGCTGAGCAACTTGTTGAGCCGGTTTCTGAATTGCCCGATTCTGAGCAAATCGACAAACATCGGCAAGGTGACCTGACTTCCCACAGTTAGTACAGAAACGGCACTGATGTTGCGGCTGATGGTGACTGTTGCATCTATTGCACAAAGGTGCATTCCCTGAATAGGGTTTCTTCGCTGGAGGCTGTGCGGGTTGGTTGGGAGCTGCCTGGTTAGCTTGGGCAGTGACAGCAAAATTTTGGGAAGCCTTACGCTTCCTTGACCCTCTCGAAGAACCCGAATTCTTTCCATTCTTGTTTTGACCTTTCTTGCTATCTTCCTTGTCAGCCGACTGTTTCTTGCCCTTGTCACCCTTCCTGTGTAACTTATTCTTCCGAATCTGCGACTCAGTCAATGTCGCTGCTAACTCGATAGCCTGACGGAGTGTGGTAGGGTTACTACCAGTAATGATGTCTTGTACCGAGTCAGGTAGGCCGTCGATGTACCTTTCGATAGCCTTGTCGAGTGGGGTAACCATAGTCGGGCAAAGCAGACTCAACTCCTCAAATCTATCAGTATACGCCCTGTGCTCACCACTATCTTGCTTCAAATCATCGAACTCTCTCTCCAAAGCTCGCTGTTCATGACGAGGACAAAATTCCCTCATCATAAGAGCTCTAAGTTCAGCCCATGTCTGTGCTAGAGCAACTTCTGCACCACGATCTCTCATAACCCTGTTCCACCATGTGAGAGCCCTCTTCTGAAACACACTCGAAGAAAACTCGACCTTGCGATTGTCAGGACACTGAACATGACGGAAAGTATTCTCAATGCTCTCGAACCATTGAAGAAGCCCAGTCGCTCCTTCAGAACCACTAAACTTGAGTGGTTTAGCCGAGTTAAAATCCTTGTATTTGCATGGAGCATTGTTGTTGTTGTTGGCTTGGTTCCATTGAGCAAAGAGGTTTGGAAATTGAGCAGCCATCTGCTGCGCAATGATTTCTGCCAGTTCGGCAGTCGCTATCTGGTTTTCGCGTCGAGGAGGCATTCTAAAAGAGGAAAACATGAAAGGAAACGAGTGAGATGATTGGATGAAGAGAATGAGATGAAACAAAATTAACAAAAGAAAAGATGGTGGTCATTTGTCCACATTACCAAGCAAACAAACGACACACAGTGACTAATCAAAGTAAATGGATCAAAAATAATGTATCGCGAAGACATGCTCGCCTATAAGTGAACACTCATCCCAAGAATTCCCAGGTAAGCACAACTGGTCTCGCGTCTGATGAGATATATACGAAGTGCTTGCCTAGACAGAAAACCCAGAATACAAGCATTCACTCTTCCAGTTTGCACGTGTTCACACTATTTAGAACCCAAAACTTTGACGAGATTTTGAAAATTTGAAGGCACAAGGCCAAAAACCAAACTGGAAGGGTTCAAAACCATATAACAGAGGGTTCAAAACCTTAAAATAGAGGGTTCAAAACCTTGTAATAAATCATTCAAAACAGATGATTGTTTTTCAAAAATCGTTTCGGAAAATTTGGTTTTTGTTTTGATAATCACCTAAGGATAGGTGATGTGCATGTTTTAAGATCTGAACACAAGATAACTTGTGTTAGGGTCCTAGAAAGGTTATAGTCTAGGTCAAAGAATTACTAATAACCTAATTCCCTATAACCATTGGCTCTGATACCAACTCTTCTGTCACACCCCGACCACGTAGAACATACAAAACGTGGCGGAAACGTCGGGGAGTGTTGTAACAGAATTAATTGTTTCATAACCATGGCATTCAAAGTTGTATTTTATTTATTAAACAAGAGTGTTATATTGTCTTAAACAGGAAACAAAGAGTTCAGAACATAATTAAACTAGTCTATCTTCATTTTTAGTCTCTAAGGCACAGGTCCGCCCTAGTGTCACGATCATCATCCTACGCAATAGCTCCTGAAAACACATGTGAAAATAGGTACGTCAGCATAAAAATGCTTGTGAGATACATAGGATTTGTGAAAAGAGGATTCATGACTTAAGTTTAGAAAAAGTTGTTTAACAAAAGTCAGTCATGAACCTTGTAAATTGTTTTGTTTTGTAAATCATTCAAAAAGCAATGATATGTATAAATAAGAGAATAATGTAAGGTTAAATGAATAACCAAGTAAAATGAGTTTGTATAAGATAAGTTGTTTTGTAAATCAATGTCTTGTGAAGATAAGTTGTTTATGTAAAACGTAATATGTCAAATATTGAAATGATTTAAGTAACGCTACGACTTGTAATATTATACAAACACTTATATATAGGAAGTACCAGCGGCGTATCCACCATGTTTGTATCATATTACACACGCCTCGTTACTCAAATCACTTGCTCAAACCAACCACCAATGTAAATTGTTTATGTATAAATGAATTGTCATGTGTTAATGTGTAAACCATATCGAAATGTCTATGTCCAATGTAAACCACTAAATGTGTATATCAATGTCAAAATGTTTATGTTTAATGTAGATCATGTAATGTGTACCCAAGAATATCATGTATGGTAAGTGAAATATATCAACTAAACCATATGTAAAATGCACAAAAATAAGGTATTGAAGTAAAACATGGTTTAAATCAAAGTTATGTTTTGTGGAACAAATGCATGCTATACTGATACAAACATTTATGCGGTATTGTGAAAATGCATACATCCAAGCCTTGAGACTGTGGCGATAAAACCTTAAACAAATTAAAGGTTTATCTAAGTTATGTGTATCGAATTCGGTCATTCCTTCCAATCCAAACAAACCCAGGATTTCAGGAACGGGAGTTGTCAATTCCTATGGTACCACTACCTACTAACGAATGGCGTAGTAATGTTAATGAATGTATTGTTCCATGTTAAACAACCCAAATGTCATACCAAAATGTAAGCATGTGATGAAAACAACTGTACTAAGTACGCACACAATGGGCATACATAGCATGAAATGTAATGTAAAGCAATGTACTAAGTACGCACACAATGGGCATACATAGCATGAAATGTAATGTAAAACATGTACTATAATGTACTAACGAACATAGCAGGTATATGATGTGAAAACATGGAAAGCATGAAAGTAACAAGTAGGCACATGTGTTTCACCCCAAAACAGTTTGGAAAACAGTAAAAGAGGGGTCTATGTACTCACTTGAGATTGCTCAGAAGTCCTAAGATAACCACCAAGCAATGCTAGAGATCACGGAATCAAACGGCACCTAATATAGGTAACTATGTTAATATACCGGACCAAAATCGGAAGATTGGATAGAATGCGGGTTCGTAAACCAAACGAGTATGGAGACTCGTGTAATATGGTTTAACAAAGCCTACATACTAAATGAAACCTAACATAAGTGCTTACGACCCATTACGACCCGTTTAGGTAGCTTATGCTACTTTAACGCGTCGTTCGCGTGAAACGCGTTCGGACCGCTTACCTAGTCCTATGACAAGTAATATATGCCTTAACATGTCTAATATTGCCGCCAAATCAGTTTAGATGTCAAAAGTTATGTCACATATGTTTAAAATGAATTTTGGCATTAAAGGGGTATTTTGGTAATTTACCTAAGGCATATAAACTACCTATTATACAACTAACTAAACGTCGTGACCATAAGGTATAACCTCGGAAGGTTATTCCCTATATACTATGGTCACCTAATGTATTTGGTCGGATCCTAATGATCGACCAAGTGGGTCGGGTTCGAAGGTATAAGCGATTTATCAGATCGCTTACCCTTACGACCCTAGACAACGTGGTAATCAGTAGGCATAGTCACAAGGGACTATAACCATCGTGATTACAATCACGTTGCGAAGTTCAAACGAACTTCGCATTGACCATAAACTGGTCAATGCAGAAAGTCAAACAAAGTTTGACTTTCGGACTCGAAAAGCAATAAAAGAACGAAGGAACACTTACGAAGGGTCCCCGAATGCTAATCTAGATCAAAATAGCTCAGGTATGAAACAAAGGTTTCAACTTAGAGCACATTAGATCAGATTCTTGTGAGGAAAAGTGAAGGGTGGAGGTGGGTATTTATAGTAAATGGTCCACCGTTAGGATCGTTTCTTGGAAAAGGGGGCACGATCTAAGCCGTACACTTGTTGGAAAGTTGTGGTAACTCATTTGCCATCCACCATAAGAGTTTGACACTTGGAACTTGGCCTTTGGAGAGTGTTAAGGGCTGTTAACAGCTGAAAAAAAAACGTTTTGCTGCATCTGGCCCCTACTTAAGGATCTAGTTTGGCAGATTTACAGTTTCAGTCCCTGCAACCTCAAAACTTGGTTTTCGATGCGTTTTTTTGACACGTTTAAGCCCCGTTAACCCCATTTCAAAGCTCTAAAATGAAGTTAAAGTATAGGGAACTTAAAATGTGCTAAAAAAATATCTCAGATGTCGGTTCGTTTGGCCGTACGATCGCGATGTTCGCTTAATTACGACGGAATGCGCATAAGCGCGAAAAACGATCCAAATGACGCGACGAATGGATTTTTCTCAAGCCTTGTGACAACCCGAGTTTTCAAGTTCTCTATTCGACTTAAGTTTGTGCTTACTTGCAACGCGTGTTTTGTATTTATATGTGGTGGCAATATAAGTGAGTATATTATGATATTTATTAAATTAGCATTATGATTTTTTTTTTATTAAAACATGGTACCTAGCTGAAAAACCCTCCCCACGAAATCACTCACTCATGAAAACACTTTGAGTATTTTCGTCCACTGGTGACCAATGAAATCAGAATGGGCTTTAGGCCCATTGGGGACTTATACATATATACCTTTTCTTTTTTTTATCACAACCTTTACGGAGAGTTTTTCAATCGGCAAACCCTAGAGTCTCTGTGTGTGACGGCAGTCTCTAGATCTTTCGAAACCTTGACTAACCTCGTGTCATCCGGTTAGTAATTCCATCTTGTGAGTAGATTGTGGTGATGTAACTGGATGATTTTTCTTATATCTATATTGTCTGCAAACATTCATATACTTTGCATAAGGTGCACACATAAGTAGATCGACTGCCGTGTGATGTTGTTTATGATTAAAATCGATTTGCTGGTTGGGAATCTTTTTAATCCGATGAAATAATTGATCATGTGTGCCTGTCATTGAATAACCTGCAAGTTTATTAATGATCTTGATCTCACAATGTTTTGGTAATTTATAAGTTTGAATGAATCGATCTGGTGGAATGATTGTGTTGTTATTTGATCTTATATTTGATAGATGATTGTTATAGCCGATGTATATATTAGACTGATTTGGGGATTTTGTATCTGCTGTTGATGATGATGATAATATTAACGAAATCCCCCACCTAACGAAATCCACTCACCAGCGAAATCACCTTAGGTGATTTCGGCTAAGGTGATTTCGGCGCAAGCTTGGGTTTCGGCCCTATAGGGATTTCGGCTAAGGTGATTTAGGCCCAAGTTGATTTCGGCCCACATAGGGGTTTTCGGCACATGTGTTTCAATTTAAGTATAACTCTGTTAGCTGCTGATAAACTCTGTTATGTTGTCAACTCATCCGTTAGTTATTAACTTCATCAGTGATTAACCTAGTTAAATATAATTAACTCTGTTTAGCCAGCTAACACTGTTAAGTATGTTATTTTCTGTTAAGAATGATTCTGTTATGCTATATTAACTCTGTTAACTTGAAAAATATGTTAAGTTGCTAACACTATTAAACATGGCAGTATGTTATGTAAGTATGATAACTTTGATTAATTCTGAATGATTCTGTTACGTATGTTCTCAATGCTAAGTGCGTAATCTTGTCAAGTGTGGAACCTCGTTAATCCCATTTAACACCATTAGTCAAGTATGAATAAACTGTGAATGACTGGTATGTGGAACATGAGTTGCATGAAATTGATTAACTGTTTACATGATACAAGATACTAACTGCCAAGCACACTCTGTGATATTCTATGATACTTGTTACATGTGAAACATTACGAACATGAACTGATTTAGTATACGTGCACTATAGGACATGATTGATTTCTTGTGAGCACTTAACTTAGCATACCGAGCAAAACAAGGTGAGTTCACACTCTTACCAAGGCATGGGATTTCCAGGGTTGGGAATGGGATTGAAGGAATGGATTTGTACTTACAATGTTACTAGACTATCTACCATCGTCCTCGGATGCGCAGGATACATACGTAAAACCTACGTATACTTGTACACATCACTGTCCTCGGTTGTGAAGGACACTTACGTAAAACCTACGTAAACTTATACTCATTACTGCCTCGGGTTGTGTCAGGCACTTACGTAAAACCTACGTAAACCCCCGCGTACCCCTGTCCTCGGTTGTGAAGGGCACTTACGTAAAACCTACGTAAACTTTGTACGCACTACTGTTCTCGGTAAGAAGAACACTTATGGTTGCAAATAGTCTAGTGTATATGCAAACATGGGAAGCCCCCACTAATAGAACATACTATCGGCCCAGTAGAGCCACACGTTACGAAACGAACTTGCTTTTACGAACTTACTTACTGTGAACTCGCTCAACTAGTTGTTGACTCTCTGTTACATGCCTTGCAGGTCGTTAGATTTGCATGGAGCTTGCACGGGAGGCACGGTCGTTGTGGACATGGATCGTGAATGTGTGGTTAAACATTATGACATTTTGTACTTAATCTTATGTTGGGTTTTACATTATTGCTTCCGCTACACACTTGAATATGTTTGGTTTTGAAAACACCTATCGTATTGATGAATGACTTTTGCTATTTACTTATATGTTCAATATGATTGGTGGCTTGATCCTGGTCATGTCACGCCTCCAAGCGGTGGTACTCCGCGTGTGGATTTTGGGGGTGTGACAAGCCTAAACACTAAAATAAAATATTTTAGTGCTTAAATAAATTTTTGGATGTTCGGATGTATTCAGAACATAAGTTATGCGCGAAAGTGTAAACTTGTGCACTTTTTTGACGCTTTTAGTCCCTGAATGTCCCAAAAGTTTATTTTAGCACACCGAACACCTCAAAGCCTATTTCTAAGCTATGTAGAGGATATTTATAGTATGTTTAACTTATGGTCATGTTCCGGAATGTTCGTTACTATTCAAATTGGCATACTTTCGTAGTTTGTCAAGTTTAGTCCCTGTAAGCGAATTAACTTGTTTTTGCCATACCAAAGCCTTCAAAACTTATTTCTAAGTTATGTAAGGGTTATTTAAGGTATGTTAAGTATATGTTGATGTTCCGGAGTATTTGTCGCATTAAACTGATTACGTGTACGCACCAGTTTGCGTATAACTCTCCAGAAAGTGATATAGAGTTTGAAATTGAATAAAAGTCAAAACATGAAAAATGTAAAACATAACCAAACAAACATTGGGATCAAATAACATTGTTTTATTGATAATTGAACTGTTCACAATGATTACAAGCATAGATGTTACATTCATGATTAACTAAGTGTCCAAGAAATTGCACTTCTTGCAACCAGAATTCACATTTTGAGAATTTAGCATAAAGCTTCTCTTTTCTCAATAATGTCAGAAGTATGTGTAAATGCCTCGCATGCTTTTCTCTATTCTTAGGGTAAATTAGAATGTTATCTATAAAGAAAATTATGAATTTATCGAGGTACGGTTTACATATCATGTTCATCATGTCTATAAATGCGGCTGGGGCATTGGTTAGACCAAATGGCATGACTGTAAATTCATAATGACCATACTTTGTTATGAAAGCAGTTTTAGGAATGTCCTCTTCCTGTACCTTTAGTTGATGATATCCTGAGCGTAAGTCGATCTTAGAAAAGAATCGGGCACCTTGAAGTTGATCGAATAGATCATCAATTCTCGATAATGGGTACCGATTTTTTATCGTAACCTTATTCAATTATCTGTAATCAATACACATATGCATTGATCCATCTTTCTTCTTAACAAATAACACCGGGGCTCCCCATGGCGATGAACTTGGTTGTATAAAGCCTTTCTCTAATAATTCGTCTAACTGTTTCTTCAATTCATGCATCCCCGTTGGTGCTAGATGATAGTGTGCTTTGGCAATTGGTGCAGTTCCTGGTACTTGGTGAATTCTAAATTCAACCTCACGATCTGGCTGTAATCTAAGTAATTCTCCTGGAAACATGTCTGAGAATTTAGATACTACGGGAATATCTTTTAATTCTTTTCCTTTAGTGTCAATGATTACCGAAATCATATACACCATTCCTCCCTTTCGTGCATAACTTGCAACTTTCATCATAGAGATGGATTTTGTTGACCTTGTCAGCTTGTCTCTCTTAATTGTGATCATTTCGCCAGTTGGCGTATAAACTTCTACAGACTTTTGATCACACAAAATACGTGCATGATTGGCTACCAACCAATCCATTCCTAATACCACATCGAATCCAGCTAGATTCATTGGTAACAGGTTAGCAGAAAAATTATAACCTAAAATTTCTATCTTTCCTTCCTGAAGGATTTCGCTTATTTTGATAGAATTTCCATTTTCCGTCTCCACTAGATAGTCTTGGTGAAGTTTAATTAATGGTTGATTGAGAAGGTTGCAGAAAGAAGTATTTATAAAACTTTGGTTTGCACAAGAGTCGAATAATACTTTTGCATAAACATCATTAACTAAAAACATACCGGCAATCACATCCAGGATCATCTTAGCTTCTTCTGTTGTTAGTACGAATGCTCTGGCATTCTTCTTGGGTCCTTCTGTTGCCTTTGCTTTGTGGTCTATTGTTGGAGCTAGTTTTGGGCAGTTTGGCTTGATATGACCAGCTTCTCCGCAGTTATAGCATAATCTTGCATTAACTTTCTTCCTACAGTCTTCTTCCTTACGTCCTGGTATCTTGCAGAAGTTGCAGAATACTCGACACCTTCCTGTATGTTTCTTTTTACAGGACTTACATAGAGGCGAAGAAGATGAACCTGTTCCTTTCCCACGATAGGAATTACCGTAACGTAGTTCCTAGGTAATCTTTTGGGCTAGATTCTTTTTCTGATTTTCTTCTTAAGTACGTACCAATCCATCTGTCAGAGTATTAGGAAGTTCTACTGCTTCTTCAATTGTTTATGCTCTAGCTGCCTTGACTATATCTCTGATATCATTGATTAATCCCCAGATATAACAGGAGATTAATACTGGTTCTGGTGAGGCTAGAATTGGTACTATCCTAGCATATTAAAAAAAATGTGGTAGTATATTCTCTACAATCTACCCCAATCATTCTATGATTTAGGAATTTATTAGCAATCTGTTCCTTTTCATGAGGAGGACAGAATTTCCTTTCAATTATTTCCTTAAAGTGGTTCCATTCCATGTTATAGACCATGTCACTTCCTCTTGATTGTAGAATGGTATTCCACCATTCTAATTCCCCATCCTTGAAAAGATTGGAAGTATACATGATCTTATCCTCATCCGCACACTTACTTATTTTTAAGACTGCTTCAGTCTTTTCTATCCAGCGCAAAGCTGAAATGGCTCCTTCCTTGCCTGAGAATTCTATCGGTTTGCATGATAAAAATTTCTTAAAAGAACAACCATAAGAGATGGTTCTTCTTCTTTTTGGAATTGGAGCGTTGATGAGAAGTCTGTTATTTCCATTCACACTGTGACTGGCTCGTTGTGAGTACGTGTACCACCGATTACGGTATTATTATTTTCTGCCTTTTTATTAATAGTGCGATAATATATGGCATGGCATCTATGATTCCTTGAGCTTCTATGTGTTCTATAGCACTCTTATTCACTTGGTTCCCGTTCTCATTATTATTCTGGACTTCCTGATTTACTTCGTTTGACATCTGAATTGTAAACATTATCAGGTATTAATATCACAAAATAAATTAAATAAACAATTACTCAAGCATATTGAACCAAAATCGTCGAGCATTGCGACTTTTACTCTTTTTCATATATATATATATATATATAAATATTGTGCATCAAGTATAAACAACAGAAATTCTAAAGGTTAGTAATTATGCATCGATACATATATATGTGACATATATTATATACATTTTTAGCAGATTATTTTTCTAATTAATAAAAGTACACACACACACACACACACACATATATATATATATATATATATAATATTAAGTGGTGGTTTTTCAGTATGGAAACTCCCTCTCTTCGTATTTCCAGACGAGATTCTCTCCAATACAGCGGATCCTATTTCCTTCCTGAATCAAATCTTCACCATAGTGGCGAAGCTCTGCTACATTCTCGTGGCTCATGGGTGGTATTCTGGCTGCTACGGGCTCGTTGTAAACTGGTTCAGGTTCTCCGTGTGGCATGTAGGGATACGGGTCATTCATCAAATCTTGAAATGCCCAATCATTGGTCCACCATTGTTCTAAGGGGTTTGGTGCTGGTAACCTGGGTATTTCGTTTGAGTTGAAAGCTGGGATTAGCAGTGTGTTTTCCTGGTTTAGATCTAGATGCATTGGAACTTGTGCTATGGGTTGCTCTGGGTATAAAGGTAATAGTTGTGGTTCTGGTGCTGCTATCTGGTTAAGGTTAAGCTCATTTTCTGTGGTTCTAAACATATCAAGATTGGCTAACCTCCTATCCAGTTCCTCCCACAGAGGTAAAGTCATTTGGATTTGGGCAGTTCCTTCAGCTATGGTTATTGTTGCTTGTTGTTGGATTTCCTTATTCTTTTTCTCCTTTCCCTTTTCTCTTTACTAAACCATCCTCTTTTCTTAGGTAGGAATGCTTCCTCCGATTTGGCTCTAAAAACAAAGGTTTCCTTGGAATCAGCTACGTATCCTGAGGTTGGCTCGGATGGTCCTTCATCCATTGGAGAATGAGGTAGGTGACGATAGGCGTCAGAGGTATCCCGATCACTCATACTGTAAACTTAAAATAAATCGTCAAAATAACATAAAAATCATAATATGCATATTAAGATGTATTTACACAGAATAACACAGAGGTTAATTACATAAATTTCCTAACAAAATTATTTAAAATTTAGGTATTAAGAGAACACCTAAATGGCTTAAACCAGTGGCTCGCGGCCCCCGACCCCACCCCGGGAGCGGGCGCCGCGAGCACAAGCCGGTGGTATCGATGTTTATTAATTTGGCAGCGGAATTAAAACATCAAGATCGTAGTTAGGAAATAAATTCAGAGTTTGCAAAACACCAACTTTTTATAATTAAACAAATGGGGTAAAACTCATATTCCATTTATAATGTATTTATAGGGATAAACCCTAGCTGCTGAAAAAATAATTTCTTCGTTTATTCAGGTAACTTATAGCTACTTTATTTAAGCCTTCAGTGCTCCATAGCTGGCTTCTAATAGCTTCACATCAAGTTACCTGAAACACGTTTTAAAAATATTTTACCAGCAAGAAATACTAGCGAGTACATTCCATTTTGTAAAAAGACACATTGTTATAACTTTACAGTATTAAGGGGAATTACAATGTATTTTTCTATCAATTATTCAACACAGTATGCGACTGGGGACACTCCCCTATGCTTGTGGTCATATTAATTTGGGTCCTGTCACCCAACAGTAACGGTTCCTGTCACACCCTTGGTGACTGTGGACTAGTAATGTATACAAAGCCCTAACTACTGGCAATAACTACTTAATCCCTGTAAGTATAACTAAAAAACATTTGAGGTTTTGCAAAGTAATTTGGTAAAAAGAGAGAATGACTCACATTGTAACTTAGGTTTCTCTATAAGCTTCCTGGAAATATTTTTGGATAATTTTCTTGAGTTCCTATTAAAATATACAATGCACGCGCGTTAGTATAATAACCCAATTCAACTTTATCAATACGTCACGAGACAGAATCCCAACTTAGTTTACAAAGCATAGCCTTTATCAGACAGTGCTTTGACATCAGTTGCTGGGTTCAAAATCGATCGGACAGGATATCGAATCAGTTATTAGGGGTTAAAATACTTACTATGGGGCAGAGCTTCGTGATTTTAGGGGTATTATAACTAATATTTTCGAGCTAGAAAGCTTGAGAGAGAAAGAGACATGCACGACTTGAAACTGTCGAATGTTTGCTCTATTTATAGCTGATTTTGAGTCTCTCGCGCCCTGCGACCGGTCCCCTGTTCCCCTCTCGTGGCCCGCGAGAGAACCCTAGCTACGCGTAGGGTTGGCCAGTCATCACTATAGGTCTGCCACGTGTATGACACGTGGTACAAGGGGTGTCCGGCAAGTTATGAGTCCATCGCGCCCCGCGAGAGACATATGCTTCATCTGCCGCGGCCCGCGACGGGCATAAAAACATTATTTTTTTCATTTTTTAATTAAATTAATGATATGAGACTTCAGTTTTTTGGTTACGAGGTGGTTTAAGGCATTTTTGAGGGTTTGTATAAAAGGTTTGCGTCTTTTATCGGCGTAGCTCTTTTGTCAGCTTCTAGCCTTGAAGAGGTTATCGTAGATTTGAAGAATCTTATCCATCGTTTCTTGTATGAGCTCAGGGCCAGTAAGTTGAGTGTCACCAATCTCATGCCAACAAATAGGAGATTGGCACTTGCGACCATATAATGCCTCAAAAGGAGCCATTTGAATACTGGAGTGGTAGTTGTTGTTGTACGAGAACTCAAACAAAGGTAAATGTGCATCCCAATTACCACCAAAGTCGATAACACAAGAGCGAAGCATGTCCTCTAGGGTTTGGATAGTACGTTCAGTTTGTCCATCCGTTTGAGGATGAAAAGCCATTGAGATTTAAGTGAGTACCCATAGCGGTCTGGAATGTTTGCCAAAGACGTGAAGTGAAATGACCATCACGGTCATAGATGAGACAATGGGTATACCATGACGACATATGATTTCGTCCGTGTAGATTCGAGCTAGTTTCTCAACTTTGAAATCTTCACGAATGGGGAGAAAGTGAGCGGATTTGGTCAGACGATCGATGATCACCAAGATGCTATCATGACCAGAAGGTGTGCGAGGGAGTTTGGTTATGAAGTCCGTAGCAATGCTATCCCATTTCCAAATTGGGATTTCTGGTTGTTCAAGTAAACCAGAAGGACGCTGATGCTCAGCCTTGACTTTCTAGCAAGTAAGACATTTTGAAACGAAAGTGGCAATGTCTTTCTTCATACCAGGCCACCAATAGGATGTACGAAGGTCATGGTACATCTTATCAACACCAGGATGAATAGAGTATCGGGACTTGTGTACCTCCTTCATTATGAGTTCACGAAGGTCGTCACGATTCGGCACCCAAACGCGATCGAGGTAGTATGTGACAACCGGTAATTTACGGCTCTTAATTACGTGATTAACAGGTGACTACGCGATGATAATTAGTGTTTACAGAGCAAATTAACTTAATTAGGCCTTTGGAGTGCCCAGGAACGTTTATCCGACTTTACAGTGCGCGAACGGTGGTTTACAGAGAAGCCTGTGAAACGTTAAATGGCAACGGATTGAAACCGTACAAGATACTGACGACGCCGTCAAATAATAAATTTTTACGATATATTTTAGCTTCGTAATTAAAGTTTAGTGACTACAGTCGAAACCGGATCGAAAAACGGATTAAAGACGGCAACGATACAATTTTTCGTGATTATTACCGTAATCGACGAACGGACGTGCAAACAATGACTACCGACCGTATTTTAGTGTATTTTAATTTTTGACGTTAAACAGAGTTCAGGATGTGTTAACGGGTCTCGTAGGAATTATGAGCCACTTACACACGAGACGGCTTGTGGACCCTGGGCCCAAGCCCAAAACCCACAAGCCTAAACCTGCATAATACAAGATCTCTAGGAAATCTCATAAAATCCATACAAGAATTGTGTCTCACAAATTGGAAACATAAGATCTCTTCAAATCTTGCCAAAATCTTTATGGAATATATGTGGATCTTTATACACAGGACATGAGTAAATAACATTAGACATTACCCACACATCCCACCATAAATACTCCCTCCTTCTATCTATTTATACATCAACAACACACACAAACATGAAGACTCATCTTCATACTCTCCCTCTCTCGATCTCTGCTAAGAGCACACACACAGAGAAACCACACACACAAATGAAAAATCAAATCCAAGCCATCTCTTCCTCTTGCCTCTCCAACTCCGACGATCGGAGATATTTCCGACAACCACAGAGAACCGGCGCTGCCAGTAGTTCTCTCCGACGGGCGAGACCCCCCCCCCCCCTTCTGTCTTCTGCTTATCGGCCGCCACCACCAGATGGTGGTGGCGTGGGGCGGCTGCAACAGGAAGGATCGAAGAGAGAGAGAGCTGTGGAGAAGAGAGAGAGAGCTGCGGAGAGGAGAGAGAGATCGGAGCCACGGACCGGAGGTCGGAGCCACGGACCGGCGGTCGAAGCCTCGGACCAGCGGTTTTCGCCTTTATCCGACGAGTTTTACCGGTAAACCCCTCTCCATTGTCCTTCATCTTGTTTCATTTTTTTTCGAAGATCTGTTGATGAAGCTGATGATGATATTGCCACTGATGTTAACGATGGTGATTGTCGGCCGGTGCCGGTGACCTTACGACGGCGGTGGTGGTGGTAGTCCAGTGTTGGTTTGAGTTGTTTAGTTGCGGGTCTCGGCTCAGTTCTGATGGCAGGGATACAAGGAAGCAGGTGGTTCAAGTTTGGTTCAACGGATTCGGTTCGGTCAACTCTGTTAAACCGAGTTAACTCGACTCGGTCAACAATCAGTCAACTCGGGTCAATGGGTCAGACCTGGTGTGGTTCGGGTTCAGCTCAGATCGGGTCCGGCGCGGTCAGATTTGTTAGCGACAGAAGCGGTTCGAGTTGACTCGGTCAACTCAGTTAGTCGACTCGGCTCAACTCAGTCAACGAGAGCTGACTCGGTCAACTCAGTTGACCCGGTCAGCTCAGTCAAATGATTCGATGTTTCGACACGCGAAGACTCGGTAAAGGATTTATGACGATTATTATTTACGTTCAATTGTTATTATTATACGCGAAATCGAGCTCGAACCATTTCGTTACAATTTAGTTATATTTTGAAATACTTGACGAGATATATTTGATTACATTGCGTTGATTACATTGTTGAATTTTTTAAAATAAAACGACAACTTGTGTTGTCGGGGGAGTCCAAAAACAGAGGAAACTATGCCCGTTTTTCGAGAAAATCCGTAAAACAAAACACGTTTTTAATATAAAGACACTTTATATACAAGTGTATAATATTTTCGACGACACTTTACAAACATACGAGAACGGCAATTCTTTATAAAATAAATATATTTTATATATTTATTTCAAACGTCAAACAAAAACAACGATTCTTTTATAAAATAGATATAACTTATCTATTTATTTCAAACATCGTACAACGTGGATTTGTTTTTAAAAAATAAATATAGTTTTATATTTATTTCAAACTTCGAACTACTCGATGATACTATCGCAAAATAAATATAATATTTTATATTTATTACGAGCGCCGAAACGGCATATACGTATATTTTTTGGCAAATATACACAAGACGCTATATATAATACAAGTTTATTATATATTACTTTTGTACGAATATTCCTATATACACAAACGACTTCTCGGAACTTAACAAGTTTAACTTAATCATTTTTATTAAGTTAACAATTTACCGTTGAATCGTTCGATTAACGATTCGGTAGAGCTCGATGACACGTAGTTTAGGTACTGCGTTTATTTAGAAACTTATTAGGTATTCCGTGTTAGGAATATTGTAGAATGCACGCTAGCAAGTCAAGTCTTGGAAACGACATCATCGAAGTCGTAATTAGCTAGCTTTACACAGGGAATATTCAGGTGAGTTCATAACCCCACTTTTTACTGTTTTACAGTTTTGTAAATGTTTTCGGGGTGGAAAGACATGCACGTTTTGCAAAAACAAACAAAGTTTTTTAACAAACGCATCACTAGTATTTCTAAATCATATTACGAAGGGATTTCAAGGAACTCAAATGATTTACGAAAGGTTTATACTAAACATACCGGTTTTTACAAAACAAAGGAGTATTATCGAAATGAATGATTTCATGACTAGGGATGGATCGTTTGGTAATGATATATAGAGAATGAGGAGCCAGCCTTAGTGGCTGGGGAGGCCAGCCTTAGTGGCTGGGGAGGATCAGCCTTAGTGGCTGGGGAGATTCAGCCTTAGAGGCTGGGGTAAAATACATGTTACAATTTTTACAGACATTTTTATACATGGTATGGATAGCATAAGGAGGGTTATTACCTAGATCATGTGAATGGGTAGGCTATTATCGTAAGACCATTAATCCTTGTATAAGGACCGAGAGGCATGAGTGATAGATCTATCGGGTGTTGCGAGCCCCACACATGAGCCAGCGTGTGGCTGCATGTGGTGACTATGTCGTTCCACCGGAAGGACCGGTATGAAATACGCGTTACAGGTTTGAGTGCTTCCTAGGCCATTTCACTTATTAATGTATTAGCTACACATTAATTGATCTCTTTTTCCTTATTTGCTACATACCAGGGACATATATACTTACGAAACTACTTGTTCATACAAATTAAAATACCATGTTTTATACAAAATTCAAAGCACATGATTATGCGGGTAAGGAGTCAAAGTCAGGGTCCGCATTGACGGTTATATGAACATTTCAAATACAAGGCTTTACAAATACATGGTTTTATGAACATAACGTGTTACAAACACAACGTTTCCATATAACTTGGCAAGAAAATGATTTTTAAATCCATTTTCTCAATACTATTTCAAAAACCGGTTATTCCAAAGATTTATTTCAAATCTTTCACAATACCAAAGATTTATTTCAAACCTTTCACAACTCAAAAGATTTATCTCAAATCTTTTACGAACAAACTATGAAGTCGCTCAACTTTATGTTGACTTTTTCGCATGTTTCTTTCTCAGGTTGCATTTTAAGACAAGGCACGGTTGGAATAGGAGAACCATCTGGAGTCGAGTACATAGTGGGCGTTCACATACTAAAAGTCTTAGCTTATTTGCTTCCGCTGTGCAATGAAGATACCAGTCCAGTCAAGCCAAGCTCTGATAATTTCAGGGTGTGACATAGTATTGGAGTCCATCTGATTTAGTCATGAGTTAGTTTTCAGCACCACCACATATCTCTATGAACAAATTTCCCTCGTTGGCTGACGAATACTGAGTTTCATGAATGTGAGTATGAAGATCACTAGTGATTTGTGAACAACGGATGCTTCTAACATGAGATTTGCGACTGAGTGCATCAGCCACGACATTCGCCTTGCCAGGATGGTTGCGAATCTCACAGTCGTGGTCGTTAAGCAGTTCCACCCAACGACGTTGATGCATGTTTAGTTCTTTTTGGTTAAATATATGTTGTAGGCTCTTATGGTCGGTGAAGACCACACACTTTGTACCATATAGGTAGTTTCGCCAACTGTGCCAAGCTCGAGATCGTGGGTTTTGTAGTTCTTCTCATGTATTTTCAGCTGTCTAGAAGCATACGCGATGACCTTGTCTCGTTGCATGAGAACACAACCAAGACCACGGTTCGATGCATCGCAATATGTACTACGAAATCATTGTTTCCATCAGGAAGAGCTAGAACAGGAGCATTGCAAAATAAGTCCTTTAGAGTTTGAAAGGATTCCTCTTGTTCAGGACCCCAAACAAAAGGTTTCTCTTTCTGAGTCAACAACGTGAGGGGAACGGTGATTTTTGAAAAGTTCGAGATGAATCGACGGTAATAATCCGCCAATCCTAGGAAAGAACGTATCTCTTATGGGGATTTAGGTGCGATCCAATTCTTTACTGCTTCAATTTTGGAAGAGTCAACATGAATTCCC
Source organism: Helianthus tuberosus (assembly GCA_030545235.1). Taxonomy (NCBI): domain Eukaryota; kingdom Viridiplantae; phylum Streptophyta; class Magnoliopsida; order Asterales; family Asteraceae; genus Helianthus; species Helianthus tuberosus. Next base: position 67,645,746 of record CM060360.1, read on the forward strand.
TTTTCACTCACTAACGTGTCCAAGGAATTGAACTTCTTTGATCCAAAACTCACACTTAGAAATTTTCGCGTATAGGCGTTCACCACGTAAGATTTCAAGAATGAGACGTAAATGACGTTCGTGATCAGATTGAGTCTTCGAATAAATGAGAATGTCGTCAATGAAAACGATTACAAAACGATCCAAATAAGGGTTACACACACGATTCATTAGATCCATAAAGACTGCTGGTGCATTGGTCAAACCAAAAGGCATAACCACGAATTCGTAGTGACCATAACGAGTATGAAATGCGGTTTTAGGGATGTCCTCTTCAAGAACACGAAGTTGGTGATAGCCAGATCGAAGATCGATCTTAGAAAGCATGTTGCGCCTTGGAGTTGATCGAAAAGATCATCAATGCGAGGGAGAGGATAATGGTTTTTGATAGTGAGTTTGTTAAGCTCACGATAACCGATGCACATTCAAAACGAACCGTCCTTCTTCTTCACGAAAAGCACAAGAGCGCCCCAAGGAGAAGTACTTGGGCGTATGAAACCTTTATCGAGCAACTCTTGAAGTTGACTTGACAACTCTTGCATCTCAGAGGGTGCAAGACGATAGGGAGCTTTAGCAACGGGTGTCGAACCAGGGATGAGATCAATGCGAAAATCAACAGATCGAGATGGAGGAGGACCAGGGAGATCTTCAGGAAAGACGTCAGGGAAATCACACACCACTGGAACATCACTTACGCTCTTTCCCTTGCCCTTTTCCTCCATAACATGGGCTAAAAGGCAAAGTACTGTTTATATAAGTATTTGTTCGCTTGTGTGCATGACATAAGCTTCAGTCCCTTTGAAAGTCGGTCTCCATAGACGTGTAAAGTATCACAAGAAGGAAGAGGTAAACGAACATATTTTTGTGGCAAGCGATTTTAGCATGGTTCTTACGAAGCCAATCCATGCCTACTATAATGTCAAAACGACCCAATTGCATAGGTATAAGGTCGATAGGGAAAACGTGATCATTAAGCATGAGAAAACAATCATGTAGAATAGAATCAAATGTGATGGATTTTCCATTGGCAACTTCGACTGTGATTTACTTAGGTAGTTTCAAGCATGTACAATTTAACATAGATTCAAATTCAATGGACACAAAGCTTTTATCCGCGCCAGTATCAAATAGTATAGAAGCATAAAGATTGTTAACGAGAAACGTACCATTCACGAGTTCATTGTCGTTTTGAGCTTGATTGGCATTGATGTTGAAAGCTTGTCCTCGTGGAGCTTGTTGCTGTTGTTGCTCTTGATTCAGCCGAGGACATTGAGGATGAAGATGCGTTGTGTCACCAAACTTGTAACATGCACGAGCGTTGTTTGCTGGTTTAGGGTTTTGAGGAGCTTGCTAGACTTGATTGTTATTGTGGCAATAAGGGTCTGTGTGACCAAAACGGTTGCACGTAGTGCAATGGCAACAAGTAGAGTTGCCTAGGTGATAATAATGGCAGGTATTACACTTGGGATGAACCCCAGTGTAAGGTTTCTTGGTGTTTTCAGGTGTAGCAGGGTTTACAGCAGGGACAATCGCGTTGCAGCTTGGGTTTTGAAACATCCATTTCTTGCCCTTGCTACCACTTGATTGTGCGCTGATTTGGTTGGCTGGTTTGGAAGTAGGTATTGCGACTTGTTTATCATGAATACGATTGTTGTTTAGGCTGGCTGTAAGGCGCTAGACTTCTTCGATGGTGTCAAGTTTTGCTACTTCAATGGTGTCACGCATGGCAGAGGGTAAGCCATGGATGTATTTCCTAATCATGCGGTCAAAAGTGGACACCAGGTGTGGTACGATAAAGCTCAATTGTTTGAATCGAGTGGTATAGGCTAGATTGTCATCACCAATTTGTTTAAGAGCAAAAACTCTTCTTCCAACTTTTGCTGCTCGTGAGCAGGGCAGAACTTGAGCATCATTAATTCCTTAACTTCAGTCCAAGGTAAGGCATAAGCTTCATCATTGGAGTGGATGCTTCTTTCATTTGTCCACCATTCAAGGGCTCTAGCTTGGAAAACCCCAGTAGCACTTCGAGTTTTGAGGTTCTTGGGACATTCGTTGTTGATGAAAGTGACCTCAATGCTATCGAACCATTCAAGCATTGCTGTCACCCCATCATTGCCAGTGAAAGGCTTAGGGTTGCATGCTGAAAAGTGCTTGAAGTTGAAGGATACTGGTTTGGGTTGCTCAACCTTGGAGTCGACTGAGGAGTTAGGGGTAGAGGTGGTGTTGATCTTGCTGACAATTTCAGGAATTACGCGTGCCATTTGATTGGGCATGAACGCCATCATCTTCTTATGTGAGCTAGTCTTGGACCTCTTGGTCGAGTTCGAGAGATGGTGAGAAGACATCTAAAGATTCAAAACAAAAGAATGGATGAGACTTGATCATAATGTTTAGTTTAAAGAAATTTGTTTTCATGAATGCATCACGTAACATATAATTTCGCATAGCATAACATGAATTTCCACATAGCATAACAAATAATGAAAGCATCGTAAATTTAATTTGTTCACGAGAGATCATTTAATGTTTTAGATTGGGAAGAAAGTGTGATTAGTGTCTCCAAAGTTGAAATGATATAACGTACAAATATAAAACACATTAAAATTAAGATAGCATAAAAGAGATTTAACGTAAAATTGGGTTGTCACGAAACGCAACTTAAGACTATTCCAAAGTGAATCGAAGTCCTTTCGAGTTACGAATACGTGCTTTGGCCTAATAGACACACACTCCCATCGAGAAGCGATTAACGATACGTGTCCTTCCATTTACTACACGTCCCAGTCGATTTGAAAATTGAAACTTTGGCGAGATTGAAAATCGAAGAGTGGGACTAGTTATCAAGATGTGGGTTTCATCCCTGGCTTGGTAACGTCGTACCCTAGTGTGGTTGATACTTATCATACGATAAGGGTCCACTAGAATATGAAATGGAAATTTCCTTCAAGATATGGATGTCACTTCTAAGTTGAGGGTAAATTTCGTGCAAAATATCAAGTATAGCTGAATGAAAGTCATCACCAAATGTGGGAATCACCCCTATTTTGATGAGTCATTTTGATTGTGATATAAGAGTATCTTCACCAAGCCTCCAAGTGTGTATTGTGCTAGCCTTAGGAAAGGCATGTATATTAAAGACCAAAGAGAATAGATAAAGAAGCAAGCAAGATAGAAGGCAAGTAGTTTTAAAAGTCCTTAAGGATAATGTCCTAAACTATAGACTAGGTAAAAGCATTCCTACTTTTCCTAATTCCCTATAGTTATGGCCCTGATACCAATATGTCACACCCCAACTGATGGCAGAAACATCGGAGTGAGACGAAAACATGATTGTTCATAGCATCATAACACTAATTATGACAATATAAATTAATCAATATTTCACAAATACTAAAATGTCATGCATTGTTCAAACATAATCAAATTGTATCAAACATAAAACCAAAACATTGTTTATTTCTAAGGTGTGTTTCTAGTCCACCCTAACTTATTTCTTCAATAGCCTCATCTTTCAACCTGCAATATGCATTAAAGTAGAGTTCAACAAATATGTTGGCGAGTATACAAGTTTGAATACATAGCATAATAATAAAATGTTTAAATGTGCTCATATCCAACATGAATAATGCATACAAGTTACTAATATGCTAAACGGGTGTAAACTATATGTCAAACCCAAGTTTCCAACACAATCTTGATTACCCAACATCGTTGAGACGAAGAGGGTGTAACATATTTTACTTAACAATACCCCAAGAATCAAGGGTGGTGCGTTAATCCAATAGCGCTATAATTGTTAAGGTAGGCTAGCAAAGTTAATGAGCATATAGACACAATGTATACATAGCATATGAGATTAACAAGTATCACATGTTTTCATGTTTAAATGTGGATGGAGTGTGATTTGAATAAACAAGTCTCATAGTGTTGTGTGTTTTTGTATAATGTATATGTTGCACCCAAGTGATTAAAATGAAAATGGGATCGAGTATACTCACAGTTTTGCGTAGGGTATACACGTAAACCGCGAGCGGAGTTGATGAAGCTTCGAGATTGCAAACTATTTCTGGTCGCCAACAGCAGCTTGAGAGTGTTTGCAAGGATTTGGGCGAATTAAAATGAAGGAATAGGGTGTCTGTTTATAGATTTGGATGAAAATTTGGGTTTCCAAGATTTTCGGAGGGATGGACTTGGTACAAATCAGCAGAGTCCATTCGTACGGGTGGACCTAGTCCATTCGTATGAACCCACTGATTTTTGATATTTCAAGTTTAATTATTTTACGTGTTTTAATCGGTTTTTCGAGTATTGATATTTCAAGTTTCAAGTTTAATTAGTTTACATTTTTTATTCGGTTTTTTTAGTATTAAGCATCAATGTGTATCGTGAAATCAAGAATCGTGCATAACATAGCGTTCAAAATATGAATTATGATTACAAGTTTTGCACAAAAGTTTAACATGAATATGATTAAAATAATTGCATTTTCATTATGATCAATCGTCTCGGATTACAAATTGAATCGAAATAGATTACAACGAGTGTACAAGTGTCTAAAAATGGAAAGTACAACAATACTTGCAAAATCAGGAAAGTACAAAAATGCGAAGCGTTACATGCTGGCTCTTCCGAACTATTATTTTTCGCTCTCTAAGGCCCTAGTTCAGGTTATACAAGGTTTGGAAGCTATTATTAGAAGATTTTTATGGGGAGGTTCGCTTAATAGAATAAAGATTAGTTGGGTTTCATGGGATAGGGTAGCTTCTCCTATAGCGGTTGGTGGCTTAGGTCTTTCTAGATTAAAAGACACCAACATTGCTCTGTTGTCTAAGTGGATATGGAGATATAGGAATGAGCAAAAGACTATGGAAATCTGCCAACAACGCTTTACATGATACTAAAAGGTGTTGGGCACCTCTTCCGGTTAATAATTCGATGACAGGTGTTTGGAAAATATTGTGGGTTATATCGAGAAGGTGAAAGTCGACAATATTAATTTAAACCATCTTTTCAAAGGCGTAGTGGGTGACGGCGCCACTATTAGATTTTGGCTTGATCCTTGGTTGTGTAACGAACCTTTAAAGGAACGTTCTCTAATCTTTTAAGGTTGGGAAGTGAGAAGGAATGCAATGTTTTTTATCGGTTCAATAGAGTGTCCATCTGTTTTATGGAGCTGTGGAGGTGGTCACAGCATCCTAGTTCAGCGGTTGAGCTGAATGAATGGTCTGATTTAATTGGGATGCTTGATGAAGTTAGGATGTCTAACATAAGAGATAGTTGGGTATGGATGGGTGGGAGCCAAAGGGGGTTCTCGGTTGGGGCGGTAAGGAATTTCTCAGCAGTAAGGTGGATTGTAGTAGTATATTTGTATTCGAATGGTGCAAGTGGGTTCCAAAGAAATGCAACATTTTTATGTGGAGAGCGGTTATGAACCGGAAAGCCACGGTTCATGTGAGCAATTGTTTTGTGGGAAATTTATCTTTTGTCCTTTGTGAAGCCGCTAATGAATCACTGGAACATATTCTTTGCTCTTGCCACATCGCTTCCGCTATTTGGAATTGTATCGGTGCATGGAGTAAGATTGGGCCAATATATATGTTTTCTGTGAAAGACTTGGTGGAGCTTATAAGGAGGATGGCAAAGGAAGCGTTTAAAGGTATTATAATGGTTTCATGTTGGGTGATTTGGAAAGCCATGAACGAAAAAAAAAATTTGAATGTGGAAATAAAAACTGGGAAGATCACGCAAGATATCAAAACCCTTGGCTTTTTATGGTATAGAAATAGATCTAAGAATAGATCAGTGACTGGGAATATGTGGTGTAAATTTAATTTCATGTAAGGTTTTGATTAATCTGGTGGACTGCCTCTCTATTTGAGGGCCGGTCTTCGTGAATAAAATTTACTTTTAAAGAAAGGCTAAATAGAAATTAGAATATGTATATTTGGCTAAAAAATAAGAATGTGGGTATTATAATTTTTTTTTTTTTTTTTTGAAATGGCAAACACCACTTTATTAAAACCGAAACCAGCCGACCCCTTAGCAAGGTGCTAAGACGCCTAGTGGCAACTGAAACAGAACACAAAACAATATGAAAATAAAGAAAACAAAGTGTTCAGACATTACAATCGAAGTATCTCCACTCATTCCAACTCGGCACCACATCAATTCTTGACCCTTCTTTTAGCCACTGATAAGAGATTTCTTTAACATCGTGTATAACCTTATGAATCATACCACTCTTATTATTAAAGATTTTATCGTTCCGCGCTTGCCATAATAACCATATCATATGTAAATAGATCGCATGGATCATTCTCCTTTTAGTCGTTGACCAAGGTAGGTCTTGCAAATTGTTTTTACTGAATCCACATTCACCCCATTTTGTATCTTCAGCCAGCGATGCACCTGCTCCGAAACATTCGTTGCAAATTGAAAAGTTACTAATATATGATCCGAAGGTTCATCCCTAAGCCCACACAACTTACAAGTCATAGAATGTAACTCTAAGCCTCTTGCCTGCAAAGCGTCATGCGTTGGAATCTTCCCGTCGATCACCCGCCATGCAAACATATTACTTTTCGACGTTGCCCACTTGTTCCAAACAAAATCATTTGCTGAATCATTGACATCAATTTGTCTTGCCAATTGTTGCCTCACTTCCTTCACTGAAAACGGCTCCTTCCCATCTTTCCAATACCAAAAATCACTTCTCACTAACTACACGTACCAATTCGCCCATTAACATTTCCATTTCTAGTTTCTCCTCCAAAAATCACTTGACTTACTAACTACATGGGCCTTATAAATACAATGTATTACACAAATTTAATTTATTCGGCGTCCATTTTACTCGGCATAAAAGAATACAAGATTCTTGAAACCAAAAATCCAATTCGGTTTTGGTTTATACTTATTCAGTTTAAGGAGTTTTTAGGCTGTTAATTAAAGGGTTATTGGATCTGATCACCCCCAACTATTGGAATTTGGCCGCTGGCACTCTCAACTTTGACTTTGGCTCCCACCACTCCCAACATAACACATTGTTTGTCATGACACCCCGTCGTTAAATAAACACTAACTGGGTTAGAAAAATAAGCCTACGTGTTAATGTAATCCAACAAGGCATGTCTGACGTGTAATGTAAACCTGTTTCACCATCTTAAAAACCCCAACCCCCCCCCCCCACCAAAAGCATACCATATGAAACCCTAGAAATCCCTGATCAAAATTAAATGCACCTTGGAGCCCTAATCATAACATACGATCCAGTCGATTTCACTGAAGAACAAGCCCTAACTTTGAATCGGAATGAGCTCATCTTCTACGTCTACATCCAGAGTATTCAGAAATCCAAAAAATGTTTAACGTTGATTTGAAGGGGAATGTGTACTGCCATCACGACATTGTTGCAGTGATTCAAGTTGTTGGACGGAAAAGTGTGTGACAAGGTCAAGAATTTTATGGTTGCTCCTAGTGGCCGGTAAGTTCGACCTTAATCCCTAGTTTTTTGTCTTGAATTGAATTGATGGTTTATGTGAGATCGTTTCCGGATCGATTCCGTAACTCCGTTGACTGCGTAGATCATGTATCTTGTGCGGAATCCAAGTACGTGAGTGGGTCAGACTAGAACAAAATATAATCTGCTTTCTATTGATAATCTGACAATTTACAACCACGAAAGCAATTTGGCGAGTTTTGTCTCTCAAACCAAAAGTTACAAATGAAATGAACAAGACAGCAATATATAGGCATCCTTAGCAAGGATGGACTTTAACACAAATGGACTTTAGCACAAATGGACTTTTCGAAACCTTGTCATGAACATTTGCTCAGCTATGATACGTGATTGACGGAAGCGATAGACATATGCACTCACAGACTCCCCCTTGGATATTGCTACAATCAATCTCGGAGCTTTATTTCTTCTCTCTCTCTCTCTCTCTCTCTCTCTCTCTCTCTCTCTCTGAGTCTTCTAGAAGCTTTGACATCTTCAGCACCACAGACTCCCTCTTGCTATAACAAGCTCTTCTTGATTTTGCATTCTGCTTCAGCAGCTCCCCCTTTCATCAGACTCTCTCTCTCCAGGCTCCCCCTCTCTTTAATTTTCTGGCTTTTCAGGATCGTCACCTGGTTCTATTTCTGCAAGCTCCCTTTTGCTTTTAGCTTTTCTTCAGACTCCCCCTTAGCCTCAGCTATCAGGATCGTAATCTATCTTTCAAAGATTTGACAATTAAGCTTATTATATCTTAGTATCGAAACCTGGCTCTATGAAAACCTTTTGACAGTTTTAAAACTCAAGGATTTTATACTGGCTCTCTCCCCCTATCAAATAACTAAATATCTGACAATGAAAGTATCCAACTACCAAAATCCTCACAGATTATCATCCAAGTCCAAATTAGTGACCTTGGAAATTTCACAAACTGTTTTTGATTTTTCATTTAAAAACTCAAGTTTCAAATTAATGAACTTGTTTATTTTCATAAACATGTTCAGCATACTTAGACTTTGAAACTCAGCTTTCAGACATCGGTTGTCGAAAATAAAGTAGAAGCAAAAATCTTTTTATATTTTACAAATTTTATGCTAAAACACACCGGAAATCTTTTTGTGATTTTTCTGAAATATAAAACAATAAAGAAATATTTAAAGACATAATTTTGTTTGAGTTCGCATTAGAGGATCACATCAATTTATGACAAATCACTAGCACCATTGACCTTTTTAGACTTTAAGTTCTAAATGATTCATTTAGATTGCTAGTATACTGATCGACTTAAATTTTCACACAAACTTCAATTGATTCAAGATATGAGATTTAGTGTTTTAAGAACTTAACTTATTCGCGTGTCCCACCTCAGAATATACTCCCGTATCAAGATTCCCTAGAATCAGTCTTACAGGTGAATATACTATATTGATATCTGTACTCTGGGTTAGTTCGAGACCTTGAGAGCTCAGGTATGAACTATCGTTCAGTCAAATAGATGAAGGCTCGACTTAAAGGTGTGTTCCACTTAGGAATCTTCTTTACAACTGCACTTGATTTATATCTTTCGATATTTTCTCAAGTTTTATGCAGAGGGAAAGCTTTAAGCGCAAAAAGCATTATACAAGGTCTAGGCAATTGCTGACGCAAAATCAGAAAACCAAGTATAATACCCCATATATCAGTAAGTATAAAGACCTAGTATCTCAGAATCAGGCAATCTCTCAAAAGAATTTTCGGAGTACTAAGTCCATATATCCGAGAGATGTTCCCCACGAGATAAGCAAGCTATTAATTTTATGTTTATATCTCGAAATCAATCTACTAAATGTGTAAAAACCTACTGGCATATCATCAGTGAGACCGTTTATCACATTTGACTTTCCATTTCTTTAGCATGTTGTGACTGTCTTACTGATATACTATCATTTCCTCTTTTTACACAAAAACTCATTTTTGAATTTTTTCATGTTTTTGACTTTTGTAAATTTTCAAATGTTTTTGAATTTTCAAAATTTTTACTCCCCCTAAAATCCAAAACATTTAATAAAATTTGATAACCGATGTAGACAGCTTTATCTTGCCATCCATTTTCTGCATCACATGCTCTGTTTTGCATGAAGTACCCCCATGATTTACAACACATTAATATTTAATAGTTTGAAAACCATTTTCAACCACTTGTGAAATTAATCATGTTTGTTCAGCCGTGAGGGTTTTGGCATATTCAATCAATGTAGGTCCCGTATTTCCGTATGGATCGTAAGAAGACTGATAACTAACCAAGGATGCGTAATCTCCTTGATTAATCGAATAATAAGAAACAAGAATATTATAAGATGAATACAAAACACATGAACACTTTTTCAAACCGATCTTCTATGATTATCAAACACTCGAAATTGTTTTACAATCACTCAAGATCTAACAAGAACTCACAACCGATTTCTGTGTTTTCTCTCAAACTCTCTCAAATGTTTTTCCAAGTGTCTAACCTAATCCCTAATGCTTAAGGTTGTTTATATACTCACAACCAATGCAAACGAAATGGGCTAAGCCCACAACCATTACAAACAGAATTCGAGCTAGACTAAGGACTAGACTAAACTTGGACTTAAACCAACAAACTCGAACTGATCCATAACTCGAAATCCAACTTCATAATATTCAAAGACCAAGCCAAAGCTGTTGTTACAAAATATGCACCAACAAACTCCCCCTTGATAATAGCTTGCAAAGGTAACTTTAGTCTTCAGAATCTCACAGTCTTTGATCTTTGGATAGCGTCAGCTTCAACAAGAATTCTGTCAGCAACAGACTCCCCCTAAGCTGATGCATACAATCACCATATCTTCCAAGTTTTGATTCAGCATTGCAAGTAAGTCTTCACAGCATCCATTCTGCATTGTAGAAGGAGGATCCTACCAAGCAGCAACAAACTCCTCAACTCATCACTTCATTCTCAGCAACATACTGCTTCAATCTGTATACTATAAAGCAAACATCTCAAGAAACCATAAGAGTTTTTCAACAAAGTTAACAAATTAGTATCATTTAAGAGATAGTTAAACTATATCACAGATTAAGCAGTTCCGATTTATCACCAACACGTAACAATTTTTAATCAAACACCCAAGAACCTGCATGATTTTAAATTTGGAACTCACTTTCTAACACTGTCTCCCCCTATCTGTAACAAGTCCTCCAAGAACTACAGTTTTCCATACATTAAGAATTCTTACAGAAAATGTCACTATTTTTGAATTTTTATATTTTCTGAAAGAAAGTAAATAACAAAAGCAATAAACACTCTGTTTTTGTGAGAATCACCGGTAAGAAGATCATATCAGCAAAATCAAACTGTTTTCACACAATTAGATAATTCTTTATAAAATTTTCGTGAACAACCGTCCAAGACGATTACCAGTATTGTTTATCCATTTAAACAAAATGCATGAACATTTCAAGTACCATTACCATATGATACGTTAAGGTAATTTTATATTGATATACTAGCGTGTCCCACTTCAGGACATACCCCCGCGATCAAGGTATGCACAAAGATTCATCGTAGTAGGTGAGTATACCGAATTCATCCGTTTTTTTCAACGAAAGATAATTGGTGATCAGGTCAGTACTTACGTACAGCAAAGAGACCAATATCTAACAAGGCCTAAGACAAATACCAATTTTGGTACGACTTATGTATTTAGCATATTTGAATGACTCTCTAGGAGAGCTTCTTCATTTATGGGTTTTGGCATTTTTAGCTTTTTTAAGATATCCTGGTTGTGCCTAGGTCAGCATGTATCTGGATACAGCAGAAGGACAACCCTGATACCCCCGGATGAAATAACAGCATAAAGACCCAAAACCTCAGATGTTGGCAATCTATCAATGCAAGATTTAATGTCATTAAACCATACACCACTGATCTATCAATCACATAGGTAAGTTGATTATTTCATGTTTTTGCCTACTGGTACATCATATAATGAAGTCGTTATCACACTTAAGCAATTTAATTCATTTTCAGTGTGACAGTCTAACTTACTGCTGTACTATCATTTCGTCTCTTTCACATAGTGATAACTCATTTTTCATTTTCTATTTTTTTATGTTTTTAATTTTTCAATGTTTTTTGTATTTTATTATTTTTAAGAAAGCAGTAAAATAGTTACAAAATTCTTATGAAAAACCAGTTATTCAGGATTCCTCATCCCGTTGAGTTCGACAAAATGTTCAAAGCGAGCTCTATCAAAAGCTTTAGTATAAAGATCTGCCAGGTTATCTAGTGTGTGGACTCGATGTAGTTCAATTAATTTTGTTTCAGCACCATCCCGTATAAAGTGATGACGAATGTCAATATGTTTAGTTCTACTGTGCTTTACGGGATTGTTTGTGATTGAGATAGTGGCATTATTGTCTATCATAATAGGAGTATGAGTGAAATCCAAACCGTAATCGCGCATCTGCTATTGGATCCAGAGAACCTGAACGCAACAGCTACCCACAGCAATATATTCAGCTTCACATGTAGAGGTAGAAACACACGATTGCTTCTTGCATTGCCAAGACACAATCCTCCCTCCTAAGAACTGGCAACCACCTATTATAGACTTTCTGGTAGACTTGCATCCTCCAAAGTCTGAGTCAGTGTAAGCAACAAACTTCAAATCAATATCAGCTGGATATCACAACCCAATTTTAGGTTTCCCCTTCAAGTAACGAAGAATACGCTTCACCACCTTCATGTGTGACTCTTTTGGATTCGGGTGATATCTGGCACACAGACATACAGCAAACATGATGTCTTGTCTTGAAGCAGTCAAGTACATTAGAGAACCAATCATTGCCCTATACTGAGTTGGATCAATGTCTTCAGTACTTTCATGATCTGGGCCAAGATTGTGATTTTCGCATATGGGTGTATTGAAAGTATAGCAACCCTCCATTTTGAATCGAGACAAAATGTCATACACATACTTTGTCTGATGTATAAACATCCCATCCTTCTTCTGATCAACTTGTAATCCCAAAAAGAAAGACAACTCACCCATAACACTCATTTCAAACTTGCTTGTGACACATGTTTTCATCAGATGACCCAAAGATGATGTCATCCACATACACCTGTACCAGCAGAAAATCTTCCTTCTTTCGTTTGATGAACAGTGTACTGTCAATCTGACCTCTTTCAAAACCATTCTTTATCAGATGTGTTGACAGTGTCTCGTACCAAGCCCTGGGCGCTTGATGTAATCCATACAAAGCCTTATCCAGTTTGTGAACACGATCTGGAAATTCTGGATCAACGAACCCATCTGGTTGTGAGACATACACCACTTCTTGGACTTTCCCGTAAAGAAATGCACTCTTCACGTCTAGTTGGTAAACTTTGAAGCCCAGAAAGATGCGAAGGCTAGGAACAAACGAATTGCCTCCAACCTTGCTACTGGTGCAAACACTTCAGTGTAATCAATCCCTTCTTGCTGATTGAAATCTTTGACCACCAATCGAGCCTTGTTTCTGGTCACAACTCCTCTATCATCTCTCTTGCACTTAAACACCCACTTAGTGCCTATTTCCTTTTCACCTTTAGGAAGATCAACTAGCTTCCAAACCTTCAACTTCTTAAACTGGGCTAATTCTTCGTGAATAGCTTCAACCCATGAATTGTCTTTCAGAGCGATGTGAATGTTTTTCGGCTCCTCTTGAGAAATAAAGCAGCTATACAAGCACTCATTCATAATCCCAGTCTTCTCAATCGTAGCATACAGACCTGAACTCTCTGCTATGCGTCTCCTCGTCTGAACACCTGTAGCAGGATCTCCAAGTATCATGTCAACTAGATGATCTCTGTTTGCTCGTGTCGTAGCAATAGCATCAACTTCTAAATTATCACCCAGGTTTGATCCAATCTCCCCCTAAACATTCTGATTCGCAAACGGATTAGTGAAATCCTCCCTTGAATAGGTTCAGACTCACTATCACTTGAATCATAAACAGCAGCACGTGAGGAAGTTTCCAGAGCATCTGTCATTGAAACACTCGATCTTGGCATGAAATCACCCTCTTCATCTTTGCTGATCACAGTTTGGGTCAACTGAGATTCATCTGCATTTAAAAACTCAGGAATATTAAATGATTTAAACACACTGTCATAATCATATAATATAGCTGGACCACTCGTTGATTGTTGAGGCTTGTATGTAGTAATTTCAACATTAAACACAACCTCAGTTTTACCAGTTTTTAGATTAAAAACCCTTTTATTCGGTGTGCCAGGTACGTAACCTAGAAAGTAACCTTCGTCAGCTACATCACCGAATTGTTGTTTATCTTTATTTCACACAATGGTGCAGGGATTTGGTTCAAAGCCTATTAAGTTTGGTTTTTCGTTAAACATAAGTTCATGACAAGTTTTGTTAAAACGTTTAACGGTTAAAACTTTTTTTAGGACGTAGCAAGCTGTATTCACAGCTTCTCCCCAGAAAAGAACTGGAAGCTTTGAATATGAAAGCATAGTCATAGCGGCTTCAATCAACATCCTGTTTTTCTTCTCAGCTACTCCATTCTATAAGGAGCAGAGTATTAATGTTCTATTCCCTTGCGAAGACAATAGAGATCCAGAATCCGATTCTTGAACTCCGTACCATTATCTCTCCTTATCCTCTTGATCCTTGCTTCATGGACGTTTTCCAATTTTGTAAACAGATCTATCAGCATCTTTGTTGTCTCATCTTTTGTACCTAAAAAGAAAACCCATGAGTAACGTGAGTAATCATCTGTGAAAACAAGACAGTAGTACTTTCCACCTATGCTCCTCACGTTCACTGGACCGAATAAATTCATGTGAAGTAATTCATAAGGGGCATCTATGGAATTTACTGTTTTCGATTTGTGAGGTTTCTTGTGTTGTTTTCCCTTTTGACATGGAAGACATTTATCTTCCACATGAAACCTCTGAAATGGCACCCCTTTCACTAACTCATTTTTAATAATATAATTCATTTTTCGATAGTGAATATGGGCCATGCGTCTATGCCACGACATTGACTCAGCCTCAGATGCTTTTGATAACAAACACGCCACCACGCCAGACGGATCCCTTAGGACCCATGTCCATGCCATAAGTGTCATTTCTCCTTGGTGCACGCATCACTATCCAATCATCCGGAATCACCAAACTCAGTTTCAACACCAATGCTTCAGTCTTGGTAAAATAGACCGAGTGACCCTTGTCGTAGACTTGTGACACGCTCATGAGATTGTGTTTAAGCTGCTCAACATAGTTCACTTTGTCCAATGTGATCTTCCCGTTGGTCACTTTTCATCTACCTGTAATTCGACCACCTTTCGCACCAGCAAAATTCACATGTCCACCATCATAATTTTCAAACTCAGATAACAATCTTGCATCCCCCGTCATGTGGCTGGAGCAGCCACTATCAACTTACCACAAGTTGATAATCCTCCTTAGCAGCTCCTGCACACACCAACCAGAAATTAGTTAGAGTGGGGGACCCAGGCCTTAATGGTCTTGGGTCGTCCAAATTCACCAACTACTGGAACATCCATCCAATATCCATCACTCCTAACAGGAGTCTTGGATCTCAGACCTGTTGATGGAATTTGTTTTTTGTTTTTCCACTTGGTCTATGGTCTTGAGGGTTCCTATATGTGTTTGGACTATATGACCTTTGAAAATTTTGGTTTTGGTACCTTGAGTTTTGACTCCAAGAAGCTTGACTGTTATAATTTCTAAAGCCATTATTATAAAAAGTTCGGCCACCATTAATTTGGTATCGATTTTGACATTGACCTTGACTTCTGAAATTATTTGAATTATAATTGTTCATTCTTGGTGAACTGCTCCTAGGTCTCCCATATCTGCCTGATGTAAATTCAGGCTAAAATCTTTGTTGATTTCTTTGAAAACGAGGAAGTTGTGGAGTTCCTTTTTCAGCCTTATTTACACCAACAGCAACACTCTCTTGTTGCTTAGGAGCAGATTTCTTTGGAGAGTTGGAGACTCTCGCTTCATTATCACAACTCTTCTCTGGTGATTTTTCTCTCTGTTTCTCACTCACTTATGCTTCATTCTTTTTGTTAGGACAGCAGCTTGCTACATGTCCCTTTGTATGACACTTGAAGCATGATCTTTTTGCTGAAGACTTCTTAACCGAAGCCTTTGAACTAGATCCTTCATTTGAAGATGATGATGCCTTAGAAGGATTTTGTTCAGTTTGCTTAGATTCAGATTTTTCTATGTTTTTGTTTTTTAGCAAACTCTACATTTGATTCATTTTCAATAACAGTGGTTTTGTTTTTCATGTCACTTCCCTGAATAAAAGTAACCTTTTTAATAAAAGTTTGGTTTTTACTCTTACGAGGTGAATTTTTCTTTTTAAAACGGGTTCCCTGTTATTTTCCTTCTTAACATCATCACTCTCAGACACATCACCTTGACTTGATGTGGAACTACTTGGTGCTGTTGACACAAAGTCTGTTAACTCATCTTCATCAGGCAAGAAAGAATAGTCATGACTAAGAGGAGGTGGGACCTCATTAAAGCCCTGGAAGCCCACACTCATCTTGTCGTTACTTTTCTTCAGGTCACCCATCATATGTTTCATGACAAATGTTGAATCTCTAAATTGACTCAATTTCTTTTCAAGTTCAACAATTTTTAGTTGTGCTTCAGACAACTTTTTGCACTTTTCAGAAACCTCTTTTCTTTTCTCACTCATCGTATCATGAGTTAAGTCTATAATTTGAAGTTTTCATTTAGTTTGCAAGTTAAGACTTCAATTTCAGTTTCATAGCCTTTAATCTTCTTCAAATACATAGACTCATTTCTTTCTACGAAAAAGTTTGACTCTTTTATGCTCGACATCTCGTTAATCAGACTTTTGTTTTGAGTTGATAACCTATCAACCTCACCTTGTAATTCATGACATCTTAAACAAACAGAACTAGTAGAATTAGAACTTACCTCTCCTGTAGCTTTGTCTAAGTTGGCCATGAGAGCAGCAAGTCCAGCTACCATCTTCTTATATTTAGCATCCTTTTCATCAGCATCCTCTTAATCATCAGACTTTAGATTTTCTTCTTCAGCTTCTTTCATTTCATCTACCTCAGTAGCTGTTTCTCCTTTCTTTACAGCTACACTCTCAGCTACACAAGCTTGACCACATGTCCTTGATTTTGAAGAAATCTGATAACGCTTTTCCAAAGCTTCCCATAGCTCTCTAGACGTCACATACTTACGGAAACTATAACTAATTTCCACTGGTAAGGATTTCTTGATCGCTGCTAAAGCTTGCTTCTCTGCATCAAAGAATCCTTTCTCAAATTCTTGCATATTTGTCACACCCCGACCACGTAAAACAACAAATCGTGGCGGAAACTTCGGGGAGTGTTGTAACAGAATTATCGTTTCATAACCATGGATACAAAAAGTGTTTTGTTTTATTGATAATATTAAACATTAACATTGTTTTAACACATAACAAACAAGTTTTATATCGACTATCATTGTTTTATGTCACTAAGGCCTCGTCCAGATCCTATGTGACGCATGCATCCTAGAACATCAATCAAGCAACAACACCTGAAACATATGTAAAAACAAAGTCAGCAAAGAAATGCTGGCGAGTACATAGGTTTTATAAGAGTATCGGAATTATGGCTTCGTTTATATGTTGCAGTACTTAATTAGACTACAAGAGTCAAAATACAAACCTCGTTTTGAAAAGTGTATTGCAACATAGTTAACCAACTCAAATCAAGTTGATTATAGTTTATAAAATCTCGTAGCCATGCTTCTTAACCCAAAAACATTTGTTTTAGAAAACCAACTTGTAAAACATCTCGTATAAACTCGTTAATAAAACTCGTATATTATTTCGAAAACATCGTTGAGTGACATCGTTTCAATATCGTTTACCCAAGTGAACTAAATAACGCCACGGTATGTAATATGTTGAAAACACTTATATATAAGAAGTACCAGCGGCGTATCTACCATGTTTTCCCCATATTACACCCGTCCCGTTATCTAAACACAAGCCAAAAACCAATCGTTTACCCAAATCGTTTAACATCGTTTCCAAATAGTTTCCAAATCGTTTACTCGTTTAAATCGTTAAATCATCATCGTTTTAATTGTGAAAACTTATATATGGTCATCTTGCTAATAACATTCAAACCTTCGTGACTCGACTACCTCGTTCCTCGCTTCTCTTATTAACAAACCCCCAAAGGGTAAGTTAATAATTTCATATTCAGTCGTTACCCACAACACCCACACATAACCATGGGTATAGTGAAATAACGGGATATGTCAGATCCTATGGTACCATAACCTAATACTGGTCGGTTCGGCCAAAATTAATGAATGTCATTCGTTATGTAACTACAACCAACAAGTTCGTTCACATTATCGAAATCGTTATTAGTTTAGTATAAATCGTTTTATTCGTTTTTGAAATCATCGTTTAGACCTTGAAAACATTTTGTACATATGAATCACCCCAAAACAATTGAAAACGGTAAAATAGGGGAACTATGTACTCACATAGTTACCACAAAACATGTAAAAAGAGGGGATCTATGTACTCACATGTAGTGCAAGGTATCCTCAATCAATAGTACTTCAACAAACTCGAGTAAACCAGAGAAATCAAGCAGCACCTAGTAATTGAATCACTAGTCAAACAATAGACGCCTAAATCGGAAAATCGGACAGAATGAGGTCTTGTAAACCAAATGAGTGTTGGAACTCATGTGATATGGTTTAACAAGGCCTACATCCTAAATGAAACCTAACCTAAGTGCTTTCGACCCATCGCGACCCATTAAGGTAGCTTACACTACTTTAACGTGTCGTGCGCGCAAAGCGTGTTCGAGATGTCTAACTAGTCCTATTACAAGTATTATATGCCAAAACATGTTTAAATAAGTTACATATGCTTAATTACCAATTACGTATGAAAAGGGTATTCTGGTAATTTACCTATGGCATATAATCTACTTATTATACAACTACCTAAACTAGGTGACCATAAGGTATAACCTCGGAAGGTTATTCCCTATGCTACTATGGTCACTAAACATGTTTGGTCGGATCCTAAGATCGACCAAACGGGTCGTGTTCGAAAGTCTAAGCGGGTGTTTAGTCCGCTTGACTTACGACTCTACACAAGCACTAAACTAAAAAGTGACGAGCTAAGCATGTTAAAACATGCTTAACTAAGTTAGAAAACAAGTTTGGTATCAAAACAAACGGTTTTGATACCTAAGAGTAGTTTGGTTACAAAATACGCAAGAATACGCATTTTGGCCGAAACTACAACTCGTCACTGAGCCTCGATAATGTGGTAATCAGTAGGTATAGTCACTAGGGACTATAACCATCGTGATTACGCTCACGTTATGAAGTTCAAACGAACTTCACATTGACCATAAACTGGTCAATGCAGAAAGTCAAACATAGTTTGACTTTAACGCTAAAATGAATGAAAAGAACGAAAGAACACTTACAACGGGTCCAAGAATGGAAGTTTTGAATCCGAATATTCTCAGGTATGAAGTGTTAAACACATCAACTTAGAGAACAAATTCAGATTTCAAAGGTGTGGGTTTTGGAGTTGAGATCATGGGGGTATTTATAGGATTTCTAGGACCGTTAGGATCGTTCCTTGAAAACCGTGCTTCAATCTCATCCATACACCTCAAGCCCATGGTTTTATAAAACCATTTGAGCCCCTAGTATTGCCCAAAACCATGTGCAATTGGGTTTTGAGTGGTTAACAGCTGTTAACAGCTGTTAAAATAGATTAGGCTGATCTGGGAGGTCCTTACGGACCATATGGCTAAGGGCTTATGGTCCGTAAGCCTTGTGCAGACCAGCCAAGTTTCAAAAATGGCAGAACAGGCCCCTGAAGCCCCAAACTTGTTTTCGATGCATTTTTGACACGTTTAAGCCCCGTTAACCCCATTTCAAAGCTCTAAAATGAATTTAAAGTATAGGGAACTTAAAATATACTCAAAAATATGTCGGATGTTGGTTCGTTTGGCCGTACAGTTGCGTTGTTCGGTTAATTACGACGGAAGTCGTAACGGACGCAAAAACGATCCAAATTAAGCGACGAATGGAATTTTATCATGCCAAACACTAAAATAAAATATTTTAATGCTTACAAAAATTTTTGGATGTCCGAATGTATTCAGAACGTAAGATATGCGCGAAAATGCAAACTTATGCACTTTTTGACGCTTTTAGTCCCTATTGATCAATAAAGTTTATTTTAGCATATCGAACCCCTCAAAGCCTATTTCTAGGCTATGTAAAGGTTATTTAGGGTATTTTTTAACTTATGATCAAGTTCCGGAATGTTCGTTACTATACAAATCGGCATAGTTTCACCGTTTGACACAAAAAGTCCCTGCGATCGAACAAAGTTGATTTCAACACACCAAACCATTCAAAACTTATTTCTAAGTTATGTGGAGGTTATTTAGGATATGTTAAGCCTATGTCACTATTCCGGAGTGTTTGTCGCGTTATACTGACTGCGTTTACGCACCAGTTTGCGTATAACCTTCCAGAACGAGATTTAAAGCTTGCAATCGGAATCGAATCGAATTGAAAAATCACCAAACACAAATACACACATAGAAACACTAAAACACATATAATAACACCAAAGCACATTGTTTTATTAATAATCACCATTGTTTTACATCATACATCGATTACAGAACACAGTTGTCACAATATTCTCATACGAAGTCACCCTATATCTCCTTTCAACTTCATATGTAGGAGCAATCTATCCATCAATCATACAGCTCCACATCCTAGAATCTTCACCTTGAACATATGCTTCAAACTCCTTCTTCCAGACAGTATATTCTTTGACGTTTATCAGCTTTGGCCAATTCTTAACAGTCTCACTGACATTATCCATTTTGGTAATCACTCAGCATAAAAGTTTAAATGGTCAAAATCCAACTCTAACTTCTCTACTGGCCCTTGTCGAGCTTTTACCGTAACCGGAGATGTTTGTGGTGGAGGTGGTAGTGAACGATGATAAGTGGAGATCGTCGGAGATACGGTGGTCGTTCAGAGGTGGTGATGATGGTCTGCGGTGTTAATAGTTGCGAGGATGTTGAACGGTGGTGGTCGAATAACGTCGGAATGGAGGTTATGGATGCAACGTCGGAATGGTTGGTCGGATAACGTCGGTTGATGATGGACTCGAAACAGGATGTGTGATGGTTGTTGATTGCGACTCGAAAGATATGTGAAGTATGCAACTCGAAACCTCTTTATCTCTGATGATTGCGATGACTTGGAACCTCAACGCTTGTTGCAACTCAAAAACTCCTGGTCTTTATGACTCGAAATGATGGGTCTTGTGGAGTTGAAACCAGTGATTGTGACAGGGGAGAAGTGTTGTGAAGACAACTCGAAACGGTATGATGTATGAATGATGATTGTGCGACTCAAAACAAGAATTGTGAGACTCAAAATGTGGTTGCGACTCGAAATTCTTGAAACAAGTTGTTTCAACTTTCCCAAAAAATCACACGTGCAGTTGTTTCATCTTTCCTAAAATTAAGGATTTTTTTAAATCTTTTTAAAAGTTTTAAAGATATTGCAAAAGTTTCAATATTTTTAAAACTTAATTTTATCTTTTCAAAAACACTTTTAAAAGCAATCGAACAAGCAAAGTATAATGTTTTTTCAAAGACTATTGATGAACGCTCATGCAAAACCTGAAGAACACGATGAATGTTCTTGATGATTTCGATGAACAGATGATGAACCAACAAAGAACAGTAACTCGAAACCACCAAAAACACACCAGATATTCAGCAGTTCTTTAATAACAGCAACAAAAACACGTAACCCGCCAATATTCTTGAATCTGTATATCAATCTCGAACCAACAACTAAGAGCAAAAGCTCTAATACCAATTGTAGGTCCCCTATTGTGACATTTGTGCTCTAGTAAACACTGTACAATGTAGAACAATTTCAAATATCAATGAAACAATGTGTTTTGATCTCAATATTTGTTTATTTATGTTTGACGATTTCACGTTTTAATTCTTGTTCGATTTCGAGCTCTTAATCACTTTCTGGAAAGTTATACGCAAACTGTTACGTAAACGTAATCAGTTTAACGCGACATACACTTCGGAATAGTGAAACAAGCTTAACATACCTTAAATAACCTTTACATAACTTAGAAATAAGTTTTGAAGGATTTGGTATGGCAAAAACAAGTTTATTTGATCACAGGGACTGTTTGCGACAAACTGCAAAAGTCTGTCAATTCGCATAGCAACGTACACTCTGGAACAAGATCATAAGCTAAACATACCCTAAATTCCTTTTACATAGCTTAGTAATAATTTTTGAGGGGTTCGGTATGCGAAAATACACTTATTCGATCACAGGGACTAAAAGCGTCAAAACTGTGAAAGTATGCAAATGCGTACATATCTTGCATTCTGACCATATCCGGACATCCAAAAAATTTTATAATCACTAAAATATTGTATTTTAGTGATGGGAATGAAAAATTACGCGACAAATCATAATTTGGATCGTTTTTGCGTCCGTTCGAGTTTCGTCGTAATTAACCGAAAAACACGATCGTACGACCAAACAAACTGACATCCATGATATTTCCAAGCATATTTTAAGTCCCCTATTCTTTAAAATCCTTGTAGATCCTTAAAAATGGGTTAACGGGGGTTAAACGCGTCGAAAAACAAGTTCTGAAACTGCAGGGACTGAAAATGACAAAAACTGAAACTTCTGGCCAGACTGGCTGGTGGGCCATGACAGAAATAGCTGTCTGGGTCGTGGGCCATGACAGACAGAGCTGGGTAGAAACCAGTTTATGATTAAAACAGCTGAATTGGTTGGTTTTGGCTGGTTGTTTTCTTGTTTGGGGACCAAGTAAAGCTCTCTAATCAGTCTCTAACACTTGTAGGGTGTAGATCATTCCTTGGAGAACACATAATCCACATGTAATGATCCTATGAACTCTTGATTCCTATAAATAGCAAGCCCCATCTTCATTCCAACTTGCTCATTTCTCATTTCTTTCACTCTAGCTCTGAATTGAGGCTACCACACTTGATGGAGGCTTCATAACTATGCATTCTAAGTCATCTTCTTCATCCAAGAACACTTGTAAATGTTCTTCCTTAGCTTGTTTATTTATTTCAAGCTAAAAGTCAAACAGTGTTTAACTTTCAGCTTTGACCATGATTTGGTCAAGTCAAAGTTCAATTGAACTTTGCAACGTGAGCGTAATCACCATGGTTATAGTCCCTTGCGACTATACCTACTGATTACCACGTTGATTAGTCGAAGTGACGAGTCAAAGTTTCGATCAAAATGCAAGATTATGTGCATTTTGTGACAGAACTATTTTCGGGCATCAAAACACTTTGTTTTGATATCAAATCAGTTTTCTAACTTAGTTAAACATGTTTTAACATGTTTAACTCGTCACTTTTAGTTTAGTGCTTATTTAGGGTCGTAAGTCAAGCGGTCTTATCAACCGCTTAGACTTTCGAACCCGACCCGTTTGGTCGATCATTAGGATCTGACCAAACATATATTGTGACCATAGTTGTATAGGGAATAACCTTCTGAGGTTATACCTTATGGTCACTTCGTTTGATTAGTTGTATGATAGGTAGTTTATATGCCTTAGGAAAATGACCAAAATGCCCTTTTGCACATAATTTCAATTTAAGCATATGTAACCTAAATTTTGACACTTAAATCGATTACGCAACATATTAAACATGTTTAGTCATATATGACTTATCATAGGACTAGTTAGACCATCCGAACGCGCAATTGCGCAAATGACGCTTTAAAGTTGCGTAAACTACCTTAACGGGTCATAACGGGTCAAAAGTACTTAGGATAGGTTTCAAATCAGAGTGTAGGCTTTGTTAAACCGTATCATATGAGTTCTAACACTCATTTGGTTTACAAGACCTCATTCTACCCGATCTCCCGATTTAGGACCCGATTTATTAACATAGTGATTCCATACTAGGTGCCACTTGATTCCTTGATTTCCCGAGCCTTGTTAGTTCACTTAATCGAGGATACCTTGTAATCTCAAGTGAGTACATAGTTCCCCTATTTTATGCTTTCAGTTGTTTTGGGGTGATTCATATGTGCTAAAACGATTTCAAGTTTTCAAAAACAAATACTATGGTTATATTAAATACAACAATTTCAATAATGTGAATGAGCTTGTTGGTGCGTTGATACATAACACGAATGACATTCATTAGCTTTGGCCAAGTCGACCAGTAGTATGTTATGGTACCATAGGATCTGACAAATCTCGTTATCGGACTATCACCATGGATTTGGGGGTAATGTGGGTAACGACAGAAAGTGTTATTTTAACAAACCCTTTGGTGGTTTGCTAGTCGATTAAAGATACCCTTTGGTGTTATAGACGAGTCACACATGTTTGAATGTATTCAACTAGAACGACCAAAAGTTAGTTTTCACAATTAAAACACGGACGATTGAATGAATGGTTTTATGACACATATGATTGAACAATGGTTTATAACACGACGATTGAACGATGGTTTATAACACGAACAATTGAACGATTTTGAACGATTGGTTTATGATAAGTGATTAGATAACGGGACGGCTGTAATGTGATAAAATCATGGTAGATACGCCACTGATACTTCTTATATATAAGTGTTTTTATCATATTACATTCCGTGGCGTTATTTAGTTCACTTGGACGAATGATTTCAAATGATGTCACGCAACGATGTGTACTAAATGATATAAACGATACGAGTTTTTCTCACAAGACGATTTACTACTTGGTTTACAAAAGCAAATGTTTTGGGTCAAGATTCATGGCAACGAGGATTTCACAAATATATAACCAACTTGTTTTAGTTGGTTAGTTATATTGCAATACGAAACACTTTTCAATACAAGGTTTTCAATTATCGACTCTAGTAGTGTTGGTGCATATTTGTGACAACAGATTAGATTTGGTCTTTGGATATCTTGTAATTAGTAAAACGATAAACAGTTAACGGGTTTAGCTTTGTATTAGTGAGTTGTAATGTTT
Organism: Helianthus tuberosus; assembly: GCA_030545235.1. Taxonomy (NCBI): domain Eukaryota; kingdom Viridiplantae; phylum Streptophyta; class Magnoliopsida; order Asterales; family Asteraceae; genus Helianthus; species Helianthus tuberosus. The sequence goes on from CM060360.1 coordinate 67,670,442, forward strand.
GGGCTAACCAAATCCACACATATTGGGTGTATGGGGGCGAATTGGGCTTACTCCAATTCGCAGTCCATGAGGTTTATCCTAGCCCAAGTTGCAAACCTTGTGTTATATAAACAAGGTTAGGCTTTAGGGTTGAGGTTAATCAGCCAAAACAGTGTTTGAGAGAGAGTAATTTCGTGAGAGCCATAGCTTAGACGAATTAGGGTTTTGATTGATTGTAATACGCGAGTTTGATAATCAATAGAAACCCGGTTGATTGTGAATTGCTGTTCCTACACGTTTTCTCCTATATTCTGATCAAGAGGATTCCGCACTCTTGATTAGATTGACAATTCTGTGAAAGATCCATACATCAAGGAGACCTACAATTGGTATCAGAGCATTAGGCTCTTGAAGGCTCGGTTCAGAATTGTGCTTGGCAGAAACAGGAAGTTTTTCGAAAATCTTTGAAACTAAAAATTAGGGTTTTTCGAAATTTTTGAAGTTCTGATAATTTTCTGCTATTTTGTTTGTGTTTGATCAGTTTGTGTGTTTGATTTTTGCTGATTTGCAGGTTTTCAGGATTGTTTTGGTTGATTGGTTGAGAAACTCGGCTGGACAGAAATTGAAGATTCGAAGACAGTTCTTCGTGTTCTTCTTATTTTCGAAATATTGGACTGATTTGGTTGCTTGATCTTGCAGGAAGTTGTTACGATATCTTGGAAAAATCTGCTGAATTTGGAAAATATTTGATCAGATCCTGCGAAATTAATACACTGATCTGAACCTGCGAAATTAACTGACCAGCGTAATCATCGGCGAAATTAAATCCAAAGGCGACTTTGGTAACCGTATAATTATCCACAGCGAAATTATTACGGTTTTCGGCGAATTTACTGGCCGTCGTAATAGCGAAATAGACCAGCGAAGTTGGCAGCGAAATTGACCAGAATAACCAGCGAATTTAAAATAACCAGCGAAATAACCAGCGAATTTGACCTGTTGAGCGAAGTTAATAGCATAATTAAAGTGGTGGAATATTTTCTGGCAAGCGTAAGGAAAAATTCACGTTTTTGAAAATAGAAATTGATCCGTAGCTCGTTTGACAGAACCGTCTGCACAGTTAAATTCCTTGCATTTTTAGGACAAAAAAAACTCTGGAAAATCCTGAATTCGGTTTTCGACATTAGATATCATTGGATTCGTCTTTTCGAGACCATTCTAACGGTGTAATTTGGTAACCACTGTTTTCGGAGATATTTTGTACGGTTTTATCAGTCTGCAACGTTTAAAATGTCGAACATGTCAAGTTTGAATGAGCTTTTGAAAATGGAGCATGAGGTTGGCACTACCAACAAACCACCTAAGATGATGAAGGTGGAAAATTATTTGACATGGAAGGATCGTTTTCAATCCTTCATTGAATATCAGGACACACAAATGTGGATTTTTATTGAAGATGGGTACATAAACCCAACACACGACTTTGAGGGCAGACCACGTAGAACTGCCTATGTGAACATGGAAGAGGCTGATAAAAAGATGTATGAGGCTGAAAAGAGAGCCTTGGCTGCAATAAAGATGTCCTTACCTGATAGCATCAAGCATACCTTCAAGAAGTATACAAATTCAAAGGATATGTGGGATGCATTAGAGAAAAGATAAGCGGGAAATGCAGATGTCAAGAAGAACAAAGTTGATCTACTGAAGAAGCAGTTCGCTGTTTTCAAGTACATGAAACATGAGTCACTTGAGGACATCATCACTCGTTACTACCATCTGATGTCGGAAATGGAAAATTATGAGATAGAGTGCTACACTGACGTAGAAAAGAATGACAAGCTGCTCGATGCCTTACCTACTAAATGGGATATCTACACTCTCATGATCAAGGGAGAAGCAGATTATGAGACAAAAGAGCTTGAAGAAGTGGTAGGAAAGCTGAGAGCTTATGAGCTCAGTATGAAGAAGAAAGACACTGGATATGATCAGGTTCAAGATCCAGCAGTTTACATTGGGCTTACATCTTCTTCATCTCACAACGCTTCTAGCGACTCTGCTACTGCGTTTCTATCGTGTGAGAATGAGCAGGTCACAGTGAATGAGGATGGTGATGTGTGTTTTGTAGCTGCTTCAGGAGGATCAACAGGAGCCAAGAGAACATCAGCTTCTAAGCAGAGTAGTGGTGTTAAGTCGATGCCTATGAGTGTTAAGTCTGTAGAAGAGCATCTTGCTCTACTTGCTTCATTTGTTGCTTCATATGAAAACTACATTCAAGGGAAGATATCTGATCCTGCCACTTTAGATGAAGATTACGATCAGATTGACCCTGATGATCTTGAAGATATGGATTTGCAATGGCAAATGGCCATGATTACTAGACGAGTGAAGAGATTTATGAACCAAACAGGAAGGAAGTTTATAGGAAAGACTGTTGGTTTCGATAAGACCAAGGTGAGATGCTTCAACTGTCAAAGTTATGGGCATTTCGCTAGGGAATGTCAAAAACAAAAGCAGGAGACTTCGAGTCAGAGTTCAAACAACAGGAATGCATCAAACAGTTCAAGCTCAAAGGCTTTGATCTCTACAGCACGAGAAGGTTCATATGATTGGAGTATTCATCTAGAAGATAATGAAAATGCCACTCAGGCATTCATGGCAAAGATAGTGCCAGTTGATAATGTTGAAGTTACTTTGGGAGATGCTGAAGCCAAAGTGGATGCTGAAGCTGAAGAAGAGAAGGGTGATCAGACAAAAGATGCTGAAGAGGAAAGGCAAAAGTCTGACCATGAAAAGGAAGCTGAAGAAAAGGAGGCTGAAGAAAAGGAAGCTAAAGAAAAGGAAGCTGAATACAAAAGAGTGAAAGCTCAGCTTGCGGCTCTCATGGCCAACCTTGACAAACAAACAGGAGAGGTAAAGTCTAATTCTGTATGTTTAAAATGTCGTGAACTACAGGGTGAGGTAGACAGGTTGTCAACACAAAACCAAAGTCTGGTGGGCGAGATGTCTAACATTAAAGAATCTAACTTTTTTGCTAAAAGAAACGAATCTTTATACTTGAAGAAAATAAAAGGTTATGAAAGTAAAATTGAAGCGTTAACCTGCAAATTAAACGAAAAACTTCAAGTCATAGACTTAGCTCATGAAATGATGGCTGAGAAAACAAAAGAGATTTCTGAAAAATGCAAAGAGTTGTCAGATGCACAACTCAAAATTGTTGAACTTGAAAAGAAATTAGGTCAATTCAGGGACTCTGCTTTTGTAATGAAGCATATGATGGGTGGCTTGAAGAAAAGTAATGACAAAACCAGTGTGGGATTCCATGGTTTCAATGAAGTTCCACCTCCTTTTAGTCATGACTATTCTTTCTTGCCTGATGAAGATGAGCTCATGGACTTTGTGTCAACATCACCAAGTAGTTCCACATCAAGTCAAGGAAATGTGTCAGAGAGTGATGATGCTAAGAAGGATAATAACAACAAACTTGTTTTGAAAAAGAAAACTTCACATCCTAAGAATAAGAATCCAACTTTTGTAAAAAAAAGATTAATTTTGTTCAAGGAAGTGACATGAAAAACGAAACAGCTGTTATTGAAAACGAATCAAATGTAGAGTTTGCTAAAAACAAAAACAAAGAAAATTCTGAAACTAAGCAAACTGAACCAAATCCTTCTAAGGTATCCTCATCAAAACCCGAATCTAGTTCAAAGGCTTCTGAGAAGAAGTCTTCGAAAAAGAGATCGTGCTTCAAATGTCACACCAAGGGACATGTAGCTAGCTGCTGTCCTAATAAAAAGAATGAAGCACAAGTGAGTGAGAAAAAGAGAGAGAAATCACCTGAGAAGAAAGGTGATAATGAGGAGAAAGTTGCAAATTCTCCAAAGAAATCTGCTCCCAAGCAACCAGAGGGTGTTGTTGTTGGTGTAGATAAGGCTGAAAAAGGAACTCCACAAGTTCCTCGTTTTCAAAGAAATCAACCAAGATTTCAGCCTAAATCTCCACCAGGCAGATATGAGAGACCTAGAAGCAGTTCACCAAGAATGAACAATTATAATTCTAATAATTTCAGAAGTCAAGGTCAATATCAAAATCGATACCAAAATGATGGTGGTCGAACTTTTTATAACAATGGCTTTAGAAATTACAACAATAATGCTTCTTGGAATCAAAATTCAAGGTACTAAAATCAAAATTTCCAAAGGTCAAATAGTCCAAACACATATAGGAATCCTCAGGACCATAGACCTAGTGGAAATCAAAATCAAATTCCATCAACAGGTCTGAGATCCAAGACTCCAGTTAGGAGTAATGGATATTGGATGGATGTTCAAGTGGTTGGTGAATTTGGACGACCCAAGACCATTAAGGCTTGGGTCCCCCAATCTAACATTTCTTGGTTGGTGTGTGCAGGAGCTGCTAAGGAGGATTATCAACTTATGGTATGTTGATAGTGGCTGCTCCAGGCACATGACGGGGGATGCGAGATTGTTAACTGAGTTTGAAGATTATGATGGTGGAAAGGTGAACTTTGCGGGTGCTAAAGGTGGTAGAATTACAGGACGAGGAAAAGTGACCAATGGGAAGATCACACTGGACAAAGTGAACTATGTTGAGCAGCTTAAACACAATCTGATGAGCGTGTCACAAGTCTGCGACAAGGGTCACTCGGTCCATTTTACCAAGAATGAAGCATTAGTGTTGAAACCAGGTTTAGTGATTCCGGACGATTGGATAGTGATGCGAGCGCCAAGGAGAAATGACACTTATGTCATGAACATGGGTGCTAAGGATCCAACTGCTGTGGTGGCGTGTTTACTATCAAAAGCATCTGAAGCTGAATCGATGTTGTGGCACAGACGCATGGCCCATATTCATTATCGAAAAATGAATTACCTTGTTAAAAATGAGCTAGTGAAAGGGGTTCCATTGCAGAGGTTTCAAGTGGAAGATAAATGTCTACCCTGTCAAAAGGGAAAACAACACAAGAAACCTCATAAGTCTAAAACAGTAAATTCCACAAATGCCCCTTATGAATTACTTCACATGGATTTATTCGGTCCTGTGAACGTGAGGAGCATAGGTGGAAAGTACTATTGTCTTGTTGTCACTGATGATTACTCATGTTATTCATGGGTTTTCTTTTCAGGTACAAAAGATGAGATAGCAGAGATGTTGATAGATCATTTTACAAAATTGAAAAATTTCCATGATGCAAAGATCAAGAGGATAAGGAGTGATAATGGCACAGAGTTCAAGAATCGAATTCTGGATCTCTATTGTCTTCGAAAGGGAATTGAACATCAATATTCTACTCCTTATACACCTCAACAAAATGGAGTTGCTGAAAGGAAAAACAGGACGTTGATTGAAGCCGCTAGGATGATGCTTTCAGATTCAAAGCTACCAGTTCTTTTCTGGGGAGAAGCTGTGAATACAGCTTGCTACGTCCTAAACAAAGTTTTGACTGTTAAATGTTTTAATAAAACTTTTCATGAATTGATGTTTAACAAGAAACCAAACTTGGAAGGCTTTGAACCATTTGGATTACCCTGCACCATAGTGCGAAATAAAGATAAACAAAAATTCGGTGAGGTGGCTGACGATGGCTACTTTCTAGGTTACGTGCCTGGCACACCGAATAAAAAGGTTTTTAATCTAAAAACTGGTAAAATTGAGGTTGTTTACAATGTTGAAATTACTACATACAAACCTCAACAATCAACGAGTGGTCCACCTATATTATATGATTATGATAGTGTTTTTCAATCATTTAATATTCCTGAGTTTCCAAATGCAGATGATTCTCAGTTAATTCAAACAGTGATTAATGAAGATGATGAAGGCGAGTTCATCCCTAGATCGAATGTTGATATGACAGATGCTCCTGAAACTTCCCAAGGTGCTGCTGATCCTGATTCAAGTGATAGTGACTCTGAACCCATTCAGGGGGAGGATTTCATTAATCTGTTTGCAGATCAGAACATTCAGGGGGAGGTTGGATCAAACCTGGGTGACAATCTAGAAGTCGATGTTGTTGCTACTACACGAGCAAATAGAGATCATCCAGTTGACATGATACTTGGAGATCCTACTGCAGGTGTTCAGACAAGGAGAAGCATAGCAGTGAATTCTGGCTTATTTGTTTCGATTGAGAAGACTGGGATTGTGAACGAGTGCTTGTATAGTTGCTTTATTTCCCAAGAAGAGCCGAAGAACATTCATATGTCTCTTAAAGACAATTCATGGGTTGAAGCTATGCAAGAGGAATTGGCACAGTTTGCTAAGTTGAAGGTTTGGGAGTTAGTTGACCTTCCTAAAGGTGAAAGAGAGATTGGTACTAAATGGGTATTTAGGTGCAAGAAGGATGAAAGAGGAATTGTAACGCGAAACAAGGCTCGATTGGTGGTAAAAGGTTTCAATCAGCAAGAAGGGATAGATTACAATGAAGTGTTTGCACCAGTAGCAAGGATGGAAGCAATTCGTTTGTTCCTGGCCTTCGCTTCATTCAAGGGCTTCAAAGTTTACCAACTATATGTGAAGAGTGCATTTCTTTACGGGAAAGTCCAAGAAGTGGTGTATGTCTCACAACCAGATGGGTTCGTTGATCCAGATTATCCAGATCGTGTGTACAAACTTGATAAGGCTTTGTATGGATTACATCAAGCTCCCAGGGCGTGGTACGAGACATTGTCTTCTGATCAAGAATGGTTTTGAAAGAGGTCAGATTGACATTACACTTTTCATCAAGAGGAAGAAGGAATATTTTCTGCTAGTACAGGTGTACGTGGATGACATCATCTTTGGGTCATCAGATGAAAACATGTGTAAAGAGTTCGAGCAGGTGATAAAGAGCAAGTTCGAAATGAGCGCTATGGGTGAGTTGTCTTACTTTCTGGGATTACAAGTTGAACAGAAGGAGGATGGGATGTTTATTCATCAAACAAAGTATGTGTATGACATTTTGAGTCGATTCAAAATGAATGATTGCTCTACTTTCAACACCCCCATTTGCGAAAATCACAATCTTGGCCCAGATCATGAAAGTACTGAAGATGTTGATCCAACTCAATACAGGGCAATGATTGGTTCTCTAATGTACTTGACTGCTTCAAGACCTGGCATTATGTTTGCAGTATGCTTGTGTGCCAGATATCAGGCTAATCCAAAGGAGTCACACATGAAGGCGGTGAAGCGTATTCTTCGTTACTTGAAGGGGAAACCTAAACATGGGTTGTGGTATCCAGCTGATAGTGATATGAATTTTGTTGCTTACACTGACTCAGACTTTGGGGGATGCAAGTCGAACAGAAAGTCTACAACAGGTGGTTGTCAGTTCTTGGGAGGCAGGATTGTCTCTTGGCAATGCAAGAAGCAATCTTGTGTGTCTACCTCTACGTGTGAAGCTGAATATATTGCTGCGGGTAGCTGCTGCTCTCAGGTTCTCTGGATTCAACAGCAAATGCGCGATTACGGTTTGGATTTCACTCGTACACCTATTATGATAGACAATAATACCACAATTTCTATAACAAACAATCTCGTGAAACACAGTCGCACAAAACATATTGACATACGTCATCATTTTATATGGGATTGTGCTGAAAAGAGACTAATTGAATTACATCGAGTCGACACACTAGATAACCTGGCAGATCTTTATACTAAAGCTTTTGACAGGGCTCGCTTTGAACATTTAGTTGAACTCAACGGGATGAGGAATCCTGAATAACTGGTTTTTCATAAGAATTTTGTAAATAGTTTACTGTTTTTCTTAAAAATCAAAAATACAAAAACATTGAAAAATCAAAAACATAAAAAAAATAGAAAATCAAAAATGAGTTATCACTGTGTGAAAAGGAGAAATGATAGTACATCAGCAAGTTAGACTGTCACACTGAAAATAAATTAAACTGCTTAAGTGTGATAGCAGCTTCATCATATGATGTACCAGTAGGCAAAAAGCATGAAATAATCAACTTACCAATGTGATATAAACCTAAATGAACTGAATATGAGTGGGGAACACATCAGTGGTGTATGGTTTAATGACCTTAAATCTTGCGTTGATAGATTGCCAAAATCTGAGGTTTTGGGTCTTTATACTGTTATTTCATCTGGGGATATCAGGGGTGTCCTTCTGCTGCATCCAGATACATGCTGACCTAGGCACACCCTGGATATCTTAAAAGAGCTAAAAATGCCAAAACCCTGAAAATGAAGAAGCTCTCATAGAGAGTTATTCAAAAAGTGCAAAATGCATAAATCGTACCAAAAATGGTATTTGTCTTAGCCCTCGTTAGATATTTTGGTCTCTTTGCTGTACGGAAGTACTGACCTGATCACCAATTATCTAAACGTTGAAAAACAAAACGGATGAATTCAGTATACTCACCTACTACGATGAATCTTTGTGCATACCTTGATCGCGGGGGTATATCCTGATGTGGGACACACTAGTATATCAGTAATAAAATTACCTTAACGTATCATACGGTAATGGTACTTGAAATGTTCATGCATTTTGTTTAAGTGGACAAACATACTGGTAATCGTCTTGGACTGCTTTTCACGAAAAATTAAATAAAGAATTATCTAATAGTTTGAAAACAGTTTGATTGTGCTGATATGATCTTCTTACCGGTGATTCTCACAAAAATAGAGTGTTTATTGCTTTTGTTATTTACTTGCTTTCGGAAAATATAAAAAATCCAAAAATAGTGTCTTTTTCTATTTAAAATTCTTAACGTACGAAAAACTGTTATTCTTGGAGGAATTGTTACTGATAGGGGGAGACGGTGTTAGAAAGTGAGTTCAATATTTTAAAATCATGAGATTCTTGTGTGTTGGATAAAAAGTTTTGAGTGTTGGTGATAAGTTGAAAATGCTTAATCTGTGATACAGTTTAACTATCTCTTGAAAAATAATAATTTATTTAACTTTGTTGAAAAATTCATATGGTTTCTCGAGATGTTTGTTTTATAGTATACAGATTGAAGCAGTATGTTGCTGAGAAGTTGTTGGGAAGATGAGAGTTTGATTGGATGCATGGTAGAACCTCCTTTCTACATTGCAGACAAAGTTGAAGAGTTTGAAGATGGATATGCAAATGCTGAACTGGAGTTTACTCAAGTGCTAACGTTTTGAAGATTTGGTGATTGGATGCATCAGCTTAGGGGGAGTCTGTTGCTGATAGAAGCTGTTAAAGCTGAAGCTATCCAAAGACCAAAGACAGTGCAAGCTTACATGAAGATTGCAAGAAGACTAAAGACAAAGTTATTTTATGAAGCTATTGTCAAGGGGGGGTTTGTTGGTGCATATTTGTGACAACAGCTTAGATTTGGTCTTTGGATATCTTGTAATTAGTAAAACGATAAACAGTTAGCGGGTTTAGCTTTGTATTAGTGAGTTGTAATGTTTGGGCTAACCAAACCCACACATATTGGGCGTATGGGGGCGAATTGGGCTTACTCCAATTCGCAGTCCATGAGGTTTATCCTAGCCCAAGTTGCAAACCTTGTGTTATATAAACAAGGTTAGGCTTTAGGGTTGAGGTTAATCAGCCAAAACAGTGTTTGAGAGAGAGTAATTTCGTGAGAGCCATAGCTTAGACGAATTATGGTTTTGATTGATTGTAATACGCGAGTTTGATAATCAATAGAAACCCAGTTGATTGTGAATTGCTGTTCCTACACGTTTTCTGCTATATTCTGATCAAGAGGATTCCGCACTCTTGATTAGATTGACAATTCTGTGAAAGATCCATACATCAAGGGGACCTACAAGTAGTCGTACGAGGTATTGCAATATGTATACAAGCCATGAATTTGACACACTCACAAAACATATGTACTCGCCGGCATTTTTATGCTGACTTTATTTTCACATATGATTCAGGTGTTGTTGTTTGATGATCATGATGCAAAACATAAGATTGGACGAGGGCCTTAGTGACATAAAACAATGAAAGACAATTTGCTTATGTTTTGTTTTTGAATTCCAAGACAATAACAAACTAAATTTAATAAAACAAAACTTCAAATCCATGTGTTGTGAAACAATGATTCTGTTACAGCACTCCCCGATGTTTCCGCCGCGGTTTTGTTGTTTTAACGCGGTCGGGGTGTGACACCTATCCCGTGGATCGTTACAAGATTGATAATCAATCAAGGGTGCGGAATCCCCTTGATCAATCGATGAACACGAAAACAAGAAACTAATATGAAGAACACGATCACAATCACTTTCAATCTGGTCTTCTATTGATTATCCAACATGAAGTTTACAATCAATTCAAGACCCACAAGAAATCTCTCAGCCACTCTCTGTAGATTTTTCTAGTTCTCCAACTGTCTAACCTAAACCCTAATGCATAATGTTGTTTATATACTACAGCCATGTTTGCATACTGGGCTTTGGTCTGGGCTAGGCCATTCTCCAAGCCCATTACAACAAATAACTCTCTAACCAATATGCTAAGCCCATTACAAAATATCCAAAGACTAAATAATCAAACTATTAAGCTGTTGTCACATAATATGCACCAACAATCAACAATTTTTTTTCAATTTTTTTATTTTTTAACAATTTAAAAACAAACATATATTTTTTCATTTTTCAATTTTTGACAAAATAAATACATATTTTTTAGTTTTTAAATTTTTCTATTTTTTTAGGGTTTTTGATTTATGTTTTATTTATATACAAAAACAAACAAACTCCCTGTTTTTCATTCACAAGGGACTGCCTCCTCCTGTGTCAGGCTGCTCACCTCTTCAGGTTGACATCCAGCTTCTTTCTGGAGTACTTGCACATTCATCTAACTCAATTACTTGAATAATGCAACCCAGGCTTGTTTGACCTTGGGTATTGTCACACAATACGAATCATTGAGTTTTGGAAAATCTTTATCATTTTTAACAAACACTTTTTCTTTCTTATTTTCAACCTTCTTGGTTGAATCGATTTTCCGTTTATTGTTACTCACAAAAGTCGATTGTTTCTTGACAACCCAAGTTTGTCCGTTTGAAGCATTCCTTTGATAAAACCTTGAATCACTTTGAACGCTTCATTTTGATAAATCATTCTTAGGTTCCAGATTTGTTCTGGTTCAAACTTGGAAGTTTTTGGTTTCCAATTTTGTTTTAACTTTGAAAATCAATTTTTTGTTTCCAAATCTGTTGTGACACAACTTTGAGTGTCTTTGGTTTACAAGTTTGCTTTTATTCAAACTTGTTTGACTTCTAATTAACAACCTCAACTTTCTTTTTCTCAACATTAACAGGCCTCAGATTTGGACATTTTCGACCAACATATCCAATTTGATCACATTTAAAACATGTTTTCTTTGAAACATCCTTAGCCTGTTGTTGTTATTTCTTTTGAGCATAGAATTCCTCATTAGTCTGTCGACTAAATCGGATTTCTTTATATTCTTTTGAACTTGTTCCATGAACAAAGTTCGTCTTTTTCTAAAAATTTGTCTTATTATCCCTATTCTTTTGGTTATGTTTCTTTTTATAACCCAAACCCGCCTTTGTGTTTTTCTTCTTGTAACTAGGTTTTAGAAAGTTTTCTTGCTCTTACCAGCAAATTTTGCAATTTCAGATTTCTCGATTTCTACCAGTTTAAAAACTTTGTCAATCTTTTCCGTAATCATATTTTGAATCGGAACTTCAATATCTTAGAATAATTTGTCTGATCCAATCATGTAATATGCCAATCCTATTGAATCATCATTCGCATTTTTCTCGGATTTTGAATTCTTAAGATAATTCTTATGGAAACTTTCCTCATCTTCAATTTGTGATGGTTGAATCCTCTTTCAAAATGTTTTCAACAACCTTACCTACCACCTCTGAATCACCAAGATCATCAGATTTGGAGTAAGTCACATCAATGTTGTAAGACAATTGGTCAACAATGTTTATTGCTTTCGCCACCTTTTCGTCATCATAGAATGTATAATTATTCTCCAACGGTGGTGGTAACTGGTGATATTCTGAACCAATTCCCTTTTTATTCTTTTCAGAATCATAATCATCTGGTGTGATGTTGAAAATTCGTTCGAGAATATATGAAGAAGCATGATAACTTTGAAGTTTGTTGACTTTCTTTTCTTTCTCAGCTAATTCACGTTTAACTTCAGCAAGTTCATCAATATATTGGTTTAAAACCCGTTGTTTACCCTCGTATTTAGCTTCAAGAAATCTTGTTGTTTCAATACATTTAGAAAGTCTTCTTTCCATATTTTTTTTCTTCACTTTTCAAAGTCTCAAAAGTTTCTTTTATAGTATGATATGACACTTTCATTACATCATACTCTTTCTGCATTTCTTGAGTTGTATTTCTGTTTTCAAAACATTTTTCACAATCTGTTGAACACTTTTGTTTTAAAAATCCATTCTCTTTTTGAAGAATGTTGCATTTTAGTGTCAGCTTTTCTATTTTATCTTTCAAAAATTTTTCACTTTTAGAAAATTCATTGTTTCTGGTTTTTAACGTTTCATCCTTTTCAGTACTGGCACTTCATGATATAACGTTTTTCTTGTACTGAATTTCATCTTTGTTACCAGATATTTCATTACTTTCATCATTTTTACCCACTTCTTTAACCTGATTTGATAATTTAGGAGATTCAGTTAGAGTTTCTTTCTCAACTGATTGTTTTTCTGTTGTTTCCTCTGTATCAGGTGTCTTCTTCAAGCTTTCTATCAAATCTTCCATACTTTTTACACTTCCCTTAAACACCTCTTCCATACACTCCTCCAATCTTTTAACATATTCTATGTCGCCTTTCTCTTTTGAATTTTGCTTTCCAGTAGCAAGTATAGTTGCGACTAGAACGTCAAAGTCTATTGTATTAGGATCAAAAAGATGATTTTCTTGAGAATCTGAGAAACATTTCCTCTCATTATCCATCTTTTGATCTCATCAAAAGTTGTAATTCTTTTATTCAGTTCCATACGCGCATGACGAGATTCTCAACTTGGTCTTGCATACATGATTTTGAAATTCTTAATAATCACCTACAAAATAACAACAACGTATCAAATCTTTTAAACCAAACACTTGAAAACCCTAGTTTTAACTCGGATATTGAATGATGTTGTTTGAGTGGATCAACTGAAGTATATTCGTGTGAATATGAAACCAAGATCTGTGCAGATGAACAAGATATACAACTTTATCCTTGAATCTTCCAGGTTCGCGCGAATGAACGTGGAGATTGGTCCGTTATTACTCAACAACACACAATACTATCTCGGTTCGTTCGAATGAACCCTGAGTTGATTCGTGATTATTGTTATCCTACTGTTCGTGCGATTATAGACTGAAATGATTATAACAGCGGATGAACTAGAATAAATGCGGATGAAGAACTTTCAGCGGATGAACAACTTTCAGCAGATGAACAACTTTCAGTGAATGAACAACTTTCAGCGAATGATATTGATCAGTGATTGTTGTTGGTCCGTGAATTTTGTTAACCTCCCGATTCGTGCGGATCTAGAAAGAATGGATTATTCCTGATTCGTAACAGATGTTGATTCTTGAATACAGACTCCTAGGTCCGTGATAAAGTAGATGATTCAGGTTCGTGCAAATTAACAATCTCATATCCGCACTTATATGTCAAACCAGATCCAAGATTAGCTATGCAGTTCATCCGTGATTAGTTATGCAATTTCGGATTCGTGATTAGTTATGCAGTTTCAGATTCGTGATTAGTTATGCAGTTCCAGATTCGTGATAACTTGAACACTAATCTGAGTTCGTGCGGATCTACTCTGATCCGTGATAACAGCGCAACAGACTTGAAACCTCAGTTAGCGCGGATGGGGATTAAACTTCTTGGTCCATGCAAGTGATGATCGTAAATCCGCGCAGATGAAGAAGTCAGTTAGTGCGGACTGACTTACCTCGGTCTGTGATTACCAATTACATAAACCCTGATCTTTGCGTAATGTGTGATACTAGATCCGTACGGATCGACTTAATAGTAGATCCTTGCGAATATGTTATCAAACTACCAGATCCGCACAAACAATTCAGTGCGCAAACTTGTCAAAAATTTCATGATTTTCAAAGATTTGGTAATGATTTTGATTGAATTTAGGTGTGAAACTTTATAGGATTGTTGAAATACGATTTTCGCACAATATAGTTGAAAATCAGACGTTTTCAACCGTAAAATCAACCTGAATTTGTGATTCAAAGTTGAAAAAGAAATATAGAAGATGAATAGAAGAAGAATGATGAAATTCAGCTCCGATTTGTTTTAATTCAGCTTAAATCTTGTATCTTCTATCCGTGCAATCGATCTCCCGCTCTGATACCACTTGTGATATCTTTTCCGGATCGATTACGTAACTTTGTTGACTGCGTAGATCACGTATCTTGTGCGGAATCTAAGTACGTGAGTGGATCAGACAAGAACAAGCTAAATATAATCTGCTTTCTATTGATAATCTAACAGTTTACAACCACGAAAGCAATTTGGCAGAGTTTTGTCTCTCAAACCTAAAGTTACAAATGAAATGAACAAGACAACTATATATAGGCATCCTTAGCAAGGATGGACCTTAGCACAAATGGACTTTAGCACAAATGGACTTTTCGAAACCTTGTCTTGAACATTTGCTCAGCTATGATACGTGATTGACGGAAGCGATAGACATATGCACTCACAGTTTAAGTGAAATGTTGTTGTCTTTTGTAGAGATCCGACTGCAAGTTTTTCTTATGGAAAGAAGATGTGGAAAATATGTTCAAACAACATGCATCCGACTGCAGGTTCAGTTATGAAGACCTGAAGTATCAAAACATGGATTTACAGAATCAGCTGTTAGTAGAAGAGAATAAATTGTTGAAAGCAAATATATCTGGAACAGAGTCGAAATGGAACAAGCCATATATGTTAACCTTTTTTTATTTCCAGTACAATAGTGTTGTATATGTTTAGGTAGAGTTGTTGTAATTCTACACTTTTGATTGTTATTAATGCAAAATCCTAGTTGTTGATGGTTATATCTGCACATGTAATGAGATGACCAAATTAGTCAACATATCCAAAACTGTATTTTGACCAATCAATTGTCAAAAGTCAACAGATGACCAGAAACATACCTCTAATATAGCTGCACATATAGCTGCATATGTAATGATGATAACTGCATATGTAAAGCGATGAACAAAACTGCACATATAGCGGCACATCTCTAATGACCATAACTGTGTAGTTTGACCAATCAATGGTCAAAACTGCAATTGTCCAAAACTGCAATGCATAATGACCATAACTTCAATGACTAATGAACAAAAGTGCAAAGTCTAATGACCAAACCTGCACATACAGTCTCTAATGACCAAAACCTATGTAGTTTGATCAATCAATGGTCAAAACTGCAATTGTCCAAAACTGTAATGCATAATGACCATAACTTCAATGAATGATCACCAAAAGTGCAATGAGTAATGACCAAAAGTGCAATGTCTAATGACCAAAACTGGACATATAGTCTCTAATGACCAAAACTGTGTTGTTTGACCAATCAATGGTCAAAACTGCAATTGTCCAAAACTGTAATGCATAATGACCATAACCAAGAGTTATAACATTACATAACCAAGAGTTATAACATTACATAACCAAGAGTTAAAACAATTCATTCAATTACTTCAGTTGTCCTAAACAGTTATAACATCACATAACCAAAAGTTGTCCAAACAGCCTAATAGCGCAAAAAGGACATACAGACCACACTAATTATAAGATAACATAAATAGTCCAGTTATCACAAAGTCAAACTATGACTTTTTAACTGCAGCCTTCCCTGTTCCCCTTCCCTTTGGTCTTTCCTCTGACAGTAGTTGACTTCTGGCTTGACCTTTTGCTTCCATCCTGAGTATATTGTAGAGTTGTTCCTTGTGAAGCTTCTTGAGTTGATTGTTTGGGTCTATGGCTCTTCTTCTGTCTCTTTGGAGCAAACCCTACCATATACAAACACAAGGAGTTAGAGCCTACAATATACAAATATAACTGGACTAAAAAATATTCACCTGCAGTCATTTTTCCCTGCTAACTACACTTTCTTTTGTTATGACCTCTAGCCCCACAATTACCACAAGTCATTATCACCCCATGCTTGGTAAGTTTCCCTGGTCTCTTTGGATCTTCATGAGGATCCCTCTTTCTATTCTTCTTAGGCCTCCCAGGAGTAGATTTTATTGGTGGTGGATCCATAGGGTGGTGAAGCTTGGGCCAATACCTTTCACTAGGTATTGGAGGGATTGAGAACTCATAAGCCTTCATGTATGTTTCTTTGTGGTAACACACATCAACATAGTCTTCTGCATTTTTATGTAAAAAAACCGCAACTGCACAAACATGTTTACATAGATACCCCCTTAAATCCCATTTCCTACATGTGTCGGTTCTATTATCTAAATCCACAGAAACATCATCATCACTTGAAACACATGATATGATGAGGGATACACCTCACATCTATATGCAGCCTGTTTTGAAAAATCAAGCTTTCTTGGATTTTAGGGCATATAACAACATCCCTGGCACTCATTTATGTTCTTTTAGTAACCAGCCTACTCATGACTTGAATCCTTATATCCTCTAACATGTGTATAATGTGCTTTGACTTGCATTGATGATAAAACCATTAAAAGTTTCTACCATGTTGTTTACTATAACATCACACTTGGTGTGAGTGTTCAAATAGCACTTGTTAAACCAATTGGGATTCTACTTCAGTAAGGCCTCTACTGCATCAGGGTTTATGGTCCTCCCAAACATTGCCTAAGCTCATCCATAAACCATTTCCCAACTCTCATTATTTTCCCCTTCAACTACTGCCCATGCCAAGGGAAACATTTGGTCATTACCATCCCTTCCCACAGCTGTTAACAACATCCCCCTAAGGAAATTCTTTAAAAAACACCCATCTAAGCACAACACCTTCCTGCATCCTGCTAAAAAACCTTTTTTTTACTCCATCAAAACAAACAAACAGTCTAAAGAATACTTCACATGTGGCCTGTGGATCTAGATTAATGAAAACTAGTGGAGCGGTTTCTAACTTAAAGGTTGATGATGGATTTGCTTTCCTTAAAACATCTAGGTATGAACCAATTTTACTGTAATGATCTCTCATTGATCCATGAAGCTTCTTATGTGCACTTGATTTAGCCTTATAAGCTAACCACTTAGTTATAATTACCTTAAACTTCTGTTTAACTACTTATTGAATCTCCTTACTTAAACAAAGGAAGGAACTCATCACCTAAAAACTTGGCAGCTAGCTGTCTATTCTTGATCATGTTTCTCTGGCAATTGTGTTTGTTTTTCACACTTTTAATCATGTAACACTCTTTCCCTTTGTTTAGTGAACAAAATAGATAGAAGGGACACCCTCCTACACGCTTCACTACTAAACGACCTTCTTGCTTATTATCACTTTTTGCAATGATGAGATTACTGCCATTAGTCACAGCATATCTTCTCACTGCCTCCTTAAAACGATCCCTTGAGGCAAACCGTATTCCAACTTCCCAAGTAAACTTCTTCCAGTTAATGTGTTTACTTACACTTGGAGCAGTTTCTTTGTACTTCGTACCTCTGATATCATCATCCTCACTCTCACCAGGTGTGGCAATGTCACCATCAGATTACTCGTAACTACTATATCCCTCTATATGTGCACACCCTGCATCATTAGATTCATTCAACTTACCTTCTTTTTCATTAGGTTTAGTACACTCTTCAACTAACATCTTTGTATCTTCAAGTTCATCCTTATTTGCTTGTTTAATGGCATCTTGTGATTGTCTCCATTCAACACCTTCTCTGTCTGAATCTGAGCCAATTACTTCATCATGAACCTCATCATCATTACCCTCCTCAAGAAAACCCTCCTCTTCATCAGAACTTGACTCTTCTATCCCATTTAAGTCAACATTATAGTCACTGTCTTCACTGTCATCTCCATCTGCACCCTCTTGTACACTAGGCACATTATCAAAACCAAGCACTTCTTCCTCTACACCCTCTTGTACACTAGGCTGCTTATCCAAACCAATTGTTTCTTCCTCTACAACCTCTTGTACACTAGGCTACTTATGCAAACCAATTGTTTCTTTAAATACATCCTCTTTAACAACAGACTCCTTATCCAAATCAAATGTCCATGTAGCCTCTTGTACAGTAATAGGTTCTTCAGGTACAGCCTCCTTACCTGAGGCAGTAGATCCAGATGTACAGGAGTGGTAACACTTTTGTTGGATGCCCTACTCACTCTCCTGACATGGACTACTTTTTTTGGAATGGGCTATTGTTTTTTAGGCTGGCCTTTTCGTTTAATGGGTTGTGAATTGGATTGGACTTGTGGTTTAATGGGCTAGCAAGTAGATTGGGCGGCTTGTGGTTTAATGGGCTGGGAATGTACTGGACTTCCTGTTCATGGGTAATTGGACGGTCTTGAATAAATACTTCCATGAATGGTTCAGACTATGTTCTAGCCTTTAATGCAATCTCCATAACATCATTATCATTCCGAAAAAGCTTGAATTGACCATCATCAGCATTTAACCCATACATGTAAAAATCCCTAGTTTTATAGCACCCCGTATACATTGCATACTCTACCAACTCAAAGTATGCAATGTGATCAACATCTATGCGTAGCAACTTAGAATCACCTCCAATATATTGAGGTTGATCTGAACGAAAATCTAGTGATCCACCATACCAAAGCATCACTTCGATAACTTCCATCAGTCTAATCAGTGTATGATATCAAAATGCAATAAACCCTAACAGAAAACATACCTCTGTAGTGTGATTTTTGGCTTCAATCATCGATTAACAAACACTAGGGTTTGATCGCCAAGAAGAGAGATGGGCGTATGAGGTCTTGAGTTGTGTGAAGTGTTATGATATTTGGGGTTTTTAAAATGGTGAAACAGGTTTACATCACACGTCACAAATGCCACGTTGGATTAATGACACGTAGGCTTATTTTCCTAACCCAGTTAGTGTTTATTTAACGACAGAGTGTCATGACAAACAATGTGTTAAGTTGGGAGTGGTGAGAGCCAAAGTCAAAGTTGAGATTGTCAGCGGCCCAATGCCAATAGTTGGGAATGATTAGATCCAATAACCAACCCTTAATTAA
Source organism: Helianthus tuberosus (assembly GCA_030545235.1). Taxonomy (NCBI): domain Eukaryota; kingdom Viridiplantae; phylum Streptophyta; class Magnoliopsida; order Asterales; family Asteraceae; genus Helianthus; species Helianthus tuberosus. Next base: position 67,689,605 of record CM060360.1, read on the forward strand.
ACAAAAAGAATGTTTGCGTGCAAATGTTCTTAAACATGATGAAAACTCACTTCAACCTCAAATAAATTTACACAAAATAAAATGAAAGCCCTGACTAGGAATTAAGAAAGTAATTCAACTTCTTTCAAGATTAAAAAAAAATGTCAACTTATTACATTACAACCGTCAATTTCATTTCATGATATGAATTGTAAAAATAATCCTCTTGATCATGAAACAATAATCACTATCTCATCCAATAGAAGCAACAATACCCTCATAACAAACAGTCAAACACAACTAAGCGACCTATCACGTAAAGATTGCACATAATCAAACAAGGCAGCTTGATGAATCATGAGAAACAAACAATCAAAATATATCTGCTAATATCCAATAACAAATCGACAGTTAATAAACCGTTCCAATGTACAGTTGCAAGGCACGTTCGCAAATCCAACTTCTAAGAGATGGGGCAACAAAGAAAACCGCCGAATTGCAAGAGAACAAGTTCAGTTTCAACAAACCGAAACTGTACAGTATATCAACACATGTATATCTGCTCGAATCTTGTTGAAATTTGACATGATAAAATTATATCTACATTACTTATCTTCATGCCTCTCTTAACCAAAACCAAAACCTTCATTGGCTTCATGAATTGCAAGCAGCAGTCTCTCCTCCAAATGCTCCTTTGAAGGGTACTCTGGTAAATCAAGCTGATTGAAACTGCATCCGCCAACCAATCAAATTAATAATCAAATTGTAACTTTCATCGTAAAAGTCGAGATACAAAAAATTAATAATCTAAATTACCATGTGTGAGCTGAGGGCAAGTGGTCGGGCCTTCCGTATGCTTTGTGAATCTGAAACTTTTGAGATCCGGAAATACCTTGCAAAGCGCTAAATCCTTCTAACGGCACCTGTAAGTGAACATATATAACCATTTTTATGACTAGAAAACTTTAAACAAACCTTGACAAAAATATGGGAAGAACAAAATGTAGTGAGTGAACCAGTTTGACACTTTTTTTCGTTCTAAAAGGACCCGTTTCAACCCAACCCATATTTGTTAGAACCTGTATTGACCAAAACCCAATTGATAACTTCTAAAACAACCAGTTTTAACTCAACCTGGCAAAACAGGCCCACCTTTGAAGTAGAGTGAGCAGAAAACCAGACCACAAGAAACCGATAAAAAATCGAACCGAAAGTTACAGTTCCGTTACGGTTTTACATTTTTTGAAAACCAAAAAAAAAAAAAACCCAAACCGTACCCAATAACCTAAAAAGTCATTTTTTTGCAACAACCAAACCCAGTAAATCCCACAAATAGCAAAGCGCTATTGGTAGGGTCTGGGGAGGGTGAGATGTAGGCAAACATTACCTCTATCCCTAGAGACAGAGAGGCTGTTTCCAGAGAGTCATTTTTAATGTTTGTTATATATTGATTTATAAATTATTAGTTTTATTCTTGAATGTTAAGTATTTACAGTAAAAACAATTAACATGTTTATCTATCTTTGAAATGATTTATCCATTGCCTACAACAAACAAAAAAATTAACATATAAATAAATTGATTTTCAAAGTATTATAAAGAAAATGCCTTTTTACTTTGGAGAAACATAAAAATATATTAGAAGGATATGGATTAGTTAGAAAGGTTAAACATAATAACTTAAATGTAAACATTTAAAAAAGATTTTTGAATCATGGATTAAACTATTTATTTTTGAATCTTACGTAATTTTGTTCCAAAATACGAAAAACCGAACCGTTGCTAAAACCGAAATAACCGAAACCGAATGGTTTTCAATAACCGAAAACTAAACATTTCGGTTACGGATTCGGTTTTACCATAAAACCAAACCATGCACACCCCTACTTCGAGGCATAATAAAATCAACATAAAACAAGATAACCTACCTTCGAGGTACCAGTCACGAATTGCAACAACCGAGCCTTATCTTCTTTGCTGAAGCCTTGAGCAACCTCCCAAAACCACTGGATGATAGGAGATGCAGCACTATACCCAGAATACTCTGTATTCGCCTTCAAGTCATCCACTGAGAAGAAGATATAACATACAAATTACTTTTTTAGGAAAACGAATAGAATGAGTGTTAGAAAGATAATGAGTAGATATAGAAGAAACTCACAGTCGATATCTGGGAGTCCACTTATCAACAGTTCTAATTCCTTATCATGAAAGATGCTTATCAAATCCCGAGAAATCAACTCATTAAACCCTTCCAAGAAAGCGTTTATTTGTGGCCGTATGGCAGTGGTCAACCGGTGCTCAGCGATTAAATCAACGTATTTATGTTTGTTTTCTTCAGTCACTCGAATGTTTCTTCCACCGGGGATTAGCTCGTAGTCAGTAACCTGGTTTAACAAAATCATAATTAGTTAACTAGTAATTATTAACACTATCATCATTACAATTATGTAAGCTTTACCTCTGATCTTTCACATAATATCATCTTCTCTTCATCAGCATCGATACTAAATGTTAAATCTAGAACATCGCTGATATCATTCTACAGAAGTTATTCAAGCACACAAAAATTAATTAGCACAAAATATTATTAAAAAAACTTCATCGAAATTATATTATATAAATACTAATTTGAACACACACCTCAAGCATCCACTTCAAGTTCTTGAAGTAAGCTGGATCAATAGCTTCAATATCATGATACGTCACTTTCGCACCAAGAATGTGCTTGTAAAACGATCTTGTGAAATGAACATCAAGCAACTGACCATCAAACAGAGCTTTTCCAACCTAGAATAGAAAAATTCAAAACCCAATTACTAAATTAATCATTTAATCCGGGTTTACTTCACCTCTAATTAGTCAAAGTATAAGGACGCTTACAACTCTTCCAACAAATTTGAAGTATGAAAGGTGTTCAGTCTGATAAACAGAATTAGGGTTCGGCTGAAACGTCGCATCATTGCCAACCGTTGTGAAAAGCAAAGCTCCCTTATCGAAAATAACCCTTGATAAAAGCTGATACCATTCTCTCGTAAGTCCACCGGCATCAATACCTTCTTCCCCTTGGAAATGAACAGTCAACCGACCCTTCAAATCTTGAGTTGACCTCATCCTCAATTGATTATACGAATCTTCAAGTATGTAAGCTCGTCTTACAGAGATCCTTAACGGACTATGATGATGATGATCATGTTGATGTTTGATTTTCGATCTAAAATGAGCCCGTTTGTTGTCAAAATCGATAAAACGGGGGACCTTTAGCACAAGCGAGAACGATTTTTCAAGTAATCCGGGGTTTTGGCGGATAAAAGCGTTAAGAAGTTTTCTATGTTTCTCCGAGAACTTCAAAAATACAACGTTTTTTTCATCGACTTTTCCGACCGGCGAAGAAGTGGTTGGCTCGTCAATATTGGCACTGAAATCTTGCGTTCCACCTGGATTCCCGGGGTGCAATTTCTCACACATAACGAAGAAAGATTCTATATATGGCAAAATGTTTTGAGTGCCAGCTGGCAGTGGCGGCATTGCACCAGACGGTCTTGTTGATGAGACATTCGATGAATCAGATACGTCAGATGAGTCAGAGTAGCTCTCGATTTTGCTTATACACGTGCTTAATTCCGTCCACAATGGTTCTAAAGCGGAATTTATCTCACTCACGAGAGAAAGAGTAGCAGCTTGATCTGATTCAGTGAGTGTTTGATCTTTTTCCTGATTAAGTGATGCAACAAGTGAGCTTAGTGCCTGTATAACCCTTAAGATTGCTGCTCCATCAGAAGCAGTAGTAGTTATAAGTGCTTTTTCAATTTCGCCAAAACGGTGTAGTTCATCCATAGCTGATATTGTAAGGTTCTTCATAGCGGCAGCTAGCTCTGTGATGAACAAATGACAGTGACGTGGCGCCCATGTCACCAACTTCTTCAATACTTCCGCCACAAGTGCATATGCATTATCCGACAAACTAAAAAAACAATCAATGTTAGCACAACACAAATTTAAAAGAAAAGAGACTTTTCACTGAAAATAAAACGATACCATTCACGTGCGAGCAGTGAGCAGAGAAGACGTAGTTCTGCTTGTGGCAAGTTTAGCAGAATAGTGTGAGAGTCGAATTCTGTAATACCACCAGAAGATGAGGGCTTAGAGGTGCTTTCGGCTTTGGGTGATTTGGAACCAGATGATTCTTCAGTAACGGATACACCACGGTCAACCGGAGCTTGCTTGCTTTCAGCGTTATCAATGATGACATCTAGCAAGTTCAGCAACTGAAGAAAAAGGGAATAATCGCGTTCAGGGTTACAACATTTAACGTATTTGGAAAAAAGAAATATTTACTACCTGCTCAAGATGTGCAATACTCCTCAAATAAAGTGGTTGATTCAGAAGACTTAACAGCATTGTTATCGCTAAGAAATCATCCGCTTGTTGGCTTTCTGTTTGATTTTCTTCGACAACCATGATAGCTTTTCCCCTTGACTTATCAAGATTCTCGGACTCCAATGGAGGCAACCTGAACTGAAGCAATAGTTTCGCAACGAACGTATGATTCCTAGCCAAATATGTCAACGTTTCTAGAACACGCCGTGACACCAACGGAGGTACACCTAAAACAAAACAAAAATATGATTTAGCATCTAAAGGAAAATGGTGCACAGCCTTTTGACAGTTGATATTATTGATAAGATCATTACCATCAAAGCATTGAGGACGAGAATACATAACATGACTCTGGCAGGCATAAAGTCTATATGATGGCTCAGAAGTATTCAAACTATTTCCAGGCTTTCTTATATCAAGCATCAATAAATCCATCAAAATTTTCACTACAGATGAACGGGTTTCTGCATGAGCACATAAATTTAACAGCAGTCTCTGGAGTTGCGGTTTGTATAGTGGCTGCACAAATGCAAAATAACACACTGATAAGAACATGCAAACACATATGGTAATGAATACGATTAATAACACATACTTCATAATAAAGCCTTTTAGTAGTTTTGCGGCCCCTTTTTTATAAACGTTTAACCTTACCCATTGTCTATGCAGTTAATACCGGTGATATATAGGTCATCGGTACCCATGTAAAATATCGGTGTGAGATTTCGGTACCGATATTATTGGCGGTATTGACCAATATATCACCGATATTTGACCGATATATCACTGAAATTTGACCGATATAACCGATATATCACTGAAATTTTAGTGTTAAATTGCTATAAATATATATAAATTCTGCATGATATTAAAATTACCGATATCCCACCGAGATAACCTATATCTCAAATATCGGTCCTTGACTAATATCTGGTATTTTACCGCATTAACTGCATAGCCCATTGTAGATTTAAAAAAGAAAACAAATCAACCAGTATGAGAAATTATGACCTGAACAACACGAAGCAAGCGAATCATGGCTTTAAGATCTTGTGTGTCAACTAACGGAGCTCCATCAGTTTCAACAGGCTTACTTCCAGTTGACCTACGACTAATGACTCCACCACTGCCGGATCCAACTCCGTCGCCTCTTCTAGAAGATTCTCCCCGTCTGCTTCTTGGCAACATACCAAAAAGTGTCCGATTGTAACGACGAGCAAATCTCTCTCTCAACATGTTTGCCTCGGCAACAAGTGCAGGTGTAAGATTAGCAAGAACCGCATCAGATGATGTTAAAAGAACCTGAAAGAATAAAATATCAACAAGGATGATGTCATGATGGTCTTTCTTCTTCAAGTAGAATTATATTAGAAAAAGGTACCTCTTCTCTTAGCTCTGATGGGAATGTAGCAATTATAGATACGGTATCCATCTCCACAGGTTGACCTTCAAGTTCTTGTGAGCGGTGGGCCCCTTGTTGTGCTTGTTGCTGTGCTAAAACTTCTGCACGAATATCTGGGGGAAGTGCTGCAAGGAATTCAGGGTCTATGTCACCATCATTTTGCGGTTCAGTATTTGAAGGCTGAGCCACTGGACCCTGTCGACCCGAAAGAACCTCAGCCCGTAACTCCTCAGGAAGTGCATCCAGAAACGCAGGGTCAATTGGCGCAGAACCAGAACCCGAACCCGAACCCGAACCACCATCACGTTGTGCATTTTGTGCAGGATCACTTTGGTCGGTTTCTTGACTAAGGTTTTCAGAAACTTCTGTTACACTATGAAGGGATGCATCTCTAACAGTTATTGATGTTGTGTTGAGCGGTACATTTACATTTATTCTCCTTGGACCTTCATCATGACCATCAGCACTTCCAATTTCAACATCTAGACTTCTAAGACTTTCTCCTAATGTGGCCCCACTTTCACTACTTTCTTGGCTCACAGCTTCAACATCCCGGGAAGCACCATCGTTTTGGTCAAACTGCATATCAACAGATTGATTTTGACCAACGGGCTGGGATTCATCTACTGTTGGTGTCCTTACAGTATCATGAGAACCCACTTGATCACCATTACCATTGTTGCCAGTAGTGGTTTCTGGTACCATGCCAGCCGATTCTTGGGATTGGTCAGACTCGTTTTTGGTTTGACCCTCCACCGTTTTGTCTTGATCTGAAGCCTTTTCTGGAGACGGGCGCCTTAGATGAGAAACCAACAAATCTTCAAGGCCTGAGGGGATGCTTGATGCATTAGATCCAACTGTTTGTTGGTCATCAGTCCACATACTTAGACGATTTCCATGCTGTCCATGACGACCATTCCTCAAAGACCGAAAAATTGAATCCAATCGGGACGAGGATGACTCCAAATTTCTTTCAAGTGGCCCATCACGAGCATTATCTGGGAAGACAACATAACAAGAAAGTCCATAACAGTAATATAAAGGAGACAATAGAGGTACCAATTCCGACACATTAACTTAACTAAAAGTTAGTTTAGGGTTTTTTTATCTATTAACAATAGCCCTAAGTGTACTTTTAATGCATAAAATCTCCTAAATCGCTTTATCAAATGTATATAGATTATTATTAAAATTATTCAACTTTCGTAGCTATATTGGAACACTTTTTATTCATAAAAGCCAAAAATATAGAGTTTCAGGTCAACCCAACCTGTCAATTTGCCACTTCTAAGGACAGGTATGCAAGTATGACCGCCAGAACGTAGCAGAGAAAAAGCTAAAACAATAATAAAAAACTAAACAAAAAGGAGAATTTTTATAAAATAAGAGTTACCGGTTTGTCGGGAAGAAACTGCACGTGAGGAAGAAGGTTCCATTAAAAGCGGATGCTGAAATGGAACAGAGCCATCACCAGATCTCCCCAAAAGATTATAGATAGACGTGGTACGACCTTGACGTCTAGAACCAAAAACTTCAACAGGCATCACATGTAAAGTATCATTGTTAAAGCTATGTTCTCTACCAAATACCTCAATATGATCCAAAACATTTATCCCATTCATTCCCTCGCCCAATCTTAACAAAACTCCACCATCATCATCCTCGTCATCTTCATCTTCTTCCTCAATCATATCCTCATCAAACTCATCTTCAATCTCATGGTCATCTTGATCAGTGTCGGGATGGGGCAAGTGATGATGAACTTCATCTTCTTCCAAATCATTCTGTCCATCATCATCATCATCATCATCATCATCATCTCCATCCTCATCTTCGTTAACTTCATCTCCATCTCCAGACATATCCTCATCATCTTCATCAAGGTTTTCACGAATATCCGGTTGGATTTCAAATCTTATTCCAACAGAACCAAGACCGTTTTCAAGACCCCGTGTTTCCTCAGAAGTATCGTGCATGTAATCGTCCTCACTCGGGGGAGCAAAACCTCCATCAATATCTTGATCATGTTCCATGTCATCAGTAACTGCCTCAGATCCACCGTACGTTTGAACAGCACTAAAAGACTCGATAACTTCTGTAGGTGCGGAACTCGCATTAGGAAGAGATGCAGTTTCAGTTGACCGAGATACATCTACATCGCCAGTATTCTCAGTTTGACCTTGTTGACTATAATCATTAACCTTTGTTGGGTTATCTTTAGCAGTATTAGCTTCAGCAGCATGAACATGTTCTTTAGTAATCAGCTCCAAAACCTTTACAATCCCTGGGACAACCTTTAGTGACTCAGCGTGATCCAAATCCAGCATTTGTAACGTCCGTGTAAGCGACCTCACCAAACCAACATCTATAAACGTAACCGAAACTTCACCAGAAACTGAAGAGCCTGTAGGTGAGCGCGCTGCCAGCACATCACCAAGTAAATCAACAAAAGCTTGAATGTCATTTCCAGGAGGCCGATGAACTTTACTACCATCAATAAAATCGGTGAAGGCATTATTGATTTCTACAAATATTCTCCTCCTTGCTTCTGTAGATCGTACACAAGAAGCCACCAAGAACTGGCTGGCCCTACTGGATAATTTGTGTCTCCAGTCAGCATCTTTCTTTTCACGTTTAGAATTTCTCAAATGAGGAAGAAAGCTACAAAGAATGTGATGAAATATTCCACCGTTATTACTGCTGTTCAGTTCAGCATCTTTTCTTAACAGAACATGAACAGATGGACTATACATCATGAGAATCTCCTTTAAAAGCTTCAAAATAAACACAACTTTAGCCAACAATGCAGAAGATTCTTGACCACCATCTTCACTCTCTTCAGATCCTGAAGCAATAGCTTTTCCTTTACCCTTACTTGAAGCAACATCAATTTCCATATCTGTTGCTGAAGAGCTCTCTGCCGCTGCTTCCGAAGGGGGTATAAACGTAATTACTGACTCCAGAAGAAGCTCGATGACGGTTGTAAAACTCTGAGGTGGCTTACGATGAGCTTTTACATTCTTGTTACTTACCTCGGAAACTTTGATGCTACCGTCAGTTGTAGTCTGCGGTTTGATATTTTCCTTGCCACTTTCTTTTGATTTATCCTTTTCACGATCTTTTAACAAAACAACATATGGTCGTTCACCAATCATTTCAATTTGACACACAGCCCGTGCTGCCCGCATAAAGATCACAGGATCCCGTGAAATTACAGAGGTCAGATTCAACAGAAAGTTACGGGGCGTAAACCTTCCGTTAGACTGTCGATTGGCAGCCGTCACAACATTATGTTTGATTTCACTTTCCATTGCTTGTTGGAGCGTTTGGGGATCTTCAAGAATATGACGAATGATTGTAGCTGCAACATTATCAAAGCCAACAAATAGACTACTTGTAGGCAAAGATAGCAGTAAAGGTAAACCACCAGCTTCTAGAAAATTAACAGCAACAGAATGTGTTCTTGTAAGGGTAGCACATAACTGTAACACAGCATGGATCGTTTCAGCCGGAAGTTGTTTAGTTAAATATCCACAAGATATCTCAACAAATCTCTTTTGTTCCTCTACATCAATATGTTTTGATGATAACCTGGAATTAGTTTGTGACTTGTTTTGCTTTTCATCATCTATCACTACAGAATTCTTGTTAACGACATCATCTTTCTTTAACAACTCGGAAATATCAGCATTCAAGTTTTGGTCAACCTGAGAAAGACGGTCCACAGCAAGAAAAGCTGCGGTCACCCATTTTGGAACAGACAGTGCTTCGTTATCATGTGAACGAGAATTCCAGTCTGACAAAAGATCAGCTGCAACTTTAACCAGACCACTTTTAGAAGCAACTTCTCGAGCATCTTTATCTTCATTAAGAATCAAAGCAAGAACATGAAATAAAGATGATAGCATGTTGTTCTTTCCACCATCAGCATTAGAGCTGGAAAGCTTCACTTGTTCTAGAATAAATGATATAACATTTGACCTGTATTGACCTTCATCTTGAGAACATATCATTGCAAGAAGATCACGAACCGGGAAGGCTAAAGAATCTTTCGTTTCTAGAAGCTTTTTACATGTAGACAACAAGTCATCAACAGGTGGTAGTTGCACGGTTTCCTCTTCAATCTGCTGACTATTTTCATTTGTACCAGTATCATCCTTCGACTCAGTTCCGGAATTCCCAAGGGACATAGCTAGTGCCCGAGCGAGTTCATCATCTTCTTGAACTTCCTCTGGATGTGAGAACAGCCACTCCATTGCCAGCTCAACACTGTTAGACCCCACTTGTCGTAAAGCCTCTTCTGCACGAGCTCTTGAAAACCCCATTTCTACAATTGTGGATATAGTTGTTTCGTTTGGTGGAGGGCCAGCAGGACGTGACCCCACATTGCTTACACTTCTCACTTCAACCCCAGAAAATATGTGACGAATAATCGAGATTACAGTAGCAATGAAATCGTCATTACAATTGGTGAACTGTTGGTGTGTCCATACTGGGAGCACGGTTTTCAAAATCATAGACTGAAGAACCTTCACGAAAACCTCGGCATCACGTGGAAATGCCATGTCACCGGTTACAAGTGGTTGTGTAAGAAAATGTTTGGTGAATGGTGATAAAATAAAAGATGATGTCACCAAATGATCCATGAGCTTACCATAACTGGCTAGTGGGCCATCTATCCATGACCGAACCGTTTCTTCTGAATCAGGCTTTGAAGATCCTTCATCAGTCTCCATTGGAGATGCGGGGGTCCTGTTGACTGTAAATAGCAGCTCACTGGTAGCTTCAAAAGTGGTCAAAACCAACTGAATTACACCACGACCATACAAACAATTTAACAAGACCGGGTTGCAGGTGTCGGGCTTTTCAAGTAGAATTCCATCAATAAAATCGATAACTTTACCCAGATAACGACATTTAGGTGACCATGATGCTACTGATCCAGAAGGCTTTACATGTCCTTCAAAGTTCATATGATCCAATGTTATCGAAGCAAATGTAGACGCCACTGATTTTGAAGCAGGTGTAACCGTCATCATTTCCTCCCGTCTTCTAGAAGGAAGCAACATTGCTTTGCCTAGCTCTTGAAACAAGTGTGTAATGTGCAAAGAGAGTGACTTCATCATATCACGACAAGAAGAGTAATAAGACCTTTGCTTGTCAGCTTCCTGTGGCTCACCACCGCCGCTAGCAACATCTGCAGTACCGGATGGCGGTGATTGGTAGCCGCCACTACCTCCGAGATGCTGTGGAAGACCAGAAGCATTAGTGAGATCACGATACAGAGTAATCAGATCAAAAAACTGAGATTCAAAACTCCACCCCGACATCCTTCTTCTAAGCAGCGGGTCAAGAAACTGCCTAAAGGAATTAAATCTCTGCTCTTCAGATTCCGAGGTATTAGATTCGGAACGGCGGGGCCCACGAGCAGAACCAGAATCATCATTCTCATCTTCAGTTTCAAACTTAACATCTTCAAGTAAAGCAATCTGCCATAAGATCTCACGGTGAGTCCGTCCAATATCTTCCAAAACATCCTTGCTATCATTCCCAAATTCTTGAAGCAACGCAGTGACCCATCTGTTGTCTTTAGAGGCAGCAAGAAACAAAAGGAATTCAACAAGAAAAAGTGAAGAAAAAACTCCCGAATCTGGAGTAGCTTTCGGGTCCAACAGAAACGATCCTGAAAGAGTACTGAACCCAGTTAAAGTTGACTTTAGATAACCCCGAAGAGCTGAGCAAAAAGCACGTGCTAAAGGAGCCGAATGATGCTGAGTAAAACTCTTGAAAACCATTGTGCTATGCAAAGCAATTGACATCCCTTCTGATGATTGAGTTATACTCGGTCTCAACAAAAGCTTCAATAAAGAGTCAATTCCCGCTTTTTCAACAAACAACCGGCACGTTTCTGCATTTTCCATTGTCCGGTGTACTAAAACCATCACATGGAAAATGCACAACTGAATAAACTGATCATCACCAATTCCTTCAGACGCTGAATCTGTAGCAGTAGCACCGACTAGACATGGGCCCACGTTTTCTTTATCCTCGGTATCCATATCCATAACACTACTCTCGTTAACTTTCACCGATTTACCCTTTCCATCCTCTATCGAAGCAATTTTGTTAACAATCTCAATAATCATATCCACACCAGTACCTCTTAATGCATTTACATGACGTAAAAGCTCCTCAACAGCATTTGCTAGAGGCACAATTCCATCATTCATTGCAAGCACGTATTTCTTATCAGTGAAAATATCAACCAAAAACCTTAAAGCTGAGCTGTCTTTAACTGATTCTAATCCCTTTGTGTTGAGACAAATAGCCCCGATACCGTTAGGAACACAAGTAAGAGCTTTTGAAGAAGAAAGAATTCCAGCTTTTATCGACTGTAAAAAAGCATCTGGAAGACCTAATTCATCCAATGAAGCATAGCAAGTGGGGTCTTTATGAATCATTTCACTCATAACAGTAACAGCTGCTGAATAAATATCTCCACCAAATTTACTCACATTTCCGAAAATCATTGACAGAGTGGCGGGTAAAGAAACATCATGAGCTCCTTGAGCCCGTGTCGAATTTGCTGGAGCGTAAGTAGCAGAACCGAGTGCTTTCAACAGAACCCTAATGAGCCGTTTCTGTGAATAAAGCCAATTAGGGTTTGGATTTGAGTATGAGCACTCCCCAATGCTCATTGAATTATCATCTGTTTCAGAACCAATCACCCTAACTACTTCTATCTGCAATCTGTTAGTTAAAAGTTCTACCCCACCCAAATCTTTAAACAGAGTAACAGCAGAATTGCTGTAATCCATCAGCTTTTGCAGAGTCTTAACAGCTAAACAAACAAGATGCATGTGTGTAGGATCAGAATCTTCTAGAAGGGGTAAAAAAGTCGGAACCATCCCCGATCCACGTATAACACTGCCAGAGCTTGATGTAGATATGACATGAAGCAAATAAAACTGAAGAAGTGCTTCAACAAATGCAATAGATGATGGATCACTGGAGTTCTTTAAAGAAGAAATCGCCCTTTGCAGCACGTTAAGAAGAATCATGCGATTTCCACCAGCAAAACTGATGCTTGACCCACTTAGAATCCGTGCCCGTTCATGAGATGATGAATATGCAGCTAGTTGAGATCCCAGAGCAATCATTGCAAGCGTGCGAATTGTTCCAGGTATCATTTCTTCAGATTTCACTAATCTGATTAGCTCATTTGTATATTCAGGCTCATTCGCAAAGAAAGCCACAAGTTCATCGTGAGAATCACTTGATTGAACAAGAACAATAAAAGCAAGTAGGCAAATCTTGCTGTACAGCCTGCAAATTCTTGAAGAACGGAAGGCATGTGCATATCTAATTCTTGTCAGCAATGAAAACCGATGTTCAGGAGGTACATTATGCTGCTCAACCAACAGTTTCATTAAAGATAAATCATCCTCCTTACGCAAATGAAGATCAGGAATGTGAATAACACTTGTGTTGGTAGTTGTGCTTGAAGGACTTGTACCGTGCAACTCAAAATAGAGGGTAGAACCTACACGGTTTTGAGAGTTGTCGCTTTCTGTTTGTAAATCAGATGGAAATAAGCTTAGGGTTTCATCTTGGGATTTTTCGTTTAACATGACACATGAATATAAACCCAAGCCCTCTTCTTTGCTTCCCCATCCTTGTGCTAGTGACAAAAGGCAGCTGTTGATTGCACCACATCCTACAAGTTTCCCGCTTGCATGAAGTTTTGAAGGATTTATTTTTACTAATGCTGAAAGCGTCTCCAAGGTTGCAATGAGAATCTCGGGATCCGTTGATGCAAGCAAGAGCTTGAAATGCTGTAGAAACAAATCAAACTTCAGAAACAAATGTAAAAAAGAATAGAGCAAAACAAGGCATGTTGACTGAGCTGACCCGCAAACAATTTTATTCTTTATAAAGAACAAAAATCATTAACATGATAATTATGATTACAAAACAATATTATTAGATTAACAAATCCAGATCTATGAATAAAACAATTCAAAAGATGTTATGCTTTAATAATAAACTTTACTCTGTTATATATATTCAGCTTTTGTTAATTTGAACCATCCATAAGTCAACGGGCCAAAATGGCAAAATCGCCACCTTTAAATTAAAGTATTTCTCAATAGAATATCAGCCAGATATTATCACAACACCATATGAAATTTTGTTACAATATCATGAAAACCATACCTCTAAGCCATCAAAAGAACTTTTGTTGTGGCAATTCTCTAAAATAATTTGCATCACACGCAGGATCTGGAGAACTGATTGTTTAGGAAAAAGAGTATCATCTTCTAGAGTATCCGCTAACAGAAGATCCTTCCTGCTAGATAAGTAAGTCTTGAAGTATGTATCAAAATGCAGAAATAATGGCCTCCAATGATGAAAATTCCCCTGAAAAGAATGAACTTGTTGAGCAAAATACAGAAACTAAATTAAATCACAAAAAAAGCACAAGATATGATCTTTATCACCTTGTTGTACTCCCAGTGAAAACCTGAAAGAGGGATTGCTATGTCTTGCAACGGACACTGAATCACCTTGTCAATGAATGCCTTCACTTTTGGGGGCTGCAAAACAAAAGGAAAACATAAGCAAATCAATAATTCTTATTGATACACTACATATTAGAAAACACATATAAATACTGTCAAGCCATAAACATCAAACAGATGGCTATACATTTATTCTCCTTGAATAAAAAGTACTCAGTTTTTTTCTGGACCTTCCTACAAGCTACATCAACAACTTTTAAGTATATGTAGAGCAATCTTGTTAGTCATTGCACTAATTTCTGTCAATCTTATGGCTTTACCCCTTAAAAAGTTGAATATGATTAATGTGTCGTGATGCAAGCATAATTAGGCTTTATGATGATCTCATCAAACTATAAGTACATAACGCGACTAAAAAGTTGCATTCAAAAAAATATGTATGGCCTAGGATACTGTGCACCTAATTGTATGGTGAAGTTCCAATCCTGTCATTACTGACGAACAAATGAAACAATTGCTCTGCGAGTTAACTCAACAAACTTTCACTAAAAGATGTTAATTATCTAACGTCCTGCTGGTACATATAGCCTCAGATTGAAAAAAAACACAAACCAGTGGCAGCATAAAAGTATACAGAAAGAAAAGGTAAATTTTCCTTTTTAAAGAACCAAAGAGTTGGGCAGGCAACAGCAAGTTAACAAACTAATTCTCTAGAAAGTGGCTCTAACTAAAGTACCAAACATCTATTAATCAATCATATACCAATAAAAAACTCACAAAAACCTTTTAACAATGTAGCTATGCATCAAATAATAGGATAACCCACTGCAGTTGCATATGATACGATAAGCAAAATACCTTATGTATCACACAACTTACTTACCAAACTAAAACGTGTAATATATAGATTCCAAAACTTCCCTCAAGAAAAAGAATATTCCAACAACATTTGCAAGAAAAAGCATATACCATTTTACATTTAAAAAAAAACAATGTACCAAGATCAAACAGTTAACATTCCAACAAAAGCGATTAAAAACTAAAAAACATAAACAAACACAGATCAAGTGACACTCAACCCTACACTCAAACACACACAATCACTACACATACCAACAAAAACCTTCTAATCACGTTACTCAAATCACACAAACCCTAATTACACATCAGTCACCAAAACAACAATAATACAGCCCTAAGTTCAATCAATCCACCCCCAAAATCACAAAAACCCCCCAATAAATCCGAACAATAACACTTGACGTAACCAAACAACAACTGAAAACGGTGAAAAACTCTTACAGTCTCGGAATCAAGCTTAACATTCGGACCGATGTGACCTTCACCGGACAAAAGCTGCCGTAACCTCGACGGCAAGCTCGATCTTAGGGCACCAGCCATTCGATTTCACAACCTCTTGGTTCTTCTACTTCTCTACACTCCTTTATACTGCAAAAACAACACAAAAATCATCAATTCGTTAACACAGAATCGATTAGTGATAACAGAATCGAACAAATCGAGAAGATGATCGATTGAATCGTACAGAAGATGCAAAGAGGCTCGTGGAGATGAAGAGAGGATTCAGAAACATGAAAGTGAATTGAGAATCGGTGAGTATTGAGGGTTTATGTGTTGAAATATGAGCCCTAGAAGCCCAGAAGAGTAGAGAGGAAACGGGTGTGTGTGTTTGCGTGTGTTTGGGTTAACCCTTTGGGTTGGAGAAGAGAGCCGCTAATTATATATACAGGAGTTGTAGTGTGTGAGATTGAAGCGGTTTTTACACTCCGGTCCATAGGGTGGATCTTTGGGAATGGGGAAAGTTGCATTCGTTGCCCTCTAGTTTTGGGTAAAGTTAAACTAGGTAGGTTTGGAGAGTTATAAGTTGTTTAGAAGGCTACACGGTATGGGAAATGGAGGATGGGCTTCACGTCAGCGTCATGTCAACATCCAATAAGGATGCCCCTCTAAAAATAGACCTAACGAAATAGAGGATGGAGCTAAATATATATATGTATTATATATGTATATGTTATATGTATATGTGTGTGTGATAAAAAGGAGGCTATGTTTTTGTCCATACATGCTCCGTCTTCATCGTCTACCATTTGCGCTCACGACGGCGCCGGACCCTCGGAAATGGTGTTGGGGGGCGTCGCCGGGCCTGGACAACCCCCCACACCGAGTGGCCTAAGGGTGAGAGGGGTGCTCCTCTCTAGGAGAGTGGTAAACTCTCTGTTGGTCCCTTTGCACAGGATCTAATCGTAAGGAACAAGATGAATCGACTTTGTCTAATGTGCGGAATCCATTATGACAAATCTCAGATAATCAACACAGAATTCAACGATTAAACACAGTCTGTTCTTTCTATTAGTTGTTCTGAAAGTACAAAGTTCCGGTAGAAGACAGACACTGGTCAGGTTCTTGCTCGAGTCAAAAGTCTCTAAAGTAATACCCGGACGAGGTATTTATAGGCAACTCAGGAAGTGGTGAGTGTTGTCCGCTCGGATAACAAGCTATCCGATCGGATGACATCTTGCCCGAACGAATAACATGCTGTCCGGTCGGATGAGTGTTATCCGATCGGATGGCAATCCGATCGGATGACACCAGTCAACAAAAGTCAACACTTTACATTTATGCCCCGTTTCCTGAGTTGTCATTCTATCTACACACATACATTACATAACTGTTTACAAAGACACAAATATACAAAACATGACTACATGCTGGCGGAAGCTACAGACGTTTGCACTAACAGACTCCCCCTCGGATGTAGCTGTAGTTCCTTCCAGCATAGTCTTTAATTCCTCCTGTTGCGTCTTCGTTCACGAGCTCTCTGTCTTCTCTTTTCTGCCTTCTCATCTAACATTCTTTTCCTGATATGTCTTCCTTCAGTCAACCACCATTTTCTATAAACTGGGTCACCATCACGCTTCCGATCCCATTTGGAAATCTTGTTCTCTTCTGATTCAATAGGTGTTTGATCTGTTGGAGGCACTTTTCCCAACTTTCGTTTGCCCAGCTCAGCAGCTCTTTCAGCAATCTTTTTAGATCTTTGTTCACGCTTATACTTTTTCAAGAACTCATCAATCTCCAGATCTCTCCATTTTTGTCTTCCAGTATCTTCTAGAATTGATGTCTTGCGCAAAACATACATCTACAACTGTTTGGTATTGCTGTGCTTGAGCTTTGTCTCTCTTTTCGTAAACGATCTTGTTGTAGAACAAGCAATCGATATCCTTCTTTGAATAGTTAACAAGCCACATTGGATCCAGAATACTGATTCTTCGAGACTTTCCCAAGGACTTGTCAAAGAGAGAGATAACTGCCTCAGCCGTCGTTTCGTTGTACAACCAGCCTTGAAATAAATCATGAAAGTCTTGCTCAATGGCTCTAAGAGGCATATTCTTCAAGCATCTAGGCGGCTTTACATCCAAAGTTATATCTTTTCTACCATTCTCTAGATATGTGACAATCTGCTTTGGATACTGTGGCTTCCAATCATGATAACCATTCTTTGCTTGCAATTTGATGTAGTTCCACAAATCTTGATCATGTTGTCTAACTTCTGGACCATAGTAGAACTGCTTGATATTCTTTGTTTTCACCAACTCATCCACATCCCACCACGGTAAAGAACTGATATCTGACAGAAATTCGAAATACTGAACTCCTTCTTCCCGTCTAATAGCATAGACTTTAAGATCTTCAAGATAGCCCCATGATAGAATATCTCCCCATGAAAGATTTTTGTCATGTGTGAAATACTGAAGAGCTCTAAGAGTTTTTCTTTCTTTGGGCATAACTTTGAACCACCTTTTTCGTTCTTCAGCAAGAATTTCTCTGGAAATTGTTTCTGGAATACCTTCAGTAGAAACTTTTTCAACAATTTTCCTTCTGATTTCATCTTCATTTCTATCTTTGAACATTTCAGCAAGTGACGGAAATGTTTCATCAATTCCAGCATAATGAAAATCAGTATCTTCATCGGATGAATCTGAAGCATCTTCAACAATGACATCATCGTAATGATCAGCTTCATGGGCATATCTTGGCTCAAAATCTTTCTCTGGAGACTGAGGAATCTCATCCTCAATATCAAACTTGAACTTTCCATCTTCCAAACCCAACTCTTCTAACATTTCAGCTCTAGTTCTCTGAACCTCGATCTCACCTTCATATTTCTCATGTAGGTAGATAACAGTAGGGTTTGTTAGAAATACCTGGTCTGCATGTTGTTTTCCAGATGATGAGGCTTCATGTTGATTATCATCTTCCTGTTCGTTAATTTCATCATTCAGCAACTCTTCAATCCTTTCTTGAACATTAGGATTATTGATTAACAAGCCAGAAGACCCTTGATCATCATCATCGTTTTTCTTGTCATCATCATCTTTCTTATCATCTTTCTGAACAGACTCGTCTTTATCATCATTTTCATCTTCATTCTCTTTATCATCACTAAAAATTTCAAGATCAAAATCACTAACATCTTCTCCACGTGCTTTCTTTGCTTCTTTTCGCCTTTCCTCAATTTTCATTCTGCGAACAATTTCTGGTATGTTGTAAGGCACTGTAGAAGCTTTTCCAACAAGAACGAATTGTTGTGTCTTCCATTCTAGCAACAACACTTCTTTGGCCTTTCTCTTCTTTTGAATAGCAGCAACTCTTCGAATAACTTCATCAGTATCAATGAATAGAGAAGACTCACCAACTAACATATAGTTTTGATTCTGTTCATCTTCAGCATCTTGTTCTAGAATATCTTCAACAACTTGCTCTTCAACTTGTTCTTGAATATTATCCACATCAACCATTTCAATGTCAACTTGACTTAAAGATCCACCAGCTTCTTGAACTTCTTCAATAACACTTTTGTTCTTTTGAGTGGCATCTTCAGCTAGTCGTATTTCTCGTTCAATTCTTGTATCATCTACCTTTTTAACTTCAAGATCATTGAAAGCAGCATGAACATCAATCTTCAAGTGACTTTCCATCACAGCATATAACATGTTAAGTTGGTTGTCTTTCATTACTTTATCAGCCTTCATTGCTTCCATCTCCAACTTCATCGCTTTCATTTCATTTGATGTAGCTTCACTCATTTCACTGAGAAGCTGATTAAGTGTCTGATTTACATCTTGAAGATTCTTTATCTTCACATTTAATGAAGAAATTTCTGCTGTCAATAATTCAAATATTTTAGAATTATCATTGTTGTCATCCTTCATTTCATTTATCGTCTTTTCTTTTTCTATCAACACCATTCTGATTTGATCATGAGCCTTCATCAGCTGATTAACTTGCTTCTTTAAAACATCACGTTCTGCTTCAGCTTTGTCTTTAGCTTTTTCAAGAGCAGCAACTTTCTTCAGTAATTATTTTACAGCTTCATTATTGAACATGTCGTAATCATCTTCTGGGATATCTTCACTAAATACTCCAGTTGCAGGTGGAAGATTGCCAAAGAAATCATCTGTAACTTTTGGGCATGAGGATTCTGGAATCTCAATATTTTCTGGAATTTGTGGAAATTTTGAAGAAAAGACTCCACCCTCAGTCACTTCAACATAATCATTGTGACCAGCTTTCTTTTTAACATCTGGTTCTTGAGCCTTTGATGATTCAGCATGCTTTTTGCCTTTACCTCCTTGATCTTTTTGAGCTTTAGTTTCTCCTTTCTTTGCACGCACGCTTCTCGGAATAACTCCAGTTTGAACAGCTTTGCGCTTCTTTATTTGTTTCTTTGGTTGATCCGGTTCAAAAGAAGAGTCTTCCTCATCTGATAATTTTTGTTTCTTTGCAGGCTTTTCTTCAGTTGTGCTTTGCCTCTGCCAAGTGTAGTTGGATCAAGTTCTGATTCTGACTCTGTAGCTTCAGAATCTTCATCACTTGAGACATCTTGAACAACACCTTCAGGTTCTTTGCCTTTGAAACCTTTACGTGAACTTTTCTCTTTCTGAGCAGCAACATCCTCATTCTTTTTCAAAAAGCTTTCAAGAGTTTGTGACAGCAACTCAACTCCTTCTCGAATAACTTCAGAGGGTTCCAAAACTATGTCATCCACCAATTTCTGCTGTGGTTCTGCAAAATAGACATAGAAGATGTCATTAGAATAATATAACATTTTAAAATTCTAACTTCTCTTATTACTCCCCCTTTCACTGTACCCTTAATAACAATCTTAGGAACTGGTTCCTTTGGAATCTGAACTGTAGGGGATGACTTGGGAGTTCTCTTTCTTTTCCCGTCTTTTACACACCACCATCTAGTATTCTTTTCAGAAAACAAACTCATTTTCTCATCTTCATTATCAGACTCACTATCTTGATGTCTCCAAGCATCATTCTCTGGAGCAACATAAGCTGGTCTACTAATTCTGCATATCATCCTTTTTGCTCCTGTGTTTGGACCCTTAGTAAGTCTGCTTATTGTCTCTGCTGTCATGTGTCGTAGTCCCAAAATATCATCATCACTTTTCTCAAGATCCTTGAACTTATCATCAATCAACATCTGAACAAAGCGAGGATACATAATGTACTTCTTGTTTCCAGCCTTTGCATTTTCAGTCATGTAGTCAAAAATCACTTGAGAAACATTATATGGCCGGTTCAACACAAGGCAAGTGACAATATTCATGACATAGTCTGAAGCTTCATCATAGGCACCCTTCCTGTGCGATAAAGCATGAATAACACAGTGTACCAAGAACTTGTAAGCATTACTGAAACTTGTTTTCAAGATCTTTCCATTGACACTTCCTGTGAACCCCATTCTACACCACAAACCTTTTGCTAGACGTTCAGAGATAATGGTTGGATCATCAGCAGAATCACGTAAGTCTAACACACGTCTTACATCACCAACTGTTATCTTAATCTCCAAATCTATTTTCTTTCCCTTCTCATCTCTCTTTGTTACTGCAAAGTAGATCGTTTTATCTTTCTCTTTGTATCGTGCAGAATTCCAAAAACATCTAACATGTGATTCGTAAACTATGGTTTTATCAGTTAATGCCTTAGCAATTCTGCTCTCTCTCAAGAATTTTGCAACCTCTTCAATTACTAGTTTCTCTGTATATTCTTTTTCTAACTGGCAGTAAATGTTATGCGTTTTCTCCCAATCCTGCAGAAGAATTCTTGGAATTTTATCAAAAATTTTCTAACACTGAAGATTTTACTCTACCTGGTGCAGAGACTCGGATGGCTATCCGACCGGATGGTCATCCGTTCGGAATGCCTTTTGAATAGCTTGAATGGCTATCCGAGTCTTGTGAATGATATGGCTGTCCGATCGGATGGTCATCCGACCGGATTGTTATCCATATCATGTGAGTGCTTATGTTATCCGATCGGATTGTCATTCGATTCATGTGAATGCATTGGATTATCCGATTCATGACAAGAGATGCACAGTCTTTAAGAATCAAGAGATGTAACGGATTGCCATCCGATCGGATTGTCATCCGATCGGATTGCTATCCGACTCAAAATATTTGCACAGATTTCCAGGAATAAATGATGGAACGGATTGTCATCCGATCGGATTGCTATCCGATTCAAACAACAATTCAAGAACATTCTAGAAATATCAAATTTTTTTCTAAGGCAAATCCTCAAATTGAACACAGATCTACACAGAGAATCTCATCGTGATCAAAACCCTATGTTCAATGTTGTCTAAAACGTCCTAATCAGGGTTTAATTCGACAAAAACTCAACCGACATCCGTAACGTCCTAACATCGGATCTACTTGGTTTTAGCATGTTATGACACAAATTAAACCGGTAAACTATAGATCTGATCATTCCGAACACAACCCTATGCTTAAATCTTATCAAAATTGACTCAAACTACCTAGATCTGTCCTAAACCCTCCGACAGTGACGTCATCGTCAAGAACATTCAACAAACATCGAATTTTAACAGCTTTGAGTAAGAATTACATACCTTTGCCATTGTAAAAGTTGTGCAAACCAACGATCCAAAGATTCGTGCAAAGAAATCCGAAGAAAATAAGATCAGAAAATCAAAGTGTGTGAGAGAGAAAGAAGGTTGTCCGAGCGGGTAACCTTTGACTGACCTTTGACCCTCTATTTATAGTGACGCGTGAGTCGGATGGTCATCCGACCGGATTGCCATCCGAGCGGATTGTCAACCGAACGGATTGCTATCCGAGTGAGGCACACTATTTGACTTTTTAAAAAACTTTGACTTTTTGACCTTTTAACATTTTCTCAAATTTTATCAGTTTTTAGAAATCCACTTAAGTATCTAGGTCCAAGCCAATGACCCTAGGTACTTAACTTGCCGACCAAGTCCAACTTAATGACCTTGGTTGACCCGATTCAAAGCGTACTGACATTTTCTTGTTCAACCATTTTTTCTGAAAAATTACAAGTTTCAACTTAATGAACTTGTTTTTGACTTTTCAATTTCATGATTAGCACGATTAGCTCCAAACTCATCTTCCATCCAGAAACTTCCTGCATCTTTCTCAAACGGTGAATCTGAAGATCAGCTCTCCACTTTGGTTTGTCGGAAAATAAAGCAGAAATGTAAAATCTTTTTGGATTTTAATAAAGTTTCTAAAATAGAAATGAAATACAGAAATAAAATGCAGTAAATGTAATCTATTTACAAACATATTTTTGGTGAGCGTGTTAGGGAATCATATCAGCTACTGACAAGTTACAAGAACCGTTAAGCTTGATTTCATACTCAGAATTAAACAATTCACTTAGATTGTCGATATACTGATCCACTTAAATTCTCACACACATTTCAATCTGTCCAGGATACGGATTTAGTGTTTTAGAGACTTAAACTTATACATGTGTCCCACCTCTTGAATATACTACCGTATCCAGATCCCAATATTCAGTCTTACTGGTGAGTATACCACAGATGATATCTGTAAGGGGTTAAATTGCGATGCCGTGAGAGCTCAGGTCAGAACTTCCGTTCAGCAGAGAGATGACGTTTCGACTTTAGGTGGGTCCCCTTTAGAGGATCTTTTTTACAACAGCATTGATTAGCAATTTTATTGTCTTATCATTTAATGTTGAGGGCGGCGCTATATTTCAAGCAAGCAGTAAAGTATTATGCGGGGACTAGGCCATTGCTTCCGCAAAATCAGAAGTCCCGGGATAATACCCCAGATATCACTGAGTATAAAGACCTAGTATCTCAGAAAGAGGGATCTTTCAAACAAGATTTCAGGGGTTACCTATATATCCAAGTAGTGTTCCCCACGAAATAAGTAAGTATAGATTTAGGTTTATATCCCGAACAAATCTACTAAGTGTGTAAAAACCTATCGACACATCATCAGTGAGACTGTTTAACGCATTTAAACTTTCCATTTCTTTAGCGTACTGTAACCGTCTAGCTGATGTACTATCATTTTCCCTTTTTTACACAAGCTCTTTTTGAATTTTATCATGTTTTTGGCTTTTTCAAATTTTCTAATGTTTTTGGATTTTTGAATTTTTTATTGTTTTTGTATTTTCTGAAAATGAAAAATTACCCTACTCCCCCTAAAGACCAAAACAAGTAAAAATTCGACAAACCATTGCAGATTGCTTTTCAACATCATCTACAGTGGTACCTTCATCAACGCCAACGATTTCCTCCGCATCCGATAGTAACTTCATACCATTAAGTTTCAAAAGATATTGAAAACGTGTTTTGTCAAATGCTTTGGTATGTAAGTCAGCTTTTTGTTCATCGGTGTGGATTTTTTCTATTCGTATCAACTTCTTCTCGAAACTGTCTCGGATGAAGTGATGACGAATTTCAATGTGTTTCGTTTTTGCGTGATGAACAAGATTTTTTGTTATGTTTATAGCTGCCTCATTATCAACAAAGATAGGGGAGTTAAGAAATTGCAAACCGTAGTCTCGCATCTATTGCTGGATCCACAAGATCTGAGAGCAGCAGCTGCTAGCAGATACATATTCGGCTTCACATGTGGATAAAGCGACAGAGGTCTGCTTCTTGCATTGCCAGGTGACCAATCTTGGTCCGAAAAACTGGCACCCCACTGTTGTTGATTTAGCGTTAACTTTGCAGCATCTGAAATCGGAATCAGAATATCCTTCGAGCGTGAAATCGCCTACTTTTGGATACCACAACCCCAGTGATGGAGTTCCTTTCAGGTAGCGTAGAATCCTTTTCACAATTACCATATGCGAAGCTCTAGGATTTGACTGAAACCGAGCTGCGAGGCAAGTTAGATACATAATATCCGGTCTTGATGCCGTCAAGTACATTAACGAACCGATCATGGAGCGATACAGCGTTTCATCCACCTTCTCTCCGGTGAGATCAGGGTTTATCCCATGGTTCGTCGCTAATGGGGTGGACATAGGTGACATTCCTGACATCCAGAATTTCTCCAGAATATCATGAACGTACTTTGTTTGATGTATGAACGTTCCCTCGGGTAGTTGATCAACCTGAAGTCCCAAGAAGAACTTCATCTCACCCATTGATGATATTTCAAACTTCTGCTTCATAACCTTTTCAAAATCTTTGCAGAGTTGTTCATTTGTAGACCCGAAAATTATGTCGTCCACGTAAATTTGGACTATCAGAAGATGCCCGTCGACTTCTTTTTTGAACAGAGTGGCGTCTATCTTTCCTCTGAAGAAGTTGTTGGCTAACAAATGTTGAGACAAGGTCTCATACCAGGCTCTCGGGGCCTGATGTAAACCATATAACGCCTTATCCAGGAGATAAACTTTATCTTTGTGAATTGGGTCAGTAAAGCCCGGTGGCTGTCCGACATAAACCTCCTCTTTCACCTTGCCATAGAGAAACGCCGACTTCACATCTAGCTGAAAAACTTTAAATCCTTTCCACGATGCAAATGCTAGGAAGATTCTGATCGCTTCGAGTCTTGCAACAGGGGCGTATACTTCGGTGAAATCTATCCCCTCCTGCTGACTGAAGCCTTGGACAACGAGTCGAGCTTTGTTGCGAATAATAACTCCTCGATCATCCCTCTTACATTTAAACACCCATTTGGTGTTGATCTTCCGATGACCATCAGGCAAATCCACTAACTTCCACACCCCTAACTTCTCGAATTGGCTTAGTTCCTCCTGCATCGCATTGACCCAAGAATCTTCAGTAAGCGCCTCTTTATAAGTCCTTGGTTCAATCTGCGAGATAAAACAACTTAGTGAAAAGTCAGTTTGTAATGGAGCAACTTTTGAATAAAAACATGTAAGCCCTTGATCAAGTTGTCTTCGAGTGCGAACTCCTGACTGCAATTCTCCAATGATTAACTCTTCTGGATGATATGAAAGAGTTCTTGGCATCACCTCGCCTGAAACATCTACCTCGCCTTCCAAATTTGTGACATTTTGGTTTGCAACTTGTTCACTGACTTGAATAGTTTGATTTGAAATCTGGATTTGCTCCCCCTCAGAATCTGAATCACCACTATCGAAAACTGGTCTATCATCAGATTCCAAATTATTATTGACTGCCGTCTGATTATCTGGAGCATGTGCAGGTTCTGAAGATTGTGGAATCTCATCATGTTCACCAGCATTGCTTGGACCTGCTTCATCATCATTAGAAGCTTGTTGTTTGCGATAAGTTTCTGCTGGGAATCTTTCATCTGAATCTTCATACTCTCTCAGAATATCCAGTTCATCAAAGAAATCTGGTTCTTCTTCAATGTTAAACGAACTCCATAAAGTATCGTAATTAAATCGCCATGAGTCACCAGGTTTCTGCGGCGGCATTGTATAACCTTGACATTCAACATTGTATGCCTCAATAATCTGCTTCAAGCTAGGAATGAAAACACGCTTCAATGAGCTTGCATAACCCACAAATATTCCTTCTACACCTTTTTGACCAAATTTACCATGAAAATCTAGAATTGTACAGGGAGACCCAAACGGTTCAAGATATTGTAGATTTGGCTTGCGGTTGTTAATTAGCTCGAAACATGTCTTGTTGAATTTCTTCACTGTCAGAACCCGGTTGAGCGTATAGCATGCAGCTGCGACAGCTTCTGCCCAAAAGTTGACAGGTAGTTTGGAATCAGCAAGCATCGTCCTGGTTGTTTCGATTAGTGTCCTGTTCTTTCTTTCAGCGACTCCATTCTGCTGTGGAGTGTAAGGAGCACTAAATTCATGCAATATACCTCTCTCATCACAATATTCTTCCATCTTGGTGTTCTTAAACTCAGTACCATTATCACTTCTGATTCTTCTGATACGCCTTTGGTACAAGTTTTCAATTTTTCTGAACAAAGCCATCAAACTTTCAAACGTCTCGTCTTAGACTTCAAGAATGATACCCATGAAAATCTGGAATAATCATCAGTAACCACAAGACAGTAGAGATCTCCTGTAATACTTTTGACATTCACAGGACCAAACAAATCCATGTGAAGCCTCTCCAGAGGTCTTGAGACTGAATTGACTTGCTTTTTAGGGTGTGACTTTTTCTTTTGCTTGCCTTTGATGCAACTAATGCACTCCCCTTCCAGATGAAAACCTTTAATGTGAACACCCATAACTAAATCATTATGCACCAGGTGATTCATTTTTCGTAGGTGAATGTGGCCCATCTTGCGATGCCACAACTGCGATTCTTTCTTAGTTGCTCTAGAAACAAAACAGTGTGCTTGACCCGTTGTTGTAGTTGCTACACTCATGTCCAATAAATACAAATCATTTACTCTAGGTGCCCTCATGATAATCCATTCTTCAGGGATAACAAATCCTGGTTTCAAGATCAAACATTCTTTGTCTGTAAAGTGAGTGGTATACATCCTATCACAGATCTGAGATATGCTCAGAAGATTGTTTTCAAGCTCAGCGATGTAGTTAACTCTTTCAAACGTAACAATCCCATTGGATAACGTTCCTTCACCAACTATTCTACCACCTTGGTTTCCTGCGAATCCAACGTAACCTCCATTGAAATTTCTAACATCGTACATCAATGTTGTCTTCCCCGTCATGTGCCGAGAAGCTCCACTATCCATAATCCATCGTGAAACGGATCTTGGAAGCTCCTGCATATATCACAATCACTTAGTTAGATTTGGATGCTACGCAAGCCTCTTTCGACTCAGGTAAATGGACTTTAATGTGAGATTTTGTAGTGTAAAGTGGCGGAAAGTTTTCATCATTCATCTTTAAATTTTCTGCAGATCCAACTTCAACCTCTTTGAATAAAGAGAAATCATTTTTCTGAGGTTGAATAGATGATTGGTCTTTCTTTACCACATACTTCTTTTCAGAAGTCGATTTTTGTTTTTCTTGTTTCTCATATAAATCCAAAGGCACATACATCTTCTTGGTTGAAGATGATGATTTTCGATCTCAGACACCTTTGGTTTTGGAGAATTTGCTTTCTTTTCAAAGACTTTTGGTTTCCATGTTTGTTGAGATGAGGCAACCCGTTTGTAAAACTTGTCAATTTTATTTACCAACTTCTTTACGGGTTCGTTTTTCTTAACTGACTCTTTTGCAGTTTTGGCTTCGACATTTTCTTTCTTCAAAAACTTTTTCTCAACAAACATTGGAGCCTTTCCTTTTACATCATTTTTCTTTTTCAGACTCTCGACAACTTCAGACTTAGGCTTCAAGTTGGTTCACTTTCGTGCAATGTGTCCAACTTGATTGCATTTGAAGCATGTTCGGGTGTCAACTACCCGACTTGTGCCTTCAGACTGAGGCTGTGAGGCCTTCTTCTCAAAAAACTCTTTGTTTGATTTTGAAAAAAATCTCAGATTCTTCATCAGAAAGTGAACTTGAACTGTTCACAAACACCTTTTTCTCAGCAAACCTTCTGTTTTGAACATTCTTTTTCTGATAATTCTTACTATCCTGATATCCACCCGACCATTTGTTTCGGTTGTTGTTAGAAAACCGTGGTGGAATGACAGGTTTTTTGTAGTAAGCTTTATCTTTCTCAAAATTTAATTGCCTCTTTGAATTTCTCAAACCTTCGATTTCTGATATATCAATCTCAATCAATTTAAAAACATTTTTCAATTTTCCCACATTCACATTTTCTAAAGGAAATTCAAGATCCGAATACAACTTATCAGATCCCGCCATCTTATACATCACAACAGCAGGTTCATCATTTAAGTTGTTTTTGGATTTTGATTTCGGAATGTATTTGTCCAGAAAACATTCATCATCATCAGCTGAATCACTATCAGACTTCAAAACACTTTCAGCCATGCCTTTAACAATATCAGTTTGAACACTATCATCAGATGATGATGAAGAAAATGTCACATCAATTGACTCTGGAAGTTTTATTTCATTTATTTCATCATTAACCAACCCAGATTTCTTCTTTGAGAAATTGTTTAGAACTGGTGGTGGAACCTGATGATACCCCACCCCAGTTCCATCAGCATAAACATCTTCGCCTGCTTTGTTTTTCCCAATGAGTTTGGGAACAATGTGTTGTAAAACAAAGCTTGCAGAGCTGTAACTGTTCAGCTTCAACTGGATGCGTTCATTTTCAATTTTAACTTCTTAAAATTGAAGTTTCAACTTAGCAATCTCATCCAGTTGTTGGTTGATTAATTCTTCTTTAACCCTCAAAACACCTTGCAATTGACAATTTTCTTTGTATGTTTTACCGTTTCTATCATCAGAATCTTTCACCGTGCGTTTTAGCTTCTCAAAACTTTCAAAAATTTGACGATTTTCAAGAATTAGTTTTTCATTTTCTTTCCTAACTCTTTCTAAGTCAATTTTATCAGTTTCGATTTTGTCAGTTAATTCTTTTAATCTGTCGTTCGAAGCTTTCAACATTTTATCACGGTTAAGGATCTGATCCTCAACACTTCGGACTCTAGCAGTCAGATCATCAACTTTCTTACCATTGAGATAAGTGATTGTACTACAAACTTTGCACTCTTTTATGCAATTTTTGCAGTCAATGTCACCATTTACTTTCTTACCTGACGCACTTGTTGACGCATTTGAACTGACCTGGCTTTTAGACTCAGATACGGATTTAGAGTCTACCTCAAGTTCCTTAGCAGCCAGCACTTTGTCAGCCATCTTTCCCAAGTTTTCGGCATTCAACTCTTGTGATGTATCAATGATCCCATCATCAACCTTCTTTGTCTTTTCCTCTTTTTCTTTTTCTTTCTCTTCTCCGTTTCCCCACCATTTTCTTTACCAACCCTCTTCTTGTTCAGCAATTTGTTGAATTATGGTTTCAAGATCGAGGGTCTTATAGTCAATAGCAATGTTTCCCATGGGGTCAAGATAACATTCTCTGTCTGGATCCCACCTCTTTGCCCTTTTTGCTTCAGTGTATATATCAGATATTCTGATCATTCTGCTTTGAGCTATCATCTTTCTATTGACATAATTTTCTTCTTCATTTATGTTATCTTTAAAAGGAACAGGTTCAACAGCCTTTGCCATAAAAGCATATCCAACCGCATCCTCCTCTGGTAACAACTCACTCCAGTCAAAACCTTCATAGTCATTAATCACAGCAAGAGCTTTGGATTTTTCTTTATTATCCTCAAGTTGTTTCATTCTGGGCGGTTCTGATTTATTCTGATGATAAATCGCTTTCTTGTAGTAATCTTCTTTGAACGGATTCTCAGAATCATCAGCATAAGCATTCCGGCACTCTCTTTTAAAATGACCTTTCTGTTTACACTTGAAGCAGGTCACTTTTGACTTGTCAAAGCCTAACTTGGTAGATGGTCCACCAATAGACTTTCTTCCTGTAATCTCCATAAAACGCTATGCCCTTCTCACTGCACTGGCCATACACCACCTTATATCGATCAATTCCATCTCCTCAGGATCTATTTGATCGTAGTCTTCCTTTGTTAGGTTGGTGTTGCCTATCTTGCCTGCTACAAGGCTCTCATACGACTCTAGCACAGAAGCTAAGAAAACCATCTGTTGCTTTGCAGACTCCTCACTGAAGTTTTGAGCGTTCTTTAAATCCACAGCGATTTTGCATTGAAATAAGTTCTTTGCAGCTGATTGGTTTGAAGTTGACAAAGAGCCACTGTGAAATCCACTGCTTGCATTCTCTTTGCTAGATGTGTTGGAATTTTCAGCAGAAAAAGCTGTTTTGGGAGATGTATTCTTGGGAATCATGCTTTTTGGATAATACAGCTCCAAATTCTGCTGATATGATGAGTGATTGACTTTGTGTGTTTTCTTTATCTCCAGCTCGTGACTCTCTAGTCTCTCAATAAGCAGATCCACTGTCATCTCTTCAGACTTGACAGTATTCTTTAGCATTAATGCATAGTATTGCCAATCCATCTCATCTGGCAACGAGTCAAACAATTTGTCGACTAACTCTTCTTGAGAATAGGTAATTCCATGTCTCGCCAGTTCCAACTTCAAGTGCCCAAACCTCTCAATCATCTTACAAACTGATTCATTTTTTAAACAACCAAATAAATCAAACTCTTTTCTTAGCAGTTTCTTTTTGTTTTTCACTATTTCTGCACTACCCAAGCATTTCACTTCTAACTTTTTCCACAGATCTTTAGCATTGTTATACTCGATCAAAGATATTATATCTTCTCGAACAGACTGAAACAGCAACGCGATGCACTTTTGCTCGGCAACAAAAACATATATTTCTTCCGTTGATGTCAAATTTTCACCATTTTTTCCTCCATCACTGTATCCATTCTTTAGACTTTTCCAGCTGGTATACGCAAATGCCTTCAACCATTCTTCAAATTTCTTGGCCCACCGACTGTACTCTTCAATCGCCATCAGCTTTGGGGGTTTGTTATATGTTCCGTATGCACTTTCCACACCTAAAGCATCCGATAAAGTTTTCTTTGCATTCTGCGTGTTCTCATGGGTGTTACTAGAAGTATCATCTCCAGAGTTGCCTGCGAAAGCAAACTTGTCACTGAAAGGATTCATGAATTCTTCCATTTTTAAGTACCTGAAACAATTACCAAACACTTAGATGATTTTAAATTTCAAAAATTTTGAAATAAAGCACTTGGATCGGATGGTGATCTGATCGAGTCGCTATCCGAACTAATGACACAGGCTATCCGACCGGATGGTGATCCGCTCGGATGGTCGTTCGTTCGAGTGACACGTTTGACTTTTGAAAAGTTGACCTTTTAACCTTTCACAGCTCGGATGGTGATCCGACCGGATGACAGGTTAGAAGTGTAAATGAGATTAAGAACTTTCAAATCCTATCCGATCGGATTGATATTCGATCGGGTGAGATGACGACGTAAGCAAATGTTCTTGAACAAACTGAATCACACCACTCGGATAGTAATCCGAGCGAGTAACTGATGATGTCAGCAAGATATCAGCAAGCAACTAGCAGATACTAACTAATCCAATCCGTTCGGACAGCTGTCCGAGCGAGTGGATGACGTCAGCACATATGAACAGCTAAACATGGTTTTTGATGAATTTGATCTCGTTTTAGGTTGAATTTGATTATGAAACTTAGTAAGATTATGCTTTGATTGATTGCGAATCAAATGATATCGATTTTATCAATTTGTAACCGTGGATTCACGTTCAATTTTAAGTTTTTCTGATTTTAAGGTGACAAACTGAGAAATAATGCAAGAAATGAGTAGAAAGAGAAGAAATATGTCAAATCTCCAGTGAAATTTGACTCTGATCGGCAGAATAATCTCGAATTCCGGTGAATTCGGTGTCGTTGATCTCGATTCAGCTCCCTGGATGCTCTGATACCACTTGTTGGTTCCTTTGCACAGGATCTAATCGTAAGGAACAAGATGAATCGACTTTGTCTAATGTGCGGAATCCATTATGACAAATCTCAGATGATCAACACAGAATTCAACGATTAAACACAGTCTGTTCTTTCTATTAGTTGTTCTGAAAGTACAAAGTTCCGGTAGAAGACAGACACTGGTCAGGTTCTTGCTCGAGTCAAAAGTCTCTAAAGTAATACCCGGACGAGGTATTTATAGGCAACTCAGGAAGTGGTGAGTGTTGTCCGCTCGGATAACAAGCTATCCGATCGGATGACATCTTGCCCGAACGAATAACATGCTGTCCGGTCGGATGAGTGCTATCCGATCGGATGGCAATCCGATCAGATGACACCAGTCAACAAAAGTCAACACTTTACATTTATGCCCCATTTCCTGAGTTGTCATTCTATCTACACACATACATTACATAACTGTTTACAAAGACACAAATATACAAAACATGACTACATGCTGACGGAAGCTACAGACGTTTGCACTAACACTCTCACTGAAACCAATCAAATTTGTTCATGTCAACTCCCCTCTCCAACTCTCCTCAAGCACTTAATAATAAGGGGTGATTTCACCCAAACCAATGAATCACCCATTTTTTCAATCCTAAAAACCTAACAAGTAAATGGAAATGTTACAAATGTAAGATTTATTGTTTCTTACACTAGAATTCAAAACAAAATATGTAAAATTTTTAGTTTCTATATAACCTACATATATGTAGGTTAAATTACCTACATATATGTGTAGGCTATGTGTAGCTAAAAATATATGGTTTTTTTTATGTGTATATAATACACATATGAATGTAAGAAACATAAAATTTAAAAAATATGAATCTAAATTTAGTGATTTAGAGTTATTCTTTTTGTTCTCGCAATAATTAGAGTTCTGTAATGATCCTCAACCTATATATATATATATGTTGTATGTATATGTATGTGTTGTATGTATATATGTGTGTGAGAAGAAGGAGGCTATGTTTCTGTCCATACATGCTCCATCTTCACCGTCTACCATTTGCCGCATACGACGACGCCGGACCCTCGGAAGTGGTGTTGGGGGCGTCGCCGGGCCTGGACAACCCCCCACACTTAGTGGCCTAAGGGTGAGAGGGGTGCTCCTCTCTAGGTGAGTGGTAAATTTTCACTAAAACCAATCAAATTTGTTCATGTCAACTCCCCTCTCCAACTCTCCTCAAGCACTTAATCATAAGGGGCGATTTCACCCCAACCATTTAAAAAAAATGTATGATTGGTTAGACACTCCTCTCTCTTCTAAATCTATTTGTTGCCTCCTCTCAAAGTTCAAACATTGCATGCGGTGAGTAGTCACCGAAATTCTTGTTACCCTGCGGCAAATATAGTGACGGCGACGGTGTTGTGACAACTGGCACAAAATCGGTAATTGTCGTACAATTTAATTATTATTTAATATCTGCAGTTATGTGCTTAAATGTCAACATTGTTTGATTACATGCTATACATGTGAATTCATGCACGTTTTATACTTCAAAAATTGCCTTAATGCATTAATGTTAGCGTTGCGTCAGAAAGACTAGTAAACTCACCGGTAAGACACATTGTGTCAGCAATTCTGTAGAAAGCAGTCAGACAGTAGAATTGGGGCCTAGGAGTAGGTCCAACGTCTAAAATACATTGAAACCCAAGAATGTATACAAGGGTTAACATAAAGACTTTCCGGAAGCTAAAATACGCACTGAAAAGCACCCGAAGCACACTTTAAATGCTGAATTTCATATATTTCAGCAAAATTCAGCATTGTAACAAGTTAGTAACATGTAAAAATATGACTAATTAGTCCTGAATGCTTTCCTTAGTGTCGGGAATTGAAAGCGTCACAAAAGGGTACATAAAGGACACTAAACTGTGCAATTTAGCACTTTAACAAACCGGTATCTAACCGAACAACCGGACAATACCCGAAACAAAGCATGGTTTTATTATTTCTGAGCTAGTTATGATCACCGAACACCCAAACACACTATATAACATATCATATGCATGGACACTAATTAATACACTTAACTTCCAACTAAATTCTCTAACCTATCCACCAAACTTACACTTTACCCCCCCCCCTATGTTGTGGACGGTCACAAGGGTGGCCCCCACCCTTGATCCACCTTGATTCTATTTGATCCACCAAGATCTCTCTTGATCTTCCAAGATCTTACTTGATCCTCCTAAGATTTATTAGAGATTGTGTTGTGTACTTAGCAAACATGTGACCCATTGGATAAATGATTAACATGTTATAAAGAAGATCATCCCCTCATATCTCATACACCATCAACCTCCTTCTTCTCCTCCTTGTTCTCGGCTCACCCACACCCACCATACATCATCCATTTTCATTCATCTTCCAAGCATTCTAAGGCTACTAAAAGGTGCTAGAAGGTGTCTAAGGAGGTTTGGAGCTTGTGGATCTTGAAGGACCTTTCCCATTGGCTTTTATCTATCACATTTATCATCTTCAACTTCTTATGTTCATCCCTAGCCATAGAGCTAGTAGTAAGGCCCTAATAATCCCTTGTTACTTCATATATTGTTGATTAATAGATGATGAACATTGTTAACATGATGAACACTAAGGAACATAAACATAAATCTCTAACATAAGCTTATAAACATATGAATACATGTTGATTTGTGTTTATTAGCTTCTTGATGATTGATTATTTGGGTTAGTGATGTTAGACATCATAAGAAATCTACTAGATTGTGATTAAACACATGATTTAGTAAGTTAAGGTGGTGATCTTGTGAAAGACCAAGATCACCATGCTTTATGTCTTCATGAACTTGAATGATGAAGCTGATTCTCATATGTAAAGATGATTTAAACAAAATACAAATCTTGTAAATAGATGATTAAAGAAATAATTTTCTCAAGAAACCAAGTTTATTTATAAGATTTACAAAGTCATGGTTTCTAAGTAAACTAATCATATTTTTAATATTTAAACAAGACTAGAAACATGTTTGTAACAAGAAAAATACAAAAGAAATATTTTTAGAAAAATCATCTTACAAGTTGTAAATGACTAAATCTTTCAAGAATGTGATTTGCAAACAAATAACAATGTTTTAAAGGGTAACTAAACCTACTATATAACATGGTAAGTTACTACAAGTTTTTACAAAAACTTCAAGTTAATGATGTAGTGTAATTTACTTGATTTTGACACTCGGTAAGTGTTGAATGAGTTGATGATTGTTTGTGATGATTTTAAAAGAAAATAAGCACATGTTTTGAAAACATGGGAAACCTTAATTTTTAGGGGAAACCATGTCAAAATTTCTATAAAATTTTGACTCTTAGAAAAATATAAGTTTTGGTGAAACTTATTCCCTAAAAATTTACCTAAAAATATTTACCAAGGTTTCCCTAATTTTTGTGTAAAATTCCAAGTTAAGAAATGATGATTTCTTCAAGATAAAAATTGATACTAAGTATGTATATTTTTGAGAAAAATATATATATTTATTGGTCACCAAATTTTGTGCTAAGTGTATGTAATATATATTGTATGTAATAGTGTATTAGGACTTGAAAATACACTGAATACTCCCAAGGAGTAGAAATACAAAAATACACATACAACATGCTTAGACAAATGCAAGAACATATATTTATGAAAATACATAACTCGGGTGAAAAATACAAGATACTTATATTTATTGGAAAAATAATATAAGTAAGATACATAGTTAAAAATATAAATTATTTTTAACAACAAAGAAAACATACATAAAAGATGGTGACTTGTACTTGTGCGATACAAGTCTAATGACTAACGTTAATAAAACACGTGTAGGTCACGACGCTATATAAGCATACCCGGTGAAGTTTACGGCGCAGGAAACGCAAAGTTGTGAGTTCATGCCCCCACTTTTAAACTTTTTCATGCTTTTTAAACTTGGGGAAAGTACATGTGTTATGGTATGTTGAATACAAAAACTAAGGAATGATACTTTAGATCATGTCACGAATAGGGTACCAGAAGCACCATTAATCGTGTACATACTAAGACCGTGGAACAAAAGGTTAGATCTAATGGGTTTCAGGCAACCACACTCTTGGTGATAACTAGTACCAAGCAGTGCTTTTGTGTCTTTAGTCGTGAATCGACAACGAAAAATGCCTATGGTTTGGATGCTTCCTATGGCTTGTCACATGTTAATGGCCTTGCAAACCATTAGCGATCTCGATTTCCTTATATTTACAGAAATACTTGTTTCATACAAATTACATACCATGTTTTCATACAAGTATACAAACGTTCAATACAAAAACTGCATGAATTCACACCAACATTATGTTGACGATTTTCCAAAAACTAACATGTATTTCAGGTAACTAAAGTGGATGTGCGCGCAGTCATACTCTTGCTCTTGGATGTTGTTTATGTTGTTAGCTATGTGTGTTAAGACTCCTATGCCTCTTTTGCGGGATTGGTTGTTATATCCCACCTCACGTGGTGATATAATAATTAAAACCTTGTTGTTTATGGATGAAATAAAGTTGTAAACTTTTTAAAACAATTATTGGTCGTGTGATGTAAACACTCATCTTAAACCATGTTTTGAATGTTTAATGTCAATGACATTTAGAGTTATTTTATGAGCATGTAGTATGTTTACCATTCGCATGCAATGAGAACCTTTCAAGATCACACCTCGTGCTTCCGCCTTAGAAAGGGGTGTGACAGATTGGTATCAGAGCTGCGATTGTAGTGAACCAGGATTCCTTCTCGAGTCTGGACTACAATCTTTAGGATCCTTTCACGAAAACAATTTTTTCAAAAAGTTTTCATTGTATAAAACTTTCCGCGACATCCACTACCTGAAACTGTTTTCAAAGAGTCAAGAAAAGACACTACGAGACTTAGGGTGCACTGGAGTAACACTTGACGTTGACTAGAGATTACTTGCAACTATGTGTAATAAGTGATATATACATATACTAGAAATATAATATCTCAGGTACTCGTGACTTTACCTGAAAACAGTGGCCTATCTGAAGGAAGTGATCCGACGATGAAACGAAATGTGCGGACTGTTCAAGGACTTACGTAATTATGGATGCATACATAATTATGGAATTCAGTGCACAGAAACCACAGCAAGTCTTGTCACGTATCAAACGAGATTCCTTCAATGCAAAAAAAGGGGTCAAACGTGAATACCCTCACCCCTCCCCCAGACTATTAAATACTCTGTTGGAGTAATAATTTAGGGTATAAAGACAAGATCCGCCAATGTGAAGTAAGATATTTTGTCCTTTACATATATTAAACTTGTACTTTGGGGAGATGTAACCCTTATGCATTTTGTTTACTTCGCAAACAAAGATGTAACAAGTTGTTCTGATATGTGTAAAGACTCGGTGAATATCTTATGACACGCCAGTATTTATCTATTTATACATGCTTGTTGCTGTATGAATTGATTTATACGTTGGGCGGATTGTTTGATGTCACTTATGTGGGTATATGTCTGTGTATATATACTATTACTGTCTTATATGACGATATCAAACAAATGTCTAACTCTGTTGTGTTATGTTCCGACAGAACATGGCACCTAGGAGAGCTGTGAACAATCAGGATTCCGATCAACCTCCTCCTCCTCCTCTTCTGCCGAGGACTGCTGAAGAACTGAACGCCTTACTGGAGGAAAGGATCTCCGCAGCTATCGCCCAATACGAGGCGAACCGCACCGAACAAAGTGGAGAACCAAGTAATGCTAGACGTAATGGACGGAGATTCATCTGGAGGAAACACGACTCAAGGTTGCACCTTCAAGCAGTTTCTCGACTGCAAGCCACTGAACTACGACGGTACTGGAGGTGCAGTGGTGTTTGTACGCTGGATGGAGAAGACTGATTCCACTATCCGCATGAGCAAGTGTACCGCGGATCAACAAGTCACTTTTGTTACTGGGTTGTTTATTGATGAAGCTTTGACTTGGTGGAATTTGCAAGTCCAGACTCTGGGTGATGATGCTGCGTACGACATGACGTGGGATGAGCTAAAGGAACGAATGAGAGAGAAGTATTGCTCTCGTGCTGAACTCCAAAGGTTGGAGACTGAGTTCTGGCACTTGACCATGAAAGGTGCAGACATTACTGGTTATACCCGAAGGTTCCACGATTTGTCAAGAGTGATCCCCTACATGGTGACTCCCGAATTTAAGCGCGTTGAACGCTACATCTGGGGATTGGCTCCAGAATTTCGCAGCATGGTAACTTCGGCTAAACCTGAAACGATCACTTAGGCTGTAACTCTGGCTGTCAGCCTTACTGAAGATGCTGTTCGTATGAAGAAGTTATCACTGAACCCAACTGAAAAGACCGAGACGCATGCTGAGTCGTCTGGTGACAAGAAAAGGAAGCATGCGAGCCTGAATCAAGCAACACGTAACAACAAGGGTTCCAACAATAAGAAGCGAGACCCCAACCCGCCTCAGGAGGTGAAAACTCTTACAACCATGAATGACACTCCTGCCAAAGGATACCTGGGCACTCTGCCCATCTGCAACCAGTGCAAGCGTCATCACGAAGGAGTTTGTCGCGTTCCAAAATGCGACAAGTGTGGAAAACTGGGTCACCATACTTAGAATTGTTGGGGAAAAGGAAATGGAAATGGTAATTGGAACGGGAATGGAAACCGCAATGGTGGTGGTAATAGAAATGGTGGTGGAAATGGCAATGGCAATGGTAACTGGAATGGTAATGGAGCTGGGCAGAACCAAGGATGCTTTGGTTGTGGAAGCAAGGATCATTTCATGAAAGATTGCCCAAGGGGGAACAATGCTCAGGCTCGAGCATTTGTGATTGGAGCAAGGATCGCACGCGAGGACCCTAATGTGGTCACCGGTACGTTTCTTATTAGCAATCACTTTGCATCCATACTATTTGACACTGGTGCCGATTATAGCTTCATGTCGGTGGAATTTAAACGCATGCTTGGAATAGAATCTAGTAGATTAGATATTCCTTATTCCATAGAACTAGCCAATGGTAAACTTGTTGAATCGGGCGAAGTTGTTAGGGGTTGCTCATTAGAACTTGGTGAGTGAAGATTTAGCATCGACCTCTTACCTATCCAATTGGGTAGCTTCGATGTAGTGGTCGGAATGGACTGGTTGTCCAAGAACAAGTCTGAAGTTGTTTGTCACGAGAAAATCATTTGCATCCCTCTGACGAATGATGAAACTATCATCGTGCATGGAGAAAAGCGAGACGTGCCTCTGCGAATCATCAGTTGTATGAAGGCACAGAAGTGCTTAAGGAAAAGATGTGTTTCTTTCCTGGCACACGTTGTAGATAAGAAGGCTGAGGAGCCGAAACTCGAAGACATTCATGTGGTGAAGGAATTCCCTGATGTTTTTCCCGAAGATCTGCCAGGACTACCCCCGCAACGACAAGTCGAATTCCATATAGACTTGGTTCCAGGAGCCGCTCCTGTAGCCAAGGCACCCTATCGGCTTGCACCATCCGAAATGCAAGAATTATCTACACAACTCCAGGAGTTGTTGGATAAAGGATTCATAAGGCCAAGCTTCTCGCCTTGGGGAGCTCCAGTATTGTTCGTGAAGAAGAAGGATGGAACACTGTGGATGTGTATCGACTATAGAGAGTTAAACAAGCTCACAATCAAGAATCGGTACCCACTACCGAGGATTGATGACTTATTTGATAAGTTGCAAGGATCGAGCTACTATTCCAAGATCGACCTTCGATCTGGATACCATCAGTTAAGGATTCAAGAGGAAAGCGTACCAAAGACAGCATTCCGAACACGTTATGGGCATTACGAATTCCTTGTGATGCCATTCGGACAGACGAACGCGCCAGCGGTATTTATGGATCTGATGAACCGCGTTTGCAAACCATATCTCGATAAATTCGTGATTGTATTTATCGATGATATCCTGATTTACTCGCAAACCAGAGAAGAGCACGAGCAACACCTCAGAACCATTTTGGAACTACTGAAGAATGAGAAACTTTATGCGAAATTCTCCAAGTGCGAATTTTGGATTCGCGAAGTACAGTTCCTTGGTCACGTTGTGAACGAGAAGGGCATTCATGTAGACCCAGCTAAGATAAAAGCAATAAAGAATTGGGAAGCCCCCAAAACCCCAACTGAAGTTCGACAATTTTTGGGCTTAGCGGGCTATTACCGACGATTTATCGAGAATTTCTCCAAGATAGCTCAACCGCTAACTACCCTTACGCAGAAAGACAAGAAGTATGACTGGGGTGATAAGCAGGAAGAAGCCTTCCAACTGCTCAAAAATAAGCTATGCGATGCACCGATACTATCCCTACCCGAAGGCACTGAAGACTTCGTGGTATACTGCGACACTTCGCATCAAGGTTTGGGTTGCGTGCTCATGCAACGCCAAAAGGTCATCGCTTACGCTTCAAGGCAGCTGAAAGTGCATGAAAGGAACTATACCACTCACGACCTAGAGCTAGGCGTAGTGGTATTCGCCTTGAAGATCTGGCGACACTATTTATATGGTACTCGATGTACAATCTTCACAGATCACAAAAGCCTACAACACATATTTGATCAGAAGGAATTAAACATGCCTCAGCGACGATGGGTCGAGTTGCTGAACGATTATGACTGTGAGATTAAGTACCATCCTGGAAAGGCCAACGTTGTAGCAGACGCGTTAAGCCGAAAAGAAAGGGTTAAGACCCTAAGGGTTCGAGCATTGGAAATGACTATTCGAACGAACCTCACTGCACGCATTCATGACGCACAACAAGAAGCCCTTAAGATAGAGAATCGTAGAGCTGAATACCTCCGAGGTATGCTGAAGAATTTGGTGCCAAACAAAGAGGGAACCTTATACTTTAAGGGGCGTATTTGGGTTCTGCTCTATGGCGGTATTCGAGAAGTCATCCTTAATGAAGCTCACAAGTCAAGATACTCGATCCATCCAGGATCAGACAAAATGTATCAAGACTTGAAGGATTACTATTGGTGGCCGAGACTTAAAAGCGATGTTGCTATCTATGTTGGAAAGTGCCTAACCTGTGCTAACGTTAAGGCTGAATATCAGAAACCGTCCGGACTACTACAACAACCAGAGATACCCATATGGAAATGGGAGCAAATCTTGATGGACTTCATAACAAAATTACCCAGGACCCCTAGGGGGCACGATATGATATGGGTGATAGTCGATCGGTTAACAAAATCTGCGTATTTCCTACCGATCCAAGAGAAGGATAGCACTGGAAAGCTTGCTGAGTTGTACTTGAAAGAAATCGTGGCACGTCATGGAGTGCCTATCTCAATTATTTCAGACAGAGATGGATGTTTTGTCTCGAGGATCTGGCAATCCTTCCAGGAAGCCTTTGGATCTCAATTAGATCTAAGCACGGCCTTCCATCCGCAAACAGACGGCCATAGCGAACGGACCATACAAACGCTAGAAGATATGCTTCGCGCATGTGTTATGGACCTAGGCGGCAGCTGGGATACTCATCTACCTTTAGTTGAGTTTTCCTACAATAACAGTTACCATACGAGCATAAAAACCGCACCTTTGGAAGCTCTATATGGCCGTAAGTGCCGCTCGCCATTATGTTGGGCAGACGCTGGAGACAAACGTATGGTTGGTCCTGAACTTGTGCAAGAGACACCAACAAAATCATGTAGATCCGAGAGCGCATTAAGGCGGCTTGAGATCGACAAAAGAGCTACGCTGATCGAAGGCGAAAACCTTTAGAATTCGAGGTGGGAGACAAAGTTTTGTTGAAGGTCTCACCTTGGAAGGGCGTAGTAAGATTCGGAAAACGTGGAAAGCTGAATCCATGATACATCGGACCATTCAAGATTTTGGAAAGAATTGGTACCGTGGCTTACAAGTTGGAATTACCGGAAGAACTTAACGGAGTACATGATACGTTTCATGTGTCCAACCTCAAGAAGAGTCCAACCCAAGAAACAGTGATCATCCCTGCAGAAGAAGTGCATATCGACGACACACTCCGATTTACAGAACAACCCGTTGAGGTTACAGACTGGAAAGTCAACAAGACCCGAAGGAGTAATGTCAAACTTGTCAAAGTACGTTGGGACTCTAAGCACGGACCCGAGTACACGTGGGAACGTGAAGACCAGTTTAAAGAAAAGTACCCCCACATGTTCAAGAAAACTCATGCGAGAGATAGCTCAGCCTGAATTTCGGGACGAAATTCTTTTAACGGGGGGAGACTGTGACAACTGGCACAAAACCGGTAATTTCCGTACAATTTAATTATTATTTAATATCTGCAGTTATGTGCTTAAATGTCAACATTGTTTGATTACACGCTATACTTGTGAATTCATGCACGTTTTATACTTCAAAAATTGCCTTAATGCATTAATGTTAGCGTTGCGTCAGAAAGACTAGTAAACTCACCGGTAAGACACATTGTGTCAGCAATTCTGCAGAAAGCAGTCAGACAGTAGAATTGGGGCCTAGGAGTAGGTCTAACTTCTAAAATACATTGAAACCCAAGAATGTATACAAGGGTTAACATAAAGACTTTCCGGAAGCTAAAATACACACTGAAAAGCACCCGAAACACACTTTAAATGCTAAATTTCATATATTTCAGCAAAATTCAGCATTGTAACAAGTTAGTAACATGTAAAAATATGACTAATTAGTCCTGAATGCTTTCCTAAGTGTCGGGAATTACAGCGTCACAAAAGGGTACATAAAGGACACTAAACGGTGCAATTTAGCACTTTAACGAACCGGTATCTAACCGAACAACCGGACACTACCCGAAACATCAAAATTACACTAGAAGCATGGTTTTATTATTTCTGAGCTAGTTATGGTCACCGAACACCCTAACACACTATATAACATATCATATGCATGGACACTAATTAATACACTTAACTTCCAACTAAATTCTCTAACCTATCCACCAAACTTACACTTTACCCCCCCTATGTTGTGGACGGTCACAAGGGTGGCCCCCACCCTTGATCCACCTTGATTCTATTTGATCCACCAAGATCTCTCTTGATCTTCCATGATCTTACTTGATCCTCCTAAGATTTATTAGAGATTGTGTTGTGTACTTAGCAAACATGTGACCCTTTTGATAAATGATTAACATGTTATAAAGAAGATCATCCCC
Organism: Helianthus tuberosus; assembly: GCA_030545235.1. NCBI lineage: Eukaryota > Viridiplantae > Streptophyta > Magnoliopsida > Asterales > Asteraceae > Helianthus > Helianthus tuberosus. The sequence goes on from CM060360.1 coordinate 67,732,851, forward strand.
TCATATCTCACACACCATCAACCTCCTTCTTCTCCCCCTTGTTCTTGGCTCACCCACACCCACCATACATCATCCATTTTCATTCATCTTCCAAGCATTCTAAGGCTACTAAAAGGTGCTAGAAGGTGTCTAAGGAGGTTTGGAGCTTGTGGATCTTGAAGGACCTTTCCCATTAGCTTTTATCCATCACATTTATCATCTTCAACTTCTTATGTTCATCCCTAGCCATAGAGCTAGTAGTAAGGCCCTAATAATCCCTTGCTACTTCATATATTGTTGATTAATAGATGATGAACATTGTTAACATGATGAACACTAAGGAACATAAACATAAATCTCTAACATAAGCTTATAAACATATGAATACATGTTGATTTGTGTTTATTTGCTTCTTGATGATTGATTATTTGGGTTAGTGATGTTAGACATCATAAGAAATCTACTAGATTGTGATTAAACACATGATCTAGTAAGTTAACGTGGTGATCTTGTGAAAGACCAAGATCACCATGCTTTATGTCTTCATGAACTTGAATGATGAAATTGATTCTCATATGTAAAGATGATTTAAACAAAATACAAATCTTGTAAATAGATGATTACAAAAATAATTTTCTCAAGAAACCAAGTTTATTTATAAGATTTACAAAGTCATGGTTTCTAAGTAAACTAATCATATTTTTAATATTTAAACAAGACTAGAAACATGTTTGTAACAAGAAAAATACAAAAGAAATATTTTTAGAAAAATCATCTTACAAGTTGTAAATGACTAAATCTTTCAAGAATGTGATTTGCAAACAAATAACAATGTTTTAAAGGGTAACTAAACCTACTATATAACATGGTAAGTTACTACAAGTTTTTACAAAAACTTCAAGTTAATGATGTAGTGTAATTTACTTGATTTTGACACTCGGTAAGTGTTGAATGAGTTGATGATTGTTTGTGATGATTTTAAAAGAAAATAAGCACATGTTTTGAAAACATGGGAAACCTTAATTTTTAGGGGAAACCATGTCAAAATTTCTATAAAATTTTGACTCTTAGAAAAATATAAGTTTTGGTGAAACTTATTCCCTAAAAATTTACCTAAAAATATTTACCAAGGTTTCCCTAATTTTTGTGTAAAATTCCAAGTTAAGAAATGATGATTTCTTCAAGATAAAAATTGATACTAAGTATGTATATTTTTGAGAAAAATATATATATTTATTGGTCACCAAATTTTGTGCTAAGTGTATGTAATATATATTGTATGTAATAGTGTATTAGGACTTGAAAATACACTGAATACTCCCAAGGAGTAGAAATACAAAAATACACATACAACATGCTTAGACAAATGCAAGAACATATATTTATGAAAATACATAACTCGGGTGAAAAACACAAGATACTTATATTTATTGGAAAAATAATATAAGTAAGATACATAGTTAAAAATATAAATTATTTTTAACAACAAAGAAAACATACATAAAAGATGGTGACTTGTACTTGTGCGATACAAGTCTAGTGACTAACGTTAATAAAACACGTATAGGTCACGGCGGTATATAAGCAAACCCGGTGAAGTTTACGGTGCAGGAAACGCAAAGTTGTGAGTTCATGTCCCCACTTTTAAACTTTTACATGCTTTTTAAACTTGGGGAAAGTACATGTGTTATGGTATGTTGAATACAAAAACTAAGGAATGATACTTTAGATCATGTCACGAATAGGGTACCAGAAGCACCATTAATCGTGTACATACTAAGACCGCGGAACAAAAGGTTAGATCTAATGGGTTTCAGGCAGCCACACTCTTGGTGATAACTAGTACCAAGCAGTGCTTTTGTGTCTCTAGTCGTGAATCGACAACGAAAAATGCCTATGGTTTGGATGCTTCCTATGTCGTGTCATATGTTAATGGCCTTGCAAACATTAGCGATCTCGATTTCCTTATATTTACAGAAATACTTGTTTCATACAAATTACATACATGTTTTCATACAAGTATACAAACGTTCAATACAAAAACTGCATGAATTAACACCAACATTATGTTGACGATTTTCCAAAAACTCACATGTATTTCAGGTAACTAAAGTGGATGTGCGCGCGGTCATACTCTTGCTCTTGGATATTGTTTATGTTGTTAGCTATGTGTGTCAAGACTCCTATGCCTCTTTTGCGTGATTGGTTGTTATATCCCACCTCACGTGGTGATATAATAATTAAAACCTTGTTGTTTGTGGATGAAATAAAGTTGTAAACTTTTTAAAACAATTATTGGTCGTGTGATGTAAACACTCATCTTAAACCATGTTTTGAATGTTCAATGTCAATGGCATTTGGAGTTATTTTATGAGCATGTAGTATGTTTACCATTCGCATGCAATGAGAACCTTTCAAGATCACACCTCGTGATTCCGCCTTAGAAAGGGGTGTGACATGTGTTGCCGCTCGGCAAACAGGGTCACCGCATAGTTGTCGGCACCCACCCCGTTCAGCCTAAGGCTATATGTTATGGGAGTATGGGTAAGAAAAATGTGTTGCCACATATAAAATACGTAAACGTACTTTTTTTCTCACTTATAAATGCTCAAAATAGGTGTAATGGTAAAAACTTGATTGATGATTATGTAATCATTATTTAATTATTATTAGTTTATTTATTATTATTAAATACACTTAAAAGAATTAAAAAGTAAAAGTTTAACTAAATTTTAAATAAAAAATACAAGTAAAATTGAAAAAAGAAGGAAAAAACCAATAATTTTAAAACAAAAAACATCACATATACAAATAAAGTAAACATAACTAAGTCGACTTTTCCTCTGAGTCCGAGCCCAACTCATGAGAATGATAACGCCAAACATGCTCCACTAAATTCGCACGAAGGACGTCATGAAGGTCAATAAAACGTAGTTCTGCGCGATTTCAAAGCCTCTGCGTGTTGCTTATCATACAAGGAGGTCGTGGAATGTCACCTTCATAGCTTTGGCATATCGCTTTACCTTCATCCTCCAAAATCATATTATGTAGATCAAGCACGCGTACATGACATCCCTTATTTTTTTTATTATTATTTTTTTGTCCACATACGTGTCGGATTGAGATCGCCCAACAATTCTTTAGAACCTCAAATGCACGTTCAATATCTTTTCTTGTGGACTCTTGTTTTTTTGTGAGAAGTTTTCTTTTGTCATCGTGTAGGTATGAAAAGGCTTTGAGAATAGTGCCCTACTCTGGATAAATACCATCAGATAAATAGTATTAATACTTGTACTCTTGATCTTTCGCATAGAAGGCCTGCCCAAGTGTAACTCCATCGACACGATCATTGAAAATCGGCGACGAATGAAAAACGTTGATCTCGTTGTTGGATCCAGTTGTACTAGAGAAAGCATGCCAAATCCAAAGATCATATGATGCCACGACTTCAAGCATAATGCTTGGGCCAGGATGATCACCTTGCCAAGCCGTTGGACAGTTTCCCCATGGCCAATGCGTGCAATCGATGCTACCAAGCATCCAAGGAAGGCCGTGGACTTGCTCATGCACCTTGTATATTTGTTGAATATCGCTCCAAGCTGGCCTCCTAAAATATCTCTTTCCGTATATCCAAATCACACGTATAGAAAATACTAAAACAATTATTATAAAAACATATATTAATAATAATATCAAAAGACTACGACTACTAATAATAATAATAGCAATCAAAAGACTACAACTACCACTAATAATAATAACAACATGATCTAGTTGTCGTGTGCTAATAAAAAAAGTATTTTTAAGACTTAAATACCTATAATAGTACGAGTAAGTAAGGTCGTCTACACAATGAATATGTGGTTAGTGTTTAGCTTAATTAACTAATTAATTAATTATTACTAATGTGATTTGGGGTTTTTGATTTATTTGGAAACAAAAACAATAAAGTTTAATTAAGATAAAAGATATCAGATAGATTATAGGTTTACACAAAACTCAATTTAATCAATTAACTGGACACCACATAATCATGGTGCTGAAAAATCAGTTAATTTAAGTGATAATAAAAATGGATCTTTGTCATCGGTTCTTATACGGTTCAATTACCCTATTTGTTAGTGTGAATTAACCTACTATATGTCACCCAACAAGCTACTAGGTTTTGTCATCAGCCTGACAAGTTGTAAAGCAAAGACTACTAACACATGCAAATAGTTTAAAAACAACACATCAAATTGTTTATACAACGTTGTCAATGTCAAAAACAAATCCAAACATGAATAAAACTGAGAAAAGTGTTAAACCTTACGAATCATCCGCCTGAAGAAAGCCACAGGAGAATTAGGTACGCATAGTTGTCATCCCAACGTCAAACATCAACCGACTAACCCCTAAAATTGCCGACTATTGCCTCCTTTCATCTCAGTCCACATTAGGCCCACTATAGTGTGAATTTGTTTTGCAATCTCTATTAATGAGACCAACAAATTGTAACTCCAATAGCCCATAATCTATAGTTTACATTTAGTTCCATATAGCCCATGATTCCATTTCATTTCATGTTTGTTTTATGTTGTAAGAGTTTTAAATGACATTATAAATATATATTCAAAAAACTTTGGGTTACTGTAGCGTTTGTCACTATCACGCTACAATAATTTTTTTTGTCTTTTTTTCACTTTAGCTCCTTAACTTTCAGTTTTTACACTTATACCCCTTTAACTTTTTAAAAACTTTATGAACTGTCAGTTTTGACCCACTCGAATCTTAAGTGCTTATTTTTATTTATGTATGTGTCGGTATATATTCAAGTTGTTTTACGTTTTGACATAAATTGTTACGGAAATGATTTAGGTCAAATATAATACGTTTTCATTCTTATTTTGTTTTTTGTTTACGTTTGATGTAAGTTTTGATATCGTTTAGGTTGTACTACCACTTTATATTTTTAGTTTTCTCTTTCGGTTGCTAACGATATCGTGTTTAGGTATCCTATTCATGTTACTATGTTGAGTTTCGATACCATATAAATGAATGATAACGACCAAATTCCCCCGCCCGCCCGCCATGAATCACAGACAACAACCCCTAGTTAAATATCATATGACAACAATTCCCTAATCCCATTAACTTGCCTGAAAATTAATTACATTAATTACTATTTAATTAATTTGTTTCATGCAAGATTGAAGAAGACTAAAGTTATTTTTTTATTAAAGATAATGTTTGCTCCTACACTTTTACTCCAATAAACCTACATTAATCACTTTTGCTCAGATTTGAATATGAGACCTCACCTCTAAGAGGCATATATCTTTACCAAGTGGTTTAACCCCATAATGACTTCTTTTCCCTTTTGCTTTGTTTGTTTTATGTTTTAGTAATCATTTATTGTATCTTATGGTTAGATTTTTTTTAACAGTTAAGCTTTTTCTCACTAAATACTATACTAAATTACACATCCCAAGGATTGAACCCTGGTCTCCCACAAGTGGTAACTCCTATTGCTATTAGTTAATATAATCGTTTTGGCTTGTTTCCACCTTAAATGCACATAACCTCTATACTTATAAATGAAACCTTTTTGATGCGTCTTCCCAACGTTTCACAAGCGCCATCGACGCAAAAACCAACCAACTTCACAAGCGTCTTCCCGACGCCTTCAATGCGTCACAGACGCAACCCGTGATGTGTTCTCCTGACGCCTTCGATGCGTCGCTGACGCAACCCGTGTGTGAGTCTTCGAAGCCCTTTTTCCGTCGCTTCCCATGCGTCACTGACGCAACCCATGGCAGTCTTCGAAGCTTCTATCTGACGCTTCCCATGCGTCGCTGATGCATCCAGGTCTGAAAAAGAAAGTTTCATACAATGTGTAGTTTGACCAACGCATTAGGTTAGAAAAAGAAGGGTCCGTACAACCATACGCTTGTGATGAGTCAGCGATGCCTTAACTTAAAACACCCAAATTTATTTTCACGTTTTTTCAGTTATGGGGACGCATCACCCATAAAAAAAATTATCTCCAAGTTTTACTTTCAAGTGAATTTTATCTCCAAGTTTTACTTTCAAGTGATATGGCTGTTAGATTTTTGGTTTACACCGGTTGCAAGTGGGAAGTCATTGACGTGAGGCTTGAATACGTAGTCGAAGCAGATTCTTTTAGACGTGGTTTGAAACTCCTACAACAATTTCATATCATGCTTTTTTTATAAAAATGTTAGTGAGTTGTGTGGTTTTCGAAACATCATACGATTATCCTATAAAATGTCAACTTTTACCGATCCTATAGATATAACTGACGATTTTGATCTTTCCTTTTTTTCAAGTTGGCGGAAAAAAATCCTTACGAACTATTTAAATTATATGTGGTGCAAGAAGTTGGTGTTGGTTCATCTTCTTGTGCTCCTTCCTATGCTTTCAAATGTCTCGATTTAAATGATTGTGTTTTTCCCAATGATGAATTTAACGTAACCAATAAACTAGAATTAGAGAGTCCAATCTTAGATAGTTATCCGACTTAAAATAAATGTCGGTTTTACGAAGGTTATACTTTTAGTAACAAGCAGGAACTAAAAATCGAATTTGAAAAAATGTGGCTGTCTGAATGTTTTTCATATAAAGTAGACAGATCATCAACCACTCGTTATGAAGCATCTTGTGTTGTCGAAAATTGTGAGTGGAATTTTAGGGCATGTTGTAACAATCCTAAATAAAACGACACCCTAATATATTTTAAAATATCCCAATATGTGCCAAAATATACCCGTATGTGAAAACCAAGCCCGAAATACAATATAGCATTAAAAATAAATTAAAAACAAGAAAATTTAAGTTGAGGCGGGCCGCGTAGAACCCACCTCAACTCTAACGCGGGCGGTATGAAGGTTGACACCTGATTTCTTTGAGTTTTAAGCTTAAGCGGGCCGCGTAAGACCCTCGTTAAGTTAACGCAGGCCGCGTAAGATCAGAAACATGGCGCAGCCCGGTGTAGCCACGTGGCCGACGCGTGTTGACCCTACTTGCTGACTCGGACTAGCTACATGTTTGACCAGGGTTGACGCGGGCCGCGTAACCCTTGTCCGTGTTTTACGCGGGCCGCGAGAGGACCAGTTTCAGCAACTATATAAGAAGGCCATCGGGTTTCATTCGAATTCGCTCACAAACGTTTCTTTTCTCTCAAATCTGAATAGTAGGCTTTATTATACGGGTATTATACCCCCCATAATTAGCGAAGTTCTGCTCCGTTGTAAGTATTATAACCCCTGGATACGTATTAGATACGCTGCCCGATTGATTTAGGGTTCCGTAATGGCTGTCGTGGTTCTGCCCGACGTAGTCATTGGAATGCCGTCTCGAGGAGGGTATTGCTAATGTTAAAACGGGTTATTAATACTAACGCGTGTACATTTGTGTAAATTATAGATTATCACCGGGAAACCCTTACGGAAATCTAAGACAACAATGTTAGTTGATCCACTTTTTGTAAACTTTTGTTAATTGTTTTTACAAAACCTTAAACACTTTTCCATGCAAATGACAGTTATCGAGTATTTGTAAGAATACAATTATGATGAGTATGTTGGGGTTTTGTATACAAAACTTGTTACCACCTGGTCAAGGAGTAACATTTCCACAAGTCGGGTTCGACAGTACCATGGATGTTAATTGTGATGTCTTGTAAACAAATATAATTGTGGGATCGCCCTCAATACTGTACACTGGGACTTTTTACTTAAACTTGATTAAACTGGGATTCACTCACCAGTATTTCCACTGACAAATGTTTTTAAAACGCGTTTCAGGTAACAAACTATGAAAGCCAAATAGAAGCCAGCTGGACAGCACTGAAGGCTTGGAAAAGTGGCAATAAAGTTACCTAAAATAAAATAGATGTTTTCATTAAATAAAATAGGATTTATTCCTATGAAAACGTGTGTACTATGAACTTGGGTTTTTACCCATTTGTTTAATGTTATTAATGGTGGTTTTACTCTGATAAACATTTCCTAACTACGGTCCTGGTGCAAATTTCCACTGCCAAATTAGACAACACACGATACCACCGAAACTGGCTCGCGGCTGCCCATTCCCGGGAACCAGGGATCGGGGGTTGCGACAGGAGGTGGTATCAGAGCTAAGCCACTGATTCAGCCACAGAGGTGTTCTGCTGACATCAAAATGTAAAGTGTTAGAGAATAAATTACGGAAATACGTGCATAACTGAATTTATTGTTATGTGTTATTTAACTATCTGTTTGTTTACAGTATGAGCGACCAAGGACTATCTGACGCGTACCGTCAATTGTCTGGTTCGCCTAGAAGCGAAGGCACATCCTCTTCTCAGCCTGCCCTCTCAGGGTACTCAGCTGATACGGAAGAAGAAATCTTTGTGTTTAAGGCTCAGTCAGAAGAGCCATTTCCTCAGAAAAAGAGCCGATGGTTCAGTCGAGGGGCACACGAGCGTAGGAAACGTATGAAAAAGTTACAAGACCAGAGGGTACTAGCAGCAGCCAAGAGAGAGACAGATGCCTGTGCCCAGGATATGATAAATAGGGGTATAGCCAACATCCACATCCTAGCCACCACTGCAGCCGACCCTAATTTGGAGTAAATAATAGCACCCCAACCACAGCCACCAATCCCTGAACAACCCATGGAGATAGAAAACCCTGAAAACCAAGTAGAGATGCATGACTTCAATCCGGAAGAAATCCCTAGGGTACCAGCACTAAACCCCCTAGACCCAAACTATGATCCCCCGTGGGATGACGTTAGGGACTACGTGCAACGTTACCCAATACATGAAGACACACCCATGCAGAACATAGGAGCCTACCCAGGTATGGACCCTTTAGATCCCTATTACCATGATAAATACATTAGGGAGATCTTAGAAGATCCTTACCGATTTCAGGCACTTTCACCCCCATACCAGGAACCCGCACCCCAGATTCCGAACCCAGTCCTAGAACCTGCACCCCCAATGAGTGCAGAAAACGTACAAGAACTTAGGACTTTTGGTGAGGAAATTTTAGAAAGCAGTGAGAGAATGCGACAGGTGGGAGAGCGACTCGTATGGAAATACGACGAACGCAATATGGATTTTTGGATGAATCCATATCCATGATGAGATGGTAGAGACGGTAATAGTAATAATAATAAAATAAAATATGTGTGTATGGATGCCTACTACTATTAGTGTAGTTCTATTTCAGTTGGTATTGTAATTTTTATTTCAGTACTAATGTGTAATAGATACATAATAGTATATGAATAGAGTAAAGTCGCAATGATCGACGCTTTTGGCTAGATTGCGTGTCATGTGAATGACTATATTAAATATTATTTTGTGATATTAATATGGGGTAAATGTTTAAAATTCAGATGGCCGATGAAGGAAATCAAGGAAATCTGAATAACGATAACCAGAGTAACATTAACGTGGTTAATGAGAATCCAAGCATCAATAACAATGGAAACCAAATGGATAATAGTGCCGTTCAACACATAGTAGGAATTATAGATGCAATGCCATTTATTATTCAAACGATTCAAGAAGTGAATAATAAAAGTAAACATAGCAGTAAGCGACCAATTGAACCAGAACACAATGTGAACAATGGGTCTGTACTTCAAGTGCCCATTCCCAAAAGAAGAAGAACCGTGTCTTACGATTGTTCTTACAAAGAATTCTGGTCCTGTAAACCAATAGAATTCTCGGGCAATGAAGGACCCATTGCATCTCTACGCTGGATAGAGAAGACTGAGGCTGTTTTAAAAATAAGCAAGTGTGCTGAAGAAGATAAGATAATGTTTGCTTCTAATCTGTTTAAGAACTCAGCCTTAGAATGGTGGAACACTATCCTCCAATCAAGAGGAAGTGATAAGGTTTACAACATGGAATGGGAAGAATTTAAAAATATGGTAGAAAGGAAATTATGCCCTCCCAATGAAAAGGAACAGATAGCTAATAAGTTTCTGAACCTTAGGATGACCGGGGTAGATAGTAAGGGGTATACTACTACATTATTTGAATATGCTAGAATAGTACCAACCCTTGCATCACCTGAACCAGTGTTAATCTCCCGTTACATCTGGGGATTAATAGGAGAGATTAGACATGTAGTCAAGGCAGCTAGACCACAAACTATAGAAGAAGCTGTAGAACTAGCAAATACCTTGACAGATGAATTAATCCGTACTAGAGAAGAAGAACAGAGGAGAAACCTAACCCAAAGGCTTACTCAAGAATTCCGTTCTGGGAATTACAATCGTAGGAATATGGGTTCTACCTCTGCATCTTTCTGCAAGAAAAAGCATTCGGGAAAATGCTATACTCTTTGCAATTTTTGCAAAATGCCAGGACACAAGGAAGAAGATTGCAGGAGAAAATCCAGTAATGGATTTTGCTACAATTATGGAGAAAAAGGTCACATTAAGACAAACTGTCTGAAACTAGCTCCAGCTGTGAACAACAGGAACACTAAAAATGCTAGAGCATTTGTTCTGACGGCAGATGAAGCCAAGATGATTCCAGACGTGATAGCTGGTATGTTTTTAGTTAATGATGGTTTTGCTAAGGTATTATTTGACTTTGGTGCAAACCAAAGTTTTATTAATACTTCGTTTTGCAAACTGCTAAATTAGTCATTAACTAAACTACCACAAGAATGTCTAGTAGAGACAGCTAATGGAGAAACTGTTAGGATTCCTGAAATCTTGCAGGGAGCAAGAATAGAAATTTTAAACCAAAAGTTTATGGCAAACCTTTATCCCATGAATCTGGCAGGATTTGATGTCGTTTTAGGAATGGATTGGTTAATAGCCAATAAAGTCAATATTTTATGTGATCAAAAGTCAATCCAAGTAAAATCACCAAAAGGTAAAACGATCACAATTAAAGGAGATAAACCATCTAGATCCACGAAATTCATCTCTGTGATGAGAACTGCAAGCTATATAAGAAAAGGTTCTATAGTGTATTTGATTTCCATAATCACTAACACTAAAGGAAAAGAACTAAAAGACATTCCAGTAGTGTCCCAGTTTTCAGATGTCTTTCCAGAAGAATTACCAGGACTACCTCCAGATAGAGAAGTTGAATTCAGAATTCACCTGCTACCAGGAACAACACCAATTGCCAAAGCGCCTTACCGTTTGGCACCCACAGAAATGCAGGAATTAAAGAAACAATTAGATGAATTGCTAGAAAAAGGATTCATACAGCCAAGTTCGTCGCCATGGGGAGCGCCGATTTTATTCGTTAAAAAGAAGGACGGATCAAAGCGTATGTGCATTGATTATCGTGAATTGAACAAAGTCACGATTAAGAACCGGTATCCATTACTGAGAATCGATGATCTGTTCGATCAACTGCAAGGAGCTCGATTTTTCTCTAAAATCGATTTAAGGTCAGGATATCATCAATTAAAGGTACAGGAAGAGGACATTCCTAAAACCACATTTAGAACAAGGTATGGTCATTATGTATTTACTGTCATGCCATTTGGTTTAACCGATGCCTCGGTCGCATTTATGGACATGATGAACCGAATATGTAAGCCATATTTGGATAAATTCATAATTGTATTTATAGATGATATTCTAATTTACTCTAAGAGTAAAGAGGAACATGCAAAGCATTTGCACGCACTTTTAAGTCTATTAAGAAAGGAAAAGCTTTATGCTAAATTTTCAAAGTGCGAGTTTGGTTAGAGCAAGTACAATTTCTTGGACACTTAGTAAACCAAGAAGGAATTCATGTGGATCCCGCAAAGATCGAGGTGATTACCAAATGGAAAACCCCTGAATCACCAACCGAGGTTAGAAGTTTCTTAGGATTGGCTGGTTATTATAGAAGATTTATTCAAGATTTTTCTAGAATAGCCATTCCTTTAACTAAGTTAACCTGTAAATCCATTAAGTTTGAATGGGGACCAAAACAAGAAGAAGCATTTAGAATTCTTAAGCAAAGATTAACCAATACACCCATACTAGCGTTACCAGAAGGAACTGAAAACTTTGTAGTCTATTGTGACGCTTCTAAGTTAGGGTATAGATGTGTATTAATGCAACGTCAAAAGGTGATAGCTTACGCGTCTAGACAACTTAAGAATCATGAAGAGAATTACTCAACTCATGATCCAGAACTAGGAGCTATAATTTTTGCCCTTAAGATTTGGAGACATTACCTTTATGGTAGTAAGTTTACCATATTCACTGATCATAAAAGTTTAAGGTATGTTTTCGGGTAGAAGAAGTTGAATATGAGACAAAGACGCTGGATGGAGATGCTTAGTGATTATGATTGTGATATCCTGTATCATGAAGGAAAAGCAAATGTAGTGGCAGATGCTTTAAGTCAAAAGTATCATGAAAAGCCAAAAAGGGTACGTTCTCTTAAATTAAATTTACAAGTAGATTTAAATGCTCAAATTAGAAAAGCACAAGAATCAGTAATCAAGGATGATACTGAAAAATTAAAAGGTATGATTAAGGAATTAGAACAAGGAACAGATGGAATTTGGAGATTCCATAAAAAGAGAATGTGGATACCTAAATTAGGAAACCTACGTCATCGTATATTAGAAGAAGCCCATAAGTCTAAGTATACGATGCATCCAGGAAATGATAAAATGTACCAGGATTTAAGGAAAAATTTCTGGTGGATAGGAATGAAGAAAGACATAGCAGCCTATGTTTCTAAATGTTTAACTTGTTCACAAGTTAAAGCTGAACATCAGAAACTCTCAGGTTTGTTACAACAATTAGAAATGCCAGTATGGAAATGGGAATTAATAACAATGGATTTTGTTACTAAATTACCCAAAACAAAGAAAGGAAATGATACAATCTGGGTGATTGTAGATAGGCTAACCAATTCAGCTCATTTCTTACCAATGAAGGAAACTTTCAGTATGGAACTGCTAGCTAAATTGTATGTAAATGAAATTGTTTCATTACATGGAATTCCTTTATCAATTGTTTCTGATAGAGATAGTCGATTTACCTCTCATTTTTGGTCAAGTTTCCAAAAAGCCATGGGGACCAAGTTAAATCTAAGCACAACTTATCATCCTCAAACAGACGGACAAAGCGAAAGGACAATTCAGACAATGGAAGACATGCTTAGAGCTTGTGTAATTGATTTTGGAGGTAATTGGGATGATCACTTACCTTTAATAGAATTTTCATATAATAATAGTTATCACACAAGTATCAATGCTGCATCATTCGAAGCACTTTATGGACGAAAGTGCCGAACCCCAGTCTGTTGGGCAGAAATTGGGGAAAAGCAACTATCTGGACCTGAGATAGTACAAGAAACAACCGACAAGATCATTCAAGTCAAGGAACGACTGAAAGCAGCACGAGATCGACAGAAGAGCTATGCTGATAACCGACGCAAACCATTGGAATTTCAAGTAGGAGATAAAGTATTATTGAAGGTCTCTCCTTGGAAAGGAGTAGTAAGATTCATCAAACGAGGAAAGCTAAGTCCCAGGTATATTGGACCTTTTAAGATTATTAGAAGAATAGGACCTATAGCCTATCAGCTACAATTGCCAGAGGAAATGGCAGGAATACATGATGTATTTCATGTATCTAATCTCAAAAAGTGCCTAGCTGATGAATCACTAATAGTACCTCTTAAGGATATAGAGGTAAATGAACAACTTAAGTTTGTAGAAAGGCCTCTACAGATCGAAGACAGGAAAGTCAAGAATCCCAAACATAAGAGATTAGTTCTGGTCAAAGTAAAGTGGGACTCCAAAAGAGGACCTGAGTACACATGGGAGCTTGAATCTGAAATGCAAAGGAAATATCCACACTTGTTCCAGTAGATCTCGAGGACGAGCTCTAAAACAAGGTGGGGATGATGTAACAATCCTAAATAAACCGACACCCTCGATAACTTTCCGACACCCTAATATATTTTAAAATATCCCAATATGTCCCAAAATATACCCGTATGTGAAAACCAAGCACGAAATACAATATAGCATTAAAAATAAATTAAAAACAAGAAAATTTAAGTTTAGGCTGGCCGCGTAGAACCCACCTTAACTCTCACGCGGGCGGTATGAAGGTTGACACCTGATTTCTTTGAGTTTTAAGCTTAAGCGGGCCGCGTAAGACCCTCGTTAAATTAACGCGGGCCGCGTAAGATCAGAAACATGGCGCAGCCCGGTGTGGCCACGTGGCCGACGCGTGTTGACCCTACTTGCTGACTCGGACTAGCTACATGTTTGACCAGGGTTGACGCGGGCCACGTAACCCTTGTCTGCGTTTTACGCGGCTGCGAGAGGACCAGTTTCAGCAACTATATAAGAAGGCCATCGGGTTTCATTCGAATCCGCTCACAAACGTTTCTTTTCTCTCAAATCTGAATAGTAGGGTTTATTATACGGGTATTATACCCCCCTAATTAGCAAAGTTCTACTCCGTTGTAAGTATTATAACCCCTGGATACGTATTAGATACGCTGCTCGATTGATTTAGGGTTCCGTAATGGCTGTCGTGGTTCTGCCCGACGTAGTCATTGGAATGCCGTCTCGGGGAGGGTATTGCTAATGTTAAAACGGGTTATTAATACTAACGTGTGTACATTTGTGTAAATTATAGATTATCACCGGGAAACCCTTACGGAAAATCTAAGACAACAATGTGAGTTGATCCACTTTTTGTAAACTTTTGTTAATTGTTTTTACAAAACCTAAAATACTTTTCCATGCGAATGACAGTTATTGAGTATTTGTAAGAATACAATTATGATGAGTATGTTGGGGTTTTGTATACAAAACTTGTTACCACCTGGTCAAGGAGTAACATTTCCACAAGTCAGGTTCGACAGTACCATGGATGTTAATTGTGATGTCTTGTAAACAAATAAAATTGCGGGATCGCCCTCAATACTGTACACTGGGACTTTTTACTTAAACTTGATTAAACTGGGATTCACTCACCAGTATTTCCACTGACAAATGTTTTTAAAACGCATTTCAGGTAACAAACTGTGAAAGCCAAATAGAAGCCAGCTGGACATCACTGAAGGCTTGGAAAAGTGGCAATAAAGTTACCTAAAATAAAATAGATGTTTTCTGTTGGTACATAGATGTCTGTTAACTTCGTCTTTATAGAGTCTTGTGTCTAGATAGGATAAACCAGTGCTCAGCAGGATAGAAATTAGAGTTTGTATGTTAAAGGGGTATTTCGCATGAAATAGCCACCCCTATAAATTCCTGAGCAGCTGATTCATTTGTAACGTTCGAGATTTCAGAGTCGAGGTGTTCTCCGTTTGTCAAACGATCTGTAAATCTTTGAAATCATTAATAAGAAGATAATTAGGGAAAATCAAGCTGTATCAAGTTAGAATCATTGATTCCGTCTTTGATTCTGTCTCAAAACTCTTCTGATTGACTCATTCGGGTCACACAACGATCCAACAAGTGGTATCAGAGCACAAGACGAAGAGTTCATACCAATTCAGGTTGTTTTCACCGGATTTTCTCACTTCTACTCATTCTTTTCAAAATTAAACGAGATTTTATGGTTAAAATGGCTTAAAGTTCACATATATCACGTAAAACATAGTTTTAACGAATCCTTGAAAGAATTGGACCTTAATTCGCCGTAAAACTGGATCAATTTGACAAAATCTTGGCCGACAGTGTGACGTCATCATCATTCCGCACGAAATCAACATTTGATTTCACACGAAATCAACATCTGGAACGTCATTTCGCATGGAATCAAAAGTTTGGACCCCATTTCGTACGAAATACACATTCATTTCGTACGAAAGTCGCTATTTCGCACCAAATCTGCTATTTCGCTTGAAGAGGGTGATTTCGTTTGGCTATTCCGCACGAAATAGTCATTTCGTGTGAAATCTCATTTCGCGTGAAGTCATTTCGTTTGAAGACTGTTTATTTCGCTTGAGATTGATTTCGTTTGAAACCTATTCCGCGTGAACTATTTCGTTTGAAATTGTTTAGAATTAAAAAAAAAAAAAAAATTCTAAGTGTTTGTTGATTGTTTCAGGTACTTGAAAATGGATGATTTTCTGAATCCGTTTAGTGACGCTTTTGCTTTCACGGGTAGCACATGAGGTGATACATCAAGTAACACAAATGAAAATGCTCCAAATCCGAGTGCAAAGAAAACCATTGCTGATTCGTTGAGTGTTGATAGTGCCTATGGTACCTACAACAAACCGCCCAAGCTAATGGCGATTGAAGAATACAATAGATGGGCTACAAGGTTTGAAGAATGGCTAAAAGCGTTTGCATATCTCAGTTGGAAGAACATGAAGAATGGTTTTGATATGGGAAGAACTGATTATGAAAATATAGCGGATAATGAAGTTGAAAATTTTGTTGCTGAACAAAAATGCATTGCTTTACTTCATCAGTCCGTGAGGGATGACATAATATCATTGATTGAATACACGAATTCGAAAGATCTATGGGAGAAACAGAAAGTAAAATGTGTGGGTAGTGCCGATATTGTTAAAAACAAAAAGAAATTGTTAAGAAAAGAATTTGATTTGTTTGGATGTTTGAAAAACGAATCTGTGTCAAAGGTGATTGAAAGATTCGGACATTTGAAGATGGAACTTGCAAGACACGGAATCGTGTATACTCAAGAAGAATTGGTTGACAAACTGTTTAACTCACTGCCTGATGAGAAAGACTGGCAGTATTTTGCTTTGATGTTGAAAAATACAGTGGAACCAACTAAACTGACGGTTGATCTGTTAATCGAAAGATTGGAAAGTCATGAGTTGGAGATCAGGAAATCGAACAAAGTCAACAACTCTTCATATCAACAGAATGTTGAGCTGTATTATCGAGGAAGTATGATCCCGAAGACTGTGTCTCCAAAGACAGCTTTCTCAGCAGAAAGCTCTAACACGTCAAATCAAGAAAGTTCAAGTAGTGGTTATCATGGAGGTTCTTCGTCAGCTACTCAAAGTCAATCAGTTCCAAAGAATTTGTTTCAATGTAACATTGCTGTGGATCTCAAGAATGCTCAAAATTTCAGTGAAGAATCCGCCAAGTAGGAAATGGTGTTTTTGGCATCTGTATTAGAATCTTATGAAAGCCTCGTAGCGGGAAAGATCGGAAACACTAACCTCACTTAGGAAGATTATGATCAGATCGACCCAGAGGAGATGGAGTTGATTGATATCAGGTGGTGTATGGCGAGTGCGGTTAGGAGAGCGCAAAGACTCATGGAGATTACCGGTAGACATTCTATTGGTGGACCTTCAACCAAGCTAGGGTTTGATAAGTCGAAGGTTACTTGCTTTAAATGTAAACAAAAGGGACATTTTAAAAGAGAATGTTGAAATGCATATGCTGATGATACGGCAAATCCGTTCCATGAAGATTATTACAAAAGAGCTGTCACGGCCCCCGACCCGGTTTGACCCGTTTCAGGAGCCGCGGGACAGAAATCCCGTGGTATTTAATTAACAGCGGAAGTTTCTTCAGGATCTTTTTAAAACTGAAATATTTCCCGATTATTTTATTTCACAACTCGGGATAAAAGCCGGTAATTTACAATATTGAGATTTCACGGAGAAATCTTTATTTTACAAAACATGTTTCTTTATTTTATATTGAGCCACTTCCTTAAGCTTCTAGTGCTTCTTGGCACTTTTCCTGGATCACAACAGATCACCTGAAACATGTTTGAAAAAGGTTTTGTCAGCGGGAAATACTGAGTGAATCATTCTATTTATGAAAACGACTCTTTTGTTATAATTTACAGTATTAAGAGAGATTACAATGTTTCCAGATATCAAACCAACTACCCACAGTACTTGTCACTCGAACATCCATCGATAGCCTCTTTGCCCGATGGTGTCTGTGACTATGGTCATATTACTCATTGGCTAACTCGTTGTCCAATAGTGACGGTTATCAAGTAATGTATACAAAACCCCACATACCGGCTGTAACTTGGTGATTACATAAACTTAATCACTGTAATTATAACTTTTGAAAATAAACATGATTTTGAAAGTAATTTGATAAAAAGAGAATGACTCACATTGTAGATTTAACGAGCAGAATATAAGCCTACTGATTAGCCTTGATTAACCTAATTTAAATAACAATGCACACACAAACGGGTTAGTAACTAATACAGCAGTTACGACAATTCACGAGATTAAACCCTCACAACGATTTACAAGTGCAATACTTAACAATTCAGTGGATTCACAACGAATGACAGAGTATAGTCCGAGTTTGAACAACACTCAAACATTCAAGTCGAAATCACGATGAATAACAAAGTATAAACTCAATTTGAGCGGCACTTAAACAATCGTTGGATAGTTATAATCGATCGGACGTTGAATCGTAATAGCGATCGAGTTATTACCCAGATTGCGGCGTCGATTAGTGAATCGTGTGTGTTAATTGTAGTAAACAGATGATAACTCGAAGTATATTACGAATTCTTTCGTCGTTTTAGTGCTCAGAATCAAGTGCCAATGTCCTCTATTTATACCCGAAATTTACCCCCCCTTACGGACCGTAACAACTAACCCTTACGGTCCGTAAGGGTTACCTATATTTTATAGAGTAGCCACGTCTGGGACTAGCCTAGCTGAGTCAGTAGTTTCGTAAATTTTAAATTTGACAACGTTTTAGGTAGATAATCGTTAACTAGGAAATACCCCCCCAGAGTTTTAGGGGCCCTGATCCTGATTCCGATTGTTCTGAAAATTTTAGGGTTTGCGCAGAATCACTTGGGTGTCTTAATTATGGTTTCCTATTGGTCAAATTAATTTAATAAATATGACTTTTGATGAGAGTTGTTACATTCTCCCCACCTTAATAAAAATCTCGTCCTCGAGATTTACTGGAATAATCGAGGATACTTTCGCTTCATTTCTGATTCCAGTTCCCAAGTGTATTCGGGTCCTCGTTTTGAATCCCACTTGACTTTAACCAGCACTAATCGTTTGTGCTTGAGAAACTTTACTTTTCTGTCTTCTATCTGAAGCGGTTTCTCAACAAATTTTAATTTTTCGTTTACCTCTATATCTTGGAGAGGTACTACCAAAGATTCGTCTGCTAGACATTTCTTGAGATTGGATACATGAAATACATTATGTACTCCGGCTAACTCTTCTGGTAGTTGTAACCGATAAGCAACTGGTCCTATACGTTGGATCACTGGAAATGGTCCTACGTATCTTGGACTTAGCTTTCCTTTCTTACCGAATCTAACAACTCCTTTCCAAGGAGAAACTTTCAACAGTACTCTGTCTCCAACTTGGAATTCTAACGGTTTGCATCTATTGTCTGCATAACTCTTCTGGCGATCTCGAGCAGTCTTCAGCCTTTCCTTAATTTGAGTAATCTTGTCGGTCGTCTCTTGCACTATCTCAGGACCTGACAATTGACTTTCTCCTATTTCTGCCCAACAAACTGGAGTTCTACACTTTCTTCCATAAAGTGCCTCAAATGGGGCAGTTTCAATACTTGAATGATAACTATTGTTATAGGAGAATTCAATTAATGGTAAGTGATCGTCCCAATTCCCACCAAAATCTATTACACATGCTCGGAGCATGTCTTCTAGAGTTTGGATCGTCCTTTCACTTTGCCCATCTGTTTGTGGATGATATGCCGTGCTTAGGTTTAGTCGAGTTCCCATTGCTTGCTGGAAACTTTTCCAGAAATGAGAAGTGAAACGACTATCCCTATCCGATACAATGGAGAGTGGAACTCCATGTAGAGATACGACTTCATCTACATACAACGATTGTTCTGAAAATTTTAGGGTTTGCGCAGAATCACTTGGGTGTCTTAATTATGGTTTCCTATTGGTCAAATTAATTTAATAAATATGACTTTTGATGAGAGTTGTTATAAGAGCCATCTATCATCAAAACAAATCTGAATCCCCCAGAATGAAGCAGATAGAAGAAAATCCCAAAGAAAAGTCTAGAGCACTTGCTGTTATCCATGACGATGAGGGATATGATTGGAGTGAAGTGTTACCGGAAGAAGATGCAGTGGGCTATGCGTTTGTGACAAAGATTGTTCCTTTTAAAGATTCCAGAACTGAAGAAGTGAAATACATAAACAGAACGATGACAGCTCAAAACATGAAAAGTAGAATCTACAAAACATGGATAGAAGCAAAGAAGGCAAATAGATGGGATGCTGATAGAGAATGTTACCTAGATCCCAAGGGAAATATAGCTGTTGATCCAGATTCTGTCAGTGTTGAGACTCTCACCAAGCAAATTGCTGAAGAAGAAGAAGCAAGATAAAGAATGTGGTGGGGAGGAGGAGAAGCTGATGAGAAAGAAAAAGAATAAGAGAAAGAGTCGCAGACAAAGAAAGTTGATGACGGGATTATTGACACATCAAAAGAATTCACCGCAGAAAACCTGAAGCAAATGGCTGACAAAGTGCTTGCAGCAAAAGAGCTAGGGGTAGTTTTGTGATGTTTTCTATGTTAAACATTTTAACAATAAACATATATGCTCTAAGACGCAAACACATCCACACAAGCGTCAGGCAAACCCAAAGGTGGTGGGTAGCCTATTAAAAGAACAATTAAAAGACAGGGGGCGCATATATCGTTGCTCCAAAATAGTAAAGGGTTTTATAAATAAAGAACAAGTTAATTTATCATACAAGCAAGCGTAGTTAGGAAAATATAACACGTTAGAACTTTTGCAGGGAAGTTCAGCAAGTTCGTTTGCCAAACTTCCTATTTACTGCTTTAACTTGGAGAAGGCTGATCCAGGCACAATGACACACATATTGACTGATTCAGATAGTCGCTTTGAAAGTTTTAGGAATGAAAACGAAAAGTTAATTCATGAAAATCGTCAACTCTCAGAAAGTTTTGAGAAGCTAAAACGAAAGGTAAAAGATTCTGATGAAAGAAATGGTAAAACAAACAAAGAAAATGTGCAACTGTCAGGAGTTCTTAGGGTTAAAGAAGAGCAAATCAACAAACAGTTGGATGAGATTGCTAATCTGAAGCTTCAGTTTCAGGAAGCTAAGATTGAGAATGAACGCATCAATCTGAAACTCAATAGTTACAACTCCGCAAGTTTTGTTCTTCAACATATCGTTCCTAAACCAATCAGGAAGAACAAAGCTGGCGAAGATGTTTATTCGGACGGAACTGGGGTTGGGTATCATCAGGTTCCACCGCCAGTGTTAAATAATTTTTCAAAGAAAAAGTCCGGGTTGGTTAATGATGAAGACACAAATGAGGTTAAACTTCCAGAATCAATTGATGTCACATTCAATTCATCATCCGATGAGGACAGTGTTCAGTCTGAAATTGTTAAAAGCATGGCTGAAAATGTTTTAAAATCTAAGAGTGATTCAACTGAGGATGAAGAATGTTTCTTGGACATATATATTCCGAAATCAACATCCAAAAACAACTTAAGTGAAGAACCTAATCTTGTGATGTATAAGATGTCGGGATCGGATAAGTTGTATTCGGATCTTGAATTTCCTTTGGAAAATGTGAATGTTGACAAATTGAAAAATGTTTTTAAACTGGTTGAAATTGATGTATCTGAAATTGAAGTTTTGAAACATTCTAAAAGGAAGTTAAACTTTGAAAAAGATAAAGCTTACTACAAAAAACCTGTTGTACCGCCGCGTTTTTCTAACAACAATCAAAACAAATGGTCCGGTGGTTATAAGGGTGGTAAGAATTATCAAATAAGGAACTTTCAAAACAAGAAGTTTGTTGAGAAAAAGGTGTTTGTAAAAAGCTCGAGTTCTCATTCCGAGCAGGAATCTGAGATTTTTTCAAAAACAAATGAAGATTTTTTTGAAGAAAAGGCCTCACAGCCTCAGACCGAAGGCACAAGTCGGGTAACTGACACCCGTACATGCTTTAAGTGCAACAAAGTTGGACACATTGGGCGAAAGTGCACCAACTTAAAGCCTAAGTCTGAAGTTGTTGAGAGTCAGAAAAAGAAAGTTGATGCAAAAGGCAAAGCTCCAATGGTTGTTGAGAAGAAAGTTTTGAAAAATGATAACATCAAAATCAAAACTGAACCCGTAAAGAATGTGGTAACTAAAACTGATAAATTTTACAAACGGGTTGCTTCGCCTCAACAAGCATGGAAAACAAAATCAGTTGAAAAGAAACCAAGTTCTTCAAAACCAAAGGTTTCTGAGACAGAAAAACAATCATCTTCTACCACTTCTAAAAATGATTTCTTTTTATACAAAAAGGTTGAGATTGGGTCTGAGGAGAGCTTAAAGATGAATGACAAAAATTTTCCGCCACTTTACACTGCTAAAACTCACATCAAAGTCAAGCTACCTGAGTCAAAAGAGGCTTGGGTGGCATCAAAATCTAACTAAGTGTTTGTGATATGTGCAGGAGCTTCCAAGATCCGTTTCACGTTGGATTATGGATAGTGGAGCTTCTCGGCACATGACGGGGAAGAAGACCCTTCTGTATGATGTTCGAGGGTTTAATGGAGGTTATGTGGAGTTTGCAGGAAATCAAGGTGGTTGAATAGTTGGTGAAGGAACTTTATCAAATGGTATTGTAACGTTTGAAAGAGTAAACTACATTCCCGAGCTTGAAAACAATCTTCTGAGCATTTCTCAGATATGTGATCGCATGTATACAACGCACTTTACAGATAAGGAATGTTTGATATTGAAACCAGGATTTGTTGTTCCCGAAGAATGGGTTATCATGAGAGCACCTAGAGTGAATGATCTATACGTGTTGGACATGAGTGTAGCAACTACTACCACGGGTCAGGCTCACTGCTTTATGTCAAGAGCAACGGAAAAAGAATCGAAATTGTGGCATCGAAAGATGGGCCACATTCACCTGCGAAAAATGAATCACCTGGTGCATAACGACTTAGTAATTGGTGTTCATGTGAAAGGTTTTCATCTTGAGGGGGAGTGCATTAGCTGTATCAAAGGCAAGCAAACGAAGAAATCTCACCCTGGGAAGAAGGTTAACTCAGTCTCGAGACCGTTAGAGAGACTTCATATGGATCTTTTTGGTCCAGTGAACGTCAAAAGCATAACTGGTGATCTCTACTGTCTAGTAGTAATAGATGACTACTAGAGATTTTCATGGGTATCATTTCTGAAGACAAAAGATGAGACTTTTGAAAGTTTGATGACGTTGTTCAGAAAAATTGAAAACTTGTACCAAACTCGACTCAGAAGAATCAGGAGTGACAATGGTACAGAGTTCAAGAACAACAAGATGGAAGAATATTGTGATGAGAGAGGTATATTGCAAGAATTTAGTGCTCCTTACACTCCACAACAAAATGGAGTAGCTGAAAGAAAGAACAGGACGCTAATTGAAACGGCTAGAATGATGCTTGCTGATTCAAAATTACCAGTCAATTTTTGGGCAGAAACAGTATCAGCCGCTTGCTATACACTCAACCGAGTTTTAACAGTGAAGAAATTCAACAAGACATGTTTCGAGCTGATCAACAACCGCAAACCTAACCTGAAGTATCTGGAACCGTTTGGGTCTCCCTTTACAGTTCTAGAACCTTATGGTAAATTTGGTGCAAAGTGCATTGAGGGAATTTTTGTGGGTTATGCAAGTCCATTGAAACGAGTCTTTGTTCCAAGCTTGAAGCGGATCATCGAAGCACATAATGTTGAGTGTCAAGGTTATACCATGCCACCTCAGAATCCCGGTGACTCATGGCGTTTTAATTATGATACTCTGTGGGATTCATTTGATATAGAAGAAGAACCTGATTTCTATGATAAGTTGGATATTCTGAGAGAATATGAAGCATCACAAGAAAGATTCCCAACTGAGTCATCTAAACAACAATTTCGAGCTTCCAATGACGATGAAGATGGTCCTAGTAATGCTGGAGAACATGATGATATTCAGCAAACTCTTGACAATCAGACGGCAGTCAACGATAATCTAGAATCTGATGATAGACCTATATTCGATCGTGGTGATTCAGACACTGAGGGGGAGCAGATCCAGATATCAAGTCAAACAACTCCAGTCAGTAAACAAGGTGCAAATCAGAATGCCACAAATTTGGAAGGCGAGGTAGATGTTCCAGGCGAGGTAATGCCGAGAACTCGTTCGTATCATCCAGAAGAGCTGATAATTGGAGAATTACAATCAGGCGTTCGCACAAGATGTCAAATTAACCAAGGCCTTACTTGTTTTTATTCTACAGTTGCTTCATTACAAACTGAGTTTTCACTTAGTTGTTTTATTTCGCAGATTGAGCCGTGAACATATAAGGAAGCACTAACTGAAGATTCTTGGGTCAACGCAATGCAATAGGAGCTGAGTCAGTTTGAGAAGTTAGGAGTGTGGAAATTGGTAGACTTGCCTGATGGTCACATGAAGATAAACACCAAGTGGGTGTTCAAGTGTAAGAGAGACGATCGAGGGGTTATTATTCGTAACAAAGCTTGACTCGTAGTCCAGGGCTTTAGTCAGCAGGAGGGTATAGATTTCACTAAAGTGTATGCTCCAGTTGCTAGACTTGAAGCGATCAGAATCTTCCTAGCATTTACATCTTGGAAAAGTTTTAAAGTTTATGAGCTAGATGTTAAATCGGCTTTTCTCTATGGGAAGGTAAAAGAGGAGGTATATGTTGGACAGCCATCGGGCTTCACCGATCCAATCCACAAAGACAAGGTCTATTTACTGGATAAAGCACTGTATGGTTTACACCAGGCACCGAGAGCTTGGTACGAGACATTGTCTCAACACCTGCTTGCCAATAGCTTCATCCGTGGAAAAGTGGATGCCACTCTCTTCACCAAAGAAGTCGACGGACATCTTCTGATAGTTCAAATATACATGGACGACATCATATTTGGGTCAACAAATGAAAACTTGTGCAAAGATTTTGAAAGAGTTATGAAGCAAAAATTTGAAATGTCATCGATGGGTGAGATGAAATTCTTCTTGGGACTACAGGTTGATCAACTGTCTGAGGGAATTTTCATACATCACTCGAAGTATGTTCATGATATCTTAGAGAAATTGGGATGTCAGGATCTACTCCAGCTTCCACCCCATTAGCGACGAATCATGGGATAAACCCTGATCTCACCAGAGAGAAGGTAGATGAAACATTATATCGCTCCATGATCGGATCGCTGATGTACTTGACAGCTTCAAGACCCGATATTATGTATCCAACCTGCCTCGGAGCACGGTTTCAGTCAAGCCCCAGAGCTTCGCATATGATGATTGTGAAACGAATATTACGCTACCTGAAAGGAATTCCATCATTGGGGTTGTGGTATCCAAGAGTAGGCGATTTCACGCTCGAAGGGTATTCTGATTCTGATTTCGGATGCTGCAAAGTTAACGCTAAATCAACAACAGCTGGGTGCCAGTTTTTCGGATCACGATTGGTCACCTGGCAATGCAAGAAGCAGACCTCTGTAGCTTTATCCACATGTGAAGCTGAGTATGTATCTGCTAGCAGTTGCTGCTCTCAGATCTTGTGGATCCAGCAACAGATGAGAGACTACGGTTTGCAATTTCTTAACACCCTATCTTTGTTGATAATGAGGCAGCGATATACATTACAAAAAATCCTGTTCATCACGCTAAAATGAAACACATTGAAATTCGTCATCACTTCATCTGAGACTGTTTCGAGAAGAAGTTGATACGAATTGAGAAAATCCACACTGACGAACAAAAAGCTGATTTACATACCAAAGCCTTTGATAAAACTCGGTTTCAATATCTTTTAAAATTGAATGGTATGAAGCTTTTATCGGTGTCGGAGGAGATTCTTGGCGTAGATAAAGGTACCACTGTAGATGATGTTGAGAAGCAATCTGCAATGGTTTGTCGATTTTTTACTTGTTTTGGTATTTAGGGGGAGGTAGGTTAATATTTTTCAAAAATACAAAAATAGTAAAAAAATTTCAAAAATCCAAAAACATGAGATATTTTCAAAATTAAAAAAACAATAGAAAACCGGAAAAGAGCTTGTGTAAAAAGGGAAAATGATAGTACATCGGCTTGACAGTTACGGTATGCTAAAGATATGGAAAGTTTAAAAATCTTAAGTAGTCTCGCTGATGATATGCCGATAGGTTTTTACACATTTAGTATGTTTGTTCAGGATATAAACTTAAATCTTTACTTGCTTATTTCATGGGGAACACTACTTGGATATATAGGTAACCCCTGAAATTTCGTTTGAAAGATCCCTCTTTCTGAGATACTAGGTCTTTATACTCAGTGATATCTGGGGTATTATTCCGGGACTTCTGATTTTGTGGAAGCAATGGCCTAGTCCCCGTATAATACTTTTCGCTTGCTTGAAATAATAGCACCGCCCTCAACATAAAAAATGATGAAACATTGCAAAATGTTAATCATGTGCTGTTGAAGAAAAGATTCTCTAAAGGGGACACACTTAAAGTCGAAGCCGTCATCTCTCTGATTTTGGGGAAGCAATAGCCTGAGCTCTCATGGCCCTCGCATTTAACCCTTTACAGATATCATCTGTAGTATACTCACCTGTAAGACTGAAATTGGGTTCTGGATACGAGAGTATATTCAAGAGGTGGGACACATGAATGAGTTTAAGTTCTTAATACACCTAATTCGTATCCTGGACAGATTGAAATTTGTGTGAGAACTTAAGTGGATCAGTATATCGACAATCTAAGCGAATTGTTTAATACTGAGTATGTAATTAAAGCTTAACGGTACTTATGACTTGTCTATAGCTGATATGATTCTCTAACACGCTCACCAAAAATATGTTTGTAAATAGTTTACATTTACTGCATTTCATTTCTGTTTAGCATTCTAGTTTAGAAACTTTATTCAAAATCCAAAAAGATTTTTCATTTCTGCTTTATTTTTCCGACAAACCAAAGTGGAAAGCTGATCTTCATATTCGCAATTTGAAGAAGATGCAGGAAGTTTCTGAGCTGGACAAAAGAGTTGTGAGCTTATTATATTAAACCTGTTTATTGAAAAGTCAAAACAAGTTCATTAAGTTGAAACTTTTAATTTTCAAGATAATGTTTTGAAAAATTGTTGAACAAAAGTCAGTTTTTTTTGTCTCGAGTCAACCAAGGTCATTAAATTGGACTTGGTAGATAAATTAAGTGCCTAGCGTCATTAACTTGGACCTAGATACTTAAGTGGATTTCTAAAACAGATAAAAACTTCAAATGTAGTAAAAAAGGAGAATACATTGTAATGTTATATTTTTGAGAAGCAGGAAGCAAGATCCCCATGGCAAAGTTTGTGTAAAGTTTGAACCAGAATTCGAGCTCCAGCATAGTGAAAAGGGGAATCTACATTCTGGATCAACATTCAAAGGGGAGTTTGTAGATAGAGATTGAAGGATGCTTACAGTGTCAGACATTTTTGGGCAGAGTGGGAAGAAAGATCAAAGACTAAAGACTGAAGATTTGTTGCTAAAGACTTCGTCAATATCCAAGGGGGAGTCTGTTGGTGCATAGATGTCTGTTAACTTCGTCTTTATAGAGTCTTGTGTCTAGATAGGATAAACCAGTGCTCAGCAGGATAGAAATTAGGGTTTGTATGTTAAAGGGGTATTTCGCACGAAATAGCCATGTTGGTTTCGTACGAAATAGCCACCCCTATAAATACCTGAGCAGCTGATTCATTTGTAACGATAGAGATTTCAGAGCCGAGGTGCTGTCTGTTTGTCAAACGATCTTTAAAGCTTTGAAATCATTAATAAGAAGATAATTAGGGAAAATCAAGCTGTATCAAGTTAGAATCATTGATTCCGCCTTTGATTCTGACTCAAAACTCTTCTGATTGACTCATTCGGGTCACACAACGATCCAACAAGTGGTATTAGAGCACAGGACGAAGAGTTCATACCAATTCAGCTTGTTTTCACCGGATTTTCTCACTTCTACTCATTCTTTTCAAAATTAAACGAGATTTTACGGTTAAAATGGCTTAAATTTCACATATATCACGTAAAACATAGTTTTAACGAATCCTTGAAAGAATTGGGCCTTAATTCGACGTAAAACCGGATCAATTTGACAAAATCTTGGCCGACAGTGTGACGTTATCATCATTCCGCACGAAATCAACATTTGATTTCGCACGAAATCAACATCTGGAATGTCATTTCGCACGGAATCAAAAGTTTGGACCTCATTTCGTACGAAATACACATTCATTTCGTACAAAAGTCGCTATTTCGCACCAAATCTGCTATTTCGCTTGAAGAGGGTGATTTCGTTTGGCTATTCTGCACGAAATAGTCATTTCGTGTGAAATCTCATTTCGCGTGAAGTCATTTCGTTTGAAGACTGTTTATTTCGCTTGAGATTGATTTCGTTTGAAACCTATTCCGCGTGAACTATTTCGTTTGAAATTGTTTAAAATTCAAAAAAAAAAAAAATTTCTAAGTGTTTGTTGATTGTTTCAGGTACTTGAAAATGGATGATTTTCTGAATCCGTTTAGTGATGCTTTTGCTTTCACAGGTAGCACAGGAGGTGATACATCAAGTAACACAAATGAAAATTCTCCAAATCTGAGTGCAAAGAAAACCATTGCTGATTCGTTGAGTGTTGATAGTGCCTATGGTACCTACAACAAACCGCCCAAGCTAATGGCTATTGAAGAATACAATAGATGGGCTACAAGGTTTGAAGAATGGCTAAAAGCGTTTGCATATCTCAGTTGGAAGAACATGAAGAATGGTTTTGATATGGGAAGAACTGATTATGAAAATATAGCGGATAATGAGGTTGAAAATTTTGTTGCTGAACAAAAATGCAATGCTTTACTTCATCAGTCCATGAGGGATGACATAATATCATTGATTGAATACACGAATTCGAAAGATCTATGGGAGAAACTGAAAGTAAAATGTGTGGGTAGTGCCGAGATTGTTAAAAACAAAAAGAAATTGTTAAGAAAAGAATTTGATTTTTTGGATGTTTGAAAAACGAATCTGTGTCAAAGATGATTGAAAGATTCGGACATTTGAAGATGGAACTTGCAAAGACACGGAATCATGTATACTCAAGAAGAATTGGTTGACAAACTGTTTGACTCACTGCCTGATGAGAAAGACTGGGAGTATTTTGCTTTGATGCTGAAAAACACAGTGGAACCAACTAAACTGACGGTTGATCTGTTAATCGAAAGATTGGAAAGTCATGAGTTGGAGATCAGGAAATCGAACAAAGTCAATAACTCTTCATATCAACAGAATGTTGAGCTGTATTATCGAGGAAGTATGATCCCGAAGACTGTGTATCCAAAGACAACTTTCTCAGCAGAAAGCTCTAACACGTCAAATCAAGAAAGTTCAAGCAGTGGTTATCATGGAGGTTCTTTGTCAACTACTCAAAGTCAATCAGTTCCAAAGAATTTGTTTCAATGTAACATTGCTGTGGATCTCAAGAATGCTCAAAATTTCAGTGAAGAATCCGCCAAGCAGCAAATGGTGTTTTTGGCATCTGTATTAGAATCTTATGAAAGCCTCGTAGCAGGAAAGATCGGAAACACTAACCTCAATAAGGAAGATTATGATCAGATCGACCCAGAGGAGATGGAGTTGATTGATATCAGGTGGTGTATGGCGAGTGCGGTTAGGAGAGCGCAAAGATTCATGGAGATTACCGGTAGACATTCTATTGGTGGACCTTCAACCAAGCTAAGGTTTGATAAGTCGAAGGTTACTTGCTTTAAATGTAAACAAAAGGGACATTTTAAAAGAGAATGTCGAAATATATATGCTGATGATACGGCAAATCCGTTCCGTGAAGATTATTACAAAAGAGCCATCTATCATCAAAACAAATCTGAATCCCCCAGAATGAAGCAGATAGAAGAAAATCCCAAAGAAAAGTCTAGAGCACTTGTTATTATCCATGACGATGAGGGATATGATTGGAGTGAAGTGTTACCGGAAGAAGATGCAGTGGGCTATGCGTTTGTGACAAAGATTGTTCCTTTTAAAGATTCCAGAACTGAAGAAATGAAATACATAAACAGAAAGATGAAAGCTCAAAACATGAAAAGTAGAATCTATAAAACATGGATAGAAGCAAAGAAGGCAAATAGATGGGATGCTGATAGAGAATGTTACCCAGATCCCAAGGGAAATATAGCTGTTGATCCATATTCTGTCAGTGTTGAGACTCTCACCGAGCAAATTGCTGAAGAAGAAACAAGACAAAGAATGTGGTGGGGAGGAGGAGAAGCTGATGAGAAAGAAAAAGAAAAAGAGAAAGAGTCGCAGACAAAGAAAGTTGATGACGGGATTATTGACACATCAAAAGAATTCACCGCAGAAAACCTGAAGCAAATGGCTGACAAAGTGCTTGCAGCAAAAGAGCTAGAGGTAGTTTTGTGATGTTTTCTATGTTAAATATTTTAACAATAAACATACATGCTCTAAGACGCAAACACATCCACACAAGCGTCAGGCAAACCCAAAGGTGGTGGGTAGCCTATTAAAAGAACAATTAAAAGACAGGGGGCGCATATATCGTTGCACCAAAATAGTAAAGGGTTTTATAAATAAAGAACAAGTTAATTTATCATACATGCAAGCGTAGCGAGGAAAATGTAACACGTTAGAAATTTTGCAGGGAAGTTCAGCAAGTTCGTTTGCCGAACTTCCTATTTACTGCTTTAACTTGGAGAAGGCTGATCCAGGCACAATGACACACATATTGACTGAATCAGATAATCGCTTTGAAATGGCATTTGTCGCCATAGGTGCAGTGGTAAGTGAAACATTAAATTTTTTGTAGTTAAACATTTAATTAAAAAATTATAGTAAACGTTACACTAAAAAAAATAAAAAAATAAATTTGACATAAAATTTTAATAATATTCTATTGCTTTCAGATTCAGAGCTTTCTCAGTAACTTAAGACCGGTGATTATCATAGACGCGACGTACTTGAAAGGTGAGTTTAAAGGAACAATGTTTTTGGCTGTTGGCATGGACGCAAACAATCAGATTTTGCCTATTGGTTACGACATTGGTAAATCTGAGGACGACAACTCGTGGACCTGGTTCCTTTCAAAACTCAAAGATTGTATTGGCGAGCATCCAGATTTAGCGATCATTTTTGACCTGGTAAATTCTATATAATTAGCCATTCAGGACGTGTTTCCACAAGCCTTTCACGGGTTGTGTAGTCGTCATTTGATCATCAACCTATGTTTACCCTCAAACAAAAAGAAGGAACACGAGTCTCTTTGGTGGAAGACTTGCAAATCTTACAGGATGTCGGATTTTGAAGAATCGTTCAAAGCGCTATGTGTCGCAGTTCCGAGAATACGGAACATTCTTATAAATATTGGGTTTGTAAATGCTCAAGAGCACATTTTCCTGGCAAAAGAGATCATTATATGACATCTAATAGTGTTGAGTCTATGAACACTTTATCCAAACATCCTCGGAAAATGGCAATAACATAACTTATAGAATTTTTTCGAAGATCTGTCCAAAAATGGTTTTATGATCACCGGAACCAGGGAATCCAGGGCAAACACTTGCTTACAGAGTGGGCTGAGAAAAAAATTCAAAAGAAAATTGATAATTCTAGGTCATGGATGGTTGCTGGCATTGGTGTTAACACTTTTGACGTTGAAGACGGTGGAAAGAGAGGTTTAGTTGATTTTTCTAATGGAACATGCATTTTTCGGGTTTGGCAAGTATCTGGCTTACCTTGTGGGCATGTTATTGCAGTATCTAGATTTTTAGGTGAAACCGACTGTGGTCATTATGCGATATCATGTTATAGCAACGAAGTATATAAATCCACGTATGTTTAACAGGTAAATCCACTCCCTTATAAATTAGAATGGGAGATACCCGATGGACTGGTAAATCTGCAACTACCGCATATTATCGAACAACAAGCTGGCCGTCCTAAAGAAAACAACCGAATCCTATCACGAGGTGAGGAACCCACTCCCATATACTGCGGTCGGTGCAAAACGTATGGGCATCGTTGTGAAAATTGTTCACAACTGACCTATTCCCAGAGTTCTTCCCGACGCGTCTCAAAGACACAACCAACAACTGTACAAGTTGAACCAAAAGAATATCAGGATTACGTATTTCTTAAAACCTTCCCCTCGTACAAATTGGGGGACTTTTAGTCTTAAAAAGATTTGTAATTTAGTTATATGTATATTAATAAAATTTATTCAAAGCATGCATATTATTGTAAACAAGTTTAAGCATTATTTCTCAACTCAGTTATTAGTTGGTGTGAAACATGCAGCATAGAGTTGGTATGCCATAAATCGTCTGTATCTCATACAGGCATCTTGTATGTTTCCTTCCTCCCAAATCAGTGAACGGTTTTCCACAAGATTTTGTAGTAACATACACACTATCACCCCCGAATTTCGACCAACACGATGAACCTTAGTCGGCAAGACAACATCCCCGATGAAATAACGCATCAGCCTCGCTTAGTCCAGCATTTTGCCAATATTGTATATGTCCTAGAAACCATAAGAACAGACCTCGAATTCTACAAGAACTTGGTGTATCTTTTTGTGAACGCAAAATCGTTCTCCGCAATTAAGTGCATCACAATTATTGGGAAAATATACAACAATATTTAGTGACTGCATCTCTATCTTTATAATGGTCCAGGATTCTTTGTCTTGCGATAGCGGTATGTAAACCTGAAAAGCATTTAAGGTTGAAACAA
This sequence comes from Helianthus tuberosus, assembly GCA_030545235.1. NCBI lineage: Eukaryota > Viridiplantae > Streptophyta > Magnoliopsida > Asterales > Asteraceae > Helianthus > Helianthus tuberosus. The sequence goes on from CM060360.1 coordinate 67,765,550, forward strand.
TATGGTTAACATTCTATCACGGGCCTTCTTACATTAGAAATAAATTACTTTTACTGTATCCATTTCCCAAAAGGCAGGGTATGCTCCTACAGAGCCATTCGCATATCCGTAAGCATCCTAATCATGTTCAGCAAGAAGGCTTAAAAAAATTTGGGGGGAGAATGGTCCAACGAAAACTATCTATTGAAGACATCCTTCGGCGAATTTAAGTTTCCTTTAATTTCATCAGCTTGTTACACCATGCACAGACATGCTATCAATTTTTTATAAAAAATAAAGTTTGGAAAAAATAAGATATATAATTTAGCTTAGAAAATACCGTTTCTTGCATAAAACCATTTCCACAATAACCTAGAAGTCCACCCACCACTCTTTGTCTAGCGGGGTTTGCCCCATATAGTCTGAATAGCAAAATGGACTATCATCGTCGTAGTAGAACTCAAGAACATTTTGCGACCAATCAATAAATTGCTCATTCTTATTAAGCCAAATGGTGTTTTATACTGAATCCGAAATGCTTGAACGACGCCTTCCTGTTGACGACATTATTGTGGTATAAAGAAATGGCCACCACCGGTCCATATATATAGAGCTCTCAAAAGTTGATAAGAAATAAATTTTTTAATTAAATACAAAATATTTAATTCTACCTATTTCCTCCATATACATATAAATATTTACCTATATATATACCCCTATATAATTCCATAAAAACACTTCCATTCTTCATTCTTACATCCAAAATATTCACCAACTTTCAATTTACAAAAGAAACTGTCAAACACAACGTGGTCAGAAATGAATACCTTGCAGTTACGTTGGCTTATGTCTCAATGCGGGAATCGAGGTTGTATAGTAGCCAGGATGATTCATTCTGGAACAATATTTTCAATAAGTTTTGTATCCACGTTGGTGAAATCACCTGAAGCATGCAACAAGTGAGGACCTATTGCTCGTTCCTTCGGTTCAAATGTTCAAGGTTTAATGGAAAGTTTAATAATGTGGAGAACCCCAACAACGAGGTTTCTATAAATGAAGTAATTGAGGATGCCATGCTTGAGTACGTATTGACGTACGAGGAGGACTTCTAACACCTCTCTGTTCAATTATCAAGTTTCATCTATAAGTGTTAAGTTATTTTCTACGTTGCATGTTTTCTTATTATGTAATAGTTAAGTTATGTATTTTTAGTGTCTAGGCTGTATGTTTTATCGATTACTAAGAAATCATAATTTCTTTAAAATCTGTGTTTTTAGCATAAAACATCATGACAGGCCCCTTTTCAAGCCCAAAAAATTAGGTCGTAACACGGGCCATTGGCCTGTTTTTTTCATCGCCCTGGAAGTGCACTGAGAGGGCTGCTTATGGACAGTTTTGTTGGCTGGGCCCATGGCTTGGGCCGAGAGATATTGACCCGTAAAGTTTCCTAAAGGTCTGTTTTTAGCAACAAAAAAAAAAAAAACATCATGACAGGCCCCTTTTCAAGCCCAAAAAAGTGGGTCGTAACACGGGCCATTGGCCAGTTTTTTTCATCGCCTTGGACGTGCACCGAGAGGGCTACTTATGGACGGTTTCGTTGGCTGGGCTGAGAGATATCGACCCTCAAAGTTTCCTAAAAGTTTGTTTTTAGCATAAAACATCATGACTGGCCCCTTTCCAAGCCTAAAAAAAGTGGGTCGTAACACGTGCCATTGGTCCGTTTTTTCATCGCCCTGGACATGCACCGAGAGGGCGGCTTATATACGGTTTTTTTGGCCAATCCCGTGGCTTGGGCCGAGAGATATCAACCCATAAAGTTTCCTAAAAGTTTGTTTTTAGCATAAAACATCATGACAGGCCCCTTTTCAAGCCCAAAAAAGTGGGCCGTAACACGGGGCATTGGCCAGCTTTTTTCATCACCCTGGACGTGCACAGAGAGGGCTGCTAATGGATGGTTTCGTTGGTCGGGCCCATGCCTTGGGCCTAGTGATATCGACCCGTAAAGTTTCCTAAAAGTCTGTTTTTAGCATAAACATTTAATAACAAAAACAACTTCGGATAATACACAAATAACCAAAATATAATGTAGTTAAGTATTATACAACTTGTACATCAGGATCATTTCCACTGTCTTGCTAGTTGAGATGATATCAAATTTTTTGGCTAAGAGACTATCATAGAATACTATTGCAAGCCTTTGCCTCATTTGGTACGTAACTAAACCGGTGTCTTCTTCTTGACATATGGGTTGCTTGTTGATCAATCTTTCTATAAAAATGAAAACCCAAACCCTGCAGCCTCCCAACCCCCATGATTGTTGAAGGACTTTGTCGGGGTAAACGACCCAGTTGGTGCATATATCTGTCGACTTCGTCTTATATTAGATTAGAAAGATCAGGGCATAAAATACGAGAAAAGTATGATTGTAACCATTTCGCACGAAATAAGTCTTGCCCGTTTCGCACGGAATGAGTTGCCTATATATACTTGTCCTGTTCATTTCGTATGTAACTTTGTGATTCCGGTACCGAGGTGCTGCCGAAGTGTCTCCAGGCTGTAAAACGCTGTTTTATCAATAAACAAGACAATTAGAGTGAATATCAAGCTGTAATCAAGTCTGTATCATTGAATTCCGCCTTAGATATGGATTGAACTCTTCTGATAGACTCGTTTAGATCGATTTTCGATCCTACAAGTAGTATCAGAGCTCAGGAGGAAGAGTTCTTACCAACACCAGAATTTCTGACTTATACTCATTCTTCTTCACATTTTTCAAAATTAACAAAGATTTTACAGATAAAATGGCTTGATTTTCTCACCTAACGTGCGAAACACTGTATTAACAAATCCTTGAAAGAATCAGACCTAAAATCGAACTAAAAGTTGATCAATTTTGACAAAAACCGTTTGAAAGTGTGACATCAGCATCATTTCGCACGAATTGGTCCCCATTTCATTTGAAAGTTACTTCTAATTCATACGAATTGGCCTATTTCGTTTCAAAAAGTCTAAATCGTATGAAATTTATTTCCATTTCGTACGAAATGGATATCAAGTAGTCTCATTTCGCACCAAGTTGTCCATTTCGTATGAAACATTGTTCCATTTCGTATGAATTGGGATAAGTAAGTCCATTTCGTTTGAAAAATCTCATCATTTCATTTGAAAGTTGGCCAAACTACTTGGAAAATTGTCGGCCACATTCAAAAGGAGGTCCAATCAGATTGAATTAAAACTCGCTGATCGATAATTGCATGTAAATTGATAGAGGTTATCGGCCTTTGCATGTGACTGTGATTATCGGCCCAATCATATTTGAGTTGTGAAAGTAGTTGTCGGCTAGTTAATAATTGATTTGTTCTAAAATTGTGGTCCAATCAGCTTCAATTGATATTGCAGTTCTTAAAAACAATCGGCTACTAATTACATTAATCAATACAGTGCATGTGATTTGTTCTCGGTCGAATTAGATTTAGTGGGTATTGATTGTTTTCTGCCATACATTTTTGTGGTCCAATTAAATTGATTGGTGATGATGTTGTCGGCCCAGATTTCATATTGATTCAGCCAAGATTTATCGGCCCAATTAGTGTTACCTCACGCGAAACACTGTATTAACAAATCCTTGAAAGAATCAGACCTAAAATCGAACTAAAAGTTGATCAATTTTGATAAAAACCGTTCGAAAGTGTGACATCAGCATCATTTCGCACGAATTGGTCCCCATTTCGTTTGAAAGTTACTTCCAATTCATACGAATTGGCCTATTTCGTTTCAAAAAGTCCAAATCGTGTGAAATTTATTTCCATTTCGTACGAAATGGATATCAAGTAGTCTCATTTCACACCAAGTTGTCCATTTCGTATGAAACATTGTTCCATTTCGTATGAATTGGGATAAGTAAGTCCATTTCGTTTGAAATATCTCATCATTTCATTTGAAAGTTGGTCAAACTACTTGGAAAATTGTCGGCCACATTCAAAAGGAGGTCCAATCAGATTGAATTAAAACTCACTGATCGATAATTGCATGTAAATTGATAGAGGTTATCGGCCTTTGCATGTGACTGTGATTATCGGCCCAATCATATTTGAGTTGTGAAAGTAGTTGTCGGCCAGTTAATAATTGATTTGTTCTAAAATTGTGGTCCAATCAGCTTCACGTGATATTGCAGTTCTTAAAAACAATCGGCTACTAATTACATTAATCGATACACTGCATGTGATTTGTTCTCGGTCGAATTAGATTTAGTGGGTATTGATTGTTTTCTGCCATACATTTTTGTGGTCCAATTAAATTGATTGGTTATGATGTTGTCGGCCCAGATTTCATATTGATTCAGCCAAGATTTATCGGCCCAATCAGTGTTACCTCACGTGATCTCCTGATTTAATAGCTCTTGGCCCAATAGAATTGAATTGTGAAACTGTTGTTGTTGGCTCATTAAAAAGATTGAATTTTGATTGATTGTTGTCGGACCATGTGATCACACTGCTCAAAAGTGGCCCAATCATATTCTTTTAACAGTTGTCGGCTTAGTGGGTTATTTTTGGTCCAATTAAAAGTTAGTGTGTGCTTGTGAAATTTGGAACAAGAGTTTTTAAACTGGGCATCTAGCATGTGGATTTCTTGGTTACAAAAGTTTAGTGGGATTCGTGGAAGTTAAAATTTGTGGACTTTGAACTAAAAACAATTTTTGAACCATGTCGTTTAACAAAGAAAGTGTGGTTAAAATGTTTGACGAAAAGGAAAACGATAACCTTGAAGGATTAAATGATTGGTTTGATGGATTTTGGGTTAAGAGGAGAGAAGATGAGAATAAAAATATTTGGGTTAAAAGACTTGAATATTTTTTGTTTAAGAAAAATGAAACGTTGAATGAGTTGGAAAACCGGTATGATCATTTACTTGACAATTTAAAAAGGTACGAGATAAGAATGTCAAATGCTGAAAAAATATCAAAATTTGCAGACGCGTTACCTTCAGAGTGGGATGAATTTTTGATTGAATTGAAAAAGGATTCTAGGTTTTCAAATTTTTATCCAAATGAATTCATCAATAAGCTTAAAACACACAATTATCAAAACAATAAAAGAAAGAAAGGTTTGATGAATGAAATAGATAAAAATCTAGACAAAATAAGTGTGGATGTGATTCTTGAAATGAGAAGAAGAGTCAATATGTGTCTTGTAGCAAAAATTGTTATGAAATATGATATTAAGAGGGGTTGTTATATAGTTGAAAAGATGAATCCTCTTGATTTTGTTAAAATTTTTGTGCAGGTACATACAAGACAGAGACAGAGGTGATTACAAAGAATGAAGAATCCGAGGAAAATGGAACTTGTAGGATCGTTTTCTGACCTAAATGAGTCGATCAGAAGAGTTTTTTCTCAATACGAAAGGCGAAAACAGACGTATCAAGTTCAATTCAGCTGGATATACACTTTAAACTGTCTTTTGATTGATTTGACAAAGATTTACAGCGAGTAGACACTTCGGCAGCACTTCGGCTCTCAAACCGGAATGTTAGAACTACTTCAAACGAAATCAGGAAGCACCTATTTATAGGCAATGTAATTTCGCACGGACCATCTCAAGCGGAATTAGATTTCATGTGAAATCTAATTTCGTGCAGAATTAACATCTAATTTCATACGGAATTACTTAAGTGTAATTTCGTGCGAAATTAACTACAAACACATTTTCTCGTTTTGCGTACCCTGATCTATCTAATACAATACAAGACTCGATACAAGACGAAGTCGACAGACGCATGCACCAACAGACTCCCCCTCGAATGTTGACGAGTCTTCAGTGTCGAGTCTTCAATCTTCAATCTTTATCAGTCTTCTCGACTTCTCCCGAAATATCTAACAATGTAAAGAATCCTCAATCTTTCTCTTCTCTTCTTTTTCAGCATCTTAAACTTGCTCTAACTTCACACTAATTCTCTTGATCAGATCTCTTGATTCCTGGCTCTATACAACTTCAGACACCCCCTCAAATTTTGCTTGGGATCGCAGTCTGGCTTTCACAGATTCAAGGTCAAGACCTGGCTTGCATCCTGCTTAGAATCAAAACCTGGCTAACCTGCACATTTTTAACCCAGAAATAAATTTCACAAATTTAAAATTTGACAAATTTATTTTCTGCTTACCACTTGTAAACACAAATACAACATCATATGCAAGTATTAATCAAATCAATAAATGATTTTACAATGTTAATTTCTAATGAACCACTTGTATGAATAGAATGATTTTATCATTTTAAAACTTCTGATAACCACTTGTATGCACAATCTTCAAAATCTTTTCATCAAATTCACAAACTCTCCCAAACCTGTTCATCATGTTTAGCACACGGAATTTTGAAAATCAGCTTTTCAACATCAGTTGTCAAAAATCTTTTTTAATTTTTCAAAATTTTATGCTAAAACACACTTAAAATCTTTTTGGAATTTTTGAATTTGAAATAAAATACACTAAAGAAATATTTACAAACAATATTTTTGTGAGTTTGTGTAAGAGGATCATATCAGTTTTTGAGACAAATCACCAACACCGTTAAGCTTTATACATTTTCAGTTCTAAACGATTCACTTAGATTGTTAGTATACTGATCCACTTAAATTCTCACACAAAGTTCAACTGTTTCGAGATACGAGATTAATGTTTTAGAGACTTAAACTTATTCGAGTGTCCCACCTCAGAATATACTCCCGTATCCAGATCCCAATATTCAGTCTTACAGGTGAGTATACCTAGATGATATCTGTAAAGGGTTAATTGCGAGGGCCGTGAGAGCTCAGGCTATTGCTTCCGCAAAATCAGAGAGATGACGGCTTCGACTTTTGGTGTGTTCCCTTTGGAGAATCTTTTCTTCAACAGCACATGATTAGCATTTTTCAATGTTTTATCATTTTTTGTACTGAGGGCGGTGCTATATTTCAAGCAAGCAGAAAGTATTATATGGGGACTAGGCCATTGCTTCCGCAAAATCAGAAGTCCCGGGATAATACCCCAAATATCACTGAGTATAAAGACATAGTATCTCAGAAAGAGGGACATTTCAAACAAGATTTCGGGGGTTACCCATATATCCGAGAGATGTTCTCCACGATATAAGTAAGTTTGAAATTTAGGTTTATATCTTGTCACAATCTACTAAATTTGTAAAAACCTACTGGCACATCATCAGTGAGACCGTTTATCACATTTATAACGTTCCAATTCTTTAGCATGCTGTGATAGTCCACTGATGTACTATCATTTCCTCTTTTCTCAACAAAACTCTTTTTTGCTTTTATCATGTTTTTGCCTTTTTCAAATTTTCAAATGTTTTTGGATTTTTTGAAAATTTCTTACTCCCCCTAAAATGCAAAATCATTTAAAGAAAAATTGAAAACAAACTGTATAAGTAATGTGACAACTGATATCAAATCGCTTCAAATCGCCATCCACTTGACATAAACAATCAGAACTCCCCCTCACAACAAACTATTTTCCCATTGTGATTTCAAAACACTTAAGTTTGTTTTAATCAAATGGTTTTTCCGGAAAATAAGTTTTGTTGATTTTCATAAACCACTTGTAGGTTAGGGGTTCATCATCTTGTTCTTTCAACCATTTTAAAAATTTTACAATTTTAAGTTCAACCACCAAATATCACATGTAGAAAATCAAGTACAACTTAATGTCCCCGATTTACCACTTGTAAGTCGAAATATCATCAGAGTGAATTTCTCAAGAAAGATGCCGATACCTGCTTCACATTTACCAACCTGGAAGCTCTGGCAAGTCCTGATTTTTCAATCATCATAATAGGTTCCATCCCATTCACAAACCTGGGATGACCCATTTTTACCTGGTTTCTTTATTTTTTTTCTCATAAAACTCCTTCACCCCTTTGACCTTTCCGTCAACCATTTTTCCAAAAATACTTTGAACTGTGGGATTAAAAGCTTTTTCTATATCAAATTCTTTCTTTTCTGAGAAAAATTGATTTGAAATCTCAATTTTACCAACCTTTTGTTTAAAATTTTCAGCCCGCAATGGTGGAAAATTGACATCATCCATTGGCGGTACTGAAGTTTCCAACTTTAACTCAACACTTGGCTCCTCTGACTTTATGGAATCAGATTCATCGCCTGAAAATAGCTCCTATGATTTTGATGAATCAGAATCATTGCTAGAACTATTATCAGATTTCTTAACAAAACCACTTTTGGTTGTCAAGATTTGCTTTTCTCTTGTAAAACCTTGTTGAACATTCACCAACCTCAAACTTCGAATTTTTGAAAACTTTGAATTGTTTAGTTGGTGGTTCTTTTTCAACCATCTTTTCTTTCAGTTTAAGAGAAATTTCCTGTTTTGTTTGAATTGCCTTAGGACAATTCCTGACAATATGACCAATTGTTTTGCATTGAAAACAGGTTCTCGTTTCCTTTTTCTGAGCAACTTCTTTCTTTATTTCTTCTTGCTTTTTAGCAAGGAATTCTTTGTTTGTCTGCTTTCTGAACAATTGCTCCTTTTCTTCTTCAGTTGATATGCCTGCAACAAAAACAGTTTTTGGTTTATAAGTTTTTTCATTTTTATGATTTTTCGGTGGAATAAAACCTAATCCCTCTCTTTCTAAATTACCGTTATGATTTGGTTTCTTTTGAAAACCAGAACCAGAACTGTAACCTTTTTTCTTGTTTTCTCTTTGTTGTACTCTTGAGGTGTATTTTTTAGGTTTTTCAGAAAGATTTACATCTTTTATTTCAGAAATATTAATTTCTGTTATTTTGAAAACCTTTTTTATCATTTCTGGTTTAACACCTCTTATTGGAAATTCTTCATCAGAATATAATTTGTCAGAATCATTCAAAGTATAAGCTACTTTGAACGTTTCGTCATTCAAATTAGACTTTGATAACATAAATTCTTTATTGTAAATCCATTTCTCCTTTTTGACTGCTGACTTTGACTTGTCAGACTTTGACTCCGACTTTGACTCCGCGGTTTCATCGTTATACAACACCTGATCGACCACTTTCCTTATTAATTTGGACTCATGATCAGTATCAGACGACGTAAAAGTGACATCAATGTTGTCTGGCAAATTATCTGATGATTCAGATTCCCACACTAAGTTGGTTGCCTTTTTGACTCTTTCTGAATTTGGATTTCTAGGAGAATATCCATTTTCAAGCGGGGGTAGACACTTGTCGTAACTGGCACTTTGTTTCTTACTAGATGTCTTCACTTCAGTATCCTTTCTCTTTTTAGAATTCTCCTCTTCAGATATTTCATCTTCATCAAAAGCTTTCATGCCTTCAACAGTTGGATAAATCCTGTCAATAACATAAGAAGTACATGAGTAACTTTTTAACAATCTATTAACTCTTTCTGTTTCAATTCTTTGGGTTTCCAGTTTCTGTTCAAGCACAACACATTTTTCAATGTAATTGTTGACCACTTTCTGCTTTGTCATGAAAGCCCCTTGAAGTGTCTTCATTGCTGTAGCTTGTTCACTGCTAGACAGATTGTACTGATTCATTGCTTTATTCAAAACATCATATGATTCCTTCAATCTGTTCATGTTGTGAATCAAAGTACTATTTTGCTTCTTTACTGCTTCACAGTTCTCACATATCACCGGAATCTTTTGTGCATCAGCTTCAACTTCAACTTTAAAAACTGGAATGTCTTTGACCTTTTTCCTTATCACTGGAACTTCTTCATCATCACTTCTAACGGGTTTCTTAGCTTTCTTCTTTTTCTTTTTAACTTTTCCATCATCACTGTCACTCTCTTCCATCATTCTTAAGTGCTCTTTCATTCTCCTTGCATAATAACCATCATCATTATCACTGTCATCTGCAACTTGAGCAACAAAAGCTTTGTGATTTGAAGTTTTGTTAGGATCATAATCATCCCAACTGAAATTTTCCCAGCTAAACCCTTCTGGTAATTTTTCATCATCTTGGTTTATCAGACATGCTTTACTACGTTCTGAAACATATTTATCCCAAATGAAATCTTTTGATGATTTTTTATCTTCTTGATTCACCATACAAGCTCTCTTTGATGAATCTTCAATTGTCTTCCTGGCATGTGCAGTTTGTGGTTCCTGTTGTTGTTGTTGTTGAGCAACTTGATGATAAATTGCTTTCCGATAGTAATCATTGTTGTTGAACGGATTTTGAGCTCCACTTGCTTCGCTAATTGTGCATTCTCTCTTAAAATGTCCTTTTTCCCTGCACCGAAAACAAGTAACTTTAGATTTATCAAAACCTAAAGTAGAAACATTTGCATCACGGAAATCATCTCTTCCCGTAATTTGTTTAAACTTTTCGGCTCTCCTCAACACACTCGCCAAACACCACTTTATATCCATCAATTCCATCTCCTCAGCATCAATCTGATCATAATCCTCTTTTGTCAACATTGGATTCCCGATCTTTCCTGCAACTAAACTTTCATATGACTCTAACACAGTCCCTAACAATGACATGTGACCTTTTGCAACCTCTTCCGAGAAATTTTCACCATTCTCAAGGTTTAAAACAATGTTGCATTGTAATCTCTTGCCATTCTTGGTCGTTGAAACATTTGGATCATATGATGGATATGAAGAAAAACTCGTTTTGCTGTTTAATCCTTTAGATGAACTTCCAGATGAACTCTTAGCATTGAATGCAGTTTCAACTTTTGGTAACATGTTTGTCTTATCACTGAGACCTCCTTTGTAGTATAGTCCAATGTCTTGTTCGCCATCAAAATCTTTCATTCTTGAAATCTTTCTTTGTTCCATCTCTTGAGCTTCAAGTTTTTCAATAAATTTGCTAAGTGTTAAACTACTAAACCCTTTCTTGTTCCTTAACATCATAAGGTATGTGCCCCAAGTTTCGTGTGGCAATGCATCAGCCAATTTTTCAATCAACTCCTCGTTGTCTTTTGTGATGCTCAACCTCTTCATGTTTGCTAACAGATTGCAATACCTTTCTATGATTTGCTTTGTATTTTCATTTTTCAAACCCCGAAATAAATCGAATTCTTTTTTCAAAAGCGATTTTTTTATTCTTAATCATCTCTTGGCTTCCAACAAACTTCGATCTTAATGATTTCCAAATTGAATATGCACTTCCATTGTGTTGTAATAAGATCAAGATATCTTCTTTAACTGCTTGATGCAATAGACTAATCATCATCTTTTCATTTTTGTATTTCTTTCTATCATCAGCACTTAAATCTTTAATAGCAATCTCCTCTTCATCATCATTCAATGGTCTAACATATTTCGTTTCCACACATTCCCAAGAATCCAAATAATTTGCTTGAACCCATTTCTCAAATCGTTCTTCCCATCCTTTATACTCCTCGATATTCATGAGCTTAGGCGGTTTTTGCATAGTGCCCGTTTCATTTTCCATGTTCAAGTTCTGAGTAACAGATACCGGAGTAGTAGGGGTGGTAGCAAATGCGTTATAAAATTCCTCTTCCATGTTTTGGTAACAATTTTCACAAAACAGTCTTTCAAACGAAATAACCTTTCAAGCGAAATTACTAATTCCGTGCGAAATAACACCTTTTCAAACGAAATAGGTGATTTCGTATGAACCTCTCAAACGAAATACCAACTTGATGCGAAATAGCTAATTTTGTGTGGAATTATCAAACGAAAATACAATCTGGTGCGAAATCAGGCTAATTTCGTACGAAATACAGCTGATGTCATCATCTCGAGTTGTTTTTGTTAAAATTGACCAAGTTTTTGTCCGTTTTTAAGTCTGAAACTTTCAAGGGTTTGTTAAAACACAAATGTGCGTGTAATGTGTGAAATTCAAGACAATTTAACCAAGTTTTCACGGTTAATTTTGAAAAGAAGGTGTAGAAAACAGAATTTTCAGCTGAATTGGTAAGAACTCTTCCTCCTGAGCTCTGATACCACTTGTAGGATCGTTTTCTGACCCAAACGAGTCGATCAGAAGAGTTTTTCTTAATACAAAACGCGGAAATAGACATATCAAGTTCAATTCAGCTGGATATACACTTTAAACTGTCTTTTGATTGATTTGACAAAGATTTACAGTGAGTAGACACTTCGGCAGCACTTCGGCTCTCAAACCGGAATGTTAGAACTACTTCAAACGAAATCAAGAAGCACCTATTTATAGGCAATGTAATTTCGCACGGACCATCTCAAGCGGAATTAGGTTTCATGTGAAATCTAATTTCGTGCGGAATTAACATCTAATTTCGTACGGAATTACTTAAGTGTAATTTCGTGCGAAATTAACTACAAACACATTTTCTCGTTTTACGTGCCCTGATCTATCTAATACAATACAAGACTCGATACAAGACGAAGTCGACAGACGCATGCACCAACAGAACTTCAAGATCTGAATCAGTGTGCTCAAAATGTGAAAAATCTAGATCAGACAATGTCAAACTTCTGAAAGATGTGGAAAGTTTGACATTGGAAAACAAAATTTTAAAAGAAAATAAAAAGATCTTCAAAATAAAATAAAAATTTTAGAAAATGAAGATTTTTTTTTGGGTAAAATTAGAAAATAAAAGTTTAAAAGAAAATGAACAAGAATTTCAAAATCAAATAAAGATTTTAGAAAATGAAAAATCTGTTTTCAGTAAAAATAATATTGAAAAACAAAAGGAAATAAATTCTCATCTTGAGAAGATCATTCAACTTGAAAAAGAAGTTGAATATGCTAAAAATAAAATTAGTGATTTAGAAAAGAAATTGAAAGGTTTTGTGATCGCGTCAGTATTACTAGATCATATATGTCCAAAACCGATCAATGAAATTCCAATAAGTTACAATGTCACAAATTATGACAAAGTCATAATTGAAGATTGTGATGATAAATCTGATGATGAAGATGATAAAAAAATATTTTTGAAATTAAAAGAGAAATTTCAAGAAACTGTTTTACAATCTACTGAAAGAGGTGAATGCTTAAAGCAAAAACCTTTTAAGAAGAATGTAGAACAAAAACAAAATGTTAAAAATTCAAAAAAAATTCAAAACAACAATAAAAGATCATCAGTTCAATCATCCAATCATTATAAAAAACCACAAAAAGTTGAAAATCAAAACTCACAAAAAGTTGGTAATAAGTGGTGCAGGTTTGACCACGGTGCTCAAAAGTCAAATCAAGCTTACAGGAGAAGATGGGATGAAGATTCTTCAAAGACAAATCATTACAGTGATAGAAAACAGAAAAATGATGAGTACTACAAATCAAATCAGTGTTATGATTTGAGTGTTTGGTTTGAAAGTGGAGAATGGTACGATAACAGAGTGTGTTACGAATGTGGTTTTCAAGGACATATTGCTGTTAACTGCCAGAGTAAGAGTTTTGAAACAAGAAGATGCTATGAATGTCAAATCAAAGGTCATATTGCCAAATATTGCCTAATGAGATCAAAGAGAAGATCGAGGGCTGAATCTCATAAAATGGTGAAGAACTCAGTCAAAATTGAAGAAAAGCCCAAAGAACAGAAAGTGAAAGAACAGAAAGTGAAATTATCACAAGGGCAGAAAGATAGACTGAGAAAGAAAAGAAAGAAAGCAAGGGAGTATCTTGAAAAGATTTTGTCCTCGGATACTATCATGGATTCAGATACTAGTTCTGGTGAATCGTCTTGCTCTCCAAAGAATATGATCATTCAAGTAAAACGAATTCATCAGATACAAATCTGAGGACAAAAGAGAGGATAAAGAAAGAAAAACTGACTAATCAAACTGATAAAAAATCAAAGAAAGTTAAATTTTCAGATAAAATCTTTATCAAAGTTTTTGAGTATAAAAGTAACTGTGAAAGGTCATTCATGTCACAGGTTGATGAATTTGGAAAACCTAAATCCTGTGTGGATTGGGTTCCAATAAAGGCTGGCTATGAATTTGTTTCTTTGGAAACAAAGGAGCCACTTTCTGGCGATGAATTTGTTTCTTCAGAAGCAAAGGAGCCATATTTTGGCGATGAATCTGATTCGTCAAAGTCAGAGGAGCCACCAGTTGAACTAAAAAGAGAAATGTCAGTACCGTAAATGGATGATGTCAACTTTCCACCATTGCGGACTGCAAATTCGAAATCACCCAAGGACCGTCAGGCTTGGGTGAATCTCTTTAAATGAAAAACCTGACTTGCCGGAACTCCCAGGTTGGTAACTGGGGAGTAGGAATCGGTGTCTTTCTTGAGAAATGTTTAATCAAGGACATTAAGTTGCACTTGATTTAACTTTCGTACAAGTGGATGAAAGAACAAGGTGATGAATGAACCACGTGTGTGTGAATTCAACAAAACTAATTTTTCTGGAAAAACCATTTTGATTAAAACAAACTTAAGTGTTTTGAAATCATAATGGGAAAATAGTTTGTTGTCAGGGGGAGTTCTGATTGTTTATGCCAAGTGGATGGCGAATTGAAGTAATTCACATCGTGTTGTCATGTTATTTGTACAGTTTATTGCTTTCATTTTTCAAATTTTCCCAGAAAATCAAAATTGAAACATATTTTGATTTTAGGGGGAGTAAGAAAATTTAGAAATTTTGAAAATTTGAAAAATACAAAAACATGATAAAATCTAACAGGTCAAAAACATCGAAAAATTGAAAAAGAGTTTTGTTGTGAAAAAGAGGAAATGATAGTACATCAGTGGATAATCACAGCATGCTAAAGAATTGGAAAGTTAAAATGTGATAAACTGTCTCACTGATGATATGCCAGTAGGTTTTTACACGCTTAGTAGATTGTATTCGAGATATAAACTTAAATTTCAAACTTACTTATTTCATGGGGAACATCTCTCGGATATATAAGTAACCCATGAAATCTTGTTTGAAGGGCTTTCTATTTCTGACATACTAGGTCTTTGTGCGTGGTGATATCTGGGGTATTATACTTGGACTTCTGATTTTGCGGGAGCAATAGCCTAGTCTTCGTATAATACTTTGCATTGCTTTAATCTTAAAGCTCGCCCTCAGCATAAAAATGATGAAACATTGAAAAATGCTAATCATGTGCTGTAGTAAATAAAAGATTCTCTAAAGGGAACCCACCGAAAAGCGAACCATCATCTCTCTGATTTTGCGAAAGCAATAGCCTGAGCTCTCATGGTCTCGCATTTAACCCCATACAGATATCACTAGTGTACCTTCACCTGTAAGACTGAATATAGGAGTCTGGATACGGGAGTATATTCTGAGGTGGGACACATGAATAAGTTTAAGTTCTTAAAACATTAATCTCGTATCTCAAAACAGTTGAACTTTGTGTGTAAATTTAAGTGGATCAGTATACTGACAATCTAAGTGAATCGTTTAAAACTTAAAATGTTTAAAGCTTAACGGTGTTAGTGATTTGTCTCATAAAATGATATGATCCTCTTACGCAAACTCACAAAAATATTGTTTGTAAATATTTCTTGTATTTCTTTAATAATAAAATCCAAAAAGATTTTCAGTGTGTTTTAGCATAAATTTTGAAAATTCAAAAAGATTTTCGATAACTGATGTTGGAGAGCTAATTTTCAAAATTCCAAGTGCTAAACATGATGAACAGGTTTGGGAGTTTGTTTGAAATGAGAAAAGATTTCGAAATAAAAATGTCAAATTTGAATGTTTTTTCTACAAGTAGTCATCAGAGATTATAAATGTTAAATCATTTTGAGATTGTTTGTACAAGTGGTTAATCAGGAATTCTAAATTTGTTAAATCTTGTCTATTGAGAATCTTATTGTTAGGTAGAGATTTGTGCAGGTCCCCGTGTTTAAACCTAAGCTGGATGAGAGCCAGGTCACGAGCTTGGAATAAGAGCTAAGTCAGATTGCGATCCCGGAACAATTTAAGGGGGAGTCTACTAGCAAAGGGGAGTCTGTAGATGCAAGAGTCAGATTTGAATCCTAAGGATCACGCAAGTTGCTGATGCTGAAGAACTTAAGGAATCAAGAGATCTGATCAAGAGAAGATAGAGTCAGGTTGAGATTCTGGAGAAAAAGAGAAAAGATTGAAGGATGCTTTACACTGTCAGATACTTTGGAGAGAGCACATAGACTGATAAAGATTGAAGACTCGACTTTCTGAAGATTTGTACTGAAGACTCGTCGACATCCAAAGGGGAGTCTGTTGGTGCATATGTCTGTCGACTTCATCTTGTATCGAGTCTTGTATTAGATTAGAAAGATCAGGGCACAAAATACGAGAAAAGTATGATTGTAACCATTTCGCACGAAATGAGTCTTGCCCGTTTCACACGGAATGAGCTGCCTATATATACCTGTCCTGTTCATTTTGTATGTAACTTTTTGATTCCGGTACCGACGTGCTGCCGAAGTGTCTCCAGGCTGTAAAACGCTGTTTTATCAATAAACAAGACAATTAGAGTGAATATCAAGCTGTAATCAAGTCTGTATCATTGAATTCCGCCTTTGATATGGATTGAACTCTTCTGAAAGACTCGTTTAGATCGATTCTCGATCCTACAGACCCTGAACGGGATGGACATCTTCAATGGTTTCTCCGCATAGTATCCGTTGATGCGTAGCCATATGTCGAATACAAAATTTATATGACATATGACTTCTGTTCTACCTTTCTCCAAAGTTCCACTCTCCAATAGACTACACACGTAGACATATGTAAGATAAGCACTGTTAAAAAAGTTTTCAACATATGGTGGCGTATATACTATAAAACATGCATACCACATTTTATTAAATGACGAATGACTATACATTTTTTAAGGTTTAATTAAAAATAAACTATACCAAAACGGAACATCTTTTAAATAACAAATAAAAGGGAACATCTTTTAAATAACAAATAAATAACAATCGAGCACACATATTTACATGTAAGTTGCACTCGAACCATGCAATGAAAACTATTTCCTAAACTTAAATAGACATAAATGCTTACACTAACTACTAATATATTCAGTAAATTTATGATGTGGCACACAACTGTTGAGATTTTTGAAAATCATTTTACCAAAAGTTAAAACTGAGTTAAATAGCAACAACACAACAAATAGTATAGCTTACATCATGAGTCATGACATATTCTATAAATATGGCATGCGTCCATTCAAATATTTGTTCAGTTTTAACATTTTGTCAATATAATTACTTCATCAACCATTCAACCAAAACTAAAAGTCAAAATAAAAGAGGACCGGTAAACAGTTACTCCATAATTGTTTATGTTGAGTCAGCATTCTCGGGTTGTTGTTTCGCATCTTCTCCACTTGCTGATTTGCTTATCCTTATTGCAATATTTTTCTACAGAGATGGAGAATTCTAAGGTCTCATGCTTCCAATTCGTAAAGTTTCATTAACCTGTACATAGTGAATTAGGTATTTAATTTGGTTAAATAATTTTGCGTAGCCACATAAATGTTTTTAGACTAAAAACAATAAAATTCTCCGTATACATTCTCCTTAGCGGCATAAATCTTTTCCTTAAGATTCTCATAAACTTGCTTTGAATAAATTATGTGAGTTCAGTCCCGAAACAAACTTATCACCAGAACATGTAGCAGAAATAAGAATCTCATGTATTATACCTTTAAAGTGACAAAATTGGTGGCTTGAGCGGTTTGGGTTACAGGTAACACTTAATAAAGGCCGTAACAAGTTAGGTCAGGCCAGTTTGCAATATCGAAAACAATGTTTTTTAAAATAAAAAATAAATATAGTAACCAAGTGATCTATAATGCACAAAGTATAGAACTATATATAACAAAAGTGAAGCATTTACCTCTTCGGGAGCACCTTTGCTTGTTATATGCCAATGACCACGCTCATCGATGTATGTTAAAGCAGTCCTTTTGTCAACCAAATTAAACAAAAAAAATGGACCTCCCTAATTCCAACTTGTGCCTACATATTCATTCAAATACGATTAATAAAGTTAAAATTGATTTGATAACGATCTATTTTTTATATAAAATTTAGGGTCAGCAAAGGTTCCAACAATGGCAGCATCAATAGCATCCTGGTTTTAGATCCTAGAAGCCCTAGAACCATAAAGCAAAACCTGATCCTTATCAACACCCTTGGAAAAAACCTCGATCAAATTTTATCAACATAAAACTTGTTAAGAGACAGTGTTATGGTTTTTATCACTGCAGAGTACATCCATTCCCGCCATTTCTTTAATTGCAGCCATTCTCTTAGTGATAGCTCCTTGTTGGGAAAGCCGATGAGATCCTATAGCCATGGTGACAGAAAGAACAATCGACATAACAATCGGAATTCCACCAATAAGCAAGACCAACAGATAAGTAAAGGATAGTTTTACACTTACAAAGGTTATTCCCATGGTTTGTACATTATGCTCCAACAGTTGCATCATGCTATTCATTGAACACAGTTCATAATTCCAAAGTTTGATAAAAAATTTCAATAATGTCACGCGCTAAACAATGAAAGTATATACCTGGCTGGAACCATAGCAGCCTTAGCCTGTTAAAAATAATAATTTAAATACCCCTTTGTTTCATCATCATATACAGAAGATAACCACAAATATCATTACCAGCTGCATCACCATTTTACAATTATGTATGTTTCACACAAGCTAATAATGGTTTAGAAGCATACATTTTCATCAAGAAAATTAAATATTTTACCTTTTTATTTTTCGACACTGATGTGGTAGCAAGTGATGGCTCTGGAATGAAATGAGCGATATAGGCAAAGAAAAGCACACCTCCGAAGAACTGCATAATATATCGGAATTTTTACAGAATATACAAATGACATTTAGAAGGGTATACTTGTAATTTAGAAAGTACAAGCTCACCCAAAGATCTGCAGGAGGGACCGACCATCTTTTTTTCCAAACATTAACTCTTCCATTTCTTTAACTTTGACAAAAAAATGTTTATACTCGATTAAAAACACCCATACCAAGAATACGCTAAAGGTTCACATGGTTTCGATAGATAACAAATCATCAAATTCATTATATTTTAATTCTCTATACCAATCTGTCACACCCTCAAAATTTCCACATGCGGAGTATTACCGCGAGGCGTGCGACTGCCCAGGATCCAGCCACTAATTATTTTGAACCGTTTACGAAATGTGTAAATTATTCCAAATGACACGATTGGTGATTTAGTTTAAAAGTTTTCAAAATGTACTTTATGTTTGCAGTGAAAATGTAAAATAAACTTATCACTGTTAGAAACCACAATGTAAACAAATGTACAAAACGTACCACTTTCCAAACCACACACACTCCATCCGTTTGCAACGTCCGTCCACAACTGTACCTGTAGATCTACAAAGCATGCAGTAGGGTGTCAACATAAAGTTGGCGAGTTCACAGTTGTTTAGTGTTGTTCCAAAAACATAAGTTTGTTAAATTACTCTGTTCTTATAAAACATGTCATGGGAAGCTACCCCACCTTTTCAAGCTACTAAATCCGTTACCATACCGACTACTAACTGTAGTTATGTTTAGTGCCCCGCGTCAATGTCTATCGTCATTGACTAGTGCCCAAGTATATTAGTCCACGCCCGTCCTCTGCGGCACGGTGTAAGGCTTGTTAGACCTAATAGCGCTATTCAACTAATAACCCGTTCGCCATTGGCCCGACGATTAATCGGTGTAAAATGTGTAGGGACTTTTAGATAGAGTTTCCGTCTAGTACGCTTAAGACATGTAGTATAATAGTAAATTAATATGTTGTCCCACCCAAGGGGAACAAGGTTTCCCGTATTCTACCCAAGGAGAATTAGTAATGGCATCCCACACAAGGAGATAGTTGTTGTTTATTCCGTTCCCAAACCATAGGGAATACATGCTTTTATAAAAAGTGTGAACTCACCTTAGTTTAGCTCGGCAGATAAAAGTCACTTGAGCTAATTTGGTCAACCACGTCCTATTATAGTTACCATACAAGTCAGGTTCGCATTCAGGTAATACACGTATTGTTCTACATGTATTCTATCAAGTTGCATACAAGCAAGGTTGTCACATAACACGTATAGCATAACAGTCACAACCTACGTTCACATCAAAAGCCCAAAGTATACGATGTAAGTGTACGACTTCGTGGGTGTGCAACCCACATTAAATGGGTGGCCCAACAGTCCATGGCCCAAGTGTGCGGTTCCTGTGTTCATGTGGGTGGCCCATTATCCTTAACAGTTGAGTGTGCGGCCCACTATGGTGTGCAACCCACACAACGGAGTGCGGCCTCACCATAGTGTGCAGTCATGCATTCAAGAGTTGTCACAACTACGTTACCGTGTAGTTTCAGGCACATATCCGTAATATAGACTACAACACGTGATACACCATTTCTACAATCATCAAGCATGTACCAGTACCAAATATAGCAGATTCGACACTTAATAAACTTACAAACATGCATCATTCAATTTACTAAAAATGAGATGTTTTGGGGTGTCCGTTTAGCGTAATTACAAGATTTTAAAAATTACGACCTTTTTATGTGACGTGCCCCTCGCAGGGGTTGGTTTTGTGTTAAATGTTTAGAGTTTAATTCTTTACCAAAAATTTATAAAAATTCAATTACTAAGCTGCAATCAGATTCGTCACTTTCTAACTGTAGCTCATGGAAAAATTCATTTAAAAATCCTCGGTTATCCGATTGACGAAATTTAAGTTGAAGATTTGCACAGACACTTAGGACCATATATAGCATAAATTTCGTGGTCTAACTCCAAGTATTCATCAAGTTATGACTTAAAAAATAACACGTAAAATCAGCAGAAAAACGCAGCTTCAGTTGCTGAAACGAAATAATTTATTTAAAATAGAAAACGATGTCCAAAAATCATGATTCCAGCACCATTAGAAGCATATTTCAAAATAACACGTTATACACTTAAGAAAACCCAATTTTCATTATATTATGAGCCGGTTACAGCTGATTAAAGTCGGTTGTAACTGTCGGGCAGAACATGTTTTCGTTACTCGATCTTCCCAACCGAGTAACTAATGCGCCCAACGACTCATAACGTTTAAATATAGCTGATTATAGTCGCCATACGTCATCTATGCCTTTAAATCAACAAGTTTTAATTTCACAATCACTCAAGATTCATCTCGTACCCAAACACTAGCAACTAAATGAGTCCATCATTAATCCAAACTTTATATACACTCGATTTTAATCAACAAAGCATACAAGTATTCTCCTAACCACTAGGGATCAATCAAACAGAGGAAACGCAGCCATGTAATATCAGAAAATATAATCAAAGCATAACATAACACTAACCGAAAGGAGATTAGAGAGTGGGAGAGCTCGAACGAGAGAGTGAGCACCGAAAGAGAGGGAAATCGCGATGGGGGGTGGTCTCCTCTGCTGCCGTAAATCACCAAGGAAGAAAAGGAGTAGGGTTTTCTCTAGGGTTGGGGTAGTTATGAAGAACATGCAACAATATACGTAACATAACGGGGTTCCTTGTTGGGGGCGGTTTAGGAGGTGTAAGTGGGCCGTAAGTAATGGATGTTAGGCTAGCCTCTTGAGTCTCAAACAACACAAAGCATTCAACAATTATGGACGATGGCACTTTATGTACATACGTGAAACTTTAGTGGTTATTTAATTCCACTAGATTCCATCCGATCTTTTTAATTCAAGTTGCTGGCCAGATTAATTCCTTTCACAACTATTATCCATATATGTCTAATTTAATTATTGGCTACCCAAGTTCAAACATATTAATTAGTAATGGTGAGGGGTGGTGATTTGGGCAACAAATCAACGTTTGATTATTGTTTTAT
This sequence comes from Helianthus tuberosus, assembly GCA_030545235.1. NCBI lineage: Eukaryota > Viridiplantae > Streptophyta > Magnoliopsida > Asterales > Asteraceae > Helianthus > Helianthus tuberosus. Next base: position 67,787,310 of record CM060360.1, read on the forward strand.
TTTTATTATACTTAATCAACTAATATAAATGTTTAGGATTTGCTGTGGTTCAGACCTTATGAGTTTCGAGTTACACGAATAGGTTGGTTCGACAAGCGAGACATGAGCTTTAGTTCAAACGATTCAGGTCGGTTCAACACGATATGGATTTGGTTTCGACTACACGTTTGCACACTACAAATTAAATAAGTATAAATTTAATTCGTCGAATAAGATAAGTATATAATTAATTTGTAAAAGCGACACGAACGGTTTTTTTTACCTCAAAGTTAAGGGTTGTCACATCATCCCTAAGTTGAAAGAAATTTCGTCCCGAAATTTTCAAATAGTCGCCGAAGAAGCTTGTGCGGTTGAGTGTTTTCACGGGGTGTCATATCATCCCCCAGTTGGTTTGGAATTTCATCCCGAAATTCAGTTGCAACTTCAGCACTTGATGCATTATTTTTGAACAATTAGGTATACTTGCGCATCATCTGATCTTCTCATTCCCAGGTAAACTCTGGACCACAACGTGAGTTCCAACGAACTCGAACTATAGGAATCTTGCTACGCTTGAGTGTTTTGATTTCCCGATCCATGATCTCCACCGATTCCTCGACAAAACGTAAGCTGGTCATCGATCGTGAGTTCCTTGAAAGGAACAATGAGAGTCTCATCTGATAGACATTTCTTCAGATTCGCTACATGGAAGACGTTGTGCAAACCACTGAGCTCTTCCGGTCGGTTCAGTCTATACGCCACTGTATCGACTTTCTTAGTGATTTCAAAGGGTCCGACATAATGCAGATTAAGCTTGCCCCGTTTGCCGAAACGAACCACACCTTTTCAAGGTGAGACTTTCAGCAAAACTCGGTCTCCAACCTGAAATGCCAATGGTTTCCTACGCTTATCAGCGTAGCTCTTCTGACGGTTACGAGCTGCCGCCATTCGTTGTCTGATTTAGGCAATTTTCTCTATTGTGTCTATTACGAGTTCTGGGCCAGTGATTTGGTTGCTGCCAATTTCAGCCCAGCATGAAGGTGATTGGCATTTCCGTTCGTACAACGCCTCGAACGGAGCAGCCTGAATGCTGGTATGGTAGCTATTGTTGTATGAGAACTCAACCAAAGGCAGGTGCCTCTCCCAGCCGTTACCAAAATCAATAACACATGCTCACAACATGTCTTCATGGGTTTAGATGGTGCGTTCAGTTTGACCATCCATTTACCGGTGATAAGCATTGCTCATGTCTAGACGCGAGCCAAAAGATGTGTGCATCACTTGCCACAATTCAGATGCAAAACGCGGGTCACGATCAGAGATGATGGAAGTTGGCACTCAGTGCCTAGTAACTACTTCCTTTAAATAGATATATGCGAGTGTCGAAAACTTCTCGGTTTCCTTAATCGCTAGGAAGTGCGCAGATTTAGTCAGTCGATCTACGATCACCCAGATGGTGTTGTTCCCTCATTGTGATTTGGGTAACCCAGTGGCGAAATCCATGGAAATTTGCTCCCATTTCCACGTTGGTATCTCTGGTTGTTGTAGTAATCCTGATGGCTTTTGGTATTCGATCTTGACCCTAGCACAGGTCAAGCATTTGCTAACATAGGTCGCTATGATAGCTTTCATGTGAGGCCACCAATACAATGTCTTGAGATCATGGTACATCTTGTCTGAACTAGGGTGTATCGAGTAGCGATCACTAAATTCATCAATGCCCCAGACAGGATAGGATAGGATAGAAGCACCTCCTAGCTTACCTTTTAATTATTGGACTTGCGAATTCCTGAGCATCTTTCGAGTTAAAGCTGTGAGGGATTGTGTATTCGATCGAGAAAAGCGGGCTTTGTGACGTTAAAAGTCGTACGTTGAAAACTTAACGTGAGGTTGTTTGTGTTGTAGAAGTTCCAGGGTAAGGCGTAGATGTCGATCGAATTCCTACTGATTCTTGGAGTAGATTTGGATGTCATCGAAGAAAACAAGTGACAAACCTGTCAAGGCAGGGTAAATTCAAATGTCGTGACTGGGAACTTGTATTGGTCGTATTGAGTTCTAAGGACAGTGGCTTGTGATATCTTCATATCTGTGGTTCTATGGCTCATTACTCCTCAGGTAACGTTCATAGAGAGTAACTCATCCAAGTGAGGGTTCGCACAAAATGTCGTTGGGATAAGAATCATAGAATTCGAGAAGTATATCATGAATAGATGTGAAAACATACAAAAAAGGTAGTCGCAATCAGTGCGTAAACATTTAAGGATCGGTAGTAAGGGTTTACCTGATATCGAGGATATAGCTGGTCGTACGCAAGTTGTATGAGGTTAAAATAAAGAATGTAGGTTGTCGATAAGAAGTGTTATGTCGATGTAATTGACATAACAAGAACTAACTAGAGAAGGAAGGTCGTCATACGGGTTTGAGGGGTTAAGGTTCACTGAAATGTCCGACAGGATGTTTTTGAGCGGGATCATGTACGAAAGGGAAGTAGTTCATCTTGATTCATGATCTCTAAATGAGTTTGTGATTCTCCAACCAGTAAGTAACCAATTTCGGATGGACTATCTAGGTCGTGCAGATAAGTCCGAAGTAGTGCTTGTGTCGTCGAGGAGTTTCAATCTAAGAATGTGAAAACATGTTTGAAAGGGTATGATCGAATCAACAAGTCACTAATTTCGAGGTTCAAGAGGTTTATCAACCGGGAGTCGAGCTTGCCGAATCCCCTAAACTAGAGAGAAAACTTATTAGGGTTTCTATATGAAGAAGTAAGGACATCATGGTATCGCGATAAAGGAATGATAAACTTACCCAAGTTAGTAACAGAATTAAGGTATCGCCTTAAACAATAAACATTGGTTTGTACGAAAGCTAGCGATAAGATTTACACAACCAGAAAAGTTATCATGGGATGACGGTTCTTTCAATAGAGTAAACGTTTAGATCATTGTGCTCATTTGTGAGTTGACTAATCCGTGTCTTCATCCTCATATATTCTCTAAACCCGTTGATTTATAAGGACGATATCACTTTGTTGAGTTGAGGTATGCGGAGGTGTAAGGTTAGGTTCGACTACGAATTAACCACGTAACAGGGAATTTGGAGAAACAGCTTCGTGATCGATGGGAATGCGATGTGAGTGTTAGCACTGCCATGAAAAGTATACACCGCGTACGCTTCTCGTAAACAAGGCATGCAAATAGGAATCTAAGGAGTGCATACCTACTAGGACATTTCCAGACAATTGTTAAGAATCCAGATCATCAGTTGGATGAGAGAACGAGCCTCACCACTTGAGTTGGGACAAGTATTGCGTGAATAAAAAGGATGTGAATGACGTCGTCGATCCTTATAATCCCTGTTAATTGCTTCACATCCTACTCTTAGTTTTGTGTGTGTCGTAAACCACTTCGCATTTCGAGCGCTAATGTCTATAGTTGCTTCGTATATGGGACCAAGTTGTCGTGCTACCGCGCCTTAACAGTTGTTCCTCTAATAGCACGTGATATAGGAACGGATCTCCTTCGTCGTTTCGCTCTCGTGACTTCCTTCTAGGATCCGTAGCAGGGTCCTAAATGTCCATAGCGTCGGTTCGTCCTTGTCCTGTGATGAGTTCGGAAAAGGTGTGGACGAGGGTTATGAACAACTGGTTTTTCATACATTACGTGTTGTGATGTTAAATCAAGGTTAGGAGAATTCGTGCTTCCCTATGATATATCATGTTGGTAATCTTTGTTTACGTATGAGTTACAGTGTTAAATACTAAATATACACATGTATACACATCTATACATATACCATACACATAGTACAATTACCATGTAAGCAGCTGAGTCTTGCGAACCTTGCAAATCTGGAGTGTGATGTTGTGGTTTCTTCTTGAAGAACGGTTATAGTCTAGTTTCCAAATAAAAATATTTTATTTCTCTACCAAATATTTTATATTTTAAACCTAGTTCACTATAACCAATGGCTCTGATACCAATATGTCACACCCTCAAAATTTCCACATGTGGAGTATTACCGCGAGGCGTGCGACTGCCCATGATCCAGCCACTAATTATTTTGAACCGTTTACGAAATGTGTAAATTATTCCAAATGATACGATTGGTGATTTAGTTTAAAAGTTTTAAAAATGTACTTTATGTTTGCAGCGGAAATGTAAAATAAACTTATCACTATTAGAAACCACAAAAGTTGAGAACTGAAAAACTTGTAAGCCTTTAAGAGACTCCTTTGAAAACAGGTATGAAAAGCATTTACGAACATATCAAATTAATGTTTTACAAGGACGTTAAAGCATGTGAGGACATTGGGAGCACTCAAAATGAGTAGACTTATACCCTCGTCGATTCCCTCGGCTATGTCGAATTCTCCCTTCGACTACGTCAATTCACCTTGACTCCGTCAATTTACCTTGACCATGTCAATTCACCTTGACCATTGTCGATTTACCTCGACTGGGACACCGAAGCACTCAAGTGGTCACATAAGTACCATGAGTGGGCTTCGGCCGTACCCGTTAGATCTAACATTCGTCCCTAATTAAGAATTAATGGCATTTCAAATTCAATCTATGCTCACATGATCTAATTAACTCATTTCATACCGTTTAAACATTCGTAACATGTATTCCACCCCCGAGAGTTATAAAACCAAAAACAGTTTAAGAGAAAAGGGGGACATGAACTCATAGTTTTGCGTTCTTCAATCCGACGTAACTCACGCTGCTACTAGTGTGCACGACTACCTACAACGTACTACGGTCTATTAGCCGAGCGGGTCGTGCCTTGACTTTGTATTAATTAGTGTCTTTGAGTTACGTATCTTTGTGTCCTTAATATTATTCCAAGTTATATAATTATTTGTTAAAATAATAAATATTTTAACTTAAATTATATTTATTAAATTTTGGAATAATTGTTGAAACAATTATTTTGACTTAATGCTTTCCAAGTATTTATACTTGTATTTTCTTCCCAAGGATGGGTGTATCTTTCACTTGTATATTTTTGCCATGTATTAGGGTCGTATTCCGGTGTGTATTTATACGTATGAGAATACGTATTTTTTTATTGTATTCATTAAGTATTCTTATACTTAATTTTGTATTAACTTTTCCGGAATATTTTCTTTAATAAAAGTTCACCAATATATATTCCCAAAACATATATTTTAAGAAATATTACTTAGAAAAATTATTTATAATTTTTCTTTTGGCAGAAATACTTGTATTCTCCCGTGAGTTTCAAAAATAATATATTTTCATGTCTATCTTGGAAAATATATAGACTCATTTTTCTCCAAAAATGATGTTCTTCATATTTATTTGAGAAAATGTATCTTTCAACTCAAAATATTGTATTTCGTGTTTGTGTAAGAAAATATATATTTCTTAAAAATAATATATCTTCTAAAAACTTCAAGAAAAATATATTCATTCTTGCCAAAAATAATATATTTTCCCTTGTCAAAATATGGTATATTCTTGTAGTAATTGTAAAAAAAATCATATTTTCGTTTCCTTGTGTCCAAAATATTATCTACCAAAATATACTTGTAAATTAAATTCCAGAATATTTTCGTAAGTTATGTTCCTGGTTCGGTTTCACCAATATTTTGTGTACAACTTGTGTATTTATTCCTTGGAATTTTGGTAATATTTTGGATTGTAATTCTTGGTATTTTGGTGAGTTATATTATTTCAAGCCCTAAAATAATGTTACTAATACACATAATATACAAGTAATTACACAAATTGTGCCATCTAAATATATATATCCATAAATATATACTTAGTCACTTTTATTTATAAAAAACAACCTCCAACGTTTGTAATTTTTGTAGCAAAAATTATGGCAAATTTTATATGAAAAATCATGGTTAAAATTTTACTTACAAACACTTGTTTAAAAATATTTTTCTAAGTGTTTAAATTCTACAAAAATTTTGCCATAGTTTCCCCTTAAAAATGGAGGTTTCCGTGCTTTCAAAGCATATCATTTTCTTTTAAAACCATCATCAATCATCAACAACATAAACAAGACTTACCATATGCTTTAAATACACAATTTACACTTTGTCATGAACTTGAAATTTCGTAAAAAGTTGTAGTAACTTAGTATGCTATTTAGTAGGTTAAGTTACCCTTAAAAACATAGTTTATAGTTTATGAAACTCATTCTTGAAGATTTTAGTCCTTCACAACTTGTATGAAGATTTTCTAAAAATATTTCTTCTTGTATTTTTCTTGTTAACAATATGTTTCTAACTTTGATTTAACACTTAAAACATGTTTACTTCCTTTAAACACCATGATCATGTTAAATCTTGTAGTAAACTTTGGTTTCTTGAAAATATTATTCTTGAAATCTTTTATTTTCAAGACTTATAACTTGTAGAAATAATCATCATGCACTAAAACAAGTTTATTTTCAAGTTCATGATTTACATAAAGGATGATCATTACAAATTTCTCAAGATCTATCCTTACACTTGCTAGATCATGTGTTTAATCATCATCTAGCAAGGTTCTTATGATGATCAACATCATAAACACAGGAAATCAACATTCAAGTATACTACATACACTTAAAACAACTTGATCTTCATGTTTTAGAGCTTTATGTTCATGTTTATGCTTATGTTTCTTCATGATCTTTATGTTTAACAACTTATATCATCTTTTAACCAACATAATATGAAGTAAAATGAGATCACAAGAGTCTTACTACTAGCACAAGGCTAGGGATGATCAAGAGAAGAAATGAGGTGGATAAAAGCACTAGAGAGAGGTCCTTCCAATTCCGTTGCTTGCAACCTTCTTAGATAGGCTCCATACACCATAGAACAAGCTTGGAAGTGTTGTATGTTGGATGAAAATGAAAGTATGGGTGCTAGGGGGTGTGGCCGTGAGCTATGGAGGAAGGGGAGAAGTGTTTTGTTGGTTGAAGATGATGAATGATAAATGTATTATTTTAGTGGTTTTTATAAAATTCTAGTGGCATATGGCATCTTATGTTGGAATATACTCCAACAAAATCTTATAAAATATAAGAAAGAAATCAAGGGTGTGACCCATGTCCCCTAACCGGCCATCAAATGGGGGGGGGGGTAAAGTGTAACATTTAATGGTTAGTTACTTGATTTAGTTGGAAAGTAACGGTGCTAGTTAGGTATTTTATGTATTTAATGTTTATTAGATGTAATATGATGTTCGGTGACCATAACTAGCTTCGTAACATAAAAACAGTGCTTCTAGTAAAAGTTTGATGTTTCGGGTAATGTCCGGTTGTTCGGTTCGTTACTGTTCGTTAAAGTGCTAAATTGCGCAGTTTAGTGTGCTTTATGTTGTATTTTATGACAGTTTCGGTTCCCGGCATTTAGGAAAGTATTCTGGACCATTAAACCACTTTTCTGCGTTATATTTAGATGTTAATTTGCTGTAAATTGCTGAATTTGTCTATTTACTGCAGAATTTTGCAGTTCTAGTGTGTTTCTGGCACTTTCCGGTACCTATGTCATCACTAGGAAGGCAGTTCTGTAATCCCTACGTTCCTACACACTATACTAGTGTATCACTTGGTCCTGGGGCTTATCTTGTGTCTTAACATCATGTCTGTCTAAGTACTGAACTCCCGTCGGTACTTCTAGTTTGTCTGATAATTGAGCCAACACTGTTCTGTGCATTAATAGAACTATATTTTGTTGCATGTAGTAATGATAAAAGTCTTGCAACATGAAATGCCATTGTCAGTATATAACAGAAATCAGAAATTCATTCGTCTTATAAACTAGATCATGCACAGTCATTAAAGCACATATTACTGTCTAATTATTGTACAGAATGTACGGAAAAGTGCCAGTTGTCATATTCTCCCCCCGTTAAAAGAATTTCGTCCCGAAATTCAAGCGATACCATCGGTCTCTGGGGAGTTATGAACCAAATGTGGTCACTTAGGCTTAATTTGGTCTTCATGTTCCCAAGTAAACTCTGGGTCATGATATGAATTCCAACGAACTCTAACAAATCAATTACGACTTCTCCGGGTCTTGCGGACTCCCAGTCTGCAACCTTAACAGGTTCTTTAATAAATTGGAGTTTGTCGTTGACGTGAATTCTGTTTGCGGGAATAACGACTATTCCCAGAGTCAGGCTCTTCTAAAGACCAGACACGTGGAATGTGTCGTGATCACTATTGATCTTCTCTGGGAGTTTCAGTTTGTGAGCAATGGTCCCTGATCCTTTCCAGGATCTCGAAAGGTCTAATATACCGTGGGTCCAACCTCCCACGCTTTCCAAATCATATCACGCCTTCCCAAGGCGAGTCCCTCATTAAAACCATACTTCTTATCTCAAAGTCCAACGGTTTCCGCCGCTCGTCGGCGTAGCCTTTCCGTATACCGCGTGCTGTCTTGATATGATCACATATCTAAACGATCTTTCCTATAGTTTTCCTGAACCAATTTGGGCCAGTAAATCATTTACCTCCGGTCTCCGCCCAACACGAAGGGGGAGCCGATACTTACGTTCATATAAAGCTTCGCACGAAGCGGCCTAAACAGCAGTGTGATATCTAATATTGTAGGAAAACGCCACTAAAGAAAAGTGAGTATTCCAACTTTTCATCAAAGTTCATCACCCAAGCACGTAGCATGTCTACCAAAGTCTGTATCGTTCCTTTGCTCTAGCCGTCCGTCTGAGGGTGAAATGTAGTACTAAGGTCCAATCGTGACCCTAACGCTTACTGAAACGTCTGCCATATCCTTGGTACAGAACGACCATCTCGGTTGGACAAAATGGAATCAGGCACTCCATGATGTGCCACAATCTTTCTAGGCTAAAAATCTACTAATTCCCTTTTGCTGTCTTCCTCATTGTTTGGTAGGAAATATACAGTCTTGGTGTGTCGGTCAATAATCACCCAATTCATATCGTGACCTTTTTGGGTTCTTGGTAGCTAGTAGCGAAATCCATTCAGATTCGTTCCCACTTCCATATGGGAATCTCAGGCTGTTGCAGTAGCCCTGATGGTTTCTTGTATTCCGTCTTAATTTTGACACAAGTAAGGCAGTCACCCACATATGTAGCTATATCAGCTTCCATCTTGGGCCACTCATACTAATCCTTCAAGTCTTGGTACATCTTGTCGGCTTCTAGGATGGACCGAGTACCTTGACCTATGAGCCTTGTCCTAAAACATGCGTACATAAATGTCGCGAAACGATACCCAAAGTCGTTCCATGGAATACAAGGTTCCGTCTTCCTTAGGCAATAATTGCACTTCCATTCATGAAACACTTCAGCTTGAAGGTTTGCTGATTTGAGCGTCTCTTGCTCAGTTTCACGAATCCAAGTGACGAGATTTGTCTGTATGATCATCTCTAAGGCTCACGCCCTTAGAGGCTTTGCATGATCCTTGCGGCTCAAGGCGTCTGCTACAACGCTTGCCTTGTCCAGGTGACACTTAATCCTTCAGTCGTAATCATTCGGTAGCTCATTCCATCTAGTTATCTCATGTTTAAGTCTTTCTGATTAACGGTGTGTTGCAAACCTCTATGGTCAGTAAAGATCGTGCACCGTTTTCATACCGGTAATGACGCTATTTTTTTAACGCGTAATTACTGCACCTAGTCCAAGGTCTCTTCTCATGATCCTTTAATCAACGTGACGCGTATGTGATGACGTGGTCTCGTTGCATCGACGCGCAATTGAGATCTTGTCGAAAAGCGCCACAAGGACCGCAATTTTATTGGTACTGTCAGGTGAAGACACGATAGGTATCGACTAGGTTAGGGTTGTTAGCGGTTGAGCAGTCCTTGAAAGGTTTTCTTAGGGGTCGTCTAATACTGCCTATAATCCCCAAAATTCTTAGTTGGATCTTTGGGACTCCTCAGTTCTTGATTGCAGGGTCGACATGAATCTCATTCTTATCCACCATGTATCCTAAAAATCTTACCTCGTGAATCCAAAGTTCGCACTTAGACATCCTAGCACATGACTGTTCTTTCTCTAAGAGTCACAATATAAATTGCATATGTTGCTTATGACCTTCCTTGGTATTTGAGCTTATGAGAATGCAGTCAATAAATATAATCACGATCATATCCAGGTATGGCTTAAACGCCCGATTCATTAGGTCCATGAACACTGCCAGTGCATGTGTTAAGCTAAACAGCATGACAAGGAACTCGTAATGCTCGAAGCGAGTCCTAAATGTCGTTTTAGGGATGCTTTCTTCTTGTACTCGTAGTTGAGGACACCCTGTCCTCAAGTCACTCTTCGAGTAGTAACTAGAACCTTACAATTGGTTCAACAAGTCATCAATCATTGGCAAAGGATACCGGTCCTTGATATCCAATTCTCTAAAGTTGATGCAAAACGGAAACAACCAACTTTCTTCTCGTGTCCTTAACTAAGGACATCGTGTCCTTAATTCCATCTTGGAATAGTAGCTGGGACCTTGTAGTTGGTCGACAAGTCATCAATTCTCGGTAAGGGGTACTGATTCTTGATGGTTAGTCGTCTATCTCCATGTAACTTATGCGTAATACTTTTCCATATTAATTCTTCTGAGTTCCTCTCAGATTAGGCTGTGTACGCGTGTAAAAACTGCCGTCCTACTTCCTAATGAATATCACCGGGGGCTTCCCATGGTGAGAGGCTCGGCCTGGTAGATTTCCTCTGTCTAGCAGCTCTTGCAGTTGCATCGGAGGCTCATGTATCTCGGACGGAGCTAGCTGGTTAGGCATCATCTGTCACTGGTGCCGCTCCTGGCACTAAGTTTATCCTAAACTCCTCTTATCATTGTGGAGGTATTTTTGGCAAGTCTTTAGGAAAGGCTTCTGGAAATTCCTCCATCACGGGGATGCCTTCTGACTTGAGCTCCTTGGTCTCCTTATCGGCAACATGAGTAAGGAAGGCTGTGCAGTCTATTTGGAGGCGCTTTCGTGTCTCTATAACCAATGTGAGACTTCGCCAATTCACCGTCTTATGGGGCCTAGGACCCTCGCAGCTTATTGCTAGAAGGTTGTGTACTATAAGTGTTTCATCGTTCGCAAGAGGGATGCGAATGATTTTCCTTGCAATGAACAATTTTAGCTCTACACTTGGATATCCAATCCATGCTGACTACCATATCATGACTTCCCAAGTCATTGGTAATAGAAGGTTCCTGCCTTCTAAGTTCTGAAAGACAATCTTTACTTATCTCATTCACTTTAATTAACCTTCTATATGCCGATTCTATGGAATACGGGGCGTCTATTCTTCTTGAAACTAGGCCAAACAGTTTCTTAAGTTCTAAGGATACAAGGTTAAAGTTGTTGCCAATATTAATAAAAAATGGATTCGTAGAATTGGTTAATAGGGAGCGTACCCGTAACCGCATTTGGATCCTGGCGTGCTTCACGAGCTCTGATTGTGAAGACCCTTCCTTGCTTGGTTCTTCCTAGGGCAATCTTTCCTAAAGTGCCCTACTTCACCACACCTGTAGCAACCTGGTACTCTACCATTATCTCTTCCGTCTGGATCCTTTGCCCAACAGGCATCCTTGCTGTGCCCTTCCTTTCCACACCTTCCACACTTAGGCCTCAGACATCGACCTTCATGGTAAAAATTGCATTCCTCGCATCTCGGCTTATTCCCCAAGTAAACCTTACCACCGGCTTTATTGGCAGCTCCATAAGCTTTCCTGCCACGAGGGGGGTTCACTTCCCTTCTTTTGTTTCTTTTAGAGCTTCCATAGCTGACTTGGGTGCCTATCTTTAGGTTCGAAGACTTCCTTTTCTTATTGCCCAAAGACTCCACATGAGTCTCTTTCTTGTTTGTCTCAGATTCTTGAAAGTTTCCCATATGAAGAGCTTCTTCAGTAAGCGTAACACTCAAATCGATATCCTCTGTGATGGTTGGAGGCTTTGAGGCAGTAACCATGCTCAGGATTTGAGGTGTAAGTCCACAAATGAATCCCTGAATCCTCTTGAATTCCGGCTGGACTAAGTAGGGAACGACCCTAGACAAGTCGTGAAAGCGTTGGACGTACTCAGAGATCTTTGGCCCGTCCATTTTCAAATTCCAGAACTCAGTCTCAAGCTTCTGGATTTCGGCCCTTGAACAGTATTTCTTCTCCATCAATTTCTTGAGGTCATCCCAGCTCAGTACATAAGCAACATCTTCACAAAGGGTCTGAACCTGAAGGTTCCACCAGGAGAGTGCGCCATCCAAAAACAACCCTGAGATAAAGGTAACACTCCGCTAGGGCGAACAGTTACTCATTATCAAAATGGAGTCAGTCTTTTCTGCCCAACGAACAAATGTAACGGCGCCTCCTGTGTCATCAAAGTTCAATGGCTTGCAGTCCAGGAACTGTTTATAAGTGCAGCCAGTTGGAGGGTTACTTCTGGAAGTGCCACCACTGCGTTCAGAGCGGAGGCCTGCGCTATAGCTTGGGAAATGCGCTCATTGAGTTCGGCCTAAGTTAACATAATGGTGTCCGTGTCACGTCTGGACGGCATTTTATTCTGTCAAAAGGCATGGGGTAGGTTAGACAACATTCCATAATTGCCTATGAGGTACATACTACCACAAGCAAACATGTAATCACCCAATATCACATGCATATATACTCAACAATGTATAAGTAAAGGAACAACCACTGAGCTTTCATATAGGCTTGGCAACTTGACTTATTGTTTGTAATGAGGAAAACAAAATGAACTCGAGGCTTCATCACCTCGGTCATACAAGTTTCATAATACGAAAGTGGTAGTTATTTTCCTTCTACATTGGTTTTCTTAGGTCTTTAGCTTCACAACGACGGATATGCTTTCCAATGGATGGGGGTTGTACATATAGAGGTGATAGAGAGTGTAGCGTCACTGAATCTTTCCCGCGTGTTAGCCATCTTCACTTGCTTAGAAACCGATTCCCAATGGCTCGTAGATGGGTAGAAGTATCAGACACGAAGTAGGCAAAGACAGGTTTCCTACTTTGTAAGGTGCTAAGGCAATGGTCTAGGTGTTGTTCTACCAGATGAAGGTGTGAACACCTAGAGATTATTTTTGGAGGGTTGGTGATCATTAGCCTGACCCGCAGAGTCCACCAGGATTTCCATGCACTACAAGTCGTTATTACGTGGGCCCCCGTAATAATAAATTGTCTTGCACGGTTACCCCAACTTTCCCTCGTCCAATCAGATGATCAACCAAAGAGGGGACGCTACTGTCCTTATACCTCCGACATGGAAAGGACCATTGCGGTGGTCCATGCGCTAACATCCGTTATCGTTACGCATGAACAGGCTCGATGATTAAACGTAATAGGAATAAGGGGAATTCCTAGTGGTTGGAGGGGCACCTTTAAGATGAATACTTCATCTTCCTAGCCTGGACAAGAGGGTCTTCATTCTTGTTTCGCAAAAGCCACAGGGACCTCGTCCTGCTGATGAGGGTGTTGTCCAAGGTTGCCTCCTCCGCCTCGCTGTCACCACCATAGTCAGGCACCTTCGCATTCGAGAGGGAAGGGCAGCCATCTTCTACGGAACTAGCTCAGGATCTTGATTGGTTATCACTCCAGTCATGAGCTTCATAATAAACGCGAGGTCGACATTCTCATCGTGCGAGCCAAGAACAATAATAGGATTCAAAGTCGAAGGTATCTCATTCACGTCAATAATTATTCCGTACACTTACACGTATATATATATATATATATATATATAGGGGACCGCTAAAATGAAAACCTCCTCGAGTTGTAAGAACCATGAGAACTACACCGTACGGGGCGAGTTGGACCAAATTTTTTTTTCATAAATGTAGATGCGTGTACCCGTAAACACAAACTTGTGGTGCTCAAAACTACACGTAAATTTTATGATTTTTTTACGGTACCCGTAAACACAAACTTGTGGTGCTCAAAACTACACACACGACTTTTTTTTTTATTTTTTTTACAAATGTGTTTATAATACACGAATCTACGTTTATGAAAAAAAAAATTTGGTCCAACTCGCCCCGGATCAAAAAGTTCTCATGGTTCTTACAACTCGAGTTGGTTTTCATTTTAGCGGTCCCCTATATATATATATATATATATGTATCTATCAATGGATAACTATGTTACTTAGTATAAACAGGAAAATAAATGCATCATATCACATATAACTCTCGTTTATCCTTTTGGAGGGGGGGGGGTCATTTTGTCTTTGGCCAGTCTATCTCACGTAGACTATGCCTTAATTGGCACCTTAATTTAGGGTATTCTTCTCCCTACTAATGTCCTTGCCTTTTATTTTCTTTGAAAAATGTTTGCTCATGGATCTTGACGCTTACGTGAATGCAATGAAAAACCTTGTTGTAAAATGTTTTCGTGAGAGAGTCCTAGTGATTGTAGTCTAGACTCGAGAAGGAATCCTAGTTCACTACAAGCGAGGCTCTGATACCAAACTGTCACACCCTGACTTTTGCGGAAGCGTATGATGTGTGACTTGTTTAATATCATTGCATTCAATCATAATAAACAACTATTGTAGGATCGGGATTCGATCAAAACGAGTCGATCAGAAGAGTTCTAGACCAAATCAGAGGCAGAATTCATTGATTTGATCTTCATTGCAGCTAGATTTACACTTAGAAGTAGATTAAATGTCGATTGTATTGATTTAACAAAGATACACGAGCTGGCGACACTTCGGCAGAGCTTCGCTACCGGAATCAGAAGTTACAAATGAAGATCCAAGACCACCTATTTATAGGAAATGCCTGGTCGCACGAACTAGCCAGGTCGCACGAACTGGCCAGGTCGCACGAACCTGCCAGGTCGCATGAACCAGCTGGTTCAGGCCTGTTTCCCGTTTCTCTCGAACAACGTGTCCTGGTCTATCTATTCTATTACAAGACTCGATACAAGACGAAGTCAACAGACATATGCACTAACAAACTCCCCCTTGGATGATGACGAGTCTTCAATGTATTGAGTCTTCAGTCTTGATCGGTCTTCACGCTCTCTCCAAAGTATCTTTCTCTGTAAGCATCCTTCAATCTCTATCTTTCTCTTCCAGAATCTCAACTTGAATCTTCAAATTCTCTTATTCAGATCTCTTGATTCCTTAAGCTCTTCAGCATTAGCAGCTTCTATCTCAAACGCTATTTCAAGATCTGTATCTGGCTCTTACGTCTTCAGACTCCCCCTTTCGATAAGCTGGAATCGTAGTCTGGAATTCACTATCTGCAAGCTTTGAATCGGAAACCTGGCTCTAATCTGCATACGCTTATGCGGAAAATCCTCAGGAGTCGAAACCTAGCTCTTTCAAAGCTTTTTTCCTGCACATACTCTACCCAAAACATAAGGTTTTTCATTTAAAAACATTCATAGTCTAATCATCTAGACATCATTTGCAAGATAGACAATTTTGACATTTATGTTCTCTGAATATTCACTTGTATTCGTAACACTCAAATTTGGTTTCAAATTAATGAACCATTTATTCATTTCAAAATCAATTCTCATTTCAAACAAACTCTCCCAACCCTGTTGTCGTTCGTCATGTTTAGCACTTGGAATTTTGAAAATCAGCTTTCCAAACATCAGTTGTCGAAAATAAGATGAAATAAAATCTTTTTGAATTTTCAAAATTTTATGCTAAAACACACTGAAAATCTTTTTGGATTTTGGGAAATAAACTATATACAGACATCTTTTTGTGAGTTTGTGTAAGAGGATCATATCAGTTTATGACAAATCACTAGTACCGTTGAGCTTTAAACACTTTAAGTTCTAAACGATTCACTTAGATTGTCAGTATACTGATCCACTTAAATTTTCACACAAAGTTCAACTGTTTCGAGATACGGATTAGTGTTTTAAGGACTTAAACTTATTCGCGTGTCCAACCTCAGAACATACTCCCGTATCCAGACTCCTATATTCAGTCTTACAGGTGAATGTACACTAATGATATCTGTAAATGGGTAATGCGAGGCCATGAGAGCTCAGGCTAGAACTTCCATTCAATCAGAGAGATGATGGCTCGACTTTAGGTGGGTCCCCCTTGGGGATCTTCTTTTCAACAGCACATGATTAGCATTTTTCAATGTTTCATCATTTTTTTATGCTGAGGGTGAGCTTTATGATTAAAGCAGTGCAGAGCATTATACGAGGACTAGGCTATTGCTCCCACAACATTAGAAGTCCCGGTATATTACCCCAGATATCATCACGTACAAAGACCTAGTATGTCAGAAATAGAAAGCCCTTCAAACAAGATTTCAGGGGTTACCTATATATCCGAGAGATGTTCCCCACGAAATAAGTAAGCATTTGATATTTAGGTTTATATCTCGAAAACAATCTACTAACCGTGTAAAAACCTACTGGCATATCATCAGTGAGACCGTTTATCACATTTTAACTATCCAATTCTTTAGCGAACTGTGATTGTCTACTGATGTACTATCATTTCCTCTTTTTCACAACAAAACTCATTTTGATTTTTCGATGTTTTTGGCTTTTTAGATTTTATCATGTTTTTGAATTTTTCAAATTTTCAAAATTTCTAAATTTTTTTACTCCCCCTAAAATCAAAAATATGTTTCAATTTTTGATTTTCCGGGAAAATTTGAAAGTAAAAGCAATAAACTGTACAAATAAAATGACAAACTGATGTGAATTGCTTCAATTCTCCATTCTCTTGGCATAAACAATCAGAACTCCCCCTGACAACAAACTATTTTCCCATTATGATTTCAAAACACTTAAGTTTGTTTTAATCAAAATGGTTTTTCCGAAAAATTAGTTTGTTTGTCATTTCACAAACATGGGGTTTCATCACATTATTTTCAAATTACCACTTGTAAGTTCACTTTTCCTTTTCTTTATCCACTTGTATGAAAGTTAAATCAAGTTCAACTTAATGACCTTGATTAACCACTTGTAGGTTCTTATCAACAATACAACTTGTAAGTCGAAATATCACAATTGTGAATTTCTTAAGAAAGATGTCGATTCCTACTCCCCAATTACCAACCTGGGAGTTCCAGCAAGTCAGGATTTTAAACAAAGAATGCTGACACCCAAGCCTGAACAGCTTTGGGTGCATCCAAGTTATTTTCACTCGGTGTGTAATTTCTCCTCTTTGATTCATAAAATTCTTTTACCCCTTTTGCCCTTCCATCAACCATCTTACCAAAGATATGTTTCACTTTGCCATTAAACGCTTTTTCGACATCGAATTCTTTCTTTTTAGAATAGAATTGATTCGAAATTTCCACTTTCCCAAATTTTGATTTTAAATTTGCAGCCCGCAATGGTGGAAAGTTGACATCATCCATTGGCGGTACTGACTTTTCTCTTTTTAGCTCAACTTGTGGCTCCTCTAACTTTGACGAGTCAGATTCATCGCCAGAAAGTGGCTCCTTTGCTTCCGAAGAAACAAACTCATCGCCAGATTTAACATCTGATTTCTTAGCAACCCACGTTTGGTTGTTAAGATTCACTCTTCTTTTGTAAAACATTTTAGAACACTCACCAACTTCATATGTTGAATTTTTAAACACTTTGAATTTGTCCGTTGGTGGTTCATTTTTATTAACAATTTTTTCTTTAAGTTTAGAAGACATTCCCTGTTGTGTGTTGGTTGCCTTTGGACAGTTCCAGGCGATGTGACCAACTTCATTGCATCGGTAACAGGTTCTTGTCTCCTTTTTCTGATTAGCTTCATTCTTCTCATGTTTCTGTTTTCTGCAAGAAACGCTTTGTTCGATTGCTTCCAGAATGAGCTCTTTTTCTCTTCTTCAGAACTTGCTCCTGAAACAAATACATTTTTTGATTTAAAATCTTTAATATTTTGATTATTTTCAACATCAAAACCCAACCCCTTCTTTTTGAAATTGCTTTTATGATTCGGTTTCTTTTGATGACCTGGACCGAAACCTTTCTTCTTGTTTAAACGTTGTTGAACTCTAGAAGTATATTTAGGTTTTGAAAATCCCATTTTATCTTTTATTTCTGAAAACTTTATTTTTATCAATTTAAAAACTGTTTTAATATTTTCAATTTTCACATTTTTAATTGGAAATTCTTTATCAAAATATAATTTGTCGGAATCATTCAAAGTATATGCAACTTTGAGTGTTTCGTCATTCAAATTAATTTTTGATAACAGATATTCTTTATTGTAAACCCTTTTGACCGATGATTTTGAACTGTCAACTGATGAACTTGAACTCTCAGATTCTGACTTTGACTCTGACTCCTCATCCTTATCCAACACCTGATCGACCACTTTCTTTATTAACTCAGACTCATGATCAGTGTCAGACGATGTGAATGTGACATCAATGTTGTCTGGTAACTCATTAGTTGTTTCAGACTTTAACTTTATATTGACTGCCTTTTTGACTTGTTCCGAGTTTGGATGTCTCGGTGAATACCCTTTCCAAACTGGAGGCGGACACCTTTTATAATTTGCACTTTGTTTCTTACAAGTATCCGTATCTTCCGATTTCTTATCTTGAAATGCTTCAAAACCTGCTACTGTCGGATAAATTCTATCAATCAAGTAATCAGAACTTGAGTAACTCATTAGCAATCGCCTGATTCTTTCATTCTCAATCTTTTCAGTCTCCAATTCCTGCTTCAATTTTGCACACTCATCAATATAGTGATTTATGGCCTTATGCTTAGACATCATCACTGCATTCATCATTGTCAAAGCATCTTCTCTTTCTGAGTTTGTCTTTTCCAACTGGTTGACTGTTCTGTTCAACACATCATAAGATTCTTTCACGTACTTAACATCGAACAACAATTTTTCTTTCATCTTGACTAGCTCACTATACTTCTTATCTTTCTCTTCACAATGTTTGCATGGTTCCAAACATTTCAGACAAGGTTTTGTAACCTCTACAATCTTTTCAATCTCAACAATCTTCTCAGCAACTTTAACTTCTTCACTCTGTTCATCCTTCTCTTCCACCTGAACAACATTCTCACATTTTACCTTTTTCTTTTCTTTTGCTGCTCGTTTCTCCTTTAGCTTCTCCAATTTATCTGCAAAATAAAATTTGAAACTTTCAGGAAATAAACGAGTTTTACCAATGTTTATTTATTTAATTTCTTCATCATCATCACTACTATCAATTGATGATTGATCAAAGACTAGTGTTTTTCTGAACTATTTTCTAAAGAAACAAACTCTCCATCTTGACTTTTCTCATCATTTGCAAACACATCCATCCATTCTTTCATCAACTCTGGCTCTTGAATGATCCGTGTAATAAATGCTCTAAACTTTGAGTTACTTTCAGCCGGAATGTATTTGTCCCAGCTAAATCCCTCTGGCAATCTTTCATCTTCTTGATCTGGAGGCATAGTAATACAAGCTTTCTTCTTTCCATCTTCAATCTGAATAGTACGGGATGATGACGGTTGTTGAGCTACCTGATTATATATTGCTTTCCGATAATATTCATTGTTCCCGAAAGGATTCTGAGCTCCACCTGCTTCTCGGTTGGTACATTCCCTCTTGAAATGTCCTTTTTCCATACACCGAAAACAAGTAACTTTAGACTTATCAAAAACTAAAGTAGAAACATTAGCATCACGTAAGTCATCTCTTCCAGTAATCTGCTTAAATTTTTCAGCTCTCCTCAACATGCTCGCTAAACACCACTTAATATCCATTAGCTCCATTTCCTCAGCATCAATCTGATCGTAATCCTCTTTTGTTAACATAGAATTTCCAATCCTTCCCGCAACTAAACTCTCATATGATTCTAACACGGTAACTAGTAATGCCATATGACCTTTAGCGACTTCTTCAGAGAAATTCTGACCGTTCTGAAGATGCAACGCGATGTTGCATTGTAGCACATGACTATTACCATTGTTTGAGCTTTGAGATTGATAATTTGAAGTTGAAACATTAGGATTAACACTCAGATATGAAGAAAATCCACTGTTGTTAATTGAACTTTGATTGAGTGATCCGGATGAGTTTTCTGCACTGAAAGCGGTCTGGATCTTTGGACTAGCTTCAACATTTTGAACATTACCTTTGAAATACATCTTGATATCTTGTTGACCACTTGAATTGTTAATTCTAGCGATCTTTTGTTGTTCAAGATCTTGTCCTTCAAGTTTTTCAATGAATTGAGCAATTGACAATCTATCATACTCTCCGGTATTCTTCAAAATCATAAGATATGTACCCCACTCATTTTGAGGTAAAGCATCGGCTAGTTTTTCAACCCATTCCTCTCGATCTTTTTTGATATCCAACCGAGTCATTGAACGCACTAAATGACAATATCTCTCAATAAGAGTCTTTGTAGTTTCACCCGGCAAACTTGAAAACAATTCAAATTCTTTCTTCAATAATGATTTTTTATTCTTGATCATCTCCGTACTTCCTTCGAATTTTGTGCGAAGTGCTTCCCAAATCGAATGTGCACTACCATCATGTTGAAGTAATACGAAAATGTCTTCTTTCACAGCTTGTTGTAGTAAACTGATCATCATTTTTTCTGCCTTGTACATGTCTCTCTCTTTATCCGAAAATTCAGAAATAATTTTTATAACTCCCATATCAGAACGAGGTCGAACGTACTTAGTTTCAATACACTCCCAAGACCTTAAATGGTTTGCTTGAACCCAATTCTCGAACCATACTTGCAAACTGTAATATTCTTCAATGCTCATCAACTTAGGAGGTTTTTGTAACGTTCCTGATTCATTTTCCATGTTCACGCTTTGAGCAACTAAACTTGAAGTAGCTGAGGTACTACTAAATGCATTGTAGAATTCGTTTTCCATGTTTCGGTATCGAGAGTTCCCAATAACAGATTGTTCAAACGATCTGGAAAATTGGAACGGTCTGGAGCTTTCAAACGAGTTGAAACTTTTCTCACAATCACGAATTCAGGTCGTGCGACCTGAAACCCAAATTCAAACGATTTGAAATCTTTTCACATGATCTGGATGTTTCTTAAACGACCTGAAGACCTATTAATCCACACCGTACGAACTCATGCACAAATGTCAAACGACCTGAAGTGATAATCCAAGCGACCTGGATAATTTCAAACCGTGCGACTTGAATAAACTTCCAAACGATTTGGGATTGATTTTCAAGCGACCTGACTAGTTTCAAACGACTTGAAGCTCAATCTCAAACGACCTGAGGAATATCTTTCAAACGAACTGGATCAAACTTATAAGCGATCTGGCCCAAACTTACAAACGATATGGAAACCTTTTAAACAATAATGTGCTGACAATACTTTAAATTACTACAAAGTAACATGCAAATTCTAAATGGCCGACGACAACAATTGCAATTATAATTCTATTGGGCCTCTATATAAACCAATCACATGGGCCGAAGACTTTAATGCAAACAATGAATAATTGAGTTTTATCAATGGTAATGGTAATGGCCGACAATCTAAGTTCACAACTCAATTCTCATTGGGCCGATGACATTTTATTTTATGTGAATTGATAACAAGCACTAGTCTTCACATGGACTGTTGTTGTATTCACGTGATTAACTAATGAATTTCACCGATTGCATTTAATGAACTTTGACTGACAAAAAGCTGAGCAAGTTGACTTAAATGAAGTAATATGAATGAGGTGTCAATGAATCGTGATTACTTCAAACAACATGATCAACTTCAAATGACCTGAGCCACCTTGTGCTGACTGAGTTATTCAAACCGTACGACCTGAGACTCTCTTAAACGATCTGACTGAGTTTCACATGATCTGACACACCTCGTACTACCTGATTTGTTCAAACCGTGCGACCTGAGATACTTTCGAACGATCTGAAGTTTTTTCACACGATTTGGTTCAAAATTCAAACGGTTTGGATGAATATCCACCTCGTTTGAGTATTCTAAGTCCAAAAGTTCATCATTTTGTCAATTTTTATCAAGTTTTAGGTTGAATTTGGTTCTGATTTGTTCACAGATTGATTAAAACTCAGTTTTACGTGTTATATGTCAAAATCAGGTCATATTGACCGTAAATTCGTTGAAATTTTGAAGAAAAAGTGTAGAATAATGAGTAGAAATCAGATTTATCCGTGAAAACAAGCTGAAATGGTAAGAACTCTTCCTCCTGAGCTCTGATACCACTTGTAGGATCGGGATTCGATCAAAACGAGTCGATCAGAAGAGTTCTAGACCAAATCAGAGGCGGAATTCATTGATTTGATCTTCATTGCAGCTAGATTTACACTTAGAAGTAGATTAAATGTCGATTGTATTGATTTAACAAAGATACACGGGCTGGCGACACTTCGGCAGAGCTTCGCTACCGGAATCAAAAGTTACAAATGAAGATCCAAGACCACCTATTTATAGGAAATGCTAGGTCGCACGAACTGGCCAGGCCGCATGAACCTGCTGGTTTAGGCCTGTTTCCCGTTTCTCTCGAATAACGTGTCCTGGTCTATCTAATCTATTACAAGACTCGATACAAGACGAAGTGAACAGACATATGCACTAACAAATATATGATCAAAACGATGTTCATCCATTCATAAAATTTAAAGTATTACAAACACCGGTTATTTAAGTTTTAAAAACAACCTTCGACTAAGTCACAAACTAACAAAAGTGGATGACATCTAAACTTGAAATCTACTTCTAGAAACAACACTCGCGCCCAAGATCCAACCTGTTACCTGAAATACATGTAATTTTGGAAAACATTAACAAAAGTTGAGCGAGTTCATGCGTTTGGTTTGAGAACTGAAAACAGGTATGAAAAGCATTTATGAACATATCAAATTAATGTTTTACAAGGGCGTTAAAGCATGTGAGGACATAGGGAGCACTCAAAATGAGTAGACTTATACCCTCATCGATTCCCTCGACTATGTCGAATTCTCACTTCGACTACGTCAATTCACCTTGACTCAGTCAATTTACCTTGACCATGTCAGTTCACCTTGACCATTGTCAATTTACCTCGACTGGGACACCGAAGCACTCAAGTGGTCACATAAGTACCATGAGTGGGGTTCGGCCGTACCCGTTAGATCTAACCTTCGTCCCTAATTAAGAATTAATGGCATTTCAAATTCAATCTATGCTCACATGATCAAATTAACTCATTTCATACCGTTTAAACATTTGTAACATGTATTCCACCCCCGAGAGTTATAAAACCAGAAACAGTTTAAGAGAAAAGGGGGACATGAACTCACAGTTTTGCGTTCTTCAATCTGACGTAACTCACGCTGCTACTAGTGTGCACGACTACCTACAACATACTACGGTCTGTTAGCCGAGCGGGTCGTGCCTTGACTTTGTATTAATTTGTGTCTTTGAGTTACGTATCTTTGTGTCCTTAATATTTGTTGGTGCATACGTCTGTGTATTAGATTTGTTAGATCAGGGCGTGTTGTACGAGAAAATAGGAGGTTTTAGGGTTTGGTTTAAGGTGATTTCGCTTGAAGTGAGTGATTTCGCTTGAAAGAGTCTTGTGCATTTTCAAGCGAAATCATCATAAGTGATTTCGCTTGAACTGACACTTGTTCCTTTCAAGCGAAATCAGATCTCTACATATAGCCTTCAAGCGGATTCATTTGTAACTCTCATTGTTTCGGTACAGAACTGCTGTCGAAGCGTCGTTTGATCTGTAAACTGATTTTAATCAATATACAAGACGATTAATAGTGATACAAGCTGTTTTTCACATCTGTTTCTTAGTTTCCGCCTCTGAAACAGATTAGAGCTCTTCTGATTGACTCGTTCAGGTCACGAAACGATCCTACAAGTGGTATCAGAGCTCAGGAAGAAGAGTTCTTGCCAAAACAGCCGTTTTTCCGCCTTTCTACACCTTCTTTTCGAAATTGAACTTGTTTTCACGGTCAAAAAGTCTTGAATTTCACATATTGTGGTCGAAACTGTGTTTTAAGTAATCCTTGAAAGAATTGGACATTAATTCGGCTTAAAACTGGTAAAAATACGTTATTTTGCTTGAAAACAGATCGTAAATATGACATCAGCAGCATTTCAAGCGAAATCAGAAGGTTGATTTCGCTTGAAAACGTGGTTTCGCTTGAAATTTTATCAGATTTCGTTTGAAATTGAGGTTTCGCTTGAAAATATTGCTGATTTCGCTTCAGGGTGCTGATTTCGCTTCAGGGTTCTGATTTCGCTTCAATTTGTAGTTTCGCTTCAATAGATATTTCGCTTGAGTTTGTAGTTGTTTCAAGCGAAATCAGTGATTTTGCTTCAAGGTTATTTCGCTTCAGGGTGATTTCGCTTGAGAGTTACATTTCGCTTGAGACTTGTATTTTTGTAAAAATTCTTCCGTAGCATGGACGAGGATTTCTACAATGCATTTGCTACACCGATTGCACCGGTTACTGCTGCTGAAACAGTGTACAGTGAGAATGAAACGGGAACTCACCAGAAACCGCCAAAACTTATGTACATTGAAGATTTTCAAGGATGGAAAAATCGATTCGAGAATTGGGTGCAAGCTTATAAATTTGATGCATGGTGTTCATTGTTGAAAGATTATGAGAAACCAAAGAATGAACATGGGATTGAAAAAGCTATTTGTGACTATTCTGAAGGTGACAGATTGAAATTTACAAGTGAGAAAATGATGATAAGTATTCTTCAACAAGCAATTAAAGAAGATATATTTGTTTTGCTCCAACATGATAATACAGCTAAGTCAATTTGGGAAGCATTGATTCAGAAATTCAAAGGAAGTGTGGATATGATTAAAAACAAAAAGGCGTTATTGAAGAAATCAGTTGATATGTTTTCGGCTTTCGACCATGAAACAACAAAGCAGACCATTGATAGATATTGTCATCTAGTATTGGAAATGAAAAGATTTAACATTGAGAAAGAGGATGATGAGTGGGTCAATAAACTAGCTGAAGCATTACCACAACATAAATGGGGAACTTATTTGATGATTTTAAAACACACAAGAAAGTATGAGAGTATGAATCTGGCACAGTTTATTCAAAAGATTGAAGAGCAGGAGCTGGATATTCAGAAAACTGCTATAATGACAAATCCAAATGCAAAACAAGATGTCAGTTTGTATTATCGAGGGAACAAGTTTGAGACTACCCCCAGCCCTAATCCAAAGATCCAAACTGGTTTTAGTGCTGATAGTTCATCAGGAACAAAAGGTAGTAATGTGACACAGAGTGGTGGATCTTCGTCTTCATTTTCAAGCTTTGATCTGAATCATACAACATCAAGTCCTCAACAACAAAATTCAACAAATCTTCAATGCAACGTCACTTTGAATATTCAAAATGGTCAGAATTTGTCTCCAAAAATAGCCAAGCAACACATGGCATCACTCGTTGCTATGTTGGAATCTTATGAGAATTTGATTGCTGGCAAGATTGGAAATCCGATGCTTACAAAAGAATATTATGACCAAATTGATGCAGAGGAACTTGAATTGATGGATGTGAAGTGGTGTTTAGCTAGTGCTTGTAGGAGGGCAGAAAAGTTTCAACAAATTACTGGTAGAGATGAGTTTCGGGGATTGGCTACTTCTCCATTAGGATTTGACAAGTCAAAAGTTACTTGTTTCCGTTGCAAAGGAAAGGGTCACTTTAAACGAGAGTGTAAAAACCAAGAAGCAACCGAGAACCAAGAAAAGAACAATTATTATCAGAAATCAAATTTTCATCAGATTGTTCAACAACCGCAAACTGCACCTACTCGTGTTATTGAAGAAGGAAAGAAGAAAGCTTTACTTATTCATCAAGATGATGAAAAAGTTGCAGAGGGATTTAGTTGGGACAAATACATACCTGGTTCAGCTCTTATAGCTAGAATTCAGGGTGAAGATGAGACTATTCAAAAAAGAATCCCGATTTTTCCAGATATTGGAAGTGATGTAGATACTGATGATGAGGAAGAACATCTCAACAAAGCTAGAAAAGGCATTGATCCTACTAGTTTTAATTTGTTTTTTGCAGATAAAATGGAGATGCTATATCAGAAGAAGATTGACAGATTGCTGAAAGAGCTGGAAGCAACAAGAATCCTAGTTGATGAAAAGACAAATACAGAAACTGGAGAAGCAAATGTTGAGTCAGCAACTGAGAAAGTGGTGGAGAAAATAGTTGAAGTTGAAAAACTAGTCGAAGTTGAGAAAATCGTGGAAGTAGAAAAAATTGTTGAAGTAGAGAAACTCGTTGAGGTAGAAAAAGTCGTTGAAGTAGAAAAATTCGTCGAGATTGAAAAGATAGTTGAGGTCGTTAAACCGTGTTTGAAATGTGAGGAGCCTTGCAAACATTGTGAGGAGAAAGACAAGAAGATTCTTGAACTGGAAGAGATGAAAGAGAATTTGCTATCTGATGTGAAGTATGTGAAGGAGTCATATGATGTTCTGAACAAAACAGTTGATAGTCTGAAGAGAACGAATTCAGAAATTGAGAATGCAATGACAAAAATGAGCGCAACATTAATGACAAAGCAGAGCGTAATCAATGAGTATATCGAAGATTGTGCTAAGCTGAAGAAGGAGTTGGAACTTGAGAAGATTGAGAGTGAAAGGATTAAACGATTGTTGCTGAGCTATACAACATGTGATTATTTGATTGATCGTGTTTATCCTACTGTTGCAAGTCAGGAAGCGTTCATGGATAAAAAGATTGAAGATACTAATACTGGTAAGAAACCAAGTGTCAAGTATAACAGATGTCCGCCCCCGATCCATGAAAGTTATTCTCCAAGGAATCCTAACGAGGAGCGTCTAAAAAAGGCAGTCAACATCAAGTTAAAGTCTGAAATCATTGATGAATTACCAGACAATATTGATGTTACATTCACAGCGTCTGACACTGATCATGAGTCTGAGTTATTAAAGAAAGTGGTCGATCAGGTGTTGGATATGGATGAAGAGTCAAAGTCGGAGTCTAAATCTGAAAGTCCGAGTTCGTCAGAAAAGAGTCCGAGTTTGCTGGTTAAACGGGTTTACAATAAAGAATTTATGTTGTCAAAATCTAATTTGGATGATGGATTAATCAAAGTGGCATATACTTTGAATGATTCAGACAAATTATATTCTGATGAGGAATTCCCAATAAGAAGTGTAAAAACTGAAATGATCAAACAGGTTTTCAAATTAACAGAAATTAATATTTCTGAAATAAAAGATTTAAATCTTCATGAAAAACCTAAAAAGTACACTTCAAGAGTTCAACAGAGATTGAACAAGAAAAAGGGTTACGGTTCTGGCTATGGTTATCGAAAGAAACCAAACCACAACGGTAATTTCAAAAAACAAGGTCTTGGTTTTAGTTCCTCAGAAAATTATTAAAATAAGAAAAATTATAAACCAAAAACAACATTTGTTTCAGGAGGAAGTTCTGAAGATGAGTAGAAGAAACCATTCTGGAAACAATCAAATCAAGAGTTTCTTGCTCAAGTAAAGAAGAATGTCAAGAAATTTGATTAAAGAGTTGACAGAAGAATTTGTTTTAAATGCCAAAAAGCTGGAGACATTGCTTGGAACTGCCAAGAGTCCACTTATTCAAAACAGGGAGTGTCTTCTAACTCTGAAATGAGAAGGAAATGTGTTGATAAATCGACTGTGGAAGTTGGTGAAACTTCAAAACGGTTTTATAAAAGACAAGTCGATTTAAACAAACAAAAATGGGTTGTAAAATCTGAAAATAATTCTGACAATGAATCTGATTCCATAAAATCAGAGGAGTCATGTGTTGAGAAAAAGGTTGATAATTCTGTTCCTGAATTGAACGAGGATAACTTTCCGTCATTGACAAAAGATAATTTGAAATCAAAAGGTAGGTTTGAGATTTCAGGTCAATTCTTTGCTGGAGAAAAAGAATTTGATGCTGAAAAAGCTTTCAATGGGAAAGTTAAACACATTTTTTGTAAGATGGTAGACAGGAAGTGAAGGGTGCAAAAGAATTCTACAAATCAAAATGTTGGTGGGATAGGTGTGTACCAGAATCTCCCAAGGCTGGTCAGGCTTGGGGGAAAGTTTTTCCTAACTGAAAATTCTGACTTGCCGGAGCTTCCAGGTTGGTAAGCGAGGAGCAGGAATCGGCATCATTCTTGAAAAGGTTTGGTTGGTAAATCTACAAGGTGATATCGTTATATTGTTATATTTTGATTTACAAATGGAATGGTTGGTGAGTGAACCTGCAAGTGGTTGATGAAGGTTTTCATCTTCAAATGGTTAATCAAGGTCATTAAGTTGAACTTGATTGGACCATACTTACAAGTGGTATTTTGGAGAACAAAATGTTGAGTTTATCCCTAACTTACAATTGGTAACATCAACAAAACTAATTTTCCGAAAAAACCATTTGATTAAAACAAACTTAAGTGTTTTGAAATCACAATGGGAAAATAGTTTGTTGAAAGGGGGAGTTCTGATTGTTATGCCAAGTGGATGGCGATTTGAAGTGTTTTGATATCAGTTGTCACTTTATTGCATAGTTTGTTTTCAAATTTCCTAAAATGTGTTTGCATTTTAGGGGGAGTAAAATTTCAGAAAATCTAAAAACATTTGAAAATTTGAAAAAGCCAAAAACATGATAAAATCATAAATGAGTTTTGTTGTATAAAAGAGGAAATGATAGTACATCAGTGGACAATCACGACATGCTAAAGAATTGGAAAGTTAAATAGTGATAAACGGTCTCACTGATGATATGCCAGTAGGTTTTTGCACATTTAGCAGATTGTGACGAGATATAAACCTAAATTCAAACTTGCTTATATCGTGGGTAACATCTCTCGGATATATGGGTAACCCCCGAAATCTTGTTTGAAGGACCCCTCTTTCTGAGATACTAGGTCTTTATGCTTAGTGATATCTGGGGTATTATCCCGGGACTTCTGATAATGCGGAAGCAATGGCCTAGTCCCCGGAGAATACTTTACGCTTGCTTGAAATAAAGCCTACCCTTAGCATAAAAAATGATGAAACATTGAAAAATGCTAATCATGTGCTGTTGAAGAAAAGATCCTCTAAAGGGGACCCACTAAAGTCGAGCC
Organism: Helianthus tuberosus; assembly: GCA_030545235.1. Lineage (NCBI taxonomy): Eukaryota > Viridiplantae > Streptophyta > Magnoliopsida > Asterales > Asteraceae > Helianthus > Helianthus tuberosus. The sequence continues at coordinate 67,816,318 of CM060360.1, forward strand.
GTCATCTCTCTGCTGAACGGAAGTTCTGACCTGAGCTCTCACGGTTTTGCAATTAACTCCTTACAGATATCATCTAGGTATACTCACCTGTAAGACTGAATATTGGGATATGGATACGGGAGTATATTCTGAAGTGGGACACGCGAATAAGTTTGAGTCTCTAAAACATTAATCTCATATCTCTAAACAGTTGAACTTTGTGTGAAAATTTAAGTGGATCAGTATACTGACAATCTAAGTGAATCTTTTAGAACGTAAAATGTTTAAAGCTTATCGGTGTTGGTGATTTGTCTCATAAACTGATATGATCCTCTTTCGGAAACTCACAAAAATATTGTTTGTAAATATTTCTTTACTGCATTTCATTTATGTTATTTCACAAAATTTCAAAAATATTTTCGGTGTATTTTAGCATAATTTTTTTAAAAAAATTCAAAAAGATTTTAGACAACTGATATTAAAGAGCTGATTTTCAAAATTCCGAGTGCTAAACATGACGAATATGTTTGGGAAAGTTTGTTTGAGGATGTTTGAAATGAAAAAAATGATATTCATTCATGTGGTTCATCAGATACTATAAAAGATAAATCATTTTAAGTTTTGCTCTACAAGTGGTAAGCTGAGTATAAATTTATCAAAATTGTAAAATTTATTTTTGGGTAGAGTTTCGTGCAGGATAGAGCCAGGAATCGATTCTGAACCTGTGGAAAAATAGGCCAGATTACAATTCTGGAATTGCTGCTGCTGACGAACTTGAGGAATCCAAGAATTGACTCTGATACCTGAGCAAAGAGAGAGCCATGTTTTCGATCCTTGCACAAGTTGAGGGGGAGTCTGTTAGGAAAGATATTCTGGAGAAGGTTTTGATTTGAACCAAGAGCCAGATCGAGATTCTGGAAGAAAGAATCAGAATGTAAAAGAGCCAGATAGAGATTCTGGAAGCCCGTAGACTGATAAAGACTGAAAACGTTGAAGACTCGACACTTAAGACTCGTCAACATCCGAGGGGGAGTCTGTTGGTGCATACGTCTGTCGACTTCGTCTTGTATCGAGTCTAGTATTAGATTTGTTAGATCAGGGCGTGTTGTACGAGAAAATAGGAGGTTTTAGGGTTTGGTTTAAGGTGATTTCGCTTGAAGTGAGTGATTTCGCTTGAAAGAGTCTTGTGCATTTTCAAGCGAAATCATCATAAGTGATTTCGCTTGAACTGACACTTGTTCCTTTCAAGCGAAATCAGATCTCTATATATAGCCTTCAAGCGGATTCATTTGTAACTCTCATTGTTCCGGTACCGAACTGCTGCCGAAGCGTCGTTTGATCTGTAAACTGATTTTAATCAATATACAAGACGATTAATAGTGATACAAGCTGTTTTTCACATCTGTTTCTTAGTTTCCGCCTCTGAAACAGATTAGAGGTCTTCTGATTGACTCGTTCGGGTCACGAAACGATCCTACAATATTATTCCAAGTTATATAATTATTTGTTAAAATAATTTTTTTTAACTTAAATTATAATTATTAAATTTTGGAATAATTGTTGAAACAATTATTTTGACTTAATACTTCCCAAGTATTTATACTTGTATTTCCTTCCCAAGGATGGGTGTATCTTTCACTTGTATATTTTTGTCATGTATTAGGGTCGTATTCCGGTGTGTATTTATACGTATGAGAATACGTAATTTTTTTTATTGTATTCATTAAGTATTCTTATACTTAATTTTGTATTAACGTTTCCGGAATATTTTCTTTAATAAAAGTTCACCAATATATATTTCCAAAACATATATTTTAAGAAATATTACTTAGAAAAATTATTTATAATTTTTCTTTTGGCAGAATTACTTGTATTCTCTCGTGAGTTTCAAAAATAATATATTTTCATGTCTATCTTGGAAAATATATAGACTCATTTTTCTCCAAAAATGATGTTCTTCATATTTATTTGAGAAAATATATCTTTCACCTCAAAATATTGTATTTCGTGTTTGTGTAAGAAAATATATATTTCTTAAAAATAATATATCTTCTAGAAACTTCAAGAAAAATATATTCATTCTTGCCAAAAATAATATATTTTCCCTTGTCAAAATATGGTATATTCTTGTAGTAATTGTAAAAAAAAAAATCATATTTCGTTTCCTTGTGTCCAAACTATTATCTACCAAAATATACTTGTAAATTAAATTCCGGAATATTTTCGTAAGTTATGTTCCTGGTTTGGTTTCACCAATATTTTGTGTACAACTTGTGTATTCATTCCTTGGAATTTTGGTAATATTTTGGATTGTAATTCTTGGTACTTTGGTGAGTTATATTATTCCAAGCCCTAAAATAATATAACTAATACACATAATATACAAGTAATCACACAAATTGTGCCATCTAAATATATATCCCTAAATATATACTTAGTCACTTTTATTTATCAAAAACAACCTCCAATGTTTGTAATTTTTGTAGCAAAAATTATGGCAAATTTTATATGAAAAACCATGGTTAAAATTTTACTTACAAACACTTGCTTAAAAATATTTTTCTAAGTGTTTAAATTCTACAAAAATTTTGCCATAGTTCCCCCTTAAAAATGGAGGTTTCCGTGCTTTCAAAGCATATCATTTTCTTTTAAAATCATCATCAATCATCAACAACATAAACAAGACTTACCATATGCTTTAAATACACAATTTACACTTTGTCATGAACTTGAAATTTTGTAAAAAGTTGTAGTAACTTAGTATGCTATTTGGTAGGTTAAGTTACCCTTAAAAACATAGTTTATAGTTTATGAAACTCATTCTTGAAGATTTTAGTCCTTCACAACTTGTATGAAGATTTTCTAAAAATATTTCTTGTTGTATTTTTCTTGTTAACAATATGTTTCTAACTTGGATTTAATACTTAAAACATGTTTACTTCCTTTAAACACCATGTATGACACCTGTGGCTGTAATCATTGTAAACAGTTTAGTTATCAATGAAATTATGTTATTTGATCCCAATGTTTGTTTGTTTATGTTTGATATTTTTCATGATTTGATTTTTGTTCAATTTCAAACTCTATATCGCTTTCTGGAGAGTTATACGCAAACTGGTGCATAAACGTAATCAGTTTAACGTGACAAACACTCCGTAACATCAATTTATGCTTAACATACCTTAAATAACCTTTACATAACTTAGAAATAAGTTTTGAAGGCTTTGGTATGGCAAAATCAAGTTTATTCGCTTACATGGACTAAATTCGACAAACTGTGAAAGTATGCCGATTCGTACTGTAACGAACATTCCAGAACATGAACATAAGTTAAACATACCCTAAATATCCTTTACATAGCTTAGAAATAGGCTTTGAGGGGTTCGGTGTGCTAAAATAAACTTTTTGGTCATTCAGGGACTAAAAGTGTTAAAAAGTGCACAAGTTTGCATTTTCGCGCATAACTTACGTTCTGAATACATCCGGATATCCAAAATTTTATGAAATCATTAAATTATTTTCTTTTATTGATTGGCATGAGAAAAATCCATTCGTTGCGTAATTTGGATTGTTTTTCGCGTTCGTGCGTACTTCGTCGTAATTAAGCGAATAACGCGTCCGTACGACCAAACGAACTGACATCCGGCATATTTTTGAGCATGTTTCAAGTCCACTATGTTTAGGCATCATTGTAGGCCCTTAAAGTTGGCTTAACGGGGCCTAAACGGGTCAGAAATCAAGGTTTTACAGTGCAGGGACCATTGTTGCCATTTCTGCCAAACTAGGACCAGGCGGGCCGCGTAGCCCTTGTCTGTCTCTTACGCGGGCCGCGTACTAACAACAGATCAGCACAGAATCTGTTACAACTTGTTCCAGCTGCAACTCACATTGATACTGAAATTTCTCTAAGTTGATGTGTTTATCACTTCATTCCTGAGAATATTTGGAATCAAACCTCCATTCTTGGACCCGTTGTAAGTCCTCTTTCGTTCTTTTACGCGTTTTAGCGTGAAAGTCAAACTTTGTTTGTTTGACTTTCTGCATTGACCAGTTTATGGTCAACACGAAGTTTGTTTGAACTTCATAACGTGAGCGTAATCACGATGGTTTTAGTCTCTAATGACTATACCTACTGATTACCACGTTATCTAGGCTTGGTGACGAGTCGTAGTTTCGGCCAAAATGCGTATTCTTACGTATTTTGTAACCAAACTACTTTTAGGTATCAAGACCCTTTGTTTTGATACCAAACCTGTTTTCAAACCTCGTTAAGCATGTTTTAACATGTTTAGCTCGTCACTTTAGGTTTAGTGCTTATGTAGGGTCGTAAGGTAAGCGGTCTAAACAACCGCTTATACTTTCGAACCTGACCCGTTTGGTCGATCATTAGGATCTGACCAAACACATTAGATGACCATAGTTGCATTGGGAATAACCTTCCGAGGTTATACCTTATGGTCACTTCGTTTAGTTAGTTGTATGATAGGTAGTTTATATGCCTTAGGAAAATGACCAAAATGCCCTTTTTACGCCAAAAAACATTTTAAGCATATGTAACATAATTTTTGACATCTAAACTGATTTAGCAACAATATTAGACATGTTAAGGCATATTTTACTTGTCATAGGACTAGTTAGGTGGTCCGAACGCGTTTTACGCGAACGACACGTTAAAGTAGCATAAGCTACCTAAATGGGTCGTAATGGGTCGTAAGCACTTAGGATAGGTTCTGTTTTAGAATGTAGGCTTTGTTAAACCATATTACATGAGTTCTTACACTCATTTGGTTTACGAAACCACATTTTATCCGATCCTCCGATTTAGGTCCGTTTATTAACATAGTTACCTATATTAGGTACCGTTTGATTCCGTGATCTTTCTAGCATTGCTTGGTGGTTATCTAAATACTATTAAGCAATCTCAAGTGAGTACATAGTCCCCTCTTTTACTGTTTTCAAACATTTTGGGGTGAAACACATGTGCCTACTTGTTACTTTCGTGCTTTCCATGTTTTCATATCATATGCTTGTTATGTTCATTAGTACACTTATAGTACATTATTTCACTGTGTTTTTGCTATGTGTGTCCATTTAATGCATACTTAGTACATCGTTTTACATTACATTTCATGCTATGTATGTTCATTTAGTGCATACTTAGTGCATTATTTCACATCACATCACATGCTATGTATGTTCATTTGTTGCATACTTAGTACATTTGTTTTTCATCACATGCTTACATTTTGGTATGGCATTTAGTTTGTTTAAATGGGACAAAAATATGTTCATTAACATTGGCCATGCCGTTCGTTAGTAGGTAGTGGTACCATAGGAATTGACAACTCCCATTCCTGACATCCTTGGTATGTTTGGATGAAAGGAATGACCGAATTCGATACACATAAATCAGATAAACCTTTAATTTGTTTAAGGGTTTATCGCCACAGTCTTAAGGCTTGAATGTATGCATTTTCACAATACCGCATAGATGTTTGTATCACTATAGCATGCATTTCCACAAAACATAACTTTGATTTAAACTACGTTTTACTTCAATACCTTGTTTTGTGCATTTTACCTATGGTTTAGTTGATGTATTTCACATGCCATACATGATATTTTGGATACACATTACATGATTTACATATTGACACATAAACATTTTGGACAATTGGTTTAAACATAAACATTTTACATTGGTGGTTTGTTTGGGTAAGTAATTTAAGTAACGAGGCGTGTGTAATATGATACAAGCATGGTGGATACGCCGCTGGTACTTCCTATATATAAGTGCTTGTATGATATTACATATCATAGCGTTATTTAAATTATTTCAATTTAGATATACAACATATTTTCACAAGACACTGTTTTACAAAAAGTTTATTTAATATCACTCATTTTTACTTGGTTACTTAATTAACCATACATCATTCTTTTATATATGACCTGCTTTTCTTATCAAGTTTTTGTACGATTTATAAAAGAAAACACTTAACAAGATTCATGACTAATTTTTGTTAAAACATTCTTTTAAACTCAAGTCATGAATCCTATTTTTACAAAACCTATGTATCTCACAGGCATTTTTATGTTGACGTACCTATTTTCACATGTGTTTTCAGGAGCTGTTGCATAGGATGATCGAGACACACTTAGGCGGACATGTGCCTTAGTGATTTAAAAACGAAGCTAGAACTAGTTTAATTATGTGATGTACTCTTGTTTCTTTATGTTTAAGACAATGCAATCCTTTTTGTTTATAAATAAAACATAAATTTAAATACCATGGTTGTGAAACAATAATTCTGTTACAACACTCCCCGACATTTCCGCCGCGGTTGCATGTTATACGCGGTCAGGGTGTGACAGAAGAGTTGGTATCAGAGCCAATGGTTATAGGGAATTAGGTTATTAGTAATGCTTTGACCTAGACTATAACTTTTCTAGGACCCCAACACTAGTTATCTTGTGTTTAGATCTTAAAACATGTACTTCACCTATCCTTAGGTGATTGCTAAAACAAGAACCCAATTTTCCAAAACGATTTTGAAAATCAATCTTCTGTTTTTAAATGATTTATTACAAGGTTTTGAACCCTTTGATTTTTCAAAATGATTTTGAAAATTTATCATCCGCTTTTGAATGATTCTTTTGGCCTTGCGCCTTCCAAGTTTTCAAAATCTTGTCAAAGTTTTGGGTTCTAAATAATGTGAACACGTGCAAACTGGAAGAGTGAATGCCTGTACCCTGGGTTTTCTGTCTAAAGCTAGAGTGTTCATACAAATCCACATAATCGGACCAATTACTCTTACCTGGGAACTCTTGGGGTGAGTGTTCACTTATAGGCGAGCATGTCTTCGCGATACATTATTTTTGACCTATTTACTTTGATTACTCACTGTGTGTCATTTGTTTGCTTTGTGGTAACAAATGAATGACCACCATCATTGCTTTTGCCGATTTTTGTATCATCTCATTCTTTTCATATAATCATCTCACTCGTTTCCTCTCATGTTTCCTCTTTTAGAATGCCTCCTCGATGCGAAAATCCGTTATCTAATGCCGAAATGGCAGATATCGTGGCGTCGTATATGGCTGCTGTACTCCCAGACATTATTGCTCAAGGGAACCAAGCCAACAATAACCAGAATGCTCCATGCAATTTCAAGAGTTTCAATTCGGCTAAACCACTCAAGTTTAGTGGTTCTGAAGGAGCAACTGGACTCCTACAGTGGTTCGAGAGCATTGAGAGTACGTTTCGTCACGTTCAGTGTCCTGAAAATCGGAAAGTCGAGTTTGCTTCAAGTGTATTTCAGAAGAGGGCTCTTACATGGTGGAACGGGGTTATGAGAGACCGTGGTGCGGAGGTTGCGTTAGCACAAACTTGGGCTGAGCTTAGGGCTCTCATGATGAAGGAATTCTGTCCTCGCCATGAACTGAGGGCTTTAGAAAGGGAGTTTGATGACTTGAAACAGGACAGTGGTGAGCACCGGGCTTACACTGATAGGTATGAAGAGTTGAGCTTACTTTTCCCTACAATGGTTACCCCACTCGAGAAAGCTATCGAGAGGTATATTGATGGCTTACCTGACTCCGTACAAGACATCGTCACTGGTAGTAACCCTACCACAGTTCGTCAGGCAATCGAGTTAGCTGCGACATTGACTGAGTCGCAGGTTCGAAAGGGTAAACTACACAGGAAGGGTGACAAGGGTAAGAAACAGTCGTCTGATAAAGATGAAGGCAAGAAAGGTAAGAGCAAGAAGGGCAAGAATTCTGGTTCTTCGAAGCGATCTAGGAAGCGCAAGGCTTCCCAGAATTTTGCTGTCATTGCCCAAGTTAATCAGGCAGCTCCCAATCAGCCTGCACAACCACCAGCTAAGAAACGGTATGCGGGGAATGCACCGTTGTGCAACAGATGCAATAGCCACCATCAACCGCAAGTTCCGTGCCGTTTCTGTACCAACTGTGGAAAGTCAGGTCATCTTGCTGATGTTTGTCGTTTTGCTCAAAATCAAGCAGCTCGTAACCTAGCTCAGTAGGTTGCTCAACCACCTGCTCAACAGCAAGCACAAGCTGCACTACCTCATTTTCCTCCTGGTTCGTGCTATAATTATGGGGACCTGACTCATTATTGAAACCAGTGTCCAAGGCTGGTTAATGCAAATTGGAATCAGGCTCCGGCTCGTGGTCGAGTCTTTAACATGAATGCTCAAGAGGCTCAAGCAGACAACGAGGTGGTGAACGGTACGTTCTTTTTTAACAATCAGTCTGCTTCTGTTCTTTTTTATTCTGGTGCCGATAAGAGTTTTGTGTCATTGTCTTTTGAGCCATTGCTTCGCGTGTCTAGAACGAAACTAGGAAAGCCTTTGACAGTAGAAGTTGCTAGTGGTGATCCCGTTGTTCTCAATTCTGTTCTTTGCAATTGTCAGTTGAACCTTAATAACCATCTTTTTCCCATCGACCTCACGCCGATGCAACTTGGGAGTTTCGACGTTATAGTAGGTATGGATTGGTTAGCCAAGCATAACGCAGAGGTAGTTTGTTTTGATAAGATTGTTCGTGTGCCGCTTTCGTCAGGTGAGATCCTACAGGTTCGTGGTGAGAAACCTGCTAGTAGCCTCAAGCTCATGTCTTGTTTTCAAGCTCGGAAATATCTGTGAAAGAATTATGTGGCCTTCTTGGCGCATGTTGTAGCAGATAAAGGAAAAGGTAAGTCTATTCAAGATATCCCTGTTGTTCGGGATTATCCTGAATTGTTTCCTGAAGAGTTACCTGGTTTACCCCCAGCACGCCAAGTCGAGTTCCGTATTGATCTTGTACCTGGTGCAAATCCTATTGCCAGATCCCCATATCGTCTTGCACCGTCTGAGATGCAAGAATTGTTTAATCAGCTTCAGGATCTTTCTGACAAAGGTTTTATACGTCCTAGCTTTTCACCTTGGGGTGCTCCTGTCCTTTTTGTTAAGAAGAAGGATGGATCTTTCAGAATGTGCATCGATTACCGTGAGCTTAACAAGCTTACCATCAAGAATCAATATCCCCTACCTCGTATTGATGATCTCTTTGATTAGTTACAGGGAGCTTCTTATTTTTCAAAGATTGATCTACGTTCTGGGTATCATCAGCTTCGTGTGCATGAAGAAGATATTCCCAAGACAGCATTCCGCACTCGTTATGGGCATTAAGAGTTCATAGTTATGCCATTCGGTTTGACTAATGCTCCAGCTGTTTTCATGGACTTGATGAATAGGGTTTGTAAGCCTTATTTAGATAAGTTCATCATCGTTTTCATTGATGACATTTTGATATATTCTAAGACGCAAGCTGATCACGAGCAACATCTTCGTCTTACCCTGGAACTCCGGAAGAAAGAACCACTTTTTGCCAAATTCTCCAAGTGCGAATTCTGGCTTAAGGAAGTTCAATTTTTGGGACATATCATCAACGAACAAGGTATTCATGTAGATCCCTCCAAGATCAGTGTGATTAAGGATTGGGATACGCCTACTACTCCTACTGATGTTCGTTCATTTCTTGGTCTCGCGGGTTATTACCGCCGCTTCATCGAAAACTTCTCGAAGATTGCAGTTCCCTTAACTGCTCTAACTCAGAAGAATAAACCCTTTGAATGGGGAACCAAACAAGAGGAAGCGTTTCAGACCTTGAAGCAGAAGCTTTGTGATGCGCCTATCCTATCTTTGCCTGAGAGCAATGATGATTTTGTTGTGTATTGTGATGCATCAAACTTGGGTCTTGGCTGTGTTCTCATGTAAAGGAACAAAGTCATAGCATATGCATCAAGGCAGTTGAAGATACATGAGAAGAACTACACCACTCATGATCTCGAGTTAGGTGCAGTTGTGTTCGCTCTCAAAATCTGGAGACACTATTTGTATGGTACAAAATGTGTGGTTTTCACAGACCACAAGAGTCTTCAGCACATCTTTAATCAGAAAGAACTCAACATGAGGCAACGACGTTGGGTTGAGCTTCTAAACGACTATGATTATGAAATTAGCTACCATCCTGGTAAGGCGAATGTCGTGGCTGACGCTTTAAGCCGTAAAGAACGTGTCAAGCTTCATTGTGTTCGTGTTCAATTTGATATCCAAGCTCGATCTGATATCCAAACCCGCATTTCTCAGGCTCAACATACTTTTGTTTCACAAGGTTTGATGGGTAAGGAATTACCCTATCACATTAGCCCGATCTTGAACTGAAGGACAACGGATCATATTATTTCATGGAACGTTTGTAGGTCCCGAGCCAAGATGGTCTTCGCACCTTGCTTATGGATGAAGCTCATAAGTCTCGTTACTCTATTCATCCTAGCTCAGACAAGATGTATAAGGATCTTCGTACTCAGTATTGGTGGCCTGGTATGAAGAAAGACATTGCCTTGTACGTTTCAAAATGCCTTACTTGTCTTAAGGTTAAGGCTGAACATCAACATCCTTCTGGTTTATTGGAGCAACCAGAAATTCCAGTTTGGAAATGGGAAAACATTGCTATGGATCTTATTACCAAACTTCCGCGCACTAAGAGAGGTCATGATGCCATCTGGGTAGTTGTTGATCGTCTTACAAAGTCAGCACATTTCTTGCCGATCCGCGAGTATCTGTCTGCTGATAAGCTTGCTAAAATCTATGTGGATGAAATTGTATCCAGACATGGTGTTCCTTTGAACATTATTTCTGACAGAGATGCTCGATTCTCGTATCGTTTTTGGAGAACCATGCAATCTGCTATGGGGACCCAACTTAATTTGAGCACAGCTTATCATCCACAATCAGATGGCCAAACTGAAAGAACAATCCAGACTTTGGAGGATATGCTTAGAGCTTGTGTGATCAATTTTGGTGGTAGTTGTGATTCGTATCTTCCATTGATCGAATTCTCCTACAACAACAGTTATCACTCCAGCATCAACATGGCTCATTTCGAGGCTCTCTATAGTCAAAAATGCCGTTCACCAGTCTGCTGGAATGAGATCAGTGAGGCTCAGCTTACTGGACCTGACCTTATTCTAGAGACAACAGATAAGGTTAAGAAAGTTCGTGATAACCTTCAGACAGCTCGAAGCCGTCAAAAGAGTTACGTGGACCGACGACACAAGCCCTCGGAATTCCAAGTCGGTGATCGTGTATTACTTAAGGTCTCACCTTGGAAAGGTGTGATCAGATTTGGAAAGACAGGAAAACTTGTACCTAGATACTTTGGACCATTCAAGATCGTCGAAAGAATCGGTAAGGTAGCCTACTGACTTGAGTTACCTCTTGAACTTGGAAATGTTCATCCAACTTTTCACGTGTCCAATCTCAAGAAGTGTCTAGCTGATGAGAACCTCCACATACCACTTGATGAGATTCGTGTTGATAACACGATGCATTTTGTTAAGAAACCTGTGGAAATCATGGACCGTGAAGTCAAGTGGCTCAAACGCAAGCGCATTCCATTGGTTAAAGTTCGCTGGGAATCTAAATGTGGACCAGAGTTTACTTGGGAATGTGAAGATCAAATGAAGGTGAAATATCCACGTCTATTCTCACAAGTTTCCTCTAAATAAATTTCGGGACGAAATTTCCACAAGTAGGGGAGACTGTGACACCTGTGTCTGTAATCAGTGTAAACAGTTCAGTTATCAATGAAATTATGTTATTTGATCCCAATGTTTGTTTGTTTATGTTTGATATTTTTCATGATTTGATTTTTGTTCAATTTCAAACTCTATATCGCTTTCTGGAGAGTTATACGCAAACTGGTGCATAAACGTAATCAGTTTAACGCAAAAAACACTCTGGAACATCAATTTATGCTTAACATACCTTAATAACCTTTACATAACTTAGAAATAAGTTTTGAAGGCTTTGGTATGGCAAAATCAAGTTTATTCGCTTACAGGGACTAAATTCGACAAACTGCGAAAGTAGGCCGATTCGTACTGTAACGAACATTCTAGAACATGAACATAAGTTAAACATACCCTAAATATCCTTTACATAGCTTAGAAATAGCCTTTGAGGGGTTCGGTGTGCTAAAATAAACTTTTTGGTCATTCAGGGACTAAAAGTGTCAAAAAGTGCACAAGTTTGCATTTTCGTGCATAACTTACGTTCTGAATACATCCAGACATCCAAAATTTTATGTAATCATTAAATTATTTTATTTTAGTGATTGGCATGAGAAAAATCCATTCGTCGCGTAATTTGGATCGTTTTTCGCGTTCGTACGTACTTCGTCGTAATTAAGCGAATAACGCGTCCGTACGACCAAACGAACCTACATCCGGCATATTTTTGAGCATGTTTCAAGTCCACTATGTTTAGGCATCATTGTAGGCCCTTAAAGTTGGCTTAACGGGGCCTAAACGGGTCAGAAATCAAGGTTTTACAGTGCAGGGACCATTGTTGCCATTTCTGCCAAACTAGGACCAGGCGGGCCGCGTAGCCCTTGTCTGTCTCTTACGTGGGACGCGTACTAACAGCAGATCAGCACAGAATCTGTTACAACTTGTTCCAGCTGGTTCCAACCCTTGCACATGGTATTTTAACATCCTAAGGGCCATTCTAAGGTGCCCATGGTTTTACAAAACCATGGGTGCACTTGTACGGTTGTGATTGAAGCTCGTTTTACGATGAACGATCCTAACGGTCTTGGCTTTCCTATATAAAACCCACCCATTCATTATTGCAACTCACATTGATACTGAAATTTCTCTAAGTTGATGTGTTTATCACTTCATACCTTAGAATATTTGGAATCAAACCTCCATTCTTGGACCCGTTGTAAGTCCTCTTTCGTTCTTTTACGCGTTTTAGCGTGAAAGTCAAACTTTGTTTGTTTGACTTTCTGCATTGACCAGTTTATGGTCAACACGAAGTTTGTTTGAACTTCATAACGTGAGCGTAATCACGATGGTTTTAGTCTCTAATGACTATACCTACTGATTACCACGTTATCTAGGCTTGGTGACGAGTCGTAGTTTCGGCCAAAATGTGTATTCTTACGTATTTTGTAACCAAACTACTTTTAGGTATCAAGACCCTTTGTTTTGATACCAAACCTGTTTTCAAACCTCGTTAAGCATGTTTTAACATGTTTAGCTCGTCACTTTAGGTTTAGTGCTTATGTAGGGTCGTAAGGTAAGCGGTCTAAACAACCGCTTATACTTTCGAACCCGGCCCGTTTGGTCGATCATTAGGATCCAATCAAACACATTAGGTGACCATAGTTGCATAGGGAATAACCTTCCGAGGTTATACCTTATGGTCACTTCGTTTAGTTAGTTGTATGATAGGTAGTTTATATGCCTTAGGAAAATGACCAAAATGCCCTTTTTACGCCAAAATTCATTTTAAGCATATGTAACATAATTTTTGACATCTAAACTGATTTAGCAACAATATTAGACATGTTAAGGCATATTTTACTTGTCATAGTACTAGTTAGGCGGTCCGAACGCGTTTTACGCGAACGGCACGTTAAAGTAGCATAAGCTACCTAAACGGGTCGTAATGGGTCGTAAGCACTTAGGATAGGTTCCGTTTTAGAATGTAGGCTTTGTTAAACCATATTACATGAGTTCTTACACTCATTTGGTTTACGAAACCACATTTTATCCGATCCTCCGATTTAGGTCCGTTTATTAACATAGTTACCTATATTAGGTACCGTTTGATTCCGTGATCTTTCTAGCATTGCTTGGTGGTTATCTAAAGACTATTAAGCAATCTCAAGTGAGTACATAGTCCCCTCTTTTACTGTTTTCAAACATTTTGGGGTGAAACACATGTGCCTACTTGTTACTTTCGTGCTTTCCATGTTTTCATATCATATGCTTGTTATGTTCATTAGTACACTTATAGTACATGATTTCACTGTGTTTTTGCTATGTGTGTCCATTTAATGCATACTTAGTACATCGTTTTACATTACATTTCACGCTATGTATGTCCATTTAGTGCATACTTAGTGCATTATTTCACATCACATCACATGCTATGTATGTTCATTTGTTGCATACTTAGTACATTTGTTTTTCATCACATGCTTACATTTTGGTATGACATTTGGTTTGTTTAAATGAGACAAAAACACGTTCATTAACATTGGCCATGCCGTTCGTTAGTAGGTAGTGGTACCATAGGAATTGACAACTCCCATTCCTGACATCCTAGGTATATTTGGATGAAAGGAATGACCGAATTCGATACACATAACTCAGATAAACCTTTAATTTGTTTAAGGTTTATCGCCACAGTCTCAAGGCTTGAATGTATGCAGTTTCACAATACCGCATAGATGTTTGTATCAGTATAGCATGCATTTCCACAAAACATAACTTTGATTTAAACTACGTTTTACTTCAATACCTTGTTTTGTGCATTTTACCTATGGTTTAGTTGATGTATTTCACATGCCATACATGATATTTTGGATACACATTACATGATTTACATATTGACACATAAACATTTTGGACAATTGGTTTAAACATGGTGGATACGCCGCTGGTACTTCCTATATATAAGTGCTTGTATGATATTACATATCGTAGCGTTATTTAAATTATTTCAATTTAGACATACAACATATTTTCACAAGACACTGTTTTACAAACAGTTTATTTAATATCACTCATTTTTACTTGGTTACTTAATTAACCATACATCATTCTTTTATATATAACCTGATTTTCTTATTAAGTTTTCATGCGATTTATAAGAGAAAACACTTAACAAGATTCATGACTAATTTTTGTTAAAACATTCTTTTAAACTCAAGTCATGAATCCTATTTTTACTAAACCTATGTATCTCACAGGCATTTTTATGCTGACGTACCTATTTTCACATGTGTTTTCAGGAGCTGTTGCATAGGATGATCGAGACACACTTAGGCGAACCTGTGCCTTAGTGATTTAAAAACGAAGCTAGAACTAGTTTAATTTTGTGATGTACTCTTGTTTCTTTATTTTTAAGACAATGCAATCCTTTTTGCTTATAAATAAAACATAACTTTAAATACCATGGTTGTGAAACAATAATTCTGTTACAACACTCCCCGACGTTTCCGCCGCGGTTGCATGTTATACGCGGTCGGGGTGTGACACCATGATCATGTTAAATCTTGTAGTAAACTTTGGTTTCTTGAAATCTTTTATTTTCAAGACTTATAACTTGTAGAAATAATCATAATGCACTAAAATAAGTTTATTTTCAAGTTCATGATTTACATAAAGGATGATCATTACAAATTTCTCAAGATCTATCCTTACACTTGCTAGATCATGTGTTTAATCATCATCTAGAAAGGTTCTTATGATGATCAACATCATAAACACAGGAAATCAACATTCAAGTATACTACATACACTTAAAACAACTTGATCTTCATGTTTTAGAGCTTTATGTTCATGTTTATGCTTATGTTTCTTCATGATCTTTATGTTTAACAACTTATATCATCTTTTAACCAACATAATATGAAGTAAAATTAGATCACAAGAGTCTTACTACTAGCACAAGGCTAGGGATGATCAAGAGAAGAAACGAGGTGGATAAAAGCACTAGAGAGAGGTCCTTCCAATTCCGTTGCTTGCAACCTTCTTAGATAGGCTCCATACACCATAGAACAAGCTTGGAAGTGTTGTATGTTGGATGAAAATGAAAGTATGGGTGCTAGGGGGTGTGACCGTGAGCTATGGAGGAAGGGGAGAAGTGTTTTGTTGGTTGAAGATGATGAATGATAAATGTATTATTTTAGTGGTTTTATAAAAATTCTAGTGGCATATGGCATCTTATGTTGGAATATACTCCAACAAAATCTTATAAAATATAAGAAATAAATCAAGGGTGAGACCTATGTCCCCTAACCGGCCATCAAATGGGGGGGGGGGGGGTAAAGTGTAACATTTAATGGTTAGTTACTTGATTTAGTTGGAAAGTAACGGTGCTAGTTAGGTATTTTATGTATTGAATGTTTATTAGATGTAATATGATGTTCGGTGACCATAACTAGCTTTGTAACATAAAAACAGTGCTTCTAGTAAAAGTTTGATGTTTCGGGTAATGTCCGGTTGTTCGGTTCGTTACTGTTCGTTAAAGTGCTAAATTGCGCAGTTTAGTGTGCTTCATGTTGTATTTTATGACAGTTTCGGTTCCCGACACTTAGGAAAGTATTCTGGACCATTAAACCACTTTTCTGCATTATATTTAGATGTTAATTTGCTGAAAATTGTTGAATTTGTCTATTTACTGCAGAATTTTGCAGTTTTAGTGTGTTTCTGGCACTTTCCGGTACCTGTGTCATCACTAGGAAGGCAGTTCTGTAATCCCTACGTTCCTACACACTATACTAGTGTATCACTTAGTGCTGGGGCTTATCTTGTGTCTTAACATCATGTCTGTCTAAGTACTGAACTTTCGTCGGTACTTCTAGTTTGTCTGATAACTGAGCCAACACTGTTCTGTGCATTAATAGAACTATATTTTGTTGCATGTAGTAATGATAAAAGTCTTGCAACATGAAATGCCATTGTAAGTATATAATAGAAATCAGAAATTCATTCGTCTTATAAACTAGATCATGCACATTCATTAAAGCACAGATTACTGTCTAATTATTGTACGGAATGTACGGAAAAGTGCCAGTTGTCACAACTCCCGTCCTCTGCGGCACGGTGTGAGGCTTGTTAGACCTAATAGTGCTATTTAACTAATAACCCATTCACCATTAGCCCGGTGATTAATCAGTATAAAATGTGTAGGGACTTTCAGATAGAGTTTTCGTCTAGTACGCTTAAGACATGTAGTATAATAGTAAATTAATATGTTGTCCCACCCAAGGGGGACAAGGTTTCCCGTATTCTACCCAAGGATAATACGTAATGGAATCCCACACAAGGAGATAGTTGTTGTTTCTTCCGTTCCAAAACCACCGGGAATACATGCTTTTATAAAAAGTGTGAACTCACCTTAGTTTAGCTCGGCAGATAAAAGTCACTTGAGCTAATTTGGTCAACCACGTCCTATTATGGTTACCATACAAGTCAGGTTCGCATTTAGGTAATACACATATTATTCTACACGTATTCTATCAAGTTTCATACAAGCATGGTTGTCATATAACACGTATAGCATAACAGTCACAACCTGCATTCACATCAAAAACCCAAAGTATACGGTTTAAGTGTACGACTTCGTGGGTGTGAGGCCCACATTAAATGGGTGGCCCAACAGTCCATGGCCCAAGTGTGGGGTTCCTGTGTTCGTGTGGGTGGCGCATTATCCTTAACAGTTGAGTGTGCGGCCCACTATGGTGTGCGACCCACACAACGGTGTGCGGCCTCACCATAGTGTGCGGTCATGCATTCAAGAGTTGTCACAACTAGGTTACTGAGTAGTTTTAGGCACATGTCCATAATATAGACTACAACACGCGATACACCATTTATACAATCATCAAGCATGTACCAGTACCAAATATAGCAGATTCGACACTTAATAAACTTACAAACATGCATCACTCAATTAACTGAAAATGGGCTGTTTTGGGTGTCCGTTTACCGTACTTACGAGATTTCGAAAATTACGATCTTTTTATGTGACGTGCCCCTCAGAGGGTTTGGTTTTGTGTTAAATTTTTAGAGTTTAACTCTTTACAAAAAACTTATAAAAATTCAATTACTAAGCTGCAATCAGATTAGTCACTTTCTGACTGCCGCTCACGGAAATATTCATTTAAAAATCCTCGGTTATCCGATTGATGAAATTCAAGTTGAATATTTTCATAGACACTTAAGAACATCTACAGCATAAATTTCGTGGTCTAACTCCAAGTATTCATCAAGTTATGACTTAAAAGATAACACGTAAAATCTGCAGAAAAACGCAGCTTCCGTTACTGAAACGAAATAATTTATTTAAAATAGAAAACGATATCCAAAAATCATGATTCCAGCGCCATTAGAAGCATATTTCAAAATAGCACGTTATAGACTTAAGAAAATCCAATTTTTGTTATATTATGACCTGGTTACAGCTGATTAAAGTCGGCTATAACTGTCGGGCATAACATGTTTTCGTTACCCGATCTTCCCAACTGAATAACTAATGCACCCAACGACTCATAATGTTTAATTACAGCAGATTATTGTCATCCTACATCATCTACGCCTTTAAATAAGCAAGTTTTAATTCCGCAATCACTCAAGATTCATCTCGTACCCAAACACTAGCAACTAAACGAGTCCTTCATTAATCCAAACTTTATATACACTCGATTTTAAGCAACAAAGCAAACAAGTATTCCCCTAACCACTAGGGATCAATCAAACAGAGGAAATGCAGCCATGTAATATCAGAAAATATAATCAAAGCATAACATAACACTAACCGAAGGGAGATTAGAGAGTGGGAGAGCTCGAACGAGAGAGTGAGCACCGAAAGATAGGGAAATCGCGATGGTGGGGGGGTGGTCTCCTCTGCTGCCGTAAATCACCAAGGAAGAAAAGGAGTAGGGTTTTCTCTAGGGTTGGGGTAGTTATGAAGAACATGCAACAATATACGTAACATAACGGGGTTCCTTTTTGGGGGCGGTTTAGGAGGTGTAAGTGGGCCGTAAGTAATGGATGTTGGGCCAACCTCTTGAGTCTCAAACAACACAACGCATTCAACAATTATGGACGGTGGTACTTTATGTACATAAGTGAAACTTTAGTGGTTATTTAATTCCACTAGATTCCATCCGATCTTTTTAATTCAAGTTGCTAGCCAGATTAATTCATTTCACAACTATCATCCATATATGTCAAATTTCATTTTTGGCTACCCAAGTTCAAACATATTAATTAGTAATGGTGAGGTGTGGTGATTTGGGCAACAAGTCAACGTTTGATTATTTTTTTTTTTTATTATACTTAATCAACTAATATAAATTTTTAGGATTTGCTGTGGTTCAGACCTCATGAGTTTCGAGTTACATGAATAGGTTGGTTCGACAAGCGAGACATGAGCTTTAGTTCAAACGGTTCTGGTCGGTTCAACACGATATGGATTTGGTTTTGACTACACGTTTGCACACTACAAATTAAATAAGTATAAATTTAATTCATCAAATAAGATAAGTATATAATTAATTTGTAAAAGCGACACGAACTGTTTTTTTTACCTCGAAGTTACTGGTTGTCACCTATCCACTCATGATTACAATATAAACTTAATATAATAAATTGTTGATCAAACATTCCAAACATTTATTAAACTCACTGTCATCAAAATCATATAAAATAGCATATTGTAGGTTCATCAAGCATATAGTTTTATAAACTCAATATAATAAATCATTAATTAAAAACTTATAACAAGTTCATTTATTATACGTTTAAACTATATCATATAAAATATCAAAATAATAAAGTAATACCATTCATAAAAAACAATATGCATACATTTAAATCATTATCCTATCAAGCATTCCAAAGATTTATTGAACTCACTGTCAACATATTTTTAACAAAACTAACCCTTAACTCAATTATAAATTATAATTCTACAACCTACAAGATACCTAATGCATTAAAGATCAACAACACATCATAGTTCTACAACCTACAATCACATTAATCAAAACAACATTACCTTGGAACTGTGAATGGTGCACTCGAACATAGTCTATTTCCTGTCTCTTTGCCTTAACTGGCTGCCTTACTGCAATCTCATCACCAAAAGAAAAATTAATAATATGAATCACATTAATCAAAACAACATTACCTTGGAACAATGAATGTTACGTCTCACCTTTTGAACATTATCATCTTCACATCACAACAATAACCTCATCAGTAGCAACATAAAACCCTAAAGGATAAAAGAGGAAAAAATTAAATCATTATCACATATTGAACTAAGTATGAAAAGGAAAGAAAATAAATATATATTATGGGTAAATATTTAAAAATAATCAAAACATGCTACCAAAAAGGTAAATTTGTTTATGTAATACCATTACTAAAATCTTACCTTTATTCACTCCTTAAATCATATTCACAGAGTCAAGGTCACTGCCAGGGTTTTTTCGCCTGTCAAGCAAGATAAATAAGGTTACGTTTCTCATTCATACCAAACAATTTCACTAACTCAGCTTCACAACGTCAAATAATACATAAATTAAGACTATGATACCCAACCGAGTGCAAATGCGAGCTTGTTCCCAGTTCCTAGTGGCATTGTGGCTACCGAGTGCAAAAAAAAAAACGTTAGTTGTGCATCAATATTTCTCAATCAAAACAAAGATTTAGGTGACACGTAACATTTATAGACAAACTGGTACCAAACAATAACCTTAAAAAAGAAATAGCAACATTTTCTAATTTAACGATAATGTAACACTTTCTCTGTATCTTTAAACTCATAAAAATAAGTAAATGTAAAATGTGACAAGAAATATTAATATAATTAAAATTTAAAGTATAAAAACAGTAACAGTTACATATGAAAATGAAAACTAATCAGACATTTAAAATCTAATAGTAAGAATTAAGAAATTTTAACTTTAACTTCATCGAGTACTGAACTTCTTAGTGTATATCCTTGAGCTTTGTCATGAACTCCATGTCTCTATCACCACACTCTATATTATTGGCAACACACAAGTCATGAATGGAAGTCGTCGGCATCGCTATCAAATTTCTGGAAACCTGCCCTCTTGTGAGCAGACCAAGTTGCAATCCATCAAAACACCCGTTCATCTCTTGAAGAGTAGCCATATCTGCATAGAATTGCTCTTCAATATGTTTAGTAAATCGCTGATTCAAATCATCAAATTATACAGAAGTGTATGATGCCATTTTATGTTATTATTGAACTAATAAACTAAATGAATCGGTGTATGATGTAAAACCTTTGAATTTGCAATGGTATTATATAGTGAAATAAAAATTAAATATCTAACAGCCCAAATGTCAGATTTAAATGCAAGAATTAAATAAAAAAATATATTTAAAATCCATTTACATTTATTGATTTAGGAGGAAAAAACGTGTACATTTAGTATAAACATGTACATTTATATTTAAAAATCGTGTGCATTTAATGCAAAACCTTTCAAAAAAGAGTTTTCATGGGAAAGCAAATAAAATTAAATATCCAGAAACCTAAAGGACAAAATTTAAACCTTCAAAAACAGGTTATTATAATTAGGAATCGTCTCTTCATTTACCATATCACCCATTGTAAACACTATAAAAGGCTGATGATTAGTTTAATTGAAAACATCAGCAATTCACTTTTAAAAAACTGTTTATCCAAAAAAAAAACCATCCAAAAACACCAACAATACTCTAAATGGCAAACAGAAGTTTCTACCATTGGGCAGACACTAACGCTGTTAAAACACAATTTTCAAGATGGTCACTCAAAGAACAGAGAACTGATAAAGAACTCAACAGAAAAGTTGGTATCGTGAGTGAAAATTATTATAAGAAAACCTGGAGCAGCATTGCATTGCTTGACGGACTTGTCCATTCTACTCCATCAGAGTTCAAGGATAACACAGAAGAATTTATCACACAAGTGTTGAAACTTGATTAGAAGATCTGTGATATGCTAGCTGATCTGCAAAATAAAAGAAAAATGAAATTGCATGGAAGAAGGCGAGAGTCTTAGAAATCCTAGGATGTGTTCAATGTAGCGTGTAATGTATTAGTATTTTTCAAAATCTAAGTTTGTAATACTATTTAATATCGAATGAAAAAAATTTGGAGTTTGTTTTTTGGAGAGTTATAATCATTATCAGTGATCAATTGGCAAAATGACAACTTTACCCTTTAATTCCTAATATAACTTATCAAATGAAAAAAATACCCTTTAATTATCAGTGATCAATTAGCAAACAAAGTATGACATACACAAATAACCTATTGATTTCAAACATTCCATTTATCAAATATTATACATCTCGTAACCAAACTTAGACCTTAAATTAACAATATTAATCACAAATCAACAAATTCAAACTCAAACTCAAATTTTCACAAATACATGAGTACACGCATATATAACATGCAATTTACCCTAAATCAACGTTCGAAGCTAAAATATCTTATTTTCTGGCATATGAATCACACCTTTTCACAGAAACTTAGGAAATCTAGCGAAAACATTAACAAATCAACACATTCAGGTTCAAAATTTGAAAAAACACAGTAATACAATCGCAAATAACATACAAATTTCATACGTTGAAAGACTCATACCTTAAAATCAACAATATCAATCACAAATACATGAATACGTACATATAAGACCGTGTGATTTTCCCCTAAATCAACGTTTAAAGCTAACCATAAAAATCGCTTTATATAACTCAATATGTCATATAAAGATGAAAATTACAACTAATATATATGCGTATAGAGTACATAATGACATAGAACATTGTTTTACTTTCTCAACTTTTAATCGTCTTTTCAAAATACAAAATTGGTAATCAAAATTTCAAATAGAACATTGTTTTCAATTTACCTGCCTGAAAACACTTTTGCTATTTTAGTCCACCGGTTGCTGAAAATCTTCTGGGCATGCGAATCATCTTATGGTATCAATTTATCGTATTACCCATTTAGTATCACGATGATGATGATGATGATGATGATGATGATAGTTTCGTATATGGAAAAACAACACTATATACGGAAGATTTGTATGTTAAAAATAAATATGATATTATTACAACTATACCTCACATAGAAGCATGTCTTCCTCTTGTGACCAACCGCCTTTTTTGAAATCAGAATTCAAATAAGTGAACCATCTATGTAATAAACATCAATCAAATCCAGTTTTAGTAATACTTACCTTAAATTAAAAAAAAAAACGAAAAAATGGATGTTAATTCTTAAAGTAGAATCTTTATTAAGATTTTTTTGTTTATCTTCTTCTACATTGCCTTGCAGTTTTATGGTTAAACTTGGATGCAACAATATTATACTGCAGTTATCATTAATCTTATTAATCCAGTCATCAACATATTTTCAATAACCTTAAATAAACTTAAAAAAAGGTAATCCTACTTGTCGGTCCATGGATACCAATTTCCTGCCTCAATATATCATCTTCCCGAAAGGTAAAAAAAAATCCCAAATCAATCAAACAAAAACACTTCAAAATTTAATGATGAAAACAAAAACAAACCTCTTGAGACGAAGAAACTATATGCCTCTCTTTCTGCTGCTTCTGAACCTCACCATTATTCACATAAATTCGAACTTTTTCACTAAAATGAACTCCCTTTGGTGCCCTAAAAACACAGACAAATAAAAACCCAAAAAGTATAAACTCAACATCATCATAGCCCAGAAAATCGGGATTGTGTGAAGTAGGAAGCGTGATTTTGGTCGGATCTCTCTCTAATCTGTCCAAAATTGGAAGAAAGACAAGAATGGGATATGGCAATTCTTATAACCCTAAACCAAATATGTATATACAATTTATCAATAAAAATCTCAACTTTAAATCCATATCACTTATTTTGTATCCAATTCACATAACCCTAACCCAAATACCCATTAAAAATCACAAATCTTGACAACAAAAAACCATTAAAATTCAAGATGGTATGAAACTGAGCTAATTGAGTACCGTTTGTCACACCCCAACCAATGGCAGAAACATTGGAGTGAGACGAAAACAAGATTGCTCGAGACATCATAACACTATTGGTGATAATATATGATTAATTCAATTTGCATAAATACTAAAAGTGGAATACATTGTTCAAAAACCCAATACATCAAATTGTAGCAAACATCATGAAACAAAATATAGGTTTATTCTCTAAGGTGGGTATCTAAATCCTCCCTAAATAGTTTCTTTGTGTCATCATATATCAACCTGCAACATGTATTAAAATAGAGATCAACAAAATGTTGGCGAGTATACAAGTTTGATAACATAGCATAATAGTAAAAAGAGTTTGCTCATATCCAACATGATAAATTGTATATCCTATTACTAACATACTACACATGTGTAAGCTATATGTCAAACCAGAGTTTAAACAATCGTGATTACCAAACAACGTCGAAACGAAGATGGTCTAACATAGTTTACTTAACAATACCTCTAGAATACGGGTGGGGCGTTAGTCCTATAGCACTATAATTGTTATGGTAGGATTGCAAAGTTAATGAGCATATAGAAACGTGTAAACATAGCATGCGAGATTAACAAGTATATGCAAGTTTCATGTTAATAATGGATAGAGTGTGATTTGTAACAAGTTTAATAGTGTTGCGTGTTTTTGTGTAGTTGTACAAGTTGTACCCAAACTGTATAAATTGAAAAAGGGATCGAGTATACTCACGGTTTTGCGTAGTTTCCACTAAACTGAGAGCGGAAAGGATGAGGGTTGGTACACCGAGGTTACCTTGCAATGGGTAAACGAAGGTGTCAGTATTCCGATGTAGTGGAGCGTTTGGACCAGACTTTAAAATACTAGAAAGTACAAGATAAATCAAGTTCTAGACCCTTCGTGAGAATTGCACTCTCCATTCGTGCGAATGGTCCTATTGTGTGCGTAAAATTTTTATTTGTAAACTGTTTAACAGAGCACAGTAATAGTATTTGTCATAAAAGTGTAAATAGTGACTAAAATGTCCAAATAGTCAAATGAGGTGGTGGAACTATGTTGGAAAGCCAAGGCTCCCACAGTTCACACTTCCGTCACATCTCAGATTCATCCATATTGAGTATGGTAAATCTGGAGTGACTTCAACATTTGAAGTACTGATGAACTTGGATCAAACATAAAAGAAATAAAAAACGTAACCATGTGAAACAGTCCCTTCGTTCGAATGGGACTATCCATTCGCACGAAGGGAACTGACCATTCGTGCGAAGGGCGTAAGTTGTCCAAAATGACAGTTTTAATTCATTCAAAACAGATCATATCTTGATGAAAATTAACCCTAACACAAACCCATAGCTATGAACCAAGTTGTGGGCCTGGTGGGTACTAGATTCCACCAAGTTTCATAACGAAAAGTAAAACGAAGTGTAAGAACAAGTTTGAAATCAAGGTTTGTAAATCTTAGTTTGAATCTTATAAGTGGTGAGGTTTCACCATCAGTTTGCCAAGCCAAACTCATGGAAACCATCCAAGAGTTATATCAAACAAGATTATTTGAAGAAAAGTTCAAAGAAATGAAATAAAAAATGAAAGAAACACAAAGGAAAATGAAAGAAATAGTTACTGAAATGCTTTTGATCGCAAAGAGGGTTTCAGAGCGCCTGAGAGAGTGTCTGGGCGACTTGGGGAGTGAAATGGGTGGGGTTAAGCGCTCATTTATAGGCTGAGAAGTGTGTTGGGACGAAAGGGGTTTTCGTGTGAGTAGTCTTCAGGCGAAGGGGGTCTTGGGACGATGGGGCTCTACGCATGGAGGGTCCCTTCGTGCGAAGGGGTCCATTCCCTTTTCTCGGAGGTTCAAGTTCGGCTATGTTCGCGATTTAGCCGGTTTTAAGTGTAACGAGTATGATTGTGTAATGTTTAAGTATGATACATGCATAATGGTGTTTAAACATTTATTGTGAGTGTGAACATGTAAACAAGTCTAATATATACGACATAAATTTGAATAAAATACTTGAATTTTACTATGATCAATAGTCTCGGATTACAAGGTTGAAAGGAAAGTACGGTACAATATAATACAAGTTTCAAAAAAATAAAATTACAACAATACTTTCTAAATGAGGAAAGTACAGAAATGCGAAGCATTACAATCTCCCATACTTTAGGAAATTTCTTCCTCGAAATTTATTCAAGAGGAAGACTGAACAAGAAGGTGTGGATGTTTGGTCTTCATTTCACTCTTGAGTTCCGGAATGAATTCAGCGCCACACTTTCCTTCCCATCGAACCTTGACTATGGGAATTCGACTACACCTAAATTGTTTGGCTCCTCGATCCATGATTTTGACCGGTTTTTCCACAAAACACAAAGTCTCGTTGATTTGGAGGTCGTCGATCGAAACTTGGAGTCCTTCATCAGCTAGACACTTCTTGATATTCAAAACATGAAACGTTGGATGAACGTTACTGAGTTCTTGAGGTAAGTCGAGTCGGTATGCCACTTTGCCAATCCTCTCGAGTATCTTGAAAGGACCTACAAAGCGTGGAGAAAGCTTTCCTTTCTTACCAAAACGAATAACTCCCTTCCAAGGAGATACCTTAAGGAGTACTTGATCACCAATATTGAACTCCAATGGTTTGCGACGTTTATTAGCGTAGCTCTTTTGTCTGTTTCTAGCCTTGAGGAGATTGTCATGGATTTGTAGAATCTTATCCGTTGTTTCTTGAATAAGCTCTGGGCCAGTGATTTGTGCGTCTCCAATTTCGTGTCAACGAATAGGAGATCGACACTTGTGACCATATAATGCTTCAAAAGGAGCCATTTGATTACTAGAGTGGTAGCTGTTGTACGAGAATTCTATCAATGGTAAATGCACATCCCAATTTCCACCAAAGTCTATTACACAAGAGCGAAGCATGTCTTTAAGGGTTTGGATCGTACGTTCGTGTCCATCTGTTTGAGGAATGTTTGCCAAAGACGAGAAGTGAAACGACCATCGCGGTCTGAAATGATGTCAATGGGAATACCACGATGACATATGACTTCATCCGTGTAGACACGGGCTAATTTCTCAACGTTGTAATCTTCTCGAATGGGGAGGAAGTGAGCGAATTTAGTCAAACGGTCGATGATCACCCAAATACTATCGTGACCAGAAGGAGTTCGAGGGAGTTTGGTTATGAAATCCATGGCAATGCTATCCCATTTCCAAACTGGGATCTCTAGTTATTTAAGTAAACTAGAGGGACGTTGGTGCTCAGCTTTGACTTTAGAGCATGTGAGACACTTCGAAACAAAGGTGGCGATATCCTTTTTCATACCAGACCACCAATAGGATGTATGGAGATCATGGTACATCTTGTCGGCACCTGGATGAATAGAGTATCGTGATTTGTGTGCCTCCTTCATTATGAGCTCACGAAGTTCATCACGGTTTTGTACCCAAACGCGATCGAGGTAGTAGAGGATTTCATCAGATTTAGTCAGGAGTTGGTTTTCAGCACCACACTTCACCTCGTTGTACATGTTTCCCTCGTTGACGGACGAATATTGGGCTTCACGAATGTGGTTACGAAGGTTGATTAGAATTTGAGAACAACGGATGCTGCTAACATGAGCTTTTCGACTGAGTGCGCCAGCTACGACATTCGCTTTACCAGGGTGGTAGCGAATTTTGCAGTCGTAGTCGTTAAGCAATTCTACCCAACGACGTTGACGCATGTTTAGTTCTTTTTGGTTAAAGATATGTTGTAGGCTTTTATGATTGGTGAAGACCATACATTTGGTACCGTATAGGTAGTGTCGCCAAACCTTTAAAGAAAAAACAACTGCGCCAAGTTTGAGATCGTTAGTAGTGTAGTTTTTCTCATGTATTTTCAGCTGTCTCGAAGCATACGCGATAACCTTATCTCGTTGCATGAGAACGCAACCAAGACCTCGGTTAGATGCATCGCAATACACCAAGAAATCATTATTACCATCAGGAAGAGCAGGAATATGAGCATTGCAAAGCAAGTCCTTAAGCGTTTGAAAGGACTCCTCTTGTTCGGGCCCCCAAACAAAAGGTTTATCTTTTTTAGTCAACAAGTGAGGGGAACAATGATTTTTGAGAAGTTCGAGATGAATCGATAGTAGTAGCACGCCAATCCTAGAAATGAACGAATTTCACTCATGACGTGTCCAAGGAATTGAAATTCTTTGATCCAAAATTCGTACTTGGAGAATTTTGCGTATAACTTCTCAGCATGTAGGAGTTCAAGGATTAGATGCAAATGATGTTCGTGTTCGGATTGGATTTTCGAATAGATAAGGATGCCGTCAATGAATACGATAAAAAAACGGTCCAAGTAGGGTTTACACACACGGTTCATTAAGTCCATGAAGACTGCAGGTGCATTGGTCAAACCAAAAGGCATGACCACGAACTCGTAGTGACCATATCTAGTACGAAATGCGGTTTTAGGGATGTCCATTTCGAGAACTCGAAGTTGATGATAGCCAGAATGAAGGCCGATCTTGGAAAAGAACGTTGCGCCTTGGAGCTGGTAAAAAAGGTCATCGATGCAAGGAAGAGGGTAACAGTTTTTTACAGTGAGTTTGTTAAGCTCACGATAATCGATACACATTCGAAATGGACCGTCTTTCTTCTTGCCGAAAAGAACATGAGCACCCCAAGGAAAAGTACTTGGACATATGAAACCTTTATCGAGCAACTCTTAGAGTTGGCTTGACAACTCTTGCATTTCGGAAGGTGCAAGACGGTAAGGAGCTTTAGCGACGGGGGTAGAGCCAGGGATGAGGTCAATGCGAAAATCAACAGTATGAAAAGGAGGAGGACCAGGTAGATCTTCAGGAAAGACATCGGGAAAATCATGCACCACTGGAACATCACTTATGTCTTTTCCCTTGCCCTTTTCTTCAACAACGTGGGCTAAAAAGGCAAAGTACTACTTACATAAGTACTTGTTCGCTTGTGTGCATGACAGGTTTTTGACTCCCTTTGAAGGTCTGTCTCCATAAACGTGTAAAGTGCCACCAGAAGGAAGAGGCAATCGAACGAATTTCTAATGACAAGCGATTTCAGCATGGTTCTTACGAAGCCAATCCATGCCTACTATGATATCAAAGCTACCCAATTGCATGGGTATGAGATCGATAGGAAACACATGATCGTTAAGAGTGAGAAAACAATCGTGAAGAATGGAGTCAACGGTGATAGACTTGCCATTGGCAACTTCGACAGCGAATGACTTTGGGTGTTTAGAACGTGTACAATTTAACATTGATTCAAATTCAACGGACACAAAGCTTTTGTCCGCACCAGTATCAAATAGTAAAGAAGCATATAAGTCATTGATGTGCATAAAATACAACATATAAATTATATCAAATATGACATAAAATCAACCCTTTTTCGGTACTAATGTTGGAAAAAGCTTGTTTCTTTTTTCCTTTTTAATTTACAAGTTCAAAAGAGCTTAAATGTGCAAAATGAGCAAAATAACAGCAAAAACCAGCATAAATACAAAGAAAGAGGATTGATGCAACTCACCAAGCCCCAATCCACATCCAAACCAAGAAAATAGCAAGATCAGAAGACTTGGCACGGGGCCGTGTCCACCAGACACGGACCGTGCCCAAGACTGGAATCTCTGCAGAAGAAAAGACAACAGCAAAGGACAAAACAGATAACCAACACGGGGTCGTGCTAATGCAACACAGGGCGTGGCCAACTCTAAGATTTGCAGAATCTGCGATAGTACAGCAAGTATATAACAACCCTCCAAAATATTTCTGACACCCCTAGTACATTTAAAATGTCCCTATATGTCTTAAAACATACCCCTCATGCAAAAACCGAGCCCAAAATACCTTACATAATTAAAAATAAAATAAAAATCAAGTTTTAGGGGCGCTCGCGGGCCGCGAAGGCCTTGCCTTCAGGCTACGCGGGGCGCGACAGTTAAGCGGTCAGGCTGCACCCGGTGCTGTCATGTGTCGTGCAATGTGTCGAGCCTATAAGTGATGACCGGTCATAGCTAGGCCCTACAACCCTATGTCACGGGCCGCGAAGGATCATCCTTCGGCTTACGCGGGCCGCGAAGGAGTCCAAGATCAGCACTATATATAGAGGTCGTTGGCCTCAGTTCACAATTCGTCCCACAATCAACTTTCTCTCTAAAAATTCTGAATATTTGAAGTAGTAGCGGGCATTATACCCCCTAAATAACGAAGTTCTGCCTCGTTGTAAGTATCATAACCCCCGGTTACGTATTAGATACGCTGCTCGATTAATCCAGGGTTCCGTAATGGCTGTCGTGGTTCTGCCAGACGTAGTCGTTGGAATGCCGTCTTGGGGAGGGTATTACAAATGTAAATGTTGGGTATTATACTTACGCGTGTGCATTTGTGTAATTAATAGATAATCACCAGGAAATCCTAAAGGAAAACACTAAGACAACAATGTGAGTAATCTCCTTTTTGTAAACCTTTTTGCAAACTGTTTTTACAAAACCTCATATGATTAACATTATATTAAACAGTGATTGAGTATTTGTATTCTACAATTATTGTTGGTATGTTGGGGTTTTGTATACAAAATTTGTTACTACACTGTGAGTAGTAACATGACCACAAGTCGGGTTAACAGTACCGTGGGTGGTAATTAAAATAGATGGAAACAAATGTAATTGCGCGACCGCCCTCAATGTTGTAGACTGATAAAACCTGTTTTGATTAAACTGGATTCACTCACCAGTATTTCCCACTGACAAAATGTTTTTAAACGCGTTTCAGGTAACAAAATGTGAAAGCCAAATATAAGCCAGCTGGGCAGCACTGAAGGCTTGGAAAAGTGGCAATAAAAGTTACCTAAATAAAGAGATGTTTTTATTTAAATAAAATAGGGTTTATCCCTATGAAAATATGTGTACTTGAAACTTGGGAATTTCCCATGTGTTTAATATTATAAAAGCGTGGTATTTTACTCTGATAAAATATTTCCTAACTACGGTCCTGATGTAATTTCCGCGGCCAAAATGATAAACACCGATACCACCGAAACTGGTTACGGCCACCCGTTCCCGGGTCGTTAGGGGACGGGGGTTGCGACAGAAGGTGGTATCAGAGCTAAGCTACTGATTCAGCCACATAAGTGTTCTGCTGACACCAAGATATTATTCAAAATGTTAGGAAATTATTTACAGGAATACGTGCATATCTGTATTTTATTGTTGTGTGTTATTTGACTATTTGTTAGTTTACAGTATGAGCGACCAAGGACCTTCAGACGCTTACCTTCAGTTGTGCAGCTCACCTAGGGACGAAGGTACCTCTTCACAGCCTACCCTCTCAGGGTATTCAGCTGACAATGAAGATGGGATATTCGTGTTCAAGGCTCAATCTGAAGAGTCATTCCCTCCTAAAAAGAGAGGATGGTTCAACAGAGGTGCGCATGAACGTAGGAAGAGGATGAAAAAGTTACAACAACAACGAGTTCTAGCAGCCGCTAAGAGAGAAACAGATGCTCACACCCAAGATATGCTCAATAGGAGTCTAGGAAATTTTCATATTTTAGCAATTACAGCTGCAGACCCTAATTTAGAGCAACTCATAGCACCCCAACCATTACCCTTGTTTCCCACACAACCAATAGAGATTGAAGTCAACTCGGAAAACCAAATCCCAGCACCAGCTTTTGACCCAACTGAGATACCTAGAGTACTAGCACCCAATCCTTTAGACCCAGACTACGACCTGTGGTTTGACGACCATAGGGATTATCAGCAACGCTACCCAATACCAGCAGAACCCATGACAAACCTAGCTGCTTACCCAGATCTGGACCCTCTATATCCCTATTATGATAATGATGAATACATTAAGGAAATTCTAGAGAATCCATATCCTCAGGAAGAACCAATGCCACAGTACCCCGATCCAATACCAGCACCTGTACCACCCATGAGCACTGAGAATGTGCAAGAACTCCGAACCTTTGGTGAGGAGATTTTAGAAGAGAGCAAAAGGATGAGACAAATAAAATAGGGGAACGACTCATCTGGAAATATGACGAGCGTAATATGGAGTTCTGGATGAACCCATACCAGTAATAGTAATAATAATAAAATAATAAATATATATAATATGTGTGTATGTTTGAAAAAAATGATAATATATATATTGTAGTATAGACCACCTCGTGGTTAGTGATGCATACTAGTATTGTATTTTTATTCCAGTTGTATTGTAATATATGGATGCATAGTATAAAATAGAGTAAGTCGCAATGCTCGATGATTTTGGATCAACATGCTTGTTGTGTGATTGATGCATTAGATATTTTTATGCAATATTAATACTTGGTAATTGTTTAAAATCTAGATGGCCGACGCAGCAAATCCAGAAAACCAGAATAATGAAAATCAAATGAATAATAGTGAAATTCGACACCTTGTAACCCAAGGAATTAGAGATGCCATGCCAGCTATTATCCAAAATGTTAGGGATGCAGAAAATAATGATAAAAGTGGTAATGGAAGTAAACGAACCCATATAGAACCTAGTCACATCGTACACAATGGACCCATACTTCAAGTGCCCATTCCAAAAAGAAGAATAACCATGTCTTATGGTTGTTCTTATAAAGAATTCTGGTCTTGTAAACCAATAGAATTCTCGGGCGATGAAGGGGCCATTACAGCTCTACGCTAGATAGAAAAGACTGAGGCAGTCTTAAAAATAAGCAAGTGCGCAGAAGAAGATAAGATAATGTTTGCCTCCAATCTGTTTAAGAACTCAGGCTTAGAATGGTGGAACACTATCCTCCAATCTAGGGGAAGTGACAAGATTTACAATATGGAATGGGCGGAATTTAAAAATATGGTAGAAAGGAAATTATGCCCTCCCAATGAAAAAGAATAGATAGCAAACAAGTTCTTAAACCTTAGAATGACTGGAGTGGATAGTAAGGGGTACACTACTTTATTCTTTGAATATGCTAGAATAGTGTCAACCCTTGCATCACCTGAACCAGTGTTAATCTCCCGCTACATTTGGGGATTAATCAGTGAGATTAGGCATGTAGTCAAGGCAACTAGACCTCAAACTATAGAAGAAGCCGTAGAACTAGCAAACACCTCGACTGATGAGTTAGTACGTACACGAGAAGAAGACCAGAGGAGGAACCTAGCTCAAAGGCTTAACCAAGAATTCCGTTCTGGAAATTCCAACTGTGGGAAAAATGTAGGTTCTACCTCTGCACCTTACTGCAAGGCTTGCATGAAGAAGCATTCAGGAAGATGCTCCACTTATTGCAATTTCTGCAAGATACCAGGACACAAGGAAGAAGATTGCAGGAAGAAACCTAATAATGGAATGTGCTTCAACTGTGGAGAAAAGGGTCACATCAAGCCGAACTGTCCTAAACTAGCTCCAACCATGAACAACAAGACTACTAGAAATGCTAGAGCATTTGTTTTGACTACAGAAGAAGCAAAGATGATCCCGGATGTGATCGCCGGTACGTTTTTAGTTAATGATGTTTTTGCTAAAGTATTATTTGACTCTGGTGCAAACCAAAGTTTTATTAATACTTCATTTTGCAAACTTCTTAATCGACCATTAACTAGACTCCCACAAGAATGTCTAGTAGAGACAACAAATGGAGAAACCATTAAGATTTCTGAACTCTTGCAGGGAGCAAGAATAGAAATTTTAAATCAAAAGTTTATTGCAAACCTTTACCCAATGAATCTGGTAGGATTCGATATTGTATTAGGAATGGATTGGTTAATAGCCAATAAAGCCAGTATTTTATGTGATCAAAAGTCAATCCAAGTAAATTCACCAAGGGGTGAAAAGATCACAATTAAAGGAGATAAACCCTCTAGATCCACAAAATTCATCTCTGTGATGAAAACAGCCAGTTATGTAAGAAAATGATCATTAGTATATTTGATTTCTATAATCATTAATACTAAAGGAAAAGAACTGAAAGATATTCCAGTAGTATCCCAATTTTCAGATATATTTCCAAAAGAATTACCAGGGCTACCGCCAGACAGAGAAGTTGAATTCAGAATCCACCTACTACCAGGAACAGCACCAATTGCCAAAGCAACTTACCGTTTGGCACCTGCAGAAATGCAAGAACTGAAGAAACAATTAGATGAATTGTTAGAGAAAGGATTCATACAGCCAAGTTCATCGCCATGGGGAGCACCGATCTTATTCGTTAAGAAAAAGGATGGATCAATGCGTATGTGCATTGACTACCGTGAATTGAACAAAGTCACGATTAAAAATTGGTACCCATTACCGAGAATCGATGATTTGTTTGATCAATTGCAAGGAGCTCGATTTTTCTCAAAAATCGATTTACGTTCAGGATATCATCAATTAAAGGTACAGGAAGAGGACATTCCAAAGACCGCTTTTAGATCTAGGTATGGCCATTATGAATTTACTGTCATGCCATTTAGTCTAACCAATGCCCCAGCCGCATTTATGGACATGATGAACCGAATATGTAAGTCATATTTTGATAAATTCATAATTGTCTTTATAGATGATATTCTCATCTACTCTAAGAATAAAGAGGAACATGCAAAGCATTTGCGCGTTCTAAGTTTATTGAGAGAAGAAAGGCTTTATGCAAAGTTTTCAAAATGCGAGTTTTGGTTAGAACAGGTACAGTTTCTTGGACATTTAGTCAATCATGAAGGAATTCATGTGGATCCCACAAAGGTCGAGGAAATTACTAAATGGAAAACCCCTGAGTCACCAACTGAGGTTAGAAGTTTCTTAGGATTGGCCAGTTATGATAGAAGATTTATTCGAGATTTTTCTAGAATAGCCATTCCCTTAACTAAGCTAACCTGTAAATCCGTTAAGTTTGATGGGGACCAAAACAAGAAGAAGCCTTTAGAATCCTTAAGCAAAGATTGACCAATGCACCCATATTAGCGTTACCAGAAGGAACTGAAGACTTTATAGTCTATTGTGACGCTTCTAAACTAGGTTATGGATGTGTATTGATGCAACGTCAAAAGTTTATAGCTTACGCCTCTAGACAACTTAAGAATCATGAAGAGAATTATTCAACCCATGATTTAGAATTAGGAGCTATAATTTTTGCCCTTAAGATTTGGAGACATTACCTTTACGGTAGTAAGTTTACCATTTTTACTGATCATAAGAGTTTAAGGTATGTCTTCGGACAAAAGGAATTGAATATGAGACAAAGACGCTGGATGGAGATACTAAGCGATTATGATTGCAATATCCAGTATCATACAGGAAAGGCAAACGTAGTAGCTGATGCTTTAAGTCGAAAGTATCACGAAAAACCAAAAAGAGTGTGTTCTCTTAAGTTAAACCTGCAGGTAGATTTAAATGAACAGATTAGAAAAGCACAAGAATCAATAATCAAGGATGATACTGAAAAGTTGAAAGGAATGATTAAGGAACTAGAACAAGGAACAGATGGAATTTGGAGATTCCATAAGAAAAGAATGTGGATACCTAAATTAGGAAACCTACGCCACCGTATATTAGAAGAAGCCCATAAATCTAAGTATACGATGCATCCTGGAAGTGATAAGATGTATCAAGACTTAAGAAAGAATTTTTAGTGGATAGGAATGAAAAAGGATATAGCAGCATATATTGCAAAGTGTCTAACACGTTCACAAGTTAAAGCTGAACATCAGAAACCCTCAGGCTTGTTGCAACAGTTAGAAATGCCAGTTTGAAAATGAGAATTGATAACAATGGATTTTATTACTAAATTACCCAAAACAAGAAAAGGTAATGATACAATCTGGGTAATTATAGACATGCTAACTAAGTTAGCTCATTTCCTACCCATGAAGGAAACTTTTAGTATGGAACAGTTAGCTAAACTGTATGTGAATGAAATAGTTTCATTACATGGAATTCCTTTATCAATCATTTCTGATAGGGTTAGCCATTTTACCTCTCATTTCTGGACAAGTTTTCAAAAAGCAATGGGAACCAAGCTAAATCTAAGCACTGCTTATCATCCTCAAACAGACGAACAAAGCGAAAGGACAATTCAGACAATAGACGACATGCTTAGAGCTTGTGTAATTGATTTCAGAGGTAATTGGGACGATCACTTACCAATGATAGAATTTTCTTATAATAACAGCTATCATACCAGTATCAATGCGGCACCATTCGAAGCACTTTATGGACGAAAGTGCCGAACGCCAGTCTATTGGACAGAATTTGGAGAAAAGCAACTATCTGGACCCGAGATAGTACAAGAAACAACAGAAAAGATCATTCAAGTCAAGGAACGATTGAAAGCAGCACGTGATCGACAGAAGAGTTATGCAGATAACAAACGAAAGCCATTGGAATTTCATGTAGGAGACAAAGTGTTATTAAAAGTCTCTCCTTGGAAAGGAGTGGTAAGATTCATCAAAAGAGGAAAGCTAGGCCCCAGGTATGTTGGACCTTATGAAATTATTAAAAGAATAGGACCTGCAGCCTATCAGCTACAACTGCCAGAAGAGTTATGCAGATAACAAACGAAAGCCATTGGAATTTCATGTAGGAGACAAAGTGTTATTAAAAGTCTCTCCTTGGAAAGGAGTGGTAAGATTCATCAAAAGAGGAAAGCTAGGCCCCAGGTATGTTGGACCTTATGAAATTATTAAAAGAATAGGACCTGCAGCCTATCAGCTACAACTGCCAGAGGAAATAGCAGGAATACATGATGTATTTCATGTATCTAATCTCAAGAAATGCTTAGCTGATGAATCACTAGTAGTACCTCTTAAGGATATAGAGGTAAATTGTCACACCCCAACCAATGGCGGAAACATCGGAGTGGGACTAGTTCGAGATTGTAAGAGACTTCATAACACTATTTGTGACAATATTTAATTCAACCGATTTCATTTCATAATCAAATTGTCAAACATTACAAGGAAATTCAAATAACAACATTGTTCATAACATAAACATAACAAAATCGATACAACACTTTAAACCTAAACGTCTAAGTGAGTATCTAGGCATCATTGCTAATCCATTTCATAGCATCATCAATCCTCAACCTGTAACATGTTTAAAATACAATTCAATGCAAAAGCAAAGGCGAGTATACAAGTTTAAGAGTAAGTATAAGTATAAAAGTTTAAAACGAATCCACATGGCAACTTAGTTTATACAAGATCAACATAGCATGGCATGTAATATTTCTAGTCAACCCTCTGTTTACGCAAAATGATATAATTCAACATGACCACAAGTCTACGGGCAGTGTGTTACTCCTATAGCGCTATACATGTCAAATGGACGCTCGTATAAACCTAATGACTATAGTATATCACATAAGTATGGTCCACGTATAAGCATCAAGTATAACAACATAGTATTCATGTATAAGGATTGTTTTCGTGCATTGCATAAAGAATAAGTTAAGTGTGGTTTAATCGTTTAACATGTTACACCCCAAAAGTGGTAAACATAAAAAGGGGGTTTACGAGTATACTCACGGTTTTGCAAGTCTTCTACTTGTTAATCTGTGATATTCACCAATTTATACATATTTTAGTCCCCCATTTTATCCCCATTTTATGCGTTTTCGGCCGTAAAACCGTTATTCAGATACTTAATCAAGTATACTTTTGTTTACAGGCCTAAAACAGCATACCAGACAAGATGATAGTGAAAACGAGGATTTGCTGGGCGAAACGGCTGAACTACGAACATTCTGTGGAAAATTCTGACCTGGGCAAGTCGCACCCCCGTGCGACTGGTGGCACCCCCGTGCGGATGCGACAACAAAGCTCAACTCGGCGATGCACCCCCATGCGACTGAACGCACTCCCATGCGGATGCGACAATAAGGCCCATCTCGGTGATGCACCCCCGTGCGACTGAACGCATCCCCCGTGCGGATGCTACAATAAGGCCCATCTCGGTGATACACCCCCGTGCGACTGGTGGCCCCCCGTGCGGATGCGACAACAAGACCCATCTCGGTGATGCACCCCCGTGCGACTGATGCACGCCCGTGCACCCCATGGCACGCCCGTGCGAGATCGAATCTGGTCAAGATCTGATGACGTCATGCAGTATGGTGCACCATACCTCCAATAATGCATAAAGTGAACGGTCGTGCAACAGGACGCACGACCGTGCGAAATCGAAAAAAATATAAAAAACCTGCAGAAACATTCTGCTCGTAACTCTGGACATTTTGGAAGCGATTCAGGCGATTTTCAGGCTCCGGAGGCTTCTGCTTTCACCCGGATTCAAGCCACATTGTGCCGATTAGCTTCGTTATCTTCCAGATTCTTAATCTTATGCTTGTTTATGGTTTGGTTTTCTAATCTTTCCATGATTTTGTTAATCTTTCAAGCATTTAGGTTAATATTTATGTATTATTGTAGCCTTTGGGCAAAAACACAACAATCCCTTGCTTGATTATAACCATTAGTATGTTAATCTTTCTTTGTAATGACATTTGGAAGTATTTTCTATGTTAATCTTTGATGATTAGTTTGCAACCTTGTTATTGATATTGATTTCTTGATTATAAGTAATTGTGTTGGATGATTGGTATTTGGTTAGTTAAGATAGTTGAAAAATGAAGCTTAATTAATCTTGTATTAGTAAACTTTAAACTTGGTTAACTAGTTTAGCTTGGTTTAAATGTGTGCATCATGATACTAGAAATGGTTAGTGATTTAATAAAATGTAATTATTGTTAATCAAGAGAGCTTGCCGTCACGTAAGGACCTTAACGGGTTAGATGGTGTCGTTATAAATTCTTGCCATGATTTGTTAGCTTAGTTAGTAGTTTAGGCCAAAATTGCTATCTTGGTGAATTATTGTGCAAGATTTGTAAAATGAACTCGGTTGTGATTTAATCTAGTTTATGCTTGTCTCGGTGGTTGCATTGTGTTTATCGGTGTCACTTTCCTTGATTAAGTGCGGTTAGAAAACTCCTAACGGATGAGTAACTCATTTTTAAGAGATTTTCATAGACATTTATCAATTGCACGTTAAAGAACAATTTTAGGTGGTTAAAGTGTGTTTATCGTTTTAACTTTCCGAATGATTGTCATGTTAGGATTCCCGAAAGGGATACTAATTGTCTTGAAATTGGAGAATTGATCAAATGCTTCTAGTGCCAAATCCGACTTAGTTGACATGCTTTGGTTGTGTATTAAGCAAGGCTATTTATCTATTATCTATTATGTTTTTATTATGTATTTGTTTACGCTTACTTTAGTTTAATTAAAATCAAACAACTTATGTTTTTACCGGTAGTTTAGTGACAAAGGTCTAGTATTATTTCTCCGCCCATTTCCTTGGATCGATACTTGGTTCTTACCGATACTTTACTACATATATGACGGGGTACACTTGCCTCTTTCGTGTGTGTTTTGATGTAAAAGTAATAATCACTTTTATAAATTTAAAACCGAATCGTGTGTAATTTCATTGCAAAATTATGTATATATACGCACACGTCAAGTTTTTGGCGCCGTTGCCGGGGAAATGGCGAGCTTTAGGAACGACCCGAGTCATTGTTTTATCGGTGTATATACTTGTTAATATTTGTGAATATTTTCTGGATTATTAATTTGTTTATTTATTTGTTAATATTTCTTGTTTTAATTTGATTTATTCGTTTTCCAAGTCTATTTTTTGTACACTTGTAAATTTTTGTTCCGTTTATTTGTTCGAATCCGGATTTATTTATTCATTTATTCTTTGAGTTTTCGGCTTTGAAAAATCATTTTTACATTAGCCGATTCGATTATTTTTATTGTTGTAATTTTTATAAAATTTCGGGTCCGTTTTCAATTTTTTATAAAATTTTCAGCCCATTTAAAATAATATTCTATTTCTTTTCAGCCAAAAAAAAAAACCTTTATTATAATAATATTATATGCATGTGTGTCAATTTCTCGTTTGCAGGTTGTTATCCTCAACCCCCCGCTCCCGACGCTGTTGAGCCTTCAGACGAACCTGAGCGTGATCTGAGGAGACGTCTTCGTGAGAGATCCCGAGCGGTTACGCTGCAACTCGCAGCAGCTGCGGACGAGCCGGTGGTACCCGCTGAAGCCGAGGGCTCAGGGGATGTAGGAAACATAATCATAGCGGACGACGGACGACGAACGACCACTGAACGAGTCAAATCAGCCGGAGGTGAAGCCCGGTTCCTATAGATTCGTGAGCTGGAAGAGGAAAACTTCATTCACGTTGGACAGGACCATACACGGTAAAGGAGGTATTTCCGTATGGGACTGTTGCAATAGAGAACGCAGATGGCGTTATATTCAAGGTGAATGGTCACCGTTTGAAGCTCTATGTGGCCGGGCCGATTGAGTCGGCGGTGGAGGTTATCGAACTCCGCACCCCGCATGCATCATAAGTGCGGGGACATGAGTCTTGCTATCGACTCGCCGACAAAAATTTAGCATGAGTCTTGCTATCGACTCGCCGACAAAAATTTAGCTTGAGTCTTGCTATCGACTCGCCGACAAAAATTTAGCATGAGTCTTGCTATCGACTCGCCGACAAAAATTTAGCATGAGTCTTGCTATCGAATCGCCGACAAAAATTTAGCATGAGTCTACGCTACTGACTCAGTGATTAAAAATGTAGCAAGAGCGTCTTTGGCGCTATAAGGGTAAAATCGTCCATTTTTTTTGTTTTTGTAGTTTTAGCGTAATTTAGGTGTGTTTGGTAGTTTACGTTAGTTTGTACAATTTTTATGCGTACCTAGCGAAGGTTCTATGTTGCGATATGGTTAAAATAGTTTGCGTGTGAAAAAAATGGCGAAAAACGGCCAAAACAGTTGCTGGAAATGGCTTCTGCAGAAAAAACTGATCTGCAGCTGTTGCACAACCGTGCCATGCGTCGCACGACCATGCGTTTGCGGGCTGGCCTGCACTAGGAGTCGCACCCCCGGTGCATCTCCGAGAACAGCGTGCAGGGGTTGAACAATGTCGGTCATGCACGACCGTGCGAGCTGTCGCACGACCGTGCGAGAGGCAGGGGCAGTTTTGTCATTTGTACATTATAAAAAACCCCCATCTGTTGCCATTTCCCTCATTCACGAAACCTAACTGCAGACAGCCGTTCCGGAGCGATTTCGCCTCAAATCGCACAGTTTCACACATCTCTTCGCACGGTACGTTCTTTCTTGTCTTTTTTCTGTTTCTTCCGTTCTAGGCCTAGGCATTTTAGATTTTTTTCGAGGATTTTAGGGTTCTCTTCATAAATACAAACGAAACCCTAATCCTTGCAAGAATGATGCGAATTATCTAGATCATAGTTTATGTTGCGACTAGATTCTCCCTTGTGTTTTGTTTTGCTTTGCTTTGCTTTGTGACATCATTACAGATTTTAGAAGAAAATCTTGGACCGGAGCACACCACAGAAGCAGCTTTGGAGACTCGTTTCATCTAAATCATCTTCAGGGGAGTGTTATTCTCCTTTTTCTCTATATTTCAGGTTTCGCATTGGGGACAATGCGAAGTTCAAGTGTGGGGAGGGGTTTAACTTGTTAACTTTGTTTGTCCTATAAAAAAAATCAGAAAAATCATTCAAAAAAATATGTATTTTGTATATATTTTAGTAAATAAACGGGTTGGTTGTGTTTTAGAAAGCTTCGGACTTGATAAAAACTCGACAAGCAAAATAAATTTTGAAAAGAAAACCGGAAAGCGTGACAAACAAAGAAAGACTTGCATGATAGTTTTCACACTTTTACCCATTCCTTCCGTTACGTGAGCATGTTTGAGCCTTGAAATTGTTATATATTTGTTCATTTCAGATGTAGGAGTGAGCCGGATGTCATGTGTAATTTAGAACTTGTCACTAGTATGCTTGTTAAGACTATGAACTTGCGGAATTGTGTAGAAGTGATAGAGGCACTTAGATTACCCCTTTGTTGTTACCCTTGTTCTTTGTGTTGTGTTTCCCGTAAACCTTACATTACCTTTAGGATTAACCATGTCGAGCCTTCTCGTTTACCTTTGTTTACCCAACATAATCGCCCACTTAGCCAAATTTAGCCTTTTATGTTTTAAACCTTTTAGTGTTGAAACTCGGTCAAAATAATCGTTTAACTAGCGCTTGTTATAGTTTATTTTTTCATTGTATAAATCCATTAGTTTACTAAAAAAAAAAATACCTAAAATAGGGTGAAGTAGACAAAATTCGAGCAATTTTGATTGATAAAATGATGAAATCTTGTTTATGAGCTCGTTGTAGCATAAGTCGCCTTTTTAAGGCGTTTATATGTATAGTTTTGTTGTATTGCGCTTGTTAAACGTAACTACCGAGTTTTAACCATTTCGCCACTTTATATATCCATTTCCATACCCTTCGCCCAAGCCTAACGTCACACCCCGTAAAGACCTCTTGATTTACACTTTTTCGCATGTTAGTTGGTGGAGACGAGATCTTATGACAAGCTTATGATATTACACATTTCATTGACGAGGCATTGAGTGTTTGCACATACACATTTTATGTATGTTTCATAAATAAAACCGAGTGTGTGTGATCATTGTGAGTTGTGTGAAGATTAGCATGTTAAGTCAATTGAAAGTGAAGTCACGGCTTTTTGGTTATCGCCACATATTTGCATATGCTTGTTGGGTTTGATTCATATGATGTTGTCTTTCGAAAAACCGGCTAACCGTTTGTAGTTGTTTCAATAAATAGTTTGTAAATACTCGTTCTTGTTAGATTCTTGTTTTTTAACGCATTTTAGTTTAGCTTGCTTGAGGACAAGCAAGGTTCAAGTGTGGGGAGATTTGATATTCACCAATTTATACATATTTTAGTCCCCCATTTTATCCCCATTTTATGCGTTTTCGGCCGTAAAACCGTTATTCAGATACTTAATCAAGTATACTTTTGTTTACAGGCCTAAAACAGCATACCAGACAAGATGATAGTGAAAACGAGGATTTTCCGGGCGAAACGGCTGAACTGCGAACATTCTGTGAAAAATTCTGACATGGGCAAGTCGCACCCCCGTGCGACTGGTGGCACCCCCGTGCGGATGCGACAACAAAGCTCAACTCGGCGATGCACCCCCGTGCGCGGATGCGACAATAAGGCCCATCTCGGTGATGCACCCCCGTGCGACTGAACACACCCCCGTGCGTATGCGACAATAAGGCCCATCTCGGTGATGCACCCCCGTGCGACTGAACGCACCCCCGTGCGGATGCGACAATAAGGCCCATATCGGTGATGCACCCCCGTGCGACTGGTGGCACCCCCGTTCGGATGCGACAACAAGACCCATCTTGGTGATGCACCCCCGTGCGACTGGTGGAACCCCCGTGCGGATTCGACAACAAGGCCCATATCGGTGATGCACGTCCGTGCACCCCATGGCACGCCCGTGCGAGATCGAATCTGGTCAAGATCTGATGACGTCATGCAGTATGGTGCACCATACCTCCAATAATGCATAAAGTGAACGGTCGTGCAACAGGACGCACGACCGTGCGAAATCGAAAAAAATATAAAAAACCTGCAGAAACATTCTGCTCGTAACTCTGGACATTTTGGAAGCGATTCAGGTGATTTTCAGGCTCCGGAGGCTTCTGCTTTCACCCGGATTCAAGCCACATTGTGCCGATTAGCTTCGTTATCTTCCAGATTCTTAATCTTATGCTTGTTTATGGTTTGGTTTTCTAATCTTTCCATGATTTTGTTAATCTTTCAAGCATTTAGGTTAATATTTATGTATTATCGTAGCCTTTGGGCAAAAACACAACAATCCCTTGCTTGATTATAACCATTAGTATGTTAATCTTTCTTTGTAATGACATTTGGAAGTATTTTCTATGTTAATCTTTGATGATTAGTTTGCAACCTTGTTATTGATATTGATTTCTTGATTATAAGTAATTGTGTTGGATGGTTGGTATTTGGTTAGTTAAGATAGTTGAAAAATGAAGCTTAATTAATCTTGTATTAGTAAACTTTAAACTTGGTTAACTAGTTTAGCTTGGTTTAAATGTGTGCATCATGATACTAGAAATGGTTAGTGATTTAATAAAATGTAATTATTGTTAATCAAGAGAGCTTGCCGTCACGTAAGGACCTTAACGGGTTAGATGGTGTCGTTATAAATTCTTGCCATGATTTGTTAGCTTAGTTAGTAGTTTAGGCCAAAATTGCTATCTTGGTGAATTATTGTGCAAGATTTGTAAAATGAACTCGGTTGTGATTTAATCTAGTTTATGCTTGTCTCGGTGGTTGCATTGTGTTTATCGGTGTCACTTTCCTTGATTAAGTGCGGTTAGAAAACTCCTAACGGATGAGTAACTCATTTTTAAGAGATTTTCATAGACATTTATCAATTGCACGTTAAAGAACAATTTTAGGTGGTTAAAGTGTGTTTATCGTTTTAACTTTCCGAATGATTGTCATGTTAGGATTCCCGAAAGGGATACTAATTGTCTTGAAATTGGAGAATTGATCAAATGCTTCTAGTGCCAAAACCGACTTAGTTGACATGCTTTGGTTGTGTATTAAGCAAGGCTATTTATCTATTATCTATTATGTTTTTATTATGTATTTGTTTACGCTTACTTTAGTTTAATTAAAATCAAACAACTTATGTTTTTACCGGTAGTTTAGTGACAAAGGTCTAGTATTATTTCTCCGCCCATTTCCTTGGATCGATACTTGGTTCTTACCGATACTTTACTACATATATGACGGGGTACACTTGCCTCTTTCGTGTGTGTTTTGATGTAAAAGTAATAATCACTTTTATAAATTTAAAACCAAATCGTGTGTAATTTCATTGCAAAATATGTATATATACGCACACGTCAATCCGCGAGTGAGTTGTTTTTTATTAGGAGGTAGGAACACCAAGTCCTTCTACGCGAAGAAACAAAGTGTATGAGTAACGGAGATTAACGGTAGATTTAGGGATTTAGGAAGTTAAAAC
This sequence comes from Helianthus tuberosus, assembly GCA_030545235.1. NCBI lineage: Eukaryota > Viridiplantae > Streptophyta > Magnoliopsida > Asterales > Asteraceae > Helianthus > Helianthus tuberosus. The sequence goes on from CM060360.1 coordinate 67,860,920, forward strand.
ACAAGAACATATGTATTCGAAAGTAATCATCCTTTAACACAAAGTACTTGTTCTTGACACTATGAAACCTCAAGGGTTAATGTTTTCATGAGTAGTATAATCATTAGAATTGTAACAAGTCTTATGTCTTGGATGATGTTATTCTAATACTTTGACGAATGAACACAAGTTCACCAACAAGGGTTCGAATATTGAATAGTATATATATATGTGTGTATATATATATATATAAGTATTATATGTCTTGTTATATCCAATATTCAAGCATGACGTAGAAGATTAAATCTTCATTTAGGTACCTCTAAGTATCATGGAAATCATGTAGGAGGTAGGAAGAACAAGCTTCCATTTAGGTACCTCTTATGGTTCACCACTACACTTGATGTAAAAACATACAAAGAGGGTCATGAACTATGAAATATACAAGAATACAAACAACTACACTATGAGAAATCATCAAGTAATGTGGGGATTATATGTAGGACAACCCAAGTTAGTCCTTAATCATACCTACATCAAGTCTTGGACTTAAACATTACTTGTGGGTTAAAAACCCTAAACAAAACAGAATGTATATGAGGGTTAACCTCTGATTTGAATGTCTAAACCTTGCTTTTAAGCCTAACTAACCATAGAAGTGGTTATAAGCATAAGGACATAGGTTTGAGATGAGTTAGACTCAAGTTGAACAAGTTTAGTAAAGATTAGATGAAATCAGAAATGAACAGTGAACTTTGGAGCCTTTTTGGCGACGTTCTAGTGACTTATTTACTGTGAAAACCCCATGGAATCAAAGCTAAGGTCAATCCAAGCACATAGGAAAAAGAATGAGCTAAAACGGACAAGAAACGAGTGAGTTATGCTCACTTTAGTGAAGAGGTACGAATCTGCTCGAACTTCTTTCAGCTGCGATTTGGAGAGAGTTTTGAGAGTGTTTTAGTGTTGCAAAAGTGGCAGGGAGGCTGATTATAAGTGGTATTTATAGGGGAAGGATTAGGGTTTAAGTGGGTGAGCATTTAAGATAGTTAGGTGGGTGTTAAGCCTTTTTAAAAAAAAAATTTATTCAGCCATGTTGGCTGTTCCGAACGGATGATTGTAACCAGCCTTTAAGTTATTATTTTTTTGTTTTTTGAACATTAAAATAAGAGATTTCAAGGTATAACAAGTATATTATATATTGATGGTGATTTAATGTATGCACTTGGTTGTTTAACAAATAAAAAGGGAAGTTGTTGCTGCCCTTGAAACTTGCCACCAGAAGTCTGCTTTGGCAGCTTGATTTCTTTCATTTTTTTTTGACATTACAAGATAAGTATTGGTCGCACCTTTTAAATAATTATGATGTGCATTTGACTATTCAACATAAACAAGGTAAAAGAATGCAAGTAAACAATAAATAAAAAGGTTAAATGGTGGTTGTTGAAGACCGACCGCAAGGCTGTCTTGCTTTTATATATATTTATATATTGACAATATAAAAGGCATATATTTGGTTCATTTAAGCTATGTTAAATATGTATAACATATACTTACCCATCTAATCAAGTGTAATAACATGTGGTTAGGGATAAAATGGGTATACAATATGGTATTTTAAGGTGTGACAACATAACAAGTGTAACAAGTATGAAAAAAAGAAACATGTTTCTAGTGTTGCAAAGAATAAATAAAGTATGGAAATGATTAATCTAGTATAAGTACCTGTAGAATGAGCAAATTACGTAGTTTCGATTAATCGTTTGTGTGCTTAAATATGTTTATGATACTAATACACAATACGTTTACAATTAAATCAAACGTTTAAATGAATATACGATAAATGTTTATTTCATAAGAAGAGTTCCATTTTGTTACAATCAAAGTCCCGGATTTATGACGCTTCAAAGCGAGGTACGATTACATGGAGGAATAAACTTCTGAAAATAGTAATGCATTACGATCTTTCTAAGAACGGTAAGCTGCGAAAAGCGAGGCGTTACAGTCTCCCCCTTTAGGAAATTTCGTCCCGAAATTTATTCAAAAGGAAGACTTTGAAGAAAAATATTTTGGCTAAGACGTTTGACAAAAATCGAGATTTGGAGATTCGCGACGTGTTGAAAATGTATGAAATAGTTGAGGAATGAAAGGATTGGTTTGTAAAAGAGTTTGTTTAACATAATGATTTGAGGCGTTAAGTGTAAGTAAAACGAGTATGTGTGTATAGGCCAAGTGAGTTTAAACAAGTTCGAATAACTTGAAATGGAGAGGTATTTTAAAATATGTTATGCTAAGAAACATTGTCGTATAAAACGGTTCTGGAAGTAAAGGCTAACAAAGTGTGTTTGCGCATAAATAAAGAATGGAAGAAAGTTTTTAGAAATAGAGAGGTATTTTAGGGTTGGAATGTTTAAGCCGATGGATTGTAAGTCAGACTTGTAAAAAGTCGAAGTATAATTTGAAATAATTGTGGTCCGAAAGTGAACGAGCGATCTAGTAGATGGATGCAAGGACAAAAAATGGTATGAGTATTGGGTATAAACAAATACGAGATGTTAAGAATGAGGTCTCATCGTGGATAATCGGGTATCGCGCGTTTAGAAATGCGTTTATGAGCTGTTAACGTTTGTGTAGTAGGTCTAAATAGGGTCTGCAAAACATCAAATCTCTCATGGCACGTTTTACGAAGGTTTGGTAACATGGTGAAAACACTTATATATAGGAAGTACTAGCGACGTATCCACCATGTTTTAACCATGTTACATTCGTTTCGTATTCGGTGTCATTTTACGTTTCGTGTCTTACCATTCACAGTAGTACACTCTATGGTTCTCATACGCCTATCACTATAATTCCGTGTGCACCCGCGATTATATTGATCGTCGCATGATCTGCATAGCTTGTACTAGTTGTGTATGAATCAGGGTATACACAAATTTGAAAATAAGATCGCATATGTATAAGAATGTAGTATATAAGCAAGTACATGCTTAAGTATGTAAGGGACCCACGCAAGCGAATCCCTTGGATTTCCACTCGCGTACGGGTTTGAATGTATGAGTATGAATGAAAGTATGAGCATAGATATAAGTTCAAGTATGATTATTCATGTAAGTATGAGTATAGACATAAAACATATGAGTAGTACGTCTATAAGTATAAGCATAAAACGTATGAGTATGAATGTAGGCACGATTAATAAAAACTACGCATATTGTGTATGTTGAAGTATAACGAATTCGGGCATATACAATGCTCGAGAATTTGAAAATGTAAAATGAATGATATGAGCGAACTCGTTGTGAGGTAACGATTAAAACGTGTATGATGATTTACAGGTATAGTTGTTTAAGCGAAATGTTGAGTTAATCGAATCAAAATTGATTGAGTTGAATTGGAAGGTAGGATATAGTTTGTAAATGTAAAAGTATTCATTGCTTATGCATAATGTATTTTGTAATGAATGAAATGCTACTTTTGTTTTAAAAAGAGTTTACGTATGTTGAAGATTGTCGGTCCCCATGAAGTCTTCAAGCCCACGTGTTTTTTGAAATTTGAATGACGGATTAAGCGGTGTAGAAAACGTTTTTGAAAATAACGGGTTTGTTTCATTTGCATCAAAACAAGAAATTTTTGAATTTTGAAGATCCTTGTGAAAACGTCGATCCTTAGAAAAGAAATTTAGGAACAGGACTTAGTGATTGTTTAAAAAAAATTAACCAATAACTTGTTGATGTTGAAAAGTGTCTCTGGTAAAATGATCGTATAATATCTATAAGACCTTATAAGTATATGAGAAAGTTGGTTTGAATTCCGATTGGAAATGAAAGTCTTTAGTGTGGTGATATAACATGAGTGCGTGTTTTAGTGATTAAGTCGAATGTGAAGTTCATGGGCAAGAGATTCATTGGACCGATTAAATTGATAGGTAGCATCTCGTAACGTGTTGAAATTTGGGTAATAAAACGTTTTAAGACATTATTAAGAATCTCGTGTATATGAGTTGAGTGAAAATAGATTGTAGAATAAGAAGTACGTTTGATAAAATATTGTATTTTGAAATCGGTATAAGTAGGTATTTTGAATTATGATAAATGATTTAGGTATAAAACATGATCGAGTTTGCATAATAAGATATTTTGAAGGAACATTTTTGGTAACGATCACCTAGGTAAGGGAATCACCCCTAACTCGTTGGTGAGGTCGTTTCAAGAAAGAGGGGGTGGAGTTAATCGTCAAGGTAAGGAAATCACTCCTATCTCGATGATATGTCTCCACTTGTCGTTACAAGGAATGTGAATTTAAATTATATGAAATCATGCATATTTATAAATGTATGGAAAAGATTCAATATGCTGTGTGTGTGAGAAGAAAATATCGAAAGTAAATTTTGAATTTGGAAGGTTGCATCGTATGTTTGATTAAAATTTGGATGGTTCCAAGACGGAACTTTGACTAACCAAAGTGGTCGAAAAGTCTTTCGAATTTGAGGAGCATGCTTTGGCCTAATAGGTGGAATACTCTCGCCGACAAGTCGGTTAACGGTATTTACCCTTCCGGTTACTACATGTCCCAAATCAATTGAAATTTCGAGACTTGGCGGGATTTATGAAAATCAAGGAGTGGAACGAGTCGACAAGGTGTGGGTTTCACCCCTAACTTGGTGATTTCGTATCCTAAGTGTGGTTGGTACTCGTCGGGTCAAAATTTAATTTCAACACTTTGGCGAGGGTCCACTAGAATTTGAAATTTGAATTTCTCCATCAAGGTGAGGATTTCGCTTCTAACTTGATGGTGAATTTCGTGTAAAAAGAAAAGTAGATGGAGTGAGAGTTGTTCACCAAGTTGTGGGTTTCACGCCTATTTTGGTGAAGTCGTCTCATTTGTGTATTACGAGTGGTTTCGATTTTAGTATAAACGAGTAAAAGACGTGTGTTCAAAATAATAATAATAAGTATAAGCACAATAAGCATCTCAAGAAAATAATACGTAAAAGACATTTCAAGAATAGCACATAAAGAATGGGACAATACAACAAGTATTAACAAATAATAAAGCAAGTATTAGCACAAAAGTGACATATATGTTTAAAAGGTCAAAAGAAAATAAATAAGGGGCAAATAGAGTATCATGCAAGCGGTTCAAGCAAAACATAATAATAAAGCTCTAGAACTATAGACTAGGTAAAAAGCATGACAATTTTTCCTAATTCCCTATAGTTATGGCTCTGATACCAATCTGTCATACCCCAACCAATGGCGGAAACATCAGAGTGGGACTAGTTCGAGATTGTAAGAGACTTCATAACACTATTTGCGACAATATTTAATTCAACCGATTTCATTTCATAATCAAATTATCAAACATTATAAGGAAATTCAAATAACAACATTGTTCATAACATAAACATAACAAAATCGATACAACACTTTAAACCTAAACGTCTAAGTGAGTATCTAGGCATCATTGCTAATCCATTTCATAGCATCATCAATCCTGAACCTGTAACATGTTTAAAATACAATTCTATGCAAAAGCAAAGGCGAGTATACAAGTTTAAGAATAAGTATAAGTATAAAAGTTTAAAACGAATCCACATGGCAACTTAGTTTATACAAGATCAACATAACATGGCATGTAATATTTCTAGTCAACCCTCTGTTTACGCAAAATGATATAATTCAACATGACCACAAGTCTACGGGCAGTGTGTTACTCCTATAGCGCTATACATGTCAAATGGAAGCTCGTATAAACCTAATGACTATAGTATATCACATAAGTATGGTCCACGTATAAGCATCAAGTATAACAACATAGTATTCATGTATAAGGATTGTTTTCGTGCATTGCATAAAGAATAAGTTAAGTGTGGTTTAATAGTTTAACATGTTACACCCCAAAAGTGGTAAACATAAAAAGGGGGTTTACGAGTATACTCACGGTTTTGCAAGTCTTCTACTTGTGAATCCGCGAGTGAGTTGTTTTTTATTAGGAGGTAGGAACACCAAGTCCTTCTACGCGAAGAAACAAAGTGTATGAGTAACGGAGATTAACGGTAGATTTAGGGATTTAGGAAGTTAAAACACAAGAACATATGTATTCGAAAGTAATCATCCTTTAACACAAAGTACTTGTTCTTGACACTATGAAACCTCAAGGGTTAATGTTTTCATGAGTACTATACTCATTAGAATCATAACAAGTCTTATGTCTTGGATGATGTTATTCTAATACTTTGACGAATGAACACAAGTTCACCAACAAGGGTTCGAATATTGAATAGTATATATATATATATATAAGTATTATATGTCTTGTTATATCCAATAGTCAAGCATGAGGTAGAAGATTAAATCTTCATTTAGGTACCTCTAAGTATCATGGAAATCATGTAGGAGGTAGGAAGAACAAGCTTCCATTTAGGTACCTCTTATGGTTCACCACTACACTTGATGTAAAAACATACAAGGAGGGTCATGAACTATGAAATATACAAGAATACAAACAACTACACTATGAGAAATCATCAAGTAATGTGGGGATTTTATGTAGGACAACCCAAGTTAGTCCTTAATCATACCTACATCAAGTCTTGGACTTAAACATTACTTGTGGGTTAAAAACCCTAAATAAAACAGAATGTATATGAGGTTTAACCTCTGATTTTGAATGTCTCAACCTTGCTTTTAAGCCTAACTAACCATAGAAGTGGTTATAAGCATAAGGACATAGGTTTGAGATGAGTTAGACTCAAGTTGAACAAGTTTAGTAAAGATTAGATGAAATCAGAAATGAACAGTGAACTTTGGAGCCTTTTTGGCGACGTTCCAGTGACTTATTTACTGTGAAAAACCCATGGAATCGAAGCTAAGGTCAATCCAAGCATATAGGAAAAAGAATGAGCTAAAACGGACAAGAAACGAGTGAGTTATGCTCACTTTAGTGAAGAGGTACGAATCTGCTCGAACTTCTTTCAGCTGCGATTTGGAGAGAGTTTTGAGAGTGTTTTAGTGTTGCAAAAGTGGTAGGGAGACTGATTATAAGTGGTATTTATAGGGGAAGGATTAGGGTTTAAGTGGGTGAGCATTTAAGATAGTTAGGTGGGTGTTAAGCCTTTTTTTTTTTAAAAAAAAAAATTCAGCCATGTTGGCTGTTCCGAACGGATGACTGTAACCAGCCTTTAAGTTATTATTTTTTTTTTGTTTTTTGAACATTAAAATAAGATATTGCAAGGTATAACAAGTATATTATATATTGATGGTGATTTAATGTATGCACTTGGTTGTTTAACAAATAAAAAGGGAAGTTGTTGCTGCCCTTGAAACTTGCCACCAGAAGTCTGCTTTGGCAGCTTGATTTCTTTCATTTTTTTTTTTTTGACATTACAAGATAAGTATTGATGTGTGCAAAATGCAACATATAAATTACATCAATTGTGGCATAAAACTAACCCTTTTTAGTACTAATGTTGGAAAAAGTGTGCTTTTGTCTTCCTTTTGTATTTTCAGGATTAAATGAGCTCAAATTAACAAAAGAAGCAAAAAGACAGCAAAATCTAACATAAATACAAGAAAAGGAACAAACGTGACATGCCCGACCCCACGACTGCATCTTCCCAAGCAAAACAAGAAGGCAGAAGACTGAACACGCCCCGTGCTCAGCCAGCACGGGGGCGTGCCCAAGTGTCAGCAGAAAAGACATAGTGGTAGAAGCTTCTATTGCCCACCACGAGGCCGTGCTCAGCGGACACGGGGCCGTGGTCAACTATAAGATTCGCACAATCCAGGCAAATCTTCATAGTACAAAGATTCTTCTGCACACGGGGACGTGCTCAGCGGACACGGGGGCGTGGTCAACTAATAAAGACAAGCTGCATTAAATGAAGAAAGAGAGGATGTAGACACGGGGCCGTGCCCACTGGACACAGGGCCGTGCCCGAGCTTCTGTTCAGCCTATAAATAGGAGTGCTTGGCTCAAGCTCAAACCATCCCTTGGCACACCACCTCTCTCACACTTCACCCACCACCCACCACCACCATAACACCATCATCCACCACCATCATCCATTGTCCATCATAGAGTTTGTGAGTCGTCTCGGGATCCAAGATTGATCGTAAGAGTTCTTGACAATCAAGGCCATGTTTGCCTAAGTCTCTTACATCACTTGGTGAAGACAAGTGTCTAGTGTAATACTTTTTATTTCTAATCTTTTCGCACTTTTTACTTGGTTTTGTATTAATGACTTTAATAACTAGTTTCTTATGTTGAAGGTGATTCTTCCTTATCGTTTGTCTGTGGTGTCTTGACATTATTTTACTGTCTATATAAAATAAAAGATTTTCACCATTCATATCTCCACGGTCTATATGGAGGTATGTTGGCTACCTGGTCGGGGGTTAAGGGAACGGTTTGGTAAGAGTCTTGCCATTGTTCAGCGTTTAGAGGTCCTGCAATGGACCTGGGTCAAATTTAGTAGGACCTCCTTCAATACTTAACAGTATTAGATGGCGGGGGCCCAAACTCTTTGATCCCCTCATAAGTTAACTACTATTAATACTATAACCCGGCTATTTAGGACTGTATCCCTGCTGACTCAGACTACTTAGTCGAGGGTAACGTCACCTCCAAAAGAGGGGCCTACCATAATTTGCATTAATAACTTAATTAATTATCTTTCAATAATCCGACCCTTTAGGATTGTATCCTTGCTGACTCAAACTACTGGGTTGAGGGTAACGTCACCTTCAAAAGAGGGGCCTACTACAATAACTAAGATAATCTCTTAAACAAGTGCAAAAGTGCGGAAATAATCAAAGGTTACACTATACACGAGTCGGAACCAAGTGATTCATCTTGTCTATCTGTTTTTATTTTAATTTTTATTTTCAGCATTTTTAGTTAGTTTTTATTTTTCTTAGTTTAAAACCTTTTTCTAAACTTTTTGATTTGATTAGACGTTGAGGATAAACCGGTACTAAAAGCTCTTGTGTCCTTGGACGACCTCGGTATCTTACCAACACTATACTACGCTCACGATGGGTGCACTTGCCCATATGTGTGTTTAGTGTTAGTAAATATCGTGTTTTATAAATTTAAAACTTGACTAAAAAAGTGTTAAAAAGGGCTTAATATATATATATTAAAAACTAACGACACTTCACACGCATCAAGTATTGGTAGCACCTTTTAAATAATTATGATGTGCATTTGACTATTCAACATAAACAAGGTAAAAGAATGCAAGTAAACAATAAATAAAAGGTTAAATGGTGGTTGTTGAAGACCGACCGCAAGGCTGTCTTACATTTATATATATATATATATATATTGACAATATAAAAGGCATATATTTGGTTCATTTAAGCTATGTTAAGTATGTATAACATATACTTACCCATTTAATCAAGTTTAATAACATGTGGTTAGGGATAAAATGGGTATACAATATGGTATTTTAAGGTGTGACAACATAGCAAGTGTAACAAGTATGAAAAAAAGAAACATGTTTCTAGTGTTGCAAAGAATAAATAAAGTATGGAAATGATTAATCTAGTATAAGTACCTGTAGAATGAGCAAATTACGTAGTTTCGATTAATCGTTTGTGCGCTTAAATATGTTTATGATACTAATACACAATATGTTTACAATTAAATCAAACGTTTAAATGAGTATACGATAAATGTTTATTTCATAAGAAGAGTTCCATTTTGTTACAATCAAAGTCCCGGATTTATGACGCTTCAAAGCGAGGTACGATTACATGGAGGAATAAACTTCTGAAAATAGTAATGCATTACGATCTTTCTAAGAAAGGTAAGCTGAGAAAAGCGAGGCGTTACAGTCTCCCCCCTTTAGGAAATTTCGTCCCGAAATTTATTCAAAAGGAAGACTTTGAAGAAAAATATTTTGGCTAAGACGTTTGACAAAAATCGAGATTTGGAGATTCGCGACGTGTTGAAAATGTATGAAATAGTTGAGGAATGAAAGGATTGGTTTGTAAAAGAGTTTGTTTAACATAATGATTTGAGGCGTTAAGTGTAAGTAAAACGGGTATGTGTGTGTATAGGCCAAGTGAGTTTAAACAAGTTCGAATAACTTGAAATGGAGAGGTATTTTAAAATATGTTATGCTAAGAAAAGTTGTCGTATAAAACGGTTCTGGAAGTAAAGGCTAACTAAGTGTGTTTGCGCATAAATAAAGAATGGAAGAAAGTTTTTAGAAATAGAGAGGTATTTTAGGGTTGGAATGTTTAAGCCAATGGATTGTAAGTCAGACTTGTAAAAAGTCGAAGTATAATTTGAAATAATTGTGGTCCGAAAGTGAACGAGCGATCTAGTAGATGGATGCAAGGACAAAAAATGGTATGAGTATTGGGTATAAACAAATACGCAATGTTAAGAATGAGGTCTCATCGTGGATAATCGGGTATCGCGCGTTTAGAAATGCGTTTATGAGCTGTTAACGTTTGTGTAGTAGGTCTAAATAGGGTCTGCAAAACATCAAATCTCTCATGGCACGTTTTACGAAGGTTTGGTAACATGGTGAAAACACTTATATATAGGAAGTACTAGCGACGTATCCACCATGTTTTAACCATGTTACGTTCATTTCGTATTCGGTGTCATTTTACGTTTCGTGTCTTACCATTCACAGTAGTACACTCTATGGTTCTCATACGCCTATCACTATAATCCCGTGTGCACCCGCGATTATATTGATCGTCGCATGATCTGCATAGCTTGTACTAGTTGTGTATGAATCAGGGTATACACAAATTTGAAAATAAGATCGCATATGTATAAGAATGTAGTATATAAGCAAGTCCATGCTTAAGTATGTAAGGGACCCACACAAGCGAATCCCTTGGATTTCCACTCGCATACGGGTTTGAATGTATGAGTATGAATGAAAGTATGAGCATAGATATAAGTTCAAGTATGATTATTCATGTAAGTATGAGTATAGACATAGAACGTATGAGTAGTACGTGTATAAGTATAAGCATAAAACATATGAGTATGAATGTAGGCACGATTAATAAAAACTACGCATATTGTGTATGTTGACGTATAACGAATTCGGGCATATACAATGCTCGAGAATTTGAAAATGTGAAATAAATGATATGAGCGAACTCGTCGTGAGGTAACGATTAAAACGTGTATGGTGATTTACATGTATAGTTGTTTAAGCGAAATGTTGAGTTAATCGAATCAAAATTGATTGAGTTGAATTGGAAGGTAGGATATAGTTTGTAAATGTAAAAGTATTCATTGCTTATGCATAATGTATTTTGTAATGAATGAAATGCTACTTTTGTTTTAAAAAGAGTTTACGTATGTTGAAGATTGTCGGTCCCCATGAAGTCTTCAAGCCCACGTGTTTTTTGAAATTTGAATGACGGATTAAGCGGTGTAGAAAACGTTTTTGAAAATAACGGGTTTGTTTCATTTGCATCAAATCAAGAAATTTTTGAATTTTGAAGATCCTTGTGAAAACGTCGATCCTTAGAAAAGAAATTTAGCAACGGGACTTAGTGATTGTTTAAAAAAAATTAACCAATAACTTGTTGATCTTGAAAAGCGTCTCTGGTAAAATGATCGTATAATATCTATAAGACCTTATAAGTATATGAGAAAGTTGGTTTGAATTCCGATTGGAAATGAAAGTCTTTAGTGTGGTGATATAACATGAGTGCGTGTTTTAGTGATTAAGTCGAATGTGAAGTTCATGGGCAAGAGATTCATTGGACCGATTAAATTGATAGGTAGCATCTCGTAACGTTTTGAAATTTGGGTAATGCAAAACGTTTTAAGACATGATTAAGAATCTCGTGTATATGAGTTGAGTGAAAATAGATTGTAGAATAAGAAGTACGTTTGATAAAATATTGTATTTTGAAATCGGTATAAGTAGGTATTTTGAATTATGATAAATGATTTAGGTATAAAACATGATCGGGTTTGCATAATAAGATATTTTGAAGGAACATTTTTGGTAACGATCACCTAGGTAAGGGAATCACCCCTAACTCGTTGGTGAGGTCGTTTCAAGAAAGAGGGGGTGGAGTTAATCGTCAAGGTAAGGAAATCACTCCTATCTCGATGATATGTCTCCACTTGTCGTTACAAGGAATGTGAATTTAAATTATATGAAATCATGCATATTTATAAATGTATGGAAAAGATTCAATATGTTGTGTGTGTGAGAAGAAAATATCGAAAGTAAATTTTGAATTTGGAAGGTTGCATCGTATGTTTGATTAAAATTTGGATGGTTCCAAGACGGAACTTTGACTAACCAAAGTGGTCGAAAAGTCTTTCGAATTTGAGGAGCATGCTTTGGCCTAATAGGTGGAATACTCTCGCCGACAAGTCGGTTAACGGTATTTACCCTTCCGGTTACTACATGTCCCAAATCAATTAAAATTTCGAGACTTGGCGGGATTTATGAAAATCAAGGAGTGGAACGAGTCGACAAGGTGTGGGTTTCACCCCTAACTTGGTGATTTCGTATCCTAAGTGTGGTTGGTACTCGTCGGGTCAAAATTTAATTTCAACACTTTGGCGAGGGTCCACTAGAATTTGAAATTTGAATTTCTCCATCAAGGTGAGGATTTCGCTTCTAACTTGATGGTGAATTTCGTGTAAAAAGAAAAGTAGATGGAGTGAGAGTTGTTCACCAAGTTGTGGGTTTCACGCCTATTTTGGTGAAGTCGTCTCATTTGTGTATTACGAGTGGTTTCGATTTTAGTATAAACGAGTAAAAGACGTGTGTTCAAAATAATAATAATAAGTATAAGCACAATAAGCATCTCAAGAAAATAATACGTAAAAGACATTTCAAGAATAGCACATAAAGAATGGGACAATACAACAAGTATTAACAAATAATAAAGCAAGTATTAGCACAAAAGTGACATATATGTTTAAAAGGTCAAAAGAAAATAAATAAGGGGCAAATAGAGTATCATGCAAGCGGTTCAAGCAAAACATAAGAATAAAGCTCTAGAACTATAGACTAGGTAAAAAGCATGACAATTTTTCCTAATTCCCTATAGTTATGGCTCTGATACCAATCTGTCATACCCCAACCAATGGCGGAAACATCAGAGTGGGACTAGTTCGAGATTGTAAGAGACTTCATAACACTATTTGCGACAATATTTAATTCAACCGATTTCATTTCATAATCAAATTATCAAACATTATAAGGAAATTCAAATAACAACATTGTTCATAACATAAACATAACAAAATCGATACAACACTTTAAACCTAAACGTCTAAGTGAGTATCTAGGCATCATTGCTAATCCATTTCATAGCATCATCAATCCTCAACCTGTAACATGTTTAAAATACAATTCTATGCAAAAGCAAAGGCGAGTATACAAGTTTAAGAATAAGTATAAGTATAAAAGTTTAAAACGAATCCACATGGCAACTTAGTTTATACAAGATCAACATAACATGGCATGTAATATTTCTAGTCAACCCTCTGTTTACGCAAAATGATATAATTCAACATGACCACAAGTCTACGGGCAGTGTGTTACTCCTATAGCGCATACATGTCAAATGGACGCTCGTATAAACCTAATGACTATAGTATATCACATAAGTATGGTCCATGTATAAGCATCAAGTATAACAACATAGTATTCATGTATAAGGATTGTTTTCGTGCATTGCATAAAGAATAAGTTAAGTGTGGTTTAATAGTTTAACATGTTACACCCCAAAAGTGGTAAACATAAAAAGGGGGTTTACGAGTATACTCACGGTTTTGCAAGTCTTCTACTTGTGAATCCGCGAGTGAGTTGTTTTTTATTAGGAGGTAGGAACACCAAGTCCTTCTACGCGAAGAAACAAAGTGTATGAGTAACGAAGATTAACGGTAGATTTAGGGATTTAGGAAGTTAAAACACAAGAACATATGTATTCGAAAGTAATCATCCTTTAACACAAAGTACTTGTTCTTGACACTATGAAACCTCAAGGGTTAATGTTTTCATGAGTACTATACTCATTAGAATCATAACAAGTCTTATGTCTTGGATGATGTTATTCTAATACTTTGACGAATGAACACAAGTTCACCAACAAGGGTTCGAATATTGAATAGTATATATATATATATATAAGTATTATATGTCTTGTTATATCCAATAGTCAAGCATGAGGTAGAAGATTAAATCTTCATTTAGGTACCTCTAAGTATCATGGAAATCATGTAGGAGGTAGGAAGAACAAGCTTCCATTTAGGTACCTCTTATGGTTCACCACTACACTTGATGTAAAAACATACAAGGAGGGTCATGAACTATGAAATATACAAGAATACAAACAACTACACTATGAGAAATCATCAAGTAATGTGGGGATTTTATGTAGGACAACCCAAGTTAGTCCTTAATCATACCTACATCAAGTCTTGGACTTAAACATTACTTGTGGGTTAAAAACCCTAAATAAAACAGAATGTATATGAGGTTTAACCTCTGATTTTGAATGTCTCAACCTTGCTTTTAAGCCTAACTAACCATAGAAGTGGTTATAAGCATAAGGACATAGGTTTGAGATGAGTTAGACTCAAGTTGAACAAGTTTAGTAAAGATTAGATGAAATCAGAAATGAACAGTGAACTTTGGAGCTTTTTTGGTGACGTTCCAGTGACTTATTTACTGTGAAAAACCCATGGAATCGAAGCTAAGGTCAATCCAAGCACATAGGAAAAAGAATGAGCTAAAACGGACAAGAAACGAGTGAGTTATGCTCACTTTAGTGAAGAGGTACGAATCTGCTCGAACTTCTTCTTTCAGCTGCGATTTGGAGAGAGTTTTGAGAGTGTTTTAGTGTTGCAAAAGTGGTAGGGAGGCAGATTATAAGTGGTATTTATAGGGGAGGATTAGGGTTTAAGTGGGTGAGCATTTAAGATAGTTAGGTGGGTGTTAAGCCTTAAAAAAAACAATTATTCAGCCATGTAGGCTTTCCGAACGGATGACTGTAACCAGCCTTTAAGTTATTATTTTTTTGTTTTTTGAACATTAAAATAAGAGATTGCAAGGTATAACAAGTATATTATATATTGCTGGTGATTTAATGTATGCACTTGGTTGTTTAACAAATAAAAAGGGAAGTTGTTGCTGCCCTTGAAACTTGCGACCAGAAGTCTGCTTTGGCAGCTTGATTTCTTTCATTTTTTTTTTTTTTTGACATTACAAGATAAGTATTGGTAGCACCTTTTAAGTAATTATGATGTGCATTTGATTATTCAACATAAACAAGGTAAAAGAATGCAAGTAAACAATAAATAAAAGGTTAAATGGTGGTTGTTGAAGACCGGCCGCAAGGCTGTCTTTCTTATATATATATATATCTTACAATATAAAAGGCATATATTTGGTTCATTTAAGCTATGTTAAGTATGTATAACATATACTTACCCATCTAATCAAGTGTAATAACATGTGGTTAGGGATAAAATGGGTATACAATATGGTATTTTAAGGTGTGACAACATAACAAGTGTAACAAGTATGAAAAAAAGAAACATGGTTCTAGTGTTGCAAAGAATAAATAAAGTATGGAAATGATTAATCTAGTATAAGTATGTGTAGAATGAGCAAATTACGTAGTTTCGATTAATCGTTTGTGCGCTTAAATATGTTTATGATACGAATACGCAATACGTTTACAATTAAATCAAACGTTTAAATGAATATACGAAAAATGTTTATTTCATAAGAAGAGTTCCATTTTGTTACAATCAAAGTCCCGGATTTATGACACTTCAAAGCGAGGTACGATTACATGGAGGAATAAACTTCTAAAAATAGTAATGCATTATGATCTTTCTAAGAACGGTAAGCTGCGAAAAGCGAGGCGTTACATAAATGAGCAGTTAAAATTTGTGGAAAGACCTCTACAAATTGAAGACAGGAAAGTCAAGAACCTCAAGCACAAGAGATTACTTCTAGTGAAAGTGAAATGGGACTCCGGGAGAGGACCAGAGTATACATGGGAGCTTGAGTCGGAGATGCAAAGGAAATATCCACACTTATTCCAGTAGACCTCGAGGATGAGTTCTAAAACAAGGTGGGAGGATATAACAACCCTCCAAAATATTTCCGATACCCCTAGTATATTTAAAATGTCCCTATATGTCTTAAAACATACCCCTTATGCGAAAACCGAGCCCAAAATACCTTACATAATTAAAAATAAAATAAAAATCAAGTTTTAGGGGCGCTCGTGGGCCGCGAAGGCCTTGCTTCAGGCTACGCGGGGTGCGACAGTTAAGCGATCAGGCTGCACCTGGTGCTGCCACGTGTCGTGCAATGTGTCGAGCCTATAAGTGATGACCGATCGTAGCTAGGCCATACAACCCAATGTCGCGGCCCGCGAAGGATCATCCTTCGGCTTACGCTGGCCGCGAAGGAGTCCGAGATCAGCACTATATATAGAGGTCGTTGGCCTTAGTTCACAATTCGTCCCACAATCAACTTTCTCTTTAAAAATTCTGAATATTTGAAGTAGTAGAGGGCATTATACCCCCTAAATAACGAAGTTCTGCCTCGTTGTAAGTATCATAACCCCCGGTTATGTATTAGATACGCTGCCCGATTGATCCAAGATTCCGTAACGCCTGTCGTGGTTCTGCCCGACGTAGTCGTTGGAATGCCGTCTCGGGGAGGGTATTGCGAATGTAAATATTGGGTTATTATTGTGACAACTGTGTTCTGTAATCATCGTATTATGTAAAACAATGTCAGTTATCAATAAAACAATATGCTTTGGTGTTATTATATGTGTTTTGGTGATATTATGTGTGCAATTGTGTTTAATGATTTTACAATTTGATTCGACTCTGATTTCAAGCTTTAAATCACTTTCTGGAAGGTTATACGCAAACTGGTGCATAAACGCAGTTAGTTTAACGCGACGTACACTCCGGAACTGTGACATAAGCTAAACATACCCTAAATATCCTTTACATAACTTAGAAATAAGTTTCGAAGGATTCGGTATGGCGAAAACATGTTTATTTGAACTAAAGAGCTATTTACGACAAAACTGCGTCACTAGGTGATAGTTACAGTGCCGAGAAGTGCCTAAAACAAACTATAAATGCAGAATCCTGCATTTATTATTAAAAGTTCAGCATTTTATTATGTTAGTAAAGTGCAAAGACATGGCAGCTTGGTCCTGTATGCTTTCCTAAGTGCCAGGAATAATTTGTATTACAAAAATATATTTAAAAGATAAAGACACAAAACTCTTATCGGCACCCGAATCAAAGAGTTACGAAGAACAGAATCAAGAACAATGGGTTCACCACTAGCAACTTCTACTGTCAAAGGTTTACCTAGTTTCGTTCTAGACACGCGAAGCAATGGCTCAAAAGATAAAGACACAAAACTCTTATCGGCACCCGAATCAAAGAGAACAGATGCAGGCTGATTATTAATAAAGAACGTACCGTTCACCACTTCATTGTCTGCTTGTGCCTCTTGAGCATTCATGTTGAAGACTCGATTTCGAGCCTGAGCCTGATTCTGATTTGCATTCTGATTCTGGTTTGCTAGCCTTGGGCACCGGTTTCCGTAGTGGGTCAGATCCCCACAATTGTAGCACGAACCAGGAGGAAAATGAGGTCGTGCAGCTTGACCTTGTTGCTGAGCAAGAGGCTGAGCAACTTGTTGGGCTTGGTTCTGAACTGCCTGATTCTGGTTGACAGGAATGCGGCAAGATGACCATTTCTTCCGCAGTTAGTGCAATGTCGACATTGGAGATGTGGTAGGTGATGGCCATTACACCTGTTGCACAAAGGTGCATTGCCAAGATATGGCTTCTTGGCTAGTGGTTGCGCAGGCTGATTTGGTGCAGCTTGAGCCTGTGCAGTAACGGCATAGTTTTGGGAAGCCTTTCGCTTCCTAGACCCCCTTGAGGAACCAGAATCCTTTCACTTCTTGTTTTGACCTTTCTTGCTATCTTCTTTATCAGATGCCTGCTTCTTACCCTTGTCACCCTTTTTGTGCAGCTTTCCCTTTCGAACCTGCTACTCAATCATTGTCGCTGCTAACTCGATCGCCTGACGGAGGGTGGTAGGGTTACTACCAGTAATGATGTCTTGTACTGAGTCAGGTAGACCATCAATGTACCTTTCGATAGCCTTATCGAGTGGGGTAACCATTGTTGGGCAAAGCAGACTCAACTCCTCAAACCTATCAGTATACGCCTGATGCTCACCACTATCTTGCTTCAAATCATCAAACTCTCTCTCCAAAGCTCGCAGTTCATGACGAGGACAGAACTCCCTCATCATAAGGGCCCTAAGTTCAGCCCATGTCTGTGCTAGAGCAACTTCTGCACCACGATCTCTCATAACCCCGTTCCACCACGTAAGAGCCCTCTTCTGAAACACACTCGAAGAAAACTCGACCTTGCGATTTTCAGGACACTGCACGTGACGGAAAGTATTCTCAATGCTCTCGAACCATTGAAGAAGCCCAGTCACTCCCTCAGAACCACTAAACTTGAGTGGTTTAGCTGAGTTAAAATTCTTGAAATTGCATGGAGCATTGTTGTTGTTGTTGGCTTGGTTCCATTGAGCAAAGAGGTTTGGGAATTGAGCAGCCATTTGCTGCGCAATGATTTCTGCCAGTTCGGTAGTCGCTATCTGGTTTTCGCGTCGAGGAGGCATTCTAAAAGAGGAAAACATGAAAGGAAACGAGTGAGATGATTGGATGAAGAGAATGAGATGAAACAAAATTAACAAAAGCAAAGATGGCGGTCATTCGTCCGCATCACAAAGCAAGCAAACGACACACAGTGACTAATCAAAGTAAATGGGTCAAAAATAATGTATCGCGAAGACATGCTCGCCTATAAGTGAACACTCACCCCAAGAGTTCCCAGGTAAGAGTGACTGGTCTGATTATGTGGATTTGTACGAACACTCTAGCCTTAGACAGAAAACCCAGGGTACAGCCATTCACTCTTCCAGTTTGCACGTGTTCACACTATTTAGAACCCAAAACTTTTTGATGAGATTTTGAAAACTTAGAAGGTACAAGGCCAAAAATCAAACTGGAAGGGTTCAAAACCATATAACAGAGGGTTCAAAACCTTGTAATCAATCATCTAAAAATAGAAGATTGTTTTTCAAAAATTGTTTCGGAAAATTGGGTTCTTGTTTTGATAATCACCTAAGGATAGGTGATATGCATGTTTTAAGATCTAAACACAAGACAACTTGTGTTAGGGTCCTAGAAAGGTTATAGTCTAGGTCAAAGCATTACTAATAACCTAATTCCCTACAACCATTGGCTCTGATACCAACTTTTCTGTCACACCCCGACCACGTGGAACAATCAAACGTGGCGGAAACGTCGGGGAGTGTTGTAACAGAATTATTGTTTCACAACCATGGCATACAAAGTTATATTTTATTTATTAAACATGAGAGTTACATTGTCTTAAACATGAAACAAAAAGTGCATAACATAATTAAACTAAGTCTATCTTCATTTTAAGTCTCTAAGGCACAGGTCCGCCCTAGTGTCACGATCATCATCCTACCCAAAAGCTCCTGAAAACACATGTGAAAATAGGTACGTCAGCATAAAAATGCCTGTGAGATACATAGGTTTTGTGAAAATAGGATTCATGACTTAAGTTTAAGAAAATGTTTAATAAGATTTAGTCATGAACCTTGTAAATTGTTTTGTTTTGTAAATCATTTAAAAAGCGATATGATCAGATGATATGTATACATAAAAGAATAATACATGGTTAAATGAATAACCAAGTAAAATGAGTTGTATAAAATAAGTTGTTTGTAAAGCAATGTCTTGTGAAAGATATGTTATTTGTATAAAATGTTATATGTCTAAATTGAAATAATTCAAATAACGCTACGATATGTAATACCATACAAACACTTATATATAGGAAGTACCAGCGGCGTATCCACCATGCTTGTATCATATTACACACGCCTCGTTACTTAAATCACTTAAACAAACCACCAATGTATAAAGTCCATGTTTAAACCAATTGTCAAAAAGTCCTTGTATAAGCCATGTCAAATGTTAAAAAGTCCAAATGTAGTCAAGTAATGTGTAACAAATGTTATGTATTGTAAGTAAAGTATTGTCACATAAACCAAATGTAGAAATGTACAAAACAAAGTATTTTGAATATATCAAAAAGTTATGTCTTGCAAAGTAAATGCATGTTTTATTGATACAAACATTTATGTGGTAAGTTAACACATACATTCAAGCCTTGAGACAGTCGGATAACCCTTTTAGTCAAGGTTATCAAAAAAATGTTTTCGGATTCAGTCATTCCTTACATCCAAACAAACCCAGGATGTCAGGAATGGGATTTGTCAAGTCCTATGGTACCACTACTTACTACCGAGCGGCGTAGCTAATGTTAATGAACGTATATAAGTCCCATTTGTGCAAACCAAATGTTATAGCAATTGTATACATGTCATATGAAAACAATGTACTAAGTATGCTAAGTTAACATACAAAGCAGAAAAGTCATGTAAATCAATGTGCTAGCATGCTATCAGTCAACATACATAGCAGAAATGTAATGTAAAACAATGTACTAAGTATGCTAAGTTAACATACATAGCAAAACAATGTAATGTAAATCATGTACTATAAATGCACTAACGAACATAGCAAGTATATGATGTGAAAACAGGAAAACACGAAAGTAACAAGTAGGCACATGTGTTTCACCCCAAAACAGTTTGGAAAACAGTAAAAGAGGGGTCTATGTAATCACTTGAGATTGCTCAGAAGTCCTAAGATAACCACCAAGCAATGCTAGAGATCACGGAATCAAACGGCACCTAATATAGGTAACTATGTTAATAAACCGGACCTATATCGGAGGATTGGATAGAATGAGGGCTCGTAAACCAAATGAGTATGGGAACTCATGTAGTATGGTTTAACAAAGCCTACATACTAAATGAAACCTAGCCTAAGTGCTTACGAACCTTTACGACCCGTTTAGGTAGCTTATGCTACTTTAACGCGTCGTTCGCGTAAAACGCGTTCGGACTGCCTAACTAGTCCTATGACAAGTAAAATATGCCTTAAGATGTCTAATATTGTTGCCAAATCAGTTAAGTGACAAAAGTTTGGGTTACATATGCTTAAACATCAATTATGCATAAAAAGGGCATTTTGGTAATTTACCTAAGGCATATAAACTACCTATCATACAACTACTTAAACGAAGCGACCATAAGGTATAACCTCATAAGGTTATTCCCTATATACTATGGTCACCTAATGTGTTTGGTCGGATCCTAATGATCGACCAAACGGGTCGGGTTCGAAAGTATAAGCGATTGATCAGATCGCTTACCTTTACGACCCTAGACAAGCACAAAACTAAAAGTGACGAGCTAAGCATGTTAAAACATGCTTAACTAAGTTAGAAAACAAGTTTGGTATCAAAACAAACGGTTTTGATACCCATAAGTAGTTTGGTTACAAAATACGCAAGAATACGTATTCTGGCCGAAACTACGGCTCGTCACTTAGCCTAGATAACGTGGTAATCAGTAGGTATAGTCACTAGGGACTATAACCATCGTGATTACGCTCACGTTATAAAGTTCAAACGAACTTCGCATTGACCATAAACTGGTCAATGCAGAAAGTCAAACAAAGTTTGACTTTAACGCTAAAACAATAAAAGAACGAAGGAACACTTACAAAGGGTCCCCGAAAGCTTTGATTTCTCAAGTATTCTCAGGTATGAAGTGGGTATTACTCCAACTTAGAGAATTTTCAAGAACTCAAGTGGGTTTTGATCAAGGCATGGGGGGTATTTGTAGTTTTCGGAGAGCCGTTAAGATCGTTTCTTGAAAACCGTGATGTAATCTCAACCTTACACTTGTTGGAAATGTTATGGAACATCAATTTGGCCCCTCTTTATCCTGAAGAGGCAAGTGCAAAAGGTGGAAAGGCCAGATTCAATGTTTCTGCACATTCTGCTGTCTGGGGAATCCTTACGGACCGTAAGGGTGATGGCTTACGGTCCGTAAGCCATCAACTTTCGCAGAATGTCAGTTTTGGTCCCTGTTATGCGTTAAAGCCATTTCTGACACGTTTAAGCCCCGTTAACCCCATTTCAAAGCTCTAAAATGAAGTTAAAGTATAGGGAACTTAAAATGTGCTCAAAAATATCTCGGATGTCGGTTCGTTTGGCCGTACAATCGCGATGTTCGCTTAATTACGACGGAATGCGCATAAACGCGAAAAACGATCCAAATTGCGCGACGAATGGATTTTTCTTATGCCAAACACTAAAATAAAATATTTTAGTGCTTACATAAATTTTTGGATGTCTTTATGTATTCAGAACGTATGTTATGCGCGAAAGTGCAAACTTATGCACTTTTTGACACTTTTAGTCCCTGAATGAGCCAAAAGTTTATTTTAGCACACCGAACCCCTCAAAGCCTATTTCTAAGCTATATAAAGGATATTTAAGGTGTTTTTAACTTATGGTCATGTTCCGGAATGTTCGTTACAGTTCAAATTGGCATACTTTCGCAGTTTGTCAAGTTTAGTCCCTGTAAGCGAATTAACTTGTTTTTGCCATACCAAAGCCTTCAAAACTTATTTCTAAGTTATGTAAGGGTTATTTAAGGTATGTTAAGCATATGTTGATGTTCCGGACTATTTTTCGCATTAAATTGATTACGTTTACGCACCAGTTTACGTATAACTCTCCAGAAAGCGATGTAGAGTTTGAAATTGAATAAAAGTCAAAACATGAAAAATGTCAAACATAAACAACAAACATTGGGATCAAATAACTTTGTTTTATTGATAAATGAACTGTTCACAATGATTACAAGCACAGATGTTACAGTCTCCCCTACTTGTGGAAATTTCGTCCCGAAATTTATTTAGAGGAAACTCGTGGGAATAGATGAGGATACTTCGCCTTCATTTGATCTTCGCGTTCCCAAGTAAACTCAGGTCCACGCTTAGATTCCCAGTTGTCACACCCCCAAAATCCCCCTGCGGAATACCACCGCTTGGAGGCGTGACTGACCAGGTTCCAGCCACCAATCATATTGAACAAGCATGTAAATGATTATAAAACTCCAACCAATACAATTGGTGTCCAACAAAACATAGTTTAAGTTGCAAGCGGAAGCATAACGTTTAAAACCAAAACATAAGTTTAATTGTTTCAAAGTTTAACATGGTACACAACTGTCCATGTCCCACAACGACTCATTGCCATGCAAGCTCCAGCTAAGTACCTATTGACCTGCAAAGCATGTAGTAACGAGTCAAAAAGAATGTTGAGCGAGTTCACAGTTGGGTGTTCGTTTTAGGTTGTTTCGAAAACAGTTTCCTTTATCTGGCATCCTGCCGTGGGGGTTACCCCATAGTTGAAAACGTGATTTGTTTAACCCAATTACCCTGGCAATCCAGCCATGGGGGCTACCCCATGTTTAGTTATCTGGCTTTTTGGCCGTGGGGGCTACCCCGTGTATATGCTTCTAGACTCGTTACGTATCGACTGCTGACTGTAGTCATGTTTATGTGCCCTGAACTGTCAATGTCTATCATCATTGACGTGCCCAGATCCATTAGTTCACGCCCGTCCTCTGCGGCACGGTGTGAGGTTTGTCAAACCTAAATAGCGCTATCTAACTAATGACCCGCTCGCCATTGGCCCGGCGATTAAGTCGATATAAAAAGGAGGGACTTCGTGATAGAGTTTTGGTCTAGTGGAAGTTATCTGTCCAAGAGGACGAGGAATTATATTCCTGAACCAGCACTGTCCTACCCAATAAAGGACGAGGAATCCCTGTTCCATAACCCCATTCCCAACCCCCGGGAATCCCATGCTTTGTAGAGAGTGTGAACTCGCCTTGGGTTGCTCGGCAGTTTAGTTTACTTGGTTAAGTATGCTGGTCACCACGTCCTAATATGGTCACCAGTATAGGTCAGGTTTGGGTGTAAAGGAGTCACGTATATCCTACATGTATCTAACACATAGCATACATGGCATATATTTATCCTCTAAGTTATTGGGCCTGTCCACGTTCTTAAACAGTAACAGTTAACACACAACCCAATTAACAGTAACACATAATCCAGTCAAACAGTAATAAGTGTGAACAGTCCAAACAATTCGGCCCAATAACGGAAACAGGCAACCCAGTCGAGACAAGGTGGTCTCGACTCGAGAACATGCAGTCTCGAGTCGCAACCAGGAGTTCTCGAGTCATGAATGGCTGGTCTCGAGTGGTGAAGGCATGAGTTGGAAACTTAGAGGTCGCGAGTTCAGTCTCGATTCGAGACCATGAGATCTCGAGTCGAGACCTTGCTGGTTCCGAGTCCTTGAAGCTTGTCTCGAGTTGTCACGTTATGGTCTCGAGTCGCAATCACTGCGGTCTCGAGTTGTAGCCTAAAGGTCTCGAGTCGAGACCAGGGGTCTCGATTCGCATTCCTGCTGATTCTAGAACATGAGCCAGCTTTTTGTACTAGCCAATAATATTGCATAATTGTGATTTGGTGTACTATCCTATGAGAATTCACGAACATGTTTTCTTGTCTAACAATTAACCAAAATGGATCAAACAACAGGTTTTTCAAATATTCATATCATATTCAACAAGTTCTTCATCTAGGGTTTTCATCATTAATTCAAACATGTTTATCCTAAGGGCCCGAATCATAATACATAATTTAGATATCAAAAGTCATCTCGCGGATCATTATCAAACAACGTTTGTTCTATGACATTTATCATAAAAATCGGATGATCATAAATAATCCTAAACTATCATTCTTTTGTCATTCAAAACATCTTATTCAAATGTTATCCTACCAAAGTTATGTTCATCTAAGATATTGGAACCAAGCATGTATCATTTAACAAACAAGGACCCATTAAGTCAAACAAACACTTTTGTTATAATCAAACAATAGTCATGATTGCATATCGTCACATAATCAACACTTAAATCATGCATATACATATGTTTGCAAAGAAACCACTAACCGGTTCAAGTATAGGTACAAGGGTGTGAAGTAGTAACGAATGAAGCTTCCGAATGGGTGTGCACAAGCTGATCCGAGAGCCCCTTGTGGTCGCCGGTTTGAGTCCGAGTGGTGGGAGAGAATGTGATGCTTGATTGCTAGGGTTTTAGTGAGAGAGAGAGAATGTAGGAGAGTGTATGTGAGAGTGAGTGTGAGTTTCCCAAAGAAATGGCAAGGTTGGCTAGGAGCATGAGTTATATACTAGCTCCAAGTTGGTGCACCCTAATGGGTTCCGGGTGGATTAAAGGAGGTGCATGGCCCAACCGGCCCAACTGTTACTGTTTACTCGAGACCAAGCGGTCTCGAGTCGGGTCCTTGTGTTTTGGTTTCGGTTCACTACATACATACTTGTATAAAACTATACTTTATACGTACACATTAATAGCACATAGCACATCAAGATAATCACAAACTTTCATTTACCAATAAATAAACACATAACGTTCAAGTATGTTACATCGAGATATAATGAAGGGTTCTAAATTACGATTTGTCACATTATCCCCAAGTTGAAAGAAATTTCGTCCCGAAATTTGGTAAGTACTCACTGAGGAAGCTAGTTAAGTTGTATGGTTTTCCTGGGGTGTCACATCCTCCCCCCGTTGATCTGGAATTTCGTCCCGAAATTCCATAGCTTCAGCCTCAGTAGTGGTCGTACTGTTTGCGAATAGTTGGGGATACTTTTGTTTCATCTGATCTTCGCGTTCCCAGGTGAACTCTGGGCCGCGACGTGAGTTCCAACGAACTCGAACGAGAGGTATTCTGGTGCTCTTGAGGACCTTAACGTCCCGGTCCGTGATTTCAACTGGTTCCTCGACGAATCGTAACTGCTCGTCGATGGTGAGCTCCTTTAAAGGAACTACGAGGGTCTCATCTGACAGGCACTTCTTCAGATTTGACACATGGAAAACGTTGTGAACTGCATTGAGTTCTGCTGGTAAGTTCAGTTTGTAGGCCACCTTGCCTATTTTCTCGATGATTTCAAAAGGTCCGACGTATCGTGGGTTAAGTTTACCTCGTTTGCCAAATCGAACCACACCCTTCCAGGGTGAAACTTTGAGTAGTACACGCTCCCCAACCTGGAGCTCAAGTGGTTTCCTGTCCTTATCGGCGTAGCTTTTCTGACTGTCACGAGCTGCCGCCATGCGTTATCGTATTTGAGCAATTTGTTCGGTTGTGTCTACCACAAGTTCTGGACCAGTGATCTGACTATCCCCCACCTCTGCCCAACAAAGAGGTGACCGGCATTTACGCCCATACAATGCCTCAAACGGAGCAGCTTTAATGCTGGTGTGGTAGCTATTATTGTATGAGAATTCCACAAGTGACAGATGCTTTTCCCAGCTGTTGCCAAAGTCGATTACACATGCACGAAGCATGTCTTCTAAGGTTTGAATAGTGCGCTCAGACTGCCCGTCCGTCTGAGGGTGATATGTTGTGCTCATGTCTAATCGTGAGCCAAAGGATTTGTGCATTGCTTGCCACAGTTCTGAAGTAAAACGTGCATCACGATCCGAGATAATGGAGGTGGGCACCCCGTGCCTCGAGACAACTTCCTTAAGATATATGTCTGCTAGAGTGGAGAACTTATCCGTTTCCTTGATAGCCAAGAAGTGTGCAGACTTTGTGAGTCGATCCGTGATCACCCAAATAGTATCGTTACCACGTTGAGATCTAGGCAGGCCAGTAACAAAATCCATGGAAATTTGCTCCCATTTCCATTGTGGTATCTCTGGTTGTTGGAGTAGGCCTGAGGGTTTCTGGTATTCAGTCTTGACCCTCGCACAAGTCAAACACTTGCTGACGTAAGTTGCTATGTGGGCCCTCATGCTAGGCCACCAATATGTAGTTTTGATATCGTGGTACATCTTGTCCGAGCCAGGATGTACCGAGTAGCGAGACTTGTGTGCTTCATCCATCACAAGCTCTCGTAAGTTGCCATAGAGTGGGACCCAAATGCACCCTGTGACGTAGTAAGCACCGTCTTCCTTCTGTTCTAAGCGTTGCCTTGAGCCGCGTAGGGCTTCAGCTCTGACGTTTTCTAGTTTTAATGCTTCCACCTGAGCATCACGTATTTGGGAAGGAAGGCTAGAATGTATAGTGAGTTGCAAGGCTCGTACGCGTTTAGGCGCAGTGTCCTTTCGACTGAGGGCATCAGCCACAACATTGGCTTTGCCTGGGTGATACCTGATCGAGCATTCGTAGTCATTCAGCAGCTCGACCCATCGTCGTTGTCGTATATTCAGTTCCTTCTGTTTGAAGATATGCTCGAGACTCCTGTGGTCGGTGTAAATGGCGCACTTTGTACCGTATAGGTAGTGTCTCCATATCTTAAGTGCAAAAACAACAGCTCCCAGCTCTAAATCATGCGTAGTGTAGTCCCTTTCATGAACTTTAAGTTGGTGTGAGGCGTAGGCTATAACTTTATCTCTTTGCATCAATACACAACCAAGACCCTGAATTGATGCGTCGCAGTAAACCATAAAATCGTCTGTGCCCTCTGGCAATGAAAGGATAGGTGCGCTGCAAAGTCTATCCTTTAAATGCTGAAATGCTAATTCCTGTGCATTTCCCCATCGATAAACAACGCCTTTCTGCGTTAGTGAGGTGAGAGGCTGTGCAATCTTAGAAAAATCCTTAATGAACCTCCTGTAGTAACCTGCCAAACCCAAGAATTGGCGAATTTTCGTCGGTGTACGAGGTGCAGGCCAGTTCTTAATTGAGTCTACCTTGGATGGATCAACGTGAATCCCATCCTTGTTCACCCCATGGCCTAAGAAATGGACTTCACGAAGCCAGAAGTCGCATTTTGAAAACTTGGCGTATAACTGTTCTGCTCGAAGAAGTTCTAAAATAAGTCGTAGATGTTGCTCGTGTTCCTCCTGACCCTTCGAATAGATTAGGATGTCGTCGATGAAGACTATAACGAACTTGTCCAGGTAAGGCTTGCACACTCGATTCATCAAGTCCATGAAAATCGCAGGTGCGTTGGTCAGCCCAAAAGGCATGACCAAAAACTCATAGTGTCCATAACGAGTTCTGAAGGCTGTTTTGGAGACGTCCTCTTCTCGGACTCTCAGCTGGTGATATCCTGATCTCAAATCAATCTTTGAATAGTAGCTCGATCCTTGCAGCTGGTCGAACAAGTCGTCAATATGTGGTAGAGGATAACGATTCTTCACGGTCACCTTGTTGAGTTCACGATAGTCGATACACATTCTAAAGGTACCGTCTTTCTTCTTCACAAATAGCACTGGAGCTCCCCAGGGCGATGAGCTAGGACGAATAAAACCCTTATCCAAGAGTTCTTATAGCTGCATAGAGAGTTCTTTCAACTCTGATAGGGCTAGGCGATACGGTGCACGAGCTATAGGCGCAGCTCCAGGAGCTAGTTCAATCTGAAACTCGACCTGGCGATGAGGCGGAAGGCCAGGTAATTCCTCAGGAAATACCTCAGGATAGTCGCGTACAATCGGAAAATCTTCTATCTTCTTCTCTTCCTTCGAGGTGTCTGTAACAAGAGCCAAAATAGCGATGTGCCCCTTTCTCAAACACTTCTGGGCCTTAAGAAAAGAGATGATGTTCTCGACAGCACCCCTCTTGTCGCCACGAATCATGAGAGGTTCATCACCGGAACCGGGAATATGAACAATCTTCTCGTTGCAAAGAATCTCTGCTCGGTGTTGGGATAACCAATCCATCCCAATGACAACGTCGAAACTACCCAAGACGATAGGAATGAGGTCGATAGAGAAGGTCTGGTTAACAAGAATAAGTTTACAACCCTTGACTACGTGTGCGGCCTCTAAACTCTTACCATTTGCTAGCTCTACAGTGTGCTTGTTGTTCAAAGGTGTTGGAATACGCTTAAGCATTTAACTAACTTCTAGTGACACGTAGCTAGTATCGGCACCCGAATCAAATAAAACTGTAACATAAAAGTCGTCAAGAAGGAACTTACCCGTCACAACATTGGGGTCATTCCTCGCTTCACCTTGACCAATCACGAACACCCGCCCCCTGGCACCATTGTTGTTGCTGTTGTTCCCATTGTTACCATTCCCCTGATTATTGTTATTGTTGTTGTTGTAGTTGTTCTGGTTAAGTTGGGGGCAATCTCTCTTGAAATGGCCTTCAGCTCCACACTGAAAGCACCCTTTGTTGATACCTTGCTGCTGCTGCTGTCGCTGGTTCTGAGGGGCTTGTTGTTGACGATTCTGGTTTGCGGGATATAAGCTCCTGCAATCCTTTGCAGCATGACCTGGCTTGTTGCACCGATGACAGTTACCCCTGGTGCATGGCCCGCTGTGGTGTAGGTTGCAGCGATTGCATTTGGGGTGATTCCCCTTGTATCCACCATGACTTTGACCACCTGATGATTGCTGACCAGGGCTCTTGTAGTCATCCGTCTTTCTCTGTTGGGACTGAGACTGAACAGAAGTCGACCCCTTACTTGAAGCTCCATCCCATTTCCGTTTGTTGTCACTAGGGACGTCGGAAGTAGCTGCAACACCTATGCGCTTTGGTAACCTGTTCTGCTCCACCGCCTGATCCGTGAGACGGTGAGCCAGTTGAACAACTTGCTGAATGGTGGCGAGGTTAGCTGAAGTCACATGACTTTGGATTTCTGCCACTAAGCCCTTGAGAAATAGTTCGATGCGTTTGATGGGAGGGTCTACCATAGTAGGATACAGAATAGCCAACTCATTCGATCTTTTCGCGTATGCTTCGATCTCTGACCCCGTCATCTTGAGGTTGTAGAACTCTACCTCCAACTTGTGAATGTCATCACGATTGCAATACTCCTCTTTGATCATCTCCTTAAAGTTGTTCCATGGGGTGGCGTTAGCAGCAACCAACCCCAGCATTTGAACCTGAGCGTTCCACCATGTGAGCGCTAATCCCTCCAGGGTACCGGTAGCGTACTTCACCCTGCGAGCCTCAGGGCATTCACACATTTCGAAGACTGACTCGAGCTTCTCAGACCAGTAGAGGAGACCTACAGCTCCTTCAGTGCCGCTAAAAGTAGTTGGTCGGCAGTCCATAAAAGTTTTAAAGGTGCACACAGGTGGCTGAGCATGTTGACCTGTTGTGGGTGAAAGAAAGGACAAAGTTTAACACAAGGGTTGGTTCACGAGTGTAGGATCTAAAGATTCTAGAATGAGTTTGGACTGCAGGATATACCTCCTGCGTGTGCAGCTGCAAGTGCCGCAGCAACTTGTTCATTAATCAGAGCCGTCAACTGGGCTTGAGTCATGTTAACGCGTCCAGACATGATCTTCACATCAAGAGGAATCATGAGTGAGAGGGGTTCGCGAAAATGCGATGACAGAAGGGAGTAAGCACACACGTGTTCAAGCAACAGTAGTTATACTAACCAAGCATACCATGAGCAATGCACTATGTAACTAACAAGTAGGCAATATATACATAGATCATATCGCCTAGAATGTTGAGCCTTGCATGTGGAGTGAAGCGTCGTTGTGGGTCGTAAAGCACTGTACAGGTTATAGTCTGATTTTAATAAAACTTTTTCCCTTATTAAAACCAAGTTCACTATAACCAATGGCTCTGATACCAATCTGTCACACCCCCAAAATCCCCCTGCGGAATACCACCGCTTGGAGGCGTGACTGACCAGGTTCCAGCCACCAATCATATTGAACAAGCATGTAAATGATTATAAAACTCCAACCAATACAATTGGTGTCCAACAAAACATAGTTTAAGTTGCAAGCGGAAGCATAACGTTTAAAACCAAAACATAAGTTTAATTGTTTCAAAGTTTAACATGGTACACAACTGTCCATGTCCCACAACGACTCCTTGCCATGCAAGCTCCAGCTAAGTACCTATTGACCTGCAAAGCATGTAGTAACGAGTCAACAAGAATGTTGAGCGAGTTCACAGTTGGGTGTTCGTTTTAGGTTGTTTCGAAAACAGTTTCCTTTATCTGGCATCCTGCCGTGGGGGTTACCCCATAGTTGAAAACGCGATTTGTTTAACCCAATTACCCTGGCAATCCAGCCGTGGGGGCTACCCCATGTTTAGTTATCTGGCTTTTTGGCCGTGGGGGCTACCCCGTGTATATGCTTCTAGACTCGTTACATATCGACTGCTGACTGTAGTCATGTTTATGTGCCCTGAACTGTCAATGTCTATCATCATTGACGTGCCCAGATCCATTAGTTCACGCCCGTCCTCTGCGGCACGGTGTGAGGTTTGTCAAACCTAAATAGCGCTATCTAACTAATGACCCGCTCGCCATTGGCCCGGCGATTAAGTCGATATAAAAAGGAGGGACTTCGTGATAGAGTTTTGGTCTAGTGGAAGTTATCTGTCCAAGAGGACGAGGAATTATATTCCTGAACCAGCACTGTCCTACCCAATAAAGGACGAGGAATCCCTGTTCCTTAACCCCATTCCCAACCCCCGGGAATCCCATGCTTTGTAGAGAGTGTGAACTCACCTTGGGTTGCTAGGCAGTTTAGTTTACTTGGTTAAGTATGCTGGTCACCACGTCCTAATATGGTCACCAGTATAGGTCAGGTTTGGGTGTAAAGGAGTCACGTATATCCTACATGTATCTAACACATAGCATACATGGCATATATTTATCCTCTAAGTTATTGGGCCTGTCCACGTTCTTAAACAGTAACAGTTAACACACAGCCCAATTAACAGTAACACATAATCCAGTCAACAGTAATAAGTGTGAACAGTCCAAACAATTCGGCCCAATAACGGAAACAGGCAACCCAGTCGAGACAAGGTGGTCTCGACTCGAGAACATGCAGTCTCGAATCGCAACCAGGAGTTCTCGAGTCATGAATGGCTGGTCTCGAGTGGTGAAGGCATGAGTTGGAAACTTAGAGGTCTCGAGTTCAGTCTCGATTCGAGACCATGAGAACTCGAGTCGAGACCTTGCTGGTTCCGAGTCCTTGAAGCTTGTCTCGAGTTGTCACATTATGGTCTCGAGTCGCAATCACTGCGGTCTCGAGTTGTAGCCTAAAGGTCTCGAGTCGAGACCAGGGGTCTCGATTCGCATTCCTGCTGATTCTAGAACATGAGCCAGCTTTTTGTACTAGCCAATAATATTGCATAATTGTGATTTGGTGTACTATCCTATGAGAATTCACGAACATGTTTTCTTGTCTAACAATTAACCAAAATGGATCAAACAACAGGTTTTTCAAATATTCATATCATATTCAACAAGTTCTTCATCTAGGGTTTTCATCATTAATTCAAACATGTTCATCCTAAGGGCCCGAATCATAACACATAATTTAGATATCAAAAGTCATCTCGCGGATCATTATCAAACAACGTTTGTTCTATGACATTTATCATAAAAATCGGATGATCATAAATAATCCTAAACTATCATTCTTTTGTCATTCAAAACATCTTATTCAAATGTTATCCTACCAAAGTTATGTTCATCTAAGATATTGGAACCAAGCATGTATCATTTAACAAACAAGGACCCATTAAGTCAAACAAACACTTTTGTTATAATCAAACAATAGTCATGATTGCATATCATCACATAATCAACACTTAAATCATGCATATACATATGTTTGCAAAGAAACCACTAACCGGTTCAAGTATAGGTACAAGGGTGTGAAGTAGTAACGAATGAAGCTTCCGAATGGGTGTGCACAAGCTGATCCGAGAGCCCCTTTTGGTCGCCGGTTTGAGTCCGAGTGGTGGGAGAGAATGTGATGCTTGATTGCTAGGGTTTTAGTGAGAGAGAGAGAATGTAGGAGAGTGTATGTGAGAGTGAGTGTGAGTTGCCCAAAGAAATGGCAAGGTTGGCTAGGAGCATGAGTTATATACTAGCTCCAAGTTGGTGCACCCTAA
Source organism: Helianthus tuberosus (assembly GCA_030545235.1). Lineage (NCBI taxonomy): Eukaryota > Viridiplantae > Streptophyta > Magnoliopsida > Asterales > Asteraceae > Helianthus > Helianthus tuberosus. The sequence goes on from CM060360.1 coordinate 67,893,882, forward strand.
TGGGTTCCGGGTGGATTAAAGGAGGTGCATGGCCCAACCGGCCCAACTGTTACTGTTTACTCGAGACCAAGCGGTCTCGAGTCGGGTCCTTGTGTTTTGGTTTCGGTTCACTACATACATACTTGTATAAAACTATACTTTATACATACACATTAATAGCACATAGCACATCAAGATAATCACGAACTTTCATTTACCAATAAATAAACACATAACGTTCAAGTATGTTACATCGAGATACAATGAAGGGTTCTAAATTATGAGTTGTCACATTATCCCCAAGTTGAAAGAAATTTCATCCCGAAATTTGGTAAGTACTCACTGAGGAAGCTAGTTAAGTTGTATGGCTTTCCTGGTTTTCCTGGGGTGTCACACCAGTGAACTTTGACCAAAGGAATGCGCTTGCGTTTAAGCCACTTGACTTCACGTTCCATGATTTCCACAGGTTTCTCAACAAATTTCAGTGTTTTATCAACACGAATTTCGTCAAGTGGTATGTGGAGGTTCTCATCAGCTAAATACCTCTTGAGATTGGATACGTGGAAGGTTGGATGAACATTTCCAAGTTCAGGAGGTAACTCAAGTCTGTAGGCTACCTTACCGATTCTTTCGACGATCTTGAATGGTCCAACGTATCTAGGTGCAAGTTTTCCTTTCTTTCCGAATCTGATCACACCTTTCCAAGGTGAGACCTTAAGTAATACTCGATCACCAACTTGAAAATCCAAGGGCTTGCTTTTTAGGTCCGCGTAACTCTTCTGACGGTTTCTAGTTGTCTGAAGGTTATCACGAACTTTCTTAACCTTATCAGTTGTCTCTAAAATGAGGGCAGGTCCAGTAAGCTGAGCCTCACCGATCTCATTCCAACAGACTGGTGAACGACATTTTCGACCATAGAGAGCCTCGAAAGGAGCCATGTTAATGCTGGAGTGATAACTGTTATTGTAGGAGAATTCAATCAACGGAAGATGTGAATCCCAACTACCACCAAAATTGATCACACAAGCTCTAAGCATATCCTCCAGAGTCTGGATTATTCTTTCAGATTGACCATCCGTTTGCAGATGATAAGCTGTGCTCAGATTAAGTTGGGTCCCCATAGCAGATTGCATGGTTCTCCAAAAATGAGAAGTGAAGCGAGCATCTCTGTCAGAAATGATGTTCAAAGGAACACCATGTCGAGCCACAATTTCATCCACATAGATTTTAGCAAGTCTGTCAGCAGAAAAATCCTCACGGATTGGCAAGAAATGCGCTGACTTAGTAAGATGATCAACGACTACCCAGATGGCATCATGACCTTTCTTTGTGTGCGGAAGTTTGGTAATGAGATCCATAGTAATGTTTTCCCATTTCCAAACTGGGATCTCTGGTTGCACCAATAAACCAGAAGGACGCTGATGTTCAGCCTTAACCTTAAGACAAGTAAGGCATTTTGATACATATAAGGCAATGTCTTTCTTCATACCAGGCCACCAATACTGAATACGAAGATCCTTATACATCTTATCTGAACCAGGATGAACAGAATAACGAGACTTATGGGCTTCATCCATAAGCAAGGTGCGAAGATTATCTTGGCTTGGGACCCACAAACGGTCCATGAAGTAATACGATCCATTGTCCTTCAGTTCAAGACCAGGTGTTATGTGATAGGGAAATTCCTTATCCATCAAACCTTGTGAAACACAAGTGTGTTGAGCCTGAGAAATGCGGGCTTGGATATCGGATTGAGCTTGAATATCAGATTGAACACGAACACAATGAAGCTTAGTACGTTCCTTACGACTCAATGCATCGGCTACGACATTCGCCTTACCAGGATGGTAGCGAATTTCGCAGTCATAGTCGTTTAGAAGCTCCACCCAACGTCGTTGCCTCATGTTGAGTTCTTTCTGATTGAAGATATGCTGAAGACTTTTGTGGTCCGTGAAAACCACACATTTTGTACCGTACAAATAGTGTCTCCAGATCTTAAGAGCGAAGACAACTGCACCTAACTCAAGATCATGAGTGGTGTAGTTTTTCTCATGTATCTTCAACTGCCTCGATGCATATGCTATGACTTTGTTCCTTTGCATCAGAACACAGCCGAGACCCAGTTTCGATGCATCACAATACACGACAAAATTATCATTGCGCTCAGGCAAAGTCAAAACAGGCGCGTCACAAAGCTTTTGCTTCAAATTTTGAAAAGCTTCCTCTTGTTTGAATCCCCAATCAAAGGGTTTGTCCTTCTGAGTTAGAGCAGTTAGAGGAACTGCAATCTTTGAGAAGTTTTCAATGAAGCGGCGGTAATAACCCGCAAGACCAAGAAAAGAACGAACTTCAGTAGGAGTAGTAGGTGTATCCCAATCCTTAATCGCACTGATCTTGGAGGGATCTACATGAATACCTTGTTCGTTGACAATATGCCCCAAAAATTGAACTTCCTTGAGCCAAAACTCGCACTTGGAGAATTTGGCGAAAATTTGCTCTTTCTTCAGGAGTTCCAGAGTAAGACGAAGATGTTGCTCATGTTCAGCTCGCGTCTTAGAATAAATCAAGATGTCATCAATAAAAACAATGACGAACTGATCCAAATAAGGCTTGCAGACCCTATTCATTAAGTCCATGAAAGCAGCAGGAGCATTAGTCAATCCGAATGGCATAACTGTGAACTCATAATGCCCATATCGAGTGCGGAACGCTGTCTTGGGAATATCTTCTTCATGCACACGAAGTTGATGATACCCAGAGCGCAGATCAATCTTCGAAAAATAAGAAGCGCCTTGTAACTGATCAAAGAGATCATCGATGTGAGGTAGGGGATATCGATTCTTGATGGTAAGCTTGTTAAGCTCATGATAATCGATACACATCCTAAAAGATCCATCCTTCTTCTTGACAAAAAGAACGGGAGCACCCCAAGGTGAAAAGCTAGGACGGATAAAACCTTTGTCAGAGAGTTCCTGAAGCTGCTTAGACAACTCTTGCATCTCAGACGGTGCAAGACGATATGGAGCTCTGGAAATGGGATTTGCACCAGGTACGAGATCAATACAGAACTCGACTTGGCGTGCTAGGGGTAGACCAGGTAAATCTTCAGGGAAAACTTCGGGATAATTCCAAACAACAGGAATATCTTGGATAGACTTACCTTTGCCTTTATCTGCTGTGACATGTGCCAAGAAGGCCACATAATTCTTTCGCAGATATTTCCGAGCTTTAAAACAAGACATGAGTTTGAGACCACCAGCAGGTTTCTCACCACGAACCTGTAGGATCTCGCCTGTCGAAAGCGGCACACGAACAATCTTCTCAAAACAAACTACCTCTGCGCGATGCTTGGCTAACCAATCCATACCCACAATAACGTCGAAGCTTCCAAGTTGCATAGGCGTGAGATCAATAGGAAAAAGATGGTCGTTAAGGTTCAACTGGCAGTTGCGAAGAACAGAATCAAGAACAATGGGTTCACCACTAGCAACTTCTACTGTCATAGGTTTACCTAGTTTCGTTCTAGACACGTGAAGCAACGGCTCAAAAGATAAAGACACAAAACTCTTATCGGCACCCGAATCAAAGAGAACAGATGCAGGCTGATTATTAATAAAGAACGTACCGTTCACCACTTCATTGTCTGCTTGTGCCTCTTGAGCATTCATGTTGAAGACTCGACCTCAAGCCTGAGCCTGATTCTGATTTGCATTCTGATTCTGGTTTGCTAGCCTTGGGCACCGGTTTCTGTAGTGGGTCAGATCCCCACAATTGTAGCACGAACCAGGAGGAAAATGAGGTCGTGCAGCTTGACCTTGTTGCTAAGCAAGAGGCTGAGCAACTTGTTGGGCTTGGTTCTAAACTGCCTGATTCTGGTTGACAAGAATGCGGCTAGTAGCGGCAAGATGACCATTTCTTCCGCAGTTAGTGCAATGACGACATTGGAGATGTGGTAGGTGATGGCCATTACACCTGTTGCACAAAGGTGCATTGCCAAGATATGGCTTCTTGGCTAGTGGTTGCGCAGGCTGATTTGGTGCAGCTTGAGCCTGTGCAGTAACGGCATAGTTTTGGGAAGCCTTTCGCTTCCTAGACCCCCTTGAGGAACCAGAATCCTTTCACTTCTTGTTTTGACCTTTCTTGCTATCTTCTTTGTCAGATGCCTGCTTCTTACCCTTGTCACCCTTTTTGTGCAGCTTTCCCTTTCGAACCTGCTACTCAGTCAATGTCGCTGCTAACTCGATCGCCTGACGGAGGGTGGTAGGGTTACTACCAGTAATGATGTCTTGTACTGAGTCAGGTAGACCATCAATGTACCTTTCGATAGCCTTATCGAGTGGGGTAACCATTGTTGGGCAAAGCAGACTCAACTCCTCAAACCTATCAGTATACGCCCGATGCTCACCACTATCTTGCTTCAAATCATCAAACTCTCTCTCCAAAGCTCGCAGTTCATGACGAGGACAGAACTCCCTCATCATAAGGGCCCTAAGTTCAGCCCATGTCTGTGCTAGAGCAACTTCTGCACCACGATCTCTCATAACCCCGTTCCACCACGTAAGAGCCCTCTTCTGAAACACACTCGAAGAAAACTCGACCTTGCGATTTTCAGGACACTGCACGTGACGGAAAGTATTCTCAATGCTCTCGAACCATTGAAGAAGCCCAGTCGCTCCCTCAGAACCACTAAACTTGAGTGGTTTAGCCGAGTTAAAATTCTTGAAATTGCATGGAGCATTATTGTTGTTGTTGGCTTGGTTCCATTAAGCAAAGAGGTTTGGGAATTGAGCAGCCATTTGCTGCGCAATGATTTCTGCCAGTTCGGCAGTCGCTATCTGGTTTTCGCGTCGAGGAGGCATTCTAAAAGAGGAAAACATGAAAGGAAACGAGTGAGATGATTGGATGAAGAGAATGAGATGAAACAAAATTAACAAAAGCAAAGATGGTGGTCATTCGTCCGCATCACAAAGCAAGCAAACGACACACAGTGACTAATAAAAGTAAATGGGTCAAAAATAATGTATCGCGAAGACATGCTCGCCTATAAGTGAACACTCACCCCAAGAGTTCCCAGGTAAGAGTGACTGGTCCGATTATGTGGATTTGTACGAACACTCTAGCCTCAGACAGAAAACCCAGGGTACAGGCATTCACTCTTCCAGTTTGCACGTGTTCACACTATTTAGAACCCAAAACTTTGATGAGATTTTGAAAAATTAGAAGGTACAAGGCCAAAAATCAAACTGGAAGGGTTCAAAACCATATAACAGAGGGTTCAAAACCTTGTAATCAATCATCTAAAAACAGAAGATTGTTTTTCAAAAATCATTTCAGAAAATTGGGTTCTTGTTTTGATAATCACCTAAGGATAGGTGATATGCATGTTTTAAGATCTAAACACAAGACAACTTGTGTTAGGGTCCTAGAAAGGTTATAGTCTAGGTCAAAGCATTACTAATAACCTAATTCCCTACAACCATTGGCTCTGATACCAACTTTTCTGTCACACCCCGACCACGTGGAACAATCAAACGTGGCGGAAACGTCGGGGAGTGTTGTAACAGAATTATTGTTTCACAACCATGGCATACAAAGTTATATTTTATTTATTAAACATGAGAGTTACATTGTCTTAAACACGAAACAAAGAGTGCATAACATAATTAAACTAAGTCTATCTTCATTTTAAGTCTCTAAGGCACAGGTCCGCCCTAGTGTTACGATCATCATCCTACGCAAAAGCTCCTGAAAACACATGTGAAAATAGGTACGTCAGCATAAAAATGCCTGTGAGATACATAGGTTTTGTGAAAATAGGATTCATGACTTAAGTTTAAGAAAATGTTTAATAAGATTTAGTCATGAACCTTGTAAATTGTTTTGTTTTGTAAATCATTTAAAAAGCGATATGATCAGATGATATGTATACATAAAAGAATAATACATGGTTAAATGAATAACCAAGTAAAATGAGTTGTATAAAATAAGTTGTTTGTAAAGCAATGTCTTGTGAAAGATATGTTATTTGTATAAAATGTTATATGTCTAAATTGAAATAATTCAAATAACGCTACGATATGTAATACCATACAAACACTTATATATAGGAAGTACCAGCGGCGTATCCACCATGCTTGTATCATATTACACACACCTCGTTACTTAAATCACTTAAACAAACCACCAATGTATAAAGTCCATGTTTAAACCAATTGTCAAAAAGTCCTAGTATAAGCCATGTCAAATGTTAAAAAGTCCAAATGTAGTCAAGTAATGTATAACAAATGTTATGTATTGTAAGTAAAGTATTGTCACATAAACCAAATGTAGAAATGTACAAAACAAAGTATTTTGAATATATCAAATAGTTATGTCTTGCAAAGTAAATGCATGTTTTATTGATACAAACATTTATGTGGTAAGTTAACGCATACATTCAAGCCTTGAGACAGTCGGATAACCCTTTTAGTCAAGGTTATCAAAAGAAATGTTTTCGGATTCAGTCATTCCTTACATCCAAACAAACCCGGGATGTCAGGAATGGGATTTGTCAAGTCCTATGGTACCACTACTTACTACCGAGCGGCGTAGCTAATGTTAATGAATGTATATAAGTCCCATTTGTGCAAACCAAATGTTATAGCAATTGTATGCATGTCATATGAAAACAATGTACTAAGTATGCTAAGTTAACATACAAAGCAGAAAAGTCATGTAAATCAATGTGCTAGCATGCTATCAGTCAACATACATAGCAGAAATGTAATGTAAAACAATGTACTAAGTATGCTAAGTTAACATACATAGCAAAACAATGTAATGTAAATCATGTACTATAAATGTACTAACGAACATAGCAAGTATATGATGTGAAAACAGGAAAACACGAAAGTAACAAGTAGGCACATGTGTTTCACCCCAAAACAGTTTGGAAAACAGTAAAAGAGGGGTCTATGTACTCACTTGAGATTGCTCAGAAGTCCTAAGATAACCACCAAGCAATGCTAGAGATCACGGAATCAAACGGCACCTAATATAGGTAACTATGTTAATAAACCGGACCTATATCGGAGGATTGGATAGAATGAGGGCTTGTAAACCAAATGAGTATGGGAACTCATGTAGTATGGTTTAACAAATCCTACATACTAAATGAAACCTAGCCTAAGTGCTTACGACCCTTTACGACCCGTTTAGGTAGCTTATGCTACTTTAACGCGTCGTTCACGTAAAACGCGTTCGGACTGCCTAACTAGTCCTATGACAAGTAAAATATGCCTTAACATGTCTAATATTGTTGCCAAATCAGTTAAGTGACAAAATTTTGGGTTACATATGCTTAAACATCAATTATGCATAAAAAGGGCATTTTGGTAATTTACCTAAGGCATATAAACTACCTATCATACAACTACTTAAACGAAGCGACCATAAGGTATAACCTCGGAAGGTTATTCCCTATATACTATGGTCACCTAATGTGTTTGGTCGGATCCTAATGATCGACTAAACGGGTCGGGTTCGAAAGTATAAGCGATTGATCAGATCGCTTACCTTTACGACCCTAGACAAGCACAAAACTAAAAGTGACGAGCTAAGCATGTTAAAACATGCTTAACTAAGTTAGAAAATAAGTTTGGTATCAAAACAAACGGTTTTGATACCCATAAGTAGTTTGGTTACAAAATACGCAAGAATACGTATTCTGGCCGAAACTACGGCTCGTCACTAAGCCTAGATAACGTGGTAATCAGTAGGTATAGTCACTAGGGACTATAACCATCATGATTACGCTCACGTTATGAAGTTCAAACGAACCTCGCATTGACTATAAACTGGTCAATGCAGAAAGTTAAACAAAGTTTGACTTTAACGCTAAAACAATAAAAGAACGAAGGAACACTTACAAAGGGTCCCCGAAAGCTTTGATTTCTCAAGTATTCTCAGGTATGAAGTGGGTATTACTCTAACTTAGAGAATTTTCAAGAACTCAAGTGGGTTTTGATCAAGGCATGGGGGGTATTTATAGTTTTCGGAGAGCCGTTAACATCGTTTCTTGAAAACCGTGATGTAATCTCAACCTTACACTTGTTGGAAATGTTATGGAACATCAATTTGGCCCCTCATTATCCTGAAGAGGCAAGTGCAAAAGGTGGAAAGGCCAGATTCAATGTTTCTGCACATTCTGCTGTCTGGGGAATCCTTACAAACCGTAAGGGTGATGGCTTACGGTCCGTAAGCCATCAACTTTTGCAGAATGTCAGTTTTGGTCCCTGTTATGCGTTAAAGCCATTTCCGACACGTTTAAGCCCCGTTAACCCCATTTCAAAGCTCTAAAATGAAGTTAAAGTATAGGGAACTTAAAATGTGCTCAAAAATATCTCGGATGTCGGTTCGTTTGGCCGTACAATCGCGATGTTCGCTTAATTACGACGGAATGCGCATAAGCGCGAAAAACGATCCAAATTGCGCGACGAATGGATTTTTCTTATGCCAAACACTAAAATAAAATATTTTAGTGCTTACATAAATTTTTGGATGTCTTTATGTATTCAGAACGTATGTTATGCGCGAAAGTGCAAACTTATGCACTTTTTGACACTTTTAGTCCCTGAATGAGCCAAAAGTTTATTTTAGCACACCGAACCCCTCAAAGCCTATTTCTAAGCTATATAAAGGATATTTAAGGTGTGTTTAACTTATGGTCATGTTCCGGAATGTTCGTTACAGTTCAAATTGGCATACTTTCGCAGTTTGTCAAGTTTAGTCCCTGTAAGCGAATTAACTTGTTTTTGCCATACCAAAGCCTTCAAAACTTATTTCTAAGTTATGTAAGGGTTATTTAAGGTATGTTAAGCATATGTTGATGTTCCGGAGTATTTTTCGCATTAAACTGATTACGTTTACGCACCAGTTTGCGTATAACTCTCCAGAAAGCGATGTAGAGTTTGAAATTGAATAAAAGTCAAAACATGAAAAATGTCAAACATAAACAACAAACATTGGGATCAAATAACTTTGTTTTATTGATAACTGAACTGTTCACAATGATTACAAGCACAGATGTTACACGGATCGATTTGAGGAGCTCAGTCTTTTGTGTCCTACTATGGTTACCCCGTTGGAGAAAGCGATAGAGAGGTATATCGATGGTCTACCCGATTCTATACAGGATATTGTGACTGGCGTCAATCCTGCTACTGTTCGTCAAGCGATCGAGTTATCTGCTACCCTGACTGAGTCGCAAGTCAGGAAGGGTAAACTTACCTGCAAGGGTGATAAGAAGAAGTCAACTGATTCTGCTAAAGACAAGGGTAAGGGTAAGGGTAAGAAGGGTGAGTCTTCGAAGAAGTCAAGAAAGCGAAAGGGTGCTCAGAATTTTGCAGTAACTGCACAAAATGCTCAGAACCCTCAGAACCCACCAGCTCAACAGCCAGCGAAGAAAGCATATGCTGGTACCGCACCTCATTGTGCTCGCTGCAACGGTCATCTTGTTGCACAACAAGCTTGCAGACAATGCACAACGTGTGGTAAGCTTGGGCATCTGGCCAACGTCTGTCGTTCAGGTCAGAATCAGATTGTTCAGAATCAAGCTGCCCAGGTTCAAGCCCCAGTTCAGGGGAATACTGCTAGATTCCCACCAGGTTCATGCTTCAATTGTGGAGAGTATGGTCACTTCTGCAACTACTGTTTGAGGTTGGCAAATGCAAATGCAAATGCAAATCCGAACCTGAATGTCAATGTCAATGCGAATGCGAATCCCGCTCATGGACGAGTGTTCAATCTAAATGCAAACGAGGCGCGAGCTGACAACCTCATCGTCAATGGTACGTTTCTTGTTACCAATCGACCTGCATCCATTCTTTTTTATTCTGGTGCCGATAGAAGTTTTGTTTCATTATCTTTTGAACCTTTGCTTGCAATACCTAGAACTAAACTGAGGAAACCCTTATCGGTCGAAGTTGCTACTGGTAAACCTCTTGTCCTCAATTCTGTTATTCGTGATTGTCAGTTAAACCTTGATAACCATCTTTTTCCCATCGACCTCACGCCGATGAAACTTGGGAGTTTCGATATTATCGTGGGGATGGATTAGTTAACCAAACACCATGCTGAGGTGGTTTGTTCCGATAAGATTATTCGTATTCCTCTTCCGTCTGGCAATATTCTGGCAGTTCGTGGAGAGAAGCCATCAGGAGGTTTGAAGCTTATGTCATGTACAAAGGCCCATAGTTATTTGCGGAAAGGATATGTTGCTTTCTTGGCACATGTCACCGAGGAGAAAGGCAAGAGCAAGAGTATTCAGGATATTCCGATTGTTCGGGATTATCCAGATGTGTTTCCCGATGAACTGCCTGGTTTGCCTCCAGTTCTTCAAGTCGAGTTTCATATTGACCTTGTACCCAATGCTAACCCGGTTGCGAAAGCACCTTATTGTCTTGCACCATCGGAGATGCAAGAGTTATCGAAACAGCTTCAAGAGTTGTCTGATAAAGGATTCATCCGTCTGAGCTTTTCGCCTTGGGAGCTCCTGTTCTCTTTGTGAAAAAGAAAGATGGATCTTTTCGAATGTGTATCGATTATCGTGAGCTTAATAAGCTTACCATCAAGAATCGATATCCCCTACCTAGAATTGATGATCTCTTCGACCAGCTGCAAGGTGCTTCATGCTTTTCCAAGATCGATCTGCGATCTGGGTATCATCAACTTCGTATTTTCGAAGAAGATATTCCCAAAACTGCTTTCCGTACAAGATATGGGCACTACGAGTTCACTGTCATGCCCTTTGGTTTGACAAATGCCCCAGTTATCTTCATGGACTTAATGAATAGGGTTTGTAAACCTTATTTAGATAAGTTCATCATTGTGTTCATCGACGATATTCTTATTTATTCAAAGTCTCGAGCCGATCACGAACAGCACCTTCGTTTGACGTTGGAACTCCTAAAGAAGGAACAACTTTTTGCTAAATTCTTCAAGTGTGAATTCTGGCTTAAAGAAGTTCAGTTCTTGGGTCATATTGTCAATAAGCAGGGTATTCACGTAGATCCATCCAAGATTGTTGCAATTAAGGATTGGAATACACCGACGACACCTACAGAAGTTCGTTCTTTTCTTGTTCTTGCTGGTTATTATCGACGGTTTATTTCTAGTTTCTCGAAGATCGCGGTTCCACTCACTGCTTTGACTCAGAAAAATAAGCCTTTTGAGTGGGGACCTAAACAAGAAGAAGCGTTCCAAACGCTGAAACGAAAGCTCTGTGATGCTCCTGTTCTATCTCTACCTGAGGGAAACGATGACTTTGTTGTCTATTGTGACGCGTCGAATCTAGGACTTGGTTGCGTTCTTATGCAACGAGGTAAAGTCATAGCTTATGCGTCTAGACAATTGAAAGTTCACGAGAAGAACTATACGACTCATGATCTTGAGTTAGGAGCTGTGGTTTTTGCGCTTAAAATCTGGAGACACTACCTCTATGGAACGAAGTGTGTGGTTTTCACAGACCACAAAAGTCTCCAGCATATTCTCAATCAGAAGGAACTGAACATGAGGCAATGACGTTGGGTTGAACTCTTAAACGATTATGATTGCGAGATCCGCTACCATCCTGGTAAGGCGAATGTCGTAGCCGATGCGCTTAGTCGAAAGGAACGAGTCAAGCTTCATTCTGTTCGAACTCTATCGGATATTCAATCTCGTGTTCTTCAAACTCAACGATCTTGTGTGATCAAAGACTTATTGAATATGAACTACCGCTTCAACTTGAGCTTAAACTCGAAAGGAAAGACGATGGTTTACTCTATTTTGAGAATCGTTTGTGGATTCCGAATCAGGACGACCTTCGCACCTTAGTAATGGACGAATCTCACAAGTCTCGATATTCTATCCATCCTGGTGCTGATAAAATGTACAAGGATCTTCGTACTCAGTATTGGTGGCCTGGTATGAAGAAGGATGTTGCCTTTTATGTATCGAAATGCCTAACTTATCTCAAAGTCAAGGCGGAACATCAACGACCTTCTGGTTTGCTTGTACAACCAGAGATACCAGTTTGGAAATGGGAGAACATTGCAATGGATCTCATCACCAAGTTGCCGCGTACGTCTAAAGGTCACGATGCTATTTGGGTTGTAGTTGATCGTTTGACAAAATCTGCTCATTTCTTACCAATCCGTGAGGATTTCTCTGCTGAGAAGCTTGCCAAGATCTATGTAGACGAGATTGTATCACGACATGGTGTTCCTCTAGATATCATTTCCGATCGTGATGCTCGATTTTCATCTCATTTTTGGAAGACCATGCAATCTGCTTTGGGAACCCAACTGAATCTAAGCACTGCTTATCATCCCCAAACAGATGGTCAATCTGAGAGGACGATTCAAACTTTGGAGGATATGCTTAGAGCATGCGTGATAGACTTTGGTGGTAATTGGGATTCTCACTTGCCATTGATCGAGTTCTCATACAATAATAGTTATCATGCTAGCATTAAGATGGCACCATTCGAAGCTCTCTACGGTCGAAAATGTCGTTCACCTGTCTGTTGGAATGAGACCGGTGAAGCTCAGCTTACTGGACCTGAGATCATTCTGGAAGCAACAGACAAAATCAAGAAAATTCACGATAATCTTGTGACAGCTAGAAGCCGTCAAAATAGTTATGCGGATTTGAAACGCAAGCCCATAGAATTTCAAGTCGGAGACCGTGTCCTACTCAAGGTGTCACCTTGGAAGGGAGTGGTGAGATTTGGAAAGAAAGGAAAACTTGCACCACGATATGTTGGACCATTTAAGATTGTTGAAAGAATTGGAAAGGTTGCCTATCGACTAGAGCTACCTCCAGAGCTTGGAAATGTTCATCCGACTTTTCACGTGTCCAATTTGTGAAAGTGTTTAGCTGATGCTGATCTTCACATTCCTCTCGACGAGATTCAAATTGATGAAATGATTCACTTTGTCAAGAAACCTGTGGAGATAGTGGAACGTACATACAAACAGTTGAAGAACAAACGGATTCATTTGGTCAAAGTTCACTGGGAATCCAAACGTGGCCCCGAGTTTACTTGGGAACGTAAGGACCAAATGAAGGCGAAATATCCACATTTGTTTTCACGAGAATCCTCTAAATAAAATTTCGGGACGAAATTTCCTAAAGTAGGGGAGACTGTGACAACTGTGTTCTGTAATCATCGTATTATGTAAAACAATGTCAGTTATCAATAAAACAATATGCTTTGGTGTTATTATATGTGTTTTGGTGATATTATGTGTGCAATTGTGTTTAATGATTTTACAATTTGATTCGACTCCGATTTCAAGCTTTAAATCACTTTCTGGAAGGTTATACGTAAACTGGTGCATAAACGCAGTTAGTTTAACACGACGTACACTCCGGAACTGTGACGTAAGCTAAACATACCCTAAATATCCTTTACATAACTTAGAAATAAGTTTCGAAGGATTCGGTATGGCAAAAACATGTTTATTTGAACTAAAGAGCTATTTACGACAAAACTGCGTCACTAGGTGATAGTTACAGTGCCGAGAAGTGCCTAAAACAAACTATAAATGCAGAATCCTGCATTTATTATTAAAAGTTCAGCATTTTATTATGTTAGTAAAGTGCAAAGACATGGCAGCTTGGTCCTGTATGCTTTCCTAAGTGCCAGGAATAATTTGTATTACAAAAATATATTTAAAAGACCTTTTTCGGCATAATTAAACACTTTAACGGAACGGTGTTTAACCGGACAACCGGACGTTACCCAGGACACTAAATTATTGCCAAACATATTGTTTTTATTTTTTTCGAACTAGTTAGGGACCCCGAACACCCTAACACACTGTATAATTAATAACATAAAAAAGACACTAACTACACACTTGGTTTCTAAGTAGTTATGTAACTAGCCAATTTAGAATCCAACTAAACCAACCCCCCCCCCCCCCCCATGACCGGTTCTAGACAAGGGGGTACACACCCTTACTTTCTTTTGAATATTAAAATGCTTATGTTGGATATCTAAGGGACATTTTACATGTTGGATCATAGTAAACTTGGTTTATAATTATGTTTAGAGGATAAGCACTCTCTCACTTCAAACACCCAACATCAAGTTTCTCTCTTCCTCTCCTCCTTACCCCCTCACGGCAGCCCCCACCATCCACCATATCACCACCATCCAACTTCCATACAAGCATTCTATACATACCCAAAGGTGCTAGAGACCGAACAAGTAAGCTTGGTGTACTTGGAAGCTCAAGGATCGCTCTCGATTTCTTTTATCCACCACTTTTCTACACTCGAACTCCCCTAGCCTTGTGCTAGTGGTAAGCACTTAGATCCTTTCATTTTACATGATTGTTGAGTGGTTAATGATGTTTAAAGATCAAAAAGATAGAAAGTATAAAGAATTTAAACAAGTCTTGAACATAAACTAGTCTAGTGTTGAAGTATTGATAGAATAATGAAGTAATCATGATAAATCTGAAATATATAAGTGTTAATCTGTTGTAAATAACTTATGTTACGAGACAAATCATTATTAGAATGAATGGTAGTCGTAAGTGTACTTTTAAGGGCACTTATACTACAAAAAGCATGATGATCTGCATATTCAGCCGCCTTTAACTGGCTGTAACCAGATCATAACTTAACAAAAAACTGATTTTCTTGAGTCTGTAACATGTTATTATGAAATACGGTTCTAATGGAACCGGAATCATAATTTTTGGACTCCATTTACTATTTTTATAAGTGTCTTTTCGTAACAGCAGCTAGAGCTGCATTTTTGCTGCTGAAAATATGCGTCCTGTTTTCCATCATAACTTGATTTCTGTGTAGGGTTAGATCATGAAACTTATATTGTAGATGGTCACTATTGTCGCCGTGATTCTCCAACTGGAATTATGTCAATCGGACTTACGATTAATTTTTAGTGATTTATTCCGTAGACTGCAATCAGAAAGTAACAAATCTGATTATAGTCGGGAAAATGAATTTTTATAAAATATTGGTAATGAACTAGACCCCGATATTTTTACACAATAATATTTGGATCGTTTAAGACATTGTATAAAAATTTGAGAATTTTTGGAATAAGTTAACTATTTTATTTAAATGTCCGAAAACAGTCCAGTTTCATATATATTAAAACAGAAATGACATAAGTAGCATTTTGCATGTCGAAGTGTGGGTTTTGATTATTAAAATCATTCTTATTTAATTTAGGGCGGATAAACAATTTGAGGGATTGTGTTAACGTTTAAAAACGAACCCGAAGGTGAGTACATAGATCCCCTCTTTTTACTGTTTTCGATTGTTTTGGGGTGATTCATATGTATCAAAATGATTTCGATATTTTAACGACGGTTTCAAAACGATTGAGATGGTTTATACTAAACTAATAACGATTTCGATAATGTGAACGAGCTTGTTGGTTGTAATTACATAACGAATGACATTCATTAATTTCGGCCAAACCGACCAGTATTAGGTTATGGTACCATAGGATCTGACAAATCCCGTTATCAGACCGCACCCATGGTTATGTGTGGGTTAGGTGGGTAACGACTGAATCTGATGATTGTTAACTTACCCTTTGGTGGTTTGTTAATGCGAGTTGTACGAGTTGAATGATGGACGAGTCACAAAGGTTTGAATGTTATTAGCGAGACGACCAAAAGTAGTTTTCACAATTAAAACGAGAACGATTGGGAACGAGAACGATATTAAACGATTGTATGATTTTTGAACGATTATGAATGATTTAAACAAATGAACGATGATCTATAACGAGAACGAGTTAAACAATGTCACACAACGATGTTTACAAAACTATATAAACCATACGAGTTTTACTACGAGAACGATTTACGATTTGGTTTACGAAAACAAATGTTTTGGCTCAAGATTCATGGCATCGGGGTTTATAAATTATAACCAATCCGTTTTGATTTGGTTATTCATTTTACGATGCAAACATTTTACAAAACAAGGTTTTCTAATGTCGATTAACGAAGTCATACGAGTTATTTCGACATGCAAACGAGCCATGAATCTGACACTCTCACAAAACCTATGTACTCGCCAGCATTTCTTTGCTGACTTTGTTTTTACATATGTTTCAGGTGATGTTGCTTAATATTGACTGCTAGGATGCTTGAGTCACATAGGATCTGGACGAGACCTTAGTGACATAATAATAATGATAGACTATGTTTGACTTGCTTGTTTATCTTTAAGATAATGTTTAATATTTAATTAAATGAAACTCTTTGTATCCATGGTTTGAAACAATAATTCTGTTACAACACTCCCCGACGTTTCCGCCACGGTTTGTTGTTTTACGTGGTCGGGGTGTGACAGAAGAGTTGGTATCAGAGCCAATGGTTATAGAGAATTAGGTTATTAGTAAAATTTTGACCTAGACTATAACTTTCTAGGACCCCAACGCAAGTTGATTTGCGTTTAGAATTTTAAAAACAAAAATCCGAATCTGCTTCGAGAATTAATCATCCGTTCTAGGATGATTGATTACTAGGTTTTGAACCCTCTGTTGTAAGGTTTTGAACCCTTACAGTTTGACTCATTTTTGGCTTGGTGCCTATTGAGTTTTCAAAATCTCGTCGAAGTTTGGGTCTAAATAATGTGAACACATGCAAACTGGAAGAGTGAATGCCTGTACCCTGAGTTTTCTGTCTAAGGCTAGAGTGTTCGTACAAATCCACATAATCGGACCAGTCACTCTTACCTGGGAACTCTTGGGGTGAGTGTTCACTTATAGGCGAGCATGTCTTCGCGATACATTATTTTGATTCATTACTTTGATTAGTCACTGTGTGTCGTTTGTTTGTTCGAGGTAACGAACGAATGATCGCCTTCCTTATGATTCGTCGAGATTTTCAATACCTCTCTTGTTTTTTTCCTTATTGTCGACCTCACTCATTTCTCATATTTCCTTGTTAGACAATGCCTCCTCGACGTGATGCACAATCTTTTACTGCTGAAGAACTCACAGCCCTTGTCTCTCAACAAATGGCTGCTGTGCTTCCAGGTGTTGTGACCCAAATCCACGAGTTGTACAACAACAACAATAACAATGCACAATGTAATTTCAAGAGTTTCAATTCTGCAAAGCCACTAAAGTTTTCTGGGTCACAAGGAGCAACTGCACTCCTTCAATGGTTCGAAAGTATCGAGAACACATTCAGACATGTGCAATGTCCGAATGGGCGTAAGGTTGAATTTCCATCAAGTGTGTTCGAGAAGCGTGCTCTTACTTGGTGGAACGGAGTGATGCGCGATAGGGGTGCCGAAGTGGCGTTGGCACAAACATGGGAAGAGCTTCGAGCTCTCATGATGAGAGAGTTCTGTCCCCGTTACGAAATTCGAGCTTTGGAACGGGAGTTTGACGATCTGAAACAAGACGGGGGAGAACACCGTGCGTATACGGATCGATTTGAGGAGCTCAGTCTTTTGTGTCCTACTATGGTTACAACGTTGGAGAAAGCGATAGAGAGGTATATCGATGGTCTACCCGATTCTATACAGGATATTGTGACTGGCGTCAATCCTGCTACTGTTCGTCAAGCGATCGAGTTATCTGCTACCCTGACTGAGTCGAAATTCTCAATCAACAACATACAATCTCTATTTACCAAAATTTGTCAAAAGCAAGCATAAACTCTAAACTTATGAACTTGAAAATTTATAAAAATGTGTAGTAACTTACTAGCACACTTAGTAAGTCTTGTTACCTTCCAAAATGTGATTGGTTCTTTAAAAACTTTATTTTTAAAGAGTTTGAATATTTACAACTTCTAGTCATATTTTCTAAAAACATTTCTTTGTGAAATTTTCTTATTACACAAGTGTTTCTACACTTGTTTACTCACCAAAAATGTGATTAGTTTATGTAAGATCCAAGTTTTAACAAAACTCACACTTTTCACTTGGTTCTTTCGAAAAACCACTCATGGATCTTTAGATCTACAATATTAGAGCTTACTTTGATCTTTATTTTTCAAGAAAACACCCATTTATTCAAGTTCATAGTTTATGTGTGGATGATTCCATCATCCACAACATTCTTACTTTTTCCATCTTGCTAGTTCATGTTCTTAGTCATGGTCTGGCAAGTCCATATGATGATCCATATCATTTTTACTAACAAATAATGATCAACAAACATAACAACACAAAAATAACATGATTTCATCATCATTTTAACCATACTTCATCACTAGTTAGTTTATGTTCCAAGACTTTGTTTATGGTTCTTTAGAGTTCTTATCATTTTGATCTTTAAACATCTTCAACCACTTAAACAACATGTAAAATGCAAGGATATAAGTGCTTACCACTAGCACAAGGCTAGGGATGAACAAGGTATGAAGATGAGAAGAAAAATGGTGATTCCAAAGCTAGATCCTCCTTTAGTTAGGCTTGAGACACCTTTGCTTGAGCTTGGAATGGCTTGTAAGTGGTTGAAAGGATGGAGATGAAAGTGTTGGTGTGTGGCCGTGAGTGTGGGAAGGAGAGGAGAAGGTTATGAAGTTTTTGAAAAGTGAATTGAGGTGATAAGGTTTAGTGTACATAGGATTTTCTTATAATCACCTTATCTCATCTAATGACCATTAGTCCAAAGAATAGCATCTTTGACTCACAACCACCAAGTCAACATGAGAAAGGGGTGGGCCCCCCTTGTGAACGGCCATGTATGAAAAAAAAAGTCCATGCTTTGTTTTTTTTTTTACAAGTTAAGTATTATAATTGTTGGGCATTAGTGTAATATAGGAATTAATAATTAAAGATAAGATGTTATTAAGTATTTAGTAGCTTTTGAGAGGTTTAGGGTGTTATGAAGTTAAACTAGTAATAATATACTAAACAATGTCATTTAGTTCACTAGTTTATATTTTGGTGCTAGTTTCGTTATCGGATTACTAAGATGTTAAGTTGTGTAATGGTGTGTTATTAATTATATAGTGTGTTAGGGTGTTCGGGGACCCTAGCTAGCTTAGAAAAATAAAAACAATGTGTTTGGCAATATTTTTGTGTTCCGGGTAAAGTCCGGTTGTTCGGTTGGGTGTTGTCCGTTAAAGTGCTTAATTAATCCATAAGGTGTGTTTTATAATACTTTTAGTGACACATTTAATTCCCAACACTTTGGAAAGTATCTAGGACTAGTTTGTCAAGTTTTTGCACTTTACTAGCATCGTTAAATGCTGAAATTTGTTATTTAGTGCAGAATTCTGCATTTAGAGTGTGTTTTTGGCACTTCCCGACACTATAACTATCACCTAGTGACGCAGTTTTATGGTCCTCACTTCCCTACACTCCCTACTAGTGTAGTATTCCATTTCTGGCTCATACTGGCCTCAAAAACATTGTCTGTCTAGGTGCTGGCATTGTCAGCATGTCTCTGGGTTATCCGCTCAGTGTGCTAACTGTGCTTTGTGCATCAAGGTTGTCACTAATGTTTGTGTGAAATAAATGAAGTGACAGTATAAAATGTGATGCATATGTATGTGTGTCACAAAAATCAGAAAGCAGTTTAAGCCATTAACTGGAATTTAGCACAATCATTATGCATAAATCAATATTAATCAAACGTACGGATGCATGCAAATTTGACAGTTGTCACATTCTCCCCCCGTTAAGAAAATTTCGTCCTCGAAATTTGTACTACCTTAACTCCTTATGGTTACGTCACATGTGTATACATATGGATAATACTGAGGTAGATAATCACTAAACCGAATCAAACTCACTCACATCAGGTGAGTCCAAGAATATATAACAACCCGAACCTTATGGTTAAAAGGTATGTACTTTTGGCCTTTGATGTAGAAGGTACAAGACGTAATTGACATATAGTCTAGTGTAATCCAGCTAGCAGGGGGTTTCGCAAAAGAGGAGTTTTGGCTAATAAGATTCTCAAACGATCGATCGCAACATGCAAACGAGTTTTCACAAACCATATCATTCGCTATATGAATTTAAAATCAACAACTCAATGTAATAGTAAAATGGTCTGCTAACTCCCGAGTAACTGGATGGTAAGATTTAGTGTGTTGATATTCTTGAATTGCGAAAGTACGCCAAATGAATTTCAAGTGAATTTGGTGTCTCATTGTAGTTACATCGGCAATGTTTAAATGACAAGCCAAACGAAAGTATATGCAGTTTTGTGTGAAACGGTTGACCATGATTAGCACAAGCTACAAGTTTGTAATGACACCACGGGTGTCGTAATGACATAATTCAAGTATAGTGGTGACTGAACAAATTCACCGTGTTGGAAATCAAGTGATTATGTACCGAACAAGCCTGAAGATTTGATTTACACAATGTCATAGTGTTTTCAGTTGAATGTGGAACATCAAAGAGCCACTGTTTTTGGTTGAAGGTGGGAAAACAATAAGTACCGCAGGGTGTTCAATTTATAACGAAAGAATCGTTCGGAGGTACATTGTGATATGAAATGAATCTATGTACCATTGTTTTGACACGCAACTGTGTTGAGATCGTTTTAATCGTGTTGAATGGAACGGATCTAGAACAAGTTAATAAACAACTAAATCTGTATATATATAGGGTGTGTAACTTAAATTAGCGTAAGCTTCAATTTTGTGTAAGTATCACCGCGAGGTATCGAAATCAATCAAACGATTTAGTGGAGTTGTAGATCAACCAAGTCTACTACGACTCGAAACGAAAGAATCTTTGCAAAATATTTGAATATGATGCCCTCAATACATCATATGACGTCTTAAACTGAATATACGAAATGGATAAGTTCAAGCAATTGAACTTGGTTTTAGCGTAACCCGGCAATAAACGTATGTATCAACAAAGGAATCTCGGCATGGTCGCAAAGATAAACCATGAATGTAACATGAAATAAATGAAGTTTCAAGAGGGTATGTTGACTTGATAGCAAAAGAGACAACAGTCACAATAATGTAGGTCATTCGAATTCACAAATCGGTAATTAGATTTAGCGTCATAATATTTGAACTTAAATGAAGCGTTTGAAACGAAATGAAGTCGCACGCGTAGCAAATGGTGCATGTGTGACAAATAAGTTTCCAAGAAAAGGAATAATGAGTATCTGCTAAAATGAAGAAATGGCCAAATGTCGAAGCGAATGTGTGTTCGCTCTCAGCGAAAAAAATTAACGTGATGCAACTACCATTTAGGGGAGTAGAGGTGCAAACATCTACTTGCTAGAAGTAAAAGAAATTCAAGTACTTTCTGTTTGGTCAACGAAACTGGCATATACGTCAGGTTAATGAAGTCTGTTTGAGTTAACAGATGTGGTTCCTAAGTAACAACCTTTGTGAATTTGGTCCTGGGTTCCCAATGGTCCTAAGTACATGTTTTCTAGATTCTCAAAGTTTCGCATTCGTTGTAGAATTGTTCTGTGCATCGTGTAGGAAACGCCATTCTTGTGTATGTTAAAACAAGTTATTGTCCCACAACTTCCCCCTGTATATTTTCTTCCTGAACTTACAGCTACTTGATCATCGATCAGTCGGGACATACGGGTTGGATCCTCGCAGTTAGTCCAATAAGTAGTTCGTCAATCCTTAGCAAGAGTCAACGACTCTGGTTGGTTAGCTCGTTCGGCTCCTGGTAGTTTGATGTTCATTTGAAAATCATCGTCCTTTCTCTTGATGGGCAGAACTGGGGTTACCCAAAACGGAAATTTTGGTCTGTTATCTTCCTTCTCTATCCACTACTGAAATTACACTGACAATCCTTGCGTTTCCAAAGGTGTAATCCGTTAGGGTGCGTTGGTTGCAGGCGCGACGCCTGGAATCAAATCGATGCAAAAAATTCCGATTTGTCAAAAGCAAGCATAAACTCTAAACTTATGAACTTGAAAATTTATAAAAATGTGTAGTAACTTACTAGCACACTTAGTAAGTCTTGTTACCTTCCAAAATGTGATTGGTTCTTTAAAAACTTTATTTTTAAAGAGTTTGAATATTTACAACTTCTAGTCATATTTTCTAAAAACATTTCTTTGTGAAATTTTCTTATTACACAAGTGTTTCTACACTTGTTTACTCACCAAAAATGTGATTAGTTTATGTAAGATCCAAGTTTTAACAAAACTCACACTTTTCACTTGGTTCTTTCGAAAAACCACTCATGGATCTTTAGATCTACAATATTAGAGCTTACTTTGATCTTTATTTTTCAAGAAAACACCCATTTATTCAAGTTCATAGTTTATGTGTGGATGATTCCATCATCCACAACATTCTTACTTTTTCCATCTTGCTAGTTCATGTTCTTAGTCATGGTCTGGCAAGTCCATATGATGATCCATATCATTTTTACTAACAAATAATGATCAACAAACATAACAACACAAAAATAACATGATTTCATCATCATTTTAACCATACTTCATCACTAGTTAGTTTATGTTCCAAGACTTTGTTTATGGTTTTTTAGAGTTCTTATCATTTTGATCTTTAAACATCTTTAACCACTTAAACAACATGTAAAATGCAAGGATCTAAGTGCTTACCACTAGCACAAGGCTAGGGATGAACAAGGTATGAAGATGAGAAGAAAAATGGTGGTTAATAGCTCTCCAAGAAGGTCCTTGCACTTCCAAAGCTAGATCCTCCTTTAGTTAGGCTTGAGACACCTTTGCATGAGCTTGGAATGGCTTGTAAGTGGTTGAAAGGATGGAGATGAAAGTGTTGGTGTGTGGCCGTGAGTGTGGGAAGGAGAGGAGAAGGTTGTGAAGTTTTTGAAAAGTGAATTGAGGTGATAAGGTTTAGTGTACATAGGATTTTCTTATAATCACCTTATCTCATCTAATGACCATTAGTCCAAAGAATAGCATCTTTGACTCACAACCACCAAGTCAACATGAGAAAGGGGTGGGGCCCCCTTGTGAACGGCCATGTATGAAAAAAAAAGTCCATGCTTTGTTTTTTTTCTTTACAAGTTAAGTATTATAATTGTTGGGCATTAGTGTAATATAGGAAATAATAATTAAATATAAGATGTTATTAAGTATTTAGTAGCTTTTGAGAGGTTTAGGGTGTTATGAAGTTAAACTTGTAATAATATACTAAACAATGTCATTTAGTTCACTAGTTTATATTTTGGTGCTAGTTTCGTTATCGGATTACTAAGATGTTAAGTTGTGTAATGGTGTGTTATTAATTATATAGTGTGTTAGGGTGTTCGGGGACCCTAGCTAGCTTAGAAAAATAAAAACAATGTGTTTGGCAATATTTTTGTGTTCCGGGTAAAGTCCGGTTGTTCGGTTGGGTGTTGTCCGTTAAAGTGCTTAATTAATCCATAAGGTGTCTTTTATAATACTTTTAGTGACACATTTAATTCCCAACACTTTGGAAAGTATCTAGGACTAGTTTGTCAAGTTTTTGCACTTTACTAGCATCGTTAAATGCTGAATTTTGTTATTTAGTGCAGAATTCTGCATTTAGAGTGTGTTTTTGGCACTTCCCGACACTATAACTATCACCTAGTGACGCAGTTTTATGGTCCTCACTTCCCTACACTCCCTACTAGTGTAGTATTCTATTTCTGGCTCATACTGGCCTCAAAAACATTGTCTGTCTAGGTGCTGGCATTGTCAGCATGTCTCTGGGTTATCCGCTCAGTGTGCTAACTGTGCTTTGTGCATCAAGGTTGTCACTAATGTTTGTGTGAAATAAATGAAGTGACAGTATAAAATGTGATGCATATGTATGTGTGTAACAAAAATCAGAAAGCAGTTTAAGCCATTAACTGAAATTTAGCACAATCATTAAGCATAAATCAATATTAATCAAACATACGGATGCATGCAAATTTGACAGTTGTCACAGAAACATCATGGTGAACTTGATTCTTGTTAAAAATGTGTAGTCTTTTAGACCTACAATTTACATACAAGGATCTTTTGAAATCAAGTGTTCTTGTAAATTTTTAACAAACTTTTTATGAAACTTTATTTTACTAACCAACTTACTCATGAGTTTTATGGTCTCAAAGTCTTGAAAATAATGTTCTAAAACTATTTTCATGTCCATTAGAAAGTTCATTATTTTTAACATCATGTTTCACCATGGATCTTTCAAGATCCATGCTTAATAACTTTAGATCTTTCATAAACAAGCTTTATGTTAAACTTTTAACAAACTTTTCATGGGTTTTAGTTTCAAAAATTAGTGTTACATACACTTTATTACTTCAAGATTACAAGTTTATGCATAAAAACTCATTTTTCATGTTCACATAATGCTTCATATGTTCATCTTCAAGTTTTGTAACACCCCGAAAATTCGTGTGCAATAAAATAACGACACGTGTCGTGTATGACACAAAGCGTTATAAACTCGGATTATTTAAAAATGGTTGACAGGATTTAAAAGTGTCGTTATGTTAACTTTTGCACCTCTGAACGACCTCGTTATAAATCCCGAGACTCAAATTATATTAAAAACATCTAGAATATATTAATGTTCAGGGAATATTAGCATTAATGGTTGACAATTGTAGTGGTGGTCTCCTACAAAGAAAAAAGGGATGGTAAACCTTGGTTTTCGGTAATTGTTTTTGGATTCAAAGCAAACTAATGCCAATGGTAGGGTATAGAACTGATATATGAGGTCCCTAACTGTCAAATATAAGTCCACAAGTCGTATATACCTGGTTGCCCCTTCAAAACGCCAAAGATCAACGTTTTTCCGCGTCAGACAAGAGGCTTACGGACCGTAAGCCAGACCTTTACGGTCCGTAAGCATGTTGCCAGCGACCAGAAACCTTCTGTTGGCTGTTATGCGCGATTGTGACCTATTCCACCGGTTCTTCTCACTTGTAAACGACCCCTAGGCACCCCCTACATACTAGAGACATGTGTATATCAGTTGTGGAGTGTTGTAGACTTTGTTGTCATCAATTCATGGTGCCTTGAACACTATATAAACCTCATAAGTTGCAACTCTTTGATCATTCCATTCTCAATCCAAGTCTGATCAATTGAGGAGCTTTCAAGCTGATTGCAAGGCCTCTCTAATCATCATTAAACACTTGGTAAGTTGACTAACCTTTCTAAATTAATTATAGCTTAGTATTTTAGCTAAAAGTCAAACCAACGTAACTACGGTTTGACTTCGTAATTAATTAATAATAGCTCAGTCGTATGTTGAATTAAAAGTACCGTTAAGTAGGTAATTATATGGGTATTAAACCCTTATAAGGGTACGTACTGATTCCAGACCTAACTAGGTCGTTTGTCGGGTCAAACGTTGACCGAAAAAGTCAACAGAAATATAAAATATGATTTAATGCACGATTAGCAATACGTGAGGCGTGTAAACTGTTTTAAACTTAATATAACCTGGTAATAAGTGTACGGACATGTCTAAACTCGTTCGACTCGACAACTCTCAGTTTTGAACCGGTTCGGAACCGAAAGTCACGAAACTTTGACTTTCACGTTGACTTCAGTTCTGGCCCGAGTTAGATGGAATTAGAAATGCCTTAATGCTTCATTAGGGTTAGGTTACATGATAGTATAAGCCCCTATACTTGTTTCGTTGATTATCCAATTAATACGCATGTTTCCGTTAATTGCTCATAAGTTGACCGTTATGCCCTTATTACCTTAAAACATGAATTATGAAAATGTAAAAGTGTAGAAACCTTTGTTACTGATATATAGACTTGCATCAAAAGTTTGACATCAGTTTGACTTGTAGATTAAGAGTCATGCTCATTATCGCAAAACTAATGCTTTATGTTAATAAAATGGCGTAATTAGCGTATAGCCTAGTTAAGCATACTTTTTGGTATCAAATCTTTTACCCACTGATGTAATATATTATTTTGGGATTTTTAAAGATTTTTAATTAATTTTAGGCTGAGCATAACTCATAGTCGTAGGCTTAATTCGGTAATTGTCGGTTTTGCCCTTACGGGCCATAAAATGAGTTTTACATATCTAAACGACTCCAAACCTTTTGCTACTGATTAGTTATGATAAATAAATTATTTTAAGCCTTCTGGAATTATATAAATATCAGATTTAAGTATCGAACCCGGTAATGGCCTTTAATCGCCTAAATTAGCGTTTTTAACGCATAGTATGTTTTAAAATCATATTGGACATACCCGGGTTGATACCTACTGATATAAGAGGCAAATTATCATATTTTAACAGTAAGCAAAGGTTGATAAACTCAGACTTCGGTCTTGAGCTTTTCGGCTTATGTGAAATTACCAAAATACCCCTACGGGGCCTAGTTTGGCTAAAAATGATAAGTTTCACATACATGCCTTAACCTACTGATGTAACTTAGCAAATTGAGTATATTTGCTGATTACATCAGACCTGTAACTCAGGTTGTCGCTTAAACTCTTTTATAAACTTCTAAATGACCAAACTACCCCTACGGGGCCTAGTTTGGGTTTAAACACATTTCGGGCATAACGAAAGACACCTTACTGATGTCACAACATATTTGAGACATAATTAACTTAGGGAACCTGTGTATAGCTCTCATGACTACCCGTCACGCTTATTACGCGTACGGTTCGGTTTATGTAACAAGTTTACATAAATTAGCCGAAACGGGTCAAACCTTAACGGTTTTATCTCAAAATCCAGAATGTGAATAATAAACCCATATTAAACAAGTCTCCAAACTTGTCGGGTCTGAATCACATTCTATCCGGTCTTCGCTTAATCGTGCGTACGAGCCGTATCTTGAAACTAGCCGGTCTAAGCTTAAGCTTAATAAAAGACCCGTTAGAATTCTAATAGGTTATATTAAACCTTCGTTCCAGATTAGGAGAAACAGTAAAAGCTACGTGCATTCTGCTATTTGTGATTTATACTTGCATCAGGTAAATACTTTTAACTTATTTTCCCTATACGGGCTTGGGTTACGGTACATAGCGTGCCGCTTGATCGGGCATCAAATCTCCACGCTTAGTGGGTAGTTGAATAATTTGATCGGCTCGTTTTAAACAGTCTTGTTTACTTTACAGCCTTTGGGGGGTTAATGACCATGTCCCGGATATCCCTGGCATCATCTTACGAGATGGCCACGACCTGAGCACGGGGTGTAGGCGTACTCCCGTGTATAACTCACTTAAAGTGGTGTGTCTATTGATCTTTAACCCGGATTTGATTCGGGCTACTGAACGCATAAGTAACATGTAATTCGTTCACAAGATTATAATATTAAATAATTCTCCCAAGTTAAATAAAAATGTTTATGCCGTGTGCATCCAAACCAATTTTCAATCATTTTCCAAAATGAGTCAGTTGAATGTATTTACCAGTGTAAACTGACGTATTTTCCCAAAAAGACTGAATGCAGGTACTAAACGAAATTTGGCTGGATTGTCTCCTAAGCATCAATAAAAGTCTCGCAAGCTTAGGATGCCAGAAGTCTGTTGAACCATAAATGTTATTTTGTTTCGATCCGTACTGTGGATAAACACCGGATATTGTGACTTTGATTACAATAAATAAATTCGGTTGTATCTTATTTTAATTTGCTTCCGCTGTGCATTATTATATTGTGTTGTTTGACTATTACGTTGCCAACCACGTCACGATACTCCCCCACCGGGCCCACCGGTGACACGTGGAAATCGGGGTGTGACAAGTTTAACCATGGATCTTTTAAGATCCACACTTAAACTTGTTAGATCTAAGCTTCTAACAAGCTTAACATACTTGATCTAAACATAAACATAAGATATAACATCAACAACTTCATTACATACACTAAAAATTAATATAATCACTTATTTTCTTCATGAATATGTTAGATCTTCTCATTTTTAACTTTAAAAGTTTAGTTGTTTAGATGGTGAGACTTGTACATAACATAAACATGAACTAATATAATGATCAAGAATCTTACTACTAGCTCTAATGGCTAGGGAAGTGGTACAAGATTGATGAAGATGAATATGGAAGAAATCAAGTGGTTAAAAGCTCCAAAGTGAGGTCATTCAAGTTCTAGCACTTCAAGCCTCCTTAGATAGCCTCCATACACCTCCTAGTGACCTTGGATTGCTTTGTAATGAAGTGAAAATGGTGATGGTAGTGGGTGATGTGTGAGCCGAGACCAAGGGGGGAAACAAGGAAGAAGATGGAGTGAAATGGATGAATGATGGACTTGTTTTCTAACTTGTGGTTATTTATAAAAAAGTTCCAACATATAATCTTCCTTTAGGATCTTGCATATAATTAAGGGGACAAAGAAATTAAAATAATCAAAAGCATATGGGGCCCATTGGGGCCGGCCAAGGATGAAGGGGGGTGGTAAAGTGTTAATTTTTGGAAGTTGAGGGTTTAAAGTGCAAACGAGAAGGTTTAAGTTAGTTTAAGTATGTTTAAGTGTTTTTATGATCTTTAAGGTGTTCTAGCACCAATACTAGCTTAATATCATAAAAACATTACTTCTAGTCAAATTTTGATGTTCCGGGTAGTGTCCGGTTGTTCGTTTCTTTACGGTTCGTTAAAGTGCTAAATTGCGCAGTTTCACTAAGTAGGACGCACCTTTTGTGGCAGTTTCAATTCCCGACACTTTGTAAGTTATTCTGGACAATAAAATATAAATTCTACATGATATTATAGTGTTAAAAAGCTGTTTATAGCTGAATTATGGCTGATTTATGCAGAATTCTGCATTTAAAGTGAGTTTCGGGTGTCTTTTAGTGCATAGTTTAGCTTCTGGAAAGTTTATATGTTAACCCTCATAACCATACATGGGTTTTAATGTATTTTCAATGTTGGACCTACTCCTAGGCCCTAATTCTATTGTCTGACTGCTTTCTCTAGAAATGCTGACACAAAGTGTCTTACCGGTGAGTTTACTAGTCTTTCTGACGCAACGCTTAAAGTAATGCACAAAGCAACATTTGAAGTATAAAACATGCATGAATTCATATGTATGGCCAGTAATCACATAATGTTGACGTTTAAGCACATAATTGCAATTAATAAATAATATTAAAATAGTACGGAAATTACCGGTTTTGTGCCAGTTGTCACATGTTTCAACCTCTACCAAAAATCACATGTTTCGTATCATTTACTGTTTACCCAAACTGCGGATTCTTCCAGCTCTACTCAATATCATACTTTGTTTTTGAAAAAAAATGACTTATACATTTGATAACTGTAATAGGTTGAGTGGTGTCCGTATAGAAACATTAGTGATGCGCTGTTACCAGAAGATATACCGGATAATCTTATTCTTGGAAGATCAAACACAATGTTAATATGCTTCGACAAGGCTGAACGGCATCTGCCAGATCGTTGCCTGTGGCAATTTGGCTTGCGACAACCTATTCCTCTTGATGTCCAGCAATGGGAAAGAAAGAGCCGTGGAGTTGATGGCGGGGTTGACTTATCTGGGAAAATGGAAACCGAACTTACTGAATGGTCAGATCGTCATCTCCGTGTCGTTGATTTTGATGATGATGATGATGATGATGATGATGATGATGATGTTGAAGAAAGTCAATACTTGCATTGGTTCTTGAAAATCACCCGCAAGTTGGTTGGAAGACCCGTTCCCATCACTTCTGAGTTTCAAAGAATGGTTGGTATATAAACTATGACTAATTAATTACCTATTTTTTTATACTTCTAAAGATGATTTACATTTTGCTCTGACTGGCAAGTGGCTCGGGTGAATGTGCCAAAATGGGTTCTGGTCAAATCACATAACTTTCTAATGTGGGGTGGGTTATTTTTTTTAATGTGGTTTATTATGAAAGTTATCCTGTTAGATGCATACTTAGTTTGTTATGATAGATTGATTTTTTTACAGTTAATAAATAATGGATTAAATATGATATCGGAAACTATCTAATACTATATATAATATGCATTTTCGAAGGGCAGAAATGGTCATTTGGAGATGCTCGTGGAGATATGATTATATCTCATGAATTCATCACCATTAGTTCTTCATTGGTCGCTTTTGAATTGTTTACCAAGGTTGAAACTTCGTATCCTTATGAAAACTGGTTAGATAGGAAAGAATTGGCTGTGATTATTGAAAGAGTGGAATTGGATCTACGTATGCGTGGTTTTGAGATTTTCAACTTGGTTTCCTCATCATTCGCATTTGATTCTCTACGCCCAATTCATCTTAAAGCGACTGGACGAATCAAGTTTCAAGGAAAAGTTGTTAAGCCTGCTGCTGATGTGTCAAAGATTCTTGCTGGTGATGTTTCAATCACAGGACTTAAGTTAAATCAGTTGGTGATAGCCCCTCAGTTAGCTGGACAACTCAACATTTCACCTGATTGTATTAAGGTAACTTTTTTGTCCCAAATACATTAAATGTGAATGATCTCTCAAAGTTGTGAGTACTGATATGTGATGCAGTTAGATGCGACTGGTAGAGCAGATGAAAGTCTTGCAGGGGAAGTCAGTAGACCTCTGCAATCTTTTTCTGAGGACAACATAATTGGGACGAAGTTGTCATTTTCTCTTCCGTAAGGGACAATTAAGGGCCAATGCATTCTATCAACCTTTTCAGTCAATCAATCTAGAGGTACTTGCATCACTTTTATATCCAAATCATCAATGTAGGTAGTTAGATTATCTTCTAACTCTGATAAACTTAATTATTTAAGTATCATCGTTAACCCTTTAGGTCAATTTGATTCAATTTTGTTGTATTCTTGTAAACTCACACGTATAACTTGTGTGCAATAAGGTCCGGCATTTACCACTTGATGAACTGGAGTTGGCTTCACTTGGAGGAATGTTACAAAGGGTAAGCTCGTTTCTGTTAATTTTCATGGCATGCACCTGTAGACATTTTTTTTTTTTTGCATTTTAAACCAGCTAACGTAGTTGAAATTCAGTAAACATGTAAAAATAAACTGTATTACTTGCATGTAGTACTTATCTTTGTTTATTCCTGATTTGTTGCAGGCAGAAGTCCAAATTAATTTTGAGAAAAGAAGAGGTCATGGAATTTTATCTCTGCTGCATCTGAAATTCAGCGGTGTATTGGGAGAAGCTCTAGA
Organism: Helianthus tuberosus; assembly: GCA_030545235.1. Classification (NCBI taxonomy): domain Eukaryota; kingdom Viridiplantae; phylum Streptophyta; class Magnoliopsida; order Asterales; family Asteraceae; genus Helianthus; species Helianthus tuberosus. The sequence continues at coordinate 67,924,914 of CM060360.1, forward strand.
CCTGGCTGCTAGATGGAGCGGTGACGTTGTTAGTACACAAACCTGATACTTTCTTTCAACTTCCTTCTATATGTTACCCATTCGTGTTTTTGTTTTTAAGCTACATATACATATACATAAAAAGTAACACGGTTGGTAACTATGCAGATAACTGTTGAAAAGGCTGCTTTGAAACAAAGCAATAGCGAGTATGAGCTTCAAGGTGAATACGTATTGCCTGGTTCAAGAGACGGGAAAAAGAAAGAAGAAGAAGAGGGAGTGATATTGGGAGCGTCATATCTTCAATGGGTCGCTGGAGAATGCGGCTTGAGGTTCCTCGTGCTGAAATTGCTGAGATGCTTCCACTTACATTTGCTGCTTTATCAAGAGAGATTATGTAACGCACTTACACAAGCTTTACATGTTCCCTTATTGACTCTTGACATTAGTGTTCATGCTCTTTATGTAAGTTAACACCGAGTTTGTTTTTTAGTTGTTCCAAGAATGAGGCAACCATCCTACCTAATTTATTTTAAAAAATTATAACGTGATGGTTATTTGCTATAGGATTTTGTTGAGGATATCTAAGAGAACGAATCAGATGAAGAACCTGGAGAATTAGTTGAAGAAGTTACTTCTGAATCAAAAATTAACGGTAAAGCAAGCAATGGGGAAGATTGGACTAGCAGTGGTGACTGAAGATCAGATGCTCAGATCAATGCTCTTTTATATTAACCTTTAGCATCAGCAAAGTACCCACTGATGTGAGTAGATGATGACATGTACTCACTCAAATTATTAATGAAATTCTCATATCAATGCTCTTTTTTTACTTAAATAATATTTGTTTCCTTCAACTTTGATAGATAATTACGTATATGCTCATCACATGCCTCTCATGTGACTACGATTAAACTAAAGGTGGATGGATGTAACACCCTGAAATTTATAAAACTTTAATCAGATTTATAAAGTATTAATCAAACAAGAGCAAGCTAACTAGGAATCGATAACCCAGTTAGTTTCGAATCTTGAGGTGACATATAATAAGGTTAAAACACCTAAACTATAAGTTAAACAAAAGTCAAGGGACCAAATTTGTAAAACTTGAAACTTGAATGCTTAAAGTAGTAAATAACTCACCAAACACACACATGAGTGTGTGTCTGGATCGAACAGAACAAGAGGGCGACCAGGGGTTTCTCTACAAACCCTAATTCTCACAAAAAACTCACAAATTGGAGGCCTAAATCAAGTCAGAATCGAAATCTGAACATAGATTCGTGATCACCTCGTTGAAGGGATCATAAGGTATGTCATATTAGGTTGTTTCGATTCAACTCAAATTTCTAGTATATGATAAAAATCGAATATTTAGCTTGATTATGTGTTGTATTGATGAAATTAGAAGTAATATGATGTCTAGGGATAAACCCTAGATGATTTCTTGTTAAAATCTTGCATGATACTTGTGAGGTTCATAATCACCATTGTAGGTGATTAATGGTTTTGTAAAAAAAAACTTGATAAACACTAGGATCATGATTTTTGTTCTAGTGTAATCTGAATTTTGTGAGGTAATTTATGAACTGTTGATGTTAAAACATGTGTAGAATTACCTAATTGAAGTTGTTTTAGATGGAAGTAACAAGTCATGAACTTGGTATTAAATATGTAAAAATCTGACCCGCTAGGTGTTTGTTAAAATACCTAAGTGAGGATTAAAATGTTAAAAGAATCGGATGAAAACGCAAATTTGATTATTGTAGCGAATTATGCGTTAGTGATTATGAAAAGAGTTCTAAATTGATTGTGAATTGAACTCTCTAGGCAAAGAATCCGGATCGTCGAACGGACAAGCCGGAGGGAATATGCGTTGAAGGGTGTGCTCTAAAGGTACGTGCCTTGTCGTCTCGTTACACTTATGTAGATAAGCCTAGTCGTAGATATGTCTGATATTGATATAGCGTAAATGATTGTGTTTGGTATGTCAATGAAGTGATGTAACTCACTCGACAACCAAACAGGTCAAAATAGTTGATGAATATGTTTATTGATGATATTGTTTAAAATAGCCGTGTTGGGACGTCAATGAAGTGGTGTAACCCACTCGACAAACCAAACGGGTTAAATAATGATCGAATTGGTAGTTTGAAGTGACTTAAACATCACTCATTAAGTTTGAGTTATAATAGCGTAAACATGGAATGGGCGTGATACGCTAAGGTTGACGAGCCCAGGGATGGGTAATTATGGTGAGAAACCGGTGTTGATGAAATAGGTAAGTACGCGACCTATGGTTTCGATACATTATGTTTATTTATTTATTTTAGCTTGTTATAATGAAATTTGGCGAAAGAGGAAACCCATTAAATCACGGAAGTGACGAAGCTCACAAGACAAATAAAACGGGTCAAAACATTCGTTAAAATAGAGTTTGGTATGTCTTTGAAATGGTGGTCTCCATTCGACATCCAAACGGATCAAAGCAATGTCGAGTTGTAAATGTAGAAGTGAATGACCATCACTCGTTGATTGGTAATAATTAAAGCATAAGCCGTGAAGCGGACACGCTAAACTTGATGCAAAATGAACCCTTGGTATGGGGATTAAAGATCAGAAATTATGCTTGTCAAATTGTTAAGGAAAGCATGTTTAAATCCTTGAAAATAAGCATGACATTACTACGTAAGAAATCCTCGGAAAGGGAGCGAAACGCTATGGTTGGTAAATCCGGGAATGGGTAAAATGGCTGAAAACATGAGAGGATAACAAAACAAGTTGTAGAACTTGTAAACAAACGGGTCCAATAATCAAAAAGTGGAATTATAGGCTAGTTGGTCGTAAACTGAAATTTTTATGTGATTTGTGTTGATAAACGGGTCCGTAATTTAATTACCGGCGCGTAGGAAAAAGAATTGGCTAAAACGGACGCTCGAGTCAAAAGTTACGATAGTTTAAAGATTTGATCTGAAAATGGTGAAGCTGGGCTGATATACAGTACCAGCAACGAACTTACTGCCCAAAAAGTGGCGTCGCGCCACGCCACGACGAAACAACCTCATGGTCACGCGACGCGACGGTGGTGGCGGGCCGCGAAGGCTTGGCCAGCCTCCGTCGCGCGGCGCGACGACCTTGATAGCTGGAAATTTTGTTGTTTTGCAATATTTGAGCAATAGAATCTATATTTAATCAATTTTAAAGAGTCAAAACTAACCTTTTACGTGGTTTTGACCATAGGTGAAGATGGACTTAATCCGGATGGCGATCAAGCACAATTACAAGAACCGAACACGAACTTTTGAAGCTTCCGCATTGATCTATTTTGTTTTAGTTAATATGTAAACTTTTTGATATTACGTTTTGAAGGTATAAAAAGTAGGATGATATCTAGTATATGTTGTTCATGTACATTCTTAAACCCAACCAAAATTTTGTAAGCTCGCATTTTTGTCATAAATGCGTGTTAATATTATAAAATTATGTTATGTTAAGATGGGTCTTACAATGGAGTTAGTCTGATGAAGTGAAATTGCAATAAAATGGAAACATTGGTATGTAAATAACAAGACATTTGGATTTTGTAAAATATTGCATTGGGCTGTAAATAAAACCGCAATTTACTCTTTCTTAAAAATAAATGTTTGGGAATTTAATTGAATAGATGGTGGGTGCATGACTAAAGGTAAAAATCCAAGAAATCAACATAAATTTTGAAGTTGTGGTGAAAATCGCCAAATATTGAAATGAGTAGGGATAAGCTCGGTACCGAAAGTAGTACTGGTATCGAAAATCGCCAAATATTGACATCGTTAATGAAAATGCTTGGTACGGTATCGGTACCGGGACGGCCCGGTACCGAAATTTGAAGGTAAAATTTTGTAAAATACGGGTACCATACCGAACAGAAAATACCGGTACCAAAATCACCAAAAAGTGGGTACCAAATCGGTACCGAAAACAATTTGGTACGGGAAATTCGATTTCCAGAATGCTCATCCCTAGACAAGAGGATCGTGTAATTCAAACATTTTCATGCTATTTATTTTTTTGCTTGCTATATCGAATGTTGGTACCATACTAATACCGTGATAAATTGATACTGATTGAATTCCCGCTGCATAGAATGGAAACAAGACAATTGGTTTGGGATTTATTTTCAAGTATCTTGTATACTTTATTGTTACATAACAATATAAACAAGGCATGACTTGGTATTTATATTTGCCAATAGCTTTGCATGACCAGAAACCCAACAGAAAAAACCTTATGTAACGTCTACGGCAGACGCATCGACGTCATTTCATTTATCTATGTTTTACAATATACCTCAGTTTGAATCCACATAATCTAAGTGTTTGGCTATTTTTGTTACAGGAGCCGATACTTTGTCTTCGTCATATAATATAGTAGTTCTAAGTACCTTTTTAGTTCTAGGTGTCGATGCATTTACATTTCTATTTAAATTTTTGTTAGAAATCAGCGTGTCTGGCGCAAAGCACGTTGAACCCCCTAGAGTATTGATAAACTAACAGAAAACAAGTTCTAAGTTGTAAATTATCGGTGCCGCCTCGTACATAACCCTAAACTCACCAACCTAAGTGATGTGTTTCCCGCCGCATCGCGCGAGTAAACGACTAGTATAGCAAGAACGGAATAGGCTGGAGTTGCTCGATCTAGGCGATTTGGAATTTGCAACTCCACGAAAGACCTATTAATCTTAAGTCTCATTTTATTATATCTGGTCCGCCTGTGGTTCTTTTTAAGTACAATCCGTTTTTTTTTTTTTTGGGTAAAGGGTTACCCCGGTGAATTTTATATATCAACCAACAAATAAAACAGGGTGTGCCATGACGTCGACACACACTACTAGACTTGGCATACCAAGACTAGGAAACTAGACCAAAAAATAAAACTCGACACCACGCACCAGTCAAAACAACATTTGACAATCAAACAAACACAGCCTCGACATAAAAGAAAAAATAACACATGTATCCGCCCTAGCCTGGATCAATATCCATGTTCTTCAAGGAGATCTGCCATCTATCCAAAATTCTCCTTTGCTTCGGATCTCTACCAATCTTGAAACCATAAGTCTAAGCCGCACCATGTTAATGATAACTTGAGAAAGCATATATGCACTCCTTTGGACTTGAGAGAATAATCTGTTGTTCCTCTCTTGCCAAATAAAGTACGTAGAGGCCGCGATAAGAATCCTGCAAACTATATGGTCTAGGTCCCTTGCATTTGCACTCTGCTCTATCCACTGCATGATCGAACTCCATGTATTATTAACACTCTCCATATCAACCATTTTCTTAACAATTTCCCAGACTTTAGCAGCATAGGAACATTGAAAGAAGAGATGGTTTCTAGAATCCCCATCATATCTGCAAAGAGGACAACACATAAGGTTTAAGTTAGTAGCACTACCCGCTTCCCAAATAGCCAGTCGATCCTGCGTCTTCAGCTTGTTCTTGATTACCAACCACAAGTGAAACGAGTGCCTCAGTATACATTGACTGAACCAAACAGAGTCAACCCATGCAACCTTATTATCTCTAGATCGAAGATTATTCCATGCCTCCCAAGATCGGAAGTGATAGAGTTTACCTTCAATGTCTTTCCAACTAATCCTATCATCCGTATCATTAAGTAACTATTTTTGAACTTTCGGACACTTATATCATACTTTGTGGTAATTGTAAGGGTTAACTTTGTACAATAGTAACCAAGTTTCAAGAGTGTTCTAATTAGGTCACTCATAATTTTTTTTGTTCCAATTAAGTCATTCAAGTTTCATTTGATGTTTCAATCCTAGATATTTTACCTAAATAGAAGGTCATCCATCCTACATGGCATTTATTTAGGTTTTTTATTTAAAAAAAATTGTTGACATGGCACATAAATGCCAAATGGGTTAGAAAAAAATGCGAAATGGATTTAAAAATTTTTTTAAAAATTGTAGAAAAGTTAAAAAAAATGCAAAAAAAATAAAAAAAAATGTGATTTTTTTTTCAAAATCTCTAAGAAGTTATCAAAATTTTTATAAAATTGTGAAAAATAGTTAGATATCAGTAAATTTTTAATGAAAGAAAGTACTAATTACTCCTACACCAAAAACATTTAAATTATAGTCATTAAAGAAGATAAACAACTAACCATAAATAAATGACATCTAGGACTATTACCTGCTATTCAGGTAAAATATCTAGCATTAGAACACCAAAATAAAGTAGAATGATCTAATTGGAACAATAAATTTTATTAGTGACCTAATTGGAACACTCCTAAAACTTCATTACTATTCTGTGGCATATTCCCTAATTGTAATTTAAATTCCCATCTTCCGATGTGCTTGTGATTACTGATATCAATCGTCACGAATAAAACCCCAAGTCCGGGCCCACTAGAAAATCAGGGTATGACACACATGTCTCTGGTATGGGATTAATGGTGCGATTTGGTACATTCCTTTACACGTAGCAGGTTATTAAATTTGTTTTTAAACACAATAGATCAGATGCATGTCGTCAAAGAGGGAGACGATTTGGTTGCTTCGAAGGTCTAGACAAACCATATAGTACAAAGGGGTAGAATAGTCATTAAATAAAAATTCATTAAAGTTAGGCATATATGATATTTGTTTTTGTTGGATACATATATATATATATATATATATATATATATATATGATATTTTTCGAGTTTGCAAAGGTATAAATGAAATTAGTCCTTTAAGTAAAATTAATAAGTTTGTTTGTAAAACTCATAAATAATTTCATATTAAATTAAGTTTTTAATGATATAGTAACTATAAATTAATAAAAAAAATGAGTATCCATAAATATGAAGAGATAGGCAAAAAAACAAAAATGAATAGCCTAGAATGGTGACAAGTGTCCATCATTGATTCATTTTATTATACGGTACTAGCGATAAGACCCGTGTGCAAACACGGGTCGTTTCTTAGAAAACCATGCATAACATATATTGACAGAACATATAGATATGTGTATAGATATTGTACCAAAACGTGTTATCTATTATAGCTAAAAGACAACTATAAGTAAATATAAAAGATATTTAACAAAGTTAATAAAAGATGCCTAAAAGATGTCTAACAAACTTAATAAAATTCATCAGTTACATATGATTATTTCCATTCTCTTATTCATAAAAGAGAGTATCCACCCACTGACAATATAAATTGTTATAAACATAAGTACATATGAAAGATGTCTAACAAACTTAATAAAATTCGAATACAATTTAACTTTAACAAACATTAACTAAGAACATACGATCACCTGCCTAAACAACACACATCAAACCTCACTCAAGAATTTGTTACCCAGCAACATGTCCTTCGCTACATGTTGTGATCTGGTTAAATATACTACTGCAAACAATGTAACAGCTGCTGATCCAACAATCTCCCTATACAACAGATGATACGAAAACCCTTCTTTATTACTGATTTTTATTTCTCACCAACATCTCCCTGATTTGTCCTTTGAATTGTAGTTCAAAGTCCAGGGAGAACATGTCTTCTTCATCATCCCTCTTAAGTTGAAGGTCCAACAAAATCTTGGAGATCGTATGCATTCAGATTATATGCAATATCCATTTTAATCTCTTCAACACTACCATCTGATCTGATCAAAGTCAATACTTGGGTTTTTGAGCATGACTTCCACTTTACTATTTTTGGATCAGTTGGTTTTCTTGGGCAAAGAATTATTGAAGATGAGTTTGGTGATTGTGGTCTGCTAACTAAATTTGCAATTGATTCAGACAAATCAGATGATGAGATAAGGTTTTTCAGAGTTCTGATTTTTGGAGACAGAGCAGCAGTTGTAGGATAGACTGAGTTTTGAAGAACATTTGAATGTTCAGCTCTAACTTCTTCCAGCTGTTTGTACGTCTTAACTATCTTCAGTTTAGACCATCTGGCAATGGATCTAACTGGACCATAATCAGCACCCACAGGCTCTGCTCTTATTCTTTTAAACTTCAATACCTCATCTGAATCCATTGTTTTGACTTTCTTCCAATTAGGTTGAGTTGGCTTTACCAGAGGATCATTGTTCATTTTTGTGATTCTATCGATATGAGTTTTTCTCTTACGTGTGGAGATGATTTCTGGTGAAGGAGAATGTTTTGGTAGTGAAGATGAATGTATGGGAAATCTTTGTGACGTTGGAGATGGTTGGATTGTGGGTGGTGTAGTGAAAATGATCATGGCAGATGTTTGAGAAACTTCTGCTGAAACAACTGGTGTCTCAGCAGCTATTTGGTAAACATCTGCTGATACTTTTGTGTTCCCAACATCTATTGACAAAATGGGTGATGATGGTGTGGAAGGTATTTTCTCCTTCTTTTGTAGTGATTTTTTCTGGAGAAGGTTGGGATTTAGGTTGAGCAGGCGATACAATTTCTGTAGGATTAGCTTTTGAATCTGGTGGCAACTTTCTCAATGAATCTTTCTCCCCCTTTTTGGCATCATTATCATCATCATCTTTCTCAAATATTGATGTAGAGGTGGAGCCAATAAGTTCCAACAGATGTTCCTTAATGTTCATAATGTCTGCTTGTGTGTCTTTATACCTGGCATCAACCAAATTTCTGATAAATTCCAAACTGAAATTGCGGTTACTTTCAGCTAAATTCCTCTAAGCTTGAAGGATGGGTTGCATAGAATTCCAAAGCTCATTGGCAATTTCCTGTCTGGTAGGTTGACTTTTAAAAACCTCTATCATCTGCTTAATCAATTCTTTCATTTCAGCAACATCTGTTTCAATGGTAGACACTCTAACCGTCAAATCCTTATAAGTTAATTCATCACCTACTTTAATAGGATCATCTGAATTCCCACCTGTAGTGGTTGTATTTGTTTTGATAATAGGAGAAGTCTCCATTTCATCAGAAACAGATGCCCTTTTTTCTTCGTTCTGGGGACTTCCCACTGAAGCAGAGATTACAGTTGTAACCTCATCAGTAGTTGCCTTCAAGGGAGTCTTAATGATGTAACCACTGTCCAACTGATCACCAATGGGTTCAACAGTTGTAGTGGCTGCTCCACTTGAACTACCACCAAGAGTTTCGCAATACTCAACGGGGATAACCTCCTCAACTGTTTGTAGGATAGGAGATTGAATTGGTTCAGACACAGTCATTTGTTGCGATCTACTCTCAGTATTGTGTGCATTAGAGGAACTGTTTTCTTTCTGAAATTCAATTGCTTCAAACAGAGGTAATATTGTTGATGGAACTTGAGCCGAGGGTTGTGGTGTAGAAAGAGTGATTGCCCTGGGAGAGGGACTTTTAAACATACTTTCATATGAAAGGTCTACTTCATGTTGTGGTGTCCCTGTACTTACAACATGAACCTTTTGTGACGATACATGAGGAGTTTGGATGGGTTGAGATCTTTCCAACAACTGTGAAGAAGTAGCAGCACTGGTTTCAAGTGACATTTGTGTTGTCACTGCATTAACCTCTGTGATATCATCTTCCAGAGGAACCTTTTTATTTTGTTTAGTTTTGATGGACTTTTTGGATGTGACAACTTTATTTTTGCGTTTTCCTGGTGTGTGTTTCACAACACCGGTTGTGGTGTCATGATCACCAGGAGCAGTTCGCTCAACAACAGAAGTTTGAGCAACTGATGCGGACGCATCTAAAACAGGCTCATCTCCCTTTGTTTCAGTTGTTGAAACTTTTGACTCTTTATCCATAAGTTTAGTAAAAGTTTTACTTGTAAGACTATTTATTTGAAAAGCTACACCTTGTTCAAAATCTGTTTGTGACACTTGTTTTCGTAGGTAGTAGCTTAGAAGTCTTGGATACAACAGAAAAGCATTACTACGAACACCTTTTTTCAATTTTTTTCACATTTTTCACAATATTCAACAAATCAGAAAATAGTGCTTGTGATAAATTGTAATCAGATTTTGTTAAAATAGCATAACCGAAATACTGAATGTTCAAAGGTATCTCATTAAATGCGGTGGTCTTGGCTGAGAGACAAGTTAAAAGAGTATGAAACAAAAATTTCAAAGGCGGAGGGAAGTTTCGTTTGTAGATAGTAACTTCCTTTAATTGTGCATCATACCCTCTTTCAATGAACTCTGTATGAAGTTCAAGTTTTTCAAAGTTGTTCTTACCTCCCAAGTCGTCCAATGCAAATGTAGTGGAAATTGTAAAGGGAGAAATTCGTACCACACTTTCCCCAACCTTAGATGTGATGGCAACTGGATTATTATCTTCAGCCTCTATTTCAGCATTAAACCAAAATTGTCGGAGTGTTTCTTTATGAACCCTAGCATCAGCAGTAAGAATTGATTTGTATTTTGATGACGTTAAAAGGTCAATTATTGAGTGATAGTTGGTATTTTTGCTGGTTTTCTCGAAGATGGGGAGGTAGTTGTGAGGGTTTTTGATGTTCTGAGACATGATCGGAAAAGAAGGTGATTTGGGGATGAAACAGGGTTTAAATTGGAGGATTTTTAATATGTTGAAAACTGTTTTTGAGAATTTTGAATTCGAGACAGCAGTGGTAGAACCTCGATTTAGGGATGAAACAACTTTTATATAGAGAGAAGAAGTGAATGCTGACGTGGCAGTAGTTACAAATATTTGATGGCTAAGATCTGTCCACGTCAGAACCTCTCTTACGACAACCGATGACAGTTGTTTGGAAACCTCTGTTGGTCGTTGGGAACAGTGTGAGTCAAACAGTCATTAGATAAACAGAAGTTATGAGAACAGATGATAAGTTTCAGCAGTTGTTTTATTTTTAGCTAACATCTGTCCACGTCAGAACCTCTGTTGTCATAATGGATGACAGTCAACAGTTTAGTAAATCAACAGTCATTAGGATAAACAGAAATTATGACAACAGACGGTAACCTTTAATAGTGGATGTATTTTTAGGCAAGCAGAAGTTTCAAAAACAGTTTTTTCAATCGGTGTAACTCAACAGTCGTAAGTCTAACATCTGTTATTAGCCCAACCACTGTTAGTATCAAATCCTCTATTAAGCATTTTAAGATTGAATATCATATGTTGTTCGTTAAATCTGTTGACCCATAGCAGACCTTTGCATCTTCAGACATTTATTCATCAGCAGATGCTCTCTTTTGTCAGACTTTAGCTACAACACCCCTTTTATAACACAAAATATACCGTAAATTCTTCCAAAAAACTGTTGTTGATAAACAAAATTATATAATAATACTTATAGCAGACGCTATATAATAATACTTATTCATCATTAGCCCAACCACTGTTAGTATCAAATCCTCTGTTAAGCATTTTAAGATTGAATATCATCTGTTGTTCGTTAACATCTGTTGACCCATAGCATACCTTTGCATCTTCAGACATTTATTCATCAGCAGATGCTCTCTTTTGTCAGACTTTAGCTACAACACACCTTTTATAACACAAAAAATATACCGTAAATTCTTCCAAAAAACTGTTGTTAATAAACAAAATTATATAATAATACTTATACCAGACGTTATATAATAACACTTATTCATCATTAGCCCAACCACTGTTAGTATCAAATCCTCTGTTAAGCATTTTAAGATTGAATATCATCTGTTATTCGTTAACATCTGTTGACCCATAGCAGACATTTGCATCTTCAAACATTTATTCATCATCAGATGCTCTCTTTTGTCAGACTTTAGCTACAACACACTTTTATAACACAAAAATATACCGTAAATCCTTCCAAAAAACTGTTGTTGATAAACAAAATTATATAATAATACTTATAGCAGACGTTATATAATAATACTTATTCATCATTAGCCCAACCACTGTTAGTATCAAATCCTCTGTTAAGCATTTTAAGATTGAATATCATCTGTTGTTCGTTAACATCTGTTGACCCATAGCAGACCTTTGCATCTTCAGACATTTATTCATCAGCAGATGCTCTCTTTTGTCAGACTTTAGCTACAACACACCTTTTATAACACAAAAATATACCGTAAATTCTTCCAAAAAATTGTTGTTGATAAACAAAATTATATAATAATACTTATACCAGACGTTATATAATAATACTTATTCATCATTAGCCCAGCCACTGTTAGTATCAAATCCTCTGTTAAGCATTTTAAGATTGAATATCATCTGTTGTTCGTTAACATCTGTTGACCCTTAGCAGACCTTTGCATCTTCAGACATTTATTCATCAGCAGATGCTCTCTTTTGTCAGACTTTAGCTACAACACACCTTTTATAACACAAAAATATACCGTAAATTCTTCCAAAAAATTGTTGTTGATAAACAAAATTATATATTAATACTTATACCAGACGTTATATAATAGCACTTATTCATCATTAGCCCAACCACTGTTAGTATCAAATCCTATGTTAAGCATTTTAAGATTGAATATCATCTGTTGTTCGTTAACATCTGTTGACCCATAGCAGACATTTGCATCTTTAGACATTTATTCATCAGCAGATGCTCTTTTTTGTCAGACTTTAGCTACAACACACCTTTTATAACACAAAAATATACCGTAAATCCTTCCAAAAATCTGTTGTTGATAAACAAAATTATATAATAATACTTATAGCAGACGTTATATAATAATACTTATTCATTATTAGCCCAACCACTGTTAGTATCAAATCCTCTGTTAAGAATTTTAAGATTGAATATCATCTATTGTTCGTTAACATCTGTTGACCCATAGCAGACCTTTGCATCTTCAGACATTTATTCTAAACATTTGTTTTATCTTTGCACTCATCTGTTCACCATCAAACCAACCCTTGATACTATTAAACCTCTGTTGACTTACCAAACAGATGTTCAAACACAATTCAACATCAACATAATCTAAATCTTACTCAAACACTAAATAAGTAAAAACAAAACACAACATAGATTCTTAAAATTAAAATTTATTCATTTATTCATGACATTAAAACTAAAACTCCAATAATTACATCACATACTGAACAACATTAAAGGTCAAGTCAAACAATAACAACAAGAATTAAGAAACTTTAGCTTCAACTCCATCAATTGCTGAACCTCTCAATGTATGTCCTTCAACATCGCCATGAACTCCACGTCTCTAACACCGCACTCTATATTACTGACAACACAAAGCTCACGAACGGAGGTTGAAGGCATCCGCATAAGATCTCTGGAAATCTGCTCTCTAGAGAACAGGCCAACTTGCAATCCATCAAAACATCTCTTCAACTCTTGAAGAGTGGCCCTATCTTCATACACATGTTCCTCGATTTTCCTGACAAATCGCTACTTTAAATCATCTAATTTTGCATTTGTGAATGACGTCATTTGAATAAACTATATTACTCGACTTTCCTGAAAGTATGATATCTTCGTAGGAAAACGTGATGAAAAACAGGTGAAGTGACTATGAGTTTATATACTGAAATTTGGTATTATGAAAACGTGTACATTTAATATAAACATATTAATGTATATTTCAAAACAGCAATCTTTTAATGCAAAAACCTTTTCAAACCCCAACTTTTATGGGAAAACTGTAAAATTAATTACCAAGAAACCCAAGGGACAAAATTTCGAAGCTCAAAGAACAAAAGCAGATTATCACAATTACAATTAACCTCTTGATTTACCATGTAGACGCGTTTTTAAACTCTATAAAAGACCGTTGATTACTTTTGATTCAAAACGTCAACAAATTGTCCTACAAATCACTTTCTGTAAAAAAAAATTGTTCCAAATCAGAAAACCAACAAAAAATCAACATGGCAAACTTCAGCTTCTACCACTGGTCAGGCACCAGCAATGTTAAAACACAGTTCTCCATGTGGTCACTCAAAGAACAAGGAACATACGAAGAACTAAACAGGAAAGTCGACATAATAAATGACACTAATTACAACAAAACCTGGAACAGCATAGCATTGCTCGATGAAGTCCTCCACTCTCCTCCATCAGAGTTCCAGAAGAATGCAGAAGAGTTTCTGACACAACTTCTAAAACAGGATCAGAAAATCTGCAACATGCTAACTGACCTGAAAATCAAAAGAGAACATGAAATCACATGGAGAAAGGCCAGAGTCTACGAAATCCTAGCAAGTGTTAACTCTAGCGTGTAATACTTTATAAATATTTTTTTAAATTTGTATTTTTCTATGTAGTAGTTCATTTTAATAATATAAACATGCATCTTAACATATTCTAAAATGTCAATGTCTATAAAAACTCTCAACATCATCAACAGTTAATCAAAATAAGAAACAAACCTAACATGCAAAGGTCTCTTCTCAACTGTTGTAGTACATCTGACTTTTCACGATATTGCACGAATCTATCTATACTTTCTATAAAAGGAGAAAATCTTCCTGACGCAAGAAAAACCTGACTTTCGATTTAACGAAAATCGAACAATGCAACTCTCCCATCAAAGAAGATAGCACATGCAACTTTTCACGATGTTGCAACAATGATACTGCAACATCGATATTGAAAGGTTGGTGTGTGATGGGAAGCTTCATTGAAACGACGATGTTGGAACAATGATACTGGAACGATAACATGTAAACATAATCAACAAACATTCGAACAAAGAAGTGTAATCGGAGATTAGCGGCTAAATCACGAGAAAGATGCATTTGAGAGGGAGAGATATGCTCACAGATGTGAGTGGGAGAGATTTGAATGTGGAGCCAGATTATTAACCCTTATTTATAGGATTAGAATATATGGTTTGAATTTTGAATTTTGAATGTGGAGCCAGAATTTTGAATCTCAACAGATGTTTATTGGGAACTGATGTTTGATTATAAAATGTTGAGGGCAGATGTTTAAACAAAAGTTTAAATGTTATTTTATATTAGACTTAACATGGGCAAACCTTTCCTCAGCAGACCATTGCATCTTAAATGTGGGCCAACTTTGAATTTTAAAGTCTTTTAATATTAGGCATTATGATGTAATAATGACATAAGAAAAGCATTGTTGGACATGCTCTCCTGCTGACACATCAGCTTTTTTATGTCATTGGGATTTCTCCTTTTATAGAAAGTATAGATATAGAGATAGATATAGATATAGATAGATAGATAGATAGATAGATAGATAGATAGATAGATAGATAGATAGATAGATAGATAGATAGATAGATAGATAGATAGATAGATAGATAGATAGATAGATAGATAGATAGATAGATAGATAGATAGATAGATAGATAGATAGATAGATATATAAGATTTATATTTTTTATAAGTTAGTCGAGGCTCTATTTTTTGGGCGGCCTCAGGCACTAGCTTGAGTTACTTCTACTGTACAGCTGACCTTGCGTCGCAATAGATACTAGGAATTTTATAAAACATCATATGCTAATAATTATAAAATAAAAACAAAATATACTTAAAAATAATACATTAATAAAATTTTAAAAAATGGTGATCCCCATTCACCACTCTTAGTAACGACCTGCTACTTTACTAATAATACTAATAATAATAATAATAATAATAATAATATAAATATGTTAGCGGATTCATATTTTGCTAGTAATTATTGTGATATTTTGCTAGTAATTATTGTGTTACGTGCTACAAAATGGTATAGAACTACGTAGTTGATAATTTTTAGATACTAAAAATTTGATGATTTTATTTAAAAAAAATTGATGATTTGAGGAACATATTTTTATACGAACCCAACACGAAAAACAGATAGTGAGTTGTATAGTCTCATTGGTTTAATAAGCATGTTATGTCTGGGTTGACTTGTTTATCGTGTGCTTGATAAACAAGCCGTGTTCAGTTTGTATCAAAATTAATCAAAGCAATTTCTCAACCTGTTTAAAACTATAACAAAAATATAATTATTAAGTTCAACAAACCAATCGGTTTAGAACATTATGACAAACCACCAACCAATTTAATGTATGATTACAACACATTCACATCCCGTCAATACCTTCTAATTTGCTAGCTTGTTTGACCCGTTTAGATAAACGCTTTACATGGGCCATGTTCCAGTTAAATAGTTATAAGTGTGCCTGGGTTAGGATCAATATCTTTAACACGAATATATATATATATATATATATATATATATAGGGTCAGGATTTAGAGAAAACGCTCAAAAGTGTGAGAATGGTGAGAAGGCTTATGGGTCGTCCGATCAAAACAATCCATTGACTAGATTGCGCGGTGGCGATTTCGTAAATAACATCAATTTTATTATGTGGGACACGCTTCATTAAGGGTAAAAGGGTCTTTTACCGCTCATATTCAAAACTCCATCAAATGATAAAACACCATTCAAAAAATAAAACGCCGTTAAAAACAAAAAGCCAAAAATTGGTGATAAAACGCGTTGAATATTACAGGAAGATGAAACAACACAGTAACTGAATTTCAGTTATTAACATTTATTAGAAGAAAATTCCCTTCTAAATTACGCGCCAAAAACATCATTATATAAACAAAGGTAAAACATAGCTTCCATAATCACTTCAATCTATCCACTTCTGCAAAAAAACTTGTTTAACCAAAAACGCCAACTTAACCAAAACGCCAAAAATGGCAACAATCATTTCGTGGAGATACACTCTGGGAATCAAGCGATACGTCCTCCGTTTTGACAACAGAAGGAGGGTGTATGTTAAGATGGTCAGGGCAATTCTGAAGATGGAAGAAGAGATACAGAGGCGAATCTTATCCATTGGCATCGCCCTAGACAACGAATGCCATGAAACACATATGTTTATGAAAGCATTAACCAGGAAATTTAGACCAATCAAAGCAGATGTGAAGTCGGACCCTGTCATGACATCATGGCGTTTTGATGATGAAACAGACATGGTGAGCGTTACATACGACAGCGGAGAGCAGGAAGTCTACTGGCTAGAAAACATCATGACAAAGCAGCGTCTGGGTTTCATGGAAGAATTGCATAACGCCACTTGTACCAACATAGAAATAGACTCAAAATTGGAGTTAATGCAAGACATGTTCAAGTGGAGGCTTCAGAATCTTCAGGAACAAGAAGCTGATGAAGGTGAAGGTGATGACATGGATGAAGATCCAGATGAAGACTCCGAGGAGGAAGAAGATGACGCAAGTGATGGATACTATTCGGATAAAGTACCTTCTGACGAAGGCTTTTAATTTTTTTTTCCTCTTTTTTTTCTTCTGTGTAATCTTCTTTTTGTTTTTTTAAGATAATTAAATGATATATTTCTCCCTTTATTAGCAAAACGCCAAAAAATACTAAAAATGGTTATTCCTTACAAAACGCCAAAAATAACAAAAAAATATTTTTCCTGCTTAATATTTTGTTTACTACGTTATAGGATTTTGTCATATTGGTCTGCATAAGGCCATTTAAAAAAATGTCAAACTTAGAAGATGGGACGTCTATCACCTGTAAAACTGATAAAAGTTGATCAACACAGTAAATACAAAAACAGTAATTGAAAAGACAGTTACTTTATTACTATCATTTATTACAATAAAAAAGTCCAGCCTAAACTACGCGCCAAAAAACTCCTATAAGAGAGGGATATACACACAATAAAATTGATCACACCCAGAAAACACAAATGCCATATCCTCTAGAAACCACTCACTTTAAAACGCCAAAAAATGTTGGTTAAAAAACCACAGATGGCAAAGCTTTCACTGAAATGGATTCTTCTTCTGAAGGGGTTTTCTAAATATTCAAGAAAAAGAGACTGATGACAGTGATATGCCATCATGTGAGCTTTGTTCTTGATAAATATCGGCATGGGATAAAGGGATCAACACAAGTGTAAAATGCTATTTTGGACTCCATTATTAAAAATAGCATCAAGCAAGAGTTAAACTTCAATGACATGCCACCAAACAAGAATATCACACCAAAACACAGGATGCCACTAAGCAGCTTAGTCTGAAAAAGACGGGGTTTATATAGGAAAGTTGGCAGCTAGCTAAAGTATTCAAAAAAGGTTCAAAATGCCAAAACAAATTCAAGAAGATAGAGGCTGATGACAGTGAAGATTCGGAAGACAAATTAGATTACCATTTTTTATTTATTTTTATTTTCATTTTATATTTTTTTGGTATCAAGTTATATGTTGTTTTGTTATCTAATTCTCTATAAATAAAATACATTATTATATAAAACGCCAAAAACTTCAAACACCAAAACGCTAGTAATATGAAAACTGGGAGAACGGGTGCTGGCAAAGCACCTTGTAAAATGTATTAAATGCCAAAAAATTCACTAAACGCCAAAA
This sequence comes from Helianthus tuberosus, assembly GCA_030545235.1. Classification (NCBI taxonomy): domain Eukaryota; kingdom Viridiplantae; phylum Streptophyta; class Magnoliopsida; order Asterales; family Asteraceae; genus Helianthus; species Helianthus tuberosus. The sequence continues at coordinate 67,943,173 of CM060360.1, forward strand.
AAATTGGTCTTATTGTAATCTTATGCAAATATTAATGACTCGCAGTGAATTATTATACAAAACAACACAAAACGCCAAAAAATTGACTAGAAAACGCTATAACGCCAAAAAAATATCTATGTGTCACAAAAACAATTAATTCAATGCCAAAAAGTTTAATAAATACAATTAACGCAAAAAAAAACTTAAACGCCAGAAAATATTATACCGCGTTGGGAAAATAAAAGAAGATTGAAAAGACAAAAAAACCCTTGGGGCCCTGATCATGTCCCGCGTCACGTGTTGGGCCAGGATGCGTTCTCACACTTTTGAGCGTTTTCTCCTGATCCCGTTTCTATATATATATAGTGTCGGGATCAGGAGAGAACGGTGAAAAGTGTGAGAACGGTGAGAACGGATCCTGGCCGGCCACGTGGTATAGCGCTCTAAATTATGTGCGGGGGTACGATTGTCATTGTCCACTTCCCGCTAAACAATGGCGTTATGATTCCGTTTCCCAAAAAAATTTAAATAGAAATGGCGTTTTCATCTTTATGCTAGTTTTACATGGCGTTTTTAAAAAAAAATATTTTTTGACGAATGGTGTTTATGTTTTAATGGCGTTCTATTGATATCCAACAGATATGGCATTTTAGTGTTTTCTACTTGTTTTAATTTAGCTTTTTTAACCCATTTTTTAATGTTATTTATGTTTTAAATGATTACTATTTGTTAATTATTCCAATCATGGCGTTTTCATTGATTTTGCACAAATATGATAGAAAATCACACAACCAAACGTGTGCTTGAAATCCTGGTTTCATGCTCTCACAAATCACCCTCATGAGAAACTTTTCTCCCATCTTGAACACCTCAGTCCTAAAAAAACATCATTTGGCGTTTTAGTTATACAAACTCATTCTATTATAATACATGGCTTTTTGAGCGTTTTTACATGCATATTCAAGTAAACCTTATGAATGGAAAGTTTGGCGTTTTATTTTGAGAGAAGTGTACATACTCGTAATCGCCGTATCCAGTGAAGATGTATGTGGAAATGTTATTTTCAGGGTTTGTCCTTGGTTCATGTATAACCACTTGCCTCCTTACATAAAGTGACAAACATGCCCTGCTCAATTTCTTATCTCTCTTCTCCTCTTCAGCCACAGTCTTTTTTTTATATTTTCATCTTCTTCATCATCTTTATCAGCTTTTTCATCACCAGGCAGCTCTTCAGGGTTTAAAAATGTATTTTCTTGCATCAACTTTGTGATGTCTGGAGTTTTGTCCTCGTCACCTTTCTCCTGCACATCTGACCTGTTTGGCGTTTTTGGTGGTGATGTGTTGATGGCATTTTCATCTTGGGGTGTATTGGGTGTCTCTTCCTCTTCAAAAGTTTTCAAGAGGTTTTTCCCAGATGTAGATGGTGGCTGCTCATGTGCCGTTTTATCAAACACTCCACCTTGTTGGTCAACACTTTTGTTCACCATCTCCCCTTCAGTTTTTTTCTAGTTCAGTGATGAATGCCTGACTGTATTGTGTTTCTGTCGTTGGGATGTTTGGTGTCTTATCAAATACAGACATTTTTGGGGTCTCTTCAGCAGGTTGCAGATGTTTTTTTATTGCTTTAATCACTTCATCCACCATCCTTGAATTATCAAGACCTTCTTTTATATCAATCACTTATTTTAGATCTTGTCCCGGCAGCTCCAAAATCTCAGCAATATTCCTTTTAATTATTTTTCCCCATTATATCTCGAAATGTGATATTCAAGTGTCTTGAAATCACAACTCCAGCTCTCAATATCGTTTTCGTTCATATCTTCATCTGCTGATATAGTATCCTCATCATCATCATATATGGGGGCTCTTGTAGCAATCGAGGGTTCGGCGTTTTGTTCTCCGGCCATATGTCACACCCCGACCACGTAGAACATACAAAACGTGGCGGAAATGTCGGGGAGTGTTTGTAACAGAATTAATCGTTTCAAATCCATGGCAATTAAAGTTTCGTTTTAATAATCAATTATGAGAGTTTACATTGTTTAAACAAGAAACAAAGGGTACATAACATAAGTTAACTAGTTATTGTCTCGTTTTAAGTTGCTAAGGCACGAGTCCATCCTAAATGTAGCATGTATCAACAATCATTGCAAAGCAGTACCTGAAACATGTGTAAAAACGAGGTCAGCAAAGAAATGCTGGCGAATACATTGGTTTTGTAGGAGTATCGAAATCATGGCTAGTTTAGACGTTGCAATACTTTATTTAAAAATCTTGTTTTGAAAAGAGTATAATATTGCAACTTAATTAACCAACTCGAATCAAGCGAGTTATAATTTGTAAAACCTCGTAGCCATGACTCTTAACCCAAAAACATTTGTTTTAGTAAATTATTTGAAAAACAATGATAAGTTCTGATGATATGTATAAATAAGAGAATAATGCATGATTAAATGAATAACCATGTAAAATGAGTTTGTATAAGATATGTTGTTTGTAAAACAATGTCTTGTGAAAAGTATGTTATTTGTATAAATGTTATATATCTCAAACTGAAATGATTCAAATAACGTTACAGTATGTAATACCATACAAGCACTTATATATAGGAAGTACCAGCGGCGTATCCACCATGTTTGTATCATATTACACACGCATCGTTACTTAATCACTTAATCAAACTAAACCAAATCGATAGATAGATAGTACATTAAATATACCTTCGTTGTTCAAAAGAATAGATTTAGATAGTATAGTACAAGTATACTTTGGATTTATAGATAACATATCAAAATATGCTTTGGACGTGATAAATAACATATTAAACTATGTTTTTGTTTAGTAAATAACATATCAAAATATGCTTTGGATGTGATAAATATATGTTGGTTTGTACAATACCACACATGAGAGTATATCAAAATATACTTTAATAGTGTGATTTAAGAATTCAATCAGACCTGGTGCATCAAGATACACCTTTGAGACTATAGAAATACCACAAAGGCAATTTCTATTTGGATGGAGCAACAAATTGGTTTCAGACATTCCATGACAACAGGAATGGGGTGTCAAATCCTATAGCGCTATATCATACTAACAATCGGTCTGGTGAACATAAAATAAGTACAATTCAACAATTTATTTTATGTTCTTTGAGAAAACAATGTTTAAATCATAGATAGTCATTCAATTTGTCAATAGATAAGTAATAACATGTATAATCAATTATACTTTTGGAATCATGAAAATAACAGATAGGTACACATGCTTCACCCCAAAACAGTTTGGAAAACAGTAAAATAGGGGAATAATGTACTCGCCTGAGATTGCTCAGATGTCTAAAGATAATCACCAAGTAATGCTAGAGATCTCGGAAAATCAAACGGCACCTAATATAGGTAACTACATTAATAAACCGGACCTAAATCGGAGGATTTAGATAGAATGAGGGTTCGTAAACCAAACGAGTATAGAGACTCGTGTCATATGGTTTAACAAAGCCTACATACTAAATGAAACCTAACCTAATTGTTTTCGACCCATTACGACCCGTTTAGGTAGCTTATGCTACTTTAACGCGTCGTGCGCGTGAAACGCGTTCGGACCGCCTAACTAGTCCTATGACAAGTGTTATATGCCTAAACATGTTACATAATCAGTTATGTGACAAAGGTTTAGGTTTCATATGCTTAATTACCAATTATACATGAAAAGGGTATTCTGGTAATTTACCTAAGGCATATAAACTACCTATCATACAACTACTTAAACGATGTGACCATAAGGTATAACCTCGGAAGGTTATTCCCTACCTACTATGGTCACCTAATGTGTTTGGTCCGATCCTAATGATCGACCAAATGGGTCGGGTTCGAGGTATAAGCGATTTATTAGATCGCTTACCCTACGACCCTAGACAACGTGGTAATCAGTAGGCATAGTCCCCAGGGACTATAACCAACGTGATTACACTCACGTTGCGAAGTTCAAACGAACTTCGCATTGACCATTATTGGTCAACGCTGAAAGTCAAACAAAGTTTGACTTTCGGACTCGAAAAGCAATAAAATAAGGAAAAGAACGAAAGAATACTTACGAAGGGTCCCCGAATGCTAAACTCGATTCAAAAATCTCAGGTATGAAACAAATGTTTCAACTTAGAGTTTCTCAAATCAAATTTCTAGTGATTATGAACAATGGGGTGATGGAGTATTTATAGTTTTCGGTGAACCGTTGAGATCGTTTCATGGAAAACGTGCCATGATCCAACCCGTACACTTGTGGAAAGGTTATGGAAGCTAAATTCCATCCTTATCTAGTGACTAAGCAACTTAGAACATGTGGAGGAGGATCAAACAGCTGCAACTTGATGTTAAAACACTGAATCTGGTCAGATCATGCAGTCGCGTAGCGCGACGGGTAAGCCCTTAGGGCTCGCGCTACGCTACTGCCTCCCAATTCCAGAATTGTTTCAAAAGTGACAGGTTTAGTCCCTGCAGCCCGTTTAAGCGATTTCCGATGCGTTTGAACCCCGTTAACCTCATTTCAAGGCTCTAAAATGAAGTTAAAGTATAGGGAACTCAAAACATGCTCAAAAATATGTCGGATGTTGGTTCGTTTGGTCGTACGAACGCGATGTTCGCTTAATTACGACGGAATGCGCACAAGCGCGAAAAACGAACCAAATGACGCGACGAATGGATTTTTCTTAAGGCGAACACTAAAATATAATATAGTCATGCTTACATAAATTTTTGGATGTCCGGATGTATTCAGAACGTAAGTTACGCGTAAAAATGCAAACTTGTGCACTTTTTGACACTTTTAGTCCCTGAATGACCCAAAAGTTTATTTTAGCACACCGAACCCCTCAAAGCCTATTCCTAAGCTATATAAAGGATATTTAAGGTGTGTTTAACTTATGGTCATGTTCCGGAATGTCTGTTACAGTTCAAATTGACATACTTTCGCAGTTTGTCAAGTTTAGTCCCTGTAAGCGAATTAACTTGTTTTTGCCATACCAAAAGCCTTCAAAACTTATTTCTAAGTTATGTAAAGGTTATTTAAGGTATGTTAAGCCTATTTCACTATTCCGGAGTGTTCGTTGGATTAAACTGGTTATATTTACGCATCAGAGCGCGTATAACCTTCCAGAAAGCGATTTAAAGCTTAAAATCAAACAAGAGTCGATATGTGCAAATGATACACATATTTTTACAAATCCCAAGTATGAAATACAATATTTCATTGGTTTGGCATTTGTTTGATGGTTGAAGTGACACAGGTGTTACACCATATCCCTTTCTTTTTCTACTCTTGTATCCCCTTCTGCTTCCCCTTCTCCTTCTCCTTTGCCTTCTCCATCCTCTTCACCATTCCCTTCTGACTCCCTTTCCTCTTCTCCTTCCCTTTTTCCTTTTCCTTCGTCTTCTCCTTCTCCTTCTCCTTTCCCTTCATTTTCAACTTCAATGGCATTTTCATGAACTCTTTCCACTTCAATGGAGTTTTCAGTTCCAGCCATCTCCTTCTCCCTTTCTTCTTCATTTTCACCTCCTCCTTCTCCTTCTTCTTCATTTTCAAATTCTTTGGCGTTTTCATTAACTATTTGCACTTCAATGGCGTTTTCTATTCCAGCCATCTCCTTTTCCCCTTCTTCTTCATTTTCACCTCCAAGTACCACCTCATTTTCAACCTCAGTTTCATGTGTACCTTCTTCTCTTTCAGCTGGCACTTTTTTGGCGTTTTCATCAATAAATTTTGAGATGTTCTTCAACAATGTCATACATTGTGAGTATTTAATGTGTACCAGGAGGCTGTTTGGGTATTCAGTCTTTGACTGTTTTAACAATGTGCTCATTTTATTGTAACAGTCTTCTAATTATTTATATGCCCCATCCAATTTATTAGCCATTTCCTGTTATATTAAAAAAAATTGTTGATCAAGGTGTTTTGTGTTTTTTTTTTAATTTATTATTTGAACAACATACCTCTTCAGGTTCATTGTTTTGTTCTTCTTCATCAGCAAAAATGTTGTCATACTGTGTTACTCCTCTGACAAGAGCATGGTTCCCTGATGTAGAAACTTCAAACATCATTTCCCGGCTTTCTCTATCCTCATTCACCATCTTTTGAAGCGGATCCTCTTCATCATCAATATCTTCATTCTCATTCTGATTCTCATCATTGATGTGCATGGCGTTTTACACAACAGGGTGGAGCCCAATATAATCATAATGATCAAAACCATCATCATCATCAAACTCCTCATCATTGTTATCAGCATGCTCATCGACGTTGTGAACATCATCTTCATTCTCAACATCATCACCATCAGCTTCATCATCAACAACAACCTGCATTTTTCTTGTTTTTTTTATTGCCTTCCTTAGCCTTTTTGATTGTTTTCCTTTTTACTTCATTGCCAACAAGGCGTTTTGCCATTGCACTCTCAAACAAGTCAAGAGTATCTGTTGTAACCCACTCAATTGGGTATCCTTCTTTTCAGACCCATTTTTCCTATTACAAGCATCGTTCACCAAGGCAAGCTGTAACAAAATAGATTTTTCAAATGACATATATTTTTTGGCGTTTTAATGACACACAAATGAATAGGGAAATTTTATTCTTACCGCAAGTATGATCAGTGGCCCTGTGTAATGCTTTTTTGGAGACCATGCGGTTTTGGCGTGTTGCAAGCATTGGATGATATAACTACACCAGTTCATTTGGTTTATTTGAACGTTTGGTGTAACGTTGTGCAAGAATTGTTTGTTGACTACTGCATTGTCACTTGCATGCCCATTACAGTGAAGAATGCTACAAGAAAATTTAGGCAGAAGTCTCTCCCAAAGCTATGCATCATAGGTAAAACGTTTTCAAAGTATACCTTCACACTTGGTCTGTTAACCTAACCCAACTCTTGGAACTGTGCTTTCCACTCATCCACCACCTGGTCTTTAGTTGTTGGTCTTTTTATCATGTTCACTGGCACCCTTCCATTCGGTATACCCGTTAAAGAGTTTATCAATTCTTCATTCATATGTAAGGTATGGTTGCCAACGTTTAGGGTGTTTGTTTTTTCATTGTAATTTTCAACCAACCAGTACCCAAGCATTGTCGGTACGGTATCTATTTTCAACCTTAGTGTAGCACCAAACCCCATTTGGTGTACTGCCTGTCTTTGATTTTGGTTTAGATTCATAAACCAACTAGTCAAGTTTGTAGGTTTTACTCTTGACAAGACCCTAGCACACTGAACTCATGATATGGTTCTTCCTCAACCTTAACATTCTGACTTAATGACTTCCTCTTATTGGCGTTTTGGGCCTTTCCCGTGTGGACATTTATTCTCAATCTTAACCTCTCTTCGCCTATAAAAAATGATTTCATGGCGTTTTATTTTATGGCGTTTAATAACACAATATTACATGTATGGCATTTTATAAATCAATAACAGATGATAGATATTGAATAAGACAATAACAGTTAAATGGCGTTTATAATACAAACCATACATTTTTTGGTGTTTAGTAACAAAGCTATCACAGGATACATGTTTGTGGCGTTTAGTAACACACGGATGATATATGTTTTTTCAATAAGAGAATGACATATATGTAAAATTTCGTTCTCATACATTGTTAAACAAACGACACAAATTTTGGCGTTTTGGCAACAAAGTATCAAAGTGTATTTTTACATCACGAAAAGTAACATTCTGTACCATGTCCTCTTGTTGTCTTCTTTCATTGCTCGTTGAGTTTTTGGCATTTTGGAGCAGATGACCTGTAACACCACGTAAAAACGTGTCCAATTATGTAAAGACACGTGTCCTAAACTTTATATATGTGAAAGTTCGAGTTTGAAGGACTAAAGTCGTCAAACAGTGAAAACATGAAACCACAGGGACTAAAAGTGTCAACATGCCAAACTTGTGCCTCTGAATGACCATACATTAAGAATATATTCTTAAACGAGTGATTAATTGGATATAAGAACCCGTCCATGAAAATAATCGGAAGATTATAAATTACAGGGGTTAAACGTGTCAACATGTTAAATTCTTACCTCTGAGTGACCTTTTAACGAACTCGAGGCTTCAAAATATTCAAATATACTCTCAAGAATAAGTGGTATAAATTTCACATGGTTTCGAGATCGTTAAGCAAGTTTTCAAGACTTTGGGTGAAAAGTGTCAATATGATGAAACTTGTATTTATAGTGATATTTAACGAAACCGAGCCTAACGAAGTTTGATTATACATCCTTGAGCCTCTACAAACTAACTACAAGGGCCTTACATGACAAAAATTAAGTTATATAAGGTTTATAATGGCCAGGGACTAATTCTGCCATGTTTGAAAGTATTTTAACCTGAACAGTAGGTTCAGGCGGGCCGCGTAAGCCCCTTATCAATCCTACGCGGGCCGCGTAGAAGTACCCAGCGCAGAAAAATGAGGACAGGTGCAGGTTTCAGCTGTAGAACCGACTTAAACTCATTATAATCAATACCATGGGCTGTTAAACGGATTTATTTTACTACTAGGACACCTGGGGTGATCCTAGGAGGCCCCATTACAGCTGCAACTGATCCATGAGTTTGGAATTTAGTATATAAGGAGCTCTAGTTTATGTTCTTATGCACACTTCATTTGCAACATCATTCAAATCACACTTCTGGAGCTTGCAAACATTAAGAGAAGACTTTCAAGTGTAGAAAAGATAGCAAGGACCATTAGTAAGAGTTTTAATCCCTGCTTAGTCCTTTTAATTAGTTTAAAAACCGAAAAGTCAAACATATTGTAATTAAGCTTTGACTTTCGGTTTAATCGCAAATGGTCCAGCCACTGACTGAAACGAAAGTGGTTATGGAACCATATTAAGGTAGGTGATTAACCCTTAAAAGGGCACTTCCTAATTATTTCGTTTGACTAGTTAATTGTCGGGTCAAACTAGTTTGACAAAAAGTCAAACTGGACAGAAAGTTTAAAAATGAATTAAATTAATAAAACAGAGATTCTAAATTATATTTTAACATTCTAATGACTTGGTAATTAATATTAGAACATGTTTAATCAGGCCTAACCCGACAATTATCAGTCTAAGGTCAGTTTATAACCGAAAGTCGCAAAAGCTTGACTTTTGCTTTGACTTTCAGTTCTGACCCATTTAAGCTTAATTCTTCCACGTTTTAAGCTTCCATTAGGACCATATTATATAGTAGTGTAACCTCCTGAAGTTATATTGCTTGGTCCTTAATGGTTTGAATTATATGCTCGTATTTGTTAATATGCTTATAAATGCCATAAATGCCCTTTTAACATATAAATGAGTTTATTAGAAATGTGAGAGGACAAAAACCTTTGTTACTGATATATAAGCTTGTCCCGAAAATTTGACATCAGTTCTTGGTCCCAAATAGGAGTTATGCCCGATATCGTAATTAGAAGCTTTTTGTTAATTAAATTGCGATATCTTGCATAAGTCATGTTTAAACTTGGATTTTAAACCAAAACTCATTACCTACTGTTAAGATATTATTTTAAGGAATATTAAGATTTTTGGTCAGATTATAATCTGTTTAAATCATAGAGTTCTTGTGTAATTCGGTAAATGACGATAATACCCTTTTTAGGTATAAAATGAGATTAACAAATGATTTGAATGCCAAACCTTTTTCCTACTGATTTCATACATTAAATAAATTAGTTTGAGCATTTAAAACTGATCAAAACCTCAGATTTACATAAACATCTTGATTATCGTCAATTAGCGAGTTTTACACTAAATATGTGCATATTATGGTTTAAAACCATATTTAACACCTAAGACTTATTACCTACTGAATTTTTAAATAAATTTAAATATTATTACAGTAGGTATAAGTTATGAACTCAGATTACCAAAAATGTCCTTAAAAGCCTATGTGAAATGACCAAAATGCCCTTTGGGGCATAGTTTGGTCATAAATAGTAAATTTCATATATGTATGATATCTTACTGATGTAATGTGATAAATTAAATATTTTTACTGATTTCAAAAGACCAGAACTTCAGTTTATTATAAAATCTCTTTTATAAGCATTAAAAATTACCAAAATGCCCTTGTGGGACTTAAATTGGTTTATATTACTTTTTGGGCATATATGTTAACATCCTACTGATGTATTAACATATTTTAAGCATAATAACATTTGAGACCTGTATATAATTCATTTGGTTACACGTTACGCGTTTACGCGTTCGGATCGGTTTATGTGACTAGTTTACGTAAAATAGCCGAAACGGGTTTAGCCTTATCATTAAATCCTCAAATTCCAGAATGTGTTTAGTTTACCCATATGATACAAGTATCCAAATTTGTCAGGTCTAAACCACATTCTATTCCGGTCTCCGCTTAGTCTAGCGTTTTGAACCGAAAAGTTTCTTTCTAGCTAGCCGGTCTAAGTCCTTGACTTAACTAAAGGCCCGTTAGCATCCTAATAGGTTATTAAACCTTCTACACAGATTAAGTAGCATCCAGTAGAAGGTACCATCATAAAGCTTTAGGATTTACGGCTGATTTATCTTCACTTTTAAGCTCAGGTAAATACTTTTAACTTATTTTCCCTTATACGGGCTTGAAATATGGTATTATAATAATACCACTTGGTCGGGTATGAAATCATTTAATCGGATTGTGATTAATAAATTTACATAACCCGTTTTAATCTGCCTTGTTTGATAACATAAACATTGGGGGTTAATTCGACCATGTCCTGGATATCCTCGGCTCATTTCATTTGAAAATGGCCACGACCTATGCACGAGGTGTAGGCATACACCTGACAGACGCAAATGCTAAATAATATATAAACCCACATGTTGGGGATAACTCCTTTGTGGGTTCTATAAGTGGTGAGTCGGTTAATCATGATCGGCTTCCAACCAGCCCCAATTGTATAACAAACATGTAAATCTGTATACAATATTATATTTAAATAATTGTCCCAAGTTATAAATGATTTGTGCCATGTGCACTTAAATCAAATTTTCATAAATGTTTTCAAAAGAGTCAGTTAATTGTATTTACCAGTGTAAACTGACGTATGTTCTAAATATTGATTGACATGTACCTCTCGTAAATAGACTGGACTATTAGGTGTCATATAAAAGGATCTTGCAAATCCCTAAGATGCCTGAAGTCTGTTATTTTTCCGTTTCTTGTATTTTATTTATGATCCGCCTGTGGATCTTATTACAATCCAATCTGTATATTCTTTCGTCGAACACTCAGACATTATGGTTTGTAATAGTTTATTCACCAAGCCTTCCGCTGTGCTATTATATTGTGTGTATTGACAATGATGATATCAACTACGTCACGATACTCCCCGCCGGGCCCACCGGTAATATGTGGAAATATCGGGGTGTGACATGACCCTTCCCCTTCCACACTTGTAGAAACTGCAAATTTATTGTTAAAATTAGAACGCCAAAAGCATCATAAACTAGCACAATGTAAATCAAAGTTAACTCACTATGTTTTTTGCCTCTGGATCTGGTTTGATCTTTCGACGCCATAGTTTTTGTTGTTTCGCGTTTTCTAGGGTTTTCGCGTTTTACGTTGGTTTTGGGGAGGTTTCTCTGGGAAGTATATATGTTTCGGTCACGCTTTGATGTATTTTGTAGATGAACATTTACCTTTTTGCCCTTATGGAAGCGCGCCCCCTTTAAAAAGTTTATGTTATTTACGAAAATGTCACCGCGCCATCTAGTCCATAGATTGTTTTGATCTGACGATCCATAAGCGTTCTCACACTTTCACCCGTTCTCTCTAAATCCTGACCCTATATATATATATATATATATATAGAGAGAGAGAGAGAGAGAGATATGGGATGAGGTAAAATAGGAACCACCTTTAGATGCGAGAACCGTAGGAACCATTATCAACCCTAGATCTCTCATGTATAAATGGTTGAGATTGAATTGTTTAAGTTTGATTTGTCTTGTAGTGATTTTACTGATTAAAAAAATAAATAACTTAAGAAGGGTATTTTGAAAAATTTGACTTGTGAACTATTTATGTCAACTTGTCAAACTTACAATTAAACATCATAAACTAGATCACTCTTCATGTCAACATTAATTACGTTTATCTATTTAAAAAAATTATTTATAACACATGATTTTTTATAGAAAAAAAATTACACCACATGTGTAAAAAGAAAACGTCTTCAATCTCTTATCCTGATCTTCATTTTTTTGTTCATTATCCTCGTCATTTGAACGTAAAAGCCCCAACACCTACGAAAATCAAAGAAAAAAAACAGAGCGTTTACATTCCACAAACGTTTAGAGGAGCTCGTGCCGGCGATCAGGGGCGTAAAAAAACATTTTTTATCGTGCGTAATAAAAAAAACATTTTTTTACATTCGACACCGTGCGCAATTTTTTTTTACATTCAACGCCGTGCGCGGATTTTTTTTACATTCGACAACGTACGGGAAACAATTTTTCAAACATATGTAAAAACTAAACATTTACGCGTGCCGTTTTTACATGCGTTTGAAAAATATATTTACGTGTGACGTTTAGAGGAGCTCGGACCGACGATCAAAGGCATAAAAAAATATTTTTTTCATTCGACACCGTGCACAAAAAAAAATATTTTACATTCAACCACTTACATAAAAACATTTTTTAAACGTACGTAAAAACTATTTTACGCCTTCCGTTTTTACATACGTTTGAAAATTAGATTTACTTGTGACATTTAGAGGAGCTCGGTCGGCGATCATTTTTTTACGCACGTTTTCAAAACATTTTTTATTTATTTTTACATAGTGGTGTTCTCATACTCGGTTCGTGTAAATATTTACGCACGTTGTCAAACTTTTTTTCGCACGTTGTCAAAACTTTTTTTACGCACGTTGTCAAAACTTTCTTTACGCACGTTGTCGAATGTTTTTTTAAAAAGTTGTAGTGCAAAATCATCAAACATTAACTAATGAAATAGAAATTCTCAATAAACATATAAGACAAATATAACTTGCATTTTATAAAGAATATCATGTCAGAATCAGAGGAAAATAAAGTAAAAAGAAATAGATATTATTTTCGATAATTTTGTATTTTTTAATAAACATATGAGACAAATATGGCTTGCATTTTATTATGAACATTATGTCATAATGAGGGAAAATAGAGCAAAAAGGAGTAGATATCATTTTTGATATTTTTGTATTTTCTAAATTACATAATACTTATGGTGTTTGAATTTAAAAACTAATATATATTTTTTCAATTTTAAATATAAAATGAATAAAAGAGATGAAATGAGAGAGATAATGATGATGTGATGTGTTTTAGAGAGAGTAAATTACAAAACTCGTACTTTATGTATACTAGTAGGGTGCCCGCGCGATGCGGCAGAGATGACACTTTGCATTGCAGCACTCGTTTCTGGTAGCTTTCTTATTTGTATAATAGTTATGGTAGCATTATTGTGGTGGATATATGTCTTAAGTATTACACATGTCTAGTAATTATTAAATTTAGAATTTAAATTATCAAGTACTTCAAAAACCATTAACGCAATAAAGTAACACGCGAATAAAAAAAAGTCTTAAACATAAATGAAAGTTATATAAAGTAGTACACGAATAAGGAAATATAAGTCTTAAATATAAAAGTTGAAAACTAAAAGCTCAAGTGTCAAGTACTTTGCATCATGATGAGATCAATTCAGTAATCATACGGCTTAAACATCTCAAGGATGTCATCTATATTGTCACACCACCATTTGTTACCATCGAGAACAATGTCCTCCGGAATTTCTTGCATCTTTTCCTGTTTGATTATTATATCCTTTGGATGATGAGTTTCTTCTCTGTTCTCCTCTTTAACTGATACATCAGTAGTAGCTGGAGTCGTTTGGGAAACTGAAAAAAAAATGTAAGTATTTTAGTTACATATTTTATCATGTTACCGTTATAAATAATATAGGATAAAAAAACAACGTTCACAGTTGAACATAATATAAAAAAACAATATATCATGTTTTAGAAACATACATACCTGTATAAAGATCTGAAAGGATGAATATTGAAACTTCAAAACTACTGAATTATAAATAAGATGAATGTTAAGTGTGAGCATAGAAGAATAAATCAAAGTTATACTCAACAGAAAATTGAAATACCTGTAAACCAAAAATTCTAAAGAACAAAAAATTTCTTGAAGTGAAAAAAATTAATGAATTATACTATATAGAACCTATAAACCAACGAATTGAACAACCTGTAGCCTTTTTCAACTAACTAATATTATCTATAAGAGTATTTTTGTACTTATAATCCCTAAAAAAATGCAACAAAATATGGTATTCGGTTTTTGAATATGTATTATGTTTAGATTATGAAGTTTTTTCCTAAAAGTTTGTTGGTGTGAAACTTATTTACCAAACTTCTAAAAAACGTTATTATAAAAAAAAGGTTTTATGAAAACGAAAATGCTTCTAAAAGCGTTTTTATAATTTTTTTATGAAAACTAAAAATCCCTTTTGTTGAATATGGTATTATATAAAGTTTTTTAATACAACCAATTAAATAAAACAAGTGAGCTTGTTTGATGTCAATTTACTATTTGCTAACCCATTTAAGTGTGTGCACCTAACCAAGTAAATACACAAACACATAGAATACGAACAAAGCTCATATCAAACCCGTATGTGCAAGGTTTCGAAATTTAATATAGTCGACGAAACAAATTGGTGAACAATCTTAATCAAACGAAAATCAGATTTAAAAGGGATTAGAATATTATTAAACTGATACTAATGACAACAATGTAGAGAGTTTTGAGCATTTGAAATGTGATAAGACACATTGCTTTTATCACTTGTAGTCTAATGCATCATCTACTTGTACATTTTAATTTGCACAACAATACTGACCAAGACAACTATCAAAATGTCGACAAAAATGAGTTGGTCATCATGGTACCTTTGGATTTGTTTTTAAAACACTGTAGTTTATAAAATACGACAAGAATACGTAAAATAATAATAAGTTTGTTATGGAAAATGATAAGTGTAACTAATTAGCCATAATTTTGTTAAAATAAAGGGATTTAAGTGTAATTATATGAGGGACTAAAATATAATTAGTGTTTAAAAGACCAAGTTACCTTCATTTCAGAGGTGTTTTTATAAATAAAGAGGGAAGAAGTTCTTATGTTTTGGGTATCTTAAAATAACCCTCCTTCATGCATTATAATATAGTATAGATATGTTATTGCAAATCATGTCCTTTGTCTTCAATAATTACATTAATCATACCTAATGTTTACAAATCCTAACATGTTATATCCATTACCCAAAACCCAGTTAATTTTCTTAGTTAATCGTAGTCACGTGGGGCCCACGTAAGGGCATTAATGTCTTTTAACCTACCCATCTCTTTCCCCCATTTAAAACCCCAAATAACCCTAATTTGTTGACTGATATTGGTTGCCCTGTTTCATCCTCATCTGCTACAGAAAGCTCATATAGATTTGGATCTTCAATATCTAATCATAATCAATCTTTCAATCATCTGACTATTGAGAATGCAGTAACAATAACAACATCAATTCATAATTTCAATTAATACTTAATAATCATCTACAATAAAACATATAAACGTATAATAAATAAAAAAGATGTTTCTAGAATGATAGGTGAAACGGACAAACCCTTCGTCGGAGTTGTTTCTGAGGGATGCCGGAGATGATTCCGACCTCACTGGGATTGACTTCCACCAAAGCATGACCTTATTCCCGCCGGAACAAAGCAACAACGAAACCACGTCTTAGAATTTTTGCCATGCTTCTGGGTTTGGTCTGTTAGTTGGGACTGTTATCAGGGGCGGATGTACCATATGAGAAGGGGTAGCCTCCGCTACCCCTTAGCGCTTCGGCGGTAGTGTAAATTTTGGAAAATTTTGACTTTTTTTAACGTTTTTTCGATTTCGTTACCCCTTTCTTTTAAGACGTTACCCCTATGAAGCTTTTCTAGATCCGCCACTGACTGTTATAAAAGTTGATGTACGGTCTTTAAGAAGTTGATGCTCTCAAATTGAAGCTCCAAATCTATATGAGCTTTCTGCAGCAGATGAGGGTGAAATAGGGCAACCAATATCAGTCAACAAATTAGGGTTATTTGGGGTTTAAAATTGGGGGAAAAGATGGGTAGGTTAAAGACATTAATGCCCTTACGTGGGCCACATGTGACTACAATTAACTGAGAAAATTAACTGGGTTTGGGGTAAATGATATAACATGTTAGGATTTGTAAACATTAGGTATGATTAATGTAATTATTGAAGACAAAGGACATGATTTGCAACAACATATATACATAAAGTACGAGTTTTGTAATTTACTCTATCTAAAACACATCACATCCCATCATTATTATCTCTCTCCTTTCATCTCTTTTATTCGTTTTATATTTAAAATTGGAAAAATATATATTAGTTTTTAAATTCAAACACCATAAGTATTATGTAATTTAGAAAATACAAAAATATCGAAAATACTTCTTTTTGCTCTATTTTCCTTCAGTATAACATAATGTTCTTAATAAAATGCAAGCCATATCGGTCTCATATGTTTATTAAAAAAATACAAAATTATCGAAAATAATATCTATTTCTTTTTACTCTATTTTCCTCTGATTCTGACATAATATTCTTTATAAAATGCAAGCTATATTTATCTTATATGTTTATTATTGAGAATTTCTATTTCATTAGTTAACGTTTGATGAATTTGCACTACAACTTTTTAAAAAAACATTCAACAACGTGCGTAAAAAAAGTTTTGACAACGTGCGTACAAAAGGTTTTGACAACATGCGGAAAAAAGTTTGACAACGTGCGTAAATATTTATATGAATTGAGTATGAGAACACCGCTATGTAAAAATAAATAAAAAAATGTTTTGAAAACGTGCGTAAAAAAATGACCGAGCTCCTCTAAATGTCACGAGTAAATCTAATTTTCAAACGTATGTAAAAACGGAAGGCGTAAATAGGTTTTACGTACGTTTAAAAATTACGTAAGTTGTCGAATGTAAAATATTTTTTATGCACGGTGTTGAATGCAAAAAATGTTTTTTACGCCTTTGATCGTCGGTCCGAGCTCCTCTAAACGTCACACGTAAATATATTTTTTAAACATATGTAAAAACGATACGCGTAAATGTTTAGTTTTTACATACGTTTGAAAAATTGTTTCCAGTACGTTGTCGAATGTAAAAAAATTTCGCGCACGACGTTGAATGTAAAAAAAATTTGCGCACGGTGTCGAATGTAAAAAAATGTTTTTTTATTACACACGATAAAAAATGTTTTTTTACGCCCCTGATCGCCAGCACGAGCTCCTCTAAGCGTTTGTGGAATGTAAACGCTCTGTTTTTTTTCTTTGATTTTCGTAGGTGTTGGGGCTTTTACGTTCAAATGACGAGGATAAGGAACAAAAAAATGAAGATCAGGATAAGAGATTGAAGACGTTTTCTTTATATACATGTGGTGTAATTTTTTTTCTATCAAAAATCATGTGTTATAAATAATTTTTTTAAATAGATAAACGTAATTAATGTTGACATGAAGAGTGATCTAGTCTATGATGTTTGATTGTAAGTTTGACAAGTTGACATAAATAGTTCACAGGTCAAATTTTTCAAAATACCCTTCTTAAACTATTTATTTTTTTTTTAATCAGTAAAATCACTACAAGACAAATCAAACTTAAACAATTCAATCTCAACCACTTATACATGAGAGATCTAGGGTTGATAATGGTTCCTACGGTTCTCGCATCTAAAGGTGGTTCCTATTTTACCTCATCCACATCTCTCTCTCTCTCTCTATACATATTGAGTGTTAAAGTCCGCGGAAAAATCCAGACCATAACCCTTAGAAATTTTCAACAGCACCATTTGGGAATTTTCAACCGCCCCCTTAAAATAATCTTATGAATTTAAAAAAAAATGTAAACATTGATTTTTATTAAAATATAAACCTAATTTATATAATTATTCTTTAACCACTTTCACTTAACAATTTAACCCGATCACTTTCACTTAACAATTTAGCCTAATAAAGAATCCATTGTAATTCACCTAAGCCCAAACCCAACCCAATCAAATTTGTAGTAAATAAAATAACCCAACCCAATCGCCCTTTCCAATTCTCGGCTCCCGCTCTCACTTTGATCCCCAGCGACGCAAATAGCAGCATCGATGGCAGTCATTTTTTCGCCGGAAAACTGAAATTACGACCACCAAACCACCTGCAATCACCGGAATTCGAAACCACACGGGTATGCTTCATTTATTTATGTTGTTTTTGTTGTTTTATGTTGATTTTTAGGAGAAATGGAGATGTGAAAAGGTTTTGAATTTTTATGTGTTTTGATGTTTTTTTTTGTTGTCTAGACTTTAGTAGGGTGATTTTGTTGTTTTAGTAAATGATTTGTTTGTTTAAATGTTTAGTTATAAGTAATCAATAATTAAAACTTGGGCTTGAAAATTAAAATTGAAAATGATGAAGTATGGCAGATGATTGTTTAAAGGGTAAATTACACTTTTCGTCCTTTATTTTTGTAGCGGGTTGTAATAGGTGTCCTTTATCTTCAACAATTACAGTTACAGTCCTTTATTTGGAAAACTCATTACAAATTTCGTCCTTTAGCACTAAATAGGTTAAAAATTTAAGTTATGTCTGGTCATGTGAGCATCACATGTTGAAGTTTTATAAGGTGTGGGAATAAGCAGGTGGATGGAAATAAATGCCCTCATATGACAATCACATGACCAGACATAACTTAATTTTTTTAAACTGGTTAGTGTTAAAGGACAAAATTTGTAGTGAGTTTTCCAAATAAAGGATCGTGACTGTAATTATTGAAGTTAAAGGGCATCCATTACAACTCGCTAGAAACATAAAGGACGGAAAGTATAATCTACCCTTGTTTAAAGTTGAAAATTACGAAGTACGGATAAATTTCATAATATGAAAACTCGTGAGGCACAATTTTAAATATATTTATAATTACGCTTGACATTTTTTTGATTATATAAATTTTAGTTTGATGTTCCTTTATTTTACATGACGTGATCCGATTCGACCCGCTATGAATCAATTTTTTTATATAGCTAGTGGCTTAAGATCTTAAAAAATATTCCACACATCCATGAAAAAAAATTATGGATCCGTCACTAGTTGGGTTGGCTACGTCGACCAGACTCAACCATCCAAAAACAATTTACTATATACATTTTAGTTCGTTGTGTTTTGTTTCAAGATGCAAAGATCAATTTGTTTTAGAGTGGGCTAGGATTACACCTCTGTATTCTTTTAATCAAAACAAATATACCAAACTTATTCAGATTATTCAAAACCGGGCCTACGTTATTGAATTTGTTGAACTCAACTAGAGTCCATCGTTGACCGTTTATATCTTTCTGAATGATCAAAATAATATATCATAAATTATTTTATATGAAATTTAGAATGTAGGGAAAAAGTGGTCAACATGATAGCAACTACAAAACATGATCATAGACTTATTTATGCCAATACGTTGTTTTCATAAACAGTCCCTAAACTATTGCAACTTGTTAATAAGGGCATAAGAAGTGGTTAATCACTTGAGAGTGGTAAATTTAAAAATCAATCAATGAGAGTGTTTCACGTCATTCAATCAAAAGTGTTTAAACTATGCTGAAAAGTGTTGGCAATGGTTAGACACTTCCTGAATTAGTAAACTTTTTTTTTATTTTTTTTAAACTAGTATATTTAATATTTAACATAATAAATGTAGAATAAATTAAGAACAACATTACATTAAATTAAAAACATTAAAATTACATTAAATTAAAAAACAATAAAATTACATTAAATTGAAATAAATTAAACTAGTCTTCATCGGAATCGACCAAAAGGTGGGGCAAATCTTTACTCGCGAGATGATTCATGAGATCCTGTTTTAGACTCTAATGCGTGTCTTCATCCATCAGCTCGTCCAACACCGTATCGTCTAGAGTGGGCTCGACCGGAGGATCCCAATGTGTACCAGTGCTATCGCGTTTCCGTCGTCTTTCAAAATCATGTTTTGTAAAATAATACACGTGTACACAACACTCCTAATTTTTCTAACGGTTCTTGCTCGCATCGGCCGACTCAATACACCCCATTTCGCCTTCAAAACACCAAAAGCCCGTTCGACGTCTTTCCTTGCCGCCTCATGTTGCCTCTTAAATTTCTTTTCGTCTACTTCGTGAGGATATGAGATCGACTTCACAAACACGGACCACGCAGGGTAGATTCCATCCACGAGCAAATAACTACGTTTGTATAAATGGTTGTTAACGTAAAATGGACATCTGGCCGCGGTTCCATTTCGTTCCGTAAAAAATAACGGAGATTGTTGTAGCACATTGATATCGTTTTGTGAACCCGGTGGACCGCAAAAAGCATGCCAAAACAATAAATCTTGAGATGCAACCGCTTCGAGCATAACAGTCGGGTATCCGTGATCTCCTCACATATATTGGCCTCGATACTTTGTGGGAAAAAATCGCCAAACGAAATGGGTGCAATCAAGGCTACCGAACATACCTGGAAGGTGATGTTTTTCCTCATGAGCTTCGTATAAAAGTGGCATGTCATGGCTTGTCGGTCTACGTAAGAACTCGGGAGCGTATATTTTGCAAACCGTGTCGCAAAAATATTCTAGGCACTCGCGGGAAGTTCTTTCGGCCATATGCAAGTACTCGTCGTTCTCGTCTAGAGTGTTACCAGTTGCGAGCTGTTTAATAGCCGATGTCACCTTTTGCAACGGCGTAAAGCCCTTCCAACCTCGCGCATCGAGGGCCTCTTGAAACCACGAGTCGTTCGCTTCCACGTCACTCACAATTTTTAGAAACAAACGTTTTGACATACGGAACCTATGACAAAAAATATCATCGTTGTAATTCGGGTCTTCGTCAAAATAATCCGCCATGAATGTTTCATGCCCCACCTCACGTTGACGTTCAATATATCTCCTTCGGTTAGATGTGTCCGTGTCTTGAAGTTCGGCGTCTTCGATGAGATTTTGGAAAAAAAGAATGCTACTATCGGGTGGGAAAAATAACGGGAGTTCATCCGCCATTTTGTTTTGTAATGATTGGGTAAATGTTTGGTATTTTTTGGTTTGGTTGGGTATATATTTGAATGTATTTTGGTATGATTTATGTTAGGTATTTGTAGTTTAATTTTAAAAAGAAAATATATATATTTTTTTATTTTAAACGGCTATATAGCCATTGCAAACTCCCAACGGTCAAAATTTTGGCCCTTTGTCGATCGGTAACCAAACACCGAATACCAAGCTTCACCGCGTGGCAAAGATGGTTGGCGGTGGTGTTCCTGAGCGGCAACTCATTTTGCCGAACCACTTTGCCGCCCACATCGTATCCCCTAAGTGCCTTTAACCCATCATTAATCCATTATGCTCGTTAGGTTCTGGTTTGAGTTGTTATTTAGTTATAGGTGAGCCACTTAGCTTTTACACCTGTTTAGCAATCTTTTGTTTTCACTTTATTATATCACTAGTTCTCGTTAAATATTTAGTTTTTCTCGGAATTGAGAAAATGTTTATCCCATCCCATCCTCCTTAGACCTTACCATACAAGTGGATTTTATTTTTTTATAGTGAAATGAATAACAATACAGAGGAAAATGAGTGAATAGTGAAATGATATGGCAATTTTATTTTTTTGCAAGAATTTGATCTTGCATACTGAGATAATAAACACCAGTGGCGGAGGCAATGTACAAGGAGGGGTAGCCCCCGTCTTCGTAGTGTAAAAATACCTTTCAACTTCGTTTACATAGTGTAAATTTTTTATCTTTTTATATAAAGTATACCCTTAATCCCAAACTTTTTTTTAAGATACCCCTGAATTTTTGAGCTAGCTCCGTCACTGATAAACACTACCCGAAAATCACCATCTTTTACTTATAACTATAGTTACTTTTGAACTTCATTTCCTACTTAATTAGCTAAAAACAATCATTCTAAAATCTATACTATCTATAATAAGAGATTATTGGCTGATGTAAATCTGCCTATGTGTCAACCATTAAGGTATGCCACTTGTCTCCGCTGATGTCATAATTCTCTTTACAATATTTTATTATTATGAAAAATATATTGTATATAATAGAATTTTTTAAGGAGGGAATTTCAAAATCAATTTCCAAATTCAAATCATAACTTTAATCCTCCTCTCTCTCTCAAATATATTCTTGAATTCATTTTCAAAATTCAAACCGTCAATTCCACTCTCTCTCATTATCCATTTCTCTCTCAATTCTCTCTCTCTAAACCACCGGACTCCGCCGCTACTTCGCCGTCAACCCTAAAATAAGAGACCAACACCGCCGCGAACTGTGTTAGATTTGGTATACCAATTAATGTCAATATTTGTTCTCTGTTTTGATCATCAACATGCAATATTACACGCAGGCATTTTCAAGGCATGACCCATATTCATTGCATTTTCGATCATTAATGTCAATATTTGTTCTCTGTTTTGGTATAATGAAAATTCTAATAACTTCACTTTTCTCCTCCATCTAGGGTTTCTGCGTTCTCTATCTGCTAGAACTGGAAGATACTGTTCAAAGGGGACTCTATATATATAGTGGTTTCAACCACTGTTTTCTCTAAGGCTTTGTTTAGTGATTTTGCCAAATAATGTTATTTATCTTAATGTAACTTCAAAGGATTTCAGGTCCACTACATATTTGTTATTGCATTGGTATTGGTTTTTAATCAATTTTGTTCCCCTTTTTGTTCTCTAAAGGCACTCCAAATATTACTGATTGTGTGATGGCTGAACTCGAGAAGCTTGGACAGAATTATCGTGTTGCTTTGAGGCAAGTTAGTTCATTACTTTTTTCAATGAGTCATCAAACAAACAACGGGAATAACATACTAATTACTTTGTTGTCTTGGTCAAATAGAATTGCTAAGGATCCTATTTGAAAGGCTTCATTGCACTTACAAAGGAACTTGTGCTGTTGACTGCTTTGTTGAAAGTGTTACTCAGGTAATCTAATTGGAATTTCTTAGTAACTATTTATTTGGTTATGAAATCTGATAAATGTCTTCATTGACCAAATGTATGTCTTCATTGAATCAGCCCAACAATCCATTTGACCCATTTCCATTTTACCTATTTTGTTTCAGTTTTAACCATTTAAGATCAAACATGATCCAATGTTATTTATCTTAATGTAACTTCAAAGGATTTCAGGTCCACTAAAGTGGATGGCTGTTAAACCCCCCAAAAAAATGGATTTCAAGTCCACTAAAGTGGATGGCTGTTATTTATCTTATATTTGCTATTATAAACAACTCTAATAATGTGTTTAGGGTTAAAACAGTGGTTTCAACAACTCGCTTTTGGTTATGTACATCTGTGAATCTGTCTGTAATCACTATTGGGTTAAAACAGTGGTTGAAACCACTGTTGGGTTAAAAAGTGTTTTGTGAAGAAAACAGTGGTTGAAACCACTGTTGTGTTAAAACGGTGGCTTGAAACCACTGTTTGGTTAAAACAGTGGTTGATGGAGAAAACAGATAAATTATCCATTTTTGGTTTTTGTTGAGCCTATTCAGATAAATTATCCATTTTTGGTTTTTGTTGAGCCACGAGTCGATCTTTTTGCCAAGAGACGGTCAAACAAGGTATATCATGTATCATATATATGTCAAAAAAATACATAGGTTACATACAGTGGTTTATAACAGCATCATACATATTTGTTATTGCATTGGTATTGGTTTTTAATCAATTTTGTTCCCCCTTTTGTTCTCTAAAGGCACTCCAAATATTACTGATTGTGTGATGGCTGAACTCGAGAAGCTTGGACAGAATTATCGTGTTGCTTTGAGGCAATTTAGTTCATTACTTTTTTCAATGAGTCATCAAACAAACAACGGGAATAACATACTAATTACTTTGTTGTCTTGGTCAAATAGAATTGCTAAGGATGCTATTTGAAAGGCTTCATTGCACTCACAAAGGAACTTGTGCTGTTTGACTGCTTTGTTGAAAGTGTTACTCAGGTAATCTAATTGGAATTTCTTAGTAACTATTTATTTGGTTATGAAATCTGATAAATGTCTTCATTGACCAAATCTATGTCTTCATTGAATCAGCCCAACAATCCATTTGACCCATTCCCATTTTACCTATTTTGTTTCAGTTTTAACCGTTTAAGATCAAACATGATCCAAATAGTTGAAACCACAGTTGTGTGGAGAAAAAAGGGTTTACGAATCAAAGGCATAACTACTTTATGGTTTCAGTGCATAAGGTGCATATTAAAAAGTATTTTGTGGAGAAAACAGTGGTTGAAATCACTGTTGTGTTAAAACGGTGGATTGAAACCACTGTTTGGTTAAAACAGTGGTTTGTGGAGAAAACAGATGTTTGAAACCACTGTTTGGTTAAAACAGTGGTTTCTCAAATCATTTCACATTCATTTCGATCTCTTTGCAGTCGGATAGGTGGCTTTGGGAGGTATGAAAAACAGAATTGATAAATTTAGGGAAAATGTGATTGACAGATGATAACGCAATAGTGGAGGATCTAATTCTACAGCTTCGGTAAATTCAGGTGTGTTTTCAAATAATGCTTCCTAGATGTTTGAAGACCGACAAATGTCCAACGAAGCAGCACTGTGGACATTTGTCGTTCTTTGTTGGTTTTCAAACATCTATGAACCATTATTTGAGAACACCCTTGCATTTATTGGAGTTGTAGAATTAGATCCTCTACTGTTGGGTTATCATCTTTCAAAATCATTTTCCTTAAATTTATCGATTTTGTTTATCATGCAGGGATATAATCTGCTTTTTAGTATTTGATTTGGCCGATGACCCATGTTCAAGGATGCTTTATGTCTCAAACTATACGAAGATTGCCTCTTGGTTATCATAAGGTTAAATTTTAAATTAATATGGTCTCATTTGTTAATAAGCTTATAATACTAACACATACTTTTTTTTAACATTGTTTTATAGGTGTGTTATTATTCATGTTCAAGATAACCTGTTTCGTGTTCATGTGAGCAAGAAGAGAGGAAGACACAAAGGATGGGTCAAAACGGTTCAGATGATACAGGTTCACGTAATAAGAAGAAACTCTCTGTTGCGGAAGTGGTTATCTTGAACATGAGTAATAACACACCTGTCTTCTATCTCCATTCCAAGTAAGGTTCTTTGAATCATTTTGGCTCTTTTCTTAAGTCTTTGAGGGAGTTTACACCCTTTCATTATGTAAGGCTATTCAGTATGTATGTATTTGACACATGAAACGTTGATTGCAGGCATTGCGGTTTTTGACAACAACTTGCGATAACAAATCTGAGGCGTTTGGTATATTGTGTTTTGATCAAGTGAATGAGACTCTGTTGAGAATGTGAAGGTTTCTTAAAATAATCTCCCTTTTACCCTTTGATCTTCTGATCATTTATGAGTTGATCATTTTCTTATATTGTGTTTTGATCAAGTGAATGAGGCTCTGTTTGCTTTAGTTTTTTTAGATGATGAGAAGAAGGGGAAGACATGGTTCAGAAGACCTTGTGAAAGCAAGATCAATGCATAGTCATTTTTTATAATGAATTTTCAACTAAACTGTCTTTAACATACTGTTTTATAAAGATATGTAACTAAACGCAAACAATTTAAATGATATAAGTATCAAGAAACTTTAACTTCAACTCCATGGAGCACTGCACTTCTCGATGTATGTCATTGATCTTTCTCATGAAGTCCAGGTCTCTGTCTCCACACTCTATATTACTCGCAATACACAGGTCACGAACGGAAGTAGTCGGCATCGCCCTCAGGTCTCTCGAAACTTGGTCTCTTGTCAGGAGACCAAGTTGCAGTCCGTTAAAACATCTCTTCAACTCTTGAAGAGTACTCCTATCAGCAAAAACTTGGTCTTCGACGTTGCTTGAAATCCTCAGATTATGCAGAAGTATGTGACTCCATTTTAATGTATTTATAACAACTAAGGCAAAGTAATAAGAGTTGCTATTCTATTTCACTGAAATGAATCTGGGTTGATGAAACAATATTTGAATTTGCAATGATATTATATAGGATATGTAACAGCCCAAAGGTCAGGTTTAAATGCAACCATTAAATACAAATTTATATTTAAAAACCGCAATGCATTTAATGATTTAATAATGAAAAACGTGTATATGGCCAACATGTCTCTTCATTTACCTTATCAAACATTTTAATGTAAAACCTTTGAAAAAATTAATTTTAATGGCAAACCAAGTAAAATTAAATATCTAGAAAACAAAAGAACAAAATTTACACTTTCACAAAAAAATGATCTTTATTAGCAGACGTCTCTTCGTTTACCCTATCAAATATTTCAAACACTATAAAGGATCATGATTGCTCTACTTGAAAACATCAAGACTTCATTTTTAAAAAAACCCTTCATCCTAAAACAAAACGTCCAAAACCACTCACAGTCTTTCTAAATGGCAAGCAAAACCTTCTACCACTGGTCGGATACTACCGATCTTAAAATTGAATATTCAAGATGGTCATTCCATTAACAGAGAAAAGCTGAAGAAGTCAACAAAAAGTTGCGTTGGTAAGTGATAAATATTATAAGCAGACGTGGAGTAGCATTGCACTGTTGGATGAAGTTGTCTCTTCTCCTCCATCAGAGTTTAAAGAAAAAGCAGAAGAGTTTATGACACATCTGCTGAAACAGGATCAGAAGACCTGTGATATGCTAGCAGATCTGCAAATTAAAACAAAAAATGAAATTGCATGGAAGAAGGCGAGAGAAATAGATATCCTAGGAAGTGTTAATTGTAATGTTTAGTTTTTAATATTTTCCAAACTCATAATTTTGTAATACTATTTAATATCGAATGAAGAAGTGTTTATTGCTAGCAGAATTTTGTAAAAGTTGGATTTTGTATAGACTTCTGTGTAGTTTTTTTGTTTTTTTTTTGTTCTATTAGGGGTGTATTTGCTCTTATGTTATGGCTAATTTAGCAGTTTTACATTAATTATGCAAAAGAACAATTGCATCAGCATTTCAATATTTATGTTTTCAAATTAGAAGAAGAGGTACCACCATCTTATTTTTCAATATCATAATATTATTATTAACCATTGAAATAGACTTTCCCCTTGAAAGTCGTTATTTGTTTGGGCCAAATAAGACTGGTTCACATCAGTAGATTGATCATAAGCAGCTGTTTTAGTTACACCTTCCCCTTGAAAGTGGTTATAACATCTGATGACCCTCATCCACTGTTTGTATACTACAACTGCTGTCCATTAAGTACTGCTTGTGTACAACAATTGCACCAGACAAAGTGCTGCTATTTAATCTACTGCCCTAAGATAAGTGCTGCTAAAGACCAAAGCCCTGCTTGGAATGAAGCAGTGGAATGTAAAAACTGCTGACATATAAAGATTGACAATTTGTGTCTAAAATGTATTTTGTTAAGGATGGCATTCTTGCAGATATTTCATAAATCACCATCAACAGATTTTGCTTGGAAGTGCTGCTATTTAATCTACTGCCCTAAGATAAGTGCTGCTAAAGACCAAAGCCCTGCTTGGAATGAAGCAATTCTACAATTCTAAAGTGAGACCAAAGCCCTAAGATAAGTGCTGCTAAACTTGAATATAAAGATGAAGGTGACAAAGCTATTTCTGAAAGAATGCAATTCTACAATTCTAAAGTGAGACAAATGGAAGATTATGCAAGAGACATGAGCAAAGAAATGTCTAATCTACCACCTGGAGCTGACCTACAAAAAGAAATTAGAAAGGATTACCTTGCATTCATCATGAAAGAAAAATTCTATCCAGCCAAAGAAGAACAACTCAGTGAATGGCCACTCATTGCCTTAAAGCATGAGGTGAACATAATTGAGAGGATAAAGAATGATCCAGGTATGAAAAGGTCAGCACCAAACTGGAGTAAATATAAAAAGGCCATTGATGAGCTTACATTGGATTATAAACAAAAGAAGCAAGAATTGGTTGATGCAAAGGTAGGAATTGCCAAAGGCATAGCAAAATGGACAAAGCAGTATATAGATGAGGCTTATGAAAGGCCAAAAAGAAGGAGAATGACAGATCCTAACTTACCAAAGAAGCCTGAAAACAAAAGTATTCATAAGCCAAAGAAGCAGGCTCATACTTCTGAACCACTGTTCACCTCAGCAGATTCCTCTGTCATTGTGTTAAACCAAAAGAAGAGGAAACAGCTGACTGATGCAGAAGAAAAAGAACAAGAAGCTGTGTACTTTAAAGAAGCCATCAAGAATATGGCATTAGATGAAGATAACATCTGATGGCCTCATCCACTGTTTGTATACTACAACTGCTGTCCATTAAGTACTGCTTGTGTACAACAACTGCTGAAGACAAAATGCTGCTATTTAATCTACTGCCCCAAGTCAAGTGCTGCTAAAGACCAAAGCCCTGTTTGGAATGAAGCAGTGGAATGAAGAAACAATTGTTTACTTTGTCTATTGTAATTAGGGATGAGATCGGTACGATACCGGTACCGTACCGGTACCGATACCGTAAATACCGTTACCGAAATTGAGGAAATGTGGATACCGATTACCGTACCGTATTTATAGATTCGGTACCGGTACGGTACCGGTATTTCGGTACTTTACCATATTGATACCGCTTTGGTGTCATCCATTGTTTTACCTAAAAAAAGTTCATGTGCAACCCATCCATCCATTATTAATTGAACTAGAGTAATATATAGAGGAACGTAAACAAAGGGTAAACATATTAAGTAGTCAAAAATATCAAAAGGTAAATATCCATGGGTTCGACTTTTAACATCCAAATTCCAACATGTCTAAAAAATCATAATAATTGATTAAAAATAACCAAACAAAAGAAATTTGATATTGGTTTTTGTAAAACAATGTTCAAGAAAATATAACTTAATAGTGGGATCTAAGATAATAGCAAAATACATAAAGTCATTATTAAATTCGGTATTAATACCGGTATTTACCGAAAAATACCGGTACCGATACCGTTTTTTACCGATACCGAATTTCAAAAAATCTATTACCGATACCGGTACCGTTTATGATCGGTACGGCATCGGTACGACCGGTATGGTACCGGTACGGTACCGGTATTTTGGTAAAAAATCTCATCCCTAATTGTAATAGTATCAGTTGTTTTCATTTGCGCTGCATTTAATGTCAATTCATATCTATTGATTTGCTCAATTTATACAAACAAACATAATCATGAGGGCCTCCGATCCTTACATCTTTACCTGTGTGTTTGTTATGCTTCTCTTGTATTGAACTGGTATATTGGCAACAAATAATGTTTCTTTCGTTAGTTATGCTTTTCTTATTTCTATAGTTAATCAGTCGACAAGTTTAATGTATACTTAACTAAAAAAGCAATTTGCGTCCCTGTCGTTTGTTTGAAACATCAACCTGAGCCCTTAAATTCATTTTTTCGTTTTTTGAGCCCCTGAGCTTATGAATTCATAACAATTTGAGTCCCTCCGTCAATGTGCCATATGTTTGACTGTTTCAACCGGTGGTATGAGTGAAATATCAACTTGAGCCCCTAAATTCTTTTCTTGCTTTTTTGTTAAGAAATCATTGATTTAATAATTTAAATTAATTCTTTTTAAAAAAATCCAATCTAATAATTAACTCTTTTTAAATAAATGCAATCTAATAATTAAAGGTATATTATATATAACAAATTATTAAAGCCTAAATTGTATATTAAATGTAAACTTTTAATACATACAATACAGAGACAAAACGTCATACCAACTTCGTAGACTTGACGGAACTTACAGACTCGATAACAAAAGATCGTAACATACAATACGGAGACAAAACGTCATACTACCACAACCAATTGTGGATCTTTACTGACAGGTACACTTCGGAATGTAGCAGATATGAATGAATATAACCCCAGTGTAGCTCTTCGATTTTCCTTGAAATTCCAGAGCTCGCTAATTACATATCTGCCACTGGGGTTGTATTCATTCATATGCAATTGATCGTTTTGATCAATCAGTTCCTTATGTGCACCACACCATCTTCTAGGAGGTTGTCAAGTCTTCTCGCCTTCGTAGTTGGTGTTTTGCGTATCTTTACATCCGCATCCATTCTGTACAATATTTTCACAAAAGACATCACAAACAAACCTGAACAAAGCAAAACAAATCAACCCTCTGTTTTTCCAAACCAAAATAAACAAAACAAACAAACATAACAAAGCAGAACAAAAACAAAACAAACAAACAGAACAAAAACATCACAAACAAACCTGAAAAACTGAAACCAAAATACTCCAAATCAACCCATTCACAAAAAAACTGATTATCATCATCATCATTATGCGGCATTCAGATTATCATTATCAAAAACTGAAACCAAAATACCCAAATCAACCATCTGTTTTTTCACAAAGAAGTGATTATCAACATCATCATGCGGCATTCAGATATCATTATGAAAAACTGAAACCAAAGTACCCAAATCCACCTTCTGTTTTTTCACAAAAAACTGATTATCATCATCATCAACTCTTTTTTTTTTCACAAAAACATTTACAAAAAACTGTTTATCATCATCATCATGCGGCATTCAGATTACCATTATAAAAAACTGTAACCAAAATACCCAAATCAACCCTCTGTTTTTTCACAAAAACATTCACAAGAAACTGATTATCATCATCATCATGCGGCATTCAGATTATCATTATCAAAAACTGAATCCAAAATACCCAAATCAACCCTCTCTCTTTTTCACAAAAACATTCACAAATAACTGATTATCATCATCATCATCATCAACCGGCATTCAGATTATCATTATCAAAAACTTAAACCAAAATACCAAAATCAACGCTCTGTTTTTTCACAAAAACATCACAAATATAAAAAACATATATAGATAAGATGATGATACAAACCTCTGTTTTGAAGATGAAGATGTATGAAGATGATGAAGACGGATGAAGGTGATGAAGATGGATGAAGATGATGATGATCGGTATTGAGAGTTGAGAGAGAGAGATTTGGAGATTTTTTGAGAAGTGTGATGATGATGATGATCGGTGCATTTAATATATATTTGAGATTATGTGGATATTAAGTGATAAGGGTATTAAGGACATTTCATAGATGTCTTTAACAAATCTAATCCATATTTGATAGAAGGGGTTTAACGGGCCTACAAAATCTAATCCATCAGTAAGCTTAATTGGATCAAATATAAGGGGCTTTATTGAACTGTTCAATAACATTTGGTTATTTGAATTAGGTCAGGCTTTAATTATTAGACAATATAAAATTATGTCATGCTTTCATTTTTGACAAGAAATTTTGAGTTAGTTAGCTAATTTCTATATCAAACATGAACTAAATAGAAAAATTTAAATGATGTATTATAATCTATTTCGATGGTTATTAAAACTACCCATGTGGTCACACATACTGTCTTCAACATTACTTTATAAAGATATAGAACTAAAGACCAAAATTTAAATGATATATTATAATCTGTTTTTTAGTATTTGTTTTCGATCATTACTAAACCTACCCGTGTGGTTACACGGGTCATACACCTAGTAAAAAGTTATAATTCAAATGTTGTAAATGCTCGGTCTCTCTAACACATGTTTAAAGTTCAAATTCTGAATTCAACTTTCATTATATTCTGTTTTTAACTTTGAATAGTTGAATGCTATTTGTCTAGCAATGTCTTTAGATCACCTGTATTTCTCTTGGGAAATGCAGGTTTAACTCCCACTTGGTGCAGGTGAATACTGGTGAGCAATGATAGGAGACCCAGGGAAACCTAGGTTTGATCCTTGAGCCAAACGAGTTTTACCGGTAATTTAACCGTCGTGCCTACGGATGGGTGGGTTACCAGGTTTTCCTCGGAATTGGTGGTGGATTCGGGTTACACTCGGAGTACTCCGTTTGATCCAGTAGATACCTAAAAAATGCCCGAGATTGATTATGCTGACTGTTTAAAAAAATTGTCCTGCAATGTCTAGCAAACCGTATTTACCTTATCCCACTAGGGATGAGCTCGGTACCGTCCTGTACCGAAAGAACCAATACCGAAAATCCTCAAAAGTGGGTACCGATACCGGTACCGAATATACCCGGTTCGGTATCGGTACCGATACAGTACCTGTATTTGAGGGTAAAAACCGATACCAAAAATACTAAAAGTCAGTACCAAAAAAGTTCCCGGTTCGATAAATTCAATACCAATACCAGAAACAATTTACTCATCCCTATATCCCACTTATCAACAAAGCACTAACAACTTCGCATACCTTCTCCAATTACAGGTCCTCACAATTAATAAAAAGAACTTCAAAACAAGTAAGTGATACCTAAAGGACTAATATTATAACAATAGCAAAACTGGAAGGGAGTTATTCATAACTTGCCTCGAGAAACCCCCCATCCACCCCTCTCTTGATCCCAAAGATGTCTCACACACACAACACAAACACCAAAACAACACTTTACAAGCAACGTACAACCTTACACCACCAACGTACAACCACACACACCCCTCCGCTTTGGATTAAACAATTCCCGCACTGGAATAAGCAATTACACTAAATTAGTTCTCTCTTCTCTACACCAGACCAGCATACACTTTTTAACTCGTAACATACAACTTATTTAAGCTACATGATTCTGGATTCAGCAATTTATGCTCTGGAAAAAAGAATTACCACAATTTTGGCTGTATTGTAGACTGTCTATATGCTATACACAAATCGTGAATTTTGACCCTATTTTACTTTATATTTCTCTTCAAAATTGAACCTAAAATTGTTACGAGCTTCATGATCTCATTATTCAGAAGAATTCGAATCGATTTCCGTTAAATTAGGGTTTCATGATGATATATAGTGAAGATATTGTTGTTAATCGTCAACAACTAGCAGCAAATTGAACTCATTCTCTTCGATTTTGTTCCGAAATTGTTATGAGCTTCGTGATCTCGTTGCTCTAATCGATTTTTGTTAAGTTAGGGTTTGATAGTTATGTGTAGTGAAGATATTGTTGTTAATCGTCGACAACACGCAGCAGAATGAAGTATATTCTCTTTGATTTTGTTTCGAAATTGTTATGAGCTTCGTGATCTCGTTGTCCGAATTGGTTTCTGTTAAGTTAGGGTTTAATGATGCGGTGGAGTTGTTGTTCATCTTCAACAACAAGCTGTAGGATGAAGTGTGTGTTTGTGTGTTGAAGGATTGAGGATTTGCGTTGTGGAAATGTCTCCGGTTAAGTTTCTGTTCACGTTTCTGTTCATATCGATCGTGCTATGGCTCCTGTTTATGTAAGTGATCCATCAATTTCTCGCTTTGTTTGATTTCATCAGGTTTTTTGATGTTTAGAGGTTGAATTTTCGAGTTGTTGAGAGTGATATGATCTGAAACTTTGTTTGATTGTGTTAATCGTGTTAGTGCTAGATTTTTGCTGTAATGCTGTGTGAGTGTGATAAGTATAAGTGCAAGTGTATCATTATTGTGTGATTTTGTTGCATACTTGCATATTGTGAGGTTTAATTGTTAAAGTAACTAGGGGTATTCGGTGTACGCGCGTTGCGCGACATTAGATGTTGGTCTCACTTGGTTAGGGTGTAGAGAATTCATTATGTTAATAATTGAGACAGACACAATACCAGGCTGGTGCCGGTTTTTACCTTCATGTACCGAGACCGAACAGGACCGTACCGGTATTTTGATAAAAAATGGATAAATGGGGAAAGAAAACTTGTCACGTGGCAAGCTTTGAATGGAGAAGGTACTATTCATTAAATGAAAAAAAGGGTTTGCCATATGGCAAGATTTGAGTGGTGAGGGTACCATTTACACAAAAAAAGAAAAAAAAAGAGGCTTGACACGTGGCAAGCTTTGAGTGGTAAGGGTACTATTCATGTACTATTCACAAGCTTTCGGGTTTGCCATATGGCAAGATTTGAGTGGTGAGGGTACCATTTACACAAAAAAAGAAAAAAAAAGAGGCTTGACACGTGACAAGCTTTGAGTGGTAAGGGTACTATTCATACTATTCACAAGCTTTCCTTTTTAATATATAGGATAATGGCGTGATTTTGAAGTTATTAATAGATGCTAGAGGTGTTTGGATGTGTGTATTGATTAATTAAACAGTGAAAGTTACAACAATCAGGAGCTGATTATTTGGCAATTGGCATTATAATACTGTTTTTCGGATAATCAAGAAAGGTGTAGTTGGAAGAAAATTGATTATTGAAATAAATGTAGAATTACGTATCGCTAGCAATAAGCAACTGATTAGAAGA
This sequence comes from Helianthus tuberosus, assembly GCA_030545235.1. Taxonomy (NCBI): domain Eukaryota; kingdom Viridiplantae; phylum Streptophyta; class Magnoliopsida; order Asterales; family Asteraceae; genus Helianthus; species Helianthus tuberosus. Next base: position 67,977,620 of record CM060360.1, read on the forward strand.
TTTTCTAGTTATGATTTTGATTTAGCAGTAATCGCTTTGAAAATCCATATTCAACACCACCGTAATCGCCTACATTTTGTAGCCAGTTTTTTATGAGGACGATCGCAGGGAGTTTTTTGTTTGACCGTAGAAGGAACATAGAGTAGGTTGGTAGCTACATTTTATGAGTTGAAATCATCTACACAACTTAGAAATTTTGAGCCCAATCAAAAAGTTTATTTCGTTGGTAGTTTTGATATTCATTGTCTTTCTATTGAGTGTAAAGGTAAGATATGGTCCAAATATAGCGTAGAAAAATGGTTATTTGTTCATATGCTATGCAGTTAACATCGGTGATATATCGGTTATATTGGTCATATTGGTCATATCGTTCCCCTAGTAAAATATCGGTGTCAAATATTGGTACGATTTTATTGGCGATATTGACCGATATTTGACCGATATAGCACCAATATTTCACTGATATATCACTGAATTATTGGTGTTAAATTGCTATATATATAAATTCTGCATTATATTAAAATTACCGATATCCCACAGATATCTCACCGAGATAACCTATATCTCAAATATCGGTCCTTGACTGATATCCGACATTTTACCGCATTAACTTCATAGTAATCATATGAAAAAGTTAAGATATGTATACCTTACTTATCGGCCTTTTAATGTTGCAAAAGGCATTAGATTTTTCAGATTTATGTTGCATATCAAATTGTTTTGCATCATGCATATCATCGATCCTATTTGTATTTTAGTTGCACTCGAATTTCTCAAGAATACTAAGTTGTGTAATTCAATTGTTCTTTGATGAAGGAATGCCCTATTCCTTGATCTCGAAGTCTTATGTCTGATTATACTTTTATAACAGCCTACACTTTACTGCATCAACATTAATAGAAGTTCTAGCTAACTTAACTGAACATCTTATTTCAGATTTGCTTCCAAGTTAGTTGCTTGGATTTTGAGCCGGATCATGAAAGCATCGGTGGCATTTAAAGTTGGTGGATGGAAATGCTTGAGGGATGTTACAATCAAGTTCGAAAAGGTTATTAATCATACAAAAGATGATTTCTTATACGTGCCTCACAGTAGCTTATTGTTATGTTTTGTTTTTTTTTCTTGTTAATGTTGTTTAGAAGAGATCAAGTTCATACATGATGATATTTTCATTAATTTACATCTATGTTCTTTTAAATATCCTTCCTGACGTCATTCCTTGATGTTAATGTTGGTAATTTGCAGGGTGCGGTTGAATCTGTTTCAGTTGGTGAAATTAGATTTAGTCTAAGACAATCTTTGGTTAAACTAGGGGTTGGTTTTATGTCTAGAGATCCAAAACTGCAATTGTTGATAAGTGACATAGAAATTGTTACAAGGGCTTCAAACCAAGGGTCAAAGAAAACTGGGTCACAGAAATCTCGTAAGTCCCGCAGTAGCCCAGGCAGAGGAAAGTGGATGGTTGTGGCTAATGTGGCAAGATTCTTATCAATTTCTGTGACGGATTTAGCTGTAAAGGTAAGTTCTCAATGAAATTGTTTATGTTTATGACTATTTCCGTTATTGCTTCATTGTATGTTTATGATGAGATATGATTGAAATTACGTGTAAGGAAATATTAAATAGTTAGTAATGAAGATTTAGGAAACATTATGTTTTATTAATACTGTTTTTTCCTAGGCGCTCGGGCGAAGCGATGCGTACCTATAGCGCCTGGTGGCAGCCTAGGCGCAAATTTTTTTTTTTTTTGAAAAAAACGCTGCTGAGGCGCAATTGCGCAAAAACAAAGAACGAAACGAGTGCGTGCAAAAACCGCCTCACGCGGGCCTGGGTTTTCGAAGCTGCATTCGTGCGGGCACGCACGAGTTCAACCAAATTCCAGCTCAGAAACTCATTTTTGCACCCCCCTGCGCGCGGGTAGGACTTGTGGTAAAACATGTCATAAAGCTACAATGGAGTAGTAAAGGCTTTTCCATATAAACAACCACTCACTTTGTTCCCACACCAATGTGGGACAAAGTATTTACCACCTTTTGAGACTTTTATTCACACACCCAAAACTTACAACATATAAGTCCTAAACTTTTGCTACTAACTATTAGCTACATGATCTTAAATGGCATATATAATAGTTTTTTTTTTAATTTTACATGTGGAATCTTATTTATTTTCAAAGCATAACATATTTTTTATATATTTTTTTTTTCTATGTGCGCTTTTCTTAAAAAAGCCCACGCTTTTTTTGCGCCTTGCGCCTAGGCTCCGGGTGAGGCCGATGCGCCTCGCCTGCGCCTTGCGTCTTTGACAACATAGGTTTTTTCCTAATTAACTATTTTAAATTAAGAAATAGAATACGAAAGGGTGAGAAATAAGAAAAGCGGGAAAAAGAATCACGGGTTCACAGAATTGTGACATGTCACATGTGGCACTACCAACTACTTTTTTATTAGGTATTAGATAATATATCTGTTTCTCTCAAACGCAAATTGTATGTGGATGTGATGATGTTTGCAAAATATCTGTTTCTCAGATTTCTTGCGATGTAATAAAATTAGGAAAAATATGCATGATAATCATAATCATTAGTTGGTTGCAAGATTAGGGTTCAACACCGAAGATTCTAGAAAAACCTAAAATGATACTCTTGTGATTATGAAAGAAAAACCTAAAATACTACAAGTTTATTCTAGAAGGGCAAAAGGTATTTTTCGGAAATTAGCTAAAAGTTGTTAGTGAGCGGTGGTATAAGTAGTAGTGGAATAATTCACATAGGGATAGGTGAGAGTTTGTTATTGTTTAGTGGCTCCTGCATTTGTGCATGGATAGAGGGTAAATCCCTGGAAATCGTTTTGAGTCTTGGTATTGTCGCTTTTACTGTTCTATTGCTTACGGGTGCCTGTTGCCATCATGACTTCTGGATTATCATCAGTCATTCACTCATGTTTTTTATAATTTTTTTTTTTCTGAATAGCATTAAAGATGTTTGTAAAAGTGCATGATATTTAATTATAACCTTAAAAGTCTTTTGCATTAATAGGTTTCATTTTATTAACTGCTTTTGAATTTATTTAATTTTGGGCAGACACCAGAAGTTACTGTAGAAGTTAAAGATTTGGGAGTTGAGATATCAAAAGACGGTCGGACCAAGCCTTCTATCCTTGTGAAGTTGCAGCTTTTGCCTGTTGTTGTTCATGTGGCTGAACCACGTATCAGTTTTGATCAATCATCTAGCTTTAGCAATGGTGAAAGCTTTACTGCTGGACAGACATGCTTTGCAAGTATTGAAAAAGCGTCAGCTCCTTTTGTTTGTGAAGAATTTCATCTCTCGAGTGAGTTTGGTCATGATAGGTTGGTTTTCTCTGTTTTTTTATTATATTATTTTCACATAAACCTATGTTCCATGGAGATTGATGCTATGAAGTTATATCACCCATATCGGTGGTATATCGGTCCCAAGGTAAAATATCGGTACTGATATTATCGGCGATATTGACCGATATTTGACCCATATATCTCCGATTATACCGATATTAGTGTTTTAAGTTTTAATTGTTAATTGTTAGGGTTTTAAGTCTTAATTAGTTTCTACTTGCTACAATTGTTAGTGTTTTGCAAGTTGCAAAAGGTTAATTTGTTAATGGTAGGAGAGTATGCCGAATTGGTAGTGTTAAATTGCTATAAATATAAATTCTGTTTGATATTAAAATTACTGATATCCCACCATAATAACCTATATCTCAAATAGCATTAACTGCATAGGATTGAGGAATAATGGGTTCTTGCTTCTTATTGATGAAATTCTAGTAGTCACTTGTTTTTCTGCTCTAGGGTTGTTTTATTGAGTAACTTTGTCACAACTTTACAACTTTACGCTTTTTTCGTCTCCCCTCTTTTTCCTGGAGTAAAGATTAAAGCTTTTCTATTTTAAAACTTTTGCTGCAGAGAAGCAGGTATTGTAGTGAAAAACGTAGACATTACAATTGGAGAAGTAGCTTTGAACTTAAATGAGGAGCTAATTTCTGGAAAGAAGTCGTCTGACACACAAGTTGACGAACGTTTTCAATCAAATGCTGAATACAACATTAAAAAGCAACGGAATGAAAAATCGGCCCTTTTGGCTGTTACCAAGTATACTTCAATCATTCCTGAAAAGGTTAGAAAGTGCTGTATATTTTAAGTCAAGATCAAAGCTTATATTAACTGGCAAAGTCTCCATCTCTATAATAGGTTTGCGTCACTCTACCTAAGTTGAATGTGAAGTTTGTGCATAAAGAGCACTCTATTGTTATGGAGAATAGCATAATGGGCATCCAGTTAAAGAGTGTGAAGTCTCGATTTGTTGAAGATATTGGGGAAAGCACACGTCTTGATCTTCAGTTAGATTTCAGTGAGATTCATGTATGGGTGTAATCAGTAACGTTTTTTTTATGTTTGCCTTAACATTTTTAAATACTGTTCAAAGTTTCATTCTAATGACAGTCTTTGTTATAATATAGCTTCTTAAAGAAGCCGAAAATTCTATGGTCGATATATTGAAGCTTGCTGTTATTTCCTCAGTATACATTCCATTACAGGTATATCTATATGATTTTCACACATTGTTCGTAGAGCCAGTTTCTTACCTTCCATATTTTTATTTTTTCAGCCTACATCACCTATAAGATCTGAATTTGATGTAAAGCTTGGTGGAACCCAATGCAACTTATATATGGAAAGATTGAAGCCACTGATGAAGTTGAGCTCATCTAAGAAGAAAAAGGTGGTGCTTCGAGATGAAAATGTGAACCCGGTGACCGTCCAGTCAAGTGGTTCTAAAACCATTATGTGGACATGCACAGTTTCAGCTCCAGAGATGACCATCGTGCTTTTTGATATAAGTGGATTGCCAATTTATCATGTAAGTGATTTATCCTGTCATAGTCCTATTCTTTTTTAATCTCATTGTCGTAAAGTTCTCTTCAAAGGTTGCATGAAGTACAAACTTTTTGCAAAGGAAAAGCTGATTGTTACAAGTTTAGTTATGTCTAATGAGTGTTCTACTAAGTAATATATGGTGTGGTTCGAAATCCTCTGGTTAGGTATTAGAGTTTATTAAACATGAATAGAATAATCTAATTTTGTCCAAATGAAATGATTTAGCAGGTTTTATGAATTAAAGATACACTTTGTGTGACTTTCAATCAGTTTGACTGGTTATCTTCAAGGCTTTTTTTTTTAATTTTATTTATTTTGCCCGTTTGATTCGTCATGAGATAAAAGATAACCCGAGACCCCTTCCTATGTAACTGGACTGAAATTGCCACCTCTACTAATTTGTTTATGTACCTTTGATGAACATGTTGCATAATATCATTTTAGTAAAGCTCATGTTTTATTTTGGCATTCTTTACTTTCATTGATTTTCAGGGTTGCTCACAGTCCTCACATGTCTTTGCCAACAACATATCTAGTTCAGGCACTGCAGTTCACTTGGAGCTTGGAGAACTGAATTTGCACATGGCAGATGAATATCAGGAATCATTAAGAGAAACCCTCTTCGGCGTGGAAACAAATACCGGCTCGTTACTGCACATAGCAAAAATCAGCCTGGATTGGGGCAAAAAGGAGAAGGACCCACCTCAAGACGATAGTTCAAAGTTGATATTGGTTTTATCGGTTGACATAACTTCCATGAGTTTGAACTTAACTTTCAAACGTGTTCAGTCCTTGCTAGTAACTGCTTTCTTGTTTAAAACACTACTAAAAGCTTCATCCCCATCTGTTAAAACATCACGCGTAGGGCGTTCAACAAAATCATCCGGCAAAGGGATTCGGTTGATTAAATTTAATCTGGAACGTTGCTCGGTTAATCTCTGCAGTGACTTAGGCCTGGAAAATGAAGTTATCAATGAACCGAAATCTGTGAATTATGGATCACAAGGTGGGCGTGTTCTTATTAGTGTCTTACCTGATGGGACCCCACGGACTTCAACAATAGCATCAACGGTTTCGAGCGAGCACAAAACTGTAAAGTGCAATGTAGGCGTAGATATTTATCATTTTAGTTTGTGCTTGAATAAGGAAAAACAGTCCACTCAGCTGGAGCTTGAAAGAGCTCGATCCATGTATCAAGAATATTTAGAAGACCACGACTCTGGCACAAAAGTAACATTATTTGACTTACAGAATGCAAAGTTTGTAAGGAGAGCTGGAGGTCTTAAAGAAATAGCTGTTTGCTCCCTTTTTAGTGCCACTGATATTACTGCCAGGTGGGAACCAGATGTCCACTTAGCGTTAATTGACCTAGGGTTACGACTAAAGCTACTGATCGAAAATCAGAAGGAGATCTATTCTAGTAAAGATAATATAGTTCCAAAAGAGGAATCTATGGGGCTATTACAATCAGAAAAGAATAAAAGAAAAAAGGAATCTCTTTTTGCTATTGATATTGAGATGCTTAGTGTAACTGCTGAAGCTGGAGATGGTGTTGAAGCCATGATTCAAGTTCAGTCAATTTTTTCTGAAAACGCACGTATAGGTGTACTTCTTGAAGGACTAATGCTCAGTTTCAACTCATCAAGAGTGTTTAAAAGTGGCAGGATGCAGATTTCGCGCATACCGGGTGCTAAATCTGAGACAGATGCCAAGTGGGATTGGGTGATTCAAGCATTTGATATACATATTTGCATGCCTTACAGGCTACAGCTGCGTGCTCTGGATGATTCTGTTGAGGAAATGTTGCGAGCGTTAAAGCTCATTACTGCTGCAAAAAAGAAATTAATATTTCCGGTCAAAGAGGTCAAAGAATCTGGTGCAAAGCCTAAAAAGTCGAGTTCTTCAAAAATTGGTTGTGTAAAATTCTTTATTCGTAAGCTGACTGCTGACATTGAAGAAGAGCCGATACAAGGTTGGCTTGATGAACATTATCAACTTTTGAAAAATGAAGCACGTGAACTGGCTGTTCGGTTGACTTTGCTCGAGTCACTTACCGCAAAAGGAAAGCAATCTTCTGCAGTTGCTGATGAAGATGACTCTGTTCACAAAGGCACATATCAAGTTGGTGGAGAAGAGATTGATTTGCAGGACGCATCATCTGTTGAAAAGCTTAAAGAAGAAATCTATAAACAATCGTTTCGTTCTTATTATCGGGCATGCCAAAAGCTTGTAACTACAGAAGGATCTGGTGCGTTTCAGGATGGATTTCAGTCTGGTTTTAAGCTCAGCACCTCAAGAACGTCTCTTTTCTCTATTACTGCAACAGAGCTTGATTTAAGTTTGTCAGCAATCGAAGGTGGTGAAGCTGGAATGATAGATTTTGTACAGAAGCTTGATCCAGTTGCTCTTGAATATAAAATTCCGTTTTCCCGCCTTTATGGATGTAACCTTAATTTGCAGACAGGCTCTCTTGTTATTCAGCTTAGAGACTATACTTATCCACTTCTTGCTGGTACTTCTGGTAAATGTGAGGGCCGGGTTGTTCTTGCTCAACAGGTCAGATTAGAGTTATCTTTTCTTTTTCTCGTCATATTCATTTTGTTTTCTTTTCTGTTTTTAGTCAAGGTTGAAACTTTGTCATTTTATACTACAATAATAATCTAATACATTGATCAAATCAAACGATGATAATGTATGCAATAAAAACTAAAAAGTAGACTTTAGATGACTTTTTAACCCGTTTGACCGAACCCCCTTTAGCCACTTTTTTTTTCCTTATTTTTTTTTGTTTTTGTTGAGGACAGAAGTAAAGAATGAATAAAAGAAAATGATTCTGAGTTTTCATTGTAGGCAACACCTTTTCAACCCCAAGTTCTGCATGATGTCTATATTGGAAGATGGAGGAAGGTGCAAATGTATCGTTCAGCTAGTGGCACAACTCCACCAATGAAAACATATTTGGACGTACCGTTAATCTTCGAAAAAGGCGAGGTATCTTACGGGGTTGGTTTTGAACCAGCTTTTGCTGATTTAAGCTATGCATTCACAGTAGCTTTACGTCGGGCTAACTTAAGTGTCAGAAACCCAAATGCTTCCAATATTACACCCCCGAAAAAAGAAAAAAGCTTGCCGTGGTGGGATGAGATGAGAAATTATATCCATGGAAAAGCCACACTGTGTTTTTCCGAAAGCACATTTCATCTTCTTGCTACAACTGATCCATATGAAAAAAATGATCAACTTCAAATTTCTTCGGGGTATATGGAACTCAGACACTCGGATGGGCGTGTAGATGTTTCAGCAAAGGACTTCAAGATGTTTACAAGCAGTTTGGAGAATTTGCTTCGGAATTCAACGATTAAACCGCCATCTGGTACGCGTGGCGCATTTTTCGTGGCCCCCAGCTTTACTCTTGAGGTTACAATGGACTGGGAATGTGAGTCGGGCAATCCACTCAACCACTATTTATTTGCACTTCCTTCGGAACGTGTCGCTCGTGATAAGATATACGATCCTTTCAGATCTACTTCACTATCGCTGAGGTGGAATTTCTCTCTCAGACCCATCATGTCTCTTTCACAGTCCTCCAGTAATGGCTATGCTGCATTTGATGCAGCTTTGCATGATTCAGCTAAATTGAAAAACGATTCGGTTAATTCACCAACTTTAAACGTTGGTCCTCATGATTTTGCTTGGCTCCTAAGGTTCTGGAACTTGAACTACAATCCTCCTCATAAATTGCGATACTTCTCTCGATGGCCTCGTTTTGGTGTCCCGAGAATTCCGAGGTCCGGTAATCTTTCATTAGACAAAGTCATGACAGAATTTATGTTCCGGATTGACTCAACTCCAACTGTTTTAAGACATATGTCGTTGGATGATAATGATCCAGCTAAAGGATTGACATTTAAGATAACAAAGCTGAAATACGAAATGTGTTACAGTCGTGGTAAGCAAAAGTATACATTTGAGAGCAAACGTGAAATCCTCGATTCTGTTTATCAGGGTCTCGATCTTCATATGCCTAAAGTATTTCTTAATAAAGATGATTCCACAAGTGTCATCAAAGTTGTTCAAATGACGAGAAAAGGCTCAAAATCTTCGTCCACTGACAGAGTTGTAAACGAAAACGGTGGTAATAGTAGAACTACTACAGAACGGCATCGTGATGATGGATTTTTGTTGTCGTCTGATTATTTTACAATCAGAAGGCAATCACCAAACGCAGATCCAGCTAGATTGCTTGCATGGCAAGAAGCTGGAAGAAGAAATTCCGAAATGACATATGTTAGGTCAGAATTTGAAAATGGAAGTGAGAGTGACGAACAAGCAAGATCTGATCACAGTGAGGATGACGGTTATAATGTGGTGATAGCTGATAACTGTCAACGAATCTTTGTCTATGGATTGAAGCTACTATGGACAATTGAAAACAGAAATGCTGTTTGGTCATGGGTTGGTGAACTATCCAAAGCATTTGCACCTTCAAAACCTTCTCCTTCTCGTCAGTATGCCCAGCGGAAGCTTCTAGAAGGGAATCAAGCACAATATGTAAAGGAATCTTCTCATGAAGATGTTTCAAAGAACCCTTCTGTTGGTCAAGGTGCAATTTCTTCTAAACAAAAGGAGGCATCGGGGTCAAACCCGTCTTCAGCAAATTCTACTAAAGTAGACAGTCAATCATTTGGGGCTATTGGTACAAAACCATATTCATCTGATCACATATACGGGTTGTTATCCTTTTATGTAAGATTTTAATCCTTTTTTCTGGTTAATCGATAGACAAACATGGATTTGATGACTCCGATGAAGAGGGCACTCGCCGTTTCATGGTAAATGTTATCGAGCCACAATTCAATCTTCACTCTGAAGATGCCAATGTAAGTTGTTAAGGTGTTAGAACTGTGTTTCTTTAGCAAACTATATTAATTAATCATTTTTAATGGTTAACAGGGAAGGTTTTTGCTTGCTGCTATCAGTGGAAGGGTTTTAGCTCGGTCATTCCATGCAGTTCTTAACGTTGGTATAGAGATGATCAAACAAGCGCTCGGGAGTGGAGACGTGAATAATCCGGAATCCCAACCTGAATTAACATGGAATCGTATGGAACTATCGGTGATGTTGGAACATGTGCAGGCTCATGTGGCTCCAACTGATGTTGATCCAGGGGCTGGACTTCAATGGTTACCAAAGATTCGTAGAAACTCCCAAAAAATACAGCGCACCGGGGCCCTTCTTGAAAGAGTATTTATGCCATGTGATATGTACTTTCGCTACACCAGACACAAAGGCGGAACAACAGATTTAAAGGTGTGTTTGTGTATGATACACACACCCTTTTGTTTATAGTCTTCGTAGTTGATAAATTTCTGTATTGCAGGTTAAACCTTTGAAAGAACTTGCATTCAATTCTCAAAATATAACAGCGACCATGACGTCTCGCCAGTTTCAAGTTATGCTTGATGTTTTGACCAATCTTCTCTTTGCCAGGCTTCCCAAGTAAGAATGTACTCATTTATTTTTTAGCACTCTCAACAATGAAGTCTCTATTCCAGTTCACTATATTTAGATATCTGACTGTCGTATTGAATGCGAGAAGATGAATTTTTTCTTTGTACTTTGGCCATTTGACTGAAGTTTGTAATTCAGGCCTAGGAGAAGTAGTCTTCCGAAATCAGCAGAAGATGATGATGACATTGAGGAAGAAGCAGATGAAGTGGTTCCTGATGGTGTTGAAGAGGTAGAGTTAGAACGAGTCAACCTTGAACAGAAAGAACGTGCCCGGAACTTGCTTTTTGATGATATTCGGAAGCTTTCCCTGTTTATTGATACTTCTGGAGATGCACATTCAGAGAAGGAAGGGAATCTTTGGATGATAACTGGTGGAAGATCCACATTGGTAAGATGCAATATGCAAATTTTGTTTTTGATTTATAAGTAAGAATGCTAAAAGCTTACATCTACAGATGCATAGACTGAGGAAAGAGCTGGTAAATGCACAAAAATCTAGAAAGATGGCTGCTGCTTCTTTTAGGACGGCTATGCAGAAAGCTGCACAATTTCGACTTATGGAGAAAGAGAAGAATAAAAGCCCTTCATGTGCTATGCGCATATCTCTGCAAATCAACAAAGTCGTTTGGGGAATGTTTGTGGATGGCAAAGCTTTTGCCGAAGCTGAGATAAATGACATGGTAATAAGTCTGACTCTTATCTTTAACTACAGAATGGGCATTTTTCATGATTTTTTACCTACTTTTTTCTGATATTTAATGATGAATCTAGTGAAACATCTTGTTGTTTGCAGAAATATGATTTTGACAGAGATTATAAAGATGTTGGTCTTGCTAGGTTCACAACAAAGTACTTTGTGGTGAGAAATTGCCTGCCTAATGCAAAATCTGACATGCTTCTGTCAGCATGGAATCCTCCTCCTGAATGGGGCAAGTATGTAACTTTTTTTTAGAGTATTATTGCATATGCTTGAACTCGGTGTTTATATTACACTTCATATCTGCGGCTGCAGAAAAGTGATGCTTCGGGTAGATGCAAAACAAGGAGCTCCAAAGGATGGCAACTCACCTATTGAATTATTCCAGGTTAAAACTTCGACACACTGCTTTATATAAGTTGTATCAAGAATTAGATATAGTCAATCTTAATGATCTTGGTGAACTCTTAAGGTCAAAACTGACCCTACCTATGCCTGTTCTTACCACAAAAGAATTAGGTTCCTTAAATCATTTGTAACTTTGTATACTATAATATAGTATGATGTGAGTGGGCCGATGTGTGCAGAGTTTCTATTTCTTACATAATTTTACATTAAGGTTTAAGCCTATACTAAATTACTAACAAGTCCACATGTCTAGCAAACCTGTCCATTCGAGCATTTGCAAGTCAAGAAGCAGAACAAAGTCAATTCTTCTAATAGATGCATAGAGCATGTAGTTACAAACTTACAATGATCATTGATCTTGCAGTGACATAATAAACATCTTTATCAATACCCAGTTAACCAACACATTTATTATCTATGGTAGACATGCTTATCATCTTGTACTGATTAAAGCTATCGTTTGATCCTTAAAGGTGGATATTTACCCGCTGAAAATTCATTTGACTGAGCAAATGTATAGAATGATGTGGGGGTACTTTTTCCCAGAAGAGGAGCAAGATAGTCAACGTCGCCAGGTTAAGTGTTTTTTCCAATTTTTTTAATAAATAATTAGTGTGTTTAATTTTGAGTACGAAATTGTTTTACTTCAACACACAGGAAGTTTGGAAGGTGTCAACTACTTCTGGTTTAAGAAGAGCAAAAAAGGTTTCCACTGTAAATGAGGCTTCTGCATCAAACAGTCAGTCAACAAAAGAATTAGAGGGGTCCCGAAGCAATCATTCTTCCACCCATTCTGATTCCATTCATGTGAGTTTTTACTGACATGTCAAATTATAAGGTATGTAAAGTGTAGATACCTATTATCATATTAGAATTTATTGTTGATGATCATGTAGGGATCGAAGGGGCAGAATGGGAAAACCACATCACCTGAGTTCGGGCGATGTTCTTCATTTGATAGAACATGCGAAGAATCTGTAGCAGAATCTGTTACTAATGAACTTATGCTACAAATGCAATCTTCGAGTCTCCCTGCATTAAAGATCGAATCAGTTGGAAGCGTTGAGCAGTTGGACGAATCAAATAAAACTAAATCTAAAACTACAAAAACTGGTCGTTCTTCTCAAGAAGAAAAGAAGTTAGGTAAACCAAATGACGAGAAAAGGTCTAGGCCAAGGGTTATGCGGGAATTCCATAATATCAAGATAAGTCAGGTTTGTCAGTTGTACAAGGACTGAATTCTTTATATTATTAATTTATTATCATCTAATGTTTTTTCCATACTATATTAACAAATCTTGTTTCATTGTATTGGAACAGGTTGAACTGCTAGTGACTTATGAAGGGTCTAGATTTGCTGTAAGTGATCTAAGGTTGCTTATGGATACGTTTCATCGTGTTGAATTTACTGGTACCTGGAGAAGGCTGTTCTCAAGAGTTAAAAAACATATAATATGGGGGGTTCTCAAATCCGTCACTGGAATGCAGGTAAAGAATAACGTTTATTATTAAAAAAAGCATGAAGTTTATAATTTTTTTAAGAGTGAATTGCAAGTTTTGTCCTTTATCTTTATACCTAATTTCAGACGGTGTCCTTTGTCTTTAAAACTGATGAGTTTTGTACTTAATGTTTTAAAATGCTACGCGTTATGCCCTTTAGCCCTAACCCAGTTTGTTTTTTAGTTAAAGTTAGTCATGTGAGTTGCACATGAGGGCAAAACAGTCATTTTGCCCACTCTTCACATTTTCCCTCAATTAAAATAAAAAATATGGTTAGCAAATTTAATACTCAACAGCATCATCTTCGTCATTTCCATCATGTCACCCAAATTCAAGAAACCCAAAGATCAACCAAAGAACTTTCTTTACAAATTCATCTAATTCAAAATCTCACTCATCTTATCTTATTTATTTCAAAACCATATATAAATGTTTCAACCATGAAATCTAAACCAACAATAGTCAAATCAGAACCATAAAATCAAGCCCCTTTGTCAAAATCAAAACTTGAGTCATCGTGTTGAACATGGCCACTGACAAAGGAGTGGGATGGGAGAATCAGATGCTTACAAAGGTCAGTGGCTGGCGGCGAATCAACCCACACTGTTGCACCACCCACCACCAATCACCCATCGCACCACCCCGCCACTCGTCTCCTTTGTCTGATGAACATAAGCAAAAGGCGAATCATCCCACACCGTTTTTCCCGTGATGTGTTTCATGAAGTTTCCAACCCACACGTTTTTCTGGGCGACGTGTTTTAGGCGAATTTCAGATCTGATCTGTTTTGGAGATGTTTTTCAAGCGATACCCGCCTCACCTGTAAACTGAATTCTGACGTGTTTCAGCGGTGGTGATAGTGGTGCGCGAAGGCGGGGGTGGTGGTTTATGAAGGTGAAGTAGATGGTGGTGGTGGTTTATGAAGGTGGAGGTTGTGGTGGTGGTTTATGAAGAAGGTAGTGGTGGTTTGTCACAGTGGCTGGGGTGGGGATAAAGTAATGAACTAGGGTTTGGTGGGTATAAATTAGGGAAAATGAAAAGGGTGAACAAAATGACTGATTTGCCCTCATGTGTAACTCACATGACTAACTTTAATTGAAAAAATAAACTGAGTTAGAGCTAAAGGGCATAACGTGTTGCATTTTAAAACATTAAGTATAAAACTTATCAATTTTATAGACAAAGGACATCACCTGAAATTAGGTATAAAGATAAAGGACAAAACTTGCAATTCACTCTTTTTTTAAAGAGTAAAATGCCATTTTCGTCCTGAGGTTTGGTCAGGTTTGCGACTTTTGTCCAAAGGTTTGTTTTTCCTCATCTGGATCCAAAAGGTTTAAAATCTTGCCGTTTTCATCCGGCTCATTAACTCCATTAAGTCGGGGGTATTTTTGTCCTTTTTGTTAACTTAAAGGGCAATTTGGTCTTTTTCACTTCACTTTATGTACAAGCATTTAGCATAATGTGAAAAAGACCGAACTCTTTAAGTTAACATAAATGACAGAAATACACCTGACTTAAAGGAGAAAAATGGATGGAGTTAAAGAGCCGGATGAAAACGGCAAGATTTCAAACCTTTTGAATCCCGATGTGGAAAAAGAAACCTTTGAACGAAAGTCGTAAAACTGACCAAACCTCAGGGACGAAATGACATTTTACTCTATTTTAAAAGAAAAAACATATAACATAATTCAATTGTTGCAGGGTAACAAGTTCAAAGATAGGTTACGTGGTCATGGAAAAGAAACAATGGTGTCTGGTATCCCTACAACCGATCTGAATCTTAGTGACAGTGATGGCGGTGGTCCTAGCGGTAAAGCCGATCAGGTTCCTATAACTTGGCCTAAACGGCCTCCTGAGGGTGCCGGAGATGGATTTGTGACCTCGATCAGAGGATTATTCCACTCTCAGCGGCGCAAGGCTAAGGCCTTTGTGCTGAGAACAATGAGAGGCGAGGGAGAAAACGATCAAATGGGTGGTGGTGACTGGAGTGAAAGTGATACAGAATATTCTCCGTTTGCCAGACAGTTAACCATAACTACTAGGAAACTCATTCGACGCCACACTAAAAAGCTTCGTGTCAAGAAAGGTCCGTGCACTTGTCATATTCTTCATAAAAAAATTGTGAATGCTAACAACTTGATTACTTTCATGTGGTATTGGAAATTGCCACCCTTTCAATAACCTGGGTTCTATTGTTAATGATCAGGTATACCTCCACAGCAACGAGATTCATCACTTCCATCTTCACCAGTAGAAACCACACCATATGAAAGCAACTCTTCTAGCGAATCTGATCCTTATGAGGATTTTCTTGAATACAAGGCTGCTGAAGAAAAATCACCACCTTTGTCTTAACCCGACCCAATCAAAACCCAACCCACGATGAACATCGTTGGTTTTGCTGCAACGCCTTGCCTATGCTTACATTAGCTCCATAGGTAAGGCTGAGTTTTTGTATCGTCAAAAGCAGGTTTGACCATTGGTATAGCTATATATATACAAGGATTATGAGAGTTGTATATAAAATTGGGCTCTAAGCCATCAAGAGTTTGGTGATGAACATCCATGAATGTGATTTGTATATTTAAGATGGAAATAAAGGTGGTAATAGTGGTATAATTATCGTTATATTTTTTAGTTGTCTACGTTATGATTTCAAAAATTAATTTGTAAGGCTGGATAACCTTATTTTCTACGTGAAGATGCCACACTAAATAGACGTCGAAGTTATTATTTGAGAGTTGGGCCATAGGGTAAAAACCAAATAATGAAAAGAGAAGATGACTAAATAATTATTTGTTTTTTTTCATATTTATGTGTATATTTTTAGATTTATATATAAAGATGTGTAAGGACTAAGAAGCTCACGTTTTAGATTTATATTTTATAAAGATGTGTAAGAAGCTCACGTCAATAGTTACGACTTAGGTGAAACCATTATCACATATGCACGTTGTTTATGGTACTTTATTCTATTATTACTGGCTAAAAATCATGTACATTGCTGATGAGATTGGTGAGCTAGGTTCGTGCAAGATCAACTGGTGAGCTAGGTTCGTGCAGGATCAACTCGTCTAAAGTATGTGTATTTAAGATATGCAGTTAGTTTATAATTTTATAACTCATGTAAATACATGAAGATTGAAGATAATAAATATACAGAGAAATCCTCGTTTTCTATTACTTGTTTTTCATATGGGACATTTGTTTGGGATTGAGTTTTGAAATGATTTATGACTTATTGGCTTTTGTAAAAAACCAATAAGTTAAAAAAGTGTTTGACAATACTAAAAGTGTTTTTTATTTTGGCTAAAAGTAAAAAAAAAGGCTATTATTCCTCTTTAAAATAGCAATTAAACATGAAAACTCATTCTATCCTTTTTTTATCATTTTTTTTTTCATTACAAAAGGTAAACCAAACACTTTTTTTTCTAAAAATTACTTTTGAAAAAGTCATAAGTCACTAAACACTTTTAACAAAAAGCACTTTCAGAGTTAAATAAGCAATCCCAAACACGCAAACATTTGAAAAAGTCATAAGTCAAAGCACTTTTGACAAAAATCACTTTTGGAGTTAAATAAGCAATCGGTGTTATGTTATGAATTATAAGTAGGGAAAAACACGAGCAATGACACTTGCAAGGATGGGGTGCATGACCAATTTAGTGTCCGAATGGGGTGGCTTGAATTCCCGCCACCTTCGGTTGCCAAATGTTACCAAGTTATTAGTTTGTGAGAGCACGACTAGTGTTGCGTTGTAGGTTTTTTGTGATACCCGATGTCTAGTTAGTGGTCCTTTACAAAAGTTTGTGTGATCTAGCTTTTCAAATAAGTTTTAGCCACATTATCTTTGAAGGGGTATGGTCCCAAATCTCGCGTCGACCTTATAAGTCAACCTCAGGTCGCGCGCGGGGCCTTAACCAAAGTAAACTGAAGAGTTGACTTTCCTGACCATGCGCCGACTACACATGTCTATCCTAGGTTGCTCGCGGGGTCAAGACCAAGATAGAATCAATTCTGATACTTAGCTCCTTTGGCAAAAAAACCTAGCTTCCTTGATCTTGCGCCGACTACACGGGTCTATCCCAGGTCGCGCGGAGACAAGGAGTGCAGGGCAACCTCAGACAGTACAGAAAGTACGAGTGGCAGAGTAGTGGACCAATAGGCGCTCGACAGGACAGGCTGTATTCTATCGTGCTGCATTATGAGCAATCGTGCAGGGGGCAAGAAGTACACAAGGACACATACGTGGCACCAATCAGCTTACGTCGACCACTGCTCCACGATCTCCACCTAACTGCTGATGACAGACTAGATAACAAGGACAACCATCAGGACACACAGATGCATTTAGCGTGCACCAGCTACCCCATCGCCTAGAATCACTAACAGTCGTGACAGGTGAGGCAGAACGGATATTCCTTGTTGTCGATCTCTGTCCCAAGGCCCATCAACCCATCTCCTTCACAATTCACCTCGACTATAAATAGAGAACTTCACCTCCAGGTTAAGGATCTCTCTCTTGCTCTCTAACTTAATACACATACTTTTATCCTCAAAGCAAGTTCTTATTCTCACGCCGGATGGTGGTTGCAAGGAGAACCCCATATTCTCCTCCTTGTAACGAGCTTCACGGTGTGTTGATTGTTTTGCAGGATTGACGTAGTTGTTTATCGAGTTCAGAAAAAGATTAACCTTATTTGGACGAGACACTAACCATAAGCTAATCTCCGGATTAACTTGGTGTTTCTTCATTGGCGCCCACCGATTTTTACAATCACCTTTTCAACTTCTTTCTGAGCTGTTACTCTGAATCAATGGCTAATCAGGGTGCTCTTTTTCCTCCTCTGGGCTTACGCTCTCAAATGGGTATGACAACGGATAACGCGCACGTCCAAAATCAACCCATTGACGAGTACACCGAAGGAGACTTCATAGAGGTTGGGGGCATACGCGCAAGCGGTACTTGTACCGCCCAAACTGTGACCCCAGCAAATCAAGGCACTGGTCCTTCAGCACGTGCATCATCAGTATTACCAGAGGGAGAGACTCCCGCATCTTTGTTCACAAAAAGTCAAGCGACGTTGAACACCATTTACGCACAACTGTGCGCGCAACAAGGGTCGGTCCAAACGCAAACGCAGCAAACTCTGTTTGTAGCTCTAATGCCTCGACAACTGAACTATGAAACACCATATCAAGAATGCACGCATAGATAACAATACAACAGATCGTCGTCACCACGAAGGCAAAGTGCTCACACCATGCGTGACACTTACAACGAAACAGGGAGCTACTACGATACCCATACTCAGTCCCATCGAAGAACTCTGTTAAGTAGCCGGCTCGGGCCGCACAACATAAACGAAGAATGGGATACAAACACAGGCGAATCTGACCCAACTTATCAACAAGAAGAAACTTCGTCAGTTTTCAGTCGTCTCCCGAAGCGTCACGAAGCGTACAAGCCACGGATACGCGCATCGTACAATCCGTTGGGTGAGAATGACTACAGTCTGATCTACAGACCAGCAGCAGCAGAACATTCAAAGTTTATCTGAGAGCTTGCTCTCGCGCCCTTAGAAAAGGCCAAACTTCCACAAGCTGTCGGTAAGTTTAACGGCTTAACTGATCCAGATGATCATATACAAATGTTTACAAGTGTTGGTGTAGTTGGGGGATGGACCATGCCCATGTGGTGCCATCTTTTCGTACAAACCCTGACAGGGGCGGCTCGCGCATGGTTCGATAGCCTCCCTGCAGGCCGACTAAAATCTTGGCCAGATTTCCAAGAGAAGTTCCTGGCTCACTTCAGCCAACAAAGGCGTTACAAGCGCGACACCTCAGAAGTAATGAACATCTGGAGGCGAGAGAACGAAGGTTTGGAAGAATTCATCACTCGCTTTAACAAGGAGTGTCTTGAAATAGGGAATGTTAGCGAAGATCTCATGCACACTCATTTCAAGAAAGCAATACGATGTGATAGCCTAATCAGGACTATCATAGGGAAAGATGGGATGCCAGAAGAATGGGACAAGCTGATGGAGGCAACAAAAATTGTCGCACACACGGAAAAATTGCTGACTAGGGGCAGATCCAGTCATTATTCGGAGGACCAGTATTCAAGGATCAATGCGCACGACTCTAGCAGACGCAACAAGAAAAACAAAAACTCTAGCTGGAAGTCAAACCAGTCCAGTAGTTATGATGAAAGGCCTCGCTATGGGGAGGATGCACGCGCAACGATCGACAAAATTGGTTACAAAAAAGCAATTAAGAAAGATAATCGGGAGAAGCACTGGACCCCGTTATCTAAGACACCCAAAGAGGTTCTTATGATGGAGAACCATGACTTCAACGCTCCACAACTGATGAAAAACAAGAAGGGCCAGGACCCTAACTTGTATTGTGACTTTCAGAAAGACACCGGCCACTTGACCAATGATTGTATCAGCCTGCGCACAAAAATTGAGAAAGCCTTAAAAAGCAGAAAGCTGGGGCACCTGGTAAAAAACGTTTGAAAAGAAACCAGGCAAATCCAGAGAATCGACGAAGGAGGTCAAAAGAAGGTTCGACAGCTGGAAATACACATGGTTAGCGGAAGGCCACGAAGAAGCGTGAAGAGCCAAGGCAAGCTTCTGATGGACGAATCTTGGCGCGAGGAGCAAGTAATTTTTCCAGTAGTTCGCGGGGGTCCGCGTGCCACGCACCCGGTCGTAATTACCGGAATCCTGGTTCACTATGAAACAACTTACATCTTCATAGACCTAGGAAGCACTACTGATATCATTTATGAACAATGTTTCAATCAGTTTGACCCAGAGGACAAGGCGTGTCTAGAACTAGTCGATTATCCTCTAACTGGCTTCTACAACGAGAAGGTCTTCCCTCTCGGACAAATCTCTTTCCCGGTCATGCTGACAAACGGGAAGCATTCAAGAACGACTGAGGTAAACTTCATGGTCATGCCAGCCAACTCAAGGCATGATGTCTTGATTGGTAGAGAAACTCAAGGTCATCTGAGCATGGTGACATCCATTCCGCACTCTGCGATCGATTTTCCAATAGAAACCAAAGTAACGATCATCTATTCATGAAAAGAGGTAATGACAGCCGACGAAGCGTGCCCAACAAATACAAGTAAGAACACTCCACACAATGAGCTGGAGAAGTGGGTTCTGAACCGCAAGTATCCTGAACAAACAGTGACCCTCGGTCCTGCCATGTCTGAAAACATCCGAATGTTCTTAAAGCAGCTGATCTTCAGGAACATGGATATCTTCGCCTGGTCGCTAGCTGACACGACTGGTATCCCACGCGACATCATCGAGCATTTTTAAATACTTTCCCATCCATTGAACCGGTTGTACAGAGGAAGCGTAGTCTGGGGACAAAAAAACTAAGGCGATGAATGAGCAAGTCTCAGAGTTGTTGAATCCTGGTATACTACGCGAAGTACGGTATCAAACATGGGTGGCAAACCTGGTTATGGTGGAGAAGTCGAACGGGGGATGGCGCATGTGCGTAAATTACAAGGATCTTAACGAGGCATGCCCCAAAGATAGCTATTCTCTTCCCGAGATAGACAAGAAGATCGACTCTCTCGCGCTATTTAGGTGGAAGTGCTTTCTTGATTGTTATAAAGGCTATCACCAAGTGCAAATGGCCTTAAAAGATGAAGACAAAACCGCATTTCGCACAAAGCTGGGTATCTTTTGTTACACCAAAATGTCGTTTGGCTTGCGCAATGCAGGCGCAACGTACCAACGCCTAACGGATCAGACTTTCGTTGATGACATCGGAAAGCACATCGAGGTTTACATTGATGATCTATTCATTATGAGCCCTGAAGAGGACCAACTGTTGAAAGACATAGAGAAGACGTTCAAGTCGCTGCGAAGCGTGAACATGAAGCTCAGCCCGAGAAAATGTTCGTTTGGAATGGAGGAAGGAAATTCTTGGGATTTATTGTGGCGAAGGGTGGATTCAAGGTCAATCCAGAAAAGGTACAAGCTATAGAGCGCATACCATCTCCCAAAAGCATTAAAGAGATGCAACGGTTGGCTGGCCGTGCTGAACCGCTCCTGTCAAACCACGCGGCAAAATATTTTCCTTTCATCAACACATTGCGCAAATGTGTAAAGAAAAACGAGTTTCGATGGACAACGGAGGTCGAGAATGCTTTCAAAGAAATGAAGGAGTGCCTTATCCAATTACTGACCTTAACCGCTCCGCGCGAAAAAGAGCCACTGGTCCTGTACCTGTCGGCCTCTGATAAAGCCGTGGGCGCGGTGCTATTGGTGGATAGAGAAGGGGTTCAACATACCAAAGTGTTGTTGTAATCAATGTGTTCAACTTGATGTAATACATAAATGTTTTAGGATCAGTATTAAGGGTTTATCCGATGTCGAGAGTGTAGTTGGTCGTACGCAAGTGGTATAAAATTAGGAATAGAGAACGTTATTCGCCGATAAAAGTGTTACGTCAATGGTGTTGGCACAACAAGAATTAACTAAAGAAGAATGGCTGTCGCACGAGTTTGTAGGTGCTAAGGTTCACTAAAACGTCTGTCAAAGTTGTCGAGCTCGCCCGCGTGAGAAAGAGGAATAATTTACCTTGATCCATGGACTTAAATAAGTTTGCGATTTGTCAAACCAGTAAGCAACCAAATTCAAAAGGGTTGGTTTAAGACGTGCGGATGAAGTTGAGATAGCACATGTGTCGTCAAGAGGTTTCAATGCGAGGACACGAAAACATGTACAAAATGGTATGACCGTATCAACAACACATCACCATCTTCAGGGTTCAATAAGTGATCACCAAGGATCGGAAGTCGAGCTTACCAAAATCTCTAAGCTAAAGAGAAATCTTATTAGAGTTTCTGCATGGAGAAACGGTGATGTAGCTTCACCGTGATAAAGGAATGACGGATTTGTCTAAGTCAGTAATAGAAATTTGATATCGCATTAAACAATAAACATCAGCCAGTACAAAGGCTAGTGAAAAGATCCGTGGAACAAGAAAACTCTCATGGAATAACGACTCTTGGGATCGATGTGGATTGCGATATGGTTGTCAGTACCGCCATGAGAAAATATACACCGCGTATATTTTTAATACCCGGTACAAGCAAACAAGAAATAGAACAGTGTATACATAACTAAAACATTCGATATTTCAATAATCAACCCAAATATATTGCGTCAACACAATAACATTCCCAGTCAAATATTAAAACTCAAAATCATCAGTCTGATGGGGAAACAAGCCTCCCCATCTAAGTTTAAAGGAAAAGAATGCGTAAACGAGAAGGGAGTAAATGATTTCGTCAGTCCTCATTGCCGGTCGGAGATGTAGTAGATCCTTCGGTGTTGCCAACATCCGGCTCCTCCTTCGGATCTTCCTCTGGTTCTTCCTCTGCCTCAACTTCGTTAGATGCTTCGCGTTTCACTTTTAACTATTGGATTTGCGCTTGAGTGTGTTGCAGACTATTTCGCATTCCGAGCACTAGTGTCTGCAGCTGCCTCATGTAGGTGACCAAGTTGTTATGCTGCTGTGCCATAACAGTCTGTCTCTCTAATAACGCTTGAATCTGAGATGCCTCTCCTTCGGTGTTTTGCTCTCGTGGCTTCTTTCTAGGACCTGTAGCAGGCTCCTCATAAGTAGGTATCTCGAGTAAACGCTTCTCACGTCGGTTCATTCTAGCCCAAGGGTAAGATCGGGAAACTCGTGGGGTGAATTAGGAATGACTGGCTCCTTGCCCCTAGCGTGTTGTGGTTTCGAATTAGAGTTAGAGGAAACCTGAGGCATATCATGTTTACATATTTTAGTTCACGCAAGACCCATAGTGTTGTAAAAGAAATATATATATATATATAACACGTGTAAATGCCAAATAATACAATTACCATGTATGCATATAAGTATGACGAACCTTGCAATCTGGAGTGTGGTGTTGTTGTGGTTTCAATAGATAACGGTTATAGTCTGGTTTTCATAAAAAAATATTTTATATCTTAAACCTAGTTCACTATAACCAATGGCTCTGATACCAATCTGTCACACCCTCAAATTCCACATGCGGGGTTTTACCGCGAGTCGTGTGACTGACCAGGATCCAACCACTAATCATGTTGAACTAATTATTTAAGTTGTAAAATCATCATAATCAACACGATTAGTGATCAATGTTTAAAAGTCCAAAACACAGTCTAAGTTAGCAGCGGAAAAATAAAGTAAACCCATCATAAACTTAAAACCACAAGTTTAATAAATGTACGAAACGTAAGGCTTTACGAACCACACACTCCAGCTGATTGCAACGTCCATCCATGGCTGTACCTAACAACCTGCAAAGCATGCAGTAGGGTGTCAACATAAAGTTGGCGAGTTCACAGTTTTTAGTGTTGTTACAAAAATAAGTTCGTTTAAATACTTTAGTTTTATAAGTCATGTCATGTCATGGGTAGCTAATCCATTGTTAAGCTACTAAACTGTGTGGTACCGAAACTTGACTGTTGTAGTTGTTTGTGCCCCATGTCAATGTCTATCGTCATTGACCAGTTGTCAAGGTAGAGTTCACGCCCGACTCCTAACACGGTGTGAGGTTTGTCAAACCTAGTAGCGTTATCAACTGTTACCCCGTTCGCTAAC
The DNA here is from genome assembly GCA_030545235.1 of Helianthus tuberosus. Taxonomy (NCBI): domain Eukaryota; kingdom Viridiplantae; phylum Streptophyta; class Magnoliopsida; order Asterales; family Asteraceae; genus Helianthus; species Helianthus tuberosus. Next base: position 68,001,306 of record CM060360.1, read on the forward strand.
CCCGGCGACTAATCGGTATAATGTGTGAGGACTTTCAAATAGAGTTCGTTTAGTCCGCTAAAGACATGAAATATAAATTTTCGGTATTTAAATTGTGGTATTCCAATCCAGGAATACTAGGCGATCCCAATCTAGGGATAGTGTGGTTCCCAATACCCGGGAATGTGTACTACTCCACCTCCAATGGATGGTATGTTTCAGTGGTTCCAATCCAGGAACGCGCGTGTAGCCCCAAACCAGGGGTACCGTATGTATTTCCCAAACCAGGGAAATAAGTGTGTTGTCCCAAACCCGAGACGCATGCTTTTATTAAAAAGTTGCGAACTCACCTTAGCTTAGCTCGGTAGATTAAAAGTACCCGAGTTAGAATGGTCAACCACGTCTTATTATGGTTACCAAGATTGTTAGGGTTTATGTATGCAAATTCATGTAAGTTCTACACGTATCTAACAAGTAACATGCGTACAAGTTGTCACAAATATTTCATCGTATAGTTTTCAAGCACATGTTCATAATATATACTATGACATGCCATTCATCGGTTATACAACCATTAAGCACATGCGGACACTAAAAGTAGCAAATTTGTCACTTTATAACTTAGCTAAATTCACTGAAAATAAGCTGTTTTGGGAAGCTCGTTTAACATACTTACGATGTTGCAAAAATTACGATCTTTTTATGCGACGTGTCCCTCAGAGGAGTTAACCTTGTGTTAAATTTTTATAGTCTAACTCTTTACCAAAATTTTATAAAAAATCATTCACGGAAAAATTCGTTTAAAAATCCTCAGTTATCCGATTAACGTAATTCCAGTCGGAGGTTCTCACTGACACCTAAGGACAGCTACAATATAAATTTCATGGTCTAAATCTAAATAAACCCCAAGTATGACTTAAAACATAACATGTAAAATCTGCAGAAAAATGCAGCTTTAATTGCTGAAACGAAATAATTCATTTAAAATAGAAAGCGACCTCTAAAAATTATGATTCCCGCGCCATTAGAAGGGTATTTCGAAATGCCACATTTTAGACTCCAGAAAATCCAGTTTTCGTTATATTATGACCTGGTTACAGCCGATTAGAGTCGGCTGTAATTGTCGGACAAAACTTGTTTTCGTTACCCGAACCCCGTAAACGCTTCATTAGCGAACCCGATCAGTTATAACATCAACTACAACAGATTATATGTTATTTATATATAGTTCATCACTATAAATCACCATAATTATCAAAGGTACCAAATCCAAACAACTAACCGATCAAATCATCCGACTAACATGATCACTAACAAACCTAATCCACTAATATCAACATATGTATCAAGAGCATTTAAATTAAACAGAAAACGCAGATTACTACCAGGGGCAACGCATTAGATCTTGCATGACTTAAAGAACTAAACCATAAAACAAAACGCCATAGAAATACGATCTCTAGAAAATATAACACCATCTTCATTGTGTCATAAGTTGTGTTATAGGTTCTGATAAAAACACAATGACAGAACAAAATTAACATTGTGTTATAAGTTTTGATAATAACACAATGTATGGAAACCCTAGTAAAAACATAATGACCAAAACCCAGTTGAAAGACACAATAACCAGAACCTTTAACACAATGCAAAGAAAACCCTGTAAAAATGAAATTTTATATTTTATTTTATTCTCGTATAGCAATATCATATTTATCTTAAAGATAAAAAAAGTTCGTTATTATGGTGAAATTTAAAAAAAAATGTCGTATGAAAAAAGTTATGAACGTTTTAAATTGATTGGGGGAATTGACATGTGTCTTATATGTGGAGAGAGAAAGTCAATAAATGTAGGATTCCGTTTATGCCCTTCACCTATCTTCTTTTCCCCAAATTAAATCAACACTCCAAATATAAGATCAATGGACTAGAATACTTCTTAGGCTGGAGGATATGGGACACCATCACCCTTCTACCTCAAAGATTTTTTGATCAATAGCGCCCCCTCACATCATACCATGCTAGCTATTGGGGGGCGCTATTCAATGTTAGCTAAAGAAATACCGAGCATTAGCGGATGATATGTGGGCCCCACATCAAGTTTAAACCTTTAAAAAATTAATAATGAGGGTGCTATTGGGGGCTCCATTGCTTATGTGGCACTGGTGTGCTTACGTGGAGCTGAGGTGTCGTTGACATGGCATAATGGAACCCCTGTCCATACCCTGCAACGTTACCCTTCTTATTTATTTTGCTATTTGCATTTTATCTTAATTCACTATTACAATATTATGTCCAACTTTCTAGACTTGATTCACTATATTGTTAAGTTTAAATCACACTAAGTACCCTTTCCCTTACAAATAGTATGCTTAATCAATCTCTTGGTGTATCCAAGTTATATATTGCTTCTAAAACCGTATGTTGTTATGCAAATGCCCTTCTTCTAAAATTCATACATAGACACATGTCGTTTCCTATATTAATTTGTGTATGTGTAGATGGGTGAAACTTTTAAGGGGCGGCCGACCCCCCGAACTTTTCACTCAGTAGTGGAGAGTATGTAGTTTTTCGTATAGAAATTTTTGTGTATATACGTTTTCGACCCTTCGGTTTATATAATTTTTTAGGTCCGGTGACTTCCGCCCCTCCCCCCACCCCGGCAGTTGGAAATCTCAAGCTTCGCCACTGTATGTGTATTGATTTATTTATTAATTTAACAATTCATAACCCATCATCTTTTATAAGACCATGTGTAGTGGTTAAAGAAAATAATGCCCCCATCAAGGGGCATTATTCGACACGTGGCAGTCCAGTCAGCATGGAGCATTATTGCAAAAGTGGCATAGTGGGGCATTATTCCAATAACGCCCATGCAATCATTTCACAATTATTTTTTTTTAAACTTTAAATACTTCATTAAATAAAAAAAATACAATACTAGAAATAAAAAAATTAAAATCCGATTAAATTAAAAAAAAACACTAGTTTTCGTCTTCGCTTTCTTCACCCTCGCCAACTTCGTCTTCCTCGTCCTCCGTTTCTTCCTCTCCCTCAGGTGGTACATACCGAACCGACCATGCGTGGTGTACCAAATCAACCATTAACTGGGAATGGTACGGTTCGTAACGCAACTCTCGCGCATTATTCACTCTTTCTTCCATTGACGCCTGTGGATGGTCCTCTTGAACGGCTTCTGGCACATAATTCTGGCATATCGCCTTTCCTTCGTCTTCCAAAATCATGTTGTGCATGATTATACAAGCGTACATAGCATCTCTCATTTTTTGCTTGCTCCATGCACGACAAGGATTTCTCAAATATTGCCAGCGTTGTTTAAGAACCCTAAAGCATCTCTCAATGTCTTTTCGTGAAGACTCTTGAACCTTTTTAAAGTATGCTCTTTTTTCATCAATAGGATCACTAAACGTCTTCACGAAAATCGAATACCTAGGATAAATTCCGTCGCTCAAATAATATCCATGAGGGTAGTAGTTTCCATTTGCGTAAAACGACGCTTTTGGAGCTTTGCCAGAAATCCACTCCTCTAACAACGGAGATTGTTAAAAAACATTGAAGCAACAGCCTGAAGAATAATAGTGGGTCCTTTTTGGTCACCCCGTGTGTGTTGGCCTCGCCATGCGGTCGGGCAGTTATCCCAACGCCAATGCATGCAATCTATGCTCCCGATCATACCAGGCAAACCATGCTCCGCCGAATGTACCTCGTAGATCTTTTGAAGGTCGTCCTATGTGGGCGTTCTAAGATAACGCGCACCATACACATCAATAATACCTTTATAAAAAAACATAGACAAACATAAGCTTCAAAAAAAAATTTTGTAAACATACTCGTCGTTTTTTAAAAAAAAAAAAGTAAAGTATAGGAATTGTACCGCGACAAAAATGCTCCAAGCTGTCTCGCGTTGTTTTCTCGGCCATTTTTAGATACTCGTCGTTGATGTCGGTTGTGTTTCCATAAGCAAGGATTCGTAACGCCGACGTACACTTTTGGATACCGGTAAATCCAAGTGTCCCTCTTGCATCCGCTTTTTGTTTAAAATAATCGTAGTTGGCTTCCAAGTCGTCAACTATGCGTAGAAACAACCGCTTACTCATTCGGAAACGACGCCTAAACATTTCGTTCGAAAATGTCGGCGCCTCATCAAAATAATCTTTCATCAAACGATCGTGTGCCGCGCGCCGGTCTCGTTCAATATAACCTCTTTTATTTTTTTCTGCTTGGGGGCGACGACAATGCTTCACATATCTCACCGCTAGTTGACAAGCACTCGTAACCGCCTCTTGCTCAACCTCCTCATCGGTGGAATCATCGCCATCCGCAAAATACTCTTTGTAGTAAAAATTTACCATGGATGAAGAACTAGGAGAATCCATCAAGTTTTTTATAAAATGATTGTGTTTTTTAGAGAGTTTTTGAGATAGTTTTGGTTGAAAATGAATGAGTTTATATATATATATATAGTTAAAAGGTTAAAAAAAATAAAAAATAAAAATAAACAACTAGCCGTTACTAGCCGTTGGGGACTTTTCATTGGCCGGTCAACATTTGCAAAGCGTTTTAAATAAAACGCCAAAGGGATTTTTTTTCAAAAAACACGCCCAAAAACGGCTAGTGTAATGGGGGGGGGGTTTACGGCGTTTTTTTTCAATTTTTTTTAAAAATACCGCCCCACTACGGGTGGTAAAAAAATCCCACTTTCAATTTTTTTATTATGACTAAACAAATGATGTTGCCCTTTCCAAAGAGGTAATACATATTTCGATTGGTTTCCACTAACAGATTGAGATTAATCCTCCAATCCCTTACTAATTTTCATAAAGCAAAAGTTTAAAATAAAACTAAAGTTCAAATCCGTACATAATAATAAATATCTTGAAAATACAATTATTTTACTTAACATCCCCTGATTTATATGTTAGCTTTGGTATTATAAAACACTAAAAGGTTATCACATTTAAATGATAACTTTTGTATCTTTTTATGTTAATAGTAGGGATTACTCATTGATTATATTTTTTATTTTTCTTTATCAATCAGAGGATGTTATGTAAAATCAAAAGATTATTTATCTTAAGTCCATTTATTGCATATACACTCTCTTATTAAATACTTATCACTATGCCACCCTTGATCCATATACATTATCTAGTTAATTCTGGAATTTGAAAACTTCGAAATGAGGTTGTCTTTTCAAGTAAGAGAATCGATATAGCAAGACTTATAGCGGATATTGACGAGGTATGACCCGGAACAGGTAACCCGACCCGGTCATTACCTATTATTTTATTATAAATATATAATTACACATGTTTATTCTAGAATCTTCTATTCTGCATGGATAAACCACGCAACCGAATCTCCAATCTTTTGGGAAAATCATGCAAATCACTAACTTATCGGAGCCCATCCTAAGTTAGAGGAAACCCTAATGGTAAACTATAAATAGAGGTAAACACCAAATGTATGAATCATTCTGCTCACGTTTTACTTTCTCTCTCTTCACATATTTTCTTACTCCCAAACCGAGACTTATTCTCACGCCGGAGGGTGGTTACAGGAATAACCCCATTCCTGTAACGAGTCCTAACGGTGTTCTGTTTTGCAGTTAGTGGTTTGGATCGCCAAGAGTTGAAGTCCTAGTCGGAGCTTACCGTTCAGGTCAGTGTTTCTTCATTGGCGCCATCCGTGGGACCATTCGGTAATATCTGTGAACTTAAACCCAATGGCAAGCGATCAGAACACGGCAACAACACCAAACCAAGCAGTAATAACCAGTAATTCGCTGCTGATGACGAGTACTGTGGTTACTATTACGCCGGCATCACCCGCCATAACCAGGTTTCTGGACCAGGAGTTTGAAGAAGAAGCACCACCGGGTTTCTCGAGGACATCAGTCGTCCCTTCCGGGGCGGCAGCTGCAGACCCTCTCTCTTATACCTCGTGGCAACTGCGACCGGTGGTTCCAACCACAGCAACCACCATTGCTTCTACCCTAGCATCAACAACAAGTGCACATACTACACGTCACAGCACCATGCTCGTTATCACATCCGCGGGTCCATGCAACATTACACAGCAAATGAACACGGCCCAGTATTATCAACCGTCCCTCACGCACGCTATGCCACCGCTGTATTCAGCGGCGCTTACAGCAGCGTTGTCTACGCCACCCCATCAACCGGTAATCTTGCCTGCCGAAATCCTGAATGCTCCAGTCACACCCGAGAATCAAGCTTATTTCCCGGGCTATTACTATGCACCTCCTTATGGGTACCTACCCCCATACAACAACCAGGCATACTCGCCGCAGATGGCAGCACAAAGTTACACGCAGCAGACGCCATACGCGCCCTACATGCCACCCTGGTGGTCTTTCCCAACATCGCAACCCACTTATGGTCAGACCCCGCCTACAACGGAACCTATTTATGACAGGGGCAATATATCAAGACCTCGTTTCTCTCCAAACGAGGGTCCCAGCTCAACACTCAACCTTACTACATCCCAACCTCCCGTCACCCAAGGAATAAACCTAGGGGAGCGACTCAACAAGAACAACCCATCAATGTGGAAGACGATGACCTTACAAGCCTGCAGACGCCACATTCAAATCCAAATTCACAAGGAGGATCGCTGAGGCCCCGATCAAAGAGAAACCCAAGACGCCCCAGACGGTGGGAAAATACGATGGTTTAAGTGACCCTGATGACCATCTGAATCTGTTCAAGAGTGCCGAGGAGGTAGCCTGCTGGCCCATGCCTCTTTGGTGCAAGATGTTTGTACAAACGCTGGTTGGGGTGGCACGAGTATGGTGGGATAGTTTACCAGGAGGGGAAATCGATAGCTTCGAAGACCTCGTATCCAAATTCCAGTTGCAGTTCAGTCAGCAAAAGGCGTCACACCAAAGACAGAAACGAGCTTCTCCACATACGTCGGCGAGACAACGAAACAGTGGAAAGTTTCATTGTCAGGTTCAACAAAGAAAGCCTGGCAATCCCAGGCATAACAAACGACTTGGCTTGTGGTGCTTTCCTACAAGGAGTAAACGATGATGAATTGCTAAGTACATTATATGGAAGGGATGGCATGCCCTCAACCATAGATGAAATCCTTAGAATAGCTAAAGTGTACGTCACACAAGAAAAGACGGCGGCGGCCAGTCATGCTGCTAACAGGAAAAAAGGAAGCACAAAAAAGTCAGGATGATAGGGAGTAGCGGAACTCCAAAGGCAAGAATAGAGGGGACAAGTTCCAGAAAAGCGACCGGTTAGACTCACGGTATGACAAGTCCAGGAGCTCGTCTTCAAGAAACGAATCTTCCTCCAAGTCGAGGTCAGAATACCCCAATCTGAGTAAAACACCGGCAGAAATCCTGGCCTCTGAGAACCTAAAACTCAATCCTCCCAAGCCGTTGAAAGACATGCCCAACAAAGATACCAGTAAATACTATGAATACCACAAGGGCAATGGCCATGACACCAACGATTGTTATCAGTTGAAGAAGCAGATTGAGTATTATGTGAAGACGGGGAAACTGGCTCACCTGGTACGAGACATAAAGAATGGCCCGCTCCCTAGCAAGGAAGACACGGATAAAGGGGCGGGCAAGAGACAGCGGGAGCTAAACTTGGTATACGCCGATAAAGGAAAGGGAGCGAAACGGAGCTTCTCCACACTCGAACCTTGGATGCTAGCAACCATGACGGTCGAGCCACGTGTTGAGGATTTATACCTCACCACTGACCCCTTATCATATCCGCCGCTGTAGGCGACTACAACATGAGAAGGATCCTGGTAGACACCGGGAGCTCTGAAGATATAATCTATGAGCACTGTTTCAACAGGATGCAACCAGAAGATAAGAAGCTTCTCGATTCAGTACACGCCCCTATTAAGGGGTTCACCGGAGAACAGGTTGACCCAATTGGCCAAATCACCTTTCCTGTAACATTCGGACTCGCCCCTCGCGAAAGGACCATACTCCTCACATTTCTTGTGGTACGTGTTGAATCCTACCACAATGTAATAATTGGAAGGTTCACCTTGGGAAAACTAGACGCTGTAGTCTCCACGGCACGTGGATTCATGAAGTTCCCCACACCGCGGGGGATTGCAACAGTTTACCGGGACAAGGTGGGTGAAGTTTTGGACACCAAAAGATGCCGTCAGGGACCTACCAGTGCAATCGTCCCAGAAAGGTGGGTTTTGAGCATGCGCCACCCTGAGCAAACAGTTACAATAGGAGACAGCCTCTCTCCTGAAGTTAAAAACAACTTGAAACCGTTGCTAAGGAGGAACGCTGATATCTTTGCTTTTGAGCATTCCGATATGACCGGGATACCCCAGGATAAGGCAGAGCACAGGTTAGCTACACTCCCAGGCATCAAACCAGTGGCCCAAGGAAAGCATAGCATGGCCCCTGATCGAAGAGATGCAGTAGTAAGAGAAGTACGAAAGTTGGTGGAAGCTAGAATCCTTCAGGAAACAAAATACCATACATGGGTGTCAAACCCCGTTATGGTAAAAAAACCAGATGGCACATGGCGGATGTGCATTGACTTCAAAGACTTGAACAAGGCTTGCCCAAAAGACGCTTATCCGTTGCCCGAGATGGATTTCAAAGTTGACTCCTTGGTCCCCTTCAGGTACAAGTGATTCTTAGACGCCTACAAGGGGTACCACCAGATCAAGATGTCAAGGGAAGACGAAGAAAAAACTGCATTTCACACCGACGTGGGCATTTTTTGTTACACCAAAATGCCTTTCGGTTTACGTAACGCTGGGGCCACTTACCAGCGGCTAATGGACAAAGCCTTTGAAAAGCAAATTGGCAGAAATTTAGAGGTATATGTCGATGACCTAGTAATCACGAGCAGGGAAGAAAAACAAATGCTCGAAGACATCGAGGAAACCTTTCAAAAGCTGAGAGAATACAACATTAAACTCAACCCCAAGAAGTGTTCATTCCTGGTAGAAGAAGGTAAGTTCTTGGGGGTAGTGGTCACCCGGGATGGTTTTTAAGCCAACCCGGAAAAGATAACCGCTATAACGCGAATGCCCTCCCCTAGAACTTTAAAAGAGGCACAAACACTGAATGGGCGTTTAGTGGCTATAAACAGGTTCTTGGCAAGACACGCTGAGAGGTCTTTGCCATTTATAAAAACGTTGAAAGATTGTCTCAACAAGAAAAACTTCAAATGGACCAGTGAAGTAGAAGAAGCCTTGCAAGACATGAAGTGGTTCATTGAAAAGTTACCGATGTTGACAGCGCCATACCCAGAGGAACTTTTGAAGATGTACCTTGCGACAGCCCACAACGCTGTAAGCGCGGTACTCATGGTTGAAAGGGATGGCAAACAAACGCCCATATACTATATTAGCCGGGTACAGGCAGGCCCAGAAACGCGGTATCCAACACTAGAAAAGCTTGTACTTGCATTGGTACACGCCACCCAGCGCCTCCGAAGATACTTCCAAGGGCATTGCGTGCAAGTTTTAACAAACTATCCCCTACAGCAAATTTTACACAAGGGGCAGGTAATCGCCGACTTCTTAGCTGAAATTCCTGATGGAGAAGTAATACAAGACCCCGTGGTTAATAACATACCCGAATCTAGTACAGCCAGGCAAACCTGGAAATTATACACAGACGGGTCTTCTAGTGGAAAAGGAGCCGGAGCGGGCCTCATGCTAATAAGCCCGGATGAAATAAAATTGATGTACGCCATGCGGTTTGACTTTGATTGCTCCAATAACGAAGCAAAGTATGAAGCGCTGGTAGCGGGTTTGAGAATGGCCCAGTCCATGGGAGCAACAAGGGTCGATGCATATGTTAACTCTTTACTGGTCAATAACCAGGTGAATGAGACTTACGAAGCCAAAGATGAGACAATGGCAAAATACCAAGCTAAAACCAAGGAACTCATAGCTTCTTTTGACAACGTCCCACTCAATCACGTCCACCCAGGAAAGCTAATGTACTTAATTGTGGCAATCGACTATTTCACCAAGTGGGTCGAAGTAAAGCCTTTGGCCAAAATAACTGCCGAAAATTCCAAGAAATTCCTATGGGAACATATAGTATGCCGATTTGGATTGCCGCTATATCTTGTAAGTGACAATGGAACACAATTCACAGATAAGGTCCTACAAGATTGGTGTGCAGAACTTCAAATTCAACAAATCTTTACATCGGTTGCACACCCCCAAGGAAACGGCCAAGTGGAGAGGGCAAATAGAAGTCTGCTGGATGGAATCAAGAGAAGGTTAGGCTACGAAGGAAGTTCTTGGGTAGAAGAATTGCCAAATGTCCTCTGGGCACATCGAACTCTGCAGAAGACAAGCAACAACGAGACCCCCTTCAGCCTAACCTATGGCGCAGAGGCGATGATACCCGCGGAAGTAGGGCTACCTTCGCTAAGGCACCTAACAACTAATGAAGACAATGACAGGCTCCTACGGGAAGGCCTGGACCTCCTAAAAGAACGGCGCGAAGCAGCCGCTATCAGCGAGGAAAAATACAAGAAAACCTTAGAGAAGTATTATAACCAACGCATGGCTCAGCAAACCTACAAGGGGGGCGAGTACATCATGCGGGATAACGAGGCCAGTAGAGCGGAACCTCCAGGCAAACTGGGACCCATCTGGGAAGGCCCCTACATAATCCAGGAAGACTTAGGCAAAGGGGCTTACCGCCTGTCCAGGCTCGATGGCACAACGGTTCCACGTAGCTGGAACGCTGTTCAGTTGAAAAGATGTTACATGTAGACCCCCGCCCCTAACGGCGGGTTTGGCTATTTTTTTTAAAACAAGTTTAATCCATCAGGAACGATGTCTCTTTTTCTTTCCAGTTATTAAGTTAATAAAAGTTACTTTTTATTCTCTTTTATTACCTACATGTACAATAACAATTACCATCGCATTTATACTGCATATCATGGTACAAAAAATTACCATCGCATTCAAACTGCATATCACGGTAAAAAATGTCTCTGACATGAAATATTTTTTCATATATAAGTCAGCTGACCAAAACTATACAGCGCTAAGAGTGGGTATCTTGGTAATAGATACATTAACCACTACAAAAGATAGGTATTTTGGTAATAAATACATACAACTATCTTACAAAACCAAGTACTTGTCCCTGTTGTTAAACACCAACATATGGGAATACCAAAAGACGAACATGTTCTACTATCTACATACCGGGGAACATTGCTAACACCTTTGTAGGGGTATGCAATGCCTCACCATAATACTCCAATGGATGAGGATCGACGATTAGGTCATCAATGTTCACCTCATCAACCGGAGAAGCTGACATTCTCCGATCACCAATTGAGCCTGCACATCGACGGCCACTCCGGCGTCGTTCATATACCGCTCTACAACGTTGGACATACTCGGAAGGAAATGCTTGCATCAAGGTGTCGGCCGATAAGCGCACCACACCTACTTCGGCCTTAGCTTGAACACTAGAAGGGCCGTCATCTTCGATACTTTTGCAAGACCTGTTTATACAAGGCATGGTATCGCCGGAGTTAGCCTTCTTACCCCTGATCGTCTTATCCGTCACCGGATCTTGGAGACGGACTAGAGCTTCCGCTGCGTCCAGGTTGTGAAGTATGTCAGAAATTTTCCGATTACGGCATTTTCACTTCATTTTTTCATTTACTAAATTTGGAAAAAACAAGACACAATTTATAAAGGGTTAAGAAGGCTGACAACCATGACGACAGCAAAATTAATAGCAAGGCATCATTACACGTCAAATCGTCACACTTAAGTAAACGGTGGCGTCGTCATAATGATATTTGCATTAATTGTCTGACAAAAATCGAGTGCTTACACGCACCCCAAACAAAGCCAAATAGTGTTTTTACAAAATATCTAAGGAACAGTGGAAATAACAAATAAAGAAAACACTCATTCCTCTCCAGATTCCTCCGCCACATCCAGCATCTGGCGTAAGGAGTCCACGCCGTCTTCGGCCACCTTGTCAATCAGCTCTGCATACGCGGGCAGCGGGTCATTATAAGCTGCCTCAAGAGCATCCGCCATCTCCGCTGTCAGTTTGCCTCTGTTCTCCTGGAACTCGGGAGTGATCCTAGACGTTTGTTGGCAATTAAAATAACCCTCGTAAACGCCATCATGGTGCCCTAACTTATAAGCGGCAGTAGACAGGCGGTCCAAGAGAGTAACAAAGGACTCTGATTGACGGAGATACTCAAAAGCCCCAACCAAGCCATTGGTTATCAACCAGTTCCTATCACCCTGTAAACCATCCAGGCGGCTAGTCAGGCTATCAATTTCGGCATTGGATTGATCCAAGGCACTCTCCGCCTCTTTAAGGCACGCCTGTTGGGCGGTTGAAGATTGAACCAGCTGATTTTTCTCTGAAACGAGAGAGTCACACACCTGCTGCAGTTTCCTAAGCTGCTCCTCCCGCTATTCCAACTCAACCTATTTGGCTTGGGCTTTGGCATTAGACGCCTCTAACTCCACGATGAGACTTTGATACCTCTCCTGTACCTGAAAAACAAAATATGTGTCAATATAGAACTTTTCCATCTCAGCAGATAGCTCAGATCTCACCTTTTGAGCCTCAGTGACGGCTTTGCGTTCCAGTTCTTCCTGAACAGCCTTGGCGTGAGAAAGGACTCGATCCTTTTCCGCTATGTCGCGGGCCCATAATATCCTTTCTTTAGCAAGGTTAGCTGTTACATGCTTCAGATCTAACTCTGCCTTGTTTTTCTCAGAGACAAACCGACTCTCCCTGAGACCAGCAACTTGGAGTTGGCTTTCCAAATGATACTTCTCATCCATCAGCTCTTGAATGGTAATCCGCGCCTGGTGGAACTCATTGTTATCATGCATCCACCGGCGCCGGATTTCCGCCAACCTCTGGGGTTGACTGACAGCATCCACCATCGTCGCGTTCATCAGGTTTTCATTATCTAACCCTTCTACATAGGCCGATTCAGCCGGGGGGTATGCCCGCTCAAGCCAGTGATGCACCACTGGGGGGAAAACCAGCCGGGAAGACTCCGCTATCTTCCACTTAGGTTGATAGCGCTTTTCCTGAGCATGTGAGTCCTAGCAAATGGTGGGAAGATAAAGATCATCACCTAAACGGGCCCCGTCATCAACAAAACCACCGCTAGATCCCCCGGTATCACTTACAGTGGTATCTCTTGCACTTGTTGACTCACCAGCAACAGAAGTTGTAGGCATCTCCTTCTCAGATGCAGAGAAAACACCAACAGGAGAGTCAAACAGGGATACAGGGGTAGCGCTGGAAAAAAGCGGTGTAGTAACAGGGCTGGGTGTCACAACCACAACAGTTGTAAACACAGGCGGTAGCATTGAAGAGCTAGCAGCGACAACACTCGCCTGGGATATAAGGTCTGAAAGGGTTGGCCCGCTAGCCGCGGAAGGAACAATTCCACCAGAAGATAAAGGCATAGAGGACCCACCCTCAACTTGGGCCTCAGCAAAGGAACCTGCATCAAATCAGATATTCAGAACAAGAATATAGGAATTCAACTCCTACATTAACAAATAAACTGACTTACCAGCAGGTAAGGCATGAGCAGCCTTGATTGCTTGAAAGGAGGTCAAAGGAGGCATCATCCTACGCTTTTTTAGCCCCCGTTGTGGACTCACCAAACTGGTAGGGGCGGAAGTAACAACAGTACCCCCGGGGGCCGCAGAAACGCTAACCGCCACAGGCACAGTAGTGGCCCCCGTGGTAATAACTTTCCTCTCGGTTATCTTTATCCGGGAGGGTTTTTTTGTTTCTGCAACAGAAACAATGCTCCCCCCGCCGGGAGGAAGCTTAGTTACATAAGCAGTTGGATCCGCCAGCACGACGGGCAGTAAAAATTGCTCAAGGTAGATCTTCAGTACGTCAGGCTCTTGCTCCCTAATCACGCGGTCCGCGGCCCTTAAAGCAGCGTTCCGAGGGGGATCAACAAAGTCAAACAAACTCCACTTACCTATTTGACACTTATACACATTAAAACAAACATAATTTGCATATTAAATTCAAAGCAAATTGACGTGTACCTTCATCAACCCTCTGAAAAGCAGGGTACAACCGGATATTATGCCACAGCAAACTCATCACAGCCATCACCAAGGCCCCCTCCGGGATCACCATGCACTCAGATGGGTGTTGGCTTAACCTCTTAAACAGAGCATTCTTGATATAGGCATCAGCAGCGGGACCGTCATCCTTGAACTTGTCTTGGCCCCTATTTCCCTCCACTGCATCTCCTCGGGGATAACACTGACATCAATATAGAAAAACTTCTTCTTCCAGTCCTTATCCCTGGTACTAGCAGGGATGTCCCTCAGGCAAGGCACACCAATGTCTCGCCGGTCAAAGGTGAAAAGGGGGGATTTCCACACAAGAACGAAAAAAGCCCTAAACACTATAATCTCAGGGATATGACCCAGGGCTATGCAAGCAAATTCGAAGTGACGAAGTTTAACTAACCCTAAAGGGTCCAGTTGAGAGATGTGAATGGGATACCCGTCAAGAACGAACTTACAAAACTTGGCGATTGGCAACTAGAAATTATAGAATTTGAAAAAATCACTGAACATAGTGATTTTACCATTTTTCAATGGGAACGCCGTGTCTGTCTTCGAAGGCAACACCGGATTCCATTCTGGTTTGATATCGTACTCTTGTATAAGATTGTTGTATGATACAGTTCCCCATTTGCAATACAGTGCATCGGAACTCGTTTGGGCTGAGGAAGATTCGCCGGTTTTGGAAGCCATTTTATACAATCAAGAAATTGAAGAAGTTGAGAGCAAAGATCGAAATGGGAAAACCCTAAACGGGGAACCTATTTATAGGAAAGGGATAACAACCTTTCGAATTCAAAAAGGCAAACGGATAGGAACGCGTGTCAAGACAGGGCAGGTACAACTGTCATCCTAATGATGACTTACCTGTCACACTTCTTCACATCGCCGCCATTTTTCAAAAAAGTAACGGTACCCACTCGAGAAACTTGCACTCAAAGGGGGCATTTTTCCTTTTTCCTTTTTTAGTCCGATCTCATGAACTTCATTTCATAACTTCGGACTGGGGGGACATGACGAGGTATGACCCAGAACAGCTAACCCGACCCGATCATTACTTATTATTTTATTATAAATATATAATTACACATGTTTATTCTAGAATCTTCTATTCTGCATGGATAAACCACGTAACCGAATCCCCAATCTTTTGGGAAGATCATGCAAATCCCTAACTTATCGGAGCCTATCCTAAGTTAGAGGAAACCCTAATGGTAAACTATGAATAGAGGTAAACATCAAAGGTATGAATCATTCTGCTCTCGTTTTACTCTCTCTCTACATATATTTTCTTACTCCCAAACCGAGACTTATTCTCACGCCGGAGGGTGGTTACAGGAATAACCCCATTCCTGTAACGAGTCCTAATGGTGTTCTGTTTTGCAGTTAGTGGTTCAGATCACCAAGAGTTGAAGTCCTAGTCAGAGCTTACCGTTCAGGTCAGTGTTTTTTCAGATATCAAGGCATCTAGTTACCTTTGGGTAAAAAATAGAGCAACATTATTTTCTGTTGAATGGGTAAATTGGTTAGAGTTTGATTTTGTATAAGCTAGTAAGTTTTTTGTTGCTCTTTCTTCTTTTTAATAAAATCAGCAGTTCAAAAAAAATATATACATTATCTAGTTAATTCACTAATTGAGCCATAAAGAAGAGCATTCTTAACTTACGATGGATGAGTAGGCCTAATTAACACACTACCAAACTAAGACTTGTGCGGAGGATGGCTGGTTTGACAATCGAACTATATGTCTCATCACAATCAATACACTATATCCATTAGGAAACTAAGAACGCCTTTTAATAAGCCACCCATCATACATAATCATATGTTTATATAGCTACATGATCACAGTCACTATTAGGCAATCCCTACATCTTTGCCTTTAAATCTTCCAACATGATTGCAATCCTTTATTTATGTAAATGAGAGTAATTCTCTCCTAGACAATTGTACCCCATTGTTGTATTTATATGTGTATTCTGTATATTGAAAATGAATTCATTGGGAATTGTTATATCACATGGTATCAGCCTAACTCACCCAATCCCCTTCTTTCCTACCTTGTGTTGGATTTTCTATCCTTCTTCTTCATCATGTCAACTGATCTCACATCCATTCCCCTACACTCCCTAACCCATCTCATCAATATCAAATTGAATTCCACAAACTACCTTACCTGGGAAAAGCAAATCACATCCGTTCTCTCCTACCTATAACTGCTCGATCATGTCGATGACAAATCATCTCCCCCTACTGAAATCCTTACCAGCAAAAACAAAACAACCATTAATCCCGAGTTTACCGAATGGAAAACTACGGACCAAAAGGTTCTTCTCCTTATAAACTCTAGCCTTTCCAAAGAAGCAATGGCCGAAACCATCTGTCACACCATATCTCTTTCGGTTTGGAAGGCGTTGGCGAATGCCTACAGCCATTGTTCCATCGAAAGAATACATAATCTCAAAGACTCACTTCGGACCCTCCAAAAAGGAACCGCTTATGTCACCGAATTCGGTAGGAAGTTCAAAGCTCTTTCAGACCAACTCGCGACCATCGGTCACCCCATAAGTGACGAAGACAAGCGTCACTGGTTCCTTTGTGGATTAGAAGCGGCTTTTGAAAACTTTTCCACTTCACAACGTACCATCCACCCGGCACCCACTTTCCTTGATCTACTTGCTAATGCGGAAAATCAAGAAATATTCATACAAAAACTCCATGGATCTAATCCTCATGAAGCATCCTTTTATGCTAATCACCCCAAACAGAATCGGACCTCATCATCCCGTGGTCGAGGCCGTACAAACTCGACTAGGGGACATGGAGGCAGTTACCAAAGGAGGCCGCCACATTGCCAATTGTGTCGCAAAGAAGGACACTACGCTAGCGCATGTCCACGCCTTGCTTCATACGCCCAAAAAGCTCCTCCACTTGATGCCAATCTTGCTTATGCTTTTCACGCTCAATGCAATATCGCATCGGATGTTTTGGATTGGACTGCCGATTAAGGTGCTACAACACATATGCTCAATAACACTCATGGTATAAATATGTCTAAACCCTAAACCGGTAACATGCGTGTCACTTTTGGTAACGGACAATCGTTACCCGTTACCCACATCGGGAACACAAACTTAAATAATTCTCTTTCGTTACAAAATGTTCTAGTGGTTCCAAACCTTACAAAGAATCTACCATCCATTAGTAGACTCACAAATGATTCACATGTTGATGTTTTATTTTCTAACAACTTCTTTCATATTCAGGACCGAAAAACGAAGGAAGTTCTTGCTAGAGGCGTTTGTGAAAATGGCTTCTACGTTCTTACCCAAAGTTACAAGTCTTTTGTTGCCGCACTCTCTGCTTCTCATCTTCGTGCGTCTTTTAATAAATGGCACAGTCTCCTAGGACACGTTTCTTTTGATACCATCACTACTTTAAACAAACTTGGTCATGTTTTTGTCACATCCTTGTTACTCAAACCGGCTTTATGTAATTCATGTGAGTTATCAAAAACAAAACATATTCCCTTTGTTGAAAATCACAAACGTGCGCAACATATTTTAGACTTAATTCACTGTGACCTTTGGGGACCCCCACCCATTGCCTCAACTGATGGTTATTTATATTATGTTATATTTGTGGATGATTATTCTCGGTTCACTTGGTTTTATCCTCTCAAGGCTAAATTAAAATTTTTCACCTTATTAACCACTTTTTTAAACTTTGTTCAAAATCAATTCTCCAAAAATGTCAAAGTTTTTCAAAGTGATGGTGGAACCGAGTTCATAAAACATCGGGTAAAAAAATGTTTACAACAACATGGCATCCACCATCGCCTCTCTTGTCCTTACACACCCGAACAAAACGGAAGAGCGGAGCGAAAACATCATCACATAACCAAAACTAGTTTAGCAATGATGTCCAATGCTCATGCTCCATCCAATCTTTGCTTTGATGCTTTCACCTCTGCCACTTATATAATTAACCGCCTACCCACCAAAACTCTCGAAAACAAGTCCCCATTTGAAATTCTCTTTCGCCAACCACCCACTTACTCCAACTTACGTGTTTTTGGATGCCTTGTCTATCCATATCTTCATGATTATACTAAACACAAACTCCTACCTCGGAGTGCACCTTGCATTTTTATTGGTTATAGTCCTAGATATAAAGGGTTTCGATGTCTAGATCCCTCAACCAGCCGTATCTATACCACTAGACATGCAAAATTCGATGAAGACATCCTACCTTTCAAATCCGCTCCAACATTTTCCGATAACGCAAACATTCCATTCAAAAACTTTGACGATACTCTACCTACACCTACCCCTCAAAATAACAACATGGCTCCACCAACCCCATCAAACAACTTTTTCGACCCACCTTGTTTTGAATGCCCAGATACATCCCAAACCATACCACCCGAACCTCTAAATTCATTAGGCCCAAACCCACCTCACAACCCCACCAGCCCACAATCTCCAACAACCCACTCCCTAAATCTCAACTCTTCTTACGGTCCAACCCCACCATCCTCGCCTGGCCCATCTAGCCCAACTAACCAAAGTCACTAACCTGATCTAATTAACTCCATTCAAACCACTTCTCCTATTTCGTCAAACACCTTCATTCCCTCCACCAATTCTAATTCACCCATCACAAACTCCCAATCCACTCACTCTCCTCCAAATCCTCCAACTATCAACAACCATCCCATGATAACTCATTCCAAAGCCGGTATCTTCAAACCAAAACATTATGCAAATATGGCCCAATTTGCTAATCATCCTCTTCATCATTCTCTTCTTTCTTCACATGTACCCAAAGGAATCAAAATTGCACTTAAAGACTCTAAATGGGTACATGCCATGCATGATGAACTTAATGCTTTACACAGTAACCATACTTGGCATCTAGTTCCTCCTCCTTCATCTACAAACATCATCGGCTCCAAATGGATCTATAGGATAAAATACAAAGCCGATGGATCCATTGACCGCTACAAAGCTCGTCTAGTAGCTCAAGGTTTTAATCAAGTACCGGGTCTAGACTTCTCTCATACTTTTAGTCCCGTTGTTAAATCATCAACCATCCGCGTTGTTCTCAGTCTAGCCACCATTCACAAATGGCCATTACGACAACTTGATGTCAATAATGCTTTCCTAAATGGAAACCTTACTGAAACAGTGTTTATGGAACAACCACCGGGTTTTGAAGATCCAAAACATCCACATCATGTGTGCAAACTCAATCGTGCCATTTATGGCTTAAAACAAGCACCATGTGCTTGGTTTCAACGATTAAGTTCATTTCTTGTGACACTCGGGTTTAAATGTAGTAGAGCTGTTCCCTCATTATTTGTCTAAAATCATGAGGCCACGTTAATATATCTTCTTGTCTATGTCGATGATATAATCATCACGGGTAATAACGAAAAATTCATCACCATTTTTACCTCTCGTCTAGACAAAGAATTTAAAATTAAAGATCTTGGCTCTCTAAGTTTCTTTCTTGGTTTAGAAGTTACTCATACTAAAACCGGTCTATTTCTAAACCAATCCAAGTATGCTTATGACATACTTTCAAAAGCCGGCCTTCTAGATTCTAAACCTGTTGCCACCCCTCTCACACCCAAAGACATCTTCAATTCCACTGGTGAACCTTTCCATGACCCTACGCTTTATCGTTCTCTCGTGGGTGCTCTCCAATACCTTACCATTACCCATCCTGATCTATCCTTTGCCGTTAATCAAGCTAGCCAATACCTTCAAAATCCCACTATAGCTCATTTTCAACTTGTGAAACGAATCTTACGCTATGTCAAGGGCACTCTATCACATGGGTTGAACTTTGATAGACCACCTAACACTGTTTTATTAGGATTTTCTGATGCAGATTGGGCTTGTTGTATCGACACAAGAAGATCCACCTATGGCTATTGTGTTTACTTGGGCGGAAATTTGGTTTCTTGGAGCTCTAAAAAAATAACCCACGGTTTCTAGATCAAGTTGCGAATCGGAATACCGGGCTATGGCAAACACAGCTTCGGAAATTGTTTGGATCACACATCTACTTCGCGAGCTTCATGCGTTACCTCCAGGGCCTCCAACATTATTTTGTGACAACAAAAGTGAGTTATTTTTAAGTCAAAATCCCATCTCGCATAAGCGCGCTAAACGCATTGACCTCGACTATCATTTTTTAAGAGAATTGGTTGCTGCTGGTCGTCTTCACACCAAATTCATCTCGATGGATCGCCAAGTAGCGGATATTTTCACCAAAAGTCTTCCAAAGGCGCTATTTGAAAAATTTAGAACAATGCTTTGTCTCGCACCTCCTCCATCTCGCATTGACGGGGGGTATTAGGCAATCCCTACATCTTTGCCTTTAAATCTTCCAACAGGATTGTAATCCTTTATTTATGTAAATGAGAGTAATTCTCTCCTAGACAATTGTACCCCATTCTTGTATTTATATGTGTATTATGTATATTGAAAACGAATTCATTGGGAATTGTTATATCACAGTCACAATAACATATGGTGGTGAAGAATCCAAGTCTCATTCTTAATGAGAGCAATATGGTGGTGAAGAATCCAAGTCTCATTCTTAATGGGAGCAATATATGTATCCTGCATTGTGCACGTGTGAATCCTGTAAGGCTTGCATAAAAGATCAAGGAGTAGAGGATCCAGTGACATGATGGTTAAGCATATCAATTGATTTGGTGGTGGAGATTGAAAGAAGAACCAGATCAGCTATGGGCAAGAGTTATTAAAGCGATACATCACAATACAAGAATTATTTTGCAAATTCCGAGAAAAGCATCACAACCTGGTGTATGGAAATCAATCACAGGGGATGGAGAGGAGTTTAAAAAACTTGGAATCGATGTACAATGCAACCTTAAATGCACAGTCGGCAACAGTGAAAAAGCGATGTTTTGGATCGACTCATGGACACCACAAGGCCCATTGAAAGATGCGTTCCCTTTGATTTATCATATAGCCGCTAATAAGAGAATATCGGTAAGTCATTATCTTAAGGAAAGCAATGGGGGAATTATGTGGGATTGGAACTGGGTGAGACCACCAAATTACGATGAGGAAAATGATGAGTTTCTGAGGTTGAACCAGGTCCTACAGTCTCAATCGGTTGGGCAGGGAAAGGACAGGTGGAAATGGAAGGATGGTGGAGATGAAGACTTTTCAGTAAAGAGAGTTAGAATGAATTTGATGGGTTTAATCGACTTGAATAACATACCGGGAAACTTCATATGAAACAAAATGGCAACACGGAAATCGAACTACTTTTGTTGGAGAGCGGTCGAAGGTAAAATACCAACATCTGAAGAACTGATCAAGAAAGGTATGAATTCAATTACGGAACTGTGCAAGGTATGTGGTATAGAGAATGAGTCGGCAAACCATGTTTTAATCCAGTGCCCATATGCAGACCTGATATGGACACACGTATGGCTTTGGATAAAAACACCTGCTAGAGTAAAATTAGATTTTATGGAGACAAGGTTACTTGACATGACCGGGTTCTCGAAGAAGAGGGTCAAAGTAATAAACGCGATTTACTTGACGACAATATGGGCTATATGGAAGAATAGAAACAATAAGATTTTTAACAATAGAATGACGGATCCAACGAAATTGGTGGAAGAAATCAGGGAAGAATCGCTCGAATGCTTGAAAAGAAGATCGAGGTACACGAATATAAACTAGAACGAGTGGTGTATGTTCTCATTCCTGGACAACTAGATAATGTTTAAATTTCCGGTTACTTGATGAATGTTGTATTTGGTTTTTTATTCTTGATGTATCTTGATGTAATCATGTCTATTTAGCGCCTTGCTTGTAGACGTGTGGTGAATAATGGCTCCGTCTTTGTTGTTCAAAAAAATATCAATTGATCTGGTAATATCTTGTTCTGCTGGAGCGTCCATAGGATGGGTATGGGTGATGTTGGTGGTGTGGGATCCGTTAGTGTGGGATATGTGATCCATAATGTCACACCCCAACCGATGGCAGAATCATCAGGGCACGACACTAAGCGAATCAGATTGCTCAAGAGAATCCATAACGACTAGTTTAGTGATAATATTTAACAAAATATCCCATACTTTCAAACAAATATTCCACAAAAAAGTCATACAGATTTTAAGTCTCTCAAACATAATCCAATCCGACAACTTAGATTTTTATTGTGGGTTTCTAGACTTCCTATCCATTTGCAGCAAACAAACCTTCAACCTTTCACATACGTTAAAATAAAGTCAATACAATAATGTAAAGGTGAGTACACAAGTTTAGCATAAATATAGTATAAAAGCGTTTACGCATAACCAACATGTAACACGTAAGATGATGAATTGAGTAACTATCACAATGATACAAGCTAACCACATGACTGCGAGTAGAGTATGCGCGACACGTGTTCACCGAAGTGAGCTCGTCAAGTAAAGTATGTGATCCTTAACACATCCCTGAATAAACAGGTGCTGAGTCCAAAATATAGTACTATCGTTGCTAAGGGCGGTAGGGCAAGTCATCACTTGTAACATAGCAACAAGTATTCAACTAATCACGTATATCATGCGAGTGCGGTTAGCATTTATAAAGTGTTTAAGTGTTGTGTTTTTGACAAAGAGTGTATGTAACACCCAAAAGTGCGTTAAGCGAAAAAGGGTTCGAGTATACTCACTGTGCGTGTTTAGCAGTAAACGCGGTCTGGATGGAGTGGAGAGGGCGCTGGTTCAGCCTGCGTACAGGAACAGAAGTGCATAATGTCACACCCCAAAAACATCGCAGCGGAATATAAAACGTAGTGGTGACGGAAGTTGGTGCCCATAAATATCTTGCTGAACGATGCATTGTTAATGTTGGACATTTCACTTAATTAAAACATAGTTTTTAAAACATAAAGTCTTAAAGTACGTCACAACCACATCACAGTTTAGTTGTTTTGATCCTTATGGATCTTATTACATAGGTCTCAAAGTTTTAAAAGTTTGTCCAAAACATTATTAAACCAAAATGCATCAACAACCAGAAGATACGCCATAATTCCCGAAGCCGAACTCAAGTACCTGAAGAACACGTTAAAAATCAAGTGTCAACACAAAGGATGGTGAGTTCACATATCCAAATTTAAATAATTTGATCCAAGGAAAAACTTTCTAATTATGTGTTTATTATCAAAACATCCATATAACTTTAAGAAAGTTAATTTATTTCCTTAACAAAAATCCAAGGGTTAGCCGTCGCAAGCGTTTCTCAAGAACCTCTGACCATAAACATCTTCCAAAGTTTACATACTAAATTGATAGCATCAAATGTTCGGACTCGTAAGTTTGCAAGACATTATGAACTATATATTAACAATGAAGGTATAATCAAAGCTAGACTATAACAGAATATCAATTCGTCGTTTGACTTGACACGGAGCGACCGGTCACGACGGGGTTGTCAACCCGATAGATCTACCAACAATTCCTCGCGTTCAATGATTAAACAACATTACTTGCGCATGTGCCCATAACGGGGCCATTTATAATGCCTGCCTCATAAACAATATATATATATATATATCCTACTAATACAGATAAATTTAATATATCATGTTGTACGAATTCCCCGAAGTCCCCACCGAAACATAAACCAATAACCCGACACTTATTCTCTTGAGATCAAGCGAATTCGTCCCAACTTTAGATTTAAGCAATTTTAAATCTACACGGTCGTTTTCTCTAAAACACCGTAATAATCCCCGTTTCTATCCGAAACATATTTATTCACAAAACCGTTTCTACCCGAAACATATATATATTCATCAAATCCGTATATTTTCCATGAAAATATACATTTTATATGTCAAAAGGGTATGTCTTATTTAAAAACATCTTTAAACCTTTTTAAGGCGGGTTCTTCCCCCAAAACATATACAAAACAGTAAAAAGAGAGGGTTTAGTGACACTCACCTTTGGGTGCGTATTATAAATAACGCAATCCCACAAATTGATTCTACACGTCCTAATATACATAGGAACGATTTATCAATCAATATATCACAAAATTCCCAACTTTCTCCGAATCTTAGAATTTTCACATAACTTTGAGATTTTCTTGAAAAGTCATTATTTTTTATTTTGTTGGCACATTAATATATATATGAGTTCATATATATATATATATTTTAAGATTTTGCGACTTGAACGATTTTATTGGTGACCGTTATCATCTAAATCCGTTAACACTCCTGTTTATACGTAATATATCTACGATTCGCGCGTCGTAATATATATACATAAACACGCACATATACTAAATATCATAACACGCGAAATCTCGTTAACTTATACATTTTATAATTTTTAAAGCATGTATACATGAAATAACTTATCAAGTTAACCTATGTATCAATTTTCATGCTCGACAAATATGTTACGCATTTAATGCGATTTTACCGATTCTACCGCTTTAAGCGCACAAGTGTACATGCATAGTCTAAATTCCCGCTATCATTTCAACACTTAACATATTATAATATTCACATATATATAAATCGGCAAAAGATCAAATACAAATAATCTTAACATACTAAACATACAAATTAAAGGAAAACTCAAAAAGATAAGGTGACATTTTTGTAATTACCACCAACTATCAAAGTTACTATACAAATGTGAACTCAACAAAAAATACCTAAAAAACACAATTTTTTTTAATATTTTTTATAAAAAAATCGCTACATTTTGTTAGCAAAAAAAAAAAAATTTTTTTTTCCTGCTACTAAAAGTAGCGATTTTTTAATAAAAAATGTTAAAAAAAAATAAAATAATTTGTGTGTTTTTTTTATTTTTTTAGATTTTTTGTGGGTTTAGTTTTTAGCATTTTAGCTTGGGTGGGGGGGGGGGGGTGGGGGGGGGGTGTGTTAGGGTTTTGGGGGGTGGGGGGGGGGGGTTAGTTTTTTTTAGGTTTTTTAGGTATATTTGTAGAGTAACTTTGATAGTTATTGATAATTACAAAAATGCCACCTTGTCTTTTTGAGTTTTCCTTCAATTTGTATGTTTAGTATGTTAAGATTATTTGTACAAGAACTTTCCCCTATATAAATCACATAACACATTTTAACACATAAGGTTCACCCATAAACAACCCATACTAGTGTTCATTGTAAAACGCGTATTTTAGCGATTCAGTAACGTTTTCAGGTGTCGAAAGTCACGTATGACTAATCAAACACCAAGTAAACTTAATATAAGTTAAAATACTTATATTTATACTAAAAATAATAGTTTACTTACTGATCTAAAACAGTTTTGTAAAAATCCTTTGAAAAGCCAATTTTTTAACCGTTTTACCGCATAGTTTTGCATCAAACGTTACCATAACCATCCCAAATCATAACGACTTGATATTTTAACATAATCCATGTTATTTACTGATTAAAATGATGGTTATAATAATATTAGTACATTTTTTATGTAAGTCACATAAATCATGCGATTTCACATATTTTACAACTTTTTAAGTACCAAATACAACATATAAAGCTAGTAAACTTTATGACAAAGTTTCATGCTATTATAACACTTCAAATATTAATATTTTTAGTGTTTAGAATCTTATTAAGAATCATCTTCATCAAATCATAACTTATTCATCATTTCATGACCATAAATCATCATGCGTGCTTAAGTACAAGCATCTAATGCATCCATATAACATCATCATCATCATTTTATATGAACTAAAATATATCCAACATATATTTAAATCATGTTCATGTATTCAAGAACATCATAATCTACATATGATCATTTCTCATCATTTATCATAAATGCAAGATTCATGTTCCTACATATTTATGAACTAACTACAAAAATTCACATGCATGCATACATATACATACATACACGGCCACACATATACATGTGTATATGGTTCCAAATTTTCACTTTTCATGAACTCATTTCAAATGAAAAAGCTTCTATATGACAACTTTTTAAACATGCATGCATTCACCTTTTTGATTTCTTATCAATCAAGAACATTTAAAAAAAAATCAAAACTCAAACTCCATACATATACATACAAGTTCATCCATTTTATTTTTCTTTAAAAACCCATTTGTTTTAGTTTTCAAGTTTGTGTTTAAATCCAAGAACAATAGAAACTTTTCATTATCATCTTCATCACCAAGAATCAAGAACATTTTTAAAAAGAATAGTTTTATACCTTCAAGATTCAAGTGGGTTTTTGAATAAAAGATGACATGATGCTTGGTTCTTGCTTGAAACTCCTTGGAATCTCCTTTAAACTTTCAAATGGACTTGAAATCTCCTTGAAATGAGTTTGAATCTTGAAGAACAAAGTTGGAATTTTGAAAATGTATGGATATGGAGTATGTTCGGCTGTAGCTTTGTTTAGAGAGAGAGTGGATTGTTTGAAATTGTTTTTCTTGGTTAATGCAAGATATTGCGATCATGGAAGATATGGCAAGATACTAATCATCACACACAAATTCTCTAGGCAACAAGTGGAAAAGAGAGGAGAGAGAAGACTCTCATGTGCTGCCACCTCTTGCATATCTCACAAACACTCACATATACATACATATATATATATTAAACACTGGTATTTTACTGGATACCGGGTATTTTATCTAGCGTTTTAATCCCGTTTTATGGCGTTTTAAATTATTTTTTATCACTCTATAAAAATAAACTCGCCAAAATATTACTGAAATAATTATCAGTTGCCTTGACTGGCTGCGTTGACAATATTTTGTCATATGTGCGCAGTATCGCGCAGTACGCGCTTAAACTCGAAAAATAGAGTTTCTTAGCGTTTTAATTTTTTTTTCCGAACATGATTAAAATTACCATTTTAACCATAACGAATTATTTTTAGGATTTTAACATTGATCGGGTGGTCACCGACGTTCGTTTCGCATTTTGTTCGTTACGCGATAAACGTTTATCTTATTATTGCCAACACACCAAACATCACACATAAACATCAATATCAATCAAATAGAACCTTTTATTCATTCATGACACATGTTACATTTGTACGGTACAACCTAAATAGCCGGGTGTCACACATAAGTCTTCCAAAGTGCTGAAACGGTCGAGTTGATGTGTCGGGTGGGAAACAGAGGCTTCGTACGAAGCCAGTGTCTTCGTATGAAGGCGTGCCTTCTTACGAAGGGATGCTTCATACAAGTGTTGCTTCCGTGTCCAAAATTGAGTGTTCTTCGCGTCTTTCTTCGGGAAATCGAGTGTTCATCTCTCCAGCCTTAAGCTACTGATTAAACTTAGAGCCGAAGAGGTCTTTTGAGCTGTTCAGTCACAAGTGGGAACATAGGCTGGGTTGTGCGAAGCCAGTGCCTTCGTACGAAGCCGTGGCTTCGTACAAACCAATCTGGCTCACACATGCGGCTGTTTTTGCGTTCAGAGCTGCGTTTAACCTGAATCGGATGTATTTTCGAGTCCTTTTCATGATGGTTTCGACACCACTTCGTCCCACTATCCAGTGAATGAAACATATGTCGGTTTTGGCCCGTTTTAGTGTAAAAATCGAGTTTAAAATAGTTTTTCTTTGGATTAAACACTTGGTGAGCGTGAGATATTCAGATCTACATCTTGGGAAACCCAGGCTAAATCCAATACACTCGCTTAAGTGTAAATCTGAAACAAAATCAGAAGTTTTGATGAAAAAGAGGAAGGTTTTCATAAAAATAGAGAAGTTTAGATGAAAAGATGAAGTTTAGGTGAAAATAGAGAAGTTTGGATGAAATCGGAGATAAACTCGCGGAAAAGCATGGTGGAAAATCGTTGTGAAACATGTAAAAATAATGGATCTTACTTGGAAAATAAAGAGACAGCAGGTTGGGAGAGTTCTTGGGCGAAAATGGCAGCAATGGTGAGAAAGAGAGTGAGCTAGGTATTTATAGAGAGAGTGGTGTAGCACAGGTTGCCTTCGTACGGAGGCAGGGCCTTCGTACGAAGGTGCCTTCGTACGAAGCCTCTGCGTTTGTACGAAGTCTCCTGTTTCGTGTGATTTATTCCCATTTCACATGTCGGGTGTTCGTTTGGTGTGTTTAGTTGCGTTAGTTAGTTCGAGTACTTAAAGTACTTTAACGATTATCAAGTGTTTGGGTTGCGTTGCGTTTTAGCGAGATAAATTGAGTTGTGTGAGTGAGCGTTTGAGCGTCTTAAGCGAGTAATGAATACATATAACACATCTAACATTTACACACACAAATAAAACAAATAATATAAATAAATCCACGTTTTGAGTTTGCGTTGCGATGAGCGTTTTTAAGTAATAAGCGTTTAAATGTGATAAATAAGCGATTTAAAATGCGTTCAAAAACATAGTTAACCCGAGGTAATAATCAAATCTCGGAGTACAAGCGTTTACGAATGAATCAACAATAATATATAGGAACAACAAAAAAGTTGGGTTGTTACACATAATTAGTGTACTAGTTAAGAGCACAAAATTCAATAAGATGTCAAGAGATAGGAGACAGGTGGAAGGAAAGTTTAGAATTTGGGTTGGGGTAAATGAAGCAAATGGGAATGAAGATTAAAATATAAAATACCAGTAATAGATAATATTTTTAGTGTTGATTGATCTGGATATGGATAGACACAACTGAATGATTGATGATGATCAAGGAAGACCTAAAGAGCTAGCCCAGGAGCTAGTTTATGTGAAGGAAACATATATGGGTACCAAATGCGATGTAAAAACCCAATCATTCCTGACAAATATATAACTGACACGTGTCTAGAGAAACCTCCCTCACAATAAACTTGGTTAAAGTTGAGGGATTGTAATTGCCAAATGGCAAAATACAAAGTTAAGGGGCTGAAACTGCCAAAAACCAAACTTAGTTGCGCTGAGGTCCCATGCGAACTGTATGGGAAACCCCTTGCGGTTCACAAGGGGTACCTGCACAGTCAGTATCTCGCTGGCAGCAGCCCTCTTCCCCATTTTTGCCACCTTTCACCTTCTTGCCACCTTCTACCCCGGGTGTGACACATTATGGACACTAATCTTGCATTGAGGCACTTCTAGGACACTTGTCCAAGCCTCATGCATCTTCATTCACAATAAATAACACCATCTGATCACCTTATTTTTCATCCTAAACTCACAAATAACACTTCACTCTTGAGAGTCTTATGTGAGCTTCTTTGCTTCTGCTTTTTGAGCTTCTGCTTTTGTTGTTTGAAGAAGTTTTCTGAAGATTGGTAAGTTCCCTTCTGTTGGTACTTTCAATAGCAATTAGTTTCAAAGTTTAATTTTGTCCGAGCATCAAGAATTTCAAATAGATTGACCAAACTATTTGACTTTCAATTCTGGCCACTTTGGTCAACCAATTCAAATCAGTTTCACCCAAATGGTATACATAATGTAAGGAATAGAACCTTACATTTGTATATCGTGATTATCACGTCTAAATGGGTTGAAATGAGAAGTCAAAACTGAATTTTTGAAAAGTCAAACACAACTTTATGAAATAACCAAAGAATGATCTTTAAGCATATACAATATGATATTTTGACATCAAAGCAATTTATACAACATAACAAAAATATAATATTTGACTTGTTACAAACCCGTTTCCTGTCCGAACTCGTATTTAAACATACGACTTGTTAAAATGGTGTAAACCATACAAACAAGTAATAGCGGGTTTCAAAACACTTTTAAATCAGAATGTAAGGTTAACCAACTATAATACACGAGGCCCTCACTCGTATGGTTATAACCAACATTCTTGTCACACCCCAACTGATGGCGGAAACATCAGGGCGTGGCACTGAGTGAAACAGATTGTCCAAGAGAATCCATAACACTATTAGTGACAATATATTTAACGTTAAAGTCCCATACCAATAATATATAAAGCATAAATAGTTATTACAGACATTGTTCTCAAAGATAAATAAACTGTTCCGACAACTCAGATTTTATTGAATGATGTTTGTAGACCACCTACTTCGTTTCATCAAGCAGAGCATGTCACACCCCCAAAATCCACACGCGGAGTATCACCGCTTGGAGGCGTGACTGACCAGGACCAAGCCACCAATCATATTGAACAATGTATGTAGTAAATATAATTCAACCAAACAATATGAAAGGTGTTCAAAACCAAAGCATAGTTAAGTGTTTAGCGGAAGCATAATTGTAAAAACCCAAAGTAAGTATTAAGTACGAAATAAAGTAATGTTTATAGCATGGCACACATTGCCATGTCCCACAACGACTGCGCCTCCCTGTGCAAGCTCCATGGGTACCTAACGACCTGCAAGGCATGTAGCAACGAATCAACAACAAAGTTGAGCGAGTTCACAGTTGGTTGTTTGGTTATCGTATTCATTTCGTAAATCGTATGTTCGTTTTGTAAACCATGTATCGTATTAATTCGTATCGCGGTCTCCCAGACATGTTTGCGAAGATTAGTGGGGGCTTCCCATGTGTTACTAGACCACGCGTATCGACTGCTATGAAAATGTAAGAGGTGCCCTAAGTCAATGTCTATCAGCATTGACCCTTTGCCCATAGTCCATTAGTACACGCCCGTCCGACTGGCATGGTGTGAGGTTTGTTAAACCCTAATAGCGCTATCTACTAATGACCCGCTCGCCATAGGCCTCGGCGATTAAGTCGATAAATGAGGGACTTAAAATGATAGAGTGATGGTCTTATTGTCGTACGTATCCTGTTGTATGAGGAATACGCAAGTTTGTAGTTATCGTTCAGTTCTTTAACCCATTCCCAACCCTTGGGAATCCCATGCCTTGGATAGAGTGTGAACTCACCTTGGTTTGCTCGGTATGCAAAAACTATTTGATCGTAAGAAATCAGTCAAGTCCTAAAGTATGCACGTATACACGATCAGTTCGAGATCATAAGGGTTTGCATGCAAGTCTATATCACAAAATGCTTAGACAGTCATTATCAAGTAACACACAACAATTAATTCATGTTCATACCATTTGTGTTTCCTAGAATTGAGCTTTCAGTCTAATCTAACATGAGTCATCAATTAACAGGTTTAACAGAGTTAACAACTTAACAGAGTTAATGACTTTACTGAGTAGGCATACTAACAGAGTTACATGCTTAACAGAGTTACATATCTGACAGAATCAACATACTTAACAGTATTGACATACTTAACGGTGTTAATAAACTAATTGAGTTTACTGAACTAACTGAGTTAATAACTAACCGTATTAATAAGCTAACAGTGTTAATCAACTTAACAGAGATATTCATACTTGACCAACAAAGTTGATAACTAACAGAAGACACCTGATGTGGCGAAATCACTATGGACCGAAATCCACTTGGGCCGAAATCCCTTTGGGCCGAAAACACTTGGGCGACGAAATCCCCAAGGTGTTTTCATTGGGATAGGGTCTTCGTTGGGTGGAGGGTTTTCGCCGGGTGCATCATCATCAATAACAGTTACAAAACACAACAACCCTAATGATTGTCTAATAATTATATTGGCTGCAACAATCATGTATTCAATCAGATCCATTCATTCAAATCATCAATCATGGCCGACAACTGTTAACCACCTCAAGAGGTTATTGGACCAATTAGTTTGGGTGGGTTGATACACATATTGTGCCACTAACCTACGGTTTGACTAATGAATCCCACTAGTCACATGCAAGCCTTATCACAATCATGTGCAATTATGAAGTCATTTAATCATTCAATTAACCCAAGCATGCAATCATACGAATTACCAAATCATTAAACAATCACGAACATCATCCAGTCATCATTCGACATCAGCAAGAAGTTATGATCATTCAGTAGTCGACATATACTTAAACCTAGAACCCTAATCTGTTATTAATCTACTATCATGACTTCAATATAACAAGATCATCAACATTAATCGAACATAGACAATAAGTATCACACAGCCGACCTTGTATTAGATTATAAGGATTCCTAGCATGCAAATCAATTCAATCATATGCTCATACATATCTCATGATAGCAGTCAATACAGAATGCCAAACAAACAATCAATAATGATTTTGATCAAACAATCATCGGTAGTCGATTACTAACCTAAACAGAAGAGACAACAATTCGATTGATGTATGGCTCAAGTCTTTCACGGCTGCCATTCGGTTTCAAAGGAGAGCGAGAGAGAAATGGAATGTGATAGGTGGTTAGGGTTTTTGCTGAATGTTCTTGCGTAAAGGTTATAATCAAAACAGTATATCATGACGTTACTGGGCCAAGCCCACTTCTGTTTTCGTTGGCCCCCCCTAGTGGACGAAAACAGTGTTTTCACCACAAAAGATGTGGGTGTTTTCGGATGAAGGTGATTTCGTGGGTGGGGGTTTTCGGCTAGAGGGTGTTAGGCACAGTTCCACATGTTTTAAATAATTAAACAATTCAAATATGTATAATTTATACACACATATTACACATATCATAAATAACATTTATTTTGCACCTCAAATGATTATTAAACACAATTAGCAAGTACATACGAAGTTAAATCGGATAGAGACCTTGAAAACTCGGGTTGTCACATTATCCCCAACTTGAAAGAAATTTCGTCCCGAAATTTAGCATGCGGTTACTGAGGAAGCTAGTTGTGTTGTGTTGTTTCCTGGTTTTCCCGGGGTGTCACATCATCCCCCCGTTGAGTTGGAATTTCGTCCCGAAATTCCGCAGTAGCTTCAGCCTCAGTAGTGGTTGCACTGTTTCTGAACAACTGGGGATACTTGAGTTTCATTTGATCTTCTCGTTCCCAGGTAAACTCTGGGCCACGACGGGAGTTCCAACGAACTCGAACAAGAGGTATTCTGGTGTGCTTGAGGACCTTAACATCCCGGTCCGTGATTTCAACTGGTTCCTCGACGAATCGCAACTGATCATCGATAGTGAGCTCCTTCAAAGGAACTATGAGGGTCTCATCTGACAGACACTTCTTCATATTTGACACGTGAAAAACGTTGTGAACTACACTGAGTTCTGCGGGCAGATTTAGTTTGTAGGCCACCTTGCCTATTTTCTCAATGATTTCGAACGGTCCGACATAACGCGGATTGAGTTTGCCCCTTTTTCCAAAGCGAACCACACCCTTCCAGGGTGAAACTTTGAGTAGCACTCGATCCCCAACTTGGAACTCGAGTGGTTTCCGGCGCTTGTTTGCATAGGCTTTCTGACGGTCGCGAGCTGCCGCCATGCGTTGTCGTATCTGAGCAATTCTTTCCGTTGCGTCTACCACCAGTTCTGGACCCGTGATGTGACTGTCACCCACCTCTGCCCAACAAAGAGGTGATCGGCATTTACGCCCGTACAATGCCTCAAATGGAGCGGCTTGAATGCTGGTGTGGTAACTGTTGTTATACGAAATCGATTACACATGCACGAAGCATGTCTTCCAGAGTTTGGATGGTGCGTTCAGACTGCCCGTCTGTTTGCGGGTGGTAAGCCGTGCTCATGTCTAATCGTGAGCCAAAGGACTTGTGCATTGCTTGCCACAGTTCAGAAGTAAAACGTGCATCACGATCGGAAATAATAGAGGTTGGCACCCCGTGCCTCGAGACAACTTCCTTTAAGTAAATGTCTGCTAGAGTAGAGAACTTATCCATTTCGTTAATAGCCAAGAAGTGTGCAGACTTTGTGAGTCGATCCACGATCACCCAAATAGTATCATTTCCACGTTGAGATCTAGGTAGGCCAGTAACAAAATCCATGGAAATTTGCTCCCATTTCCATTGTGGTATCTCTGGCTGTTGGAGTAGGCCCGATGGTTTCTGATATTCAGTCTTGACTCTTGCACAAGTCAAACACTTGCTAACGTAAGTTGCTATGTAAGCTTTCATGCTAGGCCACCAATACGTAGTTCTGAGATCGTGGCACATCTTATCCGAACCCGGATGTACTGATTAGCGAGACTTATGTGCTTCATCCATCACCAGCTCGCGTAAGTTTCCATAGTGTGGGACCCAGATGCACCCTGTAACGTAGTAGGCGCCGTCTTCCTTTTGTTCTAACCGTTGCCTTGAGTCGCGTAGAGCTTCAGCCCTGACGTTTTCTGGTTTCAATGCTTCTACCTGAGCATCTCGTATCTGTGCAGGAAGACTAGATTGGATGGTGAGTTGTAGTGCTCGCACACGCCTAGGTGTGGTATCTTTTTGACTGAGGGCGTCAGCCACAACATTTGCCTTGCCCGGATGGTACTTGATGGCGCATTCGTAATCATTCAATAGCTCGACCCATCGACGTTGTCGCATGTTCAATTCCTTTTGCTTGAAGATATGCTCGAGACTCCTGTGATCGGTGTAGATGGTGCACTTGGTACCGTACAGGTAATGTCTCCATATCTTGAGCGCGAAGACAACAGCTCCCAGCTCCAAATCGTGTGTAGTGTAATTCCTTTCGTGAATCTTAAGTTGGCGTGATGCGTAGGCTATGACCTTGTCACGTTGCATCAACACACATCCAAGACTCTGAATGGATGCGTCGCAATAGACCACAAAATCGTCTGTGCCTTCGGGCAATGAGAGAATAGGTGCGCTACAAAGTCTATCCTTTAAGTGCTGAAATGCTGATTCCTGTGCATTTCCCCAACGATAAATAACACCTTTCTGAGTTAGTGAGGTGAGGGGTTGTGCAATCTTGGAGAAGTCTTTGATGAACCTTCTATAGTAGCCCGCCAAACCCAAGAATTGGCGGATTTCCGTTGGTGTACGAGGTGCAGGCCAGTTCTTAATCGAGTCTACCTTAGATGGATCAACATGAATCCCATCCTTGTTTACCACGTGGCCTAGAAAGTGGACTTCGCGAAGCCAGAAGTCGCATTTTGAAAACTTGGCGTACAGCTGTTCTGCTCGAAGTAGTTCCAAAATAAGTCGTAGATGCTGCTCGTGTTCCTCACGACTCCTAGAGTAGATCAGAATGTCGTCGATGAATACAATCACAAACTTATCCAAGTAAGGCTTGCACACTCTGTTCATAAGATCCATGAAGACTGCAGGCGCGTTTGTTAACCCGAATGGCATGACCAGAAACTCGTAATGGCCGTAGCGTGTTCTGAATGCTGTTTTGGAGACGTCCTCATCCCGGACTCTCAGTTGATGGTAGCCTGACCTCAGATCAATCTTTGAATAGTAGCTCGACCCTTGCAGCTGGTCGAACAAGTCGTCAATGCGTGGAAGAGGATAGCGATTCTTTACGGTCACCTTGTTTAGTTCGCGGTAATCTATGCACATCCTGAAGGTACCTTCTTTCTTCTTCACAAACAACACGAGAGCTCCCCAGGGTGAAGAGCTAGGACGAATGAAACCCTTATCCAAGAGTTCTTGCAATTGCTTAGACAGTTCTTCCAGTTTGGTTGGAGCTAAGCGATAAGGTGCTCGAGCTATGGGTGCTGCTCCAGGAGCTAGCTCGATCTGAAATTCGACCTGGCAATGAGGCGGTAGCCCAGGTAAATCTTCAGGAAACACTTGAGGAAAGTCGCGTACAACGGGAATATCCTCAATCTTCTTCTCTTTCGTTGATGCGTCAGTAATAAGTGCTAAGATAGTGGTGTGACCCTTTCGCAAACACTTCTGGGCCTTAAGGAAGGAGATGATGCCCACTACAGCACCACTCTTGTCGCCTTGAATCTCGAGAGGTTCTTTGCCAGAACGGGGAATACGAACAATCTTCTCTTTGCATAGGATCTCTGCTTGCTGTTGTGATAACCAATCCATCCCAATGACGATGTCGAAACTACCCAGAACTATAGGAATGAGATCGATAGAGAAAGTCTGACCAGCTAAGACGAGATTACAACCCTTAACTATGTGTGTGGCCTCTAGACTTTTACCATTTGCTAATTCTACTACATGCTTGGTGTTCAAAAGTGTTGGTGTGCGCTTGAGCATTTGACTAACTTTTAAAGACACATAACTGGTATCGGCACCCGAATCAAATAAGACAGTAACATAAAAGTCGTCGAGAAGGAACTTACCCATCACCACGTTAGGATCATTCCTTGCGTCACCCTGACCCAACACGAACACTCGACCCCTGGCACCATTGTTTCCATCATTGTTTCCCCCGTTGTTGTTCCCATTGTTGTTCCCATTGCCCTGATTATTGTTGTTGTTGTTCTGATTCTGGTTTAACTGAGGGCAGTTCCGCTTGAAGTGGCCTTCAGCACCACACTGAAAGCATCCCCTGTTACCTCGCTGTCGCTGCTGGTTCTTTGGAGCTGGTGGTTGTTGTTGTTGGTTCTGATTCGCAGGTCGTGAGCTCCTACAATCCTTAGCTTCATGACCCATCTTGAGACACCTCTGGCAACGACCCCTGTTGCACTGACCATTGTGGTGTCTGTTGCATGTGTTGCACTTCGGGAGGTTTCCTCGATATCCACCCTGCCCTTGACTACCAGAAGATTGCTGACCAGGGCTCTGATAATCATCAATCTTTCGCTGCTGTGCCTGAGACTGAACTGAAGTTGAACCCTTGCTGGAGGTTCCATCCCATTTTCTCTTGTTATCACTGGGAGTAGCAGAAGTAGTAGTAGCAGTAGCACCTATACGCTTAGGCAGCTTGTTCTGTTCCACTGCCTGGTCTGTGAGACGATGAGCAAGACGAGTAACATCCTGAATGGTAGCAAGGTTAGCAGCAGTCACATGGCTTTGAATCTCTGGTACTAAGCCTTTGAGGTACAGCTCAATGCGCTTGATGGGAGGTTCCACCATAGTTGGACACAAAATTGCCAGTTCGTTAGATCGCTTCGTATAAACCTCTATCTCTGACCCCGTCATCTTCAGGTTAAAGAACTCCACTTCCAGTTTGTGGATGTCATCATGGTTACAGTATTCTCGCTTGATCAGTTCCTTAAAATCATTCCATGGGGTGGCATTAGCAGCCGCCAGCCCCAGCATCTGAACTTGCGCGTTCCACTAAGTTAGCGCAGTGCCTTCGAGAGTACCAGTGGCGTACTTCACCCTACGAGCCTCAGGGCATTCACACATCTCAAAGACAGATTCGAGCTTTTCAAACCAATGGAAGAGTCCAACGGCTCCTTCAGTGCCACTGAAAGTACTAGGACGACAGTCCATAAAAGTCTTGAAGGTGCACACAGGTGGCTGAGCGTGTTGACCTGTCGTGTGCATAAGAGTAAAAAAAATTAAGCACAAGTGTTGGTTTACAAGAGTAGGATCTAAAGATCCTAGAGTAAGTTGTGATGGCAGGCTATACCTCCTGCCTGGGCAGCTGCGAGTGCTGCAGTAACTTGTTCAGTGATCAAAGCCGCCAACTGGGCTTGAGTTAAGTTAACGCGTCCACTCATGATCTTCATACCAAAGGAAACATGAGTGAGAAAGGTTCGCGAAAGTGCGATGACAGAAGAGAGTATGCACACAAGTGTTTTCAAACAATAGTTGTTACATTTATCTAAGCATACCATGAGCAAAGTTCTATGTAATCTAGCAAGTAGGCAATGTAAACATAAATCGTATCACCTAGAATGTTGAGTCTTGCACGTGGAGCGAAGCGTCGTTGTGGATCGTTGAGCACTGTACAGGTTATAGTCTGGTTTTAATAAAAACGCCTTCCCTTATTAAAACCAAGTTCGCTATAACCAATGGCTCTGATACCAATCTGTCACACCCCCAAAATCCACACGCGGAGTATCACCGCTTGGAGGTGTGACTGACCAAGACCAAGCCACCAATCATATTGAACAATGTATGTAGTAAATATAATTCAACCAAACAATATGAAAGGTGTTCAAAACCAAAGCATAGTTAAGTGTTTAGCGGAAGCATAATTGTAAAAACCCAAAGTAAGTATTAAGTACGAAATAAAGTAATGTTTATAGCATGGCACACATTGCCATGTCCCACAACGACTGCGCCTCCCTGTGCAAGCTCCATGGGTACCTAACGACCTGCAAGGCATGTAGCAACGAATCAACAACAAAGTTGAGCGAGTTCACAGTTGGTTGTTTGGTTATCGTATTCGTTTCGTAAATCGTATGTTCGTTTTGTAAACCATGTATCGTATTAATTCGTATCGCGGTCTCCCAGACATGTTTGCGAAGATTAGTGGGGGCTTCCCATGTGTTACTAGACCACGCGTATCGACTGCTACGAAAATGTAAGAGGTGCCCTAAGTCAATGTCTATCAGCATTGACCCTTTGCCCATAGTCCATTAGTACACGCCCGTCCGACTGGCACGGTGTGAGGTTTGTTAAACCCTAATAGCGCTATCTACTAATGACCCGCTCGCCATAGGCCTCGGCGATTAAGTCGATAAATGAGGGACTTAAAATGATAGAGTGATGGTCTTATTGTCGTACGTATCCTGTTGTATGAGGAAAACGCAGGTTTGTAGTTATCGTTCAGTTCTTTAACCCATTCCCAACCCTTGGGAATCCCATGCCTTGGGTAGAGTGTGAACTCACCTTGGTTTGCTCGGTATGCAAAAACTATTTGCTCGTAAGAAATCAGTCAAGTCCTAAAGTATGCACGTATACACGATCAGTTCGAGATCATTAGGGTTTGCATGCAAGTCTATATCACAAAATGCTTAGACAGTCATTATCAAGTAACACACAACAATTAATTCATGTTCATACCATTTGTGTTTCCCAGAATTGAGCTTTCAGTCTAATCTAACATGAGTCATCAATTAACAGGTTTAACGGAGTTAACAACTTAACAGAGTTAATGACTTTACTGAGTAGGCATACTAACAGAGTTACATGCTTAACAGAGTTACATATCTGACAGAATCAACATACTTAACAGTATTGACATACTTAACGGTGTTAATAAACTAATTGAGTTTACTGAACTAACTGACTTAATAACTAACCGTATTAATAAGCTAATAGTGTTAATCAACTTAACAGAGATATTCATACTTGACCAACAAAGTTGATAACTAACAGAAGACACCTGATGTGGCGAAATCACTATGGACCGAAATCCACTTGGGCCGAAATCCCTTTGGGCCGAAAACACTTGGGCGACGAAATCCCCAAGGTGTTTTCGTTGGGATAGGGTCTTCGTTGGGTGGAGGGTTTTCGCCGGGTGCATCATCATTAATAACAGTTACAAAACACAACAACCCTAATGATTGTCTAATAATTATATTGGCTGCAACAATCATGTATTCAATCAGATCCATTCATTCAAATCATCAATCATGGCCGACAACTGTTAACCACCTCAAGAGGTTATTGGACCAATTAGTTTGGGTGGGTTGATACACATATTGTGCCACTAACCTACGGTTTGACTAATGAATCCCACTAGTCACATGCAAGCCTTATCACAATCATGTGCAATTATGAAGTCATTTAATCATTCAATTAACCCAAGCATGCGATCATACGAATTACCAAATCATTAAACAATCACGAACATCATCCAGTCATCATTCGACATCAGCAAGAAGTTATGATCATTCAGTAGTCGACATATACTTAAACCTAGAACCCTAATCTGTTACTAATCTACTATCATGACTTCAATATAACAAGATCATCAACATTAATCGAACATAGACAATAAGTATCACACAGCCGACCTTGTATTAGATTATAAGGATTCCTAGCATGCAAATCAATTCAATCATATGCTCATACATATCTCATGATAGCAGTCAATACAGAATGCCAAACAAACAATCAATAGTGATTTCGATCAAACAATCATCGGTAGTTGATTACTAACCTAAACAGAAGAGACAACAATTCGATTGATGTATGGCTCAAGTCTTTCACGGCTGCCATTCGGTTTCAAAGGAGAGCGAGAGAGAAATGGAATGTGATAGGTGGTTAGGGTTTTTGCCGAATGTTCTTGCGTAAAGGTTTTAATCAAAACAGTATATCATGACGTTACTGGGCCAAGCCCACTTCTGTTTTCGTTGGCCCCCCCTAGTGGACGAAAATAGTGTTTTCACCACAAAAGATGTGGGTGTTTTCGGATGAAGGTGATTTCGTGGGTGGGGGTTTTCGGCTAGAGGGTGTTAGGCACAGTTCCACATGTTTTAAATAATTAAACAATTCAAATATGTATAACATATACACACATATTACATATATCACAAATAACATTTATTTTGCACCTCAAATGATTATTAAACACAATTAGCAAGTACATACGAAGTTAAATCGGATAGAGACCTTGAAAACTCGGGTTGTCACAGAGCATCCTAAACACCTGTCACATACGTTAAAATAAATTCAAAACACAGAGTGTAAAGGTGAGTACACAAGTTTAATAGCATATAGTATAGTAAAAGCGTTTACGCATAACCAGCATGTAACACGTAGAAATGTGAAGCAAGTAAGCTATCGACAATGACATATGCAACTGACATGACTGCGAGTTGTATAATGCGCAACACATTATCACCACTGTAACCATGTGAAGTAAAACCCTTAACAACCACAGTCCACGACAGGTGCTGAGTCCAAACTATAGTACTATCGTTGCTAAGGTGTCAGACAACAATCACTGTGTAAACATAACATACAAGCAATCATCAAAACACGTATAACATGCAAGAACGGTCAGCATTTAAAAGTGTTTGCATTGTGTGTTGATGTGATTTTATATAGGTAACGTATGCAACACCCAAAAGTGCGTTAAGCAGAGAGGGTTCGAGTATACTCACAGTATGTGTTTAGTAAATAAACACAGTCTTGGATTGAAGGGAGCGCGTGGGAGATTAGCCTGAGCATAGAAGGATAGCGTAAGCGTTGAATAACATGTAAACAGTGCGTGAGTTTCGAATGGTGATTCGGTCGGATGATCATCCGGACGGATGGTCATCTGGATGGATGACCATTCGGTCGGCTGATCATTCGAGTGAGATGCGAGAGTTTGTAAATTCTTTGGAAACTTCTGAAGTTTTCGTTGAAGTATAATTCAAATCATTCGATCGGATGGTCATCCGGACAGATGGCCATTCGATCGGATGGCTATTCGATAGAAAGTCTGATATTCTTTGAAGTTTTGCAAAATTGTTTAAGTGTTGAACTTATTGAAAAAGGGCGTGTCACCTGTCGAATAGCCATCCAATCAGATCGATCGGATGGTCATCCGATTGGATGGCTATTCGATCGGTGATGTGATGTTTTGAAAGTTTCACAAGTTTTCTAAGTTAAAAGTTTTGAGTTTAACGGAGACGGTGTGATGACGTGTCAAACAACGGAAACCGTTCCAAGTTTAGCTCAGCCGATCGGATGGGAATCACCCCATTCGATCAGACTTAATTGTTCTTGATAGAGTTTCATGTTCAACCCGTGAATCGGTCGTCTCTTTGGTGGAATTCCGTTCTCAGACCGGTTCTCAACTAGAGTATGAGTAGAGAGCCTGAATGAGTCTAGATTCCATCGGCTTTGAGTTGAAGAGTGTAAAAGATTGAAAGAAAGTTTTGATAATAGTTGAAAATGTTTTGATCTAGTGAAGATTCGTGTTAAATAGTGTGGAAATCCTTTACATCTGGGCTAATCTTGATGAGATGTGGTCACACAACAGTTTTCGTGTGAAAACGAGATGACGTCACCTGCAAGTAGTCCAAATCTGGTGATTTCATGGTGAAAATGTATGATTTGATGGAGAAGATGATGAGAAAGTGTGTGTTGATGATGGAAGTACAAGATTTAGGGTGAAATACTTACGGAATCGCTTGGAATCGAGAGAAAAGTGCTTGGAATGAGCTGGGAGCGTGTTGGTCGGATAGAGCTGGTCACATCAATGAACAGTTGATGTGACAGGTGAGTATTTATAGGGTGAGAGAAGTTAAGGCGGTGGAACGATGGGTCGGATGGCCAGTCGATCACATGGCCATCCGATCGGATGGTCAACCGGTTGGATGATCATTCGATCGAGTGGTCATTCGATCTGTCGGCGTGTGCTAGTTGGTTTTCTGACTTTCGTTTTATGCGTTGAGCGTTGTGTTGTGTTTAAGCGAGTTGCGAGTAAGCATTGCGATAGTATTAAACAAGTAGTTACACAAATAACATAACACATAAAAAGCATAAAAGTAAATCTGCGTCTCGAGTTTGCGATTAGATTTGCGTTGCGATAGAGTTGCGATTTACGTTTGCGAATAACATTACAAAACATATACGAGGCACACACAAGTAAAGCACATAATAACACACACATAGAACAATACCAGTAGTTGCAATGGTGTGGAGTATAACATGCAATGTAATATGCGATAAAATGCGTTAAATAGTATGCGTTGTGAAAACATAGTTTAAAATATCGTTTAAAATCGTTAACCAATATATCGTTTATCGAATCTCGGGAGCATAAGCAATAGTTAAGCAAGAAGTAACAGGTCTGAGTAACGACCTGACTTTGACTTTGACTTTACTCGAAAAGTCGGGTTGTTACAGCCTCCCCTACTTTAGGGAATTTCATCCCGAAATTAAGGCGCAGGCGTAACGAAGAGTTGTGGATATTTAGTTTTCATATCATCCCAGGTGAACTCGGCGCTGCGTTTGCCTTCCCAGCGAACCTTCACTATAGGAATGCGAGAGCGTCGCACTTTCTTGGTCTCTCGGTCCATGATCTCTACTGGCTTTTCCACGAAGTGTAATGTTTCGTCCACTTGTAAATCCTCAAGAGGGACATGCAAATTCTCTTCGGCTAGACACTTCTTGAGGTTCGAAACATGGAAATTCGGGTGTACGTTGCTGAGTTCCTCCGGTAATTCGAGTCTGTAGGCCACTTTGCCAATTCTTTCCAGAATCTTAAAGGGTCCAACGTATCGAGGCGCTAGCTTTCCTTTCTTGTCGAATCGGATTACCCCCTTCCAAGGTGAAACCTTTAGGAGTACGTGATTACCAACTTTGAACTCAAGGGGCTTGCGGCGTTTATCGACGTAACTCTTTTGACGACTCCGAGCTTTCAAGAGATTGTCTTGGATCAGGAGGATCTTGTCAGTCAATTCTTGTAGTAACTCAGGACCGGTAATTTGCGCGTCTTCGATCTCGTGCCATACAATCTGCGATCGACATTTTCTTCCATATAATGCCTCAAAGGGTGCCATTTGAATGCTAGAGTGATGACTGTTGTTGTACGAGAATTCGACTAAAGGTAAATGCGAATCCCAATTACCACCGAAATCTATAACGCACGAACGAAGCATATCTTCAAGGGTACAAATCGTGCGTTCAATCTGACCGTCATTCTGGGCATGGAAAGCGGTACTGAGATTAAGAGTAGTACCGAGAGCAGATTGAAAAGTTTCCCAAAGGCGCAAGGTAAATCGACCATCGTGGTCAGAGATGATATCACGAGGTGTCCCATGTCGACAAATAACTTCGTCGGTATAGATTCATGCTAATCGTTCAACCTTGTAGTCTTCTAGTATCGGCAGGAAGTGAGCGGATTTCGTAAGACGATCAACGATAACCCAAATGCTATCGTGACCTGATGGCGTACGCGGGAGTTTCGTAATGAAGTTCATAGCTAACTCTCCCATTTTCACATCGGTATCTCGGGTTGTACGAGTAAGCCAGAGGGTCGTTGATGTTCAACCTTAACTTTCGAACAGGTTAGGCACTTCGAAACATAGAGAGCGATATCCTTTTTCATTCCAGGCCACCAATACCTCGCACGCAGGTCCTGGTACATCTTGTCAGCACCGGGATGAATGGAATATCGAGATTTGTGGGCTTCAATCAACAATATCTCTTGAAGGTTATTGCGACTAGGTATCCAGATGCGATCGAGATAGTGAAAAATACCGTTAGGTTTATTCACTAAT
Organism: Helianthus tuberosus; assembly: GCA_030545235.1. NCBI lineage: Eukaryota > Viridiplantae > Streptophyta > Magnoliopsida > Asterales > Asteraceae > Helianthus > Helianthus tuberosus. Next base: position 68,045,229 of record CM060360.1, read on the forward strand.
TGGTCTTCGTTCCCAAGAATTCGTTCATCCTTCTGAGTGTTCTCGAGAAAACAAGCATGTTGAGCATCGCGAATGGGAGCTTCGAGGACGTGTTGGGTTTGAACATTACAAACACTATGTAAATAACTTCGTCGGCTAAGAGCGTCTCACAGTCATAGTCATTGAGAAGTTCAACCCACCTGCGTTGGCGCATATTTAGCTCTTTCTGGTTCAAGATATGTTGTAAGCTCTTATAGTCGGTGAAGACCGTACACTTGGTACCATAAAGGTAGTGTTGCCAAATCTTTAAAGCAAAAACAACTGCACCGAGTTCGAGATCGTGGGTTGTGTAGTTCTTCTCATGGACTTTGAGCTGACGATAGGCGTACGCGATAACCTTGTCCCGTTGCATAAGAACATAACCAAGACCTAGGTTAGAGGCATCGCAATAGACTACAAAGTCGTCGTTTCCATCGGGTAGCGCGAGTACGGGAGCGTTGCAAAGCATACACTTGAGAGTTTGAAAGGCTTCCTCTTGTTCGGTTCCCCAAACAAAAGGCTTGTCTTTATGCGTAAGAGGGGTAAGAGGAACGACGATTTTAGAGAAATCAGCGATAAATTAACGGTAGTAACCCGCCAAACCGAGAAAAGAACGAACTTCAGACGGGGTTTTCGGTGTAATCCAACTCTTAACTACTTCAATCTTCACGGGATCGACGTGAATACCTTGACTGTTGACGATGTGACTGAGGAATTGAACCTCCTCGAGGCAAAATTCACACTTGGAGAACTTGGCATAGAGGCGATTCCCTTGGAGAAGTTCGAGTACCAAACGAAGATGTTGCACATGTTCGGCTTTCGACTTCGAATAGATAAGGATATCATCGATAAACACGATGACGAAGCGGTCGAGAAAGGGCTTACACACGCGATTCATCAAATCCATGAAAACCACGGGTGCATTGGTAAGACCAATGGGCATAACGACAAATTCATAATGCCCGTAGCGAGTTCGAAAAGCGGTTTTAGGGATATCTTCCTCCTGAATTTGTAACTGATGATAGCCAGAGCGTAAATAGATCTTAGAGAAACATGTAGCGCCTTGCAATTGATCAAATAAATCGTCGATTCGGGGTAAGGGATAACGATTCTTGATAGTAAGCTTATTGAGTTCCCTATAATCGATGCACATTCGGAACGATCCATCCTTCTTTTTGACAAAAAGGATAGGTGGGCCCCATGGAGATGTGCTAGGGCGTATGAAGCCTTTATCAAGCAATTCCTGGAGTTGACTCGAAAGTTCACGCATTTCGGACGGAGCGAGTCGATATGAAAATCAATATCACGACTCGGGGGTAAACCAGGTAAATCGTCAAGAAAGACAGCAGGAAAATCACGAACCACAAGTACCTTTTCCATCGGCTTCTTTTCCTTTTCCTCCACTACTATGATGTGTGCCAAGAAAGCCTTGTATTCCTTTCGGAGATACTTGCTTGCTTGAGTGCACGATATGAGTTTCAGTTCCTTCGATGATACTTCGCCATAGACACAGAGTTGGTCGCCATTAGCAAGAGAGAAACGAATCATCTTTTCGAAACAGACGACTTCAACACGATTTTCGCGAAGAAAATCCATGCCTACTATGATATCGGAATAAGATCGATCGGGAAAACATGATTGTTGAGTTCAAGAGTACAATCACGGTGAACAGCACTAATGGTGACGGTTCTTCCGGTGGCAATTTCTACGTCGAACATCGTTGGAAGGTTAGCGCGTTTACGGTTTAGGAGCTTTTTGAATTCAAACAACACAAAACAGTTATCGGCTCCGGTATCAAATAAACACGAAGCATAAATACCGTTAACGAGAAACGTACCATTGACAACGTTGTTGTCAGTTTGAGCCTGGCGGACATTGATGTTGAATGCTCTTCCGTGGGCTGCTTGTTACTGTGGCTGCTGCTATTGATGTTGTTGCTGCAGTGGCTGCTGCGGCTCTTGTTTCACTACTCGGTTAGGGCAGACATTAGCGAACTGGTTTGGGTCACCACATGCATAGCAGGTTCGTGCATGAGCAGCGGGAGCAGGAGCTGCTTGGTTTCCCTGAGGAGCGGGAAGTGGAGCTGGCATTGCTAGAGGAGCTTGAGCTAGCTAATGAGGACTAGTGCGACAGTTCGTTGTGAAGTGTCCGTAGAGGTTGCAGTGGACCCAGAAACGGCAAGCTATCCCAGCTGGGTGATGATAGGTACAGTAGGGCACCGAGGGTGGGGACCAGTGTACACACGTTTAGCAGCTGGTGCGTTGGTCACGTGTGCCGCGATTTGACGGTTCTTGTTCTGGTTGAGTTGGACGGGTATAGCGTTGAGAGGAGCGGTAGTTGCAGCACAGTTCTTGTTGTTGTTACCCTTGCGTTTGCGTCCTTGACGTGATGACTTCGAGACTTGAGGTGTGGCAGCTTCAGTAGCGGGAGTAGCAGTGACCTGGTGGAGATTCTTGCTTGAGGTCTTGAAATAACTAGCAAAAACTCGCTTGTCATTGATCTCAGCGGTGAGTTGGAAGGTCTCCTCAATGGTAGCAGGCTTAGCTGCTTGAACAAAATCGGCAACACAATCAGGTAGAGCGCGAATGTATTTCTTGATTGTGATGTCGGGAGTTGACACTTGACCAGGATAGATGATGCTGAGCTGCTTAAAGCGGGCGGTGAGACCAGCATTATCACCTCCTTCTTGCTTGATACCCCAAAACTCGTTTTCCAGCTTCTGGAGTTCATGTGGGGGACATAATTCTTTCATCATGACTTCCTTCAGTTCCTCCCAGGAGAGTCCATAGGCTGCGTCGTTCCTACGCCTGTTTCGCTCCGCAGTCCACCAGTCCAGAGCCCTGGACTGAAAAACTCTAGTTGCGTTAACAGTGCGGAGGTTGTCTGGGCATCTACTTTGACGAAGAGTGACTTCAATCAAGTCAAACCACTGAAACATGGCGCTGGGCCCATCTTCACCAGTGAAGTCTTTAGGGCCACAGGCCTTGAATTGCTTAAAGCTGAATGGCGTTCTAGGAGAGTCGCTCTTAGATTCAACAGAGGAGCTGCTCTTCACCTCGTAAATCTCACTGACGATCTGAGGTATGACTTTGGCCATTTCCTTGGCGATGAGAGAAGCGATGCGCTTGTCATCTCTGCTTCTCTGAGCGTTTCGGCGAGTGTGCGAACCAAGGGAAGACATTGTCTGCAGCAGACATCGTCGTATGATTCAGGCGATACAATCGAATCTCTCCATACGGTGTTTAACCAACATACTTATTATTATTCGATAAAGCATCAGGAACACGTCTAACACATAGGCACATAGTCACGTAGGCACATAATCCACGTAGGCACGTAAGCACGTTGAGAAAATAAGCACATATTTGGCACATATTCAACTATATTTTACACGTATTCACCTTCATATTTTGCACGTATTCACCTATCTTTCAAGTGCACGAACGCGTTCGAGAATAGCGAGTGCGAGTAGCGATAGCGAGTGGCGAGTAGCATGGCGAGTGGTGTAGCGTAGCGAGAGTGCTTAGTTTGATTGCGATTTGTTAGCGTTTTAAGCTGTGAGTGCTGTGCGAGTTGTGCGCATTTGATAAAGCGATGATCGGAAAACGAATAAGTCTCCAAATCGAAACATATAAACATTTAAACACATAAAAACACATATAATCGATAATTCACAGAGTCAGTGGCTGCCAGCTCAGAATCGAAACAGAGTGTCTGGGTGTTGAGACATCGACTACCCAAAGTGATTCGACTATTCTCAATGACTTCGAATACACGTTTTGGCCTTCTAGACTGTGCTCTCGCCTCAATCCGGGCGAACGGCACGCATCCTTCCAGTTACGGCGTGGCTCAAATCATTGGAATCCATCGAGACTTTGGTGAGCGTTTTGTAAAACCAAATAGAGAATGGAACTAGTCGTTAAGATGTGGGTTTCACCCCTAGCTTAACAACTTGCCCCACGATGCTCTGTTATCAAATATATTAGATAGAGAGGGAGAATTTCATCGAGATATGGATTTCACTCCTGACTCAACGAAAATTCTCATGTTAAGAGTAAAATGCGCGTCGAGCGAGCGATTTTATCGAGAGTTCTCGGTTTTCACATCTAATCTTGACCAAATCACTCGTTTGAGTCTTAGCATAAACCCCCATTGAAATGTTTTTATTTCACAATTAATTTGAGTCTTAGCATAAACCCCCACATGTAAAAATTTAAAGAGAAAATTAGATTTTTTGCATAATGGATAAACTTAAAGATACTATAAAAAATAATTAAAAAAGAAAAAAAAATTAATACCACCAATACTGGCAACAAGGGATATCTATAATCCAAAATGAATAATATCAAATTTGAACTCTACAAACAACTACGTATGACAAAACAAAAGTTTAAGTTGTTTTCTTAACTGACATCGATGGAAAAGCGTTAGAGTGTTTCCTTTATTACATGAGATAAAACTAGTATATATATATATATATATAGGGTTAGGATTTAGAGAAAACGGGGGAAAGTGTGAGATCGGTTATGGATCGTCAGATCAAAACAATCCATGGACTAGATTGCGCGGTGGCATTTTCGTAAATGACATCAATTTTATTATGTGGGACGCGCTTCATTAAGGGTAAAAGGGTCTTTTATCGCTCAAATTCAAAATGCCAACAAAAATGATAACACGCTATTCAAAAAAATAAAACGCCATTAAATACAAAACGCCAAAAATTAGTGATAAAACGCGTTGGAGATTACAGGAAGAGGAAACAACACAGTAACTGAAATTCAGTTAGTAACATTTATTAGAGGAAATTCCCTCCTAAATTACATGCCAAAAACATCATTATATAAACGACGTAAAACATTGCTTCCATAATCACTTCAATCTATCATTTCTACAAAACATCTTTTACCAAAAACGCCAATTTAACCAAAACACCAAAAATGGAAACCATCGTTTGGTGGAGATACACTCTGGCAATCAGGCGATTCGTCCTGCGTTTTGACAACAGAAGGAGGGTTTATGTTAGGACGATCAAGGCAATTTTGAAGATGGAAGAAAAGGTAAAAAGGGGTATCCTATCTCTTGGCATCGCTCTGGATAACGAATGCCATGAAACACATATACTTATGAAAGCATTAACAAGGAAATTTGGACCAATCAAAGCCGATGGAAAGCCATACCCTGTCATGACATCATGGCGTTTTGATGATGAAACAGACATACGGACCGTTATATACGACAGCGGAGAGCAGGAAGACTACCTGCTTGAAAACATCATGACAAAGTAGGGGTTGGGTTCCTGGAAGAATTGCATAATGCCACTCGTTTGAACACAGACATGGACTCAAAAATGGCGTTAATGCAAGACATGTTCAAATGGAGGCTTCAGAATCTTAAGGAACAAGAAACCGATGAAAGTGAAGGTGATGACATGGATGAAGGTCTAGATGAAGACTCCGAGGAAGAAGATGATGCAAGTGATAGATACTTCTCGGATAAAGTACCTTCTGACGAAGAGTTTTAATTTTTTTTGTTAGTTTTCTTCTGTGTAATCTTCTTTTTTTTCTTAAGATAACTAAATGATATATTTCTCTATTTATTTTCAAAATGCCAAAAAAATACTACAAAAAGTTATTGCTTACAAAACGCCAAAAATAACAAAAAATATTTTTCCTGCTTAATATTTTCTCCCTTATTGTATTTTGTCATCTTGGTCTGCATAACGCCATTTAAAAAAATGCAAAACTTGGAAGATGGGACGTCTATCACCCTAGAAACTGATAAAGCTAAACAAAACAATAATACACACAGTAACTGAAAAGACGATTACTTTATTACTATCAGTTATTATATTAAAAAAATCCCACCTAAACTACGCGTCAAAAAACTCCTATAAGAGAGGGGTCTCTACACAATGAATTGATCACACCCAGAAAAACAAACGCCATGTTCCCTAGAAACCACTCACTTTAAAACGCCAAAAAGTTCTTTAAAAAAACCACACATGGCAAAGCTTTCACTGAATGCATTCTTCTCTGAGGGGGTTATCCCTATAATCTTTTGCTAAATGAGATGGAAAAATATTCAAGAGAAAGAGACTTATGACAGTGATATGTCATTATGTGAGCTTTGTTCTTGATGACTATATGCATGGCATGAAGGGATCAACACAAGTGTAAAATGTTATTTTGGACTCCATTATTATAAATAGCATTCAAGCAAAAGTTGATCTTCAATGACATGCCACTAACAAGCTTCGTCTAAAAAAGACGAGGTTTATGTAGAAAAGTTGGCATCTAGCTAAGGTATTCAAAGGTTCAAAACATCAAAACATATTCAAGAAGAAAAGGCTGATGAAAGTGAAGATTCAGATGAGAAATTAGATTACCATTTTTAATTTTTTTCTTTTTCATTTTATATTCTTTTGTTATCAAATTATCTATTGTTTGTTATCTAATTCTCGATAAAAAAATACATTATTATATAAAACGTCAAAAACTACAAACACCAAAACGCTAGTAGTATGAAAACTGTGAGAACGGGTGCTGGCAAAGCACCTTGTCAATGTATTAAACGCCAAAAAATTGACTAAACGCCATAAAAAACATTTGGTATTATTGTAATCTTATGAAAATATTAATGAATCGTAGTGAATTATTATACAACGCCACAAAACGCCAAAAAATTGAACAGAGAAACGCTATAACGCCAAAAAAATTATCTATCTGACACAAAAACAATTAATTCAACGCCAATTAGTTAATGAATACAATTAACGCCAAAATAATCTTAGACGCTAAAAATGAACCAGCATAAATTGGGAAAATATAAGAAGATTGAAAAGACAAAAAAACCCCTCACGCCCTGATCATATCCCGCGCCACGTGTTGGGCCAGGATGCGTTCTCACCGTTCTCACACTTTTGGGCATTTTCTCCTGATCCCGTACCTATATATATATATATATATATATATATATATATATAGAGTAGGGTTCCTGCGAAAAGTGTGTTTTTCCTAGAAAGTCTAGGAAGCAATAAGAACGCGACATGTGGCATTGAAGGATTTTAACTAAAAGGGCAATTGTGTAATTTGAATATTATTTTAACTATGGATTATTTTATTAGGATAACTAACTATGGAAACTAAATATTCCATTTAAATCAAATTGACAGTTTCAATTTAAATGATACAAGACGCTGTGTTTCTTGACAATGTGTTTTAACAGCAAGCAGAATTCTTGACGCTGTGTTTTAACAGCAAGCAGATTGCTGGAGGATTATTGACACTGTGTTTTAACATCAAGCAGATTTCTTGACATTGTGTTTTAACAGCAAGCAGATTTCCTTGACACTGTGTTTTAACAGCAAACAGATTTCTTGACGCTGTGTTTTAACAGCAAGCAGATTGCTGGAGGATTCTTGACACTGTGTTTTAACAGCAAGCAGATTTCTTGACATTGTGTTTTAACTGCAAGCAGATTTCCTTGACACTGTGTTTTAACAGCAAGCAGATTTCTTTACGCTGTGTTTTAACAGCAAGCAGATTGCTGGAGGATTCTTGACACTGTGTTTTAACAGCAAGCAGATTGCTGGAGGATTCTTCACACTGTGTTTTAACAGCAAGCATATTTCTTGACATTGTGTTTTAACAGCAAGCAGATTGCTGGACACACTGTCAGTGTCTTCGTCTTCAACACAACCCAGTGTCTTCGTCTTCAACACATTGTCATCAATCAACATTAAAATGGTAAAACACATAAACCTAGAGCCCACTCTAACATGTCAAACATTGAGGTCCATTGACTAAAAATAAGAACCCGATTCAATGATAGATAAAAAAATTGAAACAAGTATGAAAAACAACCGATATATGACCAATCGGAGAAGAATATTTGCAGGAAAAATGACTGGTTCTTCTTTGATTGCGTTTATGGAGAGAGAGAGAGAAAAAAAGAGGGGAAATCCCATGATTTTAGGGATTGGTTATTGATATGGCAGTTTCTTGACTAATTTAAAACACTTCCAATTACCAAAATACCCTCACTATATTAAAAGTCTCTAATTATATAACTCAAATATTACGAAAATGCCATCCATTTGATCTAAGCCATTAAAAACACCAATCGGATGGCCCAGATCGCTTCCTAGACTTTCTAGGAAAAACACACTTTCCGCAGAACTCCTACTCTCTCTCTCTCTCTCTATATATATATATATATATATAGGGGAAGGTTCATTTGAGAAACATTTAATGTGAGAAGAAAAAGAAGAAATGACATATTAGTAAAATACTATTTCATTTATAACTCATATCATTAATTTTTCTCTATTTAATTAATTAGTCAACTAATCATTAATTATTTTACATATAATCTACAAAACCTACACATATCAAAAATTTTCTACATATACCCTACACATTATAGAATTTTATCATACACAACCAAAATTTATCCTACACACCTCGAAATATATCCTACATAACTCGTAATTTATCCTACACAATTAGTAATTTATTCTACACTTTAAATTAAATTGTTTTTTTTAATTTGGAAAAAGTATATATTTTGAAAAGGAGTTACAAATTTAATTTAGTTAGTTATTAAAGGGGAAGAATACAAATCAATGATTTATGTAAGTTTACCAATATACCCTTATATTAAAATTAAATGCAAATATTAAATGAAGTAAAATGAAGCATTCTTATTGGTTGAAACTTCTTCTTTTTTCTTCTTACAAAAAAATTCTTCTCATTTGAACCTTCCACTATATATATATATATATATATATACATATATATATAGGGTAAGGATTCTAAGAGAAGTCTACCCTATTTGAGAAACTTGAGAAGCATTTTGGACCACACATTCTCCTAAGCTTTTCGTAGTATACACATATGTATAATTTAAAATTGACTATATACATATATGATTAGGTTCAAACGTGAACAAAATCCCAAGAGTGAACTGCGTGAATTGATCTGGGCCCTTGATTTTTATGATCTTGAGATTAAAGTGAGTGGCATGATGGTAATTATTTGGTTAATGTTTTCCATTTAATTAAATACAAAAAGGGTATATGTGTAATTTCCATCTTAAATTGATTGCATAAATCCCTTTTCTCTCTCACAAATCAAGTAATCAACATATTTAACCCTAGATCTGGAAAAAAAGTATACGGTCCGCCGCCGGACTCCGGAGACAAATCCGGCCGATTCAGGCCATTTTTCTGGCAAGCCACTCCACACAACCCCCAATCCTCCTTCTTCCTATACTGCACACACACAACTCAGAACCACGATGAGAGAGAGATCGAGCTGCAGGAGAACGGGAGAGAGAAAGAGAACAGCAGGAGAGATGAGAGGGAGAAAGAGGGGGCCGCGCAGCGGCAGCGGTGACTGACGGCGAAGCCGTTAGTTCGGTGAGAATCAACATCAACAGCATATAATGAAAGCATCAAGTAGGTGTTAATGTTTGTTTGTTTGTATTACCCCTTCACGATGAACTTCCTAAAGGGTCTATTTCAGATCTAACGTACAGACTGAAACCTGATGATTATAAAAAGTTTTTTTTTATTAATCTGAAAAAAAAATCTTGAAAGTCAAAACTGTGGTGCATGTGAGAGGGGACACTGGAAAACTTTCTGGGTTCAGACCGTACATCACCGTTTCGGTTTTTGGAATGCTTTCCAAAGTAGTTGACTCAACTAGACAGTGACCACACATGACCATTTTTCCCTTATCTTTATATAATATTATCTAATGTTTACAAATATAACTTGCACGTGCAGATCAAAATATATATTATGGTTTATCATATTAATATTTTTCTTTTGGTTATAGGCAATGCTAACCTAATAACAGTTTCGAATATTCATCAGCATGCCCATTAACCACTCCTAGTGGAAGAATGGTGAGTATATATTCGACTTTTCTGCATCTATGTAGTCATTATTTTGTTTTTCTCATTTAAGCATCTCATGTTTTTTTTTTTAATTTAATTACTACATATAGGAAGGTGACTATGAAATGAAGCATATTGATAAGGTAGGGTCAAAGACGTTTAACGTGGAAGGTGACTATGAAATTATTATTGTTATTGTTTGATTGAGGTTCTAAAGATTGTTATGAGTTTGATTATTGAAAAAAAAAGTTTGCAATTTTTCATTGTTTGATGTTGAAAATTATTATTGTTTTGATCGAGGTTCTGAAGATTGTTATAAGATTCTGAAGATTGTTATTATTGTTAAGTTGTTTAGCGTTTTTTGGAGTTCAATTTTTTTTGATGTTGCTCTGTTTTAAATGCGATGTACACATGTGTATTCTGATTTTGTTATGTTTTTAGTGCGATGTTCATATGTGTATAGTGTCTGTTTTTTGTGATATCTCAGATTTTTTTTTGTGTATTGAATGTGTAAAGTTGTTGATATACACTTATGAATTATGCAAAGTATTAGTTGCTGAGTTTTTTTTTGTTCGTTTTTTTTATTTTTCTCTGTTTTTAACGCGATGTACACATGTGTATTCTGATTTTCCCTGTTTTTAATGCGATGTACACATGTGTATTCTGATTTTGCTCTGATTTTAATGCGATGTACACATGTGTATAGCGTCTGTTTTTGTAATATGTCATAATTTTTTGTGTATTGAATGTGTAAAGTTGTTGATGTACACTTGTGAATTTTGCAAAGTATTAGTTGATGAGTTTTTTTTTCTTTTTTGCTATTATAAGAGATGTCGTTAACGAGAAAAGTGGAGATGGAAGGTCGATAAGGATGATTCACGTATGAGGTCGATAAGGATGATTCACGTATGTTTGTTTGCTTGGTCGATAAGGATGATTCAGCATACAACGTGGCGAATAGTTGTAAAAGACTATGTATTTTGTTTTTCCGATTATGTTGCGTTTATTGTTTTTACGAAACTGAAATTTGTAATTGTATGTTTTTTTTTTGCTTGGTTTGGCAAACATTATGGAACTTCTAATTTGTTAAGTATAAAATAGTTTTACAGGTTTTGTTTCTATGTATGTCTTATGTAGCTAATTATACATATGTACGATGCTGAGTACACATGCGTACTGTTCTATTCATATCCAAGTACACATGTGTATACCGTTGAAATATGAAGGTTACGTGAATCTTAAAAATCACAATTTAAATTCTGGTGATGAAATCTAAAAAATAAAATTGAAATAAAATATATTGTGGATAATGAATTTAAAATAGGAAAGATATTGTGGATAATGAATTTAAAATAGGAAAGATGTAACTTAATTCAATTATTAAAATAATGATTTAAATCTAATTTTTCATATAATTACAATCCTACCCTTAACAACTAAAAAGGAAATCAAAGGTCCAGATCTGTTCACGCAGTTCACTCTTGGGAGGTTGTTCACGCTGGAACCCTATCCTATATATATATATTGTCGTATCTTGAATTATACACATATGTATATAGTCAATTTTGAACTATACATATGTGTATATTACAAAAAGTTTTAGGGAAATGTGTGGTCCAAAATGCTTCTCAAGTTTCTTAATTACCCTAGTGCTTCTCACACGATCCTAACTAACTATATATATATATATATACTAGCAGGTTGTCCGCGCGATGCAACGGGAGCGACACATCGCATTGCGATACTCGTTTTTGGTAGTTTTCTTATTTATATAATATTTATAAGTAAATTACAAAAATCGTTCTTTATATTGACACCAGATTGCAAACTATATCATTTACATTCAAAAAGTACATAAAACGTACTCAAAGTTTTCAAATCCTTACACATTTCGTCTTTTAACCCTAATTCAGTTAGTTTTCATGGTTAAACCTAACCAAGTGGACCCCATATGAGGGTATTTTAGTCATTTTACCCTTAATACTAATATATATTACACATACACATTGACACATAACTCCCCTCTTTATCTCAACTCTCCATCTCTCTAAAACTACCCTACCACCACTACTACCACCCACTTGCCACCACCACCTTCCCCTACGGCCATCACCACCTTCCCCTACAGCCACCAACACCTCCCCCCACCACTACCACCCACCTGCCGCCACCACCTTCCCCCACAGCCACTAGTAACCTCTATTCGCAAAACCCCCATAATCCGATTAATAATACCACTTTCATCTCCAACAAACATTGAGATGGTATGGCGCTTCACCCTATTACCACTGTCATTATTACAACAACCGTAACTGATTATGAGTAGATCCAAGAGTTGAATACACGGATCTGTAAGAGTCGAATAGGCCTAATCTACAAGAGACGTATATGTCGATCTAATTGTTTCCGTCAGCCTCTTCGCGGTGGTGTATGTACCGGCTACGGTGGCACGTTTGAACTGAATATTTTGAGTTTTTGATTTTGGAAGCGATTATGATGGTGAGGATGAATTGAAGGTGAAATTGGAGGATGTGAATAAAGATGATGCAAATGAAAACGAGATTGCCATTGATTATTATTATTATTTGAAAATAATTTGATTTAGGGTTTGATATGAATATGATATGGGGTTTAAGTATTTAACTATTTCTAAAAGTTTTTAAAAGGTTTTAAACTGAATATAGAATTAAATAGTGGGTGGTGGTGGAAGGTGGGTGGTGGTCTGGTAGTTGATGTGTGTGTGTGTGTGTGTGTATATATATATATATATATTTGAATAAAAGAGGTTTAGGTTAACGATTTAGTTATTGCTCACCGATAATTGATTTTGGTTAATAACTGATAGGTGCGCGCGCGATGCGACAGGAAACACAAATATTGCCACGGTGCGCATTGTTCGGTTGGTTAGATTATTATCCTCAAACGAAATCGAGGTCATCATTTAGTCTATTTTATTAACCAATTCGTTTTTTAGTTTATTGGTTTGGTTATTCAGTCAGATTGACGGTTTTTGGTTTGATTCATTTAATTTGGACTAATAGCCAAAACCAAACTTGGGCTAAAATTTTTTATTAGAAATACATGAAATTTAGGTATAAATACATGAAATGGATGTATAAGTACATGAAATAGAGGTATAAATACATAAAATTGATGTATAAATATGAAATACATGAACCGAAGATATAAAAGCTAAAAATATATGAAAATATGAATGGTTTGGTTTAGTTAATTTTGGTTAAATGAGGGTACAAAAAATCGATAACCATTTTTTGGTTAATTCGGGTTTAGGTTAATTAGTTTTAGTTAACTCAACTTTTTTTGTTTATTTCGGTTCGGCTTCGGTTAACTATTCAGTTATTACTAACCCTTAGACACTGTTAATCACGTAACATTTCAGTTTTATAATTAAAAAAAAAACTATAGCAATACAATACTTCAATTAAAGAGAATAAAATACTCGTTTATATGGTGTGATTAAAAAAAAAACTATATTAATGTACCAAAAAATTATGTGAGTTTGAAAGGGGGGGGGGGGGTTAGTTTTTTATAAGAGGATAAAGTGTAACTACTAACTAATTATTTATAATTTTGTTAAAGATGGGGGTTTAATCACTTGACATTCTGTATCTATTTAACATTCTGGGATAATGACTATGTATGTTGAGCTTTAATAACTTGTACACTAAGGCATCATCTACTTGTACCTTTTAATTCACACATCAATACTTACCAAGACAACTATCGAAACGTTGATAAAAATGAGTAGGTCATCACGGTACTTTTGGATTTTTTTAAAACATTATAGTCTATAAGATATGACAAGAATACGTAAAAGAATTATAAGTTTGTTGTGAATGGAGAAAAATGTAACTAATTACCCATAATTATGTTAAAACCTAGGGATTTAAGTGTAATAAGATGGGGGACTAAAATATAATTATTGTTTAAAAGACCAATTTACCCTCATTTTAGGGTGTATTTATAAATTAAGAGGTAAAAAGTTCTTATTTTTTTGGTATCTTAAATTGCCCTCACTCAAGCATTATAATATAGCATAGATATAGAGGGTATGTTTCATGCGAGAACCACCTTTATTGCAAGAACTGCGAGAACCAAGGTGAACACAAGAAAATAAACCCACTACACCACCAAAAACCTAAAAAACCTAAACCCCAACACCCCCCCCAAAGCTAAATGCTAAAAGCTAAACACCCCCCCCCCCCCCCCCAAAAAAAAAGCCTAAAAGAAAACCTAACCCCCCACCCAAGCTAAATGATAAAAACTAAACCCCTAAAAAACCTTAAAAAAATTTAAAAAATCTAAAAAACACACATTTTTTTTAAATATTTTTTATGTTTAAATCGCTACTTTTAGTAGCCAATTTTTTTTTAATTTTTTTTCTTTTTAAAAAAAGTTTTTTTTAATAAGGAAACATAGTGATTTAAACATAAAATATATATATATATTTTTTTGTGTTTTTAGATATTTTTAGGTAGTTTTGGTTGTGTTCAGATTGGTTCTCGGAATAAAGGGTGGTTCCTAACGGATCCTTCTCCTATATATATATATATATATATGAGTTAATTACTATTTTCGTCCCTGTGGTTTGTCAAAAATCACTATTTCAGTCCATTAGTTTAAAAATTGCGATTTCAGTCCCTGTGGTTTCACTTTCGTAACCATTTCAGTCCACCTCATAACCATTTCAGTCCCTGTACTAACATAATAAATGGATTGAAATGGTTACGAAAGTGAAACCACAGGGACTGAAATGGTTACGAAAGTGAAACCACAGGGACTGTAATCGCAATTTTTAAACTAATGGACTGAAATAGTGATTTTTGACAAACCACAGGGACGAAAACAGTAATTAACTCTATATATATATATATATATATATATATATATATATATATATCTTGATAGTGAACTGTGAGAACTAATCATAGCTCTTGATTATGAATACACAAGTGTAAATCAATGGCAAGGATTTGATGATGAAAATACACTAGTGTTCATTCTAGAACCCCACCCTGTATATATATATATATACAGGGTGGGGTTCTGGAATGAACATTAGTGTATTTGTGAACTAAGTAAACAAATCCTAGCCATTGATTTACATCATCAAATCGTAAAATACACTAGTGTATTTTTATCATCAAATCTTGGCCATTGATTTACACTTGTGTATTGATAACCAAGAGTTAGGATTAGTTCACACAGTTCACTATCAAGGGGGTTGTTCACAAATGAACCTAACGCTATATATATATATGGTGGGGTTCGGCTACAAAGTCCATTTTTTCTACAAATTGTAAAAAGTCATAAAACACCACAATTTTAGCCATAAAACACACTCAAAACCCATAAATAACAGAGTAAAGATCACTAAAACACAATATTCAAACCCTAACAGTCTACAAAAACTTCAAACATACCATCTTAGAACTATGAATATAAAACACAACATGATAATCAACATAAAAAACACTAATGTTAGTCATTCGATAATTAAAGCCTTATCATCCAAAACACAACACAAAACCCACAAATATGGCGTTTTAGTAATCTCCACTTTATTATTTGTGGACTTTGAGTGTGTTTTATGGTTGACATTGTGGTGTTTTATGACTTTTTACCCTTTGTAGGAAAAACAGACTTTGTAGCCAACTCCCACCCTATATATATATATTGACTGATGATGTTAATTACTCTCATCTCTAGTCAAAGGGTCTTTGTGTAATTACTTAATAGTTTAGTTTATTAACCTAAACCTAGCACCTAAAGGTACGATGATTAGAAGCACTGCCACAATAGTCACGACGGTTGACTAAGACTAAGCGGTATGGGGCCGGCTTAGGCCCGGTGTAACATCCCGAAAATACAAAACTTTATATTAGAATTATAAAGTTTAAATAAACAAGAATTTATCTAACTAGGAAATTATAACCTAGTTAACTACAAGTCTATGAATAACTAGAATTAAGGCTAAAATAACCAAACTATAAGTTAAATAAAAGTAGAAGGGCCAATATAGTTAAAATTGAAACTATTGTTATTAGTTTTGATTAAAAACAAACCAAACACCCCATTAGAGGGGGGTCTGGTCGATCAAGAACCACAGGGGGCGACACCCACACTTCCACAACCCTAATTTCTACTAAACTCTCAAATTGAAGGCTCAAATCATGTTGTAATCGAAATCTGAACATAGAATCGTGATCACCTCGTCAAGGAGATCATAAGGTATGTCAAATTAGGTTGTTTTGATTCAACTCAAATTCTTGCATGTGATTGAAATCGAAGGTTGAGCTTGATTATGTGTTGTAAAACATGAAATTGGAAGTAATGTGAGGTCTAGGGACAAACCCTAGATGATTTCTTGTCAAAATCTTGCATGTTAGTTGTAAGGATCAAAATCACTATAGTGGGTGATTAATAAGTTAGTAGAACTTGATAAACACTAGGATTAAGACTCTTTCTCTAGTATAAACTGAAATTGTGAGATAATCTCGGAAATTGTTGATGTCAAAATATGTGTATATTGTCTAATTGAAGTCAATTTGGGTGGTAATTTCAAGTCATGAACTTGGTTTAGATCATGTAGAAATCTGACCCGCAAGGTGTTTGATAAAACGCCTAAATGAGGGTTAAAATGTTGAAAGTTGAGTGAAAACGCAGATTTGACTATGTTAAGAAACAATGCGTTAAAGCTTATGAAAGAGTTCTAAACTGTTATGAATTGAACTCTTTAGGCAAGGAATCCGGAACGTCAAGCGGACACACCGGAGGGGATACGCGTGGAAAAGGTGTGCTTTGAAGGTACGCGACTTTAGTCTCGTTATATTATGTAATAATGTTCGGTTTTAGTGTATAAATGATGACGTATTGTAATAGATGCGTTTGATGCGTCGTTAAAGTGGCGAAGTTCACTAGATCATCAAACGGGTCAAAACAAAGATTTGAAATTTGGTTTGGCTTGTTAATAAAGTGATGGTCTTCACTAGATAGCCAAACGGGCCAAAATGTTGCTTGTAAATGAATCACGTGAGTAGAAACTTGAAAATCTCATATCTCGTTAGGTGATGGATGGTACCACACCAATAAATTGGATATGATATTTTAAGTCTACGAACCCGGGATATCGGGTCAAATAATAGAGGTCAATAGAATGTGTCGTTGGAAACGGAATGCTTGAATTCCGTGAAAACAAGTGTTTAGTTCTAAAAGAACGCAAAGCCATGGTATGGCGCGAATACTCCAAGGTTATAAGCCCCGGGAAATGGGGTAACTATGTCTAAAGTGTCTTTAGGATTGAAATATGGAATTATGCACTTTTGCTAATGGGTTGGATAATCGAAATAAGGAAATTGTGAGCCGAATGCCGGTATCTCGGTTTCCGTGATGTGAAATTTATATGGTTAGATCCGTAATTTTATTACGGACTCATAGGAAAAAGAATCGGTTAAATCGGACTAATGAGTAAAAAGTTATGATATTTTTAAGTTGAAAAATAGTTAAAGGACAAAGATGTAGAGCCCACCGTAACTTACGGTTCCATCGTAATTTACGGTGGAAACCAAAAATGTTACGGTGTGTTACCCCTGTGTTACGGCAGAACCAGAGTCACTCAGGGTCTACCGTAACTTACGGTAGACACCGTAAGTTACGGTGGAACCCAGGAAAACTTGTATTTTATTTAACATTATTCCATATCGGAATTCGTTTATATGTATTATACTAATGTCAAAACTAATGTTTTTAGTGTTTGACCCTAGGTATGGATGAGTTCCCTTCCGGATGGTGATCAAGTACGTTATCAAGAACCGAACACGCATTTTGAAGCTTCATCACTAAACTTAACTTTGTCTAGACTTTAATCATGTTGTAAATGTTTTTGTCAACCATGTTTGGAATCCTGTAAACTAGTTGTAGTTAACTAGCAAGGGTTAACTTTAAACTCGTTATGCATTATCTTGGATGTGTTTGGTACTATCACAAGTGTGTATGGTTTTAATCACGAAATGTTTTTGTAAACTCTGATTTTTATAAAGTTCATATGATTATCTTCTAAATACTGTTCAAATATTAAGGGTGTTACACCCGGCGAGGCCCGGCGCCGGTCCCCCACACCGCCCCCTTGCCCCATCCCGGCCTGACCGGCAGCCCACGCTCGGAGAGGACAGGCCCTTGATCTCTCTCTCTCTTCTTTCTCTCTCCTCTCTCTCTCTTTCTCTCTCTAAATAATCAAATAAATTATATATTTTAATTGTTTTTATAAATTATGTGGGGCCCCATCCTCCACCCCCCTCAAAAGTGAAGGAGACCCATCCCCCATGAGCCGGTGATGTGGCGCCTACATGGCGGCCCATCCTCATGGGGATGGGCCTCACCATACCCTCTAGTCTAATGGTGCCAAAAGGGAAGACATGTTGATTCCAAGGGGGTGCGACAATTTGACAGTGTTGGTTCATTTAGTATAAATAGGGTTCATGTATTCAACGTTTGTACATCATCACACTTTATCAATAAATGAAAGATTATTGTTATTTAAATTCTTGTTTCTCTATTTCTCAATTTCAAGTTCAAAGATCAATTGTGGGGCCAATAGTGGTATGAGGGCCAAAGGCTTTTGAAGGAATCGTTTTGGTGGTCAAGGAAATCATAAGCATAAGAGATCACATGAGGCAATTACCGAAATTAGGGTTTCAATTGTGAAGATTGCTTTTTTATTCAAAGGATTGTGATCAGGTTTCAGTTTGCGGGTGTGACAAACCAGGGTTTTGGAACAAAATCAGGGAGTATTTTTGTTTTCGTTTGGAGTTCTACAAATAGAATCAATTGTAAGATTAAATATTTATTTATTTATTTATATTTAATCTAGTAGCCATCATTATCATTTATATAATATAGATTAAAATATATTAATAACCTATTAATAATTAGTTGGTAATTGTTGATGGACCATATTACCCTTATTAACTAATTGGGTTTCCTCTTGGGTGTGTATATAAGGAGATTATTAGAGAGGTAAAAGGTTAGACACACAACCTAATAACATAACATCACAA
This sequence comes from Helianthus tuberosus, assembly GCA_030545235.1. Lineage (NCBI taxonomy): Eukaryota > Viridiplantae > Streptophyta > Magnoliopsida > Asterales > Asteraceae > Helianthus > Helianthus tuberosus. The sequence goes on from CM060360.1 coordinate 68,064,224, forward strand.
TTCGTCCCTCTCTCTCCATAACCGAAACCTCCCTACTTTCGGTTCATCACCATCATCACTTTACACCCTAAGGAGGAACCAGATCAAGCTGACAATCATGTTAAACTCTGTTGCTGCGTCTCCATCTGGATTCTCTGCTAGCATGTGCTGATGCAATCAAAGGTATGTTATTCATGTTTTCCTTTATGTTTAAACAGAACTGATCAACATGTGGTATCAGAGCATATGTTGATAAATCAGTTCTGTTTTCGTATCCATTATTCTGGGATCAAAAATCTGGAAAACAGAAAAATTTTTAAGCCTTCATGATCACGGCTGTTTTCGAGTTTTGTTGCCGAAATCCCTGTTTTCGGAAGTTGATGTTTAATGAATTTGACTCGAAATTATAATGGGTAAACTAATATTCGAAATCCATTAAAGAAAGTCTTAAAATTTAGATTTCGGAACCCAGAATAATGTTTTTATTTTTTAGGGTTCATCTTTTGTTCTAAATAAAACTCGAAAATTCCCTAAGATTTGGAATATAATTTGGATTAGTGGATGTTTTTTCCAATGTTTGATCTAAATTTTATCTATTAAAATTTCGAAAACTGTTAATAGATTTTCAGTTATTATTTTCGAAATATTTGATAAGTTTAGATCATAAATAAAATAGGAAACACTATCCCACAATCCCTTAAATTTCGAGTTTTAGTTATAATCACAAGAAACAGCTATTAACAGTAGGTTCGAAATCATTAATGTACTAATCGCACAAGTCCCTTTAGTCGCACAAGATCAGATCAGATATGATCTGATCGCACAAGACAATCACACAAAGGGAAATCGTACAAGAACTTATGGATCGCACAAAACTTGGGCCTGACTAATTGCACAAGAATTGGGCCTCACTGATCGCACAAGTCATTATTGATCGCACAAGTCCTCACCGATCGCACAAGTCATTATTGATCGCACAAGTCCTTACTGATCGCACAAATTTGTTTTTGGCCTTATTGATCGCACAAGACTTGGGCCTTATTGATCGCACAAGACTTGGGCATTACTGTCCTCCGCACCCCCCAGCGAACTCACCGCGGAGTTCGATCCGCGCTAACAGGTGGTTTGCTATTAAAATTGGTTCTGTAAATACTTAGTTAATTAATAAGGATCAAATAATGTTTTACAAAACCAAACTAGCTTAACTTGAATGAGCTTCTGATGTATCATTTCTGGCCAAAGCTGATTTGATACATCTATTTATTGTTCAAGTATTATAAAAAAGCTATGTTGAGTATGCATTACACACGTGAAATGTCTTAATTCTGGCCAAAGCTGATTTAATTCATTTATGTTTAGCATGCTTGACAAGTGCATAACTAAAGTGATTGTCTCATTTCTGGCCAAAGCTGATTTGTCACGATTACTTTGCACACATACTTAAATGATTACACTTCTGGCCAAAGCTGATTTGTCTTTGTTTAAGTAGAATTTTACTAAGTCTATTATTTTGATGTTAGTAATAGACATATCACAATCTCTTCACATAATGATCCTTATATTAATGATCCTTAATTAATTTTTATGATCATTTCGTCTGTCTTATTCTTAGTACCCATAATTTTACTCACTATAACTTTCTTCTATAAATCAATATCTCATCCACTCTAATTTCTAAACCTAAAATGTTTGTTTTATTTAAAGTTTCTATTAGAATTAGCTCTTAAATTAAATCCTTGATTATTTCTTAAGACACGATAATCCTATTGCTCTCTTCTGATAAAGATTATAAAGAAGAAAATTAGAGCATGATGATTAGGACAAATCGAACATGATGTCTCTTATGATAATCAAGAACTTTCTAACATAATGCTATCACTAAAGTTATTTCAGATTAAGTCTTTCCTAAGGCTAATCTCTTATATATGGAATAATCACTAGAACTCCTAAGATGCATGCCTTCTTTTAAAATTCTAAACTATAAAGTTAAGTGGTATATGTGAATACATAATAATGTACAATACCATGACCCATAAAGTTAAGGGCTTACGCATGGAAATAAGTACATTTTCCAGTACATTACATATTAAGATTTTCACTTGTACAATTTGATGCCTTATAAATCAACTATAACACTCAAAAAAATACCAAAGTATAATGAGTGTGTTGATAAGCAACATATGTACAAAGAAATAAATGTTTGAAGCTGGAAAAATAAGTTGTTACTCACCTTACAACCACTTAAAACCTTAAAAGAGGATTGTTCTAAGGTCCATAGACAAATTACAACTGTTAATTCCACCTCTAAGGTTCTTCAAGGGAAAATCTCACTGCATAATTATGTCATTAGACTAGACATAAGCAACGAGACTATCCATGATTCTAAAGAACAGTTGGATGAATTAATTAGGTAGTCACTTACTAATGATATTTAAGTCTGCTAATTTTAATATTCCTATTAACACATGATTAGTTGACTCTAGTTTTTAAACGTTTCCTTACCAGAAGTTAACAAATAACTAACATGAGAGTTAGTGACAAAATTAAATGTTAAGGCTATAAGAACAATAATAAGCAGTCTTCTAACAACGGTTTTCGATACCATACATATATTCTGAGTATTAATCAGAATATAGTATCATAATTAAGCAATGTTATGAAGGTTGTGAGGTTTGCATAGTCAACATAAAGTCACACTTATCTTAAACTCTCATCTTATTTGTTCTAAATATCTGGATTGAAACATTATTAAGATAAAACTAGATGATACCTTACACTTTCACAACTTTTGTCATCATGCAAATGACAAATTTGACAAAAGGAAAATGAGACTTACAAATTCCATCCATTATAACCAAAATTCATGAGAAATCATGACATGGTTAATGAGGATGATTTCTTATCTAATCTCATTCTAAGTGATTTTAAATCATGACGTTATAGCCCTAAATATTACTTGGCTTAAGGAATAAGTATAGGTCCATCATAAGTCATTCATTGACATTCGTGGAACTTATTCCAAATGGAATATTCATACATAATTCATTTATCATTTAAAAGACTATCAACTTGTATCTAAATTTTGTCGCATATGGCCCACGGTCTTAGAAGAAATCTATTCATATATATATACTTAATAAGATTTCTATTAGATATGTCTCTAAAGTTTCTTATGATATCTGGACATTAAAGAAATCAAATAAAGTCTAACGTATATATGATAGGTTCCCACGTCACCTACCTAATTGAAACTTATCTTGTAGCATTTCTAGAGACATCATAGATCAGTGGGAGCATTAAGTGTCTTAATTATAACTTGTAAAAAGTTGCAAGAGGTGGGGGAGTGCAAACTTCACGTTACTTCAATTTACACCTCTTGTACAAGACACTGCTCATTTTGGCACTGTTTCATCAAAACTTGTCTCCTTACAATCTAATGCTACACTTACAAAAGTTTCATTGTTGCTTAATTGTGGGCACACTTAGATTTCTTACCTAAACTAACATAATCCTCAACAAGAGAAACTACAACGACTAACGTCATTAATTTGTGTTTCTCTATTAGAATTTGTTGGTCGTTACATATTGACCCTAAGCATGCTGAGTTCCTAAAGATTTCTAAGGTCAGTGGGAGCAGTCAAAGTCCTTATCATGACTTGCAAGGAATACAAGAGGCGGGGGGAAGAGTGTCATTAAATTTTACTCCGAATTTAACTCCGATTACACCTCTTGTACACCATACTGCACCAACTCTTACAAACTTAGAATGAAAATGATAGCAACCTAATCAAGAACTAATCCATAAAACTGAAACTTCTAACAAACCCAATAATCAACTCAGGAGGTCATCTAGGTTTAAAAACCTACTAACTTTGATGATTACATAACCTCCCTAATTTGGAGTTGAAATGGATTTTGGAAAAGTTTACTGATCCGATCTCTTCTAATTAAGCCATTAGTGTCAATCAATCTTCTGAATGGAATAAAACAGTTTTCTAGTAAAACTGATTTTATGTGTTCGCATAACGTTTGGGATTTGATTGAATAACCTAAGAGTGTTCATAACTAAACCAAATCCTGATATAAACGTTAAGACACAAAGAAGCATGATTGATTGTCAAAGGTTGTACTCAGGAAGAGATAAATTATTAAAGAATCTTTATTACATATCTAACAAAAGATTTCTTTTAGGATCATCACTGTTCTAGTAGCTTATAATAGTTTTGAGCTACATTAGATGAACATTAAAATAATTTTTCCCTAACAAATGGCTGGCATATTTACATGTTCATAAAACAACCTGAAAGTTCCAAACTGAAGGTTAAAGAACAGTTTATCTATAAGCCAATAAAATCCATGTATGGGTTAATGCAAACATCATAATGTGATGAAATCTTAACGTAATTATTTTCATCAACAACCAAGTGGATTAATGTACCTACCTCAAGATGAGTGGGAACAACTAAGATAAACTTGTCTATATAGATGATATTCTTTTGACAAGTAGATGTTACATAAGTCAAAGCATTGTTAACACAAACTTTGATATAATAGATCTCAGAGATATCTCTTATGTGATAGATGTCATAACATGCTGAGATAGATCCAATAGGACATTAGTTCCGTTCTATAAGTTTAACCTTAAATGGGTCTTTACATATGTGACAAACAATACTGCTCTCCTTTAGAGGATAATAGGATAAACGAGATTATTTACTTACGCTTCATTAATTAGAAGCCTTATGTAAGTTTAAGTCTATACTCGTTTAGATATTACTCACATTGCAACACACTAGATATGTCTAGATTAATGTGAAGCATCTAATAGAGTATTACAATATCTTTAAAAGAAACGAGAGGCTATAATTTAAAGAAGAAGTGAGAACTCAAACCGGTTTATTACTCTAACTTTGTAATATTCAAAGATGACAAAATGTAATTTCGGGTATATCTTTATGTCAACAGACAAAACCTATCTCATGGAGGAGTCATAATAGACTGATATCAACAACCTAAGTTATAACGACATAATATAGTCACTAAATGTTGTTGGAAATTTATCAGTGGACTCATGAGTTTATTAACTCCATATAATTAATGTTTTGAAGACTTAGTGTGATAAAGTCAGCTACCATGAGTCCTTGAACAGTAACAGTTCGAGAGGTGCTGCATTAAATTTCGATACGCAATTAATTATTCGTTTGTGAACGAATTGAGGAAACTAAATCTTTGTATCGAATGCATTCATGATATGCTTAAGGATCCTATAACTAAAAGTCTATCACCCATAACTATTATGTAAGCGCTTATAATAATCACAGGTTTATTGATGACTATGTACAACTGCATATCGTACTATGAATGATTAACTTTTAATATTCATCATCAGTTTGATTTTGTATGTCTCTAACATATGTTCTGCCGGTGTAATGACATATAGACAAATATAAATACAAATCAAACACTAAAGGGTTTGTTAGTATTTTGATCATAACTGTTAGGTTTTAAATTGAGGCTGTAGTATGACTAATGGGGGTCCTGAGTCGCATAATGATTCAACGGCTGTATTTCTCTGCTACGGTTCTTGGTTTAAAGCTAAAATGAGTATTAACTTCTGATCAGACTAATCTAATACTCATGATAAATGATTATTTGGCTAAGTGGGAGAATGTAAGATTAAATATTTATTTATTTATATTTAATCTAGTAGCCATCATTATCATTTATATAATATAGATCAAAATATATTAATAACCTATTAATAATTAGTTGGTAATTGTTGATGGACCATATTACCCTTATTAACTAATTGGGTTTCCTCTTGGGTGTATATATAAGGAGATTATTAGAGAGGTAAAAGGTTAGACACACAACCTAATAACATAACATCACAATTCGTCCCTCTCTCTCCATAACCGAAACCTCCCTACTTTCGGTTCATCACCATCATCACTTTGCACCCTAAGGAGGAACCAGATCAAGCTGACAATCATGTCAAACTCTGTTGCTGCGTCTCCATCTGGATTCTCTGCTAGCATGTGCTGATGCAATCAAAGGTATGTTATTCATGTTTTCCTTTATGTTTAAACAGAACTGATCAACATCAATTTGATAGTTTATGTGATTGGGAGGCAGGTGTTAACCAAATTCAAGAAATCAAGTTTTATCAAATACATGAATCAAGAAACAAAAAAAAAAAAAAAATTAGGATTATCTATTCCAAGTAGAATTTGAATTTTGTACTTATATTTATATTTGTATTGGTAGTATAGTTTAGAAACCAGAAAGTATACGAGGTTGTAAACTTACAATTTGTCAAAGTGAAAATCATTGGATTGGAAATCATGTCTGATACACTAGACTGTTCAGGTCAACAAATTGTAATTCAAAAGGGTGTAGGATCTCCGACTCACTGTCAATGTTCGATTTTCAAACCAACAAATATACGATATGGGCAATACTTATCAAAACCATACTAGAAGCAAATGGACTCAGGGAGATGATTGAACCCATAGAAGGAACATAAGCAGATGTGAGAAAGACAAAACAACGATTGCATATCTGTTCCAGGCGATACCGGAAGATGTATTTTTTTGTAAGTGGCAAATTGCAAGATTGCTAGAGAGATTTGGAAAACGTTGAAGACAGGACACGTTGGTGTAGATCCGGTGCAGAAGCCGCGTTTGCAAACGCTCATGACGGAATTCAAGTTGTTGCAGATGAAAGAAGACAACATGATGGATGAGTTCACTACAAAGTTTAACAATATTGTTACAAGGGCAAGCGAGTATTGCCGCAATAGTCACGTCGATTGAAGAAGGGCGCCAAAAGGTAAGACATGTCGATTCCAAGGGGGTGCGACGATTTGATGGTGTTTATTCAATTAGTATAAATAGGGTTCATGTATTCAATGTTTGTACCTCATCACACTTTATCAATTTGATTGAAAGATTATTGTTCGCCAAATTCTCGTTTCTCTATTTCTCAATTTCAAGTGCGAAGATCAATTGTGGAACCAACAATGACTTTGGAAGAGAAAATAGAAGCAACATGTGAAGAAACTGCATAAGGATCTCCGATGTTGTCATATTAGAGATTTTGTAAATCCTTCATATAAAAACCACATGGGTCAAACTCAACACATGACACTTTTTATCGTTTTTTTAATAGTAGAACAAAAAAAAAAAAAAATTAATGGTGGCAAGGATGTTTAAAGGTAAAATGGGGGTATGGGTTAATGATCAACGAAATATCCATCACCGACAAGGACATTTTGAGTACTAGTATTAAAAAAGGCAACTGATATTACATGCATTTTTAGTGAGATGTGTAATAGTACCATGTTGATCATAAAGGAAAACATGAATAACATACCTGTTACAGCAGGCAGGCCAGTAAAGAATCCAGTCAGAGATGCAACCATTGAGTTCGACATACTTGTCAGGATGATCTGGTTCCTCCTTAGGGTGTAAAGTGATGATGGTGATGAACCGAAAGTAGGGAGGTTTCGGTTATGGAGAGAGAGGAACTAAATTGTGATGTTATGTTATTAGGTTGTGTGTCTAACCTTTAACCTCTCTAATAATCTCCTTATATATACACCCAAGAGGAAACCCAATTAGTTAATAAGGGTAATATGGTCCATCAACAATTACCAACTAATTATTAATAGGTTATCAATATATTTTGATCTATATTATATAAATGATAATGATGGCTACTAGATTAAATATAAATAAATAAATATTTAATCTTACATTCTCCCACTTAGCCGAATAATCATTTATCATGAGTATTAGATTAGTCTGATCAGAAGTTAATACTCATTTTAGCCTTAAACAAGTACTATAGCAGATAAATACAGCCGTTGAATCATTATGCGACTCAGGACCCCCATTAATCATACTATAGCCTTAATTTAAAACCTAACAGTTATGATCAAAATACAAACAAGCCCTTTAGTGTTTGATTTGTATTTATATTTGTCTATATGTCATTACACTGGCAGAACATATGTTAGAGACATACAAAATCAAACTGATGAGGAAAATTAAAACTTAATCATTCATAGTACGATATGCAGTTATATATAGTCATCAATAATACCCGTGATTATTATAAGCGCTTACATAATAGTTATGGGTGATAGACTTTTAGTTATAGGATCCTTAAGCATATCATGAATGCATTCGATACAAAGATTTAGTTTCCTCAATTCGTTCATAAACGAATAATTAATTGCGTATCGAAATTTAATGCAGCACCTCTCGAACTGTTACTGTTCAAGGAGACATGGTAGCTGACTTTATCACAATAAGTCTTCAATATATTAATTATATGGAGTTAATAAACTTATGAGTCCACTGATAAATTTTCAACAACATTTAGTGACTATATTATGTCGTTATAACTTAGGTTGTTGATATCAGTCTATTATGACTCCTCCATGAGATAGGTTTTGTCTGTTGACATAAAGATATACCCGAAATTACATTTTGTCATCTTTGAATATTACAAAGTTAGAGTAATTAACCGGTTTGAGTTCTCACTTCTTCTTTAAATTATAGCCTCTCGTTTCTTTTAAAGATATTGTAATACTCTATTAGATGCTTCACATTAATCTAGACATATCTAGTGTGTTGCAATGTGAGTAATATCTAAACGAGTATAGACTTAAACTTACATAAGGCTTCTAATTAATGAAGCGTAAGAAATAATCTCATTTATCCTATTATCCTCTAAAGGAGAGCAGTATTGTTTGTTACATATGTAAGGACCAATTTAATGTTAAACTTATGGAACGGAAGTAATGTCCCATTTGGTCTATCTCAACATGTTATGATATCTATTATGTAAGAGATATCTCTGAGATCTATTATATCAAAGTTTGTGTTAACAATGCTTTGACTTATGTAACATCTACTTGTCAAAAGAATATCATCTATATAGACAAGTTTATCTTAGTTGCTCTCACTCATCTTGAGGTAGGTACATTATTCCACTTGGTTGTTGATGAAAATAATTGCGTTAAGATTTCATCACATTATGATGTTTGCATTAACCCATACATGGATATTATTGGCTTACAAATAAAGTGTTCTTTTACCTTCAGTTTAGAACTTTCAGGTTGTTTTATGAACATGTAAATATGTTAGCCATTTGTTAGGGAAAATCGTTTAATGTTCATCTAATGTAGCTCAAAACTATTATAAGCTACTAGAACAGTGATGATCCTAAAAGAAATCTTTTGTTAGATATGTAAGAAAGATTCTTTAATGATATATCTTTTCCTGAGTATAACCTTTGACAATCAATCATGCTTCTTTGTGTCTTAACATTTATATCAGGATTTGGTTTAGTTATGAACACTCTTAGGTAATTCAATCAAATCCCAAACGTTATGCGAACACATAAAATCAGTTTTACTAGAAAACTGTTTTATTCCATTCAGAAGATTGATTGACACTAATGGCTTAATTAGAAGAGATAGGATCAGTAAACTTTTCCAAAATCCATTTCAACTTCAGTTAGGGAGGTTATGTAATCATCAAAGTTAGTAGGCTGTTAAACCTAGATGACCTCCTGAGTTGATTATTAGGTTTATTAGAAGTTTCAGTTTTATGGATTAGCTCTTGATTAGGTTGCTATCATTTTCAGGATTCTAAGTTTGTAAGAGTTGGTGCAGTATGGTGTACAAGAGGTGTAATCGGAGTTAAATTTGGAGTGAAATTTAATGACACTCTTCCCCCCGCCTCTTGTATTCCTTGCAAGTCATTATAAGGACTTTGACTGCTCCCATTGACCTTAGAAAACTTTTAGGAACTCAGCATGCTAGGGTCAATATTTAACGACCAAACAAATTCTAATAGAGAAAACGAGTTAATGACATTAGTCGTTGTAGTTTCTCTTGTTGAGGATTATGTTAGTTTAGGTAAGAAATCTAAGTGTGCCCATAATTAAGCAACAATGAAACATTTGTAAAAGTAGCATTAGATTTTAAAGAGACAAGTTTTGATAGAACAGTGTCGAGATGGAGCAGTGTCTTGTACAAGAGGTGTAAATTGAAGTAATATGAAGTTTTCACTCCCCCACCTCTTGCAACTATTGCAAGTTATTATTAAGACATTGAATGCTCCCACTGATCTTTTATATCTCTAGAATGCTACAAGAGAAGTTTCAATGAGCTACGTGACGTGGGAACCTATCATATATATGTTAGACTTTATTTGATTTCTTTAATGTCCAGATATCATAAGAAATTTTAGGGACATATTTAATAGAAATCTTATTAAGTACATACATGAATAGATTTCTTCTAAGAAAGTGGGCCATATGCGACAAAATTTAGATACAAGTTGATAGTCTTTTAAATGATAAATGAATTATGTATGAATATTCCATTTGGAATAAGTTCCATGAATGTCAATGAATGACTTATGATGGACCCATACTTATTCCTTAAGCCAAGTCATATTTTAGGGCTTTAATGTCATGATTTAAAATCACTTATAATGAGATTGGACAAAAAATCATCCTCATTAACCATGTCATGATTTCTCATGAATTTTTGGTTATAATGGATGAAATTTATAAATCTCATTTTCCCTTTGTCAAATTCTCATTTGCATGGCGATAAAAGTTGTGAAAGTGTAAGGTATCATCTAGTTTTATCTTAATAATGTTTCAATCCAGATATTTAGAACAAATACGATGAGAGTTTAAGATAAGTGTGACTTTATGTTGACTATGCAAACCTCACAACCTTCATAACATTGCTTAATTATGATACTATATTCTGATTAATACTCAGAATATATGTACGGTATCGAAAACGTTGTTAGAAGACTGCTTATTATTGTTCTTATAGCCTTAACATTTAATTTTGTCACTAACTCTCATGTTAGTTATTTGTTAACTGGTAAGGAAACGTTTAAAAAACTAGAGTCAACTAATCATGTGTTAATAGGAATATTATAATTAGTAGACTTAAATATCTTTAATAAGTGACTATCTAATTAATTCATCCAACTGTTCTTTAGAATAATGGATAGTCTCGTTGCTTATGTCTAGTCTAATGACATAATTATGCAGTGAGATTTTCCCTTGAAGAACCTTAGAGGTGGAATTAACACTTGTAATTTGTTTATGGACCTTAGAACAATCCTCTTTTAAGGTTTTAAGTGTTTGTAAGGTGAGTAACAACTTATTTTTCCAGCTTCAAACATTTATTTCTTTGTACATATGTTGCTTATCAACACACTCATTATACTTTGGTATTTTTTTGAGTGTTATAGTTGATTTATAAGGCATCAAATTGTACAAGTGAAAATCTTAATATGTAATGTACTGGAAAATGTACTTATTTCCATGCGTAAGCCCTTAACTTTATGGGTCATGGTATTGTACATTATTATGTATTCACATATACCACTTAACTTTATAGTTTAGAATTTTAAAAGAAGGCATGCATCTTAGGAGTTCTAGTGATTATTCCATATATAAGAGATTAGCCTTAGGAAAGACTTAATCTGAAATAACTTTAGTGATAGCATTATGTTAGAGAGTTCTTGATTATCATAAGAGACATCATGTTCGATTTGTCCTAATCATCATGCTCTAATTTTCTTCTTTATAATCTTTATCAGAAGAGAGCAATAGGATTATCGTGTCTTAAGAAATAATCAAGGATTTAATTTAAGAGCTAATTCTTATAGAAACTTTAAATAAAGCAAACATTTTAGGTTTAGGAATTAGAGTGGATGAGATATATGTAGAAGAAAATTATAGTGAGTAAAATTATGGGTACTAAGAATAAGACAGACGAAATGATCATAATATTAATTAAGGATCATTATGTGAAGAGATTGTGATATGTCTATTACTAACATCAAAATAATAGACTTGGTAAAATTCTACTTAAACAAAGACAAATCAGCTTTGGCCAGAAGTGTAATCATTTAAGTATGTGTGCAAAGTAATCGTGACAAATCAGCTTTGGCCAGAAATGAGACAATCACTTTAGTTATGCACTTGTCAAGCATGCTAAACATAAATGAATTAAATCAGCTTTGGCCAGAATTAAGACATTTCACGTGTGTAATGCATACTCAACATAGCTTTTTTATAATACTTGAACAATAAATAGATGTATGAAATCAGCTTTGGCCAGAAATGATACATCAGAAGCTCATTCAAGTTAAGCTAGTTTGGTTTTGTAAAACATTATTTGATCCTTATTAATTAACTAAGTATTTACAGAACCAATTTTAATAGCAAACCACCTGTTAGCGCGGATCGAACTCCGTGGTGAGTACGCTGGGGTTTGCGGGGGACAGCGTGCCGCCGCTCGGGGTTCGGGGCGGGAGCCCCGAAAAAAATTTTAGGTCACATTAAACAGCTTAAAAAAATAATGAGGTTTCGAGTCTTGTGCGATCAGTAATGCCCAAGTCTTGTGCGATCAATAAGGCCCAAGTCTTGTGCGATAAATAAGGACTTGTGCGATCAGTGAGGACTTGTGCGATCAATAATGACTTGTGCGATCAGTGAGGCCCAAATCTTGTGCAATTAGTTAGGCCCAAGTTTTGTGCGATCAGCACTGTCTTGTGCGATCCACAAGTCTTGTGCGATTTCCCTTGTGCGATCAGATCACATTTTATGTGATCTGATCTTGTGCGAATGTCTTGTGCGATCAGATCATATCTGATCTGATCTTGTGCGACTAAAGGGACTTGTGCGATTAGTACATTGATGATTTCGAAACCCACTGTTAATAGCTGTTTCTTGTGATAATAACTAAAACTCGAAATTTAAGGGATTGTGGGATAGTGTTTCCTATTTTATTTATGATCTAAACTTATCAAATATTTTGAAAATAATAACTGAAATCTATTAACAGTTTTCGAAATTCTAATAGATAAAATTAAGATCAAAATCATGAAAAACACCCACTAATCCAAATTATATTCCAAAATAAGGGAATTTTCGAGTTTTTGCTTAGAACAATATGATGAACCCTAAAATATAAAAAAACATAATTCTGGGTTCCGAAATCTAGATTTTAATAGTTCTGTTATCAGATTTCAAATATTAGTTTTACCCATTATGATTTCGAGTCAAATTCATTAAACATCAACTTTCGAAAACAGGGATTTCGGCAACAAAACTCGAAAACAGCCGTGATCATGAAGGCTTAAAAATTTTTCTGTTTTCCAGATTTTTGATCCCAGAATAATGGATACGAAAACAAAACTGATTTATCAACATATGCTCTGATACCACATGTTGATCAGTTCTGTTTAAACATAAAGGAAAACATGAATAACATACCTGTTACAGCAGGCAGGCCAGTAGAGAATCCAGTCAGAGATGCAACCATTGAGTTCGACATACTTGTCAGGATGATCTGGTTCCTCCTTAGGGTGTAAAGTGATGATGGTGATGAACCAAAAGTAGGGAGGTTTCGGTTATGGAGAGTGAGGAACGAAATTGTGATGTTATGTTATTAGGTTGTGTGTCTAACCTTTAACCTCTCTAATAATCTCCTTATATATACACCCAAGAGGAAACCCAATTAGTTAATAAGGGTAATATGGTCCATCAACAATTACCAACTAATTATTAATAGGTTATCAATATATTTTGATCTATATTATATAAATGATAATGATGGCTACTAGATTAAATATAAATAAATAAATATTTAATCTTACATACCAAAATTAATATACCACTCAAGCATGCCTGGATCTTATGTTGACGATACCTGAGGAAGAGATGTCTAGATGTGCATTCGAGGGAACATGTCGACAGGATGACTAAAACACTTATGGGTTAGAGGTTGTGGCATAGGTGGAGGGCCTGTGATACTAGTAGTGAATCTGTTGGTACTTGTATGTGTGGTTTGAGGGCCATGAATGTTGTGGTTGTTGATAAGATTGAGGAAGATAATTGCGAAGAAGTGTTGATGACGTGGGTAGCTCAAGCTTAATAAACCAACTAAAAGTGCAATACAGCTTAAAGGGTTGAAAGGTAAAAGGGTTGAGAGTCAACCAGCTATTGTGAACATCAAAAAGCATAAAACAGTGATAGTTCACATCACACTTTACGTGTGATCTCTCCCACTCAGCTGCAAAAGGAGCATGTGGGAAAAGACATCCTTTTACCTGCAGGTCCGAAACCTTCATCCTACCAAAAAGGGCAAGCTCTCCACTGCAACCTTGGATCACTAGTAAAAGGTTTCTTCTTATAGCTGGCCCATCCTCTATAAATGACAACACATTGTCATTCAGTTGGCCATTTCCAGAAATCTCACTTCTTCTCTCTAGAACTTGTTCCTTACATGTTCTATTCTTCACTTACTTTAATACAATCACATTTCACACAAACATTATGGGTTGAATATTCTTCAATCCAGAATTCAAAGCAAGCAATAACAAAGTGATCCAACCCTACGTATTGCATAACCTCGACCTGCGTTAGACAACTTGAAACCCTTGAACCCTTTTGCCTAACCAGTCTAATCACTATCCTTGGTCTTATATTTGTTGTAGCAACAAGTTGGCACCCACTGTGGGGCTACGCCACTAATTTTATCATAAAAGACCAGTAGTGTAGCTCCAACTCCATCAAGTTTATCATGTCTGAAAGTGAGTCTTCTGGTGAGGTGAATCAAGTACCTCGTACTTCGACACCTAATGCTGGCCAAACACTGCCGGCTACATCTACACCATTTTCTACTTTGGGAAGCACTTAAATGGGAATAATGTTCCTGAAGTTCTCCTCTTTTCAATCCCCAACCCCCTCTCGCTTAGGGTTCCTTCTCCTAAAATCGGTGTTACAAGTACCCCAGAACGCATCGATTTGACACCCGACGGAGTAGCAAACAACTTCCTGCTTTTGAGATCTCTTCTCAACCAATATGTGAGTTGAGAAAGAGAAAAAAAAGTAAGAATAAGGCTGGACTATGATGAGCCTGAACCTTCGTTGTCACCAGGGCCACCCCCACCTCCTTTTAGTCGCTCATAACCTACTACGTCCCGATTCGAAGCAGGTCTTAGTTACCTTCCACCTAACCCAAGTCCCTATGCTATTGGAAGACCAGATCCGATTGCTTTTCCCTTGTTGACCTACCAACCAGTTGCTACTGGTGCACCGTTGGGACATGAGACAACTCTAGATCAACTTTTGCAGTCACCAGCTTCAAGCCTTCCCCTTTCTGTGTCCACAAATGGGAACAAGCCTTAGCTATTCTCCCTATGGATCGAAGTGCAGCCATGAGTGATCCCCTGGGAATGAACTACATGGCTACACCCGAAAGCCTTCAAGGCTTTAACCTGGTGCCACAAGTGATGGCACATTTTCCTTGGCAACACTTCATCAACCAAGTGTTGACTACCCACCAAGGAAACATAAGCAATAATCCGGCCTCACGAGTAGAAGAAGATCTTGCCAAACCTTACAATCCTAGCAATTTGTCTTGTTTGTCCCAACAAATTGCTGATTATGATTTTCAAACCTGGATTAAGATGCCATCTCACATAAGAACGTATGACGGAACTAAAGATCCCAAAGACCACCTCCAAATATTTACTGGGGCAGCAAGGATTGAAAAGTGGTCTAATGCCGAGTGCTATCTCATGTTCATGCAAACCCTTGTAGGGTCTGCCCGGATATGGTTCAATGACATACCTGAAAGAAGCATTCGAACCTTTGACGACCTGAGCAAAGGTTTCCTGGCCAACTTTTCAGAGCAACGGAGGTATGTCAAAGATGCTATAGTGATTTTCTAGATCAAGCAACGAGACGATGAAAGCCTTAGAGATTTTATCGAAAGATACAAGAAGGAAGGGTTAACCTACGTGTGTGCTGATGAAAAAATGAGGGTGGCAGGTTTCATGAATGCCATCACCTCCAAGTACCTTACTAGGGACTTCAATAAGTGCCTATCTAAAACCCTTGAGGAGGACCTCGAAAGGGCTGAAGCTCACATTCGTGGGGAGGAAGCCATTGACATCAAAGAGCAAAGGAAAATGGGTCCCAGTTGGAAAAGCAATAGTCCCAGCAGGAAAGGAGTAACTATGGTTCCTATGACAAACGCTCTAGAAGTTTAGATCCAAGAAGGCCTGAAGGCAGGAACCCCCAAGCCAAAAGACTGTGAACTTCACAGCCTTAACCAAGACCCCGTAAGAGATCCTGGCCACTGAAGAGGTAAAACATAGCTTCCGACCTCCTCGACCGTTACCGAAGAGCAAGAGAAATGAAAACTCCACTCAATATTGTGAGTTTCACGAAGAGAAAGGTCACCACACGAACGATTGCTTCCAGCTCAAGAAGAGAATCGAGGAAGCTGTTAAGTCCGGAGAACTTGCCCATTTGGTCAAAGGGTAAGAGACAAAATGGCTGAAAGTAAGAGTAAGGAAGTGAACATGGTAAAACTTTGATGGAGAAGCTTCCAACAAACGACCACGCTTAGAGGCTTGGGAGCTTCAATGTGTCTGCTTCCTACCACCCGAAGGGGATTTACTCTCGAACCCTTTGGTGGTGGAAGCTACCGTGGGAACCATCAAAACATACAAAACCTACATTGACACAGTAGAAGCCACCGAGATCATGTTTGAGAAATGCTTCAACCGTCTCAGCAATGATGAGCATTCAAGGCTTCAACAAGCTGAGTCCTCTATCAAAGGTATCACTGATTTACCCATCAAGCGTTTGGGCCAAATAACCCTTGATGTCTACTTTAGTGAAGGAAAGATGGAAAGAACCAAACCACTCACCTTCATGGTGATCAACATGCCTTCCAACTATGATGTCATCATAGGAAAAACTGGCCAGAGTGAGTTTGGAATGGCGGTTTCAGTTGGCCAAGGCACTGTGAAGTTCCCAACCGAAAGAGGGATAGTAACCCTTCAACCTACCCAAGAAGCCTTCCTGGCTGAAGGGGAAAGTTCAAAGCAAAATGAAGAGGATGAACAAGGATTGATCATTAACCCAAAATATCCTCAACATAGGATAATGGTAAATACCAACCTTACTGAAGACACTCTCTCTTATATCAAGAAGTTGTTCTTGCACAACATAGATATCTTTGCATGGTGTCCCAAAGACATGACCGGTATCCCTCGAGATATGGCTAAACATGAGCTCAAAATCCCCTCCGATGTGAAACCTGTTGTTCAACAAAAGAGAAGCTTGGCCCTAGATAGGATCCTTGTAGCATGTCAGGAGGTTGAAGGGCTCGTCTAAGCCGGGATCCTCCAAGAAGTGAAGTGTCATTCCTGGATAGCCAACCCGGTAATGGTCCGAAAGCCAGATGGGTCTTGGAGGATGTGTATTGACTTCAAGGACCTAAACAAGGCATGCCCAAAGGATTGCTACCCGTTACCTGAAATCAACTTGAAAGTTGATTCGCTCACAGGATTCCCCTTCAAATGAATCCTAGATGCTTACAAGGGTTAGCATCAAATCCAGATGAACAAAGAAAACGAAGAGAAAACAACATTTCACACCGACAAAGGTATTTTTTGCTACCAAAAAAATGCCTTTTGGTTTAAAGAATGTAGGGGCAACTTACCAATGTTTGGTAGACAAAGCATTCGCCAGGCAAATAGGCAGAAACATGGAAGCTTACGTTGATGATTTGGTGATCAAGAGCAAAACCGAAGTGCAAATGCTCGATGATATTCAAGAAACCTTCCAGAACCTTAGAAAGATTAACATGAAGTTTAATCATGTCAAGTGTTCATTTGGTTTTGAAGAAGGAAAATTCTTGGGGCACATCATGGGAAAGCAAAGTATAAAGGCTAACCCTAACAAAGTTAAAGCTATCCTTGACACAAAGTCCCCACAAACCAAGAAAGGGGTGGAAAGCTTGAACAGAAAGCCTGCAGCCTTGAAACGTTTTATGTCAAAGCTAGCTGAGAAGTCCCTGCCTTTCTTCAAAACCCTTCAAGGGTGCACCAACAAGAAAGACTTTTGGTGGACTGAAGAAGCTGAGGAAGCCTTCAACCAAATGAAGCAACACTTAGCTTCACTCCCAAACATTGCTGCTGCGGAAAGAGGGGAACTAATCTCTGTCTATCTTTCAGTTGCTGAGGAAGCTATTAGTGTGGTCCTGACCATTGAACGAAACAAGGCTCAGGTACCCGTTTACTTCTTCAGTAAAACTCTTAAATTGGCAGAGACCAAGTATTCCCCGTTGGAAAAACTTGCCCTAGCCCTGGTAAAAACAGCCAGAAGGCTTCGAAGGTACTTTCAAGCACACCCAATACAAGTGGTCACTGACCAACCCATAAAAGTGTGCTTGAAAAACCTGAAACTTTCGGACGACTAGCTAAATGGGCCATGGAATTAGGTGAACACAACATCACCTATATTCCTAGGAAGGTTGTCAAAGCCCAAATCTTGGCTAATTTCATTTTAGAAATTCCAAAAGAAACAACAACGGAAGTTAACACTACCTCAACTGAACCATCTGACCCTGATACCTGGAAGCTTTTTACCGATGGAGCTTCCATCCTTGAACGGTCAGACAACCAATCCCGAAGAATTATATTTTATATATGCTCTCCGGCGTGAATTTCAGACAACCAATAATGAAGTCGAGTATGAAGCACTGATTGTTGGACTCAAGCTTGCCAAGAGGATGGATGTTCAAAAGCTTCAATTCTTCACAGACTCCTTGCTCGTCTCAAATCAAGTAAATGATAGGTGCATAGCTAAGGATCCTAACATGAAGAAATACCGAGAGAAGGCAAAGGAACTCATGGGAACATTCCAATCATGTACCATCAAACAGGTTCCAACGTTACAAAACAAGAAGGCCGATGCATAGAGCAAGCTTGCATCCCTCACATTTGCTCATCTTACACAAAAAGTGTTAGTTGAAGTATTGAAAACATCGTCCATTCAATAACTTGAAGTACAAGACGTGATTACTGAGGAAGGGCCAAACTGGATGACCCCTTTGATCAAGTTCCTAAGAAATGGTGAGTTACCGGATGATCAGACAGAGGCCGAAAGGGTTCGTATCAAGTCAAGGCAGTATGTATCACAAGGAGATATCCTTTACAAAAAAGGATACCTTGCACCACTACTTCGATACGTTGGCCCGGAACAAAGCCAGTATCTGATCAAGGAGGTTCACGAAGGAACATGTGGGGCTCACTATAGCCCAAGATTGGTAGTCTCAAAGTTGATGAACCTTGGATACTTTTGGCCTTCCATGCATCAAGACACCTCCGAATAGCTGTGAAAATGTGAAGCTTGTCAGTTGCATGCTCCAGTACCCAAAAGCCCTAAGCATGACCTCATTCCCATCTCCTCGGCTTGGACATTCACAAATGGGGAATGGACATTGTTGGTGCATTCCCACCAGCTAAAGGAAGAGTCAAGTTCTTATTGGTAGCCGTTGATTACTTCACCAAGTGGCCAGAAGTAAAACCATTGGTAAAAATTTTGGGGAAACAAGTCAATGATTTCTTTTGGGAAAGCATAATTTGCCGTTTTGGGCTCCCAGGGGTACTAGTTACGGACAACGGGAAACTGTTTGCTGAGAAGCCTTTTAGCTCCTTGTGTAAGGAGTTCAGAATAACTCAAGTATTCAGCTCGGTTGCTTACCCACAACCCAACGGCCAAGTTGAAAGGACAAACCGAAGCATTCTTGAAGGGATTAAGGCTCGATTGGGAAGATATGACAACAACTGGCTTGAAGAACTTCCCAATGTCCTATGGGCAATCCGAACAACTAAGAAGATAAGCCACAAGAAAATACCCTACAGCCTAGTGTTTGGATCAGAGGATGTGATTCCGACGGAGATCGGAGTCACAACACAGCGAACATTCAGCATTGACCTTGAGTCAAACAAAACAGAGACACTCTTGAATCTGGAACTCCTCGAAGAAGCTCGTGATCAAGCCACTATATGGGAAGAAAAGTATAAGCAAAAGATGGAATCATATTACAATGCACGGGTGAAGCATGAACGATTCAAGCCTTGGGACCTTGTGCTTCGAAACAATGAGGCCAGTAAAAAAGAAAGTCAAGGAAAACTTGGCCCTAAGTGGGAAGGGCCATACACCAACCTTGAAGCCCACAAGGGAGGATCATACAAACTGGCTGATACACAAGGCAAAAAGCTTCCACACCATTGGAACGACAAAAACTTAAAAGCTTCTACGTTTAGTCAAAATGAGTTAGAAAGAATTGTTCTATCCCCCTTGTAATCAAAGTACTTTGTAATGAATGAATGAATGAATGAATGAATGATGAAGTTTTTATTATAATTTGTCTTTCTATCATATAATCAAGTTGAGAACCTAGCAAGAAACTCCATGTCAAGGGCCATGTAAGGGGATGAGCTCCCATGCTATATCGCTCAATAGGTTCAAGGGTTGAATGGACCTATATAAGATGTGTAAATCAATACAACTCTATGAGACTTATAAAAATTTAAAAAAATAAATATTTCTCATAGACGGGTTTGAGAAGCCTACATAAAATGTTCCTTAAGCCTTAACAATAGCTTACGAACCAAAAAGACACCGAGTGAGTGTCACAAATAGGATAGGTGATGTATCTTCTTGTTAAAAATACTCTAAGGCTAAGTGACTGCAGCACTGAACCCTTCAAGATATAAGTAATAAAGGATACACAACCGAAAACAAAGACAACACACAAAATTAGCAAAAACAAAAGGGAGTAAACAGAACAACATAACATAAAAGATAACAAGTTAAACATAACTAGGGCCATACTGGCCATCCAACCTAAAGCATTGTCCAAAGCCTTCAAGGCTTCAACCATCAAGGGACCTAAACGGTTCCCAAAAAATAAAACATGTCCAAACATACATCACATAAAATTGTTCAAGGTGCCATGATAGCTACGAATAAAAGTTTTTAATCACTTAGTAGCATCAAAGATGGTACTCTTTGCTGCCTCAACCTTCTTCGTGTTTGTATTGTCTTGGGGCTTCTTAGCCTTCTTCTTCTTCCTCCCTCCTACACCTGCTGCCTCAGAAGCTTCAAGGCTTGAAGCCTTTGAGCCCTCACCACCTTCAGAACACGTATCTTCGCTATCACCAGAACAAGGACGTTTCTTTGAAAGGGACTTCAACACTTTAGCACAAACAACCTCATTAAGGCCGCGTGGTTTTAGCTCCTGCAAGACAGAGAGAGGTTTCCCAAAGCATTCGTAGATTTCACCCACATAAGGGTAAGTCAAATGCTCCATCTTCAAGAAAGAGACCTTGAAGACTTTGAAGGCTTTGGGTTGGTAAAGAGAAGAATTATCCTCAGGTTTACCACCTTCACAGGCTTCGTAACCAACAATAAATCCTCGTTGAATTCGGAAGAATGAAGAAGACAAGTGACCACCTGTTGAAAACCATGCTCGATGAGCCATTTGTTGTCCTTGATCACTTGGGCTAAGGAAGCCTCCAATCCTTCTTTCTCATCTGAAGAAGCTTTTTCTCAAGCACTCAAGGCTTTAATCTATTTTTTAGCTCATTCATTTCCACCTCATGCCTCTGGGTGAGTTCACCAACCTTCATCACCCAAGATTTTTCTTTCTCGGTAAAGCCTTCGCTCTCCTTTTTAAGGCAACCATTGTAGCCTTCATTCCCTCTCTCTTCTTCGAAAAAGCCTGGTGTGCGTTAGGTGTAATATGTTTTTATTAATATTTTAAGCCCATTTTACGCATTAGTCAAGGTTTAAATTTATAAAAGTTGATATTCTACTAACACGAAACACACACATGGGCAAGTGCACCAATCGTGAGCGTAGTATAGCGTTGGTAAGATACCGAGGTCGTCCAAGGACACAAGAGCTTTTAATACCGGTTTATCCTCAACATCTAATCAAACTAAAATTTTTGGAAAAGGTTTTAAACATGAAAAATAAAAAACTAAAAATGCTGAAAATAAAAATAAAAATAAAACAGATAGACAAGAGGAATCACTTGGATCCGACTCGCCTTTAATGTATCCTTTGATGATTTCCGCACTTTTGCACTTTTTAAGAGATTATCTTAGTTATAGTAGTAGACCCCTCTTTTGAAGGTGACGTTACCCTCAACCCAGTGGTTTGAGTCAGCAAGGATACAATCCCAAAGGGTCGGAATATTGGAAGATAATTAATTAAGTTATTAATGCGAAAAGTGGTAGGCCCCTCTTTTGAAGGTGACGTTACCCTCGGCTAACTGGTTTGAGTCAGCAGGGATACTATCCCAAGTAGCCTGTTTAATGTATTAATAGTAGTTTACATATGAGGGGATCAAGCCATTCGCACCCCCGCCATCCAATACTAGTAGGTATTGAAGGAGGTCCTAGTAAGCTTGACCCAGGTCCTTGCAGGATCTATATATTGAACAAGGCAAGAACCTTACCAAACCATTCCCTTAACCCCCGACCAGGTAGCCAACATATCTCTATATAGAACGTAGAGATATGAATGGTGAAAATCTTTTACTTTATATAGACAGTAAAGTAATGCCAAGACACCACGGACAAATAATAAGGAAGTTTCACCTTCAACATAAGAAACTAGTTATTAAAGTCATTAATACAGAACCAAATAAAAAGTGCGGAAATATTAAAAATCAAAAGTAATACATTAAATGCTTGTCTTCACCAAGTGATGTAAGAGACTTAGCCAATCATGGCCTTTGATTGACAAGAACTCTTACGATCAATCTTGGATCCCGAGACTACTACACACACTCTAAGGTGGATGATGGATGATGGTGGTGGATGTGGGTGTTGTAGTGGTGGTGGAGTGGTGACAAAGTGGGAGAGAGGTGGTTTGCCAAGGGATGCCTTTGAAGTGAGCCAAGCACCCCTATTTATAGCCTGAACAGAAGCCCGGCCACGGCCCCGTGTCCGCTGGACACGCCCCCGTGACCAACTCTTTTCTTTTCCTTCATTAATTACAATTGTCTGTATTAGGCTCCACACGGCCCCTTGTTCGCTGCGCACGGCCCCGTGTGCAGAAGGGTATCTGTACTACCAAAATTTGCTAGATTCTGCGAATCTTAGCGTTGACCACGCCCCGTGCTGAGCTGGGCATGCCCCCGTGGTGGGCAATGGAAGCTTCTACAGCTTTGTCTGTTTCTGCAGACACCTGACCACACCCCAGTGCTCAGTGGGCACGGGCCGTGGTCAGCCTTCTGTTTCTTGTTTTTGCTTGTGGAGATACTGTCGAGGGGTCGGTCATGCCACGTTTATTCCTTTTCTTTGTATTTGTGTTAGTTTTTGCTGCATATTTGTTCCTTTTGTTCATTTAAGCTCATTTGGTCCTGAAAATACAAAAGAAAGACAAAAGCAAACTTTTTCCAACATTAGTACTAAAAAGGGTTAGTTTTATGCCTCATTTGATGTAATTTATATGTTGCATTTTACACACATCAAATACCCCCACACTTGAATCTTTGCTTGTCCTCAAGCAAAACTCTTTATTTTGTGGCTTACACACCCAAATGGAATGGGTAGAAGAGAAGTTTTGGGCTTGTCTTGAGTGTCGGGAATCCAAGATCTTTATTGGGTTTTATTTTTATACTATTTACAATCCTGTTCGTTATGATTTATTTAGAACGTTTCATAAGAGACATTACTTATTTGGGCATAACATGCCTCTTTAAAATTCCATTTATATACAAGTTCACATACCACACGGGAGATCACTCAACACTCGGCCGAAGATGTATTTTTGTGAAACACTCGAGACCGACATGAAACTTATTTCTACCATAAGTTTGCCAAGCAATCAATCCTCCTCCTTTTTAACTATAAACCTTTGTAAATATCAAGAGGACTTGAGGAAGGGTTAGGCTTGGGTTAAAGGTAGGTGGTTTTGGGTTAGTGGTTAGTAAAAAGGGCTAAAAGCGTAAAAAGCGTCGGTCGTCATAAAACTTTTCGTTTTTGTGACTTTTATTCAAACTAAGCATTTTTAAACAAAGTTTCTTTGAGGACTTTGTTTGTTTATTGCTGGACTTTCATTTTTTTTTTATAAAGAAATGTCACAAGAAGACCGGGCTTTTTACTAAAATAAAGGGTTGAAAAGAAAAAGGTTTTGTTAGGTAAAGGGTGTTTGTTTTGTGGTTTAGAAATGAAAAGGTTTAGGCTCAAAGGGGTTAACTAGGGGTATTTTGGGTAGGTGATAAAAAAAATGAAAAATAATGGTGTTGAAAGGAAAATGGGTTAGTCCTAAAGCCTCCATCATTTACTTACTTGGGTTTAAGTTGGTAAGGACCAGGAATGTATCGTCGTGGCAAGTTCTAGAGTCGTAAGAACCAAACGGCTATTCACACAAGAAACGAAAAATGAGCATTTAGTTTAAAGATGTATGCTTGTATGCTCAATAAAGGCTCAAAACTCACTTATTGTGGAAATGGGTTTATAATGTGATCAAGTAAATATAATCAAATTTTAACTAGATTTGTCATGCTGTTTCATAATTTTCTTATATTGGTTCTTTTTATCACGACGCTATCGGTTGTAAATTTGTAAAAATATAACATTTTTAGAACTTGTTATTCCTAAATTAAACCAAGACAAGTAAAAAAATTAAAAGTTTTTGAAAAAAATTTGGGGTGATTAGCGGTTCCAATAGAGTTTTGTATAAGGCTTGTTATTAAGACTTGCAAAATTCAAGGTTTTAGCACCCCCACACTTAAATTACGCATTGTCCTCAATGTGTCCCAAAAATAAGTTTTTAGGTTGATTGAATGTGTAAAAAGCTGTTTAAAAACAATTTTTTATGTTACTGGGCGTCTGGCCACGGGCCCGTGTTTGTCCGGGCACGACCCCGTGGTCAGATTGCCAGTATCATTTTAAACAGAAGGCTGGGCACGGGGGCGTGTTTAGTGAGCACAGCCCCGTGTCCAGTTACCTGTAGTGGGCATTTTCTGCAGAACCTTGGGAACGGGGGCGTGTTGGGCTGATCACGGCTGTGACAACCCGAACTTTCAAGGTTAGTTTTGTTTAATCTCGTGACACTTGACTGGTATCGCTATTATCCATGTTCTACTATACGTCGTCATTATGTCTACGTTCCGTAAACCTGTTAAACTTGTTTAATTACACTTAATTATTATGAATAAATGGTTGTGTGTTGGCTACCTATTAAATGATAAGTGTTTGGATTACATGTATATATATTCAGTCGCATACTATGAATATATGTTTAGGTTATATGTTTAGATAAATGTTATATATATTCCTCATGCTTTATCTCGGCCCAAATCTTTTATCCCAAACCGAGCCCAATCCCAAACCCCATTAGTGGTGTTATGTTATCCAATGATTAGCAGTTATCATTAGTTGCAAAATTCAGAGGCAAGCAACCCTAATTCCCTCTATCCTGAGCGGCGATCTCTTTCCCTTCTCTCTCGAACCAGCGGCCAATCATCCCTGCCGGAACTCTCCACTCCTCGAATCTGTAATCCCCACTCCTAACACTCGGTGAGTATGCCTGTCACTAAGTCGAGTCATACCCTATTTGTTCATGAATTTATGTGATACGTGTTATGTTATTATGGTGCATGAGAGTTCAAAGCATGTAGTAGGACTTTGTTGAATTAATCTTGATTATAGGTTGTTTTAGAAACGATGCATGGTGTGATTGACTGACTAGAGTCACGTGATGGAATTGTTGAATTGTTGGTATTTTATGGCATGGAATATTATAAGATAAATCTGATTTAGGTTATTAGATGAGGATTGTCATGGAAAGAAGCTCATGAATTAAGATGCATGATGATGAACGGTTCATGGAATAATTGTATTGATTCAATCTGTTTAGGATATAAATGAGGGGTAGTACTAGATATTAATTTTGAGTTCATGAACTTCAAGGGGTAACTGGTTAATCGGACTTGGTTAAATGTGCACTGTGAGTCTTGTTATGGAAATAACTAGATGATGGGGGTAGATTATGGGATTAGGGTGGGGCTCTATAATCATCGAGCATGTGCATGTTGACAGGCTATTCCCTGGTCAATCGCACAAATAGGTGGCCTAAACCCCATGTGTACACCACTCATGCAAAACAATCACACTCCTACCATGAATCACACAAACTAAGGTGAACTGCACAATAGATTGGGCCGAACACCTAGATGGATCGATGTGATTAATTATGTTGTAACTAATAGTGTAAATTAATAAGGGTTCTATTGATGGTAGTCATGATAAACTGGTAGCATGAAACAGAACACAAATATTCAAGTGGATACATGAGGATTGTTATGATTTAGAGTTTATTATAAAAGGAATCGATGTGGGATTTGGGTATTTGGGGTTGGATAGTTGTTAGGAAAATTATGTTATTTGATTTGGTTTGAATATGAATCATGAAGCAAAGGGTAGATTCTGTAAGTATGGTTGTGATTCAGATTCCTACAATGATAAATGTTAGTAATGGTTAATCATAATTGGGGTTACGTATCTATGTAAAAAGTTGTTTTAATTACGATTGCTCAACCATGAATCAAAGGATTGAAAGTTGGGCCGCACACAACTGTTGAACACACACACTTAAACCGGCCTACTAATGTTGGGACGCACACACATTGGATTGAACATGAAACTGAACCGCATCATAATTACTTGGCCACAAGCCCAATTGGTCGCACAAATGAGATCTGGCCACACACTTTAATGGGCCGAGATATGCCAATAGGCCATAAGCTGAAATGGACACACACACACCCTCTTTTGGGTCGCACCTCGTGTTGGGCCGTATGTTAAATATGGGCCGAGACAACTTCACACACTCTTATGAACAACGAACTAACTGTTCAGTGTCTTGTGAAACATGAACTTGTGATGAGACTTGTTTATGACTTGAATACATGCTAAATGACATAGTGGGTTGTTGTACTATACGGTGTCTTGTGCGACTTGCATATCGATGAATGTTTACTTGTACGCTGCTTATGTAATTGTACGGAGAGTACGTGATTTATGTGAATACAAAACTGATTGTTTTCGATAAACACGGTAGGGTTTGGTTGACTAACTTGGAACAAGTAACATAACCTACCGAGCAAACCAAAGGTGAATTTCTTCTTGAGCATGCGTCCCGGTGGTTGGGACAGTCATTGGGTATCCCTGAGAGGGATAGGTTTTTGGGTAAATCAAATGGGTATTCCTGAGAGGAATACGTCTTGTGGGTAAAATTTGGAATGTTGGGTAATACACTCATCCTATCACCTTTAAGTCCTATCTTGTTTGTTACCTGAGAGGTAACGGGGTATTAGTTGGTAGCGCTATCTAGGTTTGGCACCTTCACCCCGTACCTGAGAGGACGTGTGTGAACTAATGACCCAGTCATGCCCAATGCTTTGATAGGAGCATTGGGGAACGGGAAAAATAAATCCGGAGCCGTCTTGCATTCGAGGTATTATCAACATTGTAATCAATGAACTGAACTAACTACTTGGTAACCAATGTTTTCGTAAAACTATGAACTCACCAGCGTTGTCTGATACACGTGTGTGCATGCTCGCAGGTTATTGATATGTGTGGATGTGGAACTTGCTGTCTGGGACGCTGGGGTGGTCATGGGTCGAGATACATGGAAACTTGAAATGAGACTAGTAGATTACATACACCTGGGTTTTAGTTAAACTTTGTATTATGCTTCCGCTGAACACAACGAGTTATAAATAATGTTTTGTAACACTTGTCTTAATGAATGAAAGCTTTTATATGAAATCTTGTTATGAATTCAATGTGATTAGTGGCTAGATCCTGGTACGTCACACGCCTCGCGGGGGATTCCGCAAGAGGTATTTTGGGGGTGTGACAACGGCCCCGTGCTGAACTTGCTGTAATGAAGGAAAATTGTCGGGAGGCTCTGTTTTTGTGCATGGTGCGTGGTTTTAAAGTTCCCTTGGTAACCTCCACCATTTCGAGTGTATTCAACCACCACAACATCATCCAAACACCATTTATTAACTAAAAACCATCATTCATTAGAGAGCGAAATACATATTCCTAAAAGTGCAAACTAAAAACTGGATAAGTAGGTCATTAAATGCAAGAAATCTTGATCCACAAAGAAGTCCTAGCCTTAATGTTTTTATTTTAATAGTAGCAATATTTCCGAAAAATAAATCCTTCGGTTTGAAGAAGGCTATTGGAACTTCTTTCCGGAAAGGGCTCCTCACACATCGCTAAGCCACTTCTCTATCTCCCGGGGGAGAAGGAAAGCGGGCCCATTGTCTTCCTCGTGTGGAGGAGGTGCGACTTCGACCGGAACCTCTTGTAAAGCGTCTAGAGGAGGTTCTAGGGGAATGTCATCCCATCCGGTGGGATTAATAACTTCTTGTGCCAAGTTCCAATCTTCTTGAGGGAAGATTGGTTCCATAGGTGGCATTGCAAGAATGTTCAACCTTTGGTGCAAAAGGATGATTTCTTGGAAGCTATTCTCTAGCCCCACCGTTAGATAGTTGATACGGTCGATTAGGACTTCTTCTACAGATGTCATCTCATCGAGTGCCTCTCTTAGCGCCATTACGTAACGCACTGTAACGCTCCGCATTTTCGTACTTTCTTATTTTAGCAAGTCGAGTTGTACTTCCCGTTTTTAGACACTGGTACTCTCGTTGTAGTCTTATGTGCAACTGTTAATCGAAATTCACGTTTGAGCGATATATTATTCAAGGATTCTTGATTTTATCAACACTTGATACTCGTTAAACAAATTAAAACTCTTAAAATAACGAAATTCGGATCCAAATCCTTCAACTTGAAATCTTTTCAAAATAAATAAACATTGAAAGACTTTTATCGTTAATCTAATCCGTTATAAAAAATGGTTATTTATGCATTTTATTTTATTAATTAAATTAATTTACAATTCATATTTATTAATCTAGTTAGTTCCGTTAGTTTTTAGTATGAGTTTTAAAGATTATATACGTAACCGAGTTAACCTATCTAATTAGATAAGTTTTTTTTTTTAATTAAGGGACTAAAGTGATACTTTTGAAACCCCATAAATCCTTTATCTAATGAAAAGATGAAATCAGTTTGTAACTTAGAAACTTTAGGGACTGTTTGTGCAAGTCCTTAAACTTCTAAACAAGTAACATCACACAAAGTTCAAACTTGTTCTTTTCCTTTTTTTCATTTTTGTTGCCAGCCCTTCACAACGAAGAACCAGCCAACCTTTCCTTTTTTGTTGATCCTGATTAATTGGGATTAGAATCATGAGTTTCCGCGTTTCCCTTTTTAACACCAACCTAGTCATATTTTCAACCAAAAACGCTGTAACACCCCGTGTTTTCAAGAAGTCAAAGTCAAAGTCAAGGTCAAAGTCAACGACCGATTTCGCGCAACTTGACTTATAGATATTTCTTTATTTTGATTGTATTATGTGAAGTAAGTGTCATTAATTACAATAATCGACCTACGACTGTGAACTATAGGAAGTAACAATGCGATAAAGTTAACTAAACGATAATCAAACTATGCTAATCAAATCGACATCGAATCGCAACTCGAACTACGCATAATTAGTTATTGTTATACGTGTGTGTGTGCCTTATGTGTTACTTGTGCATGTTCCTTTATGTTGTGTGTGGTAATCAATCGAATCAACATCGAACTCGAATCACAATCGATCTATGATAATTAGTGGAGAAGGGATAGTGCTAGATATGAGTGGTGGGGATTAAAAGTAATTTGGATAGGAAACTCTATCGCATTCGCATCACTCGCAATCGAAATCAAATCAGCAAAAATCGTTGCGTCAAACATTTGAACCAAGTGCCACCCGTCCGGATAGCCATCCGACCGGATAGCCACTTGGCCATGAGTCAGGTGCCATCCGACCGGACAACACTTTCCCCTTTTGGAATCCTATAAATACCCATGTCACTCTCAAACCTTTCTACTTTTGGAAACCTCTGTCCGACCAGCTCGTGTTCTTCACCTTTTCTTCGATTTCTCTCAATCCCGGTAAGATCTCGTCCTAAATCTTGTACTTTCTTGATCTACACGCACTCCTACACCTTTCTATCTTTTAAATCTTAACTTTTAACCGTGAAATCACTAGATTTCGGGTGTTCTAGGATGACGTCATCATGTGTTCTTGAAGAACTTCATGTTTTGACTTCAATCCACCAAGAACAAGCTAGATCTAACCGATTTCCACACAAAGACACAAAGATCTTGTAGAGATCTCAACATAAACATAGTGGAAAAGGATTGAAAGATGGTTTCTAACTTTCTTTCAACTCTTTTACACTCAATGCACTCAAAACCGATAGAATCGGACTTTGTTCTAGTCTCCTACTCACTCTTAGTGGTGTACTAGTCCAAGATCTGGATTCTACACACGAGACCACCGATTTCGGGTTAAACAAGAACAACCGTCTCGAGCTGGTAACCGGCCGAACAAGGGTAATTCCTGGTCGGTTTAGTCACGCGGGTCAAAATGGAGTTCTATTGGTTAACACGTTGTCAACACGTCTCGATAAACGACAAACAATCAAAACGACCCAGTGTAGGACGAACGGAACAATCGGGACGGAATGCTGTCCGACCGGACTACCGTCCGACCGGATGACCATCCGAACGGATTGCTGTCCGAACGAATAACACCTTGGGTCCCACACCTCATCAACTCTATATGAAGTTTGAGTATCGAACGAATTGCCATCCGATCGGACTACCATCCGACCGGATTACTCTTCGGATCATGAGATACTAGGACTTTAAAGACTTAAGCAATTTTCAACATGTTCATTAACAGGGTTTCCACCCGGTCGAATGGACATCCGACCGAGTGACTCTTCTACTATGAATTGTTCCCACAAAGTAACCTCATCACTAAGGTCGCCGTCCGACCGGATGACAATCCGAACGGATTGTTATCCGCACGATTGGCCGTCCGATCGACCGACTTGAAGGATAGAGATACTTCAATGTTTTCAAAATGCTACAACAAAAACTTCAAAATACAAGCCATCATACACAAACACAATCATCTCATAGGAAGAAACAATCCACTCGAATAGTCATCCGACCGGACTACCGTCCGACCGGATGACCATCCGAACGGACTACCGTCCGACCGGATGACCATCCGAACGGATTGTTATCCGCATGATTAGCCGTGCAATCGGATTACCATCCGACCGAACTGCTCTCCGACCCATTCACACTTTGTACCGTTTTACACGTCACTTATCGTTATGCTATCAAACTATTCAGGCTAACTCTACTCGCTAAGCGCTCCCTTCAATCCATCAACTGCTGTGAGTATACTCGATCCCTTTTTGCTTTATGCACTTTTGGGTGTTACATACGTTACAACTATTCAAATCACATCAAACACACTACTCAATACTATTTGAACGCTAACCGTTAATGCATGTTATACGTGGCCTATGAATGCTTGTTTGTTATGTTTACACATGGAATGCTATCTACCTGCCTTAGCAACGATAGTACTATAGTTTGGACTCAGCACCCGTTCGCGGGGGTTGTTAAGGACAATTACTTGCATGGATTACGGTGGTAATCATGTATTGCGAACTGCCTCGGGCAGTCAACCCACAGTCATTGGTATCGATGGATCTATGTCGATAACTAACGTGCTTCATTTCACTATGTGTACGTGATGGTTACGCGTAAACGAATTCGAACTTTATATGCTATTATCAACTTGTATGCTCACCTTTACATTACATGTATTGACTTTATTTTAACGTATGTGACAGGCGCTTAGGATGCACATTTGGTAGGAAAGGGAAGCTAGAATAAAGCTTTAGAGCCCAACAAATAGTTGTCTGTAGTAATTGAACCAAGGGTCTCTAGAAGCAGATAAACAATTGCTCTATTTTGAATCTGAGTTGTCGGAACAGAATGATTTTCCTAGACTTTATCTGTAATAATTTGTTTACTGTTTGAGACATGGTATGGGACATGTTAATTTAAATTGAATAGTAATAATAATTGTTATGGAAACTTCTGGACAATCTGTTTCGCTCAGTGCCATGCCCCGATGTTTCCGCCATCGGTTGGGGTGTGACAGATTGGTATCAGAGCCATAACTATAGGGAATTAGGCAAGACACGACCTAGTCCGGGTCGATATCTCAGAGACCTAGTCTATAGTTAGGAACCAACAGACCGACTTGTGCATATCCGGTAGGGATTATGTAAGAGCTTAACTCTCGATATTCTCGCTCATGCTACACTATCACTGCACTCGAATTTTCCATTATGAATAGGCGATAAAGTCGAGATTAGGTGTGAAAACCGCAAACTCTCGACTAAAGTTGCTTAAACAACCAGCATTTTATCTACAAACGAGGAGAATTATGCCAAATCAGGGGTGAAACCCATATTTTGATGAATAATCTCCTCTATTTTATCAAAAACAGGAACGAAGTTGTTAAGCCAGGGGTGAAACCCTAACCTTGACAACTGGTTCCGCCCATTTTACAAAAACTCTCACCAAGGTCTCAACGGACTCCTACGATCTGAAGTTACGATAAGACTAACGGGATGTGTGCCAAACGCCCAAGAATCGAGGCCGAAGCACGATCCTGAAGGTTAAAAGTGCACAACGGATCCTTATGGATAGTTGAACCACCTTGGATAGTCGAGGTCTAATAGCCGCAGACGATCTACTTCTTGATTTTTATGTGTTTCGATTCTGAGCCCGCAACTGCTGACTCTGATGATTCGTCGATTTTATGTGCTTGTATGTGTGTTTACCTGTTTATGTGTTTAAATTTTGGAGATCTACTCGATTTTGCCTTCACTTCGATCGACACACACGACTCGCATTGCACTTCTACCTCAAAACGTTAACAAATTGCTAAATTATGGACGACTTTATGCTACGTTATACGCTTATACTACACGACTCGATATACTAAACACGAACGCTATATTCGAACACTCGCGAACTGTGAATGATATGGTTTCTGTAATCTGACTGCCTCTTGTGCTTAAATGCTTCTGTGGTTTAAGTGTTTTGTGACTCTGTGCTCTATATGCTTACGTGACTATGTGAATCTGTGCTTATGTGAATCTGTGACTGATTGACTATGTGTTTATGCGCCTACGTATGTATGTGTTCCTGAGCTTTAGTAAGTAGTAGATGCGTGAGGTGAGATTCGAATACAATGTGTTGAGTCCTGTGACGATGTCTGTTACAGACAATGTCATCTGGATCCCGTCATCCCTCACTTTCTCATCAAGAGAAGAGAGACAAACGCCTTGCTGCTATCATCGCCAAACAGGTAGCGAAGGCCATAAGTGATGTCTACGAGAACGTCAGCAAGTCATCTGAGGAGTCGAGAATCGAAGCTCCTAAAGCTACCACCAAGGCCTTCAATTTCAAGCAATTCAAGTCGTGTGGGCCAAAAGAATTCACTGGCGAAGGAGGTCCTACTGCACTATTCCAATGGTTTGATTCCATTGAGGTCACTCTACGACAGAGTGGTTGCCCCGATGACCTCCGAACTCTGAATGCTACCGGTGTTTTCCAGTCCCGTGCACTAGACTGATGGACGGCCGAGAGGAACAAGCGAGGGAACGATGCAGCCTACGATCTGTCGTGGGACGAGCTCAAGGAAGTCATGCTGGAAGAATTATGCCCTCCTCACGAACATAAAAAGCTAGAGGATGAATTTTGGCACATACATCAACATGAAGGTGACAATGCTGCGCTCACTGCTCGCTTCAAGCAGCTCAGCATCATCTGCCCTGATCAAGTCAAGACTCCGGATATCACAATCAAGAAGTACATCCGAGCTTTGCCCGACTGCGTCGCAGATTTCGTGCAAGCGGCTAAGACTAAGACGATCGAAGAAACTTATCTACTGGCTGCTGAAATCAACGAAAAACGGGTCAAGGCTGGTGTCTGGGATAAAACTTCGAAGCATCTGCATCAAGCTACCACCACCGCACCAACTGCTGAAACCACCACCTCATCGAGCAACAAGAGGAAGAACAAGAGAAAGAACAGCTCCAGCAACAAGAACTGTGCGATCACTGCTGCACCAATTCAAGCTGTACCAGCTCAACAGCGTCAAGTAGCGGCGCCTGTGGCTAATGCACCGTCTGCAAAGCGTGCATACACTGGGCCACACCCGCTCTGCCCTACTTGTACCTACCACCACCCGACTACCATTGCTTGCCGTTTTTGTGCTCATTGCAATATGTACGACCATTTTACTACCAACTGCCGTGTTCGACAAGCTCCTGCTCATCAAGCTCTACTCGCCGCCCCTCAGGGTCAACAAGCTCCTCCGGCACCCGCGGTCAACGCCAGAGACTGCTTCGCATGTGGCGATCCTAACCATTTTGCCAACATGTGCCCAAACAGGGTTGTGAAACAAGAGCCCCAGCAGCAGCAGCAACAACAGGCCGCACGCGCCAGAACTTTCAACATCAACGTGCGTCAAGCCCAAGCTGACAACAACGTAGTTAATGGTACGTTCCTTGTGAATGGTATTAACGCTTCATGTTTGTTTGATACTGGAACCGATAATTGCTTTGTGTCGTTCGAATTCGAGAAACTCCTTAGTCGTAAGCGCTCTCATCTCTCCTCGACGTTCGATGTTGAAGTCGCTACCGGAAGAACTGTCGCCGTTAATTCTGTTCTTCGTAATTGTACTCTGGAGTTCAACAATCACATCTTTCCAATCGACCTTATTCCGATGCAACTTAGAAGTTTCGATGTCATAATAGGCATGGACTTTCTTCGTGAAAACCATGCTGAAGTGGTGTGCTTCGACAAGATGATTCGATTCTCGCTCGCGAATGGTGATTTATTGTGTGTTTACGGTGATACTACTTCGAAAGGTCTCAAGCTCATGTCATGTGTTCAAGCTAGCAAGTATCTCCGCAAGGAATACAGGGCTTTCTTGGCTAACATTGTAGTAGCAGAGAAGGAAAAGAAAGAGAAGAAGGAAGTGAAAGACGTTCCAGTGGTTCGAGAATTTCCTAATATTTTTCCAGAGGATCTTCCCGGACTACCGCCAAGTCGTGATATCAACTTTCGTATCGACCTCATTCCTGGAGCCAACCCTATTGCCAAAGCTCCCTACCGACTCGCGCCGTCCGAAATGCGTGAACTTTCAAACCAACTCCAGGAATTACTTGAGAAAGGCTTCATTCGCCCGAGCACCTCTCCTTGGGGCGCGCCGGTCCTTTTCGTCAAAAAGAAGGATGGGTCATTCAGGATGTGCATCGACTATCGGGAATTGAATAAGTTAACTATCAAGAACCGCTATCCTCTACCTCGCATCGACGATTTGTTCGACCAACTGCAAGGTGCTACGTGTTTCTCGAAGATCGATCTACGTTCAGGATATCACCAACTACGCATTCAAGAGGGGGATATACCCAAAACCGCGTTTCGCACTCGATACGACCACTACAAATTCGTTGTTATGCCCTTTGGTTTAACCAACGCACCTGCGGTTTTCATGGATCTGATGAATCGCGTGTGTAAACCATATCTCGACCGTTTCGTCATCGTATTCATTGACGATGTCTTGATCTATTCCAAATCGAAAACCGAACACGCGCAACATCTACGTTTGGTTCTCGAGTTACTCCAGGGGAACCAACTCTACGCCAAGTTCTCCAAGTGTGAATTCTGGCTGGAGGAGGTTCAGTTTCTAGGTCACATCGTTAATAGTCAAGGTATTCATGTCGATCCCTCGAAGATTGAAGCAGTTAAGAGTTGGGTTACGCCTAAGAACCCGTCTGAAGTCCGTTCTTTTCTCGGGTTAGCGGGCTATTATCGACGATTTATCTAAGGATTCTCAAAAATCATTGTACCGCTTACCACTCTCACGCATAAAGACAAACCTTTTGTTTGGGGAACCAAACAGGAGTCTGCTTTCAAAACCCTTAAACACATGCTTTGCAATGCTCCCGTTCTCACATTGCTCGACGAAAACAATGATTTCATTATCTATTGTGATGCTTCCAACCTTGGTCTTGGTTGTGTCCTTATGCAGCGGGACAAGGTTATAGCTTACGCATCTCGTCAGCTCAAAATCCACGAGAAGAACTATACAACCCATGACCTCGAGCTAGGCGCAGTTGTTTTTGCGTTAAAGATTTGGCGACACTACCTGTACGGTACCAAGTGTACGATCTTCACCGATCATAGGAGCCTACAACATATCTTTAATCAGAAGGAACTTAATATGCGTCAACGCCGATGGGTAGAACTCCTCAACGATTATGACTGTGAGATTCGTTATCACCCAGGCAAAGCAAATGTTGTTGCCGACGCACTCAGCAGACAGAGCTATCTGCTTAGCACTCGTAATGTTCAAACTCAATACGATCTCGAAACCCTCATCCGCGAAGCTCAGCACGAATGTTTCAACGAACGCACTCTGAAGAAAGAAAGAATCTACCATGATGGAGCCCAGCTTGTGAGCAAGTTGAATGGGATATTCCACTTTCTGGACCGAATTTGGATCCCTAAACGGACCAATTTGCGACAGATCCTGATGGACGAAGCCCACAAATCCCGGTATTCTATTCATCCCGGAGCCGACAAAATGTACCAGGACCTTCGTTATAAGTACTGGTGGCCGGGCATGAAAAGGGATATTGCTCTCTATGTTGGAAAATGCCTGACCTGTCGAGAGTCAAGGCTGAACATCAACGACCCTTCGGCTTACTCGAACAACCACCAATCCCTATGTGGAAGTGGGAGAGTATAGCTATGGACTTCATAACAAAGCTACCGCACACGTCATCAGGTCACGACAGCATTTGGGTTGTGGTTGACCGTTTGACTAAATCAGCTCACTTTTTGCCAATACGGGAAGACTACAAGGTAGAACGATTAGCCCGAATCTACACCGACGAGATCATTTATAATCATGGGACGCCTCGCGACATCATCTCTGATCGTGATGCTCGGTTTACCTCGCGACTGTGGGAAACGTTTCAAACAGCACTCGGTACATCGCTAAATCTAAGTACCGCTTTCCACCCTCAAACCGACGGTCAGACTGAGAGAACGATCTGTACTCTTGAAGACATGCTCCGTTCGTGTGTCATAGACTTCGGTGGTAATTGGGATAAATACCTGTCGTTAGTCGAATTCTCGTATAACAACAACTATCATTCCAGCATTCAAATGGCACCATTCGAGGCTTTATACGGAAGAAGATGTCGATCGCCTATTGTGTGGCACGAGATCGGTCACTCACAATTAACCGGTCCTGAGCTATTACAGGAAATGACAGACAGAATTTTCCAAATTCGAGACAACCTGGTAAAAGCTTGGAATCGACAGAAAAGTTATGCCGATAGACGACGCAAGCCCCTTGAATTTGACGTTGGTGACTACGTACTCCTAAAGGTATCACCTTGGAAGGGTGTGGTCCGATTCGGCAAGAAAGGGAAACTCACGCCTTGATATGTTGGACCTTTTAAGATTCTGGAAAGGATCGAAAAAGTCGCCTACAAACTCGAACTACCGGAGGAACTTAGTAACGTCCACCCAACTTTCCACGTGTCAAACCTCCGAAAGTGCCTAGCCGACCACGATTTACATGTTCCTCTCGATGACCTTCAGGTGAACGAAACACTACACTTTGTGGAGAAGCCTGTCGAAATCATGGACCGCCAAACCAAGCAACTCATGCGCTCACGCATTCCTATTGTGAAAGTCTGATGGGAAGGCAAACGAGGCGCGGAGTTCACTTGGGAACTCGAAAGCGACATGAAGGCGAAGTACCCGCAGTTATTCAAAGAGAAAGTCTAGAGAGAGAAAGTGATTCACGGTGTTGTACAACTTCCAGCTTAATTTCGGGACGAAATTCTCTAAACTAGGGGAGGCTGTAACACCCCGTGTTTTCAAGATGTCAAAGTCAAAGTCAAGGTCAAAGTCAACGACCGATTTCGCACAACTTGACTTATAGAAATTTCTTTATTTTGATTGTATTATGTGGAGTAAGTGTCATTAATTACAATAATCGACCTACGACTGTGAACTATAGGAAGTAACAATGCGATAAAGTTAACTAAACGATAATCAAACTATGCTAATCAAATCGACATCAAATCGCAACTCGAACTACGCATAATTAGTTATTGTTATACGTGTGTGTGTGCCTTATGTGTTACTTCTGCATGTTCCTTTATGTTGTGTGTGGTAATCAATCGAATCGACATCGAACTCGAATCACAATCGAACTATGATAATTAGTGAAGAAGGGATAGTGCTAGATATGAGTGTTTGGGATTAAAAGTAATTTGGATAGGAAACTCTATCGCATTCGCATCACTCGCAATCGAAATCGAATCAGCAAAAATCGTCGCGTCAAACATTCGAACCAAGTGCCACCCGGCCGGATAGCCATCCGACCGGATAGCCACTTGGCCATGAGTCAGGTGCCATCCGACCGAGATTACATCCGACCGGATAGTCATCCGGGTGGTGTGCCATCCGACCGGACAACACTTTCCCCTTTTGGAATCCTATAAATACCCATGTCACTCTCAAACCTTTCTACTTTTGGAAACCTCTGTCCGACCAGCTCGTGTTCTTCACCTTTTCTTCGATTTCTCTCAATCCCGGTAAGATCTCGTCCTAAATCTTGTACTTTCTTGATCTACACGCACTCCTACACCTTTCTATCTTTTAAATCTTAACTTTTAACCGTGAAATCACTAGATTTCGGGTGTTCTAGGATGACGTCATCATGTGTTCTTGAAGAACTTCATGTTTTGACTTCAATCCACCAAGAACAAGCTAGATCTAACCGATTTCCACACAAAGACACAAAGATCTTGTAGAGATCTCAACATAAACATAGTGGAAAAGGATTGAAAGATGGTTTCTAACTTTCTTTCAACTCATTTACACTCAATGCACTCAAAACCGA
Source organism: Helianthus tuberosus (assembly GCA_030545235.1). Taxonomy (NCBI): domain Eukaryota; kingdom Viridiplantae; phylum Streptophyta; class Magnoliopsida; order Asterales; family Asteraceae; genus Helianthus; species Helianthus tuberosus. Next base: position 68,103,092 of record CM060360.1, read on the forward strand.
TAGAATCGGACTTTGTTCTAGTCTCCTACTCACTCTTAGTGTTGTACTAGTCCAAGATCTGGATTCTACACACGAGACCACCGATTTCGGGTTAAACAAGAACAACCGTCTCGAGCCGGTAACCGGCCGAACAAGGGTGATTCCTGGTCGGTTTGGTCACGCGGGTCAAAATGGAGTTCTATTGGTTAACACGTTGTCAACACGTCTCGATAAAATGACAAACAATCAAAACGACCCAGTGTAGGACGAACGGAACAATCGGGACGGAATGCTGTCAGACCGGACTACGGTCCGACCGGACTACCGTCCGACCGGATGACCATCCGAACGGATTGCTGTCCGAACGAATAACACCTTGGGTCCCACACCTCATCAACTCTATCTGAAGTTTGAGTATCGAACGAATTGCCATCCGATCAGACTACCATCCGACCGGATTACTCTTCGGATCAAGAGATACTAGGACTTTAAAGACTTAAGCAATTTTCAACATGTTCATTAACAGGGTTGCCACCCGGTCGAATGGACATCCGGCTGAGTGACTCTTCTGTTATGAATTATCCCCACAAAGTAACCTCATCACTAAGGTCGCCGTCCGACCGGAAGACAATCCGAATAGATTGTTATCCGCACGATTGGCCGTCCGATCGACCGACTTGAAGGATAGAGATACTTCAATGTTTTCAAAATGCTACAACGAAAACTTCAAAAGACAAGCCATCATACACAAACACAATCATCTCATAGGAAGAAACAATCCACTCGAATAGTCATCCGACCGGACTACCGTCTGACCAGATGACCATCCGAACGGATTGTTATCCGCACGATTAGCCGTCCGATCGGATTACCATCCGACCGAACTGCTATCCGACCCATTCACACTTTGTACCATTTTACATGTCACTTATCGTTATGCTATCAAACTATTCAGGCTAACTCTACTCGCTAAGCGCTCCCTTCAATCCATCAACCGCTGTGAGTATACTCGATCCCTTTTTGCTTTATGCACTTTTGGGTGTTACATACGTTACAACTATTCAAATCACATCAAACACACTACTCAATACTATTTGAACGCTAACCGTTAATGCATGTTGTACGGGGCCTATGAATGCTTGTTTGTTATGTTTACACATGGAATGCTGTCTACCTGCCTTAGCAACGATAGTACTATAGTTTGGACTCAGCACCCGTTCGCGGGGGTTGTTAAGGACAATAACTTGCATGGATTACGGGTAATCATGTATTGCGAACTGCCTCGGGCAGTCAACCCGCAGTCATTGGTATCGATGGATCTATGTCGATAACTAACGTGCTTCATTTCACTATGTGTACGTGCTGGTTACGCGTAAACGAATTCGAACTTTATATGCTATTATCAACTTGTATGCTCACCTTTACATTATATGTATTGACTTTATTTTAACGTATGTGACAGGCGCTAAGGATGCACATTTGGTAGGAAAGGGAAGCTAGAATAAAACTTTAGAGCCCAACAAATAGTTGTCTGTAGTAATTGAACCAAGGGTCTCTAGAAGCAGATAAACAATTGCTCTATTTTGAATCTGAGTTGTCGTAACAGAATGATTTGCCTAGACTTTAACTGTAATAATTTGTTTACTGTTTGAGACATGGTATGGGACATGTTAATTTAAATTGAATAGTAATGATAATTGTTATGGAAACTTCTGGACAATTTGTTTCGCTCAGTGCCATGCCCCGATGTTTCCGCCATCGGTTGGGGTGTGACAAACGCGTCCGAGATCATCTTGATTGAAGGTTTCCAAAAATTCGAATCACTGATAACAGTATATATATGATTCATTGTCAAATGTAAACATATACACACCATCTCGACACCCTCATACCCTCACAACACATTTTGATTGCCATTGCACTTCCTCGGAAGAACTAGACTCGCCGGAGATGCCCGCCGGAATCGAAACTCACGACGGAGTGTAGCCTGAACCATTACGGTATAAATTCTTGTTCTCTTTTTGTTCTTCGTTTTATTCAGTTGATTCACATCACATTCCTTTCCCATTTACAACCTGTATCGACACCTTCTATTTATCCTCTCTCGCACACTCTCTCTCAATAATACAGGAATCATATTTTTAACCTACAAATATTAACGAGATCATTACGTGACATTTTAATATCTAGGATAATCATCTCGCTCTTTTGGATTTCCAAATCTCTACTCGTGCGTTATTTCAAGAAATCGCAATGCAATCAATGTGAGTATGCTCGATCCCATTTTTACTTTTAAACACTTTGGGTGCAACATGTATTCTATACAAAAACACGCAACGCTTGAAACTTGTTATATTCACACTCTATCCACATTTAAACACGAAACATTTTGTTGCTTGTTAATCTCATATGTGATGCAAGTTGAACGTATTGAACAAGTTGACCGTATTGAACAAGTTGATCGTATTGAACAAGTTGATCGTATTGAACAAGTTGATCGTATTCAACAAGTTGATCGTATTGAACAAGTTGAACGTATTGAACAAGTTGAACGTGTTAACCTCCCGCTAGTCTATTGGGAAAGGCAAAGTAGTAACTTGGATCATGTTATTCGTGTTGGATATGAGTACTTAAACTTTTATTTTACTTTATTCGATCGATGGCCTTCTTTCCCTGCGACTGTTTCTTGAGTGAGTTGAAAAGGTTCCGCTACTCTGGAACGACATTCTAAGAAAACAAGTCAAAAAGTTCAAATAAATGAAACAGTAACTCCGGCCATTGCCCCGTGCTCGCTGAGCACGGCCCCGTGGCCACCAATCTGTAGAATTTTCAACTCATGAATCTTATATTTTTAAATTATTTTTCTGAAATTTGGAACATTTCTGAGCAGAAATAACTTAAAACAGTGTTGTAAAACTTATTTTTGATAAGATTCCTTTGTTAAAAACTTAGCAAACATCATAATAAAGCTTAAAAACATGGAGATTTCAAGCTTTAATGGAAGTTTTGAGGAGTTTGTGAAGAAGAAGCCAAGAGACAAAGGTAGTAAAGACAAGATGGTTGTTGAGAACCTTCTTTAGAATATACCTTATAGGGTATATGTGAAGATCCCACCAGATCTTTGTCTTTGGAATGGGTCCAAGTGTGCAGGAATCTTGCTGCATTTATAGAAAATGACAGCACGCTGACCACGGCCCCGTGTTGGCTGGACACGGCCCCGTGGTCAGACAAGAGCCTGACACATTTTTGTCCGTATTCTGACCCTAGAGTCAGACACAATTTTTAGGTGGGCACGGGGGCATGTTGACCTGGACACGGCCCCGTGGCCAGAGAATTTTATGAAGTTTCGTCTATTTTTAAGGAATTTATCCAGATCGGGCGGTTCCTTACTGGACGGAACAACACCGAAATGCCTGAGGTGGCTTAATTGCCCTTGATTTAGACAAGAACAAAAGAGGTTATCGGAAAGGGTAAATCCTAAGCTAAATACCAGTGGATGAAACAAACCTTTATTCCCCTTATCCAGGCTCTCGTTAAAGAAGGTGTATGTCGAATCGGTTAGGTCTATGTATGCATCAGTGGAGACCGATGGAGGGTCCTTCACGTCACAATCGACACAGGGACGACTATCGCTCAAATCCTCACAAGAGGTAGAGATGCTTTCCGGATCCACAATGTTGTTAGATTCCGAATGCGATCTCAATAATTCTCCTTGATTGTCGTCTTGAGATGAACGATTTATTTCCATCTCAAGCTCTTTTATCAATTGGAGAATTACTTCTTCGAGTTGAAATAATTCTTTGAGAAATATATCATCCAAAAGAGTTGATTGAGAGCATTCGAGAGAGAGATAGGGATTGTTTTTAGTTTCGCTCATCTTAAGGTTACAGGAAAACGATGGGTCTATATAGTGGGGAGTGTAATTTAGAAAATAACACTTTAAATCTTCATGACATCCACCACATATTTGACACCACGCACCATAAGAGGAGCGAAAGTAAAAATAATCAATATCACTCATGTTTGTGTCAGAAATTACCAACCGTCGGGATCTTACGGTTCTGTTTTCAGTAACTAAAACTTGCGCACGGGGGCGTGTTCAGTGGGCACGGCCCCGTGTTCAGCTACTGTCTTACTTAAAACAAGATTGCCAGTACCAAAGATTGGGCACGGGGAGTGTTCAGTGGGCACAGCCCCGTGCTGGCGTCTGCAGAAGCTGAAAAATAAAAAAAAATCCTAAAAAAAGAAAAACAAGAAAAACCGATTAGGCTGTTGATTCCTAACTTTCTTAAAATCCTTGTGTCCCCGGCAGCGGCGCCAAAAACTTGGTGTGCGTTAGGTGTAATATGTTTTTATTAATATTTTAAGCCCATTTTACGCATTAGTCAAGTTTTTAATTTATTAAACATGATATTCTACTAACACTAAACACACACATGGGCAAGTGCACCCATCGTGAGCGTAGTATAGCGTTGGTAAGATACCGAGGTCGTCTAAGGACACAAGAGCTTTTAATACCGGTTTATCCTCAACGTCTAATCAAACTAAAATTTTTGGAAAATGTTTTAAACATGAAAAATAATAAACTAAAAATGCTGAAAATAAAAATAAAAATAAAACAGATAGACAAGATGAATCACTTGGATCCGACTCGCCTTTAATGTATCCTTTGATGATTTCCGCACTTTTCCACTTTTTAAGAGATTATCTTAGTTATAGTAGTAGGCCCCTCTTTTGAAGGTGACGTTACCCTCAACCCAGTGGTTTGAGTCAGCAAGGATACTCCTGCTTCTTCCCCTCAACCCCAGCTTCCAAATCATCCGGAATCTCTATATCGTCGCTAAGATCAACAGTCTCAGAACCGGATGGATGTTCAACACCCTTTAACATGTGACGGCTGGAACGACGAGTGGAAGCTTTAGAAGCAACAACCTTGGTAAATCCCTTAACATTGGGAACATTCACGTAAGAACCCTCAAACCTATGCTCAGCACCACGAACAACAGCATCATCACCTTCTATAGGTTCAGCATCCGTGAATACAACATCGGACGTGTCATCGCTCTTAATGAAATCCAAGGCAGACATGACTGCCATCAAACACAAAACAAAACAAAACAAAACAAAACATAAGTAAAGATATGGAAAAACAATAAAGAAATCCACAAAGTAAAATGCATACCCTGACCAACCCTCATGAGTACAGGATCTCGATCCGGTTTATCCCATAAATTACTAACACCAATTAACACTAACAAGTGTTCGGGAAAGGGACGAAGCCTCGAAGGACATGCTGTAATAGACTTCAAAAACCAACTATCCAACTCGGATTCGGAAGGTTCCTGTTCATTAAGAACGACATCTGGATGCCTCCAAACCATCTTAAACGGAACGATCGACTCGGAAACCCAAAAAATCGGTCTTTCCAAGAACCGAGAGTAGTTACCATATAGGAAATCAAACATACGTCAACTTGAGACGTCTCAAATGTAAACCAGTCGCCATTCTTAGCCAAACGGAAGAATCGGCGAAATGACAATAAAGATGGATCATACCCCGCAACCCGACACAAAACTTCGAAATGCAAAACCCTAGCGAGACCTTAGGGATGTAACTGACCGAAAGAAACATGGTAATATTCTAAAACATTAAGAACAAAGACAGAAAAGGGGTGACGTATGTTTGAAAACTCAAAATGACAGCAATACAGAGCAATAGAACCGATAGGACATTGATCAATAGATTTGTCCAAACCCGGAGCCTCTGGATTGAACTTTGAATCGATTCCCCATTGTGTGCAGAAAGCCTCAACCACTTCTGGAGTGAGGCGACAATAACTAACGGATTGATCCTTTAGGCACCCATGAACGATGATCGAAGGAAAAAAAAGGAAAAAGATAAAAAAGAGACTAACCTGGATGAAAAGGGATGTTCGATGAAACTTGAGAGTGTTTGAGAAAAATGTGTAAATGTAGTTTTTGTTGATAAATGAAAACTTAAATGAGGACTGGCGGTTACTATTATTACATAGGGGACTAAAAACCGCCGTTTGCAAAAAAACCGTCGAATCAGTCACATCAACTATCTTTTCAAATTCAAACCCAATAGTTTCGCCGCCCAAAACACAGAACCCGGATCCCTTCAAGCCTTGAAGCCTTTTAACTAATAAAAGTGTTGCGCAAAAGTCAAAAGCATTTGAGCTTATACCCCAAATACCTCTGACTTGAGGGGCTGATGACGTGGGTAGCTCAAGCTTAATAAACTGGCTAAAAGTGCGATACAACTTTAAGGGTTGAAAGGTAAAAGGGTTCGAAGTCAACCAACTGTTGTGAACAACAAAAAACACAAAACAGTGACAGGTCACATCACACTTTACGTGTGATCTCTCCCACTCAGCGGTAAAAGAAGCATGTGGGAAGAGGCATCCTTTTACCCACAGGTCCGAAGCGTTCAACCTACCAAAAAGGGCAAGCCCTCCACTACAACCTTGGATCACTAGTCAAAGGTTTCTTCTTATAGCTGGCCCCTTCTCTATAAATGACAACACATTGTCATTCAGCTGGCCACTTCCAAAAATCTCACTTCTGCTCTTTAGAACTTGTTCCTTGCATGTTCTATTCTTCACTTACTCTAATACAATCACATTGCACACAAACATTCTGGGTTGAATATTCTTCAATCCAGAACTCAAAGCAAGCAATAAAAAGTGATCCAACCCTACGTATTGCATGTGTGGGGGACCCCACGACCTGAAACAAACCGAAACCTTTAAACCCTTTTGCCTAACCAGTCTAATCACTATCCTTGGTCTTATATTTGTTGTAGCAACAAGTGTCCTAACAGTTTATCTTGTCATGATTAACATAGAGAATCGGTACAAGTGATGACAGCGCCGTCCCTAACTATGATTGGTATTCTTGTTGCAAAACTAGTTGGTTGTTGAGTTTGATTAGAGACAACTGTTGGGGATGAGAATTTAGTGTGGGATGGTTGATGTCGAAGAGGTCAAGAGAGCCATTTTTCTTCAAGAAGTAGCATCGACTGAGCTTGAAGAAAAGTTGAAAACCGTTTGTGAAGTCGAATGGTTCCAATGATCTAATCAAACTTTCGACCAAACCGTTAATAATCAATGGGGCCATATTCTTTTAAGGGTAAATTACACTTTTCGTCCTTTATGTTTGTAGCGGGTTGCAATAGATAGCCTTTAACTTTAATAATTACAGTCATAATCCTTTATTTGGAAAACGCATTACACCTTTCGTCCTTTAGCACTAACTAAGTTAAAATTTTCAGTTATATCTATCCACTTAAGGGTATTCTGGTCCTTTCATGTTTTTATTTAAAATGTTCATTAATGAATAAAACAAAAAAAATGACATATACATAACATCACTTTTCCCAATTCAATCATCTTCCCCAATTCCAAATTCCCAAACCCTAAAACACCATAAAGACCCACCCTCTCTACATAATCATCCACCTCCTGCAGACTCTGCGTTTCAGACATTTTCTCAACATCACAATCCTCTTAAAACTCTTTCCTTTTGAAACATGACACATGGCTTCATAACTCACAAACACCAGATCAATCGTAGTACAACCTTTACTCCATAAAGTACAAGTCATTATAGCATCTGAAACTAATTTGTCAACTGCAGAGTGATGGCAGTACAACACAACAATGGCAACAGTGGTAATGTAAATTCTTATGACCTACTTTTCTACCAAAAGTTTAATTGTGAAGTTAATATTTGGTTGTAATCAATCCCAATTGGTCTATTAGTTACCTGCTTTATGTAAACGAAAAATCGCTACCCAGATCTAGGGTTTCCGGCGCGACAGTGGTCATAAGCGGCGGTAAAGATGATGCCAGATTTGTTGGTTATTCTGGCGCCGACGTTCACAGACATAAGTGGTATGGTGGCAGGTGGTGTGGGTGGGAGTTTGTGATGGAGATGAAGAAGAAATGGGTTTCCAGATTTTGAGAGAGAGGAGGCTGTGGGTTTTTTAGTTTTTCTTTTGTTAATAAATATAATAATTTTAAATAAGATAGTAAAGTTACTAAAATACCCTCGTGTGTCTTGCACATGACAGACTTAACTGAAAAAAATATAACCTTGTTAGTGAAAAGGACGTGACTTGTAAGGTTTTTAACAAAAAAAGGACTGTCGCTGTAGTTATTGAAGTTAAAGGGTATCCATTGTAATCTAATACAAACATAAAGGACGAAAAATGTAATTTACCCTTCTTTTAATATCTTAAATCCTAATGTGTTGAAATTAATTGGTAACAAAGACGTCACCTATTTCAACCATTTGATGGGCCTCTTTGTTGTCTTAAAGAAAGTTTTCAATATAAATCCAAAGAGCATGTGCGCCATGATATTTTTTTTAAACCATTAACATTTTATGTTTAATTGTTTAATAGTCCACATTTTGATAAGAGTGTCTAATTGGTTTCATTTAGAATAGTCCAAATGTTTGGCACTTGTCGAATCATTTTATGTCACCATGCACACTGAAACTGATTCAGTGGATTTCTTCATGCCATGCGTCAGGGTTTAGTTCGTCAAGATCCAGAATGTAAACTTTAGTGTTGATGATTCCATATGGTGTGTCACAGTGGCGGATCCAGCCGGAGAAATCACTGGGTTCCTTTTTCCAAATCATACAAGGTTTACACTACAAAAAAACGTTTTTTTCCAAATCATACAAGATTTACACTACAAAAAAACGTTTTTTTCCGAAAAGACCGGGTTCCTGGGAACCCGGTCTTTACATACTAAATCCGCCCCTGGTGTGTCAGTAGGGGGTTGATGATTCATCACCTCTCATAATTAAATAGAAATTTAAATACATTCAAATGACAAATATATACACACATATGTGTATTAGTATGTAGGGGAATGTTCATTTGAGAAGAAAATTTTATTAAGAATAAAAAGAAACAAAAGGGTACAATTGTAAAACATTAAATAGTTTTTTTCTCATCTCATTTATTATTATGTTTGACTAATTAATTAGTCATTAAGACTATCATCCTCCACACTAAAAAAATTTGCCTACACACATCAAAAGTTATCCTACACATTTCGAAATTTATCCTACACAACTCGTAATTTATCCTACACGCCTCGTATTTATCCTACACTATAAATGAATTTTTATTTTTATTTTTTTAGAAAAATATATGTCTTAAAAATAAGTTACAAATTTAATATAGTTAGTTATTAAAGATGAAACTACCAATTAATTAATGATGTATGTAAGTTTACCAATATACCCTTATAGTTACATTAAGTACAAATATTAAATGAAGTCTAATGAAGCATTCCTATTGGTTGAAATTTCTTCTTTTTTCTTCTTACAAAGAATTTCTTCTCATTTGAACTCTCCACTTAGTATGTATGTGTATGTGTATGTACATACTTATGAATATGTGTGTGCATATTATTATGCTTGTTTATTTCTTTTAGTTTGAAAAAAAGAGAGAAATAGACTAAATATTGGGAAATGGGCAAGCAAATTGAGTTAACTCTCCAGAGGCATCTCTGAGAATTCACATACCCTTTTCAATCTTGAAAAAATGTGCCCTTCCGTTATGTTTTGTTATTATTTAAAAAAATTAAATTAGTATTGGGTTCAATAAACCTAATTCCAAATGGGCTAAATTCTAAACCATAAAAAATGATTTGTAAATGGGCCTATATTGGAAGTGGTATGTGTTTACTATTTAAAAAAATAGCATATACATATAGGATTTTTTTTTAAATCGCATGCCCCTCGAAATCGCGAGCCTTGTGCGGATGTCCTCCCCGCACACCATCAAAGCCTCCCATGACTCCCTCTTTTGGGATTTAGTGTTAGACTATTTGTAGGTATGTTTGTTTTTTATACTGATTTTTTTTTGGGAGCGTCTCTCTATCCGGATGAATAGAGGTAAAGTTTTCCTACATCTTATTCTCTCCTGAGTCTACCAATAGTTTTGCTATATATGAGATATATTAGGTACTGTTGTTGTTTATAAGTTGAGTTGACACGATGAGCCAAGAAAGAAAAGCTGGTCGACAATCTGATAATGATGACACATGGTGGTTGAGTTGTCCGTTGAGCAGCGGTCCAAGAGTGGTTTTGTTAGGAAACAATTGACAAATGCATTGGTGGTGGCGGTGTAAGGTGCTCCAGGAGATGTCAGTGATGGTCGTTAAACAAACGATGACCCAGGAGATGTCAAAGATGGTCGGAAAACAAACGTCGACTACGATAACGATTTGGTTGGTTTTGCTTAGAAACAAATTTCAAACACGTTGGTGGCATTGTTGTTTAGTTCAGCCTGGATGAGTATATGTATAAAAAAATGGGGTTATTGGATTTTAATAATCATAAGTTTTAACTATTGGCCGATGATAATCCAAATTTTAAAAATTCATTCAAACAACCCCAACTTATAAAAATTGGGCCCCAATTGATCCTTTGCTAACATAGGTGCACGTAAATCAATTAAGGAGTCTGCAGGTGGACTTGAATCTATTGAGGAGACCAAATTATTATATATTTGAAAAGGATCAATGGAGGTCAAACTTTTACAAGTTTGAATCGTTGGAGAGAATTTTAAAGTTGTGATTATTATCGGCCAACATGTGAAAATTAGGATTATTAAAATCTAATAACCATAAAAAAATAATGGGGAAATTTGAGTGAAAGAAACGGACAAAATGTTAATAAGCTTATTTACCTATAATGTCATAAGTGTTTGTATATTTTCGTGATTAGTAAAAAAATATGTATATAATCAACATATAACTCCATTACATATTTACATAATCCATTTGGATAAGATAATAAATATGGATGTAATCTATATATCTATATATATTAATAAATGAGATGATTTGGGTCATTTATCTTTGAATGGTGGAGCCATTTTGCTTATGTGATATTCATTGGTTTAGTGGAGGTTGATTTTGGGAGGGAATTTGTCTAATTAACTCTACACAAACTAGATTTCACAATACACAAACCTCAATTTAAGCTCTTGGACGCGGGATCCGGCTGATCTTGGGTCGGACATTTGGGTTTCGATATAACCCATTAACAATATGGATCTTATAAATTGGTTTCTCTCAATTATTGTACCCCCAAAATATCAAACCTACATCTTCTTTCTATTTGTTCTCTCTCTCTACCTTTCGACTTGGATCTGCATATTCAATCAAGAATCTTTAAAAAGATCTAAGGTAAAAATACATGATGAAGGTTAAATACTGTTTGTTTATGTTGTTCGATCTCCAATTTATTCAAAAAAAGTTAAGTTTTTGATGTTGAAGGCAGTTGCTAATGTTTGTTGTTGTTCTTCTTTTTTTGTAGATCATTAGACACATAGAGAAGGTATGTAAACAATATTAGATTGTTATGTGTTTTAAGTATTTTATCTCAATTTTAAAAAAATTTCCTGTATTTTTTGTGTTGTTGTTTATGATTTACATTATCTGATTTGAATGTTATGAGTGGATTGTTTTTTGTTGATGTCTTTATTGATTGATGTTGTTACTGATTCTTTTGTTTTGGTTTTTCATGAATATCCCTAAATGTTATGCCACTGCCGGACTATCAATCTTCGTCGAACATGTTACAGGTAATTTTCTTTTGATTGTTTTTTTTCCTAATTTTTGATCCCTTATAATGTTAGGTTTCATCGTTTATGCTCGGTTTTTTTTTACTGTCTTTTTTTGTTAGTAATAAATTTTGTATTGTATGAATTATCAATCCATCAAAGATTTTGTATATTTTTAGTGTCTGGTATGTTTTTCCGGAATATTGATTGTGTTTCTAAAAATAAATAGTTTTTAAAATTTTTTGAAACCGTTCCTTTTTTTGTTTTATAAGTTTTTCCCGTTATTATGAGTTTGTTTCTATAAATAGTTTACCGTTTTATTTTTTTAAAAGCGTTCATATTTAATTTGCAGATATGGATCAGAGTAACAACATTCCTTCATTTTTAAAGTTGATTGAGGAAGATGACCCATTATTTTTGGTATGTTTATTGGTTTTCTAATTACTAATCATATTTTAATTAAACTGATGTTTATCTTTATTTTTATTTTCTTTTAAAGTCATAGGAAATACCTAATGACTTTGCTTCAATGATGTGGGGAGAGCAACCACCTTACAAAGAATCTGTTAAGATTGTTGATGGCAACAAGTTATGGTTTGTAAGACTGAAAAAAACTGAATTGAGCCCTGTACTTGGTGATGGCTTCACCAAAGTTGTTCGGGACAGTTCTATAACAAAAAATGACTATCTTATGTTTCAGTCCTTTGGACCATCATCATTCTTTTTTTCGGTGTTTAAATCATGTGTTCATGAAAACTGTTTTATATCCAAAATCACACCTGAGGAAGACGTTATTGTAAGTAGTATAGATTATACAATCAGTTTGTTGAATAATGTTTTCTTTCTGTATATTGGTTTTTTAATTTTTAATTATCACTACCTTTTCAGGTCACGGCTGATGAATTTTGGAGGCAATTTTATGGGAAAAATTTCAAAGGTGGTGAATCAACTCTTTATTTAGGAGATAGATTTTGGAACGTTAAGATGGACGGATTAACTGACAACTGTGTTTTTACTCATGGATGTTCTGAGATGGTAAACGATCTTGCCTTAGACAGGCGATCTACCTTTGTCTTTGCAATGGCTGGATATAAAACTTTCGAGGTTTTAACCTTTATTCATCAAACCGGTACTGAAATTCAGTTCAAGAAGGTTGACTTAGTTGTTTTGGATGACTCGATTTACGGTGATGATGGTTATGATTTGGTTATTGCGATTAGAATTATACACTTACACTATTATTTAGTTATTAACGCGAGCTTACAAGTAGATCTTAAATTTAACACGTTAGTATTTGTGATTTTTTTTTTGTAGTCGAAACATAAGGAGAAGTGTAGTACTGCCGGAACTGATGTTGACGAAGGGGTTGTTGTGGAATGTGAAGACGACGAATTTCAGCTTGCAACTTTTGAGTCTGTATTCAATGTAAATTCCTATATTTTAATCTAATTTAACAAAACTTATCATAAATATATTTGTTTTGTATTTATACATTTTATTTATCTATCGTTAATTGTGTAGGATATTGATGACTCCAAGTTTGATAAGTTTTTCTCATCTCTGCTTGAAATGGAAGACCTTAAGAAGGTAAATTTTTGTCATTGTTTTTTTTTCTTATTTTATTAAATTTAATTATTATTCGTATTAGATTGTTAAACATTTTTTTCCTTTATATGTAGTTAAAAGATGATTGGGATAAGAAAACTGAACCGAAAGGGAAAGCAAGTGTTCTTTGTGATGAAAATCAAAGTTCAAAGGTTTGTGTTCATTTACTAAATTATATGAGTTTGTAATTAACTGAATTGCTTTACCTTTTTTTTTTAATTTTCAAAGGTTAATGTTTTATGTTTCTTAGGTTGATCCAAAGGGGAAAACAAATGTTGTTGTTGATGAAAATCAAACTTTAAAGGTTTTTGTTCAGTTGGTTTGTTGGTGCATACATCTGTCGACTTCGTCTTATATCGAGTCTGGGTTAAGTTACGGATTTGTTGAAGCATGATGTCATCATATTGAATGATGACATCATAATAGTTACATCATCATATGCAACAGTACACGAAATGATGCACATGAGACAAAACAAAAGTAAATTTCATTTGAGTTCATGTAACTGTTTGAAAGGTTCCGTTTGAAGTCAATTCATGAGTTCCCGTTTGAACCGAAGTGTGTGGTTTCAAACGGACTGGCTAGTCCTATATATAGGTGTCATGTATGTTCATTTCAAACGGACAGGTAGAAGATTAGAAAACCATACCGAGGTGCTGCCGGTTTGATTCTTGGATGTAATCAGTGTAATATCAATCAGAAACGTGGTTAAAGTGATATACTTCTATTTTCTATTCCGTTCTTTCTGATTCTAATCTGTTTGAGTGTTTCCGCCACTCAAATAGTGTGTATTGACTCATATCGACTCATTCGGTCGGTCAAAATCGATCCTACATGGTTAATTATAGTTTTATGAATTTAAGGGGATTACTTTAATTTTTTTATTTATACATTTACCTTTTTCAGGTCAAAAGCAAGTTTGAGATGGATTTGGACAAATTTTTTATACCGAAGAATAAATCCCATATATACCTGCTTACTTAAGTATTATATAATGCAATTGCATTAATTCATTCTATATTAATATGTTTAATGTTTTATGTTTTTTAGGTTGATCCTAGAGGAAAAACAAAATTTTTTTTTTGTTCTAAACCGGGTCTGTCCTCCATAGTTGTTTCTGATGTGAGTATTTTTTATTGAATATTTTTTCCAATAATGATAGTTACTTATGTATTCATTTACCTGTTTAGGCCATGCCGAAATCTAAAGTTGATGTTGATCAATCTGTCTTACCGAAAAAGAAGAAGGTATTGTATCATATATAACTTTTTTACTTTTTTTTTATTTGTTATACAAACAACTAATTATTATTTCTTTTAACTGATTAGGCCATTCGGAAATCTAAAGTTGTTATGTTGGTGTCCGACAAGTCTCATATCGCTCATCGTACACGTTCAAAGTTTACAAAGAAAAATGAATTCGTGGTTGTTGATAGCATGGCGGCTGCTGAAACCACATCTGTTAGCCGTAAACGTTCTACATTGAAAAGGTCCAAAGCAGTTTCATTCATCGAGTTCACCAAAGTCGCGGAAAACAGAATGGTATGTGTTTTCATATTATTGCATTTCATATATTTTATTCAAGTAATAAGCATATGTTATACATGAGTTTGATAATTAATTTTTTTGTTACTTTCAACGTTTACCGTCTGCTGTTGTCACACCCCTTTCTGCGGCGGAAGCACGAGGTGTGATCATGAAAGGTTCTCATTGCATACGAAAGGTAAACATGCTATATGCTCGTAAAAACATCAAATACCATAATTTGAAAACATAAGTTTAGCGTTTATATCGCTAAGTCGCATAAAACATTGTCTTAAAAAGTTTACAACTTTATTTAAAGATAAACTTAAGCGACATCCACAAGCATAAGCGAGACCGCGCGCACATCCATCCTAGTTACCTGAAATACATGTGAGTTTTGGAAAAACGTCAACATAATGTTGGTGTGAATTCATGCAGTTTTGTATTTCACGTTTGTATACTTTGTATAAAAACATAGTTGTGAATAAATCAAGTTTTTCTTGAGTACTCCACGTACTTCAAGTTATATATCAATCTTCTTGAGTACCCCACGTACGTCAAGTTATATATCAATTTTCTTGAGTACCCCACGTACTTCAAGTTATATATCAATTTTCTTGAGTACCCCACGTACTTCAAGTTATATATCAATTTTCTTGAGTACCCCACGTACTTCAAGTTATATATCAATTTTCTTGAGTACCCCACGTACTTCAAGTTATATATCAATTCTAGTATGGTATGAATTTTATATAAATACAGTATTTCTGTAAATACCAGGATTGTTAATGGGTTGCAAAGCCATTAACATGTGACACGACATAGGAAGTCACCAAACCTAAGGCATTTAATTGGTATATTCTGAGACACAAAAGCACTACTCGATTCTCGCCCTCACCGAGAGTGTGGCTGCCAGGCACCCGTTAGATCTAACCTTTTGTTCTGCGGTCCAAGTATATTGTTGATTAATGGTGCTTCTGTACCCTATTCGTGACACTATTTCTCATAACGCATCCTACTTGGTTCTCGTCCTCACCAAGCGCGTTTCTTTTTATCATTTCTCATAACGCATCCAACTTGGTTCTCGTCCTCACCAAGCACGTTTCTTTTTATCATTTCTCATAACGCATCCAACTTGGTTCTCGTCCTCACCAAGTGCGTTTCTTATTATCTTATATTTTGTCACACTTGGTTCTCGTTCTCACCAAGTGTACTTCTTGTATTTATATCATACCATTTATAAATATTGTACTTTTGTACATGTATTTCACCCCCGAAGTTATAAAAACTGAAAACAGTTAAAAGAAAAGGGGGAGCATGAACTCACAACTTTGCGTTCCTTGCGTCGTAAACTTCACCGGATTTGCTTAATTAACGTCGTAACCTATACGCGTTTTCTTAACGTTAGTCACCAGACTTGCGTCGCACAAGTACAGTCACTCTCTTTTGTATATATTCTTGTGTTAAAAATATTCTATATTTTTAACTAAGTATCCTACTTATATTATTTTCTCAAAAATAAATATAAGTCTTTTGTGTTTTGCACTTTGCACCCGAATTATGTATCTTGTATGTTGTATGTGTATTTTTATGTTTATACTCCTCATGAGTATTTAGTGTATTTTTAAGTCTTAATACACTAGCACGTATAACACATACTATATACACTTAGCACAAAAGTTGGTGATCAAATAATATATATTTTTCTTTCAAAAATATATACTTAATATCCATTTTTATTCTTGAAAAATCACCATTTCTTATCACCAAAAATTAGGGAAACCTTGGTAATACTTTTAAATACATTTTTAGGGAATAAGTTTCTCAAAAACTTATATTTTTCTAAGTGTCAGAATTTATAAAAATTTTGACAGAGTTTCCCCTAAAATGGAGGTTTTCCCATGTTTTCAAAACATGTGTTTATTTTCTTTTAAATCGTCAACAATCATCAACAACAATTATCAACAATAATCATCAACAATAATCACTAATTTCTCCATTTCATGAACTTGAATATTTACAAAAATGTGTAGTAACTTACTAGCACATTTAGTAAGTCTTGTTATCTTTAAAAATAAGTTTAATTTCTTAAAAACTTTATTTTTAAAGATCTTGAAGTTTCGCAACTTCTAGTCAAGGTTTACAAAAATATTTCTTTGTTAAATTTTTCTTGTGACACAAGTGTCTACACACTTGTTTATTTATTAAAATGCTTTTAGTTCGGATAAGATCCGGGTTTTAAACAAGACTAACATTTTTGCTTGGTTCTTCCGAAAAACCACTTGTAGATCTTTAGATCTACATGTTTAGAGTCTTATTTCACAAGGAAAATTATGTTTACACAAGTTCCAAGTTCATGGTGTATGATTTCATCATCTTTTATATTTCTAACACTTAACATACTACTAGTTCATGTTCTTGAACATGAACTAGTATGCGTAGATGATGATCCATCCCACTTTTAATGACCGACAACATCAAATAATAACACCCATACAAGATTCACATGATTTACACACATATCTATTCTTTATCCAACTAGTTTATCTTTCTTTCAAGACTTTTAGTTTTGATCTTGTGTGTGTTTGATTTTTAACCATTAAATCACTTATTAACCACTCTAAACAAGAACAAGATGGTGTTTTAGAGCACTTACTACTAGCTCAAGGCTAGGGAAGTTCAAGAGTGCAAATGAGGTGGATAAGAGCAAATGGTTGAGGTTCTTCAACTTCCGTAAGCTCCTAGCTTCTTTGTTATGCTCCTTACACCTTAGGATATGCTTGGAATGTGTAGAAGATGATTGAAAATGAAGGTAGGGGGTGTGAGGTTTGGGGTTTGGGGTCGTGAGTATGGGAGGTGGAGTAGGAGGTTTGTGAACTTGATGAAGGTGAAAATGATGAAGGTAGTTAGGACTTGTGGTTAAATAGAACTTCCTCCAACATTAATTTGTATGATGGGTCTTATGTTGCAAAAGTAGGCAACATATCTAATAAAATAATGCTCTAAAATCCCAAATGGGACCTACTTGTAACCGGCCCAACAAAAGGGGGGGGGGGTACTAGTTGAGTTTTAACTTTAAGTTACAAGTTCTAGTTATATGTTAAGTGTTAATTTTTGTGTTAAGTGTGTTTAGTAATATATAGTGTGTTAGGGTGTTCGGGGACCCTAACTAGCTTAGAAAAATATAAACAATGCTTCTAGCATTATTTTGGTGTTCCGGGTAATACCCGGTTGTTCGGTTATATACCGGTTCGTTAAAGTGCTAAATTACACTTTTTATTGTCTTTTAAGTACCTTTCTTGTACTCTTTCAATTCCCAACACTTGGGGAAGTATTCTGGATAATAAAACGACATTTCTGCATAACATTCATATGTTT
This sequence comes from Helianthus tuberosus, assembly GCA_030545235.1. Lineage (NCBI taxonomy): Eukaryota > Viridiplantae > Streptophyta > Magnoliopsida > Asterales > Asteraceae > Helianthus > Helianthus tuberosus. The sequence continues at coordinate 68,121,190 of CM060360.1, forward strand.
AAATGCTGATTTATTGCTGAATTATATAAATTCTGCACTTAAAGTGCGTTTCGGGTGCTTTTTAGTGTTTATTTTTGCTTTCGTACTGCATATATATTAAACCCTTGTATGTACTCTTGGGTTTTAATGCATTCTTGTTGTCGGACCTACACCTAGGCTCCAATTTTTATTGTCTGACTGCTTTCTGCAGTTTTGTTGACACAGTGTGTCTTACCGGTGAGTTTACTAATATTTCTGACGCAACGCTCTCGTTTATGCATAAAGCAATATTTTGTAGTATACAACGTGCATGAATTCACTTGTTTAATCATGTGTTCAGACATTGCTGACAATTAAGCACATAATTGCAGTCAATAATTAATAATTAAAGTGTACGGAAATTACCGGTTTGTGCCAGTTGTCACAGTTTCCAATGAGTTGGCTCTTTCTGTTGACATCCTCCGTGATGTTTTGATCCAAAACCTTAGATGTGAGCTAACAAATATGAAGACGATAACGGAAAAGAATGGAGATGGTTACAGGTATGGTTTTTCAAAGTGGTCGGCTTTCTTGAAATCAAATAACATCCAGTTCAGCGCAACTCTTTTCTTTAAGTACGTCAAGTCTTTGCAGCTTTTAATGTTGACTAAAGTTGTACACAAGACGACAAAGAAAAGAGGCCATGCGTGACTGTTGGCATTTGTGGTTGTTAGTTGGTTTTGTATACATTTTGGTGATCTGGTGGTTCGTTTTGTTTTTTTGACCCTTGGTGGTTATTAGTTAATAGTGGGTTGACAGTTGTTTGCATAGTTTCTATTTGATCTTCGTATGCTCCAAGGTGGATGGTCAGTTATGTTTTTGTTTGGACAATCAGTAGTTAAACAATGATATTTTGTAAGAAAGTTTAGAAGTTGTTTTTTGTTTTAATTTAGAACATAATTTTGGTAGTACTCTTTTTGCCAATTTGTCTTATTATCCTTGCACAACCAATATATTACGCTTTTCATATCCATGCCTCCAACGCAAACATCCGAACCTCTAAATATATTATTTTAATACGAATATATTATTGTTTTCAATATGAATGTTAGTTTGTTATACTTAGTGTATAACAATTAGTTTTTTTTTTTTATATATTTTGAGTTAAAATACAACAATTGAATATGATATAGATGTGAAAACCTAACAGTGAAATTACCAAATAAGTTGATGTTTGAATTTTTATGTTCACTTATTTATAGATGTATATCTCATATTTTTATTAACTTCTTATTGATTTTAGGAAATTTATACATATTTATAACAATTAAGAAAACAATGATAATTTATTTATGTTAAATTATTTGGTTGAATATGTCTATTGGTAATTTCAAAAGTTTTGTAAAGTATTAGTTCCAGTTATAACGCAATAGCATAGAAAAGTTATTTTAGATAAATTTGTTTCTTTATTAATTTGACAATCATATTTAACTAAAATGGAAACTACAATAGAATGACAATTCATTTGGAAACTACAAAATATATATAATATTTGTGTGTTTTATCGTAGTAGAATTTTGATAAATTATGTAACGATCATTTGTTGAATAATAATAACAAAATACTTTTTTTTATTTTCACAGTTTTCCATATGAAAATGTAGTTTTGTGTTGATGAAAGTTGGGTTATGCAGGTAACTGTGACTTCTCATGTTTTTCATATTACAAGCAACATATATTTGTTTATTTCCAGTACTAAATGTTTAAACATCGAATTTTTTAAAAATTCTAAATATGAAATACTCTTAAAAAATCAAGCCTGTATTTTTATGTATATATCTACACGATTAGAATCTTTCTATTTTATAAATATATATTTATGTTAAATTATGTTAGTGAATTATACAGTTTCTTTATTTATCAAAATTTTACATCTATTTTTTTTATTTTAATTTGACATACTGTTTCTAAAAATATGATTTTATCAAGTTTCATATAAATAAATGTTTATTTGTTCTTCATTCATTATTATATTCGAAAGAATAACTTTTCTTTTGGTTGAATAACTGTTTGAGAGGTAAGCTATGGAAGACCAAGGTGAAATTACTTTTTTGAATGATATTGACGCTCTTAGTACAAACTACACTATCAAAGTGAAGATTATTAGTTTGTGGAGAAAGAAGATGAAATGTAATGAAAGACAGACATATCGTATCGATATGATACTAATGGATGAGATGGTAAATTCTTTAACTATTTCTTTTGCATATTGGTTGTTTGTATATGATTTAAAGTTCATGGTAACAATTCTTTTGCATGTTATTATTTATTTATTCACAGGGTACCAAGATTCAAGCTTCTTGCTTACATAGGTTGTTTTTAAGGTTTGAGAGACATCTTAATGTTGATGAATGCCTTATTATAAAAAGGCCATCTCTTGCTGCGAACACTGCATCTTTCAATATTGTTCCTAACAATCAGAAGCTATCTTTTTATTACCATACATTTGTGGAAAGGTGCAGTAAATGGAAAGGTCCACAGTTCGTTTTTTGATTTTGTTGATTTCAAGGATGTTGTTTCACAGAGATACAAGGAGGGTACAACAATAGGTATTATTGTTAATTTTTACAAAATGTTGATACCACAAGATTTCTTTCACGTTTGTCTTATTACTTTGTGTGTAGTTATATATTAACATGTTTTATGTTTTCATGTTAGATTTCATTGGTTACGTGGTTGTTTGTTATAAGATTGAGGAGACTAACAAAAAAGATAGTACAAAAGGAAAACGCCTAAATCTTAAGCTCCAAGATCTCGAGTAATATATTTTTTCAATATTTTTTTTTGTTTATTTGGTTTTTACGTAATTATGTTAATCTTACATTATTTTCATATATTATTTTTTAGAGACGTTGAGGTTGATTTAACTCTTTGGGATGATTATGCTAAGGACATGTGTTCTTACATGGTTAGTAAAGATCGTGAACCGCATGTTGTCACTGCTGTTCATTGTGTTGCTGTTAAGACCTACAAATGTATCTTATTAATTCTACGATTTACTTTATACAATTAATATATATATATATATATATATATATATATATGTATATAGGGTAAGGTTCATGCGAGAACCACCTTTATTGCGAGAACCGCGAGAACCAATGTGAACACAACCTAAAATAGCAAAAAAAAAACCTAACCCCCCCCCACCCCCCCAAAAAAAAAACCTAACCCCCCCCCCCAAGCTAAATGCTAAAAACTAAAACCCCCAAAAAACCTAAAAAAACCTAACCCCACTCCCCCCCCCCCCCCCTAAAAAAAAAAAAAACCTAAACCCCCCCCCCCCCCACCCCCAAGCTAAAAACTAAACCCCCAAAAAACCTAAAAAAATCTAAATTTTTTTTTATATTTTTTATGTTAAAATCGCTACTTTTAGTAGCAAAAAAAAATGTTTTTTTTTGCTACTAAAAGTAGCGATTTTAACATAAAAAATATTAATTTTTTTTTTGTGTTTTTTAGCTATTTTTTGGCATTTTTGGTTGTGTTCACATTGGTTCTCGCGGTTCTCGCAATAAGGGGTGGTTCCTAACGGATCTTTGTCCTATGTATATATATATATATATATATACATGTTATATGTTGCTTTTTGTAAAAGAATTTTTTCATTTTTATATAATTGATGTATGGTTTATTTATGTTACTTAATAATAGGTAAATGGGGGGATTTCCAACAATTTTGATGGTTAACGGCTTTTCATTAACGACAATTTTGATCAGATGCTAACATTCAAGGAAAAGTGAGCAAAGTTATTTTTTTTAATTTTTGTAATTGTATCAACTATATTTTTTTTCTTTGTATTTTGTTGTTCATTTCACATTATGGTTTCTTCAATTAGTTTTTTGTAGGTTTCTTGCAAAACTTGCTTCTTCAGCCGAGTCAAGTAGCCATGTTGGGTCGTATATTATATGTTCTGTTGAAGATAAATTTATGAACAGTGATGTTTTTTCACCAATTTCTTATCTTGGCTCAATCATACAGGTTGTTTAAAACATTTTATATTTTAAATACATAACAGAATGTTAATACGCTTTCATTTCTTTACCTATTTAAACAGCCAAGAAAGGTTATTATTGTTGGAACTATCGTAGCAATTGTTTCTGATAAGATGTGGTATTATGATGGGTGTAACTATTGCAAGTCCAAAGTTGAGCAAAAGTTTGAAACTTACGATAAGGATGACAGAATAAGTGATGTTAGAGATGAGAAGGTGTACCAATGTTCCAACAAGGATTGTCAAGGAAAAGATGTTTTCCCGATGTCCAGGTAAAGTATCCGTTATTCTAAATTCTGTTATTGTTGATTCAACAACTAACATTGTTTGTATTATCCGGTTTGTTTTTGTTTGTTAACTATGTAAATACGATTTTAAGGTTTAAAATACCAATTCGGGTTCAAGATTCAACCGGTACGGTTACACTTACATTGTTTGATCATGAGGCGTTGAAGTTTGTTGGGAAAACTGCAAAGGAACTTATACAAATTCAGGACGAGGTAAATATAATAGAATGTTATAGTTAGTAAAGTTATATATATATATATATATATATATATATATATATATATATATATATATATATATATATATATATATATATATCCTGACCACACATGAGATATTGTCAATGTAGATACTCAAGACAGAGGAGGTACCTAGAGAATATCCTGTTGAGTTTGAGACATTGCTTAACCTCAAGTGTGCTTTCGTGATTAGAGTAACAGACTTTAATATTACAAATGCTGTTGAGAATTATGGTATATCAGTTGTTACCACTGATGCTGATATCTTGGATCAGCTAAACAAAAAATGGAAAATTGATCAAGTAAGGGATTATTATATTAAATTTTTTTCACTTTTTTATTCCTTTAAATGAGGCTTATAGAAATTATATTCTGATTTCGAATTTTTTATAGCTTGATGCCTCTGATTCATTTGCTATGAGTCAGTCTGATTTCCAAGATGTTGGTGGTGTAAGTGCAAAGGTTTGACCTTTAGAAACTATAATGATATAGAATTAAAAATGCTTTGGTTTTCATTTTTTTTTATAAAGGATGGTGTTTCCTACACCGGTGATAACGCAACACCTGTTTCAAAGGATTCTGTTGCTGACTTGAACCAATCATCAGCCAATTTGAAGCGTAACCTTGGTGATGTGTATGCGATTGAAGAGGAACTGGGATCGTCAGCAAGTAAACCTCGCATAAGCGGTGATAGCATTTGTTTTGATGAAGACGTTGTGAAGAATTGAAAAACGAGAGACATGATTTTTACAATAAGAAACTTTTTGGTTTGATGTTTGAGTGTTTGCTTTGATTTTTTTTATTTTTTTTTTGTGATGCTTTAAAACATTTATATGGTTTCCGTATGTAATATGACATCTTTAGTTATCTATTGTGTCGTTTGGTTGGAAATGATGTTTATTTATTTTTCTTATTGAATTAGATTAAAATTATTTATTTACTAATCCAATGATATGATTTAGATCAAAACCAAAATAAAAATTTAATATTACTCTTACCCTTAGTTTATTTAGCATGAAAATAACACTAATCTTTTATTTTAAATTCTTTCTATAAATAAGTTACAATATTTAATTTAGTTTATATAACATCATGATTATACGAATTCCAATTTTTTATTGATTGATTTCCAAAATTTCGCACACTTTCTAAATTTAACATCCATTCTATAATCAAGGTCATCAATTTCATTGTAATTGATTTATAAGTATTTCTATTATTAGTTCCATAAATAGATTATGTCTATGATGAATTTCAGTAGATACTATGCTAAATAATCATTATTGAAAGCAGTTATGGAAGTTATAATTAAATGTTGATGAAGGATTTATTTGTATTTTTCACCACTTTGGTGTTTTGTTGTATGGATTTTGTTTTTGCATGTTTAAAAAGATCATCAAGAAGTATATATTTGGTGTATACTTTTTGTAATAACTGATTACTGATATAAATATTAAAACAAGTTAATTACATTGTTTGGTACTGAGTTTTTAGTTTAGTTAATATATTTTGTTCTAACAGTTAGCATGTAACACAAAAAGTTCATGTTTACTAATGTATGCATTTCAATCTTCAAAGACAAGTTTTTAATGTCAATGTTCTAACATCTTTATTGAATCAGGTTTTATCATGTATTCTACCTTTGTGACGTTTCTTGATAAACCAGAATCATTGAAAGTGGTATGACATGTTTTCAGATACGTAATTTATTTTTGTTGAAATATTTATTTAGCAGCTGTTATGGTTTATATTTTCTTACAATAAATAAAAAATATATACAGGCTGTACCTTTATCCTTTGCTAATCAAAAGTGGGGAGACTGTTGGGAAAAAAAAGTTGTACATCTATCATGAGAGTGGTAAAAAATGGGTTGTGAGGGCCCGAACACAAAATTCAACGCCGGTAATAACTGATGGTTGGGATAGAGTTGTTAAAGATCTGAATTCGTCGAAAGATACTTTGATTGTTTTCAGACCATTAGAAAGTCGTTGTGCTTAAGTTAAGGATTTTACGAAGCATAGGGGTTAAAAGTGTCAACATGTTAAAAGTTACCTCTGAATAACCTTTTAACGATCCCGAAAGCATTGTAACAATTGTATATTTTTCTCTCAAGAATATTTGATAGTAATTTCATGGAGTTTCGATGAAAACAAGACTTTTCGGGTGATCTCATAACTAACTGGGAGCTTAACGGAGTTAATATGTGACCCAAGGCCCTTAATAGTTAACTATGGGGGTCATAAGTGCAATAAATGGAAGTTATTTAAACTTAAAATGGATCAGGGACTGAAAATGCAAAGTTTTGAAACTTTTAACCGGAATACCCCATTGTCGCGGGCCGCGTAGGCCGAGTCCAATTCTTACACGGGCTGCGTAAAAGTGCCAGCGACAGAAAAAAAAGGACAGCTGCATGTTGCAGCTCTTACACCGCTATTGCATGAACTTTGAGCGATACCAGGGGCTTGTACATGGTTTTAACTGCCCTAGGGACACCTGTGAACATCTGGTAACAACATAGGGACAAATGGATTGATCTTGAAGCATCAAAATTCCTATATAAGGCCCTTGTTTTGTTCTTGTTTTTGCACACATTTGAGTTTTTACTTCAAAACTCTTTCTCTGGAGCTTCCTGGTGTTCAAGAAAGCTTCCTTCAGTTCTAAACTCGTGCTAAGTACTCTAGTAAGTGTTCTTAGCTTCCTTAGTTAAAAGTTTTATTAGTGTAATGACCGAAAGTCAAAGTTAGCTTAATTAAGCTTTGACTTAGTGATTAATCACAAACGGTCCAACCATTATTCGAATTGAAAGTGGCTATGTGTTGGTAATTATGTAGGTGTTAAACCCTTAAAAGGGCACCTTCAAATTATCACGTTATCTCAGTCAATTGTCGGGTCAAACTTATTAATAAAAAGTCAAACGGGTCAGTTTTTACAAATTAATTCATAACTGATAATGCAGAGGTTATGGAACATGTTTTAACATTTAAACAACTTGGTAAATAATATAATAACATGTTTAAGCATGTTCAACCCGACAATTCTGAGTTTACGCTCGGTTCGCAACCGAAAGTCGCAAAAGTAGACTTTTGCTTTGACTTTCAGTTATGACCCGATTTAGCTTAGTTTAGACATGCCTTGGGGTTGTCGCAACCCCCACCCCCTTATCTGTCCTGGGAACGGGTGGCCGCGAACTTCAGTGTCGGTGGTATCATTTTGTTTATTAATTTGGAAGCGGAAATTTCATCAGGACCGTAGTTAGGAAATGTTTATTAGAGTAAAACCACCATATTTTATATTAATAACCACACGGGTAAAACTCAAGTTTCTTATTACAACTTAGGGATAAACCCTATTTTATTTAATTTAAAACATCATCTTTTAGGTAACTTTTATAGCCACATTTTTTCAAGCCGTCAGTGCTCTCAAGCTGGCTTTCTTCTAGTTACCTGAAACGCGTTTTAAAAACATTTGTCAGTGGGAAATACTGGTGAGTGAATCCCAGTTTAATCAAGAAGAGTTTTATCAATTAACACAGTATTGAGAGTTATCACATTGTTTATTTCTACACAATTACTCATTCAGTATTGTCAATCCTGACTGGTGGGTCATATTACCCATTGGCTAACTCGTTGTCCAATGGTAACGTGTTCCACATTTTGTATACAAAACCCCAACATACCGGCAGTAATTGAAGAACTACAAAGACTTAATCACTGCTTAATCATATTGTAAAGCATTTAAGGTTTTGTAAAACAGTTCACAAAAAGGTTTATAAAAAGAGGATAAACTCACATTGCTGTCTTAGACTTCTTTTAGGGTTTCCTGGTGATTTATCTATAATTTACACAAATGGATATATGTTAGTATAATAACCCTTTATTTATATTAATGATACCCTCCCCGAGACGGCATTCCAACAACTACGTCGGGCAGAACCACGACAGTCGTTACGGAACCCTGGATCAATCGGGCAGCGTATCTAATACATAACCAGGGTTATAATACTTACATCGGGGCAGAAATTCGTTAAGTAGGGGGATATTATACCCGATTATAGTGTCTGCTATCAGAAATTCGAGATAAAGAAAAGGAAATGAGTGAGTTTCAACTGAAGGCCCGATGCCCTCTTATATAGGGCCTGAAATTGGTTTCCTCGCTGCCCGCGTAAGTTTAGTCCTCGGGTTACGCGGCCCGCGTAGTAGGGGGTCTAGGCGTAGGTGATCTGGGTCACGAATAGGTTCAACACGTGTTGACACGTGTCAGCACCGGGTGCGGCCTCATTGTTGATCGCTCGCGGCCCGCGTAGGCAGTAGCTAAAGGCTACGCGCCCCTCGGCAGCCTCTAATTTCTTGTTTTTATTTTATTTTTATAAAAATAAAGGTATTCGGGGTCCGTTTTCACATACGGGGTCTCTTTTAGGACATATGGGAATATTTTAAAATATATTAGGATGTCAGAAAAAAAATTTCAGGAGGGTTGTTATATCCTCCCCACCTTGTTTTAGAGCTCGTCCTCGAGGTCTACTGGAACAAGTGTGGATATTTCCTTTGCATTTCTGATTTAAGCTCCCATGTGTATTCTGATCCTCTTTTGGAGTCCCATTTCACTTTGACTAGAGCTAATCTCTTGTGTTTGAGATTCTTGACTTTCTTGTCTTCCATTTGTAGAGGCCTCTCTACAAATTTTAACTACTCATTTACCTCTATATCCTTAAGAGGTACTACGAGTGATTCATCGGCTAAGCATTTCTTGAGATTAGATACATGAAATACATCATGTATTCCCGCCATTTCCTCTGGCAGTTGTAGCTGATAGGCTACAGATCCTATTCTTCTAATAATCTTAAAAGGTCCAACATACCTGGGGCTTAGCTTTCCCCTCTTGATGAATCTTACTACTCCTTTCCAAGGAGAGACTTTTAATAATACCTTATCTCCTACTTGAAATTCCAACGGCTTTCGTCTGTTATCAGCATAACTCTTTTGTCGATCACATGTTGTTTTCAGTCGTTCCTTGACTTGAATGATTTTGTCTGTTGTTTCTTGTACTATCTCAGGTCCAGATAGATGTTTTTTCTCCAATTTCTGCCAACAGACTGGAGTTCGGCACTTTCGTCCATAAAGTGCTTCGAATGATGCAGCATTGATACTTGTATGATAACTATTATTATAAGAAAATTCTATCAATGGTAAGTGATCGTCCCAATTACCTCCGAAATCAATTACACAAGTTCTAAGCATGTCTTCCATGGTCTGAATTGTCCTTTCGCTTTGTCCGTCCGTTTGAGGATGATAAGTTGTGCTTAGATTTAACTTGGTTCCTATTGCTTTTTGGAAACTTGTCCAAAAATGAGAGGTAAAACGACTATCTCTGTCAGAAACAATTGATAGAGGAATTCCATGTAAAGAAACTACTTCATTTACATATAATTTAGCTAATTGTTCCATACTGAAAGTTTCCTTCATTGGTAGGAAATGAGCTGATTTGGTTAGCCTGTCTACAATCACCCAGATTGTATCATTACATTTTCTAGTTTTGGGTAATTTAGTAACAAAATCCATTGTTATTAATTCCCATTTCCAAACAGGCATTTCTAACTGTTGCAATAAACCTGAAGGTTTCTGATGTTCAGCTTTGACTTGTGAACAGGTTAAACACTTGGCAACATATGCTGCTATATCCTTTTTCATTCCTATCCACCAACAATTCTTTCTTAAATCCTGATACATCTTATCACTTCCAGGATGCATCGTATACTTAGACCTATGGGCTTCTTCTAATATACGATGACGTAGGTTTCCTAATTTAGGTATCCACATCCTTTTCTTATGGAATCTCCAAATTCCATCTGTTCCTCGTTCTAATTCCTTAATCATTCCTTTTAACTTCTCAGTATCATCCTTGATTACTGATTCTTGTGCTTTTCTAATCTGTTCATTTAAATCTACTTGCAGATTTAATTTAAGTGAACGTACTCTTTTTGGCTTTTCATGATACTTTCGGCTTAAAGCATCAGCAACTACATTTGCCTTTCCTGCATGATACTGGATATCACAATCATAATCACTAAGTAATTCCATCCAGCGTCTTTGTCTCATATTCAACTCCTTTTGCCCGAAGACATACCTTAAACTCTTATGGTCTGTGAAAATGGTAAACTTACTGCCATATAGGTAATGTCTCCAAATCTTAAGGGCGAAAATTATAGCTCCTAATTCTAAATCATGAGTTGGATAATTCTCTTCATGATTCTTAAGTTGTCTGGATGCATAAGCTATAACCTTTTGACGTTGCATCAACACACATCCATAACCTAACTTAGAAGCGTCACAATAGATTACAAAATCTTCAGTTCCTTCTGGTAACGCTAGTATGGGTGCATGGGTTAATTTTTGCTTAAGGATTCTAAAGGCTTCTTCTGGTTTTGGTCCCCATTCAAACTTAACGGATTTACAGGTCAGCTTAGTTAAGGGAATGGCTATTCTAGAAAAATCTCGAATAAATCTTCTATAATAACCAGCCAATCCTAAGAAACTTCTAACCTCGGTTGGTGATTCAGGGGTTTTCCAATTGGTTATTGCCTCGATCTTGGTGGGATCTACATGAATTCCTTCATGATCAACTAGATGTCCAAGAAATTGTACCTGTTCTAACCAAAACTCACACCTCAAAAATTTAGCATAAAGCTTTTCTTTTCTTAATAAACTCAGAAGTGCGTGCAAATGCTTTGCATGTTCCTCTTTACTCTTAGAGTAAATGAGAATATCATCTATAAAGACAATTATGAATTTAGCCAAATATGGCTTACATATTCGGTTCATCATGTCCATGAATGCAGCTGGGGCATTGGTTAAACCAAATGACATGACAGTAAATTCATAATGGTCATACCTTGTTCTGAAAGCGGTCTTAGGAATGTCCTCTTCCTGTACCTTTAATTGATGATATCCTGACCTTAAATCGATTTTAGAGAAAAATTGTGCTCCTTGCAACTGATCAAACAGATCATCAATTCTTGGTAATGGATACCGATTCTTAATTGTGACCTTGTTCAATTCACGGTAGTCAATGCACATACGCATTGATCCGTCCTTCTTCTTAATGAATAAGATCGGCGCTCCCCATGGGGATGAACTTGGCTGTATGAATCCTTTCTCTAACAATTCGTCTAACTGTTTCTTTAGTTCCTGCATTTCTGCGGGTGCTAAACGGTAAGGTGCCTTGGCAATTGGTGTTATCCCTGGTATTAAATGGATTCTGAATTCAACTTCTCTATCTGGAGGTTGCCCTGGCAGCTCTTCTGGAAATACATCAGAAAACTGGGATACTACTGGAATATCCTTTAATTCTTTTCCTTTAGTGTTAGTGATTATGGAAATCAAATACACTAATGACCCTTTTCTTAAGTAACTTGTTATTTTCATCACAGAGATGAACTTTGTGGACTTAAGGGTTTTATTTCCTTTAATTGTGATCTTTTCACCCCTTGGTGAATTTACTTGGATTGACTTTTGATCACACAAAATACTGGCTTTATTGGCTATTAACCAATCCATTCCTAATACAATATCAAATCCTGCCAGATTCATTGGGTAGAGGTTTGCAATAATTTTTCGATTTAAAATTTCTATTCTTGCTCCCTGCAAGATCTCAGAAATCTTAATGGTTTCCCCATTTGCTGTCTCTACCAGACATTCTTGTGGAAGTTTAGTTAATGGTTGATTGAGTAATTTGCAAAATGAAGTATTAATAAAACTTTGGTTTGCACCAGAGTCAAATAATACTTTAGCAAAAACATCATTAACTAAAAACGTACCGGTGATCACATCCGGGATCATCTTTACTTCTTCTGCAGTTAGAACAAATGCTCTAGCATTTTTAGTATTCTTGGTGTTCGTAGCTGGAGCTAGCTTTGGACAATTAGGCTTGATGTGGCCTTGTTCTCCGCAGTTGTAGCATATCCTGTTGCTAATCTTTTTCCTGCAATCTTCCTCCTTGTGTCCCGATATTTTGCTGAAGTTACAGTTTATGGAGCATCTTCCGGAATGCTTCCTTTTGCAATACTTACAGTAGGGTGCAAAGGTAGAGCCTACATTTCTCCCACGGTTAGAATTTCCAGAACGGAATTCTTGTGTAAGCTTCTGGGTTAGGTTCCTCCTTTGATCCTCTTCTCGTGTACGGACTAATTCATCTGTCAAGGTATTGGCTAGTTCTACAGCTTCTTCTATAGTTTGGGGTCTAGCTGCCTTGACTACATGCCTTATCTCTCCAATTAATCCCCAGATGTAACGGGAGATTAATACTGGTTCAGGTGAAGCAAGGGTTGGCACTATTCTAGCATATTCAAAGAATAACTTAGTGTACCCCTTACTATCCACACCCGTCATTCTAAGGTTTAAGAACTTGTTTGCTGTTCTTTTTCATTAGGAGGGCAGAATTTCCTTTCTACCATGTTTTTAAACTCCTCCCATTCCATATTGTAAGTTCTATCACTTCCTCTAGTCTGGAGGATAGTGTTCCACCATTCTAGTGCTGAATTCTTAAACAAATTGGAAGCAAACATTATCTTATCCTCTTCCACACATTTACTTATTCTTAAGACTGCCTCGGTCTTTTCTATCCAGCGTAGAACTGCAATGGCCCCTTCATTGCCTGAGAATTCCATTGGTTTACAAGACCATAATTCTTTGTAAGAACAACCGTAAGACACGGTTCTTCTTCTTTTGGAAATGGGCACTTGAAGTACAGGTCCATTGTTCACGCTGTGTTCAGGTTCAGTTGGTCTCTTACTACTATGCTTACTTTTATTATCAGCTTCCCTAACCGTTTGAATAATATATGGCATTGCATCTATTATTCCTTGTGCCACTACGTGTTGGATGGCAATGTTATCCACTTGGTTTCCATTATTGTTGTTCGGATTTTCCTTACTCGGGTTATTGTTACTCTGGTTATCGTTATTCAGATTTTCCTGATTCACTTCGTCGTTCATCTGAATTTTAAACATTTATCACGTATTAATATCACAAGATAATATCTTAATATGATCAATCACATGACACGCATTTTGATCAAAAACGTCGAGCATTGCGACTTTACTCTTTTCTATTATAGTATGCGTCAAATACACACTAAGACTGGAATTAAAATTACAACAATACTATGCATCGTTAACTTCAAAGTGGTCTATACTACAACATATATTATTATTACACATATTATTATTATTATAAAAAAAGTTTTTTTTTTCATAAAAACATATTATATATTATTATATTATTATTATTATTATTACCAACTCCACCATCCCCTTCACTGGTCTGGATTCATCCAGTAATCCATATTGCTCTTGTCATATTTCCAGACGAGTCGCTCTCCTACCTGCCTCATCCTCTCACTACTCTTTAAGATTTCTTCTCCAAAAGTTCGGAGCTCATGCACATTTTCTGCACACATTGGGGGTGCAGGTGCTGGTACTGGGTATGGGTACTGGGGCATAGGATTCTCCTGAGGGTACGGATTCTCTAAGATCTCCCTAATGTATTCATCGTTGTCATAGTATGGATCTAGAGGGTCCAGACCTGGATATGCTGCTAAGTTCGGCATGGTTTCGTCGTTTAGGTGATATTTTAAAATATATTAGGGTGTCAGAAAAAAAATTTCAGGAGGGTTGTTATAAGGGTTCCTTTAGGACCATATTACATGTTAGTATAACCCTCTGAGGTTATACAACTTGGTTCCATAGAAATCCTAGTTCATTGCATGTTCCGTTAAATGCTTAAAAGTTGACCATTATACCCTTTTAACATTAAAACAAGATTTTTGAAAATGTGAGAGGGCAAAAACCTTTATTACTGATTTATAAGCATGTCCTAAAAATTTGACATCAGTTCGTGGTCTAAAATAGAAGTTATGCGCTATATCGTAAAATGAAAGCTTTTTATTAATTAAATGACATTTTTGGCATAAATCATATTTAAACCCAAATTTTGACACCAAACTTTCTACCCACTGATATAATATAATATTTAAAGATTTTTGGAAATTTTTGTCAAATTTTATACTGATTATATTATAGAATTTTAGTGTAAATTCGGTATTGACAAAATTCTCATTTTCTTTGATAAAATGAGTTTTACATAACATTTTGATACCAAACCTTTTCCTACTGATTTCATATATTAAATAAAATATTTTAAGCTTTAGATACTGATCAAAATCTCAGATTTCCTTAAATAACCCGAAAATCGTCAAATACCGACTTTTACGCTTTTTAAACGCATAGTATGGGTTAAAACTATATTTGACACTTAAGACTTGTTACCTACTAATATTATAAGCAAATTTTTATACTTTAACAGTAAGTAAAAGTTTTGAACTCAGTTAATTGTATTTACCAGTGTAAACTGACGTATTTTTCAAAAAGGTTAAGTGCAGGTACTACGTGTAATGGGATGGCTACTCCTAGTATCAAATAAAGAGTCTTGCAAGCTTTTGATGCTTAAATCTGTTGAAAAATATTTCATTTTGTTTTAGATCCGCCTGTGGATCCACTTACAATCTGTTATGTAATATTTTATGATACTTTCAACTCGGTTTGTATAAATTACTTTAGACTTCCGCTGTGCATTAAACTGTGATTAATTGACTATGATGATATCAACTACGTCACGATACTCCCCACTGGGCCCATCGGTAATACGTGGAAATATCAGGGTGTGACAGGTTGGTATCAGAGCCAACATTGAGTGAATTAAACACTAGCTTTTTGTGTTTAATCTCAATGACACAGTTTGCACATTCCTTGACTTCCGAGTCTAGTCATATGACTTAGGACCAATCCTAATCTTATTGTTTTCTTTTGTTGGTTTCTTTTGTTTGTTTTGGCAGGAACAAAGACAATGCCGCCACATTTCAGAGGAAGAGGTGGAAGAGGCAAGGCACCAATAACTGCTAGGAAAGACCACGAGGGCGGGCCATCACACTGGCGTACACCTTCGGCGACCTTTAGCTCTAGTCCCCAGGAGGATTGGAGAACTTATCTGGAGCCAGCGAGACGCTCAGTCTCCCTCAGTTCCTCACCATCACATCACGATTCATTTGGGCTCCATCAGAACAACGAGTCCGACCACTCTCACCACTCTTTCATCCCGTTGCAGCGGTCGAGTTCACACCGGGCTTTCCAGGACCCGACCCCATACTTCCAAAGCAGGTTCAATCCAATGAACCAAATTCAAGAACCAGAGGGTCCAAACCCTTTGGGGCCAAATGACCACTATCCTGAGATGCAGGACATGAAGATGGATGAAGATCCAGATCCAGAGATGCCACCAACTGGGACGCCGACGCATCCCATCGAGATTTCCAGCGGATCATCATTTCATGGTTTGCCTTACAAGGGCCCAAACAGTCTTGCAGAAAGATGGGCCACATACCACTGGGAGTTCACTCCCCCTTTCAACCCACCTCCACAACAGTAGCAGGATCCCACTAAGGATTCGCATTTTCAAGCGATCACGCCACCGCCACCGCCACCGCCACCGCCGCCGCCACCGCCGCCGCTAGAGCAGCAACTGCCTCCAGAACCACCGAGGCGAAGAAGATCAGGTGCACGGATGTCCGTGCAAGGGGGTTTCCACTTCAGCACCCCCTAACACTCCAGTGGCAGCCAGTACCCGCCACTGTATGAAGACCCGCAAATGGGTGGGCCTTCAAACCCAGCTTCCGAAGTTGACTCAGCTCCAGTCGCACCACCACTGCCCATGGGTTATGATAACCCAATCCCCTCCTACGCCGATGCAGCGGCGTATAACCCGTTTGAGCATCAGGCATATTCGGGTTACAATTTCTACAATGCCCCTGTCGTCGACCCGTACCTCGAGATGGCCAACTACAATGCTGTCCACCCTGAAGGACCCTTCGCGGCGTACCAAACTGGGTACCCAACTTATGGGTATCAATACCCACCACCTCCTCAACCTCCGCAGCAGCAGCCGCAGCCGCCACAAATCCAACCACCACAGCAGCAGGAAATCCTTCAACGATTGCATGAGGTGGAGCAACAAGTACAAGAGGAGCGTAGGAGCCGCCGGGGTCTACTTAAGGGTTTGGAAAACCTGATAAAGGGGAAGAAAAAAAGGGATTATTGAAATTCCTTATTTATTTGATTTGTAATTTTTAATTTTCAATTAAGTCCCTATGTGGACATTTTATTTATGTAGTTGGTCCCTGCGTGGACTTGTCTTTTATTTCTGTCCCAGCGTGGACAATGTTTTTCTTTAAAAGTCCCGTTTAGGGCAATTATGTACTTCTTTTAATTATGGGATGTTTTAATTAAAATTTCATTTGTCATTATATGTATGAATATATTATAAATCAAAATATCATTCCATTTTAAAATTTGATCTGCCAATAAAATATTAAAAGAAATCTTGAAGGTATAACCTAGCCAATATGTCATTTTAGACATGGCCCTGATGGTAAAACCTTTTTAAGATTCAAATCCTTGTTAACATCTGAAAACATGTTAACAATCCTGGCAAATGTGTTTCGATAAAATCACACTAGTCGTCCTTGTATTGAATTTTCCAGTTTCTTATTCTCACGAAATTTAATTATCCATTAGTGATAAAGTGCCTGTGGGCCATGTTCATTGTCCAAAGAGACAAAAAGACAGTTGTAGTCTACGACTCCCTGTCAAGAAAAGGTAATGAACTATGTTCAAACCTTAATGCCTCGATCTTATAAGATCATGGCTATTAGATTTTAAAACTGTCCTTGTGACTAGGCCTCTTGTGCCACTCTAATATATCTTTAATGATTTATATCTAGGGATAAATTATAATGAAAACCCTAAACAAAAATGACTAACAAATTAATCAATATGGTTTAGATTTACCACGGTTAATAAATCATCAAAAAATGACAATTCCATAATAAGACTTCTGAATAAATCATTGTCATCATTTTTTTTTTATGTAGCAATCAAGCTACATGGCTGAATCAGAAGAGGTTAACAGTCACCCCAGGGAGAGAAACGATACCACCAGAGTTAATGTAGCTGGTGCAGACCTACAAGCATTAATAGATAATGCTGTTACTCGAGCCCTTGACAGACAGTTTAAAGAATCAAGCGGTACTCGCACCAGGACTCAGTATGTACCTCATTCGAAGCCGCCTTCCAAGACTCATCCATCCCACAAAGACGACTCTCATCACTCATAAACCAAAGGAGTGTCCCGTCTAAGAAGATTGTGCTCAATCAAGAGCCACATGCTAAGACCTGTTCTTATAAATATTTCGTCTCTTGCAAGCCTAGGGACTTCACAAGGGAGAAAGGAGCCATTGATTGTATGACTTGGCTCGATGAGTTGGATACAGTGGTTGATATTAGTGGTTGTGCAGAATAGGACATTGTGAAGTTTGTTTCACAATCTTTTAAAGATGAAGCTTTAGCTTGGTGGAGGTCCCTAATCCAAGCTACAGGAAAGATCCGATTGTATAATCTGACTTGGGATCAATTTGTTGCATTGATCAAGGAAAACTTCTGTCCACAGCATGAGGTGGAGAAAATCGAGACCGACTTCTTGACTCTGGTCATGAAGAACTTGGATTGTCAGGCATATCTTACGAGCCTCAACACCATGTCTCGATTGGTTTCGTATTTGGTCACACCGGAATCGAAGCACATAGCTCGTTTTATTGGGGGTTTAGCTCCAGAAATTAAGGGAAATGTGAAAGCATCCAGACCTACTACATTCAGGTCAGTGGCAGATCTGTCTCTATCTCTTACACTTGATGCTATCAGAAACAAGTCTGTTAAAGCTTCCGAGGAAGGAAAACGGAAACGGGAGGATGAGAGTTCTCATCGCTCCAACAAGAAAAGGAAAGGGAACTCAGATCACAAGAAGAGTTCGGGGTTTAAAAAGGATAACCAACAGTCGGGTGAGAAACCCAAATGCAAGACCTGCCAGAAACATCATTTTGGGAAATGTAGACTCGAGTCAAGATCCCAGTCGCAGTCAAAGCCTATTGGGTGTGGGATCTGCAAGTCCAAGGAGCATAAGACTTTGGATTGCAAGAAATTGAAAGATGCAACTTGTTATGGTTGCAACGAAAAGGGGCACATTAAGACTAACTGCCCGAAAAATCTAAGGAAGCCTGAGGAGGCTAAAAAGACCAATGCACGGGTCTTTCAGATGAATGCTCAGGAGGCTATTCAGAACGACAACGTGATAACAGGTACCTTTCTTATCAACGATGTTTATGCTAGAGTGTTGTTTGATTCGGGTGCAGACAAGTCTTTTGTAGACAATAAATTTTGTAAATTGTTAAATCTGCCTTTTAAGACTCTAAGCATAAAATATGAAGTAGAATTGGCCGATGGTACTATAGAGACTACCACAACAGTTCTAGATGGATGTTTTATATCCATTAGGAATCACTATTTTCCGTTGTCCTTGCTTCCATTGAAATTGGCAGGATTCGACATAGTAATAGGCATGGTTTTGGTTATCTCATAACCAAGCCCAAATTGTATGTGATAAGAAGCAAGTGGTTGTCAAGACTCCTTATGGAGAACCATTAACAATTCAAGGAGATACTCAGTACGGATTGCCTAAGCAAGTTTCTATGCTTAAGGCATCAAGGTGTTTGAAGAAAAGTTGTGTCATTTACATGGCACAGGTAACCATTGATGATCCAAAGCCCAAGATCGAGGACATCCCTGTTATTTCTGAATATCCAGATGTATTCCCTGAAGAACTACCTGGTTTACCTCCGGATAGGCAAGTGGAGTTTAGAATCGATATTATTCCTGGAGCAGCACCAATTGCAAGAGCACCTTATCGGTTGGCACCGACTGAGATGAAAGAGTTAAGGACTCAGTTGGATGATTTGTTGGTAAAGGGTTTTATTCGACCTAGCTCATCCCCTTGGGGAGCACCGATTCTGTTTGTGAAAAAGAAGGATTGCTCGATGCGTCTATGCATCGATTATCGCGAGCTAAACAAGGTTACAATCAAGAACAGATATCCGTTACCCAGGATCGATGATCTATTCGATCAGCTTCAAGGAGCAAGTTATTTTTCAAAAATCGATCTAAGGTCAGGTTATCACCAGTTGAAGGTTAGAGATGAAGACGTGCACAAGACCGCGTTCAGAACTCGATATGGACATTATGAGTTCTTGGTGATGCCTTTCGGGCTCACTAATGCACCTGCAGCGTTCATGGATCTCATTAATCACGTTTGCAAGCCATACTTAGACAAGTTTGTCATTGTCTTCATTGATGACATTCTTATTTACTCGAAGAATCAAGCCGATCATGAAAGACATCTCCGGTGTATCCTTAAACTTCTGCAGCAAGAGAAGCTCTACGCCAAGTTTTCAAAATGTGAGTTTTGGCTTCGTGAAGTCCAATTTCTTGGACATGCGGTGACCGAGCGTGGTATCCAGGTGGATCCCGCTAAGATTGAAGCAATTATGAATTCGCAAGCGCCCAAAACACCTACTGAAATTCGCAGCTTTTTGGGTATGCAGGTTATTATAGACGTTTCATTGAAAACTTTTCGAGGATTGTCGCACCTCTAACATCGTTAACTCGCAAGAATGTCAAGTTTGACTGGGTTCCAAGCAGCAAGAATCCTTTGATATTCTTAAGCAGAAGTTAAGCAATGCACCTGTGTTAACATTTCCAGAAGGGATTGAAGAATTTGTGGTTTATTGCAAAGCATCGCACATAGGTATGGGTTGTGTGCTTATGCAGAAGGGCAAGGTCATTGCCTATGCATCTCGTCAATTAAAGGTGCACGAGAAGAATTACACCACCCATGATTTGGAGTTGGGTGCCGTTGTATTTGTACTAAAACTTTGGAGGCACTATCTTTATGGGACAAAGTGCATGATCTATTCTGATCACAAGAGCCTTCAGCATCTGTT
This sequence comes from Helianthus tuberosus, assembly GCA_030545235.1. Taxonomy (NCBI): domain Eukaryota; kingdom Viridiplantae; phylum Streptophyta; class Magnoliopsida; order Asterales; family Asteraceae; genus Helianthus; species Helianthus tuberosus. The sequence goes on from CM060360.1 coordinate 68,141,662, forward strand.
TAATCAGAAGGACCTTAACATGAGACAGCGCTGATGGATGGAAACATTAAACGATTATGATTGTGAAATACGATATCATCCTGGCAAGGCAAATGTAGTTGCTGATGCTTTGAGCAGGAAGGAAATGGTTAAGCCTATTAGAATCAATGCCAAAAGCATTGAATTAAAGAACAGCTTGAATGACAGGTTGTTAGCCGCTCAAAAGGAAGCTGCATTAGAAGCTAACTATCCGAATGAGAAGTTAGGCGTAACTGCCGATCAATTGTCATGTGGCAAGGATGGAATCCTAAGATTGAATGATCGAATATGGGTTCCAATTTATGGAGGACTTCGAGATGTGATTCTTCAAGAAGCTCATAGCTCCAAATATTCAGTTCATCCTGTGAAGGGGTAAGGTCCTAAAAACCTTGTAACAAGTACTTAGGACCATACCACAACCTTGTCTTTCAACCTCTTTTTGACCTTGCGTGGCCGCGCACTGGTCCTACAAAGGAGGCTTAAGAGACAGATAGTAGACAACACTTGCGCGCCAACAGGAAATCATAAATCCTTGCGCCTTCCTCCATAAACAAAGGATGAAAATCCTAAGTTAAACACTTCCGCCTAATAATACCCAGACTTGGATATTATTTACCCAACTGGTGCCACACGATAAAAAGTCACACAGGATTATGGCAATAACCTTCTAGAAGGACCCAATCGTGCACCACTAAACGGTTACAACCGTCTGGACACGTGTCATCACCTCAGGCATCCCTGAAATCACGATGAGGGCATGAAAATAGAGAGGAACCTCCACTTAATCACTTTCCACGTGGCAAACCCCCAGTCATAGATCTAAACAGCGATCCGTGTGCACTCACGTCGGATCAAGAAGCTTAACGGAAGGAAATGTAACCGCTTACGGGGTTAGCATTTTCCGTCAGCATTTCACTAACGAGTTTTCCCGCTCAAAACTCTCGGCTATAAATATGAGAACAATTCAGGTATGAAATTCAAGTTACACACACTTCGTCAATACCTCGTCTTCTTCATAAACACATACTTATTCTCACGCCGGAGTCGGGTCAAGGAGAGAACCCCCCTTCTCCCCTTGACGAGGATAACGGTGCTTTGTTTTGCAGAGTTTACCGGAGAAGGAAGCCAGTTGCATCGAATCAAACGAGAGAGAACAACCCCCTTTTATGCAGATCCAAACCCCCTAGGTAATTCGATTCCGGTCAATTATCTAGTGTTTCTTCATCCTGGCAGTGATAAGATGTACCAGGATTTAAAGACAAATTATTGGTGGATAGGTTTGAAGAAATCTATAGCCACTTATGTGGCCAAATGTCTGACGTGCGCACAAGTTAAAGCAGAGCATCAAAAGCCGTCAGGTTTGCTTCAACAACCTGAACTTCCCACATGGAAATGGGAAATGGTAACCATGGATTTTATCACTAAGTTACCAAAGACAAAGCACGGAAACGATGCTATTTGGGTTATAGTCGATAGACTGACCAAGTCAGCCCACTTCTTGCCTATTAAAGAAACGCACAGCTCAGATAAGTTAGCCCAGCTGTACGTGGACGAGATTGTATCTCTCCATGGTGTGCAAGTATCTATTATCTCTGATAGGGATACAAGATACACATAGCATTTTTGGAAAAGCTTTCAGAAATCCTTAGGCACTCGATTAAATTTCAGCACTGCTTATCATCCCAGACGGATGGCCAAAGCAAGCGTACAATTCAAACGCTTTAGGATATGTTACGAGCTTGTGTTATAGATTTGAGTGGAAGTTGGGATGACCATCTTCCTTTGATTGAATTTTCATACATTAAAAGTTATCATTCGAGTATCCAAGCCACGCCTTTCGAGGCCTTGTACGAAGGAAGTGCAGAACGCCAGTTTGTTGGGCGGAAGTTGGAGATGTCCAACTGTCAGGACTTGATATAGTCCTTGAGACGACGGACAAGATTACTCAAATCCGTGATCGTCTAAAAGCTGCCAGGGATAGGCAGAAAAGTTATGCTGATATGAGGCGCAAACCATTAAAGTTTGAAGTTGGCGATAAAGTGCTACTTAAGGTGTCACCCTTGAAAGGAGTGATGCGTTTTGGCAAAAAGGGCAAGCTTAGCCCAAGGTACATAGGACCATTCGAGGTCATCGAATGTGTCGGAACAGTAGCTTACAAGCTAAACCTACCCGAAGAGCTCAGTGGCATTCATAATGTATTCCACATCTGCAACTTAAAGAAATGTCTAGCCGATGAGTCGCTAGCAATGTCGCATAAGGACGTGCAGATAGATGAGAGCTTGAAGTTCATTGAAAAATATTTATCGATCGAGGATCGACAGGTTCAGAAGCTTCGAAGAAAGCATGTGCCGATCGTGAAGGTAAAATGGGATGCCCGTAGAGGCCCAGAATACACATGGGAGGTTGAATCCACAATGAAACAGAAGTACCCTCATTTATTTCAGTAAATCTCATGGTCAAGATTTCTTTTAAGGGGGTGAGGATGTAACACCTTGCAAAATCACGACCAATATAATAAAGACACGTGTCATGGACTTTAAACCTGTAATGGATTGATCTGGAGGGACTAAAATTGTCAAACAATGTAATTATGTAAGTAAAAGGATCCAAAGTGTCAACATGCCATTCTTATGCCTCTGATTGACCTCATACGACGTTCGTATTCTTTAATGAATAAGTTGTCGGACATAGAAAGTCGTTGTGCTTAAATTAAGGATTTTACGAAGCAAAGGGGTTAAAAGTGTCAACATGTTAAAAGTTACCTCTGAATGACCTTTTAACGATCCCGAAAGCATTGTAACAATTGTATATTTTGCTCTCAAGAATATTTGATAGTAATTTCATGGAGATTCGATGAAAACAAGACTTTTCGGGTGATCTCATAACTAACCGGGAGCTTAACGGAGTTAATATGTGACCTAAGGCCCTTAATAGTTAACTATGGGAGTCATAAGTGCAATAAATGGAAGTTATTTAACTTAAAATGGACCAGGGACTGAAAATGCAAAGTTTTGAAACTTTTAACCGGAATACCCCATTGTCGCGGGCCGCGTAGGCCGAGTCCAATTCTTACGCGGGCCGCGTAAAAGTGCCAGCGACAGAAAAAAAGGACAGATGCATGTTGCAGCTCTTACACCGCCATTGCATGAACTGTGAGCGATACCAGGGGCTTGTACATGGTTTTTACTGCCCTAGGGACACCTGTGAACATCTGGTAACAACATAGGGACAAATGGATTGATCTTGAAGCATCAAAATTCCTATATAAGGCCCTTGTTTTGTTCTTGTTTTTGCACACATTTGAGTTTTTACTTCAAAATTCTTTCTCTGGAGCTTCCTGGTGTTCAAGAAAGCTTCCTTCAGTTCTAAACTCGTGCTAAGTACTCTAGTTAGTGTTCTTAGCTTCCTTAGTTAAAAGTTTTATTAGTGTAATGATCGAAAGTCAAAGTTAGCTTAATTAAGCTTTGACTTAGTGATTAATCACAAACGGTCCAGCCATTATTCGAATTGAAAGTGGCTATGTGTTGGTAATTATGTAGGTGTTAAACCCTTAAAAGGGCACCTTCAAATTATCACGTTATCTCAGTCAATTGTCGGGTCAAACTTATTAATAAAAAGTCAAACGGGTCAGTTTTTACAAATTAATTCATAACTGATAATGCAGAGGTTATGGAACATGTTTTAACATTTAAACAACTTGGTAAATAATATAAGAACATGTTTAAGCATCTTCAACCCGACAATTCTGAGTTTAGGCTCGGTTCGCAACAGAAAGTCGCAAAAGTAGACTTTTGCTTTGACTTTCAGTTCTGACCCGATTTAGCTTAGTTTAGACATTCCTTAGGGTTCCTTTAGGACCATATTACATGTTAGTATAATCTGAGGTTATACAACTTGGTTCCATAGAAATCCTAGTTCATTGCATGTTCCGTTAAATGCTTAAAAGTTGACCATTATGCCCTTTTAACATTAAAACAAGATTTTTGAAAATGTGAGAGGACAAAAACCTTTATTACTGATTTATAACTATGTCCTAAAAATTTGACATCAGTTCGTGGTCTAAAATAGAAGTTATGCGCGATATCGTAAAATGAAAGCTTTTTATTAATTAAATGGCATTTTTTGCATAAATCATATTTAAACCCAAATTTTGACACCAAACTTTCTACCCACTAATATAATATAATATTTAGGGATTTTTGGAAATTTTGTCAAATTTTATACTGATTATATTATAGAATTTTAGTGTAAATTCGGTATTGACGAAATTGCCCTTTTCTTTGATAAAATGAGTTTTACATAACATTTTGATACCAAACCTTTTCCTACTGATTTCATATATTAAATAAAATATTTTAAGCTTTAGAGACTGATCAAAATCTCAGATTTCCTTAAATAACCCGAAAATCGTCAAATACTGACTTTTACGCTTTTAAACGCATAGTATGGGTTAAAACTATATTTGACACCTAAGACTTCTTACCTACTGATATTATAAGAAAATTTTTATACTTTAACAGTAAGTAAAAGTTTTGAACTCAGATTTCCAAATTTGACCCTTATAGCATATGTGAAATGACCAAAATGCCCCTACGGTGCATAGTTTGGCCATAAATGATAAAATTCACATATGTATGATATCTTACTGATGTAACTTTTTAAAATAAATATTTTTACTGATTATTTTAGACCAGAACCTCAGATTACTATTTAACCCCTTTTATAAATTTTAAAATGACCAAAATACCCTTACGGGGCTTAAATTGGTTTTAAATTTGTTTTGGGCATAATGGAAGATATCCTACTGATATCATAACATATTTTAAGCATATTAACTTGTGGAACCTGTACATGACTCTTTTGGTTACCCGTTATACATATTCGCGTTCGGTACGGTTTATGTAACTAGTTTGCATAAAATAACCGAAACGGGTCAAACCTTATCATTTTCACTTCAAAATCCAGAATGTGTTTAGTTTACCCATATTATACAAGTCTTCATACTTGTCGGGTCTAAATCACATTCTAATCCGGTCTTCGCTTAATCTTGCGTTTTGAACCATAAACCTTTCATTAAAACTAACCGGTTTAAGTTAAGACTTAAATAAGACCCGTTAGGAATCTAATAGGTTGTTAAAACCTTTGTTCCAGATTAGGAGCCCAGCAAAAGCTACTTGTACTTGCTGATTGATATACGGCTGAGAATAAAATTATATTTTTTCTCAGGTAAATACTTTTAACTTATTTTCCGTTATACGGGCTTGGGATACGGTATTATAATAATACCGCTTGGTCGGGTATTGAATGTTTAATCGATTAGTGGTTAAACCATTGAAATAACCCGTTTTAATCTGTCTTGTTTGATGCAATGCCTTTGGGGGGTTAATGACCATGTCCTGGATATCCTCGGCCCATTCATTAGAAATGGCCACGGCTTAAGCACGGGGTGTAGGCATACACCTGACAGTTGCGTATGTATAAACGGTATCTCACTCTCTAGTGGGCCTATACTTGTGGTGTGTCTATTAATCTAATCCGGCTCTTCTAACCGGGTCCTGAACGGACGACAAACATGTAAATCTGTATACAAGATTATTTTAAAATAATTGTCCCAAGTTATAAAAGATTTTATGCCTTGTGCATCCAAACTAATTTTATAAATGTTTTCAAAAGAGTCAGTTAATTGTATTTACCAGTGTAAACTGACGTATTTTTCAAAAAGGTTAAGTGCAGGTACTAGGCGTAATGGGCTGGCTACTCCTAGTATCAAATAAAGAGTCTTGCAAGCTTTTGATGCTTAAATCTGTTGAACAATATTTATTTTTATTTTAGATCCGCCTGTGGATCCACTTACAATCCGTTATGTAATATTTTATGATACTTTCAACTCGGTTTGTATAAATTACTTTAGACTTCCGCTGTGCATTAAACTGTGGTTAATTGACTATGATGATATCAACTACGTCACGATACTCCCCACCGGGCCCACCGGTAATACGTGGAAATATCGGGGTGTGACATTTTAACTTCAATTCTTTTGCACATTAAACGTTTCAATACTTATTCTCATAAGTTACATATTTTATGTATATTATTGATTATATTTTATTTTATGCAGATAATCGTAGATTGTTTCATTAAAGAATGGTATGTAAATAGCCCACCAACTGGAAGATATCAAATCTGTTATAAGGGTTCTTATTGGAATGTTGAGGCGTCTAAGTTTCATACCAGCTTTGTATTTGCAAAAGGATGGCCGGAAGTGTGCAACGATCTTAGGATACTAGACGATGATTTGCTTATCTTCAGGAAAATTGATGATGTTGTGTAACACCCTTATTATTATTTAACAATTTTCGTATAATTTACGAAAATAAACGGGTAATTAGAATTTCAATACATTGAAAATACGGGTTTCATTAAACTTTATTTACAGAATTAAAACTATACAAAATAACATGTTTGAGTTCGTCATTTAACAAAACAACGATACATAGTGCGGAAGCTTATTTCTTGATCGTGTTCGGTTCTTCGTTGTGCTTGATCGTCCTCCGGTGCTAAAATCATACCTGAAACTCATAAAACATGAGTTGGATTAGTCATATGTAACTTAGAACGTATTTAAACGAGTCCGGGAAGCGAAACTGATTAAAATAAATTTTTTTCGCTAAATCAGGGTTCTGTCGCGTGTCGCGGAGGAACCATGTTGTTCCTTCGCGTGTCGCCTGGGAAACCAGTTTCCAGCAGGTTGCAATTCAGATCAGCTATGCCAGTTTTTACGGAAACGGCCATAACTTCTTCGTTATTGATCCGTTTTACCCGATTCTTTTTCCTATGCGTCCGTAATTTAATCCTCCATCTTATGGAGTTAAAATCCTACATCCAACATAAGAAATTTTGAGACTTCTAAGCCTTTGAATCGTTACCTTTTTACCGAATTTTAACCCGTTTATGCATTTTATCAAACAAACGTATTTGTTTGATTCCTATATTACATACACTTCTACAAATTAATGTTACCTACCATATTAGGTTCTAATCATAGGTTTATTACACAATTTAAACCCGTTTTCGCTTGTATGCTTATTTTGACCCGTTAAGGGTATTTAAGCACTTTCGAGCCTAAAATCGCTTTCATTTGTATCTAACTTTATATTTTCACATTTCTTACCAAGTAGTCTTCCACCACAACTATATTTGTGGTGGATTTAATATGGAGATACATATATTCCGAGTTTTATCCCTCGGACTATCATTTTACGGCAAAGACCCATATTGAGTCATTTGACCCAAGATTTACCCTTTTCATTCTTTATACTTATTCAAAGTATTTGCTTGATCATATAACTTGTTTTTAAACGACTCTTAAGGTTTATTTACTCGATTTTGCTTACGAGGGCGTTTTGGTCATCTTAAACCCTTTCTTTACAACAAAGGACTTCTCATGTCATAATTGAACAAATTCCACTTTTTAAACTAGGATCTTGTTTAAATAGCCATCATGTTTTTAAAACACAATGACAATAACTTAAATCATTCAGTTTACTTAAAAGATAACCAAATGTCCATTTTAACTTGTTTAGCCCTCATTGAACTTCAAGTTCTAATGATGATTTGACCAATTATACATACCTGGCTCGAATCAATATATTGACCCGTTTTAATACCTTGCCTTAGTAGCCGCTAAGTAATAGCGATGACAACATTCAATCGATATTTATTCCTGTAATCATGCAACTCGACAAAACATTAGCCGATATTGTCAAAGGGTGATATTTTCACCTTTTGACCCGTTTGGTCTATATGACCATTTACTTTTGCGAGATGGATTTATTATCATCTCGTCTACATAACTTGTACCGGTTTACACCATACGGTCAATTTACTTATAAATTTATTTCTTGATTATTTTGACCCCTTTATATCTTACGCCATAAAGTGTCCTTCAAACTAACGGTTTTCGTCAACGAGTGACTACATTGCCATTTTACCCTTATTAATTGTATTGATTTACCTTATAAGGTAAATCACTCAAAACTCATTATTTATTAGTCATTACATGACTAAATGACCTTATTAGCTCTTTTTAACCATTCAACATGGTTTATCATTATTGTCTTTTGTTTCGAACCTCGCACGTCGGGTCGAAACATCATAAGTCAAAATGTGACTTTTGATTATTCAAAATCTATAAAACCAATAGATATCAAATAAAAGGTGTAAGTTTTAACTTACCTTGCATCCGAATTACGCTTTTCTTTTCTCACTTGCTTCGATCGACCCGCTTTCTCCCCAAGCTTCACCTAGCTTGTTAAGCGCCTACTATCATCCATCATTCACAAGGTTGTTAGATTAGTCATTCTAAATCATGACTTTCACACCTTATGAATCTTTGACTACTTTCTTATTGAACTAAATCATAAATCATGAGTTTAATTCTTATGTCAAGACCCACTTCAAATCAAGTATGAATTCTTAACCATTTCCCTTTTTGTTCAAGTAGTTCATTCATACAAGTTAGTATGGTGTTTATAAACACCAATACAACATAAATTTCATTAAATCATCCTAAACCCATTTTTCATAAGCTTTAACGCATAATTCTTTATAATAATCAAATCCGCGTTTTTACCCAACTTTTAGCATTTAATCCTCACTTAGGCGTTTCATCAAACACCTAGCGGGTCAGATTTTTATATCATCAAAACCAAGTTTATAACTTGTAATTATCATCTAAATTAACTTCAATTAAACAATTTTACACAAGTCTTAACATCCATATTTCTGAATTTTACTCTTAAAATTCAGATTATGCTAGAACAAGATCATCAATTCTAGGGTTTATCAAGTTTTCTTCAAGTTCATTAATCACCTACAATGGTGATTATGAACTCTATAATTAACATGAAATCTTTTAACAAGATTTCACCTAGGGTTCATCCCTAGACACCATATTCCTTCTAATTTCATTCATGCATGATACAATCAAGCTAAATTTCAGTTTTTTCACAATTAACCTAGAACTTGAGATGAATCAAAATACAAGAATTTTGCATACCTTGTGATCCCCTCAACAAGATGATCACTAATTCGTGCTTGGAAATTGATTTGGAGCTGATTTGAACCCTCAATCTGATCAATTTTGACATGCTCTAGAGTTTGGTGGGGAGCATATGTCGCCCCCTGTGTTCTTGTTCGACCAGGCCTCACAAATGAGGTGTTGGGTTTTGTTTTTAATTAAAATTGATAATATAAGTTTCAATTTTAACAACATTGGCCCTTCTAATTTGATTAGTTAATTAAGTAGGGCACAACCTACTTATTCCCAACATTATTCCCCGCTTATTAACTAGGTTAAACATTACTAATTAAATTAGTGGGTTTTGGGAATCTATGACCAAGTTTAGTTTAAGTCCCGTTAACTCGGGCCTTCTACAAATTTTATTTCCCAAACACATTCTTTTTCTCTTTTTATTAAATATTAGATTTAGTTATATAAATTCTAATATTTTCTGGCTTAACTTTTACCACTAACGGTTCTTTAGCCGTCTTTTAGTGTTAACGTGGTTTGATTACCAAACCCGTTTTTGGGGTGTTACAAGTCTACCCCCCTTAAAGAGGTTTCGTCCTCGAAACCTTTTCTTTCATAATTTATAGAGTTTAACTCCATGCATATGCTCTCAATAATCAATTGAGCATTGCTCATATTTTAATCGATTGTTAGTATTACCAGAAAATTATGGTAATACCTTTTTGGTTACAAAACATCTACGTCCCTCATTCGACATAATGCAACTTGAAATAACGTAATTTCGTTAGTTCTACTAGTTTAGTTAACTTAGCGATATCCATCGATTTCATATACTATCGAATTCTTTATGAACCCGCTACTTTGACTCGTCTAAAGGTCTTTGGTGAAATCTTTCACTTTTAACAACAATTTCTTTTGTATTCAAATTTATTCATTCGGTTCAGTTATACCGAATCTACCGCTTACAAGTAAACCAAATTCTTGATTTGAATTACTGACCTTATCCGGTCTCGATAACTAGACTTATTAGTCCAGTTACTTTTATCGCTCGTTTGGTTATGTGATTCTACCTCACATTGCATTTCATAACCGTGATTATGTCACATCATGTTTAATTCATATCAACCTTTCATTTCCGAAAATACCACCTTTTCGAATATATCGTCTTGCACATATCGATGTCAAGACTTGTATCCTTCATACTTATTATTTAAATTCCTATCAGAATTTATGTTTGTAAAAACATTATTTCTTACTAAAACCGAAGTTTTAGTTTTAGGATCCTCTCTTTAACTTTTGTCAAGTATCCATACCAAGATATTGACACTCCATAATTTATTCTTATTTGGTTATATCCCAATACCGGGCTCATTATTCTCTTGCATTTAACGCTACCTTTATCTGACTAGCGCTCATTTGTGCCATTCGGCGTTATATTGTATTCAACATGTTTGACCTATTAATGTGAAATCCATCACTTATAAACAATCAACTTTATTCTTTATTCAACCCATTCGACTTCGAATAGTTGAACATATTTACTCACAATTTCTATATACGAGATTTTATAGTCATAACTCGTAATCCAAGTCCTTTTTTTTTCCCGCATTCACGTCTTTTGGTTTACGCATGTGTTTAATTCTTACCCATCAACCGGGTGTTTTACCGAAGTCGTTATTATTGCAACCCTCCCGGTGTGCATTAAGACCTCGTTTCATTTTTATATTCCGACTTTGTCTTTAAGTTTGACGTTTTACAAAAACGACCCGTTAAGGGACATATTTGCATTTTCCGGGTTCGAGTGTAAGTACACTCCCTCCCAATGCTTGTCTAAATCATTTTTTTATGTTTGCGTTTTCTGGGTTCGAGTGTAAGTACACTCCCTCCCAATACTCGTCTAAATCATTTTTCATGCTTGCGTTTTCTGGGTTCGAGTGTAAGTACACTCCCTCCCAATACTTGTCTAAATCATTTTTCATGCTTGCGTTTTCTGGGTTCGAGTGTAAGTACACTCCCTCCCAATACTTGTCTAAATCATTTTTCATGCTTCTTTGTCCTTTCACTCGGGCTCATCATCCTAATGTAATATGCTTCCGTCACCCGGCTGTGCGTTTACATTATTATCAATTATTTTGCTCATTTGATTCATTTGGGTACTTTTAAGTTAGTCCCATTCACCCCGCCCTTACTACATCGGATGTAAACGTAACCGCCATAAGAAGTTCATGGTATCATATGCCACTACTTACTTGGCCAGAGTAAGCGATTAACACATGACACACATGACCTTTTTATAGTTTTCACATCACGCCCTATGTAAGTAACGCCTCTATTTGTTTCTCTTGGAAACAATATCCCGAATACATTTTCTATTCGGGTTTTTCCAAGTTTTTAATCTACATATGCAACTTTCAATTTCTACTTATTTGTTGCATATTACTATTTGTGCGATTATTTAAAATGTGCACCTGGTAATGTTTGCCCCAACGGGCGTTCCTTGCCATTAACCTTGTTCGCGGTCGTTACGCGATTTAGTCCTCGATGAGCATGCTCCTCTCGTCATACTTCGGACCGTTCCATCATCATATCCACAATTCGTTTGACTCTCGTCGTCTTCAAACGCGAGTGTCCTTCAATTAAAACATTCACAAAGTTAGTAACGTCAACTTCAATAATCGCCCGTATTATAATACAAGGCTTTTTCTACTATACGCGTCAACGCGCGTATTTTCGTCAACTATATCAATCATTTTAATTGGGGTAACGTGTATCACACGATAGCCCTATGTGTTGTTTACAACACTTTAGCATGCTAAACTATTAACATACTTGTACTTATCGGATTTGCGATCAAGCTTCGAACCGAACACATTTGTCAACAACCTTGAGCTCTGATTACCAACTTGTAACACCCTTATTATTATTTAACAATTTTCGTATAATTTACGAAAATAAACGGGTAATTAGAATTTCAATACATTGAAAATACGGGTTTCATTAAACTTTATTTACAGAATTAAAACTATACAAAATAACATGTTTGAGTTCGTCATTTAACAAAACAACGATACATAGTGCGGAAGCTTATTTCTTGATCGTGTTCGGTTCTTCGTTGTGCTTGATCGTCCTCCGGTGCTAAAATCATACCTGAAACTCATAAAACATGAGTTGGATTAGTCATATGTAACTTAGAACGTATTTAAACGAGTCCGGGAAGCGAAACTGATTAAAATAAAAATTTTTCGCTAAATCAGGGTTCTGTCGCGTGTCGTGGAGGAACCATGTTGTTCCTTCGCGTGTCGCCTGGGAAACCAGTTTCCAGCAGGTTGCAATTCAGATCAGCTATGCCAGTTTTTACGGAAACGGCCATAACTTCTTCGTTATTGATCCGTTTTACCCGATTCTTTTTCCTACGCGTCCGTAATTTAATCCTCCATCTTATGGAGTTAAAATCCTACATCCAACATAAGAAATTTTGAGACTTCTAAGCCTTTGACTCGTTACCTTTTTACCGAATTTTAACCCGTTTATGCATTTTATCAAACAAACGTATTTGTTTGATTCCTATATTACATACACTTCTACAAATTAATGTTACCTACCATATTAGGTTCTAATCATAGGTTTATTACACAATTTAAACCCGTTTTCGCTTGTATGCTTATTTTGACCCGTTAAGGGTATTTAAGCACTTTCGAGCCTAAAATCGCTTTCATTTGTATCTAACTTTATATTTTCACATTTCTTACCAAGTAGTCTTCCACCACAACTATATTTGTGGTGGATTTAATATGGAGATACATATATTCCGAGTTTTATCCCTCGGACTATCATTTTACGGCAAAGACCCATATTGAGTCATTTGACCCAAGATTTACCCTTTTCATTCTTTATACTTATTCAAAGTATTTGCTTGATTATATAACTTGTTTTTAAACGACTCTTAAGGTTCATTTACTCGATTTTGCTTACGAGGGCGTTTTGGTCATCTTAAACCCTTTCTTTACAACAAAGGACTTCTCATATCATAATTGAACAAATTCCACTTTTTAAACTAGGATCTTGTTTAAATAGCCATCATGTTTTTAAAACACAATGACAATAACTTAAATCATTCAGTTTACTTAAAAGATAACCCAATGTCCATTTTAACTTGTTTAGCCCTCATTGAACTTCAAGTTCTAATGATGATTTGACCAATTATACATACCTGGCTCGAATCAATATATTGACCCGTTTTGATACCTTGCCTTAGTAGCCGCTAAGTAATAGCGATGACAACATTCAATCGATATTTATTCCTGTAATCATGCAACTCGACAAAACATTAGCCGATATTGTCAAAGGGTGATATTTTCACCTTTTGACCCGTTTGGTCTATATGACCATTTACTTTTGCGAGATGGATTTATTATCATCTCGTCTACATAACTTGTACCGGTTTACACCATACGGTCAATTTACTTATAAATTTATTTCTTGATTATTTTGACCCCTTTATATCTTACGCCATAAAGTGTCCTTCAAACTAACGGTTTTCGTCAACGAGTGACTACATTGCCATTTTACCCTTATTAATTGTATTGATTTACCTTATAAGGTAAATCACTCAAAACTCATTATTTATTAGTCATTACATGACTAAATGACCTTATTAGCTCTTTTTAACCATTCAACATGGTTTATCATTATTGTCTTTTGTTTCAAACCTCGCATGTCGGGTCAAAACATCATAAGTCAAAATGTGACTTTTGATTATTCAAAATCTATAAAACCAATAGATATCAAATAAAAGGTGTAAGTTTTAACTTACCTTGCATCCGAATTACGCTTTTCTTTTCTCACTTGCTTCGATCGACCCGCTTTCTCCCCAAGCTTCACCTAGCTTGTTAAGCGCCTACTATCATCCATCATTCACAAGGTTGTTAGATTAGTCATTCTAAATCATGACTTTCACACCTTATGAATCTTTGACTACTTTCTTATTGAACTAAATCATAAATCATGAGTTTAATTCTTATGTCAAGACCCACTTCAAATCAAGTATGAATTCTTAACCATTTCCCTTTTTGTTCAAGTAGTTCATTCATACAAGTTAGTATGGTGTTTATAAACACCAATACAACATAAATTTCATTAAATCATCCTAAACCCATTTTTCATAAGCTTTAACGCATAATTCTTTATAATAATCAAATCCGCGTTTTTACCCAACTTTTAGCATTTAATCCTCACTTAGGCGTTTCATCAAACACCTAGCGGGTCAGATTTTTATATCATCAAAACCAAGTTTATAACTTGTAATTATCATCTAAATTAACTTCAATTAAACAATTTTACACAAGTCTTAACATCCATATTTCTGAATTTTACTCTTAAAATTCAGATTATGCTAGAACAAGATCATCAATTCTAGGGTTTATCAAGTTTTCTTCAAGTTCATTAATCACCTACAATGGTGATTATGAACTCTATAATTAACATGAAATCTTTTAACAAGATTTCACCTAGGGTTCATCCCTAGACACCATATTCCTTCTAATTTCATTCATGCATGATACAATCAAGCTAAATTTCAGTTTTTTCACAATTAACCTAGAACTTGAGATGAATCAAAATACAAGAATTTTGCATACCTTGTGATCCCCTCAACAAGATGATCACTAATTCGTGCTTGGAAATTGATTTGGAGCTGATTTGAACCCTCAATCTGATCAATTTTGACATGCTCTAGAGTTTGGTGGGGAGCATATGTCGCCCCCTGTGTTCTTGTTTGACCAGGCCTCACAAATGAGGTGTTGGGTTTTGTTTTTAATTAAAATTGATAATATAAGTTTCAATTTTAACAACATTGGCCCTTCTAATTTGATTAGTTAATTAAGTAGGGCACAACCTACTTATTCCCAACATTATTCCCCGCTTATTAACTAGGTTAAACATTACTAATTAAATTAGTGGGTTTTGGGAATCTATGACCAAGTTTAGTTTAAGTCCCGTTAACTCGGGCCTTCTACAAATTTTATTTCCCAAACACATTCTTTTTCTCTTTTTATTAAATATTAGATTTAGTTATATAAATTCTAATATTTTCTGGCTTAACTTTTACCACTAACGGTTCTTTAGCCGTCTTTTAGTGTTAACGTGGTTTGATTACCAAACCCGTTTTTGGGGTGTTACATGTTGTTTTTGAGTTATAAGTTTATCGAAACGAGACTGAGATTATGTTGTCGAGGAAAGCTGAATCTGCCGATGATGTTGTACTTGAGATATCCAAGGCTGATTATTTTGAGAAAGTATTCAAGGTACGTATGTATTAATCATTACAAGTAAAAGATTTATTAATTTTAGCATTTTATTAATTATTCCAGTAATGTTGACCAGGACATATATGAGGACGATGACGTTGCTTCTTTAGGTGAAGGGAAATCTTTTAGACAGGTAGTTACTTAATTATTAGAATTATTTATTTTTTATTTAACACATAAAAGAAATAAATAGTTTTACAATTATTAGTAATGTTATTTACTGATGTTATATTTATCCAATAATGTAATACTTAGAAGAAGTTACAAACCAATGCACTACCAAAGGCTGTTAACTCACGTAAAGCAGTTAAGTTTGATGTTGAATGCACGCCGAAGAAACGCATGGCTTCACAATTGAAGATAATACAAGATGTAAGTTTACCATCTTAAAAATTGTTATATTATTATGCTTATTAACGTTACTCTTTGACAACAGGTTAAGAAGAAAGGTAAAGTTACTTCTGACACAAAGGAGACGGTCAAGAATACGACTAAGGGTTTCCATGCCACCTTACTTATCGACACAATTTCTGATATTGCATGTTCTTCGTCTGCTCATAAGGTTAAGGTATCTATACTCGCCACTTAATTTGGTCTAACTTATATAAACTGTTTTTTTTTTTTTTTTTTTTTTTTTTTGCGCATATATTCCACATGCTTTTAATTGACATTTATATGTTTACTCTTTCATAAAGGGGAAGAGAGGCAGCAATGTTCACAAAAAGCGTAAGCATACAAATAAGAGTACAAAGACTGCAAAACAACGTTCTGCTCATCTTCTCGACCCTGAGTTCTTTCACTTTGTTCGGAAAGGAAAATATAGGCTGGTATACCATTTTTTTTATAACAAACTAATGGTTTAAGTTTATTTGTCTGAGTATTATTTTCTTTCACACAATACATGTAGCGTCTTCCTATTGAAGTTGCCAGACGAGCAAGTCTTTGTCTTGATTTTATCCCTTGAAAGTTCAAAATATGGTTGGAGTCGTGAATGTTTATGATGTGAAGACGGAGTTAAACGAGTGCAAGCCCCGTTACGCGTTGGATGGTTGGCGGAAGTTTATGAATGATAATAACTTGAGGTTTGGTGATATGTTGCACTTCACATACGTATCTTCGCAGCAGAAGATCGTTCTAAATGACGTAACTTCAGTTTAATGACGACCTATATATACGTTTTGATATCAGATATTATAATTTTGAATGTTTTGGTGGTCATGTTGCATGGTTTTGTTGTTAAACTTATTAACTTGATGGTTTATAAAACAATGTTATTAGTAGTTTCTGTTTCATATGATATGTTGCTTCTTTTTGCTAATAGTCATGTTAATAATAGTACATTTTATTTTTTTTAAAAGATTCATGATATGTTAGGTCATTAAAATGTTACAAAAAATATAAAACATAATCTAAGTATGGATAGTGTAAAATCATATAAAAACCAACTTGCATTATTTATAATATTTGTAAATAAGACCCAATTTTTAGTTGATTTACAAATTTCTAATTAATATAATTATCGGTGATTTTCTTTAAAGTATAATACGATTTACTTTTCAGTATATATTTGTTATGAGTATTTTAGGAAATTGACTTCCTTCATCAATAGATTTGGGTTGGATGTAATAGTTAATAAACTTTTATTTTTATATAGTTACTAAAACTGTTTCTAATATATATATATATATATATATATTAATCAAATTATAGAAACTATTAAATATTATTTCTAACAAATTTGTTAACTTTATACTTTTAATAAAAAACGAAAAAAAAAAACAATCCGGTATTTTTTTATAACTTTGAATATACTCCTTAAATTTTGTCAACAAATGTCCTCTTCAATTTTTCCTTTTCTAACTCCCAATTTGTAAGCAATATAATTTACTATTATATCTTCTTTTATAAAGTCATCATATATTTGTGCACATAATAGACAAATAAGTTTCCAAAATTGAGACTATTACTATAAACATAAGTAAGCTTCTCTTATAAATATACATAATAAATAATAATCTTCATCCTCTTCAAATTTCATATATCAATGGTGATGTTGAATTGTTTTTTGCTTTATCTATCAGACAACAATATGAAATCTCGGGTATGTTGATGTTATCTTTAAGTTTATCTATTTACAGTATGTTGCTTTTAATTTTTACTTTGTATACAGATTTTACCGAGGAATTACCACAATTGGGTAGCAGATTTCAAATTAGCTCTTGATGTTATGGTTCAAATAATTACTACTGATCAAAGAATTTTTACCGTCAGGGTTAGGAAAGCAGGCTCTTCATATTTTTTTCATGACGGATGGTTCAATATGATTCAGTCACTACTATTACCAAATAAGTCATTGCTTTTGTTTCAGCACGAAGGTAGTCTAACTTTTCGACTGATATACTTCTATCAAGATTTGGCACTTGCTCAAGATAATTTCTTATATTGCCAAACACCAAAATTCTCTGAACATAAAGATCATTTGGTAATTTTTTTTATTGTAATATATTAATATTTGACTAATTTTATAAGAAAATTAATATAATTTTATTTTTTGGGAGTTGCAGCTTATTGATAGATTTTTTGTTCATCATAAGTTGAAGAACATAATACCGACGAACCATGTTACTATAACCGCTTATCCTAACCGTACATGGTTGGTTTTTATGGAAAAACATGGTCAAAATTATTATATGACTATTGGATGGAATCAAATTAAAGAAGACATGAAAATTGAAGATGAACAATATATTATATTTGACATGATTTCAGAGTCAAATTTGATATGATGATTTTTAAAGGCACAGAAGATTTGGTCTGTATTCCTCAACGACGTCTTGAACGTATTAAAGTAGAAGTTAATGAAGAAGGTGCTGCTTAAATTGTTTAGTGTTCTTTATGCTATGATTATGAATGAATAAAAAACAAGTTTGTTGTTCTCAGTATTACATTTTATTAATTTTTACTCATACAGACGTTCTTATCATTTATTCATCCACCTTAATCATCATGCAATTTTTCATTTATTAATATATATGTATATCTTATTTGTTTAGAAAGATAGATTAACAACTTGTATTCACGAGTTATAACCTAGTATATTATAGACTAGAACAATTCATTCTATATTATGTAGCTATGAAGGTAGCACATATTTAACCCTTAACCTAAAAAGTAAGCACATAAATCGAAAACGCTTTAGGATTCCTAAAGAGGCAAATTCACTCTTAAAACGTCAAGAAACGTGGTTAAAAAGACAACTTTTTTCTTTTTTTTTTTTTTTTTTGAAAGACCAACAAACTTTATTAATAGAGGACTAACAATACATTAGCCCCGCCAAGTACAATACAAAGGAAAGAACGACTACAACCCCCAAAACTAGATAATATCAAAATTACACCATTGTTGCCACGTTGTTGATTGTGCCTTGGCCCTATTACGCATCCAAAGGAAACCCAAGTGTCAGATTTCTTCCTTAACGCCATCCACGTTTGTTGCCTTACAATTAAAAACCCAATCATTTCTACATTTCCATATAGACTATATAGCTATTTGAATAATGGAATATAGCATTTTCTTCCATCTTGGGGTCCCACGTGCATGTCTGTGAACCTCAAAAAGGTCTTTTACATCAAAAACAAATAAGTTATGACACCTATACCATTTGGCAATAAAATCCCAAATCAATTGTGCAAAATCACATGTTACAAAAAGATGCTCAGCAGACTCTTCTGCTTCCCCATATAATTTGCAGAAAAGAGAGTCCAAATGCACATTCCTTCTTGCCAAATTGATAAAAGTTGGGATCCGATTCAGCACCAACCTCCACAAGAGGAAATTAATCTTAATGGGGACCCATGTATTCCACATTTCCACTCAAATGACACTATCAAATCTAGAAATCACCAGTTTATATCGCCAGTGGCGAAGCTTGAGATTTCCGACCGGGGGTTGAAAACGTATATACCAAAATATTTCTATAAAACCAGTGGGTCAAAAACGTATATACCCAAAAATTTCTATACGAAAACTACATACTCCCTACTACTGAACGAAAAGTTCCAGGGGGAGGGGGCGGCCCCCTCTCGCCCCTATTATCCTACGCTCATGTATATCGCAAACTGCTAACCGAAAATGCACCAGAGGATTCCAAACCCCAACCCCATTTGTCAATCCCTTCGCTAACATTGACCTCCGTAAGCACATGTTCGAGATCCCAACATTTTCTCATCCGTAAATGCTTTATTATAATTAATAAAACCATGTTGGTTTCTAGGCTTTGTCATTAGTAGGTAGCTGTTGTTACAACAAATATAAGACCGGGAGTAGTGGACAAACTGGGCAGGCAAAAGGCTTCAAGGGTTGAAGTTTGCCTAACGCAGGTCGTGGGGTCCCCCTACGTTTGCTAGACGTAGAAGGAGGTTCACTAGTTATGTTTATTGTTTACTTGAGATCCTTGGCTGAAGAAGGTTCAGCCTTGGATGTAATGGCAAGTAAAGTTGTGTAATTTGAAGTGGAGAAGAGAAGTATGCATGAAGCAAGTTCTCGAGAGACAAGAGAAAAGATCAGAGATCCAAGAAGATCCAGACTGATCAAGAATGTCCGAAATGAATGATATGGAATGTTATTTATAAAGAAAGTTTCCTCCCAAAGGGGAAACCTTTGACTTAGTGAACCTCTGCTGCAGTACGAGGCTTACCCATTTAGGGTTGGAGGCTTTGGACCTGCGGATAAAAGGTTGTTCTCTTTTGTACACGCCACTTTTGTGGCTGAGTTGGTGAGTTATCAGTTGATGTAACTGAAAACTGTGCTTGTTCTCTTCTGCTTACAATGTTTCGTGGGTTTTGAACCCTTTAACCATTTAACCTTTTGAGCTATTATGTGTTTTAGTCATATTATTAAGGCTTGGGCTACCCCCGTCATCAGCCCCCCAAGTCAGAGGTGTTTGGGGTGTATGCTCAAATGCTTCTGACTTTTACACATTGTTTTTTATTGCTTAAAGGCTTCGAGGCTTCAGGGGTTCGGAGCAGTTGAGAATTTGAATTTTGAAATGACAACTGATGTGATGGGTGGCAGTTTCTCAGGCAGCGGTTGTAATTACACAACATGTAATTATAACTTCCATTTTTAATATTTATTTCCTATTTGTTTACATTTGATAACTTTGTACTTATCTTCTCCAAGCGTTTCGTTGATTCCTTCCTTCGTTCAGGTTAGTCATCGTCTTTCTTTCTTCGTTTTTTCTGTTCTTCGTTTTAATCATGGGTGCACATAAGGATCTTTCTGTTAGTTTTTCTCGCCTCACTCAAGAGGAAGTAAAGGCCTTTTGTATGGAATGGGGCATTGGTTTAAAATTCAATCCGGTTGCACCGGGTTGTGACAAGTCCGTTGATCAATGCCCTTCTGGGTCTATTGCTTTATATTGTCGCCATTTCGAGATCTCCAATCTTCGTCCTCCATTCTCAACCTTTGTATTAAATGTTTTAGAGTATTACCGAGTTTCGTTTGGTCAAATCCATCCAAAAGGTATGACTAGGGTTTTACATTTTGAAGTTTTATGCCGGGCCTCCGGTTATGATCCCTCTTTTTTGTTATTCCACCGGTTCTTCCGCTTGGCAAAGAACGGTGATTGGTTTACCTTAATAACGTCTAAAGTCGACACTTGTTTGATTTCTTCCATGGTTACCACCCTTGGTGCCTGGAAAGATCGGTTCTTCTGGGTTTCAGAGTCGATTGTTCCCTTTAAAATGGTGTGGAGACACCCAGACGCCGTTCTCAATGAACCGGAACCCTCTAAGTCTGATTTGAATGATTGTTTTCTTAAGGCCATCCGGGAATGTCCTTCAAGAGTTCGGCCTTTTCCTGAACATTTGCTAGTTTTGTTGGGTATTAGCAAATTGTGGGATAAGCCTGATCGGGATCCGGTTCTTATGAGGAGTAGTCAAGGTATGCATTTCCCCTGCTTTACTTTTTTACATTCCTTTGAATTGTTTGCTTATGTTTTGTTTCTTATGAATTTTGCATTCATGTCTACATTGGATTTTGTGAAGAGTGACGACACATGTTAGTGCACTATGTCTATTGACTTCGTCTTGTATCGAGTCATGTAATAGAATAGGATAAACCAGTGCTCGGGATGCTAGAAACTGAGATTTGAGTGTTTTTAGTGATTTCGCTTGAAACAGCCAAGGGCCATTTCAAACGAAATTAACATTGTTAATTTCGCTTGAAATGACACTTGTCCATTTCAAACGAAATCAGAACACTATATATAGGGGAGCATGGTTTGTCATTGGTAACTTTCGGATCTGAGTAGCGAAGCTCTGCCGAATTGTCTCCAGGTTGTAGATCATTGTTAAATCAATAATAGAGACATTTAAATTGAATCAAGCTGTAAGACAAGTCCGTTTCATTGATTCCACCATTGATTCGGATCCAAACTCTTCTGAACGACTCATTCAGGTCGCACAACGATCCTACAAGTGGTATCAGAGCTCAGGAGGAAGAGTTCAGCTTGATTTCATCAGATTTCTGACTTCTACACCTTGTTTTTCAAAATTAACAAGATTTTACGGACAAACTGGATTGAATCTCACACATTATATGTGAAACTGTGTTTTGATAAACCCTTGAAAGAATCAGACCTAAATTCAGATTAAAAGTTACAAAAATAGGCCAAAAGGTTAATTCCGTTTGAACGAGCATCTGATTTCGCTTGAAAAGTTGAGGCAATTTCACACGAAATTACTGATTTCGTTTGAATTACATCTGATTCCGCTTGAAAAGAGTAATTCCGTTTGAAATGGCACTTGATTTCGTTTGAAAGTGCTATTCCGTTTGAGAAGTTGATTCCGTTTGAGAAGTGATTTCGGTTGAAAACATATTTTGTTTGAAAGGTGTTATTTCACTTGAAAGGGTATTCCACACCAAAGTGATTCCGCTTGAAATCTAATTCCGTTTGAAGATCATAATTTCGTTTGAAAGTGGATATTTTGCATCAAGATCATTTCAAGTCAACCGAGTGTCAGTTTGTGGCAAACTGTTTGATATTGTTTAAACAGATTGTGTTTGTTTGATTGTTGTCTCCAGGAAATTCAAGAAATTCTCATCATGGCTGAAGAATTCTACAATACGTTCTACAATGCATTTACGTCCGATTCATCCGAAACTACAACTGTTACACCAAAAACCATAACAAAAGCAATAAATGAGAACATTAAACATGATAACTTTTATGGCACACATTCAAAACCAGCAACTCTTGAGAGTATTGAAGATCACACTTGGTGGAAAGATCGGTTCATCAACTGGGCAAAAGCTTATGCTCATGAAAGTTGGTTTTGTTTGGAATTTAGTTATAAAAGGCCGACTGATGATAAAGGAGAAGAAACCCCGCTCAAAAATTTATCAGCAGAAGACAAAAGAGAATTCTCAGCTGAATAGAGAATGATTGCTTTAATTCAATCATCAATTAGACATGACTTGTTTGCTCTACTTCAACATGATGGGTCATCAAAATCTGTCTGGGAAGCTTTATGGGTAAAAGCTGAGGGGGGTAAACAAATCCAGAAAAATAAAATTGCATTATTAAAGAAAGAATTTGATTTGATTGATAGCTTGAAAGGTGAATCAGTTAGACAAATGATAGAGAGATTTGGTCATCTAAAAATTGAACTTGATCGTTTTGGCATTGTTAAAACTCGAGAAGAAATAATTGATAAGATCATAGAAGCGTTACCATGAGCTGATCAGTGGCAAACGTTTGTATTCATATTGAAAAATGATGCTTTATATCATACAATTTCTCTTGATGTCTTGATAGAAAAGATAGAAAGTCATGAGCTTGAATTGCAAAAGCAGAACAAGATGAGCAGTTCTTCACATCAACAGAATGTTAGTCTCTATTACAAAGGTAATTTACCTTCGCTGAAAGTTGGAGAAACACCAAAGACAGCATTCAGTGGTGAGAGGACAAAAGAACCTAAGAAAAGCTCATCAAGTTACGATCCGGGTTATCATTCATTTTCTTCAAAAGCAAATTCTGAAGAATCAGAAGAGATACTGTGCAACATTGCTCTCAAGTTGAAAAATTCTACGGCTATGAGCATCAATGCAGCTAAGCAGCAAATGAGTTTTCTTGCATCTGTTCTGGAATCATATGAAGGTCTAGTAGCTGGCAAAATTGGAAATTCTGAATTTACCAAAGAAGACTACGACCAGATTGATCCGGAAGAAATGGAACTCATTGATATTCGCTGGTGTTTGGCAAGTTGCATCCGCAGAGCTCAGAGATATATGGAGATTACTAGGAAACAAGACATCGGTGGACCATCAACAAAACTTGGATTTGATAAGTCCAAAGTGACCTGCTTCAAATGTAAGCAAAAAGGTCATTTCAAGAGAGAATGCAACAATTCTGCAGTTGGTGGAAGTGAACATACGTTCAATGATGATTATTACCGAAATGCAATCTACCACCGAAGCAAAGAAGAGCCGAAAATGATTGAAGATAAACCCAGAGATAAGTCAAGAGCTTGTGCAGTAATCCATGATGATGAAGGATTTGATTGGAGCCAGATTCTTCCAGAAGAAGATCGTGTTGATAATCGAGTTACAGCTCATGGAAGAAGTACATCAAAGAACAAACATTATGTTTTTGTTGCTGAAATTAAAGAAGAAAATGTCATAGCTGAAATCAAAGAGAAAACCAGAGAAGAGATTCTGAATGAGAAAACATACAGAGAAAGAAACATTGCTTGGAACAGAATTGATATAATGCAAGAAGAGTATGATAGTGCAGTGATCAATAAAAGATGGGATAAAAAGCGAGAGTGCTATGTCAACAGAATGGGGAAAAATGTAAAAAGTTTTGAAAGATAATGAGGAAAAACTTTTGGAAAAATGTAAAAAGTTAGAAAAAGAAAATGAAGTTTTGAAAGAAAATGTTTTGAAAAAGACAGAAGAATGTGATCAAAAAGAAATTGTTTGTCAAGAAATGAAGAAGGAATATGATTCAATAAAATTGGCTTATCACATTACAAAAGAGTCATATGAAAAAGTAAAAAGTGAAATGAAATTTGTTCAAAAAAGATTGGATTACTATTCCGAAACAACTAATACGTTTAAGAGAAATTATGAAATAAAGCAACATGTTGTTAATTCTTACATTGAGGATGTTGCTAAACTTAAGCGTCAGATTGCTGATTTAGAACAGGATAATAACAAGTTAAAAAGTTCTCACGCGTCATCATATGTGCTTGAAAGAATTTTCAACATAAAACCGGATGGAAAAGATTCTGAGTAAAACTAGAAAGGTATTGGCTCAGAGTTTCATCAAGTTCCACCACCGGAAAAGTTTGCATTTTATGATGATGAAAAGGTTGAAAAAGCTTTCAACATGGTAGATTAATTGCCAGATAACATTGACGTAACCTATTCCAAATCTGATGATTCTAGTGATTCAGAGGTGGTAGGTAAGGTTGTTGAAAGTGTATTGAAAGAAGAGTCAGTTGAAACAGGTAAATCTGAATCACATGATGAAAATGAAGGAAATTTTCATGATGGATATCTGAAAAACTCAAAATCAGAGAAAAATTTGAATGATGATTCAAAAGGATTGGTTTATACCATGATTGGATCGGACAAATTATTCTTAGATGTTGTATTACCGATTCAGAATGTGATTTCAGACAAGATTGATAAAGTTTTCAAAATGGTTGAGATAGAAAAATCTGATATTTCAAAGTTTGCTGGTAAAGGTCACAAAATGTCTTATAATAAACCTGGTTTCAAAAAGAAAAACATGAAGGCTGGGTTGGGTTATAAGAAGAAACAAAGTCGAAATAAAAATGAAACGCCAAATTATCAGGCAAAGATGAATTTTGTTCACGGAACAAGTTCCGAAGAAGAGAAAGAACTCCAATTTAGGCGTCAGTCTAATGAAGAGTTCTATGCTCAAAAGAAAAAGCAACAACCACAGGTCAAAGATGTGTCAAAGAGAACATGTTTTAAATGTGATCAAATTGGACATCTTGCACGCAAGTGTCCAAATCTGAAACCTGTTGATGTTGACAAAAAGAAATCTTATGATGTTGAGAAACATAAATCTGAGGATGTGAAACAAAGGTCAACCAGATTTGATTCAAAACAAACTTGGAGGTACAACACAAACAAGTTTGCTTCGAATCAAACTTGGAAATCAAATCCGAATAGGTTCAATTCAAGACAGACCTGGAATTCTCACACACCCAGATTTAGGAAAACACAAAGTTGGAGAACAAATGTCGATGCTACAAAACCACAACAGTTTTGGAAACCAAATGTTGTTCAAAGTCAAAATGTTCAAAAAGAGTCAAAATTTTACAAAAGAGGTACTCCGAAAGGTCAAACATGGAGTGTTAAGAAACAAATGATTTCGGTAAACGACGAAAAAGTTGAAGTCAAAATTGATAAAATCTTTGTGAAAGATGACAAAGATTTTCCAAAGTTGAATGAAATATATTGTATTGAAATGCCTAAGGTCAAGCAGACATGGGTTAACTTGTTCAAGTGATTGAATTAGTTGAATGTGCAGGTGCTCAAGAAAACTGAAGATTATGAAAATGGAATTCGGAGCAGCCTGGCACAATGGGAAGAGGAGGCTGCTGAACCCTGTGTTGGTTGAAACAGGGAGTTTGTTTGATTTCTGTACATAAATAAACAATATTTCAAAAACCCTAAAAATTTAAAAATTTAAAAACCAAAAAAATGTTTTTATTTTGTCAAAATTTTGAAAAACCAAAAATATGTTTGTTTTTAAATTTGTCAAAAATTCAAAAATCAAAAATTTGTTACTTGAATATGCCGAAACCCTCACGGCGGAACAAACATGATTAATTTCACAAGATTGAAAAACGGTTTTCAAACTGAAAAATATCAATGTGTTGTAAATCATGGGGGTACGTTATATTTTCTGCAAAACAGAGCATGAGATGCAGAAAATGGATGGCGAGACAAAGCTATCAACATTGGTTATCAAATTTTCTTTAAATGATTTTGAATTTTAGGGGGAGTAATATTTGTCAGAAAATCCAAAAATATTAGAAAATTTGAAAAAGCCAAAAACATGATAAAATTGAAAAATGAGTTTTTGTGTAAAAAGAGGAAATGATAGTACATCAGTAGACAGTTACAGTATGCTAAAGAAATGTAATGTTTTTATAGTGTTAAACAGTCTCACTGATGATATGCCGATAGGTTTTTACACATTTAGTAAACTTTTCGGGATATAAACTTAAATTCAAACTTGCTTGTTTCGTGGGGAACACTACTTAGATATATAGGTAACTCCTGAAATCTTGTTTGAAAGGTCCCTTTTTCTGAGATACTAGGTCTTTATGCTTAGTGATATCTGGGGTATTATTCCGGGACTTCTGATTTTGCGGAAGCAATGGCCTAGTCCCCGTATAATACTTTCTGCTTGCTTGAAACATAGCATCGCCCTCAGCATAAAAAATGATGAAACATTGCAAAATGCTAATCATGTGCTGTTGAAGAAAAGATTCTCTAAAGGGAACACACCTAAAGTCGAACCGTCATCTCTTTGCTGAACGGAAGTTCTGACCTAAGCTCTCACGGCCCTCGCATTTTAACCCTTTACAGATATCATCTAGGTATACTCACCTGTAAGACTGAATATTGGGATCTGGATACGAGAGTATATTCAAGAGGTGGGACACATGAATGAGTTTAAGTTCTTAATACACCTAATTTGTATCCTGAATCAGTTGAAATTTGTGTGAAAATTTAAGTGGATCAGTATATCGACAATCTAAGTGAATTGTTTAATTCTTAATGTGTAACTAAGCTCAACGGTACTAGTGACTTGTCAGAAACTGATATGATCCTCTGATGCAAATTCAAACAAAAATATTATCTGTAAATATGTTTGTAAATATTTCTTTACTGCTTTATGTTTCAGAAAATTACAAAAAGATTTTTTATTTCACTTTATTTTCGACAACCGATGTCTGGGATGCAAGGTTTCAAAATCTGAGTATGTTGATTGTGTTTCTGAAAAATAAAACAAGTTCATTAATTTGAAACTTGAAAATTTTAATTCAAAAATCAAAAACAGTTTGTGATATCTCCAAGGTCATTAAGTTGGACTTGGATGATTAATTGTGAGGGATTTGGATGCTTAGATTGTTAAAATCAGTTATCATAGAGCCAGTGTTCGATGTTGGATTCTTAATGCTGCCAAATCTATAAAGATTGTTGATAGGGGGAGTGGTTTAGAAAGTTGAAAAGAGCCAGGATTTTCGATCCTGGATATTTTAAACATTGTTACTTATAAATGTTTGAGAATTGCAGATATTGTACCAGACCACGATCCCGATAGCCTTGTCTAAGGGGGAGTCTGAAGACAAGCTAAAAGCTAGGGGGAGCTTGTAACCAGAAAGCAAGGTGTCGAACCCTAAAGCACGGAAGCTTGACGAAAGGGGGAGCCTGAGAAAAGATAGAAGTTGATCAATGAAGAAAGATTGTTGGATGCTTACAGTGTTAGACAATTTGGAAAGAGCGTGAAGACTGATCAAGACTGAAGATGTGCCATGATAAAGACTCGACACTGAAGACTTCGTCAACATTCAAAGGGGAGTCTGTTAGTGCACTATGTCTATTGACTTCGTCTTGTATCGAGTCATGTAATAGGATAGGATAAACCAGTGCTCGGGATGCTAGAAACTGAGATTTGAGTGTTTGTTAGTGATTTCGCTTGAAACAGCCAAGGGCCATTTCAAACGAAATTAACATTGTTAATTTCGCTTGAAATGACACTTGTCCATTTCAAACGAAATCAGAACACTATATATAGGGGAGCATGGTTTGTCATTGGTAACTTCCGGATCTGAGTAGCGAAGCTCTGCCGAATTGTCTTCAGGTTGTAAATCATTGTTAAATCAATAATAGAGACATTTAAATTGAATCAAGCTGTAAGACAAGTCCGTTTCATTGATTCCGCCTTTGATTCGGATCCAAACTCTTCTGAATGACTCATTCAGGTTGCACAATGATCCTACAACACATCAGATGTTGTTTTTACAGATGCTCAAGCTGCAGAGGGTGATGATGCAGTTGCTAGGGTCTGAACACGGATTTGAAGATGTGGGGTATGTTATTGTTCCAAATGTCAAGGGTTTTACCAAGACTGCTGCTCCTAAAGCTTTGACCCGTCTTCTGCTCGTCGTATGTTGAAGAGTGCTGCTCAATCCACTTCTTCTGATCCTGTGGAATTGAGTGATGACATTGAAGTTTCTGAGGGTCAAGGCCCTGATGCTGAGAAGGAGAAGAACTTAGTTGTTCTTGGTAAGAAGAAAGCTTCAGGTAAGAAGGTTATAGTGACCCCTGTTCAAGGTTCATCAAGTAAGGATGTTGAAGGTTTGAGTGAAGATGAGGTTTATGTCCCGAATTGGTCTGTTAAGGTTGGTGATAGCTTCAAAGATGCAAGTGTTTATGCTGACGTGTTGGCTAATTTTGTTCCTCCCGGTGTCCGAGGTGCCATATCAGAGATGGAGGGTGACACTATGCTTTCAAGGTTGATGTTGAGCTCCTGCAACCTTTCTACCCTAGTGGCTGAAGGTGTCACTCGCTTTCGTAAGGGAATGCAGGAGTACGAAGAGTTCTCAAAGAATAAGGAAAAGATGAAGGCTTCTATGGCTGTCATGAGAAAGGACATTGATAGCTTTTCGAAGAAGGAGGAAGCTTGGGTTAAGAAGGTTGGTGAGTTGACCCGCAGGCACGAGATTGAGATTAGTGATTTGAAGAAGAGTTTTGAGGCGGATAAGTTGAAGCTGAAGGCTGATAGGGAAGCCTTGGATGTTCAGAAGAAGGCCTTTGCTAAAGAAAAGGAAGACTTGAGGCTTCTGTAGTTCAAGCTACTGGTTATAACCAGTGGCTTATTGAGCAAGGCTTTCAGCAGGTTGTCACTTATCTCCTTCACTCTACTGAATTTAACTCTGCCCTTGGGGAGGTCTACACGAAATTGCTGAACTATGGGAATTATTTGGGCTTGCTTGCTGGTTTCAAACTTCATGAGTCTGGTCAAGCCTTAGAACAATCTCCTCTATTTCGTACTGAAGCTTCTGAAATTTTCAAGGAGTCTGTTCACAAGATGGAAAAGCTGACCTATCCGTATGTAAGTGAAGTTTCATCTTGCTTTGGTAAACCTCTTTCCGTCTTAGAGGAACTGAAACCAGCTGGAGTTAATGAGAAAGCCTGTTCCGAAGTGCTTGATTCCTTATCCAAGAAGCGTTCCCGTTCTAGTGATAGTGAGGAGACTTTCTCAGAGGATGCTGATGTTTCCAAAGAAGCAAGCCTTGAGGGCTCAGCAGTTGCAGGTGATGGTGGCCCTAAGGCCAAGAAGGGTAAGGGTGATGGTTCTGGGGCTTCAAAGCCTTCTTCTGATGTTTAAACAATCCATTCATAGCTTTCTTAGCACTTAAAAAAATTCATATGTTTTTAAACTTGTAACTTGGGAGGGAACCGTTTAGGTCCCTATGGTGGTTGAAGCCTTTAAGGCTTCGTTGAACAATTATGTAGGTTTTAAGGCCCTTAAGGCCCCTTATGCTATGCTTTAATTTTCTAGTACTTGTGCTATGTTGTGACTTTTTATGTTGCCTTTGTTTTTGTGTTGTGTATTTTCTAAAGCAACTTGGTTAAGCAACTTGCGGCTTGAAGCCTTCGAGGCTTCCGGGTGTTGCTTGATGTTTGTGGCTTAGTGCTTTACTAGGTGTTTTTAATTCTAAGTTTCATACAACCTTTTGTTTTTGTGTTGTTGTTTTGCTTATTTCTTTGTGCTTTTGTTTGTGTGATTGTCTTTGTTAGTGTTGTGTTTTCCTTATGTTACTTATACCTTGAAGGGTTCAGTGCTACAGTTACTTAGCCTTGGTTTTTTTAACAAGAAGGCATGACACTTATCCTATTTATCATTTCTACTTTGTTAGATTTTTGTTCGTAAGCTTGTTGATGAGAGTTTGTTTTTGGAATATTTTCTAAGGCTTAAGGAACATTTGGTGAAGGCTGCTCAGACCCGACTATGAGGCAAGTTTGTTGAAAAATTTCTAAGTCTCATGGAGTTGTATTGATATAGGAACTCACCCCTTATATAGGTCCATTCAACCCTTAAACCTATTGAGCGATGTGGCCTGGGAGCTCATCCCCTTACATGACCCTTGTCATGGAGTTTTTTGCTAGGTTCTCAACCTGACCATAGGATAAAAAGACAAGTTTTAACAAGAACCTCATTGTTCATTCATCAAAGTGTGTAGATTACAAGGGAACAACACTTTTAAGGTTTTTGCCGTTCCAATGCTTGGGAAGCTTTTTGCCATTTAAGTCAGCTAACTTGTATGATCCTCCCTTGTGAGCTTTGAGGATGGCATATGGTCCTTCCCATTTGGGACTAAGTTTTCCCTGGCTCTCCTTCTTGCTTGCCTCATTGTTTCTGAGGACTAGGTCACCAGGCTTGAATCGTTCATGTTTTACCCGGGCATTGTAGTAGGATTCCATCTTCTGTTCGTATCTTGCTTCTTGAATGGCTGCTTGATCCCATGCTTCTTCTAGGAGTTCCAAGTTCAACACCGTCTCTTGCTTATTTGCTTCTAGATCAATGTTGAATGTTCTCTTTGTTGTAACTCCTATTTCTGCTGGGATTACAGCTTCAGATCCGAACACCAAGCTATAAGGTGTTTTCTTGTGACTTTTTTTTTCAGTGGTTCTGATTGCCCATAACACGTTTGGGCGTTCTTCAAGCCAATTGGTGTCATGCTTTCCCAATCGTGTTTTGATGCCCTCCACAATGCTTCGATTTGTTCTTTCAACCTGGCCGTTGGATTGAGGGTAGGCCACTGAGCTGAAGAATTGTGTTATTCGGAACTCTTTGTACCATGAGCTGAAAGGCTTTTCAGCAAACTGTTTTCCATTGTCCGTGACCAATACTCCTAGTAACCTAAATCGGCAAATGTTGCTTTCCTATACAAAATCAATGATTTGCTTTCCTATTATCTTTACCAGTGGTTTCACCTCTGGCCATTTCGTGAAGTAGTCCACCGCTACTAGAAGGAATTTGACTCCTCATTTGGCCGGAGGGAATGGCCCAACAATGTCCATTCCCCATTTGTGGAATGGCCATGCGGATGAGATGGGAACCAATTCATGTTTTGGGCTTTTTGGCACTGGGGCATGTATTTGAAAGGCTTCACATTTTTTCAGTTGCTCATTTGCATCTCGGTGCATTGTGGGCCAAAAATACCCGAGGTTCATCAACTTTGAGACTACTGATCGTGGGCCGAAATGAGCTCCACAAATACCTTTGTGAACCTACTTGATCAAGTATTGACTTTGTTCCGGGCCAACACAACGAAGCAATGGTGCAAGGTACCCCTTTTTATAAAGGATATTTTCTTGCAACACATATTGTCTTGACTTTATTCGAACCCTTTTGGCTTCCACTTGATCACTTGGTAGTTCACCATTTGTGAGGAATTTGATCAAAGGGGTCATCCAATTTGTGCCTTCTTCAGTGATGACATCCTGTTCGAGCTCTTGAATCGATGACTGCTTCAACACTTCAACCAATACCTTTTTGGTGAGATGGGCAAAGGTTAATGAAGCGAGTTTGCTTAGTGCATCAGCTTTTTGTTTTGCGATCTTGGAACTTGTTTAATTGTGCATGCTTCAAATGCATTCATAAGCTCCTTTTCCTTTTCATAGTATTTCTTCATGTTTGGTTCTTTGGCTATGTAGTTGTCACTTACTTGGTTTGAAACAAGTAACGAGTCTGTGAAGACTTGAAGCTTTTTGACACCCATATTTCTTGCAAGCTTGAGTCCAGCAATCAATGCTTCATACTCAGCTTCGTTGTTTGTAGTCTGAAATTCAAGACGAAGAGCATACGTGAATTCCAATTCATTAGGATCAATTACAACTAGCCCTGCTCCTGACCCTTCAATGCTGGAAGCTCCGTCGGTAAAGATCTTCCAGGTATGGGGGTCGGAGGGTTCACTGGAGGCTGTATTTACTTCCGTTATTGTTTCTTTGGGTATTTCTAAGATGAAATCAGTCAAGATTTGGGCTTTCACAGCTTTTCTTGGAACATAGATGATGTTGTGTTCACCTAGTTCTACAGCCCATTTGGCTAAACGTCCAGAAGTTTCGGGCTTTTCAAGCACATTTTTGATTGGTTGGTCCGTGACTACTTGTATGGGATGTGCTTGAAAGTATCTCCGAAGCCTTCTGGCTGTTTTGACTAGTGCAAGAGCAAGTTTTTCCAGTGGGGGATACTTGGTCTCTGCTAACTTTAAGGTTTTACTGAAGAAGTAAACAGGTACCTGAGCTTTGTTTCTTTCAATGGTTATGACTTCACTGATTGCTTCCTTAGCAATTGATAGGTAGACAGAGATTAGTTCCCCTATTTCAGGAGCGGCTATGTTTGGTAATGAAGCCAGGTGCTGCTTCATTTGGTTGAAGGCTTCCTCTGCTTCTTCTGTCCACTAGAAGTCCCTTTTGTTTGTACACCCTTGAAGGGTTTTGAAAAAGGGAAGGGATCTTTCTGCCAACTTAGAGGTAAAAAGCTTCAAGGCTGCCAATTTGCCGTTCAAGCTTGCAACCTCTTTTTTGCTTTGTGGGAAATTTGTATCCAGGATAGCTTTGACCTTTTTGGGATTGGCTTTTATGCTTTTCTTGCCTACAATGTGCCCCAGGAACTTGCCTTCCTCAAACCCAAACGAACATTTCACCGGGTTTAGCTTCATGTTTATCTTTCTGAGGTTTCGGAATGTTTCTTGAATGTCGTCAAGCATTTAGCCGTCAGTCTTGCTCTTGATTACCAGGTCATCCACATAAGCTTCCATGTTTTTTCCAATGTGTTCAACAAACGCTTTGTCCACCAACCGTTGGTAGGTTGCACCTTCATTTTTCAGGCCGAAAGGCAACTTTTGGTAGCAAAAGATACCTTTGTCGGTATGGAAGGCCATCTTTTCTTCATCTTCCTTTTTCATTTGAATTTGGTGGTAGCCTTTATAGGCATCAAGGAAGCGTTTGAATGGGAACCCGGTAAGTGAGTCCACTTTGAGATCAATCTCTGGCAAAGGATAACAATCCTTTGGACAGGATTTATTCAGGTATTTGAAATCGATGCACATTCTCCATGACCCACGGGTTTCTTCACCATCACAGGGTTAGCTATCCAAGAGTGGTACTTGACCTCTCGGAGTATACCAGCTTGTACCAACCCTTCAAACTCTTTGCATGCAGCTGCACTTTGATCAGGGGCAAGGCTTTTTTTGCTGAACAATGGGCTTCACATTTGGTGGAATCTTAAGCTCATGTTCGGAGATATCCCTAGGGATGCCAGTCATGTCATCAGGACACCATGTAAAGATGTCAATGTTGTGGGTCAGCAACTTCTTGAGGTATGAAAGAGTTTCTTAAGTAAGGTTGGTGTTTACCCTTATCCTCTGTTCGGGGTACTTAGGGTTAATGGCCCAACCTTGTTCTTCACTTTCCTTTTTTCCTAAGCTTTCTCCTTCAACCAAGAAGGCTTCCCGGGTTGGTTGAAGGGTTGCAACTCCTTTCTTGGTGGGGAACTTGACAATATCTTGGCCAACGGAGACAACCATGCTAAATTCACTCAGGCCTGGCCTTCCTATAATAACATCGTAGGTGAAAGACATGTCGATTACAATAAAGGTGAGTGGCTTGGTTCTTTCCATTTCACCTTCCTTGAAACAAACGTCAAGTGTCAGTTGGCCTAAAGGCTTGATGGGGATGTCAACGATCCCTTTGATGGATGACTCAGCTGGCTGAAGCCTTGAACGCTCCTGGTTGCTGAGTTGGTTGAAGTATTTTTCAAACATTATTTCTGTTGCTGCACCCGTGTCAATGTATGCTACACTTGTCTTCAACGTTCCCACATTAGCTTCAACTACCAAAGGGTTTGAATGAAGTCCCTTTTGTGGTGGTGGGAAGCATAAGCATTGAAGCTCCTAAGCTTCCAAGCATTGCCGCTTGGTGGGGGTTCCTTCAGTAACATTCACCATGTTTACTTCTTTGTTTTTTCCATCCCCCATCTTTTACCCCCTTGACAAGGTGGGCAAGTTCTCCAGACTTGACTGCTTCTTCGATTCTCTTTTTGAGTTGGAAGCAATCGTTGGTATGATTGCCCTTCTCTTCATGGAACTCAAAAAATTGAGTAGAATTTTCATTCCTTTTGCTCTTAGGCAGGGGTCTTGGCGGTCAGAAGCTATGCTTAACTTCTTCGGTGGCGAGTATCTCTTGAGGAGTTTTGGTCAAGGCTGTGAAGTTCAAAGCCTTGTCCTTGTTTGAAGGGTTTCGACCTTCAGACCTTCGAGGATCTGAGCTTCGAGAGCGTCTATCATAAGAACCATAGTTGCCCCTTTTTCGGTTGGGGCTGTTATGCCTCCAGCTGGGACCCCTCTTTCTCTGCTCCTTAATGTCAACCGCCTCTTCTCCCTTGATGTGAGCTTCAGCCCTTTCGAGGGCTTCTTCTAAGGTTTTGGGCAGGCACTTGTTAAAGTCCCTGGTGAGATACTTAGAGGTGATTACATTCATTAAACCTGCAACCCTCATTTTTTCGTCAGCTCCCACATACGTCAAACCTTCTTTTTTGTATCTCTCGATGAAATCCCTGAGGCTTTCGTCATCCTTTTGTTTGATCTGGAAGATCACAGTGGCATCATTCACATATCTCCTTTGCTGTGAGAAATTAGCCAAGAAACCCTTGCTTAAATCATCGAAGGTTCGAATGCTTCGGGCTGGTAAGTCGTTAAACCAGATCCAAGCAGATTCTACGAGGGTTTGCATGAACATCAAGCAACATTTAGCGTTGGACCATTTCTCTATCCTTGCTGCCCCTATGAAGATCCGAAGGTGATATTCTGGATCTTCCGTTCCGTCGTAGGTTCGTATGTGAGAAGGCATCTTTATCTGGGTTTGGAAATCGTAATCAACAATTTACTGAGAAAAGCATGACAGATTGCTTGGTTTGTATGGTTTGGCCAAATCCTCTTCTGTTCTTGTGCCCGGGTTGTTGTTAGCATTCCCTTGGGTGGCCAGCACCTAGTTAATGAAGTGCTACCAAGGGAAGCTTGCCATCATTTGGGCCATCATTTGTGGCATGAGTTTTAAGCCTTGATGGCTTTAAGGTGCAGGTGCATAGTTCACCCCCAGAGGAGCACTCATAACGGCGCTTCGTGCTAAAGGGGGGACAGACAAGGCTTGTTCCCACGTGGTTGTTGCTAGAGGTGGAAGGCTTGCAACAGGAGATTGTAACAACTGATCCAAAGTTAGCTCGTGCCCCAATGGTGCACCGGTTACCACTGGCTGAGAAGAAAATAGAGAAAAAGATGTTGGAGCTGGCCTTGCAAATGTATATGGACTGGGATTCGGAGGGGGATGGCTGGGACCAGATTCATTTCTGGACACGGCTGGTTGTGAGCTTGTGAAAGGAAGAACAGGCGGTCCAGGAGATAATGACGGTTTTGGTTCATCATAGTCAAGCCTAATCCTTACACCTTTGTCGCTTTCCCTGATCACGTAATGGTTAAGGAGAGACCTTAATTATAGGAAAGTGTTAGCGACCCCTTCAGGGGTAAGGTCAATACGTGTGGGAGTGTTGGATGCACCGACATTAGGAGATGGGACTCCCGAACGAGACGGGGTTAGTGTTTGGAAGGAGAGAAACTCGGGGTATGTTGCTCCTGTCGGAGTGCTCCCCGGTGTTGAAAACGAAGTAGGTATAGCCAAAGGGGTTTGGCTAGTGCTGGGGGTAGAGGTACGTGGTACTTGATTTACCTCTCCCGGAGATTCTCCTTCAGACATGATGATTTCAGAGGGAATGGAGCTACACTACTGGTCTTCTATTGAGAAAAATGAGCGGCATAGCCCCACGGTGGGTGCCAACTTGTTACAACAACTATAAGAGCGGGAGTAGTGGACAGACTAGGTAGGCAAAAGCAGTGTTGTAAGAATCGCTAGGCGCTAGTCGGGCGGTGGGGTAACGACTAGCGATTAATCGGGATTAATAGGGATTAATCGGAATTAATCGGATTGAGATTTTTATATGTAATTTTTAGTTACATATACACACACACATTTTTATATGTAGTTTTTTAAACTAGACATGTTCTAACCCCTCATTAACCCACTTTTTTAAGTAATTGGAAGGAATTTATATGGTTTAGTCAAAATTTGGCCGGCATCTAGCCAAACTTTGGCCAGAATAGGACCGCCATTGACTGCCTAGCTATTAATCGGCCATTAATCGGTGAACCTCCGATTAGTGATTAATCGGCGACTAATCAGAGACTAGTCGGGATTTTTACAACCATGGGCAAAAGGCTTCAAGGGTTGAAGTTTGCCTAACGCATGTTGTGGGGCCCCCTACGTTTGCTAGACGTAGAAGGAGGTTCACTAGTTATGTTTATTGTTTACTTGAGATCCTTGGCTGAAGAAGGTTCAGCCTCGGATGTAATGGCAAGTAAAGTTGTGTAATTTGAAGTGGAGAAGAGAAGAGAAGTATGCATGAAGCAAGTTCTCGAGGGATAAGAGAAAAGATCAGAGATCCAAGAAGATCCGGACTGATCAAGAATGTCCGAAATGAATGATATAGAATGTTATTTATAGAGAAAGTTTCCTCCCAAAGGGGAAACCTTTGACTTAGTGAACCTCTGCTACAGTAGGAGGCTTACCCATTTTGGGGTTGGAGGCTTTGGACCTGCGGATAAAAGGTTGTTCTTTTTTGTACACGCCACTTTTGCGGCTGAGTTGGTGAGTTATCAGTTGATGTGACTGATTACTGTGCTTGTTCTCTTCTGCTTACAATGTTTCGCGGGTTTTGAACCCTTTAACCATTTAACCTTTTGAGCTATTATGTGTTTTAGTTATATTATTGAGGCTTGGGCTACCCCCGTCATCAGTAGCCAATAAATATATTTTAATAATTAGTTTAGAGTTAATTGCCATTTTAGTCCTTGAGGCTTGTCCAAATTTTCCATTTTAGTCCAAATAGTTTTTTTTCGCCTCTGGGTCACTAACTTTTCCCTTTTGTTGCCATTTTGATCACATACCCTAACTCCATCCAAAAATCTCATTTTTAACCAGGGATATTTTGGGGAGTTTCATTTTAAATCTTTTCAATTGCCATTTTGATCCAATTCTAAAAAATCCAAAAAATTCTAAAAAATAAAAAAAAAATCATAAAAATCAAAAAAATTCTAAAAATCAAAAAATTCTAAAAAATAAAAAAAAATCTAAAAAATCAAAAAAATATTCTAAAAAGTAAAAAAATAATTAAAAAATTCTAAAAAATAAAAAAAATCAAAAAATTTCTAGAAAATCCAAAAAATTCTAAAAAATCAAAAGAATTCTAAAAATAAAAAAATTTCTAAAAAAATCAGAAAAATTGTAAAATGGTGAAGTGGTAAGATGGTGAAACATGGTAGTTATAAAGTTTAGAGAACTGGTAAGATGGTGAAACATGTAACATAATGTAATTATTAGACTCACTCACTTTGGAAAAGTGGTAAGATGGTGAAACATGGTAGTTATAAAGTATTATTTTCATTCAGCATCTTGCTGGACTTTGATTTATATTGTCTTTGGTTTTAATGGAAGTTAGTTTTACTATTAAAAATTGATTATAAAGTTTTATTCTTTTATAATCAAAGGGTTCAACAGAGGGGTCATGGACTCCTTGCCTCTTTTGGTTCCATCTCTAAGCAGATTAACGGCAGAAATCCATTTATCCATTTAAAAAAACGGAGAATCTAACATGATAAAAAAATAAAAACTCTAAAAAAGCGGCATAAATCCATTTATCCATGTTTGTTTGATTTTTTAGATTTTTTATTATTTTTTTAGAATTCTTTTGATTTTTTAGAAATCTTTTGATTTTTTAGAATTTTTTTGATTTTTTAGAATTTTTATGATTTTTTTATTTTTTAGAATTTTTTGAGTTTTAGATTTTTTTTTATTTTTTACATTTTTTTTATTTTTATAACTTTTTTTATTTTTTTGATATTTTTTATTTTTTTGATTTTTTATAATTTTTAGAGTTTTTATTTTTATTTTTTAGAATTGGATCAAAATGGCAATTGAAAAGATTTAAAATGAAAATCCCCAAAATACCCCTGGTTAAAAATGGGGTTTTTTGATGAAGTTAGGGTATGTGATCGAAATGGCAACAAAAGGGAAAAGTCAGGGACCTAGAGGCGAAAAAAAACTATTTGGACTAAAATGATAAATTTGGACAAAACTCAGGGACTAAAATGACAATTAACTCAATTAGTTTAGGAGGTATCTTACTATAATTGGTACCATTTAAAATATTATAGAATTACTAGAGTAGAAGTTTAACTTATTTATTCGGAGGTATCTTACTATAAGAAGTATAACTTATTATTAGCCTTATCTGTTGTTTCTCAGCAAAGTGCTTGTGTTTTTTTTATATATTTCTTGAACAAGCAATTGTTACATGGCAACACATTTATAATCTCCTTGAATCTGAGTTTTAAGTTCAAAAAGTGAAGAAGATGAATAGATGAAGAAATATGACGAATCTGACAAATTTTAGCTACGAATCTGATGAAATCACTCGAATTCTTGTATCTCTAATTCGTGCAATCGATCTCCTGCTCTGATACCACTTGAACGTGCGTTTCTGGATCGATTTTGTAGTCCCGATGATTGCGAATAACATGTATCACGTGTAGAATCCGTGTATGTGTGTGGATCAAACACAAGAATGTAATTAATGATTGATTCTATTGATGATGATAACAATTACAAGCACCTTGAATCAATATGCCAAGTTCTCTCTCTAGAATGGCAAAAGTTCTAAATGTTCAAGCCAAGCTCCCTATTTATAGGATGAGCCCATCCGCCCAAAACACTCCTTGTCTATCCGTCCAGATGGACTCCATCCGCCCGGATGGACCATTTTACACACATTTCGTGGGGATGGACCTATATCTAAAGATGTAGACCTCATCAAGCTTAGATTCCTTAACAAAATATGTTTTCTTGAACATTTTCCGGCTACGATACGTGATTGACGGAAGTGATAGACATAATGCACTCACTCCCAGGGGCGTAGCTTTCAAGGGGGGGGGGGAGACCCCCGAACTTTTCGCTCAGTAGTCTATGTATGTACGTTTCGTATAAATTTTTTTAGGTATGTACGTTTTCGGAATCCCGGTTTTATAAAAAAACTACTTATATAGAATTTTTATGTCCTGTGACTTCCGACT
This sequence comes from Helianthus tuberosus, assembly GCA_030545235.1. Lineage (NCBI taxonomy): Eukaryota > Viridiplantae > Streptophyta > Magnoliopsida > Asterales > Asteraceae > Helianthus > Helianthus tuberosus. Next base: position 68,181,318 of record CM060360.1, read on the forward strand.
CCCCAGTGGAAATTTTCAAGCTTCGCCACTGATTATGCCTGTTCTTAGATCAAGTATTAAGAAGTAAATTTCAAATTTAACTAATTTGAGAAAAAAAAAATATCAACTTCGACTTGAACTTTATCTTGACCCATTGAAAGGCTAATGTCTAATCATAGGTCTCAATTGTTTAAAATTTAGTAAAATGCCCCGCGCATTGCCATGGTGTTCCGTAATTTTTGTATGTTAAAATGTACATTAACTGAAAACGTACGTAAAAATAAGCACGGGAACGTATTATATTAGACACGGATTATGTTCAGAAAAATTTACGTCGAAGCGTAAGTCAACTTAAATGTATACTCACACGTACATAAAAAAAACACGTAAAACTCGATTACAAAGTTTTTAAAAAGTTAAAGGATTATTAGTGTCAATACTGAAATTTGAGATGTAAAAGTATAACAAAAGGACTAAAAGAAAAAAAAAGTCAAAACACAATGTTCATAAACTTTGCTAATTATAATATAACTGGGGTCGTAGTTATCCGCGCGTTGCGTAAGGACGCGGTTGGAATTCAGAACATATAACACACCATGACAACCGATAAATAAATTTGTAAAATTAATTAAAATGATATATTAATGAGTTATGCTATTTGCGTCGTAACTCGGCTCTGAACATCAAAATAATAATAAAAGGTAAAACGATATAGTAAATAACAAAGGTAAAAAAAATAAGATAAATGAAAAAGAAAACGATAGAAACTTGGTCGGTTTTGGTGCGCTCATTATAGCAAAGAAAAAAAAGTTAAAAAATATCTTCAAAAGAGTATCGATGTGTTCGTTAAAAAATATTAAACTAAAAAAAACCTTTGTCACACTCGTTGTAGCAAAGAAAAAAATTAAAAAATATATATATCTAAAGGTATTAACGTGTTCGTTAAAAAAACTATTGAGGGATAGAAAAGTAATTTTGTTAAAGTAAAATAAAAAAAATACAATAATTAAACTACATGATTTGTAAATGAAAAAATTTATACTAAATAACAAAATAAAATAAAGGATAAAGAATTTATGAACTTATAAAACATACATTAGATATACTACAACAATATTCATCTTTCTCTTATTTTATATTATATATATAACAATAGAAGGTGTCTAAGAAGACATGCAGGAGACTTTAAAGGGTGAATATAGCATAAAGTGTATTTTTTGGTTAAAATTGGTTGACAACCTAAAGTAATCTATACTATATAATAAAAGAAATCAATGGAAGGACACATGCCATTAATTGAAGTCATCTATTTTTTTATAGATAATTAATATCAATTAAAAGATAATTATAAAATTAAATTTAATATAAATTTAAACAATTCATATAGGAGATAATCTAATATTTTAAAATATTTATTAGATTTCAAAATTATTTATCCTGAAATTAATAAAACATGTACGCTAAATATAAATTAATATAATGTAAATGATTTTTTTTTAAACTAAAGTAGTCAAGGGTAGAACCTATTTCAAAAATGTTTATAAGGGTATGTTTATTTGTTTTATACTTTTATTTTTGTGTTCAACTTTCAACTCAAATACGGTAATCACTATATTTATGTGACATTTATAAGAACCGTCATCGCAATCACCCCATCCATCGTATATCGAGTATATCCGTTAGTTTTTTTTTAAGATATAAATTTTTATTAGATTCATTCAACCCGTGTAATCAATGAAGTTTTTTGAAGATATAACATTTTTATTTTTTACTATACTAAATTACATTTATGCAATTCGTGTAATACACGGGGGTTTTAAAAATATAACTTTTTTATTATGTAGTATATAAAATTAGATTTATTCAACCCGTATAACACATGAGGTTCTTAAAAATGTAATTTTTTTCATTATTTAATATATAAAATTAAATTTACTCAACCCGTACAATACACGGGGTTCTTAAAAATACAATTTTTTTATTATTTAATATATAAAATTACATTTATTCAACCCATGTAATAAACGAGCTTTTAAATTTATCTTGTTTTATTATTTAATATATAAAATTACATTTATTCAACCCGTGTAATACATAAAATTATATTTATTCAACCCGTGTAATACATGGGGTTCTAACATAGTCTATTATATATAATAAAATAGGTTATAACCCAGAAATTTTCCGGGTAGAAAAAAATTAATTTACAACAAATAAAAGTATAAAAATAACACTTTTAACATCTAAACTATCATCTTTCCCTTTTTCCCCACCATAAATTTTTACTTCCTCTCTGTAACCAAAACAATAAAGTCAACAAAATGTAAAATTTTGTGAAAACTAAATTATTTTGAATGGATTCGCTATATTATTATGAATAATATTATGATACAGACCTGTGTAGCAATGGAGTCGAGCTCATCGAAAAACAGAACACAAGGGCGGACCCACGGCCTTATCGAAGATCTCACGAACATTAGCTTCACTTTCACCGAACCACATGGTTAGCATTTCTAGACCCTTGATGCTGATGAAGTTAGCTTGGCATTCATTGGCTATAGCCTTGGCTAGAAGCGTTTTACCACACCCGGGTGGCCCGTAAAACAGAACTCCTTTAGATGGTGACATACCGAATTTCTCGAATTTTTCAGGGTGTTCAACCGGATATTGCACAGTCTGCATAACAGATTGATAGATTTTAGATCACCGATCATTTATAAAAATAAAAATTTATCAAACAAATAAACAAGAATACTACCTCTTGGAGCTCTCGTTTAACGTTTCCGAGCCCACCGATATCTTCCCAGCTAACGTTAGGAACTTCGACAACCGTTTCGCGAAGAGCAGACGGGTTACTCGTACCAAGGGCGGTTTGAAAATGCTCATTCGTAACCGCCGTCAAATTAAGAATCTCAGCATGAATCCACTCATCTTCTAAATCGATCACATCCATATTCTCACGAGTACACTGAAGTGTTGACTCAGTACACAAAGCCGCCAGGTCAGCACCGACATATCCGTGTGCCTCTTTCAAAATCTTCTCCAAGTCCACATCTTCAGCCAGCTTCATGTTCTTGGTATGAATGCGGAGCACCTCGAGCCGACCGACTTCATCGGGAACACCGACATCGATTTCACGGTCAAAACCTTCCAAATCGTCTCAGAGCCGGGTCAATGCTGTCGGGACGGTGGGTTTCACCCATAAAAATAACGTGAGCACGGGATTTCAACCCGTCCATTAGAGTCAAAAGCTTTGAGACGATTCTTCGTTCAACTTCTCCGTAACGCATTCCTTTCAGAATAACCTTTCGGGAGTCACCATCTTCACCCCTACTAAAATTTAAAACCAAAATAACAGATGCAGAAAATGTTTAGAAAATTTTAAAACCAAAATCAATACAATTATTTAACATGTATGTTAACAAATGCAAAAATGTTAAAAAAAAAACTTCTCCTGAATTTGAGGAAGATGGATGCTTTACGGTTCTCCCTCTTCGTACTAGATCTGCAAAGCAAAAGAAGATGTTGCCTAAATGCCATATTATATAACGAATACAACAGAAAAAAAAACCAAAAAATCAAATGACAAAGGGATAGATCTAGTTACCCGAATCCAGCCAAACCCCCATCCGTGACCAGTTTCCACCATGGCTGCCGCCAGCTTCACCCCAACCACCAGCACGGTTGTAAACCACAACCAGTAATCCCCTTTACTTTTCCTTATGTTGTCTTCGCACCGTTGTTTCCTTAAATGGACTCATAATAATAGCCGCGGCAAAAGTCTGAATTCTAAAACAACTGGAAAAGTCATGTTACGTCGCCGGAAATCCACAAATCGAACCGCATCAACCAACAACGCCAATATTGACATCGTCGGTGACGCAAACAACCACCGTCATTGCCGTAAGATGAAGAGGTTAAAAAGCATCTAAATATCATTCACTACAAGAGAAGGATGCTAATATCAGTCATTTTACATGACCCCAAATGAACTGCCCCGAATCACAAAGATAGCAATATCATTTGCGAATGATTACTATGTATAATTACTCAATACATAATTATACTTACTATATCTAATTACCTAATGACCACATGTCGATAACCAGGACCGAATCATAAAAAGATGCTTATGATCGATCCTATGCGAGGAACTTATAGGTAAAAAAAGATTAATAATTTGAAAAATTCGAATAGAGTTAGCTTAGTTAAAAAGGTTACCTGAAGTATGTACGTACGAACGATCCTGTGCGGACATGGCCAATAAATATAACTGGAAACGCTAAATCGTGCCTGACCAGACAACTTCCCAGGGACTAATTTCTATTTTATTTCAAAGAAAAGAACAAAAATTAATTATGAACAAATAATAAATGACAGTATAGGCGTATTTCAGACCTTTAGCAATCTTCTAACATAACATCTCTTCTTGTCCTTCTTTAGAGATCCTCTGCTTGACTCAGAATTTTAATATAAACACATCAAATCTAGATTTAAAACAACACTTATGCCTCCACAGTGGCCAAAGTCACCACTGATTTCACAAGTCCGAATCAAGAGTTGTCTGTTGTTGTAGCTGAGAAATCTTGACATTTTGATAGTTTTTATAGGCTTCTTCATCATGACTCAGGTTATACTTTTGTTGACATGTTTTGTTATTCTGCAAAAAAAAAAAAAAAAAAAAAAAAAAAAACACACGAGAATGATAACACAACACAAGATTATACGGTATACATATGTGAATGAATACTTACAAGCACAGGGTAGTCGAAGGCTAGATCCGCGTAGGAGCCAAAGTTACTGGTGGTATTGACACCGCCAGTTTGAGAGCCCGATGGAGGTATAGCCTCTCTGAACACCTCAAACGGTATCGATCCAAGTCTAGAGGCCCAATCTTTAGGAAAACCATCTCCTTCCAGAATCTCCATTGGGAAATCAAGCATATTAAGAATGTCACTGAAATCCTCATCATACACTCGATGAGCATTACAATCAATGGTCGCGCCAAAAACATATTTTGTGTTGCACATTCTCTTATCCTGCAATGATAATTCAAACAAAACACCATCAATATAACATATAGGTAACAATATCTACACTTTATAATAATATTGAACCTTTATCATAAGTTCGTGCAAGCACAATGTGTCGTGGGACAACAAAACTATGTGATTTAAGAAAGTCAACCTCGTGATTCACAAATTCAAATAAATTTTTTTTTCAAATTCAATGAATCCTTATTATTTTAATTTAAAGCTCTTTAATATTCATATTTATGATATCTTTGAGCATGCAAAAAATAGTTTTTATGATCAATTTTACGGTTACCTGTTGATACATTTGATATTTAAACGTGACATTATTGGGACAGCTGTGTTAAAATTTAAGGAATTAAATCAAATTAATTATTGCAGCTGGGTTAATATTGAACCTTTATCATAAGTTCATGCAGGAACAATGTGTCCTGCGTACTCCTCTTGTCTGCCCTCTGTCTTGTGCAATTGCAACACCAAAGGTCTCCTTGTAACAATCCCTGAAATAGCCAAGCATTAATCGTCTATCAAAAATGTGAAAAATGACAAGAAAAAAAAACAGTTGCAGGTAGAATCAACGAACCAACGGTTATCTTGGTGACCTGTTGTTTCAGCACTTTGTCTTTACTAAGATAGCCAAGCATTAATCCCTTCACTTTAACACTTGCACTTAAGCCTTGCACACTCCAGCAGCACCGTAACCTGATCAAGATGAACATCTCGCCCCTCTTAGCATTGCTACAAAAACAAAAACCCACAATCAAAATCCCAAAATAAATCAATAACAAATAAATACAATATATATTGCAATTTCAGCCCGAAAGATATCGAGAGCAAATCCGTTGGAGCAACTTATCATAGCTTGTTGAATGTGCAGACCAAGTTTATCAATTGCTATCCAATTGAAAAGAACTCGATTTGCCAACCTCACATTTACTCGAGGCTTCGATTCGACCAGTGATTGGCTTCAAGCTACTCCCAAGTCCCACGCAAGTCTTCAAAACTGAACAACGTAAGTAAAAAACTAACAATAATTGCTACATCAAAGATGAACAAAGTAAAAAAAAAAACCAAATCAATACTAATAACAACCGAACATCAACAACCAAATTTCCAGCAAGTAATTAGAATCTGAAAACGTTGAATAACAAATATAATTGATACCAAACAACTACAAATACACAAAGAGGTCGACAAAGAAAACGATGACCAATCATAATCTTGCAAAGGTAAAAAAGATTCAGAACTACATCAGCCGACATAATCTTGAACCTAACAAACTTGACGATGATTTTTTTTTAAATTCTATTACAATGCTGACATAATCTTGAACCTAACAAATGATGATTTTTTTAAATTCTATTACAATGCGAAACCCTAAAATCATTCTTATACTCAAATCTTTTGTGTCAGTCGACCCTTAACAGTTCATCTTTCTTCTTCCTCTCCTTCATGCGTAACCCTAAAATTGTATTAGATTCAGCCGTCACACAAACACACCTTCATTCTTCTTCAATGTTAAAATCAACAAAAAACAACAGCAATCAGAAATAACAACCGTTTGTAAACATTGACCATTTAGGGTTTTGACAATAAAAAACAAAAACAAAAAACATGATTCTTATGATTGGAATCACATAACAAAAAACATCAAAGATCGAAAGGGATTAACATACCTATGTTCTTGATTGATGAATATGAAAGTGAAGAACACGAACTTGCTCTCGTTAATCTAGGGTTTTGAGAGAGAAACAGAAAGTAGAGGCACCTAGTATTTTCTTCAACCATTCAATTGATCGACGACATTGATTGTATATATGAGAAAGATGAATGGGGAAATCGATTTAGGGTTTGAATCGTAGAACAACTAAGAAAAATGAGGATCACGATTGCTATTGAGTTGAATCGTAAAGAAGAAGGAGGAACATGGTGGCTAGGGTTTCAGAGAAATGTCAATAGGGTATTGAGATTATGATCTCAATTAGGTTTTTATAGTAGATCCGAACTGAGAGATACCTGACCCGAATCATAAACGGATCCCGCATCCATTGAATTTGTTTGTGTATTGAGAAGCTCAGAATTTCCCTCCCAAACTCACAATACACCTCCACCATAAGATGCCACATCATCAAAAAGCTCCATCATCACATGCCACATGGCTTAAATCCATCTCATTTATATATATATATATATATATATATATATATATATATAGGGTGAGGTTCCAGCGTGAACAACATCCTAGGAGTGAACCGCGTGAACATATCTGGACCGTTGATTAGTATGATCTTGACAATTTAAATTAGTGGCATAATTGTAATTAATAGGCTAGTTTTTATTGTTTTATTAAAAGAAAACGGGTAAAATTGTAATTAGAGTAATTACTCATTTAATATAGAAAGCTAGATTATTTCCGTATTATAATAACAAGATCCCGAGATTTACTAATATTTTGTTACTGAAATTACCCACTATCCATTAAAAAATAACATACACCAATTACAATCAAAATCCCCTCTCTCTCCATATACCCGACGGCGACCAGAGAATACACGCACATCGGCGCCGGAAAATTGTCAATCGCCGGAAAAAAAGCTTCGTCTGCAAGAATTAAAGGTACACAATGAGAATGCTATTGTTTAGTTGCTTCAGAAAGTAGTTGCATGTTCAGTTCCAGTTATAGATGAGCTAGTAACAATAATCGGAATGAGGGCTTGATTGTTTTGGTATGAAAGTTGTTTAGTTACACAACTCATGTTCAACGGTATTATTGTTCGTATCTGTTAAATGATTCTGATTTATATGAACTATGAGTCTGTTGTTTGGAATTAGGGCTTGTTTGGAATTAGGGCTTGAAATCGTTCTTGATAGTTTTGTATTAGTTCTGTTTTTTAAAAGATTGTAGGAATGTTTGTTTGATCAGGATTCGGTTTATCTCATGTATATGTAGATACGATCAGTACACATGTGTATGTTAGTTAAATCGTGATGTACACATGTGTACATAGTGGTAAGTATGATAATTTCTTTTTGTGGTTGGTTTATGATGTTGCGGAAAAATTCGTAAAATCAAACAGAGGGGTTTGTGCCATCTTGTTTAGGTGATTTTAGGCTTGTCTGTTTGTCGCTTTGTTCGTAGTTCACATGTGTACTGGTAGCCAAAAATTGTGTAGTTTTAAATGAGTGTAAATGTCAGGAGAATGGGTTCACATGTGTAGGTGTAATATAAAGATGAATTGAGAAGTGATGTGTTATGCGTATTATGTGTGTTGGGTCCTTAGTATGTGTTATTTTTTTATCTGAAGAGTGGTATTACAATTGTGTACAATATCTTAATGTTACTAAAAATGAGTAATTTCATTTGTGTTTACATTTGTAGGTTCGAAATGTAACAATGAGAAGACGTAAGTTTTAATTTTGTTTGAACGATCTCACAAATAAATTGATTGAATATAGGTGGTACTATGAACATATTGTAACTTAATTTTGTAGGTGGAAAAAGCGAGAGGATAGCTCGTATTTTGGCGAGTAGATTTAGTAACACAATAGATTGCCCCATTGAATGTTCGGAGGATGAAGGAACGGACAATATAGGTGAAAATGTTTTGAAGTTTATAGTCCATAATTTAATATAAAAGTGTTATGTAGATTTGGTTTTGAGACAAGCTGTGTTTTGTATGTTTTGTATAATTGATTAAAATACATATTTTTTGAACAAAGTTCCGAATATGTTGAACGAAACTATGGACTGTAAGAAACCGATGGCTGCTTCAAAGGATGTGGACGTACGGTTTAAGAAAGATGAAGGTAATATTGTGGAAAAGTGTTTTTTATATTATTATGGTTTTAAATTAAGGTTTTGTAAGTATGTTTTTTGTAATGGATTCCGTCGGTGTTAATCATGGAAAAACTGACGATGGTATAGGTGAGAGGAAGCCGGGGGAAAAGAGGGAACAACCAAGCGAACCAGGGGTGATTAACGGAAAAGGCATGTGTCAAAAATTTAAAACTTTAATTATAAAATAACATGATTAAAATTTGTCGAAAATGTAATGTATAATCGCTCTAGCGTAAAATGCAGATTCAACCGGCGAAAGGCATCAGAGATTTAAAAGTTTAAATGGGTGGCAGAGAGCGAAAAGGTTGTCGATGAAAAAGGTGAAAAAACCAAAAATGAAACCCGTTCGTGTTCCATTTGCTGATGTACCAGAAGGTAAATTAATTTTATCCCAATTTAAAGTAACAGCATCTACAGTGCTAGAGTGTTTCCATTAATTGACTTTGTTATGATTGTGTACAGTTGTTATTAAAGAAAGTCAGGGTACGCAACGGAGAAGTGTAAAAAGTAAACCGATTGGCGTCGTTTTAGGAGAAGAAAGTTTAGGTATGATTATAAGTGTGAATGTACACGTCTATTAGCTGGTATATTCCACGATACGTAATGACAATCAATTTATGTTGAAAAACATGTCCGGATCTTTGGTTTACACATGTGTACGATATATTTTTTACATTATACACATGTGTACTAAAAAAGACAGAAAATAGTTACACGTGTGTACACGGTGAACTGTTGTAAACGTCTGTGACCTGGTGCCTTTTAGTGATTTTAAAAAACTCAACGTTGTATATAATGTAAACAAAATGTAATAAACACGTGTACTAAAAAATACACACAAGAATTACACATGTGTACACTGTGAATGGCTGTATAAGTCTGTTACCTGGTGCATTTATGTGACTTCCAAAAACTCATCGTTGTAGATAATTTACACAAAATGAAAAAAACACATGTGTACTAAAAAGCACACACCACATTTACACATGTGTACACCGGGAGTGGTTGTAAACGTCTGTGACCTGGTGCATTTCTGCGACTTTCAAAAAAAATCAACGTTGTATATAATTTACACAAAATCCAAGCTTTGGGGTTAGGTTGAAATGGTTAAATTTATTCTTTGCTCGTGCAAGATTAATACTGTGTACTCATGTGTATGTCCTTTGTTACACATATGTACTCGTATGCTTGTGCTTTGCAGGACATACGGATAAGTGAACACGTTTTTAATCATACTGTCTTGTTTTGCAGAAAATTGGTATTCGAAACCGAAAGCGGCGTTGGGTTGTACCATTTTCAAATGAACGATTTACAACCAAGTAGGTGGATCAACGATGGAGTAATAAATTGCTTTGCGTCAATGCTAAACTATGAGGAAAAAGATCGAATCAGCGGATTAAATATGTTCGGGCAAGCTGATAAAGTAAAAGGAACAAAGCCGCGATTGTTCGGCCATACAAATTGTTTTGTAAGTTATAGTTTGTATTATAATTGTGAAGATTATGGTAAAGTTTGCGTGTCCGATTATTCAAATGTAAGTTGGTTGTTTGCTGTGCGTTAAGGACCAGGATATATTATGGAATGGGATGCACGGGGATGCTGGGCGTGTTGATAAATTCAAAAGTGCCTTGTTCTTGGTTGTTGACCAAAAAGAATCGTTAATGAGTTTGTCCGAGTATTGCGTCATATGCTTTCCGATCCTTGAGCATGACCATTTTTACTTGGTGTGCTTTGATATGGAAAGAAACGTAATAACGGTAATTGACAACATGGACGCTCGCGAAAGCCCGATTCACCTGATCAACGACAACAACTTCTTCCAAAAGACAACGCCTTACAAAGTGGTATATGCATCAATTAAATACATAAACTAGTATTGCTGTTAGTGAACACATTTTAACTGGTCATTACATGATGTTTTGATTTCAGAAAGATATTTTCTGTAAGTATTTGAAGATGGTGGATCATCCTAAGAGTGCAGAAATTGAGATTGCGGACGTGGTAAGGTTGGAGTTTGAATGGAAGACAGTGAACAACACCGTTGATTGCGGAGTGTTTGTAATGAGACATATGGAGACTTGGTTCGGGGTAACGGCCGATAAGTGGGATAGTGGTTTCCCACTAACCCATAAGGAGAAAAAGGCGACGTTGACACGTTTGAGGAAAAAGTACGCAATAAAGCTAGTTACTTCGGAGGCCAACAAGCACCGTAGCCGCGTATTGGATGAAGCAGCCGAACATGAAAAGGGAAATGGAATAGGTCGTTTTTAGTACGTCTATATTGGTTGACAATAGTTAACTTTTTTTGGTTTTAAATTTTGGAATGTAGATATAGTCGGTACTTTTTGATGGTTTGGTTTTTTGATACTTGTTGAAGCAGTGGAGTAAAAGTTTATTGTGTATAAGTATGGTTTTTTGGTTTGTCAAACTACTTGACAGGGTAATGTACGTATTGTGTGTGCTGTGTATTAAATTTAATTATAGGTTTTGACAATAAAAAAATGAGCATAGTTATTACATGGTAAAGTAGGTGCACATGAGTACTTGTGATGTAAACATCAAAGTACACCTGTGTACTTCGGTAACGTACACAAAGTGGTATATGCATCAATTAAATCCAGCAAGCTGTGCGTACTCCTCGTACATTGCAATTGCTTGTTCAATCGTACTAAATCTCGCTTTCAAAAACGGTTTGAATCCAGGGGGGACAATTGGTGTCCAGTACCTAGTACCATTTGGCGTTTCATAAACGTTGCTAGCAACGGACTCTGCACAATTACATTAAAAAAAATCATTCAAAAAAACAAAAAGACAACAATACTATGGGTCACATGTGTACTATACCGTGTATTATACACGTGTCTTGCCACGTGTATAATACACTATTGACATCTAAAAACCGTGTATTATACACATGTGTACTATCGTTACGGATTGAATGAAACACCCCAGTACATATGTGTACTACGGAGGTAAAGTTATACACAAAAAAAAAAGTAGACTGAAACCTCTAGTTCAACAAACAAAAGACTAAAACTATGATTCGAATCATGGTACTAAGACCAAAAACAATGACAATATTACATGTTCGTTAAAATATATGGAAATCAATGGTCATACGATTACACTACCTGGATGATCCAATGTTGTAACGAATACATTATCGCCATTGTTTTGGTCAGAACTGTGATTGTCGTTTTCTGGGTCGGCCATGAATGAAACACAGTAGCACCTGCCGGAAAAAATTCTTGAATGTTTCAGTATACTCAAACGACTTCAATTTAATTACATACACAAAAAATCAAGTTCTCATTCAATATTCAAGTTGTAATTGGAACAAACTCACAAAATGAATAACTGTTTAGCTAATACAATTAATATTCGCCGGAAATTTAATCCGGCTTAAGTTTGGATTTCCGGCGACTGATGGCGACGGAAACAATGAAGATGACACACGATACGTCCGGCGATTAGGGGCAAATATACAGACGACTTACAGAAGACTGTTGATGTCCGGCGAATAGGGGCAAAGATACGGTCGACTTAATCAGCAAAGAACAATTTCCGGCGAGATTTTCCGGTTTTTTGAAACGTTGATCTCCGGCAAGATTTTCAGGTTTTTGAAAGTTGAAGTCCGGCGATATAATATTGAACGACGTTAATTGTAGAAGATAATTATAAGCGTCAATTGTGGATCAAGAACAATGAAGATATTGATGTTTGTTTGAGAAGATTATGAAAAATAATTTTGAACAATAGAAAATATGTTAAGATTTGATTCTAAAGTTTCGAATTGTTTGTAACTGATGTAGATAAGATTTTGAAATTAATAAAATAATAATTAAAATTCAATATTTATATTATAAGAAGTTACAATCCTACCCTTGTCAAAATGATTTGAAATCAATGGTTCAGATTAGTTCACGCGGTTCACGCTAGGAAATTTGTTCACGTTTGAACCTAATCCTATATATATATATATATGAAAGTTTTTTGGGCTGATGTGTCATTAGCTGAGAGCCTTTAGATTCTTTTTGGTGGGAAAATAAGATGGGTATTTTTTTATTTGCGAACCCCGTTTATTGCTATTTGACCCGCTTCTTCGGATCCTATTTATTCATCTAAGGGGGTGTTTGGCCTAGCTTTTATTTTTTTGGCTTATGCTTATATTTTAAAGTAGCTTATGCTTATTTTCTTTCATTTGATAAGCTATTTTTAAGTGTTTGGATTAGCTTATATTCTACAAGTTGATAATTAATAATTAATCTTTAGTTGTTTGTTAAGTTATTTTGTATTATGGGAAGGGGTATAATATCATTGTGTGTAATTAGTAAAAAACCATCTTCTTCAAATAAGCTTATTCAAATAAGCTAAAAAACCATGTTCCCATAAGCTTCTTGGAATTAGCTTATATAAGCTAATAAGCATAAGCTTAAAAAGCTAAACCAAACACCCATTAGTGCTTATTTTGTAAAAATAAGCTAACAAGGCTATAAGCTTAGATAAAAAAAGCTAGGCCAAACACCCCCTAACACATCCTATTTTACTCTGTAGAACCAATGCATTTGAAGAAACCCTAGATCGCCGCACAAGTTGTTCCTCTCCCAATCCCGGCGATTCTTCATCATCCCTGCTTCATCCCACAAAACTTCTCTTCCAAAATCACTATATCAAATCATTACATCCTCTGCAATCTAAGGGCATGTTTGGCTAAGCTTTTCAAAACAACTTATTGGCTTATTGACTTATCAAAAAGCCAATAAGTTGTTTTTGTGTTTGGCTAAGCCAAAAGTCCTTTTAGAAATGGCTTTTTGCAAAGAAGAAAAATGAGGTTTCAAGAAGTCACAATATTGTGACTTCTTGGCCAGCTTTTAACTTTTCAAACTACAAATTACCAATATACCCCTTCTTTACCCCCTTATATATAAAAGAATGCCCATTTTAGTCATTTTACATCAATAAGCTAATCCAAACACTTTTTTTAAAAACTCCTTTTCAAAAAGTCCTTTTCCCAAAAGTCCTTTTCCAAAAGTCCTTTTTAACTATAATAAGCTTAGCCAAACATGCCCTAAATAAATCTACCGTTTGTCATGACGAAAAGGTAGATGTGGTGCATCATCTCGATCCATAATCTTCTACACATTTCATATTGATTCCATCTATGGTAAGTCTTAGATCATCGATTACACATGCCTCAAACCCTAGGTTTACTGAATCCTTGCCATCCGATTATTATTTATCATTTTGATTCATGTTAATTTGAATTCGCGTTTCGTTTCGATCTTTGATGCTTTGATTGATTTTTTTTTTTTAAATATAGGGTATGAACAATATTATTCCAAAATAGCAAATTACAAACAAGTGGCAGGTAAACGGGCAACAAGCTGCGCCGCAACCCCCTTTTGAATTGCAAAACCAATCCTACTAAAGACGAAACGACCCTTAAAGGTTGAGAGATTACTATTCACAACCTGTTGGACCCTGTTTAGGAATTCCACAGCCTCTGGGGCTAGGGAACCAAATGTATCAAAAGCGAATGGGATAAACACATGTTGATTCTCTAAACAAGCCTTCTCGTGTTTAGCGACTTTGCTTGATTCCGCTTTCAACGCAGCTTGGCCAGCAGCAAACCCATTATCCCTGAGCCCAACAAGAGGGGACACTCCTGTAAGGTCCACACAAGCGTGTTTTCCCCTGGCCCACCCAAACACAAGAATATCAGCTGGTCGAAGAGTAGACCTCCCATCGAGCGGATCTGTCAGAAAGTTCACCGGAGCCTCCTTTTTCGACGAAATCCCCGCCCGCTTTAAAACATCAAACAGAATATCCCTTACCAAATCATGTCTGTATTTAAAACCAGGCAACTCCTTACAATGCACCGCATGCTCGCCAAAAGTATCTAAACAAACCTTGCGGCAAACTGGGCAAGGCTCATCAACCGGAAACAGAGGGATCATTAGCCGGTACTTAAGAATTGCCCGGTATTCCACTGCCGACATGTGTTGGCCTAGTCCTTCAATGGGGATGACTGTCAGGAAATCCTGAGCATGAGGAGCCCGGAGACAATCGAACACGGCTTTCTGACGAGGGGATAGACTAAACTTCTCTCCCAATACACGGGGTTCTTAAAAATATAAAATTAGATTTATTCAACCCGTATAACACATGAGGTTCTTAAAAATGTAATTTTTTTCATTATTTAATATATAAAATTAAATTTACTCAACCCGTACAATACACGGGGTTCTTAAAAATACAATTTTTTTTATTATTTAATATATAAAATTACATTTATTCAACCCATGTAATAAACGAGCTTTTAAATTTATCTTGTTTTATTATTTAATATATAAAATTACATTTATTCAACCCGTGTAATACATAAAATTATATTTATTCAACCCGTGTAATACATGGGGTTCTAACATAGTCTATTATATATAATAAAATAGGTTATAACCCAGAAATTTTCCGGGTAGAAAAAAATTAATTTACAACAAATAAAAGTATAAAAATAACACTTTTAACATCTAAACTATCATCTTTCCCTTTTTCCCCACCATAAATTTTTACTTCCTCTCTGTAACCAAAACAATAAAGTCAACAAAATGTAAAATTTTGTGAAAACTAAATTATTTTGAATGGATTCGCTATATTATTATGAATAATATTATGATACAGACCTGTGTAGCAATGGAGTCGAGCTCATCGAAAAACAGAACACAAGGGCGGACCCACGGCCTTATCGAAGATCTCACGAACATTAGCTTCACTTTCACCGAACCACATGGTTAGCATTTCTAGACCCTTGATGCTGATGAAGTTAGCTTGGCATTCATTGGCTATAGCCTTGGCTAGAAGCGTTTTACCACACCCGGGTGGCCCGTAAAACAGAACTCCTTTAGATGGTGACATACCGAATTTCTCGAATTTTTCAGGGTGTTCAACCGGATATTGCACAGTCTGCATAACAGATTGATAGATTTTAGATCACCGATCATTTATAAAAATAAAAATTTATCAAACAAATAAATAAGAATACTACCTCTTGGAGCTCTCGTTTAACGTTTCCGAGCCCACCGATATCTTCCCAGCTAACGTTAGGAACTTCGACAACCGTTTCGCGAAGAGCAGACGGGTTACTCGTACCAAGGGCGGTTTGAAAATGCTCATTCGTAACCGCCGTCAAATTAAGAATCTCAGCATGAATCCACTCATCTTCTAAATCGATCACATCCATATTCTCACGAGTACACTGAAGTGTTGACTCAGTACACAAAGCCGCCAGGTCAGCACCGACATATCCGTGTGCCTCTTTCAAAATCTTCTCCAAGTCCACATCTTCAGCCAGCTTCATGTTCTTGGTATGAATGCGGAGCACCTCGAGCCGACCGACTTCATCGGGAACACCGACATCGATTTCACGGTCAAAACCTTCCAAATCGTCTCAGAGCCGGGTCAATGCTGTCGGGACGGTGGGTTTCACCCATAAAAATAACGTGAGCACGGGATTTCAACCCGTCCATTAGAGTCAAAAGCTTTGAGACGATTCTTCGTTCAACTTCTCCGTAACGCATTCCTTTCAGAATAACCTTTCGGGAGTCACCATCTTCACCCCTACTAAAATTTAAAACCAAAATAACAGATGCAGAAAATGTTTAGAAAATTTTAAAACCAAAATCAATACAATTATTTAACATGTATGTTAACAAATGCAAAAATGTTAAAAAAAAAACTTCTCCTGAATTTGAGGAAGATGGATGCTTTACGGTTCTCCCTCTTCGTACTAGATCTGCAAAGCAAAAGAAGATGTTGCCTAAATGCCATATTATATAACGAATACAACAGAAAAAAAAAACCAAAAAATCAAATGACAAAGGGATAGATCTAGTTACCCGAATCCAGCCAAACCCCCATCCGTGACCAGTTTCCACCATGGCTGCCGCCAGCTTCACCCCAACCACCAGCACGGTTGTAAACCACAACCAGTAATCCCCTTTACTTTTCCTTATGTTGTCTTCGCACCGTTGTTTCCTTAAATGGACTCATAATAATAGCCGCGGCAAAAGTCTGAATTCTAAAACAACTGGAAAAGTCATGTTACGTCGCCGGAAATCCACAAATCGAACCGCATCAACCAACAACGCCAATATTGACATCGTCGGTGACGCAAACAACCACCGTCATTGCCGTAAGATGAAGAGGTTAAAAAGCATCTAAATATCATTCACTACAAGAGAAGGATGCTAATATCAGTCATTTTACATGACCCCAAATGAACTGCCCCGAATCACAAAGATAGCAATATCATTTGCGAATGATTACTATGTATAATTACTCAATACATAATTATACTTACTATATCTAATTACCTAATGACCACATGTCGATAACCAGGACCGAATCATAAAAAGATGCTTATGATCGATCCTATGCGAGGAACTTATAGGTAAAAAAAGATTAATAATTTGAAAAATTCGAATAGAGTTAGCTTAGTTAAAAAGGTTACCTGAAGTATGTACGTACGAACGATCCTGTGCGGACATGGCCAATAAATATAACTGGAAACGCTAAATCGTGCCTGACCAGACAACTTCCCAGGGACTAATTTCTATTTTATTTCAAAGAAAAGAACAAAAATTAATTATGAACAAATAATAAATGACAGTATAGGCGTATTTCAGACCTTTAGCAATCTTCTAACATAACATCTCTTCTTGTCCTTCTTTAGAGATCCTCTGCTTGACTCAGAATTTTAATATAAACACATCAAATCTAGATTTAAAACAACACTTATGCCTCCACAGTGGCCAAAGTCACCACTGATTTCACAAGTCCGAATCAAGAGTTGTCTGTTGTTGTAGCTGAGAAATCTTGACATTTTGATAGTTTTTATAGGCTTCTTCATCATGACTCAGGTTATACTTTTGTTGACATGTTTTGTTATTCTGCAAAAAAAAAAAAAAAAAAAAAAAAAAAAAAAAAAAAAAAAACACACGAGAATGATAACACAACACAAGATTATACGGTATACATATGTGAATGAATACTTACAAGCACAGGGTAGTCGAAGGCTAGATCCGCGTAGGAGCCAAAGTTACTGGTGGTATTGACACCGCCAGTTTGAGAGCCCGATGGAGGTATAGCCTCTCTGAACACCTCAAACGGTATCGATCCAAGTCTAGAGGCCCAATCTTTAGGAAAACCATCTCCTTCCAGAATCTCCATTGGGAAATCAAGCATATTAAGAATGTCACTGAAATCCTCATCATACACTCGATGAGCATTACAATCAATGGTCGCGCCAAAAACATATTTTGTGTTGCACATTCTCTTATCCTGCAATGATAATTCAAACAAAACACCATCAATATAACATATAGGTAACAATATCTACACTTTATAATAATATTGAACCTTTATCATAAGTTCGTGCAAGCACAATGTGTCGTGGGACAACAAAACTATGTGATTTAAGAAAGTCAACCTCGTGATTCACAAATTCAAATAAATTTTTTTTTCAAATTCAATGAATCCTTATTATTTTAATTTAAAGCTCTTTAATATTCATATTTATGATATCTTTGAGCATGCAAAAAATAGTTTTTATGATCAATTTTACGGTTACCTGTTGATACATTTGATATTTAAACGTGACATTATTGGGACAGCTGTGTTAAAATTTAAGGAATTAAATCAAATTAATTATTGCAGCTGGGTTAATATTGAACCTTTATCATAAGTTCATGCAGGAACAATGTGTCCTGCGTACTCCTCTTGTCTGCCCTCTGTCTTGTGCAATTGCAACACCAAAGGTCTCCTTGTAACAATCCCTGAAATAGCCAAGCATTAATCGTCTATCAAAAATGTGAAAAATGACAAGAAAAAAAAACAGTTGCAGGTAGAATCAACGAACCAACGGTTATCTTGGTGACCTGTTGTTTCAGCACTTTGTCTTTACTAAGATAGCCAAGCATTAATCCCTTCACTTTAACACTTGCACTTAAGCCTTGCACACTCCAGCAGCACCGTAACCTGATCAAGATGAACATCTCGCCCCTCTTAGCATTGCTACAAAAACAAAAACCCACAATCAAAATCCCAAAATAAATCAATAACAAATAAATACAATATATATTGCAATTTCAGCCCGAAAGATATCGAGAGCAAATCCGTTGGAGCAACTTATCATAGCTTGTTGAATGTGCAGACCAAGTTTATCAATTGCTATCCAATTGAAAAGAACTCGATTTGCCAACCTCACATTTACTCGAGGCTTCGATTCGACCAGTGATTGGCTTCAAGCTACTCCCAAGTCCCACGCAAGTCTTCAAAACTGAACAACGTAAGTAAAAAACTAACAATAATTGCTACATCAAAGATGAACAAAGTAAAAAAAAAAACCAAATCAATACTAATAACAACCGAACATCAACAACCAAATTTCCAGCAAGTAATTAGAATCTGAAAACGTTGAATAACAAATATAATTGATACCAAACAACTACAAATACACAAAGAGGTCGACAAAGAAAACGATGACCAATCATAATCTTGCAAAGGTAAAAAAGATTCAGAACTACATCAGCCGACATAATCTTGAACCTAACAAACTTGACGATGATTTTTTTTTAAATTCTATTACAATGCTGACATAATCTTGAACCTAACAAATGATGATTTTTTTAAATTCTATTACAATGCGAAACCCTAAAATCATTCTTATACTCAAATCTTTTGTGTCAGTCGACCCTTAACAGTTCATCTTTCTTCTTCCTCTCCTTCATGCGTAACCCTAAAATTGTATTAGATTCAGCCGTCACACAAACACACCTTCATTCTTCTTCAATGTTAAAATCAACAAAAAACAACAGCAATCAGAAATAACAACCGTTTGTAAACATTGACCATTTAGGGTTTTGACAATAAAAAACAAAAACAAAAAACATGATTCTTATGATTGGAATCACATAACAAAAAACATCAAAGATCGAAAGGGATTAGCATACCTATGTTCTTGATTGATGAATATGAAAGTGAAGAACACGAACTTGCTCTCGTTAATCTAGGGTTTTGAGAGAGAAACAGAAAGTAGAGGCACCTAGTATTTTCTTCAACCATTCAATTGATCGACGACATTGATTGTATATATGAGAAAGATGAATGGGGAAATCGATTTAGGGTTTGAATCGTAGAACAACTAAGAAAAATGAGGATCACGATTGCTATTGAGTTGAATCGTAAAGAAGAAGGAGGAACATGGTGGCTAGGGTTTCAGAGAAATGTCAATAGGGTATTGAGATTATGATCTCAATTAGGTTTTTATAGTAGATCCGAACTGAGAGATACCTGACCCGAATCATAAACGGATCCCGCATCCATTGAATTTGTTTGTGTATTGAGAAGCTCAGAATTTCCCTCCCAAACTCACAATACACCTCCACCATAAGATGCCACATCATCAAAAAGCTCCATCATCACATGCCACATGGCTTAAATCCATCTCATTTATATATATATATAGGGTGAGGTTCCAGCGTGAACAACATCCTAGGAGTGAACCGCGTGAACATATCTGGACCGTTGATTAGTATGATCTTGACAATTTAAATTAGTGGCATAATTGTAATTAATAGGCTAGTTTTTATTGTTTTATTAAAAGAAAACGGGTAAAATTGTAATTAGAGTAATTACTCATTTAATATAGAAAGCTAGATTATTTCCGTATTATAATAACAAGATCCCGAGATTTACTAATATTTTGTTACTGAAATTACCCACTATCCATTAAAAAATAACATACACCAATTACAATCAAAATCCCCTCTCTCTCCATATACCCGACGGCGACCAGAGAATACACGCACATCGGCGCCGGAAAATTGTCAATCGCCGGAAAAAAAGCTTCGTCTGCAAGAATTAAAGGTACACAATGAGAATGCTATTGTTTAGTTGCTTCAGAAAGTAGTTGCATGTTCAGTTCCAGTTATAGATGAGCTAGTAACAATAATCGGAATGAGGGCTTGATTGTTTTGGTATGAAAGTTGTTTAGTTACACAACTCATGTTCAACGGTATTATTGTTCGTATCTGTTAAATGATTCTGATTTATATGAACTATGAGTCTGTTGTTTGGAATTAGGGCTTGTTTGGAATTAGGGCCTGAAATCGTTCTTGATAGTTTTGTATTAGTTCTGTTTTTTAAAAGATTGTAGGAATGTTTGTTTGATCAGGATTCGGTTTATCTCATGTATATGTAGATACGATCAGTACACATGTGTATGTTAGTTAAATCGTGATGTACACATGTGTACATAGTGGTAAGTATGATAATTTCTTTTTGTGGTTGGTTTATGATGTTGCGGAAAAATTCGTAAAATCAAACAGAGGGGTTTGTGCCATCTTGTTTAGGTGATTTTAGGCTTGTCTGTTTGTCGCTTTGTTCGTAGTTCACATGTGTACTGGTAGCCAAAAATTGTGTAGTTTTAAATGAGTGTAAATGTCAGGAGAATGGGTTCACATGTGTAGGTGTAATATAAAGATGAATTGAGAAGTGATGTGTTATGCGTATTATGTGTGTTGGGTCCTTAGTATGTGTTATTTTTTATCTGAAGAGTGGTATTACAATTGTGTACAATATCTTAATGTTACTAAAAATGAGTAATTTCATTTGTGTTTACATTTGTAGGTTCGAAATGTAACAATGAGAAGACGTAAGTTTTAATTTTGTTTGAACGATCTCACAAATAAATTGATTGAATATAGGTGGTACTATGAACATATTGTAACTTAATTTTGTAGGTGGAAAAAGCGAGAGGATAGCTCGTATTTTGGCGAGTAGATTTAGTAACACAATAGATTGCCCCATTGAATGTTCGGAGGATGAAGGAACGGACAATATAGGTGAAAATGTTTTGAAGTTTATAGTCCATAATTTAATATAAAAGTGTTATGTAGATTTGGTTTTGAGACAAGCTGTGTTTTGTATGTTTTGTATAATTGATTAAAATACATATTTTTTGAACAAAGTTCCGAATATGTTGAACGAAACTATGGACTGTAAGAAACCGATGGCTGCTTCAAAGGATGTGGACGTACGGTTTAAGAAAGATGAAGGTAATATTGTGGAAAAGTGTTTTTTATATTATTATGGTTTTAAATTAAGGTTTTGTAAGTATGTTTTTTGTAATGGATTCCGTCGGTGTTAATCATGGAAAAACTGACGATGGTATAGGTGAGAGGAAGCCGGGGGAAAAGAGGGAACAACCAAGCGAACCAGGGGTGATTAACGGAAAAGGCATGTGTCAAAAATTTAAAACTTTAATTATAAAATAACATGATTAAAATTTGTCGAAAATGTAATGTATAATCGCTCTAGCGTAAAATGCAGATTCAACCGGCGAAAGGCATCAGAGATTTAAAAGTTTAAATGGGTGGCAGAGAGCGAAAAGGTTGTCGATGAAAAAGGTGAAAAAACCAAAAATGAAACCCGTTCGTGTTCCATTTGCTGATGTACCAGAAGGTAAATTAATTTTATCCCAATTTAAAGTAACAGCATCTACAGTGCTAGAGTGTTTCCATTAATTGACTTTGTTATGATTGTGTACAGTTGTTATTAAAGAAAGTCAGGGTACGCAACGGAGAAGTGTAAAAAGTAAACCGATTGGCGTCGTTTTAGGAGAAGAAAGTTTAGGTATGATTATAAGTGTGAATGTACACGTCTATTAGCTGGTATATTCCACGATACGTAATGACAATCAATTTATGTTGAAAAACATGTCCGGATCTTTGGTTTACACATGTGTACGATATATTTTTTACATTATACACATGTGTACTAAAAAAGACAGAAAATAGTTACACGTGTGTACACGGTGAACTGTTGTAAACGTCTGTGACCTGGTGCCTTTTAGTGATTTTAAAAAACTCAACGTTGTATATAATGTAAACAAAATGTAATAAACACGTGTACTAAAAAATACACACAAGAATTACACATGTGTACACTGTGAATGGCTGTATAAGTCTGTTACCTGGTGCATTTATGTGACTTCCAAAAACTCATCGTTGTAGATAATTTACACAAAATGAAAAAAACACATGTGTACTAAAAAGCACACACCACATTTACACATGTGTACACCGGGAGTGGTTGTAAACGTCTGTGACCTGGTGCATTTCTGCGACTTTCAAAAAAAATCAACGTTGTATATAATTTACACAAAATCCAAGCTTTGGGGTTAGGTTGAAATGGTTAAATTTATTCTTTGCTCGTGCAAGATTAATACTGTGTACTCATGTGTATGTCCTTTGTTACACATATGTACTCGTATGCTTGTGCTTTGCAGGACATACGGATAAGTGAACACGTTTTTAATCATACTGTCTTGTTTTGCAGAAAATTGGTATTCGAAACCGAAAGCGGCGTTGGGTTGTACCATTTTCAAATGAACGATTTACAACCAAGTAGGTGGATCAACGATGGAGTAATAAATTGCTTTGCGTCAATGCTAAACTATGAGGAAAAAGATCGAATCAGCGGATTAAATATGTTCGGGCAAGCTGATAAAGTAAAAGGAACAAAGCCGCGATTGTTCGGCCATACAAATTGTTTTGTAAGTTATAGTTTGTATTATAATTGTGAAGATTATGGTAAAGTTTGCGTGTCCGATTATTCAAATGTAAGTTGGTTGTTTGCTGTGCGTTAAGGACCAGGATATATTATGGAATGGGATGCACGGGGATGCTGGGCGTGTTGATAAATTCAAAAGTGCCTTGTTCTTGGTTGTTGACCAAAAAGAATCGTTAATGAGTTTGTCCGAGTATTGCGTCATATGCTTTCCGATCCTTGAGCATGACCATTTTTACTTGGTGTGCTTTGATATGGAAAGAAACGTAATAACGGTAATTGACAACATGGACGCTCGCGAAAGCCCGATTCACCTGATCAACGACAACAACTTCTTCCAAAAGACAACGCCTTACAAAGTGGTATATGCATCAATTAAATACATAAACTAGTATTGCTGTTAGTGAACACATTTTAACTGGTCATTACATGATGTTTTGATTTCAGAAAGATATTTTCTGTAAGTATTTGAAGATGGTGGATCATCCTAAGAGTGCAGAAATTGAGATTGCGGACGTGGTAAGGTTGGAGTTTGAATGGAAGACAGTGAACAACACCGTTGATTGCGGAGTGTTTGTAATGAGACATATGGAGACTTGGTTCGGGGTAACGGCCGATAAGTGGGATAGTGGTTTCCCACTAACCCATAAGGAGAAAAAGGCGACGTTGACACGTTTGAGGAAAAAGTACGCAATAAAGCTAGTTACTTCGGAGGCCAACAAGCACCGTAGCCGCGTATTGGATGAAGCAGCCGAACATGAAAAGGGAAATGGAATAGGTCGTTTTTAGTACGTCTATATTGGTTGACAATAGTTAACTTTTTTTGGTTTTAAATTTTGGAATGTAGATATAGTCGGTACTTTTTGATGGTTTGGTTTTTTGATACTTGTTGAAGCAGTGGAGTAAAAGTTTATTGTGTATAAGTATGGTTTTTTGGTTTGTCAAACTACTTGACAGGGTAATGTACGTATTGTGTGTGCTGTGTATTAAATTTAATTATAGGTTTTGACAATAAAAAAATGAGCATAGTTATTACATGGTAAAGTAGGTGCACATGAGTACTTGTGATGTAAACATCAAAGTACACCTGTGTACTTCGGTAACGTACACAAAGTGGTATATGCATCAATTAAATCCAGCAAGCTGTGCGTACTCCTCGTACATTGCAATTGCTTGTTCAATCGTACTAAATCTCGCTTTCAAAAACGGTTTGAATCCAGGGGGGACAATTGGTGTCCAGTACCTAGTACCATTTGGCGTTTCATAAACGTTGCTAGCAACGGACTCTGCACAATTACATTAAAAAAAATCATTCAAAAAAACAAAAAGACAACAATACTATGGGTCACATGTGTACTATACCGTGTATTATACACGTGTCTTGCCACGTGTATAATACACTATTGACATCTAAAAACCGTGTATTATACACATGTGTACTATCGTTACGGATTGAATGAAACACCCCAGTACATATGTGTACTACGGAGGTAAAGTTATACACAAAAAAAAAAGTAGACTGAAACCTCTAGTTCAACAAACAAAAGACTAAAACTATGATTCGAATCATGGTACTAAGACCAAAAACAATGACAATATTACATGTTCGTTAAAATATATGGAAATCAATGGTCATACGATTACACTACCTGGATGATCCAATGTTGTAACGAATACATTATCGCCATTGTTTTGGTCAGAACTGTGATTGTCGTTTTCTGGGTCGGCCATGAATGAAACACAGTAGCACCTGCCGGAAAAAATTCTTGAATGTTTCAGTATACTCAAACGACTTCAATTTAATTACATACACAAAAAATCAAGTTCTCATTCAATATTCAAGTTGTAATTGGAACAAACTCACAAAATGAATAACTGTTTAGCTAATACAATTAATATTCGCCGGAAATTTAATCCGGCTTAAGTTTGGATTTCCGGCGACTGATGGCGACGGAAACAATGAAGATGACACACGATACGTCCGGCGATTAGGGGCAAATATACAGACGACTTACAGAAGACTGTTGATGTCCGGCGAATAGGGGCAAAGATACGGTCGACTTAATCAGCAAAGAACAATTTCCGGCGAGATTTTCCGGTTTTTTGAAACGTTGATCTCCGGCAAGATTTTCAGGTTTTTGAAAGTTGAAGTCCGGCGATATAATATTGAACGACGTTAATTGTAGAAGATAATTATAAGCGTCAATTGTGGATCAAGAACAATGAAGATATTGATGTTTGTTTGAGAAGATTATGAAAAATAATTTTGAACAATAGAAAATATGTTAAGATTTGATTCTAAAGTTTCGAATTGTTTGTAACTGATGTAGATAAGATTTTGAAATTAATAAAATAATAATTAAAATTCAATATTTATATTATAAGAAGTTACAATCCTACCCTTGTCAAAATGATTTGAAATCAATGGTTCAGATTAGTTCACGCGGTTCACGCTAGGAAATTTGTTCACGTTTGAACCTAATCCTATATATATATATATATGAAAGTTTTTTGGGCTGATGTGTCATTAGCTGAGAGCCTTTAGATTCTTTTTGGTGGGAAAATAAGATGGGTATTTTTTTATTTGCGAACCCCGTTTATTGCTATTTGACCCGCTTCTTCGGATCCTATTTATTCATCTAAGGGGGTGTTTGGCCTAGCTTTTATTTTTTTGGCTTATGCTTATATTTTAAAGTAGCTTATGCTTATTTTCTTTCATTTGATAAGCTATTTTTAAGTGTTTGGATTAGCTTATATTCTACAAGTTGATAATTAATAATTAATCTTTAGTTGTTTGTTAAGTTATTTTGTATTATGGGAAGGGGTATAATATCATTGTGTGTAATTAGTAAAAAACCATCTTCTTCAAATAAGCTTATTCAAATAAGCTAAAAAACCATGTTCCCATAAGCTTCTTGGAATTAGCTTATATAAGCTAATAAGCATAAGCTTAAAAAGCTAAACCAAACACCCATTAGTGCTTATTTTGTAAAAATAAGCTAACAAGGCTATAAGCTTAGATAAAAAAAGCTAGGCCAAACACCCCCTAACACATCCTATTTTACTCTGTAGAACCAATGCATTTGAAGAAACCCTAGATCGCCGCACAAGTTGTTCCTCTCCCAATCCCGGCGATTCTTCATCATCCCTGCTTCATCCCACAAAACTTCTCTTCCAAAATCACTATATCAAATCATTACATCCTCTGCAATCTAAGGGCATGTTTGGCTAAGCTTTTCAAAACAACTTATTGGCTTATTGACTTATCAAAAAGCCAATAAGTTGTTTTTGTGTTTGGCTAAGCCAAAAGTCCTTTTAGAAATGGCTTTTTGCAAAGAAGAAAAATGAGGTTTCAAGAAGTCACAATATTGTGACTTCTTGGCCAGCTTTTAACTTTTCAAACTACAAATTACCAATATACCCCTTCTTTACCCCCTTATATATAAAAGAATGCCCATTTTAGTCATTTTACATCAATAAGCTAATCCAAACACTTTTTTTAAAAACTCCTTTTCAAAAAGTCCTTTTCCCAAAAGTCCTTTTCCAAAAGTCCTTTTTAACTATAATAAGCTTAGCCAAACATGCCCTAAATAAATCTACCGTTTGTCATGACGAAAAGGTAGATGTGGTGCATCATCTCGATCCATAATCTTCTACACATTTCATATTGATTCCATCTATGGTAAGTCTTAGATCATCGATTACACATGCCTCAAACCCTAGGTTTACTGAATCCTTGCCATCCGATTATTATTTATCATTTTGATTCATGTTAATTTGAATTCGCGTTTCGTTTCGATCTTTGATGCTTTGATTGATTTTTTTTTTTAAATATAGGGTATGAACAATATTATTCCAAAATAGCAAATTACAAACAAGTGGCAGGTAAACGGGCAACAAGCTGCGCCGCAACCCCCTTTTGAATTGCAAAACCAATCCTACTAAAGACGAAACGACCCTTAAAGGTTGAGAGATTACTATTCACAACCTGTTGGACCCTGTTTAGGAATTCCACAGCCTCTGGGGCTAGGGAACCAAATGTATCAAAAGCGAATGGGATAAACACATGTTGATTCTCTAAACAAGCCTTCTCGTGTTTAGCGACTTTGCTTGATTCCGCTTTCAACGCAGCTTGGCCAGCAGCAAACCCATTATCCCTGAGCCCAACAAGAGGGGACACTCCTGTAAGGTCCACACAAGCGTGTTTTCCCCTGGCCCACCCAAACACAAGAATATCAGCTGGTCGAAGAGTAGACCTCCCATCGAGCGGATCTGTCAGAAAGTTCACCGGAGCCTCCTTTTTCGACGAAATCCCCGCCCGCTTTAAAACATCAAACAGAATATCCCTTACCAAATCATGTCTGTATTTAAAACCAGGCAACTCCTTACAATGCACCGCATGCTCGCCAAAAGTATCTAAACAAACCTTGCGGCAAACTGGGCAAGGCTCATCAACCGGAAACAGAGGGATCATTAGCCGGTACTTAAGAATTGCCCGGTATTCCACTGCCGACATGTGTTGGCCTAGTCCTTCAATGGGGATGACTGTCAGGAAATCCTGAGCATGAGGAGCCCGGAGACAATCGAACACGGCTTTCTGACGAGGGGATAGACTAAACTTCTCTCCCAAGCTTTGGACAATTCTACTAAATAGGGCACTCGCCAAAGCATTCTGGGCTTTAGGAGGGGCGGTGTCCTTATTAGAGAAACCGCCAAGATCGAAATCCGGAAGGGACATATGCATGCAATCCAACGCACACACATAATCAGAATCTAACCCGACAATACCACAGTCCCGAAGAATGTGGTCCTGCAAACTCCAAGATTGTGCCCTCGAGGCCACGAAAGCATACGTAGATACATCCTCAGCCGAACATAAACCCAAACCCCCAAAACGGGTCGGAAGGGATGCAAGCCTCCATTGAAGATCCCCAAAAAATGGACCCCCGCAAACCACAATATCCTCGATAGCTCTCCTAAGGCCTTTGTCAAAAACCGAAACAGCCTCCCCAACAAATGTGGGTTGGCACGTTCTGAGGCCGAATAACAACTTAGCAACACCCATGCAAGAGCGCAGTAAGAGGAGCTCGCATTGAGGGTCCCGCAGATGTGGAAGATAGCTCATCAGATCCACTGCACAATATGCCCTTTTCACGGCCAAGCTACTGATAAAACCCGCATCCCGACTAACAGGATTAATAGTTTGAATATAATGTAATGTATTAGTCATTGTATATTTCAAATTTTGAAGTGTTTATGTGTAATTAGGGCTGTAAACGAACAAAACGAACACGAACAGGACCTTGTTCGTGTTTGTTTGTTAAGAGATATATGTGTTCGTGAACCGTTCACGAACACTTATCGAACGAGATTTTATGTTCGTGTTCGTTTGTTAAGGAAATGAACTTGTTCATGTTCGTTTGTGTTTGTTTGTTAATTTTAGGTAACGAACATTGACGAATACAAATGAGCACAAACTAATGTTCATGAACGCAAATGGAAACAAATGAACACAAACAATCGTTCATGAACAAAATATATAATACACCGACACTTATTAGATATTTAATTTGTCGGAATTTTGAAGTATTTATATAAATACAAAAACTAAAAACACTAATGAAGTATCGAACACAAACGAACACGTTACGGAACGTTCACAAACACAAACGAACGAACACGACCTCTGTTCATGTTTGTTCATTTAACTAAATGAACGAAATTTCTTGTTCGTGTTCGTTTGTTTAATAAACGAACGAACACAAACGAACTTCCCGCCAAACGGTTCACGAACTGTTCGCCAAATGTTTGGTTCATTTGCAGTCCTATGTGTAATATATCATCTAGCATACAGATTGTTTAATCCAATAATATGTAGTGTATTGATCAGTTTCAGAGAGAGATGGAACATATTTGATCGCCGGTGAAGGACCTCTGACCAACGATTGTTGCCCTATCAGCTTTGGCCCCTTCTCCCCTCCTTTTCGTGGTCGTTATGGCCACTGGTACTGTGGTATGTGAAATTTTGTTTGTTTTGTCATGTTTTTTTGTGTGAGTTAACCCTAATATGGTCGTTTTTGTGCTTGTGGAAAATTAAGGTTTTGGCTAAGTTTACTAATGCTCCGGACTCTCGGCCACCTTTTTTTGAGTATGTTGTACAGTGAAAGGTATCTAAGACTATTTGGTGTGTGATTAGAAAGTTGGTACTTGCTGTTTCGGTTTACTTCATATAATAGGTCCTTTAATAGTAGTGAAAGGCTGGTGCAGGTTTTATGTAATCAGATGTTTGATAGTAGTGAAAGTCTCGAAGTTTATAGTTAAGGATAATAGGTCAATTGATGCTGCTGACTATGCTGGTTGAATTAATGGGCAGGTTGGCTGTTATCGTCGACTGGTGTTTGCTGCCGAGTTGGGTTAGTGTGGGTTATCAGTGGGGGTGATTTCAATTATACCAAAGTATTTTGCTAGGTTTGGAAATGTGAGGGTAGGTTTTTATTGTTTGTGAATGAGCTGTTAATGTTTGTATAGCTGTTGACAAGTGTTGAGTATATTAAGGGTTGTTTTGGTGGGTTAATTGATATGGGTGTTAATTGGTGTATGGCTGAAGTTGGTTGTTTGGTGATTAGAAGATGGATGGCTTGAAGATTGGAAGCGGGAAAATAAAGGTATTGAAGATTGATGATTATTTTCATTGTTATGGTTTTTAGTATTTGTTTTATGTGGTTTTTGTTGGTTGATGATAGGTTTTCATGTATAGTTTTTTTCTCTTACTGTTTACTTGGACTGCTTGTGGCTAAGTGTAAGGGTTGTTTATGGTTTTTGGTTAGATGTCCTTTGGCTGAGGGTTTTAAATCCCGTTTGGTAAGGCCTTAGCTGTTTTGGAGTTGTTCTCCTTTGGGGTATGTATCGCCATATCGGGAGGTCCAAGCCTTAGGTGTATATATTCTTTTTCTGATCAATAACTTTTGGGGTTGGTGTTCTCCTTTGGGATATATTGGAGCTTTCCATCCTAAAACCAACAAGCTAATTGAGGTTATATATTGACGTAAAATCCAAATTTATTTTTGTTTAATGTAGATTACTTCCATTCTAAAACCAACACGCTGATTGAGGTTATATATTGATGTAAATTCAGATTTTTTTTGTTTAGTCGATCAATTATTATTGCAACTTAGTTTCAAATTTTCGTACGAAGCATCTCGTGTTTATCATAAATTTTGTGACGGAATCGTAAATGGCTAAATCATGCTTATATAAGTAACTTTCTCGAGCCCGGGAAGCAATCCCGGGTGATCACCTCTATCTGATGTGTTAATAAGTTATACACTGCGACGCGCTATAACGTATTCATGTGTTTATAAGCTGTTTTGTTTTCAATCTTTGTAGCTTCTATGTTTGGCCAACATCAAAAGTTAGAGCCGTTGCATCCTGAGAAGAAGATGATGTGGAAACGGGAGATGAACTGCTTACTCTCGGTTTATGATTACATCGTTGAATTTATCTCAATGTCACATAGTTTACAGAACGGAAAAGCCATGGAGGTGATGTCTAGCCGACTGAAATTTATTCATTTATTAATTTGCAAGAATGTCCTTTATCTTTATGCCTCTTTGCAGGCGGTGTCCTTTATGTTTAAAATTGACGAGTTTTGTCCTTTATGTTTAAAAATCAAGCATGGTTTGTCCTTTGGGCCTAACCCAGTTAGTTTTTTTCGTTAAATATTGTCATGTGCCTTGCACATGAGGGCAATTTTGTCATTTTAACGAAGCAGGGACTAAAGAGTGAAATCATGTGCATGTCACATGAGGGTAATTTTGTAATTTGACCCATTTAATTACAAAATTATTTTAATTAAAAAACAAATATATAAACTAACTGGGTTAGGCCCAAAGGACAAACCATGCTTGATTTTTAAACATAAAGGACAAAACTCGTCAATTTTAAACATAAAGGACACCGCCTGCAAAGAGGCATAAAGATAAAGGACAATTCTTGAAATTCACTCTAAACTTTATGTTATAGTTTCACTATTATATTGTTTGTTTATCTGTTTTTTGTGAATCTTATTCGCAGGATGAGATTGTGAGTGCTTCAGGATGAGTTTGGTATCGCTGTGGAATATGAGAGTGCCCAGAGCATAGAAAATCGATCAAAATGCAACCAATCTTTTTGAGACAATCTTATAAACTTATGATTATAACCATCTTGCCGAATATGAGGATACAAAAAAGTAAGATCTAAGCTCTATTGGCAAATATTCTTGATGTAACATAATATTGTCAAGGTTGTTCTTTTTACCTCCATTTTTTCTTGATTTTTTTTTGGTTAAATTATGAAGTCAATGCAAATGTGGTTGCAAGAATGATCGACTTAGTAACTCCTTTTATTCTACTATTTGAATTTTGTATGTACACCTAGTTAATACCCCACCCGTGTTGCGGGGCGATGGCCGAATAATGAGCGAGTGTTAGGCAACTCATTGATACGAAAAACAATTAAATCGAGTCAACCAATTAAACAAAACACTTTTATAGTTTTGATAAAAAAAAAAACTAAAACAATGGCAGTATTGTAACTTTTAACTGAAGGAAAGTTGTATTTTTTTTTACTGGGGTAAAATCGTAATTTGCCAAAAGCTAAAGTGATGGTAGTACTGTAAAATTGAACCAGGGGCAAATTCGTAATTTTGAACTTGGGGTAATAGCGTAATATAAAATTGAACTAAGGGCACAATCGTAATTTTAAGCTGGAGGCAAAATCACAATTTTATTTTGTACCGAGGGAAAAATCGTAATTTTGAGTTGGGGGCAAAAACATAATTTTATTTTAAACTGGGGAAAAAACGTAATTTTAAACTGAGGACGAAATCATAATTTTTTAAACGGGGAAAAATCACATTTTTGAACAGAGTGCAAAATCGTAATTTTTAGCTGGGGGCAAAAACAAAATTTTATTTTGAACTGGGGGCGAAAAGGTAATTCTGAGCTGAGGGCAAAACCACAATTTTATTTTGAATTGAGGGTAAAATCGTAATTTTGAGATGGGGACAAAAGCGTAATTTTATTTTGACCTGGGGGCATAACCGTAATTTTAAAGAGGGGCAAAAACGTAATTTTAAAATGGATATAAAATAATAAACTGGTTGGTCCAATAGGGTAGTGCCAGGCAAAATCATAATTTTGAGATGGGGACGAAAGCGTAATTTTATTTTGAGCTGGGGCAAAACGGAAATTTTAAACAAGGGCAAAAACGTAATTTAAAATAGATATAATATAATAAACCGGTTGGTCTAATGGGAGAGTGCCAGGCAGCTGCCTGGCACTATTTCCCCATTTGGTAAATGTATGTATAGGAAATTGGTATATTAAATTGGCATATTCGTTGTATCGTTGTATTATCGAAGTTGTTAACCGCCTTGAACACTGTTTCATGTCAATAATGAAAGAAATGGAAATGATATGTGATGAGAGTAATATTTTTGGGACAAATTGTGTAGGATATATGCATGTAATTGTTTGGTATGAGTTGAATCGTAATACTTACAGTTTTACAGTTTATAGTCACATCTACGAAATTTTGTTGCCGAGTGGTAAAATCATTTGTCAATAACACAACTCGAACAGAGGCGACTAAATTGTAACCCCCTTTCCCGCAACGCGGCAGGGTAAAAATAATATTCATTTTATTAACGGACCGTTTCGGTACTACTATATAAACTCTATATTGATTCAATTATCTTGTGATCTAAGGGAGTGTCTTAGGTGGTGGAGGGAGTGTTCCATCCATAGAAGCAACCCTTGAGGCATGGGTCAACATGGTTAACGATTTCGAAAAGGGTTCTTTACCAACACGTTCAGGGATATTTTTAATCTATGGGATTCATGTTGTTCATGGTCATAATAATGCTTAAAAGGCTACAGTCTTTCCTCAAAATGTTGGTCTTGGATTTATTGGTTAGAGTACACATAACCAATGCAAGAAAACAATATAAACATATGTAGAATACAACAATTTTATGCACCGCATTTGAACAGAGATCCTATATTAGTTAGGAAGATTGGGGCAGTTACAACACTTGAAGTTAGAGCAACTGGTATACCGTCTGTCAGTATACAATATGATTTTAATTATGTGTTAATCATAAATTGTTTTTAATATAAGTAACTTTCTCGAGCCCGGGAAGCAATCCAGGGTGATAACCTAGTAATGATATAAGCAAAGGATCTAACATCAAGGAAATCAACTATAAGACTGTGTAGTGGGTGTGGTTTTTTCAAAATTTGCCCACAAACACGCCCAATCATGCCCCATCCCCACCCCCATGGGCGTTTTTAGCGTGTTTTTTCAAAAAAAAACCCCTCCGGCGTTTTCTAAATCACGCCAAACATCAAATGGTTTGGCCAATCACATGCATTCTTTCCTATGCTTGCAAAATACCATTTTTTGGATTTTTTTTTATTTAATTGTTTAACACCCCTTTTAATATAATGCCCACATCCCCATTACACCTATTTTAGAAAAACGCCTAATAATGTCTCTTGCTAACTGTACTGTCACATGGCGGAAAACGCTCAAAGATAGGGGCTTTATTCACCCAAACCACATGGTCTCAGAAATGTGAATAGGATGATAAATAGTGGGAATTGTGAGCCACTCATGCATGAATTTTTTAAATTATATTGTACATATACATGTGACATGAAGCGAATACAATGCATTTGGTCTGAAAAGTTTACGCTAACAATATAAGGTGATTACTTGGAGTTATCAACGAAACAACACATCAAATTATAGTTTTATAGTTTAGATCATGTTGAAATTTTTTAAGTAATTATTATGTTAACTAGTATTAAAACCCCATGTTACGATATGTCATTGTTGCGAACTCACGCATTGAAGGTATTCGTAACTTATAAAAAATTAAAGGTAAACTGTGAAAAAAATCAATGTCTTTAAATAAAAGTTGTAAAAGAATAAAAAAAACCAAAAAAAAATAAAAAAAAATTAAGTTGAGCAGGGGGCTATGACGTCAACAGCTAAAACTCAAGTTATTACATCATTTGCCCCCTAAACATATTTATAAGATAATCTTGTTGCAAATATTTAAGGATAAAACATCCAATTGAAATAAAAATTAGTAGTTGTAACTAATAATAATTATAATAACAATGAAAATGTGACACCTCCTTTAATTTATCACCACAACTTCTCTAACTCCATCTCACAATTGTTTATGGTGGTAGTTGTATTGACATAATGTGAGTTAATAAAGTAAGATTTTCTACATCAAGATTATCTCCAATTTTGTTATTTCTTTTCTATACATTTACGGGTTGAATAAATATAATTTTATATATTAAATAATAAAAAAAGTTATATCTTTATGAATCTCGTATATTGTACGGGTTAAATGAATGTAATTTTATATATCAAATAATAAAAAAATTATATCTTTAAAAACCATGTGTATTACACAGATTAAATATATGTAATTTTGTCCACTTGGGAATAGCCCAGTGGTGTTGGTGAGTTTAGATAGAGCTTAGGATAAGAGAGGTCAGGGGTTCAATCCCCATGGTATGCAACGTTAGCCATTAAAAAAAATATGTAATTTTGTATACTAAATACTAAAAAAAGCGTATCTTTAAAAAACTCGTGTATAATCGGGTTGAATAAATCTACCAAACAATAAAAAATTACATCTTTAAAAACCTCGTATATTACACGTATTGAATAGATCTAAAAAAGAGTTATATCTTTAAAAACCATGTGTATTACACAGATTAAATAAATGGAATTTTGTATATTAAATATTAAAAATGTCGTACCTTTAAAAAACCTGTGTATAACCGAGTTGAAAAATCTACCAAATAATAAAAAAAAATTATACCCTTAAAACCCCAGTATATTACACGTGTTGAATAAATCTAATTTTACATAGCAAATGATAAAAAAATGTTATATCTTTAAAAACTTCGTGTATTACATGGGTTATATAAATGTAACTTTGTATAGTAAATAATAAAAAAATTATATTTTTAAAAACCCCGCGTTTTACACGAGTTGAATAAATATAACTTTGTATACAAATAATTAAAAAGTTATATTTTTAATAAGGATAACATTTAATATTAATTTATTATTTATATATTTAATATAAGATAAGTAGGAAAGAGATGTATTTGTTTTAAAAAATATATTAAATTAACAATTTAGATTTGAGGATAATATTTTATTAAAGTATGATAAGATGTAATACTAATTTATTATTTATTTAGTTAATATAAGATAAGTATAGATTTGAGGATACCTTCAATGAATGACACGTGTCTAAAAGTTGGTTTCTTTTATTATAACTAGCAGTAAGACCCATGTGCAAACACGGGTGGTTTTTAGAAAACTATGCATAACACATTCTAATAGAAAGTATAGATAGGTATATAGATATTGTATCAAAACGTGTTATCTATTATAGCTAAAACACAACTATAAACATAGATCATCGGTTAATATATCAGTTACATACGATTATTTCCATTCTCTTATCCAAAAAGGGTGTATCCACCCATTGACAATGTAAACTGTTTATAGACATAAGTACATATAAAAAATGTTTAACAAACTTAATAGAATTTGAATACAACTTAAATTTCAACAAACATTAACTACGAACACACGATCACTTGCCTCAACAACTTTCACCAAAGCTAAATCAAGGTTGATCAGGCCTTTGACTTCCAACAGTTCTTTGACTTCAACAGACGATAGGTCTTCAACAGACTTTAGATTTCAGCAGATTTTTGTGTATAACAGCCTTTATAAATCAGCAGACTTTAGAAATCAGCAAATCTTTATTCTCTCATCAACCTTTCCTGGATTTGCCCTTTGAATTGGAGCTCAAAATCCAAGGAATCGGTATCATCTTCATCCCTATCAAGCTGAAGATTAAAAAAATCTTGGAGGTCAACTGGATTTAGACCAAGTGCATTCTCCCTTGATATCTTTTCAACACTACCATCAGACTTGAGTAAAGTCAATACATGGGTCTATTTGTCAGACTTCCACTTTAGTATTTTTGGGTCTGATGGGTTTCTTGGGAGAAGTTTTATTTGAGAGGAGTTTGGCGATTGAGGCCTGCTTGCCAACCTTGGAAGTGTTTGAGCAACTTGAGCTTGTAGTTGCAACGAAGCCCATCCAATCCATATCGTAACTAATTTATGATAGCCTCTTTTCTGATTTCAGCTTCTCTCTTTTCATTTTCTTCATCAATCAGTTGTTGTCTTTTTCTTTGGTTCAAGACAGTAATGAATACATCTACTGATAAGTACAGCTTTTTAGAGCGAAGGGTCTGCCGAGGTCTAACAGTGGTTTCATCTTTGTATGCTAGCTTTTTAGGAAGGGATGGATTTGTCTTTCTTTGCTCTTCTAGCTTATTGTAAGCTTGATCAATATACTGCCTAGACCATCTTCCAATAGCTCTAGCAGTCCCATACTTAGCTGCTACAAGTTCTGCCCTCATTCTCTTGTACTTCAATGCTTCATCCACTTTAACCTTCTTGTATTGTTTCCAGTTGGGAGCAGATTTTTGCATTTGAGGATCTTTATTCATCATTCCAATTCTATTAACTTCCATTTTAAGAGCTTCAAGAGGCCAGTCTTTGAAATCAGACTTGTAGGCTTCGTAGGGCTTGGTATCCATGATAATGTTCAAGAAATCATCCCTCAATGTCTTTTGTAGCTCAGCATTTGGTGACAGATTTGACATTTTCTTACTCAGGTCTGTAGCAAAGTCTTCTAACTTCTTGACTTTACTAAGCTCATGTTGCATGCGACCTGATAAGTTGTTGTCTCCTAGCCCTTTACTCTCTTCTTTTTCCTGATATTCTGCTTGCTTGGCCTTTAGCTTCAGATATTCATCAATATTATTTGGAGTTCTGAATCCATGAAGAGATGGGAGGGTTCTTTTGGATAGATCATCCTCTGTGTAAAATTGAATCATTTCATCTTGAACTGTAAGCAGTTCCAGAGGGAAATTTAATGCCAATGGAATGTCTCGTGGAGTATAACCAGCGGGTGGATGTTTGATTGGGTTGATTTTTGGTGATAGAGGTGGAATGAATGGTTTGGGTGAAGTTTGAATGAATGGAGCAGATGATAATGGAATTGGTGCAGGTATATCTTTTTCTTCCTTCTCTTCTTCATGCATCATGAATTTTCTTTTTCTTGTGTAAACAGATTTTGGAGGAGGGGGAGTTTGTGAAGAAGAACATGATGGGAATTGAAATTGGATAGAATCAGTAGATTGACTAACAACTGTTGAAACAACTAGTGTCTCAACCGTTGTTGTCTTAACATCTGTTGAAGTATTTGTTGCATCAACAATTGTTTTAGTGGAGGTTGGTAGTTGTGATGAGGATTTTGTATTCTGCTTTTTGCGAGGTGGTTTTTATGGTGAGAGTTTTGGTTTAGGTGTATCAGAGTTTGGCTTTTTAGGTTCAGTAGTGGTTTTAGGTTTGGCAGTAGTGGTTGGTTTTTCTGGTGGTGATTTTGGTTTAGGAAATATTACAATAGGAGGTTTGTTGTGTTTGTGTGATTTTCTTCTATTTGAGGTTCCAATGTTCAGCACCTTGTTTTCTTTCTTCACTTGTTTCACTAACTCCTGCCTCAACACATCTGTTCTACTTTCTTTTGTATCCTTTCTCTTCTGCTTTGCTTCAATCTCCTTATCTGTCTGTTTGTTAAGGGTATCATCAATTCCTTTTTTCTTACCAGTGTCAGATTTTGCAGAAGTTTGTTTGGTAGGCTTTGGATTTTGTTTTGGCTGATTCCTTGGTGTTGGTTTGCCAAAGTTTTTCATGGAATCCTTCTCCCCCTTTTTGGCATCATCTTCATCATCTTTTTCAAACACAGGTGCAGGGGTAGTGCCAGTTAACTTTGTAATGGATTATTTTATGCCCTTGATGTCAGCCTGTGTGTCTTTGTATCTTGCTTCAACCATAACTCTAATTAGCTTCATGTGGGAATTATATTGAAGCTCAGCCAGTTCCCTTTGAGCTGCAAGAATGGGTTGTACTTAGTTCCAAAGCTCTTGGGATAACTGCTGATGAGAAGGTTGACTTTTGAAAGCATCCACCAACTGCTTTAATTGATCTTTCATATCAGCAACAGTTGTTTCCATGTTGGATATCCTCTCCGTCAAATCCTGGTATTTTAATCCATCACCTAATTTAATAGGATCATCTGAATTCCCACCAGAGGTGCTTGTATCTGCTTTTGAAACAGGAGGTATCTCTAAATTTTCATTAGCAGATGCCCCTTGTTCTTGGTTCTGGGGGCTTCCCTCTGCATCAGTGGTTACCTTAGTGATCACACCGGTGGTTAACTTGAACTCACCAGTGGATAACTTGGTAAACATAGCAGTGGTTGCCTTCAATGGAGTCTGACTGATGAAACTACTGTCCAAATGTAGATCAGTGGATTTGACATTTGTAGTAGCTACTCCACTTGAAATACCATCAAGAATTTCATGAAATTCAAGAGGTGTAGTCTCCTCAACTGTTTCTGGGTTAGCTAATTGAACAGGTTCAGACACAGCTATTGTTGAAGTTAAACTCTCAGTAATGTGTTCGTGGGAAGGGCTGCTATGAGTCTGAATGTCAATAGCTTGAAGCAGTGTTACAAACTTTGGTAGAATAGAAGATGAAGGGATTGTTGTGGAAAGAGACATTGCCCCGGGAGAAGGGCTTTTAAGCATACTCTCAAATGAGGGTATGACATCATATTGTGGTGTCCCTGTGAATACAACATGTTCCTTTTGTGGGGAATCATGAGGAGTTTGGTTTAAGGGTTGAGATCTTTCCACGTATTGTGAGGAAGTAGCAACAGTGGTTTCTAATGATTCACAGAGTTAACCTCTGGGATCTCATCTTTAAGAGGACCCATTTTTGTGGTTTTGGTGGGCTTTTTGGATTTTGTTTTGGTCTTTTTAGGTTTTGTTAGCGGGGGTTTCACAGCAATGATTGTAGTGCTGTGATCACCAAGAGTAGTGGGCTCAGCAATAGAGGTTTGAGGAGCAGTTGTGGACTCATCTAAAATTTGCTCATTCCTTTCTGCTTGTGTTTTGTTAACATCTGACTCTTTAGCCATAAGGTGAGTAAAAGTTTCAGATGTTAGACTATTCATTTTAAAAGCTATACCTTATTCAAAAGCTTTTTGAGAAACATGTTTTTGCTGGTAGTAGCTTAATAGTCTAGGAAACATAAGAAAAACAACAATTTTCCCGTTTTTAATGTTTTTTAAATTTGTAACCAAGTCAGCAAACAGTGCTTGGGAGTAGTTAAAATCAGTATTTGTCAAAATTGCATACCCCAAGGACTGAATTTTCAAAGGTATTTTATTAAAAGAAGTAGTTTTATTTGAGAGACAGGTTAAGAGAGTATGGAACAGGAATTTCATTGGTGCTAGAAAATTTGCCTTAAACATAGTTACCTTATTCAACTGTCCATCATATCCCCTCTCAATCAACTCTGTTTGAATCTCATTTTTCGGGAAAGATGTCTTACCTGCCAAGTCGTTTGCTCCAAATGTTGTTGATATGGTAGTGGGGGTAATAGCAACCGATACACCTCCGACTTTTGAAGTTATACTGAATGGCTCATTGTTTTGTTCTACAATATTCGCATTTGCCCAGAAATCACGGAATGTTTCTTGGTAAATGGGTGCATCAACAGTAAGAATGGCCTTATATTTTGATGATTTAAGAACATCAATCATTGAATGATTAGAGAGTATTTTTCTCGGTTTTCTCAAAAATAGCCAGGTAGTTATGGTGTTTTTTCATTGTCAGAGCCATGAACGGAATTGTAACTTGCGAGAGGTTAATGAAGAAGTGTTGAAGAAGAAGGTGGAAACCGCTTTGATGAATTTTAAGTTCTAGACGACAGTAAAACCTCTGTTTGGGGATGAAACAGGGTTTTATAAAGTGAAAGCTGACGTGTCAGAAGTTACAAAGATCTGATGGCTAACATCTGTCCACATCAGAACCTCTGTCGTGATAATGGATGACAGTTGTTTGGAAACCACTGTTGGGCAACAACAGATGTTAGGTGGTGTGTGTTAGGTGTAATATGTTTTTATTAATATTTTAAGCCTATTTTACGCATTAGTCAAGTTTTAAATTTGTAAAACACGATATTCTACTAACACTAAACACACACATGGGCAAGTGCACCCATCGTGAGCGTAGTATAGCGTTGGTAAAATACCGACGTCGTCCAAGGACACAAGAGCTTTTAATACAGGTTTATCCTCAACGTCTAATCAAACTAAAAATTTTTGAGAAAATATTTTAAACAAGAAAAATAAAAACTAAAAATGTGAAAAAAAAAAACAAAAAAAAACAGATAGACAAGATGAATCACTTGGATCCGACTGGCCTTTAATGTATCCTTTGATGATTTCCGCACTTTTGCACTTTTTAAGAGATTATCTTAGTTATAGTAGTAGTGTAACACCTCGTAAAATCACGTCCAATGATGTGTTGACACGTGTAATAAACCCTAATAAAGTTAAACGTTGACTATGAAGGACTAATTTCGTCAAAAACGAAATCTATGAATGTGGAAGGACCAAAATGTGTCATCATGCCAAACTTGTACCTCTGACTGACCTCATATAATGTTCGTATTCTTTATTGAATAAATTGTCGGACACTAGAAGCCGTTTGTGCTTAAAACCAAAAATTTACAAACCACAGGGGTTAAAAGTGTCAACATATTAATTCTTACCTCTGAATGACCTTTTAACGATCCCGAGGCTTTGTAGAATCTTTCTATACTCTCACGATTATCGGATAATGATTTCGTGGAGTTTCGATGCAAAAAAGCGATTTAAATTGCAATTATCAAGAAAATGGGTTAAAAGCGTCAACATGTTCAAATTAACCTCTGAGTGACCTTTTAACGAACCCGAAGCTTTGTAATGTTCTATTATACTCTCGGGAATACCCAATATGGATAACATAGGGCTTTAAGGCAATAAAACGATAATGCGCGCAAGTTGTGCATTAAAGGGTTAAAAGCGTCAACGAGCAGAAACTAGTGTTTTCGGTAATCGTTTAACGAAACCGGACCTAACGGCGTTTGGTTATACTCCCTATATCATCTACAAACTAACTAAAAGGGTTAAAAGTGCCTAAAATGAAAGATATATTGAATAAAAAGGTACAGGGGCCAAAACTGTCAAGTTTAAAACTTGATATGAGGCCGTGGCGCGCGGCGACGCCTCCCCCCTGTTGCTGTGGCGCGCGGCGATGGCTCAATTTTGACAGAATTATGTTACCAGCTGCTGTTTTGTTTTTCCTTGGCCACCCACAATTTCCATACTCACATAAAATGATTCTAGGGATCATTAGATGGTTTTGAAAGCTGGTATTACACCTCTAATCATCTCACAACCCATTCCAACACTTGGCAAGATCTTGAAGGATCACAAAAACTATATAAGGGCCAAGAATTCTCATTTCTCACTTGCATCAATTCATTCAAATCTATCTCTCTCTCAATTCAATGAGGATCCTGATCATTCTGGAACCTCTCTTGAGTTCTATTCAGTCCATAGGACCATTTGTAAGTGTCCTTTCGTGACTAGTTATTTTTGTTTGGCTTTTAAAGCCAAAAAGTCAAGCGTTTTCGATAAACGCTTTGACTTTTAGCTAGACCCTAAACGGTCAAGCCATCGTTCTCAACGAACATGGCTACGTGATCGTAATTAAGTAGGTGTTAAACCCTCAAAAAGGGCACCTCCTAATTACCACGTTCACTAAGTTAATTATCGGCTCAAAGTAATGAAATAAAAGTCAAACGGGTTAGTTTTTAAATAAAATTCATAACTGATAATATAGAAGCTATAAAATTAGTTTTGTCACTTTAATAACTTGGTAAATATTAATTGAACATGTCTAGGCATGTTCAACCCGACAATTCTGAGTTTAGGATCGGTTCGTAACCGAAAGTCGCAAGTTGACTTTTGCTTTGACTTTCAGTTCTGACCCGATTTAGTTTAGTTTAGTTATGCCTTAGGATTCCTTTGGGACCACATTGCATGATGGTATAACCCTCTGAGGTTATACTATATGGATTCCTTAGAAATCAATGATTAGTTGCATATTCCGTTAAATGCTTAAAACTTGACCATTATGCCCTTTTGATATAAAAACGAGATTTTTGAAAATGTGAGAGGACAAAAGTTTTATTACTCATATATAAGTATGTCCTAAAAATTTGACATAAGTTCCTGGTTTAAAATAAAAGTTATGCAAGATATCGTAAAACAAAAGCTTTTTGTTAATTAAATTGCACTTTCGGCATAAATCATATTTAGACCCAATTTTTGGCACCAAACTTACTACAAACTGTTATGAAATAATATTTAGGGATTTTTGGAAATT
Organism: Helianthus tuberosus; assembly: GCA_030545235.1. Taxonomy (NCBI): domain Eukaryota; kingdom Viridiplantae; phylum Streptophyta; class Magnoliopsida; order Asterales; family Asteraceae; genus Helianthus; species Helianthus tuberosus. Next base: position 68,224,243 of record CM060360.1, read on the forward strand.
TTTTTCAAATTTTATACTGACCATAACATAGAGTTCTAGTGTAAATTCGGTATTGACGATAATGCCCTTTTCATTAATAAAATGAGTTTTACATATCATTTTGATACCGAACCTTTTCCTACTGATTTCATATGTTAAATAAAATATTTTAAGCTTTAGGAACTGATCAAAACTTCAAAATTTCATAGACATTTCAAATATCGTCAAATATCGACTTTTACGCTAATTAGGCGCATAGTATGGTTTAAAACCATATTTAACGCCTAAGACTTGTTACCTAATGATTTTATAAATAAATTTTTATACTTTAACAGTAAGTATAAGTCTTGAACTCAGATTTCCAAATTTGACCTTAAAAGCATATGTGAAATGACCAAAATGCCCCTACGGTGCATAGTTTGGCGATAAATGGTTAAACACACATATGTATGATGTCTTGCTGATATAACAACATAAAATAATAATTTTTACTGAAAATTTAGACCAGAATCTCAGTTTGCTATTAAACCTCTTTTATAAGCTTTAAAATGACCAAAATACCCTTCCAGGGCTTAAATTGGTCTTAAATACAATTGGGGCATAAATGTTGATATCCTACTGATATCACAACATATTTTAAGCATAATAACTATTGGAACTTGTGTATGACTCATCCGGTTACCCGTTATGCATATACGCGTTCGGTACGATTTATGTAACTAGTTTGCATAAATTAGCCGAGACGGGTCAAACGTTTTCATTTTTATTTCAAAATCCAGAATGTATTTAGTTTACCCATTTTATACAAGTCTTCATTCTTGTTGGGTCTAAATCACATTCCAATCCGATCATCGCTTAATCTTGCGTTTCGTACCGTAAACTTTTTTTTAAAACTAACCGGTTTAAGTTACAACTTAAATAAGACCCTTTAGGAATCTAATAGGTTATTAAAACCTTCGTTCCAGATTAGGAGCCCAGTAAAAGCTACCTACACTTGCTGATTAGAATATACGGCTGAGTATAATTTACATTTTAGCTCAGGTAAATACTTTTAACTTATTTTCCCTTATACGGGCTTGGGATAAGGTAAATTATTACCGCTTGGTCGGGTATTGAATATTTAATCGATTAGTGGTTAAATCCTTGAGATAACCCATTTTAATCTGTTTTGTTTGATACAAAGCCTTTGGGGGTTAATATGACCGTGTCCTGGATATCCTCGGCTCATTCATTTGAAAATGGCCACGTCTTAAGCACAGGGTGTAGGCATACACCTGACTGTTGTGTATGAAAAATGGTATCTCACTCGTGAGGAAACTTCTTGTGGGCCTTACTTGTGGTGTATCTATTAATCTTGTCTCGGTTTCTATATCGGGTCCTGAACGTACGACAAACATGTAAATCTGTATACAAGATTATTTTTAATAATTGTCCCAAGTTATAAAAGATTTATGCCTGGTGCATTCAAACCAATTTTATAAACACTTTTCAAAAGAGTCAATTAATTGTATTTACCAGTGTAAAATGACGTATTTTTCAAAAAGATTAAGTGGAGGTACTACACGAAACGGGCTGGAAGCTCCTGACTATTAGTTAAAGAGTCTTGCAAGCTCTTAATACTTTAAGTCTGTTGAACAATATTTACTTTATGTTTTAGATCCGCCTGTGGATCCACTTATCGACCGTTTGTATAATATTTTATTATACTTTCAATTCGGTTTGTAAGATTACTTTTAGACTTCCGCTGTGCATTAACTGTGATCACTTGTCTATGATGATATCAACTACGTCACGATACTCCCCACCTGGCCCATCGGTAATACGTGGAAATATCGGGGTGTGACAGGTTGGTATCAGAGCCAACGTTTGAGTGAATTAAACACTTGCCTTTAGTGTTTAATCTCAAATGACACAATAGCATATTCCCTAGACCTTCTGAGTCTAGACTTAACATAGGAATGCTCTCATCCCTATTAAGTAATCATTGTTTTCGATTTTATGTGTTTTAAATATGTCGCCAAGCAAAGAAGCCGTTGATGGAGATTCTTCCCGTCCGAAGCCAAGAAATGCCAAGCTTCATACCACGGCTAGGATAAGCGTGCGACCGACTGAAGGGAAGACCTTTATGGACCTATTCCCAAAATAAACCTATTTAAACTCTTAACCAGACTTCGGAGTCCATACAAGAAGGTCCCTGAGACTCCCATATTGAAGATGATACATGTGGATGGTATTAATCCATATTTCCTATCTTCGAGTTTTGGAATTCCAGAGTTGGACTATACCAGTCAAAACCCAATCCGTGATCCATATCATTCTTTAACCATGGAATTCTTAAATTCTACTTCTGCAATGGATCCTGATTTGAATTACTTACTTTATTCACTGATGTCTTCAGTATCCCTACCATGTACGGTAAACAAAGAAGAGAAACAATCGAAAGGAAGCAAGAAAGGCATTAGAGAATCCTTCTTCCATAATATTCATTATCCTTTAAGTCCCTATAAGGACCTATCTCTTCTATATAGTCCCTGTTAGGACCTATCTTTTCTGTATAGTCCTTGAGCGGACGTTGGTTTACTATAATTCCCTAATGAACATATTTTAAATTTAAGTCCCTGTGAGGCATCTGTTCAGCAAAGTCCTTTGTGCGCATGCTGGACCAATATAGTCCTTTTTATGGACACGTTATTTCATTAAAATCCCTTTGGGGATATGTTATTTCCAAATAGTCCTTCCGTGGACACGAGATTTCATTATAGTCCCTTAGTGGACATGATATTTCATTATAACCCCTTTGTAGACCTGATACTTCATTATAGTCCCTTCATGGGCAAACTGTTTCAATATAGTCCCTATGTAGACTTACAATATTTTATAATCCTTATACGGACTTATATTTTCCTTTTAGTCCTCCGTGGACAAATAAAACACTGAAAGTCCTGATAAAGGCACTATTGTAGATTTCTTAATGATTTATGGAAAGTTTTGAAAATTTTATATAGGTATTCATTTCGTCCTTTATCAAACAATAGTACCAATTTTACTCGAACTTTATCGATCAGCTAAATAATTTCAAAAGATCTTCTTAATGGTTTACCCCTGCCAAGTGGCAAGTCCACACTAATTGGCCAAAACTTTCGGTAGTTAAGGATAATTATTCCTTCTACTATGATAGTTAAGGGAGATACCCCTTCTATCCAAAGGTGGTGAACTATGTTTAAGCCTCCAAACCTATATGATCAATGCGATCATGGTAATCTTGTGTAACCATTAAGAAAAATTAATCCTTGTTAACATCTAAAAACATGTTAACACTCCTGGCAGTGTGACTTGAGAAACCACACCAGCCGTCAAGGTATTTGGACTATGTCCAAGCCTTAAAGCCTATAAGATCAGAGTAGATCATGGCAAGTATCATCAACGTGATGATCATAATATAAACATCCATTAATGATGTTTTGCCTACAGGCTATAACATATTGTCCATTTGAGACATTGACATTGTGATCTTTATGATCCCCTGTCTAAGGTAGTGAGCTATGCTCAAGCCTAATAGACTATATATGATCAATGCGATCATGACTAATATCATCTGATACGATGATCATATTATTAACATCCTTTAGTGATGTTTCGCCTAAGGGCTATATACTATATTGTCCATTACTGACATTGACAAATTTGACCGTTATGGTTCACCGTCAAAGGAGATGGGCAATGCCCAAGCCTTATAGTCTATAAGATAGATAAGATCTTGACAGATATCTTAAATTACGATAATTATATGTATATATATAAACATCCATTAGTGATGTCCAATTATTGGCTTATGTGGCAAAATAAATCGCCTTTCAAATGATGACAGATGTAGTCTATGACTCTCTGCCCAAAGGTGAAGAACCATGTTCAAACCTTATAGTCTCTGATCAAATAAGATCGCGACTTATATATTAAAATGTCCTCCGTGACAGGCCTTTTGTGCCATATCCTATATGTCCTTTGTGACAAGGCCCTCGTGCCATATGACTATTAATGTCCTTGGTGACAAGCCTATGTACTACATTTATATGTCCTTCATAACGGACTTATGTCCCATATTTTAAAAGTCCTAAAGGCGAGCCTTTGAGCTATCCAAAATCGTCAACATAAGAAAGACAGTTGTGACATTTGATCCTCTATCAAAAAGGTAATGGACTTGATCCAAACCCTAAAATGCCGTTGATGGTCCTCTTGTGACCTAGGCTAAATGTAATTGATAAACATGCAAATAACATTCATTAGGAATGTTCATAACCTATTAGCCTATATGGTTTAATGATACCATGGCTAATGTATGTTAGGTCGTCAGGAAGATGACTAGCTATTGTAATGCAATTAAGCAATTGTTTAATTTGATGTTTAGTACCAAGCTTTGAGTATGGCAAACTCGGATCAGACAAACAATAGTCGCGATACTAAAGATGCGACAAATGCTAATGATGCAACAAATGTGAACCTCAATGTTAATGGAGTTAATCTCCAAGATGGGATTGACGCAGCTATTAGAAAGGCCATGAGAAAGGTCATGAAAGGGTTCAAAGAGCCAAATGCTACTTGCTCTAAAACACATTTCCTCTGCTCATGAGAAGAGCTTTATTTATACTTCGAATGCGAAGAATAAACCAAATAAGATGACATATAGTGAGGAGCCCCGTTCCTCTAAAAGATGTACTTAAAAGTACTTTATCTCTTGCAAGCCAAGAGACTTCAATGACGAAAAAGAGAGCCATTGATTGCATAAAATTGTTGGATGAAAATAGAAACCATTAGGTATATCAGCGTTTGTGTTGAGAAAGACATTGTGAGGTAAGTATCACAGTCATTCAAGGACAATGCCCTTAGTTGGTGGAAGACATTAATAAAGTCCACAGGAAAGATACCCTTATACAATATGGGATGGTCCAAGATTATAGACCTTATCAGAAAAAAAAACATGTTGTCTGCGTCATGGAATGGAAAAGGTGGAATAAGAATTTTCTGACTCTCACCATGAAGGATCTAGACTATCGACAGTATGTTACAGACTTTAATACATTGTCTGGGATAGTGCCCTATTCGGTTAACCCAGAATCTAAGCATAATGCACTATATATTGGTGGTTTAGCATCGGAAACAAGAGGGCATATTAAGGCTTCAGAGCCTGCTATTTATAAATTCACTATGGATCTATCTCAGCCACTCACATTAGATGGGTTAGGAAGTAAATTGGTCAAAGCTGAGACTGCCAGAAAAGGGAAAAAGGGAGAAGGATAACTCCCAGAAATCTAAGAAGCCTGTATGCAAGACCTGCAACAAAAGGCACTGGGACAATGTCTAGCAGACCGAAGGTCAATGCAGTGTGGCATTTGTAGTTCACTGAATGTAGAAACATAAAGAAGGCAGTCTGTTTCGGCTGTGGCGTTAAGGGTCACCTCAGAACTAACTACCCTAAAACTGTCAAGGATAAGTATAGCTAAGTATAGAGAGACTAAGAATGGAGGCGCTTAAACCCTCCTGATGAAAGCCAAGAGGCGGTTCATATCAATAATGACACCAAGTACATCCCTTATCGTGAATCAATTGCTAAGAATTCTGTTTTGATTCAGGAACTACTAAGTCTTCCATATATCATAAGCTTAGAAAAATCTTAGAAATTTTCCATAAGAACTCCAGATATTAAGTATAAGGTAGAACTTACCGACGAAAATCTTAGAAACCGTTTCTTCTTTTCCCGCCGAATAATCTTCATTCATGAAATCTAGAGTACTCTTTCTCCAGACAGAGTACGATAATATATGTTATTTTATTTTGTTATCTCATTGATTTCTATCAACTGCGGATGCCAAACTGTATTAATAAAAGCGCCATATGAGGATTGGTGTATATTAGTGTGTCCCGTAGATTGCTTCCATACCTGATCAGTATGGAGGTTTAATGCACGGAACCACTGAGATATCCCAATGGTCATATTATACTAAAGTCAGCTAATGGTATTCAAAGAAGATATCCGGTATAGAAATGTCCAAGTGGGTGTCACTAATTAAGGCATCTGTGCATTCATAAAGAAAAAAAGTGTCATTTATATGGCAAGAATAACGATAGATGAACTAAAGCCTGAGATTCAGAATATCTCTGTCATCTCTGTAAACCTCGTTTGTCTTCTTCATAGAACTACCCTGTTTACCTCCTAAGACAAGCAGAGTTAAGATTGACACCTCGCTTAGGGCTGCATTTTTGTAAAAACTCCATATCGGTTAGTACCAACGGAAATGGAATAACTAAGAGTCAACCAGAAAAGTCTTTAGAGAAGATCTCATAAAGCATAGCTCATCATTCTTAGAGCTCTAGTATTATTAGTTAAGAAAGATGGTTCAATGCACTTATGCATTGATTACCGCAACCTTAACTAGGTAACGATTAAGAATCACCATCAGCTACCCAGGATCGTCGATTTGTTCAAGTAACCGTGAGGTTAGCTATTCTTAAAAAGATTGGATTAAGCAGTAGTTGGAATGATTATCTCACCTTGAATAAGCTTTCCTATAATCAATAATTGGTATATAAGCAACAAGGATGCTCCTTTGGAGATCTTGTAGAGATGGAATGTCAAACGTCTGTTTATTGGACAGAAGTTTGGTAAGTCCAAGTTATTAGGACATGAGATTACCCTGGAGTCAACAGATACGATCATATAAATCTGTGATTATCCGAAAGTTGCCAGTAACTAGCAGAAAATCAATATTAATGAGGGTCGCAAACCTCTTAAGTTCTCAATCAGGAACAAGACTCAACAGAAAGTACCACCCTAGAAAGGCGTGCTACACTTTGATATAATGAACAAGTTAAACTCTATATATATTGGACTATTCGAGAAAAACCGAATATGTCAAGATCGGTAGCTTGTAAGCAGAAACTTACCTAAGGAACTTGATGGTATTCACAATATGTTCCACACTTGTGATTTAAAGATATGGCTAGACAATAAATCAATAGCATTGTCACATAATGATGTGTAGACTAACGAAAAACTTATGGTTTGTTAAGAAACCAGTGTCGAATAAGGATCGACAAGTTAAGAAGCTCCGAAAGAAAGCATATACCTATTATTAAGGTTAAAAGGGATGCCGTAGAGGCCCTGATTATACATGGGAGGTCGTATTCACTACGTGACAGAAGAACTCCTATCTTTTTGAGAAAATCTCGAGGTCGAGATTTATTTTAAGGGGTGAGGATGTAACACTTCGTAAAATCACGTCCAATGATGTGTTGACACGTGTAATAAACCCTAATAAAGTTAAATGTTGACTATGAAAGACTAATTTCGTCAAAAACGAAATCTATGAATGTGGAAGGACCAAAATGTGTCATCATGCCAAACTTGTGCCTCTGACTGACCTCATATGATGTTCGTATTCTTTATTGAATAAATTGTCGGACACCAGAAGCCGTTTGTGCTTAAAACAAAAAATTTACAAACCACAGGGGTTAAAAGTGTCAACATGTTAATTCTTACCTCTGAATGACCTTTTAACGATCCCGGGGCTTTGTAGAATCTTTCTATACTCTCACAATTATCGGATAATGATTTCGTGGAGTTTCGATGCAAATAAGCGATTTAAATTGCAATTATCAAGAAAATGGGTTAAAAGCGTCAACATGTTCAAATTAATCTCTGAGTGACCTTTTAACGAACCCGAAGCTTCGTAATGTTTTATTATACTCTCGGGAATACCCAATATGGATAACATAGGGCTTTAACGCAATAAAACGATAATGCGCGTAAGTTGTGCATTAAAGGGTTAAAAGCGTCAACGAGCAGAAACTAGTGTTTTCGGTAATCGTTTAATGAAACCGAACCTAATGGCATTTGGTTATACTCCCTATATCATCTACAAACTAACTAAAAGGGTTAAAAGAGCCTAAAATGAAAGATATATTGAATAAAAAGGTACAGGGGCCAAAACTGTCAAGTTTGAAACTTGATATGAGGCCGTGGCGCGCGGCGACACCTCCCCCCTTTGTCGTGGCGCACGGCGACGGCTCAATTTTGACAGAATTATGTTACCAGCTGCTATTTGTTTTTCCTTGGCCACCCACAATTTCCATACTCACATAAAATGATTCTAGGGATCATTAGATGATTTTGAAAGCTGGTATTACACCTGTAATCATCTCACAACCCATTCCAACACTTGGCAAGATCTTGAAGGATCACAAAAACTATATAAGGGCCAAGAATTCTCATTTCTCACTTGCATCAATTCATTCAAATCTAGCTCTCTCTCAATTCAATGAGGATCCTGATCATTCTGGAACCTCTCTTGAGTTCTATTCAGTCCATAGGAGCATTTGTAAGTGTTCTTTCGTGACTAGTTATTTTTGTTTGGCTTTTAAAGCCGAAAAGTCAAGCGTTTTCGATAAACGCTTTGACTTTTAGCTAGACCATAAATGGTCAATCCATCATTCGCAACGAACATGGCTACGTGATCGTAATTAAGTAGGTGTTAAACCCTCAAAAAGGGCACCTCCTAATTACCACGTTCACTTAGTTAATTGTCGGGTCAAAGTAATGAAATAAAAGTCAAACGGATTAGTTTTTAAATAAAATTCATAACTGCTAATATTGAAGCTATAAAATCATTTTTGTCACTTTAATAAATTGGTAAATATTAATTGAACATGTCTAGGCATGTTCAACCCGACAGTTCTGAGTTTAGGATCGGTTCGCAACCGAAAGTCTCAAAAGTAGACTTTTGCTTTGACTCTCAGTTCTGACCCGATTTAGTTTAGTTTAGTTTAGTTATGCCTTAGGATTCCTTTGGGACCACATTGCATGTTGGTATAACCCTATGAGGTTATACTATATGGATTCCTTAGAAATCAGTGATCAATTGCATGTTCCGTTAAATGCTTAAAACTTGACCATTATGCCCTTTTGATATAAAAATGATATTTTTGAAAATGTGAGAGAACAAAAAGTTTTATTACTGATATATAAGTATGTCCTAAAAATTTGACATCAGTTTCTGGTCTAAAATAAAAGTTATGCAAGATATCGTAAGACAAAAGCTTTTTGTTAATTAAATTGCACTTTCGGCATAAATCATATTTAGACCCACTTTTGATATAAAAACGATATTTTTGAAAATGTGAGAGAACAAAAAGTTTTATTACTGATATATAAGTATGTCCTAAAAATTTGACATCAGTTTCTGGTCTAAAATAAAAGTTATGCAAGATATCGTAAGACAAAAGCTTTTTGTTAATTAAATTGCACTTTCGGCATAAATCATATTTAGACCCAATTTTTGGCACCAAACTTGCTACCCACTATTATGAATTAATATTTAGGGATTTTTGGAAATTTTTGTCAAATTTTATACTGACCATAACATAGAGTTCTAGTGTAAATTCGGTATTGACGATAATGCCCTTTTCATTAATAAAATGAGTTTTACATATCACTTTGATACCGAACCTTTTCCTACTGATTTCATATGCTAAATAAAATATTTTAAGCTTTAGGAACTGATCAAAACTTCAAAATTTCATAGACATTTCAAATATCGTCAAATATCGACTTTTACGCTAATTAGACGCATAGTATGGTTTAAAACCATATTTAACGCCTAAGACTTGTTACCTACTGATTTTATAAATAAATTTTTATACTTTAACAGTAAGTATAAGTCTTGAACTCAGATTTCCAAATTTGACCTTAAAAGCATATATGTGAAATGACAAAAATGCCCCTATGGTGCATAGTTTGGCCATAAATGGTTAAACACACATATGTATGATGTGTTGCTGATATAACAACATAAAATAATTATTTTTACTGAAAATTTTAGACCAGAATCTCAGTTTGCTATTAAACCTCTTTTATAAGCTTTAAAATGACCAAAATACCCTTCCGGGGCTTAAATTGGTCTTAAATACAATTGGGGCATAAATGTTGATATCCTACTGATATCACAACATATTTTAAGCATAATAACTATTGGATGTTGTGTATGACTCATCTGGTTATCCTTTATGAATATACGTGTTCGGTACGATTTATGTAACTAGTTTGCATAAATTAGCCGAGACGGGTCAAACCTTATCATTTTTATTTCAAAATCCAGAATGTATTTAGTTTACCCATTTTATACAAGTCTTCATACTTGTTGGGTCTAAATCACATTCCATTCCGGTCATCGCTTAATCTCGCGTTTCGTACCGTAAACTTTTCTTTAAAACTAACCGGTCTAAGTTACAACTTAAATAAGACCCATTAGGAATCTAATAGGTTATTAAAACCTTCGTTCCAGATTAGGAGCCCAATAAAAGCTACCTACACTTGCTGATTAGAATATACGGCTGAGTGTAATTTACATTTTAGCTTAGGTAAATACTTTTAACTTATTTTCCCTTATACGGGCTTGGGATACGGTAAATTATTACCGCTTGGTCGGGCATTGGATATTTAATCGATGAGTGGTTAAATCACTGAGATAACCTGTTTTAATCTGTTTTGTTTGATACAAAGCCTTTGGGGGTTAATATGACCGTGTCCTGGATATCCTCGGCTCATTCATTTGAAATGGCCACGTCTTAAGCACGGGGTGTAGGCATACACCTGATTGTTGCGTATGAAAAACGGTATCTCACTCGTGAGGAAACTTCTTGTGGGCCTATACCTGTGGTGTGTCTATTAATCTTGTCTCGGTTTCTATATCGGGTCCGGAATGTACGACAAACATGTAAATCTGTATACAAGATTATTTTTAATAATTGTCCCAAGTTATAAAAGATTTATGCCTTGTGCATTCAAACCAATTTTATAAACACTTTTTAAAAGAGTCAGTTAATTGTATTTACCAGTGTAAACTGACGTATTTTTCAAAAAGATTAAGTGCAGGTACTACACGAAATGGGCTGGAAGCTCATGAGTATTAGTTAAAGAGTCTTGCAAGCTCTTAATACTTTAAGTCTGTTGAACAATATTTACTTTATGTTTTAGATCCGCCTGTGGATCCACTTATCGACCGTTTGTATAATATTTTATTATACTTTTAATTTAGTTTGCAATATTACTTTTCGACTTCCGCTATGCATTAACTTTGATCACTTGTCTATGATGATATCAACAATGTCACGATACTCCCCACCGGGCCCACCGGTAATACGTGGAAATATCGGGGTGTGACAAGTAGGCCCCTCTTTTGAAGGTGATGTTACCCTCAACCCTGTGGTTTGAGTCAGCAAGGATACAATCCCAAAGGGTCGGAATATTGAAAGATAATTAATTAAGTTATTAATGAGAAAAGTGGTAGGCCCCTCTTTTGAAGGCGACGTTACCCTCGGCTAAGTGGTTTGAGTCAGCAAGAATACAATCCCAAGTAGCCGGTTTAATGTATTAATAGTAGTTTACATATGAGGGGATCAAGCCATTCGCATCCCCACCATCCAATACCAGTGGGTATTAAAGGAGGTCTTAGTAAGCTTGACCCAGGTCCTTGCAGGATCTATACACTGAACAAGGCAAGAACCTTACTAAACCATTCGCTAAACCCCCGACCAGGTAGCCAACATATCTCTATATAGACCGTAGAGATATGAGTGGTGAAAATATTTTACTTTATATAAACAGTAAAGTAATGCCAAGCCACCACGGACAAATGATAAAGAAGTTTCACCTTCAACATAAGAAACTAGTTATTAAATTCATTAATACAAAACCAAATAAAAAGTGCGAAAAGATTAAAAATCAAAAGTAATACATTAAATGCTTGTCTTCACCAAGTGATGTAAGAGACTTAGCTAAACATGGTCTTTGATTGACAATAACTCTTACGATCAATCTCGGATCTCGAGACTACTACACACACTTTAAGGTGGATGATGGATGATGGTGGTGGATGTGGGTGTTGTAGTGGTGGTGGAGTGGTGGCAAAGTGAGAAAGAGGTGGTTTTCCAAGGGATGCCTTTGAAGTGAGCCAAACACCCCTATTTATAGCCTGAATAGAAGCCCGGCCACGGCCCCGTGTCCACTGGACATGCCCTCGTGGCCAACTCTTTTCTCTTCCTTCATTAATTGCAATTTTCTGTATTAGGCTCCACACGGCCCCGTGTTCACTGGGCACGGCCCCGTGTGCATAAGTGTATCTGTACTACCAAGATTTGCTAGATTCTGCGAATCTTAGCGTTGACCACGCCCCGTGCTGAGCTGGACACACCCCCGTGGTGGGCAATGGAAGCTTCTACAGCTTTGTCCTTTCTGCAGACACCTGACCACGCCCCCGTGCACAGTGGGCACGGGCCGTGGTCAGCCTTCTGTCTCTTGTTTTTGCTTGTGGAGATGTTGTCGAGGGGTCGGACATGCCACATTTATTCATTTTCTTTGTATTTATGTTAGTTTTTGCTGCATATTTGTTCTTTTTGTTCATTTAAGCTCATTTGGTCCTGAAAATACAAAAGGAAGACAAAAGCACACACTTTTTCCAAAATTAGTACTAAAAAGGGTTAGTTTTATGCCTTATTTGATGTAATTTATTTGTTGCATTTTGCACACATCAAATACCCCCACACTTGAATCTTTACTTGTCCTCAAGCAAAACTCTTTATTTTGTGGCTTACACACCCAAATGGAATGGGTAGAAGAGAAGTTTTGGGCTTGTCTTGAGTGTCGGGAATCCAAGATCTTTATTGGGTTTTATTTTTATACTATTTACAATCCTATTTGTTATGATTTATTTAGAACGTTTCATAAGAGAAATTACTTATTTGGGCATAACATGCCTCTTTAAAATTTCATTTATATACAAGTTCACATACCTCACGGGAGATCACTCAACACTTGGCCGAAGATGTATTTTTGTGAAACACACGAGACCGGCATGGAACTTATTTCTACCATAAGCTTGCCAAGCAATCAATCCTCCTCCTTTTTAACTATAAACCTTTGTAAATATCAAGAGGACTTGAGGAATGGTTAGGCTTGGGTTAAAGGTAGGTGGTTTTTGGATTAGTGGTTAGTAAAAAGGGCTAAAAGCGTAAAAAGTGTCAGTCGTCGTAAAACTTTTCGTTTTTGTGACTTTTATTCAAACTAAGCATTTTTAAACAAAGTTTCTTTGAGGACTTTGTTTGTTTATTGCTAGACTTTCATTTTTTTTTATAAAGAAATGTCACAAGAAAACCGAGCTTTTTACTAAAATAAAGGGTTGAAAAGAAAAAGGTTTTGGTGGGTAAAGGGTGTTTGTTTTGTGGGTTTAGAAATGAAAAGGTTTAGGCTCAAAGGGGTTAACTAGAGGGATTTTGGGTAGGTGATAAAGAAAATGAAAAATAATGGTGTTGAAAGGAAAATGGGTTAGTCCTAATGCCTCCATCATTTACTTACTTGGGTTTAAGTTGGTAAGGACCGGGAATGTATCGTCGTGGCAAGTTCTAGAGTCGTAAGAACCAAGCGGCTATTCACACAAGAAATGAAAAATGAGCATTTAGTTTTAAAGATGTATGCTTGTATGCTCAATAAAGGCTCAAAACACACTTATTGTGGGAATGGGTTTATAATGTGATCAAGTATATATAATCAAATTTTAATTAGATTTGTCATGCCGTTTCATAATTTTCTTATGTTGGTTTTATCACGACGCTATCGGTTGTAAATTTGTAAAAATATAACATTTTCAGAACTTGTTATTCCTAAATTAAACCAACACAAGTAAAAAAAAATGAAAAATTTTGAAAAAAATTGGGGTGATTAGCGGTTCCAATAGAGTTTCGTGTAAGGCTTGTTATTAGAACTTGCAAAATTCAAGGTTTTAGCATCCCCCCCCCCCCCCACAATTAAATTACACATTGTCCTCAATGTGTCCAAAAAATAAGTTTTTAGGTTGATTGAATGTGTAAAAAGGTGTTTAAAAAACAAATTTTTATGTTACTGGGCGTCTGTCCACGGGCACGGCCCCGTGGTCAGATTGCTAGTCTCATTTTAAACAGAAGGCTGGGCACAGGGGCATGTTCAGTGAGCACGACCCCGTGTCCAGTTACCTGTACTGGGCGTTTTCTGCAGAACCTTGGGCACGGGGACGTGTTGGGCTGAGCACGGCCCCGTGCTGAACTTGCTGTAACGAAGGAAAATTGTCGGGAGGCTCTGTTTTTGTGCATGGGGTGTGGTTTCAAAGTTCCCTCGGTAACCTCCACCATTTCGAGTGTGTTCAACCATCACAACATTATCCAAACACCATTTACTAACTAAAAACCATCTTTCATTAGAGAGCGAAATACATAGTTCCTAAAAATAAAAAGTACAACTAAAAAGTAGGTCATAAAATGCAAGAAATCTTGATCCATAAAGAAGTCCTAGCCTAAATGTTTTTATTTTAATAGTAACAAAATTTCCGAAAAATGATTCTTTCGGTTTGAAGAAGGCCTATGGAACTTCTTTCCGGAAAGGGCTCCTCACACATCGTTAAGCCACTCCTCTATCTCCTGGGGGGAGAAGGAAAGCGGGCCCATTTTCTTCCTCATGTGGAGAAGGTGCGACTTCGACCGGAACTTCTTGTAAAGCGTCTAGAGGAGGTTCCGGGGGAATGTCGTCCCATTCGGTGGGATGAATGACTTCTTGTGCCAAGTTTTAATCTTCTTGAGGGAAGATTGGTTCCATAGGTGGCATTGCAAGAATGTTCAACCTTTGGTGAAAAAGGTTGATTTCTTGGAAGCTATTCTCTAGTCCCACCGTTAGATAGTTGATACGGTCGATTAGGACTTCTTCTACGGATGTCATCTCATCGAGTGCCTCTCTTAGCGCCATTACGTAACGCACAAAAGTTGCTTCAATCGATGGCCTTCTTTCCCTGCGACTGTTCCTTGAGTGAGCTGAAGAGGTTCCGCTATTCTGGCTCGACATTCTAAGAAAACAAGTCGAAAAGTTCAAAATAATGAAACAGTAACTCCGGCCACGGCCCCGTGCTCGCTGAGCAGTGCCCCATGGCCACCAATCTGTAGAATTTTCAACTCAGGAATTTTAAATTATGTTTCTGAAATCCGGAACATTTCTAAGCAGAAATAACTTAAAACAGTGTTGTAAACCTTATTTTTGATAAGATTCCTTTGTTAAAAACTTAGCAAACATCACAATAAAGCTTAAAAACATGGAGATTTCAAGCTTTAATGGAGGTTTTGAGGAGTTTGTGAAGAAGAAGGCAAGAGGCAAAAGTAGTAAAGACAAGATGGTTGTTGAGAACCTTCTTTAGAATATACCTTATAGGGTATATGTGAAGATCCCACCAGATCTTTGTCTCTGGAATGGTTCCAAGTGTGCAGGAATCTTACTGTATTTATAGAAAACGACAGCACGCTGACCACGGCCCCGTGTCGGCTGGACACGGCCCCGTGGTCAGACAAGAGCCTGACACATTTTGTCCGTATTCTGACATTAAAGTCAGACACAATTTTTTAGGTGGGTACGGGGGCGTGTTGACCTGGACACGGCCCCGTGGCCAGAGAAGTTTATGAAGTTTCGTCTATTTTTTTAAGGAATGTATCCAGATCGGGCGGTTCCTTACTGGACGGAACAACAACGAAGTGCCTGAGGTACCTTAATTGCCCTTGATTTAGACAAGAACGCAAGAGGTTATCGGAAAGGGTAAATCCTAAGCTAAATACCGGTGGGCGAAACTAACCTTTATTCCCCTTATTCGGGCTCTCGTTAAAGAAGGTGTATGTCGAATCGCTCAGGTCTATGTATGCATCGGTGGAGACCGATGGAGAGTCCTTCACAGCACAATCGACACAGGGACGACTATCGCTCAAATCCTCACAAGAGTTAGAGGTGCTTTCGGGATCCACGATGTTTTTAGATTCCGAATGCGGTCTCAATAATTCTCCTTGTTCGTCGTCTTGAGATGAACAATTTATTTCCATCTCAAGCTCTTTTATCAATTGGAGAATTACCTCTTCGAGTTGAAATAATTCTTCGAGAATCATATCATCTGAAAGAGTTGATTGAGAGCATTCGAGGGAGAGATAAGGATTGTTTTTACTTTCGCCCATCTTAAGGTTACAAGAAAACGATGGGTCTATATAGTGGGGAGTGTAATTTAGAAAATAACACTTTAAATCTTCATGAGATCCACCACATATTTGACACCACGCACCATAAGAGGAGCGAAAGTAAAAATAATCAATATCACTCATGTTTGTGTTAGAAATTACCAACCGTCAGGATCTTACGGTTCTGTTTTCAGTAACTAAAACTTGGGCACGGGGGCGTGTTCAGCAGGCACGGCCCCGTGTTCAGCTACTGTCTGACTTAAAACAAGATTGCCACTACCAAAGATTGGGCACGGGGCGTGGTCAGCGGGCACGGCCCCGTGCTGGCGTCTGCAGAAGCTGAAAAATTAAGAAAAATCCTAAAAAAAGAAAAAAAATAGAAAAACAAGAAAAATGATTAGGCCGTTGATTCCTAACTTTCTTAAACTCCTTGTGTCCCCGGCAACGGCGCCAAAAATTTGGTATGCATTAGGTGTAATATGTTTTTATTAATATTTTAAGCCCATTTTACACATTAGTCAAGTTTTAAATTTATAAAACACGATATTCTACTAACACTAAACATACATATGGGCAAGTGCAGCCATCGTGAGCGTAGTATAGCGTTGGTAAGATACTGGGTCATCTAAGGACACAGGAGCTTTTAATACCGGTTTATCCTCAACGTCTAATCAAACTAAAATTTTTTGATAAAAGATTTTAAACAAGAAAAATAAAAACTAAAAATGCTGAAAATAAAAATAAAAACATATAGACAAGACGAATCACTTGGATCCGACTCGCCTTTAATGTATCATTTGATGATTTTCTCACTTTTGCACTTTTTAAGAGATTATCTTAGTTATAGTAGTAGGCCCCTCTTTTGAAGGTGACGTTACCCTCAACCCAGTGGTTTGAGTCAGCAAGGATACAATCCCAAAGGGTCGGAATATTGAAAGATAATTAATTAAGTTATTAATGCGAAAAGTGGTAGGCCCCTCTTTTGAAGGCGACGTTACCCTCGGCTAAATGGTTTGAGTCAGCAGGGATACAATCCCAAGTAGCCGGTTTAATGTATTAATAGTAGTTTACATATGAGGGGATCAAGCCATTCGCACCCCCGCCATCCAATACCAGTGGGTATTGAAGGATATCCTAGTAAGATTGACCCAGGTCCTTGCAGGATCTATACACTGAACAAGGCAAGAACCTTACTAAACCATTCCCTTGACCCCTGACCAAGTAGCCAACATATCTCTATACAGACCGTAGAGATATGAACGGTGAAAATCTTTTACTTTATATAGACAGTAAAGTAATGCCAAGACACCACGAACAAATGATAAAGAAGTTTCACCTTCAACATAAGAAACTAGTTATTAAAGTCATTAATACAAAACCAAATAAAAAGTGTGAAAAGATTAAAAATCAAAAGTAATACATTAAATGCTTGTCTTCACCAAGTGATGTAAGAGACTTAGCCAAACATGGCCTTTGATTGACAAGAACTCTTACGATCAATCTTGGATCCCGAGACTACTACACACACTCTAAGGTGGATGATGGATGATGGTGGTGGATGTGGGTGTTGTAGTGGTGGCAAAGTGAGAGAGAGGTGGTTTGCCAAGAGATGCCTTTGAAGTGAGCCAAGCACCCATATTTATAGCCTAAACAGAAGCTTGGCCACGGCGCCGTGTCCGCTAGACACGCCCCCGTGGCCAACTCTTTTCTCTTCCTTCATTAATTGCAATTGTCTGTATTAGGCTCCACACGGACCCGTGTTCACTGGGCATGGACCTGTGTGCAGAAGCGTATCTGTACTACCAAGATTTTCTAGATTTTGCGAATCTTAGCGTTGACCACGCCCCGTGCTGAGCTGGGCACGCCCCCGTGGTGGGCAATGGAAGCTTCTACAGCTTTGTCCTTTCTGCAGACACCTGACCACGCCCCCGTGCTTCGGTAGGCACGGGCCGGGGTCAGCCTTCTGTCTCTTGTTTTTGCTTGTGGAGATGCTGTCGAGGGGTCGGGCATGCCACGTTTATTCCTTTTCTTTGTATCTATGTTTGTTTTTGCTGCATATTTGTTCCTTTTGTTCATCTAAGCTCATTTGGTCCTGAAAATACAAAAGGAAGATAAAAGCACACTTTTTCCAACATTAGTACTAAAAAATGGTTAGTTTTATGCCTCTTTTGATGTAATTTATATGTTGCATTTTGCACACATCGTTAGGCAACAGTGGCAAGTCAACAGTCGTTAGATTAAACAGAACCTATGAGAACAGACAATACCATTCAGCAGTGTTTGAATTTTTAGTCAAACAGAGGTTTGGAAAACAGCTGTTTTCAACAGACTTTTAATATAAACAAATAAATTCATTTAAGATAAAAAAAAATATAAATTAAATAACAGCATCCATTTAATGCAAAACATTTCAAAAATAAATTTTCATGGGAAACTGTAAAATAAAATATCAAGAAACTGAAAGGACAAATTTTAAACCTCTGGGATAAAAAAAAAAGAAACCTCTTCATTTAAATACCGACAATACTCTACATGGCAAACACATGCTTCTACCACTTCATCGGACACAGATATTGGAAACCTCTGTTAGGCAACAACATATGTTGTAAACAGTGGTAAATCAAGAGTCGCTAGGATAAACAGAACTTCTGAAAACAGACAATACCTTTCAGCAGTGGATGAATTTTTATCCAAACAGAGGTTGATTCAAAACATTAACAAAGACTATAAAACACTGATGATTAGTTTGATTCTAAAAATCAACAAATGTCTTTTAAAAACCTGTCCTCTCAAAAAATAATTCTCAAAATCTGCAACACCAGACAATACTCTACAGACAAAATCTTATGCATGAATACATGTATATGGGCAGAAGTTTGATGTCAGTGTTTTAAGTAGATTTTAAAGTGATATTATATATTAAGACTTATGATGCAATAATGAGATAAGAAAAGCATTATCGGACAGCCTCTATGGCTGCCACATCAGCTTGTCTTATGTCACTGGAATTTTAGAGAAACAGAGGTTTGAAAAACAATCGTTTTCCACAAACTTTTAAGGGTTTTTCAAAATATTTAAAAAATATCTATTTTTTAAGAATGGACTTTTGATGTTCTGAAGACATTTTACAAAGATCTAATAGCTAACATTTACCCACTTCAGAACCTCTGTTGTGTTAATGGATGAGAGTTGTTTGGAAACCTCTGTTGGTCAACAATAGCAAGTCAACAGTCGTTAGATAAAACAGAACTTATGAGAACAAACAATACCTTTCAGCAGTGGATGAATTTTTAGCCAAACTGATGTTTCAAAAACAGTTGTTTTCAACACACTTTTAAGGATTTTTGACAAATTTTTTAAAAATATATATTTTTTAAGAATGGACTTTTGATGTTCTGAAGACATTATAATGCTTTCATCATCAGCAGACGATGATTTCAAGCAGTTGTTCTCTTTTGGCAAACTTTAACTTCAACAGATCTTTACAATAGTAGATATCGACTCAAACATCTGTTCATGCTAAAAATAGTAAAAATAAAATGCTCCACAAAAACTAATAGAATTAAAATTTATCTATGACATTAAAAGATCAACAATTACATCGAGTACTGAACAACGAAACTTTAAAATCTAACATATACACCAAGAAATTTAAGAGAATTAAGAAATTTTAGCTTCAACTCCATCGAGTACTGAACTTCTCTATGTATATCTTTGAGCGTCGCCATAAACTCCAAGTCTCTATCACCACACTCTATATTACTAACAACACAAAGGTCACGTACGACAGTTGAATGCATCTTCATCAGGTTTCTGGACACCTGGTCTCTCGTGAACAGACCAAGATGCAGTGCATCAAAACACCTCTTCAGCTCTTGAAGAGTAGCCCTATCCTCATATACTTGATCCTCAACTTGTTTGATAAAGCGCTGCTTTAAATCATCAGAGTCTGCAGAAGTGTATGATGACATTTTAAGTTATATATTTCTTGAAGTCTGATGTAAAAGAAGGATATGTTGGTAGTAAAACATGATGAAAAATAGGGGAACTGACAATGATATTACATAGTGAAATAACTAACAGCCCAAAGGTCAGCCTAATTTCACTGTACCCTTAAACTAATCTAGGAGGCAAAAAACGGGTACATTTAATATAAACATATGAATTCATATTTAAAAACAGCAGCCATTTAATGCAAAACCTTTCAAAAATAAGTTTTCATGGGAAAACTATAAAATTAAATATCAAGAAATCGAAAGGACAAATTTTAAACCTCTTGCATCAAAAGAAAAAAAAAAGAGGTTATCATAATTACCATTAACCTCTTCATTTACCATAAAGATGCATTTTAAACACTATAAAATACTGATGATTAGTTTGATTCAAAACATCAACTATTCAAAATATCAACAATTGTCTTTTAAACACATGTCCTCTCAAAAAAACAAATCAAAATCTGCAACACCAACAAAACTCTACATAGCAAACCCATGCTTCTACCACTGGTCGGACACAAACAATGTTGAAATGCAATTCTCTAGATGGTCGCTGGAAGAAAACAGAGCTAATGAAACACTAATATATAAAATCGACATCATCAGTGATAATAATTACAAGAAAACCTGGAGCAGCATCGGATTGCTTCATAAAGTTCTCCACTCTCCTACATCAGACTTCAAGAACAGTGTAGAAGAATTTCCCACTGGTCGCTCGAAAAAAACAAAGCTGAAATATATCAACACTTTAAAATAAAAATAATCAACAGTTTAAAAGAATCCGCAAACCTAAAATAACCCACAACTGATTGTATGAATTTCAAACAACTCTGATCAGGCTGAAATATAAAGCGAGAATTAGAGTAGATCAGTTCAAAATTTAAATTTCAAAATTACAGAAAAAAACATACTCTCAACGATGTTGCAACAATGATGTTGGAAGAATTATGTGAAGTACACAAAGCTGTAATCGGAGATGAACCGACTGAATATGGAAATTTTGCATTTGAGAGAGAGAGAGAGAGATTGCTCGCGGATATGAGTGAGAGAGATAAATTGAAATTTGAATGTGGAGTTGTTGTGTTATATGTATACGTGTATGGTTTGAATTTTGAATCTGGAGCCAGAATTTTGAATTTTGAATCTAGGCAAAGATTTTGATGACATATGTTTCAATTTCTTATCCATGAATACATAGATATGAGCAGAGGTTTGAGGTCAGAGTTTTAGATATATTTTAAAGTGATTTTATATATTAGGATTTATGATGCAGTAATGACATAAAAAAAACATTGTTTGACAGCCTCTCTGGCTGTCACATCAGTTTTTCTTATATAATCGGGATTTCTCCTTTTATATAAAGTATAGATAGATAGATTAAATATGACCATATTATTTTTGTTATTTCTTTTCTATAAATTCATATTAAATATGACCATATATAAAAATATGAACTTTAAAATATTGCATGAAACCAAAAATATAATTAATTGAAAAATATAAACTATATGTATTTTATTTTAGGGAAAATTACCAAATTAGCCAAGAATAAACTTTGACCACCAAATTAGCCATTTGATGCCTCCTTGGAGCAGGGCATCACGGATTCAAATGTGCGGGATGCCTCTTTCAATGTGGAAGTGACACGTGTCTCAATGATTAGGTAGACTCCTCCAATGCCCCTCAACAGACTCATCCAATGCCTCAGCAGACTCTTCCAATGCCCCTCAACAGACTCTTCCAATGCCTCAGGCCCAATGCCCCTCAACAGACTCATCCAATGCCTCAGCAGACTCTTCCAATGCCCCTCAACAGACTCTTCCAATGCCTCAGGCATGAGTTAATATTTTATGTGGGACCTACCACCCACTTCATCTTCACCACCGCCATCACCACCACCACCGCCACCACCACCGCCGCCACCACCACCACCATAAAATATACTACTAATCTTCCTTCCTTCAGATTCATTTCTTTCTATCCCCTGTTGACTTGGTGAACTCAGATCGATCATCATGTCTTCCTTTGAAAGAGACATCTTCCCTGTTGGAGCTCATGAAGGATCTTGAAGATGAAGTGGTGGTGGCGGTGGCGGTGGCGGTGGTGGCGGTGGTGAAGATGAAGTGGGTGGTAGGTCCCACATAAAATTTTAACTCATACCTGAGGCATTGGAAGAGTCTGCTGAGGGGCATTGGAAGAGTCTGCTGAGGCATTGGATGAGTCTGCTGAGGGGCATTGGAGGAGTCTACCTAATCATTGAGACACGTGTCACTTCCATATTTAAAGAGGCATGAGGGGTCTTGACAGAGGCATCCCGCACATTTGAATCCGTGATGCCCTGCTCCAAGGAGGCATCAAATGGCTAATTTGGTGGTCAAAGTTTATTCTTGGCTAATTTGGTAAATTCCCCTTTATTTTATGCAAGCTGGGTTTCTATATTTGGTTCAAAGTATAGTTAGAGTTGAAGCAATAAATGAATAGTATTGATCCTAGATATGTTTAATCAAATCTTTATTAAAGTCCTCAACTAAAAGGTAACTAGAGATCACATGCAATTGCAGTCTTATCAAACAAATTAGATGAAAAAGAAAGATGCATCGACCACCTGTACATTGTGCATTAACTATGAATAGTCAATTAAAGCAATGCCACATATATGATATGGGCTTCATGTTCACCATGTGACTTACTAATCAACTTTTGCGACCCCAAGGTCATGCTTTTCAAAGTTGTTTATCAACGGTCAAATTGGTACAAAAATCTTAGTTTTTATGTTGTTTTGCCGTGTTGAAAAGCCAACCTACATTGCTTCATACTTGGGTTAAAAGGATATTAAAGATTGATTAATACATTAGAAAACCCACATTCCAGACATGCATGGACCGAGTATACAACTAACTATTATCTCTTACATGTTTGGAACGAGTATGCTACTAGATAATGCTCTCACATAATTACCCGAAACCAATCATATATATTTTACCCGTATCAAAATCGAATATATTGTATACTTTTTGAAAATATAACAAATGGCCTTTTGAAATTACGAGGACCTTAGAGCATTCACATCAATTTCATCATATTTTCACCCTAAATTACACTAAAATAAAACTACATTTTCTCTCTCCTTTTCAATTAAATAATATTTTTCATACATTTATAATTACCTTTTCTCTCTTTTTCACTCAAAATCACTTTCAAAATATATTAAAAAATTATAGGGGGTGAACAGTGTCTCCCCAAATCTATCTACTATGATAAAAGAAATCAACTTTTGTACACGTGTCATTCATTAAAGGTATCCTCAAATTTATACTTATCTTATATTAATTAAATAAATAATAAATTAATATTAAATCTTATCATACTTTAATAAATGATATCCTTAAATCTAAATTGTTAATTTAATATATTTTTAAAACAAATACCTCTCTTTCATACTTCTCTTATATTAAATATATAAATAATAAATTAATATTAAATGTTATCCAAATTTATTAAAAATATAACTTTTTTTATTATTTGTTATACAAAATTACATTTATTCAACTCGTGTAAAACGCGGAGTTTTTAAAAATATATTTTTTATTATTTACTATACAAAGTTACATTTATATAACCCGTGTAATACACGAAGTTTTTAAAGATATAACTTTTTATCATTTGCTATGTAAAATTAGATTTATTCAACACGTGTAATACACGGGGTTTTAAGGATATATTTTTTTTATTTGGTAGATTTTTCAACCCGACTATACATGGGTTTTTTTTAAAGATACGACGTTTTTAGTTTCTAAAATACAAAATTACATTTATTTAATCTGTGTAATACACATGGTTTTTAAAGATATAACTCTTTTTAGATCTATTTAACACGTGTAATATACGGGGTTTTTAAGGAAGTAATTTTTTTTATTTTGTAGATTTATTCAACCCGATTATACACGGATTTTTTTAAAGATACGACGTTTTTAGTATTTAGTATACAAAATTGCATTTATTTAATCTGTGCAATACACATGGTTTTTAAAGATATAACTTTTTTTATTCTTTGATATATAAAATTACATTTATTTAACCCATATAAAGATCTAACTTTTTATTGTTTAATATATAAAATTACATTTATTCAACTCGTGTAAAACACGAGGTTCTAACTTAGTATACAAATGAACAGTAACATTTTCTCTCTCCTCTACTCACAACCACTTTTTATACACTTTATATTATAAAAACTCCACACACAGAATTTGATGGTATGGATGTGAATGCTCTTAAAGTAAAAAAAAAGAGTAAATTGCCAAAACGGTCCCTGAAGTTTGATCGGTTTTATCACTTTAGTTCAAAACTCAAACCTTTTGAATCTGAGTCCATGTGGTTTCAATTTTGTTGTCATTTTCATTCAAAATCCAAATCTGGTCAGATTTTTCAGTTAACATCCAACTTTTATGTCTTTTCAACCCTTTTAATGAAGAACAAAATGGTCTTTTAACGTTTTATTATAACAAATTAAAAAAAAAAATCTAACCTCCTTTTATAAGAATTATCTAACCTCCATCCACTCTAGGGACTATTCAAGTAACAACCTGTTAAACCACATGGACTAAGAGTGTAATTTTAGAAAGTTGAAGACTATAGGTGAAATTTTGACAAACCATAGGGATTATCCATGCATTTTACTCTTTATAAAAATAGCTGATTTAGATATACGATGACGAAATTAAAAATATATTATTATTTATGGAGTAATACGGAGCACCACCACCTTCTCTGCATGGAGGTTTATATAAACAAACCAAAATTATTTTTCAATTTCCACTCCAGATAATGCTTTTCCCAGATTACAATGCACCTCCGTCCTTCCTCCAATTAGAAACCTACTCTCACTTTTAACCTACGCCGTGTGCGCACCTTCCTTCTCCCTTTTTATATTCACACAATCTCTGCCATTCACTTCACTCCAACACATAACAATCCCTTTGTTTCCTTTCATCTTTTACACATAGTTTGATTGTTATAAAATCTTCTGTTGCTCCTTTAGTATTTTAGCGTCTATGTTTACAACTATGAATTCGATTGTATTTATATTGTATTTATCGAAGAAGTAGAGCTTGAGCTTTGCCAGATTTTATAGCAGAAGATTTATGTCGATTTTGTTCAGAGTTTTCTTCTACAGTAGTTTTTAGTTTTTTTAGTCCAGAAATGCGTTCGAAACTTCGTTTCGTGAAATCGACGACGCTTAAAAGATTGCTAATGAAATACGATCACGTCTCGTTCACTGGTGCTGTTAATTTCCGACAAAGAGCACACGATTTGTGCTAGATTTCAAAATTTACATTCATACGATTATTATTTTAGTTTATTATTTGTATTGACAAAAAATATATATTAATTACTAAGTGTTTGTGAAAATGCCGCACCGAGCAACTTACATTTTCCCAAGGCAGTTTCCGGATCAAAGCAGTGTGAACACGAATTCATCGTCGAAATCGGAAGATCATGAGCAGGCGAACACGAACCTGATCTCGAACGAAGGTTTAAGATCTATGATCAACGGTGATCGTGATAGCAACAAGGATAAAAAGACAGAAGTGTACGGACACGGAGTATTATCATCGGAACGACACCGTTTTGGTAAAAGTTACCGGAGCCATGGAAAGAAGAAGAAGCAGCAGATCGCTGACTTCGTGAACTGGTTGGTGGAGAAGAAACGTTCCGGTTCCCGTTCCGGTAACGTGAGGTTAAACAACGATGATCTTGACGAGCTTATACCATCCTGTTTGGATTATAATTATCACCATCCTGCCACACAGCAAAGTGGTGGGACGGGTATGGGATTAGGTGATCGACAGGTGTCGTCGTTGCATCGGTTGTCGTCAACTGACAATTATCATCACCCGTCCACACAGCAAAGCGTTGGGACGGGTATGGGATTAGGTGATAAACAAGTATCGTTACATCGGTTGTCGAGTAACGAGTATCACCATCCAACCACACAACCAAGTGTTGGGACGGGTATGGGATTAGGTGATAGACAGGTTTCGCTGCATCGGTTGTCGAGTGACGATTATCACCATCCGACCACGCAGCAAAGCGTTGGGACGGGTATGGGATTAGGTGATAGGCAGGTTTCGATGCGTAGATTGTCGAGTGATGCTGGGAGTAGTTACGCGGCGAGTTTGTTTTCGTGTACGGTTGAGACGTCGAGTTCGGCTGCTTTTTGTAAGGATTCGATGACGGAGGAGACGGTGGGGATGAGAGAGGAGGATATGGTGGCTGGTGGTGGTGGTGGAGATGATGGTTGTCGGAGTGTTGTTAAGAGGTGGCGTGATAGTTATTACTTGCAGCTTACGCTTGCGAAACGGTTAACGCATCAAGCGACGATTGGTGATGAAGCATCAGCTTTTAACAGAGGCGGGTACGGTGGCGGTGGCGGTGGTGGTGGTGCTCCGGCAGTGACATGTTATGATGCTGAGTCTGTTTCTTATCGTCTCTGGGTATGATTTCTTCCAATTTTTTTATTATTATGATAATTACATTTTCATTTTATAATTTAGGGTTTTGGTGTAAAATAAATTAAATTAAATAAAGTTTAGCTCAGTTGGTTTTCGGCCGGGGGTTTGCCAATGGCCACCCCGGTTCGAATCCCGGCGTCTACGGCTTGTGTGGCGGGTTGTCCCAATGATGGATCGTATCCTACCGAGGCATGGTGCGGTCTTGAGGGCAACCCGGTTTTACCCAGCTGTTACCCCAGCGAGTCTCTCGTGTGGGGGCAGTATGGTTTCCGGGCGGAAGTCAGTTTGCGCGGCGTCTTCGACATGAACCCGTGGACCACTGGTCCAGTACATAGAAAGTCACCTTCCAAAAAAAAAGTTTGTAAATTTTATGAATATGACTATAGATGTTGAAGTATAAATATAATTAAAAATAACCTTTTCTTATCATAACTATCACTATAGATGTTAACGTATAAGCATATTTAATATAATCTTTTGTCTTAATTTATTGAACTAATTAGAAAAGATTGGTAGGATACCTGTTCAATCCCACCCACCAATTACCAAGTGGGAGTATTTTACATATTAAAAAAGAAAAAAAAAGGTAATATTTAAAATCGTTTAATTATGTTGCAAGTCTTAATAATCCCATTTAAATATATTTTTTGAAAAGGTGAATCACGTGGTTTCTAATAACTATTTTGTAATAAGCCAATGATCCGCAAACCAATTGGGTTGGGGGAGGTGGGAAGGTTTCCCCACTTATGTGAGGTTCCTGTCCGGTCCGAGAGGTCTCAGGGTTAAATCTTGTGGGAGGCGAACTGTGGCATCGGTTCAAATTGACAATAATACGCCAACCGCGGGATTCCTACGCGTTACCCGGGTGATCAAAGGCCAAAAGCCTAACCGGGTGATATAGCCGTCCAAAAAAAACTATTTCGGAATAAATTCTTTGTTAAATGAAAAATATACTATTCCTTTAATTTTTAAGTTAAAACATCTTCAAATGAAAAGTTATTATATAGAAAAGGGGTATTTTTGCAGAATATGAAAACTTAATTAAACATTCTTTTCGATTTATGGATAATAGTTTATTCTTTTTTCTAGTCGACTTCCAAGTTCTTAAAAGATTAAATCTAAGTATACCTTGAGTGTATGCTAAGCATCTACAGCAATTTCAAGATTCAGTCTTTCCATTACCAAATAAATTTTTATTTTTTATATTTACATGATATGCATATAAATAACCATTCAGTATAATATTTTTTTTATAAATAACCGTTCAGTATAGAACTAATATTAAGTAGAGAATTGCAAAAATAATATAAACACACTGTATCTATTATTTAACTGTGAGAGCGGTTGGAAAATGAATGAAATTATGCTTATGGGGACATAATCTTTAAGTGCTTGTAGGGTTGTCTGTAGTTATAACATATTTAAAGATGTGTTGTCGACTTAAAAACCAAGCTAATTTGTCTTTTTTGTGGTTTTGAAGAAAATGTCAATCCCAATGTGAGGTAATCAAACAACATAAACTAATAATGTATGATTCATGTGCAATGCGCATACAATCATGTTCATATTAAATTGTTGTTAGGATGTGATTGGAAAGAATATACTAGTCGTCAATTTAGATAATTCTTATAAATGTCACTAATGACGGATCAAGCAATCAGTCTACATTATGATAATAAAAGTGAAGTATACGTACCACCCCTTAATCATCACTAGTGCTCTAGTGGTAGCTACGGGTGTTTAAGTTCCATTTATGGTGGGCTCGGATGAGTTTTCTCCTCCATGTCTCAAGTTCGAGTCTGGATGATAGGAGTTTCTCATTGAGGGGTTTAAATTAGGGATCTATTGTGCGAGGGAGCTCTCTAGTGCGGACCCAGTTAATACAACGTGTGCTAGACCTTCCGACATTCTTATTGATTTGTTTGATTTAGAAACTATATGTCCATATACCATGAGTATACGCATGTATGAATTATACGCTTGCATATGAAATGACTGATGTGACAAGAAGAGAGGCACATATAGTGAAAACCCATTTTTATTAGGACACGTACGTATAGCAGCTTTCTAAAAGTGTGACTTCAAGTTAATTATGGTCTTGATGGTGGTCCATTGGCAAAGGCAAATCCTTTAAAACACCTAGGTTGGGAAGGAGAAGGTCTTGGGTTCAAGTCCCACAGACGTCACGGAATTAAAGAAATTAGCCGTTCAAAAAAAAAATATGGTCTTGATGGACTGATGACCCAACCCGCTTATCTGTAGACATAAATGATACCATTTAACAACATATTTTTAGCATATTGACGGTCTCTAAAACTTTCAGGTTAACGGTACTTTGTCTTACAATGATAAGATATCGGATGGGTTCTATAACATCCTCGGAATGGATCCCTACATGTGGATGATGTGCAATGACTCTGAAGAAGGCAAACGCTTACCATCTTTACTAGCACTCAAAGCTATAAATTCAGGTAGTACATCAATGGAGGTAGTTCTGGTAGATAGATACAGGGATTCACGGCTAAGGGATTTGGAGGATCGCGCACAAGAACTTTATTTTTCGGCTGAAAACAATCGAATGTTGGCTGAACAGCTTGGAAAACTTGTTGCTTCTACTATGGGGTGAGTCATATTTGTTTTGCCTTCATTTCTTGTGCATTAAGTTATTTCTGTATTTATGTTGAGTGTGTTAAACTTGTGAATGTGAAGGGGATCGTTTCCAACGGAACAAGATGATCTCCATGCTCATTGGGAATCGGCTAGCACCAAATTAAGGGACAATCAAAATGGCATTTTGGTTCCGGTTGGCAACTTGTCTGTGGGACTTTGTAGGCACAGAGCTATTATTTTCAAGGTTATAATTTAATTTTTCAAGTCTAGTGGTTTAAATTGGACCTTGCTTACACAATGTGATCTTTGAAAAAAAAAAAGTATACTTGAATTAGTAACAGGGGCGGATCTATGTAGAGGTCGGGGGTTGCCTAACATGATAGTGTAACCCGTTTATATAAATGAGTTAAAAGGATTGACATGCTGTAAATGGGTAGTAATAAAGCTGTAAACACGTTGGTTGTTGGCCATATAAAAAAAACATTTTTTTATTCTAATTTTAAACAAGTTGTTGGGTCGACCTGTTCA
Source organism: Helianthus tuberosus (assembly GCA_030545235.1). Classification (NCBI taxonomy): domain Eukaryota; kingdom Viridiplantae; phylum Streptophyta; class Magnoliopsida; order Asterales; family Asteraceae; genus Helianthus; species Helianthus tuberosus. The sequence goes on from CM060360.1 coordinate 68,253,929, forward strand.
GTAAAACAGCTTAAAGCATTCACCTCGAATATGAATAACCAAAACCTTACTATATTATTTATGTTTGGTGTTCGTGTTATGTTCAAGACCGTGTCATGACTTGCCAACCCTAGTGTTATACTAACTTAACATAAATTGGGATATGCAGAAACTGGCAGACTATGTGGGACTACCATGTCGTATAGCTAGAGGCTGCAAGTATTGTGTTGAAGATCATAGATCATCATGCCTGGTCAAAATCCAAGATGACAATGTCACAAGGTTAAATTCTTAATCTACTGCGTCTCCTTTGATATTTGTGTTTGTTTATAATTATAAAGTTGACATATGTATATATCATATCTTTTATTCAGGGAGTATGTAATGGATCTAATCGGGCAGCCCGGAAATATGTATAATCCGGATTCCTCTATAAACGGAGACATACTTTCTTCCGTTCCGTCGCCTTTTCAAAGTTCTCATGTGAAAGAAGTTCAACAAGTTTATGTGGACCGAGAATCGATTTCTCAAGTCAAGAGTATGTTCTCCTCGTTTATGTTCTGCATATGTATAGTTAAAACTGATGTTCAAATTAAAAATAGAATAATTTACTAAAGGTATTGATAACATGTGTGGCAGTTACTGCTATGGCCCAAAACACGAGGCGAAAATAATTAGGTTTTAAGGGGTGAGGCTAAACGAACCCCTTTTTTATGCAAAAAGCACACCCCATGAGTAAACGTACAGAGATGATTTAACTTATTTAGGAAGCGTATAGTTAGTAAAAACAATAGGAGGAGGGCACATTTAGCACAACACGTTTTAAGTTGTCATGTCTAACCCGTTTAATAAATATATTGTGTTCACGTTGACACATTTTACCAGTTTAGTTAAACAGGTCATGTTCGGGCTGGCATGTTGTACGGTCAACATATTTTAGAATAGAAAGGTATTAGAAAAAAAAAACCATATGAGCCTACAGCTCATTTAACCCATTTATTACAACCCACCAGCCCGTTCACAACTAGTTTGAGTCAATTAGATAAATGGCTTACACGTGTGGTATTCAGGTTACTTGATTTTAAGTGTGTCCGCGTTACGGTTGATTTCTTTGACACAAATAAATATATGGGTCGTGTTCGTGTTCATCAAATATAGCCCACCAACACTAAACTCGACCCCATTGCCACCCTTATAACGGTTATTAGATATGAACTGTCCTTAGATCATTTGATTACACTCTTATGTATTGGGTTCAAGAATCCTTATAGAAATTGATCATGTGAAATATTGAACAACTATAAATATTGTGGCCCGAGATAATAGTTGTCTGACTTTGGATTTGTTTAGCAAGTTGAAGTTGTAATAATCATTTTAAGATGATATTTACTGTTTGTAATCATGTGTACAAGAGGCATTTTGTAGATCGCTTCAAAACCAATATCCAAACACCCCCTAACATGATATTATAAACAATGCCATGCAGACATTGAGTGGAAACCAAATGTATCCGATGAAGAAACTGGCAGTAACAGAGAATCAAAGGAGATGCGATGTGTACCACTCGATAAGAATTACAAAATATGTGAGACAGTCGAAACACCAAAACTGAAACCGAATCAACCGAATCAGTTGATGAAGGTTGAGAGTGGCAGTAAATGCAGAGGCAACTTTCCGGTGACTACTACAAGGTACCTGACCCTCGAGCCATCTCTCGCGATGGACTGGCTCGAGATAGCTTGGGATGAGTTGCATATAAAGGAGCGTATTGGAGCTGGTTCGTTTACTCGTTATCTTACTTTTGATATAATGTACTTAGTTTGACCCATTCATAAGTATATGGGCCGGGTCAAACTTTTTATGTTGGCTTGCGTTTCTCAAATTGGCTAACCTTTACCAACCCATGTCAGGCTCGTTTGGAACGGTTCATCGCGCGGAGTGGCATGGATCAGTTAGTACTTCTTTCTATATTTTCCTTATTAAGTTTGAAGTGGACCATGGTTCAGTCTGATCATTTTGCGCAGTTTAGTACAACAATTATTTTATAAAGCGAAACTCATAAGACTAGATTGATTCTATTGCAGGATGTAGCCGTTAAGGTCTTAACGGTCCAGGACTTTGAAGATGATCAACTGAGGGAGTTTCTGAGAGAGGTAGAACAACATTCTTTCCATGTTCACAATGTTTGTTTTTGGTACACTTTTTCATAACCATGATAGATGATAATTCTAAATTTGGTGTTTGATCTTTTCTTGTTAGGTTTCCATCATGAAACGCGTTCGCCATCCAAATGTGGTTCTCTTCATGGGTGCAGTCACTGTTCGTCCACATTATTCAATCGTGACCGAGTATCTACCTAGGTAAGTTGAATTTAAATTTTTTTACACAAGAATTATTATTCTTGCAAAAAAAAAAAAAAAAATAGATAGATCATCAAGATATAATCGTGAATTTACCCGTTTTCATTGAACTTTTTCGGTTTGAAACAGGGGCAGCTTGTTTCGCCTTATACATCGACCAGCAGCTGGTGAAATAATGGATCAAAGACGACGTTTACGCATGGCTTTAGATGTGGTTTGTGCTAGATTTTGGATACTTACTTTTATTTCTACTTTGAATTCGAAAAGTCCCCACTGTATATATCTATGTACATGTAGTGTTAAAAATGATTATTGAATTTGCATGTTAAAATAAAGATTTAAACCTGCGAAAAAACACTCTGACCCATTCTTTTCTGCAGGCAAAGGGAATAAATTATCTTCATTGTCTTAGCCCTCCGATCGTTCACTGGGATCTCAAGTCTCCAAATCTATTAGTTGACAAAAACTGGACAGTGAAGGTTTGTGATTTCGGGTTATCAAGATTTAAGGCGAATACTTTCATATCATCAAAATCTGTTGCTGGAACGGTAAGTGTTTCTAAATACCTATTCCATAAAACAATACGATCTTGTGCTTAAATATGAGCATTTGATAAGTGTTGGGAGTGATTCAGTGCATGCTTTGTTGTTTTTAATCTCAGCCCGAATGGATGGCCCCTGAATTCCTTCGAGGCGAGCCCTCAGATGAAAAATCTGATGTTTATAGTTTTGGCGTGATCTTATGGGAGCTCGTAACCATGCAACAACCGTGGAACGGGCTCAGCCCTGCTCAGGTTAGTCCTCATAACCAATAGTCATCACCGCAAAAAGAAAAGTACAGTTTGATAGATAACGAGTCATACTTCAATGGGTTGACCCGAAATACCATGTCCAAAATATTAAACTTCTTATTATCATACTGTTTATAAAATTCAAGTTTTTTTAAATATAACGATTCCTTAGCAAGGTTTCTCAATTATGTTCACTTGACCCGTTAGATATGCAACATAATCAGATTGGGCCCATTTATTGGTAACCGGGCCGAAGTTATACATAGCTTCCTGTTAGCTGACATATGCAGAGTTGAAATTCAGGTTGTTGGAGCAGTGGCTTTCCAAAACAGGAAACTAACTATACCTAGCAACACCCCTCCGGCGCTAACTTCACTCATGGAATCCTGTTGGGCGGAGTAAGAACGCGAACTTTGATCTTGTGATCTTGTGTTTAGCTTGTGTAGTTTCCTAAACAAGTTGTGGTATTTTGATTGAAACAGTGACCCGACTCAACGACCCAGTTTTAAGAGCATTGTTAACTCATTGAAGAAGTTACTCAAGTCACCAACACAAATGGGAGGTCCATGAGGACCACATTATAAATTTTAAAAAAAATCCTAAGAGAGGATTAACTAGAATATGTAAAAGCTAAATGGGCTTTAGGTTCATAAGGTTTGTAACTCCATAAAAGTTTCTAAGATATTGATAATACGAATTCGAATACGAATGTTGTTGATCAGTTCTGTTTAGACATAATAGAAAACATGTAAATAATACCTGTTACAGCAGACAGGCCAGCGGATAGTCCAGTCACTGACGCAGCCATGGAGTTCGACATGATAGTCAACTTTATCTGCTTCCTGTTTAGGATGTATGTTCTTGATGATAGTGCTGAATTCTAGGGTTAAGAATTCATGATTGTGGAGAGAGAGAGGAGGTCGATATGTTGTAGGATCGTTTTCTGACCCGAATGAGTCGATCAGAAGAGTTTTTCTCAATACGAGAGGCGGAAACAAACGTATCAAGTTCAATTCAGCTAGATATACATTTTAAACTGTCTTTTGATTGATTTGACAAAGTTTTACAGCGATTCGACACTTCGGCAGCACTTCGATACTGAATCCGGAAAGTTCCAAATGACAAGGCATCAAAGGTATTTATAGGCAAGCTAATTTCGCACGGACCAGCACAAGCGAAATTAGTTTCACACGAAATCTAATTTCGTGCGAAATTACCACTTAATTTCGTACGGAATTACCTATGTGTAATTTCGTGCGAAATTACCCACACACACACTTTTTCTCGTTTTACGTGCCCTGATCTATCTAATACAATACAAGACTCGATAAAAGACGAAGTCGACAGACGTATGCACTAACAGACTCCCCTTCGGATGTCGACGAGTCTTCAATACATGTCCTCAATCTTTCTCTTCTCTTCTTTAGCATCTCAACCTGGCTCTAATCTCTCTCTAATTCTCTTGATCAGATCTCTTGATTCCTTAAGTTCATCAGCATCATCAGCTTGCATAAACATCAGATCCAGAATCAGAACTTGGCTCTTACAGAATCAGGATTGTGACCTGGCTTACATTCTGCTTAGGATCAAGAACCTGGCTAACCTGCACACATCTCTACCTCACAATAAATTTCACAAATTTAAAATTTGACAAATTTAAACATCATTTGCAGGTATTAAACAAATCCATAAATGATTTTACAATTTTAATCTCTGATGAACCACTTGTAGAAAAAACATTTTTCTTTCAAACTCTTTTCTTATTTCAAATAGACTCCCCCTTACTGATTGTCATCATGTTTAGCACTTGGAATTTTGAAAATCAGCTCTTCAACATCAGTTCTCGAAAATCTTTTTGCATTTTACAAAATTTATGCTAAAACACACTGAAAATCTTTTTGGGCTTTTGAACTTGAAAGAAAATGCAATAAAGAAATATTTACATACAATATTTTTGTGAGTTTGTGTAAGAGGATCATATCAGTATTTGAGACAAATCACCAACACCGTTAAGCTTTAAAAATTTTAAGTTCTAAACGATTCACTTAGATTGTCAGTATACTGATCCACTTAAAGTTTCACACAAAGTTCAACTGTTTCAAGATACGAGATTAATGTTTTAAGCACTTAAACTTATTCGGGTGTCCCACCTCAGAATATACTCCCGTATCCAGATCCCAATATTCAGTCTTACAGGTGAGTATACCTAGATGATATATGTAAAGGGTTAAATGTGAGGGCCATGAGAGCTCAGGCTATTGCTTCCGCAAAATCAGAGAGATGATGGCTTCGACTTTTGGTGTGTTCCCTTTAGAGAATCTTTTCTTCAACATCACATGATTAGCATTTTGCAATGTTTCATCATTTTTTATACTGAGGGTGGTGCTATATTTCAAGCAAGTGAAAAGTATTATACAGGGATGTCACACCCCGATTTCCACGTGTCACCGGTGGGCCCGGTAGGGGAGTATCGTGACGTGGTTGGCAACATAATAGTCAAACAACACAATATTTAATATGCACAGCGGAAGCAAATTTAAAAGATATAATACAACCGAATTTAATTATTGTAATATCAAGTATCACAACGTTCAATTGTTTATCCACAGAACGGATCGAAATAAAATAGGAACAATGGTTCAACAGACTTCGGCCTCCTAAGCTTGCGAGACTTTTAATGATGCTAAGGAGAAATCCCAGCCAATTACGCTTAGTACCTGCATTTAATCTTTTTGGGAAAATACGTCAGTTTACACTGGTAAATACAATCAACTGACTCATTTTGGAAAATGATTGAAAATTGGTATGGATGCACATGGCATAAACATTTTATTTAACTTGGGAGAATTATTTAATATTATAATCTTGTGAACGAATTACATGTTACTTGTGCGTTCAGTAGCCCGGATCTTGTCCAGGTTAAAGATCAATAGACACACCACAATATAGAGTTATACACTGACAGGTGTACGCCTACACCCCGTGATCAGGTCGTGGCCATCTCGTAAGATGATGCCAAGGATATCCGGGACATGGTCATTAACCCCCAAAGGCTTTAAGTAATCAAGACTGTTTAAACAAGCCGATCAAATTAGTCAACTACCCACTCAACTGTGGAGATTTGATGCTCGATCAAGCGGTATGCAATATACCGTAACCCAAGCCCGTATAGGGAAAATAAGTTAAAAGTATTTACCTGAGCAAGTATTAATCACAATAAGCAAAATGCACGTAGCTTTTACTGGTTCTCCTAATCTGGAACGAAGGTTTAATATAACCTATTAGAATCCTAACGGGTCTTTAATTAAGCTTAAGCTTAGACCGGCTAGTTTCAAAGATACGGTTCGTACGCACGATTAAGCGAAGACCGGATAGAATGTGATTTAGAACCGACAAGTTCAGAGACTTGTTTAATATGGGTTTATTATTCACATTCTGGATTTTGAGATAAAACCGTTAAGGTTTGACCCGTTTCGGCTAATTTATGTAAACTTGTTACATAAACCGAACCGTACGCGTAATAAGCGTGACGGGTATTCATGAGAGCTATATACAGGTTTCTTAAGTTAATTATGCCTCAAATATGTTGTGACATCAGTAAGATGTCTTTCATTATGCCCGAAACGTGTTTAAACACAAACTAGGCCCCGTAGGGGTAGTTTGGTCATTTAAAAGTTTATAAAAGTGTTTAAGTAACAAGCTGAGTTACAGGTCTGATGTAATTAGCAAATATACTCAATTTACTAAGTTATATCAGTAGGTTAAAGCACATATGTGAAATTTATCAAATATAACCAAACTATGCCCCATAGGGGTATTTTGGTAATTTCACATAAGCCGAAAAGCTCAAAACTGAAGTCTGAGTTTATCAACCTTTGCTTACTATTAAAATATTATAATTTGCCTCTAATATCAGTAGGTATCAACCCTTGTATGTTTAAAATACTTCTAGTACATACTATGCGTTAAAAACGCTTAAAAAGGCGATTAAAGGCCATTTTCGGGTTTGATACTTAAATCTGATATTTTTATATTTCCAGAAGGCTTAAAATAATTTATTTATCATATGTGATCAGTAGCAAAAGATTTGGAGTCGTTTAGATATGTAAAACTCATTTTATGGCCCGTAAGGGCAAAACCGACAATTACCGGATTAAGCCTACGACTATGAGTTATACTCAGCCTAAAATTAATTAAAAATATTTAAAAATCCCAAAATAATATATTACATCAGTGGGTAAAAGATTTGATATCAAAAAGTATATTTAAGTAGGCTATACGCTAATTACGCCATTTATTAACATAAAGCATTCATTTTGCGATAACGAGCATAACTCTTAATCTACACGTCAAACTGATGTCAAATTTTGCATACAAGTTTATATAACAGAATATAAAGTTTCTACTCTTTTACTTTTCCAAAAATCACGTTTTAAGTTAATAAGGGCATAACGGTCAACATATGAACAATTAACGGAAACATGCATATTAATTGGATAACTAATGAACCAAGGTGTATAATCACAGAGGGTTATTCTAACATGTAACCTAGTCCAATTAAAGCTCTGAGGAATTTCTAAAACATGCCTAAACGGGTCAGAACTGAAAGTCAAAGTGAAAGTCAAACTATGTGACTTTCGGTTCCGAACCGGGTCTAAACAGGAATTTGTCGGGTTGAACATGTTTGGACATGTTATTACACTTATTACCAAGTTACAACATTGATCCAACAGGTTGTATATGATCTATAATGTTAATTATGCATAAATGGCATTTTAGACTTCCTGTTGACTTTTTAAATATAAGTTTGACCCGACTTTTGACCTGGTTAGAGTGGTGATCAGGGGAAACCCTTTTGAGGTTTTATTACCCACATAAATACCAACATATAACTACTTTTGATTCGAGAATTGACTGAGCCATTATTGACTAATCTTGAAGCCAAACCGTAATTACGACGGTTTGACTTTTAGCTAATTAACTAAGCTAAAAGTAATTAGAGAAGGTTAGGCAACTTACAAAGGTCCTAAGCTTGATTAGAGAACACTTGAAAGCAGGTTGGAGCTCCAGGAATGATCAGAATGTTGAAGGAATTGGTGTGAGAATGTTTGTGACTTGAAGGCCTATTTATAGTGGATTTAAGCACCACAATTGATTGACAAACAAGTCTACTAGTGCCCACAATTTATCAACACTTGTTACTAGTGTTTAGGGGGTGCTTTAGGGGTCAAGTGATGTGAAAAATCGGGTAAGGGTCGCGCATAACAGCCATGGCAGACAAGTACCCAAGAATTTCGGAGCTGGCTGATCAGGTAGGGCAGCCGCGTAGCGCGACTGCGTGAGTCTTCGAGCTCGCGCTACGCGAGCGTGTAAGGCTAGAAAACACAAATTTTTGTTAATTGCAGTTTTAGTCCTTGGCTCTTCAAACTTTGTAAAGACACTTGTTTCTTGCATTTTGAGCCCTCGTAATTGACGTATAAGGGCTTCAAGACATTTACCTACTTTGATTAGTCCTCGGTTAACTTTATTGTTACCCGAAAAGTCCTAACATTCAACGTTTACGCTTTAACCCTTTGCACACGAATTTGATCATAACTTTCTCATACGATAACGAAACTTTATGAAATTTTAATCGTGCATTCTAGTGAGCATAATTTACCGTTACAAAGCTTCGGGTTTGTCAAAAGGTCACTCAGAGGTATAATTTAAACATGTTGACACATTTAGCCCCTGTAGTTTGAAATCTCTCACTTTTAGCTTCGTATGATCCATGATTTATTCGTTTGAAGGTATGATCACCATGTAGGGTTAATGTACATTATATTTATTCACAGTTGACACTTAGAATACGTATATTCACATACTTTCCATGTTTGTCAACTTTAGTCCTTCTATAATATTTCTTTCACACGTTTAAACATTTGACACGTGTCTACACATCATAGGACGTGAATTTTCGAGGTGTTACATCCTCACCCCCTTAAAATAAATCTCGACCCGAGATTTACTGAAATAAGTAAGGGTACTTTTCTTTCATCGTGGATTCAACCTCCCACGTGTATTCGGGACCTCTATGGGCATCCCATTTGACCTTTACAATAGGTACGTGCTTCCTTCGAAGCTTCTTTACCTGTCGATCTTCAATCGACAAAGGTTTTTCCACAAACTTCAAGCTCTCATCTATATGCACATCTGTATGTGGTATAACCAGTGATTCATCAGCGAAACACTTCTTCAGATTGCAGATGTGGAACACATTGTGAATTCCACTGAGCTCTTCCGGTAAGTTTAACTTATAGGCAACTGACCCAACACGTTCGATAACCTCTAAAGGTCCTATGTATCTCGGGCTTAGCTTGCCTTTCTTACCAAATCGCATCACCCCTTTCCAGGGTGATACCTTAAGTAGGACTTTGTCACCTACTTCGAAGTGAAAATCTTTACGCTTTGGATCAGCGTAACTCTTTTGCCTATCTCTGGAAGCTTTGAGACGGTCACGAATCTGGACAATCTTGTCCGTTGTTTCGAACACTATCTCTGGTCCTGATAACTGGACATCTCCAACTTCCGCCCAACAAACGGGCGATCTACACTTTCTACCGTATAATGTCTCAAAAGGCGCAGCCTTAATGCTGGTATGGTAGCTATTGTTGTAGGAGAATTCGATTAACGGTAGGTTCTTATCCCAACTACCACCCAAATCGATCGCACATGCACGTAGCATGTCTTCCAACGTTTGAATAGTACGTTCACTCTGACCGTCAGTCTGAGGATGATAAGCCGTACTAAAATTCAAACGTGTGCCCAGAGATTGTTGGAAACTCTTCCAAAAATGTGACGTGTATCTCGTATCTCTATCAGAGATAATAGACACAGGTATGCCATGTAAGGCTACAATCTTATCCACGTATAACTGGGCTAACATGTCGGAGCTATAAGTCTCCTTGATGGGTAAGAAATGTGCTGACTTAGTCAGTCTATCAACTATAACCCATATTGTATCATTTCCTTTCCTTGTCTTGGGTAACTTGGTGATAAAATCCATAGTTACCATTTCCCACTTCCACGTAGGAAGTTTAGGCTGTTGTAGCAAACCTGACGGTTTCTGATGCTCGGCTTTGACTTGCGCACATGTCAAGCATTTTGCTACATGGGCGGCTACAGACTTTTTCAAGCCTATCCACCAATAATTTGCCTTTAGATCCTGGTACATCTTATCAGCTCCAGGATGAACGGAGTATTTGGAACTATGGGCTTCCTGGAGGATGACATCTCGAAGTCCTCCATAAATTGGAACCCATATTCGTCCATTCAATCTTAGAATTCCGTCCTTGCTAAGAGTTAACTGCTCCTCAGTTACCGCTAGCTTCTCATTAGGATAGTTAGCTTCCAACACAGCTTCCTTCTGTGCAGCTAACACCCTTTCTATCAAACTGTTCTTTATTTCCATGCGCTTGGCATTGATTCGAATGGGTTTCACCCTTTCCTTTCTGCTCAAGGCGTCAGCGACTACATTCGCTTTGCCGGGATGATACTTGATTTCACAATCATAATCATTCAAGGTCTCCATCCAACGGCGTTGCCTCATGTTTAATTCCTTCTGATTAAACAGATGCTGGAGGCTCTTGTGATCAGAATAGATCACAAACTTGATTCCATATAGGTAATGCCTCCACAGTTTTAGTGCGAATACAACGACACCCAATTCTAAGTCGTGGGTGGTGTAATTCTTTTCATGCGCTTTTAACTGTCGCGAAGCATAGGCAATAACCTTGCCTTTCTGCATAAGCACACACCCCATGCCGGTGTGTGAAGCATCGCAGTAAACTACGAATTCTTCGATTCCATCAGGCAATGTCAACACAGGAGCATTGCTCAACTTCTGCTTGAGAATATCGAAAGCTTCTTGCTGCTTAGGGCCCCAAACGAACTTTACTTTCTTCTTAGTCAGAGAAGTTAGGGGCGCAGCAATCCTTGAAAAATTTTCAATGAAGCGCCTGTAGTATCCTGCGAGGCCTAGGAAGCTACGAATCTCCGTAGGCGTCTTCGGCTCTTGCCAATTCATAACTGCTTCAACTTTAGCGGGATCCACCTGGATACCATGCTCACTGACCACATGTCCAAGGAATTGGACTTCTCGAAGCCAGAACTCACACTTGGAGAATTTGGCATAGAGTTTCTCTTGATGCAGTAGCTTCAGAATGCAACGAAGATGCTTCTCGTGATCAGCTTGGCTCTTCGAGTATATAAGGATGTCGTCAATGAAGACGATGACGGATTTATCTAGGTGCGGCTTGCAAACATGATTCATGAGATCCATGAACGCGGCCGGTGCATTAGTGAGCCCAAAAGGCATCACTAGGAACTCGTAATGACCATAACGAGTCCTAAATGCAGTTTTATGTACGTCTTCATCCCTAACCTTCAGTTGATGGTAGCCTGACCTCAAATCAATCTTCGAGAAGTAACTTGCCCCTTGTAATTGATCAAACAAATCGTCGATTCTGGGCAAAGGATACCTATTCTTTATCGTGACCTTATTCAGCTCACGATAGTCGATGCACAGACGCATCGATCCATCCTTCTTCTTGACAAACAATACTGGCGCTCCCCATGGAGACGAACTAGGTTTAATGAAACCTTTAGCCAGCAATTCGTCCAGTTGCGTCCTTAATTCCTTCATCTCGGTTGGCGCCAACCTATAGGGTGCTCTAGCAACAGGTGCGGCTCCAGGGATGATGTCAATTCTGAATTCCACTTGTCTATCTGGTGGCAAACCAGGTAGTTCTTCCAGAAAAACTTCTGGGTACTCAGAAATGACAGGGATGTCTTCTAACTTCGGTTTGGGCTCATCAATAATCACCTGTGCCATGTAGATGACACAACCCTTCTTTAAACATTTTGAAGCCTTGAGCATAGTCACTTGCTCAGGCAGCGCATACTGGGTATCTCCCCGAATGGTAAGTGGTTCACCAGACGGAGTCTTTATTACCACTTGCTTCATGTTACAGACAATTTGGGCCTGGTTATGAGATAACCAGTCCATACCCAGAACTATGTCAAAACCGGCCAACTTAAAGGGAAGTAGAGACAGAGGAAAATGGTTCTTAATGGATATAACACATCCATCTAACACAGTTGAGACGGTTTCTATGGTACCATCTGCTAACTCTACCTCATAGTTTACGCTTAAGGTTTTGACAGGTAAATTTAACAATTTACAAAACTTATGATCTACGAAAGACTTATCTGCGCCCGAATCAAAAAGTACTCTTGCAAAGACATCGTTTACAAGGAAAGTACCTGTTATGACATTATCGTCTTGCACTGCTTCTTTCGCGTCCATCCTGAAGACTCTAGCATTAGTCTTCTTAGCCTCTTCAGGCTTCTTTGCATACTTAGGGCAGTTGGTTTTGATGTGCCCCTTTTCATTGCAACGGTAGCACGTTGCGTCTTTTATCTTCTTGCAATCCAAGGTTTTGTGATCCGTGGATTTGCAAATACCACAAGCATAGGTTTTGGACTGAGTCTGAGAACTCGACGCGAGTCTGCACTTTCCAAAGTGCTGTTTCTTGCAAGTTTTGCACGTGGGCTTCTCACCAGCTTGATGCCCATATTTCCTCGACTCCGATCCTTTCTTGTTGTCACCGTTCCCACGGTGTTTCTTGTTCGACCTTCGTGAACCATCATCTTCACGCTTTCTCTTCTCAGCCTCCTTATTCCTCAGCGATCTCTGCCTGACCGCATCCAGAGTGAGGGATAAGGAAATGTCAGCTACTGATCTAAATGTAGCTGGCCGAGAAGCTTTTACGCTTGCCTTGATCTCGGGGGCTAAACCACCGATAGAACGAGCTATTCGTTTTGGTTCCGGGGTTACCAGATATGGAACCCACCGAGACATAGTGTTGAAGCTCGTTAGGTAAGCTTGACAGTCGAGGTTCGTCATCACCAATGATAGAAAGTCAGATTCTATCTTCTCCACCTCATGTTGAGGGTAGTAATTCTCCCTGATAAGGGCAACAAGTTGATCCCAAGACATATTATACAATGGGATTTTTCCGGTGGCCTCAATCAGAGATCTCCACCATGCTAACGCTTCACCCTTAAAAGACTGCGACACAAACTTGACCACGTCTCTCTCCGCACATCCGCTGATGTCTACAACCGTATCCATCTCATCCAGCCATGTCATACAGTCAATGGCTCCCTTCTCCCCAGTGAAATCCCAGGGTTTGCAAGATACAAAATACTTATAGGAGCAACCCTTATTATAGGTTTGTTTTGGCACGACTATCAGAGAGGGTTCACTGTGGTGGTTTGTGGACTGACGATCATCACCATCTTTCTTGGGAATATCCTTTTTGGGAGGAGGCTTGCTGTGAGCTTCTGATTGAACTCTAGGCTTTGAGCGTGGTATAGATAGGGTCCTACTCCGGGTCCCACTATACTCCTCATACTGTCGCTCCAGTGCCTGTGTAACAGCGCCGTCTATTATAGCTTTTAATTCAGCACCCGTTAACGTAATCTGGGCGTTATCATTTGGCTCCACTGGATGGCTATTTATTTCGTCTGAATCAACCATTTGAATTGAACTGTTGCAGAAAACAAGGACAATATTTTATTTGGGAGTTTATTATGGAATTACCCCTTAGGGTAACTCATTAACCATGGTAAGCAGAGACCATATTTGGTTAACTTAATAATCGTATTTAAATTAGGATTTCAATTATAATTTATCCTAATAACAGTAACAATACATATTAGCACATAAGGCTTAGTCACATGGACAATTTAAATTATAAGCTATGATTTCAGAGAATCATGGCTTTTAAGGTTTGAACCTAGTTCATTACCTTTATCAGACAGGGAGTCATAGCTACCACTGTCTTTTGGCTCATATGGAAATGAGCAGGGCCCGTAGGCACCATATTACCACGTATGGTAAAAATATGATCATCTTAATTGATGATTTAACCAATGATTCAGAGATCATTAAGTTGGGTTTGGAATCTTTAGAAAGATCCTTACATAATAATAATGCGTGTGATTTTTAAATGAATCACATCTGCCAAGAGTGTTAACAGGTTTTCAGATGTTAACCTGGATTTGAATCTTTTAAATAGGTCTTACCATCATGGTCAGGTCTTTATAATGACACTTAGACTAGGTTTCACACTTTAAGATTCTTAATTAATAATTTAAATAGGCAGATTTTTCAAAAGGAATGATTTTAATTTATTTATTTCATATATAAATTATTTATGCACACAAGGCAAACATGAAATTTATAAAACAAACATTCCATTAATTATACATATTACACTCTGCCCTAAACGGGTCTTTTCAAACAAACATTTACCCACGCAGGGGTGAAGCAACAAACTAGTCCACGCAGGGACTTAAATAACAAACATAACAGTCCACGCAGGGACTCACACATACAATATACCCTCGTAGGGGTTTATGGAAAGATAGGCCCACGCAGGGGCTCAAAGCAAACAAACAAACATACATACCCACATAGGGGCTTAACAAACAAATACACCCACGCAGGGGCTTATACAGAAATTGGAAGGATTCAATGATCCTTCTTGTTCTTCCCTTTGATCAAGCCTACTAATCCTTGGAAGAAGGTCTGTCTCTCCCTGCGGTCCTCGTGAACTACCCGTTCAACTTGATTCAACCTCTGAAGGAGTTCTTCATGCTCAGGTGGGGAGAACCTAGGCGGCTGCGATTGAGTCCGAATAATAGGCCTAGGAGGTATCTGGTACCCATGTGTTGGGTACCCAACTCCCCATGGAGCTCCGTATGGTCCTTCCGGGTGCAGGGCATTATAATTTGCCGCTACAATGTAAGGGTCGGCCTCTGCGTAACCGTAGCTGTGTTGAATCGGTGGCTCAAACGGGTTGTATGTCATGGGACCCGTATACGCTGGAATTGGGTTTTCAAAACCCATCGGCGGTGGTTGTGGCATCGCTGGGTTGGAAGGCCCACCCATTTGTGGGTCCTCCTGATGTGGCGGGTAGTGGCTGCCACTGGATTGACGTGGGGAATTGAAATGGAAGTCCCCTGCTCGTGCCGACATGCGGGCACCGGTTCTCCTACGCCTTGGCGGTTGAGGAGGTGTCGGCTGAACTGGTGGCGGTGGAGGTGGTGGCGTAACTGCCACAAATCGGTGATCCTCAGAGGAATCTTGATAATGCTGCTGCTGCTGCGGCTGCTGCTGCTCGTGAGGCGATGAATGGTGGGAAGGTGATGAATGGTGAGGAGGTGTGTAGTACCATTCATGCCTGGTGAACATGGCTTGGAAGCTATCTGGACCAACATAGGGTGATCCGTGGAAAGACGATGTTGGACCGTGTCGTGACCCTAAACGATCAGTCAAGGCAGTTCATCTTCACGTGTAAAGGCGGAATCAATGCACGTAAAGTAACAACAGCTTTTTCTTTCAATTTCTTCTCTTTATTAGCTTTCTGAGATCAATTTGACATAGTTTCGTTACCAAGCTAATGACCTAATTTCGCTCTAATGGTTACCATGAATGAACACATGTATGGTATTTATACTAAGTCTAATTTCGCTTCAATGTCCTGACCATATGAGCGAAATCACATGAATCTGATTTCGCTTATATGGCATGTACCTTGAAGCGAAATCACCATGTGTCCCTTAAAGCGAAATCACCTATAAACATGTACATTAAAACGAAATTAACAATAAAAACTCTAATCTTGACTTTCTTGATTTAAGACTTGATGAAAATGCAGTCAACAGACATTCTTGTGCATCAACAGACTCCCCCTTGGATGTTGACGTAATCTTCAGCTCCTGAGTCTTCAGTCTTAATCTTTTCACTAACTCTCTGTCTTCTCAATCATAAGCACTCTATCTTCACAGGTTTCAGGATCTTGTCCTCCTGGCTCTAACTTCTTTCTTCCCTTTGAATGTTGATCCAGACTCCCCTTTCACAAACTCCCCCTCTCGATATGCTAGAATCTGAGAAATCTGGTTCAAGCTTTAACAATTAGCTTCCATTTGGGAATAATGAAGTTTACAACCTGTTAACCTGCACATCCTCTACCTCAACATAAGTTTCACAAATTTATAACAATTGAATTTAGTAAACTTTCTGGTAGACATCATTAACACAATCAATCATACTAGTTACATCAAGTTCAAATGAATGACCTTGATAAACTAACTACACAGTCTATCAAAACATTTTTTATATAACATTCAAAGTTTTCAACATATTCTCCCAATCCAATTCATCATGTTTAGCACTTGGAATTTTGAATATCAGCTCTTCAACATCAGTTGTCGAAAATCTTTTTGAATTTTGAATTTTGAAAGAAATGCAGTAAACAAATATATACAAACAATATTTTTGTGAGTTTGTGTAAGAGGATCATATCAGTTTATGAGACCAATCACTACCACCGTTAAGCTTTAATCATTTTAAGCTCTAAACGATTCACATAGATTGACGATATAGTTGTCCTCTTAAACTCAATCTAAAAACTTTTGAAATGCTTACCGATACGTTAAGGTATATTAAGATAGCACTAAAATTCTTATGGACCCCACGATCTCAGCATATCCCCTCATCATGTAATACACTAACTCAAGCAATGCCTTTAAACTTTTATCGACTGTGATTTGTGCGAAAATAAAGCAGAATGCTTAAATATTAACAATCAGGTCGATACTTCCGTATACGCAGAGAAAGTCCAATGTTTAAACAAAATAAGAAAATAAAAATAAGTTGAAGTTGTTTAGGCTTTAACCACCAGGTCGATACTCCCGTATACGCAGAGGTGATCCAAAGCTTAAACGAAACACCAAAGAAAATAAAGCAGAACGTTTAGGCAACAACATCCAGGTCGATACTCACGTATACGCAAAGGATGTCCGATGCTTAAACAAAATAAAGAAATAAAACAAGTTTAAATCTTTGCAAAAAGAAATGCACAAAATCACAACGATTTTTCAGCAAGGTTGTGAAAGTTCACAAACTTAACCAGTTTTATGTCTTTCGACAATCAGCGATTACTGAGTAGGCACACAATCAAGAAGGACAAAACTAAGTACTATGCTTTCAACCGTGTTTCCCACTAGAACTAGGCTTTTTCATTTATGTTTGTATCGTTATCGCAAATCTACTAGTCTAGCTGAGCCTATCGTCACATCATTAGTGAGATTGTTTATCACATTATAACTTTCCATTTCTTTAGCATGCTGTGATAGTTCACTGATCTACTATCATTTCCTCTTTTTCACAAGAAAACTCATTTTTGCTTTTTCAATGTTTTTGAAATTTTCAAATTTTCTATTTTTTTTTTAAATTTTTCTCCCCCTAAAATCAAAATATGTTTCAATTTTGATTTTCTAGGAAAATTTGAAAACAAACTATACAAGAAACGTGACAAACTGATATCAAATCACTTCAATTCGCCATTCACTTGGCTTAACAATCAGAACTCCCCCTGACAACAAACTATTTTCCCATTTAGATTTCAAAACACTTAAGTTTGTTTTAATCAAATGGTTTTTCCGGAAAATTAGTTTTGTTTGTCTTTTCACAAACTCGGGGTTTCATCACATTGTTCATTTTCAACCATTTTAACAGATATAACAGTTCAAGATTCTATCAACACAAACACTTGTAGAAAATCAAGTACAACTTAATGTCCCTGATTTACCACATGTAAGTCGAAATATCACAGTTACCATCCTGTGAATTTCTCAAGAATGATGCCGATACCTGCTTCACACTTACCAACCTGGAAGCTCCGGCAAGTCAGATTTTTCTATTTGAAAAGTTTCACCCAAGCCTGACTATCTTTGGGTGATTTAGAATTCTTGTTCAACAATGGTGGAAAATTTGCATCATCCATTGTTAAACCTGAATTCTCAGATTTTATCTCAACACTAGGCTCCTCTGGCTTTGATGAACCAGAATCATGGCCTGAAAGTGGCTTGTCTGACTTTGATGAGCCAGATTCATCGCCAATAACTTTCTTCTTTTTCTTCTTTTCTGTCCTCAGATTTGTATTTGAAGAATTCGATTTGCTTGACTTTGCCGTCGAGTGAATCGATTCATCAGACCTTTTATTCGAACCAACTGGTGAACCCGAAGACAAAATCTTTTCCAAATACTCTCTCGCCTTCTTCCTTTTCTTTCGCAGTCTGTCTTTCTGCCCCTGTGAAAGTCTAACTTTCTTTTCTTGAATTGTCTGATCCTGAACTTTAGATTTTAGAACCTTCTGTTCATGGGGCTTGACGTTGACTGGCTTCTTTGCCATTCTTTGAGATTCAACCCTCAATCTTCCCATCGATCTCCTCGGGCAATCTCTGGCAATATGTCCTCTGATTTGACAATTATAGCATCTTCTTGTTTCATAATTCCAATTCTGGCAGTTAACAGCAATGTGTCCTCTCACACCACAGGTGTAGCACACTCTGTTATCGTACCATTCACCACTTTCACACCATATGCTTAGATCATAACATTGTCTGGCTTTGTGGTGATCATCACTCTTCTTGAAAACTGATTTTGGCTTTGAAGCACTGTGGTCAAACCTACACCACTTATTACCAACATTTTGTGAGTTTTCATTTTTAGATTTTTGTGGTTTTTGATAATGATTGGATGACTTATCTGATGAGCTTTTATTTTCATTTTTAAAATTTTTCAAATTTTTAACTTTTTGTTTCTGTTCTACACTCTTCTTAACAGGTTTTTGTTTAGAACATTCACCTGTTTCAGTAGATTGCAAAACAGTATTTTTAAATTTTTCTTGTAAATCTAAAAATATTTTTCTTTTCTTTTTCATCATCAGATATTTCATCACAATCTTCAATTTTGACTTTGTCAAAATTTGTGATATTATCACTTATTGGAACAGAATTGATCGGTTTTGGACACTCATATGGTGCCGAAGTCATAAAACCTTTCAATTTAACTTCAAGCTCTTTGATTTTCATCCGAGCTTTTTCAGCTTCTTTTTCAAGCTGAATGATTTTAGCAAGATGAGAATTGATTTCAATTTGTTTTTGAAGATTATCTTTACCAAAAATATCTCTCTCATCTTCTAAAATCTTGATTTGATTTTGAAAATCTTTTTCTTTTTCTTTTAATGTTTCATTTTCCAATTTTATCCAAAAAACGTTTTCATTTTCAATTTTGATTTTCCCAAAATCTTTTTCTTTTTCTCTCAATTCATTAATTTCCAATGTCAAACTGTTCAAACTACTCAACAGTTTGTCATTTTCTGACGTCAATTTTTCACAATTTTCTCTCATTTCAAGAATCTGTTTACTATCAGATTCTTTCTCATCCTTCAAAGCTTTGTTTTCCAATGTCAAATTCTCCATATCTTTCAAGTGATTGACATTTTCTGCTTCGGATTTTTCGCATTTCAAGCATTTTCCATTTATCTCTCCATTATCAGCTTCTTTCTTTGTTTCCATCTTGTATGTTCCTCCTTCTTCTGTCTTTTTCTGATTTTCAACTTTGTTCTCCTCTTTTTCATTTCTACCACCTTTGGTAGACTTGCTTCAAAAACTTCTTTTACCTTTTTCATTAAATCCGGCAAGTAACTTTTATCAGAAAGCCTTCTTGTGTTGAAAGTGCCCTATCTTGGAAACAAATTTGTTACTGCCTCAAAATCCACTTTTGAAGGGTCAACCACTGGATTACCCTGTGGATCCATGTAACACTCTAGTTCTTCATTCCATCTCTTGGCTCTTTGTGCTTCCTTAAATGGTTCATACAATTTGCCAATCTCCCATCTCGCACTGTCTCTTCTCCACCATCTATCATGAGCACTTTCTTCTGACATTTTAAATCTTCTTCTTGATATTCGTCCCTTGTAAATCTTTAATCACCTTCAAGCAAACAAACAAGCAAACACTTAGTAAAATTTTCAAAATTTTAACAAACACTGACACTAAAGCGAAATCAGTCAGATTGACTGATGAGCGAAATCACTTAAAGTGACACAAAAGCGAAATCTGATTTGACTGTTGAAGCGAAATCAGATCTTGTCTCTTGGAGCGAAATCACTTATGACACATAAGCGAAATTAGACTTTGTCCTTATGAGCGAAATAACAAAGTCCGTATGAGCGAAATCAGTTAAGTCCGAATGAGCGAAATTAACTTTTTCGTATGAGCGAAATTAGCTAAGACCGTATGAGCGAAATTAACTAAGTTCGGATGTACACAGAAGCGGAATCACGAGTTTACTCATTTTTACGCTGAATTTCAATCTGAAACTTTCAAGGGTTGTACTACTCTTAAATCCGATCACAATGATATGATTATTGTTCAATTTTGACCACAAGTTCGTTCCAGATCTGAAGATGAAGTTTCTGTTCGAAAACCGATTGAGATTTTGATAAAATTGATTGATTTTTACTAAGTTTTAAGGTCTGATATTGTTAAGGATTGATTAACAACTAGTTTCGCTCAAACTACTTGAGATTCAACTCATTTTGTCCAAAGGAACTTGTTTAAACCGAAAAACTAAAAGAGAAATTGAGTAGAAATGTGAGAATAGTGTCGAATCAGCTGATGTAGTATGAACTCCTCGTCCTGAAGCTCTGATACCACTTGTTGGACCGTGTCGTGACCCTAAACGATCAGTCAAGGCAGTTCATCTTCACGTGTAAAGGCGGAATCAATGCACGTAAAGTAACAACAGCTTTTTCTTTCAATTTCTTCTCTTTATTAGCTTTCTGAGATCAATTTGACATAGTTTCGTTACCAAGCTAATGACCTAATTTCGCTCTAATGGTTACCATGAATGAACACATGTATGGTATTTATACTAAGTCTAATTTCGCTTCAATGTCCTGACCATATGAGCGAAATCACATGAATCTGATTTCGCTTATATGGCATGTACCTTGAAGCGAAATCACCATGTGTCCCTTAAAGCGAAATCACCTATAAACATGTACATTAAAACGAAATTAACAATAAAAACTCTAATCTTGACTTTCTTGATTTAAGACTTGATGAAGATGCAGTCAACAGACATTCTTGTGCATCAACAGACGATCCGTCGGAGATCTCGATCGGATGGTTTGGAGTGCCACTTGCAGGTTCGACGGGGTCAGTATCCTCGTCCATGTCGTCAGCGTGATCGCCAGAGAAATGGTCATCTGGACCTAGTGGGTTAAAACCCACGGGTTCTTGGATATAGTTGGTCGGATCAAACCGACCCCTGAACACTGGTGTAGGGTCTCCGTACGAATGATGAGATAGAGATCGTTGTAATGGTATGTACGACGGTTGAGGGTTGTTAGGCTCGTAAGGGTTTTGAATCGGAGGTGTTGAGCTGTGAGAAACCGATCGTCTTGCCGGTTCAAAGAGGTTTCTTCTGTTTTGGCGTGGATCGTCACTCTCCGTGGTTGACGGAGCTCGAACATTCGAAGGTCCTGCCTCATGGTCATTGGGGGCGGTGACTGGCCCCTTTCCACGCCCTCTTCTGCGGAAGCATCTCGGTGGCATTTTGTTAATCCTGTCAATACAATGTAAGATAACCACAAAATATATATAAAAATAAAGGACAAAATAAAACCAAGCAAAATGGAATTTGTCCTATGTTATATGTCTAGACTCGAAAGTTTAGAAATGTGCAATTGTGTAACTGAGATTAAACACAAAAGGCTAGTGTTTAATTCACTCAGTTGTTGGCTCTGATACCAACCTGTCACACCCCGATTTCCACGTGTCACCGGTGGGCCCGGTGGGGGAGTATCGTGACGTGGTTGGCAACATAATAGTCAAACAACACAATATTTAATATGCACAGCGGAAGCAAATTTAAAAGATATAATACAATCGAATTTAATTATTGTAATATCAAGTATCACAACGTTCGATTGTTTATCCACAGAACGGATCGAAATAAAATAGGAACAATGGTTCAACAGACTTCGGCATCCTAAGCTTGCGAGACTTTTAATGATGCTAAGGAGAAATCCCAGCCAATTACGCTTAGTACCTGCATTTAATCTTTTTGGGAAAATACGTCAGTTTACACTGGTAAATACAATCAACTGACTCATTTTGGAAAATGGTTGAAAATTGGTTTGGATGCACATGGCATAAACATTTTATTTAACTTGGGAGAATTATTTAATATTATAATCTTGTGAACGAATTACATGTTACTTGTGCGTTCAGTAGCCCGGATCTTGTCCAGGTTAAAGATCAATAGACACACACCACAATATAGAGTTATACACTGACAGGTGTACGCCTACACCCCGTGCTCAGGTCGTGGCCATCTCGTAAGATGATGCCAAGGATATCCGGGACATGGTCATTAACCCCCCAAAGGCTTTAAGTAATCAAGACTGTTTAAACAAGCCAATCAAATTAGTCAACTACCCACTCAACTGTGGAGATTTGATGCTCGGTCAAGCGGTATGCTATATACCGTAACCCAAGCCCGTATAGGGAAAATAAGTTAAAAGTATTTACCTGAGCAAGTATTAATCACAATAAGCAAAATGCACGTAGCTTTTACTGGTTCTCCTAATCTGGAACGAAGGTTTAATATACCCTATTAGAATCCTAACGGGTCTTTAATTAAGCTTAAGCTTAGACCGGCTAGTTTCAAAGATACGGTTCGTACGCACGATTAAGCGAAGACCGGATAGAATGTGATTTAGACCCGACAAGGTCAGAGACTTGTTTAATATGGGTTTATTATTCACATTCTGGATTTTGAGATAAAACCGTTAAGGTTTGACCCGTTTCGGCTAATTTATGTAAACTTGTTACATAAACCGAACCGTACGCGTAATAAGCGTGACAGGTATTCATGAGAGCTATATACAGGTTTCCTAAGTTAATTATGCCTCAAATATGTTGTGACATCAGTAAGATGTCTTTCATTATGCCCGAAACGTGTTTAAACACAAACTAGGCCCCGTAGGGGTAGTTTGGTCATTTAAAAGTTTATAAAAGTGTTTAAGTAACAAGCTGAGTTACAGGTCTGATGTAATTAGCAAATATACTCAATTTACTAAGTTATATCAGTAGGTTAAAGCACATATGTGAAATTTATCAAATATAACCAAACTATGCCCCGTAGGGGTATTTTGGTAATTTCACATAAGCCGAAAAGCTCAAAACTGAAGTCTGAGTTTATCAACCTTTGCTTACTGTTAAAATATTATAATTTGCCTCTAATATCAGTAGGTATCAACCCTTGTATGTTTAAAATACTTCTAGTACATACTATGCGTTAAAAACGCTTAAAAAGGCGATTAAAGGCCATTTTCGGGTTTGATACTTAAATCTGATATTTTTATATTTCCAGAAGGCTTAAAATAATTTATTTATCATATGTGATCAGTAGCAAAAGATTTGGAGTCGTTTAGATATGTGAAACTCATTTTATGGCCCGTAAGGGCAAAACCGACAATTACCGGATTAAGCCTACGACTATGAGTTATGCTCAGCCTAAAATTAATTAAAAATCTTTAAAAATCCCAAAATAATATATTACATAAGTGGGTAAAATATTTGATATCAAAAAGTATATTTAAGTAGGCTATACGCTAATTACGCCATTTATTAACATAAAGCATTCATTTTGCGATAACGAGCATAACTCTTAATCTACACGTCAAACTGATGTCAAATTTTGCATACAAGTTTATATATCAGAATATAAAGTTTCTACTCTTTTACTTTTCCAAAAATCACGTTTTAAGTTAATAAGGGCATAACGGTCAACATATGAACAATTAACGGAAACATGCATATTAATTGGATAACTAATGAACCAAGGTGTATAATCACAGAGGGTTATTCTAACATGTAACCTAGTCCAATTAAAGCTCTGAGACATTTCTAAAACATGCCTAAACGGGTCAGAACTGAAAGTCAAAGTGAAAGTCAAACTATGTGACTTTCGGTTCCGAACCGGGTCTAAACAGGAATTTGTCGGGTTGAACATGTTTGGACATGTTCTTACACTTATTACCAAGTTACAACATTGATCCAACAGGTCGTATATGATCTATAATGTTAATTATGCATAAATGGCATTTTAGACTTCCTGTTGACTTTTTAAATATAAGTTTGACCCGACTTTTGACCTGGTTAGAGTGGTGATCAGGGGAAACCCTTTTGAGGTTTTATTACCCACATAAATACCAACATATAACTACTTTTGATTCGAGAATTGACTGAGCCATTATTGACTAATCTTGAAGTCAAACCGTAATTACGACGGTTTGACTTTTAGCTAATTAACTAAGCTAAAAGTAATTAGAGAAGGTTAGGCAACTTACAAAGGTCCTAAGCTTGATTAGAGAACACTTGAAAGCAGGTTGGAGCTCCAAGAATGATCAGAATGTTGAAGGAATTGGTGTGAGAATGTTTGTGACTTGAAGGCCTATTTATAGTGGATTTAAGCACCACAATTGATTGACAAACAAGTCTACTAGTGCCCACAATTTATCAACACTTGTTACTAGTGTTTAGGGGGTGCTTTAGGGGTCAAGTGATGTGAAAAATCGGGTAAGGGTCGCGCATAACAGCCATGGCAGACAAGTACCCAAGAATTTCGGAGCTGGCTGTTCAGGTAGGGCAGTCGCGTAGCGCGACTGCGTGAGTCTTCGAGCTTGCGCTACGCAAGCGTGTATGGCCAGAAAACACAAATTTTTGTTAATTGCAGTTTTAGTCCTTGGCTCTTCAAACTTTGTAAAGACACTTGTTTCTTGCATTTTGAGCCCTCGTAATTGACGTATAAGGGCTTCAAGACATTTACCTACTTTGATTAGTCCTCGGTTAACTTTATTGTTACCCGAAAAGTCCTAACATTCAACGTTTACGCTTTAACCCTTCGCACACGAATTTGATCATAACTTTCTCATACGATAACGAAACTTTATGAAATTTTAATCGTGCATTCTAGTGAGCATAATTTACCGTTACAAAGCTTCAGGTTTGTCAAAAGGTCACTCAGAGGTATAATTTAAACATGTTGACACATTTAGCCCCTGTAGTTTGAAATCTCTCACTTTTAGCTTCGTATGATCCATGATTTATTCGTTTGAAGGTATGAACACCATGTAGGGTTAATGTACATTATATTTATTCACAGTTGACACTTAGAATACGTATATTCACATACTTTCCATGTTTGTCAACTTTAGTCCTTCTATAATATTTCTTTCACACGTTTAAACATTTGATACGTGTCTACACATCATAGGACGTGAATTTTCAAGGTGTTACAAGGGACTAGGCCATTGCTTCCGCAAACTCAGAAGTCCCGGGATAATACCCCAGATATCACTGAGTATAAAGACCTAGTATCTCAGAAAGAGGGACCTTTCAAACAAGATTTCGGGGGTTACCCATATATCCGAGAGATGTTCCCCACGATATAAGTAAGTTTGAAATTTAGGTTTATATCTCAACACAATCTACTAAATGTGTAAAAACCTACTGGCACATCATCAGTGAGACCGTTTATCACATTTTAACTTTCCAATTCTTTAGCGTGCAGCGATCGTCCACTGATGTACTATCATTTCCTCTTTTCACAATAAAACTCCTTTTTGATTTTATCATGTTTTTTACTTTTTCAAATTTTCTAATGTTTTTGGATTTTCTGAAATTCTTACTCCCCCTAAAATGCAAAAGCATTTAAAAGAAAATTTGAAAACAAACTGTACAAGTAAAATAACAACTGATATCGAATCACTTCAAATCGCCATCCACTTGGCATAAACAATCAGAACTCCCTCTTACAACAAACTATTTTCCCATTGTGATTTCAAAACACTTAAGTTTGCTTTAATCAAATGGTTTTTCCGGAAAATTAGTTTTGTTGATTTCATAAAACCACTTGTAGGTTAGGGTTTAGTTCATCACTTTGTTTTTTTCATCTACTACATTTTGAAAAATATAACAGTTTAAAATCAATCACCAAATACCACTTGTAGAAAATCAAGTACAACTCAATGTCCCTGATTTACCAATTGTAAGAACAAACCAATAACCACTAGTAAGTCGAAATCACTTTCGTGAATTTCTCAAGAAAGATGCCGATTCCTGCTCCACTCTTACCAACCTGGAAGCTCCGGCAAGTCCTGCTTTTTACATATCATAATAGGTTCCATCCCAGTCACAAACCTGGGATGAACCATCTTTACCTGGTTTCTTTGTTTTCTTCTCATAAAATTCCTTTACCCCTTTGACCTTTCCGTCAACCATTTTTCCAAAAATACTTTGAACTGTGGGGTTAAAGGCTTTTTCAATATCAAATTCTTTCTTTTCAGAGAAAAATTGATTTGAAATCTCAACTTTACCAATTTTTTGTTTAAAATTCTCAGCCCTCAATGGTGGAAAATTGACATCATCCATTGGCGGTACTGATGTTTCCAACTTTAACTCAACATGTGGCTCCTCTAACTTTGTGGAATCGGATTCATCGCCTGAAAATAGCTCCTCTGATTTTGATGAATCAGAATCATTGCTAGAACTATCATCAGATTTCTTAACAACCCATTTGTGGTTGTCAAGATTTGCTTTTCTCTTATAAAACCTTTTTGAACATTCACCAACTTCAAACTTCGAGTTTTTGAAAATTTTGAATTGTTTAGTTGGTGATTCATTCTCAACCATTTTTTCTTTGAGTTTAACAGAGACTCCCTGTTTCGTTTGGATTGCCTTTGAACAATTCCTGGCAATATGACCAACTATTTTGCATTGAAAACAGGTTCTTGTCTCTTTTTTCTGTTGAGCAACATTTTTCTCCATTTCCTCTTGCTTCTTTGCAAGGAATTCTTTGTTTGATTGATTCTTGAATAACTGTTCTTTTTCTTCTTCAGTTGATGTTCTTGAAACAAAAACAGTTTTTGGTTTATAAGTTTTCTCATTTTTATGATTTTTTGGTAGAATAAATCCAAGACCTTTCCTTTTGAAATTACCGTTATGGTTTGGTTTCTTTTGAAAACCTGAACCAGAACTGTAACCCTTTTTCTTGTTTTCTCTTTGTTGAACTCTTGAGATGTACTTTTTAGGTTTTTCAGAAAGATTTACATCTTTTATTTCAGAAATATTAATTTCTATTAGTTTGAAAACCTTTTTGATCAATTCAGTTTTAACACCTCTTATTGGAAATTCTTCATCAGAATATAATTTGTCAGAATCATTCAAAGTATATACTACTTTGACTGTTTCATCATTCAAATTAGATTTTGATAACAAAAACTCTTTATTGTAAACCCGTTTGCCCTTTTTGACTGTTGACTTTGATTTGTCAGACTTTGACTCTGAGTTTGACTCCGACTTTGACTCCTCAGTTTCATCGTTATCCAACACATGATCAACCACTTTCCTTATTAATTCAGACTCGTGATCAGTGTCAGACGATGTGAAAGTGACATCGATGTTGTTTGGCAAATTTTCTGAAGACTCAGACTCCCACTGTAAATTGGTTGCCTTTTTTACTCTTTCTGAATTTGGATTTCGTGGAGAATATCCATTTTCAAGCGGAGGCGGACACTTTGTATAACTGAAACCTTGTTTCTTACCAGAATCATTCACTTCAGTATCCTTCTTCTTTTCTTCAGAACTCTTGTCTTCGGATATTTCATCTTCATCAAATGCCTTCATGCCTTCAACGGTTGGATAAATCCTGTCAATAACATAAGAAGTACATGAATAACTTTTTAACAATCTATTAACTCTTTCTGTTTCAATCCTTTGGGTTTCCAGTTTCTGTTCAAGCACAACACATTTCTCAATGTAATTGTTGACAACTTTCTGCTTTGTCATGAAAGCTCCTTGAAGTGTCTTCATTGCTGTTGCTTGTTCACTGCTTGACTGATTGTACTGATTCATAGCTTTGTTGAGAATATCATAAGATTCTTTCAATCTGTTCATGTTGTGAATCAATGTACTATTTTGCTTCTTCACTGCTTCACAGTTTTCACATTTCACAGGAATCTTTTGTGCATCAGCTTCTGTATCAACTTTAAAAACTGGAATGTCTTTTATTTTCTTCCTTATCACAGGAACTTCTTCATCATCACTGCTGACTTGTTTCTTAACTTTCTTCTTTTTCTTTTTAACTTTTTCATCATCACTATCACTCTCCTCCATCAATCTTAAATGTTCTTCCATTCTCCTTGCATAATAATCATCATCATTATCACTGTCTTCAGCAACTCGAGCAACAAAAGCTTTGTGATTTGAAGTTTTATTAGGATCAAAGTCATCCCAACTGAAATTTTTCCAGCTAAAACCTTCTGGTAGTCTTTCATCATCATGATCTATCAGACATGCTTTGCTGTCAGCTGAAATATATTTATCCCAACTGAATCCTTTTGTTGACTTTTTATCATCTTAATTTACCATACAAGCTCTCTTTGATGATTCTTCAATCTCCTTCCTGGCATGAGCAGTTTGTGGTTGTTGTTGTTGATGTGATTGTTGAGCAACTTGATGATAAATTGCTTTCCGATAGTAATCATTGTTGTTGAACGGATTTTGAGCTTCACTTGCTTCGCACTTCGTGCACTCTCTCTTGAAGTGTCCTTTTTCCCTGTAACGAAAACAAGTAACTTTAGATTTATCAAAACCTAACGTAGAAACATTTGCATCACGGAAATCATCTCTTCCCGTAATTTGTTTAAACTTTTCAGCTCTCCTCAACACACTCGCCAAACACCACTTTATTTCCATCAATTCCATTTCCTCAGCATCAATCTGATCGTAATCCCCTTTTTGCCAACATTGGATTCCCGATCTTTCTTGCTACTAGACTTCCATATGATTCCAGCACAGTTCCCAACAAAGACATGTGACTTTTTGCAACCTCTTCCGAAAAATTTTGATCATTTTCAAGGTTTAATATAATGTTGCATTGAAGCATCTTGCCATTCTTTGTTGTTGATAAATTTGGATCAAATGATGGATATGAAGAAAAACTTGTTTTGCTGTTTGATCCTTTAGATGAACTTCCAGACGAACTCTTAGCATTAAATGCAGTTTCAACCTTTGGTGACATGTTGGTCTTATCACTAATACCTCCTTTGTAATAAAGACCGATATCTTGTTCTCCATCAAAATATTTCATTCTTGAAATCTTTCTTTGCACCATCTCTTGAGCTTCAAGTTTTTCAATGAACTTTCCCAGTGTCAAATTCCCAAAATCTTTCTTATTTCTCAACATCATAAGATATGTGCCCCAAGTTTCATGTGGCAATGCATCAGCCAACTTTTCTATCAACTCTTCATTATCTTTAGTGATGCTTACTCTCTTCATTTGGACTAACAAATTGCAGTATCTTTCAATGATCTGCTTTGTGCTCTCAGTTCTCAAACCTCAAAATAGATCGAATTCTTTCTTCAAAAGTGATTTTTTGTTTTTAATCATCTCTTTACTTCTAACAAACTTTGATTTTAATGCTTTCCAGATAGAGTATGTGGTTCCATTGTGTTGCAATAAAACCAAGATATCTTCTTTCACAGCTTGATGCAAAAGACTTGTCATCATTTTTTCATCTTTGTATTTCTTTTTATCTTCAGCACTAAGATCTTTAATTGCAATAATCTCCTCATCATCAGTCATTGGTCTAACATATTTCGTTTCCACACATTCCCAAGCATCCAAATAATTTTCTTGTACCCAATTCTCAAATCTTTCCTCCCATCCTTTATACTCCTCGATATTCATGAGCTTAGGCGGTTTTTGCATGGTTCCCGTTTCGTTTTCCAACATTGTGTTTTGTGCAATGCTAATCGGAGTTGCAAAGGCGTTGTAAATTCCTCTACCATGATTCGGTTATCAAAAAATCACAAACAGACACTTTCAAACGAAATAACTACTTCAAGCGAAATATCCTTTGATGCGAAATTACCCTTTTCAAACGAAATACCAATCCTGTGCGAAATTACTAATTTCGTGCGAAATAATACCCTTTCAAACGAAATAGATGATTTCGTGTGAAATACTCAAACGAAATACCAACTTGATGCGAAATAGCAAATTTCGTGTGGAATTCTCAAACGAAATTACAATCTGGTGCGAAATAACGCTTATTTCGTGCGAAATACTGCTGATGTCATCATCTCGAGCTATTTTTGCCAAAATTGATTAAGTTTTTGTCCGATTTTAAGTCTGAAACTTTCAAGGGTTTGTTAAAATACCATTACGCACATAATAAGTGAAATTCAAGACATTTTGACCGTGAAAACAAGTTTAATTTTGAAAAGAAGGTGTAGAAATCAGATTTTGCTGCTGAATTGGTAAGAACTCTTCCTCCTGAGCTCTGATACCACTTGTAGGATCGTTTTCTGACCCGAATGAATCGATCAGAAGAGTTTTTCTCAATACGAGAGGCGGAAACAAACGTATCAAGTTCAATTCAGCTAGATATACATTTTAAACTGTCTTTTGATTGATTTGACAAAGTTTTACAGCGAGTCGACACTTCGGCAACACTTCGGTACTGAATCTGGAAAGTTACAAATGACAAGGCATCAAAGGTATTTATAGGCAAGCTAATTTCGCACGGACCTGCACAAGCGAAATTAGTTTCACACGAAATCTAATTTCGTGCGAAATTACCACTTAATTTCGTACGGAATTACCTATGTGTAATTTCGTGCGAAATTACCCACAAACACACTTTTTCTCGTTTTGCGTACCCTGATCTATCTAATACAATACAAGACTCGATACAAGACGAAGTCGACAGACGTATGCACTAACATATGTGTTTGATGTTATGAGAGTCTAACCCAAAACCCTTTCTAGTAATCTCTTTACATACACCCAAGGGGAAACATAATTAGTTAATAAGGGTAAATCGGTACATCAACGATTACCAACTAATTATATTATATATATAATATATTTTGATCTATATTATATAAATGATTATAATGGCTACCCTGACGGGGTAGGCATTGGATATTCCCCCTCTAACCTGACATGAATATAATGGTTCCGGAATACATGCACGAGCGTAATGGTTTGATGAGGAACACTCTCTTCGGTTATTGTCCACAAGGGAAAAAACGTAGCACAACTGATGTCGCTTAATAAGTGACAAATCACAATCCACCGGTTAGCTATCAGAATTCCCGAGAAAGGCATTAACAGCCACTTATCTTCCGGTGCAACCCTTATACCGTTATAATCGAAGGAGTTTCGAACAAAGTTATACTTGGTGGAATTTATTCCTTTCTATAGGTCTTGGTGCCGGTTGCACTCACCTAGAAGATCCTTTCGTATTAACGGCCACTCATTCTCCTGAAGTGACAAGCCGACCGCTATAGATCGAAAGATACAACTACCATCGCCCTAAACATCTTGAATATGACTTAGGTATGGATGGAAGCAAGGTGGTATGAACCGTTGGTAGTATTTCAATATGTTAAGCTGTACTGCAGACTAAAAGGTAACGACAATGCCTCTTCCATTGATTTTTCCACCTTTTGCTTACCCTTCCATTGCCTAGTGCCCTTCGCAATCTCGTCGAGGAACGTCGACACTCCACGATGATCACTTTGTGACTGGACAAACGAGTCATGTCGTGAAGGTTGGGTGTGCGAATCTTGTGTACCATTGCCTTGTGAATCACCATGCGCGTCTAAAGATGACCGAAGAGAGATAAAACTGTGCCTAGAAGGCTCCGCAAAAGAATCAACCTTCCTTTCTTGTTGAGCCTTTAAGGTTGGACGACCCCGTGGATTTTTCTTCACGACTGGCTGTTTGACATTTGTCTGAATGGGGTTAACCATCTCCTTTATCTTCTGAAACATGTTTCTCTTAATCGCTCTCGACTTTCCCAAAAAACGTTGTTTAAGATTAGCCAATTCGTTGTCTATGTCGAAGAACTCCTCCTCGAACTCTTCGTTTAAAGGTATCAAATCCAGCTTTTGCCAAACGTGGTCCATCAGCTCTAACAGAATCTTTTGATCTGCATTAAAATAAAACACAAATAAGAGAAAACATTAAAATCATTGCGTGGTGAAATGCGCTTACTAAAAGACGTGGTTGGTCGAACAATGTATTACGATTTTGTATATACGGTACCAATCGGCACGCGCATGGCAGCCCACAGCTTGTAAACAAACGGCACGTGCATATACCGTTAGCTGCTTTTAAGATCTCTATTTGTTGAACTTCGTTTCTTAACAGCTCCATGCATTTATGTGAAACCTTCTTTCGAATGAGATCAAAAAAAGGTTCGTTATGTGGACCCATTGTCCGGCTTCTGCTTGCTTCAATGCTGGATTTTATTTCAGTGACTTGGTTTTTCATTAGCTGATCGATAAGCCGTACAACCTTATAAACCGTGAGGTTGGGTTCACCGAGGTATTGAGCGCATGTTGACCCTCTACCCTATTGGTTGTGCGCTATCCGAAGTTCAGATGTTGGTTGGTCCAGTAAGCCACAAACCGGTCTCCATGTGGTTGTAACCAGTTTGAGAACAAGTAGTCCATGATCTCTGAAAACAAAGTGAAGTGCAGTCAAGATAAGTCAGATAAGTACGATTAATAAGAAAAAATTACTAGGAAACTTACGGTCTTGTCTTTTGCTTGGCAGTCCTACTCGTATATTCTCGTACAAGTAGTTGTAGTTGTTTTAGGTTGTTGAGTTAATCAGCCTCTTCAAGTTGTATAAAAACTTGTCCCATGCTTGTTCCGTTTTAATGCTTGGCTTGCAATGTTTTGCGATGTTTTGCTGTATGTGCCTGTAACACCTCATAAAATTGTGTCCAATCATGTGATGACACGTGTCCTAAACCTTAAAACGTGTAAAAGATTAATCTTGAAGGACTGAAGTTGTTAATCAAGGAAAATACATATGCGGAGGGACTAAAAATGTCAACATGCTAAAACTCATGTCTCTGAGTGACCTTATATAATGTTCGTACTCTCAAACGATTCAATTATTGAACACAAGAGGCCATTGTGAAAACAATTGAAAGTTAGGGTAACAAAAGGGTTAAAAGTGTCAACATGTTAATTCTTACCTCTGAGTGACCTTTTAACGAACCCTGGGGCTTCGTAATGTTCAATCATACTATTGGGAATGCTTGATATAGATCATAGAAAGTTTTGATGCCATTGTATGATTAAACGCGCAAGTTTACGGAAAGAAGGGTTAAAAGCGTCAACTTTATAAACTAGTACCTCCGGGTGACCTTTGACGAGTCGGGAGTCTTATGATAATTATTCATACTCCCAAGTAGGCCTAGCATTGGCTAAATATGGCTTTTCATAAGTTACAAGAGGTTATACAAGTCGAGGGGCCAAAGTTGTAAACTTTTGAAAGTTGGTTGCTGATCTGGTCCTTTACGGACCGTATACACAAGGATTACTTGGAAGCCACTCCAAGCTTCACAAAGCCATTTGATGCAATTCTAGGGGCTTATATCCGGTTTGTAATATGCAGGGGGGCACTTGGCATCATCCTAAGAGGGCTCTAAACACCTGGAATGATCCTAGAAATCTTCAAAACACTATAAATAGGTGATGCCCTCATTTGCTAGAACTTGCACCTTTATCTAAAATCTTCTAATTCTTCTCCTGGAGCATCCTAGCAATTGGGAAACTCCAAACCAAGTTATTTTCATCTAAGGATCACTTTGTAAGTGTTCCTTTTAGTTCTTTTTCATTTAGTAGGCTTTCAAAAGCCGAAAGTCGAGTATTTTCGATAAATGCTCTACTACCGACTTGGATCTTATTGGTCCAGCCGTTGTTCGCAACGAACATGGCTACGTGATCGTAATTAGGTAGGTGTTAATCCCTCAAAAGGGCACCTCCTAAGAATCACGTTTGCATGGTCATTTGACGAGTCAACATGTTAGTATTTTAAAAAGTCAAACGGGTCAATTTTGAAATAATCATAAACTGAGTTTAACATGTTTTAAAATATGTTTTAAAACTTAAATAACTTGGTAATAATTATAAGAACATGTGTAAACATGTTCGGCTCGTCAATTCCAGTTTTAGGGTCAGTTCGTAACCGAAAGTCACGAAGTTTGACTTCTGCTTTGACTTTCGATTATGAACCAAATTAGATTAGTATGTTACTGATTTAGGGTTCCTTTGTGACCTTATTATGTAGTAGTGTAACCCTCTGAGGTTATATTACATGGTCACATAGTAGTCCGAGTTCGTTTACTAGTTTCCGTTATTATGCTTTAGGTTGACTATTATGCCCTTTTGCTTGAAAATGAGGCTTTAGACATAATTCAGCATGCAAATGAATTACATTCTGATATGTTAACATGAATAGCATATTTTAACATTTATAAGCTGGTCATAAACTGAGTTTACTAAATTAATCGAAATTTAAGCTTTTAAAAGGACTAAAATACCCTTTTCCACATAAAATGAGTTTTAAACATGGTTTAACATAAAAACTCATTACCTACTATTCTTATATCATAATTAGGATTTATTGGGATGTCAAATCTGATTACTTGTTGAGTTTATGCCCATGTTCTTTTATAAGGTTAATAAATGACGATAATGCCCCTTTATACTAAAAATTGAGCTTTGAACATAATATACATGCCAAACCTATTTGATACTTATATGTTATGATAAATAAAGTATTCTGACCATTCAAAGCTGGTCATAATCTCAGAATTCCTTAAACACAAGAATTATCGTCATTTATCAACTTTTTACGACATTTAGGTGCATAGTATGGTTTTAAACCATACTTAGCACCCAAAACTTGTTACCTACTGATTTTATAAACTATTTATAATATTTCCATAGTAGGTATAAGTCATAAACTCAGAATCCTAATTAAGTCCTTAAAACTATGTGTGAAATGACCAAAATACCCCTATGGTGCATAGTTTAGCCATAAAGCATAAATCACACATATGTTTGATATCCTATTGATATAATACCATGAATAAAATATTTTGCAGAATGTTTATGACCAAAACATCAGTTTGCATGCAAACCCTTTATAAACCTTAAAATGACTAAAATGCCCTTATGGGGCTAAATACAGTTTTAAAATCTCTTCGGGAATACTTTTTGATATCTTACTGATATCATGACATATTTTAAGCATAATAACATATGGAACTTGTATATGACTCATCCGGTAATCCGTTTATGCCTAAACGCGTTCGGTTCGGTTTATGTAACTAGTTTGCATAAATTAACCGAAATGGGTTTAACCTTATCATTTGAGCTTCAAAATCCAGAATGTATTTAGTTTACCCATATAATACAAGTCTAGGTCTAAATTACATTCCATTCCGGTCATCGCTTAATCTAGCGTTTCGTACCAAAAATTCTTCTTTAAACTAACCGGTCTAAGTCAACGACTTAAATAAGACCCGTTAGTATTCTAATAGGTTAATAAAACCTTCGTTCCAGATTAGGGAGCCCCGGTAAAAGCTAGCTTCACAAGTCTAAGTACATTATACGGCTGAGCAGATAGATCTTGCATTTAGATACTCAGGTAAATACTTTTAACTTATTTTCCCTTATACGGGCTTGGGATGTGGTAAATTATTACCGCTTGGTCGGGTATGGGTTCACTTGGTCAGATTGTGACTAACAAATCCGCATAACCCATTTTAATCTGTATTGTTTGATGACATAAACATTGGGGGTTAATGTGACCGTGTCTTGGATGTCCCCGGCTCATTTAATTGCAAATGGCCACAACTTAAGCACGAGGTGTAGGCATACACATGACAGTTGCTTATGTAAAAAGGTATACCTACATTGTTGGGGATAACTCCTTGTGAGTTTATATCAGTGATGTGTCGGTTAATCATGTCTCGGCTTCTATCCTGGGCCCTAAATGTATGACAAACTTGTAAATCGGTATACAAGATTATATTTATAATTGTCCCAAGTTATAAAAGATTTTGTGCCTTGTGCACCCAAACCAATTTTCATAAACACTTTTCAAAAGAGTCAGTTAATTGTATTTACCAGTGAAAACTGACATCTTTTCAAAAGATTAAGTGACAGGTACTACACGTAATAGGGTGGGAGCTACCAGGCATTAAATAGAGGATCTTGCAAGTCCGTGATGCCTTAAGTCTGTTGAACTTGTTTTGTATTTGTTTAGATCCGGCTGTGGATCCTTTATACACAACCGTCTGTATATATTTGTTTCGTACTTTGAACAGTTTGACATTGGAAATTAATGACTTGAGAGAAAAAGAAAAAGATTTTGGAAAAATCAAAATTGAAAATGAAAACGTTTTTTGGATAAAATTGGAAAATGAAACGTTAAAAGAAAAAGAAAAAGATTTTCAAAATCAAATCAAGATTTTAGAAGATGAGAGAGATATTTTTGGTAAAGATAATCTTGAAAAACAAATTGAAATCAATTCTCATCTTGCTAAAATCATTCAGCTTGAAAAAGAAGCTGAAAAAGCTCGGATGAAAATCAAAGAGCTTGAAGTGAAATTGAAAGGTTTTGTGACTTCGGCACCATATGAGTGTCCAAAACCGATCAATTCTGTTCCAATAAGTGATAATGTCACAAATTTTGACAAAGTCAAAATTGAAGATTGTGATGAAATATCTGATGATGAAAAAGAAAAGAAAAGAAAAATATTTTTAGATTTACAAGAAAAATTTAAAAATACTGTTTTGCAATCTACTGAAACAGGTGAATGTTCGAAACAAAAACCTGTTAAGAAGAGTGTAGAACAGAAACAAAAAGATAAAAATTTGAAAAATCCTAAAATTGAAAATAAAAGCTCATCAGTTAAGTCATCCAATCATTTTGAAAAATTACAAAAATCTAAAAATGAAAACTCACAAAGTGTTGGTAATAAGTGGTGCAGGTTTGACCACAGTGCTTCAAAACCAAAATCAGTTTTCAAAAAGAGTGATGATCACCACAAAGCCAGACAATGTTATGATCTAAGCATATGGTGTGAAAGTGGTGAATGGTACGATAACAGAGTGTGCTACACTTGTGGTGTGAGAGGACACATTGCTGTTAACTGCCAGAATTGGAGTTATGAAACAAGAAGATGCTATAATTGTCATATCAGAGGACATATTGCCAGAGATTGCTCGAGGAAATCGATGGGAAGATCGAGGGTTGAATCTCAAAGAATGGCAAAGAAGCCAGTCAATGTCAAGCCCCATGAACAGAAGGTTCTAAAACCTAAAGTTCAGGATCAGACAATTCAAGAAAAGAAAGTTAAACTTTCACAGGGGCAGAAAGACAGACTGCGAAAGAAAAGGAAGAAGGCGAGAGAGTATCTCGAGAAAATTTTGTCTTCGGGTTCAAAGGACAGATTGAATAAAAGTTCTGATGAATCAATTCACTCGACTGCAAAGCCAAGTAAATTGAATTCTTCAGATGCAAATCTGAGGACAAAAGAGAAAAAGAAGAAAAAGAAGGTTGTCGGTGATGAATCTGGCTCCTCAAAGTCAGACAAGCCACATTCAGGCCATGATTCTGGTTCATCAAAGCCAGAGGAGCCTAGTGTTGAGGTAAAATCTGAGAATTCAGGTTTAACAATGGATGATGCAAATTTTCCACCATTGTTGAACAAGAATTCTAAATCATCCAAAGACAGTCAGGCTTGGGTGAATCTTTTCAAATAGAAAAAATCTGACTTGCCGGAGTTCCCAGGTTGGTAAGCGTGGAACATGAATCGGCATCTTTCTTGAGAAATTCACTTTGGTGATATTTCGATTTACATGTGGTAAATCAGGGACATTAAGTTGTACTTGATTTCCTACAAGTGTTTGTGTTGATAGAATCTTGAACTGTTAAATCTTTCAAAATGGTTAAAGAAGAACAAGGTGATGAAACCCCGAGTTTGTGAAAAGACAAACAAAACTAATTTTCCGGAAAAACCATTTGATTAAAACAAACTTAAGTGTTTTGAAATCTAAATGGGAAAATAGTTTGTTGTCAGGGGAAGTTCTGATTGTTAAGCCGAGTGAATGGCGATTTGAAGCGATTTGATATCAGTTTGTCACGTTTCTTGTATAGTTTGTTTTCAAATTTTCTCAGAAAATCAAAATTGAAACATATTTTAATTTTAGGGGGAGAAAAATTTTAAAAAAATTAGAAAATTTGAAAATTTCAAAAACATTGAAAAAACAAAAATGAGTTTTGTTGTAAAAAAGAGGAAATGATAGTAGATCAGTTGGACTGTCACAGCACGCTAAAGAAATGGAAAGTTATAATGTGATAAACAATCTCACTAAAGATGTGACGATAGGCTCAGCTAGACTAGTAGATTTGCGAGAACGATACAAACCTAAATAAAAAAGCCTAGTTCTAGTGGGAAACATGGTCGAAAGCATAGTACTTAGTTTTGTCCTTCTTGACTGTGTACCTACTCAGTAATCGCTGATTGTCGAAAGACATAAAACTGGTTAAGTTTGTGAACTTTCACAACTTTGCTGAAAAGTCGCTGTGATTGTGCATTTTATTTTGCAAAGACTTAAACTTGTTTTATTTCTTTATTTTGTTTAAGCATCGGACATCCTCTGCGTATACGTGAGTATCGACCTGGATGTTGTTGCCTAAACGTTCTGCTTTATTTTCTTTGGTGTTTCGTTTAAGCTTTGGATCACCTCTGCGTATACGGGAGTATCGACCTGGTGGTTAAAGCCTAAACAACTTCAACTTGTTTTATTTTTCTTATTTTGTTTAAACATTGGACTTTCTCTGCGTATACGGAAGTATCGACCTGATTGTTAATGTTTAAACATTCTGTTTTATTTTAGCACAAATCACAGTTGATAAAGTTTAAAGGCATTACTTGAGTCAGTGTATTGCATGATGAGGGGATATGCTGAGATCGTGGGGTCCATAAGAATTTAGTGCTATCTAAATATACCTAAACGTATCGGTAAGCATGTCGAAAGTTTTTAGATTGAGTTTAAGTGGACAACAATATCGTCAATCAATGTGAATCGTTTAGAACTTAAAACGATTAAAAGCTTAACGGTGCTTGTGATTTGTCTCATAAACTGATATGATCTTCTTGCACGAACTCACAAAAATATGTTTGTACATATTTTATTTCTGCATTTCTTTAAAATCAAAATTCAAAAAGATTTTCGACAACTGATGTTGAAGAGCTGATTTTCAAAATTCCATGTGCTAAACTTGATGAACTAGAGGGTTGGGAGAATATGTTGAAAACTTTGAATGTCATATACAAATGTTTTGAAAAGTTTGTGTGTTTAGTTAATCAAGGTCATTAATTTGAACTTGATGTAACTAGTATGTTTGCTGAATATTTGATTTCTACCAGTAGGTTTATTAAATTCAACTGTTATAAATTTGTGAAACTTATATTGAGGTAGAGGATGTGCAGGTTAACAGGTTTGGACTTCATCATTTCCATGGAAGTTAATTGTCAAAGCTTGAACCAGATATCTCAGATTCTAGCATATTGAGAGGGGGAGTCTGTGATAGGGGGAATCTGGGTCAACAGTCTATGGGAGTGTGAAGATAGAGTGCTTATGATGAAAAGACAGAGAGTTAGAGAAAAGACTAAGACTGAAGACTCAGGAGCTGAAGACTACGTCAACATCCAAGGGGGAGTCTGTTGATGCACAAGAATGTCTGTTGACTGCATCTTCATCAAGTCTTAAGTCAAGAAAATCAAGATTAGGGTTTTAATGTTAATTTCGCTTCAATGAACAATGTTTTTAGGTGATTTCGCTTCAAAGGACACATGGTGATTTCGCTTTAACGGACATGACATATAAGCGAAATCAGTTACATGTGATTTCGCTCATATGGTCATGCCATTGAAGCGAAATCAGCCTCAATATAAATACCTCTCATGTGTTCATTTGTAAAGGAGATTGGAGCGAAATCAAGTCATTGTTACGGTACTGAAACTCTGTCAAATTTGATTCAGAAAGCTAATAAAGTGAAGGAATTGAAAGGATAAGCTGTTGTTACGTTACGTATTCTGATTCCGCCTTTATACGTGATGATGAACTGCCTTGACTGATCGTTTAGGGTCACGACACGGTCCAACAGGTTTGTAATAATATTTTACCTTCCAAGCCTTCCGCTATGCTATAACTGTGTGTAATTGACTATGATAAGATCAACTACGTCACGATACTCCCCACCGGGCCCACCGGTTTGTGGTTAAAATATCGGGGTGTGACAGGTTGGTATCAGAGCCAACATTGAGAGAATTAAACACTAGCGTTTTGTGTTTAATCTCAATGACACAGTAGCACATTCCATGACTTCCGAGTCTAGACATGAACTAGGAATGATCTCATCACTAAATGATCTCATCCCTAATAAGTAAACATTGTTTTCGATATTTATGTATTTCAGGAACATGTCGCCGAGTAAAGCTGCCAATGGTGGAAGCTCTCCAAACCCGAAGTCTAAGAATGTTAAGCTTCGAACCACAGCTCGAATAAGCGTACGACCAGTATGGAGAAAGGACCTTTTTGGACATATTCCTAAAATCAAACCAGTTGAAACCATTAACCAGATTTTAGCTTCTGTACCTGAGACCCTTGAAACTTCAAATGAAAAATCTTCATCGGATGAGTCCATACCAAAAGTCCTTGAGACTCCCATTCCAAATATGATACCTGTGGATGTTAATGACCTATATTTCTTACATCCAAGTCTTGGAATCCCAAACTTGGATTATACCAGTCCGAATCCTATTCGTGATCCATATTATTCATTAACCATAGAATCCTTGGATTCTACTTTTGCAAAGGATCCTAATTTGGAAGATTTCGACTATCCACCAAAAACCTTCAGTATCTATACTGCACACAGTGAACCAAGGAGAAAACTATCAGAAATAAAACAAAAAAGGAATTGAAGAAACTCTTTTTGATATATTTCATTTCCCTAGTAGTCCCTGCATGAACATATTATTTTTATTTCAATAGGTAGTCCCTATAAGGACATATTTATCTTTTAGTGCCTGCGTGGACTTGTTATTCCTTCTAAGTCCTTGCGTGGACGAATTATGTTATTTAAAGACCCATTTAGGGCAATTTTGTAACCTTTAGTTTATTAAAGGAAATCTTATTTTGAAATCCATATTCGTTACTAATATATATTCATTACATCATTGTTCAAAACAATCATTTCGATTTTACTCGAATTTTGTTGATCTGCTAAATAAATTCAAAAGATCTTCTTAATGGTATAACCTAGCCTATATGTCAATGCCGACATGGCTATGATGGTAAAACCCTCTTAAGACAATAAATCTTGTTAACATCCAAGAACATGTTAACACTCCTGGTAGTGTGACTTGAGAAACCACACTAGCCGTCAGGGTATTTGGACTACGTCCAAGCCTTAAAACCTATATGATCAAATTAGATCATGGTTAGTATCATCAATACGATGATCATATTATAAACATCCATTAGTGATGAAGTGCCTAGGGGCTATACTTGTTGTCCAATAAGACAACGACAGTTGTAGTCTACGACTCTCTGTCCAGAGGAAAACAACTATGTTCAAACCTCAAAACCCTTGATCCAATAAGATCACGGATTATATAATTTAAATGTCCTTCGTGACGAGGGCTTTGTGCCAAAATTCTATATATATTTCGAGACGAGCCTGCGTGCTACATAATAGTGTCTCTACCACAATGACAGATGTGACGTATAATCCCCTGTCTAATATATGTAAAGGATTATATCCTATTCAAATGCCTTTGATGGTTCATTTGTAACCTAGGCTAAATATATTAAAATAATTCTAAAACTAAACATCCTTCAGAAACATTATAAATATTAGCCTATATGGTTCTTTTATACAATGGCTAGTTAATCATCGAAGATGATGATTCACTATTTGACAACTAAACGAGTTGTTATTTGATATATAGCGTTCAAGCTTCTTCATGGCTAACTCGGATGGGGCACTTAGTCACCCAAATGATGGGAATAATGACTCGAGACTGAACATAATAGGAGCCGATTTACAAGCTATGATAGATACTGTTGTAACTAAATCCATGGGCCGAGTATTCAGGGAGTCGAGTGCCACTAGCTCCAAGTCTCATGCTGTGTCCCACTCAAAGTCCCATTCCAAACCGCATACATCCAAAAAGGATGAATCTGTACATTCATCGAATCCAAACAGTCAACCATCCAAGAAGATAGTGTTTGACCAGGAACCACGTTCCAAGGCTTGTTCCTATAAGTACTTTGTCTCTTGTAAACCAAGAGACTTCACTGGTGAAAAAGGAGCCATCGATTGTATGAAGTGGCTTGACAAGATGGAGACAGTTGTTGATATAAGTGGGTGTGCCAAGGAGGATGTCGTTAAGTTTGTATCTCAGTCTTTTAATGGTGATGCCCTAGTTTGGTGGAGGGTACTAATACTGGCCTCGGGGAAAATTCCACTTTACAATATGTCGTGGGATAAATTTGTAGAACTGATGAAAGAAACTTTCTGCCCGCAACACGAAGTGGAAAAAGTTGAAGCTGACTTCCTAACTCTGGTTATGAAGAACTTAGATTGTCAAGCTTATGTTACTAGCTTCAACTCCATGTCTAGATTGGTACCTTATTCAGTAACTCCAGAACCAAAGCGTATAGCACGCTTCAGTGGTGGTTTGGCTCCCGAGGTGAAGGGTCATGTCAAGGCTTCAAAGCCCGCCACTTATAGGTCAGCAGTGGATCTGTCTCTATCCCTGACATTGGATATCATCAGAAATAAGTTTGTAAAGACTACAGACGAAGGGAAGAGAAAGAGAGAAGAAGATAACTCGCAATGTTCTGATAAGAAAAAGAAGGGTAACTCTGGGTTTAAGAAAAGCTCAAATCAGTCGGGTGAAAAGCCCTTGTGCAGGAACTGTAAATGGAACCACTTCGGGAAATGCATTATAGATCCACAGGCTAAACCCTGTGGAATCTGTAAGAAGAAGGGTCACAAAACGTTGGAATGTAAGGATCTAAAGAATGCAACCTGTTACGGTTGTAATGAAAAAGGGCACATCAAGACCAACTGCCCGAAAAACGCAAAGAAGCCCGAAGAGGCTAAAAAGACAAATGCCAGAGTGTTTCAAATGAACGCCAGGGAAGCGGTGTAGGATGACAATGTTATAACAGTTACTTTCCTCATAAATGATGTATATGCTAGAGTTTTATTTGATTATGGTGCAGATAAGTCCTTTGTAGACATTTAATTTAGTAAACTATTGAATCTTTCTATTAAAACTCTAGACATAAAATATGAGGTTGAATTGGCTGATGGTACCTTAGAAACTGCTTCAACAATTCTAGATGGATGTTTCATATCCATTAGGAACCATTCCTTTCCATTGTTCTTGTTACCAATGAAATTGGCTGGGTTTGATATAATTATAGGCATGGATTGGTTATCATCTAACCAAGCTCAAATTGCCTGTGATAGGAAACAAGTTACGATAAAACCCCCTTCTGGTGAATCAACCACTATTCAAGGTGATACGCATTATGGATTGCCTGATCAAGTGTCTATGCTTAAGGCATCCAAATGTTTAAAGAACGAATGTGTCATTTACATGGCACAGGTGACAGTAGACGTGCCAAAGCCCAAGATAGAAGACATTCCATTCATTTCAGAATACCCGGATGTCTT
Organism: Helianthus tuberosus; assembly: GCA_030545235.1. Classification (NCBI taxonomy): domain Eukaryota; kingdom Viridiplantae; phylum Streptophyta; class Magnoliopsida; order Asterales; family Asteraceae; genus Helianthus; species Helianthus tuberosus. Next base: position 68,297,673 of record CM060360.1, read on the forward strand.
TCCTGAAGAGCTACCTGGTTTACCTCCCGAGAGACAAGTGGAGTTCAGAATTGATATTATACCAGGAGCAGCACCCGTCGCACGAGCTCCTTACCGCTTAGCACCGGCCAAAATGAAAGAACTAAGAAACCAGTTAGATGAACTTTTGGAGAAAGGCTTTATTCAACCAAGCTCGTCACCTTGGGGAGCACCCATTTTGTTTGTAAAGAAGAAAGATGGTTCAATGCGTTTGTGCATTGATTATCGCGAGCTAGACAAAGTAACAATCAAGAATCGCTATCCATTGCCCAGGATCGATGATCTATTTGATCAGCTACAGGGGGCAAGTTTCTTCTCAAAGATCGATCTAATGTCGGGGTATCATCAACTGAAGGTCTAAACTAAAGACGTACACAAGACCGCGTTTAGAACAAGGTATGACCACTATGAGTTCTTAGTGATGCCTTTCGGGCTCACTAATGCACCTACAACATTCATGGACCTCATGAATCGAGTCTGCAAGTCGTATCTGGATAAGTTTGTCATTATCTTCATCGATGACATACTTATTTATTCCAAGAGTCAAGCTGATCACGTGAAACATCTCTGATGCATCCTCAAACTTCTACAACAAGAGAAGCTTTACGCAAAATTTTCCAAATGCGAATTCTGGCTTCACGAAGTCCAATTCCTTGGACATGTGGTAATTGAGCGTGGCATCCAGGTAGATCCCGCTAAAATACAAGAAATTATGAATTGGGAAGCACCTAAGACCCCTACTGAAATTCGCAGCTTCTTAGGGTTGGCAGGATATTACAAGAGATTCATCGAAAACTTTTCAAGGATAGCTGCACCTCTAACTACTTTGACCCGCAAGTATGTGAAATTTGACTGGGGTCCCAAACAACAAGAGTCTTTCGAGATTCTCAAGCAAAAGTTGAGCAATGCTCCTGTGTTGACATTGCCTGAAGGAATAGAAGAGTTCGTTGTCTATTGTGATGCTTCGCACACTTGCATGGGATGTGTGCTTATGCAAAGAGGCAAGGTGATTACCTACGCATCACGACAACTAAAGGTACATGAAAAGAATTACACCACCCATGACTTGGAATTGGGTGTTGTTGTATTTGCACTTAAGCTATGGAGGCATTACTTGTATGGAACTAAATGTGTGATATACTCAGATCACAAAAGTCTCCAACACTTGTTTAGCCAGAAGGATCTCAACATGAGACAACGCCGTTGGATGGAAACATTGAACGATTACGATTGTGAAATTCGCTATCATTCTGGCAAAGAAAATGTGGTCGCTGATGCTTTAAGCATGAAAGAAAGAGTTAAACCTATACGGATCAATGCTAAGAGTATTGAATTGAAGAACAGTCTAAACGAGAAGTTGTTGACAACACAGAAAGAAACTGTAATGGAAGATAACCTTCCAGAAGAAAGATTGGGCGCAACCATTGATCAGTTGTCGCCTGGGAATGATGGAATCCTTAGATTGAATGGTCGAATCTGGGTTCCAATTCATGGAGGACTTAGAGATATAATCCTCCAAGAAGCTCATAATTCCATATACTCAGTTCACCAGGGGAGTGACAAAATGTACTAGGATTTAAAGACAAACTATTGGTGGATGGGTTTGAAGAAATCCATAGCCACACACGTAGCTAAATGTTTGACGTGCTCACAGGTTAAAGCCGAACATTAAAAGCCGTCAGGATTATTGCAACAACCAGAACTTCCCACTTGGAAATGAGAGATGGTAACCATGGATTTCATCACCAAGTTACCTATGACAAGACATGGAAATGATACAATATGGGTCATAGTTGACAGACTGACTAAGTCGGCTCATTTCTTACCAATCAAGGAGACTCATAGCTCCGATAAACTAGCCGAATTGTATGTGGACGAGATTGTATCTCTCCATGGAGTGCCAGTATCTATTATATCCGATAGGGATACTAGATACACTTCTCATTTTTTGGAAAAGTTTCCAACAATCCTTAGGCACTCGTTTGAATTTCAGTACTGCTTATTATCCTTAGACGGATGGACAAAGTGAGCGTATGATTCAAACACTCGAAGACATGCTTCGGGCATGTGTTATTGATTTAGGAGGAAGTTGGGATGATCATCTTCCTCTAATTGAGTTCTCCTACAACAACAACTACCATACGAGCATTCAAGCTGCGCCTTTCGAGGCCTTATATGGAAGAAAATGCAGGACACCCGTATGTTGGGCGGAAGTTGGAGAAACTCAGCTATCAGGACCTGAAATAGTCCTTGAGACGACGGACAAGATTGTTCAGATCCGCGATCGTCTAAAAGCTGCCAGAGATAGGCAGAAAAGCTACGCAGATAAAAGGCGCAAACTTCTAAAATTCAAGGTAGGAGATAAAGTGTTACTCAAGGTGTCACCCTGGAAAGGAGTGATGCGATTTGGTAAAAAGGGTAAACTAAGTCCAAGATACATCGGAGCATTCGAGATCATCGAATGTGTCGGGAGTGTGGCCTATAAGCTAAACTTGCCTGAAGAGCTTAGTGGAATTCACAATGTGTTCCACATCTGCAACTTAAAGAAATGCCTAGCTGATGAATCGCTAGCAATGTGATGCGGGTCCAAGTGTGGAGGAGCGGGCCATCTTGTATTTAGAGGCCCAAGATCGTGTAACAAAAGGGGCTTCGCTAAAATGGCTCTAACTTGGGCTACGGGGGTCCGTTTTGGGCGTGCGACCAGGCGAAACGAACGTGAGAACGAGCTCCATCTTGCTGCAAATGCCTACAGCAGTTTGGGTCATCGTCCGGGCTAAAAAAACGTTTATTTCTATTAGTTATTTATGTTTTTATGTTTTTTGAAGTGTTTTTGGGCTTGTGTTTGGCCCATTGTCTTTTTTAGGCCCATTTCGAATTTATGTTTCTATTTATATGTTCCTCTAGTAATTTGAATGATCAGACATCAATTTTGAAATTACTCATTTTCACTTCAAATTATGTGCCCTTTGTGAAGATCAACACGGGTATTCGCAGAATCAACGTGTTTGCTCTTTGTTATCATATCACGCGCTACATCACAATGTCTCATAAAGACGTGCAGATAGATGAAAGCCTGAGGTTTGTCGAGAAACCTATATCGATCGAGGATCGACAAGTTAAAAAGCTTCGAAGGAAGCATGTGCCGATTGTGAAAGTAAAAAGGGATGCCCGTATAGGCCCAGAATATACATGGGAAGTCGAATCCACTATGCGACAGAAGTACCCTTATTTGTTTCAGTAAATCTCGAGGTCGAGATTTCTTTTAAGGGGGTGAGGATGTAACACCTCGTAAAATCATGTCCAATCATGTGATGACACGTGTCCTAAACCTTAAAACGTGTAAAAGATTAATCTTGAAGGACTGAAGTTGTTAATTAAGTAAAATACGTATGCGGATGGACTAAAAATGTCAACATGCTAAAACTCATGCCTCTGAGTGACCTTATATAATGTTCGTACTCTCAAACGAGTCAATTACTGAACACAAGAGGCCGTTGTGAAAACAATTGAAAGTTAGGGTAACAAAAGGGTTAAAAGTGTCAACACGTTAATTCTTACCTTTGAGTGACCTTTTAACAAACCCTGGGGCTTCATAATGTTCAATCATACTATTGGGAATGCTTGATATTGATCATAGAAAGTTTTGATGCCATTATATGATTAAACGCGCAAGTTTACGGAAAGAAGGGTTAAAAGCATCAACTTTATAAACTAGTACCTCCGGGTGACCTTTGACGTGTCGGGAGTCTTATGATAATTATTCATACTCCCAAGTAGGCCTAGCATTGGCTAAATATGGCTTTTCATAAGTTACAAGACATTACAAGAGGTTATACAAGTCGAGGGGCCAAAGTTGTAAACTTTTGAAAGTTGGTTGCTAATCTGGTCCTTTACGGACCATATACACAAGGACCATATGGTCCGTATGGCTGCATCTGCAGCTCAAAAATTACTTGGAAGCCACTCCAAGCTTCACAAAACCATTTGATGCAATCCTAGGGGCTTGTATTTGGCTTGTAATATGCAGGGGGGCACTTGGCATCATCCTAAGAGGGCTCTAAACACCTGGAATGATCCTAGAAATCTTCAAAACACTATAAATAGGTGATGCCCTCATTTGCTAGAACTTGCACCTTTCTCTAAAATCTTCTAATTCTTCTCCTGGAGCATCCTAGCAATTGGGAAACTCCAAACCAAGTTATTTTCATCTAAGGATCACTTTGTAAGTGTTACTTTTAGTTCTTTTTCATTTAGTAGGCTATTAAAAGCCTAAAGGGCGCCTCCTAAGAATCACGTTTGCTTGTCATTTGACGAGTCAACATGTTAGTATTTTAAAAAGTCAAACGGGTCAGTTTTGAAATAATCATAAACTGAGTTTAAACATGTTTTAAAATATGTTTTAAAACTTAAATAACTTGGTAATAATTATAAGAACATGTGTAAACATGTTCGGCTCGTCAATTCCAGTTTTAGGGTCGGTTCGTAACCGAAAGTCGCGAAGTTTGACTTCTGCTTTGACTTTCGATTATGAACCGAATTAGATTAGTATGTTACTGATTTAGGGTTCCTTTGTGACCATATTATGTAGTAGTGTAACCCTCTGAGGTTATATTACATGGTCACATAGTAATCCGAGTTCGTTTACTAGTTTTCGTTGTTATGCTTTAGGTTGACTATTATGCCCTTTTGCTTGAAATTGAGGCTTTAGACATAATTAAGCATGTAAATGAATTACATTTTGATATGTTAACATGAATAGCATATTTTAACATTTATAAGCTGGTCATAAACTGAGTTTACTAAATTAATCGAAATTTAAGCTTTTAAAAGGACTAAAATCCCCTTTTCCACATAAAATGAGTTTTAAACATGGTTTAACATAGAAACTCATTACCTACTGTTATTATATCATAATTAGGATTTATTGAGATGTCAAATCTGATTACTTGTTGAGTTTATGCCCATGTTCTTATATAAGGTTAATAAATGACGATAATGCCCTTTATACTAAAAATTGAGCTTTGAACATAATATACATGCAAAACCTATTTGCTACTGATATGTTATGATAAATAAAGTATTTTGACCATTCAAAGTTGGTCATAATCTCAGAATTCCTTAAACACAAGAATTATCGTCATACTTAGCACCAAAAACTTGTTACCTACTGATTTTATAAACTATTTATAATATTTCTACAGTAGGTTTAAGTCATAAACTCAGAATCCCAATTAAGTCCTTAAAACTATGTGTGAAATAACCAAAATGCCCCTACGGTGCATAGTTTGGCCATAAAGCATAAATCACACATATGTTTGATATCCTATTGATATAATACCTTAAATAAAATATTTTTGTAGAATGTTTATGATCAAAACATCAGTTTGCATGCAAACCCTTTTTTTAAACCTTAAAATGACTAAAATGCCCTTATGGGGCTAAATACGGTTTTAAAATCTCTTCGGGCATACTTGCTGATACCTTACTGATATCATGACATATTCTAAGCATAATAACATATGGAACTTGTATATGACTCATCTGGTAACCCGTTTATGCCTAAACGCGTTCGATTCGGTTTATGTAACTAGTTTGCATGAATTAACCGAAACGGGTTTAACCTTATCACTTGAGCTTCAAAATCCAGAATGTATTTAGTTTACCCATATAATACAAGTCTGGGTCTAAATTACATTCTATTCCGGTCATCGATTAATCTAGCGTTTCGTACCGAAAATCCTTCTTTAAACTAACCGGTCTAAGTCTACGACTTAAATAAGACCCGTTAGTATTCTAATAGGTTAATAAAACCTTCGTTCCAGATTAGGGAGCCCCGGTAAATGCTACCTTCACAAGTCTAAGTACATTATACGGCTGAGTAGATAGATCTTGCATTTAGATACTCATGTAAATACTTTTAACTTATTTTCCCTCATACGGGCTTGGGATACGGTAAATTATTACCGCTTGGTCGGGTATGGGATCACTTGGTCGGATTGTGACTAACAAATCCGCATAACCCGTTTTAATTTGTATTGTTTGATAACATAAACATTGGGGGTTAATGCGACCGTGTGTTGGATGTCCTCGGCTCATTTAATTGCAAATGGCCACAACTTAAGCACGGGGTGTAGGCATACACCTGACAGTTGCGTATGTAAAAAGGTATACCCACATTGTTGGGGATAACTCCTTGTGAGTTTATATCAGTGGTGTGTCGGTTAATCATGTCTTGGCTTCTATCCTGGGCCCTAAATGTATGACAAACATGTAAATCTGTATACAAGATTATATTTATAATTGTCCCAAGTTATAAAAGATTTTGTGCCTTGTGCACCCAAACCAATTTTCATAAACACTTTTCAAAAGAGTCAGTTAATTGTATTTGCCAGTGGAAAACTGACATATTTTCAAAAGACTAAGTGACAGGTACTACACGTAATAGGCTGGGAGCTACCGGGCGTTAAATAGAGGATCTTGCAAGTCCGTGATGCCTTAAGTCTGTTGAACTTGTTTTGTATATGTTTAGATCCGCATGTGGATTCTTTCTACACAACCTCTGTATATATTTGTTTCGTACTTTGAACAAATGGTTTCTAATAATATTTTACCTTCCAAGCCTTCCGTTGTGCTATAACTGTGTGTAATTGACTATGATGATATCAACTACGTCACGATACTCCCCACCGGGCCCATTGGTTTGTGGTTAAAATATCGGGGTGTGACAGTGCCACCTATAAAGTGAGTGTCTAGCATTGGGAAACACGCTTGCACATGTGTTCATGAGGGCGAGATCTCTGTCCGTTACTATTACACGGGGTTTCATAACACTGTCCAATGAGTCTTTCAACCTCTGTAGCACCCACGTAAAGTTTTCCTCTTTCTCGTTGGCTATGAGCGTATGCGCAACGCAGAATGACATGGATGTGGACGTGACACTGACAATATGAGCTAGCGGCATGTTGTACCGGTTCGTCTTGTAGGTGGAGTCTATAAGCAACACATGCGGGAAGGCGCGCCACAACCTGTTCGACACCGGGTGGATAAAGACAACATCCTGTACCATTTCCTCGTTTTCATATGTTATGTGGAAGAAAGCAAACCCAACTGTCGTCAAACGCTGGAAAAGTATCTGCATTGGTGTCTCGCCGACTTGCTGAATTCAACCTAATTTGGCACGAGCGTTGTATATGGTGTTTCTTGTTGAGACATTCTCGGGGTTCTACTCTTTAATGATAGTAAGAATGTCTCGTGGTTTCATATTCTGGTACGTCAGTTCCTCCAACGTCCTCTCTTCTTCTGGAGTCAGTCTACTTAGGGATGGATGACCCTCTGGATACAGAAAGGGTTCGTGGTTGTGCTGAGCATGGTCAACCCTTAGATCCCAATACCGTGACCTCTTTATGTATGTTCTGATCAGTTGGAACTTGCAACCAGTTTTCCTGCTCCCGGTCCGTCTCACCGTGGCTGTTGGCTTGTGGTAGCCGGCACAATCGCACGTTAGCCAAAACTTTAACGGCTGCCCGTTTGGGGGTTTGTCGTAGATCATGCGTTTGATGACTATGGCATACCCATTTTGGCGTCCGACTGCTCCACACCACTCCACTAATTCATCCATGCTATCGAATTTCTAACGAAACAAATATATGTGAGATTTTATGCATGTATATGGGCCGTATAACGTTACACGGGTCGAATACAACGTTTACTATTTTTTATTCGCTCGTATAGTCAATATACGAGCATTGTTTATTGCTTGTATACGGGTCGTATAATGGTATACGGCCCGTATACAAGTAACATATATATACATATATATATTTTATTTGTATAGGTGAAATTGAAGAAATCGTACTCGATATGTGTTCGGAGATTAAGTTTACTTTGCTTTGCTTTGCTTTGCTTTGCTTTTGCTTCGTGTTTATTTACTGGTCGTTTGTTTGACTTCAAACATATAAACAGTAATATCATACGTACGGAAAATAAACGTATAAATAAATGTTATACATGATTGGTTGTAAACTCACTAGGTTCCTTGTCAATGTTTGGACCCTCAGGCAGTCCACCACTACCGGGAGGAGATTCAAAACTACCGGGCAGCGGTCTACCAGTAGCAGGAGGGGATTGAAAACCAACGAGCGGCGATGGATAATAACCAGCATAATTAGGTTGAAAGGCACCAAACCCCAAGGATCCTGACTTGCATCAGATGCAAGGTTGAGATCGAACGGAACATTTAGATCAAATACACCCGTATTGTTATTCTGATTGTTTTGATCACTCTCCTGATTCGACTCGTTAGTCGAGTCACTACCGAAAATGTTCCACCACGACATTGATAACGTAATACAATTTGAATACAAAGAAATGTAGAAGAAACGAATAGAAGTTGAATGAAAATAAATAAGATTAGTGTCTTTTATATAGACGTTTCTACAGAATATTACATCGTATCAAATGATTAACACGCGGATCGAGGAATCTAATGTCGAATCAAATAACTCGCACGAATATCGAGAAAACTAACGTTTAATTCAGACGAAATTGGAAATATACGGGTCGTATAACGTTATACGGCTCGTATAAAGCGTCGTATACATTATATACGACCAAACAAATATCTTATTCTCACATGGTGTATACAGGCCGTACACAGCCTTTGTCAGTTGATTGCCGTATAACCTTATACAACCCGTATGTAGCATGTAAGAATAAAATATTACCATGAGGGATTATTATGTCAAATTCCACCTACACTTAGTCATTGATTTCTACGAAAGAGAATCTAGTTGAACAATTGAGTTTTTGTAAAATTCCACCTACATTTAGTCATTGATAAATAAAGTTTTACGCGTTAATTATTTGTATATATATTTTAAGGTTCCATATTTAGTGATTTATTTGTAATGGTATATTGTCGGAAAAGCTCATAATCTTTTAAGTGGTGATGAAATTTTGATCTCATTCGGGTCTTTCGAGATCTAGGAAACCATGATGACACAAGACGTACCTTAAGAATAATAAAATTAAGTAATCAATATAATTAGTGGTGTTTTTGTTTACATTGTATTTAGTGTTTTGCATCTTATATCTTAGGGTAGTTTTCGGCATTTGGAACCCTCTCTTTCATCGTGCGCTTATTTCAAAGAATTACACGACGCAACCCGTGAGTAGATCTTTTCCTAATTCTCTTTTTTTCTCATTTAAATGTTTTGGGGCGTATTATGTGCATTGATTCGTTGTTAGGTTCGAGTCTTGCACGTGCCATCATCCTATGAGTATGAAGATATTTTCACCAAAGGCTTGTCTCGACAGTTTTTTGAAATTTTTCGCTCCAGTTTGACCGTTTGTTCAAGACCCCGCTCAAACTGAGGGGGAGTATTAGAGGAAGTAATAATATCAATATTAATATCAAATCATGTATATTAAGAAAGCATAATTATAGCTCTTGTAGTTATGATAGGAGAGCATTCATTGGTCCTTCAATTTTGCTTTGGACTTCTATATAATATTGTATCATTCTGTGCAAATCAATCAATGAGAATTAGTCAATTCCCGAAAAAACATATTCGTATGTTTACACTTATATCAAGTTTTCAAATATTCAAGTACATGCAAGTTCAACTGTGTAATTAAGTCATCATCATTATCATACTAAATAAATCACACCAATAGCAAAGTTAAGGTAGGTTCTGAGTAGGGTAAGATGTAGAACGTCTTACTTTTACCCAGTAGGAATAGAGAGGCTGCTTCCAGTGAGACCCCCCGACTCGATAGTAGTTTTGCATCAAGTCTTGGACATAAGGCACATAACTCTCGGCAAAATGCCGAATAGTGCAAGTACACCATTGCCTTTCGGCTATTAACGTAACTACATGATGCATGATTAAACGTCCCTTGCTTTTAACGTTATTTTCACGAAATTAGTAAATTAACTTTAAAAATAGTGCAATTTCACTTTTGCCCCTCTAAGGCCCACACATATATACATTATATGTGCACACCGCAAGAGGATCGTTAATTGTGTAATTGAGTGGTAGTTGTTGCTGTTTACTGTTTGTACTACTAACCACTGTCGCTAACCAGAAACGCTAATCATTATTCACATGGATCTAATGGCTGACTAGGTTCCCTATGACCATGGGTTGTAGCCTAGTATCGCCACCATATTGAGATTCGTTTGTCGGGAGGCTTGAGTCTCATATTTACATTGTTATTATATTCATCGTAGTTATCACATTTACCACAGTTTCACATTATCGTGTTGGTTGATTGGTTATAATTTATTTAATTATTAGTATCATTTAATTACGCATGTTAACCAATTTAATCAAATAAACAAAAACAGTTTTATTAAAACGAAAACGGTTGTAGCCTTAAGAATTTAGATTGAAAAAAATGGGTTAAATGCACGTTGTTATTTGTGGTTTTTGTTGTATTGCCTAGCGTCTTGCTAGTGGTTTTTTTTTTTTTTTAATAAAAGTCATCATTAAAAAAAAGGGTAGACGGTGTAAACTTATTGGATATGCTTTGGGGATTGACATGGAATTAGAGAATCCGGACGTAAAAATTCAAGGAGGATTTTTGAAAGATGCGAAAAAGACTTAAACGCCCAGTTCCAATTTATTACAGCTACATACCACCGCTTCCTTTGATATTGGGCCAGTTAAAGTATATAGTGATCCAGACCAAATTCAATAAGAAGCCCATTCATGAAAATAGGTATTTGCTTCAGTTCATGACACCGTATGGATTATTAATCCATATAAATACGAAAGAACCCTACTGTGTAAAAAAAAAAGAAAATTTTCTAGAGTGTAGAAGAAAAAAAAAGAGAGAGAGAGAGAAGCATTAGTTTGAAGAACTTGGCGTAAAAGATTTATAACTTTTGTCGGTTAGAATTCGTTTATGATTTCGAACTTGATACCTTAACAATGTTTTCTGACCCGATTTGCTTTAAATTTATTTTTGTTTCGCTTCCGACTATAAGTAGCTAAAATTATTGATTAACTAGATGAATGGTTTGGATGATTAATTTTTGGTTTTCAATGAATGTGTTGATTTATAAGTTATAACTTAGAAAACCGATTCTAACTATTTGCGTGTTGGTGTTGATTTGATTTGGTTTGATAATTTATTTGTTGGTTTCATGCTCTAGGGTAAGGTTGTTGTAAAAAATGTTAAAAGTGTGAGAAATGTGAGAATATTGTGGAGATGACATGTGTCCTCCATCTAAATTAATTCAAAAGGGTAAACAAGTAATTTTATAATTAATTCAAAACTTACCATAACCGCCACCTTAATTATAGGAACATGATTTTTTTAAAAGATCACTAAAAAAACACTACGAATAACACTGCAACCACCATTCAGCACATATATAACACCATTCAATAATTATATAACACCATTCAGCAAGTAAGTAAAGAATATAACACCATTCAGTAAAGAATATAACACCATTCAGTAAAAGAATATAACACCATTCAGTAAAGAAATATAACACAATTCGGTAAAGAATATAACACCATTCAGTAAAGAATATAACACCTCTGTATCATCTTCTCCACTTCCGGCACCACCACTGCCGCTCCGCCGCTGCTGTCGTGTAGAGAGAGAGAGATCATCTGGTCGTGCGGTTTAGAGAGAGAGATCGCCGCTGCCGATCCGGCACCCACCACCGCCGCACCACCACTGCCGATCCGGCACCACCACCGCCGCTGCCGCTAGCACCACCATCGCCGCACCACCGCTGCCGCTCCACTGCAATGTAGAGAGATAGATCGAAATTGTAGAGAGAGAGAGCTCTGGTCGTGCGATTGGAGAGAGAGATCGAAATTGTAGGGATTTTGATTACAGTTACCTATTTTGAATGGATATAAAGACTTTATTACCCCTATTATTTTCAATTCAGTCCAAAAAAATAAAACAAATTTTACAATTTGGTCCCTATTAATCTAAACCATTAGATCAAAGATCTAATGGTGTAGATTCTTTCTTATCCTTCTCACACTTTTGGTCTTTTTTACAGGAACCTTTACCTCATGCTCTAGATACTTAGAAATATACTTTAGAGACGGGAGTCAGTCTAGGTTGTTAATATTTCAGTCTAGAGCTTGAATGTGAGAAATCTAATTCAAGTTTAATAATTATTAAAACCAATTGATGAAAACGTGCCCTCTTTTCTAGTGGTGTGAAATCTAATTTAGAATTGCTAGGTTATTAGTTGGGCGTTGTTAGACAATTTGGGTGTGTAACATCCACCAAATACGGATCCCCGAAACCCAATCCCTTAAAAATTTAACTTTATTTCAGCATTTCATTCCATTTATAATTAATCGTGATACAAAATTTACCCTATGCTTGCTTACGATGTTCTCTCTCTCTCTATATATATATATATATAGGGTCAGGATTTAGGAAAAATGATAAAAAGTGTGAGAACAGTAAGAACGCTTATGGATCGTCAGATCAAAACAATCTATGGACTAGATTGGCGCAGTGGTGTTTTCGTAAAAAACATCAATTTTATTACGTGGACGCGCTTCATTAAGGGTAAAAAGGTCTTTAGACTTCTCCACACAAAACGCCAAACTCATGAATAAAACGCCATTAAATTCCCGCCTTAAACTACAAAGCACACATCATCCTAATCTAAACGCCATTAGATATAAAACGTCAAACTTTGTTTTTAAACGATAAAGCTGAACAAACAGTAACTGAAACGACAGAACTTCATTACTAGCATTTATTATAATAAAAACCCGCCTAAAATACGCGCTAAAAAAATCTTATATAAACAACGTCTCAGACCTTCCATTGAACACACAAACCCAAAACGCCATATTTTACTAAATACCATTAAATTTAGAAACACCAAAATATTCAAACAGCAAAGATTCCAAACGACGTTTCTTTTAGATACAATTTTGTTCTCAGTAAAGTATCACTCAATGTGATGGACAAAATCCTTAAGTGGGGATATTGTCCATCTCATTGAGCAAAATCTTATTGAGTTTATCCTCAATATAAACGCCAAAACATTCAAAAACCACAAATTTCAAACGTCGTTTCTTGGTGATTCAGTTTTGTTCTCAATAAAGTTTCACTTAATGGGGTGGACAACACTGCTGGACAACTTTCTTAACTGAGGTTTAACAATGTTGTCCATCTCATTCAGCAAAATATTATTGAGTTTAGCATGACCAAATTAGAGGTTTAAGATACTTTCATTTAGTAAAAGGTGTTCTTTTTTTGGCGTTTAGTTTGTGTGTCCAATCTTATATTGTTTGTTATGTAACTTCCAAGTCACATGTTATGCACAAGAAGTAGAAAAAAAGATGGGAAAAAAATAAAAAATGTTATATAAGATATATAAAACGCCAAATTCCAATGTGTGTGTGTTCTGGAAAAATAAAAAATACAAAACCGCCAAACTACTCTTCGTTTGCTCTCGAAGACCCTGTCGATTTTCTTTTAATTACGGCCTTTTTGCATGTCGATGCGCAGTGTCCGTAGCCTTTAGAATTATGCCATTGTCTTTCTTTGGCCCCGGGTTTCAATTTTGATTTCGTTTTTTTGATTGCTACCTCCTGTTTGGATTTAAGGCGCTTCCGAGATCCAGAACCTTTCGACTTATACCCAACAGGGACTATTATCGGATTCTTATCGTTTTTATATTGACCGATTATCTCCGCAAATCTATCCCTAGTACTAGGGGAGGAGCAACAATTTGCATACCTTGAATCTTCTTCATATAAGATTGAACATGATCCTTGTATAAGAATAGCTCCTCCTTATTACCAGATAAACGGTTCAAAGTATACTCCGTTGAAAAAATAATTTCTCGCATCATACTTTGCACATCGGGATCAAGCTCGGTCATATACTCACGACTCATTGAGTATTCGGAAGAGCAATTTGGGGAAGCCACTTTACGCCATCTATTCAAAATGTATTGTTTTGGAAATTCCCTAATATCCAAACTTCTCAAAACATAAAAAATATGTCTACATAACAAACAAAACTGCTCAAAACGCCAGGATGAGCAACTGAAGGTGCAATCAGACTTACGGTGCATTACCTGAAAACGCCAAAAACAATATCTATATAACGCCATGCAGAGAAGGTTTGTATAAAAAATACAATGAAAAAAACAAAACAACAACTGCAAAAAAAAAAAAAAAAAACAAATTAAATGTTATAAAAAAATATGATAAACGCCATATTCAGAAAACGCCAAAATACAAAACAAAAACGCCATTGTTTACCTCGAATAAGATGTACAAGGCAGCTGGAAATCATTTATGTAAAACTTAACAAATCCATCGGGCTGATCTTCGTAACGTTAATTTATGCAATCCGCAATTCCGATTAGCTCAGCTTGAACGTCACAAAAAAATATTTTTCGTGTATATTTCAGCAGCTTGGCCCTCCAACACTTGGTAATTACTTTTCATATGGGGGCGTTTGTATCGAGAATCATGATCATTTTTTCGGTGCGTGTGACGCTATGCTTCTATTTTAGTTTCGTACTGAGTCATGAACTCAACAAGAGTAGCTTTTGAATTGCACACTTGACCAAAAAAATGGTTCTCACTCTCCGACCTCGATGTCGTTCGCATAAGGCCCGACAGCTCCTCCATTCTATAGTATGTAGGGATCCAAGATTCCCTAATTTCAAAAATATTAGAGAGCCAGTCATTATCTGCTAAATTGAACTCTCCGATAACCTCTTCCCATCCTGATTCAAACTCTTCGGGTGTAAGAATATCCGTCCTCACAACAACACAAATACGTTCTTTGAAATTGGTGGAATTGCATAGCCTAACACCAACCTATGTATAACACGAAAACTCCATGCAAAAAACACATATATTAGACACAAACAAACTTACATGAAAAACAGTAACGAGGTACAGAACGCCATATATTTTAAAATATTGGTCCCAGATTAGACTTAAAAACTTCTTTTCATGTAATATGGCAAATGATTTCAACAAATGTGAAAATAGTGAGCGGAAATAGAAATCAGACTTTCAAGAAACAAGACCTACAGAATTTTCAAGTTTATATCACTTTGAAACAAAGATTGTAAGATTATTATCTATTACAAATGAATACTTGTGAATTCTGAGGTGAAAGGACAATGGAGTTTTTGTTGTATGTATTGAATGCTTGGCTTAACTCATTGTTCTTTGCTTGATGAGCCTTCTATTTATAGAGGTCTCGGATACATAAATAAACATTTGTTTATTCATGTATATGTCCTGCAAAAAGTAGCTTCTTGACATATTCATTGAATCCAATAATCAAGTTGCCTTTGTCATCATGATATCCAATAATGTCAACTTGATTCGGTTATTGTGGTAGGATAGAACTGATTTTTAGACAAGTGGGGTTTTATCAGAATTTCTGATAACCACTTCATCAGAAATTCTGGTGAACAAATCATCAGAAAATCTGATGATCAGAATTGCCAGAAACTGATGATATTTCATCATAAATATCATCAGATCCATCAGAAAAGCCTGTTCTGATAATCTTCTTTAGTTCTTGATCAACTTATGATTCTTTGAAGTAGATGTTGTTCTTTTCAGTTGCCCTATCCGGTCTTCTTCTTGTTGTTTTGATCTTCAGGACTTTTATCTTCTTCATAGATCAAGCTGAATTTGATTTTCTTCAATACTTACAAATAAAGTTTCCTAACAGTTTCCCCCTAAGTATTGTAAGAAAACATCTATCTATATCAAACATAAACAAACTTCAACCAATCCTTAAAAAAACAGTTCAAACAACTAAATTCAGAAACATGAAACAGAATCAAATTAACCAGTGTTCAAAACAGACAGAAAAATAAAACATTGTTCTCAAAAACAGAAATTTTAATCTCATGAATTCATCAATTGATCTTCACCCCACTTCTGTACTTGTCTCTTGGTTTCAACCTTTTCTTGTAATCAATTGCCTTTTGAGTTGTTTTGTAAAGTTCTTTGTACCAACCTCTAGCTTCCATCCATTTTTCAATGCTATCTTCAATGACGTTCCTCAGCTGTTCATTGTTCTTCCCCTTCTTGTTGAGCTGCTCTTGTTTCTCACTCATGCAGTTCTTTATATATTACAGAGTTTGATTTGAATACCTGTTTATTTCACTGACTCTGAACAGAGCTTTCTCATCATAGGTATCTTTGAAAACCACACACATTTCTGGTTTGTCAAAGATAGCTCCAGTTCTTACCTTGTTGGGAGGAATTTCAGATGGGATGGTGTAGTTAGGAGGAGGTGTTAGTACCTTGCTGCTATACTCAAAGTTGATACACAAGTCAAAATCTCTCAGTGCAGCCCTTTGACATTCTTGATGTTGTCAAGAGCTCTTCTGATCACAGCTGAGGTGCTTTTGTCTTTATCAATGAGCTGCTTCAACTTTACTAAGCCCAGTGGGTGAATATCATCAGCCAGGTCTCCATCAGTAACAAATGTTTCACTTCTATCTTCTCTGATCAAGGTGTATTTGTTCCATCCATAAGTACCTAAGACACCTCCTTGAGTATTAATAGTAATAATTCTTTCAATGGAAACTATTGGATTTGTAACTGGTTTGTGCAACATTTCCAAGTTTCCTTCATTTCTGAGTTCAACAATATTTCTGCTTAATGGAGAGAGTGGCCTTTCTAGTTTATCTTCTTATTTGTTCCAGTAGTAATGCTTCAAGTGTTCTTCAGGGTACATAATTGTATGTAGATCACCTTTCAGCATTGTGAATTCTTTGAGTTTTCCTTCTAGATCTTCTCCAATCACTGTTATTGTTCTTTTTGAGGATGTTACTTCATCTTCACTTCTTCTCTTCTCTCTTTCATTAAACTATTTGCTAAATTCTGTTTCACCTGTGAGAGCCATGGAAGATGATTTAACTGGAACAGCTCCTTGCATTTGTACCTTTGATGTGTCTGGCTTAGGTATATTTGTTGGAGAACCCATGAGTAATTTTGGCCTACTAGGAGGAGGACCCATGGGTTGCTTCTGTTTTTGTGGTGCAGATGTTTCTGATTTCTTGGTTGATTCTTGGTGAGTGACTTCTGGTTGCTTGAATTGTTGTTGAGGAGTTTCTGACTCTCCTGCTGGTTCACCTTGTGGGATTGGAGCTTTCATTTCATGTAAATCAACATTTGCCAGTCTGGCAACATTGTACTGCAACCTCTTTACTAACAAGTGAACATTAGCAAGAGTTTGAGCATTTAATTCTTCTTGTTTTGTCATATTCTGAATCTCCAGTTGATCTTGATTCTTTTGGGTGGACCATTCCAACATCAGTTTTTCAAGAGCATCAGCCATGCTGCTGCTGTTTGCTCTAAGGAACTGAATTTCTTCAAGGATTTTTCCAGAACTTGAGCTTCCCCTTACACTTGCAACCTCTGCCATCTGTGTCTTGATTTCTTGTAGTTCTTTGAGAGCTTTCTGAAATTCTGATGAATTCTCTTTGTTTTCTAATGACTTCTATAGTTTGTTAAGGGTTGCAGTGTTATTTTTTGTTTGTTTCTGTACAGCTTTAACAGTTTCTGATAAGGCTTTAATGTCAGACTTTTGATTTCTGATCTCTTCCAGTATCAGATCAAGTTTTTCTTCTGTTGCTGTTTTGCCAGTACAAACAACTGTTATGTCATCAAGCTCCTTCTGCAGTTGTTCTGTTAACATAGTTTGATGTTCTTGGGTGACGAGAGGAACAACAGATGTTCCACCTCTAACACCAGCAGAAAACACACTTGCTGCTGTTCTAAGGTTAAGAGGTTGGGAATATTCCCAATTCTCTATCCCCTAACCAGAAAATTGAAACTCATTCAAATCCTGGTTTTCCTCATATCCTTGAACCTTTTCAGATTCTCCATGAGTTGTTGAGAAACTCTAATTTTTCTCATCCAGGTTTCCTTGATCAGTAGACTGATCTCCACCTGTTCCCACCACATTCTCCTCCTCAGAATCTGATTCAGAGAATGGGTCTCTCGATTTACTCACATCTTGTTTTTCAGAAACAGTACCTCTATGTGAAATTTCATAATTTCTTTGAATTGATTCATCAGAATCACTCTCAGAATCATGAACAATATTAAGTTTAGATTGTTGTTCACCTGTTTCTCCCATATGTGAGATTTCTGCATGATGTTCTTCTGCCACAGGACTCATATACACATCTTCATCAGCTTGATGAGGTTCTGATTCACCCTGCAGCTCTATTCTTGGTGCACTTGATTCTTGTGCATCATGCTCCATAGGGGACACACTATCAAAAACTTCTTTATTCTCTGGCTTTTTGCTTAACAACCTTAGATACTCTGCTCTGTAAGGTGAATCCTCTGGTATTAGATTCATCATACTTTCTGACAGAACAGGTACATCATAATCTGACTTCCAAGACCCCACAACAATCCAAGGTCTCATGATTTCTGTACTCCACATATTTTCTGATGTAGGAATTTCCATATTCCTTTCAGAAAATGCATCAAAAATTATGAATGACAGAAATCTGGGAAAAGGTAGATGTGAATCTATCCTTCTAGTGTTGGTCAGAATTGATCTTCTGATCAGATTAAATATCTCTGTTCCAAAATCAATGTTCAACCCACTAATGAGGTTGAACATGATTGTCAGAACATTTTTTTTATCTGATCTGTACCCCCAATTTTTGATGATAAACACTTGTTCAGAATTTCCATTAACACTTGCTAGAAGGCAGGCAACTGATTTCTCTTGAATTTACTAATCTTTGAGATCTTTGTCTTGTAACCCATTACAGCATCAAGCAGTGCAAACATATCTTCCTTTTCTAGTGCTTCTTCATAATTTTGGCTTAAGGGTAGTTCCAAACATTCCTTTATTTTCTCTGGTGTGATTGTAATGAAGATATCTCCCCATACATGTGCTGTAAGCTCGATTGGATTTGAGAGTTTGAGTGTCTTTACAACTTGTTGTATAAGTTTTTCTGGTACCTCTCTGGTCTTTGTGAGAGCTTGAGCTATAGGACATCTAGTCAGAAATTCGATCAAAATTTGGCACTTTCTATCGTATTCTTCAATGTTGTCATTCATGGCTTCATTGTTGCTCTTCAATGGTAGGAATTCAGCTTCAGTGATGAGTTGAACAGAGTGTTCAACTGGTGGCATTTTGATGTTGATAGCATCCATGGAGAATTAAGGTTTTTGTTTCGAAAAAGGGTTTTTAGGGTTTTGCTTTTGAAGAGGAAGGTTGAAGGTGGAAGTCTATGTTTTTGAAGGAGGTATTTATAGTGTTTTGAGACAGAGATCTTTGAGTGTTTTTCGTGGGTTGTTTGTATTTAAGGTGGTTTATGACACCTTAATGATGTTTTAATCCGTTTAGGAAACAACCGTTTAAAAAAAGACTTTTGGTTTATCTCTAATTTAATATAAATCTTTTACTAAAAATCAGAGATTCCAAGGATTTAGTAGATAAACACTAATGTCCAACTTGCA
This sequence comes from Helianthus tuberosus, assembly GCA_030545235.1. NCBI lineage: Eukaryota > Viridiplantae > Streptophyta > Magnoliopsida > Asterales > Asteraceae > Helianthus > Helianthus tuberosus. The sequence continues at coordinate 68,317,172 of CM060360.1, forward strand.
TCTTTTCTTCATGTGGGACCCTTTTGTTGTAAAAAGGTCCAATAAAAACCTTTTTGATGTTGTATACCAGAAAATTTTTGAATAAAAAACCTTTGAGAGTTAGATTTTCACCATACTTCATCAGAATTCATTTGATTCTTATTTAGAGACTGAATCATCCTCTTTTTTTTAGATGAGAGGGAATAAGTAGAGTTTTGAAGATTTCACTTACATAGCATCTCTGAACTTCACATCTTTGTTCTGATCTTCAAGGAGTGTTGTTGAAAAAAAAATTATTACATTTTGTTTCATTCCTTTTTGAAGATAGATTACCTAAAAAAATAATTTTGACAGAAACTTTTTCATAAATCTTCTTCCATGTTGTCACAAGTTTCTTTGAATATGCTTTTAACACAATGTTGCCTGATATTTCTTCTCAATTTTCAGTTGATTTATCAGTTATTCTGGATATCTTAACACTTTTATGCTGGATTAACACTTTTTCTGATGATATATCAGATTTTCTGATTTATCATCAGATTTTCTGATGTCTTATCAGAATTTCTGATTTTTCACCAAATCCATCAGATATCTTTTAAACTTCACCAGATTTTTCTTGTTTTTATCAGAAATGCCATTTTAATTCCCCCTAGATCTATTGTGATGTTTTTGAGAAAATAAATATAAAGCAAAAATTTTACTATTTAAAAAGAATAACAACTAAATAAACAAAGAAAAACTACTCATTGTACATGCCCTTAACATACAACCAAAGGTAGGTTACATGACCACTGTGATTGTTTGATGGAATAAGTGAGGGAACATAAGTGTTTTCTTGTAAAACCACCTGGGCCCTTGGGTACCAGCTTGTTACCCCTCCAAATCCCAGCTGTCTGGTTATCACCTTGGTCACAAAGTGAGGGTAGATCAGAAAAGGTTGACGGGTGTGCAAGTTTGATTCTAAGTCTCTCATGAGAAACTTAGAAAAGTTGTATGGTTTCTCTTGTACAACTGCATGTACAACCGCCATCATCCTGTAAGACAGCTCATTGAAGTGTCCTATATTCTTAGAGAAGCAGGCACTGAGTTGTGTTACCAAGTACTGGAATGGTGGTATAAAACCAGACTTGCTGACCTGCCTTGAAACATTGGGTGTTTGATAACCCATGTTCCTCAGGGTTTCCTCAATAATTTTGTTCCTGAAGGAGGTGCTACTTTGATGATCAGCCAGCTGGAGAACATCCCTGAGAGTTTCCTCCTTTAGGATGATACTGAATCCCATCACTTTGCTTTCTATCCACATGGTGGTGCCACTGAAGACGGTTTCAGCATTCCACCAAAATTCTTGAAGGAGTTCTGGGTAGATAGTGACGTTTGTGGATACAACATAGCCCAAAGGACTTTGCTTAATCATGTTGTACACATACTTGCAATCTTCCCATGCAGGACCTTCCAGATTAGACCTAAGTCTAAGGTTATGATGTTTGTGAAGAGGGAGAGGAAAGTGATCTGATTTCATTTCTTTTGCAGAAGCCATTTTTTTTAAATGAAATTTCTGAGAAAGTTTTTGAAGTGAAGGTTGTTTTGATGAAGAAAATATTCAAGAGTTGTTAATATTTATAGATGAAAGTGATAGTTATGCCATAAGTGGTATTAACAACCCAAGATTTTCTATTTCCTTTTCTTTCTCTTCATTTAAGATGATATCTGTTGCAGTGTTATATGGCAGTCTTCGAAGCCCCCGTTTGAGAGTAAGCATTGAATAACTAGGCGGCTACTCTCATAGCCCCTAATCATTTTTATGCGTCCGTGTCTCTTCATTTCCTCATGAAGTATGTCGTTGCATGCATTGGGAATATAAGAAAGATTCAATTTTCTGCAAAAATTTTTCCTGTGACGGTTGATTTTCCTTGTAGAATTTATCTTAATGCAAGTTACTTTCCCCTTTTTGATTTTTTTTTAATTTTAAACAAAGAAAGAGAAAAAAGAAAAATCCAAAAACATCTATAGTTATGAGTTTATACAAATATGAGATATGAATAAAGATGATAACTTCTTGAAATTTTTGATGATCAGTGATGATTCTGATGTTTTAACAAAGTTTCTGATGTTTTATCAGAATTTCTGATGATTCATCAGATTTTCTGATAATTCTTCAGATTTTCTGATAAATTATCAGACTCATTGATAATTTATCAGATTTTCTGATATTCCATCAGATTGATGGATTTCTTTGTCAGAAACCTGTTGTACCATTCTTTGATTATCAGAATTTCCACCTTGATGTTCATCAGTTTGGTTTTCAGGTTGTGACTTTTTGTTTTATGAAACATCCTCATCTTTTATGTTAACCATGCCAAGTTTGTTGATTAGAAAATTGTGTCTCTTTTCATCAAGAGGTTTTGTAAAGATGTCAGCAATTTGGTTTTCTGTTGGAACAAAGTACATTTCTATGTTACCTTTTTCAACATGTTCCTTTATGAAGTGATATCTGACATCTATGTGCTTGGTTCTAGAGTGATGAACTGGATTTTCTATAATTGCAATTGCACTCTTTGAATCACATAGAATGGGTATCTTTGTCAAATTTACTCCATAATCCTTCAGCCGAGTTTGCATCCACAGTACTTGTGAACAGCAACTTGCTGCTGCTACATATTCTGATTCAGCTGTTGATGTTGCAACACAATTTTGTTTCTTACTTGCCCAACATACCAACTTTTCTCCCAAGATTTGACATGCACCAGATGTGCTCTTTCTGTCAATCTTGCACCCTGCATAATCTGCATCTGTATATGCAATTAGTTCAAGATTTGTATCCATAGGATACCAGAGACCAAGTTCTGATGTGCCTTTTAGATATTTAAAAACCTTTTTTACTGCTTTTAGGTGTGAGTCTTTAGGATTGCATTGATATCTGGCCAGAAAGCATGTAGCAAACATAATATCTGGTCTGCTTGCAGTTAAGTATAACAATGATCCTATCATCCCCCTATAGGTTTTAATATATACACATGTTCCTTCTTTATCAGAATCAAGTTTGTTCCCTGTTGCCATTTGAGTTTTTGAAATTGAGCAATTTTCAAGTGAGTATTTGTGCAAAATTGTTTTCACATACTTAGATTGACTCAAAAATATTCCATCAATTCTTTGTTTGACTTGTAAACCTAAGAAAAAAGGTTAACTCACCCATCATGCTCATTTCAAAATGGCTGGTCATCAATTTTTGAAACTTTTTGCAGAACTTTTCATTTGTTGATCCAAATATAATGTCATCAACATATATTTGGACTAACAAAGTGTGACCCTTGTGTGTTTTAAGAAAAAGTGTTGTATCAATAGTACCTTTTGTGAAGCCAGAATTGAGTAAGAAGTTTGAAAATGTTTCATACCATGCTCTTGGAGCTTACGTCAAACCATACAAGGCTTTGTTTAATTTGTAAACATGGTTTTGAAATTTAGGATCAACAAAGCCTTCAGGTTGATGCACATAAACTTCTTCCTCAATCTTACCATTCAGGAATGTAGATTCACATCCATTTGATATACTTTGAAGTCTTTGGATGCAGCACAAGCAAGAAAGATTCTTACTGCTTCTAGTCTAGCCACTGGTGCAAAGGTTTCATCATAGTCAATACCTTCTTGTTGACAATAACCTTTGACCACTAACCTTGCCTTATTCCTGGTTATTATGCCATTTTCATCTGATTTGTTTCTAAATACCCATTTTGAGCCTATGACAGATTTGTCATTTGGCTTAGGCACCAGATCCCATACCTTACTCTTTTCAAACTGATCAAGCTCTTCTTTCATAGCTTGAATCCAGTCTGAGTCATTAAGAGCTTCTTTGACAGTCTTGGGTTCTATTTTGCTTAAGAACCCAGCAAATGCACACTCATGTGCTGTTGCAGATCTTGTTCTTACACCATCTTCTGGATTTCCAATGATGTCAGAATGAACATGTCCTTTTATCCATCTCAACTTATTGTGAAAATTTATTGGTTCTGCTGGATTTGAAGTTTCCCCCTGAACAGTTGCCTCAGTTGTATGGAATGTATCAGAATTTTGATTGTCAGACATATTTTCACTGTTCCGATTCAAGATTTCTGATACATTTTCCATTTGTTCTGCAGGGTTAGCACATGAATTATCTATTGATTTGTTTGTAAGAGATTGATCATGTTCTAGGAAATCCTCTGTTATCATTTCAAAGAGATGTTCATATTTTTCTTGTTTATCAGAAAAGTCTATTTCCTTCATATATTCATCAGAAACTTCTGTTTCTGACGAGTCATCAAAAGATACATATAAACTTTCTCTGATTGTCCTTGTGTTTAGTATAAAAACTCTATACGCTTTTGAGGACATTGAATAACCAAGAAAAATACCCTTTTCTGCTTTTCTGTCAAATTTCTCAAGACTTTCAAAATCATTGAAAACAAAACATCTACAACCAAATGTGTGTAAAAATTTTACACTTGAAATTCTTCCATTTATAATGTTGTAAGGTGTTTTATTGTGTCTTTTGTTGATTATGGACCTGTTTTAGGTAAAACAAGCATTTGCTATTGCTTCTACCCAAAAATGAGTGGGCAATTTTGCATAAGCAAGCATTGTTCTGGCTGATTCCACTAAGGTTCTGTTCCTCCTTTCTACCACTCCATTTTGTTGGGGTGATCTTGGAGCAGAAAAGTCATGAGAGATTCCTTTGCTCACAAGGAAGCTCTCAACTTTTGAATTCTTAAACTCTATTCCATTGTCTGTTCTGATCCTTCTGACTGTCAATTTTAACAGATTTTCAATTTTACTAATAAAATTAATGATCAGATAAGGAGTTTAACTTTTCTTTCTTAAAAAATCTACCCATGTGTATCTGGAAAAATCATCTACAATTACAAGTATATACTTCTTTCCAGAAAATATTTCAGTGCTTATGGGTCCACAGAGATCCATATGCAAGAGTTCCAAATTTTGTGTTATTGAATATTCAGAAATTGCTTTGTGTGAGCTTCTTTTAGATTTGCCCATTTCACAAGCTTCACAAATTTTATCCTTCTTTGAGGATATGAAAGGTAATCCTTTTACCAGACCTTTGCTTGCTAATTTGCTTAGATTTTTAAAATTTAAGTGTGCTAACGTTTTGTGCCACAACCAACTACTACCCTTGTTAATTTTTGAAAATAAACACAATTTTGGAGGTTCATTTTCTTCTTTGAAATCAAAATAGTAGATTGATTATCTTATTCTTTTTCCACTTAAATAAATCTTATTATCATCCATGCCAATTAACAACCATTTTTCTGGTAAAAAGGTTACCTGAAAACCTTTATCACAGAATTGACCACAACTCAGCAGATTGTACTTTAAGCCTTCTACATAGGCTACTTTTTCTATGGTCAAACATCCATACTTTATGCATCCATACCCCAAAATCCTCCCTTTTACTCCATTCCCAAAATTAACCAATTTACCCAGTTTTGAAACAAAGTTACTGAGTAAGCTCCTGTCCCTAGTCATGTGCTTGGAGCTTCCAGAATCGCAGTACCAGATCTGCTGCACATGATGGTCATGAAATGGAAAAATTAGAGGGTTTTTGGTACCCAGACTTGCTTGGGTACCTTTTCTGATGAGATTTTAATCAGATTGTTTTCTTTTGATGGTCTTTCATCAGAATATCTGTTGCATGCTGAGCCATGAACAGATGTTTCAACTTTTATTTGGAGATGGTGTTGAACCAACTTCAGTATGTCAACACACATACAAGATTCTTTATCAGAATTTTCTGATTTCTTTTCTTGTGATGGAATGAGTGGATAATTTTGAAACTTTGAGTGAACTGCTTCTGGAATATTTAAAGATTTTTGTTTGGATTCACTCCTTTTTGCTTTTAAGTTGGGTTTTGAGATTTCAAAAGAGTTCTCAGAACTTGTTGATCTGCATGATTCTGAATCAGATTCTGATGAAAATTTATCAGAAATCTGATGTGTTGCTTTCACAAAGATGGTGGGTTTAATTTCACTTGTTTTTACATACCCTAAACCCTCTCCTTTGTTCTTTGGTGTAGATTCAATAAAGTTAATGAATTCCTTAGCTTGTTGAAAACTTTTTACATTTATTTCCTTATCATGAACTTTCTTGTAAAGATCTTTTCTTTCTTTTTCATAAAATTCAATTTTAGCTCTATGATCTAAGCTCTCTTCTATTAGTAACTGGTTTTCAAGTATAACTTTATTCATGGTTCTTTGCAACTCATCAGATTTTTTACTATCTGATCTCTGTTTATCTTGCAGACTTAGAAAATCTGACATGAGCTTGTTTAGTTTGTGTTCAAGGTCAAGAATATCTATATTTACCTTTTGTTCTGATGCTTCAGAAATTTCATCAGAAAGTGTCATATGGCAGAAGTTAGACATCTCTTCTTCTTCATCATCAGAAGAATCATCTGACAGCCATGTATCTGTCCCTGCAATCAAACTGACTTGTTGTTGCTTCTTTGCTTCTTCCAGCTTCTTCTCATAGTATGCAACATCCTTCAGCTTCTTGGTTTTGCACTCTGATGCATAGTGACCCTTTTGTTTACATTTGTAACACACAACTTCAGCCTTTCCTTTATCCTTTGATCTAACTTCATCCCTAGATCTTCCTTCCATCCTCCCTCTATCACTTTTCTGGTATCTTTGGCCTCCTCCCCTCAACCTCTGCTCAAAAGTTTTGGTGAGCAGTGCAATTGCTTCAGCAAAAGCTGAAAAATCTGATGATGTATCAGAATTTTCAATATTTTGACTAATTGAAGGTTGTGGATCATTGACAGATGTTCTTTGTGAGTTAGAGATTAAATCTAAAGATCCCCCTCTCTGAATTGATTCTTCAAATATATCTTCTTCTCTGGGGACCAGAATGCTATATAAGTCATGAAGACTCATATTGCCTAGTTCTAAGGTAGAGGACAAAGTCATGGTTAGAGTTCTCCATTCTCTAGGCAAAGCATACAGAAATTTTATATTCCTTTCATCATTTGATTTTATAATACCAAATTTCTTTAGCTCATTCAAAAGTTTTGCAAATCTGTGATATGTTTCATATAGTTTTTCATTTTGTAAACTTTTAAATCTCTCATATGAGGAAACATAATTTGTTCTTTTGTTTCTTTTCATCCTTTCCCCTCATTCACAAAGATTTTCCAACTGATCCCATATCTCTTTGGTCGATGCACATACATCAACCTGAGAGAATATGTCATTAGGGAGAGCCATTATTAAAAGTGATTTGGCCCTTTCATCTGCAGCCACCAGATCCTTGTCTTCTGGGATCCAAAGTGTTTCACTTTTGGGAGCCCGGGAGGCAGGGATTCATGCTGATTGATCAGTTGCTGGAATAGCTGGTATTGTAGTCATTGGTACATGTGGACCCCTTTCAATGGATTGAAACAGAGCTCGGTCATATCCATTAAGGAAGTTGACCATCCTGATTTTCCATTGTGGGTATTCCTCTCTGACCAGGGTCGGAGGTTTAGACATTGAACCAATGTTAAAAGCATTATTCCATGTTTGAAAGTTTGCCATGTTTATAGAAAAGGAGATGAGCGATTTATTGTTTGAAAATGATTTATTCAATCTGCTCTGATACCAATTGTTGGTCCCAGTTTAGACTTAAAAACTTCTTTTCACGTAATATGGAAAGTAATTTCAACAAATGTGAAAATAGTGTCCGGAAATAGAAATCCGACTTTTAAGAAACAAGACCTACAGAATTTTCAAGTTTATATCACTTTGAAACAAAATGGTTTACAAGGTGATTGTAAGATTATTATCTATTACAAATGAATACTTGTGAATTCTGAGGTGAAAGGACAATGGAGTTTTTGTTGTATGTATTAAGTGCTTGGCTTAACTCATTGTTCTTTGCTTGATGAGCCTTCTATTTATAGAGGTCTCGGATACATGAATAAAGTAGCTTCTTGACATATTCATTGAATCCAATAATCAAGTTGCCTTTGTCATCATGATATCCAATAATGTCAACTTGCTTCGGTTATTGTGGCAGGATATAACTGATTTTTAGACAAGTGGGGTTTTATCAGAATTTCTGATAACCACTTCATCAGATTCTGGTGAACAAATCATCAGAAAATCTGATGATCAGAATTGCTAGAAACTGATGATATTTCATCAGAAATATCATCAGATCCATCAGAAAAGCTTTTTCTGATAATCTTCTTCAGTTCTTGATCAACTTATGATTCTTTGAAGTAGATGTTGTTCTTTTCAGTTGCCCTATCCGGTCTTCTTCTTGTTGTTTTGATCTTCAGGACTTTTATCTTCTTCATAGATCAAGCTGAATTTGATTTTCTTCAATACTTACAAATAAAGTTTCCTAACATAAAACGCCGTATATCTTAAAACGCCAAACATAAAAAATAAGAAAATCAACCTTCAAAGAAAGTTTATGCATCACATGCCACATGCATAACTGATGCCTCGTTTCAACAAATACAGTAGTAATAGCCTTTTTTTATTGCTGGATCTTGATCAGTGACAACAATTTTTAGTTGAGAACCAACAACTTTTAGAAAAACTCTCAACAACCAAATATACGTATCAGCAGTTTCTGACGCCAATAATGCAGCACCAAATGTAACATTGCAGTGGTGATTGTCTATACCAGTGAACGGTACAAACATAATAGCATATCTGCATATGAAAATGCCAATGAGAAAGTGAAACGATAACAAAACGCCAATGCATGTAAACTCTGAAAAATCCAATGCATGTAACCAGTGAAAACGCCAAAAGAACAAAAAAATTTGAATTATAAATATTACTTGTTGGAACGATACATGGCATCTAACGAAATCACATCACCAAACACGTGGTAATTACGTTTGGCTTGATCATCACACCAAAACAGTCCCTTCAAACGATTCTCTCTTCGTCTGTGAAGTAATCGTACGAGAAATTTGGTTGTGACTGTTTTTTTCATCCAAATGTCTAACAGCCATCTCAGCGTCGTATTCCCCTATAAACAAGTTAATTTTCCTCTTGTAGTTCTTCAATTCAACTTTACTTGCACCCAAGTCTTCAAAACCGCCAAAACAAGTCTTCATAACATTAAACGCCTTAACTGGACCCAAATTCAACTTAGACATGCTGTGTATAACATGCTTCTGGAGCTGAGTGATGTCACACCCCGTTGAAATTAGAGTTGGCATGACTGGACTGGTATCTTCATTGCACAGGGGAAGCAAATAATGCTAAACTTCTAGAAAGCGAACGCCCACTAAGTACTCGAATCCTCATGGTTCTCCTATTCCAACCATGCCATACTTTTGAAATGCAACCTGAGAAAGAACATGGGAAAAATCAACATAAAGTTGGCGAGTTCATAGTTTGTTTGGAGAAAGATTTGAAATAAATCTTTTTGAATAACCGGTTTTTAAAATATTGTTGAGAAAACGAATTTGAAAATCATTTTCTTTAGCATGTTATATGAAAAATTTGTATTCGTGAAACTTCGTATGTGTAACGCATTATGTTCGTACGACCTTGTATTTGTAAACTTTTGTGTTTATAAAATCCGTGTAACCGTCAATATCCACTCTAAGAATGACAACATGCGTGTGTGAACCTATGAGTTGTATTTGTATAAAACATGGTATGTAAATGTAAGTTGTAAACTGTAAAATGTAAGTCTATGAGTTGTAAATGTTAGGAAATCGAGATAGCTAATGTTTAGCTAGTACATTAACATGTGTGACGACATAGGAAGCATCCAATCCTAGGCAAATTTTCTGTCGTTTCACGACTGGGACCCAAAAGCACTCTTAGGCAAATGTAGGTGTCACAACCCCCGACCCCACCCGGGGAGCAGGAGCCGTGAACCAGTCAAGTGGTACCGATGTTTATTAATTACGCAGCGGAAAATTTTCATCAGGATCGTAGTAAGGAAATAATTTCAGAATTTGCAAAACAACCACTTTTATATTAAACAAATGAGCTAAAACCCATATTCCATTTATAATATATTTATAAGGATAAATCATTTTGCTGAAAACATAAATTTCTTCTTTTTTTATTTAGGTAACTTATAGCCACTTTATTTAAGCATTCAGTGCTCCATAGCTGGCTTCTAATAGCTTCACATCAAGTTACCTGAAACGCATTTTTAAAAATATTTTATCAGCAAGAAATAATGGCTTGTACATTCCAGTTTATAAAAACACATTAGTTATAAGTTCACAGTATTAAGAGCGATTACAATATTTATATCTACCCACTTACTCGTTCAGTACTTGTCACTCGATGGATCTGTGACTATAGTCATATCACACATTGGATACCCGTGCCCAATTATGAAGGTTATCAAGTACTGTATACAAACCCCATAATACTAGCAGCAATTGTAGAATACAAAGACTTAATCACTATAAGTATAATTGATAAACATTTTGGGTTTTGCAAAGCCTATAAAATAATGGCTCACAAACTGTGAGAAAAGAGAATGGACTCACAAACGGTGAGAAAAGGTAGAATGGACTCACATTGTAAACTTAGGTTTTTCTACGGGCTTCCTGGTGATATTTTCTGATTATTTTCTTGGGTTCCTATTAAAAATATACAATGCACGCACGTTAGTATAATAACCCAATTTCAACTTATCAATACATCTGAGACAGAACCCCAACTGTAACACCCCAAAACTTGAATTGTTAAATTCGTAGGTGTGTTACCATGTTAATTAAATGAAATAAAATAACTAGGTTATTAAACTTAGTTAAATTCCTAACAAAATAAGTAAAGGAATGAAATTGGTGGCAATTATGATGGTGTGATTAAATTGAGGGACTAAGATTGCCAAAATGGAAACTTGAAATTAATTAAACAAAAACCTCACACACACTAGGTGTGTGTGCGTGAGATCGAGCAGGAGGAAGAGGGAAAGGGTGTAAACCCTAATTAGCAAGCAAGCTTCAAATTGACAAGGAAAATTAGGCTAAAATCCGATGCATGAACTAAGATTATGATCATCCAAGTGTTCTTCACACCAAGTAAGTTGAATTTTATATTTTGGTGATGTTTGATGACTTGGGTTATGATTAATCCGCGAATTTAGTGCGAAATTGAGCATGAATATGTGTTATAATCATCTTATAGAACATGTATTATGAAAGATTTTGAGTAATAGGATGATTAGAATTGAAACCCACTTCTAGTGGTGAAGATGATGACATAAGTGTTTCACCATGTTAAAAACCTTACTTGAATAATCGATATGTATGTTGTATGTAATGAACTATTGTTAGATAGGTTGATTATAGTATGTACTTAAGTTGATTCTAGTTAGAATAGATGAATTATGTATGAGCTAGCAGGATAATGCATAAAATACTTGTGCCATGTGCTTTATTGGTGTTATGCGCACCAAGTGTATGATGAAATGTCAAAGAGATGTTAGGATATGAGATTTTTATGAAACGCTTCGACATTAATGAATGAATTGTGATAATGACGAGATTAGTAGTAAACTAACTTGAATAATGTGCCTTAGATGAAATTCGTATGGTTATTCGGAGGAATGTATGCTTTGACAAAATTATGCATTAGGGACTTGTACTTTGTGCTTGAATGATGTGATGCTCACCATGTATTTGGGTGATTGATTTATGGTGATTAAAAGTGAAAGTGGATGAAATGTGAAACGTATGAACTTATTAGTAAGGGATAATGTTGGAATTATGTTGTATTGTTACCGTAGATGACATTGCCAATTGAAGAATCACAAAGTATTAACACGTGAAAGTATGTGTATGTGAATGAGTATGTGTATATAATTAGATGATCATGTGGTTGTAAACACATTTCGTTATGAGTAGGAAATTGTATATAGTATCGATTGTATAGCCTATTATGATGTCATGAGTATATGAGATTAAGCCAAAAGTTAATATGATAAATCGTTGACTTCGGAAAGTCAACTAAGCATAAGGAACATGGCTAGACTTGTTGTCATAATTATAATATTATAGATAATAGTATGGTACATGGTATATAAATATGTGATATATGGAATGACATGATGGATTATATGGGTTTGAAAGGATGTGAAATCGGGTATATGTCGTATGCTTGTTAGGATTAACTAATGCAAGTTGAATGTGAAAATATGCAAATGGTATGTTCGTTATCAAGTACAATGGTGTATGATAATAAGAATGTGATGATGATAACATGAAAGTGTAGGAGCCATGTCAACATGGACATGAGCATGGAAGGGCAATGGGTCAAGGGTAAATACGTAAGCTATGCACGAACTCAGACACACGAAGTAAGTGACTTCCGACTCACTTATTAGTATGTGTAGGGAGTTATTTAATACTTACAAATGTGTGGAGATCTTGTATGATTAAGTAATAATTGGAATTACTAAGGTAGGAATTATTGTTGGGGCTGAAAGTAGCTAGTTACGTCGGAAATAAAATGGTGGAATCAAACGGATCGAATAATGGCATGAAGGATCTATAAGCCTTTTTCTTATAATTCAGCTTTTGATGTGAGTTAGGATGGTAAACGGATCCGTAATTAAATTACGGACCCGTAGAAACAAGAAATACACAAAACGGATGTCTAGATCAAAAGTTATGCAACTTTAAGTTGAAGATTTGGTTAGAATACATAGCTGCGCACTATATGCAGCAGCAAAAGGAAGCATTATGTCGAAATAGGGCTGTCTCGCTACACGAAAACAACTCTCTTTCACTGTCGTGCCACGCGACATCGGTCGCGACCCACGAATGAGAAGGGGGCTGGCTCTCGCGCCCCGCGAGGGACCAATCAGCTGGCAATTTGTATGATTTTGTTTGTTATGGCCATGGGACTTGTTTAAAATTGTTATTAAACGATCAAAACAAAATTTTTGAGTCGGTTTTGATTTTAGGGAATTAATTACCTTCCGATATTCGGGACTTATAGGTAATTATGAATAGAAGTGAGAATGCACGTAGGTTTGTATGTACATGATATATATATATATATATATATATATATATATATATATATATGGAAGCTTGTAAATAGGATGTCTTAGTAAACCCTTTGGGATGATTTAAGTAGCATGTAAGAGTTTGTACGTTTGTATGTGTGTACGTAATCATGTGTGGAAGTATATGTCTATGAATATATGCATGATTGTGCATGTGCATGAAGTAGGATTTATTGCTTACAAATGAATGGGACTTGTATATATATGTTTGCATAGCTTAAATAAGTTTGAGTGTTAAGTTACTAAACCGGGGTCTTGAGTATGAAATGAGAATGCAGGTACACTATTAAGGACCTCATGAAGGTATAAGGAATTGGAATGCATGATTGTGCATGGAAAGCTGATTCGAAAAGATTAGCATGAAAAGAAGGAATACGGAGTGGTTATTTGATTGTGTATGTTTAATTTAGGAATGACATCACCAAATCTTAATGATGCGTATGCATGTGGTGAATGCAGGTTTTGCAGACTTAACATCATTATGAAGAATAGGATGATTGGAGATCGAGTCAAGAGCTAGGATTGTACAGGAAGAGTGGTCAATCAACTGGAGTCTTTATTTATTTCAACTGATGCGACAAATAAAGAATGAATGTTGTAAATATTTTTAGTGAAAGTGTTAATTATTCTAGTAATAAACCTTCAAGTATGTTACATGGGTAATAATGAAAGAAATTTTAAATCCCCACCTTTTCGCTGGATCTGTAAGGTTAATCGTGATATGGGTGTTACACCAACGTACTTAGTCAGGCAGAGCCTTGACATGCGTTGGTGGGTCCTAGATCAATCGAACATATTATCGACTTAGTGATCAGGGTTAAAATACTTACAACGGAGCAGAGCTTCTTGTTTTAGAGGGGTACTTGGCTATAATTTTCATAATACATATGTTGAGAGAGAAAGAGAATTGAAAGTGCAGCAATTGCTCAATTAATAGGTGAAAACGGACCCCGTTGCGCCCCGCGACCAGCACAGGGTCCCCCTGTCGCGGCCCGCGAGGTTCTAGGCATAGGCTTGGCTGGTCATCGAGTAGGTCTGATACGTGTGTGACACGTGTCACAAAGTGTAGCCGGCAAGCAAAGGGTCGTCGCGCCCCGCGACCCGCCCCCTTCAAGCCTGTCGCGGCCCGCGATAGGTGTTATTTTATTGATTTTTCATTTTCTTGTTAATATTAATGTTATACGACTCCGGTTTTTGCGATTATAGAGCGGTTTAGGGTGTTTTCAAGGGTTGTTATATTCTCCCTACCTTGTTTTAAATCTCGTCCTCGAGATTTGGGCTACGATGTCTACTTAGAGTTATATCACGTCTTCTATTTAATAAGAACAGTACATAATCAAGTTATGTTTAAATGAATATAAGGATATCATACAACAATTTGGAAATCAATGGTTCAACAAAATTATTTTCATGAATCGATGCCAAATGAACGAGATGAAATGATACAATCATCAAGGTGGCTATGTTTTACAGGGGTCAAATCAAAAGAGAGATTTATGATCAATAGACATCTAAATCGAATGTTTTACAATTTGTGAATGACTTTTAGAAAAATAGAATTTTTTTATCAATGAGAACTTACCTTAATCATTAATCAAAGAAGGCTTAAACTTTGACAGGCTCCAAATGAAATAGGAGTTTTGAAGAAGATTTGTCAATTATCGAATCATGATATGAGAAAAATCAATGTAGTGACATTTATTTGAATTGCAAGGATACACTGAAAATACAATAGAATCTAGTGTATCATTTTCTTAATACATAATTACATTAAGACCATTTTCCATGATGAATCAAACGAAAGACATATATGTTTTTGCATGAATTGCATGATTATGGTTAGCTCAAGCTACAAGTTTATACCAACGCCACAAGGTATCGTAATGATTTGAAATAGTTCAATAATTATGGTGACCGAACAAATTCACCGTTTTCGTAATTAACAGAAAGTTTTAATGAAGTAAATTTGGATATTCATAAATAAATATTATATGATTTTCAATTTTGAAAATTAAAGATCAAATGAACATCATATAATTTTTTTATCAGAGATGAAAGAAATGTTAGAGGTATATTGGAATATAACATGAATATATGTTCCCTTATCTTAACACATAATTGTATTAAGATTAATTTAATATGATTAACCAACGAAGTGGATTTAATAAAAAATAATAATAAATCCATACATGAGGTGTGCAATTTAGATTGGCGCAAGCCTTAAATTTTGTAAAAATGCCACCACCAGGTGTCATAATCAAATAAATGATTTGATGAAGGTGAAAACCAAACAAGTCTACGATGGTTTGAAACAATTGAAATGCTTGTTAAGATTTCTTTGAATATGATGGTCACAGTCCATCATATGGGATCTTGAATTGAATATATATTGCGAGCAAGTTCAAACTTAGTTTAGACATTTTCCAACAATGAATACATGTATCGACAAGAGAAATTTTAACATGGTTATAAAAAAATCATGTATATAACTTGTTTTGGTCAAAAATTACCGAAGCAATTAAGTGATCAAATTAGTTAAGTGAGGTAGTGTGCTAGAAATGTGTGTCGAAAATATGTAATCAAGTCATTTGCAAAAATAGTTTCAGGATACGGCTCAGGATATAGAGCTGTATCTATGATCAAACAATGAGCAAAAATGTAAAGGGTGACACGAGATGTACGAGGAAAGCCCTTGATCAATCTAGATCGCCGGCACAAAACCTCGGGAGCTGACAATCACAGCTGCCTTGTTCTTCTATTGCTTCAAATATCAGGATACAGTGCAGGATATGATGCGAATCAACTAGGTGTTACAATGTAATTTGAGTACAAGTGTTTGTGTGTAGTGATTGCTAGTAGCTAGAGAGTAAAGTGTGCGAAAGAGAGTGTGTGTGTGTCACGTAACCGATCCGATCGAACTATTTATAGTTAAACGAAATCAACTAACTACCCTATTAAACCGGGAATCTTCGAATATTCCTCAAGTGAACGTTGTAGTCCACTTCTTCCGGGTTCAACGTCTCTCACATAACTGGTTTGCCCGAGTCTTAAGGAGAAGAGGTCCACTTGACCGTTAGGGACCCGCACCTTCTAATCTGCACGTGGTTAATTCAGTTAATACCAGGACATCGCACCAGGACGTTACCAATATCCTGACCCAGTATCCCGATCACAAATAAACAATCAAAAGCAGAACATTAGTCAGGATATATGTTCAGAAAATGGCCCATAACAATTGTCCCCAAAATATACCTGTTGGAATTCTGAATTCAAACAGATATATTTTAAACTTTATCACCTGGATCGAGGCAATCAATACGACGAGACCTTTGAAATGACAATGTGCAACTTCCAAGGCGTTATTTACTCTTTACCCCCTATCATTCAGCCTATAATTAGCCGAAATACTTTGCATTATGATCATTACTCCTCAAGCGAATCTCAGGTATTTCTCTCATCTTCTCTGTTTTTCTTTTCTTTGGATTTCCTGTTTCTCGGTCGATACCCTTTATGGCATCTCGAACAAGATCCTGGTCGAACGAGCCAATCGCAACCCTCATGAGTCAAAACCTTATACGAGAACCACAAAACGAGATCTGCTCTTTCAACAATGCTGATATCGCCGCTTTGAAGGATTCCGGTGCCTTTCCTGCCGGAGTGGTCATTCGCCCTTTTGATCGGGAAGTCCGATCAGATGCGTCGTCAAACGAATGGGTCTGCTTCCTTGCCTATCCCTTTTCATTGGGACTCCGGTATCCATTTCCACCCTTTATCTCTCGTTTCTTTGAGCTTACCGGCCTCAGTTATGCCCAGACTATGCCCATGGTATGGCGAGTTTTGATGGTGTTAAACCAAATTAAGTCTCGTCATTGCCCTGACCTATGCATTGAAGACATTCCCATAGCATACCGACTGAGATCCCATGGCAACAGCCGCTTCCTTTTGTTCTCCACTTCCAAGAACCCTTTAGTCCTTAAGGCCACCAAGAATGAAGATCAGTGGCAACGAAAATTCTTTTTCGTAAAAAGAGACGCTATTGACAAGGGTTTTGATCTGCCGGTTAGATGGTTAACCAAGGGTAGGATCTAGGGTTTTAGGAATATCCCTGAATGTATCCTTAAACTATATCCTAGACTGATATCTTGATATTTTGTGCAGCGAATTTCAGAGATCTAGCACCGCCAAGCGTGGAATCAGAGCCCGGGATCAAAGAGATCTACCGACTTCCTGCTAGTGAAAGAACCTTCTCCCTGTCTCTCACAAACTCAAGTAAAAAATTAAGCTCAGAGATGTCTGGTAAGCACACAATTATAATGATTCCCTCGTTCAGTGCCGGTTATCAACCTTGAAGGCTTCCAACTCGACGAGTTGGACAGTTACTCTAGCCTCGCACCTGTCAAGCAAGAATCTATTCCGAAGTCGTCTGTCACACCAAAGCCTACCAGTTCAAAGACTACTACCGCTCCCAAAGCTCCTCCAGCATCCAGGACCCGGGCCTCTAGCTCCCGGAAGAGAAAGGAAACAGAGACTCCCGCTACACCCCATGTATTCCCATTTGAAAACCATGGGTTTACGGAGTCCAGCAAATTCATGACCAACTTCCTCAACCAGGTTAGTATCCTGACCCATATCCTGCAACATATGCTGGTTATTAAAGTTAATTAAAGTCAATACCTGTTTCTTTATTTTTCAGGGTCTCGAACGCTTGGTATTCCTCTATGAAGACGCATGTGCCCTGAACACCATGTTAGAGAGCAAGTTGAAGAAGGCTGAAGCCACTATTGCGGACCAAGCATCGATCGTTACTGCTAAATCGGAGCATTACGAGGCTAAATACATGGCAATGGTCCAAGAGCACCAGGCTGCCATCCAGAAGGTCACTCACGAGGCTCAAGCCAGGTTCGATGCAGCCCAAGTTCAACATGAGCAGGACATGGCTTCATACCGGGAAAGCCTCAAGAATTCTGCTATCATCTCCCTTCTCCAGGCCAGACTGAAGATGGCATACGAAGCCACGGCTTTGGGTGTTGAATGCCCTTCATGGAATGTTAAGGCTTGGGAGACGAAACTGAAAGATCTTGGTGGTAATCCCGTGGAGCCCCCTTCAAAGCCTGCTGCTGAGGAGCCCACTAAGGCGACCGAGAAGGTAGATGATACAGGTGCTTCAAAGGATGCTGGTGGCGATGCTGGAGGTGATGCTGAAGGTGATGCTGGAGGAAATGCTGCTAATGAGGTTATGATGGAAGAAGGAGCTGGTCCTTAAAGGCAGCGAAGTGGGCGATGATGGATATACGTGCCAAGGCCGGAGCCCACTTTTTTAAATTCCATGGTTGTAATCTGTTTAAACAATTTACTTTTCCTGTCGTTGAACAATTTTCATTTCCTGCACTAGAACAATATGATGACCAAAGGTGGATGGGTCCTGGGTTTCAGGGTGAAGCCCTTGGTCATCAGTTAGTATAAGTTGTTTTGAACGATGCAACGGTTGGAGGCGGATGGGTCTCGTTTTGAGATGAAACCTTCAACCGTTGCCTAAATATGGTAAAAACTAATCGTGCTTTTGGCGGATGGGCCTCGGTTTGAGGTGAAACCAAAAGCACAACTTTTGACATGTTAATAATATAACCACCTTTTGACTTACTTGTTGTTGCCTTTTAATTTTTTGTCATGCATTACTCAGTTTAGATTTTAGTTTTGCAAAATTAGCACAATTATTTTTTGAAAATATCCTGATCAATATACTCAGTGGTATCATACGAAGACTTTTGTCAAATAGGACTTCTTAAAATCCAAAGTCTCTAAAGAATAAAAGATAGTTTATTTTTCAAAATCCATTTGATAACACTTGTTTGACCAAAGTACTTATTTTCAACCCAAGTATTATTTCCCAAATATCCCAATCAAATATCCTGAAACGTATCCCGAAAACACATTCTGAGAACATATCCTAAAGATATATCCTTATCAGGATGTTTGAGCCTTAAACACAGTTTCAAAAGTTTAAACAATTTATGTCAGGTTCACAAAGGAAAGATCATACCAGGAATAGAACGTAACCCTAGCATCGAACTTCAATCCTTTTGCAACTTCTTCCACTAAGATGTCCCCAGTCCGAGATACTTAGTACTTTGAGTTTGAGTTTGACTCTTTGAGCCTTACACAATTGCCTTAGGAGGAATGTCCCCTGTCCATAAATTCTTCAAACACTTAGAAAATTTTTTGAATTCAAGTTTTAACTGTTTGGACAGTTCTTGTGTTGTTGGGGTAAAACCCAAAAACATACGGGAGATAAATCCTTAGTATCTTGGGGAAAATCCCATAGGTATCCTGGGGAAAATCCCAAATTTTCATGCGCTACAGGCGGGAGTGTATAAACTCTAAGACTTAGAAAGGTGATAACCTTTAAACCTTAGAGAGTATGAAAATACCCTTCCGTGAGAGAGGGTGATCAATCCTCATATACCTTGAGAATCCAGGATATAGCCAATAGTGACGAAATTTTCAGCCACTTTTACATGAACTGGTCCCGCCACCTTGAACTATCCCCGGATAACTTGCGCTCCAGGCGGGGTGTTTAAACCTAATTCGAGAGAAAGGTGAATACCTTTAAACCTGTGAAGGGATCAGGATCCCTTAAACGTGAGAGAGGGGGCCAATCCTCTAATCTTTCGAAGTATCCTGAATGTATATCCTGGAGCTATATCCCGAAGCATATACTGCAAAACAACGGTAAGCTAAGGTGGGTGTTAGCCTGGCTAACACCCCTCCGATGCTTAAGTCAGTAATGGGTTCAAAACAATAAATAATATTAAAACTTAATAAAAGAGACAGAATCCATACCATCCTGAGTTAGAATTTAAATTCCAAACTCACTTGAAATAGAGCTTTAGATGTATAGCATTCCAGGATCTTGGTAGCATATCCCCCTCCATATTCTTGAGTCGGTATGCACCTTTTCCTGATTCTGATTCAATCTCATAGGGTCCTTCCCATTTTGGAGCCAACTTTCTATCAGCAGGATTAGTGGTATTCTGAAAAGCCTTCCTCAATACCCAATCTCCAACCTGGAACCTTTAGTCCTTATATTCTTGTTATACGCTTTAGATATCCTCTGTTGATATGTCGCCATCCTTAGTCTTGCTGCGTCTCTCGTTTCATCAATAGTATCCAATTCCTGCCATAGGACTTCAGGATTCTGCCCAGGATCCCGGAGGTTGGATCTCGCTGTAGGTATTACCATTTCTGTCGGGATCACCGCTTCTGCTCCAAACACCAAGGAAAACGGGGTTTGGCCAATTGCACTTTTCACCGTCGTCCTATCAGCCCACAAAACAAAGGGTAGTTCTTCTGCCCATCTTCCTTTTTTAGCCCCTAGTCTCTTTTTCAGGTTGTTGACAATTATCTTGTTTGAGGATTCTGCTTGTCCATTCGCTTGAGGATGTACTGGTGTGGATGTAATCATTTTGATTCCCCAACTCTTGCAAAATTCAGTAGTCCTCTTACTTATAAATTGAGATCCATTGTCACAAATTATCTCAGCTGGTACTCCAAACCTAGTCAGGATATTCCTTTTTATGAAGGATACCACTTCCTGATCTCTAACTTGAACGAATGCTTCAGCTTCGACCCACTTAGAGAAATAATCGGTCATTGCCAGCATGAAGACCTTTCCTCCTGGAGCCTTTGGCAATTTTCCTACTATGTCCATCCCCCACTTCATGAATGGCCAAGGGGAGGCTATAGGATAAAGTGGCTCAGCCGGCTGATGTAATATATTACTATGTCTTTGACATGCATCACATCTTCGAGCATATTCTGCAGCATCTTTTCTCATCGTCGGCCAATAATATCCTGTTCTTAATGCCTTTGAGAACAATGACCTGCCCCCAGTATGGTTACCACAATCCCCTTCGTGTATATCTTGAAGCACTTCCTTGGTTTCGGGATCCTCTAAGCACCTCAGATATGGTCCTGCAAGAGATTTCTTATACAAGACATCATTTATAATAGTGAATCGTGATACCTTCATTCTAAAGGCCTTAGGATTTTCATCCTCTGGGACGTGTCCTTCCTTGAGATATCTTATGATTGGAGCCATCCAAGACTTAGGATCCATCTCAGGATATTCATCAGGATCCTGAACACTTAGTACTTCCTTATCCTGAGGATCCGTTACAGGATATAGGATATGTAATATCGGTATCTGGGTTCCTTCCGGTATCCTGACTGATGATCCTAGATTTACCAAGGCGTCAGCTTCAGCATTATCCTCTCTTGGTACCTATTCAAGTGTGAAAATATCGAAATATCCTGCTAATTTTTTGAGAATTTCGAGATACTCGATTAACTTCTCACCTTTAGCTACATAGGTTCCATTAAAATGATTAGTAATTAACAAAGAATCAACATATACTTGCAAACTCTTGATATTCATACTTTTAGCCAATTCTAATCCTGCAATTAAAGCTTCATATTCTGCCTCATTATTAGTGGCAGGGAACTCACATCTAATAGCCTGGGGTAATATGTCCCCCTGTGGCGATTTTAGTAGTATACCCAAACCTACACCTCTTATATTAGATGCACCATCAGTATATAGCGTCCAGAATTCTAAATTTTCTCCTAGCTGCTGTACTTCTAGGTCTACTTCATTTTGAATATCACTACTGAAATCAGCCACAAAGTCAGCTAAAGCCTGAGACTTTATGGCATTTCTAGGTTCATATACTAGATCAAAGGCACTTAATTTCACTGACCATTTAGCCATCCTACCTGACATCTCGGGTTTCCTAAGCACGTTTTTAACAGGATAGTTGGTTTTAACATGAATCCTATGTGTTTCAAAATAATGTCTAAGTTTTGTTGACGCCATAACTAGGGCTAAAATCAGTTTCTCTAAGTGGGAATACCTAGTTTCAGCATCTAATAAACTTTTGCTAACATAATAAACAAGATACTACTGACCTTCATGATCCTTTACAAGGACGACACTTACTGCATTCCCTGATACCGCAAGATACAGGGATAATGGTTCACCATCCTCAGGCTTCATCAATAAGGGTGCAGTTGAAAGATACTACTTCAATTCCTGCAAGGCTGCTTCATGCTTTGCTCCCCATTCAAACTTCTTATTCTTCTTCAGGATATCATAAAATTCCTTGCACTTTTTCGAGGATCTTGAAATGAATCTATTCAATGCTGCCACTCGCCCTATTAACCGTTGAACATCCTTCATATTTGAAGGTGATTTGATATCCAAGATAGCTTTAATCTGCTCCGGGCTTGCCTCTATCCCTCTTTTAGTCACCATATATCCTAGAAACTTTCCTGCCCCCACTCCGAAATGGCATTTAGCAGGATTTAGCTTCATGTTATACTGATCCAGGATATCAAATGCTCCCTTGATATCCTGGAGGTGATCCTCAGCCTTTTTAGATTTTACTACCATGTCGTCGATGTATACCTCCATAGTGTCCCCCAGCTTGTCTTTGAACATCATGTTCACCAATCTTTGATACATTGCACCTGCATTTTTCAAACCAAAGGGCATAGCAGTGTAGCAATAAATACCTGTTGGTGTCATGAAGGTAGTATCCTCCTGGTCTGAAGGTTCCATTTGGATCTGCTGAAATCCTGAAGATGCATCCATGAAGGTTAACATCTCATGGCCGGCAGTAGCATCCACCATTGAGTCAATATGAGGAAGAGGAAATGGGTCTTTAGGACAAGCTTTGTTTAAGTCTGTGTAATCTACACAAACTCTCCATTTCCCATTTTTCTTTTGCACCACAACTACATTCACCAGCCATTTAGGAAACTTCACTTCCCTAATCATCTTGCTCCTTAGTAGTCTTTCAACTTCCTCTTAGATGATCACATTTTGCTCCGGAGCAAATTTCCTTCTCTTTTGTTGGACAGGCTTGAATGACCTGTCAATACCGAGCTTATGTGTTATAATATCCTTGGAAATACCTGTCATATCCTCGTGCTTCCACGCGAATGTTGACATCCTGCATTTCAAAAAATTAGTTAATTGATTTTCAATATCCTGAGGGATATTGGTTCCCACGAGCACCGAGATATCCGGATTGTTCTGATCCAGGACCACTTTCTTTACATCCTGTTCTGAAGCCTCCATGATATCCTGGCCTCGAATCTTTAATTGCTATGCTGCACTAGACTTTGTTGAGGATTTCATCGAAGAAGAATAACACTCCTTTGCTTCCTGTTGATCACTTTCCACCTTGACAACTCCCCAAGGAGTAGGGATCTTGATGCATTGATGGTAGGTTGACGGAATAACTTTCATATCATGTATCCAAGGCCTACCTAGTATAATATTATAGCAGGATAAAGAGTCCATGACACAAAAGCGCTGCATTGAGTTGACCCCTTGAATATACACAGGCAACTTTATTTCCCCAACGGTATTCCTAGCTTCTCCACTGAAACCAACGAGCACAGTGGATTTCGAAGTAATGTCCATCGGGGATACATTCATCCTCTTCAATGTTTCCAGCTGAATTATGTTGACTGAGCTGCCATTATGCACTAATATCCTGCGTACAAAATGGTTAGCAACATATAACGTTATCACTAAGGCATCATGATGGGGATCCTGGACAGTATCCCTGTCATCATTATCGATCGTGATGACTTTGTCAGTTGTGAGTGTTGACATCCTTGTCGGCTTATCTCCCCTTTCTGCTTTAGCTTCCTTCGCGTGTCTTTTTGCTGCAGAATATGATGTGCCGCATATGTCGGATCCTCCTGAAATAAAGTTGATTATTTTTGCATCTACAGGAGGCGATGCTGCCCGTTCAGGATCCTTCTCAGGATCCTGACCTTTATTCTTCTTTCTTCCCAAGAGGTCCTTCAGATATCCCTTACTTAAGAGATAGCTTATTTCCTTTCTCAAAGCGATACAATCTTCAGTAACATGCCCGAAATCCTCATGGAAGGCACACCACTTGGACTTGTCCTTCCAATCAGCCTTTTGTTGATTCTTTCGGGGCCACCTTGCTTTGTCTCCTAAACCCTGCATAGCATACATCAGTTCAGGTATGTTAACAGAAAAACAATATTCAGACAACTCAGGATCCTCGTCTTCAACAGCATTCACTTTTTTGCCATCATTTCTGCCATACGGTTTAGAACGGTATGGTTTATACGAGGATTCTGATTTCCTGTTGGTTGACTCATAGGTTGTGGACGAATTCATCCTCTCTTGCATCTTTTTATCATCCTCCAGGTGAATGTATCTCAAAGCTCTGTTACGAGCTTCGTCCAGATTCCTGCAGGGATTCATTACAAGATCCTGGTAAAATTGAGAATCTTTCTGCAACCCCATCTTGAACGCTTGCACGGCCGTTGCAACATCAAGATGTGGGATATCCAAGGATTCCCGACTAAACTTGTTCACATAATCCCTCAAGGATTCCTGGGGTCCTTGAGTTATCCTGTAAAGGTCACTGGTTAATTTCTCAAAACTCCGGCTGCAAGAAAATTGACTATTAAATAAATTAACTAAATGAGCAAAAGAAGTAATCGAGTGAGGAGGAACGTTTAACAGCCATTTTAAGGCTGATCCTGTTAAGGTAGAACTGAAACCCTTGCACAAGCATGCTTCTTTGAGATCTGGAGGTATAGTGTTGATTTCCATCCTTTCCCTATACTGGGCAATATGCTCCTCAGGATCCGTAGTTCCGTCATAGAGCTTCATGTTGGGGGTTTGAAATCTTTTTGGGATTTCAGCATCACAAATAGGATATGCAAACCGGGATATCCTGTGGCTGTCCTGGGATACCTCAGGAATTGGCTGAACCACTCCAGGTACACTGGATATCATGTCCTTCAGTTTTTGAATCTCCCTAGAAAATGCTGATGTCATACCTACATCCTGCAAAGATCCAACACCATTAGTAGCAAGAGTATTATTATTATTAGATACATTACCAGCTTGGGGGTTCTGGCCATATCCTGAAGCATATCCTGAGCTTCTCACAGTTGATACTCTTACTGAAGAAGGTATCTCAGGAATATGATTCTGGGAATGGCTAGGCACAATATTCCCCTGGTTATCCTCAGTGTAGACTGCAGAACTGAAGTTCAAAGCCCTGGGTTGCAAGGGAGTGACAGTATCTTCAGCAGGCCGACTCGGGCCAGACTTCAAGAGTTGTATCTCTCTCATCAGCATCTGGTTGGTCTCCTGCTGCTGCCTCATCTGTTCCTGTACACTACCAAATAAATTTAAAATCTCTTCATTAGAAGCTAAAACAGGACCGGATCCCTGGACATTACGAGCAGGGATAACATCCCGAGCCACATGACTTTCAGTTCCTTGCGAAGAGGCCTGCATTCTCGGAGGAGGTGGTGGAAAAACCGAACCAATTGTTGCAGAGGTTGTAGCAGAAATGGTGGAAGAGCTCATGTTTGATCTTGAGGCCATTGAAAATAGTGTGGCAAAAAGTTTCGAAAATAGAAAACCAAGTAACGATTTCGCAAAAGCTTTTAGTAGAAATAGCACCACTTGCCCCACGGTGGGCGCCAAATTGTTTTGGTCAAAAATTACCGAAGCAATTAAGTGATCAAATTAGTTAAGTGAGGTAGTGTGCTAGAAATGTGTGTCGAAAATATGTTAATCAAGTCATTTGCAAAAACAGTTTCAGGATACCGCTCAGGATATAGAGCTGTATCTATGATCAAACAATGAGCAAAAATGTAAAGGGTGACACGAGATGTACGAGGAAAGCCCTTGATCAATCTAGATCGCCGGCACAAAACCTCGGGAGCTGACAATCGCAGCTGCCTTGTTCTTCTATTGCTTCAAATATCAGGATACAGTGCAGGATATGATGCGGATCAACTAGGTGTTACAATGTAATTTGAGTACAAGTGTTTGTGTGTAGTGATTGCTAGTAGCTAGAGAGTAAAGTGTGCGAAAGAGAGTGTGTGTGTCACTTAACCGATCCGATCAATCTATTTATAGTTAAACAAAATCAACTAACTACCCTATTAAACCGGGAATCTTCGAATATTCCTCAAGTGAACGTTGTAGTCCACTTCTTCCAGGTTCAACGTCTCTCACATAACTGGTTTGCCCGAGTCTTAAGGAGAAGAGGTCCACTTGACCGTTAGGGACCCGCACCTTTTAATCTGCACGTGGTTAATTCAGTTAATACCAGGACATCGCACCAGGACGTTACCAATATCCTGACCCGGTATCCCGATCACAAATAAACAATCAAAAGCAGAATATTAGTCAGGATATATGTTCAGAAAATGGCCCATAACATAACTTAAAAAGAAAAGAAGTTTTCCAAGAAATCTGTTGACTCGATGTCAAGGAGTCTACACTTGGTAATAATGCAGGTTATCTAGATTACATTACCAAGATTGAGTATAGCGAAATAATATTTCAATTCTTGGTAAAATAATCATTTGAAGTGAAACCACATGCGTAACAAACCATACATGTGTAACATGTGAATTTGTCAAGAGATGAGGCAAATGAGTGTTCGCTTTATGAAAGAAATCCTTGTGATATAATGACCATTTATTTGTAAAACTTTAATTTGAACCAAAGTCAATTAATACCCTAGTATGGACAAAACGTACTGGTGCTTATATCGGAATTTGCTGTTGCCTCCTGCGTTGTAAATGTTCATGCGTTTTCCTTAGTTCCGTCTGTTGTTTTTTATAACAACCCTCCTAAGACCCTCTAACACGACCCTAAACATTCCTTATATACCCCGTATACAAGAATCGAGCCCGAAATACCTTTATATTTATAAAAATCAAATAAAAGCCCAAACACAGTGCCCTCGCGGGGCGCGACTGGACTTGTTTGCCGGACAAGGCATTGCGCCACGTGTCCGGTGAAGTGTGAAGCCTATACCTTTGACTCACCAAGGCTAGAGTCTAGCCTATGGTTCTCGCGGGCCGTGAAGGCCGAAGCCAAAGGAGTCGTGGGCTGCGACTCGCTGCTGGGTCAGCCTATAAATAGAGGCTTCATGCCTCATTTGCAAACCGTTCAAATTCTGAAATCTCTCTCAATTCTCTAGGAAATTATAATACTCGGGTATAATCCCCCTAAAAAGCGAAGCTCTGCCTCGTTTTAAGTATTATAACCCTATTAGTTACCCTACACGATCGATCTAGGGCTCCGTAACGCATGTCAAGGCTCTGCTTGACTCAGTCGTTGGAGTTCTGTCTCGTGTTACACCCGATTGATCTAGGGCTCCGTAATGCATGTCAAGGCTCTACCTGACTCAGTCATTGGAGTTCTGTCTAGAGTCGTACGGTTAATATGATTTGGGTTATTTTACTAACACGTGTGCATTGCTTAATTTTAATAGATAAATAACTAGGAGATACACCAAGAAGCTTTAGTTTTGCCTAAGTAAACAATGTGAGTACATTCTCTTTTTGTCACATTTTTGTAAATATATTTTTGTGAGTCCCAGTGTTTTACCAAAACCTCAACTGTTTTTAATTACACTTAACAGTAATTGAGTATTTGTGATTCTATAATTACTACCGGTATGTTGGGGTTTTGTATACATTACTTGAAACTCGTTACTATTGGAATAGTAGTGTGACCACAAGTCAGGATTGATAGTACCAGAAAGGGTAATTGGATAGATATAAACAAATGTAACTGCGGATGCCCTCCATACTGTAAAGATGTGAAGTCATAAAACTATTTTGATTAAACTGGGATGCACTCACCAGTATTTCTTGCTGATAAAATCTTTTTAAAACGCGTTTCAGGTAACTTAATGTGAAGCTATTATAAGCCAGCTGGAAAGCACTGAAGGCTTGGAAAAGTGGCTATAAAAGTTACCTAAATAAAAAGGAGTTTTTGTTTTTCGATAAACTAGGGTTTACCCCTATATATGTATTATAATGAAAACTTGGGTTTTATCCCATTTGTTTATTATAAAAAGTTTGGTGTTTTAACTCTGATAAAACATTTCCTAACTATGGTCCTGATGCAAGTTTTCCGCTGCCATATTAATAAACACTGATACCACCGGTTGTGAACGATCGCGGCCGCCCGCCTCCCAGGGCAGGGGTCGGGGCTGCGACAGGAGGTGGTATCAGAGCTGCAGCCACTGGTTTAAGCCAATGAAGTGTTCTGCTGACACTTAAGTTTTGTGTTAGGAAATAATTTATGTTATTATGTGTAAATATGTTTTGTGTTATTTGACTATTTATTTGTTTACAGTATGAGTGAGCAAGGTACATCTGACGCTTATCGTCACTTAGATAGTTCCTTAAAAGATGAAGGAACCTCGTCTCAGCCAAATCCCTCAGGATACTCAGCTGATACTGAGGAAGGGATATTTATTTTTAAGGCACAGTCTGAGGAACCGTTCCTTTCTAAAAAAGAGGATGGTTTAACAGGGGAGCACATGAGAGAAGAAAAAGGATGAAGAAACTACAACACCAAAGAGCGATAGTAAAAGCCAATAGGGAAATAAATGCCCAAACTCAGGAAACAGTCAATAGACCACCTTGGGAAGAAGAACTAGATAGGCAGTTGGCAGATTTCCATATGCAGTAGACTCTAACCTAAACCAAATAGCTGAACGACCACTGTTACCCTTATTCTCATACCACAAATGTTAGAACCCAACCAGGAAGACCAATTTCCAATTCCAGATGTTGACCCTTATGAGATTTCCTAGAATTCCCCCACCAAACCCCATAGCTCAGTATACTGACCTGAATCCTTTAGATCCATTTTGAAATAGCGACTGGTGGAAGCAGAGTGTAATAAGAAACCCATACCCTTACGGACACCCCATACCTTGATACACTGACCCAGAACCAGTACCATTACCTCCCATGAGTGAAGAAAATATGCAGGAACTTCGCTAGTGGGGCGATGAGTTAGTTGAAGAAGGAGATAGAATTCGTCAAATACGAGAGAAGCTCGTATGGAAACATGTTGAGCGAGAGATACACGATTGGATACATGATGCCTAGAATAATACCTAGATATATGTGTTATTTTGTATTTTGATAAAAAAAACTAAAATAGATAGACTAAAACAGATATCGATGCATAACTACTAGTGTGTTTAAATTTCCAGTTGTAGTTGTAATCAACGCATATATATATATATATATATATATATATATATATATATATATATATATATATATATATATATATGAAAAGAGTAAAAGTCGCAATGTTCGATGATTTTGATCAATCTGTTTGTGTGATTGTTGTATTAGATCTTATTCTGTGATAATTAATACCTGATAAATATTTCCAATTCAGATGGATAACGAAGTAAATCAGGAAAACCCAAATAATGAAAATAACGGAAACCAAATAGATAACAGTGCCATCCAACATATAGTAGCACAAGGAATTATAGATGTTATGCCTTATATTATCAAGACTGTTAAAGAAGTAGAAAAAAATAAATCTGCAAATGGAAGTAAACGCCAACACACTGAATCAAGTCACAGTGTGAATGATAATAGCGGACAAATAATCCAAGCTCCAATTGCTAAAAGAAGAAAAACCGTCTCTTACGGTTGTTCTTATAAAGAATTCTTGGCTGCAAACCTATAGAATTCTCAGGTAATGAAGGAGCTATTTCAGCCTTGCGCTGGAAAAGACATAAGTAAATGTGAAGATGAAGATGAGATTATATTTGCTTCTAATCTTTTCAAAAATGCAGCCTTAGAATGGTTGAATAATATTCTCCAGTCTAGGGGAAGTGATAGAGTTTATACTATGGAACGGACTAATTTTAAAGAAATAATCGAAAGAAAAATTTGTCCTCCTCATGAAAAGGAACAAATTGCCAGTAAGTTCCTAAATCATAAAATGACTGGAATAGACTACAAAGGTTACACTACCATATTCTTTGAATATGCTAGAATAGTGCTAACCTTAGCCTCACCTAAGCCAGTATTAATCTCCCGTTACGTTTGAGGATTAATTAGTGAGATTATACACGTAGTCAACGCAGCTAGGCCACAAACCATAGAAGAAGCAGTAGAATTAACCAATACCTTGACTGATGAATTGGTACGCACACAAGAGGAAAACCAGAGAAAGAACCTAGCTCAAAGGCTTACCCAGGAATTCCGTTACGGTAATTCCAACAAGGGAAAAGGAACAGGTTCTTCCTTTGCACCTTACTGCAAGACTTGTAAAAAGAAGCATTATCGAAACCTATATAACACCCCAAAAATGTTTAATATAACAATAAGTAAAAATAAACAAAGAATTTAACATAGTTAATGAGATATGGTGAAATGGTAGTTAGTTTATGGAGAAGCCCAAATTAAACACTCTTTCAAAGTGGGAGGGTTTAATGTGTAAATAATGAATTAAAAGGTTTTAATAATAAACAAAATTGAAAAATACCCACATTTGGGGGTTATGGGTTCGATCAGAGCAGGGGGAAGAACAAGCAAACCCTAGTTTGCTAAATTCCATCAATTCACTTGAAATCTCAAGGAGAATCTAATGCATGAGCCCCTATTTTCGAGTATCTAACCCTAATTAGTGAAGTGGTAAGTTTTATTTTCTGAAATTATGATTTGTAGGATGAGGGTTACAACCCAATCTTGAATTTTTATGTCTAAATGTGAGAAATCTGAGTTAGGGTACCTTCTAGGACAAGAATCATGTTGATTTTTAGGTTATTTGAAAGATTTTGGTAAAAACCCACTTTGTGAAATTGTGGTATGAATAGGATGATCAAAGAAGCCATAATCATGTGGAATCTTGAAATATGATGATGTAGTAATGCTTGAATCTTAGAAAATTTATGTAGGATAAAAGAAAGTTATGAACATGGGTTGAATGTTGATGAATTATAAGATGAACTAGTAGGAATTCATGCTTTGTATACTTGGACATAATGCTAGTAAATACGATGCCCACCAAGTGTTTGATGAAATGCTTAAAAGAATAATATGTATAATTTGGAAGGTGAATGAATGAGATTTAGTTGTACTAAATAAACGAATGAATGTGTTGTTATAGGCGCGAAAGAAGAAGGTTCCAACACTAGGAAATCGGAAAGTTCACAAGATCGAGGTACATTAGTGTACACCGCATTTCTGTATTTATGATGTTGTCATATGTATAATAAATCTTACTTGTATTGTTTGGTTATGTCAAAGTTGTTAGAATTGAATTCAATGATCGTTGAAAGTAATGGTAAAATCCGTCATAAACGGATTGTGAGGAATGATTAAAATACGAAAGTTAACGCATCATATCCGGTACTTTTCATTGAACCGGGTATGGGAAGTTATGTATGCAATGGACGAAAGTCTACTCGATCCGTCTTTCTCGGATCGGAGTATGATGTAAGAATGAAATGACTATGATTGTTCATTATGAACAAATCGAATGAAGATGATGTAATGATGCTAGTATCCGTTCCTAACGGGTATGTTAAGTAAAGTATGCTTAGCCTCTATTTGAGACAAGCATGTAAGGAACCGTTTAACGGTTAGCAAAGTAAATGAATGATGCTTATCCGAGAAAGAAATAAAAGGGTTTATTACCGAAAATTGTTAGTGGCGAAATACTAACCTATTTGTTATTTCAAATGTAGGTAAATCCTCAATGTAGGCGACTTGGCAAATTGGAGCGAGCATATGCACACTTTATGATCATTAAGCGCTTCCGCAATCATGTATTAATGATATTAGCGTTTTCACCTTTTTAAATTGAGAAAGATTTGTACACTTTAAAAATTTATGTTCTAGCGTCTTTTGGGTGTCATTTCTACTAGACGCAAATGCGGGTCTTACAAGTTGGTATCAGAGCCAAGGTTTGAGGGATTCGAGCATATGATGTGATGCTTGAACTCAAACCGACGACTCTTGCAAAAGTGTGCTCGCTCCAAGATCGCCAATGAGGTAATAATTTGAATTTTCGGTTTAATACAAGTATGTATAGTGTGTTTACGATAAATATTTAAGTTAAGTATGTGGAGTAGTAATAATGGGAGGTGAAATGGGGAGTTCCAGGAACCGTATAACCGAAACCGGCCCGAAAAATGATTAAAATACCAAAAACAAGGTCTGCAGCGATTTCAGCTAACGGGAGGCCGTCGCCGACGGGCCTCTGGCCGTCGCCGACGACCCCATGGTGCCGACGCCCTAAGTTTCTGTCGACGGGCAAAAGTGGCCGACGCCACATTCCAGGCCCCGTCGCCGACGGGAGGCCAGGCCGTCGCCAACGGCTCGCAGAATTTCAGTCAGCTGGAACTTTTCGTTTTATGTTATTTTTCGTATTTTGAGACCCCGAGTTGTCTGAAAGCCTATTTTATGATTGAGTGAGACCCATATAAGGCCCAATAAGATATATGTAATCACGGGTAGTGGTTACGAATGAATGAAATCGTAAAGGTCGAAAGAAATGTGTCGAATGACGTGAATGAATGATGAAAGTTTAAAAAGTAGGTAAAGTTTAAAATGTGAGAATGCGAATGAAGTAAATACGGACTAATGAACTATGATGTATTGAAAGCTTGTAAACTATAATTTAAGTTCCCATAATTCTCAGAAATGCCCGTTTTATGTTCCTGGCAAGTTAATAGAAGATATAATAAGTTATGTAAAGTTATGTAGATCGTTGGCGATAAAGTAAAATTTATGAAAGTCGAATGTAACGTATGGAATGGCATGAAATGAATGACGAATGTATAAAGTGGAGTATAGACTAAAGTGCTTGGATATGTGAAGGAGCCGGAATTGTTAATAAAAAAAATGATGAGATTAGTGGTGAAAATAATTTGAAGAATGTGAGTTAGATGGAAATTCGTATGAAAATTCGGATGAATGTATGCTTTGATCAGAATTATGCATTAGAGGCTTGTACCTTGTACTTGAATGGTGTGATGCTTATGTGTATTTAATGATTTGCCTTGTTATAATTAAGAGGCGAATATATGCTAAATGCGAATCATACGAGCTTATTAGTAAAGGATGCGTTGGAATTATGTTATATAGTTAACTTGAATGATAATTACTATTTGTAGAATCATGAAGCATTAGCATGTGAAAGTACGTGAAAGTGAATGTATATATGTGTATTGTTTGGAGGATTACGTAAATTGTACGTATGAAATACGTAGAATATTAATATTACGGTCTATCATATTTAGATGATTACATGTTCAAAAGTTTGAAGTGTGTAAGCAAGACAGTTGACTATCTAAAATTCAACAGTATAGGGATATCATGAAATGGTCATTAGACACAAATGCTAAAGTAAAGAGTTAATGTGTTATGTATTAAGTGATTTACGTGTTATGCTTGACGCTAGTTTAGTTGTATGGATTGGAAGTGAGATAACTGATAATAAATGCCTCGTTTATACGAAATTTGACTAACGAAAGTCAATTAACTTATGAATAGAGAGAAAATGAATAGTTGTATGTATGCTCACATAAGCTAACAGCGTTACGAATGTAATAATATGTAAGGATGGAAATCTTGTCGGTTGATTCAAGTATGGATGGCAAACGGGGTAAGAGGAAGCAATGAGGCAAGCATGAACACTAAAGGTAAGTGATTTCGCAATCGCTTCGAATTCATCTACATGAAGGTGTATACGTGTTTGAGTATTCGAAATCAAAGTGAAATGTATAAATAAATGAGAAATGTTATGGTACGTTTTGTTGAAATTGTTGGCATAATGTTAAATCGATAAGACCTCATTATAAGGGTAAATCGGTCATAAATTTTAGTTGAGAAGTTCTAAGGCGGAAATGAGAACTTGGTAATGTTGATGAAAGGTATGGGAAGAATATTAGTTGGGATGTTAGCTAAAGACATGTTAGGGAACGTAGGTGAATTAACACCAAATACGGTGAACGAACAAATGGAAATGGTATATTAAGGGATGGTCATGTATGGACCGAAGCTCGAGAAAAACACGAGAATCATCTCACTTATGTCCGGACAAGCTAGTAAAAAGGGGTCTAACGATTCTTAAGGGATCGGGTCAATATAAGAGAGAAAGATAAGAATGAAAAGTTTAAGCTTACGATTGAATGTAAAACAAACTCAATGAAAGAAGGGTGGGAACACCACTAGAAATAGGATGTAGAGTGTTGCGTTGAGACGCGCTACATGAATTAGGACATGGAATTAGTGCTAGGACCCAACACTTGAAGTTGAATGTAGAAGATTAATACGAAAATATATCATAAAAAATGACATGGTAAATGATACGACAGAAGAACGAAAGGTACGGATGAAAATGTTAGAATCTGAGAAATGGATTCAACCCAGTAAGAATGAAAGGTAATAAATTAAAAGTTCGAATCCGTAAGTGAAGACGGATTAAACAAGTAAGAATAAAAACTAAGTACCAAACTCAAATAAGTTATACAGGTCAAATGGTGATCGCCATTTGAACCCGGTATTTAATGTCCGGTTTGTCAAGTTTATTACTAATAGGTGAGGGGGTGTTAGTCTGACCTTGAAAGGTCAAATTGCGAAAGTTGGAGAAATAACCAATAAAAAGAAAGGATTGTATGTAAGAAATGGAATGTATGATATGTTTTAGCATGTACGTAAGAAAATTGTGAAAGAGGCAATGGGCGAACAAACACCCCGCAGAACGCCGTTATGAAGGGTTATGTGCTAACTGTTTATTTATAGAAAAATATGATGGAATTCTTAGTGAGATGTTAGTAATGAAGCTAGTGGAAGGATGCCCACGAGTGGGAGCATATTTCATGAATGAATGAGACTAAGTCTGGTATGGAAGGTACATATAAAGAAGCGGATCGATCCGGCGCACGGATAACCGACTTATGCATTGAAGGAGAGGTTAGTAAAATGTTTAATTCTTGATTAATGATAAGAATCCGTAGATTTATTTGTAAGTATGAACAAAATGAATGGTAGAATAATTATGGTATGGTATACAATGATCGACCTGTAACGGTCAGCGCGAGAAGGTATGAATGTCATTAAGAGGGAAATCTAAAGGCCTTAAATGAAAGTTTGAGCTGAATTAGTTAAATGCTCGTATGGTGCTCGTACACAACATACCTAGTTGTTATCATAAGTAGTTCATGCAAGGAGCTAATAATAAAGTGTGCGAAGGATTAAATTTAAGGCTAAACTCAAACTTGTGATTAGTTCCAGTGACGGTAGTAACCGTAGAATGATACCTTATACTCGTATTAAGTATGAAAAAGTAATTAGGAAGTGGGTAGCTTTGTATTAGTACCACAAAATCATTAAATGTTTATAGTATACGTATAATGTTATGCTAAGCCCACATATGAACAAGAAAGTAATTAGAAGAACATTAGTAATTGGATAATGGGGTTTGCTCATGATTACAATAATGAATTATATCGAGCATGATTCGTGTGCGGAATGAAATAAATCGATTTATTTATATTAATAAATGTATGAATATGTTACGCTTATTTAGAAAGATAGAAACAAGCCGTAAGCATAAGCTTGTACGACCAATAGTATACATTTGGAATAAATTTCAATGAACGAACCACTAGTGATGATATATGCTAGGAACTAGCATTATAAGGTGAAAACGACACTAATAAGAGCTCTGGATCAGATTCTGACTTATATGTGATTATGAAAGTAATTTACTTGATTTAAGAACAGAGGGACAATGCGTACAAATACGTTTATGCATGAATGAAACTCTTGCCAAGATCCCGAGTGCATCTATGTTGTATTAAGCATCGTGAATGAATAGATGAAAAAGTAAGAGTAG
Organism: Helianthus tuberosus; assembly: GCA_030545235.1. Taxonomy (NCBI): domain Eukaryota; kingdom Viridiplantae; phylum Streptophyta; class Magnoliopsida; order Asterales; family Asteraceae; genus Helianthus; species Helianthus tuberosus. The sequence goes on from CM060360.1 coordinate 68,352,945, forward strand.
AAGTGGTGTAGTTGGAATGAGAAAGGTTTCGGGGACGAAACCTCTTTTAAGGGGGGTAGACTTGTAACACCCCAAAAATGTTTAATATAACAATAAGTAAAAATAAACAAAGAATTTAACATAGTTAATGAGATATGGCGAAATGGTAGTTAGTTTATGGAGAAGCCCAAATTAAACACTCTTTCAAAGTGGGAGGGTTTAATGTGTAAATAATGAATTAAAAGGTTTTAATAATAAACAAAATTGAAAAATACCCACATTTGGGGATTCTGGGTTCGATCAGAGCAGGGGGAAGAACAAGCAAACCCTAGTTTGCTAAATTCCATCAATTCACTTGAAATCTCAAGGAGAATCTAATGCATGAGCCCCTATTTTCGAGTATCTAACCCTAATTAGTGAAGTGGTAAGTTTTATTTTCTGAAATTATGATTTGTAGGATGAGGGTTACAACCCAATCTTGAATTTTTATGTCTAAATGTGAGAAATCTGAGTTAGGGTTACCTTCTAGGACAAGAATCATGTTGATTTTTAGGTTATTTGAAAGATTTTGGTAAAAACCCACTTTGTGAAATTGTGGTATGAATAGGATGATTAAAGAAGCTATAATCATGTGGAATCTTGAAATATGATGATGTAGTAATGCTTGAATCTTAGAAAATTTATGTAGGATAAAAGAAAGTTATGAACATGGGTTGAATGTTGATGAATTATATGATGAACTAGTAGGAATTCATGCTTTGTATACTTGTACATAATGCTAGTAAATACGATGCCCACCAAGTGTTTGATGAAATGCATAAAAGAATAATATGTATAATTTGGAAGGTGAATGAATGAGATTTAGTTGTACTAAATAAACGAATGAATGTGTTGTTATAGGCCCGAAAGAAGAAGGTTCCAACACTAGGAAATCGGAAAGTTCACAAGATCGAGGTACGTTAGTGTACACCGCATTTCTGTATTTATGATGTTGTCATATGTATAATAAATCTTACTTGTATTGTTTGGTTATGTCAAAGTTGTTAAAATTGAATTCAATGATCGTTGAAAGTAATGGTAAAATCCGTCATAAACGGATTGTGAGGAATGATTAAAATACGAAAGTTAACGCATCATATCCGGTACTTTTCGTTGAACCGGGTATGGGAAGTTATGTATGCAATGGACGAAAGTCTACTCGATCCGTCTTTCTCGGATCGGAGTATGATGTAAGAATGAAATGACTATGATTGTTCATTATGAACAAATCGAATAAAGATGATGTAATGAGGCTAGTATCCGTTCCTAACGGGTATGTTAAGTAAAGTATGCTTAGCCTCTATTTGAGACAAGCATGTAAGGAACCGTTTAACGGTTAGCAAAGTAAATGAATGATGCTTATCCGAGAAAGAAATAAATGGGTTTATTACCGAAAATTGTTAGTGGCGAAATACTAACCTATTTGTTATGTGAAATGTAGGTAAATCCTCAATGTAGGCGACTTGGCAAATTGGAGCGAGCATATGCACACTTTATGATCATCAAGCGCTTCCGCAATCATGTATTAATGATATTAGCGTTTTCACCTTTTTAAATTGAGAAAGATTTGTACACTTTAAAAATTTATGTTCTAGCGTCTTTTGGGTGTCATTTCTGCTAGACGCAAATGCGGGTCTTACAACCTAGCAATAGGAGATATGCAAGGTTTTGTAATTTTTGCAAAAAGCCCAGACATAAGGAGGACGAATGTCGATCGAAACCTAGCAATAGGATATGCTTTAATTGTGGAGAAACTGGGCACATCAAACCAACTGTCCGAAACTAGCTCTAGCAGCAACCAGCAAAGCTAAGACAGCTGAAGTACCCAAGAAGAATGCCAGAGCATTCGTTCTAACAGCTGAAGAAGCCAAGATGATTCCAGATGTGATTGCCGGTACGTTTTTAGTTAATGACATTTTTGCCAAAGTATTATTTGACTCTGGTGCAAACCAAAGTTTTATCAATACTTCTTTCTACAAATTTCTCGATTAACCCTTAACCAAACTTTGACAAGATTGTCTGGTGGAGACGGCAAACGGAGAATCCATTAAGATTAATGAAATCTTACAGGGAGCAAGAATAGAAATTTTGAACCATCATTTCTTTGCTGACCTTTACCCAATGAATCTAGCCGGATTCGATGTTGTATTAGGAATGGATTGGTTGGTAGCCAATCATGCCAGTATTTTATGTGATCAAAAGTTAGTACTGGTAAGTACACCAAGTGGTGAAGAGATCACAATCAAAGGAGATAAGCCAACCAGGTCGACAAAATTCATCTCTGTGATGAAAGCTACAAGTTATGAAAGGAAAGGAGGAATAGTGTATATGATTTCCATAATCATTAACACTAAAGGAAAAGAGTTAAAAGATATTCCTATAGTATCTAAATTCTCAGACATTTTTCCAGAAGAGTTACCTGGATTACCGCCTGATAGAGAGGTTGAATTTAAAATTCACCTAATACCAGGGACGGCACCGATTGCCAAAGCACCATATCGATTAGCACCAACGGAGATGCAGGAACTGAAGAAACAATTAGACGAACTTCTTGATAAAGGTTTTATACAACAAAGTTCATCACTATGGGGAGCACCGGTGTTGTTTGTCAAAAAGAAGGACGGATCAATGCGAATGCGCATTGATTACCGAGAATTGAACAGGATTACGATTAAGAATCGGTACCCACTACCGAGAATCGATGATCTGTTCGATCAACTTCAAGGAGCTCGATTCTTTTCAAAGATCGATTTACGCTCAGGATATCATCAATTGAAAGTACAGGAAGAGGACATTCCTAAAATTGCTTTTAGAACAAGAGCATCCGCATACACTTCTGACATTATTGAGAAAAGAGAAGCTTTATGCTAAGTTCTCAAAATGTGAATTCTGGTTACAAGAAGTGCAATTCCTTGTACATTTGGTTAATCATGAAGAAATTCATGTGGATCCCACAAAGATCGAGGCGATTACCAAATGGAAAGTCCCTGAGTCGCCAACGGAAGTAAGAAGTTTTCTTGGACTGGCAGGATATTATAGGCGATTTATCTAAGATTTCTTTAAGATAGCCATTCCATTAACCAAACTGACTTGCAAATCAGTTAAGTTTGAATGGGGACCAAAACAGGAAGTAGCCTTTAAGATTCTTAAGCAAAAGTTAACCAACGCGCCCATACTCGCATTACCAGAAGGAACTGAGGGCTTTATAGTCTATTGTGATGCGTCTAAGTTAGGATATGGATGTGTGTTGATGCAACGTCAAAAGGTTATAGCTTATGCCTCCAGACAACTTAAGAAACATTAAGAGAATTACACAACCCATGATCTAGAATTAGGAGCCATAGTTTTTGCCCTCAAGATTTGGAGACACTATTTATATGAAAATAAATTTGTTGTCTTCACAGATCATAAGAGTTTAAGGTATATTTTTGGACAAAAGGAATTAAATATGAGACAGAGATGCTGGATGTAAATTCTTAGTGATTATGATTGTGATATAAAATATCATGCTGGGAAAGCTAATGTAGTAGCTGATGCTTTAAGTCGAAAGTACCATGAAAAGCCGAAATGAGTACGCTCTCTCAAATTAAATCTGCAAATAGATTTAAATGAACAAATTAGGGAGGTACAAGAAACAGCATTCAAGGACAATGCTGAAGGTTTAAAAGGAATGATTAAGGAATTAGAACAAGGATCAGATGGAATTTGGAAGTTCCATAAGAAAAGGATGTGGATACCTAAACAAGGAAACTTAAGCCACAGAATTCTAGAAGAAGCTCATAAGTCTAAGTATACGATACATCCCAGAAGTGATAAGATGTATCAAGATCTAAGAAAGAACTTCTGGTGGATAGGAATGAAAAAGGATATAGCAAACTATGTTGCTAAATGTCTGACATGTTCATAAGTTAAAGCTGAACATCAGAAACCCTCAGGGTTACTACAGTAACTAGAAATGCCAATATGGAAATAGGAATTGATAACAATGGACTTTGTTACCAAATTACCCAAGACACGAAAAGGAAATGATACAATCTGGGTGATTGTTGACAGATTGACCAAATCTGCTCATTTCTTACCAATGAAAGAAACTTTTAGTATGGAACCGTTAGCCAAGCTATATGTAAATGAAATAGTTTCATTACATGGAATTCCTTTATCTATCGTATCTGATAGAGATAGTCATTTTACTTCTCATTTTTGGACAAGTTTCCAAAAAGCAATGGGAACCAGGTTAAATCTAAGCACAACTTATCATCCACAAATGGACGGACAAAGCGAAAGGACAATACAAATAATGAAGATATGCTTAGACCCTGTGTAATTAATTTCGGAGGAAATTGGGATGACCATTTATCATTAATAGAATTTTCCTACAATAACAGCTATCATACGAGCATTAATGCTGCACCTTTTGAAGCACTTTATGCACGAAAGTGCCGAACTCCAGTCTGTTGGGCATAAATTGGAGAAAAGCAACTATCTGGACCAGAGATAGTGCAAGAAACAATGGAGAAGATAATTCAAGTCAAGGAAAGACTAAAAGCAGCACGAGATCGTCAAAAGAGTTATGCAGATAACAGACGAAAACCTTTAGAATTTCAAGTAGGAGATAAGGTGTTGTTAAAAGTTTCTCCATGGAAAGGAATAGGCAGATTCGTTAAAAGAGGAAAGCTAAGCCCCAGGTATGTTGGATCTTTTGAGATTATTAGAAGAATAGGACATGTAGCTTATCAGCTACAACTGCCAGAGGAAATGGCAGGAATACATGATGTGTTTCATGTATGTAATCTCAAAAAGTGCTTAGCAGACGAATCATTAATGATACATCTGAAGGACACAGAGGTAAACGAGAAACTTAAGTTTATAGAGAAACCCATTCAGATTGAAGATAGAAAGATCAAGAGTCTCAAACACAAGAGCCTAGTTCTAGTCAAAGTGAAATGGGATTCTATGAGAGGACAAGAATATACTTGGGAGCTCGAATCAGAGATGCAGAAAAAATACCCAAACCAGTTCTAGTAGACCTCGAGGACGTGATCTAAAACAAGGTGGGGAGGATATACAACCCTCGTAAGACCTTCTAACACGACCCTAAACGTTCCTTATATACCCCGTATACAAGAAATGAGCCCGAAATATCTTTATATTTACAAAAGTCAAATAAAAGCCCAAACATGATGCCCTCGCGGGGCGCGACCCACTGCTCAGGGTCTGTCACGGGGTGCGACTGGACTTGTTTGCCGGACAAGGCATTGTGCCACGTGTTCGGTGATGTGTAAAGCCTATACCTTTGACTAACCAAGGGTAGAGTCTAGCCTATGGTTCTCGCGGGCCGCGAAGGCCGAAGCCAAAGGAATTGCGGGCCGTGACTCGCTGTCGGGTCAGCCTATAAATAGAGGCTTCAGGCCTCATTTGTAAACCGTTCAAATTCTGAAATCTCTCTCAATTCTCTAGGCAATTATAATACTCGGGTATAATCCCCCTAAAAAGTGAAGCTCTGCCTCGTTGTAAGTATTATAACCCTATTAGTTACCCTACGCGATCGATCTAAGGCTCTGTAATGCATGTCAAGGCTCTGCCTGACTCAGTCGTTGGAGTTCTGTCTCGTGTTACACCCGATTGATCTAGGGCTCCGTAATGCATGTCAAGGCTCTGCCTGCCTTAGTCATTGGAGTTCTGTCTCGAGTTGTACGGTTAATATGATTTGGGTTATTTTACTAACACGTGTGCATTGTTTAATTTTAATAGATAAATAACCAGGAGATACACCAGGAAGCTTTAGTTTTACCTAAGTAAACAATGTGAGTACATTATCTTTTTGTCACCTTTTTGTAAATATATTTTTGTGAGTCCAAATGTTCTACCAAAACCTCAAATGTTTTAAATTACACTTAACACTAATTGAGTATTTGTGATTCTATAATTACTACCGGCATGTTGAGGTTTTGTATACATTACTTGAAACTCGTTACTATTGGAATAGTAGCATGACCACAAGTCTGGATTGACAGTACCAGAAAGGGGTAATTGGTTAGATATAAACAAATATAATTGCGGATGCCCTCAATACTATAAAGATGTGAAGTCATAAAACTATTTTGATTAAACTGGGATGCACTCACCAGTATTTTATTACTGATAAAATCTTTTTAAAACGCGTTTCAGGTAACTTAATATGAAGCTATTATAAGCCATCTGGAAAGCACTGAAGGCTTGGAAAAGTGGCTATAAAAGTAAATAAAAAAGGAGTTTTTATTTTTCGATAAACTAGGGTTTACCCCTATAGATGTATTGTAATGAAAACTTGGGTTTTATCCCATTTGTTTATTATAAAAAGTTTGATGTTTTAACTCTGATAAAACATTTCCTAACTACGGTCCTGATGCAAGTTTTCCGCTGCCATATTAATAAACACCGATACCACCCGCTCTGCGTGCCGCGGCCGCCCGCCTCCCGGGGCAGGGGTTGGGGGCTGCGACATTTTTGCCTTGTTGTCAGGTGCTTTAGATAGTTTTGGGCAGTATGGACGGATATGACCTGGTTCTCCATAGTTGAAACATATGTTAGTTTTCCTTCTACATTCTTACTCTGTATGCTCAGTCTTCTTGCAGAAGTTACAGTAGTGTGTTCTCCTAGAATGGCATTGAATGCTTTTTATTACAGTTTCTGCAGGTAGGTTGTGTGATTGACGGTCCAATTCCTTTCTTCTTATAGGATTCGTCAGAGTGGAATTCTTTATAAGAATAACCATAGGTTGTGGCTTTCTTTCGTTTGGGAAATGGAGTTTTGACAAAAATATCGTTGTTTCGATTATGGCTAGGTTTGAAGTGATGAGTATGCTTACAGCTTATAGTAGTATTTTTATTTATAGGCATAGAAATTTTAATAGCTTCAATAATCGAGGGTATTGCACTGGCTATTCCTTGAGTTACTATATTTTCTATAGCACTTTTATTCAAAGAATTTCTGTTACTAGCGTGAATTTCTTGATTTCGTGAGATTTCCTTCGACATCTTAATTGCAAACATTTTCTGGTATTAATATCACAGAAATAATTTAAAACAAAATAATTATTCACACATTTTATTGATTATATTGCATTAATACAAACTATATACATATCAGTATTTTAGTTTTTTATGCATCGATATATATATATATATATATATATATATATATATATATATATATATATATATTTGAGGAAGGTTCAAATGAAAACTACTAGTTATTGTGAAAACTCGAAAACTAATTAAAAAAGCCAAAAAAATATACCAATTTTTTTTTGTTGCATACCAATTTTCGTCATTTTATATATATAAAAAAATTTCAAAAAAAAAATTTGTAGTGCACATGTGTAATACTATACATGTGTATTATTACATACACATGTGTACTACATAATTTTTTTATTTTTTTTTTTGAAAAAAAGTTTTTTTTTTATATAAAAAAACATGTTATTTTTTATATAAAAAAACATGTTATTTTTATAAAAAAAAAATTGGTGTGTTTTTTAGGATTTTTTAGTTAGTTTTTGAGTTTTCACAATAAAAGTGGTTTTCATTTGAACCATCCCCTATATATATATATATATATATATATATATATATATAGGGAGAGGATTATGAGAAAACTACATCTAAATGAGAAAACTAGAAAACTAACTAAAAAAGCCTAAAAAAAAAAGCTAAAAAAACATACCAAATTTTTTTTTACAAATTTTTATAAAAAAATCGCTATTTTTTATATATAAAAAAATTCAAATTTTTTTTGTTGTACTGCACATATGCATTATATGTGTACTACACATGTGCATTATATCCGTATTAGTGCACATATGCAATACAACAAAAAGAATTTTTTTTTTTGAAATTTTTTTCCGTACATAAAAAATAGAGAATTTTTTATAAAAAATTGTAAAAAAAAATTCGGTATGTGTTTTAGGCGTTTTTAGTTAGTTTTTTGGTTTTCTCATTTAAACTAGTTTTCTCATGATCCATCCCCTATATATATAGTTTTTGTTTGTCTTGTCTTTAGAATTGTAGTTGCCTCTCGCCGTACTTTCAGACAAGCTTTTGTACCTATATCACGGACTCGGTGTCCTGCTGACAACAGTTCCTCTTCATATTGTTTCAACTCAGCTATATTCTCGGAGCTCATGGTTGGATAGACGTTTGGGATATATGGTGGAAATTGTGGTTGTGCCTGGAGATAAGGATCTTGTATGAGGTTCTGAAATTCCCAGTCATTGGCCCACCATTGTTACATTGGATTTGGTGCTGATGCTGGGGCAGGTATCTTCGAGTTTTCTTCTGAGTTAAATGCGGGTATTGGTTGAGAAATCATTTGGATATGTTCTGGGTAAACATGTAGGGTTGGGTTTGTTTCTTCGGCTATTGGTTGAAACATATCATAGTTTGCTAATCTACGATCGAGTTCTTTCCACAGTCGTTTAGTTAACGGGAATTGAGTGGTTCCTTCAGATAAGGTTATGGTAGCTACTGTGGTCTTCTTCCTATTTTCCCTTTTCTCGTTTATTAAACTATCCTCTTTTCGTAGGTGGAAAGGCTTCCTCCGATTTTTCTTTAAAAACAAAAGATTCCTCGTAATCAGCTACGTATCCTAGTGCAAACTCGGACGGTCCTTCATTCATTAGAGTGTGGGACAGGTGACGATAAATGTCAAATGTATTTTGATCACTCATATTGTGAGACTCAAAAATTGTTAAAGTAACATAAAAATCATAATATACGTATTAAGATGTATTTACACAGAATAACACATAAATTATTCTACATTAATTTCTTAACATTAATGTTTAAGTTTAGGTATTTAAAAGAACACCTAATAGCTTAAACCAGTGGCTCTGATACCACCTTCTGTCACAACCCCCGACCCCACCCGGGGAGCGGGAGCCGTGAACCAGTCAAGTGGTACCGGTGTTTATTAATTACGCAATAGAAAATTTTTATCAGGATCGTAGTTAGGAAATAATTTCAGAGTTTGCAAAACAACCACTTCTATATTAAACAAATGGGCTAAAACCCATATTCCATTTATAATATTTATAAGGATAAATCCTTTTGCTGAAAACATACATTTCTTCTTTTTTATTTAGCTAACTTATAGCCACTTTATTTAAGCCTTCAGTGCTCCATAGCTGGCTTCTAATAGCTTCACATCAAGTTACCTGAAACGCGTTTTTAAAAATATTTTATCAGCAAGAAATATTGGCGAGTACATTCCAGTTTATAAAAACACATTAGTTATAACTTCACAGTATTAAGAACGGTTATAATGTTTATATCTACCCAATCAATCGTTCAGTACTTGTCACTCGACGGATCTGTGACTATGGTCATATCAAACATTGGATACCCGTGCCCAATTGTGAAGGTTATCAATTACTGTATACAAACCCCATAATACTGGTAGCAATTGTAGAATACAAAGACTTAATCACTCTAAGTATAATTGATAAACATTTAGGGTTTTGCAAAGCTTTTAAAATAATGGCTCACAAACTGTGAAAAAAGAGAATGGACTCACAAACGGTGAGAAAAAGTAGAATGGACTCACATTGTAAACTTAGGTTTTTCTACGGGCTTCCTGGTGATATTTTTTGATTATTTTCATTAGTTCCTATTAAAAATATACAATGCACGCGCGTTAGTATGGTAACTCAATTTCAACTTATCAATACATCCGAGACAAAACCCCAACATACTTAGTCTAGCAGAGCCTTGATATGTGTTGGTGGGTCTTAGATCAATCGGACATATTATCGACTTAGCGATCAGGGGTTAAAATACTTACAACGGGGCAGAGCTTCGTGTTTTAGAGGGGTATTTGGCTATAATTTTCGTAATACATATGTTGAGAGAGATAGAGAATTGAACGAGAATTGAAATTGCAGCAACTGCTCAATTTATAGGTGAAAACGGACCCCGTCGCGCCCCACGACCGGCACAGGGTCCCCCTATCGCGGCCCGCTAGGGTACTCTAGCTAGGCATAGGCTTGGCTGGTCATCGAGTAGGTCTGACACGTGTGTGACACGTATCACAAAGTGTAGCCGGCAAGCAAAAGGTCGTCGCGCCCCGCGACCCGCCTCCTTCAAGCCTGTCGCGGCCCGCGACAGGTCTTATTTTCTTGATTTTTCATTTTTTTTGTTAATATTAATGTTATACGGCTCCGGTTTTGCGATTACGGAGTGGTTTATGGTGTTTTCGAGGGTTATTATAGTAGGGGCCAAGAGTGAGGCTGCCCAAAACCCATTAGATCTAACCTTTCGCTCCACGATCTTGGTGTGTACATGATTAATGGTGATTAAGTTTCACCCTATTCGTAACATGATTTGTTGTATCATTCCTTAGTTTAACATACCGTTTGTATGTGTATTTTCCCCGAAGTTTAGAAAACTAGAAAACGTTTGTATGCACATTTCGACATTACACTTCTTTGAAAAACTGGTATATTTAACATAACTCTTTCGTAAACCATTTGAGTTTAGTGAAAATCACAAACCATTTGCGTTAGTTAAAACTTGTTTGTAGAATGGTTTAGATATATGTAACTTTTGTTCATCGAAAACCTTGTTTGTTTTTGGCAAAACGTGCATGTCTTTCCACCCCGAAAACATTTATAAAAATGTAAAACCCTAAAAAGGTGGGGTTATGAACTCACCTTAATATCCTTGTGCAAAGCTAGCTAAATATGACTTCGTTATGTCGTTTCCAAGACTTGACTCGCTAGCATGCATTCTAACACATTCCTAAAAAGGAATAACTCATAAGTTCCTACTAAAATGATGTAGCTATACTGCGTATTACCGAGCCCTACCGAATCGCTAACGAACAATTCAATGGTAAGTTGTTAATTTAATGGAAACGATTAAGTTATACTTGTTAAGTTCCATTTAATGTCGGTAATAATTACTAAGTTTTGGAAACACTTAATTTCTAAGAGATTTAAAATATATAAATATTTATATAAAATATATAAATATATCGATAGAATCGCGTTAGTCGTCCCGAGAAGTCGTGTGTATATGTGATGAATATTTATATGAAATTAACATATTGTAAACTCCTATAATGTATCGCGTCTCGTAGATGTTTGTCAAAATATATGTATATGTCATTTAGGCGTTTGAAATAAATATAAAGTATTATATTTATTTATATAGAGTTTTCGAGTCGTGGTCGTTTATAATAAATATAATAGTTATATATATATTATAAAAAAAATCTTCGAGTTTTCGGCTTTTGAAATAAGTATTAAAGTTATGTTTAGTTTATAAAGTTTTCGAGTTGTGGACGTTTGAAATAAATATATGAAATCATATTTATGCTATAAAAGAGTTTGTGTTATCGGCGTTTCCGTAAGATATAAAGTGTTGTCGTAAAAAAATATACATTTGTATTCGTTTTTATAAAAGTAGCTTGAATCCGTTTTGTTTTTGTTTTATAACAAAACATGTATCGTTTACGGATTTTCCCGAAAAACGGGTAGAGTTTCCTCTGTTTTTGGACGCCCCAGACAATACAAGTTGTCGTTATTTTTCAAAATTCAACAATTATACAACAATATATATGTAAACTCAAGTTATATAAACAAGGGAATATACGAATCCGCAAAATTTATATATAACTATTCATTATCCGATTCGTTTCAAGAGCTCATTTTCACGCAAAAATAAAACTATAAAAACAACGAAATAAATCGCGCCATAAAATCTTTACCAATCTTCGCGTCGAGACGTTGACTGAGTTGACCGAGTCAACCAGGTTCACTCTTATTGACTGAGTTGACCCGGTTTGACCGAGTCAATCCAAACCGAACTGAGTTGACCCACACCGAACTGACTTGAACCGTCTGACCCGTGGTTGACCCGAACCACCACTGAGCTAACTGAGACCCGCATCTTGAACCGAGCTGAGACAATAACCCTAACCAAGAGTCTGGCCAAGTTGACTTGAGATTTGTCCACTGTTGACCCGAGTCGACACGTAACCTGAACCCAAGATATCTCGTACAAGCACCCGTCTTAAGCTCAACCACCACCACCACCACTGCCGCAGTGCGGCTGCCATCGCCGGCTGCCGTCGCCGGCTTCCTTTACCGTCAATCATTAATAGCATAAGAAAATCATCAACAGTCCTCAAAAATAACTATTTATCAACATCAATCTTCTGAAAACGATAAAAGGAAACGGGGTTTTACCGTAAACTTTCCGGACAAAGACAAAGACCGCCGCCGTGAGCGGCGGCGCTACCGCCATGTTCTGGCATCTCCGGCCGTCAGCTCCTCGAATCATCATCATCATCTTCTTAATCTAGCATCCTCATCTTCGTCAACAGCGATTCAACATCATCATCGGACACGGTTGTGGCCGGCCGGACCCGAGAACGAGGGGGTGTAGGTGTGGTTGTTGGAGGGGGTGTGTCTCGCCTGAAGAAATGAACCGCCGGCAGCCAGCCGGTTAACCGGCTCCGGTCGTCGGCCAAGAACATCGAGAGGGAGAGACATGATGTTGTTGTGTGGTGTGGCTGTATTTCTTTAAGTGTGTGTGTGTGTGTGCGTGTGTGCGTGTGTGTTTGGATAAGAGATACGCAGAGAAAGAAACATGGGAGGGAAGAAGATAAGGGTTACGGATGATACAATGAAAAAGATTTAGGGTTTCCACTCTTATATACTTAGGTTTCCTAGTGGGCTTGGGCCCAAGGCTCGCAAGCCCATCTCGTGTGTTTTTAAGCGGCCCGTTAACGTTTCAGGAACCCGTCTTCGCACTCGAACTCCAGGTAACGTCGTAAAATATAATTTTTGTATTAAAACATGTAAAGTATGGTCGGTAGTCGTTGTTTGTCGTTGGATCGTCGGTTGCGTTAAAATTGCGTAAAACGCATCGTTGGTCGTTTTTAATCCGTTTTTCGATCTGATTTCGACTACGGATATTAAAATTTAATTACGAAGCTAAATATATCATAAAATTTGAGTTTTGAAGGTAATACGCATGTTCGACGCTTTCGTTTCGTAGCCGGTGCGTTCCTGCAGTCGCGTTTCTCGTTCTCGTTCGTGTTTTGTGGCATTCGAAAGCACGATAAATTCGTAAAACTAAATTTATAAGTATAAAATATAAGCATATAATTTGTATTTGTCGGCGTTGTCAGTATTTTGTTTGGATAAAAATGCTTATCAGGACGTTCAACAAGATCATGGTTGTGCTCCTCAATAAACTTATAGACTTTCCATGATCCAACCTCAAAAATTACGCATAACAGTGCACCACAATTAGTCCTCTTTGAAAATTTGGATCGCACAATTCATTCCTTTTTATTGGGGTCCAACGTATCAACCTTCTTGTCCTTATATGCCCCAGCTCTCGTACACATGTAATACTTAATATGTCTTTCACCTTTGGTGTTTATCTTTTCAGTCCCTTTCCTGCCTAAAAAACCACAAGCCTTGGCATACGTAACATACATTGAATAACAATCATCGAGGCTTGTGAATATCATGTCCATTTTGGGTTTTAACTATTCACTAACGTCGGGAATGATAAATGGTAAACCAGCTTTGGGGCAAAACCTTTCATTCGAAGAAACACCTTCGTCTGATAAAACACAGTGAGAAACAATTTCAGAAAAATGCCATTAAAAATTGAAATTGCCTCTTTATAACATTATCAATGAAAACGCCATTACTTGAATAATAAGCAAGACATAATAAACTATAATTGAAAACGCCATAATAAAATGCCATAATACAAACACGATTACTTGATTAATTAACAAATATGATGAATTAACAATATTAATGAAACGTGATAATCGAAACGCCATGAGATGAATAATTGAAAATAATTAACAACATGAATAATTAACAAATTGTAACACCTCGTAAAATCACGTCTAATGATGTATTGACACTTGTAATAAACCCTAATGAAGTCAAACATTGAATTTAAGGGACTAATTTTTTGAAAAATCGAAAAACTTTGATTATGAAAGGACTAGAAGTGTTAGCATACCTAAAATAAGTTTCTAAATAACCTCTCACGATATTTATGTTCACAAATGAGCCACTTGGCGATCGAGTGTAGCCATTTGCGGAATTAATTGAAAGTTTGCGCAATGAAAGCTTAAAAGCGTCAACATGTTCATTCTTACCTCTGAGTGACCTTTTAACAAACCGGGAGCTTCATGATATTTAATTATACTCTCGGGAATGCCAAACATTGGCCGTCTAAAGTCTTTATGCTTATAAGTAAGGTTACGCGCAACTTTGCAAGTATGAGGGACTAAAAGTGTCAATAAGTTTAATTATACCTCTGGATGACCTTTTAGCGAACCCGAATCATCGTGATGTTTAATAATACTTTCAAGAATGCCTAATATGGATTAGATGAGGCTTCAATGCTATTAAATGATGAGATGCGCAAGTTTGCGCAATACAGGGACCTAAAGAGTCAACTTTTGAATCTACGCCTCTCGGTGACCAGTTAAGCAAATGGGAGCATAGTAATATTTAAGTATATGCTTGGGAATGATCAATATGGGCCATGGATGGCTTGGATATCATTAAACGACATTTCATGCTACTTTGCGCAATTAAAGGACTAATTGCGTCAAACTACTAAAGTATGCCGATTCGTATGGTAACGGACCTTTCGGAATATAACAATGAGTTAAAAATACCCTATTTATCCTTTATATAGCTTAGATATAGGCTTGGAGGTGTTTGATGCGCAAAAATAAACTTTTAAGTCATGCAGGGACTAAAAGTGTCAAAAAGTGCACAAGTTTGCATTTTCGCACATATCTCACATTCTGAATATACCCGGACACCCAAAAATTTATGTAAGCATTAAAATATTTTATTTTAGTGCTTGGCATGATAAAATTCCATTCGTCGCGTAGTTTGGATCGTTTTTCGCGTCCGTTCATGTTTCGTCGTAATTAGACGAACAACGTAACCGTACGGCCAAACGAACCGACATCCGACATGTTTGTGAACATGTTCCATGTCCCCTATGTTTAGGCATCATTGTAGAGCCTTAAAAATAGCTTAACGGGCTTTAAACGTGCCAAACGTGACCTTAAAAGCTAACAGGGACCATTTCTGTCATTATTTCAAAGTTGTTTGCTGATCTGGGAAAGCCAGGCGGGCCGCGTAAGCCCTCATGAACTCTTACGTGGGCCGTGTGACTTCATCAGAGCTGCAAAAGTCAGTTTACAGCCTGTTCTAGCTGTTTCCAGGTGTTGCAAGTGGTTTTTAAGCTTTCTAGGGGCTATTTTGGGATGCCCATGGTTTCACAAATCAGTGGGTGCACTTGTACAGACCAGATTGAAGCTCGTTTATTGAGGAACGATCTTAACAGTTCTTGAAATCCTATATATACCCCTTGATCTTGCTCTCATTTCACACCTTGATCTGAATTGTTCTAAGTTGGAGCCTTTGTGCTTCATACCTGAACTTCCTAGATCAATTCCATCCTTGCTTGGACCCTTTGTAAGTGTCCTTTCGTGCTTAGTTTAATTGTTTAGCGTTTATAGCCGAAAAGTCAAGCGTTTCGATAAACGCTTTGACTTTTAAACGGTTGAGCCATTGTTCGTAACGAACATGGCTACGTGACCGTAATTAGGTAGGTGTTAAACCCTCATAAGGGCACCTCCTAATTACCATGTTTACTTAGTTAAATTGTCGGGTCAAATAAAAGTCAAACGGGTTAGTTTTAAATAAATTCATAAATCAGTTTTTCTCACTTTAATAACTTGGTAAATATTAGTTGAACATGCCTAAGCATGATTCAACCCGACAATTCATAACTATTAATATAAGAAACCATAAAATCAGTTTTTCTCACTTTAATAACTTGGTAAATATTAGTTGAACATGCCTAAGCATGATTCAACCCGACAATTCTAAGTATAGGCTCGGTTCGGAACCGAAAGTCGCAAAAGTTGACTTTTGCTTTGACTTTCAGTTCTGACCCGATTTAGCTTAGTTTAGATATGCCTTAGGATTCCTTTAGGACCAGGTTATAGGTTAGTGTAACCCTCTGAGGTTATACAACTAGGTTCCTTAGTTATCTGATTCATATGCATGTTTCCGTTAAATGCCTAAACGTTGACCATTATGCCCTTTTGACCCTAAAACGAGAATTTTGGAAATGTGAGAGGACAATAATCTTTATTACTGAATTATAAACTTGCCCCTAAAATTTGACATCAGTTTGAGGTCAGAAAATTTTTATATTCTAACAGTAAGTAAAAATTTTTAAACTCAGGTTTCCAGTTTTGACCTTTTAGGCTTAAGTGAAATTACCAAAATGCCCCTTCGGTGCATAGTTTAGTTATAAATGGAAAATTTCACATTTATCTAATACCCTACTGATATAACCTATTAATTTAAGTATGTTTACTGTTTATATCAGATCTGTAACTCAGATTAATATTTAACCTCTCTTATAACCTTTAAAATGACCAAAATACCCCTACAGGGCATAAATTGGTTTTAAATTCGTTTTGGGCATAATGGAAGGTATTCTACTGATATCACAACATATTTAAGGCATATTAACTTAGGAAACCTGTTCATGACTATTTTGGTTACCCGTTACACACTTTTCGCGTTCGGATCGGCTTATGTAACTAGTTTGCATAAATTAGCTGAAACGAGTCAAACCTTATCATTTTTATCTCAAAATCCAGAATGTGTTTAGCTTACCCTTATTACACAAGTATACAAGCTTGTCGGGTCTAAACCACATTCTAATCCGGTTCTCGCTTAACCATGCGTTTTCAACCGTATCCTCCTTTAAAAACTAACTGGTCTAAGCATAGGCTTAATTAAAGACCCGTTAGGAATCTAATAGGTTATTAAAAACCTTCGTTCCAGATTTAGGAGCCCAGTAAAAGCTATCTGTACTTGCTGATTTGATATACGGCTGGGATTGAATTTATATTTAGCTCAGGTAAATACTTTTAACTTATTTTCCCTATACGGGCTTGGGTATATAAAATACCGCTTGGTCGGGCATTGAATTTTTAATTGTATGAAGATTAATTTATTGAAATGTCCCGTTTAAATTGTTTTGTTTGTTTAAAGCCTTTGGGGGGTTAATGACCATGTCCCGGATATCCTTGGCATCATTTTAAGAAATGGCCACGACCTAAGCACGGGGTGTAGGCGTACACCCGACAGTGCATAAATAAATAATAAGGTATAACCGCCGGTTTCGGGAATAACCCTCCGCGGGACTATATCATGTGATGTGTCTATTAATCTTTAACCCGGTGTCAATCCGGGCTACTGAACGTATAACGAACATGTAATTCTCTTACAAGTTTATATATAAATAATTATCCCAAGTTATAAAATGTTTTGTGCCTTGTGCATTCAAATCAGTTTTCTTAAATATTTTCAAAATGAGTCAGTTAATTGTATTTACCAGTGTAAACTGACGTATTTTCCCAAAAAGGTTAAGTGCAGGTACTAAGCGTAATAGGCTGGCCTCTCCTTAGCATCATTAAGAGTCTCGCAAGCTTGGATGCATTTAAGTCTGATGAACTATGTTTCCTTTTATTTTGATCCGCGTGTGGATCTGTTTCAACTATTTTTGTGATACTTAATATTACAATTTATTCGGTTGAAATAAATCTATCTTTTGCTTCCGCTGTGCATTTAAAATTGTGTTGTTTGACTATGATGATATCAACTACGTCACGATACTCCCCACCGGGCCCACCGGTAATACGTGGAAATATCGATGTGTGACAGGTTGGTATCAGAGCCAACATTGAGTGAATTAAACACTAGCCTTTTGTGTTTAATCTCAATGACACAGTAGCACATTCCTTGACCTTCTGAGTCTAGACTTAACATAGGAATACTCTCATCTCTATTCGGAGAATTTTTGCCTTCAATTCTATATATTTTAATTTGTCGCCAAGCAAAGAAGCCATAATGGAAATTCTCCCCATTTGAAGCCTAGGGAAGGCCGAGCTTCGTACTGCGACTAGGATTAACGTGCAACCAAGGAGAAAGCATTCAGAAATAAAATGAAGAAGAAACTCTTTTTGCTGAAGTTCGTTTCCTTAGTAAGTCCTTATAAGGGCATACTTATCTTTCAGTCCCTTCATGGACAACATCATTCCTTTCAAGTCCCGTTTAGGGCAATTCCGTACCTCTTTTAAAAATCATTGGAATGTTTTATCTAAATTTATTCATCATTGCATATGAATATAAAATATGAAATAATAACATTCCTTTTATAAGATCTACCATTATAATAAAATTTGCAAAATCTAAAAAGAACAAGACCTAGCCCAGGTGTCATTTTAAGAACAGGGCCAAGATGGCAGTTCCTCAATTAGATTCAGATCCTTATTAACATCTCAATTTAGGATTGTTCTGCGTTAAATATTAAAAAGCATCTTAAAGGTACAACCTAGCCTATATGTCATTTCAGACAAGGCCAGGATGGTAGAACCTATTCAAAAGATTCAAATCCTTGTTAACATTCCTGGCAAATGTGATTCAATCACATAAATCATCCTTATACTGGATTCTTCCAAAATCCTTTCTTATTTGGTGAATTAAGCATCCATCAGGGATGTAATGCTTACGGGGCCGTATTCATTGTCATATAAGACAAAAGACAGTCGTAGCCTACAACTCCCTGTCAAGAAAAGGCATGAACAACGTTCAAGCCTAAATACCTTGATTCTACAAAATCATGGTTTATAATTTAAAGTTGCCCTTGTGACTTGGCCTTTTGTGCCATAGTTATATTTTAATTAAGTTTAGGATAATTATAATGAAAATCCTGAATAAAATAAATATCATTCCTTTCCTGCCAGTTTAGATGTTAAAAGAAAATCTTAAAAGGTATAACCTAGCTTGAATGTCATTAAAGACCTAGCTATGATGGTAAGACCTGTTTAAAAGAAATTCAGATCCTTGTTAACATCTGAAAATATGTTAACACTCCTGACAACAGTGATGCGATAAAATCACACTTGTCATCTTCATATTAGGAATTTCCAAACCCCTTATTTAGCGTAAATGATCAAGAGGAATCATGGCTAATAAAAGTCAAACATGATTAACACATCAAAACATCCATTGGGATGAATACTTTCGGGCAAAGATGTATACATGAAAAAGATAGTTTTATTTCATAACTTCTTGTCAAGACAATGAACTATGAAATTTTCCGATCCAAAGGAATCATCGATTATGTTTTAAAATTTCCCTAGTGACAAGGCATCTATGCCATAAAAAAGTCCTTTGGAACAAGCCCTTGTGCTATATATAAAATGTCAGTACGACATTGACAGTCGTGACTTATGTCCCCTGTCTAATAAATATGAAGGAATATATTCCGTTTAAACGCCAAAGATGGTTTATTTTAAAAAACCTAGGCAAAACATAATCAAATAAATTAAATACTATCTATTGGCCTATATGGTTTATTTGCACCATGGCTATTTAATCATCAAACTCGATGACTCCCTATATAATTAAATAAATTATTACTACTTGGTTTGTAGCCTTCAAAGCTTCACCATGGCCGACTCATCTGAAGCTCACAATCATCCAACTGATCAGAATAATGATGCAAGACTGAACTTAACGGGCGCCGAGTTACAAGCTATGTTAGATACAGCCGTAAACAAGGTCGTGGACCGAGCGTTAAAGGATCATAAGCGAAAGTGCGATAATACCCCGAATAAAGGATTCAAAAAGGGTAAGACCGGTTCAAGCTATAACCAGTCCAAGCCAAAGGAGGCAAAACCCGAATGTAAAACCTGCGGGAAGAAGCACTTCGGAAAATGTTTCTATGATCAGACCAGGGGATGTGTCATTTGTAAAGAGATGGATCAAAAGACCCATGAATGCAAGGACTTGAAGGACAACCAGCAGTCAGATGAAAAGACCAGATGCAAAACCTATAGGAAATACCACCTCGGGAAATGCAGATTTGAACCTCAGCCTCTACCCTGTGGAATCTGCAAGTTCAAGGAGCATAAGACCTTGGATTGCAAGAAGTTGGAAGACGCAACCTGCTATGGTTGCAATGAAAAAGGGCACATCAAGACAAATTACCCAAATAAAGCCAAGAAGCCTGGGGAGGCTAAGAAGACCAAAGTTGGGAGCTCTCAAATGGATACTCAAGAGGCTATTCAGGATAACAATGTCACAACAGGTACTTTCTTTATCAATAACGCTCATGCTAGAGTATTATTTGATTCAGGTTCAGATAAGTGTTTCGTAGACAATAGATTTTTATAAATCATTAAATCTGCCTGTTAAAACTCTAAGCGTTAAGTATAAAGTAGAATTGGCCGATAGTACCTCAGAGATTGCTTCAGCAATATTAGATGGATGTTTTATATCCATTAGGAATCATTCTTTTCCGCTGTCCTTATTTCCATTAAAATAAGAGGGGCTCGATATAGTGATAGGAATGATTTGGTCATCTTAAAAATCAAGCCCAAATTATGTGTGATAAGAAGCAAGTAGTTATCAAGACTCCTTATGGTGAGCCTTTGACAATTCAAGGAGACACTGGGTATGGATTGCCTAAGCACTTATTGTAACACCTGTGCCTCCACGGCCATCAAACAAATACCTAACCAATGAAATATTGTATTTCATACTTGGCATTTGTAAAAATATGTGTATCGTTTACACATATCAACTCTTGTTCGATTTCAAGCTCTAAATCGCTTTCTGGAAGGTTATACGCGCACTGATGCGTAAATATAACCAGT
This sequence comes from Helianthus tuberosus, assembly GCA_030545235.1. Taxonomy (NCBI): domain Eukaryota; kingdom Viridiplantae; phylum Streptophyta; class Magnoliopsida; order Asterales; family Asteraceae; genus Helianthus; species Helianthus tuberosus. The sequence goes on from CM060360.1 coordinate 68,373,747, forward strand.
TTAATGCAACGAACACTCCGGAATAGTGAAATAGGCTTAACATACCTTAAATAACCCTTACATAACTTAGAAATAAGTTTTGAAGGCTTTGGTATGGCAAAAACAAGTTAATTCGTCTACAGGGACTAAATTTGACAAACTGCGAAAGTATGCCAATCTGAACTGTAACAGACATTCCGGAACATGGCCATAAGTTAAACATACCATAAATATCCTTTACATAGCTTAGAAATAGGCTTTGAGGGGTTAGGTGTGCTAAAATAAACTTTATGGTCATTCAGGGACTAAAAGTGTCAAAAAGTGCACAAGTTTGCATTTTTGCGCATAACTTACGTTCTGAATACATCCGGACATCCAAAAATTTATGTAAGCATGACTATATTATGCTTTAGTGTTTGGCTTAAGAAAAATCCATTCGTCGCGTCATTTGGATCGTTTTTCGTGCTTATGCGCATTCCGTCGTAATTAAGCGAACATCGCGTTCGTACGACCAAACGAACCAACATCCGGCATATTTTTGAGCATTTTCATGTCCACAATGTTTAGGCATCATTTTAGGGCCTTAAAGTTGGCTTTACGGGCCTTAGAAGTGTCGGAAATGGCCTTAAACACGTGCAGGGACTGAAACTGTCATTCTGCAAACTTATTGCTGATCTGTGCAGGCCAGGCGGCCCGCCTCAGTTTCTTAACATCCTCACGTGGCCCGCGTCAGTCCTTCTGACCAGGTTAACTGCATTTAACAGCAGATTGCAGCTGTTTTAACCACACCCACACATTCTAAATTGTCTAGTCAGCTGATAAGGATCATCTTTTAGTCACCATAAGGTTCCAACACTTGTACGGATGCGATTAAAGCACGGATTCCATGAAACGATCTTAACGGTGGACCGAAAACTATATATACCCCATGCCCCCCATTGCTTAAATCACTAGAATTTTGATTTGAGAAACTCTAAGTTGAAACTATTGTTTCATACCTGAGATTTTTGAATCGAAATTAGCATTCGGGGACCCTTCGTAAGTATTCTTTCGTTCTTTTCCTTATTTTATTGCTTTTCGAGTCCGAAAGTCAAACTTTGTTTGACTTTCAGCGTTGACCAGCTTATGGTCAATGCGAAGTTCGTAGGAACTTCGCAACGTGAGTGTAATCACGTTGGTTATAGTCCCTTGGGACTATGCCTACTGATTACCACGTTGTCTAGGGTCGTAAGGGTAAGCGATCTAATAAATCGCTTATACCTTCAAACCCGACCCAGTTTGGTCGATCATTAGGATCCGACCAAATACATTAGGTGACCATAGTGTATAGGGAATAACCTTCCGAGGTTATACCCTATGGTCACATCGTTTGAGTAGTTGTATGATAGGTAGTTTATATGCCTTAGGTAAATTACCAGAATACCCTTTTCATGTATAATTGGTAATTAAGCATATGTAACCTAAACTTTTGTCACATAACTGATTATGTAACATGTTTAGGCATATAACACTTGTCATAGGACTAGTTAGACGGTCCGAACGCGTTTCACGCGCACGACGCGTTAAAGTAGCATAAGCTACCTTAATGGGTCGCGATGGGTCGAAAGCACTTAGGTTAGGTTTCATGTAGTATGTAGGCCTTGTTAAACCATATCATATGAGTTCCAATACTCATTTGGTTTACCAAGCCTCATCCTATCCGATCTCCCGATTTAAGTCCGGTTTATTTATATAGTTTTAGATTGCCGACTGATTCCGTGCTTCCTCTAGCTTTGTTTGGTTGTTGTTCAAGACTTCTAAGCATTCTCAGGCGAGTACATTATTCCCCTCTTTTACTGTTTTCAACTGTTTTGGGGTGACTCATATGTGCTAATTGTCATAACAATGGTTTCAAGAACGATTACAATGATTTCAAAAACAATAACAATGGTTTCAAGAACGATTACAATGGTTACAATAACAATTACAATGTGGTTTCAAGAACGATAACAATGGTTTCAAGAACGATAACAATGGTTTCAAGAACGATTACAATGGTTTCAAAAACAATAACAATGGTTTCAAAAACAATTACAATGGTTTTCAAGAACGATTTCAATAAAGTGAACAAACTTGTGGGTTGTAGTTACATAACCAATGACATTCATTAGCAATGATCAAGCCGACCAGTATTAGGTTATGGTACCATAGGATCTGACAAATCCCGTTATTCTCTATACCCATGGTTATGTGTGGGTATTTTGGGTAACGACTGAATCTGTAATTATTAATTTACCCTTTGGTAAGGGTTTGTTAAGAACGAGAACGAGAGCGAGCTGGAACGAGGATCGAGTCAAGAAGGTTTGAATGTTATTAGAGAATCGACCATAAAGTAGTTTCACAATTAAAACAAGAACGATTTGAACAATTAAAACAAGAACGATTTGAACAATTAGAACAAGAACGACTTGAACGATTTTACAAAATGTTTTAACGATTGGGTAAACATTGGGACATGATTTACATTTGATCATGCATTTACATGAAACATAGTATTGATTTAAACCAAGTTTTACTTCAATACTTTGTTTTGTGCGTTTCACCTATGGTTTAGTTGATGCATTTCACTAGCCATACATATCTTTTTGGTTATACATTACATGATTTACATTGGACATGAACATTACTTTGGTGGTTTGGTTTGATTAAGTGATTAAGTAACGATGCGTGTGTAATATGATACAAACATGGTGGATACGCCGCTGGTACTTCCTATATATAAGTGTTTGTATGGTATTACATTTTGTAGCGTTATTTGAATCATTTCAGTTTGAGACATAGAACATTTTATACAAGTAACATACTTTTCACAAGACACTGATTTACAAACAACTTATCTTATACAAACTCATTTTACATGGTTATTCATTTAATCATGCATTTTTCTCTTATTTATACCTATCATCTAAACTTATTATTTTTCAAATGATTTACAAAGACAAAGTAAATTACAAGGTTCATGACTAAACATTTTCTCAAACAGAAGTCATGAATCTTATTTTCAACAAAACCAATGTATTCGCCAGCATTTCTTTGCTGACCTCGTTTTCACATATGTTTCAGGTATTGTTGGATGATATCGTTTGATAGGATGCATGCTCACATAGGACTGGACAAGGCCTTAGTGACTCAATAACAATGATAGACTATGTTTAAATTGTGTATTTAGATTTCCAGATGATGTAATTATTCAATGTTTAATAAAACGAAACACTTTTTGATATCCATGGTTATGAAACATTAATTCTGTTACAACACTCCCCGACGTTTCCGCCACGTTTTGTATGTTACACGTGGTCGGGGTGTGACAGAAAAGATGGTATCAGAGCCAATGGTTATAGGGAATTAGGTTATTAGTAATGCTTTGACCTAGTCTATAACCTTCTTAGGACCCTAACGCGAGTTTACTTGCGTTTAGTCATAAAACAATACCGTCACCTATCCTTAGGTGACGACCACAACAAGAACACAATTTTCGAAACCGCTTTGAAAACTAATCATCTGTTCTAGGATGATTGATTACAAGGTTTTGAACCCTCTGTTATATGGTTTTGAACCCTTTTGAGTTTTCAAAATCTCCTCAAGGTTTTGGGTTTTAAATAATGTGAACACGTGCAAACTGGAAGGGTGAATGCCTGTATTCTGGGTTTTCTGTCTAGGCAAGCACTTCGTATATATCTCATCAGACGCGAGACCAGTTGTGCTTACCTGGGAATTCTTGGGATGAGTGTTCACTTATAGGCGAGCATGTCTTCGCGATACATTATTTTTGACCTATTTACTTTGACTAATCACCGGGGTCGTTTGTTGCTTTGTAGTAACAAACAAATGACCACTATCCTTGTTTTCATCAGATTTGTTCATCTCATTCTTTTCGTCTAATTCTCTCACTCGTTTCCTTTCATGTTTCCTCTTTTAGAATGCCTCCTCGACGTGAAAACCAGATAGCGACTGCCGAGCTGGCAGAAATCATTGCACAGCAGATGGCTGCTCAGTTTCCAAACCTCTTTGCTCAATGGAACCAAGCCAACAACAACAACAATGTTCCATGCAAATACAAGGATTTTAACCAGGCTAAACCACTCAAGTTTAGTGGTTCTGAAGGGGCGACTGGGCTTCTTCAATGGTTCGAGAGCATTGAGAATACTTTCCGCCACGTGCAGTGTCCTGACAATCGCAAGGTCGAGTTTTCTTCGAGCGTGTTTCAGAAGAGGGCTCTCACATGGTGGAACGGGGTTATGAGGGATCGTGGTGCAGCAGTTGCTCTAGCACAGACATGGGCTGAACTTAGGGCCCTTATGATGAGGGAATTCTGTCCTCGTCATGAGCAGCGAGCTTTGGAGAAGGAATTTGATGAGTTGAAGCAAGATAGTGGTGAGCACAGGGCGTATACTGATAGGTTTGAAGAGTTGAGTCTGCTTTGCCCGACAATGGTTACCCCACTCGACAAGGCTATCGAAAGGTACATCGACGGCCTACCTGACTCGGTACAAGACATCCTTACTGGTAGTAACCCTGCCACACTCCGTCAGGCAATCGAGTTAGCTGCGACATTGACTGAGTCGCAGATTCGGAAGAATAAGCTACACAGAAAAGGTGACAAGGGTAAGAAGCAGGGGTCTGACAAGGAGGATAGCAAGAAAGGTCAAAACAAGAAGGGTAAGGAAGGTGAGACGTCAAAGAAATCAAGAAAGTGAAAGGGTGTTCAGAACTTTGCTGTTACAGCACAGACTGCTCAGAACCCGCGGAACCCACCAGCTCAGCCACCTGCAAAGAAAGCATATGCCGGTACCGCACCTTATTGTGCACGCTGCAACGATCATCACGCAGTACAACAAGCTTGCTGGCAATGCACGACGTGTGGTAAACTTGGGCATTTGGCCAATGTTTGTCGTTTGGGACAAAATCAGGCTGCTCAGGTTCAAGCTCCGGTTCAAGGAAATGCTGCGAGATTCCCACTGGGTTCATGTTTCAACTGCGGAGAGATTGGTCACTTCCACCACAACTGCCCAAGACTGGTGAATGCAAATGCTAACGCAAACCCGAATGCGAACGTCAATGTGAATCCAGCACGTGGTCGAGTGTTTAACATCAATGAGGCACTCAATGATGAAGGTGTGAACAATTAGCATTTTGTATTTCCTATGGTTGTTATCTTGTAACATTAAAGACAATGCGGTTGTTATATAAATAAAAATTTATGGTTTTATTTTGTAACTAATGCAATTGTATGAATGTTTGATCCAACCTTATGGTATCAACACAAAGACAAAAACTACTCGTGTGGTTCTGTCATTTTTATGATCACTTGTAATCTCCCTAAGAACCTCAAACACTTGTTTCTTTTAAATCTAAAGTATCTTATCGTCTTGCATCGTTCGAGATGCAAGAATTATCAAACTGCTTCAAGAATTGTCTGATAAAGGATTCATCCGTCCGAACTTTTCACCTTGGAGAAACTCCTGTCCTCTTTGTGAAAAGAAAGATGGATCTTCTCGAATTTGTATCGATTAATGTAAGCCTATTAAGCTTACCATCAAGAATCGATATCCCCTACCTTAAATCAACGATTTCTCCGATCAACTGCATAGCGTTTCATGCTTTTCCAAGATCGATTTGCGTTTTGGGTATCATCAACTTTGTATTCTCGAAGAAGATATTCCCAAAACGGTTTTCTGCACGAAGTATGGCCATTACGAGTTTACAGTCATGCCTTTTGGGTTGACGAATGCTCCAGCCATCTTCAAGGACTTAATAAATAGAGTCTGCAAGCCTTATTTGGATCAGTTCGTCATTGTTGTTAATGACATCTTGATCTATTCATATCCCGAGCCGATCACGATCAACACCTTCGTTGACATTGGAACCCCTAAAGAATGAACAAACTTTTCGCTAAATCCTCCAAGAGGAAATTTTGGCTTAAAGAAGTTCAGTTTTTGGGCCATGTAGTCAACAAGCAGGGTATTCATGTGGATCCATCCAAATTGCTGCAATTAAGGATTTGATTCCTTGTATGCTTTAAATACCCGTGTCCAAAGATAACAAATTTAAAAGGTCAAATTAAACAATTATGCGAGTATGCGATTATGTGATATGTGTTTATGTGTTCTCCTCTATGTTTTTGTGTGATCTGATTTTCAAATCCTCATAGAATCTTTCATATCTTCATATGAGGGATTCATAGTAGGATATTCAAAAGGTACTATCTTAAATCCTTAATGGGCTTCTATGTAATAGTTAAGACCCTTGGATTATATAGTATCGCTTCATGATTCATAAGAGATCCTTTTAGTGGTCTAGTCTAAAAGATTGATTCACAATTTGGTTAAAGAACGACATCTAGTGATGTAGCTGAACAGACTCCTTGATAGTCTATTTAGATCATTCATTGATTTAATTAAAAGGACTCTATGGCGGTCTAGTAACACGCATCACAGGATTGTTCATTTGGTTTTACCCTACACGTTATAAAATAGACTGTGTGAACTGTGCAAGGAATTGTCTAATTATGGACGCGTACATAATTATGAAATTTAGTGCACAGAAACCCAGTAGGATTTATTATGTGTAAGAACCGATAGTGACAACAATAACAAAATGAGAACGATGTAATGGAGGTACGGTGGACGCACCAATGACACTTCATATACTTGTATATAAGTGTCCCTCTTACATTGCAAGCATAATGTTATTAAGGTTACTAGAAGTTCAGAACCCTAACCAATGTTGTTCGATCTTTTCAACTTCATGTTTTCAAGCTCTCACAAGTTTCCTCTGATTAAATTTCGGGACGAAATTTCCTAAAGTAGGGGAGACTGTAACACCTGTGCCTCCACGGCCATCAAACAAATACTGAACCAATGAAATATTGTATTTCATACTTGGCATTTGTAAAAATATGTGTATCGTTTACACATATCAACTCTTGTTCGATTTCAAGCTCTAAATCGCTTTCTGGAAGGTTATACGCGCACTGATGCGTAAATATAACCAGTTTAATGCAACGAACACTCTGGAATAGTGAAATAGGCTTAACATACCTTAAATAACCCTTACATAACTTAGAAATAAGTTTTGAAGGCTTTGGTATGTCAAAAACAAGTTAATTCGTCTACAGGGACTAAATTTGACAAACTGCGAAAGTATGCCAATCTGAATTGTAACAGACATTCCGGAACATGGCCATAAGTTAAACATACCATAAATATCCTTTACATAGCTTAGAAATAGGCTTTGAGGGGTTAGGTGTGCTAAAATAAACTTTATGGTCATTCAGGGACTAAAAGTGTCAAAAAGTGCACAATTTTGCATTTTTGCGCATAACTTACGTTCTGAATACATCCGGACATCCAAAAATTTATGTAAGCATGACTATATTATGCTTTAGTGTTTGGCTTAAGAAAAATCCATTCGTCGCGTCATTTGGATCGTTTTTCGTGCTTATGCGCATTCCGTCGTAATTAAGCGAACATCGCGTTCGTACGACCAAACGAACCAACATCCGGCATATTTTTGAGCATGTTTCATATCCACAATGTTTAGGCATCATTTTAGGGCCTTAAAGTTGGCTTTACGGGCCTTAGAAGTGTCGGAAATGGCCTTAAACACGTGCAGGGACTGAAACTGTCATTCTGCAAACTTATTGCTGATCTGTGCAGGCCAGGCGGCCCGCCTCAGTTTCTTAACATCCTCACGCGGCCCGCGTCAGTCCTTCTGACCAGGTTAACTGCATTTAACAGCAGATTGCAGCTGTTTTAACCACACCCACACATTCTAAATTGTCTGGTCAGCTGATAAGGATCATCTTTTAGTCACCATAAGGTTCCAACACTTGTACGGATGCGATTAAAGCACGGATTCCATGAAACGATCTTAACGGTGGACCGAAAACTATATATACCCCATGCCCCCCATTGCTTAAATCACTAGAATTTTGATTTGAGAAACTCTAAGTTGAAACTATTGTTTCATACCTGAGATTTTTGAATCGAAATTAGCATTCAGGGACCCTTCGTAAGTATTCTTTCGTTCTTTTCCTTATTTTATTGCTTTTCGAGTCCGAAAGTCAAACTTTGTTTGACTTTCAGCGTTGACCAGCTTATGGTCAATGCGAAGTTCGTAGGAACTTCGCAACGTGAGTGTAATCACGTTGGTTATAGTCCCTTGGGACTATGCCTACTGATTACCACGTTGTCTAGGGTCGTAAGGGTAAGCGATCTAATAAATCGCTTATACCTTCAAACCCGACCCAGTTTGGTCGATCATTAGGATCCGACCAAATACATTAGGTGACCATAGTGTATAGGGAATAACCTTCCGAGGTTATACCCTATGGTCACATCGTTTGAGTAGTTGTATGATAGGTAGTTTATATGCCTTAGGTAAATTACCAGAATACCCTTTTCATGTATAATTGGTAATTAAGCATATGTAACCTAAACTTTTGTCACATAACTGATTATGTAACATGTTTAGGCATATAACACTTGTCATAGGACTAGTTAGACGGTCCGAACGCGTTTCACGCGCACGACGCGTTAAAGTAGCATAAGCTACCTTAATGGGTCGCGATGGGTCGAAAGCACTTAGGTTAGGTTTCATGTAGTATGTAGGCCTTGTTAAACCATATCATATGAGTTCCAATACTCATTTGGTTTACCAAGCCTCATCCTATCCGATCTCCCGATTTAAGTCCGGTTTATTTATATAGTTTTAGATTGCCGACTGATTCCGTGCTTCCTCTAGCTTTGTTTGGTTGTTGTTCAAGACTTCTAAGCATTCTCAGGCGAGTACATTATTCCCCTCTTTTACTGTTTTCAACTGTTTTGGGGTGACTCATATGTGCTAATTGTCATAACAATGGTTTCAAGAACGATTACAATGATTTCAAAAACAATAACAATGGTTTCAAGAACGATTACAATGGTTACAATAACAATTACAATGTGGTTTCAAGAACGATAACAATGGTTTCAAGAACGATAACAATGGTTTCAAGAACGATTACAATGGTTTCAAAAACAATAACAATGGTTTCAAAAACAATTACAATGGTTTTCAAGAACGATTTCAATAAAGTGAACAAACTTGTGGGTTGTAGTTACATAACCAATGACATTCATTAGCAATGATCAAGCCGACCAGTATTAGGTTATGGTACCATAGGATCTGACAAATCCCGTTATTCTCTATACCCATGGTTATGTGTGGGTATTTTGGGTAACGACTGAATCTGTAATTATTAATTTACCCTTTGGTAAGGGTTTGTTAAGAACGAGAACGAGAGCGAGTTGGAACGAGGATCGAGTCAAGAAGGTTTGAATGTTATTAGAGAATCGACCATAAAGTAGTTTCACAATTAAAACAAGAACGATTTGAACAATTAAAACAAGAACGATTTGAACAATTAGAACAAGAACGACTTGAACGATTTTACAAAATGTTTTAACGATTGGGTAAACATTGGGACATGATTTACATTTGATCATGCATTTACATGAAACATAGTATTGATTTAAACCAAGTTTTACTTCAATACTTTGTTTTGTGCGTTTCACCTATGGTTTAGTTGATGCATTTCACTAGCCATACATATCTTTTTGGTTATACATTACATGATTTACATTGGACATGAACATTACTTTGGTGGTTTGGTTTGATTAAGTGATTAAGTAACGATGCGTGTGTAATATGATACAAACATGGTGGATACGCCGCTGGTACTTCCTATATATAAGTGTTTGTATGGTATTACATTTTGTAGCGTTATTTGAATCATTTCAGTTTGAGACATAGAACATTTTATACAAGTAACATACTTTTCACAAGACACTGATTTACAAACAACTTATCTTATACAAACTCATTTTACATGGTTATTCATTTAATCATGCATTTTTCTCTTATTTATACCTATCATCTAAACTTATTATTTTTCAAATGATTTACAAAGACAAAGTAAATTACAAGGTTCATGACTAAACATTTTCTCAAACAGAAGTCATGAATCTTATTTTCAACAAAACCAATGTATTCGCCAGCATTTCTTTGCTGACCTCGTTTTCACATATGTTTCAGGTATTGTTGGATGATATCGTTTGATAGGATGCATGCTCACATAGGACTGGACAAGGCCTTAGTGACTCAATAACAATGATAGACTATGTTTAAACTGTGTATTTAGATTTCCAGATGATGTAATTATTCAATGTTTAATAAAACGAAACACTTTTTGATATCCATGGTTATGAAACATTAATTCTGTTACAACACTCCCCGACGTTTCCGCCACGTTTTGTATGTTACACGTGGTCGGGGTGTGACACTTGTTGAATATGGTATTTAATACCAAAGATTCGAGTATGGAAAACTCAGAAGAGACAAACAACAATTGCGATGCTGGAGATGCGACAAATGTTAATGGTGCATCCAATGTGAACCTCAATGTTAATGGAGTTAATCTCCAAAACTGTTATTAACGCAGCTATTAGAAAGGCTATGAGAAAAGTCATGAAAAGGTTCAAGAAGCCAGATGTTGCTCGCTCTAAAACACATGTCGCTGCTCATGAGAAGAGCTTTATTCATACTTCAAATGCAAAGAATAACCCAGACAAAAATCATATGTGGCAAGGAGCCCATTCTTTTCAGGATGTACTTAAAAGTACTTCATCTCTTGGAAGTCAAGAGACTTCAATAGTAAAAAGAAGCCATCGATTGCGGGAAATTGTTGGATGAAGTAAAAACCATTAGGTGTATCAGCGGTTATGCTGGAAAGGACACGGTGAGGTATACATCTCAGTCATTCGATGGCAATATCCTTGATTAGTGAGTACATTAATGAAGTCCACAAGAAAGATCCTCTTATACATTATGGGATGGTCCAAGTTTTAAGGACCTTATTAGAAAAAACCTATTATCCACATCACGAAATGGAAAAAGATGGAATAAGAATTTTATGACTCTCACCATAAAAGTTCTAGACTGTCGACAATATGTTACAAATTTTGATTCATTGGCTGAGATAGTGCCCTATTCAGTTTACCCAAAAATCTAAGCTTAATGCAATAATTATCGGTGGTTAGCAACGGCAATAAGAGGGCACATTAAAGTTTCAAAGCCTGCTCATTATAAATCCATTATGGATCTACCTCAGCTACTCACGTTATATAGATTAAGAAATAACCAGTCAAAGCTAAGACTGCCCTAAAATTTGTCAAAGAATTCGCAGCTAAGTTTAAAAGGATTAAGAATGGAGGCGTTTAACCCTCCTGATGAAGGATTAGAGGCAGCTCACATTAATGACACCAGATAAATCCCTTATTGTGATTTTATTGCTAAGAGTTACGTTTGGGTTCAGGTGCTGCTAAGTCTCTCATAAGACCATAAGCTTAGCAAACTTTTAGAAAATTTTCCGTAAGAACCCCAGATATTAAGTGTAAGGTAAAACTTACAGGCGAAAGCATAAGAGCCATTTCTTCTGTTCCTGTCAGAAACCTTCAGTCGTAGAATTTTAGAAGTATCCCCTCTCTAGAGGAAGTGCGTCAGCATATATAGTTGATATCTCCTTAATCACTATCGATTACGAATACCAGATGGTATGATAAAGGCGCCATATGAGGATTTGTGTATCTTAATATGTTCCATAGATTGCTTCCATGCCTGATCAGTATGGAGGTTTAATGCATGGGACCACAAAGATATCCTGATGGTCATATGGTACTAAAGTCAACTAATGGTATTCAAAGAAGATATCCAGAATGGAATTGTCCAAGTAAATGTTCCCGATTAAGGAATTCATGGACTTGTAACATAAATGTGTCACTTATTTGACACAAGCAATGATGGATGAACTGGAGCCTGAGATATGGAAATCTCTGTAACCTCCTTGTATCTTGATTATCTTCTCCTAAGATTACCCTGTTTACCCCTAAGAGGCAGGTAGAGTTAAGATTTATATCCCATTTAAGGCTGTATTATTATGAAATCTCCAAGACGGCTAGTACCATCATTGGAAGAATCAAAGCCCTGATTAACTGAGTTTTAAAATAGAGGATTCATATAGCCTAACTCAATATCCTGAGAATTCGGTATAGTTAATTATGAAAGACGGTTCATTTTGCTTATGCATTGTTTACCGCAACCCTAATTAGGTAACAATTAAGAATCGCCATCAGCTGCCCAGGATCGTCGATTTGTTCGACTAACTGTAAGGATTAGCTATTCCTTAAGATTAGTTTTAAGCAGTGGTTGGAATAACCATCTCACCTTAAAATAAGCTTTTTGTAATAGTTGTTATATAAGTATCAAGGATTGCTCCTTTGGAGACCTTGTATAGATAAAATATCAAAACGTCCGTTTGATGGACGAGACTTTAGGAAGCCCAATTACCAGGATCTGAAAGTTGCCTTGGAAACAACAAATAAGATCATGCAATTTCGTAATCATCTGAAAGTTGCCAGCAATTGGTAGAAAATCAAGGATTAATGAAAGTAGCAACCCTCTTAAGTTCTTGTTAAGGAATAAGGTTCAACAAAGGATATCACCCTGGAAAGGTGTGCCAATTTGATTATCAGACTAGTTAAACTCTGAATATATATAGAATCATTCGAGGGAATCGAATGTATCAAGATCAAATAGCTTATAAGCTAAAACCTATTTAAGGAGCTTGGCGGAGCTCGCAATACATTGCACACTAATGACTTAAGGATGTGTTTCACCAATAAGTCGAGAAGCACTATCACATAATAATATGCAGATTGATGATATGATGAGCAACCTGTATCGATTAAGGATCGACAGGTTAAGAAGCTCCAAAAAGAATATATTATAGAGGTCAGTTTGGGAGCTTGGAGAGGTTCCAGATAGGCTATAAAAGTTAAGTCCATTATGCGACAAAAAGAACTTCCAGCATTATAGCAAATCTTGAGGTCGAGATTTCTTTTAAGGGGGTGAGGATGTAACACCTCATAAAATCATGTCCAATGATGTATTGACACGTGTAATAAACCCTAATGAAGTCAAACATTGAATTTAAGGGACTAATTTTTCGAAAAATTGAAAAACTTTGATTATGAAAGGATTGGAAGTGTTAGCATACCTAAAATAAATTTCTAAATAACCTCTCATGATATTTATGTTCACAAATGAGCCACTTGGCGATCGAGTGTAGCCATTTGCGGAATTAATTGAAAGTTTGCGCAATGAAAGGTTAAAAGCGTCAACATGTTCATTCTTACCTCTGAGTGACCTTTTAACAAACCAGGAGCTTCATTATATTTAATTATACTCTCGGGAATGCCAAACATTGGCCGTCTAAAGTCTTTATGCTTATAAGTAAGGTTACGCGCAACTTTGCAAGTTAGAGGGACTAAAAGTGTCAATATGTTTAATTATACCTCTGAATGACCTTTTAGCGAACCCGAATCATCATGATGTTTAATAATACTTTCAAGAATGCCTAATATGGATTAGATGAGGCTTCAATGCTATTAAATGATGAGATGCGCAAGTTTGCGCAATAGAGGGACCTAAAGCGTCAACTTTTGAATCTACGACTCTCGGTGACCAGTTAAGAAAACGGGAGCATAGTAATATTTAATTATATGCTTGGGAATGATCAATATGGGCCATGGAAGGCTTGGATATCATTAAACAACATTTCGTGCTACTTTGCGCAATTAAAGGACTAATTGCGTCAAACTACTAAAGTATGTTGATTCATATGGTAACGGACCTTCCGGAATATAACCATGAGTTAAACATACCCTATTTATCCTTTATATAGCTTAGATATTGGCTTGGAGGTGTTTGATGCGCAAAAATAAACTTTTAAGTCATGCAGGGACTAAAAGTGTCAAAAAGTGCACAAGTTTGCATTTTCGCGCATATCTCACATTCTGAATATACCCGGATACCCAAAAATTTATGTAAGCATTAAAATATTTTATTTTAGTGTTTGGCATGATAAAATTCCATTCATCGCGTAGTTTGGATCGTTTTTCGCTTCCGTTCGTGTTTCGTCGTAATTAGACGAACAACGTGACCGTACGGCCAAACGAACCGACATCCAACATGTTTGTGAACATGTTCCATGTCCCCTATGTTTAGGCATCATTGTAGAGCCTTAAAAATAGCTTAACGGGCTTTAAACGTGCCAAATGTGACCTTAAAAGCTAACAGGGACCATTTCTGTCATTATTTCAAAGTTGTTTGCTGATCTGGGAAAGCCAGGCGGGCCGCGTAAGCCCTCATGAACTCTTACGCGGGCCGTGTGACTTCATCAGAGCTGCAAAAGTCAGTTTACAGCCTGTTCCAGCTGTTTCCAGGTGTTGCAAGTGGTTTTTAAGCTTTCTAGGGGCTATTTTGGGATGCCCATGGTTTCACAAATCAGTGGGTGCACTTGTACGGACCAGATTGAAGCTCGTTTATCGAGGAATGATCTTAACGGTTCTTGAAATCCTATATATACCCCTTGATCTTGCTCTCATTTCACACCTTGATCTGAATTGTTCTAAGTTGGAGCCTTTGTGCTTCATACCTGAACATCCTAGATCAATTCCATCCTTGCTTGGACCCTTTGTAAGTGACCTTTCGTGCTTAGTTTAATTGTTTAGCATTTATAGCCGAAAAGTCAAGCGTTTCGATAAACGCTTTGACTTTTAAACGGTTGAGCCATTGTTCGTAACGAACATGGCTACGTGACCGTAATTAGGTAGGTGTTAAACCCTCATAAGGGCACCTCCTAATTACCACGTTTACTTAGTTAAATTGTCGGGTCAAATGAAAGTCAAACGGGTTAGTTTTAAATAAATTCATAACTATTAATATAAAAAACCATAAAATCAGTTTTTCTCACTTTAATAACTTGGTTAATATTTGTTGAACATGCCTAAGCATGATTCAACCCGACAATTCTAAGTATAGGCTCGGTTCGGAACCGAAAGTCGCAAAAGTTGACTTTTGCTTTGACTTTCAGTTCTGACCTGATTTAGCTTAGTTTAGATATGCCTTAGGATTCCTTTAGGACCAGGTAATAGGTTAGTGTAACCCTCTGAGGTTATACAACTTGGTTCCTTAGTTATCCGATTCATATGCATGTTTCCGTTAAATGCCTAAACGTTGACCATTATGCCCTTTTGACCCTAAAACGAGAATTTTGAAAATGTGAGAGGACAATAATCTTTATTACTGAATTATAAACTTGCCCCTAAAATTTGACATCGGTTTGAGGTCAAGATTAGGAGTTATGCTCATTAGCGTAAATGAAAAGCTTTTTATTAATTAAACGACATAATTAGCGTATAGCCTATCTAAACCCAATTTGTGATACCAAACTTTTTACCTACTGATATAAAATAATATTTTGGGATTTTTGAAGATTTTTATTTAATTTTAGGCTGAGCATAACATAGAGTTCTAAGCTTGATTCGGTAATTGCCGGTTTTGCCCTTTTGGGCTATAAAATGAGTTTTTCAAATCATTTTGATTCCAAACCTTTTTCTAGTGATCTAATATGATAAATAAAATATTTTGAGCCTTCTGGAATAATAAAAATATCAGCTTTCCTTTAAAAACCCAGAAATAGCTCAAAAATCGCCTTTTAAGCGTTTTTAACGCATAGTATGTATTAAAACTATTTTAAACATATAAGGTTTGATGTCTACTGATATTTTCAGTAAATTTTTATATTCTAATAGTAAGTAAAAGTTTTTAAACTCAGGTTTCCAGTTTTGACCTTTTAGGCTTAAGTGAAATTACCAAAATGCCCCTTCGGTGCATAGTTTAGTTATAAATGGTAAATTTCACATTTATGTAATACCCTACTGATATAACCTATTAATTTAAGTATGTTTACTGTTTATATCAGATCTGTAACTCAGATTAATATTTAACCTCTCTTATAATCTTTAAAATGACCAAAAAACCCCTACAGGGCATAAATTGGTTTTAAATTCGTTTTGGGCATAATGGAAGGTATCCTACTGATATCACAACATATTTAAGGCATATTAACTTAGGAAACCTGTTCATGACTATTTTGGTTACCCGTTACGCACTTTTCGCGTTCGGATCGGCTTATGTAACTAGTTTGCATAAATTAGCTGAAACGGGTCAAACCTTATCATTTTTATCTCAAAATACAGAATGTGTTTAGCTTACCCTTATTACACAAGTATACAAGCTTGTCGGGTCTAAACCACATTCTAATCCGGTTCTCGCTTAACCATGCGTTTTGAACCGTATCCTCCTTTAAAAGCTAACCGGTCTAAGCATAGGCTTAATTAAAGACCCGTTAGGAATCTAATAGGTTATTAAAAACCTTCGTTCCAGATTTAGGAGCCCAGTAAAAGCTATCTGTACTTGCTGATTTGATATACGGCTAGGATTGAATTTATATTTAGCTCAGGTAAATACTTTTAACTTATTTTCCCTATACGGGCTTGGAGTACGGTATATAAAATACCGCTTGGTCGGGCATTGAATTTTTAATTGTATGAAGATTAATTTATTGAAATGTCCCGTTTAAATTGTTTTGTTTGTTTAAATCCTTTGGGGGGTTAATGACCATGTCCCGGATATCCTTGGCATCATTTTAAGAAATGGCCACGACCTAAGCATAGGGTGTAGGCGTACACCCGACAGTGCATAAATAAATAATAAGGTATAACCGGCGGTTTCGGGAATAACCCGCCGCAGGACTATATCATGTGGTGTGTCTATTAATCTTTAACCCGGTGTCAATCCGGGCTACTGAACGTATAACGAACATGTAATTCTCTTACAAGTTTATATATAAATAATTATCCCAAGTTATAAAATATTTTGTGCCTTGTGCATTCAAATCAATTTTCTTAAATATTTTCAAAATGAGTCAGTTAATTGTATTTACCAGTGTAAACTGACGTATTTTCCCAAAAAGGTTAAGTGCAGGTACTAAGCGTAATAGGCTGGCCTCTCCTTAGCATCATTAAGAGTCTCGCAAGCTTGGATGCATTTAAGTCTGATGAACTATGTTTCCTTTTATTTTGATCCGCCTGTGGATCTGTTTCAACTATTTTTGTGATACTTAATATTACAATTTATTCGGTTGAAATAAATCTATCTTTTGCTTCCGCTGTGCATTTAAAATTGTGTTGTTTGACTATGATGATATCAACTACGTCACGATACTCCCCACCGGTAATACGTGGAAATATCGGGGTGTGACACAAATATAACATGATAATGAAAACGCCATAGTTTACAAATTAACAAATAGTAATAACTGCTGTTTACAAATATTACTCAATAATATTCAAAACTAATCAGATGTAAAACACCAATGATCGTAAAACATAAGAAATATATTAGATCCCAAACGACAATTAAAATTAATAACGAAAACTCCAATTATCAATTTTTACTAATTGTTAAACAACAAATGAAAACGCGAAAAAATTGCATACATGAATAACGCCATCGAAAGCATACAACACATTGTGAAATATTAATTTGAAAAAAAAAACAATGAAACAAGCATAAAAGAACAAAAACCCATATCTGTTGTATATGTGTTGCATGATTTGCTGGAACAAAAATATGAAAACGTCATCAAATATTACGTTGTCGAACAGAATCCACGTTAGACGCCAAAGATCTGAGAAAGCTTGGAAAGTAGGTAATTGCTGATACGAAATCTTTGGAGTTTTATTTGAAGCAGATTTATAACGCGAAATAAGGAGGGAACGTACAAAAGGACAATCATACCCCTGCATATCATTTAGCGCCCCCCTGCCACGTGTTGGGTCAGGATCCGTTCTCACACTTTAAGGCATTTTCTCTTGATCCTGTTTCTATATCTATATCTATATATCTATATCTATATATATATAGGTATGGGATCAGGAGAAAACGCCCTAAAGTGTGAGAACGGTGAGAACGGATCTTGGCCTAACACATGGCACACGACATAGTGAAGGGCGGAGGGGCTTTTTTGTCCTTTTATATTCTTTTTTTAAACGCGTCTCACAACACCTCTCCATTTTTTGTGTTTAACAAATACATGGTGTTTTTATTGTTTTTTTTTAGATCAGGAGCATTGTTAATATTTTGGCATTTTATGGCATCCCCAAATTCAATAAAATCATTTAGTAATTATAAGTTATTTTCCTCCATGGCGTTTCCCAAATTCATTAGGCATTTTTGTAGATTTCAACAGTTCATATAGGTTATCAAGGTAAATTTCTTGGCGTTCATGGCGTTTTTAAATTCATTAGAAATTTAAAAGAGTACAGCTAAGATGAAATCAAACAAAAACTAATAGTCTTCTATGGATGGTATTACATCTGAGATGTAACCATCGCTTTGTTCATCACTCTCCTCGGACTCATCATCATCTTGTTCATTGGTGTATAACACCATAATCTCGTCTCTTCTTTGTTCCATCCTATACTTGAATGTATTCACAAAGCTGGATCTAGCATTGTTCGAAGGTGTTAAATTACAGAGCTGTTCAATAAGATGTAGTTTATCTGTGTTCAGCACTTCGTCCATTGTCAATGAATAATCCCTCCCGTGTTGAAAGCTCACCCTCACCGTTCTTGCTTGTTCATACAGAATCCAACTGGTAACTTTTGGTAGATCGGTATCTTCAACATCATCATCGTCGTCATCATTTTCCAGAATTTTTCTTTTTAATCTTCTTATTAACGCTCGTTTCCTCTCACAATTGTAGGCCATTGGGACCCCAAGGGCTAAAATATCCCTCTGAACGGATTCGTCCATACTAAGTATGGCCTTGATTGTTTTGACTTTCACCCTTCTCCTGTCAGAGAATTTTATGACGAAACGTCCCTCTGAGCTCTCAAACCTCCATGCAACAACTTGCGCCATTTTTTTTAAATTGTATGGCGCTTTAGACAAGGTGTGGCATTTTTAGTGAATGTGTGGAATGTGAAGCTTTTTTGTTTAGTTGTTGTACTTATATAATGAGCTTTTTTTACGCCAGGTAGATATTTTTTTTTGCGGTAAAAAACATCAGTAATTTTTTTATATGTATTTTTTTTGTATCAATTGTTGTGCCATGTAGGATGCAGGCCTATAATGTGACAGTCAATTATGACGTTTTGAAAAGATAAATAAATTCAATTTCACATGTAGTGGCTTTTAATATAATAAATGTTTAGCAATAATGTTTCTGTCTCTTCATTTTACTGTTTGCAGTTATTGTTTTGTTCAGTTCCATCTGTTAAGGCTGTAACACTTCCTAACTTTTTCAGGGTTTGGCGTTCTGTTTTTTATCGCGTTTAGATATAGATAGCACGTTGTTTTATACATTGTTTTAATGGCTTTTAGTCAATTAGTGTTGTTTTTAATAATACATTGTTTGGCATTTTTTGGTGTTTTATATAGCAACAACGTGCTTTGCTAGCATCCGTTCTCACAATTTTCATACTATTAGGCGTTTTTGTGTTTGTAGGTTTTTGCGTTTTATAATCAATTTTTTTATTAGTAGAGAATTAAATAATAAAAACAGAGAATTAGATAACAAACAATAGAAAATGAAAAAAATAAAAAATGCTAATGTAATTTCTCATCCAAAATCTTCATTGTCATCAGCCTCTTCTTCTTGAATTTCTTTTGGCGTTTTGAACCTTTTTGAATACCTTAGCTAGATGTCAATTTTCCTACATAACGCCCGTCTTTAGAAGAAGCTTATTTAGTGGCATCCTGTCTTTTGGTGTGATGTATTCTTGTTTGGTGATATGTTGAAGATCAACGCCTGCTCGAATGCTATTATAATAACGGAGTCCAAAATAGCATTTTACACTGGTATTGATCCCTTCATGCCATCAATATATACATCAAGAACAAAGCTTATATGATGACATATCAGTGTCATCAGTCTCTTTTTCTTGAATATTTGTCCATCTCATTCAACAAAAGCTTATTGAGATACCCACCTCAGAGAAGAATCCATTCAGTGAAACTTCATGCAGAACAAATCTATATATAAGAAACAAGCTTTGCCATTTGTGGTTTTCTTAGCTATTTTTTAGAGTTTTAAAGTGAGTGGTTTCTAGGAAACACGACATTTGTTTTTTGGGTGTGATCAATTGATTGTGCAGAGACATCTCTCTTATAGGATGTTTTTGGCGCGTAGTTTAGGCGGGATTTTATTATAATAAATGATCTTAATAAAAGTAACTGTCTTTTTCAGTTACTGTGTGTATTTACTATTTTTGTTCAGCTTTTATGAGTTTAGGGTGATAGGCGTCCCATCTTACAAGTTGACGTTTTTTTAATGGTGTTACGTAGTTTTTGGCGTTTTGTATTTTTAATGTGGTTTAGATAAAGATGGCACTTTTTTCGATTCTCTTGTACCTGGTTTTATACTTTTTTTTTTGAGTTTTTAATAATACTTGTCCAAAGTAATTTTATTATAGTTTGGGAGTTTTAGGCGTTTTATGGCATGATGGCGTTTCACAAGCATTTTGTCTGTGTGGCGTTTTATTTTTTTTTATTTTTTGAGAAATAAAGTATTTGTTCTTAGCTAAAAAATACATAACAAACAACTGAAAAAGAAAATTAAAAAAAAAACAATTCATCTTCCAAATCTTCACTGTCACCAGTCTCTTTCTTCTTTGAAACATCTTCACTGGCGGTTTAACTTTGGTATGCTTCATTTTGTTTTTTTGTTGTTGAAGTAGCTTTTTTGTGGCCGTTTGGAAACACAAAATGACGTGAGTTTTTTGTTTGAAGTTCATCTTTATCTTCAACCCACTCATCACTGTCATCCGTCTCTTCATGCCATTCATGTATTCGTCAAGAACAAAGCACAAAAAATGATATAAGTCTGACATCAACATCTTTTTCTTGAAGATTTATCCATCTCATGCAGCAAAATGTTATTGAGTTACACCCCTCAGCTAAGAATGCATTCTGCGAAACTTCGTGTAGAACAATATTGAATATACAAGAAACGATGTTTGCCATTTTGGCGTTTTACTGAGAAAATAGTGTATCTAAAAGAAACGTCGATTAAAATCTTTGATGTTTGGGTTTTTTGGCGTTTTCTAAGATGATTGGTATATAGTAAAATATGGCGTTTTTGAGTTTGGTGTGTTTGATGTTTGGGTTTTTTGGCGTTTCTAAGATGAATGGTATATAGTAGTAAATATGGTGTTTTGGGTTCGGTGTGTTTATTAAAGGTCTAAGATGTTGTTTATATAGGATGTTTTTGGCGCGTAATGGCGTTTTATTCATGAGTTTGGCGTCTTGGGCAGAGAAGTCTAAAGACCCTTTTACCATTAATGAACCGCGTCCACTTAATAGAATTGGTGTTATTTACGAAAACGCCACCGCACCAATCTAGTCCATAGATTGTTTTGATCGGACGATCCATAACCGTTCTCACTGTTCTCACACTTTTCACCGTTTTCTTTAAATATATATATATATATATATATATACCAATCTAGTCCATAGATTGTTTTGATCGGACGATCCATAACCGTTCTCACTGTTCTCACACTTTTCACCGTTTTCTTTAAATATATATATAGGGATGAGTTAAAATGAGAACCACTACGAGTTGTGAGAACTTCTTGATTCGGCGCGAGTTGGGCCATTTTTTTTGCAAATACGCAGATGAAAACATTATAAACACATCTGTTAAAAAAAGTAAAAAAAATTGTCGAGTCATTAGTTTTGACTGATTCAAGTTTTTTTTACGCCCTGATGTTATCAGCTGTAAAATTTTACGCCAGCACGTAAAAAAATCAAATACCTAATACAAGAGTTTTATAAGGTAATTATAAGTATACGCTAGGAAGGCTCCTAACCTTCCAAGTGGTGACGATTTCCGATCCCACCTAGTTCTTCGGATCTAGGAAACCGTGTTAACACAAGACATGCCTTACGTGTAAATATAAAATACACATCTATACAATCGAGCTTGATATTATTTTATTCTTTTTTTATTTATTTAGTAAATTTGCACGCTTTTGATTTAGGATAACCCTCCATTGTTCCAAGTTTTCCCAATCACATTCGTGCGCTTAATTTTGCAAGAAATCGCTAATGCAAACTGTGTGTGAATCTTACAATTTCCCTTTTTATTACAGCTTTTTGGGGTGTATCATTTGCCCATATTAGTCAATTTACATTTCCAATCAATACGTGCAATTTATCATTTGTTATGGTTATGTGTTATGTGAACATTGCTAGTTAGTTGTTGATACATTACATGCAAAACATGAAACAATACATTTGGATCCAATGGTCCTTCGTTCCCCATTACCATGAGTGGAACACGACGTTGCCAACACACAAGAAAAGCTCTCCTTTGATTGAGCTTAGATCTTGCATTGCAAAATAGCACACCATGATACAGTGCACGTTTATATTCAGTTGAGTGGTTATATTGTTTGAGGTTGGTTATTGAGGTTTGACTTATTTGCATACAACACATTAATTTACATTTGGTTATTGCACATTTTTCTGTTAATATACAAAATAAACATATTATTTTTATAATAACAGTGAGATTCACTCACCAGCCTTTGTTGACCCAAAATTACTTTTTACACATGATACGGGTGAACAAATAGAGAATATCTTCTTGAACTGTGACTGCCGTGATGACCGCAAGGTTCGTTACGCTACTGGTCGGCTCATTGGAGTAGCTTTACTTGTTCACCCCTCTCACTCGTCTCATTGAGAAAAAAATTAGGGGTCTTCCTTCTGGCATTCAAGACCCTGTGATGAGTAGTGTACCGGCAACCTTAGAGGCTTCCATGGAATTAGCCTCCAAGCTCACGGAAAACCGTATCCGTAATGAAGATTTCAAAAAGGAAGAAAAAAAGGGTTCAACCAGCAAAAAAACGGTAGAAGCATCCAGGCCAGTTAAGACTAGGTCTTCCTCTCGGTTCAACCCTAAAAGGAAGAGAGATGGAAGAAACTACGCTGAGACCCCAGCCAACCTACCTAACCAGCCAAATCCACCCATGCAAGCAGCCCCAATAACTCAAATTGCCTTAGCCAACACCCCCCCCCATACAAAAAGCCATATTCAGGACCCTTCCCAAAGTGCAATCGGTACCAATATTACCACCTAGCTAAAACCCCATGTCAATACTATACCGGATGTGGACGTGCGGGCCATGCGGTCCAGACTTATCGTACCCTTCAAAAACAAGCCCGAAACAATAACTAAGCCAAGCCCAACAATCAAATAGTGGGCCACGCTCCATATCAACCACCTCAAATCATGCCACCACCTGCCCAAATCATGGCCCAGCCTTTCTACTAACTCAATTACCCAATGATGCCACAGATGGGGGATTGCTATAATTGCGGTAACCCAACTCATTTCCGCAACATGTGCCCTCAGTTGGTAAACATAATAAACTCTCAGGCCCAATCTAACCCTGTGAATCAAGCTAATCAAGCCAACCCACCAGCCAGGGGCAGAGCTTTCAACATCAACGCCAATCAGGCCAGGGTAGATAACAATGTGGTTAACGGTACGTTTCTCGTAAATGGTAGCTTTGCATCTATTTTATTCGATACAGGCGCGGATAAGAGTTTTGTATCTTTAGAGTTTGAGTCAATCCTTGGTTATCCTCGCGATGGTCTAGCCGAATCTTTCATAGTAAAAGTAGCCGATGGAGAGCCCATTACCCTGGATTCTATTATTCATGGCTGCACTCTTACTCTCAACGAGCACGATTTCATAATCGACCTTATCCCTATGAAATTGGGGAGTTTTGACATCATCATTGGCATGGACTGGCTCAGTCAGGACCATGCCACGGTTGTGTGTTATGAAAAATATATTCGAATCCCGCTCACTGGTGGCCAAACCCTTCGTATATTCGGTGAAACCCCATCTAAAGGGCTTAGGTTGATGTCATGCCTACAAGCCCGTAAGTATCTTCACAAGGATTACGTGACCTTCTTAGGTCATATTGTCAAGAAGGGGGCAAAGAGAAGAAGCTTGAAGATATTCCCATTATTATGGATTTTCTCTATGTCTTCCCAGACAACGTATCAGGACTTCTTCCCATGCGAGAAGTCGAGTTTTGAATCGATCTTATACCTGGTGCCACCCTAGTTGCAAAGTGACCATATCGATTGGCCCCGTTCGAAATGAAAGAATTGGCTAGTCAGTTGCAAGAACTGACGGACAAAGGGTTTATACGCCCTAGTTCATCGTCTTAGGGTGCACATGTTATTTTGTCAAGAAGAAGGATGGAACTTTTCGTATGTGTATAGATTATCGGGAGCTCAACAAGCTAACCATTAAGAACCGTTACCCTTTACCTCGTATTGACGATCTATTAGATCAACATCAGGGGGCGACATGCTTCTCGAAGATTGATCTTCATTCTAGATACCATCAGCTCAGAGTAAGAGAGGATAATATCCCAAAAACCGCATTGCTAACTCGCTATGGTCACAACAAATTGATGGTCATGTCCTTTGGCTAGACCAATGCTCCAGCCGTCTTTATGGACCTAATGAATAGGGTGTGGAAGCCTTATCTTTATCATTTTGTTTTTTGTCTTCATTGACGACATTCTCATCTATTCCATGACCAAGTCGGGTCATGAGCGACATCTTCGACTTATTTTGGGACTCTTGAATACCAAAAAGCTTTACGCTAAGTTTTCCAAATGTGAATTTTGGTCGAAGGAAGTCCAATTCATCGGTCATGTTGTTAACGACAAAGGAATTCATGTTGACCCACCAAAATTGAAGCAGTAAAAGATTGGTAAGCTCCACGCACCCCTACCGAAGTCAGATCTTTCCTTGGTCTAGCAGGCTATTATCGGCATTTTATCGCTAATCTATCCCAAATCACCCAACCACTTACAACTTTGACTCACAAGGGTAAACCCTTCGATTGGGGGCCCAAACAAGAAGAGGCTTTCCAAACTTTAAAGCAGAAACTTTGTGATGCACCTTTCCTTACCCGCCCGGATGGTTGTGATGACTTTGTAGTTTATTGTGACTCGTCGAGGCAAGGTTTAGGGTGTTTCTTGATGTAACGAGGCAAAGTGATAGCTTAGGCCTCAAGGCAACTCAAAGTCCATGAAAGAAATTATACAACTCATGACCTCGAACTCGATGCAGTGTAGATCCCAATATCAATCCGGATCACAGTGGTTGGTTGTTTTAGCCCAAAACACCAATTGATTAAGTGTTTGAGCTATGAAAAGTTAAGAATAATCAAAGATGAAGGTGAAGCTAATGGATTAATGAATACAACAAGTGTTGTATTGATTCCAAATAAGAATGTAAATCAGTAGAGCACCTTGGATATCAGATTAGAGCACAAGAACAATGATTGAATGTAAACAACACCAATATTCATTAAAAGAGCCAAAAGCTTGAAGTGGTTACAATACAAGGGCTATATATAGTGTTCCTGACTAGCCAGCAAATTTATAAATTTGCTGGAATCTTATCTACACCAAGTCAGGATTACAACTTCTATAGAATTACAAAATAAGCCCCTATACTATCAAATTAGCTACAAACCCCTATAAACCTAATCCAGCACAAGTATGAACGATCTCAAAAGTTCCAACAATATCCCCCCTAGATCGTTGCATACTTGTCTTTTCATTCTTCATTGGTATCCGCTGGATTCTCAGTAGCTGGCTTCTCAGGCTCTTTGGGATTGTCTTCGATTGTTGTCGTTTCGGGTGGTACTTGAGTTTCGATTGGTGCATCCGGAGTTGCTTGAGTAGTAACAGCTTCACTGATAGGTTGATCCTCCATAGTGGCCTCATATGTGGATGAGGCCGGAGGTGATGATGTTGTGGTGGGTTCAGTTGAAGAAGCAGGGGTCTTTTCTTTCTTATGTTCATGCTTCTTTTTCTTCCTTGCTTCCTTTTTCTTTTCTTCTGTTTCTTTTCTTTTCTCAATATTGTCTACCAGATCCAGCATTTCCCTCTTTAACTTCCAGGCTCTTTCTACTGCTCTCTGAAATAGCATAGCCTCTTCAAGATTTGCATTTCCAGCTCCCACGTTTATTCGGCTTGCATTCAACACAGTTAGATCCGAGAGCCCAAACATGAACACATCCATAGGATCCAAGATCCGAATATCCACATTTTCATTGGATCTTATCACAGCTTCGCCAGTCTTGCTATCATAGAACCATTTCTTGAAATCTTTGAGGGCAACAGGAATTTCATCAGGTAGCCTAATTCTTGTGACAACTTGAGCAGGGTTGATCACCCACGTCACTTTTCCTTTCCCTGTTACTGGATCTATGGTAGTTTTCGAAACTCTCCGCCTTGGACGCTGAGGCCTGTGATTAGGGAAACCTTTGTTGCATTCTTTAGCGATCAAACGCTCAAAGTTTCCTCCAATGCTTCTTTCTTCTGGATTTAGAATGTCCAGACGGCCCAGCTCACGTAAATCCCACCTGGGAAGAGTAAAGAGATCAAAACCGGTCTGAAAGTACTGGATCACGCCACCTCGTCTTTTAACAACAAATATTCCTCTCAGGTTGTCGTACTTCCAGCTTATGATCCTGTCGGTAGCTTCACTCTTTTCAACGGTTATCACCTGATAAAAATCAGGGAGTCTTTCTCTCTCTTTCTTGAACCATTCTGGGTGCTGGGGAGAGAAAGTTTTTCCATCTCCTTGCTCATATCGTACTTCTTCTTCTAGACCCCATTCAATAAATCTGGCTGGCATATCATCTCTATCAACTTCTTCTTCGTCACTTTCATCTCCTTCAGCTACCCTCTCGACCGATTCCAGGCGTCTTTTCTTAGCTTCAACTTCTTTTTCTTTTCTGGCAGTTTCTTCTTCTATGAAAGCTTCAAAGTCGAAGATTTCATCAAAGGAGAACATGGGCTTCATTTTCATCTGCTCGCACATACTTCTCATCATTCTATACAATTTCTCTAACCCCATCTGCTGGAATCTGATAAACTTTGATTGCTTGGCCATGTAGGCGTTCATCTCTTTGTTCTTTTTACGCTGATCTTTAATCTTCTCTCTCAGGACGTTTGTGTCGTTTACTTGGTTTTTGAGGAGACAGATTTCCTTGGCCACAGATGGATTGGTGTTTTTAAGGAGTTTATCGTAAAGCTCTTGAAAGGGACGAACCCTTTGTGGCGGGACTGGTGGCTTTGAAAACCTCGTCGGCTTTACAGGAGATACTTTGGAAGATCTTTCATCCATCTTTTTCTTGCTCGCTGAGGCTTCATCAGGATCTACTATCAAAGTATCAACGAAGTCATTTAGAGACTGTACTTCTTCTGGAATAACTTCTGGTCTTTCGGATGATGACATCTCTTGTCTCTTGAGTCTCTTCTCTTTCTTTTCTTTTTCCTGCAGCGCGTGAATCTTTTTCATATCTTCGATGTGTTGCCGCTATTCTTCAGATTCAGCTGCTCTAAAGCTTGCACCCATTAGTCTTTCTGGGTTTTCTGACGCCTTTTTCTTTTTGGGAGGCTCATCTTTAGCAGCTTCCTTTCCTTTTCTTTTACCTTTCGCTCGTTCTACCTTTTCAGCAGCTTCAGCTTCAGCTTGTGCAATCCTTTGCTGCTTTTCTCGGAGTGCCTCTCTATATTTTCTGTAAGCTTCTCTGACTAAAGGCAATCTCTCGGTTGCATACATCCAATCGTGTAACATCACCCATTCATTACTCTTAATCTCCGTATACTGACGACTGGTTGGCACATGGAAGGTGTACAGATTTCCATCATTTGGTGGGTTTTCATACTAATCGTTTATCAGCATCTGGATGAAACGAGGATACATTGCCCAAGTTTTCCCACTCACATTCTCTAGCAGGTAGTTGAAAATTAGACCGGAGATGTTGAATTTATGATTCAAACACAGGTTGAACATGGCCGCCGACCACTCTAGGTTCAGTCCATCAAATCCACCCTTTCTATGAGCTAGGCACATAGCAATAACGTGAACTATAAATCTCCAGTCCCTTGTGAGCCCATTTCTTTTAATCTCCTTCTTTAGATGAAAATCTCCTACGTATCCCATTCCACGAAATCCGTCTAACACATCATCCTTGCTTAAAGAGATTGGATCTTGCTCGTTGTCTTTCAGCTTCAACACTCTGCGAATCCTATCTTCAGTAACTTCTATACGTTTGTTACGAACAGTTGAAGAAATCCCTCTCTTGTAGTTTATAGTTTCAGGCTTCGCATGTTCCCAGAACTCTTGAATGTGGAGGCGATAAACGGGAACTACTGCTTCAACTGCGAAACCGATTCTGCTAGATCGAATCCATCTCGCTGCATCCTGAAAATCCTGTGGTGTTTGATCGAGATTGATACTCTGGTTGTGCTTTAACGTAGTATCCCAATCAATAATTTTCACCATCTTGCTTCTGAAATACCAAACGAGCCAAGTGAGAGAAATGTTGAGATAGAAACAGATATTTACAAGAAAAAATTTATAATTAAAAGCACTATTTACAAAGATATTTACAATATTTACAAAAAAATAAATAAAATTAAAGGGATAAAATCGCTGCCAGGTCGGTGGTGGTCTTCGCTGCCAGGTCGGTGGTGGTCTTCGCTGCCGGGCCGGATATCGACAGCGAACTCAGCGATGACAGAGTCTCGTACACGGAACGAACCACCAGCGAAGACGATCCAGCAGCGACGATGAAAGGGTTTTATCCTCAGAGCGATCTACCAGCGATGACATTTTTTCGAGATAAATTCGCTAGCGAACTTAGCGAAGACAAGGCTTTGTTTCCGGAAATGATTTAGCAGCGAAGACACTAGTCTAGGCCGCTTTACCGGCGAAATAAGAATATTTCACCGGTTGAGCGGCCCAGACTAGTGTAAATCAGTAGAGCACCTTGGATATCAGATTAGAGCACAAGAACAATGATTGAATGTAAACAACACCAATATTCATTAAGAGAGCCAAAAGCTTGAAGTGGTTACAATACAAGGGCTATATATAGTGTTCCTGACTAGCCAGCAAATTTATAAATTTGCTGGAATCTTATCTACACCAAGTCAGGATTACAACTTCTATAGAATTACAAAATAAGCCCCTATACTATCAAATTAGCTACAAACCCCTATAAAACTAATCCAGCACAAGTATGAACGATCTCAAAAGTTCCAACATGCAGTCGTGTTCGCTCTGAAGATATGGAGACACTATATGTATGGCACCAAGTGTGAGATCTACCCTGACCACAAGAGTCTCCAGCACATCTCAACAAAAAAGAGCTAAACATGAGACAACGACGATGGGTCGAACTTTTGAACGATTACGACTGCGAGATTCGCTACCATCCTGGCAAAGCGAATGTCAAAGCAGATGCTCTTAATCGAAAGGAGTATGCAAACTCAATCTATCTCATGTATTCACAAATTCTAATCGACATTCAAAATCGCATTCGTGAAGCTCAACATACCTTTGTGACAGAGAACGAATTACGTGATGAGTTATCCCACGGAGCCGAAACCAAGCTAGAATCAAAATCCAATGGGATCCTTCACTATCTAAATCACATGTGAGTGCCTGACCGTGAAAATCTTCGCACCTTCCTCATGAATGAGGCACACAAAACTCGATATTCAATTCACCTGAAGGTTGATAAGATGTATCAGGATCTCCGATACACTTATTGGTGGACTGGAATGAAAAAAGATATTGTCGCTTATGTTTCCAAATGTCTCACATGTTCAAAGGTTAAAGCAGAACATCAAAGACCCCAGGCTTACTCGTACAACCCGAAATCCCTGTCTGAAGTGGGGAAATATAACCATGGACTTTATTACTAGGTTCACCTCGCACTTCTCATGGACATGATATCATTCAGGTTATTATTGATCGTCTTACCAAATCTGCTCATTTCATTCCGATTCGCGAAGATTACAAAATTGAGAAGTTGGCTCATAATTATATCGATGAAATTGTAAGTCGACATGGTGTACCCTTGAGCATTATATCCAATCGAGATGGACGTTTTACCTCACGCACATGGCAAGCAGTACAGTCAGCATTAGGCACTCAACTGGACCACAATACTGCATTCCATTCGCAGACTGATGGCCAGTCTGAGCGCACCATAGAGACACTTGAAGACATGTTGCAATCATGCGTCATCGATTTCAAAGGAAACTGGGATGCTCATTTACCGCTAATTTAGTTCTCTTACAATAATAGTTACCACTCCAGCATCGGTATGGCTCCATTTGAAGTTCTATATGGTCGTAAGTGTCGATCATCAATATGTTTGCACGAGATCGGTGAGGCTCAATCATAGGGCCTAAACTTATTTAAGAGACAACTGACAAGATTCTTCAAATCCGCAAAAACCTCTAAGCTGCTCAAAGCCGTCAAAAGAGCTATGCGGATAAACGTTGAAAACCGCTTGAATTCAATGTTGGCGATCAGGTACTTTTGAAGGTATCGCAATGGAAAGGAGTTGTTAGATTCGGACAAAAAGGTAAGCTAGCACCACGCTATGTTGGTCCTTTCAAAATTCTCAAAAGAATAGGTCCAGTAACTTACAAGTTTGAATTACCCGAATAATTCAGCAGAATCCATCCAACTTTCCATGTTTCAAACCAAAAGAAGTGCCTTGCTGACGAGAATCTTCATATACCATTGGAAGAGATACGCATCGACGAGTCGATGCATTTCATGGAACGACATGTCGAAGTCATGGGCTATAGTGAAAAACGCCTAAAGCGGAACCGAATCTCCAAAGTCAAGGTTCATTGGGAGTCAAAGCGTGGACCCGAATTTACCTGGGAACATGAAGACTCGATGCGAGCTAAATATCCTCATCTCTTTCGAGAAAATCCTACCGCTATTTCAGAAGTAGGGAAGACTGTAAGATCCACCAAAAAGGGATCCCCGAAACCCATTCCCTTAGAAATTTTTACTTTTACTTCTGCATTTCATTCCATTTATAAATAATCGGTGATACAAAATTTACCCTATGCTTGCTTATGATGTTCTATATATATATATATATATATATATATATATATTCACATATACATATTAATATACATAATAACATGATGATATAATTATGTGAGATGATCAAGACTTGAGGGACTAATCCAGTGTTTCAGCGAAAATTCAGGTACAGGAGAAAATTATAAGTGAAGTTTAAGTGTGAATGTAAAACAATGAAACAAAAATAGGGTTACCCAGTTTAACATAAACAACAATGTAGTGTAGTGGTTGGCGCTCTTTGTCATGGCACCAAAACTCGGCCAGGTCACGGGTTCAACCTGGCCATACCCTGGTTTTTTTCGTTTTGTTTTAATCATTAAATTAAGAGTTAATTGCCAAAATCGTCCCTGAGGTTTGGGCACGTTTGCCATTTTCGTCCAAAATGACACTTTTGTACCAAATTGCCCTCAAGGTTTGTAACTTTTTGTCATTTTCATCAAAATCACTAACCTAGTTTATTTTTTCTGTTAAGTTGAGGATATTTAGATGAAACTGGCAAATATAAAACCACAGGGATGATTTTGGCAATTTACAAACCCTTTTTAATTTCTTTTATTTAATTATTTTTGTTACATATATAATAAAAAAGAATATACATGAAGTTTTTAGAAAAAAAATTAATAGTTTTGTCACATAATTTTTATAAATTTTCATTCAAATCACTAACTCAGTTTATTTTTCTGTTAAGGTGGATGTTTTAAATTTTATAAATTAAGACAAAAATTAATTTACAGCTTCTTTATATAAATCAGTTTTATAAAGAGAAAACGTCATTGGTGTGCAACACATAACAATCGATTACAACTTTTAGTATTTATCAGTTGTAGATATAGAAAAAAAATTATAAAACGTTTCATATTTTTTAAATATGTTGAGCTCCTAGGAAATATGTTGGTAGAACAAAAATATTTATTTAATACTTATTCTTAGTGTCTTGAGTAAAGAAACTTTTGGTTCATAGCATTATAATTACAATTTGGTGGGTAATTTTAAGGTTTGGTAACGATACGTTGTTTGATTAGGGGGGGGGGGGGGGCACTGGCTTCTGTTTTTTCTTAGGAGCGAATTTATAAGAGTAGAAGATGAATTACAAACTTGCTACATATGATAAGATTTTTTTATTTGACATTTTTCAATAAGGTCACCAGCATTTTAGTTTTATAAAATTTAGAGGTTTAAGTAGATTTTATTTTTATAAAACTGATCTTTATAAAAAAATTAGAAATTAATTTCTGTCTTAGTTTATAAACATCCTTCGCCATAATAGAAAAATTAACTTAGTTAGTGGTTGGATGAAAATTTATAAAAACTAGGTTAAGACTCGCCCGCGTTGCGGCGCAGGTACATCGTAAACATTGAATGGATTAGTCCAAACGTTACATGATGCATTAACCATATGAAAATACACATTTCGACGTATCCAGTTGAACTCGGTGTAACCTGTATAAGCCTTGTGATTGGATCAAACGTAAAGTAAATGGAATTCATATCGAACCATCATAACGTATTATATGTGACCCAACTTATACAAAGAAAACGTAACGGGTATGAAGGAAAATATGCACATGTGATCGAAAGGGATTAATTAGAGCTTTCGAAAAAAGGGGAGAAAAAGAAACCATAATTTGACTCCACTCAGCTCGAAACAAACTTTACGAAACGTACATAAAATAAGCACGAAAACATATTATATTTGACCTGAATCATTTCCCAAAAAAGTTTACGTCGAAACGTAGAACAACTTGAATTTATACGAAAACGTACATAGAAATATGTACGTAAAAATGGTTTCTTTAAACGAAAATGTTTTATATTTGACCTGACTCGCCTATAAAAAAGGTTTACGTCGGAATGTAGAAGAAATCATATATACACATACCCGTACATAAAATATGCACGTACAAAATAGTTTTTAAGTAAAGGAAGTATAAGGGTAAACTGAAACAAAAAATTAGTAAAAAATTTAATAGGTTAAAAACGTTCGTAAAACCGTGCCAAGTAGCACCAATGCCACAACCACATCGACTCTCAACATCGTAAAAATAAAATAGATAAAATGGTAAAAATTACACTGAACGAAAAGCAGACTAAAATCGTTGAACCACACACACCCGTTACAGTGTCTTAATATGAAGAAATTAACCAGAAACATAAAACGTAGAAAATAATAACTTAGTCGATCTACGACCCGCCCGTTGCGGCGAACTTTTCAAAAGAGGAAAATGGACGCGTTGCGACGTGTCAGTCAAATATGAAAAAATAGAGAAAAAACGTTGAATCTCACATGCACGCTACGACATGTTAACTCGCAAAATTTAGAACGACGCGAAAGATAAAAAGTATGGGGTACGAAAGTTGTAGATAATAAAGTGTTGTGTTAAATTATAAAAGATGGAAAACTTCGGTTAAAAGTAAAAAATAAAATAAAAAGGGATTAAAATGTAAAATATGAAATGTTTGGGTTAGAAGTGAAAAAATCAAGTTTTTTTTTTTGAAGCACTTCCTAAGCCAAAGGTACAAGTGATGATGCATATATAAGTTGCTTATTAATATATAGAATAATATGTGACAAAGCTATTATTTTTTCATATAAAAATTACATGTATATTCTTTTTTAATATATATGTAACAAAATTAATTAAATAAAAGAAATTTAAAAGAGTTTGAGTAAATTGCCAAAATTGTCCATGTGGTTTTATATTTGCCAATTTCATTCAAATATCCTCAACTTAACAGAAAAAATAAACTAAGTTAGTGGTTTGGATGAAATGGCAAAAAGTTACAAACGTTGGGGGCAATTTGGTACAAAAGTGTCATTTTGGACGAAAATGATAAACATGCCCAAACCTCAGGGAAGATTTTGGCAATTAACTCTTAAATTAATGATGAACCTGGTAAGGACTTTAAACTAATTCAATGCAGAAGTAAACTAGATTATTTTAGAATAAAACAGTTTATAATTAATCATTTTAGTTTTAAAAAATGCATTTTTAAATTAGCTTATAATCAATTAAATTAAATAAAACAGTTTATCGTTAGTTAAGTAAACTAGATTATTATAGAATAAATCAGGATTTCATATAAATTAAATAAATTAGAATATGTATAAAAAATCAAATACCTAATACAAGAGTTTTATACGGTAATTATAAGTATACGCTAGGAAGGCTCCTAACCTTCCAAGTGGTGACGATTTCCGATCCCACCCGGATCTTCAGATTTAGGAAACCGTGTTGACACAAGACATGCCTTACATATAAATATAAAATACAGATCTATACAATTGATCGTGATATTATTTTGATCTTTTTATTTTTATTTATTTAGTAAATTTGCACGCTTTTGTTTAGGATAACCCTCCATTGTTCCAAGTTTTCCCAATCTCATTCGTGCGCTAAATTTTGCAAGAAATCGCTAACGCAAACAGTGAGTGAATCTTACAATTTCCCTTTTTATTACACATTTTTTGGGTTGTATCATGTGCCCATATTAGTCAATTTACATTTCCAATCAATACGTGCAATTTACCGTTTGTTGTGGTTATGTGTTATGTGAACATTGCTTGTTGGTTGTTGGTACATTACATGCAAAACATGAGACAATACATTTGGATCCAATGGCCGTCCGTTCCCCATTACCATGAGCGGAACACGACGTTACCAACACACAAGAAAAGCTCTCAACCAACTGGGGTAGCCCAGTTGGCCACTGACACCCACCTCTTCTCAGAGGTACCGGGTTCGAGTCTTGGGAGTGACATATGTCGCCCAGGATAAAAACTCGGCAAGGGGAATTCACCGCGGAGCTAGCTTGGTCGGGTAGCGGCTCCCGGAGTGGGATCACTCCGGCGGTTGGGAGGACGGTGCACTATCCCCCCCCCCCCCCCCCCCCCACAAGAAAAGCTCTCCTTTGATTGAGCTTAGATCTTGCATTACAAAACAACACACCATGATACAGTGCACATTTATATTCAGTTGAGTTGTTATTAGGTTGGCTATTGAGGTTTGACTTATTTGCATACAACACATAAATTTACATTTGTTTATTGCACTTTTTTCTGTTAATATACAAAATAAACATATTATTTTTATAATAACAAGTAAGATTCACTCACCAACCTTTGTTGACCCAAAACTACTTTTTACACATGATACAAGTGAACAAGTATGAAGAAAGGACCATGTAGGACTAGGGCCTTATAAGAATAAAGAAGCTTATTTAAACATTTTGGTTATGTACTTGTTGTTTGGATTATGTGTTACTTGGATTTCTTTTAAATTTTGAACTAATAAATATTGAAACTTTTAATAGCATGTCATAAACATTGGATCAATCAATCATGCCCCGGTCACCGAGTCCGTTGCGGGTCGTGGTGTGACAGGGTGACCGATCACCCGGTTCATCTTTTTATTCGCATTTAGAGTTTCCTAGGGTTTCGGTGCTCTTAGTTGTTTCAACTTCATAACTTGAGGGTTTTAGTACATAAATTACTTTGTATTCGATAGTTGTGGGACTTGGTGGTCGATAACTCGAGTCAGTCCATCTTAGCACTTCTTCATGTGTCTTACTGTCAGTTCGGTTTACTTTCCGGGGGTTTATCGAGTTAGACGGAGTCTTCATTCAAAACCAAGGTTAGAATTTTATTCACGAGTCTAGGGATTCTTGCCTAGGTAACCTACTTTTCCCATAGTTGAGTTCCAGTCCATTCTCCAGTTGCCTATGCTCGTTGTCTGTTTGATTGTCTAGTTGTTTAATTGCTTTTTACTTCAAAACCATTTTCTCAACAACCAAATTATTAGGCTAGGCGTCGATAGATGTCTAGTATCATAAGTCGCTATTATTGTGTCCATGGTTCGATACTCGAACTTACTTGTTTTACTATTTACGACCGATACACTTGCCGGTAGTGTGTGGTTAGTGGGTTTTTCCAATTTTAAAATTTGTTTACATTTAATTAATATATATTTCACACATCAAGTGCCATCTAACATTCCTAATAGAAAATATTCCACAGATGTTAGAAACATATGATGGAATTTAACAATTGTTCTAAGATATCTAACATTTGTTTAAACCTACATGTTACATTGTAAACAACTCTTCTTTAAACCTCTGTTGACTTGTACCAAACATCTGTTTAGGCCTAAACAGATGTTTGGCCTTCTATATCAATTTTTTGTCTTTAACAGGGCTTTGGCCTTTGAATAGACTTTTAGTATTCTCTAACAGTGCTTTCATGTCTTCAATAGATATTTTAAGTCTTCAAACAGATGCTCCGTTAGTGTTCAAGATTCACTATCTTTGGGTGGAGATGAACATCATAACTTTTTATATCTTGACTAGGATAGCATATTTTGGCTTTTGCAATCATCTTTTCTTTTGTAGGTCCAACAAAAATAGACTAGGGTTACAAAATTTAGGAACTACTTAACCGGTATATGATAACAGGGGAAGGATAAAATGAAAACCTTGGTGCGTTAAGAAAACCAAGGAAACCTCATCACTATCATCCAATCATTTAATCTATGGTGTAGATTAAATCAAGTGCAAAAAGGTTACCTTTTCAGAAAGTGTAAAGCCTGCAAAAAATGCTTTCCAGAATTTGTTACAGTCTGACACAAAAGTGTGTCCGTCTGTAAGTGTTACACAAACAAAAAAACTTACTAAAAATGTAACATATTGTTACGTGCACTGTAAAACTAGAAACCTTTGTAAATTCTGAAAATACTGAAAATTGTAACACTTGAAGTTCAAAAATTTAGAAAAAAAAAAACTGCTATCAAAACCCGTAAAATGTGTAACAGATGAAGTTCAAAAAATGTAATGTTGAAAAAAATGTAACACGTTAACACATTCTCTCTCCTCTCTCTTCTGACAAAAAATATGTATACAAATTCAGAAAAGGTTGAAACTGTCAAAAAATGTAACACGTGGCATTCTTGTGTCCACATAAATGGGTTTCTTAAGTTTCTTTAACTAGAGTGAGATTTCTCTATATAATTCACCTATGATAACATACCAAATATACCACTCAAATTTTAAATTTGGTATTTGGTCACATTAGGGTCGGTTGCCTTCTCCTTGGCTAAAAGCCTCTAGATTCCCAATAAAATGTTAAGGGAGATCATTTTTAGTAAGATGTTTATAACGGTGATCTCTACCAAGTTTGAGAGACATTTTAACAATAAAGATAAATGTTGATGAGGATCAAGGAGTGGACGTATGATGAAGTAGTTAACCTTCATTGAAACCACTATACTTTGAAACCATTATACATGATGGTGTTTGTGTAGTGATACACTTTTATTGCTTGTTTATTTAATTATTATTTTTAGGAAGTTGTATGCAAAACAAATCCTTCAACTTCTTTGATAATATAAATATATGTTTAAAGAAAAAGACCTTGTTATCGAGAAAAGGGTTATATATCAATGTAAAGAGAGCTACAACACCTTGATAGAAAGATGGTGTGAATTTAACACAATGTTAGCCTTGCAATAGGGAGAAGTGATTTATCCTTGTAACCAGACTCCATCATGGTGGTAACTACATGTGTATATAGAAAGTAGTAGTGGGAGTAGGTGTATACAAGACTGACATACCCCTTGCTTATGAGAATGATGGACATTTACGTTCGCTTTGGACTCTTTTGCCATTTGACATGTACAAAATTCATGTATCGTATGGTACAATAGATTACTTTGTCTCAAATTAATATTGGATCATAGTGTTGGATTAGGATCCCTAAGAGTGGATATTCAACACTGCAAATAAGATACAATCAAAAAAGTTACACTTTGGCCAACAAATAAGAGACTATATTTAAAGAGCTAAATATTTTGACATGATAAGTGTGACTTGAGAATAAATTATTAGTTAAATAATCTATTCAAGTTAACAGGGCTGTTTATAAATATATAAACACTAAGGTAGTGTTCGTTACGTGAAATGTAATGGAACTGAATTGAAACTGGATTTTAAAGAATTCATTTGAAATCCTGATATACACCAAATGCAACACATAAATTATATCAAATAAGGTGTAAAATCAACCATTTTTAGTACTAATATTGGAAAAAGTGTGTTTCTTTGTATACTTTTGATTTTCAGGACTAAAAGAGCTTAAATGTACATAAGGAACAAATTAACAGCAAAAACCAGCATAAATACAAAAGAAGGAAAGTTGATACGTCATATCGACCCTTCGAGCCTCACCCGAAGACCAAAAACAACAAATCAGAAAAGAAGCACGGGGTCGTGCCCCACTTAAGATTCTAGAAAAGAAAAGACAAACAGAAGCAGACAAGAGACACGAGGTCGTGTCCCATGGATACGGGCCGTGGTCAACTCCCAGATATGCAAATTTTAGATAGTACAGCAAGTACAGTGGCCACGGAGCCGTGCAAGCATCTGGACTAAGACAACTCACTAAATGAAGATAGGGAAGAAGGGGGCACGGGGTCGTGCCCACCGGGCACGGGGCCATGTAAAGCTTCTTTTTCGAACTATAAATAAGGGTGATTGGTTCAGTTGCAATCCATCCCTTGGCAAACCACTTCTCTCACATTCATCCATCATCCATCTTTAGAGTGTGTAGTAGTCTCGGGATCCAAGATTGATCGTAAGAGTTTTTGTCAAAAAAAGGTCGTGCTTGGCTAATCTCTTACATCACTTGGTGAAGACAAGTCATTTATGTATTACTTTTGATTTCCATGCTTTGGTAAACTTTTTAATTGGGTTTGTATTAATGACTTTAATATCCAGTTTTTTATATTGAAAGTGAACTTATTCTATCATCTCTTCATGTTTTGTTGATTCACTCATTCGTGTCTTTATGGTCTATATAAAGCGCGTTAACTGCCTGGAAGGGGGTTAGAAGGGTGGTTTGGGTAAAGTTCTTACCTCGTTTAGTGTATAGATCTTGCGAGAACTTGATTCAAGCTTATTAGGACTTCCTTTGAGGCAGATAGCATCAAATAGTGGGAAGTAAGAACAGCTTCAATCCCTTATAAATTGTCACAACCCCCGACCCCTACCCAGGGAGCGGTGTCGCGAGATCCCGATGGGTGGTATCGGTGTTTATTAATTTGGCAGCGGAAATTAACATCAGGACCGTAGTTAGGAAATAGTTTATCAGAGTTAAAATACCACACTTTTATAAATAATAAATACATGGGAAAAACCCAAGTTTCCATTATAATATGTTATAGGGATAAACCCTATTTTATTAAAATAAAACTTCTTTCTTATTTAGGTAACTTTTATAGCCACTTTTCCAAGCCTTCCGTGCTCTCCAGCTGGCTTCTATTTGGCTTTCACATTTTGTTATCTGAAACACGTTTTAAAAAGTTTTAGCAGCAAGAAATACTGGCGAGTGCTTCCCAATTTAATCAAAACAAGCTTTTATCATTTTACAGTATTGAGGGCGATTACAATGTTTATATCTACCCAATTACCACCCACGGTACTGTCAATCCTGACTTGTGGTCATGCTACTACTCACAGTGTAATAACAAGTAATGTATACAAAACCCCAATATATCGACATTAATTGTAGAATACATAGACTCAATCACTGTTTATCTTAATTTAAAACAATTGAGGTTTATATAAAAAGGTTTACAAAAATAGATGTACTCACATTGCTGTTTTAGATAATACTACTGCTTTCTGGTGATTTCCTGGTTATAATCTATTAAAATTAAACAATGCTCACGTGTTAGTAAGATAACCCAATTTACATTAGCCATACCCCTGAGACAGAACTCCAACGACTGAGTCAGGCAGAGCATTGACATGCGTTACGGAGCTCTAGATCAATCGGGCAGAGTAACTAATACGTAACCGGGGATATAATACTTACAACGAGGCAGAGCTTCACTTTTTAGGGGGGTATTATTCCCGAGTATTATTTCTACTATAGAGAATTGAGAGAAAAGAAATGAGCGACGGACAACTGAGGCCATCGACCCCTTTTTATAGGCCTGATCGGAGGGCGGCTCGCGCCTCGCGACGCCCACCCCGTCCTCCCTCACGGCCCGCAAGAGCCGTAGGCTAGGCTCTAGCCTGAGCGAGTCAACATACTAGCTTCAACACGCGTTGGACACGTGGCGGCACCGGGTGCGGCCTGGTGTCAATGGGTCGCGGCCCGCGACGAGCCTTGTGAAGTTTGTCGTGCCCCGCGAGCGACATAGATTTTTGTTTTTATTTGATTTTTATTAATATAAAGGTACTTTAAGCTCGTTTTTCGTATACGGGGTGTATTTTAGGATGTGTAGAAGTATTTTAATGGTTTTGGGAGAGTTGTTATATCCTCCCCACCTTGTTTTAGATCTCGTCGTCGAGGTCTACTGCAAAAGGTGTGGATATTTACTTTACATCTCGGCTTCGAGCTCGCAAGTGTATTCTGGCCCTCTCTTGGAATCCCATTTCACTTTGAGCAAAACTAATCTCTTATGTTTGAGATTCGTGATCTTCCTATCTTCAATATGTAGCGGTTTCTCTACAAACTTAAGTTTCTCATTTACCTCTATGTCCTTAATGTTGGATTATGTATGCCCAAGACACATATTAAATTGATGTGGCTAGTACGTTATGATCCAAGTCGAGTCATACCCAAATACAAGCTAGACAAACACTTACAATATTTATTTGTGATATGATCAAACAAATAAATATTAACACTTACAATATTTAGAAATTGGTTTTCTAAATAATTGCACTTGAGAAACCAATAAATTATATGGATAATTTATTTTGAGAGAATATTTTATTTTGTTATTTAATGGGTTAAATAACATAATAAAAGTAGTGTAAGTCTTATAACATATGATGTTATATTTTATAAAAGTTATAAAATATATATAAGACTTAAATGATTAATAAAATAAATTTGAAAT
Organism: Helianthus tuberosus; assembly: GCA_030545235.1. Taxonomy (NCBI): domain Eukaryota; kingdom Viridiplantae; phylum Streptophyta; class Magnoliopsida; order Asterales; family Asteraceae; genus Helianthus; species Helianthus tuberosus. The sequence goes on from CM060360.1 coordinate 68,414,630, forward strand.
TTTTTTATTAATACCCATGTGGGCCGCCCCCCATATGTCTTCCCAAGACATAATTTTTGGTCCAATTATCTTTCATGCATTTACATGTGTAAGAAGGCTCTTGATTGGCTAGTGAAGGAGGGTGGCTACTTCTCTCATCTTTTATATTTTTTGTATGACAAAATATGAATACACAAGATATAATTTCAAGGTGCAAGACTTGAAAAACTCTCTCAAAATTTCGGCCAACATAAGGGTTGTTCAAAGGGTGATTCAAGTGTTCAAATCCTAGCTAAAACTAGAGTGTTTGTTGGAAGGCTTGGGGTATACAAGCTTGAGGTCTTCTACACTTGAAGGCAACCGATCAAGAAGCATCATCCTTCTCATTCCTTTTACTCCAAGAAGGTAGTCTTCTAAACATCCTATGGTTGTATTTGATAGTATGCATGTTCATATATGGATCCGGGTTTTGGGATTTTGCATATAAATGAAATTTATATCTTAAAAGTAACATGTTTTAAATATTTTTTTTCGCTGCGTTTTTATTTCATAAGGATGAAATCACTTTGATAAACATGTGAAAATCCCATCAATGGTATCAGAGCCGCTTATACGAGTGCATGCTTCAATAGATTAAAATTTTCGGGTTTTGGGTTTGAATAAAACCCTATGGCCGAAAGTTTTAACATGGTTATCCCTTGGTTTTTCAAGATTATTTTCTTACATGCATAAGGGAATCTTAAAAAATTATTTCATATGGATGATTTGTTTGTTTGGACAAAACTTACCTTTTCGGTTTTTTGTACATGGCCGAAAATGGTTATAAAAGGGAACCATTTTTGCTTCTTGGATTTTATATATATATATATATATATATATATATATATATATATATATATATATATATATATGGATATATATTTTGGTGCATATAACCTAGCCATGACCTTGTGTTGAATGATTGTGTTGTGATTTATTTTTATTATTATTTCAATGGATTGTAATAATAATTAATTTTGTTCTTCCATTTGTAAAGTTATGTAATTATTTATTTTCATTTGATATGTAAAATAAATAGATTAGGTGCATTTTATTTTACTAGAAAAAAATGTATTAGGATATATTTTGTAAAACAAGAAGCACACAAAAATGCGGTTTTGGTTTTGGCCATATTCGGTCCAAAGAACTTCATGGTTCTCAACGGGATTTTAACCCGATAACCAAAACGCATTTTTTTGAAGTCCAAATGAGTTTGGAGCTGCATATAAAAGACTTTTGGAAGCTCAAAGAAAGTGGAAAAATCACAACACAAGAAGGAGACTTAAAGCATTTGGATGCGGGATCAAATGGGAGTTCAACGACACATCACTTGTGTCATTTTTCACCCCTTAGGAAGGACCTTTTGGCACACTTGTTTCGGCTAACAAGTGTTGTCAAAATAGTTGGCTATGGTTATGCACCTATTGTTATGTATGTTATGCTTGTGTGGTTGTTTATTTATATTGTTTTAATGATATTTCGATATGCATGCTTAACAAACTAATAATCAACAACAAGCTTAAAAATGGTTCTTAACAAAATCATTAAAATGGTTAATAAAAGGTTTTATTAAAAATTAATGATTTTATAATAAAATGGGTTTTATTAAAAAGAACCTTGAAAATTTGTTTTCACTAAAGTACCATTGATTTGAATGCATGCAAATGTATGGTACATAATATTTTCTAAGCTAGAATTTTGAAATATTAAAAACCCTTTTATAAAACAAGTCAAACACCATCTTTTATACAACACTCGAATCACTTGGGAACTCTTATTGTGGGATAAAGGTCACCTAACCACATTTGAGGAACTTGTATGTTCGAGGTGGGTTTACCATGTTTGTGGGATAAAGGTCACCTAACCACTTATGTGTATAAACTCACGCGTGTGTGTAAGTTGGACGACTTGATTTGGAAACCATGTGCTTAGGGTCACCGAAGCATGGTGGACAAAGGTATTGATGGGATTAAACATGCTAACTAAACATAAAGATGCTTAACCGATCCCATATGGCTAGAAATTGCAAAGAGTTGCAATTGTCAAACGTTGACTACCTTGTTAATTTAAATAGAGGGATAAAGGTCACCTAACCAATATTTAAATGTAACGTTGGATTCTATATTTTAATTATTATTTGTCTTTAAGACACAAAAGGGTATTAATGATTAAAATATAATAATATCGAAAATACTAAATTGAACTTGTTAAATTTTGTAGATGGCCGCTAACAATGCAAACCCGATTAACCAAACCGTCCGAAACCTATCACTAAGAACCATCCTTGAAAAGGATTGTCTCAACCATAACAACTTCATGGATTGGTTTCGAAACTTGAGAATTGTTCTCAAGCAAGAGAAGATATCCTATGTGTTGGACGATCCTATTCCCGGTGAACCTAACGTGGAAGATGTGGAAGCCTACAATGATTGGGTTAAGTATACCGAGGACTCAATGCAAGCCTCATGCCTCATGTTGGGAACTATGATTCCCGAAATTTAAAAGGATTTTGAACATCACGGGGCATACGACATGATTACCCAGTTAAAGGAAATGTTCCTACAACAAGCAAGGGTAGAACGCTTCGAAACTGTTCGGGTGCTTCATGCATGTCGAATGGAGGAAACCCAATCGGTATCATCTTATGTCCTTAAGATGAAAAACCACATTGATCGCCTCGAAAGGCTAAATTGTCCCGTCTCTAAAGAGTTGGTTACGGATTTGATCCTCAACTCTTTAACAAAGAAATTTGAAAGCTTTGTAATGAATTACAACATGAATGGATGGGACAAGAGCATTGGTGAACTTCATGCAATGATCAAAATGGCCGAAGTAGGAATGGGCAAAAAGGCTTTACTCGTCCTAGCGATCAATGAATGAGGCAACAAGAAGAGGCCCCACCCTGACTCTAAAGCAAACTATGCTAAAAGAAAGGGATACGTCAAGGGAAAGGGAAAGGGAAAAGCTAAAGCAGAACCCGCCAAACCAAAAGAGAAGAAGCAAAAGGTTGCTACGAATGACCCATGTTTTGGATGTGGTGAGATAGGACACTGGAAGAGAAATTGTCCAACCTATCTCAACGAGTTGAAAAACAAGAGGGATGCAGGGCAAACCTCAGGTACTATCTTTATGATACATGTTGAGCTTAATGTTATTTCTTCTAACACATGGGTACTAGATACCGGATGTGGAACTCATATTTGCAATTTGTTGCAGGGGTTCAAAAGAAATAAACATTATAAGAAGGGAGACGCTAGTCTCTTCATGGGCAACGGAGCAAAGGTTGATGTCGAAGCTTAAGGAGACTACGTTTTAAAGCTTCCAAGTGGTTTGGAAGTGATTTTGAAGAATGTTTTATATGCTCCGAGTTTGACTAGGAACATAATTTATGTTTCCCTTTTAAGACAATGTGGTTTTAATTTCGAATTTGTTAACCATGACATTTATGTTTCTATGCATGATGTGTTTTACTTTAAAGCTATGCCTTTAAATGGTATTTATGAATTAGATCGATGTGTTTTACTTTAAAGCTATGCCTTTAAATGGTATTTATGAATTAGATCAAGATAACACATCATATGATAGCTCAATGTACCAAGTAACCAACAAGAACCTCAAAATGGATTTGAGTGATTCCTACCTTTGGCATTGTCGCCTTGGACATATAAACAAGAATCGCATGCAAACTCTTTAGAGAAATGGTCTTTTGAAAACAAATGAAGATGATTCATTTGATGTATGCGAATCTTGTTTACAAGGCAAAATTACCAAGACACCCTTTAGTGGAACATTTGAACGGGTTAAAGACTTATTAGGTGTCATACATTCGGATGTATGTGGTCCTTTTAAGCCGATGACTAGGAATGGTGAAAGATACTTCATTACCTTTACCGATGACTATAGTCATTATGGTTATGTGTATTTACTAAGACATAAGGATGAGGCATTTGAAATATTCAAAGACTTCAAAAGTGAAGTAGAAAATCAACTCAAGAAAACAATCAAAGTCCTTCGCACCGATAGAGGATGTGAATACCTTAGTGGTGCTTTTCAAGATCATCTTAGGAGTTGTGGGATTATCTCACAAGTTACTCCACCTGGAACACCACAACACAATGGTGTGTCCGAAAGGAGAAATCGAACTCTATTAGATATGGTTCGATCTATGATGGCTAGAAGCACATTACGTCTATCGTTTTGGGGTTACGCTTTGCTCTCCGCAGTTCGCATACTAAATATGGCCCCAACCAAGAAAGTGGAAAAGACACCTTTTGAAATATGGCATGGAAACCCTCCATCATTTTCATTCTTAAGGGTTTGGGATTGTGAAGCTTATGTTAAGCAATACACCCCAAATAAATTGGAAGTCCGATCTACTAAGTGTATCTTTGTAGGATATGCTAAAGATGATATAGGATATTATTTCTACGACCCAACCGAGCAAAAGGTATTTGTTGCTCGAAAGGGTAAGTTCTTAGAAGCTAAGTTCCTTATGGAAGGAACTAGTGATAGAACAGTGGAACTTGAGGAGGATCAAGAACCACAAGATGATAAACGTTTGGTTGATACTACCACTCAACAAGAGGTTGTTGAAAACGATCAAGAGATTGGTCAGTATGCACAAAATGTTCGCAGATCTGGTAGAATTAGTAGTCCACCTGAAAGATATGGATTTTTCATGGATGGATGCTACGTGGTGGATTCAGATGAACCAACCACATACCATGATGCAATGTCAAAATCCGATTATGACAAATGGCTTGAAGCCATGAACATAGAGATGCAATCCATGTATGACAACCAAGTTTGGGAATTGGTTGTGCCACCACTTAACTCTAAAGTAGTTGGTAGTAAGTGGGTTTTCAAGAAGAAAACAGATATGCATGGTAACTTGGATACTTATAAAGCAAGACTTGTAGCAAAAGGTTTCACTCAAACTCAAGGGATTGATTATGATGAGACTTTCTCGCCTGTGGCGATGCTAAAGTCAATCAGGATATTATTTGCCATAGTTGCATATTATGACTATGAGATCTGGCAATTGGATGTCAAAACGGCTTTTCTTAATGGATATCTTGATGAAGATATCTATATGGTTCAGCCTGAAGGTTTTGTCGATCCAAAACATCCTGACAAAGTATGCAAGTTAAAGAAATCAATCTATGGATTGAAACAAGCATCGAGAAGTTGGAATCACCGTTTTGATGAAGAAATTAAGAATTTTGGATTCATCAAGAACGGCGATGAAGCTTGTGTGTACAAGAAAGCTAGTGGGAGCATCATCACTTTCTTAGTACTGTATGTCGATGACATTCTACTATTTGGGAATGACATTCCAACCATGGAAGGTGTAAAAACCTGGCTTGGAAGTTGTTTTTCCATTAAGGATCTTGGTGAAGTCGCCTACATTTTGGGAATAAAGATCTATAGGGATAGATCAAGGTGCTTGATAGGTTTAAACCAAAGTGCATACATTGACAAAGTCTTGAATAGGTTCCAAATGGAGAACTCTAAGAGAGGTTTTGTACCTATTCAAAAGGGGACAATATTGAATACATCTCAATGTCCAAGCTTAAAGGATGAGCAAGAGAAAATGAAAGGAATCCCATATGCGTCAGCTATAGGATCCATCATGTATGCAATGATATGCACCAGACCGGACGTCTCATGCGCTTTGAGCATGATGAGTAGATACCAGCAAAATCCAGGTAACAGTCATTGGAAGGCTGTTAAGTGCATATTAAAATACCTTAGAAGGACTAAGGATATGTTTTTAATATATGGATCTGGTGAAGAAGAGCTTGTTGTAAAGGGTTACAAGGACGCGAGTTTCCAAACTGATCGAAGTGATTCTCGATCGCAATCAGGGTATGTCTTCATTTTAAATGGAGGAGCAGTCTCTTGGAAGAGCTCAAAACAAGATGTGGTAGCATTGTCCACTACAGAATTAGAATACATCGCCGCTTCATTGGCAGCCCAAGAAGCTGCATGGTTAAATAAATTCATAGCCGACCTAGGGGTGGTCCCTACCATTCAAGACCCCCTAGAGATCTTTTGTGATAACGAGGGTGCGATTTCTCAAATCAAGGAACCTCGTGCACACCAAAAGACTAGACATATCGAGCGGAGATTCAACTACATAAGAGGTGAAGTTGTAAAAGGAAAGATATGTATCCGCCAAGTTCACACCAATCAAAACATTGCGGATCCACTCACGAAGCTCCTTGACCGGGCAAAACATGAGGGTCATACATGTGCCTTAGGAATTCGATATTCTAGTGATTGGATTTGATCTATTTTGTATTTGGATATTGGAACAATTGTTAATTTAACTCTTTTATGGTATTTTGAGTTACGTTCCATTTTAGCATGTTTAAATCCATGAATAAGTTAATTATTCTAAATGTCCGTAGTCGATCATACTTGTTTTAACAAATATGAATGTAAGACTATTATGAATTTGGATTGGTGGATATTCATTAGATATGAATATAGAGCAAAGTGTTGCTGCCAAAGTTCATAGATATTTGTGGGATACAAATATTGGACTGACTCGCTCTCAAATATTACTGCATGGAATCATTTATGATTGATCATAAGTAAATTTGAGTAAAGGCGAATATCATAGTATCCTCTGACCTGAGATACATATTGGGTCTTGATATTTACCAAATATTATACCTTGACCTAGTTCTTAGCTGTCTGTAATAAGGCAATACATAAGGCTAAACTCAGGTGTGGTACAAGGTGACTGTGAGAGACGTATGTAGTCAAGAAGGGATTTGTTCCTCTTATTCGTTGAGAGTAAGATGTCTAAGGCCTGCTAAAGTTAAATCAACAGAGAGTGATCACTCTATGTCTCTGGATTTAACATGACATCTGTAACGAAAGGATAAATGATAGATTCACCTAAATCATGTTCAAGTAAAGGACTTGAAGGGGATGATGTTATTGAATGGGAAATATAGTCATACGTATTAGGAGTAGTAAACAATAGTTAGGTGGTCTTTACTACTTGCATCAATCTTCTATGTATCTTGTGCAAGTGGGAGATTGTTGGATTTTGTATGCCCAAGAAACATATTAAATTGATGTGGCTAGTACGTTATGATCCAAGTCGAGTCATACCCAAATACAAGCTAGACAAACACTTACAATATTTATTTGTGATATGATCAAACAAATAAATATTAACACTTACAATATTTAAAAATTGGTTTTCTAAATAATTGCACAAACCAATAAATTATATGGATAACTTATTTTGAGAGAATATTTTATTTTGTTATTTAATGGGTTAAATAACATAATAAAAGTAGTGTAAGTCTTATAACATATGATGTTATATTTTATAAAAGTTATAAAATATATAAGACTTAAATAATTAATAAAAGAAATTTGAAATTTTTTTATTAATACATGTGGGTCGCCCCCCATATGTCTTCCCAAGACATAATTTTTGGTCCAATTATCTTTCATGCATTTGCATTTGTAAGAAGGCTCTTGATTGGTTAGTGAAGGAGGTGGCTACTTCTCTCATCTTTTATATTTTTTGTATGACAAAATATGAATACACAAGATATAATTTCAAGGTGCAAGACTTGAAAAACTCTCTCAAAATTTCGGCCAACATAAGGGTTGTTCAAAGGGTTTTTCAAGTTCGATTCAAGTGTTCAAATCCTAGCTAAAACTAGAGTGTTTGTTGGAAGGCTTGGGGTATACAAGCTTGAGGTCTTCTACACTTGAAGGCAACCGTTCAAGAAGCATCATCCTTCTCATTCCTTTTACTCCAAGAAGGTAGTCTTCTAAACATCCTATGGTTGTATTTGATAGTATGCATGTTCATATTCCGGGTTTTGGGATTTTGCATATAAATGAAATTTATATCTTAAAAGTAACATGTTTTAAATATTTTTTTTTCGCTGCGTTTTTATTTCATAAGGATGAAATCACTTTGATAAACATGTGAAAATCCCATCACTTAAGAGGTACCACTAATGTTTCATCTGCTAAACACTTCTTGAGATTACATACATGAAACACATCATGTATTCCTGCCATTTCCTCTGGCAGTTGTAGCTGGTAAGCTACAGGTCCTATTCTTCTAATAATCTCAAAAGGTCCGACATACATGGGGCTTAGCTTTCCTCTCTTAACAAATCTGACCACTCCTTTCTATGGAGAAACTTTTAATAATACCTTATCTCCTACCTGAAATTTCAGTGGTTTTCGTCTGTTATCAACATAACTCTTTTGACGATCCCGTGCTGCTTTTAGTCTTTCCTTGACTTGAATAATCTTGTCCGTTGTTTCTTGTACTATCTCTAGTCCAGACAGTTGCATTTCTCAAATTTCTACCCAACAGACTGGAGTTCGGCACTTTTGTCCATAAAGTGCTTCAAATGATGCAGCATTGATTCTGGTATGATAGTTTTTATTGTAGGAAAATTCTATTAATGGTAAATGATCGTCCCAATTTCCTCCGAAATCAATTACACAAGCTCTAAGCATATCCTCCATTGTTTGAATTGTCCTTTCGCTTTGTCCGTCCGTTTGTGGATGATAGGTTGTGCTTAGTTTTAACTTGGTTCCCATTGCTTTTTGAAAACTAGTCTAAAAATGAGAAGTAAAACGGCTATCTCTATCCAAAACAATAGACAAAGGAATTCCATGTAATGAAACTATTTCATTTACATATAACTTAGCTAATTGTTCCATACTGAAAGTTTCCTTCATAGGTAAGAAATGAGCAGATTTGGTTAATCTGTCTACAATCACCCAGATTGCATCATTACCTTTTCGTGTCTTGGGTAATTTAGTAACAAAGTCCATTGTTATCAATTCTCATTTCCATATTGGTATTTCGAGTTGCGGCAATAAACCTGAGGGTTTCTGATGTTCACCTTTAACCTGTGAACAGGTTAGACACTTAGCAACATAGGTGGCTATATCCTTTTTCATTCCTATCCACCAGAAATTCTTTCTTAACTCTTGATACATTTTATCATTACCAGAATGTATTGTATATTTAGACTTATGGGCTTCCTCTAAAATTCAGTGGCATAGGTTTCCTTGTTTGGGTATCCAGATTCTATTCTTATGGAATCTCCAAATTCCATATGTTCCTTGTTCTAATTTCTTAATCATTCCATTTAATTTTTCAGTATCGTCCTTGATTACTGTTTCTTATATTTCTCTAATTTGCTCGTTTAAATCTATCTACATATTTAACTTAAGAGAACGTACTCGTCTTGGCTTTTCATGATACCTTCGACTTAAAGCATCAGCTACTACATTATCTTTTCCTGCATGATACTGGATATCACAATCATAATCACTAAGAATCTCCATCCAGCGTCTTTGTCTCATATTTTACTCCTTTTGCCCAAAAACATATCTTAGACTCTTATGATCGGTGAAAACAGTAAACTTACTACCATAAAGATAGTGTCTCTAAATTTTAAGGGCAAAAATTATAGCTCCTAACTCTAGATCATGGGTAGTATAATTCTCTTCATGATTTTTAAGTTCTCTAGAGGCATAAGCTATAACCTTTTGATGCTGCATCAACACACATCCATATCCTAACTTAGACGCATCACAATAGACTATAAAGTCTTCAGTTCCTTCTGGTAATGCTAGTATAGGCGCGTTGGTTAACCTTTGCTTTAGAATCTTAAAAGCTTCTTCCTGTTTTGGTCCCCATTCAAACTTAACTGATTTGTAGGTCAACTTTGTTAAAGGAATAGCTATTCTAGAAAAATCTTGAATAAAACGTCTATAATAACCTGCTAGTCCAAGAAAACTTCTCACCTCCGTCGGTGATTCAGGGACTTTCCACTTAGTAATCACCTCGATTTTTGTGGGATCTACATGAATTCCTTCATGATTAACTAGGTGTCCAAGGAATTGCACTTCCTTTAACCAAAATTCGCATTTTGAAAATTTAGCATAAAGCTTTTCTTTTCTCAGCAAATTTAAAAGTATAAACAAATGCTCTACATGAACATTTTTACTCTTAGAGTAAATAAGAATATCATCTATAAAGACAATTATGAATTTATCCAGATATGGTTTACATATTATGTTCATCATGTCCATAAATGAGGTTGGGGCATTGGTTAAACCAAATGGCATGACTGTAAATTCATAATGACCATACCTTATTCTGAAAGCAGTTTTAGGAATGTCCTCTTCCTGTACTTTCAATTGATGATATCCTGAGCGTAAATTGATCTTAGAAAAGAATCGAGCTCCTTGCAGTTGATCGAACAGATCATCGATTCTCGGTAGTGGGTACCGATTTTTAATCCTAACCTTGTTCAATTCTCGGTAATCAATGCACATACGCATTGATCCATACTTCTTATTGACAAACAAGATTGGTGCTCCCCATGGCGATGAACTAGGTTGTATGAATCCTTTCTCCAGAAGTTCGTCCATCTGTTTCTTCAGTTCTTGCATCTCTGCCGGTGCTAAACGGTAAGGTGCCTTAGCAATTGGTGCTGTCCCTAGTATTAGGTGAATTCTGAATTCAACTTCTCTATCTGGTGGTAATCCAGGTAACTCTTCTGGGAAAACATCTGAGAATATAGATACTACGGGAATATCTTTTAATTCTTTGCCTTTAGTGTTAATAATTATGGAAATCATATATACTAGGGATCCCTTCCTTGCATAACTTGTTGTTTTCATCACAAAAAATGAATTTTGTGGATCTAGTTGGCTTCTCTTCTTTAATTGTGATCTTTTCACCCTTTGATGAATTTACTTGTACTGACTTTTGATCACATAGAATACTAGCGTGATTGGCTACTAACCAGTCCATTCCTAATACAATATCAAATGCAGCCAGATTCATTGGATAAAGGTTAGCAATAAAATTATGGTCTAAAATTTCTATTCTTGCGCCCTACAAGATTTTAGTAATCTTAATGGATTCTCCATTCGCCGTTTCTACCAGACAATCTTGTTGAAGTTTAGTTAATGGTTGATTGAGAAGTTTGCATAATGAAGTATTAATAAAACTTTGGTTTGCACCAGAGTTAAATAATACTTTAGCAAAAATATCATTAACTAAAAACGTACCGGCAATCACATCCGGAATCATCTTGGCTTCTCCTGCTGTCAAAATAAATGCTCAGGCATTCTTGGTAGTTTTACTGTTTGTTGCTGGAGCTAGTTTCGGATAGTTCGGTTTGATGTACCCCGTTTCTCCACAGTTGAAGCATAGCTTGTTGCTGGGTTTCTTCCTGCAGTCTTCTTCCTTGTGTCCAAACATTCTGCAGAAGTTGCAGTATATTGAGCATTTTCTGAATGCTTCTTCTTGCAGTACTTACAGTAAGGTGCAGAAGTAGAACCTGTACTTTTCCCATGGTAGTTATTTCTATAACGAAATTCTTGGGTAAGTTTCTGGGCTAGGTTCTTTCTCTGGTTTTCTTCTTGAGTACGTACCAATTCATCAGTCAAGGTATTGGCTAACTCTACTGCTTCTTCTATGGTTTGTGGCTTAGCTGCCTTGACTACGTGTCTGATTTCACTAATTAATCCACAGATGTAACGGGAGATTAATACTGGTTCTAGGGAGGCTAAGGTTGGCACTATCCTAGCATATTCGAAGAATATGGTAATGTAACCCTTGCAGTCTATTTCCAGTCATTTTAAGATTTAAGAACTTATTAGCAATTTGTTCTTTTTCATGAGGAGGACAAAATTTCCTTTCAACTATGTCCTTAAAGTTAGTCTATTCCATATTATAAATTTTATCACTTCCTCTAGACTGGGGAATAGTATTCCACCATTCTATGGCTGCATTCTTAAAAAGATTAGAAGCAAACATAATCTTATCTTCATCTGCACATTTGCTTATTTTTAAGACTGCCTCTGTCTTTTCTATCCAACGTAAAGCTGCAATGGCTCCTTCATTGCCAGAGAATTCTATTGGTTTGCAAGACCAGAATTCTTTGTAAGAACAACCATATGACATGGTTCTTCTTCTTTTTGGAATTGGTAATTGGAGTAGCGGTCCATTATTCGCGTTGTGACTTGGTTCACTAGGTGGTCGTTTACTTCCACTTTTATTATTTTATGCTTCTTTAACAGACTTGATAATATATGTCATAGCATCTATGAATCATTGTGCTACTATATGTTGGATGGCACTGTTATCTACTTGTTTCCATTATTATCATTATTCTGGTTTTCTTGATTTACTTTGTCGTCCATCTGGATTTTAAACATTTATCAGGTATTAATATCGCAGAATAAGATTTAATGCAAACAATCATACAAACAAATTGATCAAAAACGTCGAACATTGCGACTTTTACTCTTTTCATATATATATATGTATTACAACCTACAACTGGAATTTAAACACACTACTAGTTATGCATCGATAGATATTAGGTTACCTATTTTAGTTGATTTGATATTTTTTTTTCAAACTACATGCATTTTTATATATATATATAGAGGCCGGTTATCATACAAATACCCTAATCGTACATTATGTACGCTACATTCTAGGCCGTCAGATCATCTCATTTAAACCGCGTGTTTAAGTATTAAATTAATCAAATTAAAATTAATAAAAAGAAACCGCCAAGGTTAAAATCGTCCAATGCGATATCAAAACCCTGATAATCAGCACAATAACTCCCCAAACATATCGTAAAACCAAAAATCAACGAAGCAAAGCAAAGCAAATACCTAAGATTCATCCTGCTACTCTTCCTGTTGCGATTCAACTAACATGAGTTTTGAGAAACGAAGCAAAGCAAACAACGACAGACCACAAGCGAAGAAGATGAATCTAGGTATCGATTGACATTTACGATTTTATAATGGAAATATACAGGACTTTATTGTCAAATGCGATTTTGTTTGTTTATTAAGTTTTAGACTGAAACATATAGTTTTAAAGGATTAGGTATTGTTCATAACTTCATTTTTGTTAGGGTTTATGACTAGTACGGTTATTTATTAGGTTTAGCATGATTATGCAGTTTTCTAAATGATAAACTGATATATGTGCGATATATTATATAGGGTTTTGTCAGTGTTTTGTATTACAAATGCAATTTTATAGCTAAAGTTTTGCTTGTAAAAGGTTTTTGTCTTAGCTTAGGTTGAACATGCGAATTGATAAAATCCTCTTGCGATTTCATATGATTAGTTGGTTTTAGGGGATTATGATTAAATTATACATGCGATATTATATAGTGTTTTGAGAGGGTTTTGAATTACAAATGCGATTTTATAGGTAAAGTTTTTGGTAGTGATTAACTAAGACATGCGAATTGATAATCATTCATGCGATTTTATCACTTAATGACTTAGTGTACATGATTAACTGATAAATGCGATTTTATAAAGGTTTATGACTGATAGCATGCGATTTTGTAGACATAGATTATGATGATGACTTTGAAGGCCCAATATCAAGACTGGTAAAAGTTAACAAAAATAAAAAAAGAAGAATAGTTGAAGAAAGTTCTGAAGAGGATGACTTCGTTAAGCCACTCCCAAAAAAGAAAAAAAAAATGACAAGAAGTCTAAGATACAGACAAAAAAACATTCAAAAAGGTGGAACAACCTAAAACAGAACATAGGGAATTCTTCAAATACAGCAATGAAGCAATACTGCTAAGATGCCAACCTAACTCATACATGGATACTGTGAAGAAATTTTCAAAAAAACAGGTTGAAGAGGTAAGGAATATGGGATTTGGTGCTATTTTAGATATAAATATCAACCATATATCGACACGATTGGCATATTGGCTAGCCAGAAACTTTGACGAGAAGTTCGATAAGCTAAACATGGGAAAACACCAAATAAAAATAACATCGGACACATTTTATGAGGTATTTGGAATACCAAAGGGGCCAAAGAAGGTTGAGATAATAGCCGATAAGAGAAAAGTTAAAAAGCAAGAGAAAATTGAAAAGGGTAAAGAACCGGGAAATGCTGTCAGGGATACATTCATCAGCCAGTGGGGGGAAAACACGAGAATTACCCATGGCTTAATTGCAAATACAATGGAAAATCAAAGAGACGGGGGGAGCCTGTTTAAATTAAATTTCCTTGTGTACTGGATGACCTTCTTTGCGGAGATTACAAAGGCAACACTTGCAAATGATAGATGTTAGCTTGGTGTAGAAGATGTTGAGGAAATACAGAATCTAGATTGGTGCTCATATCTACTCGACACCTTGCGTCGTACACGAGCCGACTGGAAGAACTATAAAATACAGTTCATGGGACCTGTTGCCTTTCTTACGGTATACATTACTACATTTAATAACATATTTCAAATACTAGTTTGTTTTGTTATATAATTAAATGATCTTGCGATTTATACAGCTTCTATACACGCATAAGTACAACAAGAAGCTTAACCTGTTTGAGAAAGCCGTGGAGATACCGGTTATTCGTTATATCACATCTTCGGATATTGATAAAGTCGAAGATCATATTTCGGATAACGGACCTCTATGGATATCAAGTGAAAGTGAAGAAGAAGAAGAAAATGAAGAAGAAGAGGGTCCTTCAACGGAGGATTATACACTACGACCACCAGTTGACACCACAATAAGCTACAAAAGAAGGACTGCACGTGCAGTACAAAACAAAGAAACCGGGGAAGAGCCAAAAGATAACTAGAACATTGATGATTTCATGGATTTCAGTTTTGAAATCCATGAAATGTCTCAGTTGAACCTTGAGATGGGAGTTGGAACACAGACACAGAAAATGATGGATTATTGCAACACTCCTGTTCAACTTAAACCATCCGTATTCTACGACACAGCCCACGAACGAGAACTAGAGGCTTCGAGAACCCACAAAAAGGTAAGCACAAAAAAATATTAATTCCACTTAATCCATTTATATTTAACATTTCAATTAATAGTATCTTAACTCGAAAAATATTACAGAACCTGTTGAAAAAAATGAAAGCAAATGTCAAAAAGTACATTAAAATGGTTCAAGATGTTCAAGGGATGAACAACTTAGTTTCAGAAGCAAGAACTAAGTGTTTTTGGGATCCGGAGATTATGGCGGCCTGTAAGCAATGGGATGAGACGCTTCGGAATAATCCCATTTGTGTGCCGCCTGATTCGGTTCAAGAGCATGAAACTGCACCCTCTCCTGTTCATCAAGAGCCTGAAAATCCAACTTCTGAAGTTCATCATGAAGTTACTACAAACGAAGAAGGTAGACAGGATGAAGAAGCTCAAAAAGTAATATCCAATGTTTTGGTACAAATGGCATCAGAAGGTAAAACATGCGAACTCAATATTAACACATGCGAAATTATGTAAAAAATCACTATTTTTTTATGCACATGCGAAACCTAAAAAAACACATGCGATTTCTGTAAAAAACACTTCAAATTTGATTTCGCACGCGATGTCATGTATACCCTTGCGATTTTGATTCTAATGTATTAAAATTAAATAATTTGTATCTATAGGTGTACTTCAGCCAGATGATGGAGGAGTCACAGACACCCTTATTGCAAACATTCAAACTGTGGAAACAGGTGTATACACTTACAAACCACCTGACAAAGGTAAAAAAAAACACTTTATATTAAGAAAAAAATTAAAAAGCACAAATTATTGTATTTCTTAAATTACTCTGGCCTGCAGAAAGTGTTGAAAACGAAACTGTTATCGAAGAAACAGTGAACTTGGCAGAATCTACACAAAACATTCAACAAAAAGTTCAAGAAAAAGTGCCAGAAAAATTGCCAGAAGTGGAAGCAGTTTCTTTAGCAGAAACTACACAAAAAGACCCTCAACAACCCGATTCGGGAATCGAAGTTGAAAAGGAACCGGAATTTGAATGCCCTCGGGTAACGGCTGAGGAATTGCATTCAGTTGAGTTGCTTTTGAGCCTGGGACCCAGCCTGGAAGAAAACAAAGAAAAAAAACAAATAGGGGGAGAAAAAACTCAAAGCCAAAGTAAGTTCCAAAACAAGTTATACCAAAAGGGTTAAATGAACTGCTTTATAAGACAATAGAACAAGCCAAAATTCGAGCTGAGAAAAGATGTGCAGAGCTTGGAGACAAATTTTGTTCCCCTTACTGCAACAGAGTGGTAAACATGCACGAAGCACTATTGACTCAAGAATTGAGTGTGATTCGGTATACATTTGCTACATTTGCAGGCATAGAGTAAGTAAAAATAGTTATATCAACTAACAAACATCTAATATATATACACACAACAAATACTAATTATTTATTTTATGACTGGCAGAGATGAATTTTACCGATCAAAAACTGAGGTTGCCACATTCAAAGCTATATTTGAAAGCTTCTACAGGGGTCAATACGTAGCATCGAACGGAATAGATGCATTTGTGGATGTTCTAAACCTTGAAGAGAAGAAGAGGGATAGAAAATCATCACCATACAGACTCTTCTTGTTTAGCACAATGATGGTATGTTTTCATATACATTTTGGCATTTGAAATTATAACAGTAAATGCATATTCAATGATTTCGCACGCTGATTATATCTAAATCGCATGTAATATAGAAGAAAGTTTTCCTGTGAAACAACATTTCTCAAACTGTTGTAATTTCGCATGTGGTATATATACTATTCGCATGTGAAAAAAAATCCATTGTTTGCATAACTTTGATTCTAATTACATAACATACAGCCAGATATCTTTTACGGCGAGGAGAAATACACAGACGACCAACGACTAAACATATTTGCCTCAAATTTTGAAGACATATTACTGAGATATGAGGTAAAAAAAAACTTGATTCGGTTGACCTGGTGTTTATTCCGGTACTTCAAGGTGAACACTACTATGTCTTGTGCTTCCACTTGAAAACCGGCAAAATTGAGCTGATTGACAATTCAGTAGCTAAACAAGAGTTTAAGGAAAGATACAAGGGGCTTCCAGACACACTGGTAATACAAAAACTTTTTCATATAAATGTTATATATTATGTAAAAGCTACTAACACAAATGTTTCTATGTTACAGAGAAGGGTATTGGTTTTATACCTACAAAAGACATTAAAACCAACACCGGCTATAGAAGAACTTGCAACCTCGGTTATAGAAAGAAAAGAGATGGATTGGAGGACGAAGAATAACGGTGTAGACTATGGAGTGTTTACGATACGTCATATGGAAACATACAAAGGAGACACAATACCATGGGTGACTGGATTTGTGAAAGAAGATGAAGTAAACAACAGACAGAAATCACAACTTCATCTCCTAAGGCACAGATATCTCCTAAGGCACAGATATCTCAGTAAAATCATTCTATCCGAACACAATATCCATCGTCAACACATAATTAAAAGGGCAAATGTGACAACCCTCACCAAACCAGGTATCCGTACGAATTAATTAATATTTAATTAACGCTTAATTACTGTGCTTGCTTACAGTTGTGATTAAACTGCTACTTGAATTCTGATACATACACATACATGCATCATACTTTATTGCTGTCACTCCATTATTTACACAGAACTATAGTGATAAACTTGATGCACAAAAGCACAGTAGCACAAAGAACGGATAACCCAGTAAACATGCTGACATAGCCAGCATCAGACAGGCACTGTCTCTAAGGCCAGTATGAGCCGGGAATAGTTTACTACACTAATAGGGAGTGTAGGGAGGTGAGAATTGTAAAACTGCGTCACTAGGTGATAGTTATAGTGACCGGATGTGCCTAAAACATGCTTTAACTACAAAATTCTGCACTTTAATATAAAATTCAGCATTTAAGCTAACTAGTAAAGTGCAAAAACATGGAAAAATAATACTAGACACCTTCCAAAGTGTCGGGAATTCATTGTGTCACTAAAACTAATATTAACGACACCTTAAATGCTTATTCAGCACTTTAACGGATCAGTATCCAACCGAACAACCGAACATTACCCGGAACATAAAAATATTGACAATGACATTGTTTTTCTTTTTCTGAGCCAGTTAGGGTCCCCGAATACCCTAACACCCGTTATATTTCATAACACACTAATAACTTAATTTAGACTCCTAACCAATCAAACTAGTCACTAACTATCAAGTTGAAATCAAACCATAATACCCCCCCCCCCCCCCATGAACCGAACGGTTCCCCCTAGGGAACACACACCATGTTGCTTAATATCTTCATGACATATTGTTTATTGGATAATACTCTAAAGTGGACTATAAGTATAACCTTTAGATCACCATCATTTCATTCTCAACACTTAACAAAATTTTGTTCTCTCTCTCCCTTGTCTTGTGTTCGGCCGAGAGCTTCCACACACCCACCATCACCTTCCAATTTCAATCTTGTTAAACCACATACAATCTAAGGTGCAAGAGATCATACGAGGAGACCCGGTGCTTTAGGAATCACAAGGACCTCTCTACATCGCTATTAACCACCTTGTTTTCGCGTTGATTCTTCCCTAGCCTTGAGCTAGTTGTAAGTGATTCTAAACACTCTCTTGATCTTGTTTAAGGTGGTTAATAAGAAGTTTAACGGTTAAAAATCATGAACACTTAAGATCAAAACTTAAAGTCTTGCTAGAATGATGAACTTGATGGATAAAAAGAAACTAATGGTGTAAATCTTATGAATCTTGTTTAGAAGTGATTATTTTATGTTGTTGGTTGCTAGGAGTGGAACGGATCGTCATCTAACCACGCTAGATCATGTTCATGAAACATGAACTAGCCACATGTAAAGTGTAAAAGATATAAGATGATGAACCTTTCCACACATAAACATGAACTTGTGTAAAAATAATTTTTCTTGTAAAATAGAGTTCTAAACTAGTAGATCTAAAGATCTACAAGTGGTATTTTCGAAGAACCAAGTGAAAGAGGCAAACCATGTTTAAAAGCCGGATCTTTCGTGAGCTAAGAACATTTTTGTGAACAAACAAGTGTGTAAACACTTGTGTGACAAAAGGATTTAACAAAGGAATAACTTCGTAATTTTTGGACTAGAAGTTGTAAAGTTACATTTTCTTTAAAAATAAAGTTTTTCAAGAAACCGATTCATTTTTAAAGATAGAAAGATCTACTAAAAATGTTGGAAGGTTACTACACAATGTTACACAACTTACAAGTTCATGTGTTTGCGATTTATGCTTATTTTGACTAGTTTGATGATTAAACATTGTATGTTGATGATTGGAAATTGTTGATTGAATTTTTAAAAGAAAATGATACGCTAGTAAGCGTGGCCACCTCCAGTTACAGAGGAAACTCTGGCGAAATTTTTCCAGAAACATGACACTTAGAAATATTTTTGTAACAAGTGTTATGAATGTACTTTTAACTTGTTTTACCAAATAAAAATTCGCCATGATTTTTATTACAAAATAACCAGGTGTCGGAGGTGGATTTTTCGTAAAGGAAACTTGTTAAATATATATTGAGAATATATATTTCCTAATAAAACACTAGCGTGATTTTATGATTATTTTGTGAACTATATGTATATTATTTTTAGAGTAAAAATAATATAACTGGAATACATTGTGAAAGCACGACTCCAAAATAGTACCAACGCTATCACAAATAAATATTTAAGTTACACCGGTATTATTATTACCACACGAACTTTAAAACGTAACTTATGTATTTTCGGAAAAATACTCTTAAATATGTATTTTGACAAAGTACTATTTTGGAAATTGTATGAAGTAAAATATAATATTTTTGGGAAAAATATGTATATTTTGGAATCAGAACATTTTAGACAAGTGATTTAAAAATATGTTTTCCAGTGAGACTTAAAAATATATTTTTCGGAATTATAACGTATACGTGTGTTTTGGTAAAATATTATTTTGGAAACTAAGGAGGCGAAAATATATTATTTTTGGGAAAAATATATATATTTTGGGAATACGTTATTTTCGGACAAATGAGTTAAATGTATTTTACTAAGTGGGACTTAATATATATATATTGTCGGAACTACAAGCCTACATGTATAAAGACCCCCATCCTTGGGAAGGAATAAACGTATAACCTAATTAAGAAGTGTAAACACGAAATAGTTGCCTAACTATTTCCCAAAAACGTTAAACCTTAAGCCAAGGCACGGCCATCCGTCTAATAGAAGTTAGTACGTGTAGGTCGTCACGCGGCAGGTGGATTGGGAGATACTATTTCGAGACGCACTTCAGTGAGTTCATGTCCCCCTTTTCTCTTAACTGTTTTCAGTTTTTATACTCCGGGGGTGAAATACATGTTACGATTATTACGAACTTTTACTTACATGGTATGGTTAGCTTAAGGAGGGTTACTACTTAGATCATGTGAGTGGGTAGGCGGGAACTGGAGGCCATTAATCCTCATTGTAGGACCGAGGGTCATTAGCGGTAGATCTATCTGGGTGTAGCGAGCCCAACCCCTGAGCCCGCTTAGTGGACCAGGAGGTGACTTTGAGCCCGACGCAAAATCTGCTAGGTTTGAGTCTTCCTACAGCACTTCACACATATCATTGGCTTTGCAACCCAATGGTGATCTCTTTTTCCTTAATTGCTACATACCAGGGACTTTTATACATACTTACAACATTTTCAAATGTTTGTACATACTCACTTACACATGAACTCGCTCAACTTTATGTTGACTTTTCAAACTACATGTATTTCAGGAAACTAACGGATCTGGCACGGTATGAATGTATTTTCAAGCTGCGTTTAAATAAAGAAGTCATCCAGGGTTTAGAAGGTGTAACCTCTTCCTGGACGGGTTACATATCTCTAAACCTAGTATTGTTTAAAGTCTTTTGCTAAGTCTTTATAAACTCAATTAAATCAAGTTAAGGTTTGTAACTTATTTTGTGATTATTGAAAATGGGATTTTTCTAACTTCATTAATGGATGAATATCTCATGTTTTTATCATATAGTATGGTTATGATTGTTGCTACGGTATTAAGAAGTCACACCAAATAAACCCACGCTTCCGCAAAGCCAGGGTGTGACAGCTTGGTATCAGAGCCTCGATCATAGCGAACTAGGATTCTTTCTCGAGTCTAGACTATGATCATCAGGGCTCTCACGAAAATGTTTTCAAACACTTTTACATTGCATACACTATACGTCCAGATCCAGGGAACAAACCTTTTTACAAACAAAAAGGCACACATACACATTCCCAAATTTAAATTTATAGCTCAGTCTGAGAGGCTGAGGGAGTAGTCTAGTGGGACTAGGAGGCTCAGTCTGAGAGGCTGAGGGAGTAGTCTAGTGGGACTAGGAGGCTCAGTCTGAGAGGCTGAGGGAGTAGTCTAGTGGGACTAGGAGGCTTAGTCTGAGAGACTGAGAATTCAATCTGAGAGATTGGGAGAAATTAGTCTGAGAGACCAGGAAGTCAGTCTGAGAGATTGAGAATTCAATCTGAGAGATTGGGAGAATTTAGTCTAAGAGACCAGGAAGTCAGTCTGAGAGATTGAGAATTCAATCTGAGAGATTGGGAGAATTTAGTCTGAGAGACCAGGAAGTCAGTCTGAGAGATTGGGAGATTTTAGTCTGAGAGACTAGGAAGTTCAGTCTGAGAGGCTGAGAGGATAGTCTGGGGAAGACTAGGATGATTACATGCTGCTTAGTTGATGATTATTGATATACGTGCACATGTGGTGAATATTTGCATACACTAATCGTTAATAACTACTATGGGTATACATGCTATGACTATTATGTACCGGCACACATGTCACTCTATTTAGAAAGCGAGTTATCAGACATTGATAACCCCACGGCCACCGCCACGGATAAGGAGACAGTATCTGCGCCAGAGATATTTACGGCAGACACTGAGAGTGATCCTGATATGCCGACCAAGGACGAGGACGACTTCCAATAGTCCGCGCTACCAAACTCTGGTAATACTTTACCCTTGCTGATGGCTTCTCTAACAAGAATCCTTCTATCACTCTTGTTTCGATCCATGACCATTTCATCACTGGTCATCCCGAAGATGAGTACGCTATGGATCCGATCCTAGACAATGCGCCTCTTGTGGACATTCCTTCCGAAGGTTGATTACTCGGCGAATAATTGATAACGATATCGGCGTGATATTGACGGCCCTTCCGATAACGCCCATGATGATGGAAAGTTAGATGAGAACCTTATTACTAATTGCACATTTTGAGATCCCTGTTAGCAAGCTACCCTCTGATACTAGTGTACACTCGATTTTAGACTCCTTTGAGTTTGTGACGTTTTACAGCCTTACAGATGGCCGGATTACATCTTTCTACTACCGGCACGGACGACAGCGCCGTTATAACTGCTGCACTAACACTTGCTCGAGGCACCACACCGTTACACGACCCAGGGCCTGCTCCTGAGCTAGCTTCTGCACCTTCTGGGTCAGCTTGATGTCGCACTTGCGGAACATGCACCTTTACTTGATCACGACCCTGTTTCTTTTGGTTTACCAGTCATTGCACCCCCTATACCTGACCCAGTACCTACACATGACGATCTCCTTATTGGTTGAGACGTTTGTTTTTGCACCCGCGACCGATGATGTTGCTCCTTTCCCTATGAAGACCAACGTCCATTACGCCGAACGAGCCACTTTGATGGATCTTGTAACACGCTATACTAATTTTAGACCCTTGCCATCCCTCTCATTATGGAGGCTGTACACAGGATGAGTGTTCCTGTAACATCAACCACAGTTGAGGATACGAGTCACAGAATGTTAGAACTTGAGCTGACACCACAATTGGTAACTTCAAATGCACAGCATCACATGACCGAAAATATGATTTAAGTCTCTACATCACAAGACAGCATTTTGTCAGAAACGTTTATGTAAAACACCACGTCCTCCACCCTGTCTATTGCTAGCATACTTTGATTCGTCACATACATCAAGGTTCCTTTTGCGCTCTCGACCGTTGCTATTACACCGTTCCCAGGATTCTAATACTTATTTCTTTACTATCGGGTGGCAGATTAGTTAACTACTTCGATATCTATATACACAAGCTCGAGGAGGAGTTTACGCATGCTAGCGGTCACTTTTCTATCCTCCTCCACCTCAGTCACCAGTATAGTTGGTTTCTGGATTATGCGGATTGCATTACACTTGGGTAAAGACACTAATGATAAGCTGGGATTGCGGAGACTTTTCAGGACCACTTTTGATTACGAAATTTTGATGCACTAATATACTTATTGGACAAGGGTAGGGTGACCCTGTGTCCCTTTCGATGTGATACATTTTGTTAGACACAGTGATTGTGGCCGAAGGATAATGAAAGCCCAATCATCTTTAAACATGCGACAACATTCTGTGGCCAATAACCAATGAAAGCTCAGTCGCTAGGTTTCCGCTAAGCACGTCATTGATCTATGTGTGTGTGCTATAATTATAATACTACGTGCTTACTTGCTATGCTCTCATTAAACATAATTACCAAATCACTTGGTCATACTATGATTATACTATTATTTGAATTGTTGGTATGGTAACCTGTTATGTGTATGTACTTATGACCACTAAACAACCAAAGGCACGCACGAAGCAAATTAGACCTGACCTAACCGACCTTCTTCTAGGAAGATGTCGACTCAAGGGAACACCGATATCAACAACCCTCTACCGACAACAGAGGCAGAAATGCAAAAGCGCCTCTTACAGGCCATCGCACGGTACGAGGCCCGTCGCTCCGATTGCAGCGGAGGTACCTCGGGAAATAACCCGCCAAACGGTAATGTCTAGTCCTTTAAGACACATTACAAAACGTTTGGACATTTCCACGAGTGCCTTGCTAAGTCCTTACGCGAATAATATTGCTTACATCGCAGGCTGCACCTACAAGCAGTTCTTGGACCACAAACCTCGAGAGTTCGACGGCACTGGGGGTGCCTTAGCCTTCGTGCGCTGGGTTGAAAAGACGGATTCTGTTTTACGATTGAGCAAATGTGACTCCGAACATCAAGTCAAGTATATAACTGGACTATTGGTGGATGAGGCTCTGTCATGGTGGAACCATCAAGTCCGGACAATAGGTGAGACCGTTGCGTATGCTATGACGTGGGACGGACTGAAAGATCTGATGCGTAAGAGATATTGCTCGAGGGTAGAAGTCCAGAAGTTGGAGACAGAACTGTTGAACTTGAAAATGGAAGGACCAAAGATAGCGGAGTATGTGCAGAGATTTAACAAATTATCACAAGTTGCCTTACTCCTGGGGGCACCAGAGTTTAAGAGAATTGAACAGTTCATAAGGGGATTGGCACCTCAGATTCTAAGCCTGGTAACAACATCAAAACCTTCAACGATCACCGAGGCTATCAACATAAGCATAGCACTCACGGAAGAAGCAGTTAGACGAGGAGAATTTTCCACTGCGGAGGAGAAAAAGCAGACTGCAATAGAGGCATCTGGGGATAACAAGAGAAAGCTCGCAATTTTCAGGATGGCTACTCGGGGGAGTAGCAAGAAGAAGGCCAAAAAGGGAAAAGACTACAAGGGTATCCTGCCTAAGTGCGACAATTGTTTACGTTATCATGTCGGGCGATGTAAATATGGAAAATTTGATAATTGTGGTAAGAGGGGGCATCCCAAAGAAACTTGTTGGCAAAATATTGAACATAGTAATGGAGGCCAAGATGGTAGTGGGAATCACGAAGGAAACAACGACAATTACCAAGGCAGAATGAGCGATAAACAGAAACGTGCTCGAGGTTGTTTAAACTGTGGAAGCAAAAAGCATTTCAGAAGATATTGCCCTAAAAACAATCAGGCACAAGGATGAAAGCTCCCCACCGGAGCTAGGGAGAGACACCAGGGATTCAAGCATGGATATCGGTACGTCCCGAACTACTCATTGTTATGCATCTGTATTGCCAAATACTGTTGCAAATTTTACGATTCGCGCCTCTAGAGTTCGAGAGTATAATTGGTTTAAGTAGCGAGTAAGTAGATATTCCAGTACCCATTAGAACTAGCTTAGGGGAAGCTAGTGGAAGCCAACGCAGTAACTGGAATCGGCAAGATAGAACCCGGAGAGCGTAAGTTTACGCTAGATCTATTGCCAGTTGAGTTGGGAAGCTTCAACGTGGTAATTGGATGTATTAGTTGGCAAGCGATCGAGCGGAGGTTGATATCCGCACCTCGATGACGAATGAAGGAACGATTGTGACTCACGAAGCAGGATACGCCATCACCGATCACGAATTACTTAAGGCACGAAAGTTGTTGTGGGAAGGATGTGTTGTTTCCTGGCTCATGTCGGGGACAAGGGAGACGAAGAACTAAAACCCGAAGATACCCCCGTGATCAGAGGATATCCTGAAGTCTTCCTCGAAGACTTGCCGGAATCGTCTCCTCAACGATTAGTCTAATCTTGCATCGATTTAATTCCAGGCACCGCACCTGTAGTCGATGCACCGTAGCGACTTACATTTTCGGAGATGCAAGGATTGACAGTGTAGTTTCAGTAGTAAATAGAGAAGGAAGATAACAGACCAAAATTCCCTTTTGGGTAACCTCAGTTCCACTCATCAAGAAAAAGGACGATGACTTTCAAAGGATCGGAAGTCGGACGAGCTAGCCAACCAGAGTCGGTGGCACTTGCTGAGGAATTAACGAACCTCTTACATAACTGACTGTAAGGACCCGACTACCATTACACGACTGATCAACGATCGAGTGTCATTGGCGGTAAATTCAGTAAGAAGGTATACCGAGGAAAAATTGTGGGACAACGACTTGTTCTTAGACGTACACAAAAATAGTGCTTCCTACACAATGCACAAACCAGTCTACACGGGATACGAAATCTGGAGGATTTAGAAAACATATATTTAGGACCTTTGTGAACCCAGGTCCAAACTCGTAAGGGTTTTTATTTAGGAACCATATCTGTCAACTCAATCAACCATCATTAACCTGGCGCATATGCCAGTTCCGTTGACCAAACAGAGAGTACTTGGATTTCTTTTACTTCTGGCGAGTAGATGTTTGCATCTCTACTCCCCTTAATGGTAGTTACATCACAATAATTTTCTCACTGAGAGCGAACACACATTTGCTTCCATAGCTGGTCATTTCTTCACTTTAGCAGATACTTGTTGTTCCTTTTCTTGGAAACTTACCTGACATACATGCATCATTTGCTACGCATGTGATTTCGTTTTGAACAAACACTTCATTGGAATTTACATATTAATTTGCTAAACCTAATTACTGATTCCTGATTCGAGTAACCTACATTATTGTTATTGTTAGCTCTTTTGTTACCAAGCCAACACATTTTCTTGAAACCGCTTTCTTTCAAGTTACATTCATGTTTTATTTTGCTACCATGCCGAGAATTCCTTGTTGATACATACATTGTCGGGTTACGTTGAAACCAAGTTCAATTGCTTGAACTTATCCAGTTCACAGGTTTAACTTGAAACGCTATATGATGTATTGGGAGCATCATATTCAACTATTTTTGCAGAGATTCTTTCATTTCGAGTCGTAGTAGATTTGGTTGGTCTACGACTCCACTAAAACGTTTGATTTGTTTCGATACCTTGCGGTGACATTTTCACAGAATTGAAGCTTGCGCTAATTTGGTTACTCATTTCATACACGGATTTAATTGCCTGTTTATTTGTTAACAATCCATTTTGATATCCACGATCGAAGCAGTCTCAACACAATTGTGTGTTAAGGCAACGGTACATATATTCATTTCATAAGCACAATGTACCTCCTAACGATTCTTTTGTTGTCAATCAAATGCCTTGCGATACTTATTACTTTTCATCTTCGATTGGAAACAGTGGTCCTTTGATGTTCCGTATTTAATTGGAAACTCTATAACATGGTATAAATCAAATCTTCAGATTGTCTCAGTACACTTTCATTTGATTTCAAACGCGGTGAACTTGTTCAGTCCCCACTATTATTGGATAATGCCATTACGACACCTTGTGGTGTCATCATAAACTTGTAGCTTGTGCTAATCATGGTAAACCATTTCACACGAGACCACACATACTTTTGTTTGATTTATCATTTAAACATTTCTGATGCGACTACGAATCAAGACAATGATACACCAGATTCGCTTGTATTCCACTCGGTGTATCTTCACCATTCAAAAAATGTCAACACACTAAACCTTACCAGACATTTATTCAGGAATTGACAGATCATTTTACTATTACGTTGAGTTGTTGCCTTTGAGTTCATATAGCGGGTGCTATAGTTTGTGAAAACTCGTTTGCATATTGCAACCAATCGATTAAAAATCTTATTAGTCAAAACTCCACTTTTGTGGAACCCCTGCTAGCTGGATTACACTAGACTAGACGTCAAATGCGTCTTGTACCTTTGACATCCAATGCTAAAAGCACACACCTTTCAACCCTAGGATTCGGGTTATGTATTCTTGGACTCACCAAATGTGAGTAAGGTTTGATTCGGTTTAATGATTATCTACTTCGATATTATTCATATACATACGTGTGTGACTTAACCATAAGGAGTAGGGTAGTACAAATTTCGAGGACGAAATTTCTTTAACGGGGGGAGAATGTGACAACCCTCACCAAACCAGGTATCCGTACGAATTAATTAATATTTAATTAATGCTTAATTACTGTGCTTGCTTACAGTTGTGATTAAACTGCTACTTGAATTCTGATACATACACATACATGCATCATACTTTATTGCTGTCACTCCATTATTTACACAGAACTATAGTGACAAACTTGATGCACAAAAGCACAGTAGCACAAAGAACGGATAACCCAGTAAACATGCTGACATAGCCAGCATCAGACAGGCACTGTCTCTAAGGCCAGTATGAGCCGGGAATAGTTTACTACACTAATAGGGAGTGTAGGGAGGTGAGGATTGTAAAACTGCGTCACTAGGTGATAGTTATAGTGACCGGATGTGCCTAAAACATGCTTTAACTACAAAATTCTGCACTTTAATATAAAATTCAGCATTTAAGCTAACTAGTAAAGTGCAAAAACATGGAAAAATAATACTAGACACCTTCCAAAGTGTCGGGAATTCATTGTGTCACTAAAACTAATATTAACGACACCTTAAATGCTTATTCAGCACTTTAACAGATCAGTATCCAACCGAACAACCGGACTTTACCCGGAACATAAAAATATTGACAATGACATTGTTTTTCTTTTTCTGAGCCAGTTAGGGTCCCCGAATACCCTAACACCCGTTATATTTCATAACACACTAATAACTTAATTTAGACTCCTAACCAATCAAACTAGTCACTAACTATCAAGTTGAAATCAAACCATAATACCCCCCCCCCCCATGAACCGAACGGTTCCCCCTAGGGAACACACACCATCAAATTTTTTATTATTATATTCCATGTTGCTTAATATCTTCATGACATATTGTTTATTGGATAATAATCTAAAGTGGACTATAAGTATAACCTTTAGATCACCATCATTTCATTCTCAACACTTAACAAAATTTTGTTCTCTCTCTCCCTTGTCTTGTGTTCGGCCGAGAGCTTCCACACACCCACCATCACCTTCCAATTTCAATCTTGCTAAACCACATACAATCTAAGGTGCAAGAGATCATACGAGGAGACCCGGTGCTTTCGGAATCACAAGGACCTCTCTACATCGCTATTAACCACCTTATTTTCGCGTTGATTCTTCCCTAGCCTTGAGCTAGTTATAAGTGATTCTAAGCACTCTCTTGATCTTGTTTAAGGTGGTTAACAAGAAGTTTAACGGTTAAAAATCATGAACACTTAAGATCAAAACTTAAAGTCTTGCTAGAATGATGAACTTGATGGATAAAAAGAAACTAATGGTGTAAATCTTATGAATCTTGTTTAGAAGTGATTATTTTATGTTGTTGGTTGCTAGGAGTGGAACGGATCGTCATCTAACCACGCTAGATCATGTTCATGAAACATGAACTAGCCACATGTAAAGTGTAAAAGATATAAGATGATGAACCTTTCCACACATAAACATGAACTTGTGTAAAAATAATTTTTCTTGTAAAATAGAGTTCTAAACTAGTAGATCTAAAGATCTACAAGTGGTATTTTCGAAGAACCAAGTGAAAGAGGCAAACCATGTTTAAAAGCCGGATCTTTTGTGAGCTAAGAACATTTTTGTGAACAAACAAGTGTGTAAACACTTGTGTGACAAAAGGATTTAACAAAGGAATAACTTCGTAATTTTTGGACTAGAAGTTGTAAAGTTACATTTTCTTTAAAAATAAAGTTTTTCAAGAAACTGATTCATTTTTAAAGATAGAAAGATCTACTAAAAATGTTGGAAGGTTACTACACAATGTTACACAACTTACAAGTTCATGTGTTTGCGATTTATGCTTATTTTGACTAGTTTGATGATTAAACATTGTATGTTGATGATTGGAAATTGTTGATTGAATTTTTAAAAGAAAATGATACGCTAGTAAGCGTGGCCACCTCCAGTTACAGAGGAAACTCTGGCGAAATTTTTCCAGAAACATGACACTTAGAAATATTTTTGTAACAAGTGTTATGAATGTACTTTTAACTTGTTTTACCAAATAAAAATTCACCATGATTTTTATTACAAAATAACCAGGTGTCGGAGGTGGATTTTTCGTAAAGAAAACTTGTTAAATATATATTGAGAATATATATTTCCTAATAAAACACTTGCGTGATTTTATGATTATTTTGTGAACTATATGTATATTATTTTTAGAGTAAAAATAATATAACTGGAATACATTGTGAAAGCACGACTCCAAAATAGTACCAACGCTATCACAAATAAATATTTAAGTTACACCGGTATTATTATTACCACACGAACTTTAAAACGTAACTTATGTATTTTCGGAAAAATACTCTTAAATGTGTATTTTGACAAAGTACTATTTTGGAAATTGTATGAAGTAAAATATAATATTTTTGGGAAAAATATGTATATTTTGGAATCAGAACATTTTAGACAAGTGATTTAAAAATATGTTTTCCAGTGAGACTTAAAAATATATTTTTCGGAATTATAACGTATACGTATGTTTTGGTAAAATATTATTTTGGAAACTAAGGAGGTGAAAATATATTATTTTTGGGAAAAATATATATATTTTGGGAATACGTTATTTTTGGACAAATGAGTTAAATGTATTTTACTAAGTGGGACTTAATATATATATTGTCGGAACTACAAGCCTACATGTATAAAGACCCCCATCCTTGGGAAGGAATAAACGTATAACCTAATTAAGAAGTGTAAACACGAAATAGTTGCCTAACTATTTCCCAAAAACGTTAAACCTTAAGCCAAGGCACGGCCATCCGTCTAATAGAAGTTAGTACGTGTAGGTCGTCACGCAGCAGGTGGATTGGGAGATACTATTTCGAGACGCACTTCAGTGAGTTCATGTCCCCCTTTTCTCTTAACTGTTTTCAGTTTTTATACTCCGGGGGTGAAATACATGTTACGATTATTACGAACTTTTACTTACATGGTATGGTTAGCTTAAGGAGGGTTACTACTTAGATTATGTGAGTGGGTAGGCGGGAACTGGAGGCCATTAATCCTCATTGTAGGACCGAGGGTCATTAGCGGTAGATCTATCTGGGTGTAGCGAGCCCAACCCCTGAGCCCGCTTAGTGGACCAGGTGGTGACTTTGAGCCCGACGCAAAATCTGCTAGGTTTGAGTCTTCCTACTGCACTTCACACATATCATTGGCTTTGCAACCCAATGGTGATCTCTTTTTCCTTAATTGCTACATACCAGGGACTTTTATACATACTTACAACATTTTCAAATGTTTGTACATACTCACTTACACATGAACTCGCTCAACTTTATGTTGACTTTTCAAACTACATGTATTTCAGGAAACTAACGGATCTGGCACGGTATGCACGTATTTTCAAGCTGCGTTTAAATAAAGAAGTCATCCAGGGTTTAGAAGGTGTAACCTCTTCCTGGACGGGTTACATATCTCTAAACCTAGTATTGTTTAAAGTCTTTTGCTAAGTCTTTATAAACTCAATTAAATCAAGTTAAGGTTTGTAACTTATTTTGTGATTATTGAAAATGGGATTTTTCTAACTTTATTAATGGATGAATATCTCATGTTTTTATCATATAGTATGGTTATGATTGTTGCTATGGTATTAAGAAGTCACACCAAATAAACCCACGCTTCCGCAAAGCCAGGGTGTGACAGCAAATGCTTTCGATAAAAGGCCAGACAAAGAAAGGTATATGAAAGATTTGGATACTATAATCCCAGAAAGGATGAGTAAATATTTTGGAAAGCCAAAGTAAACTTGTTTAATGTTGAATTTATGTTAAATATTTAAACTTGTTACTGTTTTTAATTTCGCATATATTAGTGTTTTTAATTTCGCATTAGTGTTTTTAATTTCGCATATGTTATGTTTAAAATCGCAAGTTTGACAATGAATTATTAAAATTTGCAATAAATAGGTGAATATAAACATGCAAAATATAAAATCCATTCCATAACAAAACATGGGAATTTATTGAAAAATGCACCAAAATAAACAAAAGTTCATTCAAAAGATGAAAGAAACTCCATTTTCATCTTCATCGAGCATCTTAAGACAGTTATTGCATCAGCCAACTCTTTCAACTGTTTCTCATCCCTCTCACCCAAATCCACCATAAACATAACAACAATTTCTTTAAGACTACTCACTTGCATCTGAGATAGCAAGTTCATAATTTCTTGTCTTCTCTTCATGTTTTCTGTTACACGAGAAATGTTGGCCTCCCACATCTCTTGACATGATCGATCCTCTTGAATTTGTTGCTGAATCCTTTTCCTCAAAGCCTACTTAATACTTGGTTCAGAAGAAGAGGATGTTGGTAGATCTGCCATTTTTAATAGGATGTTTGAAATAGTGATAAAAATATAAAATATATAATAAAAGAAAAATTATTGATATGAATTATTGAAATCAATTATTGAACTGAATTATTTGATTTCAATTATTGAACTGAATTATGAAACACACTGTGCGAAAATAAAAATAATTATTATTAAAGCGTGCGAAATTAAAAGCTGTATTTGATAAATACTTTCAGGTTTGCGAAATCTCGAACTTAAACATGCGAAATTAAATATTAAACTTCATTGTGTGCGAAAATGTCTAATTTAAAACATGCAAAATTATACAAAGGATCCATTCTTAACTACCTTGACTATGTTAAAACACCACATGCGATATATCAAACAACACATGTGATATGGTAACCCAACAAATAAAACCAGAAACAACTTATCTTCAACCCTCATTACAAAATAATAATAAAATGAAAAAAGCTTCAAATCAAATAAAACCCAGAACTCAACCTAATAAAACTATTGACGAATCCTAAATGACGAATCCAGGTTCGGTCAGGAATCAATCAAAAACCCTACAAATCGAATTGATACGAACAATAATTAAACGGGACGGTTACGAAACGAACTCCATATCTGCTTCCTAGTTGACGGAATTCCCTGATTAGCCCTCAGATGTTCGAATAGAATGTCTGATATACCCTTATTTAATTAAATTGAATCAGAACACGTGTATGGCTGTGGGTAGCGCGTACATAATGTACGATAAGGAGATTTGTACCATACTCTTTACCTATATATATATATATATATATATATTATGGGTTATTCCTCCAAAACTGCATTTCTCGCTCGTCGTATTTCCACACGAGTTCTTCTCCTATTTGTCTCATTCTCTCTCCTCCTTCTATCAATTCCTCACCATATGTGCGGAGTTCCTGCACATTCTCGTCACTCATGGGTGGTCGTGGTGCGGGTACTGGGTCAGGGTACTGAGGTATCGTTTCTTCATATGGGTACGGGTTATTTAATATCTCCTGAACATACTGATCGTTATCCCAATATGGATCTAAAGGATTAAGGTTGGTATACTGTGCTATGAGATTTGGTATCGGGTCTTCCTGTGGATAAAGCTCCCTATAATCCTTATGGTCATCTTCCCATGGATCATACGCTAGAGGATCAGGTGCTGGGATTCTAGGTATCTAGTCAGGGTCAAAGGCTGGTATGGGAAATTGGTTTCCTGGGTTAGGTTCTATCTCCATTGGTTGGGTTGGAAATAGTGTCAATGGTTGTGGTGCAATTATCTGGTCAATGTTTGGATCTGCTGCGGTGGTGGCTAGTATATGGAAGTTTGCCAATCGTCTATTAACTACTTCTTGTGTTTGGGCATTCACTTCCCTATTGGCTGCTACTAACGCTCTTTGTTGTTGTAACTTTCTCATTCGTTTTCTCCACTCGTGTGCTCCCCTACTAAACCATCCTCTTTTTTTCGATGGGAATGGTGCCTCGGATTGGGCCTTAAATATGAAGATTCCTTCTTCAGTGTCAACAGAATACCCTGAAGAAGTAGGCTGTGATGATGTTCCTTCACTCTTGGGAGAACTAGCTAGGTGACGATAGGCGTCAGACTTACCTTGCTCACTCATACTGTAAACAAACATATTGTTAAATAACACAAAACAATAATATACATATATACACAAAATCACATAGATTATTTCCTAACATAATTGATAAAATTTTGGTTTCAGCAGAACACTTCTGTGGCTTAAATCAGTGGTTGTAGCTCTGATACCACTCTCTTTCGCAACCCTCGACCCCTACCCCGGGAGCGGTGTCGCGAGATCCAGATGGGTGGTATCGGTGTTTACAGGGCCAGCTCAACCATTTTGGTGGCCTAGGCGAAGTAAAATCTTGTGGCCTTTTTCCCCAAAAAATGTATGTAATTGAAAGTTAAACTTGAAGGGCCCAAGTGTAATTATTTGAAAGATTGTGTTAAAATTTAAAAACAAGAAAAAAAATGTTGAACCAAGGATTCGAACCTGGGTCTAACCAACATCCATACATACACAAAACCACTACACTACCAACCATCAATCTGTTGATAACCCACACCCTAAATCTTTTATAAATGGATTGTGGTTTCATCAAATTGTGGAGGCCCTACAGTTTTGGTGGCCCAAGGCCCAAGCCTCATTTGGCTTACCCTTGGGCCGGCCCTGACAAGTACTAGCGCTAAATTAACACAAAATTTACAAGGCTCTATACACACATAAGAGACCAAATGAAACGCATATAAATTACCTCCGAAATCTGTACAAACATATGGTTATAAAGCATAAGGTTATAAGTGTAAAACTCTAGTTTTCTTGGTCTACTTAAAATGCATAAAGAAGTGATAAATAAATAAATATAAAAGTAAGACATAAACACAATTGCAAACATTTACTTAAGCAGAAAAATAATTGTCTGATGTTCAAACACATTAACAAACAAGGTATTACAAGTGATGGATATAAACCCCTAACCCGATACCATGCATGCGTGTGTAAAATACATCTCTAATTGGTTCCACAATTTGTTTATGGGCATGCTACTACTCATAATGTAGTAACAAGTAATGTATAAAAAAACCCCAACATACCGACAGTAATTGTAGAATACATAGACTCAATCACTGTTTATCTTAATTTAAAACAATTGGGGTTTGTATAAAAAGGTTTACAAAAATAGATGTACTCACATTTCTGTTTTAGATAATACTACTGCTTTCTGGTGATTTCCTGGTTATAATCTATTAAAATTAAACAATACACACATGTTAGTAAGATAACCCAATTTACATTAGCCATACCCCCGAGACAGAACTCCAACGACTGAGTCAGGCAGAGCCTTGACATGCATTATGGAGCTCTAGATCAATCGGACAGAGTAACTAATACGTAACCGGGGGTTATAATACTTACAACGAGGCAGAGCTTCGCTTTTTAGGGGGTATTATTCCCGAGTATTATTTCTACTATAGACAATTGAGAGAAAAGAAATGAGCGTCGGACAACTGAGGCCATCGGCCCCTTTTTATAGGCCTGATCGGAGGGCGGCTCGCGCCCCGCGACGCCCACCACGTCCTCCTTCGCGGCCCGCGAGAGCCGTAGGCTAGGCTCTAGCCTGGGTGAGTCAACATACTAGCTTCAACACGCGTTGGACACGTGGCGGCACCGGGTGCGGCCTGGTGTCACTGGGTCGCGGCCCGCGACGAGCCCAGTGAAGTTTGTTGCACCCCGCGAGCGACATAGATTTTTGTTTTTATTTGATTTTATTAATATAAAGGTATTTTAAGCTCGTTTTTCGTATACGGTGTGTATTTTAGGACGTGTAGAAGTATTTTAATGGTTTTGGGAGAGTTGTTATATAAATAAACTACTATTAAAACTTTAAACCGGCCTTGCGGGACTGTATCTCTTCTTACTTAAACCAATATAGCTGAGGGTAGCGTTGCCTCCAAAAGAGGAACATGCCACTATAACTAAAATAATCTCTTAAAAAACCCAAAGTGCAGAAATCATCAAAGGATACGTAAAAGATGAGTCAGAACCAACTTATTTCTATCTTGGTTATTTGTTTCTTTTATTTATTTATTTAGTTTCTTTATTTGTTTTTACTATTTCATAATCTTTTCTCAAAATTTGGTTAGATTAGACGTTGACGATATTCCGGTATTAAAAGTTCTTGTGTCCTTGGACGACCTCTGTATCTTTACCATCACTATGCTACGCCAAGGATGGGTGCACTTGCCCTAGCGTGTTGTAGAGAGTCATAGTGTTATATCGTGTTTTATAAATTTAAAGCTTGATAAACGGGTAAAAATACTTAAAAATATATTTAAAATCATACACACCGTCACTCACGTCAAATCCCATAATGTGCTTGGTTGGTATAATTATCGATGGAATTGGAATGTAAAATATGTAAAATGTCATAACTAACTTGTACCTAGAAAAAAAGAGGGGTACCAGCGATTTAGACTCAATTCCAAATCCTTCCTTTATTGAAACGAACATCATAAGGAATACGGAATGAAACCTACATTTTAACTCCATTAAGAATCCATTACATAATGTGAACGAACACTACCTATGGGTTATTTAACTAAAGGTTAATTAATAATACTATTTATTTAACTAGTTATCAATTAGTTGAGAATTAATAAATAATTATACAAATAGGCAAAAGATCAAATACAAATAAACTTAACATACTAAACATACTAATTGAAGGAAAAGTCAAAAAGACAAGGTGACATTTTTGTAATTACCACCAACTATCAAAGTTACTATACAAATGTGAACTCAACCAAAAATACCTAAAAAACACAATTTTTTTTTATATTTTTTATAAAAAATCGCTACATTTTGTTACAAAAAAAAATTGAAGTAGCGATTTTTTTTATAAAAAATATTAAAAAAAAAAAATTTTGTGTGTTTTTTTATTTTTTTTAGTTTTTTTGGGGGTTTAGTTTTTAGCATTTTAGCTTTGGGGGGGGGGGGGGGGGGGGGGGGTTAGGTTTTTGGGGGGTGGGGGAGGGGGGTTTAGGTTTTTTTTTTTTTTGGGGGGGGGGGGGGTTAGGTTTTTTTTTTTGGGGTAGGGGGGGGGGGGGAGGGGGGTTCGGTTTTTTTTTAGGTTTTTTAGATACATTTGTAGAGTAACTTTGATAGTTATAGATAATTACAAAAATGCCACCTTGTATTTTTTACTTTTTCTTCAATTTGTATGTTTAGTATGTTAAGATTATTTGTACAAGAACTTTCCCCTATACAAATAACTATGTAATTTAACATAATTATTGTTATTCTTCGAGATACTAACCAATTTAAATTAAAAACCCTACTTGTTCCCAAAAGCAGTAGATACAATAAATAGAGACATCCAGGGTATTGAGAAACATGTTCAGTTTATTCTCTCTCTTTCCCTCTATTCCTTTCCCTTTGTGTCGCAACCCTCCTGGGCTGCCTCCCCATCACTGTCGGGCACTCTAGCCGACGTCACCACCGTCGCTGCCGCCAACCACCCTTGCAACCATCGCAGCTGCTGCACTCTGTCGCCGCTATAAAATCGACGGAGACAGATTTTTTTAGGGTTAGACACTTTTTTTTTTTTTTGCATGTCTTTAACTTTTTCCATGTCTTTTCACATGTGATGTGTGGTTGTGCCAGCACTAAAGGGTGTTCATTAAGGGTGGATCTATTTGGACACCCTCTGCGCCTATTTTCACACTTTTTGTGCCCTAGACGCCTCGTATAGGGCTATACGAGGCGTCTAAGCACTGAATTCAAGGGGGTCTCAGAGGGTGTCAGGCACAACGTTTAAGGAACCCTATACGAAGGGAACAGCCCTATACGATGCGTCTAATCTTGGTTATTTTTTTGGCTGAAATAAGGGGTGTTTTGGTGGGTTTTGGTATGGTTTTTTGGATAGTATTTGAAGATGTGTTTTTTGGTTGAAAATTTTTTTGGTTTTAAAAAAAGTTTTGTTTTTTTTGTTTTTTACACTATAAAAAAGTTTTTGTTTTTTTAAAATCAACTATTTTAAAAATCGGCTCTTTAAATATATTATATCAATTAAATATTATAATGTTTTTAACATTTTACTTTTTTAAATATTATTCTTCTGATTAAAATTTTTATCTCGTTCAAATATTGTTTCTGTATTATATTCAGGGGATATATTGTTTCCGTATTATATTCAAAACATATTTTGTTTCCGTATTATCTCAATTTAAGACAACAATCATTAAGTAACCGAATAACTGAAAACAAACATAAATATGACATATATAAGATAACTTTGTACATCCATAACAAAAATATATAAGATAAGTTTGTACATCCATAATAAAAAATAAAAACAACAGGTCTATGCATCCAAATCCGAATCCGAATCTGGATCTGGCTACTGCGGCTGCTGCTGCTGCTGCTGATGTGGTGCTCGAGCCGGTGGAAGCGGTATCGGGGGTAATCCCTCTCTCTCTCGTCTATCCTGCTCGGCCCGTACCAGCCAACCTACCAAATCGTTGAGCCTGTCAAGCTCGGCTCGTACATCCGGATGTAGCGCAGCTCCTGGGGCATGACCTAGAATAACGTGACGTGGAAACTGAGGTGCCCCGGGAGGTGGCGGTGGCTGTGGCACCGCTGCACCGTCTACATCCTCTGGAGGGTCCTCCACGGGCACTGCATGAGCAGGATCTGCAGGAGGATAAACGGGCTCGAAATGCTCTGGTAGGGGCTCCTCTGTCCATATACCCCCCTCGCGGTTTTTAAACCGCGGTCCAACGGGGAACCTCTTGATTACCTTCATCCCCCACAGCGACTGAAAACCCATCCGTGTCGGCATGACTGGCGGCGTCCGTAGATGTGGGTCCTGGTGCAGTACGAGGCCCAATGAACGGGCAATGACGGTCACGTACGCCCCGCCATACAAAAATCCGCGCTCCTGCCGATGATGGGCGGAGGCGTAGTACTGGGCTAGACCGTGTGCTAGCGTGCACGGCCTCCTATACAACAAACAATAAAGGAAAAAAAGATCTGTGGTCGTACACCACTCACGGCTGTAGCCGCGCGCTGAAATAGAAGTAGCGAGCAAATGGTGCAGATACCTGCAGATAGTGTTAGCGAAATACAGAAACAGAGATTAATAAACAATGCACATAATCACAATAATTGCCGAAATAAACGTACGTACCTGTATAGTGGGTCCCTAACAAACGACACCCTCCCCTTCGACTTGTCGTGCTCCCAATGATTTTCCCCCGCAATCACCTGCCAAAACCCTACAAGAGTGGGTTTGTCAACCACCACTAGCCCCGCTGTGTAAACCTCAGTCTCGATCTCCCCCTGCATGTATAAACCACAATGCACCGCAAACTCTGCTAGCGTCATCGAACGCAAAACGCCAGCGAGCCTGAAAGAAACCTCAGGCGGAGGGGGAGCATCTGGGTAAGGAAGCGGCACTGGGACCCCAGGAGCGTGAAATGTGAATGACGAAAGGAACTCGACCAGCAGCTCCCTGTAGGTCGGCGTGTGCGCCAAATCAAAAAGACGATGCCACGGCGAATCGACAGGTATAAACCAACGCACTCTAGCCGTCTCAGCAATCCCATCTATCGCATCCCAGTCGATCGCTGCATGCGATCCAATGTGCATCCTCCTAAGCTTCTAGCAATGACGGGCGGCATCAGTGCCGTCGGGAAACTCTAGATACGGACAACCCTGCAGCGTATCCAGAGGCGGCCGCCGTCTCCGTCGTGGACCCTGCTGAACCGGCTGACCCCCCGGCGGTGCCCCATGAAGCCCTACCTGAATGTCATAGCCCTGAATCAGATCGTCCTCCATAATCAATCTGCAAATAAATACCGTATACGTATAAAAACAATAATAAATAAATAAATAATAATAATAATAATAACAATAATAATAATAATATTAGTAATAATAATAATTAATAAATAATAATAATATTAACAATAATAATATTAATAGTAATAATATTAATAATAATAATATTAATAAATAATAATAATAATAATATTAATAATAATAATATTAACAATAATAATAATAAATAATAATAACAATAACAATAAAAATAAAAATAATAACAACAATAATAATAATAATAATAAATAATAATATTAATGATAATAATAATAATAATAATAATAATAATAATAAAAACAATAATAATAACATTAATAACAAAAAAAAAAAGTTTCAGAGCCTCGTATAGGGCTATACTCGGCGTCCTGTTCTACCTACTTCATCTTCAACCTTAGATTCAAACCCCCAAACCCAACAAAAACCAAATTTCAGGGCAAACCTACGGTCTAAAGGCAAAAACGAGGCAAAAATACTAAACTACGGGATGAAATACGTACCAGTGATGCTTCAAATCTTCGAAAATACGGTCGAAATACTAATCTGAGGCGTATAGAGGTGTGTGC
Source organism: Helianthus tuberosus (assembly GCA_030545235.1). Lineage (NCBI taxonomy): Eukaryota > Viridiplantae > Streptophyta > Magnoliopsida > Asterales > Asteraceae > Helianthus > Helianthus tuberosus. The sequence continues at coordinate 68,454,521 of CM060360.1, forward strand.
TCCGTATATGTGTTTGTTTTTTTGTTTGGGGTGATAACCAGGGTCGTCTAGCCCCCCCCCCCCCCCCAGCCTTATACGAGGCATAGACGACTCGTATAGACCTATACGCGTCGTCTACCCTTTTTATTAAATGACTATTTTGCCCCTGTATAGCCCACAGTATAGGCATTATTCAGGGGCAAAATGGTAATTAACCAATCCAAAAAGATATTTCTGGAATGGTTAATTACCATTTTGCCCCTGACTAAAGCCTATACTGGGGGCTTTATAGGGGCAAAATGGTCATTTAATAAACATTTTTTTAATAATTAAAAAAGAAAAAGTGTAAAAGTTGCCGCCTAAGTTGTATTGGTCGTATAGATCTATACGCGTCGTCCATCTTTTTAAATTACCTTTAAGCCCCTGTTAAAGGCCTATACTGGGGACGTTCAGGGGTATATTAGTAATTAACATAAAATATTTTCAAAATTCAAATTTAAAAAAAAAAAGAATTGTTGCCGCCCCAATAGACTACACGTACAGGTCTATACGAATCGTCCTTTTTTAAAAAGTTCAAAATTTGATTTTCAAATATTCAAAATTCAAATTTTCAAAAACCCGCTCAAATAGACGACCGATATAGATCTATACGAGGCGTCTGGTGAAGGTAAAATGACCTTTTAGCCCCTGAAATAAGCCTATATTGGGGGCATATCAGGGGCAAAATGGTATTTTGACCAATCATATACGACACGTCTAGCTCTATACGAGTCGTATATTTTTAATTTTTTTATAAAAAATGTTATTAACCTGTTTTAATCAATTCTAATTATAGAAAAATGATAGAAATTATAAAAAAAAAATTATAGAAATTGTAGAAAATTATAGGAATTAATAAAAAAATACTATTAATTACAAAAATCATTCTTCCGTATCACTGTCGATGTAATTAAGACTGGGGTTTGATCTTGGCGGAGGATTCATTATCGATGTATACCATTCTAGACGTGGCAAGTACATATCTTCCCATTTTTCCGTATGGGGTCTTCGGTGGGTCAACCATAGCCCGTTTGCTGGTGGCATTGGATAATCCCCTTCCAGCTTAACATGTATGAAGTGGTTCTCGTTAACATGTGTAAGCGTTATGAATAATGGTTGTTGATTAGCCAGAGGATTTAGTATCGGGAAGAAAGTGGAACTCGCACCCATGGTTGTCGTTAACAGGTGCACCCCGATACCGTACGTTTATGCAATAAGAAGTCCTGCTAAGGGGAAGTCCATCCAGTGATCCTCCCTATAACCGGACACTGAATCCCAATTTAGGCCCTGACGATGCGTGTAAAAATAACCTTTATCCCATGCTTCAAATATTGGGAACCAGATCGATTCGTTGTGATCCATTTCTTGGACAAGGTCCCTTCGAATGAGCCCCCATGAACTCCGATCCATACCTAAGCCCACAGCCACAGACTGAAACCCACAATGACCGTCCGGCATCACATCTCGTATGCACGAGACGTACGTATGGAACACTGGCGGAATGGCATACTTAAATTGTTTGATGATTCCCACGTACTCGTCCCCAATGATTAAAGGAAAACCGTGAGCATCTCGTGTCTCTTTCTTCTTAGAACTCTTTGAACGGCTTAGGCTCGCTTTGGGTTTTTGGGACCTTATAACCGACTGTTGAGAGGCCTGTGACGGAACGTACGAGCTATGGCGAGGTTTATCGTACTTACTTTGTCGGGAACCTTCAAAGCACGTGTTTGCATCACCGAAGGAGCTTCTCCTCAATTCTTCATCTATACGAGAGGCCTCGTCCAACCTTTGTTGTACCTGCTTTGTTGTTGGTCGGCCACGAGTATTTTGTTGGACAACCGGTGGTTTCTTGGTAGATTTCTTTGGAGTCAACACCGCTTTAATCTTTGACATCAGGCTTTTTTGCTGAGCTGGGGGGTGCGACTCTAATTGTTGTCTAACAATATTTAGCTCTTCGACCACGTCCACGTCATCGTCTATCAATTTACAACTTTGGAAGTTAAGTTTCTGCCAGAAGACGTCTATGTCTTCGAGTTGAATCGGACGCTCTGCACGGTTAAAAACAACATTGTTTAAGTAACATGATTAACAGGAATATATCACACAAGTGTTGTACGTTTAACAATTATTACCTTCACGCATGTACTTTTCTATCCTACAAGCACAGGGCAACCCACAGCTGTACCACATTTGGCAACCACATGATGAATGAAAGCGCTCCAAGACATCTAGCTTCCTAATTGCCTCTCCACGCAACAAATCAAGGGCTGTATGGGATACTTTTCCAAGTAGGTGTTGAAACATCGGGTGTTTGTGGTGGTTCATTGTTTTTTCGATGCTTTCTCGAAAAGTCTTCCTTATTTCACCGAATGGTGTCTCAACTATATCCCGGACACAACCAACTCCACGGTCCAGCGAGCTCCTATCTAGGACGTATCTCTTTAAGTTGGCGTGTTGGCTCTCAACTCTGTTTGTGGTACGATTACCAAAGTTGCGCCTCTTATCAGTCCACGCAAAGACGGACATCTCCTTATAGTCTTTTAGCCAGTTATCGTACACGTATTTGAAGACTCCTAAAAAGTAAAAATAATTTAATAAAATTTGCATAGGTGAGTCGTATGTTATTATAAAACTTACTAGAACGTTTGCACTCCACAAGTCGCTTTCGCATGTTGCGCAAGTGGTACTCGTAGATGGGTATGGATGGAGACTCAATCAATGTCCCCCAGAATGACAAAAATTTCTTCCAGTCTTCGTCTATGAAGGCACCCTTGCAGTGCTTCATAACATTCTGTTGTATGTGCCACCTGCAAAGAAGCCTGGAGGCGTCTGGAAATACTTTAGCACACGCGCCCCCCATAAGGGCTAGGTCTCTATCCGTTAAAATCACACATGGCTCCATACATTCATCCAACATTGACTTGACCCTCTCAAGCACCCACACAAAGTTATCACCCCGTTCTTTACTAACAACGGCATGCGCGATAATAAACGATTTTTTGGTAGGCGTCATACCAACAATCTGGATAAAGGGCATATTGTATATGTTTGTCTTGTACGTCGCATCGATCAGCATGATGTGGGGGAATGCACGCCACATGTCTCTCGAGTCCCGATGAAGAAAGAAGATCTCTGTTACGATCTCTGTTCCGGGTTCCTCCCGTGTCTCGTAAATAAAGTCGTTGTTTATCAGTATGTTTTCTAGTGACTGCATGGGAGTCAATCCTTGTCTTTGTTCGGCTCTAATCTTTGCCACAACGTTTTGAACGTCTTTCTGAACATGAAACCTGTCAGGGTCCTGCTTCCTTATAGTTTGAAATATTTTTCGCGACTCCATGTTTTGAGCTGTCAGCTGCTCGATCAGTTTCATTTCGCTTGGAGTAAACCTTCGCACAAACGCGTGGGCCGACAGGTCCTCACAAAGTTCGTGGTTATGTTCAATTTTTCCGTCTTTAATCTCCCAGGTTTCATACGGGTGGTTTCGCACAGCCAGTAGGTAAAACGGGCAACCGGTTTTTTTGCTTCCGGCTTTTCTAAGTGTTGCTGTAGTCTGGTGCTCACCACCACGATCACATTCAAGCCATACCCTCCCGGTTCTTCCCCCGGTTTTCTTTGATCGACGGGTGACAATAACGAAACCATCCGCGTTTGCTATTTCTTGTATCCGATTCTTTAGTTCATCTAAAGAGTTGAAAACCTGTAACATCGACAATAATAATAAATAATAATAATAATAAATAAATAAATAAATAAATAATAATATTAATAATAATAATAATAAATAATATTAATAATATTAATAATAATTATTATAATAATAATATTAATAATAATAAAAATAAAAATAATAATAATAATAAATAAATAAATAATAAATAATAAAAATAATTAAATAATAATAAAAAAATAGTAATTAATACCTGCTTTTTTAAGTACGGACTGTCCGGGATGGGAGGTGTCTCACCACCATATCTACCATATCCACCATAACCACCATATCCACCATATCCTCCGTATCCACTGTATCCACCGTCTCCTCCGTATCCACTGTATCCACCGTCTCCTCCGTATCCACCGTCTCCTCCGTATCCACCGTCTCCTCCGTATCTACCGTCTCATCCGTATCCACTGTTTCCTCCGTATCTACCGTCTCCTCCGTATCCACTGTTTCCTCCGTATCCACCGTCTCCTCTGTAAGAATATTCACACCCATATCTATAATCCGGATACCCTTGACAAGCATGGTATGAGTCATCTACAGGGGCTATTTCATCAACAGGGGGATGCTTGTTCAAATCTAGAAACGGTCTGTTTTGTTCTCCTTGTATACTAGACACAACCTCATCTTGCTCATTAGAATCGGGAACGCCAGACTCCTCCAAAATAAACAACCGTATCATCATTAGTAAATAATAAACTAAAACAACAACTAATTAAAACATTTAAGCTAATAACTGTTACCGGAACGCTTTTGGCCACCCAGTTGTTGCTAGAATACTGCCCGAAGACATAGTTGCCGTCCCAGTATGATGACATTTCAACACTTCGGGATGATAAGAACACAAATGCCAATTCTTTCGAAGAAGCAGAATGAATGAAATGAAAAGTTTGAAATGAAAAAACGGAACAAGAAGAAGCAGAATGAATGAAATGTTTGAATGATCGGGTGGACAAAGAATGCACTGTATCTTGCACTTTATGTGAGACATAGACGCCTCGTATAGCTCTAGACTACCCGTATAGCTTTAAGTCACTTGTCAAACGTATAGTCAAATCAGTCACTAAAGACGCCTCGTATAGGCCTATACGAAGCGTCTTAATGCCTCGTATCCGTTCCTCGTACAGACCTAGACTCCCCGTCTAATGTGACTGATGTGACATTGTGCTTGGTGCAGAAGCTGGTCGGAAAAGCAACCCTATATGCCTCGTATAGCTCTATACGAGGCATATTGAAAGGTGTGGAAATAGGCAATAAGCCAAAATGAAACTGATCGAGCAGCTGACATAAGCCAAAATGAACCGGTTTGACCTTTGATCCCATAAGGCGACCGGGTCGACCTCCGGTCCGGTCCTGAAAACATTGCCACCACCACACCATCACCACTTGCCAGTACACCACTACCCACCCTCATACCACCTCGTTGAACAACTACACAACACCACCATTACCGTCCCCCCCCCTTAATCTGAACCCTAGCTTGGGTCGTCGGAAACCACCACCTGTCGCCATCACCAGTCTAGCACCACCAAGGATATATCCAGGTTCATCTTCACCATCTCATTATCAATCAGAGAGCAGTAGAGGAAACCTCGTTTCTTGCGGGACTCGGTGGGGCTCCGACTTGTCGAGGCAAGAACACACCAGTACCAATACATTCTCGTTTCGGGTTAGGGTTACCAAGAAAAACAACCCTCATACCTGAACCAGATGGCGGCTGTTGCTGAGACTGTTGTAGGGTTGGCTAAGCAGCTAACGACTCGTTCATTCCCCGAACCAATTGCTGGTACTGCTGTTGTTGTTGCAATAGCAGCTGTTGTTGTTGCAATAGCATCTGTTGCTTCTTCAGCTTTAAAAAATATCAGAATGAATTAATATTCTTACAAAAATGGATAGCTAGGTTAATACTGATTTTGGGGCTTACTTGAGCAGCAGCTTGAAAGAAATTGGTGAAAGTGAGAAAGGGATTTGTATAATATATATATATATATATATATATATATATATATATATATATATATATATAGAGAGAGAGAGAGAGAGAGAGAGAGAGTTAAAGATACTTCTAAAATGACTAAACTACCCTCATGTGCAATGCATATGCTATATTTAACTGAAAATTATAACCTGGTTAGAGCCAAAGGACGTAGAGTGTAATGAATTTTCCAAATAATGAACTGTGACTGTAATTATTAAAGTTAAAGGTTATCCATTGCAACCCGCTATAAACATAAAAGACGAAAAGTATAATTTACCCCTTTATTAATAAAGCTTTCTTGGCCTTTCAAGAAAAAAAAACTGGCTTGTAAGACGAATGAATGTTCACTCACTTAAGGATATCTATCCGTTCATCAAGATCCCCCTTCTATTGATCTTGTGTATGCAACACCCAAATATATTGAACCATGTTATTGTGTATATTACCGTACTATAAATTACTAACATTACAATGCTTTATAATGTATAAGAAGTTTTAAAAAATGATTTTTTACTTTAAACTCAAAGGTTTTCATCTTTTTTTTTAACTCCTTTGATTTTTTTTTTCACCCAAAGATTTTTGTTTTTTGCAATTTAACATAAACACTTTTTTTTATTTTCAACTTTGGTCACCATACTTTTCATCTTTCGCAAGTTTTTCGCTTGATATTTCCTTTTAAATTTTGCGAGTTAAGACGCCACAACGTACGTGTGGGGTTCAATGCTTTTTTCGTCTATTTTTCCTGTTTGACAGGCACGTCGCAACAGGTCTATTTTTCCCCGTTTGATAGATTCGTAGTAACGCGTGTCACACCCCAACCAATGGCGGAATTATCGGGGCGTGGCACTGACCGAAATAGATTGTTCAAGAGAATTCACAACAACTATTAAGTGACAATATCTTCAATGTTAATATCCCATACTACTAACAGATAAAGGAAAAACAGTTATTACAGATATAAGTCTCATAAACAAATACTGTTCCGACAACTTAGATTTATTTAGCGGGTTTCTAGACTTCCTAACTTGATTCAGCATAGCATAGCATCCTAACAACCTGTCACATACGTTAAAATAAAGTCAATACATAAAATGTAAAGGTGAGTACACAAGTTTCCATAGCATATAGTAGAGAAAGCGTTTACGCATAACCAGCATGTAACACGTAACGGGCGAAGCATGTAACTATCAAACAATGATTACAACTTAACCACGAGACTGCGTTGTATAGTATGTGTGACACATGTTCAGCGAAAACGTGAAGTAAAGAGATGTGATCCCTAGCAACCCCTGTCCACGAGAGGTGTTGAGTCCAAACTATAGCATTATCATTGCTAGAGGCGGTATAGTGTAAAACTGTATAAGTATAGTACAAGCATTCATAGATCACGTATAGCATACGGGAGCGGTTAGCGTTATAAAGTGTTTGTGTTGTGTGTTGTGTTTTGATATAGAACATATGTAACACCCAAAAGTGCGTTAAATGAAAATGGGTTCGAGTATACTCATTAAGCGTGTTTATCAAGTAAACACAAACTTGATTGGATTGAAGGGAGCGCGTTGAGTTAGCCTGTGCATGGAACAATAGCATAAGTCGTTGAACAGTGCGTAACAGAATGTCGGATGGTCAAGTGTTCGACTGGTGATCCGAACGAATGGGCATAACCCATCCGAACGGATGGTCATCCGGGCGGATGACCATTCAAACGGATGGCCATTCGAATGAGTGGTGATAGTTTGTGAAAATCGTTAAAATTCGAAGTTTCGTGAAAACATAGTTTAAATAATGTGAGATATAGATACCAGGTCATCTGAGCGGATGGTCATCCGGTCGGATGGCCATTCGATCGAGATGATCTGTAGTTGGCGTTTTAGGTAAAATTTTCTAAGTAAAGATTTCTGAGTTAAACGGAGACGGTGTGATGACGTGTCAAACAACGGAAAAACACCGATCCCAGTTCATTCGGTCGGATGGGTACCACCCCTTCGGACAGACAAGCTGTACTTGATGGAATTTCATGCTTGGCCCGTTAATCTGTTATCTCTCCGATGGAAATCCGTTTTCAAGCCGGCCCTTAGCTAAGGAACGAGCTTGAAGGGGTAAGGTCCCAAAAACCTCATAAAAAGGATTTGGACCGTACCACAAACTGACCTTTCCAGCCTTTTGACCTTGCGCGGCCGCGCACTGGTCCTACTAAAGGAATAAAGAAATCAGTAAATTACAGTTGCACGCCTAAGGGATAACGTAAGTCCCCGCGCCTTCTCATATTCAACAAAGGATTAAAAAGTCTCCGCCCGATACTTCCGCCACAACATCCAAGACTTAGATATTATTTTACCCAGGCTTGGGGTTTATTTATCCGTGTCCACACAGCAAGGTGCCACACCAGATTACAACAGAAATCTTCTAGAAAGAAATACAATCATGCACTACCCAGACGGTTATAACCGTCTGGACACGTGTCATCACCATAGACAACCCTAAAGTCACAACGAATGCATGCAATTAGAGAGCAATCTCCACTTAGTCACTTTCCACGTGGCAATCCCCCAGCCATCGATCAGACCACGATCCGTGTGCATTCACATCGGATCGAGGTCAATCAACGTCAGATTAAAGAACTCTAACGGAGGAAAAATAACCGCTACGGCGTTAGGCATTTTCCGTTATCTTTTCAATAACGGGTTTTCCCTCCCAAACTCCCGGATATAAATAAGAGAACTGTTCAGGTATAAACTCAGACTACTCTCACTCTTCAAATACTTATCTTCTCCGATACCAATACTTATTCTCACGCCGGAGTCGGGTCAAGGAGAGAACCCTCTTCTCCCCTTGGCGAGGCTAACGGTGTTCTTTTTTGCAGAGCTACCGGAGAAGTAATTCCATTGCAACTGAATCAACCGAGGGAGAGCTAACCTTTTATGCGGATTCAAACCCCCTAACTATCTCGGTTCCGACCATTTAGTTAGTGTTTCTTCATTGGCGCCCACCGTTTTCTCAGTTTTCCTAGCTTCTATCTCGTTTTGATTCAGTTCATTCCGTTTTCTGTTTTTTGCACATGGCAGAAAATTCGTCTTCTCACCGACAGCTTGGTCCTCGACCAAATGTCGGAAACAATTTACCGATAGAAGGGATCGTAGAAGAGGCCTCAGATGATAACGAGGTTCAGTCTCATCGAGCAGGCGATCCTGTTACCCCAGGAATGTTACCTACAAATCCTGCACAGTCAATTTTACCACCAGGAGAGACTCCGGAATCATGGTATGTTCGGTCCCAAGGAGCATTAAACGCAGTATATTCACAATTGTGTGCTCAAACCGCTCCCGTAACCCAATCCCGGAGGCCGGGATCAAGAGCTCATGCTTCTCAGCGAGAAGAATCAACTTACGATGATACAAGCAGTTACCGAAGACAACATCACGATGAATTACGCCCTCGTCAAAGGCAATCGGTTCATGATAGGTTGGGTTCCCAACGGGACGCTCACACCGATGAATCCGATCGAACATACCGCTTGAGTGAAAACACCAGCGTATTCAACAGACTACATCCAAACTATAACAAACGCAGGCCTCGAGCGGTTTATAACCCTGAGGCCGAGCATAACTATGATTTAGTTTATCGCCCAGATGAAGCGGCAGAAAACTCGAAGTTCATATTAGAGATAGCTCTGGCACCGTTGGAAAGGGCCAAATTACCATCTAACGTTGGGAAATTCAATGGGTTAACTGACCCCGACGATCATCTAAGAGTATTCACCAGCGCAGGGTTGGTTGGCGGCTGGACTCTTCCGCTGTGGTGTCATTTATTTGTGCAAACATTAACTGGCCCAGCGCGAATTTGGTTTGATAACCTACTGACAGGACAAATAGAGTCGTGGAAGGATCTACGGAGAAAATTTCTAACACACTTCAGCCAACAAAGGCGCTCAAAACGTGATACATCCGACGTCATGAACATCTGGCGTCGCGATGATGAGAATCTGGAAGATTTTATTACCAGATACAATAAGGAAGTGTTAGAGATCGGAGGTGTCAGTGAACAACTAATCCGCGCACAATTTAAGTACGCGGTTAGGTGTGACGACATGGTCAAAGTGTTATCAGGAACAGAAGGCCTTCCCACGAGTTGGGAAAAAATAATGGCGGCGGCCAAGGTTTATGCGCAGACTGAGAAAAACCTTACTACAAACAGGCCACCCCCACCACACAGTAGGCCAGCAGACTTAAGCGCAAATGGAAAGTACAAAAAGTCATGGCGCGAAGCATCAGGAAGCCGATCCGCGGAAGACACCCGCACAACAGCTAACAAATTCTCTGCGCAAAAAGAGAACAAGTACGAAAATAAGGAGAGGCATTGGACTCCCATAACAAAAACCCCAGCGGAGGTGTTAAGTACTGAGGATCACCAATTCAAACCTCCAATTCCGATGAAGAGTAAACGTGGTCAAGACCCGACGCAGTACTGCGAATATCATAAGGATAACGGGCACACCACGAACAACTGTATATCTCTGCGCATGGAAATCGAAAAGGCTCTCAAGAATGGAGAACTCACACATCTGCTCCAGAATATGCGCAAGGAGATTAAACAGATTACTCGAGGAGAAGAAAGCTCGAGCAAACGGGCTAAGACTTAAAGAACTCTGTATGTTCTCCGCGGAAAAGACATGACCCATCAAAAGCAGCGGAACTGTCAGGGAGTAAGTTAAGTTCCATTTAATTATCCAAAACAACTTTGTAACGCCTCTGAGCATTATCCATGAATAAAATTACAAAGTTTCTATTATTTTTGTATTTACAAAATGCATGCAATTCCTTTTCAGTAAGAGCAAAAACATTATGGTAGTATAACACAAAGCTCCATGCGCGGTCAGTGATCACGTCACAAACGACCATAAACTCATACATGAGCTTCATACCAACCTTATTCGCCTTACTCAAAACAAAAGAAATTGTACTCATGCAAGATATTGTAAAGACATATTAACAAAATAAATAGAAACATACTATGTTTGGCGTACAAATACGCCCTGAAAGGTTCAAGGCACAGCAGTGTTTAAAACCCACGCGCCACAGCGCACCATCAAAACAAGGATCAACATCCTACATAGAAAAAATTGTTCAAATACAATTTCACCCTACTCTAAATCTTCTCCCTCATCCGGAAAGATTTCCTTAAGTTGCGCAACGTGATCCTCCGATTGCAGCGCCACGTTTATCAACTCCATCACTGGCAGTTGCAAGTTATTAAACTCTGTCTTCATAGCAGCAAGCGCACTGGAAGTATCCACACCAAAAGTAGCAGACTTACTATCATCCCAGTTAACCTTTAAAGCACTATTCACATGTTGGGAGCATTCCGCATACCCTTGTGCATAACCATCTCGTCGCGCAGCAACCATCAAATTAGCAACAGTCTTATCCAATTCTTCAGAGTTTAATACAGATTCAGCAACCTGTAATATCAGATAAAGATAAGATCGAAGCAAACAAAGCGCATATAAAAACAAAAAGAAAGAAGGTACTTACGCAAGCAATCCCGCGATCTTTTAACCAGGCCATATCATTCTTCAAAGGTTCGAGCTCGCTTTCCGCTGAAACCCGCGCCATTTCCGAATTTTCCAGTTTCTTTTCAGCCTCAGATAAACGGCGGGAGGTTTCAGTATTCTCAGAACGCGCAAGCTCCAAATCCTTCTTCACTTTTTCCTGGTCAGAAACCAAAGTGGTAAGTTCCTCTAATTCTTTATCTCTAAGGGCAAGAGTGGCTAAAGCTTGTACCTCCCGTTGCTCACTTCGCTCCCTATGAGATCGCGCTTCCTCCAACAAAGCTTCCATATCAGCTTTTTCTTTTTTCAATCTTTCCACTTCCGCATCTTGATTCTTCAGGTTTTCAACCTCAGCCTTGAGGTTATTTATGATGTTACGAAGGCTTGCCTTCTCGGCATTATCCTTCTCGCAAATCCTCCTCCAATTTTTGCGCTCCTCAGACAAAAGCGCAGCTTCAGCTTCTGCTTTTCTTTTCCAACCAGCAACAGACCATTCTTCAGTCTTGCGCTCCGCTTCAAATTTGGCTTGCTCAGTTTCTAATTTGGCCTTCAATTGAGCCACACGCTTTTCATCTTTAGCAAACTTCCTTTGAGATGCTACAAAAGCTGTCCGCTCCTTATGCATGCTATACCACTCACGAACTATGCGGTGAGTAGTAGAAACATGGGAGGCAGTCTCCGCAAGATAAGACTGATAGGTCTGTTCATAAGGCTGATTCTCTTGAAATTTAACCTCGCCAGGCGGAAGTATCCCCTGCAACCAATCTTGACATACCCGCCAATCCGAGAAAACATCTCCTTTCTTCACATTCCAAACAGGAATATGAGGATCAGCAGCATCTTTTTCCGCATACATCCGGTAGTAATATTCTCCTAAAGATTCTTCCGGACGAATTGGAGATTGTTTCTCAGAGGAACCTGCCTCCTCGGTAGCAGCCTTTTCAGCATGCTCAGGAACAGTTTCAGAAGGTCTGGGAGGAGAAGATTGAGTTGTCTCAGCAGCCTTCTTTTCCGACATCGGTTGATTATCATCATTTACCACACTTGGCTCAACAATCTGTTCAGTTTCTATGTTAATACCAGCAGGCTCCTCAGCCTCAACAGTTTTCCCAACACCTTCCCCAGCTATCTCTGAAGGCTCTAACGGAGGGGTAACGGTAGCGCGCGGTGGGGAAGGGGGAAGTTCTGTAGCAGCCACAGTTGGTATGTCCACAGAAACAGGTATTTCTGGACAACAAAAGTATATAAAAATCATATCTGCTCAAAGGAAACAAAGAAAAGCAATACTTACCAGGAATGGATTCTGAAACAAAAGCATCAAGGTTTCCTTTTCTGATAATTTTCTTCCTCTGCACTTTCTTGGGAGGCTGATCCTCCGCATCAGCATCAGCTTGTTTTCTCTTACCAGCTTTTCTTTGAACCAAGTGTTCGGGACTGGAATCCAGATCGATAGGCTCATTCGGGTTAGAAGGAGGAATATCAGCAGAATCCCTTGGTTCAGGTTTTGGTTCCCGCATGGTCACTACAGGAGCAAGACCCTCCAAAGAATCAGAAACCACCACATAATCACATCTGGAGACAGAAGAACGGCGCGTACCTTTCTTCTCTCCAGCATTTTTCGCCTTCAAAGGTTGACTCTTAACAGTCTCACTTCTCTTCGGCACGGAAGTAGACGTAGTTGCGCGTTTTTTCTTTTCAGGGCCTACGCCCAAATTCAACAATTCACCTACAAAAGCGCGAGACAGAAAATTACTCAAAGCAACAAAGAAAGGGAAAATAGATAGACTCACCAGCACCAGCTGCCAGTGGAACAGATAAGTCCGCGTCCTGCGGCAAAGCAAAATTCTTCACAATGCGGTGATACCAGAATTCCTCTTCAGGTTTTTTCTTGATAGTTCCCATTTTTCCGCCTTCCCTCTTGAAGGCAACAACATACAGGGAAACAACTACATTGAAAAGAAAGCAGGTCAAAAAAAAAAAAAAAAGAAAGAAAGAGAGAGAAGAACAGTGAAAAAGCCCCAAACTTACTATGACCATCCTCGGTGTACACGGGTTTATCATCACGTTCCATCTTCCAGTTCAGACTCATGCCTGCTCCGACTAGGGCTTTCTCCGGCAAAGCAATATTAGGAACATCCTTCAGATCTTGGTACCAATTCTCATCAACAGGGGTCGGAACGGATTCAATCGGAACATCGTCCTTCCCTCTTAGCTTCATCTTCATCGGAATTACTCCAGCTTTAATGAAGAAAAATTTCTGTTTCCAATCATGAAATGATTTTGGGGGCTGATGAAGAATTTTCTTCGCGGAAGCCCTCTGAACAAATGAATAAAACCCTTGGGTACAGTGCATCTGATGAAAAACCCTAAATCGGGGAACGGTTGGCTCCACATGCATGGTTCGACATACAAATTCGAAATGACGAACCCTAACCATACCAATAGGGTGAAGTTGGGAGATATGCAGATTATAGAATCCAAGAATTTCAAGGAAGAATTTCGTAACAGGCAATCGAAAGTTACCATCGCAGAAAAAATCCCAAAAAAGGGTAATATACCCTGCCGGAGCACTCGCAGCCGTCTGCCCTTCTTCAGGATACAAGGCACCCCAGTTCTCCGGGAATTTAAGATTCTGGATTAAACCCTCAAAAGATGCTCTGGGCCACTTCAATGGTGGAAGCTCAGTTGACATTTCTTCAACAAGATCCTCTTGACGTTCTCCGGTTGACATAAGCAGGGGAATAACGGAAAGTTTCTCTTAAGAACAAGGAAAGGGGAAAAGTTTTCAAACAAAACAATGATTACACAGAAGGGGTTACCCAAACGATTATATACCCATCGCAATAAATAAGCATCGGTAACCGTCGCAGTACTGTTCCGGGTATCACGATTACCCAAGCAACAGAAAAAAGTAGATGTCAGAACATACACGCGTTTACACGCGCGCGTGTAAGACACGAATGGTAAAAAACAACTGACAATGACAGGTTGCCAAAATCAATTTACTGACACAACGTCAAGTCAAAGATTTTTTACAAAAAATTTTTACAAACTCGGTAAATTCAAATCCTCTCAGAGAAGATTTCTTTTTTCCGCGCCCAAAAAACATTTCCCTCTCATAAGTCCAGTGCTCCACTTATTTGCATAAGTACAACACTAGACTGGGGGGACTAGAAGGGGTAAGGTCCCAAAAACCTCATAAAAAGGATTTGGACCGTACCACAAACTGACCTTTCCAGCCTTTTGACCTTGCGCGGCCGCGCACTGGTCCTACTAAAGGAATAAAGAAATCAGTAAATTACAGTTGCACGCCTAAGGGATAACGTAAGTCCCCGCGCCTTCTCATATTCAACAAAGGATTAAAAAGTCTCCGCCCGATACTTCCGCCACAACATCCAAGACTTAGATATTATTTTACCCAGGCTTGGGGTTTATTTATCCGTGTCCACACAGCAAGGTGCCACACCAGATTACAACAGAAATCTTCTAGAAAGAAATACAATCATGCACTACCCAGACGGTTATAACCGTCTGGACACGTGTCATCACCATAGACAACCCTAAAGTCACAACGAATGCATGCAATTAGAGAGCAATCTCCACTTAGTCACTTTCCACGTGGCAATCCCCCAGCCATCGATCAGACCACGATCCGTGTGCATTCACATCGGATCGAGGTCAATCAACGTCAGATTAAAGAACTCTAACGGAGGAAAAATAACCGCTACGGCGTTAGGCATTTTCCGTTATCTTTTCAATAACGGGTTTTCCCTCCCAAACTCCCGGATATAAATAAGAGAACTGTTCAGGTATAAACTCAGACTACTCTCACTCTTCAAATACTTATCTTCTCCGATACCAATACTTATTCTCACGCCGGAGTCGGGTCAAGGAGAGAACCCTCTTCTCCCCTTGGCGAGGCTAACGGTGTTCTTTTTTGCAGAGCTACCGGAGAAGTAATTCCATTGCAACTGAATCAACCGAGGGAGAGCTAACCTTTTATGCGGATTCAAACCCCCTAACTATCTCGGTTCCGACCATTTAGTTAGTGTTTCTTCAGAGCTGAGAGTCTGATTGAGTCCAGATTCCATCGGTTTTGTATAGAAAGTTGAAGAAAAGTTGAAAATAGATGAAGAAGTGTTGAAATCTTGCAAAACTTAGTTGAAAGTTCTGGAAATCTCTTAGATCTGAACCAATCTTTATGAGTTGGTGCTCCACAACAGGTTGCATAAGCAAAATGAGTGAAGAACACCTTCAAGGGGCTCAAATCAGTGATTTTAGGGAAAAAGTTAGTGTTTGTGTGTGATTTTGATGAAGAAGATGATGTAGACGTGATTAGAGATGAAGGTTGTACAAGATTTGAGAAGAAATGCTTACAAAACAGCCTTGAATCGCGATTGAAAGTGACTGGGAGCGTGTGAGCGGATGAGAGTGTAAAATCAGAGAAAGCAGGGTGTACGGGTAGTATTTATAGGTTGAGAGAGGGAGTTAAGTCAGTGCGCGATGTGGCTTTCAGTCGGATGGCCATCCGAACGGATGGTCATCCGAGTGGATGGTCATCCGGTCGGATGCCCATTCGATCGGGAGGCCATTCGACTGGTTGTGTGTGCGCGAGTTAGTTTTCCAACTTCGTTTCGTTTGTTAAGCGTTGCATTGCGTTTAATCGAGTTGCGAGTGAGCGTTTAAGTGTGTAAGCGTTGCGTTGAATACCATATAACATTTAAACAAATAATCACACATATAACATAAGTAAATCCGCGTTTTGAGTTTGCGTTGAGTTTGCGTTGCGATGGCGCTTAGTCTAAATAAACGAGGTGTAATGCAATAAAATGCGTTTAAATAGTAAGCATTACAAATACCGTTTAAATGCGATAACTGCGTTTTGAATAAGCGTTGTAATAACGCGTTTGAAAAACATAGTTTAAACCCCGTAGCGTCAACTGAATCTCGGGAGTACAAATGTTTAAGAGATAAGACAATCGATAGGTAATGACCCGAAGAGTCGGGTTGTTACAGCCTCCCCTACTTTAAGGAATTTCGTCCCGAAATTAAGGAGCAGGCGTATCAAAGAGCTGTGGATAGTTAGCTTTCATATCACTTTCGAGTTCCCAAGTGAACTCGGCGCCGTGTTTCCTTCCCAGCGAACCTTCACTATAGGAATGCGAGAGCGTCGAAGTTTCTTGGTCTCTTGATCCATGATTTCAACTAGCTTTTCCACAAATTGTAGAGTTTCGTTCACTTGTAAATCCTCAAGTGGAACATGAAGATTTTCTTCAGCTAGGCACTTCTTGAGGTTCGAGACATGGAAAGTCGGATGTACGTTGCTGAGTTCCTCCGGTAATTCGAGTCGGTACGTCACCTTGCCAATTCTTTCCAGAATCTTAAAGGGACCCACGTATCGTGGCGCTAGCTTTCCTTTCTTGCCGAATCGGATCACCCCCTTCCAAGGTGAAACCTTTAGGAGTACGTGATCACCAACTTCAAACTCAAGGGGCTTGCGACGTTTATCAGCGTAACTCTTCTGACGACTCCGAGCTTTCAAGAGATTGTCTCGTATCTGGAGGATATTGTCAGTTATTTCTTGTAATAACTCAGGACCTGTGATTTGAGTATCTCTGATCTCGTGCCATACAATAGGCGATCAACATTTTCTACCATATAATGCCTCAAAGGGTGCCATTTGAATACTAGCGTGATAACTTTTATTGTACGAAAATTCTACTAAAGGTAAATGCGAATCCCAATTACCACCAAAATCTATAACGCACGAACGAAGCATGTCTTCAAGGGTGCGGATCGTGCGCTCAGTCTGACCGTCGGTCTGGGGATGGAATGCGGTACTGAGATTAAGAGTAGTACCGAGAGCGGATTGGAATATCTCCCAGAGACGCGAGGTAAAGTGACCATCGCGGTCAGAGATGATGTCACGAGGTGTCCCATGTCGACAAATGACTTCGTCGGTATAGATTCATGCTAACCGTTCTACCTTTTAGTCTTCTCGTATCGGTAGGAAATGCGCGGATTTCGTAAGACGATCAACGATAACCCAAATACTATCGTCACCTGATGGCATGCGAGGGAGTTTCTTAATGAAGTCCATAGTTATACTCTCCCATTTCCACATCGGGATTACGGGTTGTTCGAGTAAGCCAGAGGGTCGTCGGTGTTCGGCCTTAACTTTCGAGCAAGTTAGGCATTTCGAAACATAGAGAGCAATATCTTTCTTCATTCCTGGCCACCAATACCTGGCACGGAGGTCCTAGTACATCTTGTCGGCACCGGGATGAATGGAATATCGGGATTTGTGGGCTTCAGTCATCAATATCTCTCAGAGATTCTGACGATTGGGAATCCATATTCGGTCGAGATAGTGAAAAATACCATTCGGTTTATTCGTTAGTTGGTTTTCGGTTCCAAGATTTCTTTCTTCCTTCAGGGTGTTCTCGATAAAACAAGCGTGCTGAGCGTCGCGAATGAGAGCTTTGAGGTCGTGTTGGGCTTGAACGTTTCGAACACTATGTAAATAGCTTCGTCGGCTAAGGGCGTCAGCGACGACGTTTACTTTTCCTTTGTGGTAGCGTATCTCACAATCGTAGTCATTGAGAAGTTCAAACCATCTGTGTTGGCGCATGTTCAGCTCTTTCTGGTTCAAGATGTGTTGTAGGCTCTTATGGTCGGTGAAGACCGTACACTTGGTACCATAAAGGTAGTGTCACCAGATCTTTAATGCAAAAATAACTGCACCGAGTTCGAGATCGTAGGTTGTGTAGTTCTTCTCATGTACCTTGAGTTGTTGAGACGCGTACGTGATAACCTTGTCTCGTTGCATAAGAACACAACCAAGACCTAGGTTAGAGGCATCGCAATAAACAACAAAGTCGTCGTTTCCATCGGGTAGCGCGAGTACGGGAGCGTTGCAAAGCATACGCTTAAGAGTTTGAAAGGCATCCTCTTGTTCGGTTTCCCAAACGAAAGGATTGTCTTTATGCGTTAGAGAGGTGAGAGGAACGGCGATTTTAGAGAAATCGGCGATAAATCGACGGTAATAACCCGCCAATCCGAGAAAAGAACGAACTTCGGACGGGATTTTCGTCGTAATCCAACTCTTAACTGCTTCAATCTTCGTGGGATCGACGTGAATATCTTGACTGTTGACGATGTGACCAAGGAATTGAACCTGCTCGAGCCAAAATTCACACTTGGAGAACTTGGCATAGAGGCGATTCCCTTGGAGAAGCTCGAGAACTAAACGAAGATGATGCACGTGTTCGGCTCTCGATTCGAGTTGATAAGGATATCATCGATAAATACGATAACGAAGCGATCAAGAAAGGGTTTACATACACGATTCATCAAATCCATGAAGACTGCGGGTGCGTTTGTAAGACCAAAAGGCATAACGACAAATTCTTAATGGCTATAACGGGTACGAAAAGCGGTTTTTGGGATGTCTTGTTCCTGAATTCGTAGTTGATGATAACTAGAACGTAGATCGATCTTAGAGAAACACGTAGTGCCTTGTAATTGATCAAATAAATCATCGATTCGGGGTAGGGGTAGCGATTGTTGATAGTAAGTTTGTTAAGTTCCTTATAATCGATGCACATTCGGAATGATCCATCCTTCTTTTTCACGAAAAGGACATGTGCACCCCATGGCGATGTGCTAGGGCGTATGGAGCCTTTATCAAGTAATTCCTGGAGTTGGCTAGAAAGTTCACGCATTTCGGACGGTGCGAGGTGATAAGGGGCTTTAGCAAAAGGGTTAGTTCCAGGAATAAGGTCGATACGAAAGTCGATGTCGCGAGTAGGGGGTAGACCAGGTAATTCGTCAGGAAAGACATTAGGAAAATCACGAACCACAAGTACCTTTTTCCATCGGCTTCTTTTCCTCCTCTGCTACTACAATGTGGGCTAAGAAAGCCAAGTATTCCTTGTGGAGATACTTTCTTGCTTGTATGCACGACATAAGTTTCAATTCTTTCGAGGATACTTCGCCATAAACATAGAGTTTATCACCGTTTGAAAGAGAGAAATGGATCATGTTTTCAAAACAAACAACTTCGGCACGGTTTTCATGAAGAAAGTCCATGCCTACTATGACATCAAAACTACCAAGTTGCATAGGAATGAGATCGATCGGGAAGACGTGATTGCTGAGTTCAAGAGTGCAATCACGGAGAACGGAACTGACGGTGACGGTTCTTCTGGTGGCAATTTATACGTCAAACGTCATTGGGAGGTTAGTGTGTTTACAGTTTAGGAGCTTTTCGAATTCGAATGACACAAAACAGTTATCGGCTCCAGTATCAAATAAACACGAAGCATAAATACCATTAACAAGGAACATACCATTGACAACATTGTTGTCAGTCTGAGCCTGGCGGACGTTGATGTTGAAAGTTCTTCCGCGGGCTACTTGTTGTGGTTGCTACTGCTGCTCCTGCTAAGGCTGCGGCTGCTGTGGTCGTTGTTGTTGTTGCAGCTGCGGTGGTTGCTGCTGCGGTTCTTGTTTCACAACGTGGAGCGGGCAGACATTAGCAAAGTGATTCGGGTCACCACAAGAGTAGCAGGCTCGTGCATGAACAGTGGGCGCAGGAGCTGCTTGGTTACCCTGAATAGCAAGGGGTTGAGCTGGTGGTGCTGGAGGAGCTTGAGCAGCTTGTTGATGCGAGCCTGAACGGCAATGAGCAGGAAAGTGCCCATAGATGTTACAGTTTGCACAGAAGCGACAGTTCACTCCTGCAGGGTGATGATAAGTGCAACTTGGGCACAAAGGATGAACACCAGTGTACGCACGCTTAGCAAGCAGTGCGTTGGTGACAGGTGCTTGGCGATTCTGGTTGTTGGGTTGTACGGGAACTGCGTTGAGAGGAGCGGCGGTAGTAGCGTAGTTCTTGTTGTTGTTGTTACCCTTTCGCTTGCGATTCTTACGTGAAGACTTTGAACCTTGTGATGCTGCAGTGTCGGTAGCGGGAGTTGCAGTGACCTGGTTGAGGCTCTTGGTTGAGGTTTTGAAATACCCAGCTAAGACTCGTTGTCGTTGATCTCACGGCGAGTTGGTAAGTTTCCTCAATGGTAGCAGGTTTAGCTGCTTGAACAAAGTCAGCTACACAGTCGGGGAGAGCTCGAATGTACTTCTTGATTGTCATATCAGGCATTGCCAACTTGCTAGGACAGATAATACTGAGCTGCTTGAAGCGAGCGGTGAGACCAGCGTTGTCACCTCCATCTTGTTTGATATGCCAGAATTCATTCTCCAGCTTTTGCACTTCATAAGGAGGGCAGAACTCCTTCATCATAAGCTCCCTGAGTTCTTCCCAAGAAAGGTCATAAGCTGCATCGTTACCGCGCCTGTTGCGTTCAGCAGTCCACCAATCCAGTGCCCTAGACTGGAACACTCCGGTAGCATTAACAGTACGCAGATTTTCTGGGCATCCGCTTTGCCTGAAGGTGACTTCAATAGAGTCAAAGCACTGGAGCATAGCACTGGGTCCATCTTCGCCAGTGAAGTTTGCGGGACCGCAGGCCTTGAATTGCTTAAAGCTGAAAGGAGTCTTCAGAGCTTCAGCCTTTGAATCGACGAATGATTTGTTGCTGACCTCGTTGATTTCACTGACAATCTGCGGTATGACTTTAGCCATTTCCTTGGCCACGAGCGAAGCGATACGCTTGTCGGCATCATTTCGGCGGGCAGCACGTTGCGTATAAGAACCAAATGACGACGTTGTCTGCAGCAGACATCGTCATATGATTTAGACGAGATTCGATTGTATCGGGTTATGTTTTGAAAAGTTTAGCGTTTAACCAACATACTTATTATTATTATTATTATTATTATTATTATTATTATTATTATTATTATTATTATTATTATTATTAGGTAAAGCACAGGAACACGTCGGCACATAAACACATAGTCACGTAGTCACATAATCCACTTAAGCACATAAGCACGTATGAGCACGTAATTCACATATTTTTCACGTATTCACCTACATATCTTGCATGTATTCACCTATCTTTCAAAGTTGCATAGAGCATTCGAGAGTTGTGAGCGATAGCGAATAGCATAGCGTGTAGTATGGCATACGAGAGTTCTTAGTTGGTCTGCGTTTAGTTAGCGTTTGAGATTGCGAGAGCTGTGCGGGTTGTGCGCGTTTTATTAAGCGATGAGCGGAAAGCGACAAAGCGTAAGATCTCCAAAAATCGAAACATATAGCCACATAAAATTGATAAAGCGTAAAAATAGGCGATTTCCAGGCTTAAATCGAAAATAGAGTGTCCTGGGTGGTAGACGTCGACTACCCAAAGCGATTCGACTATCCTCAACGAGTTCGAGTACACACTTTGGTCTAATAGACTGTGCTCTCACCGAAATACGGCGAATGACACTCATCCTTTCAGTTACTACGTGACTCGGGTCGTTGGAATCCATCGAGACTTTGGTTAGAGTTTTGTAAAATTAATGTAAGGAGTGGAACAGGTCATTAAGATGCGGGTTTCACCCCTAACTTAACAACTTCGTTCTTGAAAGTGTGGCTAAACCACGGGATGGAGATGGAGATCTCTGTCGAGGTATGGATGTCATTCCTAACTCAACAGAGGTTCTCGTGCTGAGAGTAAAGATATGCGTAGAGTGAGCGATCTTATCGAGAGATCCTGGTTTTCACGCCTATTCTCGATGCAATCACTCGTTTGTGTTATGCGAGTGTTTTCTTGAAAACTTGTGTATTGTGTCAGCCTTAGGAAAGGCATGTAATACTACTTGCCTTAGGAAAGGCTCCTTCGTGCGAAGCTGTAATATGCGGGTTCGCACGAAGTCATAGTTTTTGAGAGTTCGAGCGAGAGCATCAAAAGTAGGTTCGTAAGAAACCCCTACTGGGTTTGCACGAAGCGGTCTGTTGGTACTTAGACAATAGACTAGGTCAATTCTATACGACTCGGCCTAGTTCCCTATAGTTATGGCTCTGATACCAATCTGTCACACCCCAACTGATGGCGGAATCATCGGGGCGTGGCACTGAGCGAAATAGATTGTTCAAGAGAATCCACAACAACTATTAAGTGACAATATCTTTAATGTTAATATCCCATACTACTAACAGATAAAGCAAAAACAGGTATTACAGATATAAGTCTCATAAACAAATACTGTTCCGACAACTCAGATTTATTTAGCAGGTTTCTAGACTTCCTAACTTGATTCAGCATAGCATAGCATAGCATAGCATCCTAACAACCTGTCACATACGTTAAAATAAAGTCAATACATAAAATGTAAAGGTGAGTACACAAGTTTGCATAGCATATAGTAGAGAAAACGTTTACGCATAACCAGCATGTAACACGTAACGGGCGAAGCATGTAACTATCAAACAATGATTACAACTTAACCACGAGACTGCGTTGTAGAGTATGCACGACACATGTTCAGCGAACACGTGAAGTAAAGAGATGTGATCCCTAGCAACCCCTGTCCACGAGAGGTGCTGAGTCCAAACTATAGTACTATCGTTGCTAGAAGCGGTATAGTGTAACACTGTATAAGCATAGTACAAGTATTCATAGATCACGTATAGCATGCGGGAGCTGTTAGCGTTATAAAGTGTTTGCGTTGTGTGTTGTGTTTTGATATAGAACGCATGTAACACCAAAAGTGCGTTAAATGAAAATGGGTTCGAGTATACTCACTGAGCGTGTTTATCAAGTAAACACAAACTTGATTGGATTGAAGGGAGTGCGTTGAGTTAGCCTGTGTATGGAACAATAGCATAAGTCGTTGAACAGTGCGTAACTGAATGTCGGATGGTTAAGTGTTCGACTGGTGATCCGAACGAATGGGCATAACCCATCCGAACGGATGGTCATCCGAGCGGATGGTCATCCGATTGGATGGCCATTGGATCGAGATGATTTGTAGTTGGTGTTTTTGGTAAAATTTTCTAAGTAAAAGTTTCTGAGTTAAACGGAGACGGTGTGATGATGTGTCAAACAACGGAAAAACACCGAGCCCAGTTCATTCAGTCGGATGGGTACCACCCCTTCGGACAGACGAGCTGTACTTGATGGAATTTCATGCTTGACCCGTTAATTGGTCATCTCTCCGGTGGAAATCTGTTTTCAAGCCGGCCCTTGGCTAAGGAACGAGCCGAGAGTCTGATTGAGTCCAGATTCCATCGGTTTTGTATAGAAAGTTGAAGAAAAGTTGAAAATATATGAAGAAGTGTTGAAATCTTGCAAAAATTAGTTGAAAGTTGTGGAAATCTCTTAGATCTGAACCAATCTTGATGAGTTGGTGCTCCACAACAGGTTGCGTAAGCAAAATGAGTGAAGAACACATTCAAGGGGCTCAAATTAGTGATTTTAGGGAAAAAGTTAGTGTTTGTGTGTGATTTTGATAAAGAAGATGACGAAGAAGTGATTAGAGATGAAGGTTGTGCAAGATTTGAGAAGAAATGCTTACAAAATAGCCTTGAATCGCGATTAAAAGTGACTGGGAGCGTGTGAGCGGATGAGAGTGTCAAATCAGAGAAAAGAGGGTGTACGGGTAGTATTTATAGGGTGAGAGAGGGAGTTAAGTCGGTGCGCGATGTGGCGTTCAGTCGGATGGCCATCCGGATGGATGGTCATCCGAGCGGATGGTCATCCGGTCAGATGCCCATTCGATCGGGAGGCCATTCGACTGGCTGTGTGTGCGCGATTTAGTTTCCAACTTCGTTGTTAAGCGTTGCGTTGCGTTTAATCGAGTTGCGAGTGAGCGTTTGAGCGTGTAAGCTTTGCGTTGAATACCACATAACATTTAAACAAATAATCACACAAATAACACATATAACATAAGTAAATTCGCGTTTCGAGTTTGCGTTGCGATAACGTTTAGTCTAAATAAGCGACGTGTAATGCGATAAAATGCGTTTAAATAATAAGTGTTACAAATAGCTTTTAAATGCGATAATTGCGTTTTGAATAAGCGTTGTAATAATGCGTTTGAAAACATAGTTTAAACCCTTAGCGTTAACCGAATCTCGGGAGTACAAGCGTTTACGAGATAAGACAATCGATAGGTAATGACCAGAAGAGTCGGGTTGTTACAACCCGCAGGTCATAGATCAACTTAGTTATTTTTTCTACGTTTTTACGTTTCGGTCTAATTTCTTCACATTAACACGCCGCAACGAATGTGCGTGGTTCAACGTTTTTACGCCTGCTTTTCGTTCGGTGTTATTTTATTTTTTATTTTTACAAGCTTTTCTAATGTTGGTGGTCGTTGGAAGTGGTGTGGCATTGGTGCTACTTGGCATGGTTTTACGAACGTATTTAACATATTAATTTTTTTACTAATAATTTGTTTCGAGTTTACCCTATACTTCCTTTAATTAAAAAACAAATTATTTACGTGCATAATTTTATGTACGTGTCGGTATAAATTTGATTTGATATACGTTTTAATGTCAACTTTTTCTCCGGAAACGAGTCAGCTCAGATACAATACATTTTCTTTAAAAAAACCATTTTTACATGCATATTTTTACGTACATTTTGGTATAATTAGAGTTAGGCTACGATTCAACGTAAACGTTTTTGGGAAACGAGTCAGGTCAAATATAATATGTTTTCATGCTTAATTTATGGATGTTTTGAAATTTTGTTTCGAACCGAGTGCAGTCAAATTGTGGTTTATATTTTTTCTTTTTTCAAAGCTCTAATTAATCTCTTTTACATGTGTTAGTTTTTTTCTTTTATACATGTTACATATTCTATGTACAAGTCAGGTCACATACATGTGTTAGTTTTTTCTTTTATACTCGTTACGTTTTCTATGTACGAGTGGGGTCACATATAAATATATAATACGTTATGATTGTACGTTATAAACTCGATTTACTTTACGTTTTGATCTAACCGCAATGATTATATAGGTTACATTGCGTTCAATTGGATACGTCGAAACACGTGTTTTTATATGGTTAATGCATCGCATAACGTTTGGATTAATCGATTAGATGTTTATGATGTACCCGTGTCGCAACGCACAAGTCTTATTGCTAGTTATAATCAAATTATCACATTATTATTATTTTATATAAGAAGAATCTTTTTTTGAACGACAAATTTGGATCACTGACGGACCACTGGAGTATCATCGTGCCACCAGCGGAACCACCCGATCATATTTATCTCCACTAGGAAATAGTGCTTATACCTAATGGTCATAAGTCTTATCACACCCCAAGATGCCACAAGGCTATAAGACCGCGGGGTGTAGGGGGCTTGGGTTGGGGGCATTACTCGACATGTGGCGAGTGTGGGCTCCACCAGACCACCCAAAGAAAAAGTGGAGTGTGGAAGCGGTGTGGCCATCCCGACGTTGGGAGGACATGTGGATTTTTTTAATTTTTTTATATAGTTGACATTTATATAATTAAACACAAACTTATATTAATTTCAAGAAAAAACAGTTACATAACATCCTAAAAAATTAACAAAAAAAACTACTTATTAAATCCTAAAAAATTAAAAAAAGTAGTTATTAAATCCTAAAAAAAGAAAAAAAATTACAAAGTTCAGTAAATATTAAAGTGGGGAGCCCACTTAAATTCCGAATTCCCATCGTGTCTCCACTCGATCTTCGTCCACTCGATCGTCGTGGGTCAAGTCGCCCGCAGGGACACGGTCGAAACAAAGTTTAAATCGATCCAACATCGGTTTGAGTTCACGCCACTTTTGTTGGCACACGTTTAAATTGTTACACGTGTTCCCAATGTGTTGTTGGTATTGCTGAAACGTCCGTCCCCAATACGCGGTTTGACCACGTTCAAGCGTTGTAGGGTACGTTGTACATCAACAATTGATGTCACAAGTGCAATTTCCTCCTCCTCTGTCCATGCACCATGTTTGGTTTTTTGGTGTTGGTTTGGTTGAAGATTTGTTATTTGTTATGCGTTTGGTTGAAAAATATTTGTTATTTGGTGTGAAAAAAATGAAGTTTGGGATGAGTATTTATGGGTAAAAAATTATATTTTTTTTTTAAATTTGAATTTTACTACAAAACCACTATCCCTAACGGCTAGACTAAACGGTCATCTATCACCAGCCAATCCAAGCTAGCCACCCCCCCCCCCTCCGCGCGCTCAACCCCAGGCTTCAAAGACACGCCAGCGGGGCAACGCCATTCACAACGCTGACCTGGTGTGAAGAAACACTAACTAAATGGTCGGAACCGAGATAGTTAGGGGGTTTGAATCCGCATAAAAGGTTAGCTCTCCCTCGGTTGATTCAGTTGCAATGGAATTACTTCTCCGGTAGCTCTGCAAAAAAGAACACCGTTAGCCTCGCCAAGGGGAGAAGAGGGTTCTCTCCTTGACCCGACTCCGGCGTGAGAATAAGTATTGGTATCGGAGAAGATAAGTATTTGAAGAGTGAGAGTAGTCTGAGTTTATACCTGAACAGTTCTCTTATTTATATCCGAGAGTTTGGGAGGGAAAACCCGTTATTGAAAAGATAACGGAAAATGCCTAACGCCGTCGCGATTATTTTTCCTCCGTTAGAGTTCTTTAATCTGACGTTGATTAACCTCGATCCGATGTGAATGCACACGGATCGTGGTCTGATCGATGGCTGGGGGATTGCCACGTGGAAAGTGACTAAGTGGAGATTGCTCTCTAATTGCATGCATTCGTTGTGACTTCAGGGTTGTCTATGGTGATGACACGTGTCCAGACGGTTATAACCGTCTGGGTAGTGCATGATTGTATTTCTTTCTAGAAGATTTCTGTTGTAATCTGGTGTGGCACCTTGCTGTGTGGACACGGATAAATAAATCCCAAGTCTGGGTAAAATAATATCCAAGTCTGGACTTTGTGGCGGAAGTATTGGACAAAGGTTTCTTTTAATCCTTTGTTGTATAGGAGAAAGCGCAAGGACTTATGTTATCCTTTAGGCGCGCGACTGTAATTTACTGATTTCTTTGTTCCTTTAGTAGGGCCAGTGCGCGGTCGCGCAAGGTCAAAAGGCTAGAAAGGTCAGTTTGTGGTATGGTCCGAATCCTTTTTATGAGGTTTTTGGGACCTTACCCCTTCAAGTCCCCCCAGTCTAGTGTTGTACTTATGCAAATAAGTGGAGCACTGGACTTATGAGAGGGAAATGTTTTTTGGGCGCGTTAAAATAAGAAAGCTTCTATGAGAAGATTTATCCTGTTAGAAAAAAGGAAAAATCTTTGTAATCATGCTCTGACATGTGATGACGTCAACTAGTAATCAGAGTGGGTATTTTTTCTCTTTGTTCTTGGGTTTCGTAATGGCGCCTGTCAGTCCTCATTAATGAGGATATGACCCTGGTTCCTGTAGCGCCGTAAGTGATATAGACAACTAATGATGATCGGGGTTTCCATTTTCCGAGGTTGTACTTTTGTATATATATACATTAGGATGCTTTTTGTTACTAACTTGAAGAAGATGAAGGGGAAAAGTTCCGTCCGCTCCCGTCGTCTTTCAGACATCTTAGCGGTTCGTGATGCTGCTGAAGCCTTACTCCTTCTTGCTAACTCTTCGCCGTTGATGTTAACCGAGGAAAAGAATGCTGTTGTTAATTCTTCTCCGATTGCCGGTGCTGGTGATAAGGGCTTCCGTCCAGATGGGGTTGTTGATGCTGGTGCTGGTGTGTTGGATGTCGATGGACTGATGTCTCGTTTTCCGACTCTCCGTCCAAGTACCTGTGAGTTGATGTATCACCGTCGCCGGAAAAACCCTTCGGTGATCATAGGTGAAGATGAACCTATGGTTGGTTAGGTTTGGGGGCTGTATCGTCCTGTCTTTTGCTTGTATATATAAGTCTGTTAGAAAAAACTTATCTTTTGAAGATCACGGGTGTGATCAGTGTTTAAAGTCTGTTGTTTGATCATCTTGCTATCTTGTAGAAGCAAGGTTTTTTGTTTGACTGTTTTAGTTTCTGGAACTAAAATTGTGAAGATCATTGTCATGATCTTGTTTCTGAAGTGCTTGGTGATACATCGATAATGTACATACTTTACGTGTTTGAATTACAATATGTTGCATGGTTTTAAATGATTTTTTGGATAGGTAAGGCGAATGAGAGATGGTATTGTGCTCATGTTTGAACGTTTGTCTAAAAGGCGTAGCAGTTTGCCCCTTTTGTTTTTGTTTAGACTGTTCATGAGGTATACAATGTTTGACCATATTGTTTTCGCGCGAACCCAAAAAAAATTACATGCAATTTTGTAATAAACCGTAATATAAGTAGAAATAATGTTTGTATTGATAATAGCGCAAGGCTTTGTAACATATAATAAAGAAAGACATTGCCTGAATGCTTTTGAAGGCTTAGATCATATGTAACACCTGCGCAACTGTTGCGCGTTCCAGGTGCGAGGAACTATAGTCCCGTCGATCCTTTTTAGGGTATATGCTCCCTTGCCTAGGACCTCGTTAATGACGTATGGTCCTTCCCATCTTGGCGCTAATTTGCCTGGCTTTTCAGCGTTTGACGCCTCATTGTCGCGCAAGACAAAATCACCGGGGACAAAAGTGCAAACGCGGACGCGCGCATTGTAGTATTTTTCGAGCTTAGATTTGTACCTTGCTTCTGTAATTGCGGCGTTCTCGCGCCTTTCTTCGAGAAGGTCCAAATCCATTCTCCTTTCTTGTTCGTTGTTCTGTTTTTCCATAGCTATCATGCGCGGTGATGGTAAACCTATCTCGGCTGGAATGACGGCCTCAGATCCATAGACTAAACTGAACGGAGTCTCGCCTGTGCTAGTCTTTGGCATTGTTCGGTGTGCCCAAAGGATGCTGGGAAGTTCGTCAACCCATCCTCTGCGCGCCGTCCCGAGTCGCGCTTTTATGCCGTCAACGATCTGTTTGTTTACGCTTTCTACCTGTCCATTCGCTTGAGGATGCGCGACGGAGGCGAAGTTATGCTCGATCTTCATTTCTTTGAACCATTTTTGAAGATCTTCTGCGGCGAAGTTTGTGCCATTGTCAGAAATGATGCGCAATGGTAATCCGAATCTGCAAATGATATGTTCCCATATAAATTTGCGGATTACCATTGCTGTTGTAGAGGCCAAAGCTTTAGCCTCTACCCACTTTGTGAAGTAATCCACTGCGACGATGATGAATTTTACCGCGCCTGGTGCGTCAGGAAATGGACCGACAAGATCGATGCCCCACTGTTGGAATGGCCAGGCGGAAGTAACAGGTATTAGTGGATTTTTAGGTCGGAGTGTCTTTGGTGCGTGGCGTTGGCATGCCTCGCATCTTCTTAATAGGTCGACTGCGTCCATGTGCATTCCTGGCCAGTAGTATCCAGCGCTCATTATCTTTGCCACGACCATGCGCGGTCCCGCGTGTATTCCGCATAATCCTTCATGGATTTCTCTGACAAGGTATTTTGCGTCTGTTTTATCGACACAGCGCAATAATGGGCCCATGAATGATTTCCGGTAGAGGACGCCATCCGCCATTTCGTAATTTACTGCCTTGTGTTGTATTTTCCGAGCTTCTGCCTTTCCTTCCGGTAGCCTCCCGTGTTGAAGGTACAAGATAATCGGAGACATCCAAGATGGATCTCCCATTTCTATAACGTTTACTTGTTTGAGATGAATGGAAGGGTTGGATAATACCTCTATGCGCACTTCCTTTGCTAAGTGTTGAAAACTGGTGGCAGCTAGCTTACTTAGTGCGTCAGCATGTTTGTTCTCGCTTCTGTTTATGTGATTAACTTTGAATGTTTGAAATTGGCTGATTAACATTCGTGCTTGTTCAAGGTATAATGCCATGGCTTCTTTTGCATCATAATTGCCATTGACTTGCTCAGCTACCAGTTTTGAATCGACGTTAGCTTCGAGATTTCTTGCTCCCATCTTTAACGCTAAGCGAAGACCTGCCAAGAAGGCTTCGTATTCTGCTTCGTTATTCGTACTTTTGAAGTCTAATCGTATAGCATATGTGAGCTCGTGGTTGTCTGGGCTGATTAATCGGAGACCTGCTCCTGCTCCATCGTCATTGGAAGCACCATCTGTGTGTAAGGTCCAGACTCTGTCATCGAAAACAGGTATTGGGTTCTGGATTGCCTCACATTCTTGTACTTTATCGATAGGAACTTCAGTGGCGAAGTCTGCTAACACTTGCCCTTTGATTGCGGGTCTTGGTCTGTAAAAAATGTTGTAACCTCCCAGTTCAATTGCCCATTTGGCCAGTCGTCCCGCTATGTCAGGCTTGGATAAGATCTGGCCCAGGTGATAATTGGTGAGAACAGTGATGACGTGACCCGAAAAATACCTGCGTAGACGTCGGGATGCGTGTACTAGTGCTAGGACTAGTTTTTCTATCATTGAATACCGGGTTTCTGGTCCAGTAAGCATTTTGCTGATGTAATAGATTGGAGTCTGGATGTTCTCGCGTTCTACCATCAATACAGCACCGACCGCTACTTCCGCGGCAGATAGATATAAAATTAGTGGTTCTTTTTCTTTTGGTGCTGTTAATGTTGGCAGCTGAATTAAACATTCTTTCATTTGTTTGAATGCGGTTTCTGCTTCAGTTGTCCACTGAAAATCAGTTTTCTTTGCGCAGTTTCGTAGTGTACTGATGAATGGATAGGACTTCGCTGCGTGATTGGCCAAAAATCTGTTTAAAGCAGCTAATCGTCCAGCGAGCCTTTGCATTTCTTTAACTGTTGTGGGTGACGGCATTAGCTGAATAGCCTGCACCTTTTCTGGATTTACTTTAAAACCATCTTTTGTGACGATGAATCCTAAAAATTTTCCTTCCTCCATGCCGAAAGAGCATTTGGTTGGGTTGAGTTTTAGACTCACGCTACGCAAGGAGTCGAATGTGCGCTGGATATTATCTAGCATTGTGGCTTCTTCATGACTCATGATGACGAGGTCATCCATGTATACTTCGACAGTCTTGCCGATGTCATCTTTGAAAATTGTGTCCATCAGGCGTTGATAAGTTGCGCCTGCATTGCGCAGGCCAAATGGCATTTTGGTATAACAAAAAATGCCTTTATCTGTGCGGAACGCCGTCTTGTCTTCGTCTTCTTCTTTCATCTGGACCTGATGGTAACCCTTGTAACAGTCGAGAAAACACTTCCATCTGAATGATGCTAGAGAGTCGACTTTCTTGTCTATCTCTGGGAGCGCGTAACAATCTTTTGGGCATGCTTTATTCAGATCCTTGAAGTCAACGCACATTCTCCACCCGCCGCTATGTTTTTGTACCATCACTGGGTTGGCTACCCATGTATGGTATTTTACTTCGCGCAAGATGCCCGCGTTAAGTAACTCTGCTACCTGCTCGTCCATTGCTTTTGCTTTTTCTTCACTGAAACTGCGCCTCCCCTGAGCAACAGGCTCTACTGATGGCTTGATGTTTAGACAATGCTGCGCGATGTCGCGTGGGACCCCAGTCATGTCTGCTGGGCACCAGGCGAATATATCTTTGTTGTTAGATAATAACTCTTTTAGTTGTATGCGTGTTGCTGGTGACATGGCTGGTCCTAGCAGAATAGTCTGCTCTGGGTACTCGTTGTTTAGAACCCATTTCTCTGGTTCATTTAGTGTCGAAGGTTTGGCTACCTTTGTTGGTGGTTCGTCGTCTACGAACATGACTTCTTTGCTTGAATAGAGTATTGCAACTCCAGTTTCTGTCGGAAATCCGCAAGCAGCGTGTGGAATGGAAGTGATCATGCTAAATTCCCTTTGTGATCTTCTCCCGAGCAAGACATCATGACGTGATGTTGCCGGCATGACCATAAAATTGACTGCAACTGTTCGTGAGTGCTCGCCATCGGATAAGGTTACCGGGAAAATGATTTGTCCTAATGGGAATACCGCTTCGTTACAGAATCCGGTGAGAGGAAAATCGACCGGTTCTAATCGTGCTTTATCTTCTGGATCGAGTTGTTTAAAGCACTGTTCGTATATGATGTCCATCGAGCTTCCTGGGTCGATAAACATATAGTCGGTTCGGTAATGACCGAAAACACCAGTGATGATCACTGGTCGTTCTTCCTGGGGGCCCCCAGGAACAACGGGGAACACCACTTGCTGTTCTCTCCAATGCTGATTATAGTTTCGTTTATTTGGTCTCCGTGATGGACCTCCTTGAATCATGTGTATTTGTTTCTGATAACTGCTATATTGGTGGGATTGAATGTCCTCCCTTCGTGGTGTTGGTGGATCCAATATTGCGGTATCAATTTTTTCTCCAGATCTGATATTTGACAAATCAGATCTGGCGATTTGAATAACGATTGTGTTTAAAGCAGCTTGGCATCTGCTAAACCAATGTTCTGGGGATTCCTCTAACTGTAAATTGTTTCCGACGTTTGATCGAGGACCAAGCTGTCGGTGGGAAGACGAATTTTCTGCCATGTGCAAAAAACAGAAAACGGAATGAACTGAATCAAAACGAGATAGAAGCTAGGAAAACTGAGAAAACGGTGGGCGCCAATGAAGAAACACTAACTAAATGGTCGGAACCGAGATAGTTAGGGGGTTTGAATCCGCATAAAAGGTTAGCTCTCCCTCGGTTGATTCAGTTGCAATGGAATTACTTCTCCGGTAGCTCTGCAAAAAAGAACACCGTTAGCCTCGCCAAGGGGAGAAGAGGGTTCTCTCCTTGACCCGACTCCGGCGTGAGAATAAGTATTGGTATCGGAGAAGATAAGTATTTGAAGAGTGAGAGTAGTCTGAGTTTATACCTGAACAGTTCTCTTATTTATATCCGGGAGTTTGGGAGGGAAAACCCGTTATTGAAAAGATAACGGAAAATGCCTAACGCCGTCGCGGTTATTTTTCCTCCGTTAGAGTTCTTTAATCTGACGTTGATTAACCTCGATCCGATGTGAATGCACACGGATCGTGGTCTGATCGATGGCTGGGGGATTGCCACGTGGAAAGTGACTAAGTGGAGATTGCTCTCTAATTGCATGCATTCGTTGTGACTTCAGGGTTGTCTATGGTGATGACACGTGTCCAGACGGTTATAACCGTCTGGGTAGTGCATGATTGTATTTCTTTCTAGAAGATTTCTGTTGTAATCTGGTGTGGCACCTTGCTGTGTGGACACGGATAAATAAATCCCAAGTCTGGGTAAAATAATATCCAAGTCTGGACTTTGTGGCGGAAGTATTGGACAAAGGTTTCTTTTAATCCTTTGTTGTATAGGAGAAAGCGCAAGGACTTATGTTATCCTTTAGGCGCGCGACTGTAATTTACTGATTTCTTTGTTCCTTTAGTAGGACCAGTGCGCGGTCGCGCAAGGTCAAAAGGCTAGAAAGGTCAGTTTGTGGTATGGTCCGAATCCTTTTTATGAGGTTTTTGGGACCTTACCCCTTCATGGTGTGATTTAGCTAACGTTGACTGACATCCCCTACCCCAACCAACGCCCCACACCCAATTAGGGTTGTTCACGAGCCGAACCGAACCGATCAGACCTTTGCTCGTGCTTGATTCGTTTACAAACCGATCCGAACCGAACCGAGCGTTTTTTTCAACCGAGCCAAAGTCGAGCGAGCGTCTTTCGATCTGAGCATTTTTCGAACGAACGTCGAGTGAGTATCGAGCGTCGTAGAACAAACAAGGAAAGTGACGATGGGAGTGCTAGTTATTAGAATAAAGTGCAGTTTTCGTCCCTGATGTTTCGTTAAATAGAACACAAGTAAAAATTTAACAAATAATAACAAGGAATACAAAAACACTCAACTAGTTCTATCGAGAGATTAGCTAAGCGGGAAGATAAATTGTCGACCGATTGAAACATACCCTTGTTTTATCGGAAGTTTGAAATTGAATGAACCGATTGAAGCAAAACCCTAACGAGTTGCCGTCTTGGCGAGTGGAGGTGGAGAAATCGAATAACGATGGCCAATGGGGGGTTTTGATTCGGGTCTTGTACTTCTGAATCGAATGACGAGTTGAGACTTGAGTATTGATCGACGACTCACATTTTAGTATTTGAAATTTTGACTCAATTACTTAAATAGACATTTAAGTATTGGACTATTGGTATTGGATTTCAATTCTAATTACTTGAATGAGCTCTATTTGGATCTTAGACAAAACATTGTTAATGTTGGTCTATAGTCCTTTCATTAAAAATTATACACACACAAATATATATATACATATTCTTATATAGTATTAATTCATAACATTCTCAATGAACAGTGCTACACTAATATATTTTTTTTTATCTTTGACTTTGTTTTGTCTTTTTGTTTTTTTATTTAGTTTTAACCTTTAACTTTCAGTATTAACTCTTACGACCTCTTAACTTTCTAAATACTTTTTAACCGAGTTTTACGTCTTTATTTTACGTGTCGATATAAACTTAAGTTGATTTACGTTTCGACATAATTTTTTTTGTGTTTTCTCAACTTTCAGTATTCACATTGACAACCCTTTAACTTTCTAAATACTTTTTTAGTCGGTGATTTTTTTTTTCTTTTTCTTTTTCTTTTGTCTTTTTGCTTTTTTTCTTTTTTTTTTACTTTTAACCTTTAATTTTCAGCATTGACTCTTACAACCTCTTAACTTTCTAAATACTTTTTAATCGACTTTTACGTCTTTATTTTTATTTACGTGTCGATATAAACTTAAGTTGACTTACATTTCGACATAATTATTTTTTTTTTGTATTTTCTCAACTTTTAACGTTGACACTGACAACCCTTTAACTTTCTAAGTACTTTTGTAATCGAATTTTCCGGTCGATGTAAAACACGTGTCGACATACTTTTTTACTTACCACGACTTTATTTTGTAAGTTTTCTCTTTTGACTGCTATATCAGATCAAAAATCGGCTCGCCCCGCCGCGAAGCGCGCCTGTAACCCACTAGTTAAAAAATAAATCGAGTCAACCGAGCCGAACCGAACTGAGCGGACCTTTGCTCGTGCTCGGTTCGTTTACCAACTGAACCGATCCGAACCGATGATTTTTTCAATCGAGCTGAATCAAACGAGCAAATAACGAGCATTTTTTGAGCGAACATCAAACGAGCGTCGAGCGCCGAGCAATTTGAATAGCCCTACACCCACTAGTCTAATGACACGGGTTTATTTAAGAAGTTTCTATTTATGATTAAAAAAACATGTTATTTGTTCTAGAACACCATAAAGCCTCCTTTGTTGAATAAAACCCTGTTAATCTTTACCAATAAATCCCACCCCAAAATCAGAAAATCTACAACTCAACTTTCCCGGATCCAATCAATTCACCTGCGAAAATGGCGATATCGGTCATGGCATCCGATATAATAATGCAACTACTCTTCATCTTCACCTTAATCTTCATGTTCTTATGGACGCTCAACATACCTCAAAACCTCTTCAACAACTTCCGCTACCGCGACAGATCCATCTACGCCGCTAAGCGTCACTTCGTCCTAGGCGCCGATCTCTTATCCCGATCCAGATCCACCGGCGACCGGAACCTCGCCAAATCCGCCGCCGAACACGCCGATAAATCCATCGCCATCAACCCAAACGACGCCGCAGTGCATATTCTCAAGGCGCTGGCGCTCGATCTGCAAGGATTTACCACGTCGGCGCTCGAGGCGTTGGAGGCGGCGCTGTCGCCGTTGACGGCGAAGTCGTTGAGTGACGGTGAGAGGAGTGATGCGTTGTGTAAGAGGGCGGAGATTAAGATGAAGATCGGTGGTGGTGGTGGTGGTGGTGGTGTGGAGGCAGCTGTGGTGGATCTGGTGGAGGCGGTGCGGTTGAACGGTGGTAACGCGGCAGCGTTGCGGTTGTTGGGAGAGTGTTATGAAAAGAAGGGGATGGGTGAGGAGGCTTTGAAGATGTATGTGGAGTTGTTGAAGGTTGAGCCGCGGTCGGCTTTTGGTCAAGACGCGGTTAAGCGCTTGCGTTCGGGTTAGGGTTCGGGTTTGAGCTAATTGTTTGTTAACTATGTGTTTAGGTCATTTGGATTCGGTTTTGTTGTAACATTTGAATAATTATGAGAGGATTATTTAAACTCGATTTATGTTGAATAGGCGATTTAGGGTTTAATTGAAGTATGTTATGACTGATTGGTTGATAATAAAATATGCTGTTAATTTAGTCGATCGTACTCTAAACTTTTACTTAGGTTGTTAGACTATCCACAACGCAGGGGCCCTTCCCTTCCGCCCTTTTCTCTCCTGCCCGGGCCACCTCAGCTGCCCACCCTTTATCCCCATCTTCTGCGACGGGCGGCAAAAAAGTGGGCCACATCACCTCTCTCACAATTTCCCCTAACTCTGCAACAAATGTCTCTGTTCCCTGCCATTGGCTTCAGATTTCTCTACTCTCTCTCATCTATGTCATCAAGCCACATCATCAAGGGCATGGACGGATTCTTCTTTTTCTCCGGCGTTGGAGATAGCCTTAAGGATATAATCACATAATTATTATAGATATACACTTGATTTCGTCCGCATGGATAATTATGAATGTAACTTGTGACTGAAATTGAATGTGAAACTATGATAAGCATTTAGGTGGAATTGTACTCGACACTAAGCGAAAGTTAGAAGTGTTATAATATTGATGGTATGTAATATTATCGGCAAATGGGTTTAAGTTTATCAATAAAAGTTTACTATCAAAACACAAGAGTACTTTCTTACAAAAACTTAATTGTTATTTTGTTATAGAAAATAAATTGGTTATAGAATTAGAGAAAGGTCAAACAGAAACTTCTTTTAATTAATGATTAGAAGAAAAATATTTTTTTACAAAAGGTGAATTTTGTGGAAAATTGTTGAGTCACCAAATAAATTTGTTAAACAAAAAATATCTTTGTTTACGTATGTTTGTTAGTTCACTACGCATATGATGTCATGTTACTTGTCTTTCACTTTTATATACAAAGTTCTTTTATACATTTGCAAGAGATGTAGAATTGAAGTAAAAAACATTAAAATCAGATGTCAATGAAAATATCACATTCATTATTAAGATAATTTAATTCTTGAGTCTAATTGTAGATTAAGTCCATTATATGAGTTTTCATGTGTGAACTCATGGTGACCTTGATAGTCTGCTACTCTGCTATATGTCTTCTACTGTGTAGGGGGGTGAGTACATGTTTTGAGTTCTTTAACTCACAAGTACACTTATTTAAACATTTTAAAAAGTTATATTGATATATATAAATGTTGAACTAGAACAATGACAACATATTCTAATGTTAGTCTACTACAATTAGAATAAGGGCTATTTACCAAAATAGCCAAGAATATAGTTTGACCACCAAAATAGCCATTTGATGCCTCCTTGGAGCAGGGCATCACAGATCCCGAGATAGTCTTATGAGTCCTTCACTCTTAAATGGACATGTGTTATGAGACCCACCATCTATCACCCCTCCATAGCCCCTACACCCCCACATCACCCCTACACCCTACCTCCACCTCCATTTACTTTTCCTGTCTCTTTCTTAACCGGTTTTCGAGGCACCTTTTCATCATCTTCAAGACTTTTTTGTTGCAGGTTTTTATAAAAATGGCTGAAAATAATAAGGCGGAGATGGAGGGTGGCGGGTCGACCGACTACGACGGTGGCACGACGGATCTCCACCCCAAAATCCCAACCACCGCCATGGTTGCTGGAAAAACGATCTGAAATCGAGCCCCCTAGTTGCAGGTGTCGGAGACGGGAGCTGGAGGCGTATGCAACTCGCCGGAGACGGAGCCGGAGGCGTCTGCAACTCGCCAGAGACGGAGCCGGAGGCGTCTGCAACTCGCCGGAGACGGAGCCGGAGGCGTCTGCAACTCGCCTGAGATGACTGCAACTTTCAGACGCATCCCGTGCACTTCCAGACGCATCCCGGCACTTCCCAGACGCATCCCGGCATTTCCAGACGCATCCCGGCACTTCCCCAGACGCATCCCGGCACTTCCCAGACGCATCCCGGGATGCGTCTGCCTGAGGCATTGGAGGAGTCTGCTGAGGCATTGGATGAGTCTGCTGAGGGGCATTGGATGAGTCTGCCTGAGGCATTGGAAGAGTCTGCTGAGGCATTGGATGAGTCTACCTAATCATTGAGACACGTGTCACTTCCATATTTAAAGATGCATGAGGGGTCTTGAAAGAGGCATCCCGCACATTTGAATCCGTGATGCCCTGCTCCAAGGAGGCATCAAATGGCTATTTTGGTGGTCAAACTATATTCTTGGCTATTTTGGTACATTTCCCTTAGAATAATCCTATTGTTTTCAACAGTGGTGGAGCTTGACTAAGGTGCTGTTTGTTTTTTCTGCACGAAAACCTCTTCTGCTGCAGGCTACATCTGCAGGCATCTGCAGGAGAAGAGGTGGACCAAATGTCTTCAGTCTGCAAGGAGAAGAGGGTTTGTTTTTTTTTTTTTTTTTTATATAAAACCTCTTCTTCTAGGTTTAGAACACACACCACACAACAATCTGCACCTCCACTCTCTCTCTACTCTCTCTCTAGTCTACAGTCTGCACCACCGCCATCATCACCACCACCAGCACTTCACCACCGCCATCATCACCACCGCCATCATCACAACCACCGAGCCTGCAACGAATCGAACAAAACGACCGTCACCACCTCCGCCTTCACACCTGGCCGGATTTGGGGTTTCGATTTTAGGGTTTTCGATTTTAGGGTTTTCGATTTGGGGGTTTTGTTTGTGATGTTGTTGATGATGATGATTTGGGGTTCAAAGCTTTATTGAAACATCTTTTACATGCCCATCAAATCTCACAATGGTTGTCACGTCTTCGACGTTGACATTGATGATAGTACTTGAAATTGATGGGCATCATATAAGTGTTGCTTGGGTATACTTAACATGTCTACATTGAGTGACATATATCACATACACCAACTCATGTGAACATTTAATAGAATGTTGTCTAAGTTGGTTGACACAACCACAGCTCCACAAGTCAATGTATCTAAACACTTGGGATACACTATTTGAAACATAACCACCTGTTTTTAAGGCCAGTACATACACTAGTTCACAAAGACCGAACCACTCATCTTTTACAAGGTCGTAATATAAAAATATTTGGTAATGGATACTATATTTCTATATGGTTGGTCGTACACAACGCTTAGCACACCCTATACTTCTATGATAAAGACTAAACATCTAGTGTATGTTGATTCTAACTATCATTCTAAGCAGTGGCGAAGCTTGGATTTTTCGGCCGCGGGGGGGGGGGGGTGAAAACATATATACCCAAAAATTTCTATAGAACCGGGGGGGTGAAAACGTATATACCCACAAATTTCTATACGAAAACTACATATATAACACTACTGAGCGAAAAATCCCGGGGGGCGGACTCCCCCCCCCCCCGGGCCCCATTAAGCTTCGCCCCTGGTTCTAAGTATGTGAAGTGGCAAATTTCTAGACATTAAGGGTATGTTTGGCATGGAGCTTTTAGGAGCTTCTAGATTTAATCTTTTAAGAAAAAGTTCCTACTCAATAAAAAGTCTTGTTTGGTTGAAG
The DNA here is from genome assembly GCA_030545235.1 of Helianthus tuberosus. Lineage (NCBI taxonomy): Eukaryota > Viridiplantae > Streptophyta > Magnoliopsida > Asterales > Asteraceae > Helianthus > Helianthus tuberosus. The sequence goes on from CM060360.1 coordinate 68,494,282, forward strand.
GAGCTTGAAGCTTTTAGCTTAGGAGCTTGAAGCTTTTGGTTGAACGCTCCTACTAGTATCGTTTAGAAGGAGCTACAAGCTTTTAGGGAAAAATAGAGTTAATTACTGTTTTCGTCCCTGTGGTTTGTCAAAAATCACTATTTCAGTCCATGAGTTTAAAAATTGCGACTTCAGTCCCTGTGGTTTCATTTTCGTAACCATTTCAGTCCCTGTGTTTTCACTTTCGTAACCATTTCAATCCATTTATTCTGTTAGTACAGGGACTGAAATGGTTACGAGGTGAACTGAAATGGTTATGAAAGTGAAACCACAGGGACTCAAATCGCAATTCTTAAACTAATGGACTGAAATAGTGATTTTTGAAAAACCACGGGGACGAAAACAATAATTAACTCGAAAAAATAACTATTTTAACCTCTAAAGATAATGAAGTTTTTTAGTTATGTCCATTTTGGTCATTTTATTAAGAACTCCAGCTATTTTGCCAAACAGTTAAATATATCTAAAAAGCTACAAAAGATCTTGAAAAACTTATAAGAAGGTTTCTTTCGGGTGGTTCTAGCGGAAGGAATAATCTTCATTGGGTCGCTTGGGAGCGGGTGGCTTCGCCGGTTCGGGCCGGGGGTTTGGGATTGCGTAGTCTGTCTGAAATCAATATTGCTCTTCTTGTCAAGTGGGGATGGAGGTTTAAAGTTGAGACCACTAGTTTTTGGGTTAAGGTGATTAACGCCATTCATAACCATAAGTTGTGTTGGGATTTTTTGCCGCTTCGGTTGTCTCTCAATGGGGTTTGGCGAAACATTCACAAGGTTTGCTCTGGCCGGTTTGCGGATAATATTATCCTTAAAAGTTTGATGAGAGGAGAGGTTGGGAATGGACAGGATTTATTTGTTTGGTTGGACCCATGGTTGGTGCAGAGACCTTTGAAAGAAGAGTTTCCAAACTTGTTTCGACTGGAGAAGCGTAAGAAATGTAAAGTGAAGGATCGGATTGTGAGACCGGTGTCTAACTCGAGCGGAAAATGGATGTGGAGGGCCGAGCCAAACTCGGGTGTTGAGCTTGCTGAATGGAGTAGTTTATGTTGTTTGTTGAGTTCTACCTTCTTATCGGATCATAAGGATAGGTGGATGTGGCTGGGTTTCGGCTTGGAGGGGTTCTCGGTGAAAGCGGTAAAGTCTATGTTCGATCTTAATAAAGATTTCAGTTCTCGGTTTGTTTGGGAGTGGTGTAGGTGGATTCCGAAGAAGTGCAATCTTTTTGCTTGGAGGGCCGAGCAGGATAGGATCCCAACCAGGGAGGCTCTTATCAGGAGAAATATTCTTGTCGAAGATAGCTCGTGTCCGCTTTGTAACACGGGCATTGAAACGGTGGATCACTTGTTCACATCGTGTGGTGTGCCGACGGTTATCTGGCAGAAAATCCAAGCTTGGTGCAAAACATCTAACTTGTTCGTCTTTTCGTTCCGTGATGTATTGGAGATTCATAACTGGGTCGGCTTGGAAGGTAAAAAAAAGGAGGTGTTTCACGGCATCGCCATTCTAGTTTGTTGGAGAATTTGGAAAGCTAGGAATGAGTTGATTTTTGAAGGGAAGCCCTTTGTCATTAATGAGGGTTTTAGTGATATTAGATCTTTGGGTTATGTTTGGTATTGTAATAGATCGAAAGATAGTAGATTGTCTTGGAAGGATTGGTGTAAATATGTAAATATGTAAGTTTTGGGGTGGCCGCTCGGCTTCGAGCGGTTGGTTGGTTTTTAATAAAGTTATCTTTTCAATAAAAAATCTAAAAAACTATAGCTACCAGCCTCCAGCCACTAGCTTCCAGCCACCAGCTACTTTTGCCAAACATACCCTAAATGGGACTTAACAGAATTCGCTAGCCAATTCGATAAGAGAGCAACAAAACCATCATGACGGAATGTGTGCTATACTTGTCATGCGTAAATGATATAATTCATGGTGACAGATTAAACATCCTCGTAACAATTTTAGCCACGTGACTAGAGAGATAATTCATAGTGCAGATAGAAAAAACCAGTCCATGTTCAAAAATAGTTAAAACTCCAAAATGTAATATTGCCAAGATGTTATACCCAATGAATTATGCCCCCAAGTACAAAACACATCCAAATTCTACTTATACATTACTCATGGAGTCATGGGATGAGGATAATTTTCTATTCTAAAACCAAACTCTGGTCCTCGCTCTGAACCAAAATGCTTTCCCCGTTTGGAACACTTTCCCCATTTGAAACGCTTTCCCCGTTTGACTTCAAATCATCGCCGTTTGTTTTCACCTCGACAACTTCACCTCGAGCAGTATCAACTTTCCTCTTTCGTCTCTTAAACTTGCCCTTTTTCCTCTTATTTGTCTTCACATTTTCCTCTGTTTCCCCAACAGCCCGCTCAGGCTCCTTCCGTTTACTGGGGACCACTGTGTATACGGATTCCAGGTCGGGTGTGTCGGGTTCTACGTTTGACTCGGGTGTGCTCATTCTTATAGCCAAAAGAGCGATTTTCGCAGCTTTAAGTTCTGCCTCCTTCTTTGTCTTTGCTGCTGTACCTATATATTTCATTCCTCCTATGTCAACAGTACAAGAAAACGGGGAATCTCGGCCCTTGCTCTCGTCTCTTGTGCAGACGTATGATGGGATGGCATAGTTCATCTTTTGTGCGTATTCTTGAAGTAGATTTTTGCACAATCCGGTTTCATGCTAAAAAAATCAACCAAGAAGATAGATCTATTAAAACTAAAAGGTTAAAAACAGCATTTAAAAAGCGGGTGGAAAATTATAGAGTTAACTTCCATTTTGCTCCCTGTGATTTGGTCATTTTAACGGTTTTGCCCCAATAGTTTAAAAATAGCCATTTTCCTCCCTGATTTTACTTATCGTCATTTTGCTCCCCGCCTCTAACTCCATTAGGGAGGAAACTGGCGACAAACTCGAAAGATTAGGGAGCAAACTGGCGACAAACTTGAAAGATCAGGGAGAAAAATGGCTATTTTTTAAACTATTGGAGCAAAACCGTTAAATTGACCAAACCACAGGGAGCAAAACGAAAGTTAACTCAAAATTATATATTGTCCGAACTAATTCAAAGCTTATATGAATGTTAGATTTAACGACGTTTCAAAAACCATGACATAAACTAAAAACAAATTAAGAAAACAATGAATGATGTGAACCAAACGTGCCCTTAGAAGTCGCATTAAATAGAAAAATGCATTTCTCTTTGGTGATATAAGATATAAATTTTATTTCCGAACTTCAGCCTTGATTATTGATTGTAAGATATTATGATCTCTATGTTTTGAGTAAAATGCCATTTTCGTCCCTGAGGTTTGGTCAGTTTTGTGACTTTTGTCCAAAGGTTTGCTTTTTCGCATTTGGATCCAAAAGGCATAGTTGTTAAAAGCCATCGCCTCTTGCACCTAGGCGCAATTTCATAGCGATGCGAGGCAATTGCGCCTTAAGTCAAGGCAATTGCACTTTAATTCTCCATGTGATGGTTCATGCGCAGATTCCGGCCAAATTCTCTAAATTCCGGCAAGATTACAGCTAGATTTCTACTTTTATCTAACGAAACTACTTTTCTATTTTAAATGTTATATAATAGCTTTAGTTTATTTTATTTGAAGAATAGTATTAATTTTCTATTATACAAAATATTTTTATTTTTTTTGTTGTGCGCTTTTTTTTTCTCGGGCCCACGCTTTTTTGCACCTTGCGCCTAGGCCCCAGGCAAGGCTTATGCGCCTTGGGTGCGCCTAGGCCCCAGGCAAGGCTTATGCGCCTTGGGTGCGCCTAGGCCCCAGGCAAGGCTTCTTGGGTGCGCCTAGGCCCCAGGCAAGGCTTATGCACCTTGGGGGCGCCTGACGCCTTAAATAACTATGCTAAAAGGTTTGAAATCTTGCTATTTTTATCCAGTTCGTTAACTCCATCCATTTTTCTTCGTTATGACAGGGGTATTTTCGTCTTTTGTGAACATAAAAAGCAATTTGGTCTTTTAAATACTTGTACATTATATGCTAAATGCTTGTAACAACTGAAAAAGACCGAATTGCCCTTTAAGTTAACAAAAATGACAGAAATACCCCTGACTTAACAAAGAAAAATGGATGGAGTTAACAAGCCGGATGAAACTGACAAGAGTTCAAACCTTTTGGATCCAGATGCGAAAAAACAAACATTTAGACGAACGTCGCAAAACTAGCCAAACCTCAGAGACAAAAATGGCATTTTACTTCTAAATTTTATCTCTATACGTTTTTAAAGGAAGACCAAAGCTACCCATCTAATGTAACTGATCATGTTTTCCCTATTATTATCGTCAATTAGAAGAGAACCTACACAATTAATGCGAAATTTGACAAAGTAATAGTTACCACGGGATGAGAGACGCTTTTATCTGTTGCACCAGTTTTAGCAATTTCAATGAGAGCAACTTCAGCAGCAGATTGTTCAGCCGCCTTTCGATTCAAAAATCCGGTCAGGGAATGATAGCTTTCCTCATTTACTACGACAGTTGACCTGAATACTGGCTGGTGTGAAGGGCCTTCCTTGATAGTATGATAAATAGGGGTGGTGAGTCCTGCCTTTTGAGCATACTCTTGCAATCGACTTTTGAATACGTAACAACTTGACACACCTGCAACATTTGGTGTTTCATTAAATGAAGCCAAAGAGTTAATAACAGTACTTTGTAAGACAACATAAACTATCTCAAGTTTCTGTTTGGTGATTAAGCAGATAACTTTACTCAATGTTGTCATGTCCTAAAAGGCTAAAACTTTAATGGAGATATTGGTCTTCTCAACTTAGCACCTAATCATTTGATATTGATGAAAAAAAATCAATAAATCCACACAATAAACTCCGATGCTCACTCCGGTCCTCTGAAGGACTCAAAAAAAATTGATGCTTAGCAAATGGAAAATTGGTTTCATTACATAATGATGCACAAGGACACTTAAGTAATAGAGTTATGCATCCATCTAGGTTTTCTGCAATACACTGGAAACACTTCAGCAATTACTTCAACACAAATGCAAGCAATATAAACTTTACATGACTATACCAAATCCCAGCACCCCATCTCCTACCATCTCCATCATATGTCATAACACAGTTAACATAACTTTTATAGAAAATAAAGATTAAAAAAAAAAAGCTTTAGCCATCTAACCATGAAGAGGAACGCACGATGGCAATCGTTGATTCCCAAGTTAGTAGTCACTACAAAATATGTTCTTTACTTTGTTCCGACTAAGATATCCTTGTAACATGAACACTTTATTTACTATCTTAAGACTTGTAAAATGTACGTCAACAAAGAACGATAAGATAGTGTTAAGAAAGCACTTGTGTGAAAGAAAAAAACATTGCTTTATATACAAATGCAGTACCAAGAAAAAAGTACTTGAAACAATTTGTCTCTCATTACACACACCATATAAAGCTCACTTCTACCAAACATTCTTCGAGCTTTACACAGTAGCCACAGTATAATCCTTCTGAAGGTATTTTAAAAAAGTTACAACTCTATAACATATTTTAAAAAAGTTACACAATCACCGAGTTTACACAAATCCACCTATTTCATTCTATTTTATAAACTTTAGTCTTCTTGTCGCTACCTCGTGTCTCTTATTTTTCTCCCTTACATATCTCTCGTCTACAAATTAGTAGTCTTTTACTTATAACATTTCCTTTCAGTCTCTAATCAATATCCGCCACATAAAAAGGCATCAAACAGATTCCAAAGTATTGATTCAATGTGTCCACTCAATACAAGCCACATAAAAAGGGAATCTTTTGTTACAACAGAAGTATGAACTTATCGGATATCGACACCATTCACCATTCCAAATCCCCTAGGTCAATAACCACCTATCCAAACTTATATTCCAAACCTCAACCCCATCCACAACTATATCCACCACCGTAAACACTTAATCTCCTACCTCTCGGTTGTTTTCCGCATAATTCGAGCTCATAATCTCTTCAAAACAAAAGCACTTAACACTAGAACTACAACAACACAAAACATAATATTCCAACAACAAAATCAATACTCCGAGAAGCATAAACAATTTCATTTCCAGCATACTAACTATACTAACCATATCTAATCACAAAGTCACCAGTTCCATAAACAATGCCAATAATCAGTACCAAATTTACAACATACTACACAAACAGTACCAAAAATCACAGCACAAAAAAGAGAACTTACTCTGTTGTTGCTCCTCCATGTGCCTGCATTCAAATTGAGGAAAATTAGGAGTTAAATCGCAAATACATTATAAAACAGATAGGAATCTGGATTGAAACATGAAATTGAGATGAATTATCCGATAGAAAAGTGTGTACCAGTTGAGATCTAGAGATTTGACCTGATTTGATCAGGCGAAACCCTAGCGACACGAAAAGAGCAAACACAGAAAGGTGATGACCGAGAGATGAAAATGAATGAAATGTGCAGAGGTTTTGTTTTGTATATGGAGAATAAACCCTATATCTCTTCCTTGGCTTTTTTTATTCGGCAAATCTTAAATTTCTACTTTTGTCATGTAAAAGAAATACATTATTGTCATTAGAGGTTTTCTTAATTTAGTCTAAAGGTTTCACTTTTTTTTTGTCTGTGTGTCTAAAAAGATTTTACCGTTGCCATTTTAGTTCATTGAGTTAACTTCATTCATTATTTCTGTTAACGAGAAGGGCAACTCGGTCATTTTATATGGCCGAATTGTTCTTCTAGTTAACAGAATTACATATAAAATGACTGAATTGCCTTTCTCGTTAACTAGAAAAAATGAATGAAGTTAACCCAGTGGACTAAAATGGCAACGCTGAAACCTTTTTGGATCCACAGGTGAAAAATGAAACTTTTGGACTAAACTGACAAAATAACACAAACAACAGGGACTAAAATGACATTTAACTCCTCCTCCTCTTCTTCTTATTAGAGTAAAATGTCATTTTAGTTCCTGTAGTTTGGGTAGTTTTGCAACTTTAGTCCAAATGTTTCATTTTTCACCTATCCGTCCAAAAAGTTTTTACCATGGCCATTTTGGTCCAACTAACTTAACCCCATCCATGAACCTCTGTTAAGTTAAGGGCAACTTGGTCTTTTTCTTTTTATTTTATTTAACGGTTTTATTAAATACACCCTATTTAAAAAAATTATACATATATCTCACCCCTCTCTATATATCTCTACATCTCTCTCTACTGCTACTGCCAGTCACCACCGCCCCCAACTAGTCACCATCGCCGCTCCCACCACTATTAGCCACCATCACTGTCACACCCCAACCGATGGCGGAATCATCGGGGCGCGGCACTGAGCGAAACAGATTGTCCAGAAGTTTCCATAACAACTATCATTACCATTCAATTTAAGTTAACATGTCCCATACCATGTCTCAAATAGTAAAACAAGTTATTACAGACAAAAACTAAACAAATATTCTGTTCCGACAACTCAGATTTAAACATGACAATTTATTCGTTGGTTTCTAGGACTCATTCCTAGCTTGGATTTCATCACAGCCCGAGAAGTATATAAGCAACCTAAGCACCTGTCACATACGTTAAAATAAAGTCAATACATAAAATGTAAAGGTGAGCATACAAGTTTGATAATAGCATATAGAGTTTGAATTCGTTTACGCATAACCAGCACGTACACATAGTGGAATGAAGCACGTTAGTTATCGACATAGATCCATCGATACCAATGAATGCGGGTTGACTGCCCGAGGCAGTTCGCAATACATGATTACCACCGTAATCCATGCAAGTAAAAGATCCTTAACAACCCCCGTGTGAACGGGTGCTGAGTCCAAACTATAGTACTATCGTTGCTAAGGCAGGTAGACAGCATTCCATGTGTAAACATAACAAACAAGCATTCATAAGCCACGTATAACATGCATTAATGGTTAAGCGTTAAAATAGCTTGAGTAGTGTGATAGTTGCAGTTTGAATAGTTGTAACGTATGTAACACCCAAAAGTGCTAAAGCGAAAAGGGTTCGAGTATACTCACAGTGATATGGATTGAAGGGAGCGCTTTACAGCGAGTACGATTAGCCTGAATAGATTTCGATAACATAACGATAAGTGACGCGTAAAACAGTACAAGTGAGAGTGGGTAGGATGACGGATCGTGCGGATCAGTTATCCGTGAATAGAAGTCATCCGTGCGCATGACCCATCCGTACGGATGGTGATGCGTGCGGATGGTGATGCGTGCGGACGGTGTTCCATCCGGATAGGTCATCCGTGCGTGTGACTGTCCGTGCGGGTGACAACCCGTGCGGACTAGTTATACGTGCGGACGACTTACCCGTACGGTTAGATTGCGTGTGTGGATAAATGTTCAAGTGGATTGTTTCTTCCTAAGATGTGTTTGTGTATGATGGCTTGTGCTTTGAAGTTTTTGTTGTAGCATTTCGAAAACACCAAAGTGTTTCTACTTTTCAAGCCGGCCGCGCGGACGGCGGTCCGTGCGTATGGTAGTCCGTGCGGGCAGCCTGTGCGCACGGGCAGAGACAATCCGTCCGGATAGCCTGTCCGTGCGTACGGCTTGGCCGTGCGGATGAAGTTTGTTTGATTTTCATTGTAAGGCCTTAGTATCTCATGATCCGAAGAGTAATCCATTCAGAGGTCGTCCGTTTGGATTGCTCGTTCGTCGATACTCAAACCTTTGTTTGGAAAGTGGGTCCCAAGGGTAGTCCGTGCGGATGACAACCCGTGCGTATGACCCGTACGTGCGTATGGGCTGTTCGTGCGTATGGCTCGTCCGTGCGGACAGCTAGTCCGTGCGGATAGCTTGTCCGTGCGGACGGCTGGTCTGGTTGTCCCGTTCGTCTACACTTGGTTTCTGTTGTCGTTTATCGAGACGTTCTGATCACGTGGCAACCACTTGGAGTTGTGTTCCTACCCGCGTGACTAGGCCGGTCAGGAACCACCCTAACTCGTCCTGTCGGCGACTTAGAACGGTCGTCCCGGTTAACCCCGAAATCAGTTGTCTATTGGTAGGAATCCAGATCTAGAACTAGGGCGTCACTATTGACGAGTAGAACACTAGGACCGATCGGATTCGTACCGGTTTTAAGGGTAAAAGAAGGAGAGAACTTAGGTTTATTTCTTTCAACTCTTTTATCCTTAGAAAAGTTTAGATCTAAGTGAAATTATTGTAAAAACTTGTAGAAATCGTTTAGACCTGTGGCATTCTTGGTGGAATGAGGCCAAGCATGAAGTTCTTATGAACTTCATGATGACGTCACCCGTGAATACCTCAAATCCGGATGATTTCATGGTTAAAATCGAAGATTCGAAAGATAGAAATGTGTAGGATCGTGTAGTGATTAAAGATGTACAAGAATTAGTGCAAGATCTTACCTGGATTAAGAGAAATCTGAGAAAAGGTGAAGAATGCGTGTGGTTCGGACGTCACTTGCCAAAAGTGGAAAAAGTGGAAAGTGACTCGTGTATTTATAGGATGCCAAAAAGGGAAAGGGGTGAGCCGTGCGCATGGCACGCACCCGGGTAGGTTATCCGCGCGGACTGGCCATCCGTGCGGACTGGCAATCCGTGCGGATTGCCCATCCGTGCGGGTTGGCCATCCGTGCGGATGCCACCTCCTTGGGTGAGCTCGATGCGATGTTGATTCGGCTCTGATTGCGAGCTGTTCGATAGGGTTTCCTAATCTAAATTACTTTCAGTCCCAACTACTTCATATAGGGTTCGACTCGGAATTCGGGTTCGGGTTCGGGTTCGGGTTCGTTTAGATTCGAGTTAGACTTCGAGTTCGATTGAGTTCGCTTGATTATCCCAACATAAACATGCACAAGTAACACGTAAGGCACACACACACGTATAACTGACAAGTAAAATATGTAGTTCGAGTTACGATTTGATGTCGATTTGATTAGCATAGCTTGATTGACTTTATCGCATTGTTACTTCCTATCGTTTACAGTCGTAGGTCGATTGAAATACGGTTGGTATGATTCGATTATTGCAATGTACGACATTTACTCCACATAATCTAAATATCATACAAACAATTCTACTAGTCACGTCGCGCGAAGTCGGTCGTTGACTTTGACCTTGACTTTGACTTTCACTCGTGAAAACACGGGGTGTTACAGCCTCCCCTTGTTTAGGAAATTTCGTCCCGAAATTAAGCCGGAAGCTGTAACTAATTCGTGAATCACGTGTGAGAGTCCTTCGTTTAGATCATTGAAAATCGTCAAATTAACCAGGATTTTACGGTTAAAATCGTTTGAGATAAATCTTTTTCAATTTTTTTTACTTTTTCATTTTCAAAACCTTGATTATTGTAGGTTCTGATTTGAATTCGCTTCGATTGCGATCCGACTCGTACGACGTGCGGAATCCGTGTACGTGTGTGACTAAACGTAATCGTAACGGAGTCAAAACCGATTCTACAAGTGGTATCTGAGCAGGAGATCGATTGCTCAGATTTGAGCAATTTCTTCATCTTTCTTATCTATCCCGCTTTCTCTGAAAATTGCTAAATTAAACGTATACCATAACCGTGATTCAATTGATTATGATGACGTGTATAAAGCCGAGAATCACGTTTTGCCTTTTTCTCTTTACTTTCTCTCTCTAGCCCTTATTTACAAGTATGCCACCTTGCCTTTCTTAGCTGGACGTTACTCCTTCGTTAAACAGCTGTGGATACTTTGCCTTCATGTCGCTTTCGAGTTCCCATGTGAACTCCGCGCCTTGTTTGCCTTCCCACCGGACTTTCACAATAGGAATGCGTGAGCGCCTGAGTTCTTTGGTTTGGCGATCCATGATTTCGACAGGCTTTTCCACGAAGTGTAATGTTTCGTTCACTCGTAAATCATCTAGAGGAACATGTAAGTTCGGTTCGTAGATGGTCTTTCGGAGGTTTGACACGTGGAAGATCGGATGGACATTGTTAAGTTCTTCCGGTAATTCGAGTATGTAGGCGACTTTTCCGATCCTTTCCAGAATCTTAAAAGGTCCCACATATCGAGGCGCAAGTTTCCCCTTTTTGCCGAATCGGACTACACCCTTCCAAGGTGATACCTTTAGGAGTACGTAGTCACCAACGCCATACTCACGGTGCTTGCGCTTTTTATCGGCGAGAAGCTTCTGTCTATCTCGAGCCTTCGCTAGATTGTCCCGAATTTGGAAAATTTTGTCTGTCGTTTCTTGTAGCAGCTCCGGACCGGTTAGTTGCGAGTGACCGATCTCGTGCCACACAATAGGCGATCGACATCTTCTTCCGTATAAGGCCTCGAAAGGTGCCATCTGGATGCTAGCCTGGTAGCTGTTGTTGTACGAGAATTCGACTAACGGAAGGTGTCTATCCCAACTACCACCGAAGTCTAGAACACACGAACGGAGCATGTCTTCAAGCGTACGAATCGTTCTTTCAGTCTGACCGTCGGTTTGCGGGTGGAACGCAGTACTTAGATTAAGCGTTGTACCGAGTGCCGTTTGAAACGTTCCCCACAACCGTGAAGTGAATCGAGCATCACGATTAGAGATGATATCACGAGGCGTCCCATGTCGACAAATGATCTCGTCGGTGTAGATTCGGGCTAATCGTTCCACCTTGTAGTCTTCTCGTATCGGCAGAAAGTGGGATGATTTGGTCAAACGGTCAATAACAACCCAAATGCTGTCGTGACCTGATGACGTGGTTGGAAGCTTGGTTACGAAATCCATAGCTATGCTCTCCCACTTCCACATGGGAATTGGAGGTTGTTCGAGCAAGCCAGAGGGTCGTTGATGTTCAGCCTTGACTCTAGCACAGGTTAGGCATCTCCCGACGTAGAGTGCGATATCCCGTTTCATGCCCGGCCACCAGTACCTATATCGTAGGTCATGGTACATTTTGTCGGCACCAGGATGAATAGAGTATCGGGATTTGTGGGCTTCGTCCATGATGATCTGTCGCAGGTTAGTTCGCTTGGGAACCCAGATTTTGTCTAAGAAGTGGAATATCCCGTTTGATTTGCTCACAAGTTGGGCTCCATCGTGGTAGATTCTTTCTTTCTTCAAGGTGCGCTCGTTGAAACATGCATGCTGGGCGTCGCGAATGAGAGCTTCGAGATTGTGCTGGGCTTGAACATTTTGGGTGCTAAGCAAATAACTTCGTCTGCTAAGCGCGTCGGCAACAACATTTGCTTTGCCTGGGTGATAACGAATCTCGCAGTCGTAGTCGTTGAGAAGTTCTACCCATCGGCGTTGACGCATATTTAGTTCCCTCTGATTAAAGATGTGTTGTAGGCTCTTATGATCGGTGAAGATCGTACACTTGGTACCATACAGGTAGTGTCGCCAAATCTTTAATGCAAAAACAACTGCGCCTAGCTCGAGATCGTGGGTTGTATAGTTCTTCTCGTGGATTTTGAGCTGACGAGATGCGTAAGCAATAACCTTGTCTCGTTGCATTAAGACACAGCCGAGACCAAGGTTAGAAGCATCACAGTAGACAATGAAATTATCGTTTCCGTCGGGTAGCGTGAGAACAGGAGCATTGCAAAGCATGTACTTGAGGGTTCGAAAGGCAGACTCTTGTTTGGTTCCCCAGAAGAAGGGCTGGTCCTTATGAGTGAGAGAGGTAAGTGGTACAGCAATCTTCGAGAATCCTTCGATGAATCGTCGATAATAGCCCGCTAGCCCGAGAAAGGAGCGGACTTCAGTCGGGTTCTTAGGCGTAACCCAGCTCTTAACAGCTTCGATCTTCGCAGGATCGACGTGAATACCCTGACTATTTACGATGTAACCCAGGAACTGAACCTCTTCCAGCCAAAACTCGCACTTGGAGAATTTGGCGTAGAGTTGGTTCCCCTGGAGTAACTCGAGAACCAAACGTAGATGCTGCGCGTGTTCGGCTCTCGTTTTGGAATAGATCAAGACATCGTCGATGAACACGATGACGAAACGGTCAAGATACGGTTTACACACTCGATTCATCAGGTCCATGAAAACTGCTGGTGCATTGGTTAGGCCAAAAGGCATGACAACGAATTCATAATGGCCGTAACGAGTGCGAAACGCGGTTTTGGGTATATCCTCCTCTTGTATACGCAGCTGATGGTATCCGGAACGTAGATCGATCTTCGAGAAACACGTAGCACCTTGCAGCTGATCAAACAAATCGTCGATTCGAGGTAGGGGATAGCGGTTCTTGATAGTCAACTTATTCAATTCCCGGTAGTCGATGCACATCCGGAACGACCCGTCCTTCTTTTTAACGAAAAGAACTGGCGCGCCCCAAGGAGAGGTGCTCGGGCGAATAAAGCCTTTTTCAAGTAACTCCTGGAGTTGGGTTGAGAGTTCGCGCATTTCGGACGGCGCAAGTCGATAAGGAGCTCTGGCGATAGGATTTGCTCCAGGAATAAGGTCAATGCGGAAATCGATATCACGCTTTGGAGGTAGTCCGGGAAGATCCTCTGGAAAGACTCGAGGAAATTCTCGAACCACTGGAACGTCCTTCACTTTCTTCTTCTCTTTCTTTTCCTTCTCCGCTGCTACGACATGAGCCAAGAAAGCCCTGTATTCCTTACGGAGATACTTGCTGGCTTGTAGGCATGATATAAGCTTGAGACCCTTTGAAGTAGTATCACCATAAACGCACAATGAATCACCGTTTGCGAGCGAAAAACGAATCATTTTATCGAAGCACACCACTTCGGCATGGTTTTCGCGAAGAAAGTCCATGCCTACTATGACATCAAAGCTTCCTAGTTGCATTGGAATGAGATCGACTGAGAAGGTGTGATTGTTGAGTTCGAGAGTGCAATCACGAATAACAGAGTTTACAGCGATGGTTCTTCCGGTAGCGACTTCAACATCGAATGCAGAGGAGAGTCGGGAACGTTTACGACTAAGGAGTTTCTCGAATTCAAGTGACACAAAGCAATTATCGGCTCCAGTATCAAACAAGCATGAAGCATAAATACCATTCACAAGGAACGTACCATTGACCACGTTGTTGTCGACCTGGGCTTGACGCACGTTGAGATTGAAAGTTCTGGCACGTGCGGCCTGTTGCTGCTGCTGTTGCTGTTGCTGTGGTTGCTGCTGTGGCTGCTGGGGTTCTTGTTTCACCACCCTGTTTGGGCACATGTTGGCGAAATGATTCGGGTCGCCACACGTGAAGCATGCTCTGGCTTTGACTGCGGGTGCCGGAGGAGCTTGTTGACCCTGTGGGGCAGCGAGTAAGGCTTGATTGGCAGGAGCTTGACGAATACGGCAGTTGGCAGTAAAGTGACCGTAGACGTTGCAATGAGCACAGAAGCGGCATTGATTAGCAGTCGGGTGATGATAGGTGCAAGTAGGGCAGAGTGGGTGTGGCCCAGTGTATGCACGCTTTGCAGGCGGTGCATTGGCCACAGGCGCCACCACTTGACGCTGTTGAGCAGGTACAGCTTGGATCGGTGCAGCAGAAATCGCACAGTTCTTGTTGGTGGAGTTGTTCTTTCTCTTGTTCTTTCTCTTGTTGCTTGATGACGTGGGTTCAGCAGCCGGTACAGTTGCAGTGGCTTGGTGCAGATGCTTGGAGGTCTTATACCACACCCCAGCCTTGACCCTTTTGTCATTGATCTCAGCGGCTAGCAGATAGGTTTCTTCGATCGTGGTAGTCTTAGCCGCTTGTACGAAATCAGCAACGCAGTCGGGTAGGGCTCGGATGTACTTTTTGATGGTCATCTCAGGGGTCTTGACCTGGTCAGGACAGATAATGCTGAGCTGTTTGAAGCGTGCTGTGAGACCAGCGTTGTCTCCATCCTTCTGATGTATGTGCCAGAATTCATCTTCAAGCTTTTGACGCTCGTGAGGAGGGCAGAATTCCTCTAGCATGACTTCCTTGAGTTCATCCCACGACAAACCGTAAGCTGCATCATTCCCTCGCTTGTTCCTCTCGGCTGTCCACCAGTCCAAGGCACGAGACTGAAAGACGCCGGTAGCGTTCAGAGTTCGAAGGTCATCAGGGCAACCACTTTGTCGCAGAGTAACCTCGATAGAGTCAAACCAGTGGAATAGAGCAGCAGGACCTCCTTCGCCGGTGAATTCTTTCGGCCCACATGACTTGAACTGTTTGAAACTGAAAGGTCTCGCGGTAGCTTTAGGACCTTCAGTCCTCGATTCCTCGGATGACTTGCTGGCATTCTCGCAGACATCGCTCACAGCCTTTGCTACTGCTTTCACGACGATGGAAGCAAGGCGTCTGTCCCTCTTTTCCTGACGAGAGAGTTGATGACGGGATCTAGACGACATTGTCTGCAATAGACATCGCCATGGAACTCAACATATGTATTCGAATCTCACCTCACATGTCAAGGACTACTAAAGCTCAGTAACACGTACCATGTAACGCATATAGTCACAATTTCACAGAATCGCACAAAACCACGTAGACATATAGTGCACATAATCACAGTATTCCTAATCATATAAGCACAATCGGCAAGAACACATAAACTTAGTCACTAAAAGCACCTACGAGCGTACAAGGCATTCCAACTGCTCCTATTGTCGATTCGCTAGCGATGAGTTGTGTGGGTTTTGTGTCTTAGCAGAAGCAATAGTGTTGGGTCGAAACCAATAGTATCTCAAAATGTTAACAAATAACAGAAAATACATTAAAATTTTCATATAGATCGATAAATCGAAGGTAGATTGTCTGCGGCTAATAGACTGCGACTAACCAAAGTGGTTCGACTATTCACAAGGATCCTGCACAACGACCTCCAGGACTATGCCTTTGCCTCGATTCTTGGGCGTTGGCACAATTCCCATTGGTTAGGTTGCGTCTTTAGACCATTGGAGTCCGTCAAACTTTGGTGGAGTTTTGTATAAAGGCGGGACGAGTCGTCAAGGTTAGGGATTCACCCCTATCTTGCAACTTCCGTCCTCGTTCTTGATAAAAGTTGAGGAGATTATTCATCAAAATATGGATTTCACTCCTGATTTGGTATAATTCTCCTCGTTTGTAGCTAAAAACGCAAGCTGATCAGGCAACTTTAGTCGAGAGTTTGCGGTTTTCACACCTATTCTCGGCCTTATTGCCCGTTCATAACTTGAAAATTCGAGTGCAACGATAGAAAAGAGTGAGTGGTAGCAACGAGTTTACGCATACGCGTGAGTTGGTCTGTTGGCTCTTAACTATAGTCTAGGTCTCTAAGACTTCGACCCGGACTAGGTCGAGTCTTGCCTAATTCCCTATAGTTATGGCTCTGATACCAATCTGTCACACCCCAACCGATGGCGGAATCATCGGGGCGCGGCACTGAGCGAAACAGATTGTCCAGAAGTTTCCATAACAACTATCATTACCATTCAATTTAAGTTAACATGTCCCATACCATGTCTCAAATAGTAAAACAAGTTATTACAGACAAAAACTAAACAAATATTCTGTTCCGACAACTCAGATTTAAACATGACAATTTATTCGTTGGTTTCTAGGACTCATTCCTAGCTTGGATTTCATCACAGCCCGAGAAGTATATAAGCAACCTAAGCACCTGTCACATACGTTAAAATAAAGTCAATACATAAAATGTAAAGGTGAGCATACAAGTTTGATAATAGCATATAGAGTTTGAATTCGTTTACGCATAACCAGCACGTACACATAGTGGAATGAAGCACGTTAGTTATCGACATAGATCCATCGATACCAATGACTGCGGGTTGACTGCCCAAGGCAGTTCGCAATACATGATTACCACCGTAATCCATGCAAGTAAAAGATCCTTAACAACCCCCGTGTGAACGGGTGCTGAGTCCAAACTATAGTACTATCGTTGCTAAGGCAGGTAGACAGCATTCCATGTGTAAACATAACAAACAAGCATTCATAAGCCACGTATAACATGCATTAATGGTTAAGCGTTAAAATAGCTTGAGTAGTGTGATAGTTGCAGTTTGAATAGTTGTAACGTATGTAACACCCAAAAGTGCTAAAGCGAAAAGGGTTCGAGTATACTCACAGTGATATGGATTGAAGGGAGCGCTTTACAGCGAGTACGATTAGCCTGAATAGATTTCGATAACATAACGATAAGTGACGCGTAAAACAGTACAAGTGAGAGTGGGTAGGATGACGGATCGTGCGGATCAGTTATCCGTGAATAGAAGTCATCCGTGCGCATGACCCATCCGTACGGATGGTGATGCGTGCGGATGGTGATGCGTGCGGACGGTGTTCCATCCGGATAGGTCATCCGTGCGTGTGACTGTCCGTGCGGGTGACAACCCGTGCGGACTAGTTATACGTGCGGACGACTTACCCGTACGGTTAGATTGCGTGTGTGGATAAATGTTCAAGTGGATTGTTTCTTCCTAAGATGTGTTTGTGTATGATGGCTTGTGCTTTGAAGTTTTTGTTGTAGCATTTCGAAAACACCAAAGTGTTTCTACTTTTCAAGCCGGCCGCGCGGACGGCGGTCCGTGCGTATGGTAGTCCGTGCGGGCAGCCTGTGCGCGCGGGCAGAGACAATCCGTCCGGATAGCCTGTCCGTGCGTACGGCTTGGCCGTGCGGATGAAGTTTGTTTGATTTTCATTGTAAGGCCTTAGTATCTCATGATCCGAAGAGTAATCCATTCAGAGGTCGTCCGTTTGGATTGCTCGTTCGTCGATACTCAAACCTTTGTTTGGAAAGTGGGTCCCAAGGGTAGTCCGTGCGGATGACAACCCGTGCGTATGACCCGTACGTGCGTATGGGCTGTTCGTGCGTATGGCTCGTCCGTGCGGACAGCTAGTCCGTGCGGATAGCTTGTCCGTGCGGACGGCTGGTCTGGTTGTCCCGTTCGTCTACACTTGGTTTCTGTTGTCGTTTATCGAGACGTTCTGATCACGTGGCAACCACTTGGAGTTGTGTTCCTACCCGCGTGACTAGGCCGGTCAGGAACCACCCTAACTCGTCCTGTCGGCGACTTAGAACGGTCGTCCCGGTTAACCCCGAAATCAGTTGTCTATTGGTAGGAATCCAGATCTAGAACTAGGGCGTCACTATTGACGAGTAGAACACTAGGACCGATCGGATTCGTACCGGTTTTAAGGGTAAAAGAAGGAGAGAACTTAGGTTTATTTCTTTCAACTCTTTTATCCTTAGAAAAGTTTAGATCTAAGTGAAATTATTGTAAAAACTTGTAGAAATCGTTTAGACCTGTGGCATTCTTGGTGGAATGAGGCCAAGCATGAAGTTCTTATGAACTTCATGATGACGTCACCCGTGAATACCTCAAATCCGGATGATTTCATGGTTAAAATCGAAGATTCGAAAGATAGAAATGTGTAGGATCGTGTAGTGATTAAAGATGTACAAGAATTAGTGCAAGATCTTACCTGGATTAAGAGAAATCTGAGAAAAGGTGAAGAATGCGTGTGGTTCGGACGTCACTTGCCAAAAGTGGAAAAAGTGGAAAGTGACTCGTGTATTTATAGGATGCCAAAAAAGGAAAGGGGTGAGCCGTGCGCATGGCACGCACCCGGGTAGGTTATCCGCGCGGACTGGCCATCCGTGCGGACTGGCAATCCGTGCGGATTGCCCATCCGTGCGGGTTGGCCATCCGTGCGGATGCCACCTCATTGGGTGAGCTCGATGCGATGTTGATTCGGCTCTGATTGCGAGCTGTTCGATAGGGTTTCCTAATCTAAATTACTTTCAGTCCCAACTACTTCATATAGGGTTCGACTCGGAATTCGGGTTCGGGTTCGTTTAGATTCGAGTTAGACTTCGAGTTCGATTGAGTTCGCTTGATTATCCCAACATAAACATGCACAAGTAACACGTAAGGCACACACACACGTATAACTGACAAGTAAAATATGTAGTTCGAGTTACGATTTGATGTCGATTTGATTAGCATAGCTTGATTGACTTTATCGCATTGTTACTTCCTATCGTTTACAGTCGTAGGTCGATTGAAATACGGTTGGTATGATTCGATTATTGCAATGTACGACATTTACTCCACATAATCTAAATATCATACAAACAATTCTACTAGTCACGTCGCGCGAAGTCGGTCGTTGACTTTGACCTTGACTTTGACTTTCACTCGTGAAAACACGGGGTGTTACAATCACCCACACACATACACTCCTCTCGCTCTCTATTCATTGACAGATTACATTTTTTTTCCTAAATTATGCATTTGCGTTCTACAGGTTCAACGCCTGTTCATCAACATATCAATCATGCATGATAAAAAACTATCACAATTCAAAGGTCTTACGACTAGAGTACTCACTTTTACCCAAACACTCCAAATCATATTTACATCCAAACAACTCCAAATAAACCATAAATCAAACCAATAACATAATTTTAATAACAATAACACTACCCAATCCAATAAACAACACAAATCAAGTTTATGTATGATTTCAGTAACAACACAAATCATTCAGTGAAGCTTTACACATCTCAGAAGCACATAATACCCTTTCTTCCCTATTCAGTGAAGGTTTACAACTCTCGCATATGCCGACGAGCCCTTTTCTGGTGAAAACCTGCAACTACGACCACCATACCATACCACTTCAGATCTGAACACCTTCAAAAACCAACAAAATCCACACTGGAGATTTTACTTTTGATCTAGTGAACTTGCAACTCCAACGATCGAAGGGAGCTCATGATGAAGGAATTTGTCCTCCCCACGAAGTCCAGAAGCTGGAGAATGAATTCTGGCACATCAAGCAAAAAGGAGGTGACAACGCTGGTCTCACCGCTCGTTTCAAACATTTGAGCATTATCTGTCCCAGTCAGGTGGACACACCTGAGAAGACTATCAAGAAGTATATTCGTGCTCTTCCCAAGTGTGTAGCTGATTTTGTCCAGGCAGTGAGACCTACTACTATCGAGGAAACCTACCAACTTGCAGCGGAGATCAACGACAAACGAGTCTTGGCTGGAGCTTTCAAAACCTCGACCAAGAGCCTCAGTCAAGCCACTGCTACTCCCAGTACCAACAATGTAACATCTCAACATTCAAAGTCTAGCCGCCAGAGCCGCAAGCGAAGGAACAACAACAAGAAGAACTATGTGACTACCACCGCAGCACCGCTTAATGCAGTCTCAGCACCGCCCAACAACCAGAACCGTCAAGTTGCTACTACCAACGCACCGCCTGCCAAGCGTGCGTATACTGGTACACACCCTCTGTGCCCTACTTGCACCTATCACCATCCAATAGGGGTCAACTGCCGTTTCTGTGTAAACTGCAACATCTATGGGCACTTCACCGCTCACTGCCGCTCAGGCACTCGCCAGCAAGCTGCTCAAGCTCTTCCTGCACCGCCAGCTCAACTTCCTGCTCCTCAGGTCAACTAAGCAGTTCTAGTACTAGTTGCTAATGCTCGAACTTGCTACACTCGTGGTGACCCGAATCATTTTGCTAATGTCTGCCCACACCGTGTTGTGAACCAAGAGCCATAGCAGCAACAACAACAGCAGCAGCAGCAGCCACAGCAAGCAGCCCGCGGAAGAACCTTCAATATCAATGTCCGCCAGGCTCAGACTGACAACAATGTTGTCAATGGTATAAGCAGGTAAAGAGTACATTGAGCGACCAAGAAATCAATAACCCCTAAAGAGGCTAGAGCAAGGCCTAATTGAAAATGAATCGAATTCTTAATTGTGTCATATTAGAACAAATGCAAGACTAGAGGACACCCAGGAAGATAAAGTGAAAGCGGAGGAATGTGGCTTCTGGTCTTTCACCATTGGGCTATCGCTTAGGAAAGTTGCCTGTTTTTTCTTTATGGCTTGAGACTGTGGTAACTCTTCACTTGACGAAAGAACCTCTTTTTCGTTTCGCACCTTCAGTGAGCGAGTACTTTTTCTGTTCTATCTTTTGAGTCTTGCAGTAGTAAGGTTCATCTTCTTTTCCCTGAGTCCTAAGGGTTTCATCTCAAGCATTCCAACTCTATCTAAGCCCGTATATGTAGTAGGTCTGATAGTTTTTTCCGTATGAAAAGGAGGAAATTACGTCTGTGAGACTGTGGTACCTCCTGCCAGTAATGATTTCTCTTTTTGAGTGATTTCAGTTCCTTGTCGTTTTCCCAAATAAGCTTTGCTCCTCTGGGTGCTAGGCGCTTCCGTGGTTCGCGAGAAGGAAAAAGGACTCATCCTTTGTTGCATCTGGCGCGATATGATAAAGAGAGAGCTTCGTCTATCGATGAACAGCGGATTAACGGAGCTTTTGGCATTGTTTTTTTTTTCTCTCCTTTCCTATCGGCGAGTTCCGACCCTTTTGTTCGAAATTTCTTCGTTCATACCGAACCGCTTACAGAATCAAATCCTGTTCCACAAGATCCTATATCAGCTATACATCCTCCTTGCATTTATGCCGGAGACGTCTTCTTTAAAACTGTTCATGATTATATGAAAAAAAACCCTATCAATGTATGGGTTTATGCGAATTCACAAGAAGAGGCGTCAGGTTACTCTTAGAGTCCCTTCGGAAACTAGAGATAAAAGGAAGACTCAAGTATCTACCTTCGTCAATTTCATTCACCAAAAGGATGCATATATTGCTATGAATGTTATTTTGGAAATGCTTAACCAGGGATCCCCCATATACACAGTTCATAACAACTTTATAACTACAGCTGATCATAGCAAGAAACTGCCTGATACTTATGTCAATATATTTTGTAAAATGGATCCTCTTTCTATCATCAATGAGTATATCTATCACAATGTGATTGATTATCAAGAAAAATGATTAGATGGTGGTGAATTTGTTTACGATGAAAAAGGTATTGATACAGAAAACTGGAAATATAATCAAGCAGGAGGATCTGAAAAAATACTTGTATAAAAATATACCAGAAAAACAAAAAAAGAAGAAAAAGGATAGGGATACGTGGGAACAAAAGATTCAAACCATAATGACTTCTTACGAGAACTATGTTAATTTCTTATGCGAACCTTTTGATAAGAGTTTAGGAAAAAATGAAAAAAAAGATGTTTTTTGAAGGTAATTAGTAAACTTGATCATGATACTAAGTATCAATATTATAGGGAGAAATTGATGTATTTCCGGAATCATTTGAGTCATTCATCGAATCATTTGAGTCATTCATCGAATTATAGTGTTCATTATTAAAGAAAAAAAGATGTGGACTGGACCCACTTACTTTTCTTTGTATTTCCTGCTGAAACCAACCTAAGAGAAAGAGACCCAGGTGATATGGATTCGCTAGGACGGAGTTGCTGTTGATTGAGGATTGGCCGAGGGGAGTGCCATCATGTAGCTGGGTACAAATAAGCCAGTGAAAGAGGAGTAGTCAGGGTACGACGAAGCACGCCTGGTACGTAAGCGAATACGGATCACGTGGGTTTGTGCTGATCCGCTTTCGAGACGTCGAGTGACGATTGCTCCATCTATTAAGAAAGGACGCGGGGGGCCTGTCTTACAATAAAGGGGGTACTCTCTTCTCTGATGTGCGCTATATTATTGTGTCCTATTCCTGAAGGAGTGATCCGGGATTAAGCCATGTGGCGATACCCGCCAAAAGAAAGGGGGCCTTTCGACGGATTGGAGTACGAAGAGAATTCTTCATCACACTAAAATCTAGTGGATCCGGTTCCATATTCATGAAAAGTCGGGGTTGAAACATGTTATGAAACTAAGACAATTTATCTTACTAATAATAAGAAAGAGTTAGGCACCTCCAAGGCCTATAAATAGAAGCTTCTTTCAGTCTATATTTTCAAAGAGAGAGGTAGAAGTCAGAAAGAAAGACTTTCAATCACACTGATTCCAAAAACAAACATTATGGATATTACCGGAAGACTTGCAACAATTCAGCACGAGATAGCTCGTGCAGAAAACGAGAAGCTCCAACAGGAGCAAATGCTCGGTCTGTTCTGGGAGCATCCGCCTGCTCTCGATCTGGAGGTCATAGGAAATATGATGCAATTGACCCGGGGCCGCATTCACGGTCTGAAAGACCGGATTCGGGCCCTCCTCGCCGAACAAAAAGAGCTCATTGTGCGGGCTGCCACCCTCGGTGACCGGGAGACTAGAAGAGTCCGTCGACTCTTTCTAGAAGATTTAAATAAGTGTCTGTAGACGCAAAGTAGTTTGTTTTAATGTATGGTGTTCTTTGTCTTTTGTTAGTGGGGATCTACTCTGATGCTTACTGGAGATAGACTCATATGCTAAGTTAAGTGTCTTTGTTTGGTTTTATTTGTTATGTTGTGTTTAGTTGTTTGGCTGGTCTATGTGTGTGTAAGCTTCCTATTGGATGTAGTCCCATGTAACAAAATGCTTGTAGTGCTGGAATGAAAAAAATCTGCTTTGTTCTAGTTCATTCTCTTTCCCTGTTTTGTGCAGAAAAATATCTTATTTTAATTCTTTTTTAAATATCCTTTCTTTTCTTATTCATTTTTCACATATACAAGCTAAAACTACAGCCAACAGGGTGGAAGTTTTGTGTTTACGGTATAAATCCTCTAATAGCATAGCGGATAGCTTCCATGCCCACCTGTCGAGAGTATTCTCACTGAACTCCGCTCTTCAAGCTCAGCTTCGGCAACAGCAACTCGAGAAAGCTATTGAGAGAGCCAACAATTCTATCCGGATCTTGATTCTGAATATCTTAGATCGAACATCACAAGCCTTATCACCAGAATTCATAACTCACTCCCGGCCGAGAAGAGGCGCCTCCGTCCAACCTCGATAGTCTTGAATGCTCCTTCCATCCAAGCATGATAGTTGATTTTATGGTCAGAACTCAATCTCGGGATGATGAATTAGACTAAGCCTATGCTGGCCTTATACATCCGTAAATATTCTTAAATAATAGGGTCACGGCCGTGGCGTTGGGCAGAAAGCCGGTGATTTCGAAGAGGCCCTTCCCTTTAACCCGAACAGGGGTGCACTTCAAGAGAATAGGTACTAAAGAGATTCAATGGGGGGATTTCGCCGATACTGAGTCGACTATAAACTATTCATCTTGCTTGGAACTGTCGTTGTGTATGGGAAAGAGGGCTTCTACCTATGCTTGGAAAAGGAGGAATGTTCCCAAAAGGTACGGGAAAAAGCCACTAGAAAGGTCATCCACCAAGTATCAAAGGCGCTGGGTAGTCCACTTTATCTGTGACCTTTATGCTTCTTGCTTGTTTGATACTGGATCCGATAACTGTTTTGTGTCATTTGAACTCGAAAAGCTTTTAAAACGTAAACGGGTTAATCTCCCAACGACCTTCGACGTAGAAGTTGCCACCGGAAGAACCGTCACCGTTAGCTCCGTTCTCCGTGATTGCACTCTCGAACTCAACAATCACGTCTTCCCGATCGACCTCATACCTATGCAACTAGGTAGTTTGACGTCATAGTAGAAATGGATTTTCTTCGTGAAAATCATGCCGAAGTTGTTTGTTTCGAAAAGATGATTCGTTTCTCTCTTTCAAACGGTGATCAACTATGTGTTTATGGTGAAATATCTTCAAAAGAATTGAAGCTTATGTCGTGTATTCAAGCGAGCAAGTATCTCCGCAAGGAATACTTGGCTTTCTTAGCTCAAATTGTAGTAGCGGAGGAGGAAAAGAAGTCGATGGAAAAGGTACTTGTGGTTCGTGATTTTCCTAATGTCTTTCCTGACAATTTACCTGGTCTACCCCCTACTCGTGACATCGACTTTCGTATCGACCTTATCCATGGTGCTAACCCTGTTGCAAAAGCTCCTTATCGCCTCACACCGTCCGAAATGCGTGAACTTTCTAGCCAACTCCAGGAGTTACTTGCTAAAGGCTTCATACGCCCTAGCACATCTACTTTGGGTGCACCCGTTCTTTTCGTGAAAAAGAAGGATGGATCATTCCGAATGTGCATTGATTATAGGGAACTCAACAAGCTTACTATCAAGAATCGTTACCTGCTACCCCGCATCGATTACCTATTTGATCAACTCCAAGGCGCTACATGATTCTCAAAGATCGACCTACGTTCTGGTTATCATCAGTTGCGTATTCAGGAGCAAGACATTCCGAAAACCGCTTTCCGTACCCCTTATGGCCATTACGAATTCGTGGTCATGCCTTTTGGTCTCACAAACGCACCCGCAGTCTTCATGGATTTGATGAACCGTGTGTGTAAACCCTTCTTGGATCGTTTCGTCATTGTGTTTATCAATGATATCCTTATCTACTCGAAGTCGAGAGCCGAACATGCGCAACATCTTCGTTTAGTTCTCGACCTTCTCCAAGGAAATCGCCTCTACGCCAAGTTAGCCAAGTGTGAATTTTGGCTCGAGGAGGTTCAATTCCTCGGTCACATCGTTAACAGTCAAGGAATTCACGTCGACCCCGTGAGAATAGAAGCAGTAAGGAGCTGGATTACGCCAAAGTACCCTTCCGAAATCCATTCTTTTCTCGGATTGGCAGGTTATTACCGTCAATTCATCGCCGATTTCTCCAAAATCGCCGTACCGCTTACCGCTTTAACCCAGAATGACAAACCTTTTGTTTGGGGTCCTAAACAGGAGGAAGCCTTTCAGACCCTCAAGTATATGCTCTGCAACGCTCCTGTCCTTACACTTCCCGACAGAAACGACGATTTCGTTGTTTATTGCGATGCCTCTAACCTTGGTCTTGGTTGCATTCTTATACACTGAGACAAGGTTATCGCGTACGTGTCTTGACAACTCAAGGTCCACGAGAAGAACTACACTATCCACAATCTCGAACTCGGTGCAGTTGTTTTTGGGTTGAAGATTTGGTGACACTTATCTTTATGGTACCAAGTGTACGGTCTTCACCGACCATAAGAGCCTATAACACATCTTGTGTAACACCCCGTGTTTCAAAAGTTAAAGTCAAAGTCAAGATTGAAGTCAAAGGAAGAAAAGATTGCTAATTGCGATCTGTCACTCCTTGCTCAACTACTGTTTTGACTTCTTTGACTTGTAATCGAATCTATTTAGTTATTTGCCTTAGTTGTATTATGTGGAGTATCTATTAATAATCAAGGTTTAATCGCTATTTAATCGTATGTTTAATCAATTTATCGCTTATCGCTATCGCATCGCAACTCGAATTATGTGTTCTGGATATTGTTTTACGTGTGTGTACTAATTATGTGTTACTTGTGCATGTTATGTTTATGTGGA
Source organism: Helianthus tuberosus (assembly GCA_030545235.1). Taxonomy (NCBI): domain Eukaryota; kingdom Viridiplantae; phylum Streptophyta; class Magnoliopsida; order Asterales; family Asteraceae; genus Helianthus; species Helianthus tuberosus. The sequence continues at coordinate 68,520,439 of CM060360.1, forward strand.
GGTGATAATCGCAATCACAATTCTATCGCATCGCAATCGAATCGAAAACGCTAAACGCAAGTTAATTATAGTGATTGTATGTTAGATATAGTAGTTATGTTATTTGTGTAACTAATGGGTAATACCATCGCATTGCTCCCTCGAATCGCATCGCAACGTTCTACACGCGAATCGAAACGACAAAAATCGTCGCGCCGAACTCTAGGATCGAGTGGCCAACCGATCGAGTTGCCACCCCGATCGACCAGCCACTTTCCCTACTTTCCTTTTTGGGAAACCCTATAAATACCTACCTGTCACATCATTGTGATGTGACAGCTCCCTTGTTCGACCAGCCGACTTCAAGCCCTCATTTCTCTCGATTTCTCTAGATTCTTGTAAGTTTCCAACCTAAATCTTGTACTTCTATGATCTACACACACTTTTACATCATTTTCATCCTTGAATCTTAAATTTTAACCGTGAAATCACCGGATTTGAGGTGTTCTAGGATGATGTCATCATGGGGTTCTTATGAACTTCAATGTTTGGCTTCATTCCACCAATAACAACTTAGATCTGAAGGATTTCCACAAGATTAATCGATGTTTTCGCATAAGATCTACACATATTCATGGTTAAAAGGATTGAGAGAAGGTTTTCCAACTTTCTTTCAACTCTTTTACACTCAATGCACTCAAACCTGATAGAATCGGAGCTCGTTCTGATCTTCTACTCATTCTTAGTGATGTATTAGTTCCAGATCTAAATTCTATCCAAGAGATATTGATTTCAGGTTTGAACATGAACCACCGTCTTGAACCACGAACTGGTCGGACTAGGGTGATTCCTGTTCGATCGGGTCACTTGAGTCGAGATAAGGTTTCTGTTGTTCAAGCAAGATATCAAAACGTCTCGTTCAAAACTGCAAAACTTCAAACGAAATCAAGTGTCAAGACGATCTAACCATTGGGATGAATTGCCGTCCGATCGGATTGCCATCCAATCGACCGGCCGTCCGATCGGATTGCACTTGGTTCCACACTTAAGCTTTTTATTCAACTTTTCAAGGATCTGAACGTCGAACGGGCCGTCCGATCGGATTGCCATCCGATCGAACGACCACCCGATCGAGTGACGTCTCGGACTTTGGTAATTGAATCTATTTTCAAAGATCATCAGTAACTAACGGATTGCTAACCGATCGGATAGCCATCCGATCGAGTGACCGTCCTGCTGTGAACTTGTTCTCAACTAAGAAGACTCACCAATCGGATTACCGTCCGATCGAAGGACCGTTCGATCGACCGACCTGAAGGGTAGAGATACTTCTCTATTTTCAAAATGTTACAACGAAAACTCAAGGTACAAACCATCATACACAAACACATCCTCACTAAACGAGGTGTCAATCCAATCAAATGGCCATCCGATCGGATGACCATCCGAACGGATTGCCACCCGATCGACTGGCCATCCGATCGGATTGCCATCCGATCCTTGGTACATTTGCATCGTTTTACGCGCCGCTCATCTTTATGCTATCGTTAACTGTTCAGGCTAATTTCTCTCAGCGCTCCTTTCAATCCAAAGCAGTGTTTATTAAGTTAAACGCTATTTGTGAGTATACTCGATCCATTTTTGCTTTATGCACTTTTGGGTGTTACATACGTTACCTATACTAAATCACATCGAACACACAACGCAAACACTACTTATACGCTAACCTCAAATGCATGTTATACGTGACTCGATGAATGCCTGTTTGTTATGTTAACACATTGATTGCTGTCTACCTGCCTTAGCAACGATAGTACAATAGTTTGGACTCATCACCTATTTACTCAGGGGTTGTTAAGGACAATTACGTCACGTGTTCACAGTGGTGAACATGTGTTGCGCACTCGCTACTCGCAGTCAACTCGTAGTCATTGGTATTAATAGGATCTTTGTCGATAACTTACATGCTTCACATTATACGTTATACATGTTGGTTATGCGTAAACGTTTCGAACTCTATTATGCTATTATCAAACTTGTATGCTCACCTTTACACTATGTGTATTGACCTATATTTTAACGTATGTGACAGGTGTTTAGGACGCTGTGCTTTGCTTCCTACTTGATGGAATCGAGCTTAGGCGAGTCTAGAAATAAACAAAGACAATTTATTTTGTTTGAAATCTGAGTTGTCGGAACAGTTTTATTTGTTTTGGAGATACTAATGTTTGTAATAACTTGCTTTCTTAATATGTTACGGTATGGGACGTAATATTCGGTAAAGTAGTTGTTATGGAATTTCTCTCGAACAATCTGTTTCGCTCAGTGCCTGGCCCGATGTTTCCGTCATCGGTTGGGGTGTGACAGATTGGTATCAGAGCCATAACTATAGGGAATTAGGCATGACTCGGCCTAGTCCGGGTTGTTTTCTTAGAACGACCTAGTCTATAGTCTAAGAACCAACAGACCGACTTGTACATACCCAGTTGAGGTTTTGTACGAGCTTACTCGCTATTTCTCGCTCGAACTCACTTTACACTACACACTTGCGCGAACATCGTATACTACAGTTCCGCACGAGATCATCCTTTCCTAAGGCTGATTACACACACAAACGAATGATCAGGTTAAGATTAGGTGTGAAAACCGCAAACTCTCAACCAGATTACTCGTTTGAATTGCTATTTTTGCTATAAAACAAGAGAATTTGCGTTGAATCAGGAGTGAAATCAATACTTCGACGCAAATCTCCTTATCAATCTCATGGTTTTATCTCACAAGCAGGAACGTAGTCGCTAAGTTAGGGGTGAAACCCAAACCTTGATGACTCGTTATAATCTCAAATTGCCGTCCGATCGGATTGCCATCCAATCGACCGGCCATCCGATCGGATTGCACTTGGTTCCACACTTAAGCTTTTTATTCAACTTTTCAAGGATCTAAACGTCGAACGGGCCGTCCGATCGGATTGCCATCCGATCAAACGACCACCCGATCGAGTGACGTCTCGGACTTTGGTAATTGAATCTATTTTCAAAGATCATCAGTAACTAACGGATTGCCAACCGATCGGATAGCCATCCGATCGAGTGACCGTCCTGCTGTGAACTTGTTCTCAACTAAGAAGACTCGCCAATCGGATTGTCGTCCGATCAAAGGACCATTCGATCGACCGACCTGAAGGGTAGAGATACTTCTCTATTTTCAAAATGTTACAACGAAAACTTCAAAGTACAAACCATCATACACAAACACATCCTCACCAAACGAGGTGTCAATCCAATCAAATGGCCATCCGATCCTTGGTACATTTGCATCGTTTTACGCGCTGCCCATCTTTATGCTATCGTTAACTGTTCAGGCTAATTTCTCTCAGCGCTCCCTTTAATCCAAGGCAGTGTTTATTAAGTTAAATGCTATCTGTGAGTATACTCGATCCCTTTTTGCTTTATGCACTTTTGGGTGTTACATACGTTACCTATACTAAATCACATCGAACACACAACGCAAACACTACTTATACGCTAACCTCAAATGCATGTTATACGTGACTCGATGAATGCCTGTTTGTTATGTTAACACATTGATTGCTGTCTACCTGCCTTAGCAACGATAGTACAATAGTTTGGACTCATCACCTGTTTACTCAGGGGTTGTTAAGGACAATTACTTCATGTGTTCGCAGTGGTGAACATGTGTTGCGCACTCGCTATTCGCAGTCAACTCGTAGTCATTGGTATTAATAGGATCTTTGTCGATAACTTACATGCTTCACATTATACGTTATACATGCTGGTTATGCGTAAACGTTTCGAACTCTATTATGCTATTATCAAACTTGTATGCTCACCTTTACACTATGTGTATTGACCTATATTTTAACGTATGTGACAGGTGTTTAGGACGCTGTGCTTTGCTTGCTACTTGATGGAATCGAGCTTAGGAGAGTCTAGAAATAAACAAAGACAATTTATTTTATTTGAAATCTGAGTTGTCGGAACAGTTTTATTTGTTTTGGAGATACTAATGTCTGTAATAACTTGCTTGCTTAATATGTTACGGTATGGGACGTAATATTCGGTAAAGTAGTTGTTATGGAATTTCTCCCGAACAATCTGTTTCGCTCAGTGCCATGCCCCGATGTTTCCGTCATCGGTTGGGGTGTGACAGATTGGTATCAGAGCCATAACTATAGGGAATTAGGCATGACTCGGCCTAGTCCGGGTTGTTTTCTTAGAACGACCTAGTCTATAGTCTAAGAACCAACAGACAGACTTGTACATACCTAGTTGAGGTTTTGTACGAGCTTACTCGCTATTTCTCGCTCGAACTCACTTTACACTACACACTTGCGCGAACATCGCATACTACAGTTCCGCGCGAGATCATCCTTTCCTAAGGCTGATTACACACACAAACGAATGATCTGGTTAAGATTAGGTTTGAAAACCGCAAACTCTCAACCAGATTACTCGTTCGAATTGCTATTTTTTCTATAAAACAAGAGAATTTGCGTTGAATCAGGAGTGAAATCAATACTTCGACACAAATCTCCTTATCAATCTCGTGGTTTTATCACACAAGCAGGAACGTAGTCGCTAAGTTAGGGGTGAAACCCAAACCTTGATGACTCGTTCTACTCTCTTTACAAAACTCCCACCAAAGCCTCGACAGACTCCAATGACTTGGGTCACACTGTATCTGGAAGGATGCGTGCCGACCGCTCGAATCGAAGCGAGAGCATAGTTTCGAAGGCCAAAGTGTGCACCAAAAGTCCTTGTGAATAGTTGAATCGGTTTGGATAGTCAACGTCTATCTAGTCGCAGACAATCTACTTCCGATTTCTATGTGTTTTGGTTCTAAGCCCGCAACTGCTGACTCTGATATTCGTCGCTTTTATGTGGATTTTATGTGTTTTTATGAGATTACGTGTTTTGATTTTGGTGATTTATTCATTTTTGCTGTTCATTTCGATCAACACGCACAACTCGCACTGCCTATCTATCTCAAAACGTCAACAAATCGCTGGTCATTATTCGCAATCACTGCTCGATACTCGCAATCGCTATATTTAATCGCTATACACACTGTAAAGGATAGGGAATACGTGCAACATATAGTTAGGTTTCTGTATTCTGACTGCCTCATGTGCGTATGTGCCTTGCGTGTTTATGTGTTTCTGTGCTCTACGTGATTATGTGCTTATGTGTTTATGTGCCTACGTGATTCTGTGTTTATGTGATACGTGTTCCTAAGCTTTATGGTGAATCGCTAGACTATACTAGGAATGATCGAATAGTGTTTTGAATCCTATGGCGTTGTCTGTTGTAGACAATGTCGTCATCTGGATCCCTACACTCATGAGCTGCTAGGCGTAAGCACACCGACAAACGACTCGCCTCTCTAGTCGTGAGAAATCATCAAAGTCATCCCCCAGATCGTGACTGAATTGAATGAAAACGCTAGCAAGTCTTCTGAAGAGTCCAGGACCGATACTCCCAAAGCTGCTTTCAGCTTCAAGCAGTTTAAAGCCTACGGACCGAAAGAGTTTACTGGTGAAGATAGTCCTACGGCCATGTTCCAATGGTTTGATTCTATCAAGGTCAACCTGAGTCAGAATAGCTGTCCTGACAATCTCCGTACTCTCAACGCAACTGGTGTCTTCCAGTCCCGCGCTTTAGACAGGTGGACGGCCGAGAGAAACAAACGCGGAAATGATGCAGCTTACGGGCTATCATGGGATGAGTTGAAGGACGTGATGATGGAAGAGTTCTGCCCTCCCCATGAGCGCCAAAAGTTGGAGGATGAATTCTGGCACATTAAGCAGAAGGATGGTGACAACGCTGGTTTGACTGTGCGCTTCAAGCAGTTGAGTATAATCTGTCCGGACCAAGTCAAGACGCCCGAGATCGCCATTAAGAAGTATATCCGTGCACTTCTGGATTGCGTGGCTGACTTTGTTCAAGTAGCGAAGACGTCAACGATTGAAGAAACCTACTTGCTTGCTCCTGAGATCAACGACAAGCGAGTCAAGTCTGGTGTCTGGGATAAAACTCCCAATAATCTGCATCAAGCTACCACTGCTTCAACCGCTGAAACCGCCACCGCTCCCCAGTCATCCAAGCTTTCGAGACGCAAGAGAAATAACAACAGAAGTTCCAGCAACAAGAACTGCGCTGTAACCAATGCTGCCCCGCTCCAATCAGTTCCAGCTCCTCAGCAACAACAACACCGCCAAGTAGCGGCCCCGGTTACCAATGCACCGCCGGAAAAGTGTGCGTATACTGGTCCTCATCCGGTCTGTCCCTACTTGTACTTATCACCACCGAGTGGGAATCTCCTGCAGGTACTGCGCTCATTGCAACATGTTCGGTCACTTCACCGCCAACTGCCGTACAAGTCCATGTCAAAACCCTGCTCCAACCCAAGGTCAAGCTCCTGCTCATCAAGCTCTCCTTGCTGCTCCTCAAGGCCATCAAGCGGCTCAGGCACCCGCGGTTAATGCTAGAGCTTGCTATGCGTGTGGTGATCCCAACCACTTCGCCAACATGTGCCCAAACTGAGTGGTCAAGCAAGAGCCACAACAGCAGCAGCCCCAGCAACAGCAGCAATAACCAGCAGCCCGTGGACGTGCATTCAACATTAACGCCCGCCAGGCTCAAGCCGATAACAATGTGGTCAATGGTACGTTTCTCGTTAATGGTATAAATGCTACATGTTTATTTGATACTGGAGCAGATAACTGTTTTGAATCATTTGAATTCGAAAAGCTCCTCAATCGTAAGCGCGCTCATCCCCCCTCGACGTTCGATGTTGAAGTTGCCACCGGAAGAACCGTTGCCGTCAATTTTGTTCTCCGTGATTGTACTCTCGAGCTCAACAATCACGTTTTCCCCATCGACCTTATTCCGATGCAACTCGGAAGTTTTGACGTCATAGTAGGCATGGACTTTCTTCGTGAAAACCATGCTGAAGTTGTTTGCTTCGATAAGATGATTCGATTCTCGCTCGCTAATGGTGATCAGTTATGTGTTTACGGTGAAGTCGCGTCGAAGAAACTCCAACTCATGTCGTGTGTCCAGGCTAGCAAGTATCTCCGCAAGGAATACCAAGCTTTCTTGGCACACATCGTAGTAGCGGATAAGGAAAAGAAAGGAAACCCAGAAGTGAAAGATGTTCCTGTTGTTTGTGAATTTCCTCGTGTTTTCCCTGATGATCTTCCAGGTCTACCACCCGCTCGTGATATCGATTTCTGGATCGACCTCATTCCTGGAGCCAACCCTGTTGCTAAAGCGTTGTATCGTCTCACTCCTTCTAAAATGCGCGAACTCTCAAGTCAGCTCCTGGAACTTCTTGATAAAGGCTTTATTCACCCTAGCACATCTCCATGGGGCGCGCCTGTCCTTTTCATCAAAATGAAGGATGGTTTGTTCAGGATGTGCATCGACTATAGGGAGTTGAATAAATTGACAATCAAGAATCGCTATCCCTTGCCTCGAATCGATGATTTATTTGACCAGTTATAAGGTGCTACGTGTTTTTCTAAGATCGATCTACGCTCAGGCTATCACCAATTGCGCATTCAATAGGAAGATATCCCCAAAACCGCTTTTCAAACCCGCTATGGTCATTACGAGTTCGTTGTCATGCCTTTTGGTTTGACCAATGCTCCTGCAGTCTTCATGGACTTGATGAATCGAGTGTGCAAACCCTTTCTTGATCACTTCGTGATCGTATTCATCGACGATATCCTGATCTATTCCAAATCAAAAGCCGAACACTTGCCACATCTACGTTTGGTTCTTGAGTTACTCCAGGGAAACCGTCTCTACGCCAAGTTCTCCAAGTGCGAATTCTGGTTAGAGGAGGTCCAATTCTTGGGTCACATTGTCAATAGTCAAGGTATCCACGTTGACCCTGCGAAGATCGAAGCTGTTAAGAGTTGGGTTACACCCAAGAATCCGTCTGAAGTCCAATCTTTTCTCGGACTGGCAGGTTATTATCGTCGTTTTATCGAGGGTTTCTCCAAGATCGCCGTGCCATTAACCTCTATTACACACAAGGATAAACCTTTTGTTTGGGGAACCAAACAGAAGGAGGCCTTCCAAACCCTCAAGACCATGCTCTACAATGCTCCTGTGCTCTCATTGCCCGACCGAAATGACAACTTCGTGGTTTACTGCGATGCCTCGAACCTTGGTCTTGGTTGTGTTCTCATGCAACGAGACAAGGTTATCGCATATGCTTCTCGACAACTCAAGATCCACAAAAAGAACTACACCACACACGACCTAGAGCTTGGCGCAGTTGTTTTTGCGTTAAAGATTTGGCGACACTACCTTTATGGTACAAAGCGTACGATCTTCACCGATCATAGCAGCCTACAACATAACTTTGACCAGAAGGAACTGAATATGCGTCAACGCCGGTGGGTAGAACTACTAAACGATTACGACTGTGAGATTCATTACCATCCAGGCAAAGCAAATGTTGTTGCCGATGCTCTCAGTCGACGAAGCTACTTGCTTAGCGTTTGTAACTCCCAAGCCCAGTTTAACCTCGAAGCTCTAGTCCGTGACGCGCAGCATGCTTGTTTTACCGAGCGAACTTTGAAGAAGGAAAGAATTCTAAACGATGGCGCCCAACTCGAGAATAAATCCAATGGTATTTTTCATTACTTGGATCGAATTTGGATTCCCAAGCGTACGGACTTGCGACAACTTCTGATGAACGAAGCCCACAAATCTCGATATTCCATTCATCCCGCTGCCGACAAAATGTACCAGGACATGCGTTACAAGTACTGGTGGCCGGGCATGAAGAAGGATATCGTTATCTACGTTTCGAAGTGCCTGACCTGTTCCAAGGTTAAGGCTGAGCATCAAAGACCCTCTGGCTTACTCGTTCAACCTGAGATCCCGATGTGGAAATGGGAGAGTATAGCCATGGACTTCATAACGAAACTTTCGCGTACTCAATCTGGTCATGATAGCATATGGGTTGTGGTTGACCGTTTGACTAAGTCAGCTCACTTCATGCCGATTTGAGAAGACTTTAAGGTAGAAAGATTAGCCCGAATCTACACCAACGAGATCATTAGTCGACATGGGACGCCTCGTGACATCATCTCTGACCGTGACGGTCAGTTTACCTCGCATTTTTGGGAATGGTTTCAATCTGCTCTCGGTACTACTCTTAATCTAAGTACCGCTTTCCATCCCCAAACCGACGGTCAGACTGAAAGAATGATTCGCACCCTTGAAGACATGCTCCGTTCGTGTGTCATAGATTTCGGTGGTAATTGGGACGCGTACTTACCTTTGGTCGAATTCTCGTACAATAACAGTTATCATTCTAGCATACAAATGGCACCATTTGAGGCTTTATACGGAAGGAGATGTCGATCGCCTATTGTATGGCACGAGATCGGAGACACGCAAATTACCGGTCCCGAGCTGTTGCAAGAAACGACAGACAAAATCCTCCAAATTCGAGACAATCTGCTAAAAGCTCGGAGCCAACAGAAAAGTTACGGTGATAGACACCGCAAGCCCCTTGAATTTGACGTTGGCGATCACGTACTCCTAAAGGTTGCACCTTGGAAGGGGGTGATCAGATTCGGCAAGAAAGGAAAGCTCGCGCCTCGATATGTTGGACCCTTTAAGATTCTGGAAAGGATTGGAAAAGTGGCCTACAGACTCGAACTACCAGAGGAACTGAGTAATGTCCACCCGACTTTCCAAGTTTCGAACCTCAAAAAGTGTTTGGCTGACAAGGAATTACATATCCCTCTTGAGGGCTTGCAAGTGGACGAAACACTACACTTCGTGGAAAAGCCTGTCGAGATCGTGGGACGAGAAACCAAGGTACTCAGACGCTCACGCATTCCCATTGTGAAGGTTCGCTGGGAAGGAAAACGCAGTGCCGAGTTCACCTGGGAACTCGAAAGCGACATGAAGGCGAAGTACCCGCAGTTGTTTGTTACGGCTAAAGCCTAATTTCGGGACGAAATTCCCTTAAGTAGGGGAGGCTGTAACACCCCGTGTTTCGAAAGTCTAAGTCAAGATTGAAATCAAAGGAAGAAAAGATTGCTAATTGCGATCTGTCACTCCTTGCTCAACTACTGTTTTGACTTCTTTGACTTGTAATCGAATCTATTTAATTATTTGCCTTAGTTGTATTATGTGGAGTATCTATTAATAATCGAGGTTTAATCGCTATTTAATCGTATGTTTAATCAATTTATCGCTTATCGCTATCGCAACTCGAATTATGTGTTATGTATATTGTTTTACGTGTGTGTGCTAATTATGTGTTACTTGTGCATGTTATGTTTATGTCGAGGTGATAATCGCAATCGCAATTCTATCGCATCGCAATCGAATCGAAAACGCTAAACGCAAGTTAATTATAGTGATTGTATGTTAGATATAGTAGTTATGTTATTTGTGTAACTAATGGGTAATACCATCGCATCGCTCCCTCGAATCGCATCGCAACGCTCTACACGCGAATCGAAATGACAAAACTCATCGCACCGAACTCTAGGATTGAGTGGCCAACCGATCGAGTGGCCATCCGATCAGATTGCCATCCGATCGGGCTGCCACCTGATCGGGCTGCCACCCGATCGACCAGCCACTTTCCCCACTTTCCTTTTGGAGAAACCCTATAAATACCTACCTGTCACATCATTGTGATGTAACAGCTCCCTTGTTCGACCAGCTGACTTCAAGCCCTCATTTCTCTCGATTTCTCTCGATTCTTGTAAGTTTCCAACCTAAATCTTGTACTTCTATGATCTACACACACTTTTACATCATTTTCATCTTTGAATCTTAACTTTTAACCGTGAAATCACCGGATTTGAGGTGTTCTAGGATGATGTCATCATGGGGTTCTTATGAACTTCAATGTTTGGCTTCATTCCACCAAGAACAACTTAGATCTGAAGGATTTCCACAAGATTAATCGATGTTTTCGCATAAGATCTACACATATTCATGGTTAAAAGGATTGAGAGAAGGTTTTCCAACTTTCTTTCAACTCTTTTACACTCAATGCACTCAAACCCGATAGAATCGGAGCTCGTTCTGATCTTCTACTCATTCTTAGTGATGTATTAGTTCCAGATCTGAATTCTATCCAAGAGATATTGATATCAGGTTTGAACATGAACCACCGTCTCGAACCGTAAACCGGTCAGACTAGGGTGATTCCTGTTCGATCGGGTCACTTGGGTCGAGATAAAGTTTCTGTTGTTCAAGCAAGATATCAAAACGTCTCGTTCAAAACTGCAAAACTTCAAACGAAATCAAGTGTCAAGACGATCTGACCATTGGGACGGATTGCCGTCCGATCGACCGGCCATCCGATCGGATTGCACTTGGTTCCACACTTAAACTTTTTATTCAACTTTTCAAGGATCTGAACGTCGAACGGATTGCCGTCCGATCGGATTGCCATCCGATCGAATGACCACCTGATCGAGTGACGTCTCGGACTTTGGTACTTGAATCTACTTTCAAAGATCATCAGTAACTAACGGATAGCCACCCGATCGGATAGCCATCCAATCAAGTGACCGTCCTGCTGTGAACTTGTTCTCAACTAAGAAGACTCGCCAATCGGATTGCCGTCCGATCGAACGACCATTCGATCGACCGACCTGAAGGGTAGAGATACTTCTCTATTTTCAAAATGCTACAACGAAAACTTCAAAGTACAAACCATCATACACAAACACATCCTCACCAAACGAGGTGTCAATCCAATCGAATGGCCATCCGATCGGATGACCATCCGAACGGATTGCCATCCGATCGGATTAGCATCCGATCCTTGGTACATTTGCATCGTTTTACGTGCCGCTCATCTTTATGCTATCGTTAATTGTTCAGGCTAATTTCTCTCAGCGCTCCTTTCAATCCAAACAGTGTTTATTAAGTTAAACGCTATTTGTGAGTATACTCGATCCCTTTTTGCTTTATGCACTTTTGGGTGTTACATACGTTACCTATACTAAATCACATCGAACACACAACGCAAACACTACTTATACGATAACCTCTAATGTATGTTATATGTTACTTGATGAATGCCTGTTTGTTATGTTAACACATTGATTGCTGTCTACCTGCCTTTGCAACGATAGTACTATAGTTTGGACTCAGCACCTGTTTACTCAGGGGTTGTTAAGGACAATTACTTCACGTGTTCGCAGTGGTGAACATGTGTTGCGCACTCGCTATTCGCAGTCAACTCGCAGTCATTGGTATTGATAGGATCTTTGTCGATAACTTACATGCTTCACATTATACGTTATACATGCTGGTTATGCGTAAACGATTTCGAACTCTATTATGCTATTATCAAAATTGTATGCTCACCTTTACACTATGTGTATTGACCTATATTTTAACGTATGTGACAGGTGTTTAGGATGCTGTGCTTTGCTTGCTACTTGATGGAATCGAGCTTAGGAGAGTCTAGAAACAAACAAAGACAATTTATTATATTTGAAATCTGAGTTGTCGGCACAGTTTTATTTGTTTTGGAGATACTCATGTCTGTAATAACTTGCTTTCTTAATAGGTTACGGTATGGGACGTAATATTTAAATATTCGGTAAAGTAGTTGTTATGGAATTTCTCTCGAACAATCTGTTTCGCTCAGTGCCATTCCCCGATGTTTCCGTCATCGGTTGGGGTGTGACATCTTGAACAAGAAAGAACTAAACATGCGCCAACATAGATGGGTCGAACTTTTCAATGACTATGATTGTGAGATACACTACCATCCAGGCAAGGCAAACGTCGTAGCCGATGCCCTCAGTCGACGAAGCAATGTGTATAGCTTTCGTGACATTCAAGCCCAGAATAATCTCTAAGCCCTAATTCGTGACGCCCAGCATGAATGCTTCATTGAGAATACCTTGAAAGAGGAAATAAGGTGTGGTGCTGAAACTCAGCCTGTCACCAAATCGAACGGTATTTATCATTACCTCGACCGCATTTGGATTCCTAGTCATCAAAATCTCCAAAGGATATTGATGACTGAAGCCCACAAATCCCGATATTCCATTCACCCCGGTGTCGACAAGATATACCAGGACCTTCGTTCCAGGTATTGGTGGCCGGGAATGAAGAAGGATATCGCTCTTTACATTTCGAAATGCCTAACTTGCTCGAGAGTTAAGGCCGAACATCAACGACCCTCTAGCTTACTTGAACAACCCGAGATCCCCATGTGGAAATGGGAGAGTATAGCCTTGGATTTTATTACGAAACTCCCGCGCACGCCATCTGGTCACGATAGCATTTGGGTTATCGTTGATCGTCTTACGAAATCCGCCCATTTCCTACCAATACGAGAAGACTTCAAGGTAGAACGATTAGCACGAATCTATACCGACGAAGTCATTTGTCGACACAGGATGCCTCGTGACATCATCTCTGACCGCGACGGTCGTTTACCTCACGTCTCTGGGAGACATTTCAATCCGCCCTTGGTACGACTCTTAATCTCAGTACCGCATTCCATCCCTAGACCGACGGTCAGACTGAGCGCACGATCCGCACCCTTGAAGACATGCTTCATTCATGCGTTATAGATTTTGGTGGTAATTGGGTTTCGTATTTACCTTTAGTAAAATTCTCGTACAATAACAGTTATCACGCTAGTATTCAAATGGCACCCTTTGAGACATTATACGGTAGAAAATGTCGATCGCCTATTGTATGGCACGAGATCGGAGAGGCACAAATCACCGGTCCTGAGTTGATACAAGAAACGACAGACAAGATCCACCAAATAAGAGACAATCTCTTGAAAGCTCGGAGTCATCAAAAGAGCTACGCCAATAAATGCCGCAAGCCTCTTGAGCTCGAAGTTGGTGATCACGTACTCCTAAAGGTCTCACCTTGAAAGGGGGTGATCCGATTCGGCTAGAAAGGAAAGCTAACGCCACGATACGTGGGTCCCTTTAAGATTCTGGAAAGAATTGGCAGAGTGGCCTACCGTCTCGAATTACCTGTTGGACTCAGTAACGTACACCCGACTTTCCACGTCTCAAACCTCAAGAAGTGCTTAGCTGAAGAGAATCTTCACGTACCTCTCGAAGATTTACAAGTAAACGAGACCCTGCACTTTGTGGAAAAGCCTGTAGAAATCATGGATCGAGAGACCAAGAAACTTCGACGCTCACACATTCCCATAGTGAAGGTTCGCTGGGAAGGCAAACGCGGTGCCAAGTTCACTTAGGAACTCGAAAGTGATATGAAAGCTAAATATCCGCAACTCTTTATTACGCCTACGGTTTAATTTCGGGACGAAATTTTCTAAAGTAGGGAAGGCTGTAACAACCCGACTTTTCGGATCGTTACCCGTTTGCTCTTGCTTCGATTTATAACAGTCTTGTATAATGGGATTCGATATAAATAAATTGTTATGTTATACTAAATACATTTTCATCACACCGCACCGCTGCACGCTTAAACGCTTTATATTCGCGAACGCTTACCGCATCACGAATTATAGAGAATTATGCTATTTAAATTGCCGAGTGTGTTTGTTTGTTCAGTAACCACTCACGCCTTCGCATTCGCTTATCACGACTAACACGCTAAATCACAAACGCTATTATTAGTAGTAGCAATGTTATGTTGTGTGTTTTTTTATATATGCTTTACTTGTGTGCGCTCTATATTTTGTGGATTATACTCGCAAACGCTATCGCAACGCAAACTCAATGCTACTCGCACAACTCGATTTATCACTAAAAAATGCAACGCAACGCGACCCGAAATACGATATTACACTAAAACATTTAAAGTGCCAATACTAACTAACGCAATGAGACGCATTAAACGAGCACCTTACACGTGAAACGAGGAAAAGGTTGCACAAAACCGCACCTTCGAACGAAGCCAGCTGGCCTCGTTCATTCTCACTTGCTGATTTCATACCGAACCTCTGTCGAATTGCTGTCCGACCATTTTCAAGTAAGATTTAACAGTTGTATTTGATTGCACAACGATTTCCACTTCGATTTACCGCAAGAATCACTTCGATTTCATCAAAACATCTAGGTTTTCATCTAGAACTTCATCTTTTTCTTATAAACTTCATCTTTCTCACTTAAACTCTATCTTTTTCATCTTAACTCCTCTGTTTTCATAAAATCTTCATCTTTTTCATCAAAACTTCTTCTTTTACAACAGATTTACACTTAACCGAGTGTATTGGGACTAGCCACGGCTTCCTAAGTTAGAAATCAGTTGATTTCATACTCACTAAGTGTTAGATCAAAGTAAAAAAAACCTTTTTAAACTTTCTTAAACTTGATTTTTACACCAAAACGGACCAAAGAGGAAATATATTTCGTTAACTGAATAGTGGAACGAGGTAATGTCGAACCCAGCTTGAATAGGACTCGGAAACACATCCGATTCAGGAGAAAACATAGCACCGATTGCTAAAAACAGCCACGTTTGTGAACTGGAATGTTCAGTGCGAAGCCAGCTTCGTACGAAGGCACTGCCTTCGTAGTGCCTTCGTACGAAGGCACATGGCCTCGTACGAAGGCACTACCTTCATACGAAGGCTCTGGTTTTACACATCATAGCCCGATTCTCACCCGTGACACAATTAAAGACCTCTCTGACTCTAAGTTTAATCAATAGCTTAAGGTTGGAGGGATGAACACTTGATTTTCCGAAGACAGACGCGAAGACACTCGATTTTGGACAATGGAAGCCCCACAAGTGCGAAGACCCACCTTCGTACGAAGGCACACCTTCATACGAAGGCACCAGCTTCGTACGAAGCTTCTGTTTCCCACCGACACTCCGATTTTTCGACCGTTTCAGCACTTTGGAGGACTTACGCTTCTGTTCCCGTACGCAGGCTGATCCGGCGCTCCCTTCAATCCATTAAGGATCGTGTTTCTTGATTAGTACACGCTCTTTGAGTATACTCGAACCCATTTTCGTTTAACACACTTTTGGGTGTTACATAGGTTCTCTATTAAAACACAATACACAACGTAAACACTTTATAAACGCTAACCGCTCCCGCATGCTATACGTAATTTGTTGAATGCCTGTTACTATGCTTACGCAATGTATAGCCAGACCGCCTTTAGCAACGATAGTACTATAGTTTGGACTCAACACCTATTGTGACATGGGTTGCTAAGGATCACATACTTTACTTCACGCGTTCACTTCGATGAACATGTGTCGCGCATACTCTACTTACAGTCACGCAGGGCCGGCTTAACCAATTTGGAGGCCTAAAGCATACTATAAATTCGGGTCCTTTTATCCGTACTTTCAATCTGATATAATATAACTATTCAATTGAAAACAATGAATTTACCTGATCATTAAAGTCTCACTAAATAGAAATAAGCAATTTTGATCTCAAATGAATCAACAAATATAAAAAAAATTAGTCTACAAGTTGAAACTGCAGATACCTTTCAGATTACAAGTATCAAAAAATTAAACGATATTTAAAATCAACATGCCCTTAAAGTATCTAACTGCAGATGCTTGAACACAAGAGGATCAGGAAATATCTGTTCAACAAAGGCTTGCAATTGTCAACAAACAAAAGGAACTGTGAAAGTTGATAACTTTATATCTTAGGCTTTAAATTGAACAAGCAACCTATTTATCAAATGCTTAAATTTAAAACAACTAGTACACATAAAATTAAAAGATCTAATAACTGGGAATAATTGGTAAACAAATATGGTTTAACAAAAAGAATGACCTGTTCAATAAAGGCTAGACTCTTTAACCCAACAATCTGTGAGAAAACAGACCACATATCACATTTGCATCAAGTAACAATAGAAATTAGAAAAAAAAGTCTCAAAGTTCACATAAAGAACAAAATAAAAAGGAGGAAAAAAGAAAGAAGATTACCAATACACAAGTGAAACTATAATACATGTTAGCTGTCTATATTTCGAATCAAATCCCTAGATGATCAAAATCTTCACACAATTCACAATTGACCAATATTATAAATCACGAACTCTTGAAACATTGAATCGTCAAAATTAAAATCCTTGGTTCAATTGTTTTCTACCAAGTCCTGAGAGTCAATCATGAGAATTTCCATAACCATCCTCCCCATTTGATTGGATATCGGTGTCGGTTGCTCAACCCTCGACGATTGCCCCTTTGTTTGCCATAAACATCGTCCCCTCGTTTGTCTCAGACTTGTGGTGTGAACAAACCTAAGCCCTTTTACTCCTGGGTCTTTGAGTGGTGGCCCTTGAAGGATGGTGGCCCAAAGTCCTTGCTTGGGTTTACTATCCCTAGGGTCGGCCTTGCAGTCACGTGGTTAGGTTGTATCATTGTTGGTAGTTACATGCATCGCCCGTTACGTGTTACATGCTGGTTATGCGTAAACGCTTTTTATACTATATCTATGCAAACTTGTATACTCACCTTTACTTTATGTATTGACTTTTATTTTAACGTATGTGACAGGTTGATGGTCTGTTTGCTGCAATGGATTAGGAAGTCTAGAAACCCGCAAATAAAATCTAGGTTGTCGGACTTGTTTTGTTTGAGAGACATGATATCTGTTTTGACTGTTTGTTGGAATATTTGTTTAATAGTATGGGATATTAAACGTGATAAATATTGGTAATGAATACTTGTTATGGATTCTCTTGAGCAATCTGGTTCGTCTAGTGCCGCGCCCCGATGTTTCCGCCATCGGTTGGGGTGTGACACCCCTCGCCTAACATCCACCGCCGTCACAACCACTACTTCCCCCTATCGCCACTCGTAACCCTAGAACCCCCATCACATAACATCTGCCGCCACACCCAAATTCCAGATCTGCACCCTATACCTTAAAACCCCCAAATCCTCCACCACTCTTTTACCAGCCACCTCTAGTGAACACGTCGGAAAAAACCTGGCCGCTCAACAAAAAACCCTGCAAATCGTACATACCTAAACCCTAGTCGCCCTGAACTGGAAACAAGATCGGATCCGACGACACCTAGTGCGGCTAGGGTTTCTAATCGCGGAGATTATATCTGAGGCTACTGGTGGAGAAAAGGAGAACTCCTTGGGGTTACATTGACCTGCCAAATGAATCTAAAAATTGATAGCTTCAATTGATAAATAAATACATATGCACTACTTGTTATTTAGTTGTTGTGCAAAATATGGTGGTTTTGATTATTTGGAAGGAATGGGGTGGTGGTGGTGGCTGCGGTGGCGGTTGGTGGTGCTAGTGGTGGTGGGTGGTGGATGGTAGAGAGAAGGCAGAGATAGGGCTGTAAACGAGCCGAGTCGAGCCAAGCTAGACCCAGTTCGAGCTCGGCTCGAACTCGAATCAAGCTGGCTCGGCTTGAGCTCGAATTTCCAATCGAGCTGAGATTTGAGGCTCGAGCTCGACTCGATTAGAATTTGAGCTAGCTCGGCTCGGCTCAATCTAGCTCGAACTAACAAAGAACCGTAAAATTTACTACTTAAAAAAGCCCTTCAAAATGAATTTCTTCATAAACTAAGGGTCATAATTGCCATTTAATTTAACCATATGGAAAATATGCAAGTATAAATATTTGATTCACTTTGTACATTGTCTTTACCTTCTTATAGGGGAGATACTCCCTTAGTTTTTGTTTTCTAAGCGATATGGGACAAAAAAATGAAGAATATAAACTTTATCGAGCCAGGCCAAGCTCGAGCTCGGCTCATTTACACACCGAGCCGAGCCGAGCTGGCTCCTTTACAACCGAGCCAATTTCGAGCCGAGCTTTTTTCGAGCGAGTTTCGAGTGAGCTGCGAGCCACGAGTTTTTTGAACACCCCTAGGCAGAGAGAGGGAGAGGTGATAGAAAGAGGGAGTGTGTGTAAATAAAAAGATAGAGATGTATATTCAAGATGTTAACAATAAATTAATACTTACATTTACAAAATTACTGAAATGCCCTTTTAGTTAAAATACAATTTGGATGGAGTTAGAGCCGGGGAGCAAACTGGCGAAAAACTTGAAACATCAAGGAGGAAAATGGTTATTTTTAAAGGTTTGAATTAAAACCATTAAAGTGACCAAACCATAAAAAGTAAAACAAAAGTTTACTCAAAGATTTAACTACAAACAGTAATTCTAACTTCTAAGCATATGACTTGTTATTGAAAAAAAGTTATAATAATTATTTTTTCATCTCTTTTCTTTTTTTTAGTTTTCATATGCTAATTTAACTACAAACAGTAATTCTAAGCATATGACTTATTATTGAAAAAAAATATATAATAATTATTTTTTCATCTCTTTTTTTTTTTTTTTTTTTCTAGTTTTCATATGGTAAATTTATTTTTTCAAGCCCACTTTTGTGTGTTAGATATGAGTCGCTACAAAACAGTGGTTTCTGATCGAGTAAACTTATGTTTTGTTATCTGTGGTTTGGTCACTTTAACGGTTTTGCTCCAAACCTTTAAAAATAGTCATTTTCCTCCAATAGTTTGCTATGGTTTTTCCATTTTGCTCCCCGCCTCTAACTTCATCCAAATTGTGTGTCTTTCCAGGGAGCAAAATGAAAAAACCATAGAAAACTATTGGAGGAAAATAGCTATTTTTAAAGGTTTGGGGCAAAACCGTTAAAGTGACCAAACCACATGGAGCAAAACGGAAGTTTACTCTTTTTCTTTTATATAAATAATCATGGTTTTCGACATCATGAAGACTCGTTGAACTATAGAGCTATTGAATCGAGTCTAACCTACACCAAACAAAGTTTAATCAAGACTTCATGGGTGTTTGAATAATGAATCTCTATTACTCATGCTTTAACTGATAGTCCACTTTACTCTTGTATCTCAACCTCAACTACTCAAAACCCAAGAATCAACTATCTAAACTATACCCATACCCCGGTTGATCGTCCACTTCACTCAAATATGCCAACCCAAACCGTTAAAAATCTAACAAAATATGAGAACAACGTTAACATCTATTATTATGCTGATATCCCTGTAGCTTCCTCCGGTATCAAAAATAGGAAACCGACTGGCAAAAATGTGCAGATGACTTGAATGGCTATCCCGAAACTAAGGTTATCAAAAGAACCTGAAGAGATGTTCAAAACTGAAGCCAATCCCGCACCAAGAAACCCGCTGATTGTGGCCCCAAGGTTGTTTATTGACATGAAGAGAGCGAATAAAGTCCCTTCTATTCCAGGTGGACATAGATGGCCTGATAAGATGAGGAAAGGCATGAACCTGCAAGTCAATGAGAAAGTTAGTAAAAGAAGCTACATGTTGACTTTAAAGGGTCACACGCGATGTTTTCTTGTTTGACATAGATCAGATTATAGAACGAGTTTTGATACGTTTTTCTAGAAAAACTATCGCAACTGGAGTCCATTTTAATGAGAACATGTTTTGATACGAACAAAAATTACACTTTTTTAAGATGATCTGTTTTGACCCGAACCTAGTAGGACACAAACCAAATTGATACTTCTTTAAATGACCCGTTTTGACCCTAACCAAATTGACGCTTTCTTTAAATGACCCGTTTTGACCCGAACTCAAGGTGACGTACCAAATTGATACTTTTTTAAATGACCCGTTTTGACTCGAACCAAATAGTTATTTTTTTAAAAACCGGCCGTTTTTACCCGAACCCAGTTTGACACTTTGACCCGAGGCCATTTAAACCCCAACCCACTTTTACCTGAACGCGTTTTGACCCAACCCACGCGTTTGTCAGGATTAGTGGGAACAAACCATCATCCGTGTTAAACTACAAGAAAACACTAAAACTTATGTGTGTAAATGTGTAATTATCCATCTTTAACAGCAAAATCATTTAAAGAAACAACACATGTGAAGAGAAAATCAACGAAAGGCTTACTTGAACTGATTGATTGCATCGGAGATAGCAGACCCAAACAACATCATTGTCTTATCTGATATACCTAACGAAACATTCAATCTTGTAACCAGAACTATATCTAGAAGAGTTAGCAAAGCCAGAGCAACATGTGCAAACCTGCATGCATATAATTTCAATTAGCAGCTTATTTATTAAGCTTTGGTGTTCGAGTGTGATTTTTAACAAAAAACTTACATGAGAATTCTTCGTAATTTCATTTTCTTTAAAAATCGATTGTAAATGAAAGTTCCAACCATGAGGCCTATCCATCCGATAACACGCGCTGTGCCCAGAAATGATGCTTCCAAGTTTAGGACTTCTGTTTGGTAGTAGAACATGACGGTTTGGAGGTTTGGCATCGTTACCTGTGCTAGGAAAAACCAAGCCATTGGTCTGGTCTCCAAGTCAAATCAAAACAGAATTTAAAATAAATATCTTTTCATATTTTCAGAAACTGTGTTTGAGACGGTTAATATTCATACATAAGTTCATGATGAGTCAAATTTTGCATTTATTTTGGAGCAGTAGGAATGAAAGGTAATGTACAAAATTATTTACCATTTCGTACCTGAAAATAATTGGCTGCCGAAAAGCCTTAAACAAAGTATAACCAGCCGTTTTTAACGACTGAATCAATTGTGACAAGAAAGATCCATCTGTTTCAGGCATCTGTTCATTGCTTCTGTTAATCTCTCTTCTTTTTCTGTTTAGAACTCTTGTTTCTCCTCAAAGCATTGGTTTGATGCACGTTAATCGAGGGTTTATCTTCGTCTGATATACTTCCATTGGAACCATTGGAGGTAGAAAGATTTTGTGAAGGCTTAGAGTTTTCAGAACTTTCGTTCACGAAAACACATGAAAGTAGCTGTACAGTTGGCAAAATCGCAAAAACCAGAAATATGTGTTCCATCTGAAAGTTAGTTAATGCGTATCCTCCTAATAAACTCCCACAGATTCCCCCGAGAGCCATTGCCATCCATGATACTGATTGCAGGTCGCCAGCAAACCTAGCTCTGATCACACATAATTTTGTACAAAAATGGAAATTGTAAACTTTCACTAACGGGTCGAATGGGTAACATCAACAAATTAAGTAAAAGGGAAACAGGTCGAAAGTCATCCAGAGTAGGGGTGCAAACGAGCCGAGCTGCACGAGCCTAAAATATAGTTCGTTTATTTATCAAGCCCGAGCTCGAGCCTGGCATGTGAAGCTCGTTAAGCTTGTCAAGCCTTGTCGAGCCTTAGTGTAATATTAGATTCTATTAATATTTAGTAACATTTACCCCTTATTTAAAGTTGTCTAGTAAATGAGCCGAGCTGAGCTTATTTAAACTTGTTTACGAGCCGAGCCCGAACCTAAAAATAGGCTTGTCTAGTAAATGAGCCTGAGCCCGAGCTTCACTTATCGAGCTCGCGAGCCTAAACGAGTCTATTATTTATATTATTTTTATTTAATAAACTAATGATTATAAACGAGCCGAGCTCGAGCTCGAGCTCTCGTAAGTTAATCAAGCTCAGGCTCGGCTCGGCTCGTTTGCACCCCTAATCCAGAGTGCATTTTTAACGCTTACAATCTACTAGATGGATTTCTTAGAAAAATAAGGTTAGTTTAGTAATCACATTTAAGACCATAAATTATTATTAATAAAGATTCTTGACAAAAAGAATTCATCTCAATTTTGAAGTTCAATATCAGTCCTTTTGACTTCAATAATTAATATATCTTTCATGTGACAAAAAAAATATTAGATGTCTTAGAAGAAAAAAGAAAAACTAAAACGAGAGGAACAGGAAACCGACTAGATGGACATACTTTTCAAGTCTTGCAGCTTCAGCAATCATTGCATCAATGACGACATCTGCCATTGCGGAACCAAGATTCTGCAATAACAAGAAGATCATAAGTTGATCTCTTGAGCTTCTTATGGTTTCTTGCAGACCGATAATCACCCACGGGAAGAGTGAGAGAAGTGTAGCGATGACTAAATAAGGAATCCTTTTCCTTCCTTTTATCGGGATACAATCTGACAATATTCTGCATCCAAAAATGTACACGTGTAAACATATTAATGACCAAACCCAAAAAATAGTAGTTACAGCTGCCTAACCAATCTTGATACACATGCAAGCTGATTAACAAAATGCATCCACACAGAGACTTTTATAATCGTATATTGATTATCTTTGGCACTTTCTATTATATTCAGTAAATATATTCCAAAAATCACAGTTAGATCAATACCCGTATATTGGTTTTATGCTCCATGGAAAAAATGCTATTGAAGTCATGAACTGAGAAGCTGAGGGCGACAGTTTTAGTCTGTCTTTCAGCTGATATGAAACCGCTGTCCAGACAAATGATCTAAAACCCTAACAGTATGTAATAGAAAAAGGTTTCACTGGTTAGTAAGAATAAAACAAAATAGTTCAAATAGGGAGGAAGATAACAGAAACATACAACCAAATTGTGGTAAGAAAATTATTCATAGAGGTTCTGATATATAAACTTAGGAGTTCTACAAGATGTCCTCTTTTTTCATGAAAAAGAGAAGAAAGAAAGAACGAAGATTTATGGGGAATATAGTTACTGCAAGTGATCACGTGAAGTTTGTGAAGGGAAATCTACTGACTGAGTGAAGGCGAAATATGATAATTGTGTTCCTTGGTGCAATAAATAGCATGAAGTTGACCCCTTCTCTATACATGTTCGACTACGTACTTGTTTATATGAGTTTTTAAAAAAGGAACAAATCCATAGTTGACATTGGACGTTGAACAAATCAGTTTTTTTTTGCCTCATAATAGTCATGAAGTCATGAACTTGGTCACAAAATCCAACACTTCACTTATCTACAAGTAATATTTAGTACAAGTTCCATATACCATTTTCTTCCCTTGTTTATATGCTTCATCTTTCCAAAAGAAAGAGTCCACAGTATAACTAGAAGGCCTCAAAGACGAACCCCTCGTTACCACCCAACTACAAACTAATAACCCTTTATCAATAATCCAAAGAAGCGTAACTTAGGAGCTTGAATTATTTCTAACGCCCAACTATAAAATTCGAAACTTTCATTCGAGAATTTAGTCTAACTTGGAAATTTCCTGGAAAATGAATTGTAGTAATTTTCATCAGTATATTCGATATTGAAAATTCTGGCATAATCCTCACTTCTAATGCTTGAATTATTCCATAACTTCATAACTCAAAAACACATTGTGACAAAAGGAAATGTTCGAGCTAAACTACTACTACTACTACTACTACTACTACTACTACTACTAGTAACTACCGCTACTGCCGCTGCCGCTGCCCCTGCCCCTGCCCCCGACGACCACCCCGACGCCCACCCCGACGACCACCCCGACGACCACGACCACGACGACCACGACGGCGACGGCGACCGCGACCGCGTCCGACGACGACGACGACGACGACGACGACCACGACCACGACCACGACCACGACCCCGACCCCGACCCCGACGCGACGCGTCGCACGCCGCCGCCGCCACCGCCACCACCACCACCACCACCACTACTACTACTTCATATTGCCATAATCAGTTTTAACTTTTAAATGTCCAGAGTAAAAGTAATTCTGATGTTAATTTTCCTATAATTAGAGACCAAAAAACCAGATTCAGAGCTGAATATTTCCAACACAGATCATACACATTCTTCTATAAACCTTCCCAAAAAAAAACCTTAAACTCGATATTCCTCAACCTGAAGTCCTAAACACCCAAAAACATCAATAAAAACACGTATGAACATTATCTACGACTTTTGAATCTAAACCAAACAACAGAAACAGCTAATCGAATAACTTGATCCCCAAACTTGCACAGACACTTAATTCATTCATGTACGTAACCAACACCACCATCATCAACTGCAATCATAATTAAAAATAAACAAATGCTATAATTAGTTTCGTATATCTGCCCTAAAGGTAATAATGCTCCTGATTTGCTTATATTATTAGGGTCCAAGTAATCAGATTCAAAACTGACTAATTTCTACATCACAGATCATACACATTTTCTTATTTAAACTTAAAAAAAAAACCCTAAAACTTAATATATCTCCACATGAACACCCAAACACATCAATACAAACACGTATAACCATTCTAAATCAAACAACGGAAACAGCTAACCGAATAACTTGATCCCCAAACTAGCATAAACACTTAACTCATTCGTGCACGTAATCACCACCATCATCATTATCAATCGAAATTGAAAACAAACAAATGCTATAATCAGTTTCATATATCAGTTTCACAGATCATACACATTCTCGTTTAAACCTTAAACACACACACACACCTAAAACTCAATAATCCTCTACCTAAACACCCAGACACATGAATACGAACACATATAAACAATATCTACAGCTTTCAAATCTAACTGAAACAGCTAATCGCATAGCTTGATCCCTAAACTTGCACAGCCAGTCAATCGTGTACGTAATCATCATCGATTGCAATCAAAACTGAAAATTAACAAATGAGAATGATGTGAAATTGTACCTGAGTGAAATAAATCAAACAGACGAGCCAGATAAAGGAGGCGCCGAAAGCAGATCGCAGCTGTTTCAGCCATTCGATCATATTGTTGCTGCAGATTCGAGAGTTTAGGGTTTGCGAAAATCTCGAATTTTGGGAGAAAATAGCAAGAATTGTCGAAGAAGAAGAAATGAGGAACGCGTTTACTTCAAACCGGTTTTTATGTTCAAACGATTTTCTTTGTCGTTACTCCTTTCACGTCAAGTTTTATTATCAAATAGAATTATTAATATTAATAATATATGACGTAATTGACGGGTTAATAACACCACGGGGTAAGCTTTGGCTACGGCGTTGTCCCGCTGGCGTGGGTTTGAAGCCTGGCGTGTGACGGGAGTAAGGTGAGTTGACTGGCTTGGATTGGCTTGTAAGATAGGACCGTTGGGCTAGCTGTTGGCCAACGACTACTTAAAAAAAATCTTTTACTTATATTCTATATAAATCAAACAATTCTTAGGGGCTGTTTGGTAGCCTCTGAATGGTCATTAAGAGGCTACCTCTTAATGGAACCATTAAGAATTTTACCAATGAGAAGGTAGAAGAATGTGACATGTGATGATTTACCATTCAGAGGTTACATCTTAACCATTCAGACTTAAGATTACCTCTTATTCATTCAGAGGTTTTAAACCATTAAGAGGTAGCATCTAAATGGTCATTAAGAGGCTGCCAAACAGCCCCTTACTCATTTTTACTATCCATAAATTCAAAAACCACTATCAACCTCTAAAAAATATATATAATTGCCACGCCCCTTCCACACCCCACTTTTTTAGGTGTGAACTGGTGGAGCACACAACTGCCACGTGTCGAGCCCATTTTAGTTGAAAATGAAAAGCCTAAATTAAGTTTGCATTTCAATTATCAATAGACTAAAATTAAAATAAACCCAAAATAATATTCATAAGAAAATTAATATACCTATGATCATAAAGTTATATCGTTTGCTAACTTGGATAATACATCTAACCTTGTAAAATTGATGATGTAAACAATGAAGCATATTTCATATAAGTTGATATATCGTTTATTGATGTTATATATTAACTTTATCGATTGCAATACAAGTGTAGAAAGATGTTTTTTTCGTCAATGTAACATATGAAATCAAAATTGTGTAAACGGTGGGTGATGAATATATAAACAATCTTGACATTTGTTATAGCATATTTATATTTTTGTTATTAATTTTCCACCGACATTGTATTTTTATTATGTGTTTTTTCTTGATGGCATTGTATTTTTGTTGTGTGATTGAAAGCTTGCCGACCAAAAATTCTATAGTTAGAGTTACCTGCCCTTCGGAGGGGACACAACAACTAGAAATAGAGGGCTAGTGGCTAATACCCCGTAGGTGGAGGAGCAAAAGGAGAAATCCACTCGAGAAGGGCTCACATCTAATTAGCTAGTTTTATAGAAATTCAAACACCGAATGTAAGTTGCCAAAGTGCTAATTTTGAATATAATTAGAAAATTGTATGAAAGGATACAATGTGAATTAAAAATAGAAAAAAAAACAAAAAATATAAAAAAAAAAACAGAAAAGGGTCGAAACATGCTTCTCAACTTTTCTTTTTATCCCCTTTTAATCTTTGTATTCATATTGTAATTTTTATTATTACTATTTTTTATATTTTAAATCATAAAGATTGATCTTCACGTCACCTGATTTTATGGCCTGGCCCGACCGATCTGACCAATAAATTGTTAAGCGGCTAGTTCAATATATGTCTTCTAAAACATCATCATGGATCATACTGAGAGAAGACCGGCATATAAGGGTGACTTTATTCATATATGAACGATGTAGCGATTCCTAATAACAAACCAAAAACCTATGAACCCCTTCACTAAGCAAAACGACCATTCAATCGATACATAACTTATGACCCTATAGCACGAAGAACATAGCTTTTAATGGCACTAATAATTTTGAACAAACAAACAACATTTTTTTTATCATAAAAGAAGAAACGCGATCAAGCAACTACAGTAAGGCAGATCAAATGAATTTATGTACAGCGTTGGTAGGTAATCCTAGGAACCAACGATTTTTGATTGACGATAAGATACTTTTTACAGAACGAACAACGTTAGAGCAATCTAAAGATGCACCAAACACACTTTGCTGCCATTTTTCTAGAAAAGCTTTGATATCACATTGCATGAAGTCCAGAATGCAGCAGAAGCAGCCCTCAGGATCGCCGGATTTTGATATATCCTAAGAAACATATACATGTAGAGAAAAGCATAAGATGGCAAGGTGCTCGTAAAAATATATATACTAGGCTATAATAGACACATAACACAAGGCGTGTTCAAATGAGAACCATTAAATGATCAGGAACGATATGAATCACTTTTAGCCTTTTAATCATACCCGTAAGGAGGGGGGGGAGGTCACGATTCATGGCATAAAACACATGATAAGAGATCTAAGCCATCCATTCAAATGTGATCCAAGGGCCAAAAAGTGATTCCTTAGATTCCTAATTACTTATTTGTTCCAGTTTGAACTACGAGTGTTGACAGTCCGGATTGGCTGGTTTTAACAGAAATTCTGGGCCGAACCGCTAACTATGGTTCCCGGAAACGACAAACCGGTTGGTTTTAGCGGTTTGCCGTCAACTCTTAACGGTTTGACTTTGGCAGTTAGGCGATTTGAACCTTTTTTTCTCAAAATCATTAGCTTTTATTCAAAAGTTTAAAATGATAAAAGATGGTCATAAGTATAATACATATACATAATTGATTAATCCAAAAATGAAAAAAAAAAAGTAGCTTAAACAACCGGTTTACATAGACCAATTCCAAGTTCCAAACCGGCAGCTGAACCATTAAACCACCAAAAGCAAACTACATAAATGTCAAACCTCCCTCCTATCATAAATATATGGAACAATAAAGATAAAACATGTCTTTATTTACCCGATTGCGGTAGCACCCCAAGAGGCAACATTATAAATAACTTTGCTTCCATCCCACGCCTTTCGAAGCTTACCCTTTTGTTTTTTCATGGAGAATGTCTTGCTAAGGGCTGCAAACAATTTTAGAACATAGAAAAGACGTTGGTACGATTAATTCAGTTTCTCAACTTATTGTAATTAAATTTGGCTATACTCACCATCCTGGAGTTGTTTTGGACTCAAATCCTGTGGAAAAAAAACGCGATTAATTAAACAAAGGATTATCCTATTTTTTTTTTCTAGTAAAGGGTCTTTTTTACGCCACTTAGACCTTTTTCAACCTTTTGTATGAAGTAGGAAGACTACGAAAATTTCTTTAGTGTTGTGCACAAAGAGTGACATTAAAATTAAAATTCCCAATCAAATGTTACTAAAAAGTGCACAAAGGGGCTGATCTGAACAAAATGATATTAATCTTTAAAATCCTTTTATTGCAATAAATTTACTATTTTAATTATGTAACTTTTCATTTAACTTTAAATTAAAAAAATGAATAAAAAGGCCTT
This sequence comes from Helianthus tuberosus, assembly GCA_030545235.1. Lineage (NCBI taxonomy): Eukaryota > Viridiplantae > Streptophyta > Magnoliopsida > Asterales > Asteraceae > Helianthus > Helianthus tuberosus. The sequence continues at coordinate 68,549,381 of CM060360.1, forward strand.
GGCCGGGCTGGTCAATTCATCCTGATCATATTCACTTTCACTAAAAAGAATACTCGGTTTGACCAGGTTGTATTTTGACCAATTACTCATCTACTAGTCCTGGTGAAAGATGTAAACTGTAAACTTTGACTATAAAACAGTTTTATCCAAGTGATTTGACTATTTCTCAAATTCCTAGAATAATAATAATAATGACAAACTAAAGCATTCAATAAGATTTAGGATAACTAAACATGGACTTTAAAACATAAATAAAAGGAAAAGACGGGTGCACCTTGGTCTCTTTGAGGGAAATCAGATATGCAGCCATGAAGCATGCAATTCCGTCCACGATGTCATCTTGTCTAACCAATACATAATCTTCATCCGACACAGTGTTTCCACCTTCCCATAGATCGTGTTCACTGACCATGTCCCAAGAACTATTTTCTTCTAAAATTAATTCAAACACTTGTTAGCATTTGCCATTGAAACTGCTGTTCCATATAATTTTGTTTACTACGTTTATATGTTATACAAGATTAAAGGCTACAGTTTCAACCATTTATCAATAAATGAATTGATTCGGGTCATCTATTATCTCTAACATTGATGTTATGTTACCCTTGTATGGTCACAAGATTTTCTTATTTTCTCGTTATTTATAAAAATTTGACAGACATCAAAACGTTTTCACACATGTAGCTTTCGTGAAATAGGAGTTTTTCTGTTGAAAGGGGTTTCCCATATACATACCAGCTAAATTCTGCGGAACTGAAACTGAACCTTGTGCACACTCTAGTTTTTCAAGAAAATCGGGGCATTCGAGTCTTGACTTGAGCAGACTGCATAGCTACATAACAAAAAGAAATGTAATTAGCCCACGATATCAATCAACTAAACTGTTAATAATTTGACATTCTACTGTGCAAGTATAACTCAACCAACAGCCCACATTCCCACAAAGATGTGTTAAGTCATAAGTAAACTGAATACAATTTACAATTTCTCTAACAGTCTATAAGAAACGATTATGACAATTGGACAAATATCAACTACTATCCATTTTCTTCTTATGCGTGGTCTTAAGAACCATGGATAATCTTTATTACGATCATTTGGACTCTAAATAATTAAAAAATCATCATCATAACCAAGTTCTTTTTTGGTAACCGTCACAAGAAGAAAACTCACGAGACCCAACCACCCTGCTAACCAATAGGATCAGATAAAACGCTACCTGCATTGAGCAGGTGGCCTTCAAAGGGCTAAAGGCAGAAAACAGTGGAAGCTAGGTTCGAACCGAGAACTCGGCGCCACCCCCTTAAAGGCTCATATCATAACCAACTTTTAGCAAACACTAAAAACTAATTATTGCTATATGGATACACCACCAAAAAGAGTTAGGATACAGTTTCCACATCCTGCCCTACTCCTATAGAAAGGAACAATATCCCACCAAATATTAGTTACTATTGAAACACAAAAGAAGCCGAACCGAATGTCCAAAAACTGCAAAGGGGGTGTTTGGATGTGCAAAGTAAACAACCTTAAACATGTGATCTTTCTTGTCTCATATTAATTTACTTTAGCAACATCTACCCTAAAAAGAAGATCAAATCCCAATACAAAACACCTAAATCACTACCCTCAAAACAATACCCAAAACTAATCTTGCTCAAATTCAACCCTAAACCACATACATACATACCCAACAAACTCAAACCAACAATTCAACAAACAAAAGAAAGCCCAATTTACCAAATCAGCTTCACCATCCTGCCGTTGCGGCGACGACACACGGCCGCTACTAGACCCACCAACAACCTCATCACAACTTTCATCTTCATCATCATCTTCAACACACCCATTAGCACTGAGCAATTCAAGAGCTCGTTGGCATTGATCAAGAACCGTTTCAAGGGTTTTCCTCTTCACACGCACCTGATCCATCTCCGAACTCACCCGCTCAACACCGATCATGGGTTTCACCTCAACGACCTCCATAACCCAGATCAATAACGCATCTGGGTGTGCACAAGTTGTGAAATTTGGATCTGAAAGAGGGTTTTCTTTGTTTGGGAAATAAATTGGGGATTGAGGAGTTACCGTAGTGGAATTGGGTGGGTTTCGTGTGGGATTTGGGGATGGTGGTGGGGAAGGGGGGTTGCTGGCGTGAGCCGCCTACGTACCGTTTCCATTATTGATGGTATATAATTGGGTATAAGTAAAGTACAATGAAAATCTTATGTTTTTTCAAGATAATCATAAAGATAATAATAAATGTAGAGTTTTAATGTAATTGGGAAAGGAAACTTTAGCATGAGATAAACGTCTTAAATGGATTAAGGGATGGTTTCGTGGGTTTGAGATAGTGGGCCAATCCTGACCCTAATGCATCAATATGGGTCAATATGGGTCTTTTATAAACTGTTAAGGGTGGTTTTAGGTAATCCTTTTATAGTCAAAGGGTTAGACCGGGTCACTTAAAAGATACAAAACAGGGCCGTCTCCGAAAATCACAAAAAAAATTTTTTGGCTCTGTTTGAGATAAAAAATTTGGGTCCTATTCGCAAATCTTCATATTATATAAACTCATCAATAATTCAATCAAATATATAAATACTAAAAACCCATAATACTACGATAATTGTTATGAAAGAGATAAACGAATTTGGGCCCTATTCGCAAATCTCTTCACTGTTGTCGTGGTGCGACTGAATCACTGAAAGTCTGAATCACTGCGAAATTGCGAAATTCCCTGATCTGATCGAATGATGATCGGCATTTTGTTTCCAGTTTCCCTCGTCCCAATTCCCTGTGCGATATACTATACTGCCTGAGACAGTGTGACGTTTTGTTTCCTTTCCCTGATCTAGCAGGCACTTATTTTTGTTTAGACTAGTCACTTGGGCTTGTTAATTGGGCCATTTTTTAAAACTTTTAAACAGACCCTTATTTAAAAAACTTTGGGTCTTTTAGCAGGCTCTTGTTTATACAAACATCCAGAATTTTTTTAAAATATATATATATATAAATTTAAAATTTTTCGGGCCCTATATTGATTTGGGCCCTAATCGCAGGCACCTCCTGCACCCCCTGATAGACGGCCCGGATGAAAAAACTAATCTACGGGTCAAATTGGGTTGACAAAGTTAAATCCACGGGTCATTTAGGGTTGTGAAACAAACCACGGGTGAACAAAATCCCACGTTGATCAGATGATTCAGATATCGAACAATAAGTTTCCGGGCGGATTTCACTAGTCAATAATTACTCAGCAGGTATGCGGAACTCCTTTAGATGTTTACTCTTAATCTGCAATTTTCAATTCGTAATCTATAATTTTCTACTCATAATCTTTCTGTGTATAATTCGCAATTGGTAACGAATTTCGTGTAAATTCACTGAAGAACTGGTGATAAATTCGTTTTGTGACTAATTACAGGGCTTTGTGTTCAGATTTGTTGAAGATAACCTCATTTTCGTAATAACGTATGCTTCTTACTTGTCAAATTTAGTGTTTAGTTGCTTCAGATAGAGATATACCTTGCATTTTTTAAGGAAGCGACACAAAGAATTAAACTTGGGGATTCCAATTCATAGGATTAAATCACTGATTAAAATTTTTAAATTTCGTATTTACCCAGTTTTAAGTTAATAATTTATCAAAAATATACCCATTAACAATCTTTTTCTCAATATATCATATTTACCATAAATGCATATTCTCTGCTGTTAGGATCTGAGTTTACTTGATTGTGTTGTTTTATAAGAAATGTAAGATGAAGAAAATAAACAAATGAACAATTGCAGCGGAATGAAGTAAAACTTTATAACACAATCAAGGAAAGAACAGTTTTCATCATATATGCTTTTATAATCAAAAGATTGAATATACAATGTTTCGACTATGCATGCATGAACACTTTCTCCCCCTCAGCCTGAGCTCACAATGTTAGTTCGTACAAGATGCAAGTGTGTGCAAAAGAGCTAATAGAACAGTACATACACTGTCTATTTATAGTACAAACCTAAACACTGTGGCATCTTTGCTGACATCACATAGACAGTGACATCTAACAGTCTTAACAACCTCTAAACACTGATGATTATAGACACTGAATGATTAAACAAACACTGATGCATGCTATCCACTGATGATGCTCAACCACTAATGAAGACTGAGCAGTGTTTTCCATTAAGGTTGATTATGCCTTTGACTTCAGCAGATGATTAGTCTTCAACAGTCTTTACATTCAACAATCTTTGCAAATCAACAGACTTTAGAGGATTATCAGTTGTTTAGTGCCACTGCCATTGGAGGGAAAAGGAGTTCAAACACTGTTATTCTGGATCATCTGTTGTAGATGAGTTTAGGCTTTATATCAACTGTTCTTTAAGGAAGGATCACATGGGCCAACAATCTCCCCCCTAGAACAGATGATGCCAAAACTCTCCATTATTTTTTATCTTTATTTTCTCATTAACAGTTCCCGGATTTGCCCCTTGAACTGAAGCTCAAAATCCAAAGAATCCGTGTCTTCTTCATCCCTGTGCAGTTGAAGATTCAATAAGTCTTGGAGGTCACTTGCATCCAGACCAAATGCATCCTCCCTTGATAGCTTTTCAATTTTACCATCAAACTTGATCAGAGTCAATACGTGGGTATCTTTGTCAGACTTCCACTTTAATATGTTTGGGTCTGATGACTTTCTAGGGAGAAGTTTTATTTGTGATGAGTTTGGTGATTGAGGTCTGCTTGCCAGTTTTTTTATTGTTTCAGTTATCTGAGCAGCAAGTTGGTTAGCAGTCTCCTCTGGTCCATATAGAAGTGTGTTTCTGATGGCCTCTTTTCTGAATTCAACATCCCTCTTTTCATCTTCCTCATCAATCTGCTTCTACCTTTTTAATTGATTCAAGGCAATGATGGGTGGAGCAGATGATGAGAACAACTTTTTAAAGGCATGAGTCTGTTGAGGCCTATCAGCAGTGGTTTCATCATCATATGCTGGTTTCTGAGGAACTGTAGGATCTGTCTTTCTAAGCTCTTCTAACTTTTTATAAGTTTCATCAACACTTTGCTTAGACCATCTTGCAACTGATCTAGCAGGCCCATATCCAGCTGCTACAAACTCTGCTCTATTCCTTTTGTACTTCAAAGCATCATGTGCATCAACCTTTTTGTATTTGTTCTAGTTGGGTGCAGATTCTTCATTTTAGGATCTTTATTCATCATTTAAATTCTGTTTACTTCTTTTTTGAGAGCTTCTAGAGACCAGTCTTTGAATTGATACTTGTAGGCTTTGTAGGGCTTTTCTTTCATGATGATATCCAAATAATCAATCCTTAGTTCCTTTGAAGATCAGCAGTTGGTGGCAACTCAGACATGGATTTACACAAATCTCTAGCAAAGTCTTCCAGTTTCCTAACTTTACTTAGCCCATGTTGATAGAGACTTTGGTATCTCCTGTCACCTTGCCCTTTACTCTCTTCTTTTGCAATACTATGAGCTTAGTTGGCTTTCAACTTTAGGTATTCATCAATGTTTTGAGGTGTTCTAAAGCCATACAGAGATGGGAAGGTTCTTTTGGATGGATACTCTTCTTTGTAGAACTGTGTCATTTCATCTTGAACAACAATCATTTCATCTTCTTTGGGGATTGAGGAGTTACCGTAGTGGAATTGGGTGGGTTTCGTGTGGGATTTGGGGATGGTGGTGGGGAAGGGGGTGCTGGCATGAGCCGCCTATGTACCGTTTCCATTATTGATGGTATATAATTGGGTATATGTAAAGTACAATGAAAATCTTATGTTTTTTTCAGAGTTAATTACTATTTTCGTCCATGTGGTTTGTCAAAAATCACTATTTCAGTCCATTAGTTTAAAAATTGCGATTTCAATCCCTGTGGTTTCACTTTCGTAACCATTTAAGTCCACCTCCGTTAACCCCATTCATTTATTCTGTTAAGTACACGTGAATTGACCATAATGCCCTTATTAATAAAAAACAAAAATATATCTAAATGAGTTAATTACTGTTTTCGTCCCTGTGGTTTGTCAAAAATCACTATTTCAGTCCCTGTGGTTTCACTTTCGTAACCATTTCAGTCCAGTCTCCTAACACCGTCTATTTTACCGTTAAGTTTTTAATGAAATACCTAAATTACCCTTGTGTTAATTAAATAAAAAAACCATGGAAATTTAAAAGATTGTATTCTAGAACCCACTTGTTAAAACACAACCCCACGCTACCCCACCCCACTCCATCCCTGCTCTCATTTCCGGCAAAAGTTTCCGGTCATCTTCTCCGGTATCACAACCCCACCCTCTTAATGTCCGGCGACCCATTACCCCACCCCAATTAATATCTTCCTAGCAGCATCAATTAACATAATAACTTTGAAAAATAATGCTTACCTGGACATTTTCTCATTCTAAAATCCAAAATTAAAATTTTGGAACCATATATATAAAAAATAGTGCCAAACTTCTACTTCTACTGAAGCCATGGTGGGTTGAACCCTACAATTGTTTGGCTAAGCTTTTTGAAACAACTTATTGACTTTTTGAAAAGTCATAAGCTCCAAAATGATGTTTGGCAATGAGGATGTATGTAAGGGGAAAAAGCAAATAAGTCAATATGTCACTTCATACTGACTTTCTCAAAAAGCCAATAAGTCAATAAGTTGTTTCAAAAAGCTTAGCCAAACATGCCCTAAGTCCATATGTCATACAACAATAAAATCGTATAAATCCAATAATAAAATCATATAAGTCCATATTTAATTAACACAATGGTAATTTAGGTATTTCATTAAAAACTTAACGGTAAAATAGAAGGTGTTAGGAGACTGGACTGAAATGGTTACGAAAGTGAAACCACAGGGACTGAAATAGTGATTTTTGACAAACCACAGGGACGAAAACAGTAATTAACTCATTTAGATATCTTTTTGTTTTTTATTAATAAGGGCATTATGGTCAATTCACGTGTACTTAACAGAATAAATGGATGGGGTTAACGGAGGTGGACTGAAATGGTTACGAAAGTGAAACCACATGGACTGAAATCGTAATTTTTAAACTAATGGACTGAAATAGTGATTTTTGATAAACCACAGGGACGAAAACAGTAATTAACTCTTTTTTTCAAGATAATCATAATAATAAATGTAAAGTTTTAATCTAATTGGGAAAGGAAACTTTAGCATGAGATAAACATCTTAAATGGATTAAAGGATGGTTTCGTGGGTTTGAGATTTAGGTGTTTTGGTTTTAACGGTTTTAATATTTTGGTTAGCTTTGATTTGAAACTTGGAAACAGACGTATAAACAAAATAAGCCATTTTTTAACAGAAAATCTGCATTATTTAAGCCGCCAACATCTTGGTTGTGAGACACATGTCTTAGCAACCATAACGACCCCTTGAGAAATCGAAATGGCAATATATATATAATCAAAAGATTAGTAGTTCAAATCCTACATTAGTTATTGATGTATTTATTTAGAAAATCTAAGAATTATGTGTTAAAAAAGTATTGTATATAATATAGAATTTGTTAAAATCATCAAAAATCGATTGGTTAAACTGCCAATCAGGTAAAACCGACCGGTCCAGCCAACCTGGTTGGTTTGATTTGTCATTTCTCAAATCGTTGTTAGTAGTAGTTTATTCTAGAAATTTTGTTAAAACTGATTGAAAACTCTGAGGCACCAATCATTTCTATTTGTCAAAGGTTAATTTATTTCTCTATGTTATAAACAATATATTCAAACCCAACCTACTATTTAATATATTTATTAGAGTAAACTTCCGTTTTGCTCCCTATGGTTTGGTCACTTTAACGGTTTTGTCCCAAACCTTTCAAAATAGCCATTTTACTCCCTGATCTATGAAGGCCTTCATGATTTTGCTCCCCGCCCCTAAACGTAATCCATTTTAACAGTTAGGGTTTTAAGCTGGAATTGTAAAGGGAGGGTTGGGAAAAGACATAATTGCCCCTCAGGTGTTTTGCACGTGACAGACTTTAACTATTAAAGTGGATGACGTTTAGGGGCAGGGAGCAAAATCATGAAGGCCTTCATAGATCAAGGAGTAAAATGGCTATTTTGAAAGTTTTGGGGCAAAACCGTTAAAGTGACCAAACCACAGGGAGAAAAACAGAAGTTTACTCTATTTATTATTAGCATCATATAAGTATTAGAATTATTTTATATACCAGCTAAATAAAAACATGTTAACAGATGAAAAATATGCTATTATAGGTTACCTAATAGAAAAGGTAAGATATGGTATTTTAAGTTTATAGATAACTTAAGGTTAGCCAATGCGGCAATGGTTGGGGAAAGATTTGGTTTTTTCTGTGACCCAGGTTCGACTCCTACTATTCCCATTATTTTCTGTGGCATTCAAGTGAAGGGCGAATACGGGTGCTGCCGGTTCGTCTTGGATGGGTGGCGAGGTTTTAATGATTATTCCACTGTCATGCTTTCGAGCGGGTGGAGGTCAGGTTTTCGCGCATCTGGGAGAGCCAAGGAGCTGGCGGCGGTTGAGTAGTCGATCTTGGCCACAACGCCCGGTGTCATGATGATTAACACGTCGTTTCTTGCCGTTAAAAAAAAAGATAACTTAAGGTTATTGTTACTCAAAGCGTTTATCCAAAATTGATAAATAAACTTATTTGAATAGGTATAAAGTAGTTTTAGGATTTGAGCTATATTTATTAAATTAATTTAACATTACGTTAGACATCAACATCAACAAGTATGATTGCCATGTATATCTCAAAATTATTATATTTGACAAATATCACGTGCTTATTTTTTTTTGGCTTGCACAAGCTACAGCTAGAAAATCTATAAGGCTGCGGGGTGTGGGACTGGGTTGGGGCGGCGGATTGTCCAAAACGCTGGCTAGACTACACCGGCTTGGCGTTGGCCATGGTGTTGCCCCGTTGGCGTGGAGATTAAGCCTGGTGTGGGGCAGGGGCAGTGTGACTTGGCTGGTTCATGTAGTCATTGCCAAACTGCTAGTTTATATAAAAAAATTATTTCCTTTTTACACTATAAAAATACCCACCAATTTTTTTTACATTTTTTACCACTTATCTACTTCTTCTATCATATCTCTATATTTTTTATAAAATCGACCCACTTAATCATCTACAATGCATCCTTTTAATCGTGGATACGACCCAAACAACCCCTTTGGATACCAAGAAACCCAAACCCTAGCCCGCCACAAAACCGTCCACCACCAAACCCGACCAAAATACCCCTTACATGCGGCCATCCACAACAATCGTCGTAAGGTTTAGTATACTCACTGTGTCCCGATCTAGCCGGAATCGCATCGTATATAGGAAACCATGTACACACGAACTTTCCATACGTCGATTCATCTATTCCAGTTAACCTTTCCCAACCCGATTCCATGCCCGAAACTCAACCGCAAGACGTTGATGGTTCCTCATCCAAACCGACCAAAAAAGAAGCCACAAGGAAAAAACGGATGAAGAGAAAACAATAGCGGCCGGTCAACGAACACAACTAAAGTGGACGGTTCAAGAAGAAACTACTTTGACAAGATGTTGGATCGACGAATTGCAAAATCCGATTCATGGTATTTTTTATATAACACATTTAAGGTTTACAATATTATTGTTTTAAGTTTCATTATATTTTTTTATAATGTCTAAAATATTTTTGGAATATGGAATTCACGACACAAAAAAGATTTTTGGGATTCCATAAAGAAATCATTTCATACGCAAATGCAAATGCCAGAGGTGTATAGTGAAAATGAAACCTCTCGTCCAAGTGGGGTGACAAAAATATACACGTCACCACGTTCAACGCTTGTTTCCATAAGGCGAAGAACGCGCCAAAGAGCGGTGAAACCGAGGTTGACTTTATCAAGAATGCGTTGCTAGCATATAGACAGAACAAGAAGAATGAGTTCAAGTACATGAATTGTTGGGCGAGAGTCCCTCCTGCTAGCGAGTCATCCTTATCCAAAGGTGACCACTTTTATCCATTGCCTTCTTCTTCATTTTTCTTGTCTCAACACCTCCATTGAAGCTTGTTCTCAAGCTTTATTGTGTTGATTATTAGATTTTTGTCCAAGGAATCTTGTTAAAAATAAGCTGTGCAACATTGTTTTAAGTTATTTCTGTTCAAAAATGCTTCATAAGTTAGAAAAATAATTTAAAACTCCAAGATTCTTTGTTCCAAAAATCTGCAGAAAGGTGAACACAGGGCTGTGCTCATTGAGCACGGGGCCGTGTCCGGTGTACTGTTTCTTTAAAATGAACTATTTTTGGTTTGTTTTCGTAGAATGTCTAGTCAAAATAGTGGAACTTCTTCTGCGCACTCCAGAAACAGTCGAAGGGAGAGAAGGTCATCAATCGAAGCAACTCTCGTAGCCTTAAGAGGGGCGAAAGTAAAAATAATCCCTATCTCTCCCTCGAATGCTCTCAACCGGATCTTCTAGGAGAAATGCTTCTTGATGAACTATTTCAATTGGAAGAAATAATTCTTAATTGGTTAAAAGAACTTAGCATAGATTTCAATAATCTATCTCAAGACGATAACCAAGAAGAGTTGTTGGGATCGCATTCAAACAACTTCGTTGTTCCCAATGATACCTCTAACTCTAGTAAGGACTCGAGCGATAGTCGTCCCTATGTCGATTGTGCCGTGAAGGACTCCCCATCGACTTTGTTCGATGCATACATAGACCTGAGCGATTCGGCATACACCTTCTTTAACGAGAGCCCGGGAAAGGGTTGGACTTGTCCACCTACATATAGCATAGGAATCACCCTCACCGACAACCTCTTGCTTTCTCGTCTTAATCTAGAGCAATTAAGGTATCTTAGGCACTTTGGGGTTGTTCCATCCAGTAAGGAACCGCCCGATCCGGAAAAGTTCCTTAAAAATAGACAAAACTTCATAAACAGCCTTTCGACACGGGGCCGTGCCCAGGTCAACACGCCCCCGTGTCCACCAACAGATTCCCTTCTGACTTTTTGTCAGAATACGGACAAAATGTGTCAGGATCTTGCCTGCACACGGGGCCGTGTCCAGCATGCTGTTGTTTTCTATAAATGCAGCCAAGAATCCTGCACATTTGGACCATCCAGGGACAGAGATTTGAAAAGATCTTCTCACCTACCATCCTAGGTATTTTCTAAAAGAAGGTTCTAACAACCATCTTGTCCTTTCCTCTTTTATCCATTGCCTTCTTCTTCATCTTTCTTGTCTCAACACCTCCATTGAAGCTTGTTAAAAATAAGTTGTGCAACATTGTTTTAAGTTATTTCTGTTCAAAAATGCTTCATAAGTTAGAAAAATAATTTAAAACTCCAAGATTCTTTGTTCCAAAAATCTGCAGAAAGGTGAACACGGGGCTGTGCTCATTGAGCACGGGGCCGTGTCCGGTGTACTGTTTCATTAAAATGAACTATTTTTGGTTTGTTTTGTAGGATTGTTTGCTGACCCGAACGAGTCGTTCAGAGGTTGTCTCTTGCGTTTCAGATGCGGAATAATAAGAAATGCAAGTAGAAGTAGCTTGTTCTTCTTCCTAACTGCTTGTTTTATTGATATGAAATGTTTTACAGCTCGATCTTCACACCGGCAGAGCTTCGGTGTGGAATTTCACATACATGTTATGAGGTCCATCCTAATGACACCTATATATAGAGTTTCTGGTTCGCTTATGTGTCACATGTCCATATAAGCGGACCAGACATGTTCAAATAAGCTGACCAGACATGTTCAAATAAGCGGACCAGACATGCCTATGTCCCTATGAGCGGACCAGACATGTAACACCTATACAGACTCCTGTTTTCTCGTAAAACATGCCCTATGCTATTCAATACGACGTAAGACCTGATCCTAGACACCTAGACGGAATCAACAGATGTAGTGCACCAACAGACTCCCCCTCAGATGTTGATGGAGTCGCCTATACACTCTGACTGCAAAACTATGTCTTCACATCTTCAATCTAGATCAGTCTTTGGGCTTTCTCTTCTCTCAATCTTCAGACTCCCCTTCTCGATTTACTGGCATTCTTTTGTTCTTCAGTAACATCTTCAGGATCGATGTCTAATCTTCACAAGCTTTCAGAATTGATTTCCAGGATCAAAACTTGGCTCTCTTCCAACAGAGATTTTCAGAATATCGAAATCTGACTACCTGCACAATCTTAACCCAGACATAAATTTTCTAATTTTATCACATATCAAATACCTGTGCTCCAACACATGAATCTCATAATCACTAAAATAAACATATAATTGCAACATTTCAGGCTCTCTCTCAAATATCTATGATGAACCACTTGAAGAAGGTTAGATTTAACGAAAACAGTTAGATTTACACAAACACTCCCCCTCAAAATCTGCTCATCATGTTTAGCACTCGGAATTTTGAAAATCAGTTTTCCAACATCAGTTTTCGAAAATCTTTTTGACTTTTCAAAAATTATGCTAAAACACACACAAAATCTTTTTGGATTTTCTGAGAGACTAAAATGCAGAAATAAAATATTTACAGACAATATTTTTGTGAGTTTGTGCAAGAGGATCATATCAGTTTCTGAGACAAATTACCAACACCATTAAGCTTCATTTCATTTTAAGTTCTAAACGATTCACCTAGATTGTCAGTATATTGATCCACTTAAATTTTCACACAAAATTCAATTGATCCGAGATACGATATTAATGTTTTAAGCACTTGAACTTATCCGTGTGTCCCACTACTTGAATATACTCCCGTATCCAGATCCCAATATTCAGTCTTACAGGTGAGTATACCACAGATGATATCTGTCAGGGGAATAAATTATAGTGCGAGGGCCGTGAGAGCTCAGGTCGATCTTTCGATACGCAGAGAGATGACGGCTTCGACTTTTGGTGTGTCCCCTTTAGAGGATCTTTTGCATTACAACAGCAGCGACTATCAATTTTATTGTTTCATCAGCTTGCTGAGGGCGATGCTATGTTTCAAGCATTTGCAGAAAGCATTATCCGGGGACTAGGTCAGAAATTTCTTTCAGCAGAAGTCCCGGGATAATACCCCAGATATCACTGAGCATAAAGACCTAGTATCTCAGAATAAGGGACCTTTCAAACAAGATTTCAGGGGTTACCTATATATCCAAGTTTGTGTTAACCCACAGAACAAGCAAGTTTGAAATTTATGTTTATATCTCGTCACAATTTACTAAATGTGCAAAAACCTACTGGCACATCATCAGTGAGACCGTTTATCACATTTTTACTTTACATTTCTTTAGCGTGCCATGATAGTCCACTGATGTACTATCATTTCCTCTTATTCGCAACACAACTCATTTTGAATTTTATCATGTTTTTGGCTTTTTCAAATTTTCAAATGTTTTTGGATTTTCTAAAAATTTCTTACTCCCCCTAAAATGCAAACACATTTCAAAGGAAATTTGAAAACTAAGACTCTTGACACAATTGAAACATACAAACTGTACAGAAACTTGACAACTGACACTGAATCACATCAAATCGCCATTCACTCGGCATAAACAATCAGTACTCCCCCTATCACAAACCATTTTCTCATTTAGATTTCAAAACACTTAAGTTTGTTTTAATCAAAATGATTTTTCCGGAAAATGAATTTGTGTTGATAAAAACCATTTGTAGGTTCGGGGAATGGTTCATCATTTTGTTGTCAACCACTTGTAGGAAAATGCAAGTACAACTTAATGTCCTTGATTTTACCACTTGTAGAATCACAAACAATACCACTTGTAAGTATAAACCTATACCAACTGTAGGAATGTTACGTCTACATCACCATTTTACCAATCAGGATGCCGATTCCTGCTTCGCACTTACCAACATGGAAGCTCCGGCGTAGTCCTTCAACCTGTAAACATTCAAACACTATCAAAATCTTTCAACCAAAATCTTCAAACATTAGAAAGATGTCGATTCCTGATCCACGATATAAACTTGGGATCTCCGGCATAGTCCTTAGACTATCATGGGAAACAAACTTCCATCCAAGTCTTTTCAGACTTGATGGCTTTCAACTCTTGAGCAGTAGGGTTGTATGTTGCCTTTTTTGTGGCATAAAAATCTTTTACTCCCTTAGCTCTCCCACTCAACATTTTCCCAAAAATCTTTTTAACATTCCTGTTGAATGTTTTCTCTACATCAAAATCATCCTTTTCTTTATAAAACTGATTCGAAATCTCAGTTTTTCCCACTTTCTTCTTCACTTCCTCAAACTTCAATGATAGAAACTCCTCATCATTCACTGAAATCTTCTTTTCAACCTGTGGCTCTTCTGGCTTTGTGGAACCAGATTCATCACCGACATTCACATCAATTTTCTTAACGACCCACACTTGGTTGTCATTCTCTTTCTTTTTATAAAAATACTTTTTAGAACACTCACCAACCTCATAAGTTGAATTTTCAAAAATTTTAAGTCTGTCGGTTGGTGATTCAACATTAACAACCTTTTCTTTCAATTTATGAGAAACTCCCTGTTTTGTTTTGGCATTTTTATGGCAGTTCCATGCAATGTGACCAGTTTCATGGCACTTATAACAGGTACGAGTCTCTCTTTGATAAAACACTTCAGATCCATTCTTCTTCTTTTCAGCAAGAAACTCTTGATTTGACTGTCTCCAGAATGGTTTCTTCTGTTCCTCTTCTGCACTTCCACCTGACACAAATTCTGTTTTTGTTTTAGAATTTTTCAAATTTTTATGATTTTCTGATGGAATAAATCCAAGACCTTTCTTTTTGTAGCTACGATTTTGGTTTGATTTCTTTTGAGAAACAGAACCAGAATTGTAACCTTTTTTCTTGTTTAAACGTTGTTGAACTCTTGAAGTGTACTTTTTAGGTTTTTCAGTAAGATTTAAATCTTTTATTTTAGAAATATTAATTTCTGTCATTTTGAAAACCTTTTTAATCATGTTAAAACGAACACTTCTTATTGGAAACTCTTTGTCAGAATATAATTTGTCCGAACCATTCAAAGTATACACAACTTCGAATGTTTCATCACCCAAATTTTCTTTTGATAACAAAAACTCTTTACTGTAAGCCTTTTTGACCGACGACTTTGGACTGTTGACAGACGAATTTGACCCTCCAGACTCAGACTTTAACTCGGATTCCTCCTCAGTATCCAACACCTGATCGACCACCTTTTTGATTAACTCAGACTCATGATCAGTATCGGACGAGGTAAACGTGACATCAATGTTATCTGGTAAAACGTCAGTTGTATCGGTTTTTAGCTTTATATTGACTGCTTTTTCAAGTTGCTCCTCATTTGGTTTTCTAGGAGAGTACCCTTCCCAAATTGGAGGCGGACACTTGTTATATCTAACAGTTGGTTTCTTACCACAATCTTTCTTTTCCTTCGGCTTCTCGTCTTGAAAAGCTTCCATACCTGCAACAGTTGGGTAAATACGGTCAATGAGATAATCAGAACTAGAATAGCTTTGTAACAAACGTCTAATTCTCTCATTCTCGATTTTTTCCGTCTCCAACTCTTGCTTCCACTTAGCACTCTCTTCGATGTAGAAATTGATTGCTTTCTGCTTTGTCATCATAACAGCATTCATCATTGTTAGTGCTTGTTCTCTTTCTGAATTTGTCTTTTAAAGACCAGTCACTGTTTTGTTCAAGACATCATAAGATTCTTTCACATAGTTGAGATTGAACAATAACTGTTCCTTCTTCTTCTCATACTCAGCTATAATGTCGTCTTTCGCAACACATTCCTTGCATGCTTCTAAACACTTCTCGCAAGGCTTGACAACTTCAACAATCTTCTCAATCTCGATTGTTTTCACAACCTCAATCACTTTTTCTACTTCAATCACCTTTTCTTCTTCTTTTTCAACCTCGGTAATCTTCTCAACAACACTTTCAGCATTCTGAACATCACCATCAGATTTAGTTTGTTGTTCTTTAGCAGCTCTTTTCTCCTTTAGTCTCTCTACTCGATCTGCAAAATAGAAATGAAAACTTTCAGGAGAAAGATGAGATTTGGCAACATTTATATGTTTTTCTTCCTCATCATCACTACTGCTATGATCTGATGATTGATCAAATTTTACAGATTTATCAGAATCATCATCTGATTTACTAAAATCAGACGATGTTTTATCAAAAACAACTGCCTTTTCTGAAACAAACTCATTCTGTACATCTTCATCTGAACTCTGTAAACTTTCATCTAAACCTTCTGAAATTTCTCCCGATCTCTCTGAAAGTTTATCAGTACTATCTGACCCTTCATCGGTTGACATAGACTTTTCATCTTCACTTTTCACATTCTCCTCGATAGATCTCATCCAAGTAGCAAACAGATCTGGCTCTCGGACGATCTTGGCAATGAAAGCTTTGAACTCTCCCTTTTTATCCACAAACATATCCCAACTAAAACCTTCTGGTAGTTTCTCATCATCTTGATCGATAATGCGTGCTGCTTTGCCTTCAGATGATATGTAATCACTCCAGCTGAAATCTACCAAACATGCTCTTTTGGGATCTTTAATCTCTCTCCCGTGAGCTGTCTGTGGTTCTTGGAATTGACCGACTTGTTGATAGATAACTTTGCGATAGTAATCATCTTTTCCGAATGGATTCTGTGCTCCGCTAGCTTCTCTTCCTTTGCACTCCCGTTTGAAATGACCTTTCTCCCTGCATCGAAAACAAGTAACTTTAGATTTATCAAAACCTAAAGTTGATACATGAGCATCTAGAAAGTCATTTCTCCCAGTAATGGTTTTGAATTTCTCAGCTCGTCGAAGAACACTTGCGAGACACCATTTGATATCCATAAGTTCCATCTCTTCGGCGTCTATCTGATCGTAATCCTCTTTGGTAAGCATAGGATTGCCGATCCGACCAGCAACAAGACCTTCATAGGATAACAGTACTGAACCCAGAAGTGCCATATGGTCTTTAGCAGTGTCTTCAGAGAAGCTTTGACCTTCTGGAAGGTTGAGAGCTATGTTGCATTGAATCACGTATCCATTTCCTGTTTTTGTACTCTGAGACTGAAAACTCGTGTTAGTCTCTTTCGGATTCACACTCGGAAACGATGAAAACCCACTGCTATTCTTGTTCAAACCCTGATCAGCTTTCTCAGATGAATCACCAGCACTGAAAGCAGTTTGAATCTTCGGACTTCTTTCAGACTCAGTGGCTGGAATACTACCCTTGTAGTACATCTTCACATCCTGTTGACCACTTGGACTATTCATCCTCGCAATCTTCTGCTGTTCAAGATCCTGACTCTCAATTTTCTCTATAAACTGGGAGATTGTTAACCCATCATACACACCAGTATTCTTCAAGATCATCAAATATGTTCCCCACTCCTTTTGAGGTAACGCATCCGCCAATTTATCCACCCATTCCTCACGACCTTTTTCAACACCCAACATAGATAAAGATCGCACCAAATGACAGTATCTCTCAATTAGCTTTTTAGTATCCTCTCCCGGCAAACTACTAAACAAATCAAATTCTTTCTTTAGTAACGCTTTCTTGCTTTTGATCATGTTTTCGCTTCCCTCGAACTTGACCTTTAGTGCATCCCAAATTGACTTAGCAGTTTTGTCGTGCTGTAACAGGATGAATATATCTTCTTTTATCGCCTGTTGCAACAAACTAATCATCATTTTCTCAGCTCTATACATTGCTCGTTCTTGATCAGTAAACTCGGATATTTCTTTGATGACTTGCAAATCTGTTCGAGGCAATGTGTATTTCTTCAATATGCATTCCCACGATCTGAGATGATTTGCCTGAACCCAGTTTTCAAACCGATCCTTCCATCCATAATACTCCTCAATGTTCATCAATTTAGGGGGCTTTTGAGTCGTTCCCGTCTCGTTTTCTGAATTCATTGCTTGAGCAATTGCGGCTGGAGTAGTCGATGAGGCAAATGCATTGTAGAATTCGGAATCCATACTGACTGCTGATGTTCAAATAAGCGGACCAGAATTTGTCCGTAAAAGTGGACCAGACTTGTCACAAAAGCGGACCAGACTTGTCACAAAAGCGGACCAGACTTGTCACAAAAGCGGACCAGACTTGTCACAAAAGTGGACCAGACTTGTCACAAAAGCGGACCAGAAATTGTTCGTTCGAGTGGACCAGAAATTGTTCGTTCGAGCGGACCAGAAATTGTTCGTTCGAGCGGACCAGAAATTGTTCGTTCGAGCGGACCAGAAATTGTTCGTTCGAGCGGACCAGAAATTGTACGTTCGAGCGGTCCAGACTTGTTCGAATAAGCGGACCTCAATTTTGACAGCGAATTCGAGCAGAAAAACTTAGATTTCTCCTAAACGGTTAGGAATTTGGATCTGAAACTTTCAAGGATTTATCTCGATACTATTTCGCACAAGCTGTGAAAATTTGAGCGAATTCCGACCGTGAAATCTTCCCGAATCAGTAAAAGAAGATGTAGAAGTGAGAAAAAATGATGAAAAACAGCTACAATCTGCAGAAAACCTCCTCCCAAGCTCTGATACCACTTGTAGGATCGTTTGCTGACCCGAACGAGTCGTTCAGAGGTTGTCTCTTGCGTTTCAGATGCGGAATAATAAGAAATGCAAGTAGAAGTAGCTTGTTCTTCTTCCTAACTGCTTGTTTTATTGATATGAAATGTTTTACAGCTCGATCTTCACACCGGCAGAGCTTCGGTGTGGAATTTCACATACATGTTATGAGGTCCATCCTAATGACACCTATATATAGAGTTTCTGGTTCGCTTATGTGTCACATGTCCATATAAGCGGACCAGACATGTTCAAATAAGCTGACCAGACATGTTCAAATAAGCGGACCAGACATGCCTATGTCCCTATGAGCGGACCAGACATGTAACACCTATACAGACTCCTGTTTTCTCGTAAAACATGCCCTATGCTATTCAATACGACGTAAGACCTGATCCTAGACACCTAGACGGAATCAACAGATGTAGTGCACCAACATGTTTTCGTAGAATGTCTAGTCAAAACAGTGGAACTTCTTCTGCGCACTCCAGAAACAGTCGAAGGGAGAGAAGCTCATCAATCGAAGCAACTCTCGTACGTTACGTAATGGCATTACGTGAAGCTCTTGACGAGATGACTTCGGTGGAGGAGGTCCTAATAGACCGTATAAATTATCTT
Source organism: Helianthus tuberosus (assembly GCA_030545235.1). NCBI lineage: Eukaryota > Viridiplantae > Streptophyta > Magnoliopsida > Asterales > Asteraceae > Helianthus > Helianthus tuberosus. The sequence goes on from CM060360.1 coordinate 68,568,571, forward strand.
ACGGTGGGGTTGGAAAACAGTTTTCAAGAAATAAACCTCTTGCACCAGAGGTTAAACATTCTTGTAGCACCTCCCATGGAACCAATCCTCCCTCAAGAGGATTGGAACCTAGCACTTGGAATCAACAATCCTACCGGTTGGGACGACATTCCAGCGGAACCTCCTCTTGAAGATCTACAAGAAGTCCCGGTGGAGGTTGCACCCCCTCAAACCAATGCCAATGAGCCCGCCTTTCTTCTCCCTAGGGAGATAGAAGAGTGGCTCGCCGATGTGTGAGGGACCCATGCCCGGAGAAAGAAGTTTTTCAAGCCGCATCTAACCGAGGGAATTATCTTTTCGGAAATTTTGCTAATAGAATAAGTAGTAGGCTAGAACTTCTTGGTTTAGATTTCTTGTGTTTCTTTGACCTAATTATCTAGAATTTTAACTTTTTAGGATTATTATGTAATTCTCTCTATGACTTAATGAATGATGGTTTTAGCTAATTTGGTGTTTGGATGATGTTGTAATGGATAAAACACACTCGGGATGGTGAAGGATAACAAGGGAAACTTGGACCAGCACCCCATGCACGAAAACAGGACCATCCGACAAAACTCTCTTCATTATAGCAGGTTCAGCACGGGCCGTGCCCTCCCAACACGGCCCCGTGCTGCACAGTCTGCAGAAAATGCCCAGTTCAGGTAAACTGGACACGGGCCGTGTTCACCCAACACGCCCCCCTGCCCAGGCTTATGTTTCTCTTTATTCATTTCTGTTACTGGCACCTGAACACGGGGCCGTGCCCGGACACCACCGGGCTGTGTCCAGACGCCCAGTAACATAAAATTTTGCTTTTTCACACCTTTTTACACATCCAATCAACCTAAAAACTTATTTTTGGGACACATTGAGGACAATGTGTAATTTAAGTGTGTGTGGGGGGGGGGGGGGATGCTAAAACTTTGAATCTTGCAAGTCCTAATTACAAGCCTTACACAAAAACTCTATTGGAACCGCTAATCACCCCAAATTTTTTCAAAAATTTTCATTTTTTTACTTGTTTAGGTTTAACTTGGGAATTTCAAATTCTATAAAGGTTATATTTTTATAAATTTACAACCGATAGCGTCGTGATAAAAATAACCAACATAAGAAAATTATGAAATGACATGACAAGCTTAGTTAAAATTTGATTATATATACTTGATCACATAAAACCCCATTCCCACAAAAGTGAGTTTTGAGCCTTTATTGAGCATACAAATACATATCTTTAAACTAAATGCTCATTTTTCGTTTCTTGTGTGAATAGCCGCTTGGTTCTTACAACTCTAGAACTTGCCACGACGATACATTCCCGGTCCTTACCAACTTAAACCCGAGTAAGTAAATGATGGAGGCATTAGGACTAACCCTTTTTATTTCTACACAATTATTTTTTTTACCACCTACCCAAATCCCCCTAGTTAACCCCTTTGAGCCTAAACCTTTTCATTTCTTAACCCAAACCAAACACCCTTTCACCCACCAAAACCTTTTTTATTTTTAACCCTTTGTTTTAGTAACAAGCTCGGTTTTTCATATGACTTTTCAAAAAAAAAAATGTTGATGATGAAGCAAAAGAAATAAACAAGCAAGTTCATCAAAAATAACTTTGTTTGAATAATGGCTTCATCAAAAATAAAAATTGCAAAAATAAAAAGTCATACAAAAACCGACGCTTTTACGCTTTTCGCCCTTTTCTACTAACCACTAACCCAACCACCTACCTTTAACCCAAGCCTAACCCTTCACCCAAAAGTCCTCTTGATATTTACAAAGGTTTTTAGTTAAAAAGGAGGAGGACTGATTGCTTGGCAAGCCTATGGTAGGAGTAAGTTCCATGCCGCTCTCGAGTGATCCACTAAAATACATCTTCGGCCGAGTGTTGAGTGATCCCACGTGAGGTATGTGAACATGTATATAAATGGAATTTTAAGAAGGCATGTTATGCCCTAATAAGTAATTTACCTTATGTAATGTTTTAAATAAATCATGACGAATAGGATTGTAAATAAATAAAAATAAAACTTGATAAAGAATCTTGGAAATCCCGACACTCTATGACAAGCCCAAAAACCTTCTCTTCTATCTATTCCATTTGGGAGTGTAAAGCCACATTATAAAGAGTTTTGCTTGAGGACAAGCAAAGATTCAAGTGTGGGGGTATTTGATGTGCACAAAATGCAACATATAAATTACATCAATTGTGGCATAAAACTAACCCTTTTTTAGTACTAATGTTGGAAAAAGTGTGTTTTTGTCTTCCTTTTGTATTTTCAGGATTACATGAGCTCAAATTAACAAAAGAAGCAAAAAGGCAGCTAAATCTAACATAAATACAAGAAAAGGAACAAACGTGGCATCCCCGACCTCCCCGACAGCATCTTCCCAAGCAAAACAAGAGAACAGAAGGCTGAACACGCCCCGTGCTCAGTGAACACGGGGGCGTGCCCAAGTGCCAGCATAAAAGATAAAGCTATAGAAGCTTCTATCACCCACCACGGGGCCGTGTTCAGCGGACACGGGGCCGTGGTCAACTATAAGATTCGCAGAATCCAGGCAAATCTTGATAGTACAGATACGCTTCTGCACACGGGGGCGTGCCCAGCGGACACGGGGGCATGGTCAACTAATACAGACAAACTGCAATTAATGAAGACAGAGAAGAAGATGGACACGGGGCCATGCCCGAGCTGCTGTTCAGGCTATAAATAGGGGTGCTTGGCTCATTTGCAAACCATCCCTTGGCACACCACCTCTCTCACACTTCATCCACCACCCACCACCACCATAACACCATCATCCACCACCATCATCCATTGTCCATCATAGAGTGTGTGAGTCGTCTCGGAATCCAAGATTGATCGTAAGAGTTCTTGACAATCAAAGGCCATGTTTGCCTAAGTCTCTTACATCACTTGGTGAAGACACGTGTCTAGTGTAATACTTTTTATTTTTAATCTTTTCGCACTTTTTACTTGGTTATGTATTAATGACTTTAATAACTAGTTTCTTATGTTGAAGGTGATTCTTCCTTATCGTTTGTCTATGGTGTCTTGGCATTATTTTACTGTCTATATAAAATAAAAGATTTTCACCATTCATACCTCCACGGTCTATATAGAGGTATGTTGGCTACCTGGTCATGGGTTAAGGGAACAGTTTGGTAAGAGTCTTGCCTTGTTCAGTGTATAGATCCTGCAAGGACCTGGGTCAAATTTAGTAGGACCTCCTTCAATACCCACCGGTATTGGATGGCGGGGGTCCAAACTCTTTGATCCCCTCATATGTAAGCTACTATTAATACTTTAACCCGGCTACTTAGGACTGTATCCCTGCTGACTCAGACTTTAGCCGAGGGTAATGTCACCTTCAAAAGAGGGGCCTACCACAATATGCATTAATAACTTAATTAATTATCTTTCAATAATCCGACCCTTTAGGATTGTATCCTTGCTGACTCAAACTACTGGGTTGAGGGTAACGTCACCTTCAAAAGAGGGGCCTACTACAATAACTAAGATAATCTCTTAAAAAGTGCAAAAGTACGGAAATAATAAAAGGTTACACTAAACACAAGTCGGAGCCAAGTGATTCATCTTGTCTATCTGTTTTTATTTTTATTTTTCAGCATTTTAGTTAGTTTTTATTTTTTCTAGATTAAAACCTTTTTTCTAACTTTTGATTTGATTAGACGTTGAGGATAAACCGGTACTAAAAGCTCTTGTGTCCTTGGACGACCTCGGTATCTTACCAACACTATACTACGCTCACGATGGGTGCACTTGCCCATATGTGTGTTTAGTGTTAGTAAATATCGTGTTTTATAAATTTAAAATTTGGCTAAAAGTGTAAAAGGGCTTAAAATATACATTAAAAACCATATACACTACACACGCATCAAGTTGTACGATAAAAAGGTATCTCTAAAAGAAAAACGCGAGGACATGAAATTTCTCGCCATGCCCGTCGATCACCTTACCTGTCACACCCTCGAATTCCACATGCGGAGTACTTCCACGAGGCGTGTGACTGTCCAGGATCCAGCCACCAATCATATTGAACAATCATAGTAATTAAGCAGTTTTATCAAAAATATGATTAGTGACTAATAAAGTCCATATCCAAAGTCTTAAGTTTAAAAACAACGTTAAAGGTAATAGCGGAAGCATAAGTCAAATAGTTCAGTCAAAAGTTCAAAGTTTTAAAATTATTAAAAACCCAACACGGGTTAATGCAACCACTACACTTCCTAAGCTGCAAGCTCCTGCCATCACTGAGTACCTGCAAAGCATGCAGTAGGGTATCAACATAAAGTTGGCGAGTTCACGAGTTGTCCAGTTTTAGTTTCAAGAGCTTATGTTTGTCAAATTACTCATTTATATCATGCCATGGGGAGCTACCCCATATATACAAGCTACTAAACTCCATAATCATATCGAAACTTTCACACTTAAGTTGTTGTTGCCCCGTTTGTCAATGTCTGTCATCATTGATGATTACCGAGGACTATTAGTTCACGCCCGTCTACTCAAGGCACGGTGTGAGGTTAGTGAGACCTAAATAGCGCTATTTAACTAATATCCCGTTCACCTGGCCCCGACGACTAATCGGTATAGTAAAGTAGGGACTTGTGATAGAGTTTTGTTTAGTAGGCTAGTTCATGCAATATAAATGGTATTTAACATGAGCGTCCCACACAAGGGGAAAATGTTACCCGTATCCCACACAAGGAGATAATATAGTCTGTATCCCACACAAGGAGATAATGTAGTCCGTATCCCACACAAGGGGAAAGCATTGTTTGTTTCGTTCCCAACCACTGGGAATACATGCTTTAGTAAAGTGTGTGAACTCACCTTGGTTTGCTCGGCAGGTTTTTACTTGTTTTCAAGTTGGTCAATCACGTCCTATCATAGTTACTGTATTTAATTAGATGCGTATTCAACTAACATCATGTATACACGTATTCGACATGCAGCTCACAAGTAGCACGTACTTCATAAAACAAGTCATGATAATTCAACTTAATTCTGTGAACAGTAATAGACCTAAATCAAAGACATATATTCCAAGTGTGTGGCCCAATAATATGCCCGACCCAAATAATAAGTGTGCGGCCTGGGCTATGTGTGCGACATAGTCCAATAAGAGAGTGCACGGCATGTTTATGGGTGTACGGTCCAACTTAAAGTGTCTGGGTATACAATGTGCTACCCAACTGATTAGTCTAGTCAATATGTTAGTCCATTAGGGGCGTGCGGCCCACCAAGGAATGGCCCACATGGAGTGTGCGACCCACAATCTAATGTGCGGCAACCCTGTGCGTGCCGTTATGCATCAGTCTACGGTACATTGTGTTGTGAGAGTTATACCACTAGAGTGTGCGGTATGCATAATAGGGATGTACGAGATGCATTAGCACTTGTACCACCAGAGTGTGCGGTCACTCTTAGTGTGCGGTGTGCTTAAACCTGGTAGTGCGACGTGCTTGGCAGGTTGTACGAGATTGTGCGGCTTCACCTCGCACACACAGGTGTGCGATGTGCCACACGAGTTTGTACATTATGTAGGAAAGGTTGTACATGCTCAGATTGTACGGTATAAACAAATTTCATTTATGACTATCAATCCTAAACAAATCAAATGCACAGGTTCAAATGCAATCATTATGTTCATCAAAATGTCAATTCTATCAATCATGCCATTCCTATACTTTCACATGATTTATCAGAACAGAATTAACATCAAGCATCAATGGATCGACCTTCCTATATTCATCTAGAATCATCAATGCATCAAGAACAAGCACCAAAACATGTTGTTAACAGTTTCATTCATCATACAAATCATTTTTTCTTCTAACCATATTCATGAACCGATTCAAATAAGAACCTTCATTAATATTTATTAAGTTCTAAACTTTAGGTATCATAAAAACTCCTAGTCTTTCTCTTGTCAACATTAATCAACCTCCAAATCCTTTACAAAAACATCATCATATGAACGTAGATCAAGTCAAATTCCTTAATTATTTGGCACAAAAACAAACACTACTTCAAGCACAACACCTAACTCATCAATACTCACTAATCAAGTAGGCACCTTTATCTCCATAACACACAAAACGGGAATATACTAACCTGGATCCAAGACTGATAGTGTACGAGTGTGTGGAGAGTTGTGATCTTCAAGGAACAACTTTCTAGCAATGGAAGAGATGGCTTGATGTCGATGAGGATGATGCGCCGTAGAGATAGAAGGAGGAGAGGGTGTGATGTGTTTTTAGGGTTTTCTAGAGAGAGAAAGTGGATGAGGAGAGAGAGAGGGATTGTTTTTGGAAATTGCTGCCAAATGATTGATGCAACAACCTTTCGAAGTGTCGGCTGCCATTGTCCTTAAATACACAAGGAGGCCGCACACAAAAGTGTGCTCCCACACAAGTGTGCGGTCCTTTAGGGTTTCTAAGTGGGCTCGTGTTGGGCCTGATCCAACCCACTGTGCAGTGGCCCAAGTCAGCAACAAGGAAGGTGCATGTGTGCGAGTCCAGGGAGGGTGTACGGGATCAACTATAAGTGTGCGACTGGTTAATTATTTAATAATAACAATAATAATTCCACATCATAACCACACAACATACATAATCCACAAAATTTTTAATTAGATTTCATTTAATTAATTCACATAATCATCACGTATAATAAAATTGCACAGGAAAAACCCGAAGTGTCACATTATCCCCCAAGTTCAAAGAAATTTTATCCCGAAATTTAGAGCGCAACCACTGACAAGCTAGTGTGTTTTGAACGTTTTCGCGGGGTGTCACATCATCCCCCCGTTAGTTTGGAATTTCGTCTCGAAATTCAGCTGTAGCCTTAGTGCTGGAAGTATTGTTAGCAAACAACTGGGGATAGCTGCGCATCATTTGGTCTTCCCGTTCCCAGGTAAACTCTTGGCCACGATGCGAGTTCCAACAAACTCGAACGATAGGTATCTTTCTACGTTTGAGGGTTTTAATTTCTCGATCCATGATCTCAACTGGTTCCTCAACGAAGCTTAGTTGATCGTCGATCGTGAGTTCCTTAAAAGGAACAATAAGAGCTTCATCTAACAGACACTTCTTTAGATTTGATACATGAAAAACGTTATGTACCGCACTCAGCTCTTCAGGCAGGTTCAGTCCATAAGCTACCTTACCGATCCCCTCGGTAATTTCAAAAGGTCCAACGTATCGGTGATTAAGCTTGCCCCTTTTACCAAAGCGCACCACACCTTTCCAAGGTGAGACTTTTAGTAGAACCCGGTCCCCGACCTGGAATTCTAGAGGTTTCCTACGCCTATCAGCATAGCTTTTCTGACGGTTTCAAGCTGCCGCCATGCGTTGTCTAATCTGGGCAATCTTATCCGTAGTGTCAAGTATAAGTTCCGGGCCGGTAATTTTGCTTTCGCCAACTTCCGCCCAATACAAAGGTGACCAGCATTTACATTTGTACAATGCCTCAAATGGTGCTGCCTGAATGCTAGTGTGGTAGCTGTTGTTATAAGAAAATTCCACCAGGGGTAAGTGTCGTTCCCACCCGCTTCCAAAGTCGATAACACATGCTCTCAGCATGTCTTTAAGTGTTTGGATGGTACGTTTAGTCTGACCATCCGTCTGTGGGTGATAAGCGGTGCTCATATCTAACTGTGAGCCAAAGGATTTGTGCATAGCCAGCCACAAATCGGATGTAAAACGTGGGTCACGATCAGAGATGATAGAGATTGGCACTCCGTGCCTAGCGACTACTTCCTTCAAGTAGATGGCTGCAAGTTTCGAAAACTTGTCGGTTTCCTTGATCGTAAGAAAGTGGACAGACTTAGTTCAGTGGTGTACGATCACCTAAATGGTGTCGTTTCCACTTTGTGACCTTGGTAAGCTGGTGACGAAATCCATGGAAATCTGTTCCCATTTCCGAGTTGGCAACTCTGGTTGCTGCAGTAATCCCGACGGCTTTTGGTATTCGATCCTGACTCTAGCGCAAGTCAAGCATTTGCAAACGTACTTAGCAATAATCGCTTTCATATTAGGCCACCAATAAAAGGCCTTAAGTTCATGACACATCTTGTCGGAACTAGGATGTATCGAGTAGCGAGAGTTGTGTGCTTCGTCCATCACAAGCTCTCGGAGGTTTCCGTAGGATGGAACCCAGATACGTTCCATGAAATAGTGTATGCCGTCATCCTTGAGTTCAAGCTTCTTTTCCATGCCCCGCATGGATTCAGCTAGAAGGTTTTCCACTTGCAGTGCTGTGGCTTGAGCATTTCGGATCTGGTTAGGGAGGTTCGAGTGAATAGTAAGTTGTAAGCACGAACACGCTTAGGTTTAGTTTCCTTTCGACTGACGGCGTCTGTCACACCCTGCTAGTAGCGGAAGCGTATTGTGTGTGACGTAAGCATGGTAATCAATGCATCCAAATGTATTGATAACATGAACCAACAACGATGCCAAAGATATATAGATTTCAACCAACATTTACAATTTTTCCAAAATTAGTTTTGAGTTTCATACCACGTTTACCACGTTACACCCAACATAGTTATCGAATTGTTTTACACATCACATAATAAGGATTTGTTCCCTATATACCCATACGAAGTTGGGATATAGAAGACAAACCCTTCAAAAGTGGCAATCGTTGTCATTTGTTATCCCGAATCCCATAGAATATCACCGGCTCAGGTCCTGTTTCCGGAAATACATGTAGTTTCAAAAAGTCAACAAAAGTTGAGCGAGTTCATGCAGTATTTGTTATCATATGAAATCTTTGCATTCTTGAATTGAAATCCAGGTTTGTTAATAGCATATATGGAGTTTAAGGATCTATCAGTAGGTAGCGAACTCCTGACATTATGTACCATAAGTTACGTAACCAAACCAAAACAACTTTGACATTTTCTGGGATCACAAAAGCACTCCTATGGCCTATCAAAGGAGTGGAGCGTGTCTCAAGCTCAATAGATCTACACCTTTTGCACCTTGGTCACTAAGTGATTAATGGTTACTATGATCTCATCCTACTTATGTACATTGATCGTGTTATCATCTAAACCCATAGCTAACAAACCCATAGTATTAGCATGTATGCTAACATATCCGTAGTTTTAGCATGTATTTCCCCTCGATTGTTTTAAAACCAAAACCTTGAAAGCATTGAAAGGAGGGACATGAACTCACAAATTTGCGTTCCGTGTAGTATGAAATTGAGGTGAGCGTCCGTACGTGTCAATAACCTACATGTGTACTAATCTCGTTAGACACTAGGTCTTTCGGAGCTCGTACAAGTTGTTCATCTTGAATACTTTATTGTGTTCTCGTTTGTCATCTTTGGAACAACTTTGTATTTTAGAGTGTTGATAGTTTACTCGCTCGATTGTTATGTATATACATGCATTCTATACGTATTGGATTATATGTGAACGGCTTCGAACCTATGTCATTGGGCTTAACCCACGTTTTATTGTTATTGGGCCTGGCCCTAGTTTTCTTGTTATTGGGCCTGGCCCTAGTTTTCTTGTTATTGGGCCTCGCCCTAGTTTTCTTGCATCCGAAAGTTGTATGAAGTGATTCCGAGTCCCAAATTTAGCTTAACTAGTTCACTAGAGTTTCCATTTGGTTGCTATGATGACGGAAATATTGCTTACTAGCTCGTCGGTTCGCTAACGGACTAGTTTAGTGCATAGTGATGTAATACCGGAAACTTGTGATTATGAACATTTCGTTAATATCATCCTATTGTTTTAGTATGTTTTTCATCAATTGACATTATTCCGAGGTCCCGGAAATGCTTTGTTATAGGTTCGGACGAGTTAAAAATACTATATTTTAAGCCGAAACGGACATTTTTGAGATTAGGGCGTTATACCGGAAAGTCTTGTTTCTTTGCAAGATGTGTTTTCATAATAATGCTTTCTTATATAAATGGACCCAGTTGTGTTATCCGAGTGTCGTTTTCTAGTGTTCCGGTCTGATTTCACAGTTTTGCTGACATGAATAGTGTAACCGTGAATAGTGCACGTGGCACTTTCTACCAACACTTTTAGGACATTGTTTGCCTGATTTCGCAATGTGGCGAAAACCAACACATGTTTTAGCATTGTTTCCTTGTCCTAACCTTGTTATCCAATTAACGACACTGTTACGAAATTAAATTACGCTAAATGCATGAGATTATGTAAATAAAATAGTGATTAGTTTGTATGGAATTGCCGATTTATTGCCATTTGTCACATTCTCCCCCTGTTAAAAAGAATTCCATCCCGAAATTCACGTTGAGTTATCCTTTAAAGGACTCTTCTCGACCAGGTGGAGGGGTACTTTGTATTGATCTGAACTCCACGTTCCCATGCATTCTCGGGTTCGTGACGTGAGTTCCAGCGGACCTTTACTAGTTTAATACAACTTCTCCTTGTCTTGTGGACTTTCCAGTCCATAACCTAGACAGGTTCTTCGGTAAACTGGAGTTTGTCGTCTACGTGAATTCCATCCGCTGGGATGATAACTGTTTCGTTGGTTGGACTTTTCTTGAGGTCCGACACATGAAATGTGTCGTGTAAGTTATTGGGTTCTTCTGGTAGTTTTAAATTGTACGCGACGGTACCGATCTTTTCTAGAATTTCAAATGGCCAAATGTATCTCGGTTTTAGTTTTCCGCGTTTCTCGAATCTAGCTAAGCCTTTCCAAGGCGAGACTTTCAGTAAGACTTTGTCTCCGACCTCGAAGACTAATGGTTTACGTCTTCTGTCTGCGTAGCTCTTTTTTCTGTCATGAGCCGCTTTGATACGGTCTTATATCTTTGCTATCTTGTCAGTAGTCTCTTGGACTAGTTCAGGGCCAATGAGTTGTTTGTCTCCGACTTCCGTCCAACACAGCGGTGATCGGCACTTTCGATCGTATAGTGCTTCGTATGGGGCGGCTTTAATGCTTGTGTGATAACTGTTATTATAGGAAAACTCCACCAGCGGTAAATGAGTATCACAGTTTCCGCCCAAATCCATCACACAGGCGCGAAGCATGTCCTCCAACGTTTGGATGGTTCGTTCACTTTGTCCATCGGTTTGCGGATGAAATGATGTGCTTAGATCCAAACGAGATCCAAGTGATTCTTGAAATGATTGCCAAATCCTTGACATAAAGCGACCATCTCGGTCAGAGATTATTGAAATGGACACTCCATGACGTGCCACAACCTTGTTAAGATAAAGTTCAGCTAACTTTCTAGGTACTGTCTTTTTCACACATAGGTAAGAAGTGAGCCGACTTGGTTAATCGATCAACGATAACCCATATCATGTCATGACCTCGAGAGGTCCGTGGGAGTCCTGTAATGAAATCCATTGATATCTGCTCCCATTTCCAAACAGGAATCTCGGGTTGTTGTAATAACCCAGATGGCTTTTGATATTCGGCCTTGACCTTTGCACAAGTTAGGCAATTCCCAACTAGGTCGCAATATCTTTCTTGAGTTTAGGCCACCAATAGTATTCTTTCAAATCCTGATACATCTTACCAGATCCTGGGTGTATTGAATATCTGGACTTGTGTGCTTCATTCATCACTAAGTCTCGTAGGCCACCAAAATAGGGAATCCAGATCTTTCCCCTGAAATATAAAGTGTCATCTTTGTTTGTTTCCATTTGTTTCCTTGCTCCTCGCAAGTATTCTGCTCGTATATTTCCTGGCTTTAGGGCTTCCCGTTGTGCATCGCGCACTCGAGTAGTGAAGTTTGTCTGGATAGTCAACTCTAAAGCCCGTAGTCGTAATGTTCTAACTCTTTCTTTCCGGCTCAAAGCATCCGCTACAACGTTTGCTTTTCCCGGATGGTACCTGATCTCGCAGTCATAATCGTTCAACAATTCTACCCATCGCCGTTGGCGCTTGTTTAATTCCTTTTAGTCAAATATATGTTGAAGAATTTTATGATCAGTGAATATGGTACACTTAGTACCATATAGATAGTGACGCCAAATCTTTAAAGCGAATACCACTACGCCCAACTCTAGGTCGTGAGTGGTATAATTCTTTTCATGAACTTTTAACTGCCGCGACGCGTACGCGATGGCTTTTTCACGTTGCATTAATACACAACCCAAGCCTTGGTGCGATACATCACAATGCACCACATAGTCATCGGTGTCGTCAGGGATCGATAAGATTGGCACTTGGCATAGTTTATCTTTGAGTGTTTGGAATGCCAATTCTTGTTTTTCACCCCAATCGAGCTTTTTATCCTTTTGAGTGAGTGAGGTTAGCGATTGAGAAATTTTTAGAAAAATTCTCTATGAATCTTCGATAGTATCCCGCTAAACCCAGAAATTGTCTTACTTCCGTTGGGTTCTTTGGAGTGTTCCAGTTCTTTATGGATTCTATCTCAGCTGGGTCAACATGTATTCCGTTCTCGTTCACCGCATGACCAAGAAATTGCACCTCGCGAATCCAAAATTCGCATTTTGAGAACTTGGCATACAATCGTTCTTTCTTAAGCAACTCCAAAATAGTTCTCAAGTGTTGTTCGTGTTCCGCCTCAGTCCATGAGTATATCAAAATGTCATCAATGAATACAATCACGAACTTGTCAAGATATGGCTTACATACTCGGTTCATCAAATCCTTGAACACGGTGGGAGCGTTTGTTAAGCCGAATGGCATTACCAGGAACTCGTAATGCCCTAGCGAGTCCTAAACGCCGTCTTAGGAATGCTTCTTCTTGAATTCTCAGCTGATGATATCCAGATCTTAGACCAATCTTGGCATAAAAACTGGAACCTTGTAACTGATCGAACAGGTCGTCGATCTTCGGTAAAGGATACCAATTTTTTTTGCTGACTTATTTAGTCCTCTGTAATCGATGCATATCCGTAAGGTTCCATCCTTCTTCTTGACAAATAATACTGGATATCCCCAAGGCGAGAAACTCGGTCTAATGAATCCCTTGTCAAGAAGTTCCTGAAGCTAAGTAGATAATTCCTGCATCTTCGAGGGCGCCAGTCTATTCAGAGCTTTTGCCACCGGTGCTAATCCTGGCACTAGATCGATACGGAATTCCGCTTGTCGTTGTGAAGGCGGCCCCGACAAGTCTTCTGGAAAGACTTCGGGGTATTCCCTTACCACAGGGATGTCCTCCACTTTGCGCTCCTCGGCCTTCTTGTCGACCACATGAGCAAGAAAGGCGATGCATCCTTTTCTCAAACATTTTCAGGTCTTCATGCAACTAATGATTCGTAGTGGCGTGTCTTGTTTCTCCCCGTGTACTACGTCGTAACAACCCAATTGAATGGGTAAAATGGTCAATTGTTAATTTTCGCGCTCCAAGTTCGAGTGTGCATCCTTTAATGTCTTCTCCCGACTCAACTAATTTACCGTTGGCCAATACTATGGAATGAGAGGACGTCTAACTTACTTGACTCTAGGCCAAGTATATTTTGAATTTTATGGGGATGAAGCTAATACCGACACCGGTGTTAAACAACACGGATGCAACGGGTCGGTTGATGGGAACGTATCGGTGACCCTTAATGACTTCACATGACTTCGCTAATTCCTCATTAGCTAACTTGATATAGCAAGACATGTTTAACCTACATGACTCTAATTCGTGTATATGCTTAGTATCTAAAGACACTAAGTTAAGCCGACGTTGGTATCCAAAGAATTGATACATGATTGTTGTAGAGTAGAGCATACCCCTAGACTTGCTTACTCACTAGCTTGATTCATCCTTAACCATCCATGCTCGTAGTGACCTCCTTGCCACAGTAAAAACCACCTCGTTCATTCTTAAATATAGCTAACTCATTAGTTTCTGTTTTGTGCCAAGTCTCACCACACTGCCACTGTTGTCACTTTTGCAAGTGCCCTCATGATGAAAGTTTCACCTATCTCATTTCGAATTTTGACAAGTTATTAGCATACTTCTTAATGTGAGCATCGATTATGGCAGTAATCGCCTTCGCTTTGCTTGTCACGGGATTTCTCTTTCTCTTAACACCCTCCTTGGGCAGTCCCCCATCCTCACCACATCCTTGGTGAGACTAACTGAGAGAGTTACTTGAAAATAAATCTAGGTAGGGTGACATGATGTGATCATGATTCGGATCTCAGGGCTAAACCCCAAATGTAGCGCTCAGTGCGTTTGGATTCGAGTGTTATCCAATATGCAATCAATCCTTGACAGACTGTAGAGGCGTCGGGATAACTAACAACATTAGCTCTAATCATGATCGAGTTCTAGAGCTCGGTTCCCAAACTTGGAATTTTTCCACTAGCGAGCAATACTCTTCTCGCTTAAGATTCTTGAGTTCTTCCCACAATAACCTCTTTGTTGTATTACTCCCTATAGTTTGCACTTGGAGATTCCACCAAGTTAATGCCTCATTCAATAGAAGGCTATTCGTTTACCAAAACGTTTACTTAGGAGTACATTTATTAGCAAGGTTAACTGACTTCCTTGTCTTTATCTAGCGAATAGAACTCACCGCACCTTCCGTATCAATGAGGTCTCGCGGCTTATAATCTGGAAAAGCCTTAGGATTAAAATCTGGTGTAATTGCATCTCCAAGTGTGGCATTGCCACTCATTCTCGTCCCATCGGGATTTGAACCACCTGAACTACCTGTACCATTAGTACCATCACTAGTGTCGACTCGAAAACCTCATGTTGTTCCATATGACCTCTAGTTCAACTCTAATAGTAGGGCGCTGATTAACTGACCCTCTTCTAGGCGTAGATTTTCTTGTCGACGCCACGTTGTTTCCGATACATAGTATCATTGGGTCTAGGCTTTTATTTGTACAGATATAGCCTATCATGCGTCTAAGAATTTAAGAATGTGATTGGTCATGGAAACCTCAAGACAGCGTTGCTCCGGTATGTTTGAACAATGATATTCATGAATAAATGCATTCCAAAATGCATAGTACCTCTTGAGTGTATTAGCCATGTGCCTAAATGGGAAAAGAAGTAATTTGTTAAGGAGGAGAAACCAAACGGTCGTCTCCAATTTTTTTTTTACAACATGTATCCCATACTTCCTGGATCTCGATCGCCCAAAGTAGGAAAAATCCTTCGCCGCACTAGCCAGTGTGACGAATACGTTGATACTCCTTGAGCTCCATGAGCTTCGACAAAATTGTTATAATTTCCATAGATGTCGAATAATACAATGAATGGGTTGTAGCTTGGCTCATGCCATAGTATCCCTTGGAATAAGACAAATATCAAACGACAGAGTTTAATGTAATTATCTCCGATAACTAAGATAAGGTAAGGTGTCATAGACAACAAAGAACCAGCCCATGTACAAGAATTTCTAGAATGTTGAGGAAAAATCCTCCATGAGTGGCTAACGAGTTTTGTTTGCTTTCGATGACTAGCCTCAGACGACTCGTGTTATAGATCGAATGTTAAGTGCAAACAATACGTGTGGTCTTCCTGTATCGTAGAGTGTTATAGTAACCATTCCGGTTAGTGTTCTACTAGACAGAAATTTGAACAACTTAAGAACTTCGAATGGATAGTGATCACTTGGTTTGACCCGCAGAGCCCACCAGGATTCCCATGCATTACAAGTTGTTATTACGTGGGCCCCCATAATAATAAATTGTCTTGCATGGTCACCCCAGTGTCTCTCGTTCAAAGCAGACGATCCGTCAGAGAGAGGAGTCTATTGTCTACATACCTTCAACATAGAAGGGACCTTCGTGCTGGTCCACGTGCCAATGCCCCTCATCTTCCTTGCCTTAACAAGAATGTAATCAATCATGACCTTTATGAATCTCAAGGACCTCTTCCCACTAGTAGAGTTGTTGTCCAAGGCTGCCACCTCCGCCTCGTCGTCACAACCGAAGCTAGACATATACTACATCGAGGGAAGCAACCATCTTCCATGGAATCAATGCTTTAGGGTCTCAATTAGGGACCACTTCCGCCATATGCTTCGTAATAGACGCGAGGTCGTCATTCTCATCGCGTGAGTCAAGTGTAATAATTGAATTCATAGTCGAAGGTATTTTCGTTCATGCCAAAATATTCCGTACAACACATATATAAATATATATATATATGTATATATAATCACAAAATCTCATGCTGTTTTTGTTCTCATGTTTCACATGTAAGCCTTAGTGTTTTCAAGTCTATTCCTTATAGACTAAACATGTATTGAACCGTATCAGTTACTTATGAGTGAGCCCGCGTGATAGATCCTCATGTTATAATGACACAATGAAAACCTTTTGTCATTTTGTCATACTTTTTGAAATCATCTTTGTAACGTTATCAACTTTGTTTTCATGTGTGAGCCCTTGGTGATTGTAGACCAAACTTTATAAAAGTTTGTCCCCGGTTCACTACAATCGGAGCTCTGATACCAATCTGTCACACCCTGCTAGTAGCCGAAGCGTATTGTGTGTGACGTAAGCATGGTAATCAATGCATCCAAATGTATTGATAACATGAACCAACAACGATGCCATAGATATATAGATTTCAACCAACATTTACAATTTTTCCAAAAGTAGTTTTGAGTTTCATACCACGTTTACAACGTTACACCCAACATAGTTATCGAATTGTTTTACACATCACATAGTAAGGATTTGTTCCCTATATACCCATACGAAGTTGGGATATAGAAGACAAACCCTTCAAAAGTGGCAATCGTTGTCATTTGTTATCCCGAATCCCATAGAATATCACCGGCTCAGGTCCTGTTTCCTGAAATACATGTAGTTTTAAAAAGTCAACAAAAGTTGAGCGAGTTCATGCAGTATTTGTTATCATATGAAATCTTTGCATTCTTGAATTGAAATCCAGGTTTGTTAATACTATATATGGAGTTTAAGGATCTATCAGTGGGTAGCGAACCCCTGACATTATGTACCATAAGTTACGTAACCAAACTGAAACAACTTTGACATTTTCTGGGATCACAAAAGCACTCCTATGGCCTATCAAAGGAGTGGAGCGTGTCTCAAGCTCAATAGATCTACACCTTTTTCACCTTGGTCACTAAGTGATTAATGGTTACTATGTTCTCATCCTACTTATGTACATTGATCGTGTTATCATCTAAACCTATAGCTAACAAACCCATAGTATTAGCATGTATGGTAACATATCCGTAGTTTTAGCATGTATTTCCCCTCGATTGTTTTAAAACCAAAACCTTGAAAACATTGAAAGGAGGGACATGAACTCACAAATTTGCGTTCCGTGTAGTATGAAATCGAGGTGAGCGTCCGTACGTGTCAATAACCTACATGTGTACTAATCTCGTTAGACACTAGGTCTTTCGGACCTCGTACAAGTTGTTCATCTTGAATACTTTATTGTGTTCTCGTTTGTCATCTTTGGAACAACTTTGTATTTTAGAGTGTTGATAGTTTACTCGCTCGATTGTTATGTATATACATGCATTCTATACGTATTGGATTATATGTGAACGGCTTCGAACCTATGTCATTGGGCTTAACCCACGTTTTATTGTTATTGGGCCTAGCCCTAGTTTTCTTGTTATTGGGCCTCGCCCTAGTTTTCTTGTTATTGGGCCTGGCCCTAGTTTTCTTGTTATTGGGCCTAGCCCTAGTTTTCTAGTTATTGGGCCTAGCCCTAGTTTTCTTGCATCCGAAAGTTGTATGAAGTGATTCTGAGTCCCAAATTTAGCTTAACTAGTTCACTAGAGTTTCCATTTGGTTGCTATGATGACGGAAATATTGCTTACTATCTCGTCGGTTCGCTAACGGACTAGTTTAGTGCATAGCGATGTAATACTGGAAACTTGTGATTATGAACATTCCGTTGATATCATCCTATTGTTTTAGTATGTTTTTCATCAATTGACATTATTCCGAGGTCCCGGAAATGCTTTGTTATAGGTTCGGACGAGTTAACCCACGTTTTATTGTTATTGGGCCTAGCCCTAGTTTTCTTGTTATTGGGCGTCGCCCTAGTTTTCTTGTTATTGGGCCTGGCCCTAGTTTTCTTGTTATTGGGCCTGGCCCTAGTTTTCTTGTTATTGGGCCTCGCCCTAGTTTTCTAGTTATTGGGCCTAGCCCTAGTTTTCTTGCATCCGAAAGTTGTATGAAGTGATTCTGAGTCCCAAATTTAGCTTAACTAGTTCACTAGAGTTTCCATTTGGTTGCTATGATGACGGAAATATTGCTTACTATCTCGTCGGTTCGCTAACGGACTAGTTTAGTGCATAGCGATGTAATACTGGAAACTTGTGATTATGAACATTCCGTTGATATCATCCTATTGTTTTAGTATGTTTTTCATCAATTGACATTATTCCGAGGTCCCGGAAATGCTTTGTTATAGGTTCAGACGATATAGTAATGCTTGACTCCTACTTGAACTTGCATTTTAAATTCTTCCTTTTCTTGTATAGAATCATGAGTGGACGTGGTGGAGGCCGCGGTGGTGGACGTGGCCACATTGCTATGACTCAGGCTGAGCTAACCGATCTAATCAACACTCGCGTGGCTGAAGCCCTTGCGGCTTATCAGGCTGGTACGATATGTGCCAAACACTCTTTATCCTTGTGTCGTACCCTCGAGTCTTACTTGTTTGTTATATGTTCTTTCGTTAATAGGTCAACCGGTGCAGCAGAATCCACACCATCCACCTGTTTGCACGTTCAAGACCTTCATGGATTGTAAGCCACAGACCTTCAGTGGGACTGAAGGAGCTGTGGGACTCTTGTGTTGGTTCGAGAAGGCCGAATCTGTGTTTGCTATGTGTAACTGTCCCGCGGGGGACCGGGTGAAGTATGCTTCAGGCACGCTGGAGGACGGTGCCTTGACTTGGTGGAATGCCCTGGTTCAGATGTTGGGCATTGAGATGACAAATGCCACTACTTGGGACGATTTTAAGGAACCGATGCGTGAAGAGTATTGTCATCAGGATGAGATTCAGAAACTGGAGAATGAGTATTATGACCTGAAGATGGTGGGGTCGGAGATCGAGGCATTCATGAAACGATCTCATGAACTAGCAATTTTGTGCCCTAACTTGTCACGACCTCCACACCGAAGAATCGAGTTGTATCTCAAGGGATTAGCCCCGCAGGTTAAGGGCTTCGTTACTGCAGCAAACCTCAACAATTTACCTCAAATTATCCGTTTGGCTCACAAGATCACTGACCAGGAGGGTGACATGATGTGATCATGATTCGGATCTCAGGGCTAAACCCCAAATGTAGCGCTCAGTTCATTTGGATTCGAGTGTTATCCCATATGTAATCAATCCTTGACAGACTGTAGAGGAGTCGGTATAACTAACAACATTAGCTCTAATAATGATCGAGTTCTAGAGCTCGGTTCCCAAACTTGGAATTTTTCCACTAGCGAGCAATACTCTTCTCGCTTAAGATTCTTGAGTTCTTCCCACAATAACCTCTTTGTTGTATTACTCCCTATAGTTTGCACTTGGAGATTGCACCAAGTTAACGCCTCATTCAATAGAAGGCTATTCGTTTACCAAAATGTTTACTTAGGAGTACATTTATTAGCGAGGGTAACTGACTTCCTTGTCTTTATCTAGCGAATAGAACTCACCGCACCTTCCGTATCAATGAGGTGTCGCGGCTTATAATCCGGAAAAGCCTTAGGATTAAAATCTGGTGTGATTGCATCTCCAAGTGTGGCATTGGCACTCATTCTCATCCCATCGGGATTTGAACCACCTGAACTACCAGTACCATCAGTACCATCACTAGTGTCGACTCGAAAACCTCATGTTGTTCCATATGACCTCTAGTTCAACTCTAATAGTAGGGCGCTGCTTAACTGACCCTCTTCTGGGCGTAGATTTTCTTGTCAACGCCACGTTGTTTCCGATACATAGTATCATTGGGTCTAGGCTTTTATTTGTACAGATATAGCCTATCATGCGTCTAAGAATTTAAGAATGTGATTGGTCATGGAAACCTCAAGACAGCGTCGCTCCGGTATGTTTGAACAATGATATTCATGAATAAATGCATTCCAAAATGCATAGTACCTCTTGAGTGTATTAGCCATGTGCCTAAATGGGAAAAGAAGTAATTCGTTAAGGAGGAGAAACTAAACGGTCGTCTCCAATTTTTTTTACAACGTGTATCCCATACTTCCTGGATCTCGATCGCCCAAAGTAGGAAAAATCCTTCGCCGCACTAGCCCGTGTGACGAATACGTTGATACTCCTTGAGCTCCACGAGCTTTGACAAAATTGTTATAATTTCCATAGATGTCGAATAATACAATGAAAGGGTTGTAGCTTGGCTCATGCCATAGTATCCCTTGGAATAAGACAAATATCAAATGACAGAGTTTAATGTAATTATCTCCAATAACTAAGATAAGGTAAGGTGTCATAGACACCAAAGAACCAGCCCATGTACAAGAATTTCGAGAATGTTGAGGAAAAATCCTCCATGAGTGGCTAACGAGTTTTGTTTGCTTTCGATGACTAGTCTCAGACGACTCGTGTTATAGATCGAATGTTAAGTGCAAACAATACGTGTGGTCTTCCTGTATCGTAGAGTGTTATAGTAACCATTCCGGTTAGTGTTCTACTAGATAGAAATTTGAACAACTTAAGAACTTCGAATGGATAGTGATCACTTGGTTTGACCCGCAGAGCCCACCAGGATTCCCATGCACTACAAGTTGTTATTACGTGGGCCCCCGTAATAATAAATTGTCTTGCATGGTCACCCCAGTGTCTCTCGTTCAAAGCAGACGATCCGTCAGAGAGAGGAGTCTATTGTCTACATACCTTCAACATAGAAGGGACCTTCGTGCTGGTCCACGTGCCAATGCCCCTCATCTTCCTTGCCTTAACAAGAATGTAAACAATCATGACCTTTATGAATCTCAAGGACCTCTTCCCACTAGTAGAGTTGTTGTCCAAGGCTGCCACCTCCACCTCGTCGTCACAACCGAAGCTAGACATATACTACATCGAGGGAAGCAACCATCTTCCATGGAATCAATGCTTTAGGCTCTCGATTAGGGACCACTTCCGCCATACGCTTCGTAATAGACGCGAGGTCGTCATTCTCATCGCATGAGTCAAGTGTAATAATTGAATTCATAGTCGAAGGTATTTTCGTTCATGGCAAAATATTCCGTACAACACATAAATATATATATATATATATATAATCACTAAATCTCATGCTGTTTTTATTCTCATGTTTCACATGTAAGCCTTAGTGTTTTCAAGTCTATTCCTTATAGACTAAACATGTATTGAACCATATCAGTTACTTATGATTGAGCCCGCGTGATAGATCCTCATGTTATAATGACACAATGAAAACCTTTTGTCATTTTGTCATACTTTTTGAAATCATATTTGTAACGTTATCAACTTTGTTTTCATGTGTGAGCCCTTGGTGATTGTAGACCAAACTTTATAAAAGTTTATCCCCGGTTCACTACAATCGGAGCTCTGATACCAATCTGTCACACCCTGCTAGTAGCGGAAGCGTATTGTGTGTGACGTAAGCATGGTAATCAATGCATCCAAATGTATCGATAACATGAACCAACAACGATGCCATAGATATATAGATTTCAACCAACATTTACAATTTTTCCAAAAGTAGTTTTGAGTTTCATACCACGTTTACAACGTTACACCCAACATAGTTATCGAATTGTTTTACACATCACATAGTAAGGATTTGTTCCCTATATACCCATACGAAGTTGGGATATAGAAGACAAACCCTTCAAAAGTGGCGATCGTTGTCATTTGTTATCCCGAATCCTATAGAATATCACCGGCTCAGGTCCTGTTTCCTAAAATACATGTAGTTTTAAAAAGTCAACAAAAGTTGAGCGAGTTCATGCAGTATTTGTTATCATATGAAATCTTTGCATTCTTTAATTGAAATCCAGGTTTGTTAATAGTATATATGGAGTTTAAGGATCTATCAGTGGGTAGCGAACCCCTGACATTATGTACCATAAGTTACGTAACCAAACCGAAACAACTTTGACATTTTCTGGGATCTCAAAAGCACTCCTATGGCCTATCAAAGGAGTGGAGCGTGTCTCAAGCTCAATAGATCTACACCTTTTGCACCTTGGTCACTAAGTGATTAATGGTTACTATGTTCTCATCCTACTTATGTACATTGATCGTGTTATCATCTAAACCCATAGCTAACAAACCCATAGTATTAGCATGTATGCTAACATATCCGTAGTTTTAGCATGTATTTCCCCTCGATTATTTTAAAACCAAAACCTTGAAAGCATTGAAAGGAGGGACATGAACTCACAGATTTGCGTTCCGTGTAGTATGAAATCGAGGTGAGCGTCCGTACGTGTCAATAACCTACATGTGTACTAATCTCGTTAGACACTAGGTCTTTCGGACCTCGTACAAGTTGTTCATCTTGAATACTTTATTGTGTTCTCGTTTGTCATCTTTGGAACAACTTTGTATTTTAGAGTGTTGATAGTTTACTCGCTCGATTGTTATGTATATACATGCATTCTATAAGTATTGGATTATATGTGAACGGCTTCGAACCTATGTCATTGGGCTTAACCCACGTTTTATTGTTATTGGGCCTAGCCCTAGTTTTCTTGTTATTGGGCCTGGCCCTAGTTTTCTTGTTATTGGGCCTGGCCCTAGTTTTCTTGTTATTGGGCCTGGCCCTAGTTTTCTTGTTATTGGGCCTAGCCCTAGTTTTCTTGCATCCGAAAGTTGTATGAAGTGATTCTGAGTCCCAAATTTAGCTTAACTGGTTCACTAGAGTTTCCGTTTGGTTGCTATGATGACGGAAATATTGCTTACTAGCTCGTCGGTTCGCTAACGTACTAGTTTAGTGCATTGCGATGTAATACTGGAAACTTGTGATTATGAACATTCCGTTGATATCATCCTATTGTTTTAGTATGTTTTTCATCAATTGACATTATTCCGAGGTCCCGGAAATGCTTTGTTATAGGTTCGGACGAGTTAAAAATACTATATTTTAAGCCGAAACGGACATTTTTGAGATTATGGCGTTATACCGGAAAGTCTTGTTTCTTTGCAAGATGTGTTTTCATAATAATGCTTTCTTATATAAATGGACCCAGTTGTGTTATCCGAGTGTCGTTTTCCAGTGTTCCGGTCTGATTTCACGGTTTTGCTGACATGAATAGTGTAACCGTGAATAGTGCACGTGGCACTTTCTACCAACACTTTTAGGACATTGTTTGCCTGATTTCGCAATGTGGCGAAAACCAACACATGTTTTAGCATTGTTTCCTTGTCCTAACCTTGTTATCCAATTAACGACACTGTTACAAAATTAAATTACGCTAAATGCATGAGATTATGTAAATAAAATAGTGATTAGTTTGTACGGAATTGCCGGTTTATTGCCATTTGTCACAGCGTCCGCTACAACGTTATCCTTGCCCGGATGGTACTTGATCACGCACTCGTAATCATTTAGGAGTTCGAACCTGTCACACCCTGACTTTTGCGGAAGCGTGATTATGGTGTGACTTTCTTAATACCATTGCATTCAATCACAACAGCAACTATATGATAAATCCATAGATCGTCATCCATTAAATAAGTTTGAAAACATCGCAAACATCATTGTTTAAACATTGATTTCAAATTCAAGTTTTACAAACCATACGAATTGTTTATAAGTTCACAAGGACTCAACAAAAGACTCTAAATAAAACCAAGATTTGGAAGTGGTGTCTTGTCCAGGATAGGACACCCAAACTAAACCTCAAGACCCTGGATGACATCTCTTATTCTTATCAACACTTGTAACTTCCGAACGCCCCCAGATCCACATTCTTAATTCCCTGAAATACATGTATTTTGAAAACATCAACAAAAGTTGAGCGAGTTCATGTGTTTGTTTGTGTGTTTGAATAAAACCTTGTAATCATTGTATGTATGTATGTTTGTAAATCCTGGTATGAAAGTAAAACAAGGAAACAGATTGATTAATGGTTTGCAAGGCCATTAACATGCGTGCAACGGTGTAGGAAGGCTCAAACCTAGCAGATTTTGTACCGGGCTTTCGGCTGTAAGACATAGTCACCTCATGGGCCAAACCCCGGTCACATGGGTGTGGGCTCGCTACACCCAAATAGATCTATCACTCATGCCCCTCGGTCCTAACACGAGGATTAATGGTCTTAAGAGTACGCCTACCCATTCACATGATCTACTGTACTTTCCAAAGCTAACCATACCAATTGTAATTGTATGTAATCCTTTTGTAACATGTACTTCACCCCCGAAGTTGTAAAACAAAAACAGTTTAAAGAAAAGGGGGACATGAACTCACAGTCTTGCGTCTTCAACATTCGTAACTCAAGCTCCTTCGGTGAACACGACTACCTACAACGTACTAATGTCTTTTAGACGAACGGGCCATTCCTTGACTTATTTTTAATGTCCTTGAGTTATGTTTCTTTTGTGTCTTCGATATTATTCCAAGTTACATAATTATTTGTTAAAATAATTAATATTTTAAATTAAATTATACTTATAAATTTTGGAATAATTGTTAAACAATATTATTGTAATAATACTTCCCAAGTATTTATACTTGTATTGCTTTCCCAAGGATGGGGGGTATCTTATACATGTGTATTTTTGCCATGTTTTGAGGCCGTATTCCGGTGTGTATTCATACGTACGAGAATACGTATGCTTATTGTATTCATTAAGTATCCTTATACTAAATTTCATATTAATTATTCCGGAATATCATCTTTAGTAAAGATCCAATATATATCTCCAAAAGATATATTTTAAGGAATATTACTTAGAAAAATTATTTAAAATTTTTCTTTTGGCAAAAATGTGACAACCCGAACTTTTAAGGTCAGTATCTCTTCGTCACGTGATCCTGTTTCTTGTTATTTCTCTTTCATATCCCTTACGACGATAGAACTTAGTAAATACTTGTGACGGTAATATAATTGCTAAGCGTTTAATGTGAATGTGTGTGTGAATTGGGCCCAAACTTTGTGTCGTGTATATGGTTGGGCCGCACCCCAGACTATTGAAGCCCACCCTTTAATCTCTAGTGTTGGTTGTCTTGCCAATGTGTTTCGGTTGACTTGGGCTCAAGTCCATTATCACGGCCCAAAGGAGGAACCGCCCAAACATGTATTATTTATGTATACGTAACATGTTAACAATTAAACCAAAACTCAAACAAACCCTACTTCCCCACTTGTTTGTGCGACGGCTGACGGTACCCCCCCGAGGCATCAACCTGTTGACCGAAATATTGGTTAGTGAATCTACAACTATATTAATCCTCTGATTATTTGGGTTGTAATGTGTGTGTAAAATAGTGTACATAGGTGAGAGTCTTGATGTTGATATGATCATTGATCCGATGGGTGCTGTGTGTATATAAATATGTACATATTGATTGATTGATGATTTCATTTATATGTCTTGTTAAATGATTAATACTTCTTGTATGTGAGGAGGAATCGGGTGTTGTTAAGGATGAAATCAACGGGTCATAGGTAACATTAGGTTAAACTGTAAGGCTATATGATATGTAATTGTTAATTGGTGAGTCCCTTGATCATGTGTTTTAGTGATCATCTTATGTTAATATAAACTCGTAATCGGATTATGTGAAGTTTAAGGTCCCTAAACATATATCTATATGCATGATAATTATTGATGAAATTAGGAATTAGTAAGCCATAATGAATAACAAACTTGAATAGATAAAGGGATGTTTTGATTTTGTACAAGGATTATGTTAACAAGTTATGAGGAATTATGAAATCCCTTAGATTACGCAAACTGATACAGCACCTCAAGATTCAATATTCTAGTCGTTGGGCCGAGGGACTTGTTGGGCCGTTTAATCAATACGTATGCAGCTGGGCTGCGTGACTTCAGGTCACCAGCTGAGTCTAAACCTTGTGTGCATTTAGTTGTTACTTGGGCCAATCAGTCACCGAATCACACACACATTTACTTAAGGCCAAGTCGAGTGGGCCAAATTAATGGGCCGCACCTTTGCGGGCAACACGGGGTGTTGCGAAGTTGGGGTGGGCCAGGGGGTCATCGGACCGGCCTGTTGGGTTAAGGATGCATAAGCCTTGGACTGTATGTTGCGGTTGGGCCTCACAGGGTTTGGGGAGCTTCGGGCTGCGCTCCGATGACACACACCTCTTTGATGCACTAAGAATAGGCCGATTATGTTTGGTTATACATTATTAACTTTGGCATGCAACTGGGCCGGTAACTTGTGGAATCAAGATACTGATTTACTTGTATAACGATATGGTATATGCACATATAAACCTGTGAATTAATATGATACATAGTGTTACGGATGACTATGTGGTATGATTTAGAGTTATAGGTATATATTCATGGAAATGATAACCAAAATCACCCGACATGGATTATGTTGTAAACGTGACTTTATTTGCTGACATATGTGCTAAGACGTGTAAATAATTGTGCAAACCAAACTGATCATTCTGTGATAACTACATTAGGGACGGTTGATTGAATTGGATTATATAACATAACCTACCGAGCAAACCTAAGGTGAGTTCTTCTCTTGAGCATGCGTCCCTGTGGTTGGGACAGTCAATTGGGCATTCCTGGGAGGAATGGGTCTTGGGTAAAACACAGGGTATTCCTGAGAGGAATACATCTCTTGGTTAAAATGGGAATGTTAGATAATACACCTTTCCTATCACTTTAAGTCCCATCTTATACCGAATAGTTACCTGAGAGGTAACGGGGTGTTAGTTGATAGCGTTATTAGGCTTGGCAACCTCACACCGTACCTGAGAGGACGGGCGTGAACTAATGACCTTAAAACATGACTATTGCTTAGATAGGGGGCAATGGGGACGGGCAAAACAATCTGGTAGCCATCTTGTACGGTACTCTGGTTATTAACTACATTACATGCAATGAACTGAACTAAACACTTGGTAACTAACATTTTCATAAAACTATGAAATCACCAGCGTTGTCTGATACACTTGTTGCATGCTCGCTGGTCGTTAGATGTCTTGCATTTGGAACTTGCTATCTGGAGTAGCGGGAGTGGTCATGGGTCGACTGGAGGGATTTCATGTGATCGAATTCTTGATACTATACATTGGTTTTGAAACATTTTAACTTTGGTTTACTATTTGCTTCCGCTGAACATGTTGGTCCTCATTTAAACTTGTTGGTGGTATTTTTCATTAATAATTGAGGATTTTATTTATAAACTTGTATGGGTTCAATGTAATTAGTGGCTCGTTGTTGGTACGTCACACGCCTAGCAGGGACATTCCCTAGGTGGTATTTTGGGGGTGTGACAGTTTGGTATCAGAGCCACTGGTTATAGTGAACTTGGTTTTAAAACGTTTTTATAAAACCAGACTATAACCGAACAGAATCGAAATCGACCATGACACTCGGCTCCAGATCGCAAGGTTCGTCTTTCGTTTACTATTGCATAGTATATCTAGTGTTTGCTTATGAATAACATCACACGTGAATGCACACTTGGCACTGCAGTATGAACTTCTATGTTACCAACCCATGTTACGTGTTTTAAGAGTGTGACTCTTCTTGAACTTTCATGACCTATGTTGTGGTGTCATCTGTCTTATTGCTCGAATTCGGGGAACCTTTTAACACGAATTGAGAGGAGCTGAGATAAACATGCAAATTGGATTATTATTATGGGTGCACACATAATAATAATGTGGGGTGCATGTGAGTCCCAGTGAAACTCGACAAGTGAAAAAGGGGTTCCGCTCTGTTAAATGACGTTATGATAGGACTCGGTAGTCTATGGAGGTCATAGTAATGCTTGACTCCTACTTGAACTTGCATTTTAAATCCTTCCTTTTCTTGTATAGAATCATGAGTGGACGTGGTGGAGGCCGTGGTGGTGGACGTGGCCACATTGCTATGACTCAGGCTGAGCTAACCGATCTAATCAACACTCGCGTGGCTGAAGCCCTTGGGCTTATCAGGCTGGTACGATATGTGCCAAACACTCTTTATCCTTGTGTCGTACCCTCTAGTCTTACTTGTTTGTTATATGTTCTTTCGTTAATAGGTCAACCGGTGCAGCAGAATCCACACCATCCACCTGTTTGCACGTTCAAGACCTTCATGGATTGTAAGCCACAGACCTTCAGTGGGACTGAAGGAGCTGTGGGACTCTTGTATTGGTTCGAGAAGGCCGAATCTGTGTTTGCTATGTGTAAATGTCCCGCGGGGGACCGGGTGAAGTATGCTTCAGGCACGCTGGAGGACGGTGCCTTGACTTGGTGGAATGCCCAGGTTCAGATGTTGGGCATTGAGATGGCAAATGCCACTACTTGGGACGATTTTAAGGAACTGATGTGTGAAGAGTATTGTCCTCGGGATAAGATTCAGAAACTGGAGAATGAGTATTATGACCTGAAGATGGTGGGGTCGGAGATCGAGGCATTCACGAAACGATCTCATGAACTAGCAATTTTGTGCCCTAACTTGTCACGACCCCCACACCGAAGAATCGAGCTGTATCTCAAGGGATTAGCCCCGCAGGTTAAGGGCTTCGTCACTGCAGCAAACCTGGACAATTTACCTCAAATTATCCGTTTGGCTCACAAGATCACTGACCAGGAGGTGGAGCGCGGGGCGCTACCACCACATGTTTCTACTACTACTACTGCTGCTACTACTACAGCTGCCACTCCTGCTACTGACAGCAAGCATAAGTGGAATGATATAGACAAGGCGTCCAATTCGATACAGTCACAGAAGAGGCCAGACACCGGTAGGAATCGTAGTTTCAGCCAGTCGTCTTCTGTGAATCAGAACCAAGGCAGTAATTCGAATCAGGGTTCTTATGCGGGAAAGCAGCCGAAGTGTAACAAGTGCAACCATCATCATCGTGGGCCATGTACCCGAGTCTGTCATAGGTTCAACAAAGTGGGTCACATGGCCAAAGATTGCAGGGCTCCACTCCCGAGACAGCAGCAGCAGCAGCCACATCAGCAGTATAGACAACTGCCTCAGCAAAATCAGGGTAACCATAAGGGTTGTTTTCAGTGTGGTGACGGGGGCCATTTCAGGCGGGAGTGCCCTCAGTTGAATCAGAACACGGGAAATAATAACACTGGGAACAACAATGGGAACAATGGGGGAAATGGTGCGCGTGGGCGGATGTTTACTATTGGTGCTGGGGAGGCTAGGAATGATGGCAACGTAGTGACTGGTACGTTTTCGATAAACGATTTATTTGCTTCTGTTTTATTCGACTCTGGTGCTGATTGGAGTTATGTATCTTTGGGGTTCAGTCGTCAGTTAGGATTGAGTCCTACACGACTTGTAACTAAACATATAGTAGAACTAGCTGATGGTAAAACAATTGAGGCTTCACATGTTCTTGTTGGGTGCAAACTCGATCTCATGGGTCAAGTGTTCGACATTGACCTACTCCATATTACTATTGGAAGTTTTGATGTGGTTATTGGCATGGACTGGTTGTCCAAGCACCAGGCGGAAATTCTCTGCAAGGAGAAAATCGTGCGTATTCCTCTCCCTAGCGGAGAATCTTTATCGGTTCAGGGTCATCGTAGTGGCGCTATGGTTAGTATTATCTCAGCTATGAAGGCTCAGAAGTGTCTGCGTAAGAGCTACCCTGCTATTTTAGCTACTGTTACTGATTTGCAATCTGATGAGAGAAGGATCGAGGATCTTCCAATTGTTCGTGATTTTCCCGATGTATTTCCTGAAGAACTCCCTAGTTTACCTCCACATCGTCAGGTGGAATTTCAGATTGACCTCACACCAGGAGCAGCTCCGGTTTCTCGTGCTCCTTATCGTCTTGCACCAGGGGAGTTACAGGAGTTGTCGAATCAACACCAAGAGCTGTTTGATAGAGGTTTTATCCGACCCAGCTCTTCACCTTGGGGAGCCCCAGTTCTGTTTTTGAAGAAGAAGGATGGGTCCTTCCGGATGTGTATAGATTATCGCGAGCTCAACAAGGTGACGGTCAAGAACCGTTATCCTTTACCCCGCATCGACGACCTGTTTGACCAGCTGCAAGGGTCAAGTTTTTATTCCAAGATTGACTTAAGGTTGGGCTATCATCAGGTACGAGTCCGAGAGGAAGATGTTCCCAAAACGTCTTTTCGAACGCGGTATGGCCACTATGAGTTTTTGGTTATGCCATTTGGGATGACTAATGCACCAGCGGTTTTCATGGATCTTATGAACCGCGTGTGCAAACCATATCTCGACGACTTTGTTATTGTTTTCATCGACGACATCTTGATCTACTCCAAGAGCAAGGAAGACCACGAGCGGCACTTACGTCTTATCTTGGAGCTCCTGAGGAAGGAGCAGCTCTACGCGAAGTTCTCTAAGTGTGATATCTGGATTCGGGAAGTACACTTTCTTGGTCATATTGTTAATGAGATGGGGATACATGTAGATCCTGCCAAGATCGATGCTATTAGGAATTGGGCGGCACCGAAGAATCCTTCGGAGGTGCGATAATTCCTTGGTCTTACGGGGTACTATCGTCGGTTTATCCAGGATTTCTCAAAGATCGCTCAACCTCTCACCTCCTTGACACAGAAGAACGTTGTTTATTCTTGGGGAACGAAGCAGGAGGATGCTTTCCAGCTCTTGAAACAGAAACTCTGCAGCGCACCGATCTTGTCTCTACCTGAAGGCACCGAGGATTTCGTGGTATATTGTGATGCTTCTATTCAGGGTCTCGGTTGCGTGTTGATGCAATATGAGAAGGTGATAGCTTATGCTTCTCGACAGCTGAAGGTTCATGAGAAGAATTATACTACCCACGACTTGGAGTTAGGGGCTATGATTTTTGCATTAAAGATTTGGAGGCATTATCTGTACGGTACCAAATGCACTATCTACACCGATCATAGGAGTCTCCAGCATATCTTCGACCAGAAGGAATTGAATATGCGACAGCGTCGTTGGATAGAACTGTTGAACGATTATGAGTGTGCCATCAAGTATCATCGGGGTAAAGCTAACATTGTAGCTGATGCACTTAGCTAAAAGGAGACGAAGCCTAAGCGTGTTCGCGCTTTGCAGCTTACTATTTACTCTGATTTACCTGCTCAGATTCGTTCCGCTCAGATCGAGGCATTGAAAGAAGAGAACATCAAGGCTGAATACTTGCGGGGCATGGAAAAGCGACTTGTGGAGAGATCTGACGGAATTTATTACTTTATGGAGCGGGTATGGGTTCCTCTGTATGGAAATCTTAGGGAGCTTGTGATGGACGAAGCGCACAAGTCTCGATATTCTGTTCACCCGGGCTCAGACAAAATGTATCAGGACCTCAGGATTATGTATTGGTGGCCAAAGATGAAGGCTCACATAGCGACGTACGTGAGTAAGTGTTTGACTTGTGCTAAAGTAAAGGTGGAGTATCAGAAACCCTCGGGTCTACTTCAGCAGCCAGAGATACCCACGTGGAAATGGGAGCAGATTGCTATGGATTTTGTCACAGGTTTACCGAGTACTCAGGCTGGAAATGATACTATTTGGGTGATTGTAGATCATCTCACGAAGTCAGCGCATTTTCTAGCGATTAAGGAAACAGTAGCAGCGGTTTATCTTAAGGAAGTGGTTTCTAGGCACGGGGTGCCAACTTCTATCATCTCAGATCGAGATCCGCGTTTCATTTCTGACTTATGGCAGTCGATGCATAAGTCGTTCGGTTCACGTCTCGATATAAGTACTGCTTATCACCCACAAACGGATGGTCAGAGTGAGCGAACCATCCAGACACTTGAAGATATGCTGCGGGCATGTGTGATCGACTTTGGTAAGGGCTGGGAGAGACATTTGCCATTGATAGAGTTCTCCTACAACAACAGCTACCACACTAGTATTCAGGCAGCTCCGTTCAAGGCACTGTACGGACAGAAGTGTCGTTCTCCTCTCTGTTGGGCTGAGGTGGGTGACAGCCAGATCACAGGTCCTGAGCATGTGCTTGAAACTTCAGAAAAGATTGTTCAGATCAGAAACCGTATGGCAGCAGCGCATGGTCGTCAGAAAAGCTACGCTGACAAGCGTAGGAAACCGTTAGAGTTCGTTGTAGGTGATCGGGTTATGTTGAAAGTTTGGCCATGGAAGGGAGTTGTACGCTTCGGGAAGCGTGGCAAGCTTAATCCACGTTATGTTGGGCCATTTAAAATCCTGGGGCGGATCGGTGAAGTGGCTTACTGTGACAACTGGCCCAAACCGGTAATTTCCGTACACATTAATTATTGCTTAATGACTGCAATTATGTGCTTAATTGTCAGCAATATCTGATTACATACTAAACAAGTGAATTCATGCATGTTGTATACTACAAAATATTGCTTTATGCATAAACAAGAGCGTTGCGTCAGAAATAATAGTAAACTCACCGGTAAGACACACTGTGTCGACTGAACTGCAGAAAGCAGTCAGACATTAGAATTGGAGCCTAGGTGTAGGTCCGACAGCAAGTACATTAAAACCCAAGAGTACATGTAAGGGTTTAATTTATAGACATTGCGAAAGCAAAAATAAGCACTAAAAAGCACCCGAAACGCACCTTAAGTGCAGAAATTATATAATTCAGCATTTAAACATATGAATATTTTGCAGAAATGTCGTTTTATTATCCAGAATATTTCCCTAAGTGTTGGGAATTGAAAGAGTACAAGAAAGGTACTTAAAAGACACTAAAAAGTGTAATTTAGCACTTTAACGAACCGGTGTCTAACCGAACAACCGGACAATACCCGGAACACCAAAATAATGTTAGAAGCATTGTTTTTATTTTTTTCTAATCTAGTTAGGGTCCCCGAACACCCACACACTATATATTACACCACACACATAAACCTTTAACTAGATACTTGGTTCTTAACCTTATGACCTAACTATCTAGTTAACCACTAACCAAGACCCCCCCTAACCATACGGTTATATGGTGACCCCACCATTGGATTTTCCTTGTTTAAAATATTAGATCATGTCTCCTTGTATGGAACATATTACACAATGGAAAAAGGTGAGTTAGTGTGTTATAAGTATACCCATTAGCACATAACTTCATCTTCATCAACATCACCTACACACCACCTCTTCCTCCCTTCCTTGTTCTCGGCTCAACCAAGCACCACACCACCCTCATTTTCAAACATCATCCATCCATTCCAAGGTGATATTAAGGTGTAAGAAGGTCGCTAACGAAGCTCGGTGCAAGCGGATCTTGAAGGACCTTCTTCATTTGCTTTTATCCACTTCATTTGTCCTCTTGAACTTCCCTAGCCTTGAGCTAGTAGTAAGTGTTCTAAAACACCATCTTGTTCTTGTTTAAAGTGGTTAATAAGTGATTTAACGGTTAAAACTCAAGAACACACAAGATCAAAACTAAAAGTCTTGAACATAAGAGATTAAGGGTGGATAAAGAGTAAATATGTGTGTAAATCATGTGAAACTTGTCTAGTTATGATTATTTGATGTTGTTGTTAGTAAAAGCAAGATGGATCATCATCTAGACTTACTAGTCCATGTTAGAAAGCATGAACTAGTAGGATGTAAGTTAGAAAGTTAAAAGATGATGGATCCATCCATTCATAAGACATGAACTTGAGTAAAAGTAATTTTCTTGTAAAAATAAGACTCTAAACATGTAGATCTAAAGATCTACAAGTGGTTTTTCGGAAGAACCAAGCAAAAATGTTAGTCTTGTTTAAAACCCGTATCTTACATGAACTAAATGTATTTTTAGTAAATAAACAAGTGTGTAAACACTTGTGTAACAAGGAAGTTCAACAAAGAAATATTTTTGTGAATCTTGACTAGAAGTTGTGAAACTTCATATTCTTTAAAAATAAAGTTTTTAAGAAACTAAACTTATTTTTAAAGGTAACAAGACTTACTAAATGTGCTAGTAAGTTACTACACATTTTTGTAAATATTCAAGTTCATGAAATGGAGAAATTAGTGATTATTGTTGATGAATATTGTTGTTAATTGTGGTTGATGATTGTTGACAATTTAAAAGAAAATAAACACATGTTTTGAAAACATGGGAAACCTCCATTTTTAGGGGAAACTCTGTCAAAATTTTTATAAATTTTGACACTTAGAAAAATATAAGTTTTTGAGAAACTTATCCCCTAAAAGTATACCTCAAAACATTACCAAGGTTTCCCTAATTTTTGATGATAAGAAATGGTGATTTCTTCAAAAATAAAAATGGATATTATGTATATATATTTTGAGAGAAAAATATATATTATGTTATCACCAGCTTTTGTGCTAAGTGTATATAGTATGTGTTATACGTGCTAGTGTATTAAGACTTAAAAATACACTAAATACTCATGAGGAGTATAAACATAAAAATACACATACAACATACAAGATACATAATTCGGGTGCAAAGTGCAAAACACAAAAGACTTATATTTATTTTTGAGAAAATAATATAAGTAGGATACTTAGTTAAAAATATAGAATATTTTTAACACAAGAATATATACAAAACAGAAAGTGACAGTACTTGTGCGACGCAAGTCTAGTGACTAACGTTAAGAAAACGCGTATAGGTTACGACGTTATTTAAGCAAATCCGGTGAAGTTTACGACGCTAGGAACGCAAAGTTGTGAGTTCATGCTCCCCCTTTTCTCTTTAACTGTTTTCAGTTTTTATAACTTTGGGGGTGAAATACATGTATAAATGTACAAAAATTTATAATTGGTATGATATAAATACAAGAAGTACACTTGGTGAGAACGAGAACCAAGTGTGACGAAATATAAGAATATGAGAAGCGCACTTGGTGAGAACGAGAACCAAGTATGAGGCGCTATGAGAAATGATAACAAGAAACGCGCTTGGTGAGAACGAGAACCAAGTAGGATGCGTTATGAGAAATAGTGTCACGAATAGGGTACAGAAGCACCATTAATCGTGTACATACTTAGACCGCAGAACAAAAGGTTAGATCTAACGGGTGCCTGGCAGCCACACTCTCGGTGAGGGCGAGAATCGAGTAGTGCTTTTGTGTCTCAGAATATACCAATTAAATGCCTTAGGTTTGGTGACTTCCTATGTCGTGTCACATGTTAATGGCTTTGCAACCCATTAACAATCCTGATATTTACAGGAATATTTTAATTACATGAAATTCATACCATACTAAAACTTGATGAATACTTGAGTACGTGGGGTACTCAAGAAAAGCTTGAATTATACTTGAAGTACGTGGGGTACTCAAGAAAATGGGAATTATATTTGAGTACGTGGGGTACTCAAGAAGAATTTGAAATATTACACGAGTACGTGGTGTACACATGAAACTGGATTTATATATGAAAACTTGATTTTTACATGACGTAAACTATGTTTTCACACAAAGTATACAAACGTGAAAAACTAAAACTGCATGAATTCACACCAACTTTATGTTGACGTTTTTCCAAAACTCACATGTATTTCAGGTAACTAGGATGGATGTGCGCGCGGTCTTACCCATGCTCGTGGATGTCGCTTATGTTTATCTTTAAATAAAGTTGTAAACTTTTAAGACAATGCTTTATGTGACTTAGCGATGTAAACGCTAACGTATGTTTTCAAATTATGGTATTTGAAGTTATTTTCTTGAGCATGTAGTATGTTTACTCTTCGTATGCAATGAGAACCTTTCATGATCACACCTCGTGCTTCCGCCGCAGAAAGGGGTGTGACACTTACAAGCTTGAGTTACCTGCTGAGTTGGGTAATGTTCACGATGACTTTCACGTTTCGCAATTGAAGAAGTGTTTATCTGATGAAACACTGATTGTGCTGTTTCAAGAGCTCAAGATCGACGACAGGTTACAGTTTGTCGAAGAACCTATAGAGATTATGGACCGAGAGGTCAAGGTGTCACACCCCGACCGCGTCAAAACAACGAAACTGCGGTGGAAACGTTGGGGAGTGTTGTAACAGAATTATTGTTTCACAACCATGGATACAAAAGTTTTGTTTTATTAATTTATTAAGTAATGTACATTGTCTTAAAACCATACAAACAAGTTACATATCGTCTATCATTGTTTTTATGTCACTAAGGCCACGTCCAGATCCTAAGTGAACATGCTTCCTAGCACTCAACATCATGCTACACCACCTGAAACATATGTAAAAACAAAGTCAGCAAAGAAATGCTGGCGAGCACATAGGTTTTATAAGAGTATCAGATTCATGGCTCATTTACATATTGCAATACCTTGAAAACATTGTTTTGAAAAGTATATAGTATTGCAACATGATTAACCAACTCAAATCAAGTTAGTTATAGTTTATAAAATCTCGTAGCCATGATTCTTAACCTCAAAACATTTGTTTTAGTAAACCAACTCGTAAAATATCTCGTAAAAACTCGTTAATAAAACTCGTATGGTTTATATTATTTCGAAAACCTTGTTGTGTGACATCCTTTCAAAATCGTTTCCCAAGTGAACTAAATAATGACATGAAATGTAATATGATAAGAGCACTTATATATAAGATGTACCAGCGGCTTATCTACCATGCTTTTATCATGCTACACCCATCCCATTATCTAATCACTACCCAAAACCAATCGTTTATCCAATTCGTTTATCTCGTTTAAGTCGTTTCAAATCGTTTAACTCGTTTCCAAAATTGTTCTCGTTTTAATTGTGAAACTACTTTTGGTCGTCTCGCTAATAACATTCAAACCTTCGTGACTCAACTATCTCGAAACTCGTATTAACAAACCACCAAGGGGTAAGTTAACAATCATCAGATTCGGTCGTTACCTACATAACCCCCACACATAACCATGGGTGTAGTCTGATAACGGGATTTGTCAGATCCTATGGTACCATAACCTAATACTGGTCGGCTTGATCAATGCTAATAAATGCCATTCGTTATGTAACTACGTCCAACAAGTTTGTTCACATTATCGAAATCGTTATTAGTTTAATATAAACCATCTTAATCGTTTTTGAAACCATCGTTTAAATATCAAAATCGTTTAATACATATGAATCACCCCAAAACAATCAAAAATAGTAAAATAGGAGAACTATGTACTCACATTGAATAGAAGGGTATCCTGGATCTAAAGAACTTAGCGAAGCTCAGGCAAACCAAGGAAATTCAAGTAGTACCTAGTAATCGGATCACTAGTAAATAAATCGACACCTAAATCGGAAGATCGGATAGAATGAGGTCTTGTAAACCAAATGAGTGTTGGAACTCATGTGATATGGTTTAACAAAGGCTACATTCTAAATCGGAACCTAACCTAAGTGCTTCGACCCGTTACGACCCATTAAGGTAGCTTACGCTACTTTAACGCGTCGTTCGCGCAAACGCGCGTTCGAGACGTCTAACTAGTCCTATGACAAGTATTATATGCCTAAACATGTTTAATTATGTTGCATAATCAGTTAAGTGACAAATGTTTAGGTTACATAAGCTTAAAAACCAATTATGCATGAAAAGGGCATTTTGGTCATTTACCTATGGCATATAAACTACCTATCATACAACTACTTAAACTACGTGACCATAAGGTAAAACCTCGGAAGGTTATTCCCTATGCAACTATGGTCACTAAACATGCTTGGTCGGATCCTAATGATTGACCAAACGGGTCGAGTTCGAAAGTCTAAGCGGTGGTTTAGACCGCTTGACTTACGACTCTAAACAAGCACTAAACTAAAAGTGACTAGCTAAGCATGTTAAAACATGCTTAACTAAGTTAGAAAACAGATTTTGATATCAAAACAAAGTGTTTTGATACTAAAGAGTAGTTTGGTTGCAAAATACGCTTAAATGCGCATTTTGACCGAAACTACGACTCGTCACTACGCCTTGTCAACGTGGTAATCAGTAGGTATAGTCACTAGGGACTATAACCATCGTGATTACGATCACGTTGCGAAGTTCAAACGAACTTCGTATTGACCAACTCGTGGTTAAAGCAGAAAGTCAAACACTGTTTGTCTTTCACGCTCAAAAAGCGATAAAAGAACGAAAGAAGCTTACAAAGGGTCCAAGCTAGGGAGAACTTGATCTTAAAATCTCAGGTATGAAGTATTATAACTTCAACTTAGAGAAATCAGATCAAGGGTGAGTAGAAATAGAAGGAGGGCATGCCTACTTATACTTTTCGGTTCACCGTTAGGATCATTCCTTGCTAAAGAGGGAAAGATCATGACCATCCATGTGGGCTAGTGGTTTTAGAATACAAGGGGCATGCTAAAAACCATTAAAACTTGCCCAAAGTATCCCAAATCAGCTGCCAAAACCGTCAAAAACAAGCCCAAATGACCAGGTTCATTGTTATTGTCTGCAAGTCTGTCGCGCCCGACGTAGCCAGACTCCCTGGCTTACGCGGCCCGCCTGGCCCACTTTCCAGAAATTACAATTTAGCCCCTGAACTTGAGAAACTTGTGTTTTGATGCATTTTTGACACGTTTAAGCCCCGTTAACCTCATTTCAAGGCTCTAAAATGAAGTTAAAGTATAGGGAACTTAAAATATGCTCAAAAACATCTCGGATGTCAGCTCGTTTGGTCGTACGGTTGCGTTATTTGGTTAATTACGACGGAAGTCGTAACGAACGCAAAAACGATCCAAATTAAGCGACGAATGGAATTTTATCATGCCAGTCACTAAAATAAAATATTTTAATGATTACATACATTTTTGGATGTCCGGATATATCCAGAACGTAAGATATGCGTGAAAATGCAAACTTATGCACTTTTTGACGCTTTTAGTCCCTATTGATCAAATAAGTTTATTTTAGCATACCGAACCCCTCAAAGCCTATTTCTAAGATATGTAAAGGATATTTGGGGTATGTTTAACTTATGATCAAGTTCTGGAATGTTCGTTACTATACAAATCGGCATAGTTTCACAGTTTGACACAAATAGTACCTGCGATCGAACAAACTTGTTTTTGACACACCAAACCGTCCAAAACTTATTTCTAAGTTATGTGAAGGTTATTTAAGGTATGTTAAGACTATTTCACTATTACGGAGTGTTTGTTGCGTTAAACTGATTACGTTCGCGCATCAGTTTGCGTATAACTTTCTAGAAAGCGATTTAAAGCTTGAAATCGGAATCGAGTCGAATCGTAAAATCATCAAACACAAATACACACATAATAACACCAAAAAACATTGTTTTATTAATAATTAACATTGTTTTACATTGTACATCGGTTACAGAGCACAGTTGTCACATCTCCCCTACTTTAGGAAATTTCGTCCCGAAATTTTAACTAGAGGAAACCTGTGAGAACAATTGCGGATATTTCGCCTTCATTTGGTCCTCACATTCCCAAGTAAACTCTGGGCCACGTTTGGATTCCCAGCAAATCTTGACCAATCGAATCCGTTTGTTCTTCAACTGTTTGACTGCACGGTCCACTATCTCCACAGGTTTCTCGACAAAGTGCATCGTTTCATCAACTTGAATTTCTTCGAGTGGAATGTGAAGATTAGCGTCAGCTAAACACTTTCGCAAATTGGATACGTGAAAAGTCGGATGAATATTTCCAAGCTCTGGATGTAGCTCTAGTCGATAGGCAACCTTTCCAACTCTTTCAACAATCTTAAATGGTCCAACATATCGTGGTGCAAGTTTTCCTTTCTTTCCAAATCTCACCACTCCCTTCCAAGGTGACACCTTGAGTAGGACACGGTCTCCGACTTGAAATTCTAAGGGCTTGCGTCGCATATCCGCATAACTCTTTTGACGGCTTCTAGCTGTCAAAAGATTATCGTAAATTTTCTTGATTTTGTCTGTTGTTTCCAGAATGAGCTCAGGTCCAGTAAGCTGAGCTTCACTGATCTCATTCCAACAGGCAGGTGAACGACATTTTCGATCGTAGAGAGCTTCGAACGGTGTCATATTAATGCTAGCATGATAACTGTTGTTGTAAGAGAACTCGATCAACGGCAGATGAGAGTCCCAATTACCACCAAAGTCTATCATGCATGCTCTAAGCATATCCTCCAAAGTTTGAATCGTCCTCTCAGATTGTCCATCTGTTTGGGGATGATAAGCAGTGCTTAGATTTAGTTGGGTTCCCATAGCAGATTGCATGGTCTTCCAAAAATGAGATGAAAATCGAGCATCACGATCGGAAATGATGTCCAAAGGAACACCATGTCGAGATACAATCTCATCAACATAAATCTTTGCAAGTTTATTAGCAGATAGATCCTCGCGAATCAGAATAAAATGAGCTGACTTCGTTAATCGATCGATAACAACCCACATAGCATCGTGACCTTTAGATATACGTGGTAATTTAATGATGAGATCCATCGCAATGTTCTCCCACTTCCAAACCGGTATCTCTGGTTGTACAAGCAAACCAGACGGTCGTTGATATTCAGCCTTGACTTTGAGACAAGTTAGG
Organism: Helianthus tuberosus; assembly: GCA_030545235.1. Taxonomy (NCBI): domain Eukaryota; kingdom Viridiplantae; phylum Streptophyta; class Magnoliopsida; order Asterales; family Asteraceae; genus Helianthus; species Helianthus tuberosus. The sequence continues at coordinate 68,609,073 of CM060360.1, forward strand.
CATTTCGATACATACAAGGCAATATCCTTCTTCATACCAGACCACCAATACTGAGTACGAAGATCCTTGTACATTTTATCAGCACCAGGATGGATAGAATATCGAGACTTATGAGATTCGTCCATCACTAAAGTGCGAAGTTCGTCTTGTTTCGGGATCCACAAACGATCCTTGAAATACAGTAAACCATCGTCCTTCGCTTCGAGTTTAAGCTCAAGTTGAACTGGTAGCTCATATTTCAATATGCCTTTGGTCACACAAGATCATTGAGCTTGAAGGACACGAGATTGAAGATCAGATAGAGTTCGAACAGAATGAAGCTTGACTCGCTCCTTTCGACTAAGCGCATCGGCTACGACATTCGGCTTACCAGGATGGTAGCGAATCTCACAATCATAGTCGTTCAAAAGCTCAACCCATCGTCGTTGCCTCATGTTCAGCTCCTTCTGATTAAGAATATGCTGGAGACTTTTGTGGTCTATGAAAATCACACACTTCGTGCCATAAAGATAGTGTCTCCAGATTTTGAGAGCAAAAACCACAGCTCCCAACTCAAGATCATGAGTCGTGTAGTTCTTCTCGTGAACTTTCAATTGTCTAGACGCGTATGCTATAACTTTACCTCGTTGCATAAGAACACAACCAAGGCCTAAGTTGGATGCATCACAGTAGACAACGAAATCATCGATTCCCTCGGGCAAAGATAGAACAGGAGCATCACATAGCTTCTGTTTCAAAGTTTGAAACGCTTCTTCTTGTTTGGGTCCCCACTCAAAAGGCTTATTCTTCTGAGTTAAAGCTGTGAGTGGGACCGTGATCTTCGAGAAATTCGGAATGAAACGTCGATAATACCCAGCAAGACCAAGGAATAATTGAACTTCTCTGGGTGTCGTCGGTGTGTTCCAATCCTTAATTGCAACAATCTTGGATGGATCCACATGAATACCTTGCTGGTTAACTAAATGACCCAAGAATTGAACTTCCTTAAGCCAGAATTCACACTTGGAGAATTTAGCAAAAAGTTGTTCCTTCTTCAGGAGTTCCAGTGTTAAGCAAAGGTGTTGCTCGTGCTTGGCTCGAGACTTCGAATAAATGAGAATATCATCGATGAACACAATGATGAACTTGTCTAAATAAGGTTTACAGACCCAATTCATTAAGTCCATGAAGATAGCTGGGGCATTTGTCAAACCAAAAGGCATGACAGTAAACTCGTAGTGCCCATATCTCGTGCGGAAAGCAGTTTTGGGAATATCTTCTTCGAGAACACGAAGCTGATGGTACCCAAAATGCATATCGATCTTGGAAAAACATGAAGCACCTTGCAGCTGGTCGAAGAGATCATCAATTCATGGTAGGGGATATCGATTCTTGATGGTAAGCTTATTCAACTCACGATAATCGATACACATCTGAAAAGATCCATCTTTCTTTTTCACAAAGAGGACAGGAGCACCCCAAGGTGAATAACTCGGTCGGATGAATCCTTTATCAGATAACTCTTGAAGCTGTTTTGATAATTCTTGCATCTCAGACGGTGCAAGACGATAAGGTGCTTTCACAATTGGGTTGGCATTGGGTACAAGGTCAATATGAAACTCGACTTGACGAACTGGAGGCAAACCAGGCAGTTCATCAGGAAACACCTCTGGATAATCCCGAACAATCAGAATATCCTGAATACTCTTGCTCTTGCCTTTCTCCTCGGTGACATGTGCCAGGAAAGCAACATATCCTTTTCGTAAGTAACTCTGGGCTTACGTACATGACATGAGTTTCAAACCACCTGAAGGCTTCTTGCCACGAACTTCTAAAACTTCACCAGAAGACAAAAGAATATGAACAATCTTATCGAAACAAACCACCTCAGCATGATGTTTAGCTAACAAATCCATCTCCACAATAATATCGAAACTCCGGAGTTGCATCAGCGTGAGGTCAATAGGAAAAAGATGGTTATCAAGGTTTAACTGACAACCACAAATAACAGAATCGAGTACAAGGGGTTTACCAGTAGCAACTTCGATAGATAAGGGTTTCCTCAGTTTAGTTCTAGGTATCGCAAGTAAAGGCTCAAAAGATAACGAAACAAAACTCCTATCGGCACCAGAATAAAAAAGAATAGATGCAGGTTGATGGTTAACAAGGAACATACCGTTAACAACCTCGTTATTAGCACGCGCCTCATTGGCATTCAGGTTGTACGCTCATCCACGGGCAGGATTTGCGTTTGCAACGACATTCGGATTTGCAAGCCTCAGACAGTTATTGCGGAAGTGACCAAACTCCCCGCAATTATAACACGAACCCGGTGGAAATCTAGCAGCGTTTCCCTGAACCTGTGCTGGATTTTGAGCAGCTTGGTTCTGACCCAGACGACAGATATTGGCCAGATGCCCAAGTTTACCACACGTAGTGCATTGCTTGCAGGCCTGTTGAGCAACATGGTGACCGTTGCAGCGAGTACAGTGAGGTGCGGTACCAGCATACGCTTTCTTCGCGGGAGGTTGAGCCGGTGGGTTCTGAGCAGTAACGGCAAAATTCTGGGAAGCCTTGCACTTCCTCGATTTCCTTGACGACTCACCTTTCTTACCCTTACCCTTTTCCTTGTTTTTAACAGAATCGACCGACTTCTTCTTGTCACCCTTGCGGGTAAGTTTACCCTTCCTGACTTGAGACTCAGTAGGGTGGCAGACAACTCGATCGTCTGACGAACAGTAGTAGGATTACTGCCCGTCACAATGTCTTACACGGAATTGGGTAAGCCATCAATGTACCTCTCGATTGCTTTCTCCAACGGGGTAACCATAGTGGGACACAATAAACTCAGCTCTTCATAACGATCCGTATACGCATGGTGTTCACCCCCATCTTGCTTTAGATCGTCAAACTCTCGTTCCATCGCTCGAATCTCATGACGGGGACAAAATTCTTTCATCATGAGAGCTCGAAGCTCTTCCCATGTTTGTGCCAATGCCACTTCGGCACCCCTATCACGCATCACTCCGTTCCACCACGTAAGAGCACGCTTCTCGAACACGCTTGATGCAAACTCAACCTTACGCTCATTCGGACACTGCACATGTCTGAATGTGCTCTCGATACTTTCAAACCATTACAGGAGCGGGGTTGCTCCATGAGACCCAGAAAACTTCAACGGCTTAGCAGAATTGAAATTCTTGAAATTACACTGAACATTATTGTTATTATTATTGTTGTTGTATAATTCATGGATCTGGGTCACTTCGCCTGGAAGCACAACAGCCATTTGTTGAGCAACAAGGGCTGTGACTTCTTCGTTATTTAAAGGTTGTGCATCACGTCGAGGAGGCATTGTCTAAAAGGAAACATGAGAAACGAGTGAGGTTGACAATTGGGAAAAACAAAAGAGGTATTGAAAAACATCGCCAAAACACAAGGAGTGCGATCATTTGTTCGTTACCTCGAACAAACAAACGACACGCAGTGACTAATCAAAGTAAATGGGTCAATATAATGTATCGCCGAAGACATGCTCGCCTATAAGTGAACACTCACCCCAAGAGTTCCCAGGTAAGAGTGACTGGTCCGTTTATGTGGATTTTTACGAACACTCTAGCCTTAGACAGAAAACTCAGGGTACAGGCATTCACCCTTCCAGTTTGCACGTGTTCATATTATAAGACCCAACTTTGACGAGATTTCGAAAACTTAGAGGGTTCAAAACCTTATAACAGAGGGTTCAAAACCTAGTAATCAATCATCCTAGAACAGATGATTAATTTTCGAAACGGATTCGAAATTTGTGTTCTCATTGTGGTTATCACCTAAGGATAGGTGACGGTATTGTTTTAAAATTCTAAACGCAAATAAACTTGCGTTAGGGTCCTAGAAAGTTATAGTCTAGGTCAAAGCATTACTAATAACCTAATTCCCTATAACCATTGGCTCTGATACCAACTCTTCTGTCACACCCCGACCGCGTCAAAACAACGAAACCGCGGCAGAAACATCGGGGAGTGTTGTAACCGAATTATTGTTTCACAACCATGGATACAAAAGTTTTTTTTATTAATTTATTAAGTAAAGTACATTGTCTTAAAACCATACAAACAAGTTACATATCATCTATCATTATTTTTATGTCACTAAGGCCACGTCCAGATCCTAAGTGAACATGCTTCCTAGCACTCAACATCATGCTACACCACCTGAAACATATGTAAAAACAAAGTCAGCAAAGAAATGCTGGCGAGCACATAGGTTTTATAAGAGTATCGGATTCATGGCTCGTTTACATATTGCAATACCTTGAAAACATTGTTTTGAAAAGTATATAGTATTGCAACATGATTAACCAACTCAAATCAAGTTAGTTATAGTTTATAAAATCTCGTAGCCATGATTCTTAACCTCAAAACATTTGTTTTAGTAAACCAACTCGTAAAATATCTCGTAAAAACTCGTTAATAAAACTCGTATGGTTTATATTATTTCGAAAACCTCGTTGTGTGACATCGTTTCAAAATCGTTTCCCAAGTGAACTAAATAATGACATGAAATGTAATATGATAAGAGCACTTATATATAAGATGTACCAGCGGCGTATCTACCATGCTTTTATCATGCTACACCCATCCCATTATCTAATCACTACCCAAAACCAATCGTTTATCCAATTCGTTTATCTCGTTTAAGTCGTTTCAAATCGTTTAACTCGTTTCCAAAATTGTTCTCGTTTTAATTGTGAAACTACTTTTGGTCATCTCGCTAATAACATTCAAACCTTCGTGACTCGACTATCTCAAAACTCGTATTAACAAACCACCAAGGGGTAAGTTAACAATCATCAGATTCGGTCGTTACCTACATAACCCCCACACATAACCATGGGTGTAGTCAGATAACGGGATTTGTCAGATCCTATGGTACCATAACCTAATACTGGTCGGCTTGATCAATGCTAATGAATATCATTTGTTATGTAACTACATCCAACAAGTTTGTTCACATTATCGAAATCGTTATTAGTTTAATATAAACCATCTTAATCGTTTTTGAAACCATCGTTTAAATATCGAAATCATTTAATACATATGAATCACCCCAAAACAATCAAAAACAGTAAAATAGGGGAACTATGTACTCACATTGAATAGAAGGGTATCCTTGATCTAAAGAACTTAGCGAAGCTCAGGCAAACCAAGGAAATTCAAGTAGTACCTAGTAATCGGATCACTAGTAAATAAATCGACACCTAAATCGGAAGATCGGATAGAATGAGGTCTTGTAAACCAAATTAGTGTTGGAACTCATGTGATATGGTTTAACAAAGCCTACATTCTAAATCGGAACCTAACCTAAGTGCTTTCGACCCGTTACGACCCATTAAGGTAGCTTACGCTACTTTAACGCGTAGTTCGCGCAAACATGCGTTCGAGACGTCTAACTAGTCCTATGACAAGTATTATATGCCTAAACATGTTTAATTATGTTGCATAATCAGTTAAGTGATAAATGTTTAGGTTACATATGCTTAAAAACCAATTATGCATGAAAAGGGCATTTTGGTTATTTACCTAAGGCATATAAACTACCTATCATACAACTACTTAAACTACGTGACCATAAGGTATAACCTCGAAAGGTTATTCCCTACGCAACTATGGTCACTAAACATGCTTGGTCGGATCCTAATGATTGACCAAACGGGTCGAGTTTGAAAGTCTAAGCGGTGGTTTAGACCGCTTGACTTACGACTCTAAACAAGCACTAAACTAAAAGTGACGAGCTAAGCATGTTAAAACATGCTTAACTAAGTTAGAAAACAGATTTTGATATCAAAACAAAGTGTTTTGATACTATAGAGTAGTTTAGTTGCAAAATACACTTAAATGCGCATTTTGACCGAAACTACGACTCGTCGCTACGCCTAGTCAACGTGGTAATCAATAGGTATAGTCACTAGGGACTATAACCATCGTGATTACGCTCACATTGCGAAGTTCAAACGAACTTCATGTTGACCAACTCGTGGTCAAAGCAGAAATTTAAACATTGTTTGACTTTCACGCTCGAAAAGCGATAAAAGAACGAAAGAAGCTTACAAAGGGTCCAAGCTAGGGAGAACTTGATCTTAAAATCTCAGGTATGAAGTATTATAACTTCAACTTAGAGAAATCAAATCAAGCGTGAGTAGAAATGGAAGGAGGGCATGCCTATTTATACTTTTCGGTTCACCGTTAGGATCATTCCTTGCTAAAGCGGGAAAGATCTTGGCCATCCATGTGGGCTAGTGGTTTTAGAATACAAGGGGCATGCTAAAAACCATTAAAACTTGCCCAAAGTATCCCAAATCAGCTGCCAAAACCGTCAAAAACAAGCCCAAATGACCAGGTTCATTGTTTCTGTCTGCAAGTCTGTCGTGCCCGGCGTAGCTAGGCTCCCTGGCCCACTTTCCAGAAATTACAATTTAGCCCCTGAACTTGAGAAACTTGTGTTTTGATGCATTTTTGACACGTTTAAGCCCCGTTAACCTCATTTCAAGGCTCTAAAATGAATTTAAAGTATAGGGAACTTAAAATATGCTCAAAAACATCTTGGATGTCGGCTCGTTTAGTCGTACGGTTGCATTATTTGGTTAATTATGACGGAAGTCGTAACGAACGCAAAAACGGTCCAAATTAAGCGACGAATGGAATTTAATCACGTCAATCACTAACATAAAATATTTTAATAATTACATAAATTTTTGGATGTCCGGATATATCCAGAACGTAAGATATGCGCGAAAATGCAAACTTATGCACTTTTTGACGCTTTTAGTCCCTATTGATCAAATAAGTTTATTTTAGCATACCGAACCCCTCAAAGCCTATTTCTAAGCTATGTAAAGGATATTTAGGGTATGTTTAACTTATGATCAAGTTCCAGAATGTTTGTTACTATACAAATCAGCATAGTTTCTCAGTTTGACACAAATAGTCCCTACGATCGAACAAACTTGTTTTTGACACACCAAACCATCCAAAACTTATTTCTAACTTATGTGAAGGTTATTTAAGGTATGTTAAGCCTATTTCACTATTCCAGAGTGTTTTTTGCGTTAAACTGATTATGTTCGCGCATCAGTTTGCGTATAATTTTCCAGAAAGCGATTTAAAGCTTGAAATCAGAATCGAATCGAATCGTAAAATCATCAAACACAAATACACACATAATAACACCAAAACAAATTGTTTTATTAATAATTAACATTGTTTTATAGTACATCGATTACAAAGCACAGTTATCACACAAGGTGCGTAAACATAGTCGTATTCCGATTGTAAGAGTTCGCTGGAACTCAAGACGTGGACCGGAGTTCAAGTGGGAACGAGAGGATCAGATGAAACTCAAATATCCTCAACTATTTCCTAATGATCAATCCAATTCTGGTAATAATGATGAATTTCAGGACGAAATTCCATTTCAAGTTGGGGATGATGTGGCAGCTGGGGAAAACTTGCAGCAATCCTAATTTCTCACTTCACTCTTCTGTGCTTACTTGTCAAATTTTGGGACGAAATTTCTTTCAAGTTGGGGATGATGTGACAACCCGAACTTTCAAGGTCAGTATCTCTTCGTCACGTGATCCTGTTTCTTGTTATTTCTCTTCCATATCCCTTACGATGATAGAACTTAGTAAATACTTGTGACGGTAATGTAATTGCTAAGCATCTAATGTGTATGTGTGTGTGAATTGGGCCTGAACTTTGTGTCGTGTATATGGTTGGGCCGCACCCCAGACTATTGAAGCCCACCCTTTAATCTCTAGTGTTGGCTGTCTTGCCAATGTGTTTCGGCTGACTTGGGCTCAAGTCCATTATCACGGCCCAAAGGAGGAACCGCCCAAACATGTATTATTTATGTATATGTAACATGTTAATAATTAAACCAAAACTCAAACAAACCCTACTTCCCCACTTGTTTGTGCGACGGCTGACGGTACCCCCCCTCGAGGCATCAACCTGTTGACCGAGATATTGGTTAGTGAATCTATAACTATATTAATCCTCAGATTATTTGGGTTGTAATGTGTGTGTAAAATAGTGTACATAGGTGAGAGTCTTGATGTTGATATGATCATTGATCCGATGGGTGCAGTGTGTATATAAATATGTACATATAGATTGATTGATGATTTCATTTATATGACTTGTTAAATGATTAATACTTCTTGTATGTGAGGAGGAATCGGGTGTTGTTAAGGATGAAATCAACAGGTCATAGGTAACATTAGGTTAAACTGTAAGGCAATATGATATGTAATTGTTAATTGGTGAGTCCCTTGATCATGTGTTTTAGTGATCATCTTATGTTAATATAAACTCGTAATCGGATTATGTGAAGTTTAAGGTCCCTAAACATATATCTATATGCATGATAATTATTGATGAAATTAGGAATTAGTATGCCATAATGAATAACAAACTTGAATAGATAAAGGGATGTTTTGATTTTGTACAAGGATTATGTTAACAAGTCATGAGGAATTATGAAATCCCTTAGATTATGCAAACTGATACAACACCTCAAGATTCAATATTCTAGTCGTTGGGCCGAGGGACTTGTTGGGCCGTTTAGTCAATACGTATGCAGCTGGGCTGCGTGACTTCAGGTCACCAGCTGAGTCTAAACCTTGTGTGCATTTAGTTGTTACTTGGGCCAATCAGTCACCGAATCACACACACATTTACTTAAGGCCAAGTCGAGTGGGCCAAATTAAAGGGCCGCACCTTTGCAGGCAACACGGGGTGTTGCGAAGTTCGGGTGGGCCTGGGGGTCATCGGACCAGCCTGTTGGGTTAAGGATGCATAAGCCTTGGACTGTATGCTGCGGTTGGGCCTCACAGGGTTTGGGTAGCTTCGGGCTGGGCTCCGATGACACACAGCTCTTTGATGCACTAAGAATAGGCAGATTATGTTTGGTTATACATTATTAACTTTGGCATGCAACTGGACCGGTAACTTGTGGAATCAAGATACTGATTTACTTGTATAACGATATGGTATATGCACATATAAACCTGTGAATTAATATGATACATAGTGTTACGGATGACTATGTGGTATGATTTCGAGTTATAGGTATATATTCATGGAAATGATAACCAAAATCACCCGACATGGATTATGTTGTAAACGTGACTTTATTTGCTGTCATATGCGCTAAGACGTGTAAATAATTGTGCAAACCAAACTAATCATTCTGTGATAACTACATTAGGGACGGTTGATTGAATTGGATTATATAACATAACCTACCGAGCAAACCTAAGGTGAGTTCATCTCTTGAGCATGCGTCCCGGTGGTTGGGACAGTCAATTGGGCATTCCTGGGAGGAATGGGTCTTGGGTATAACACTGGGTATTCCTGAGAGGAATAATCTCTTGGTTAAAACGGGAATGTTAGATAATACACCTTTCCTATCACTTTAAGTCCCATCTTATACCGAATAGTTACCTGAGAGGTAACGGGGTGTTAGTTGATAGCGCTATTAGGCTTGGCAACCTCACACCGTACCTGAGAGGACGGGCGTGAACTAATGACCTTAAAACATGACCATTGCTTAGATAGGGGGCAATGGGGACGGGCAAAACAATCTGGTAGCCATCTTGTACGGTACTCTGGTTATTATCTACATTACATGCAATGAACTGAACTAAACACTTGGTAACTAACGTTTTCATAAAACTATGAACTCACCAGCGTTGTCTGATACACTTGTTGCATGCTCGCAGGTCGTTAGATGTCTTGCATTTGGAACTTGCTATTTGGAGTAGCGGGAGTGGTCATGGGTCGACTGGAGGGATTTCATGTGATCGAATTCTTGATACTATACATTGGTTTTGAAACATTTTAACTTTAGTTTACTATTTGCTTCCGCTGAACATGTTGGTCCTCATTTAAACTTGTTGATGGTATTTTTCATTAATAATTTTGGATTTTATTTATAAACTTGTATGGGTTCAATGTAATTAGTGGCTCGTTGTTGGTACGTCACACGCCTAGCAGGGACATTCCCTAAGTGGTATTTTGGGGGTGTGACAAAAAATATTTGCGTCTTCTCATAAGTTTCAAAAATAATATATTTTCAAGTCTTAATTTAGAAAATATATTTAAACTCATTTTTCTTCCAAAAATGATATGTTTCATATTTATTTGAGAAAATATATTTTCCCCCCAAAAATATTGTATTTGTTGTTTGTGTAAGAAAATATATATATATATTTCTTAAAAATAATATATCTTCTAAAAATTTCAAGAAAAATATATATTTCATACTTGCCAAAAATAATATATTTTTCTCTTGTCAAAAAACTGATATATTCTTGTAGTAATTGTAAAAATCATATTTTTACTTCCTTGGTGTCCAAAATATTATTTACCAAAATATTCTTTGTGAATAAATTTTCCAGAATATTTCGTAAGTCCTATATTCCATAGTTCGGTTTCATCAATATTTTGTATAAGTATGTATATTTATTCCTTGGAATTTTGGTAATATTTTGGATGGTAATTCTTGGTGTTTTTGTGAGTTATATTGTTTCAAGTCCTAAAATAATATAACTAATACACAAAGTATACAAATAATCACACATATGTGTCTTCTAAATATATATTTTCTAAATACATATTTAGTCACTTTTATTTATAAAAATCAACCTCCAATATTTGTATTTTGTAACCAAAATTTATGGCAAAGTTTATGTAACAATTTATGGTTCAAAATACACTTGTAAGTATTTGTTTAAAAATATTTTTCTAAGTGTTTATATTTTTAGAAAATTTTGCCATAGTTTCCCCTAAAAATGGAGGTTTCCATGCTTCCAAGCATATCATTTTCTTTTGTAAAAATCAACACAATCAATTTACAATCATCAACAAACAACCTTTATTTACCAATCTTGCCAAAATCATGCATATTCTACTACTTCATGAACTTGAATATTTGTAAAAATTTGTAGTAACTTACTAGTATTCTTAGTAAGTCTTGTTACCCTTTAAAATATGATTACTTCTTTAAAAACTTCATTTTTAAAGGAGTTAGATGTTTACAACTTCAAATCATATTTTCTAAAAATATTTCTTTATGCATTCTTCTTGTTACACAAGTGTTTATACACTTGTTTAACCACTAAAAATGAGATTTGTTTATGTGAGAACCAAGATCAAATGAAACTTATATTTTTAACTTGGTTTCTTTAGAAATCCTTCATGGAATTCTTAGATCCATATGATTAACAACTTACTTGATCATGATTTTTCAAGAAAACATTATGTTTCTTTCAAGTTCATGCTTTGTGGATGATCCATCATCCTACAACAATTTCTATTCTTACATCTTACTAGATTATGTTTTTAATCATGATTTAGCAAGATCTTATGATGATCAACATCATTTCTACAAACAATCAATGATCAACAAGCATAACAACCCATATTCATCAAGATTACTTCATTAAACAAGCTTATGTTCATGTTTCATTCTTATGATCTTTAGTGTTCTTCAAGTTCTTGATTATGATACTTCTTTAACCACTTAAAATAGAAGCAATATAGCAAGATCAAGACTCTTACCACTAGCACAAGGCTAGGGATGATTAAGAGAACTTATGAGATGGATAAAAGCAAATGAGAGAGGTCCTTCCCCTTCCATAAGCTCCAAGCTTCCTTGTATGATCTCTAACACCCTTGAGAGTATGTAGAATGAATGGAAGTGAAATGATGGTGATGGTATGGTGGTGGTGGTCTCGGCCGAGACCAAGAAGGAGAAGAAGAGAAAGATGAAGGTGTGTTGTGTTGAATGAGAATGGTATGTTATGATCTTGTGGACCTCCTTATAATCTTCCAACACTTAGAGATCTAATGGTTAATGTGTTTGTAAAGTGCCAACATAATCCATTAATTTAATCAATAAAATCAAGGAGTGGGGGCCACTCCATAACCGTATGGTGGGGGGAGTGTTTAGTTGGCATGCAATGGTAAGTTAGGAAAACTTGTTAGATTTCAAGTGTATGTTTAGGTGTTTTGGTTAATATGATGTTATATAGTGTGTTAGGGTGTTCGGGGACCATAACTAGCTTGGTAATGTTAAAACAGTGCTTCTAGTGTAAATTTGATGTTTCGGGTAGTGTCCGGTTGTTCGGTTAGATACTGGTTTGTTAAGGTGCTAAACTATGCAGTTTAGTGTTCTTTATGTACCCTTTTGTGACACTTTTGATTCCCGACACTTAGGAAAGTATTCAGGACCATTTAACCATGTTTCTGCATAAAATTAGATTGTTAAAATGCTGATTTTTGCTGAATTCAACACTTTGGGTGAGTTTTAGGCACTTTCCGGCACTTAAACTATCACTAGAAAGGCAGCTTTGTGATCCTTACTTTCCTACACACTATACTAGTGTAGTACTTGGTTTCTGGCTCATTCTATGCCTCAATGCACTGTCTGTCTATGTGCTGAGTTCCATCAGCATCTTCCTGATTTATCAGATAATTGTGCTAACTGTACTTAATGCATCATTGGAGGCAATATAGCTTTCATGCAATATTAGTTTGACATTAAACAAAGTATGATGCACATGTATGTGTATGGCAGTAATCAGAAAGCAGTTAATTGTAATTCAGCACAGTCATTAAGCACTAATCATGGTTAATAGATTGTACGGATACCTAATTTGACAGTTGTCACAAAACCATCGGCGTTGCCGCATCAACTCCTTCTGATCCAGTATATGCTGGAGACTTCTGTGATCAGTGCAAATCGTGCACTTGCTACCTTAAAAGTAATGTCTTCAAATCTTGAGTGCGAAGACCACTGCTCCTAGTTCCAAATCGTGTGTTGTGTAATTTTGTTTGTGGATCTTAAGCTATCGGGAAGCGTAGGCAATAACCTTCTTGCGTTGCATCAGCACACAACCGAGTCCCTGTATAGACGCATCATAGTATACCACAGAATCGTCAGTTCCTTCAGGTAGCGAAAGAATAGGACCACTACAGAGTTTCTCCTTTAGTTTCTGGAATGCAGCCTCCTAGGATTTACCCCACTTGTAGGCGATAACCTTTTGGGTTAGAGTTGTGAGAGGTTGAGCAATCTTCAAAAATCCCTCGATGAAACTATGAAAGTATCCCGCCAATCCCAAGAATTGACGGATTTCAGTTGGAGTCTTAGGTGTAGGCCAATTCTTGATGGAATCAATCTTAGCTGGATCAACGTGAATCCCAGCTTCGTTGACCACATGCCCAAGGAAATGAACTTCCTGAAGCCAGAAGCTGCATTTCAAGATAAGGTTTGCACATGCGGTTCATCAGGTCCATGAAAACTGCAGGCGCGTTTGTCATCCCAAAAGGCATAACAAGGAATTCGTAGTGTCCATAACGGGTTCGGAAGGCTGTCTTAGAGACGTCCTCGTCCCAGACTCTCAACTGATGATAACCTGACCTCAGGTCGATCTTGGAGTAGTAACTCGACCCTTGTAACTGGTCGAGCAGATCGTCGATTCGGGGAAGTCGGTAACGGTTCTTGATGGTAACTTTGTTCAGCTCGTGATAATCGATGCACATACGAAAAGTACCGTCTATCTTCTTAACAAACAGTACAGGTGCTCCCCAGGGTGACGAGCTTGGACAGATAAAACCTTTATCCAACAGTTCCTGTAATTGCTTATATAATTCCTCCAGTTTGGCTGGGGCTAGTCGATAAGGTCCACAAGCTATGGGTGCCGCTCCAGGAGTTAGCTCGATTTGAAATTCAACTTGACGGTGACGTGGAAGACCAGGTAATTCGTCAGGGAATACCTTAGGAAAGTCGCGTCCGACGGGAAAATCTTCAATCTTCCTTTCTTTCTCCTGGGTGTCGGTGACGAGTGCTAAAATAGCAGTATGGCCCTTTCGTAAACACTTCTGGGCTTTTAAGAATGAAAAGATGCCTGTGACTGCACCACTTTTATCGCCTTGAATAGTATCGGGTTCACCAAAAGAACGGGGAATATGAACCACGGCTCGGTGTTTGGATAACCAATCCATTCCGATGACAACGTCGAAGCTTCTGAGAACGATGGGAAAGAGATTGATGAGGAAGGTTTGACCAGATAGTACGAGTTTGCAATTGTTGATGACGTGTGAGGCCTCGATGTTTCTACCGTTAGCTAGTTCGATGACACGCTTAGTGTTTAAAGGTGTTGGTGGAGGCTTAAGCATCTTATTAATATGTAGGGATACATAACTAGCATCAGCTCTAGAATCAAATAGTACAAAAACATAACGATCATCAAGTAGAAGCTTACACACCACAATGTTGGGGTCATTCCTTGCTTCACCAGCTCCGATCACGAATGCTCTTCCTCTTGCTTCATTTCCACCGTTGTTGTTGTTCCTAGCACCTTGTTTGTTGTTTTGATTCAGTTGAGGGTAGTTTTTCTTTATATGTCCCTCTACTCAACACTGATAGCATCCTCGATTGTTTGCTTGTTGCTGCTGCTACTGCTGTTGCTGTCATGGTCGGTTCTGCTTTGCTGGGTACAGGCTCCTGCATTCCTGTGCTTCATCCCTAGCTTGTTGCACCTTTGGCAGCGGTTTTTCTCACACAGCCCACTGTGGTGTTGACCACACTTGTTACACTTGGGATGATTTCCTTGGTAACCACCCTGTTGCTGCGGAACCTTGTTGTTTTCAACATTTCTTTGCTGAGCTGGGGCTTGAGTGGAGTTAGAATCCTTTCCCTGATTTCCATCCCACTGATGTGTGCAAAATGTAACATATAAATTACATCAAATGAGGCATAAAACCAACCTTTTTTTAGTACTAATGTTGGAAAAAACGTGTTTATGTCTTCCTTTTGAATTTACAGGACCAAATGAGCTTAAATGAGCAAAACGAGCAAATAAGCAGCCAAAACCAACATAAATACAAAAAGAAGGAATAAACGTGACATGTCCGACCCCTCGGCAGCATCCCCAAAGCAAAAACAAGGCAACAGAAGACTGACCACAGGGTCGTGCCTAGCTCAGCACGGGGCGTGGTCAGGAACCTTCACAAAAGACAAAACTGTAGAAGCTTCCACGCCTACCACGGGGGCGTGCCCAGCTCAGCATGGGGCGTGGTCAACGCAAAAATACGCAAAATCTTGCCAAATCTTGATAGTACAGATACGATATTGACCACGGGGCCGTGCCCGCCGGACACGGGGCCGTGTGGGGCCCTCCACTGACACTTGCAATTAATGAAGAAAGAGAAAAGGCTGGCCACGGGGGCGTGCCCGCCGGACATGGGGCCATGGCCAGAGTACTGTGCAAGCTATAAATAGGGGTGCTTGGCTCACTTTAAAGGCATACCTTGGCAAACCACTACTCTCCCACTTTGCCACCACTCCACCACCACTACAACACCAACACCCACCACCATCATCCATCATCCATCTTTAGAATGTGTAGTAGTCTCAGGATCCAAGATTGATCGTAAGGGTTCTTGCCAATCAAAGGCCATGTTTGGTTAAGCCTTCTACATCACTTGGTGAAGACAAGTCTTTATTGTATTACTTTTGATTTTTAATCTTTCGGCACTTTTTATTTGGTTTTGTACTAATGACTTTAATAACTAGTTTCTTATGTTGAAGGTGAATTCTTCCTATCATTTTTCTGTGGTGTCTTGAAGTTACTTTACTGTCTATATAAAGTAAAAGATTGCATCATTCATGTTTTTACGGTCTATTTAAAAGCATGTTGACTACCTGGTCGGCGGTTAGGGGAATGGTTTGGTAAGGTTCTTGCCTTGTTCAGTGTATACATCCTGCAAGGACCTGGTTCAAGCTTACTAGGACCTCCTTTAATACCCACTGGTATTGGATGGCGGGGGTGCGAATAGCTTGAACCCCTCATATGTAAACTACTATTAATACATTAAACCGGCTTCTTGGGATTGTATCCTTGCTGACTCAAACCACTTAGTCGAGGGTAACGTCACCTTCAAAAGAAGGGCCTACCACTTTTCGCATTAATAACTTACTTAATTCTCTTTCAATTTCAATATTCCGACCCTTTGGGATTGTATCCCTGCTGACTCAAACCACTGGGTTGAGGGTAACGTCACCTTCAAAAGAGAGGCCTACTACTATAACTAAGATAATCCCTTAAAAAGTCCAAAAGTGCGAAAATCATCAAAGGATACATTAAAGGCGAGTCGGATCCAGGTGATTCATCTTGTCTATCTGTTTTTATTTTATTTATCTTTTCATTTTTAGTTTTATTTTCATGTTTCAAAACTTTTCTCAAAAAAATTTAGATTGATTAGATGTTGAGGATAAACCGGTACTAAAAGCTCTTGTGTCCTTGGACGACCTCGGTATCTTACCAACGCTATACTACGCTCATGATGGGTGCACTTGCCCAAGTGTGTGTTTAGTGTTAGTAGAATATCGTGTTTTATAAATTTAAAACTTGATTAATGTGTAAAATGGGCTTAAAATATCAATAAAAACATATCACACTTTGCACACACCACCACTTACGCTTGTTACCACCAGAAGTATCAGTAGTAGCACTGATTCGTTTGGGTAACTTGCCCTGCTCCACAGCTTGACCAGTGAGACGGTGAGCTAGACGAATAACTTGCTGGATCATGGGAAGATTAGCTAAAGTCACAAGACTTTGAATCTCGGGAACCAGACCCTTGAGGTAAAGTTCGATTCTTCAGTAAGCAGGCTGAGACATATTGGGACAAAGTGTAGCAAAGTCGTTGGATCGCTTAGTGTATGTCTCGATTTCAGATCCAACCATTTTCAGCTCGGAGTACTCGGTCTCGAGTTTGTGAATGTCATCCCTATGACAATAATCCTCCTTGATCAAATTCTTGAAGTCGTCCCAAGGAGTGGCGTTGGCAGTTGCCAATCCAAGCATATGAACTTGCGTTTTCCACCAAGAAAGT
Organism: Helianthus tuberosus; assembly: GCA_030545235.1. Taxonomy (NCBI): domain Eukaryota; kingdom Viridiplantae; phylum Streptophyta; class Magnoliopsida; order Asterales; family Asteraceae; genus Helianthus; species Helianthus tuberosus. Next base: position 68,626,013 of record CM060360.1, read on the forward strand.
GCGTTTCCTTCCAAAGTGCCAGTAGCAAACTTCACCCAGTTAGCAGCAGGACATTCGCACACAGCAAACACAGATTCGACCTTCTCGATCCAGTGTAGAAGGCCTATGGCTCCTTAAATGCCATTGAAAGGGAGAGGCTTGCAATCCATGAAAGTTTTGAAAGTACAAACTCGTTGTTGAGGATGTGCAGGTTGTCCTGTCACGCAATACGAAGCTAACAGATTTAAGAACAATCAAGACGGTACGAGAGTAGGATCTAAACATCCTAGAACAACTAGTTTACCTCCAGGATGGGCTGCAAAAGTCGCAGCCACGGTGTTTATCAGGTTCGTCAGCTAATCCTGAGTCATGTTAACGTTGCCTCTTCTGCGTCCACTTATTGTCTTCATATGACGCCGTAGTGTCGTAAGAATAAGTAGGAGGAGGATTGACCTTAGCAGACAGATACACACATATATATATACATATACATACATACATACATACATACATACATACATACATACATACATACATACATACATACATACATACATACATATATATATATATAACTAAGCACACTAGTACATATAGCATCGCATATGCACCAAACAATACCAAGTAAACACATGCCTGAGCCACGAGGTCTAATACGTTGAGCCTTGCACTTGGAGTGTAGTGTCATTGCGAGTTGCTTGATATAAAACGGGTTATAGTCTGGTTTTTCTCAAAAAGACTTTTCTTGTTAAAAGTTAAAACCGAGTTCACTATAACCAATGGCTCTGATACCAATCTGTCACACCCTCGAATTCCACATGCGGAGTACTTCTGCGAGGCGTGTGACTGTCCAGGATCCAGCCACCAATCATATTGAACAATCATAGTAATTAAGCAGTTTTATCGAAAATATGATTAGTGACTAATAAAGTCCATATCCAAAGTCTTAAGTTTAAAAACAACGTTAAAGGTAATAGCGGAAGCATAAGTCAAACAGTTCAGTCAAAAGTTCAAAGTTTTAAAATTATTAAAAACCCAACACGGGTTAATGCAACCACTACACTTCCTAAGCTGCAAGCTCCTGACATCACTGAGTACCTGCATGCAGTAGGGTATCAACATAAAGTTGGCGAGTTCACGAGTTGTCTAGTTTTAGTTTCAAGAGCTTATGTTTGTCAAATTACTCATTTATATCATGCCATGGGGAGCTACCCCATATATACAAGCTAGTAAACTCCATAATCATATCGAAACTTTCGTACTTAAGTTGTTGTTGCCCTGTTTGTTAATGTCTGTCATCATTGACGATTGCCGAGGACTATTAGTTCACGCCTGTCTACTCAAGGCACGGTGTGAGGTTAGTGAGACCTAAATAGCGCTATTTAACTAATATCCTGTTCGCCTGGCCCCGACGACTAATCGGTATAGTAAAGTAGGGACTTGTGATAGAGTTTTGTTTAGTAGGCTAGTTCATTCAATATAAATGGTATTTAACATGAGCATCCCACACAAGGGGAAAAGGTTACCCGTATCCCACACAAGGAGATAATGTAGTCCGTATCCCACACAAGGAGATAATATAGTCCGTATCCCACACAAGGAGATAATGTAGTCCGTATCCTACACAAAGGGAAAGCGTTGTTTGTTTCGTTCCCAAGCACTGGGAATACAAGATTTAGTAAAGTGTGTAAACTCACCTTGGTTTTCTCGGCAGGTTTTTACTTGTTTTCAAGTTGGTAAATCACGTCCTATCATAGTTACCGTATCTAATGAGATGCGTTCAACTAACATCATGTATACACGTATTCGACATGCAGCTCACAAGTAGCACGTACTTCATAAAACAAGTCATGATAATTCAATTAATTCTGTGAACAGTAATATACCTAAATCAAAGACAGATATTCCAAGTGTGTGGCCCAATAATATGCCCGTCCCAAATAATAAGTGTGTGGCCTGAGCTATGTGTGCGGCATAGTCCTATAAGAGAGTGTACGACATGTTTATAGGTGTACAGTCCAACTTAAAGTGTCTGGGTATACAGTTTGCGGCCCAACTGATTAGGGGTGTGCGGCCCACCAAGGAATGGCCCACATGGAGTGTACGACCCACAATCTAATGTGCGGCATCCCTGGGCGTGCGGTCATGCATCAGTCTACGTACATTATGCTGTGAGAGTTGTACCACTAGAGTGTGCGGTATAATAGGTGTGCGGTATGCAAAAGATGGATGTACGAGATGTATTAGCACTTGTACCACCAAAGTGTGCGGTCACTCTGAGTGTGCGGTGTGCTTAAACCTGGTAGTATGACGTGCTTGGCAGGTTGTACGAGACTGTGCGACTTCACCTCGAACACACAGTTGTGCGATGTGCCACACGAGTTTGTGAATTATACAGGAAAGGTTGTACATGCTCAGATTGTACGGTATAAAAACATATTTCATTTATGACTATCAATCCTAAACAAATCAAATGCACAGGTTCAGATGCAATCATCATGTTCATCAAAATGTCCATTCTATCAATCATGCCATCCCTATACTTCACATGATTTATCAGAACATAATTAACTTCAAGCATCAATGGATCCACCTTCCTATAGTCATCTGGAATCATCATTGCATCAAGAACAAGCACCAAAACGAGTTGTTAACAGTTTCATTCATCATACAAATCATTCTTTCTTCTAACCATTTTCATGAACCGATTCAAATAAGAACCTTCATTAATATTTATAAAGTTCTAAACTTTAGGTATCATAACAACTCCTTGTCTTTCTCTTGTCAACATTAATCAACCTCCAAATCCTTTACAGAAACATCATCATATGAACGTAGATCAAGTCAAATTCCTTAATTATTTGGCACAAAAACAAACACTACTTCAAGCATAACACCTAACTCATCAATATTCACAAATCAAGTAGGCACCTTTTTCTCCATAACACACAAAATGCGAATATACTTTTTTTTAACGGCAAATTTGGATCACTGACGGACCACTGGAGTATCATCGTGCCACCAGCGGAACCACCTGATCATATCCATCTCCACTAGACATAATGCCTATACACCAATTCAGGAGGAAACCCAATAAATATGGGAAAACCCCTTTTGTGGGAATCGAACCCAGGACCTATTGGTCCCAAAGTCTTATCCCACCCCCAAGATGCCACCTTTTTCAAATCGACCATACATACAAACGCTTGATTATTCAATTACAAGACTAATAGATATATTTTTCACTTATTTGATACCTAAACATATATTATACATAGTTGATTTCTACATAGTCACATGTTTCCTTTTTTTTCTTACTTAAAAACATGTATACTATACATTTTAGACCTTGTTACATGTTGGATACATATTAAACAACATGTAACACATTAATAAACAAGAAATACCTAACTAATGATATCAAAAATAATAATAATAATAATAAAAGTAACAAAGCTGATTAAGTTGTGGTTAGTTGTCTTTTTTTAATGCTAACTCCCAACTAAACATCATAAATGCTCACCTAACCCAACCACAACCTTCCCCTATAAAACCCAAGTGCTATCCAAGCATTTTTCACTTTCCTTGCACTCCCTAAACTCTCTCAAAACCGTCCATAATCAGCTGCGAAATCAGACTTCAAGCAGAATTACCTTGCTTCACTAAAACAAGCATAACTTTCTCATTTCTTGGCTGATTCACTCGATTCTTTTTCCTACATGCTTGGATTAACCTTAGCTTCGTTTCCATTGGTTTTCCACAGAGAACCAGGCCCTAGAACATCGCCAAAAGGGCTCCAAAGTTGACTGATTTTTCTGTTTTGCTCAAGAACATTGATAAACTTGATTAAACTTGAGGAAACTCATCTCAAACCTATGTCCTTATGCTTATAACCACATCTATGGTTAGTTAGGCTTAAAAACAAGGTTGAGACATGTAAAATCAGAGGTGTAAACCTCATAAACTTTCTATTTGTTCAAGGGTTTAACCCACAAGTGATGTTCAAGCTTAAGACTTGATGAATGTGTGATTTAGGATTAGCTTGGGCTATCCTACTTGAAAATCCACACATTGCTTGATGTTTTCTCATAGATTAGTTGTTCATATTCTATTATAGCATGACCCTACTTGAATGTTCATAACATCAAGTGTAGTGGTGAACACCTAGAGGTACCTAAATGGAAGACTTGTTCTTCCTACCTCCTACATGACTTCTATGACACAAAAGAGGTACCTAAATGGAGGAATTCATCCTCTTACCTCATGCTTGACATGTTTAACATATTAACATATTACATAACCTATATATTACTTAAGTAATCAACCTTTGATGATGATATAATGGTCACTTGTCGAGGTGTTTGGTTACATCATCTAAACACTATGTGTTAAAGATGATTACTTTTGCATATGCATTTTACATATTCCTTTTAATCCTGAATCTCGACTCTAAACATACCTTAACCTTCAATCCGTATACATTCAACCTCCTAAACTCATTCACTCATCAACACTTGGATAATCTGAAGACTTAGCAAATGAGTATACTTGACCCATTTTACCGTTTTCACACTTTTGGGTGTAACATGTTTTTATATACAAAACTCACTTAGTATACATATTCTTATACAAATACATAAACAAACAATCCAATATATGCTTATTATTTGTTATGCTTGATTCGTGTTTTCTGGGTGATTCTTATGTGATGAACTTGTCATTAGCTTCGTACAAGCCTCCGCTTAACATGTATAGCGCTATAGGAGTAACGCACCGACCGTGAACGAGAGGTCATGTTAGGTTTATTCTTTCATACTTGCGTAAACAGAGGGTTGACTTGTAAATCGCATGCCAGTTTAATACGTTAATCTTGATAACTAGGTTTGCCATGTGGATTGTTCCTTATCATTTTTGTACTTATATACTACGCACCAAACTTGTATACTCGTCAATACCTTTGTATTGAACTACACTTTTAAAACATGTTGCAGGTTTAGCGATGATGTTGGTGATGCATGGAATCTAGTAGGATGCGTAGATACACACTTTAAATTTGTATTCTTATTGTATTGTATTTCGTTATTCATGTTGTCTTTATTTCAAATCTTTGTAACTGACTCTTTAGAAATGAAATAGAAATTTATTATTTAAATACTTGTCACAAATAGTGTTATGGAGTCTCTTGCAATCTATTTCGTCTCACTCCGATGTTTCCGCCATCGGTTGGTGTGTGACAGATTGGTATCAGAGCCATAACTATAGGGAATTAGGAAAAATTGCCGTGCTTTTTACCTAGTCTATAGTTCTAGAGCTTTATTCTTATATTTTGCTTGAACCACTTGTATGATACTTTATTTCCTCCTTATTTATTTTCTTTTGAACTTTTAAATATATAGGTCACTTTTGTGTTAATACTTGCTTTATTATGTGTTGATACTTGTTTTATTGTTCTACTCTTTATGTGTTATTCTCGACATGCCTTCTTATGTGTTTATACTTGTTCGCTTATTTCATTATTTAAATCCGACAACACTCGTACCATACCAACGAGACGACTTGACCAAAATAGGAGTGAAATCCACAGTTTGGTGAACGACTCTCAATCCACCTATTCTATTTACACGAAATTCGCCACTAAGTTAGGAGTGAGATCCTCATCTTGATGGAGAGTTTCCATTTTCAAATTCTAGTGGACCCTCGTCAAAGTGTCAAAATTAAAATTTTGACCCGACGAGTACAAACCACACTTAGGATACGACATCGCCAAGTTAGGGGTGAAACCCGCACCTTGTCGACTAGTTCCACTCCTTTGATTTTTCATAAATCCCGCCAAGTCTTGAAATTTCGATTGATTTGGGACATGTAGTAACCGGAAGGGTAAGTACCGTTAACCGACTTATCGGCGAGAGTATTTCACCTATTAGGCCAAAGCATGCTTCTCAAATTCAAAAGACTTTTCGACCACCTTGGTTAGTCAAAGTTCTGTTTTGGAACCATCTGAATTTTAATCAAACATGTGTTTCTATTATTTATCTTACACGAGGCAATCTTTCAAATTCAAATTTACTTCCGATATTTTCTTCTCACACATACAACATACTAAATCTTTTTCATACATTTATACATATGCATGATTTCAAAACATCACTCAATTTTATTTACATTCTTTATAACGCCAGATGGGAGTGATTTCCTTACCTTGACGATTAACTCCACTCCTCCTTTTCTTAAAATGACCTCACCAACGAGTTAGGGACGATTCCCTTGCCGAGGTGATCGTTACCAAAACTTTCCTTCAAAATACTTTATTATGCAAACACGATTATGTTTTACACCTAAATTGTTTATCATTCGTCAAAATCTCTACTTATAAAAATTTAAAATGTGTTGTTTTATTAAATGTAGTTCTTACCCCATAATCTATTTCACATAACTTGTATACATGAAATTATTAATCATACCTTAAAACATTTTATCACCCGAATTTTGAAACCTTACGAAATGCTACCTATCAACTTAATCGGTCCAATGAATCTCTTGCCCATGAACTTCATACTCGACCTAATCACTAAGACACGCTCACATTTTATCATCATACCAAAGACTTTGTTCACAATCGAAAATCAAACTAGCCATCTCACTTGCCTATAAGATCTTATAGTTATTATAAGATCATTTTACAAAAGCTCTTTTCAAAATCAATAAAGCATTTTATTAAAAACACTTTTCAACGATCACTAAGTTCATTATGCTAAAATTCATTTTAGGAATCAACGTTTTTACGAGAACCTCCAAATTTCAAATTTCTTATTTTAATGCAAGGCCCTTTAAAATGATGCAAACTTACGATTTTCAAAACCTTTTTCATACACCGCTCAATTCGTCATTTAAATTTCAAAACACGTGGGCAAGGAAAACTTCATAGGAACCGACAATTTTCAACTTATGTAAATTCTCTTAAAACAAGAGTAGCATTTCCGTTCTTTTACAAAGTACACCTCACATAATCAACAGATGCCTTACATACTTTGGACATTCACAAACTAGATTCTACATTCCAAGTCAAACTCAATCTGTTTTGATTCGATAAACTCCATGTTTTGCTCAAACAACTATACATGCATATCACCATACTTGTTTTAGTCAATATCTCATGACAATTTCATTTATATCATTCGTTTTTTTCATACTCAAACTTCTCGATCATTTTATATACTTAAATTCATTGTATTCTATTCATGCCATACACTCAATCGTCGTCATTTATACCTACTTATATTCATACTTATGCACATATTCATAACTCATACGTTTTATTTTCGTACTTATACTCATATGCATACTTATATTTATACTCACATTCATGCTCATACTTATATTCAAATTCATACATTCGTACCTATACGTGAGCATAACCCGATGGGATTCGCTCACGTTGGTCTCATACTTATTTGAACGTAAACATGCTTATATACTACATTCTTATACGCACACATTCTTATTTTCAAATTTATGTATACCCTGATTCATACACAACTAGTACAAGCTATGCGGATCATGCGACGATCAAAATAATCGCGGGTACACACGGGATTGTAGTGATAGGCGCATAAGAATCACAGAGTGTACTGCAGTGTATGGTAAGACACGGAACGTAACATGACACCGAATAAGAAACTGACATAGCATGGTTAAAGCATGGTGGATACGCCGCTGGTACTTCCTATATATAAGTATTTTCACAATGCTACCAAACTTTCGTAAAATGTGCCATGAGAAATTCAGTGTTTTGCAGACCATATTTAGACCTAAAATACAAACTTTGACAACTCACAAACGCATTGCTAGACGCGCGATATCCGATTATCCACAACGAGACCTCATTCTTAACTCAACGCCTTCGTTTGTCCTATACACCTGCCATTCTTATACTCGTGTTCGTTTACTAGATCGATCATTCACCCTCGTACCTCCGTTATTCTTTGTCTTAAATACAAACCTCGTTTACTATCAAGTTTGTTTGCACGTTCGAATCCTACAATATTTTCTTAGTTAGAACTATTTTCCATTCTTTATTTATGCGCAAACATACTTAGTTGGCCGTTACCTCCAAAACCAATTTTTTTTAAATACCTAACTTTCTCATTTTTCACCGATAAAGAATTCTCTACAAAACTGAGATTATCAATGCTCTTTAAATCCAACGAAACATTTTTCTTACAACCAACAGTGCAACCACACTTTTCATCAAAATATATACCATTTTATACGAAAGCTTCCTTCTTAGCTAACACATTTTAAAATACCTCATCATTGAGTTATTCAAATTTGTTTAAACTCGCTTGTCTATACACACACATGCACGTTTTACTTATGCTCAATGCCTCGAATCATTTTAGACAAACGAACCCTTTTTACAAACCTATCTTTTCGTTCCTCAAAACTTCATACTTTTCAACACGCATCAAACTTCAAATATCGAGTTAGTCTATCATTTTAACCAAAACACTTTTTTAAAGGTCTTCCTTTTGAATAAATTTCGGGACGAAATTTCCTAAAGGAGGGGAGACTGTAATGCCCTGCTTTGTCGTAACCTCCCTTATTTAGAAAGCGTGTCTTGTATTTCTATTTTCGTAAAGTTGTTTCTCTTGTAATCGTATCCTATTTCGAATTATTTTAAAACCGAGACTTTGATCATAATAAAATTGATCTTCTATATGAAATATACATTCGTTTAATACATGATTCGTGATTCGCATAAACGTAATTTTAACTCGCAAACAACGATCGTGTATTCGTAATTTCAAAACGACCATACATACAAACGCTTGATTATTCAATTACAAGACTAATATATATATTTTTCACATATTTGATACCTAAACATATATTATACATACTTGATTTCTACGTAGTCACACGTTTCCTTTTTTTTCTTACTTAAAAACATGTATACTATACATTTTAGACCTTGTTACATGTTGGATACATATTAAACAACGTGTAACACATTAATAAACAAGAAATACCTAACTAATGATATAAAAAAAAATAATAATAATAAAAGTAACAAAGCTGATTAAGTTGTGGTTAGTTGTCTTTTTTTAATGCTAACTCCCAACTAAACATCATAAATGCTCACCTAACCCAACCACAACCTTCCCCTATAAAACCCAAGTGCTATCCAAGCATTTTTTTACTTTCCTTGCACTCCCTAAACTCTCTCAAAACCGTCCATAATCAGCTGCGAAATCAGACTTCGAGCAGAATTACCTTGCTTCACTAAAACAAGCATAACTTTCTCATTTCTTTTCTGATTCACTCGATTCTTTTTCCTACATGCTTGGATTAACCTTAGCTTCGTTTTCGTTGGTTTTCCACAGAGAACCAGGCCCTGGAACATCACCAAAAGGGCTCCAAAGTTGACTGATTTTTCTGTTTTGCTCAAGAACATTGATAAACTTGATTAAACTTGAGGAAACTCATCTCAAACCTATGTCCTTATGCTTATAACCACATCTATGGTTAGTTAGGCTTAAAAACAAGGTTGAGACATGTAAAATCAGAGGTGTAAACCTCATAAACTCTCTGTTTTGTTCAAGGGTTTAACCCACAAGTGATGTTCAAGCTTAAGACTTGATGAATGTGTGATTTAGGATTAGCTTGGGCTATCCTACTTGAAAATCCACACATTGCTTGATGTTTTCTCATAGATTAGTTGTTCATATTCTATTATAGCATGACCCTACTTGAATGTTCATAACATCAAGTGTAGTGGTGAACACCTAGAAGTACCTAAATGGAAGACTTGTTCTTCCTACCTCCTACATGACTTCTATGACACAAAAGAGGTACCTAAATGGAGGAATTCATCCTCTTACCTCATGCTTGACATATTTGACATATTAACATATTACATAACCTATATATTACTTAAGTAATCAACCTTTGATGATGATATAATGGTCACTTGTCGAGGTGTTTGGTTACATCATCTAAACACTATGTGTTAAAGATGATTACTTTTGCATATGTATTTTACATATTCCTTTTAATCCTGAATCTCGACTCTAAACATACCTTAACCTTCAATCCGTATACATTCAACCTCCTAAACGCATTCACTCATCAACACTTGGATAATCGGAAGACTTAGCAATTTGTGAGTATACTTGACCCATTTTACCGTTTTCACACTTTTGGGTGTAACATGTTTTTATATACAAAACTCACTTAGTATACATATTCTTATGCAAATACATAAACAAACAATCCAATACATGCTTATTATTTGTTATGCTTGATTCGTGTTTTCTGGGTGATTCTTATGTGATGAACTTGTCATTAGCTTCGTACAAGCCTCCACTTAACATGTATAGTGCTATAGGAGTAACGCACCACCCGTGAACGAGAGGTCATGTTAGGTTTATTCTTTCATACTTGCGTAAACAGAGGGTTGACTTGTAAATCGCATGCCATTTTAATACGTTAATCTTGATAACTAGGTTTGCCATGTGGATTGTTCCTTATCATTTTTGTACTTATATACTACGCACTAAACTTGTATACTCGCCAATACCTTTGTGTTGAACTACACTTTTAAAACATGTTGCAGGTTTAGCGATGATGTTGCTGATGCATGGAATCTAGTAGGATGCTTAGATACACACTTTAAATTTGTATTCTTATTGTATTGTATTTCGTTATTCATGTTGTATTTATTTCAAATCTTTGTAATTGACTCTTTAGAAATGAAATGGAAATGTATTATTTAAATATTTGTCACAAATAGTGTTATGAAGTCTCTTGCAATCTATTTCGTCTCACTCCGATGTTTCCGCCATCGGTTGGGGTGTGACAGATGGTGATGCATGGAATCTAGTAGGATGCTTAGATACACTTTAAATTTGTATTCTTATTGTATTGTATTTCGTTATTTATGTTGTATTTATTTCAAATCTTTGTAATTGACTCTTTAGAAATGAAATGGAAATTTATGATTTAAATACTTGTCACAAATAGTGTTATGAAGTCTCTTGCAATCTATTTTGTCTCACTCCGATGTTTCCGCCATCGGTTGGGGTATGACATTCAAGGAACAACTTTCTAGCAATGTAAGAGATTGCTTGATGTCGATGAGGATGATGCGTCGTAGAGATAGAAGGAGGAGAGGGTGTGATGTGTTTTTAGGGTTTTCTAGAGAGAGAAAGTGGATAAGAGATAGAGGGAATGTTTTTGGAAATTGCTGCCAAATGTTTGATGCAACAACCTTTCAAAGTGTCGGCTGCCATTTTCCTTAAATACACAAGGAGGCCACAAACACAAGTGTGCTCCCACACAAGTGTCCGGTCCTTTAGGGTTTCTTAGTGGGCTCATGTTAGACCTGATCTAACCCACTGTGCGGTGGCCCAAGGCAGCAACATGGAAGGTGCAGGTGTGCGAGTCCAGGGAGGGTGTACGGAATCAAGTATAAGTGTGCGGCTGGTTAATTATTTAATAATAACAATAATAATTCCACACCAAAACCACACAACACATATAATGTGGCACCTGGGGAAAATCCACAGTCATCGTGATCCAACAACGTGCTGCTTTGGATTACTTATCAAATTTCAGGACGAAATTTCTTTCAAGTTGGGGATGATGTGACAACCCGAGATTTCAAGGTCTTTTCTCTACGCATCACTTGTTTCACAATTCATTTTATGTATATCTTGTGCATGATATTCGAATGAGTAAAGTATTGTTACGTTAAGGTGTTTCTTGGAAACTTAAGTATTGTGTAATGTTTAGTCATAACTTAACATGTTCATGTTTAACTTTGGACTGCACAACACACTTGAACCACAAAGAACCCAAGACGTCAAAGAATGGGGGTTTTCGTCACAACACTCTTCGATGAAGAATGGGGTTCTTCGTCACAATACTCTTCGATGAAGGATGAGTTCTTCGCCGGAGGGTCCTTCACCAAGGGAGCATCCCACGAAGAATGGATTCTTCGTGGAAGATGCTGCATATGCGTAAACCCACCTATTATGTGTTGTTATGTGTCATGCACATAGAATGTGGACTTGTTTGCGAACTGAGTACTTGCTACATGTTATACTATGGTCTCTGTGAGGAATACAATCTGTGTGAAATACGTGACTTGGTTGATTATGAAACTGATATTATTGGTAACCACGATAGGGTTGGTTGACTAACTGGAACGAGTAACTTAATATACCGAGCAAATCTAAGGTGAGTTCACTGTCTTTTTCAAGCATGCGTCCCAGGGAGGGACATCTGGTAAATATTCTGGGGAGGAATATGGGGTAAATGGGTTTAACTGGAATGTTAAACTTGGGATGTTGGTTAATACACTCATATCTATCATTTAAGTCCCATCATATACCGAATTAGTTTCCGGGGAGGCAACGGGGTTATTAGTAGATAGCGCTATTAGGTTTGGCACCCTCACACCGTACCGAGGAGGATGGGCGTGAACTAATTATCTTAACCACTCGAGCAATGTTTGATAGAGCATTGGGGAAGGGCAAATAATCTGGAGCCATCTGCGGTAATCGAGTTATTAACAACATCGAATCTCTGAAATGTTTTAAACACTTAACTGGTAACTAAACCTGTTAACAAACTTTGAACTCACCAGCGTTGTCTGATACACTTGTCTGCATGCTTGCAGGTCGTTAGATTCATGGTTGGAACTTGCTATCTGGGAGTGCTGGAGTGGTCATGGGTCGTGACTCTTGGATACATGTTCATCGGTTTCGCACGTTTGTTTTGAAACACTTGAATAACGATTTACTTTATGCTTCCACTGAATGTATTTGTTTTAAGTTGTGATTTGGAATTATCTTATGAAATAAATGGAAACTTTTATTTAATATCATGTTATAGTTCAATGTGATTGGTGGCTGGATCCTGGTACGTCACACGACCCGCGGTGTTTCCGCATGTGGTATTTTGGGGGTGTGACACATAATCCACAAAATTTTCAATTCGATTTCATTTAATAAATTCACATAATCATCACGTATACTAAAATTGCACAGGAAAAACCCGAAGTGTCACATTAATCGCCCACAATTGGCAATGACGTTGGAAATGAAAGAAGAAATCATGAAAAAAATATAACATGGAGAATTAATGAAGTTTTAAATTTTATGTAGTTTTTTTCTAATTTATGTCATTTTTTAACTTTATTTGTAGTTTTTAAATATTTATATGTAATCTTCAATTTTAGTTAGTGTAATTTTTAAAAAAATTAAATAGTTAAAAAAAACTAACAAAAAACACATGCTTGGCCACGCCATCCAAAGCCACGCCAAACCACACCCAGCCGAAGCCCGCCACGTCACACCACTCCTTGTGGATACCACACCTGCCACCTGTCGAGCAATGCCCCCAACCCAAGCCCCCCACACCCCACAGCCTATGAGGACAAGTAAAATGTCAAAATGGTCCCATTACTTTTACCACTTTCGGTCCAAAAAATATTTTTTTTTTGTATTTGAGTCTTTGATGTTTCATTTTTTTTTGTCATTTGCATCCAAATGACAAACTCGGTTAAAATGTATCGTTAACTCCCATAGACGACTTTGGCAGTTCTCAAACCTTAGGGACGATTTTGGCACTTTTCCATTTCTTCTTTTTTTTATTTTATAAATTTTATTTTTATCTTTAATTAAAATATAAAAAAAATTATAATACATACATAGGGGATGGATCATGAGAAAACCGAAAAACTAACTGAAAAAGCCTAAAAAACATACCAATTTTTTTATAATTTTTTATTTAATTTCGCTAGTTTTCAGTCCCTGGGGTTTACACTCAATCACACTTTCAGCCCTCATTTGAAAAAATTCAACACTCTGATCCCTGTGGTTGTCGATTGCTCGCAATCACCCCCCCCCCACTAATTTCTTTTAGTTAACTGTTAGTTGACTTGGGTATTTATGTCTTTTTACTTAGAAACTCAAGGGTAAAATTGTCTTTTCGTCGTCTATAAACCTAACACAACAACATACTCTTCTTCATAACCCCACGTCCACCCTCCACCGTCTCCACCTTTCACCACCATCATCCACCTTTCACCACCATACCACCACAACAACACCTCCACACCACATAACACCACCAAACATTATCCACTTCTACTCTACCATCACCAAAAACCCTAACCTTAGGGGTTGTTTGGTAGCCTCTGAATGGTCATTTAGATGCTACCTCTTAATGGAACCATTAAGAATTTTGCTAATGAGAAGGTAGAAGAATGTGACATGTGATGATTTATCATTCAGAGGTTACCTCTTAACCATTCAGACTTGAGGTTACCTCTTATTCATTTAGAGGTTTTAAACCATTAAGAGGTAGCATCTGAATGGTCATTAAGAGGCTACCAAACAGCCCCTTAACCAATTACACAGATTACTTAACCCACACCCCTACCCTTTACCCTTTTTCTTCTTCATCTATCATAACTCCTCACCAACTCCAACGAGTTCCTCCAGAATGAAACATGAGGTCGATCAGTGGCAAAAAATAACAAGGGTGAATGCTTGTGTGGGTGTTGTAAATCCGATCAATGCCTGGGGGTTTAGGTACCAAACAAAGTATGCTAAACGTGTTACCAGATTGGTTGAAGATAATCTATGTTGTTTTTGCCTCCTTTTCTGCTCTGTAATTCGGTGCTCTTAAAAGTTTGGTGTACCTGCTCTGTTTGGGCTTTGGTTGAGTCTAAGCAGATGACGTAGTGTTCTTGTTGGTGTAGTCTATGGTTGTTTTGCTCCATTGATTTCATCTTTTGAAGCTTTTAGACAAGAAGATGAATCTCACAAGTTCTTTCACTCCATTTTGGTGGCTATGGTTTCGTTCTATTTCAATGATTGATGTTTTCACTTTGCTAATAGAATTACAAGCTTCTAATAGACGAGTGGTTGACTCCTTTACACTGCATTGATTTTGCCATTGAATTGAGGACGATGGTGGGTTCTCAGTTGAAGAGCTTATAAAGAAGACCCCACATTTCAACTTGCACTTTCAGTCCCTAAATGCCATTTGTAACGCTGTGACAACCCTCACTAAACCAGGTATCCGTACGACTTAATTAATAATTAATTACTGCTTAATTACTGTGCTGCTTGAACTTGTGAATAAACTGCTACTTGAATACTGATACTTGTACTTACTTGCATCATACTTTACTTGCTGTCACTACATTATTTACATGCTGAACCTTAGTGACAAACATGATGCACAAAAGCACAGTAGCACAATAAACGGATAACCTATTGAACATGCTGATAAAGCCAGCATCAGGCAGACACTGCCTCTAAGGCCTGTATGAGCCAGAAATATTTTGCTACACTAGTGGTGAGTGTAGGGATACAAGGGTTGTAGAACTGCGTCTCTAGGAATAAGTTACAATGACTGGATGTGCCTAAAACGTACTCTAAGTACAAAATTCAGCACTTTACATGAAAATTCAGCTTTTAGCTAACTAATAAAGTGCCGAAACATGAGAAAAATATTACTAGACACTTGTCAAAGTGTCAGAAATGAGTTGTGTCACTAAAAATAATAATAACGACACTTTAAAGCTTTGTTAACGCTTTAACGGATTACTATCCAACCGAACAACCGGACTTTACCCGAAACATGAAAATATTGTTATTTTCATTATTTATCTTTTTCTGAGCCAGTTAGGGTCCCTAAATACCCTAACACCCGACATAACATACTACACACTAGTAACCGGGTTAAGCACTTAACTAACTTACTTAACCTAACTATTATCCTAACTAACTAGTTAGAATCGAACTAGACCCCCCCCTTTAACCAAACCGTCCCCATGAGGGGGGACATACTTTGTCCTTCCTTGATTATTATAATCTAGTTTGTTTGATATCTACTAGACACTTAATCCATTGGGTAATTAGCATGAGAATTGTCTATAAGTATGAGCTTATACACACATGATCATTTCCATCACACAACACCACTCCACAACTCTCTCTCCCTCCCTACTAACTCTCGGCCGAACACCCCTCCTACATACATCCATTTTTGGTTTTTGATCTTCACATTCCAATCATCTACAAGTGTTAAGGGTCGCATATAAGGAACCTTGGAGCAAACGGAAGGCGAAGGACCTCTCTACTTTGCTTTTATCCACCCGATTTACGACTAGATTCTTCCCTAGCCTCGAGCTAGTGGTAAGTTGCTTAAATCACCTACTCGAACTATTTTGAAGTGGTTAATACGATGTGTAACGGTTAAAACTCGAAATCTTACAAGGTAATGCTTTAAAGTCTACTTAAAACACTAAAATGGTGGTTAAAAGCACATATGTTGTGTAAATCATGTAGTATTTGATTTGTGTGATTATTTGGGCCCGATCTATGTTGTGGTAGCTCGGATCATCATTTAACCCGGTTTAGTCATGATCTTGGATTATGACATAAAGCTTGTTTAAGTGTAACAAGGGTTAGAAGATGAAACTCTACCACACTCGAATCATGAATTTGTGTAAAAGTGTTTTAGCTTGTAAAATAGTGATTAAAACTAGTAGATCTACGGATCTACAGGTGGTATTTTTAAAGGATCGAGTGTCAAGAAATCATGTTTTTCTAAAGACGGATCTTACACTAACAAGAATGATTTTTAGAACACACAAGTGTGTAAGCACTTGTGTAACACAAAGTTTCGACAAATAACTATTTTTGGAAAATATGACGAGAAGTTGTAAAGATGGAATTTCTTTAAAAACGAGGTTTTTACAAAATCGGATTGTTTTATATAAAGATCCACTAAAAGTAATGAGATTTACTTCATAGTTTGGATAAATCACAGGTTCATGAAATTTATGCGATTTATATACATATTTTGACTAGTTTGTGATTTGAACATTGTTTTGATTGAATAAGAAGATTGTTGGTTTGATTTGTAAAAGAAAATGATACGCTTAAAAGCGTGGCCACCTCCAGTTACAGAGGAAACTCTGGCGAAATTTTTCCAAAAACCTAACACTTAGAAATATTTTCACTATAAGTGTTAGAAATACATTTTGACTTGTTTTCAAACTATGAATTTCGCCACAACTTTATTTACAGAATATCGGAGGTGGGATTTCACAAAATAAAACGTGATACACATATATATTTAGTATATATTTTCTTTCACAACATCACTTGTATAAGTGTTTATGATTATTTTGTGAACTACGTAAATATTATTTTTAGGGTAAAAATAATATTACTAAGTATTATTTTGGGAAAAATTACATGTATTAAAATATAATATTTTTGAGAAGAATATTTATATTTTGAAGTTGGAAATAAAATATATTAAGTGAGACTTAATAGTGAAATCCGAATGTTACGAACACACATGTATTAAATCCCCCATCCTTGGGAAGGAGAATAACTACCAAGTATATACAAAATGTAAACACGAAATAGTTGTCTAACTATTTCCCGAAAACTTATACCATAAAGCTAAGGCACGGCCATCCGTCTAATAGAGTTAGTACGTGTAGGTCGTCATACAGCTGATTGATTTGGAGGCATACTTGGTAGAGACGCACCACTGTGAGTTCATGTCCCCCCTTTCTCTTAACTGTTTTCAGTTTTCTAAACTACGGGGGTGAAATACATGTTACTTTGATTACAAGTACTTTATACATGGTATGGTTAGCGTAAGGAGGTTTACTACTTAGATCATGTGAGTTGGTAGGCGTGAACTGGAGACCATTAATCCTCATTGTAGGAACCGAGGGACGTAAGCGGTAGATCTATCTGGGTGTAGCGAGCCCAACCCCTGAGCCCGCATAATGGACCAGGTGGTGACTTTGTACCCATCGCCAAATACGCTAGGTTTGAGTCTTCCTACTTGCACTTCACACATATCAATGGCCTTGCAAACCATTGGCGATCTCTTTTCCTTATTTGCTACAAACCAGGATTTTTATACTTACAAGTGTTTTACATACTCACTTACACATGAACTCGCTCAACATTATTGTTGATTTTTCAACTTACATGTATTTCAGGGAACTAAAGATCTGGCGCGGTATGTTATGTTTTCCCGCTGCATATGGGTTACGAGGTCATCCGGGTTTGGGGAATGTGACTCTTTCCTGGACAAGTCACAGTCCTTAAACTGTGTTTATGTCATGTTGATGTTTATGTTTGTTGAACAATGTCATTAGGATGTGTTTCCGTTAAGACAATGTTGTTGTGTTTGGTTTTTAAAACTTAATCTATGGATGATCTTGCATGGTTTTATTTCATATAGCTTTGTTATGGTTAAGCTATGGTATTAAGAAGTCACACCAAAATTAACCACGCTTCCGCAAAGCCAGGGTGTGACAGCTTGGTATCAGAGCTCTGATCATAGCGAACTAGGATTCTTCTCGAGTCTAGACTATGATCACTAGGGCTCTCACGAAAACATTTTTACTGCATACCACTTAAGTCCAGATCCAAAACTTTTTACAAACACATGTTGAGCACATTTTATTTATTATTTATAGGCTCAGTCTTGGAGGCTGAGGCTCGGTCTTGGAGGCCGAGGCTCGGTCTGAGAGATCGAGGTAGTTGGCTAGTGGGACTAGGAGAATTGGCTAGTGGGACTAGGAGAATTGGCTAGTGGGACTAGGAGAATTGGCTAGTGGGACTAGGAAGAGCAGTCTGAGAGGCTGGGAGGCTAGTGGGACTAGGAGAACTATTTGAATGCTTACTTGGTAACTTATGTGATTATCTGATTGTATGATTGACTGTTTGTGCATGTTTGTGTTTATGTTACAGACACCATGGACACCTCTGGCACTGGTGATTCAGACACCACAGGACCTAGACCTATAGTATCGGACGACCTAGAGTCTTCTGAGCGCGAGGTTCACACATCCGACGTTACGAGCACGGACGAGGATGATTTCCAGCCCTTCGCTTTACCTGATGGTGCTGATAAGCTCGCTGATGGCCCTTTGGCCAGGGACCTACCGTTAGTGGAGATCCCTGCTCCCATACCGCTTGCTTCATATCCTGCTTACGATTTACTCATCGACGCCGACGCTGACGACGACATCGATCTTTTTGATGACGAGCCCTTAGAGGATGAGGTTCAGGGCGAGGCCCTTCTTGCTGCTGGAGATCTTTTGATGATCGCAGATGCTCCCGCTGAGGAGTCACCTGCTCACTCTCCGGTCCCAGACTCTTTCGAGTCTGTGGCCTCCGCACCTTCACACACTCAGAGTGCGCAGCACTTTTCTCATGGATCAGATCCCGATCAGGCATCCTCTGTTGCCCCTATTCCTAGCTTTGCTTTCGACCACGATGATTTGGAGGATTCCGATCCTGACTTTCCCCCAGGATTCGACCCAGATGAGGATATAGAGTTTATACCCATGGATCAGCCTATGGAGGATCCAGTCGACCCAGTTGACCCCATCGACCCTGAGTTTGATTTTGAGATGGCCTTTGATGAGCCCGAGCAGCCACTAGACCCTGCTCCTGACCCAGTACTTGAGCATGACCCAGTTCATGCTGACGCACCTATTATTGAGCCTGTCTTTGCTGACCCACCTATTGATGATCACCCTGTAGATGCTCCGTTGTTGGAGGGCGATCATGTCATTGTTGCTGATCATGTTGATCCCCCACTTATTGCTGATGCACCAGTTGACCCTCTTGTTGCACCTCACCTTGACCCTATGCCAGTTTAGTTTGATCGAGCACTTTTTGAGGCACAGATTGACCCACGAGATGAGCACGCCCAGTGTGGGTGGATTCCTGCTGATGATGAGGTTCCACCTATTCCTCCTCATACCACTGATGCACGTCACGTTGATTCCTCCTTTTCATTTCCTCGGTTTACACCTCCAGCGCGACCTGGAGAAGGTTCTTCGGCTCACCCTTTTAGACATGTACCGGTATCTATCCCTACTATACCACCGCCTGCTACTTTTCCCCCTGTTTCTCCATTTCATGTGGCACCTTTTGATCCCACCAGTGAGCCATTTCTTTGGACATCACCTTCTGCTATGCCGCCGACTGACCCCTACCATTCTTTCCACGTGGGGTATACTATTGAGGACGTTTTGATGTCTTTTGTCGCCCAGCACGAGGCACACACGCAGCGCATTTAGGAGCTTGAGAGAGCTCAGCCACCGCCGTGTCAGTGTCAGGGTCAGACCCATTCTCCTTTGCAGCCCTCTCGACCTTTACCACCAGACTATGCTGCACGCCTTTTGGCACTTGAGCAGCAGGTTGCTTCTTGGTTGCGTACCCAGAGAGCCATGGAGGAGGACTGGCTCCAGTTGCGTCGTTTGTTTTACACTCACTTTCCCCCTCCTCCACCGCCATCCGTGTAGAGCTCTTCAGTACCGTATAGGTAGACATTGGTGAGAAGACGGCGAATGCTTTTGACTGCACAGCATTTTTGGAGACTACATTATGATTCTGACTTTTGTTGACATGTATTTGATGTATTGACACTGAATTGATATAGTTTTTGGACTAGGGTGATGTAGCCCGTAGTCGACTGATGTTGTATGACACTGTGATGTACTTGTACGCTTACTATGTGGTCTCATTATATGGCAATCGCAGTATTCTCATCATATTTGATGCTTGATTTGATTATTTATGTTCTATGACATGGGATGATGTGTGATTGATATGATTATAACATGAGATGTTATGTACTATTACTATCATTATATACGTATGCTATATTATGACCTGACTTACGTATTATAACATGGAATCTTTACTATGGCCTGACCAACGTAAACACATCTTTTAGAAGATGCCGCCGAGACGTGAGACACGCATGCCTACCAATGAGGCAGAACTCCAACAAGTCATCGCTGCTGCCATCGCACAATACGCCGCCTCTCAAGGAGGGACTAGTGGAAGCAACTCTGGCAACACTGGCAACAACAATAATCCACCTCATGGTAATACTAAGACATTTAGACATACCATGACCTAATTGGATATCTTTAGCAAAGATGCTAATGCCGTTCACATGTTGTAATGTATGTGCAGGGTGCACTTACAAGCAGTTTCTGGACTGCAAGCCTGTCAACTTTGATGGCACAGGAGGTGCTGTCGCCTTTGTTCGTTGGGCTGAGAAAACTGAATCTGTTCTTCGCATGAGCAAATGCGCACCAGACCAGCAAGTCACCTACATTTCTGGGCTATTTCTGGATGGAGCCCTATCTTGGTGGAATCTGCAAGTACAGACACTTGGTGAAGCTGCTGCCTACGCGCTAACCTGGACCGAACTAAAGGAACTTATGCGCAAGAAGTACTGCTCTCGCGCGGAAATCCAAAGATTGGAAACCGAGTTCTGGCATTTGAAAATGGAAGGTCCAAAGATCGCAGAATACGTTCAAAGGTTCCATGACTTATCGCATGTGGTACCCTACATGGTCACTCCGGAGTTCAAGAGGATTGAACGTTTCATTTGGGGATTGGCGCCTCAAATCATAAGCATGGTGACCTCATCCAAGCCTGCGACAATTACTGAGGCGATTGATTTGAGCGTGGCTCTCACAGAGGAGGCTATTCGCCTGAACAAGTTTGATGAGATCAAGACGAAGAAGGAAGAGACTCACGTTGAGTCATCAGGAGGTAACAAACGGAAGTTCTCGAACTTCAAGCAAGGCGCCAGTGTGGTTGTTAAGAAAGGAGAGCCAAGCACGCCAGCTCAGGGTACAGCTGATGGTAGGAGGAAAGGTAAGGGATATATGGGTGCACATCCCAAGTGTAACTCTTGCCAACGCCATCACTCTGGCTGATGCGGGCCAAAAGTATGTGAAGCTTGTGGAAAGACTGGTCACTTGAAGGATTCTTGTTGGGCTAGTGCTGGCCGGGGAGGCCAAGGAGGATTTAGGAATAGAAATAATAATCGTGGTGGTATTGGGAATCGCCCACAGGGGAACAATGGAGGTGGAAACGGGCAAAGACTTGGATGCTTTAACTGTGGTGATATCGGGCACTTTAAGAAGAACTGCCCAGAATTAAACCAAGCCCGTGGAAGAGTGTTCCAAATCGAAGCGAGGGAGGTGCACCAGGACCCCAATGTTGTTACTGGTACGTTCCCTGTAAACCAATGCTATGCATCCGTTTTATTTGATACTGGTGCCGATTATAGCTTCGTGTCGTTAGAGTTTAAGAATATGCTTGGTTTAGCCGCTAATAAGTTAGATATTCCATACTCAATCGAATTGGCTAATGGGAAGTTAGTAGAAGCCAATGAAGTGATCAGAGGCTGTGTGATAGAATTGGGAGAGCGTGAGTTTGCTTTGGATCTACTACCAGTCCAGCTGGGGAGCTTTGACGTGGTGGTAGGAATGGATTGGCTATCAGGCAACAAGGCTGAGATAGTTTGTCACGAAAAGGTCGTTCGTATCCCAACCGAAGATGGCAAAACAATTGTGGTTCACGGGGAGAAGCGTGATACGCCGTTAAGGATTATCAGCTGCCTGAAAGCGCGAAAGTGTTTGCAGAAGGGATGTGTTGCCTTCCTAGCACACATTGTAGACAAGAAAGCTGCAGAACCGAAGATCGAAGACATCCCTGTCGTGAGGGAATATCCAGAAGTCTTCCCAGAGGACTTACCTGGACTACCACCTCAGAGACAAGTAGAGTTCCGCATTGACTTAGTTCCAGGCGCCGCGCCTGTGGCTAAGGCACCTTATAGACTTGCTCCGTCTGAGATGCAGGA
Organism: Helianthus tuberosus; assembly: GCA_030545235.1. Classification (NCBI taxonomy): domain Eukaryota; kingdom Viridiplantae; phylum Streptophyta; class Magnoliopsida; order Asterales; family Asteraceae; genus Helianthus; species Helianthus tuberosus. Next base: position 68,648,726 of record CM060360.1, read on the forward strand.
ACTGTCGACACAACTTCAAGAGTTGTTAGACAAGGGATTTATCCGACCAAGCTTCTCGCCTTGGGGAGCTCCGGTCCTGTTTGTCAAAAAGAAGGACGGGAGTTTTCGTATGTGCATCGACTACCGGGAGCTGAACAAGCTGACGATCAAGAATAGATACCCTCTGCCAAGAATCGATGATCTGTTTGATCAACTGCAAGGCTCAAGCTTTTATTCAAAGATCGATCTTCGATCTGGATACCATCAGCTAAGGATACAAGAGGAGAGTATCCCGAAGACAGCCTTCAGAACTCGTTATGGACACTACGAGTTCCTTGTTATGCCGTTTGGTTTGACAAACGCACCTGCAGTCTTTATGGATTTGATGAATAGAGTTTGCAAGCCGTACTTGGACAAGTTCGTGATTGTGTTTATCGACGACATCTTGATTTATTCAAGGACAAAGGCTGAGCACGAACAGCATTTAAGAACTATTTTGGAGCTGCTGAAGAAAGAACAGCTGTACGCCAAATTCTCTAAGTGCGAGTTTTGGCTACGTGAAGTACAATTTCTTGGACACGTGGTAAATGGAGATGGAATCCACGTGGATCCAACAAAGATCGAAGCGATCAAGAATTGGGAAACGCCAAAGACGCCAACCGAGATTCGACAATTCTTGGGTTTGGCTGGCTACTATCGAAGGTTCATTGAAGATTTTTCAAAAATTGCTCAACCATTGACGCTCCTCACGCAGAAAGATAAGAAGTTTGATTGGGGAATCAAACAGGAAGAAGCGTTCCAGATATTGAAGGATAAGCTCTGCAATGCGCCAATCTTAGCACTACCGGAAGGTACAGATGATTTTGTGGTATACTGCGACGCTTCGCGTCAAGGATTGGGTTGTGTGTTGATGCAACGCCAAAAGGTTATTGCTTATGCATCGCGTCAATTGAAAGTGCACGAAAAGAACTATACCACACATGATTTGGAACTTGGCGCAGTGGTATTTGCATTAAAGATCTGGAGACACTACCTTTATGGTACAAAGTGTACAATCTTTACAGATCACAAGAGCCTACAGCACATATTCAACCAGAAGGAGCTGAATATGAGGCAGAGACGATGGGTTGAGTTGTTGAACGATTACGACTGCGAGATAAAGTATCATCCAGGGAAGGCGAATGTGGTCGCCGATGCCCTAAGTCGAAAGGAGAGGATCAAGCCCATAAGGGTTAGGGCTTTAGAAATGATTATCCGAACCGATCTTTCCTTGCGCATTCGTGCCGCGCAGAAAGAAGCTCTCAAGGAAGGAAACCTTGAAGAAGAATATCTCCGTGGGATGGAGAAACTACTGGTACCAAACGAGGAAGGAACGTTATGTTTTGAGAAAAGGATTTGGGTTCCTTTGTTTGGAGATTTAAGGAAGGTTATTTTCGATGAAGCTCACAAGTCGCGGTACTCTATCCATCCAGGAGCGGATAAGATGTACCAAGATCTCAAGGATTACTATTGGTGGCCTAGGATGAAAGGCGATGTTGCTGTTTATGTGAGCAAATGTCTAACGTGCGCTAAGGTGAAAGCGGAATACCAGAAGCCATCAGGACTTCTGCAACAACCTGAGATTCCCAAGTGGAAATGGGAACAAATCTCCATGGATTTTATTACAAAGTTGCCAAGAACGCCAAGAGGCCATGACACTATTTGGGTAATAGTGGATCGATTAACAAAGTCAGCACACTTCTTACCTATCAGAGAAAAGGATAATACGAGCAAATTGGCTGAAATTTACATGAGAGAGATCGTCGCCCGTCATGGAGTGCCTCTCTCAATCATTTCTGATAGAGACGGAAGGTTTGTGTCAAGGATATGGCAATCCTTCCAAGAAGCCTTTGGCCCACAATTGAATCTGAGCACTGCGTTTCATCCGCAAACTGACGGTCAGAGCGAGCGAACGATACAGACTTTGGAAGACATGCTGAGAGCGTGTGTTATGGATTTGGGCGGTAGCTGGGATAAGCATTTGCCTTTGGTTGAATTTTCATACAACAACAGCTACCACACCAGTATTGGTGTCGCGCCATTTGAAGCCCTTTACGGACGCAAGTGCCGATCACCCCTATGCTGGGCTGACGCAGGTGATAGGCAGCTTGCTGGTCTCGAAATCGTCCAAGAGACGACAGACAAGATTGCGCAGATTCTAAAACGCATCGAAGCCGCTCGCCACAGACAGAAGGCCTATGCGGATCCGAACCGGAAACATGTGGAATTCCAAGTTGGAGAAATGGTTTTATTGAAAGTTTCACCCTGGAAAGGGGTGGCACGCTTCGGAAAGCGTGGGAAGTTAAATCCGCGCTACATTGGTCCTTTCAGAATTTTGGAAAGAATAGGACTAGTAGCATACAAGTTGGATCTACCTGCTGAACTGAATGGTGTTCACGATACATTTCATGTATCCAACCTGAAGAAAAGTCCAACTCAAGAGAACATTGCCATTCCCATCGACGAGATTCATGTTGACGACACGCTCCATTTCGTTGAAGAACCGGTTGAGGTTACGGATTGGAAAGTAAACAAGACCCGCTGGAGCAGTGTCAAGCTCGTCAAAGTTCGTTGGAATGCCAGACATGGTCCTGAATACACCTGGGAGCGTGAAGACCGGATGAAAGAGAAATACCCCCACCTATTTCCTGAGAACCCTGCATCTACAAGCAGAACTTAAAATTTCGGGACAAAATTTTTCTAACGGGGGGAGAATGTGACAACCCTCACTAAACCAGGTATCCGTACGACTTAATTAATAATTAATTACTGCTTAATTACTGTGCTGCTTGAACTTGTGAATAAACTGCTACTTGAATACTGATACATGTACTTACTTGCATCATACTTTACTTGCTGTCACTACATTATTTACATGCTGAACCTTAGTGACAAACATGATGCACAAAAGCACAGTAGCACAATAAACGGATAACCTATTGAACATGCTGATAAAGCCAGCATCAGGCAGACACTGCCTCTAAGGCCTGTATGAGCCAGAAATATTTTGCTACACTAGTGGTGAGTGTAGGGATACAAGGGTTGTAGAACTGCGTCTCTAGGAATAAGTTACAATGACTGGATGTGCCTAAAACGTACTCTAAGTACAAAATTCAGCACTTTACATGAAAATTCAGCTTTTAGCTAACTAATAAAGTGCCGAAACATGAGAAAAATATTACTAGACACTTGTCAAAGTGTCAGAAATGAGTTGTGTCACTAAAAATAATAATAACGACACTTTAAAGCTTTGTTAACGCTTTAACGAATTACTATCCAACCGAACAACCGGACTTTACCCGAAACATGAAAATATTGTTATTTTCATTATTTATCTTTTTCTGAGCCAGTTAGGGTCCCTAAATACCCTAACACCCGACATAACATACTACACACTAGTAACCGGGTTAAGCACTTAACTAACTTACTTAACCTAACTATTATCCTAACTAACTAGTTAGAATCGAACTAGACCCCCCCCCCTTTAACCAAACCGTCCCCATGAGGGGGGACATACTTTGTCCTTCCTTGATTATTATAATCTAGTTTGTTTGATATCTACTAGACACTTAATCCATTGGGTAATTAGCATGAGAATTGTCTATAAGTATGAGCTTATACACACATGATCATTTCCATCACACAACACCACTCCACAACTCTCTCTCCCTCCCTACTAACTCTCGGCCGAACACCCCTCCTACATACATCCATTTTCGGTTTTTGATCTTCACATTCCAATCATCTACAAGTGTTAAGGGTCGCATATAAGGAACCTTGGAGCAAACGGAAGGCGAAGGACCTCTCTACTTTGCTTTTATCCACCCGATTTACGCCTAGATTCTTCCCTAGCCTCGAGCTAGTGGTAAGTTGCTTAAATCACCTACTCGAACTATTTTGAAGTGGTTAATACGATGTGTAACGGTTAAAACTCGAAATCTTACAAGGTAATGCTTTAAAGTCTACTTAAAACACTAAAATGGTGGTTAAAAGCACATATGTTGTGTAAATCATGTAGTATTTGATTTGTGTGATTATTTGGGCCCGATCTATGTTGTGGTAGCTCGGATCATCATTTAACCCGGTTTAGTCATGATCTTGGATTATGACATAAAGCTTGTTTAAGTGTAACAAGGGTTAGAAGATGAAACTCTACCACACTCGAATCATGAATTTGTGTAAAAGTGTTTTAGCTTGTAAAATAGTGATTAAAACTAGTAGATCTACGGATCTACAGGTGGTATTTTTAAAGGACCGAGTGTCAAGAAATCATGTTTTTCTAAAGACGGATCTTACACTAACAAGAATGATTTTTAGAACACACAAGTGTGTAAGCACTTGTGTAACACAAAGTTTCGACAAATAACTATTTTTGGAAAATATGACGAGAAGTTGTAAAGATGGAATTTCTTTAAAAACGAGGTTTTTACAAAATCGGATTGTTTTATATGAAGATCCACTAAAAGTAATGAGATTTACTTCATAGTTTGGATAAATCACAGGTTCATGAAATTTATGCGATTTATATACATATTTTGACTAGTTTGTGATTTGAACATTGTTTTGATTGAATAAGAAGATTGTTGGTTTGATTTGTAAAAGAAAATGATACGCTTAAAAGCGTGGCCACCTCCAGTTACAGAGGAAACTCTGGCGAAATTTTTCCAAAAACCTAACACTTAGAAATATTTTCACTATAAGTGTTAGAAATACATTTTGACTTGTTTTCAAACTATGAATTTCGCCACAACTTTATTTACAGAATATCGGAGGTGGGATTTCACAAAATAAAACGTGATACACATATATATTTAGTATATATTTTCTTTCACAACATCACTTGTATAAGTGTTTATGATTATTTTGTGAACTACGTAAATATTATTTTTAGGGTAAAAATAATATTACTAAGTATTATTTTGGGAAAAATTACATGTATTAAAATATAATATTTTTGAGAAGAATATTTATATTTTGAAGTTGGAAATAAAATATATTAAGTGAGACTTAATAGTGAAATCCGAATGTTACGAACACACATGTATTAAATCCCCCATCCTTGGGAAGGAGAATAACTACCAAGTATATACAAAATGTAAACACGAAATAGTTGTCTAACTATTTCCTGAAAACTTAAACCATAAAGCTAAGGCACGGCCATCCGTCTAATAGAGTTAGTACGTGTAGGTCGTCATACAGCTAATTGATTTGGAGGCATACTTGGTAGAGACGCACCACTGTGAGTTCATGTCCCCCCTTTCTCTTAACTGTTTTCAGTTTTCTAAACTACGGGGGTGAAATACATGTTACTTTGATTACAAGTACTTTATACATGGTATGGTTAGCGTAAGGAGGTTTACTACTTAGATCATGTGAGTGGGTAGGCGTGAACTGGAGACCATTAATCATCATTGTAGGAACCGAGGGACGTAAGCGGTAGATCTATCTGGGTGTAGCGAGCCCAACCCCTGAGCCCGCATAATGGACCAGGTGGTGACTTTGTACCCATCGCCAAATACGCTAGGTTTGAGTCTTCCTACTTGCACTTCACACATATCAATGGCCTTGCAAACCATTGGTGATCTCTTTTCCTTATTTGCTACATACCAGGATTTTTATACTTACAAGTGTTTTACATACTCACTTACACATGAACTCGCTCAACATTATTGTTGATTTTTCAACTTACATGTATTTCAGGGAACTAAAGATCTGGCGCGGTATGTTATGTTTTCCCGCTGCATATGGGTTACGAGGTCATCCGGGTTTGGGGAATGTGACTCTTTCCTGGACAAGTCACAGTCCTTAAACTGTGTTTATGTCATGTTGATGTTTATGTTTGTTGAACAATGTCATTAGGATGTGTTTCCGTTAAGACAATGTTGTTGTGTTTGGTTTTTAAAACTTAATCTATGGATGATCTTGCATGGTTTTATTTCATATAGCTTTGTTATGGTTAAGCTATGGTATTAAGAAGTCACACCAAAATTAACCACGCTTCCGCAAAGCCAGGGTGTGACAAACGCCTCGTATATCCGTATTACTATGCTTTTAGAAAACTCGTGTTCGTTTTATATTGTTAGAATCACAGTGGAAATAGGATCGAAAAACGGACTAGAAACGACAACCGAAGCATGTTAACGCAACTGACGGACGTACGCGTCAAAACCGACCTCTAACATACATTCTACGTGTTTTCGAATTTAAATAATATTTTACAACATTACAAGAAGTTCGGGTTCGAAAACGGATCCCGTAAACACGACCGAGTCGCTCAAAAACACTAGAAACGCATTAACGGGCTTTAGGCCCAACCCACACACTTAACCTACCTATAAATACCCCCACCTTCTTCATAACAAAACCCTAGCCCCACTCACTCTCGATCCCTCTGCCTCTGTCTCCGGTAACCGAACCCAGGATTCCGGCCGGTTCTCCGCCATCGCACACCCCCAACTCCCCTTATCTTCACTCACACACACTGGTGCTCTCTCTCTTTTTCACGACAAGCTACCACCACACCACCACCCTCTTTTTCTCTCTAGAAACCGACCGGACACCGGCTGGTGAAGCCGGCGGAGCCGGTGAAGCTGATGATGACGATGACGATGACGATGGCATGAAGATGATGATGACGACGGTTCTGTTTGGCTCCGGCTCCGACGACGGTGACGGGCGGCAATGACAATGGTGGTGAACGGTTCGGCCAACACGGGTTTGGGTTCGGTTTGGGTTTGACTTGGTTCATTCTTGATTTGGTTCAGTCTCGAGTTTAAGGTTCACGTCGATCAGCTCGGTTTGGTTCGGGGTCCGATCAGTTTTGGTTTTCAGGTCTTGTTTGTTGTCGGTTTAGGTTTCAGGTTTGATCTCGATTCTTAGCTCGGTTCTTAGCTCGGTTCTTAGTTCGGTTCTAAGTTTTAGGTCTTGCTTTGTTCTAGTTTTAGGCTCAAGACGGTTCGGGTCACCGTGTTTCCGTCGATCGGTGATGACAGTGGTGGTGGTCGTGTTTGGTTCAAGTCGAGTGCACGTCGGTTCAGTTACGAGTCTCAATTTTGGTTCGGTTTCCGATCGAGTCAACCCCGGTCAGATTCGATGTTCGGTTCAGTGTTCGGGTCAAAACTGGTCAAACGGTTAAACCTGGTCAAGACTGGTCAAACACGGTCGACGTTTCACCGCGAGTTTTGGTAAAAATACTAATGACACCTTTTACATTATAAAATTTATTTCAATGTTACATTCTCATAAAACTGAGGTCGAACCGATACATTTATTGATTATTTACGTTTTGGCACTTTTGATAAGAAATATATACATTGTTGATATTGTTGATAAAATTGTCGTTGAGTTTTGAAAATTATATCGACAACTTGTGTTGTCGGGATCATCTAAAAACAGAGGAAACTCTGTCCGTTTTTAGTAAAAAATCCGTAAAACGAAACGTATTAATTTATAAAACGAAACCTATCGTATTCAATAAATTCTTATAAAAATAAATGTATGTTTATTTTTTTTAACAACACTTCTGTAACCTTTGTTTGCCCGTGCATGGTGACCTCGGCGTTCCATCATCCAATCCTTCAACTCTTCATGGGATTACAAAGGAAAGCTTTGCGAAACTGTGAGCATACTCGACCCTTTTTATGCTTTAACACATTTTGGGGTGCAACATGTATCAACTAACAAAATCCACTTTATAAAATCAAACATATTCGACCACTCAATCCATCGAACACGTTATTTGTTATGGTTAGGCCGTTTATGCATGTCAGTTCCAACTTGTATATCCACGCTAACTGTTACGCTTAGGTTGTTTATGCACGTTAGTTTCAACTTGTATACCCATGCTATTTGTTATGCCTAGGTTGTTCATGTATGCTAGATTCAACTTGAATATAAATTGCCACGTTAGATTGAGATAAACTTTTTTACTTATACTTATAATCAAACTTGTATGCTCGCCAATACTTTTTGTATTGAACTATGCTTTTAATACATGTTGCAGGAATTTGATTAGGCAAGGAATCTAGTAGGACTGCCTAGAAACACATTCAAACTTTAATACTTTTTGTATTGTAATTTATTTTCAAACATGATGTATTTTGTTTCCAATCTTTATATTAAACCATTATCAATGAAACAAAGTTTATTTACTTTAATATTTGTCGTGTATCATTTATTTCAAACTTGTGGTATTTCTATTTCTAGTTCAAACAATGTAAAAAAAGTAACTATTAAATACTCTTCACAATTAGTGTTATGAAGTCTCTTGCAATCTAGTTTTCGTCTCACTCCGATGTTTCCGCCATCAGTTGGGGTGTGACACCATTAAGGTCTTTTAACATAAATCCCAACATTTAACTAACGGACGTTAGTGGGAGGGACCTGATTGCGAGCAATCGACAACCACAGGGATCGGAGTGTTGAATTTTTTCAAAGGAGGGATGAAAGTGTCATTGGGTGTAAACCCCAGGGACTGAAACTGTACTTTAATCTACAAAAAAATTCATTTGTGAACTGAAGTGACAAAAGTGTCCTAAACTCAGCTACCATTTTAGCATTTTACTGTATTAGACTGCGAGGTGTAGGGCGTGGGTTGGGGTGGCGGAATGCCAAAAACCCTGGCTAGTCAATGATGTGTGTAAAATGCAACATATAAATTACATCAAATGAGGCATAAAACTAACCCTTTTTAGTACTAATGTTGGAAAAAGTGTGCTTTTGTCTTCCTTTTGTATTTTCAGGACCAAATGAGCTTAAATGAACAAAAGGAACAAATATGCAGCAAAATCTAACATAGATACAAAGAAAAGGCATAAACGTGGCATGCCCGACCCCTCGACAACATCTTCCCAAGCAAAAACAAGATATCAGAAGGCTGACCACGGCCCCATGCCCAGCGGACACGGGGGCGTGGCCAGGTGCCTGTAGAAAAGACAAACTGATAGAAGCTTCTATTCCCAGCACGGGGGCATGCCCAACTCAACACGGGCCATGGTCAACGCTAAGATTCGCAGAATCTTGCAAATCTTGATAGTACAGATACGCTTCTGCATACGGTGTCGTGCCCGGCGAACACGGGGGCGTGTGGAGCTAATGCAGACAAATTGTAATTAATGAAGAAGGATAAAGAGGATGGCCAAGGGGCCGTGTCCAGCGGACACGGGGCCGTGTCTGGGCTTCTGTACATGCTATAAATAGGGGTGCTTGGCTCACTTCAAAGGCATCCCTAGGCAAACCACCTCTCTCCCACTTCACCACCACTCCACCACCATCACAACACCCACATCCACCACCATCATCCATCATCCACCTTAGAGTGTGTGTAGTAGTCTCGGGATCCAAGATTGATAGTAACAGTTCTTGACAATCAAAGGCCATGTTTGCCTAAGTCTCTTACATCACTTAGTGAAGACAAGCATTTAATGTAATACTTTTGATTTTTAATCTTTTCGCACTTTTTATTTGATTTTGTATTAATGACTTTAATAACTAGTTTCTTATGTTGAAGGTGAAACTTCCTTATCATTAGTCCGTGGTGTCTTGGCGTTATTTTACTGTCTATATAAAATAAAAGATTTTCACCATTCATATCTCTACGGTCTATATAGAGATATGTTGCCTACCTGGTCAGGGGTTAAGGGAATGGTTTGGTAAGGTTCTTGCCTTGTTCAGTGTATAGATCCTGCAAGGACCTGGGTCAAGCTTACTAGGACCTCCTTCAATACCCACTGGTATTGGATAGCGGGGGTGCGAATAGCTTGATCCCCTCATATGTAAACTACTATTAATACATTAACCCGGCTACTTGGGATTGTATCCCTGCTGACTCAAACCACTTAGCCGAGGGTAACGTCACCTTCAAAAGAGGGGCCTACCACATTACGCATTAATAACTTAATTAATTATCTTTCAATATTCTGACCCTTTGGTATTGTATCCTTGCTGACTCAAACCACTGGGTTGAGGGTAACGTCACCTTCAAAAGAGGGGCCCTACTACTATAACTAAGATAATCTCTTAAACAGTGCAAAAGTGCGGAAATCATCAAAGGTTACATTAAAGGCGAGTAGGATCCAAGTGATTCATCTTGTCTATCTATTTTTAATTTATTTTTATTTTTCAGCATTTTAGTTTTTATTTTTCATGTTTAAAAATCTTTTCTAAAACTTTTGATTTGATTAGACGTTGAGGATAAACCGGTACTAAAAGCTCTTGTGTCCTTGGACGACCTCGGTATTTTTAACCAACTGGGGTAGCCCAGTTGGCCAGCCTCACCCACCTCTTCCGAAGAGACCCGGGTTCGAGTCTTGGTATGACTGGTTTCTGCCAAGAAGCGAGCACGGAGGGTATTAACCGCCAGGCAGCTATGGGGCTAAGCTAGCTTGTGGAGTGGGTTCACTCCAGCGGCCGGGAGGTCCGTGCAATACCCCCCCCGACCTCGGTATTTTACCAACGCTATACTACGCTTACGATGGGTTCACTTGCCCATATGTGTGTTTAGTGTTAGTAGAATATCGTGTTTTATAAATTTAAAACTTGACTAATGTGTTAAAAAGGGCTTAAAATATAAACAAAAACATATAACGCTACACACGCATCAGTCAACACCCGGCGAGCGTTGGTCATGGCGTTGCCCCGCCTGCGTGGGGATTGAGCCTGGCGGGGGGCGGGGGGCTGGGGTGACAAGGATGCCTTTGATTGGCTACCATTTGATTACCATTGGGCTAGCCGTTGGCCAATGACTATTTAAAAAAATTGTTTTAATTATTTTCTATATAAACCAAACATTTCTTACTCATATTTACCATCCAAAAATTCAAAAATATATAAAATGGATTCTTCAAGTTCAAGCGATTCGTATGATAAATTTGTTTTGTCATCCTCATCCGATGACAGGGCAGAATTAATATTATCAGCAATGACCATGGTGATGAAAGCTATTTTTGAAGAAGCAGATGAAGGGACTTCCCAACCCTAACCCAAACGGAGGAAGTATGTTGTTCGTGAATGCGAAACCGCAAACGATTTGCTGGTAAGCGATTATTTCTCACCCGAACCAACATATGATGAAAGAATGTTTAGGCGTCGTTTTCGTATGAGTAAAAATTTATTTTTAAGAATATCAAAGGATTTAGAGGATAATTATGTTTTTTTCCGACAAAGACCCGATACGCGTGGTAATTTAGGATTTACCACATGGCAAAAGATTCAGTCCGCCTTAAGATAATTGGCTAACGGAAATAGTTCTGACATAATGGACGACTATTTAAGAATGTCGGCACGAGTGGCTAGGGAAAGTCTTCACAATTTTTGTGCGTATATCATTGAACTATATATGAAAAGATATTTGAGAAAACGGACGTTTAGTGATATGCAACAAATTTTATAACATCACCCTGAATATCATGGTCTCCCCGGGATGATCGGTAGTTTAGATTGTATGAAATGGGAGTGGGAACTTTGTCCAACTGCATGGCAAGGCTCTCACACAAGTGGATATCATGGAATGCCGGCTATGATGCTTGAAGCGGTTGCATCACAAGATCTTTGGATCTGGCATGCATTCTTTGGTATGCCTGGTTTACATAACGATATAAACATTATACATCACTCGCCCCTATTCAGTGATCTAATAAATGGTATTGGAACGGAAGGAACATTTTTTGTAAATGGGGTTGAATACAAGTATGGGTACTATCTTGTTGATGGAATTTACTCTGAGTATGATGTTTTTGTGAAATCATTTTCAAGAGGATGGAACCCTAGATCCTAAAAGAATAAAGTTTTAGATGGCGGCTGACAAAGACATCGAGCGAGCATTTGGTGTTTTGTAGAAAAGGTGGCACATTTTGAGCATGCCTTGCCGCTTGTATGAAAAAGATCAAATAAGAAACTTGATGTACGCGTGCATCATTCTACATAACATGATTTTGGAGGATGAAGGGTGTGCAATTGTTGAATATTATGGCGAGGGGCCCTAATCAAATAACGAAGACATTAGTGATGAAGAAAGAACGCAAAACCAATATCTAATCGAGTCAAGACAAATAAGTTCAAACCTTCGAGCTGATTTGGTAGAACATGTTTTGACATTTCCTAAATTTGACTCCAATGAAGATGAAGATGATTGATTTTTTTGGTGATGTAATGTATTTTTTATTGTAGTTATTTAATATAACTAAAATGTGTTTTTAAAACTATTTAGTAGATTCTACTATTAATATAAAAAAAAAAAAAAAAAGAAATCTAGGTGCCACATGGCACCCCAATGCTGCCTAGTCACGCCCCTTCCACGCCCCATTTTTTTGGGTGTGAACTGGTGAAGCTCACATCTGCCATGTGTCAAGCTATGCTCCCAGCCCAAGTCCCCACACCCCGCACCCTTATAAGTCAATCATAACTTCTAAAACAAATAGAAATCAATCATTAACTTCCAAAAAAAAACATTTTATTAAGAATATATGCTATTTTTAGGTACATTTATCTGACTAGAATATTTAGAGGAAATACTGAACAAACTTGTTTCTCCATGTATTTTATCTCAATAAGTTAGTTATGGCCTATCAACAAAAATTTAATTCTCACAACTGCCAATATTGTAGGGATGATAATGACTTAGGTTTGAGACGGGTTTAAGTAATCTCAATTCCAAACCTGGTTAGATAAGTTTATCTCAAACCTGTCTTAAAACCTGATGGGTTTCCATCGAGTAAATACCCGTCGGGTATCGAGCAACCCGTTAATGTAACAAAAATTACCCGTTTAGTCAGTGGCGGAGCTTGACCAAAAGTTCCGAGGGGGCGGAAAGTCATGGGACCCCATTTTTATATTGTATAAATATTTAGGCAAAATAATTGGGGGGAAAATCCTATATAGTTTTAAAAATTTCGAACGAAAAATAAGAAATTTTACACTTCTAACCGAAACATTTGGGGGCGGGTGCACGCTTTCGAACCTGCGACTCAGTCAATGTCGCTGCTAACTCGATCGCCTGACGGAGTGTGGTAGGGTTACTACCAGTAATGATGTCTTGTACTGAGTCAGGTAGACCATCGATGTACCTTTCGATAGCCTTGTCGAGTGGGGTGACCATTGTTGGGCATAGCAAACTCAGCTCCTCAAACCTATCAGTATACGCCCGATGTTCGCCACTATCTTGTTTCAAATCATCAAACTCTCTTTCCAATGCTCGCAGTTCATGACGAGGACAGAACTCCCTCATCATAAGGGCCCTAAGTTCAGCCCAAGTCTGTGCTAGAGCAACTTCTGCACCACGATCTCTCATAACCCCGTTCCACCACGTAAGAGCCCTCTTCTGAAACACACTCGAAGAAAACTCGACCTTGCGATTGTCAGGACACTGAACGTGACGGAAAGTATTCTCAATGCTCTCGAACCATTGAAGAAGCCCAGTCGCTCCCTCAGAACCACTAAACTTGAGTGGTTTAGCCGAGTTAAAATTCTTGAAATTGCATGGAGCATTGTTGTTGTTGTTGGCTTGGTTCCATTGAGCAAAGAGGTTTGGGAATGCAGCAGGCTTTTGCTGCGCAATGATTTCTGCCAGTTCGGCAGTCGCTATCTGGTTTTCGCGTCGAGGAGGCATTCTAAAAGAGGAAAACATGAAAGGAAACGAGTGAGATGATTGGATGAAGAGAATGAGATGAAACAAAATCAACAAAAGCAAAGATGGTGGTCATTCGTCCGCATCGCAAAGCAAACAAGCGACACACAGTGACTAATCAAAGTAACTGGGTCAAAAATAATGTATCGCGAAGACATGCTTGCCTATAAGTGAACACTCACCCCAAGAGTTCCCAGGTAAGAGTGACTGGTCCGATTATGTGGATTTGTACGAACACTCTAGCCTTAGACAGAAAACCCAGGGTACAGGCATTCACTCTTCCAGTTTGCACGTGTTCACACTATTAAAAACCCAAAACTTTGACGAGATTTTTGAAAATTCAAAGGGGTTCAAAACCTTACAATAGAGGGTTCAAAACCTAGTAATCAATCATCCAAGAACAGATGATTAATTTTCAAAGCGGATTCGGAATCAATGTTCTCGTTGTGGTTATCACCTAAGGATAGGTGAAGTGCATGTTTTAAGATCTAAACAAAAGATAACTTGTGTTGGGGTCCTAGAAAGGTTATAGTCTAGGTCAAAGAATTACTAATAACCTAATTCCCTATAACCATTGGCTCTGATACCAACTCTTCTGTCACACCCCGACCACGTAGAACATCAAATCGTGGCGGAAACGTCGGGGAGTGTTGTAACAGAATTATTGTTTCACAACCATGGCATACAAAGTTATATTTTATTTATCAAACAAGCGTGTTACATTGTCTCAAAACAGGAAATAAAGAGTTCAGAACATAATTAAACTAGTTCTATCTTTATTTTAAGTCTCTAAGGCACAGGTCCGCCCTAGTGTCACGATCATCATCCTAAGCAACAGCTCCTAAAAACACATGTGAAAATAGGTACGTCAGCATAAAAATTCCTGTGAGATACATAGGTTTTGTGAAAATAGGATTCATGACTTGGGTTTTTAGAAGAAAGGTTTAATAAAAATTAGTCATGAATCTTGTTAAGTGTTTTCTTTTATAAATCATATGAAAACTCGATAAGAAATCCGATTATATAAAAGAAAGGTGTATGGTTAATGAAATAACCCAGTAAAATGAGTTGTATAAAACAATGTCTTGAAAAATATGTTATTTGTGTAAAATGTAATATGTCTATACTGAAATGATTTAAATAACGCTACGATATGTAATATTATACAAACACTTATATATAGGAAGTACCAGCGGCGTATCCACCATGTTTGTATCATATTACACACGCCTCGTTACTCAAATCATTTACCCAAACCAACCACCAATGTAAATTGTTCATGTATAAATCAATTGTCAAGTGTTATTGTGTAAACCATATCAAAATGTCCATGTCTAATGTAAATCACCAAATGTGTATATCAATGTCAAAATGTTTATGTTTAATGTAAATCATATAATGTGTATCCAAAAATATCATGTATGGCATGTGAAATATATCAACTAAACCATAGGTAAAATGCACAAAAACAGGGTATTGAATTAAACATAGTTTAAGTCAAAGTTATGTTTTGTGGAACAAATGCATGCTATACTGATACAAACATCTATGCGGTATTGTGAAAATGCATACATCCAAGCCTTGTGACTGTGGTGATAGACCTTTAAACAAATTAAAGGTTTATCTGTGTTATGTTTATCGAATTCGGTCATTCCTTCCACCCAAACAACCCTAGGGTTCAGGAATGGGAGTTGTCAAGTCCTATGGTACCACTACCTACTAACGAACGGCGTAGCTAATGTTAATGAATGTATATTGTCCCATTTTAACAAACCAAATGTCATACAAAAAATGTAAGCATGTGAAAACAATGCACTAAGTATGTAATCAAATGAACATACATAGCGTGAAATGTAATGTAAAATAATGTACTAAGTATGCACACAATGGACATACATAGCATGAAATATGATGTAAAACGATGTACTAAGTATGAACACAATGGACATACATAGCATGAACACAATGAAATCATGTACTATAAGTGTACTATTGAACATAACAAGGATATGATATGAAAACATGAAAGGCATGAAAGTAACAAGTAGGCACATTTGTTTCACCCCAAAATGTTTGGAAAACAGTAAAAGAGGGGTCTAAGTACTCACCTGAGATTGCTTAGTAGTCCTTGAGTAACAACCAAACAATGCTAGAGATCACGGATATCAAACGGCACCTAATATAGGTAACTATGTTAATATACCGGACCTAAATCGGAGGATTGGATAGAATGAGGGTTCGTAAACCAAATGAGTATGGGAACTCATGTAATATAGTTTAACAAAGCCTTCATTCTAAAATGAAACCTAACCTAAGTGCTTACGACCCATTACGACCCGTTTAGGTAGCTTATGCTACTTTAACGCGTCGTTCGCGTAAAACGTGTTCGGAATGCCTAACTAGTCCTATGATAAGTAAAATATGCCTTAACATGTCTAATATTGTTACCAAATCAGTTTAGATACCAAAAGTTATGTTACATATGCTTAAAATGAATTTTGGCGTTCAAAGGGCATTTTGGTAATTTACCTAAGGCATATATACTACCTATCATACAACTACTCAAACGATGTGACCATAAGGTATAACCTCGGAAGGTTATCCCCTATACAACTATGGTCACCTAATGTGTTTGGTTGGATCCTAAAGATCGACCAAACGGGTCGGGTTCGAAAGTATAAGCGATTGTTTAGATCGCTTACCTTACGACCCTATATAAGCACTAAACTAAAAGTGACGAGCTAAGCATGTTAAAACATGCTTAACTAAGTTTAGAAAACAAGTTTGGTATGAAAACAAACGGTTTTGATACCCAAGAGTAGTTTGGTTACAAAATACGTAAGAATACGCATTTTTGCCGAAACTACGACTCGTCACTGAGCCTAGATAACGTGGTAATCAGTAGGTATAGTCACTAGGGACTATAACCATCGTGATCACGCTCACGTTATGAAGTTCAACCGAACTTCGTGTTGACCATAAACTGGTCAACGCAGAAAGTCAAACATAGCTTGACTTTCGGACTAGAAAAGCGATAAAAGAACGAAGGAACACTTACAAAGGGTCCCCGCTAATAAAACTTGATCGAATAGCTCAGGTATGAAGCAATGACTTCAACTTAGAGCTTTGAGATCAGATTTGTGGGTTTTTGGAATGAATGGAGGTGGGTATTTATAGATGTGGTAGAACCGTTAGGATCGTTTATCGAATAACGTGCTTTGATCTTGTCCCTACACTTGTTGAAACCTTGTGGTAACTCAAAATGGCCCCTCATGAGCATGAAAGGGCAAGTGTGGGTGAGTTGTGAGTGGTTAACAGCTGTAATCTGCTGTTAAAACTGATTAATCTGATCTAGGAAGCTGACGCGGGCCACGTAAAGGATCACCCTGGGCTTACGCGGGCCGCCTGGGTGTCCTGATCAGAAAACAACTTTCAAAAATGACAGTTTAGGTCCCTGTTGTGGTTTAAGGCCATTTCCGACATGTTTAAGGCCCGTTAAGCCATCTTTAAGGCCCTAAAATGATTCCTAAACATTGTGGACATGAAACATGCTCAAAAATATGCCAGATGTTGGTTCGTTTGGTCGTACGATCGCGATGTTCGCTTAATTACGACGGAATGCGCATAAGCGCGAAAAACGATCCAAATGACGCGACGAATGGATTTTTCTTATGCCAAACACTAAAATAAAATATTTTAGTGCTTACATAAATTTTTGGATGTCCGGATGTATTCAGAACGTAAGTTATGCGCGAAAGTGCAAACTTGTGCACTTTTTGACGCTTTTAGTCCCTGAATGACCCAAAAGTTTATTTTAGCATACCGAACCCCTCAAAGCCTATTTCTAAGCTATGTAAAGGATATTTATGGTATGTTTAACTTATGGTCATGTTCCGAAATGTCTGTTACAGTTCAAATTGGCATACTTTCCCATTTTGTCAAATTTAGTCCCTGTAGGCGAACTAACTTGTTTTTGCCATACCAAAGCCTTTAAAACTTATTTCTAAGTTTTGTAAAGGTTATTTAAGGTATGTTAAGTATATGTTGATGTTCCGGAGTATTTTTCGCATTTAAACTGATTACGTTTATGCACCAGTTTGCGTATAACTCTCCAGAAAGCGATATAGAGTTTGAAATTGAATAAAAGTCAAAACATGAAAAATGTAAAACATAACCAAACAAACATTGGGATCAAATAACATTGTTTTATTGATAACTGAACTATTCATAATGATTACAAGCACAGATGTTACAGTCTCCCCTACTTGTGGAAATTTCGTCCCGAAATTTATTTAGAGGAAACTCATGGAAAAAGATGCGGATACTTCGCCTTCATTTGATCTTCGCGTTCCCAAGTAAACTCGGGTCCACGTTTAGATTCCCAGCGAACCTTGACCAAAGGAATGCGCTTGCGTTTAAGCCACTTGACTTCACGTTCCATGATTTCCACTAGCTTCTCAACAAATTTCAGTGTTTTATCAACACGAATTTCGTCAAGCGGTATGTGGAGGTTCTCATCAGCTAAGCACCTCTTGAGATTGGACACGTGAAAGGTTGGATGAACATTTCCAAGTTCAGGAGGTAACTCAAGTCTGTAGGCTACCTTACCGATTCTTTCGACGATCTTGAATGGTCCAACGTATCTAGGTGCAAGTTTTCCTTTCTTTCCGAATCTGATCACACCTTTCCAAGGTGAGACCTTAAGTAATACACGATCACCGACTTGAAAATCCAAGGGCTTGCATTTTAGGTCCGCGTAACTCTTTTGACGGCATCTAGCTGCCTGAAGGTTATCACGAACTTTCTTAACCTTATCAGTTGTCTCTAAAATGAGGGCAGGTCCAGTAAGCTGAGTCTCACCGATCTCATTCCAGCAGACTGGTGAACGACATTTTCGACCATAGAGAGCCTCGAAAGGAGCCATGTTGATGCTGGAGTGATAACTGTTGTTGTAGGAGAATTCAATCAACGGAAGATGTGAATCCCAACTACCACCAAAATCGATCACACAAGCTCTAAGCATATCCTCCAGAGTCTGGATTGTTCTTTCAGATTGACCATCCGTTTACGGATGATAAGCTGTGCTCAGATTAAGTTGGGTCCCCATAGCAGATTGCATGGTTCTCCAAAAATGAGAAGTGAACCGAGCATCTCTGTCAGAAATAATGTTCAAAGGAACACCATGTCGAGCTACAATTTCATCCACATACATTTTAGCAAGTTTGTCAGCAGAAAAATCCTCACGGATTGGCAAGAAATGCACTGACTTAGTAAGACGATCAACGACTACCCAGATGGCATCATGACCTTTCTTTGTGCGTGGAAGTTTAGTAATGAGATCCATAGTAATGTTTTCCCATTTCCAAACTGGGATCTCTGGTTGCTCCAATAAACCAGAAGGACGCTGATGTTCAGCCTTAACCTTAAGATAAGTAAGGCATTTTGATACATATAAGGCGATGTCTTTCTTCATACCAGGCCACCAATAATGAGTACGAAGATCCTTATACATCTTATCTGAGCCAGGATGAATAGAATAGCGAGACTTATGGGCTTCATTCATAAGCAAGGTACGAAGATTATCTTGGCTTGGGACCCACAAACGGTCCATGAAGTAATACAATCCATTGTCCTTCAGTTCCAGATCAGGGGTTATGTGATAGGGAAATTCCTTATCCATCAAACCTTGTGAAACACAAGTGTATTAAGCCTGAGAAATGCGGGCTTGGATATCAGATCGAGCTTGAATATCAGATTGAACACAGACACAATGAAGCTTGGTACATTCCTTGCGACTCAAAGCATCAGCCACGACATTCGCCTTACCAGGATGGTAGCGAATTTCGCAGTCATAGTCGTTTAGAAGCTCAACCCAACGTCGTTGCCTCATGTTGAGTTCTTTCTGATTGAAGATATGCTGAAGACTTTTGTGGTCTGTGAAAACCACACATTTTGTACCTTACAAATAGTGTCTCCAGATCTTAAGAGCGAAGACAACTGCACCTAACTCAAGATTATGAGTGGTGTAGTTTTTCTCATGTATCTTCAACTGCCTCGATGCATATGCTATGACTTTGTTCCTTTGCATCAGAACACAGCCTAGACCCAATTTAGATGCATCGCAATAAATGACGAAATCATCATTGCCCTCAGGCAAAGTCAGAACAGGCGCGTCACAGAGCTTCTGCTTCAAGTTTTGAAAAGCTTCTTCTTGTTTGAATCCCCAATCAAAGGGTTTGTTCTTCTGAGTTAGAGCAGTTAGAGGAACTGCAATCTTTAAGAAGTTTTCAATGAAGCGACGATAATAACCCGCTAGACCAAGAAAGGAACGAACTTCAGTAGGAGTAGAAGGTGTATCCCAATCCTTAATCGCACTGATCTTGGAGGGATCTACATGAATACCTTGTTCGTTGACAATATGTCCTAAAAATTGAACTTCTTTAAGCCAGAATTCACACTTGGAGAATTTGGCGAAAAGTTGCTCTTTCTTTAGGAGTTCCAAAGTAAGACAAAGATGTTGCTCGTGATCAGCTCGCGTCTTAGAGTATATCAAGATGTCATCAATAAAAACAATGACGAACTGATCCAAATAAGGCTTGCAGACCCTATTCATTAAGTCCATGAAAACAGCAGGAGCATTAGTCAAACCAAATGGCAGGACTGTGAACTCATAATGCCCATAACGAGTGCGGAACGCTGTCTTGGGAATGTCTTCTTCATGCACACGAAGTTGGTGATATCCAGATCGCAGATCAATCTTTGAAAAATAAGAAGCGCCCTATAACTGATCAAAGAGATCATCGATGCGAGGTAGGGGATATCGATTCTTGATGGTAAGCTTGTTAAGCTCACGATAATCGATACACATCCTAAAAGATCCATCCTTCTTCTTGATAAAAAGAACGGGAGCACCCCAAGGTGAAAAGCTAGGACGAATAAAACCTTTGTCAGAGAGTTCTTGAAGCTGCTTAGACAACTCTTGCATCTCAGACGGTGCAAGACGATATGGAGATCTGGCAATGGGATTTGAACCAGGCACGAGATCAATACGGAACTCGACTTGGCGTGCTGGGGGTAGACCAGGTAACTCTTCAGGGAATACTTCAGAATAATCCCGAACAACAGGAATATCTTGAATCGACTTACCCTTACCCTTATCTGCTACAACATGTGCCAAAAAGGCCACATAGTTCTTTCGCAGATACTTCCGAGCTTTAAAACAAGACATGAGTTTGAGACCACCAGCAGGTTTCTCACCACGAACCTGTAGGATCTCGCCTGTCGAGAGTGGCACACGAACGATCTTCTCGAAACAAACTACCTCTGCGTGATGCTTGGCTAACCAATCCATACCCACTATAACGTCGAAGCTTCCAAGTTGCATAGGCGTGAGGTCAATAGGAAAAAGATGGTCGTTAAGGTTCAACTGGCAGTTGCGAACAATAGAATCAAGAACAATGGGTTCACCACTAGCAACTTCTACTGTCAAAGGTTTACCTAGTTTCGTTCTAGACACGCGAAGTAATGGCTCAAAAGATAATGACACAAAACTCTTATCGGCACCCGAATCAAAAAGAACAGATGCAGGCTGATTATTAATAAAGAACGTACCGTTCACCACTTCATTGTCTGCTTGTGCCTCTTGCACATTCATGTTGAAGACTCGACCTCGAGCCTGAGCATGATTCTGATTTGGGTTTGCATTCATCAATCTTGGACATTGATTACGGTAGTGGGTCAGATCCCCACAATTGTAACAAGAACCTGGCGGGTAGTGTGGTCGTGCAACTTGACCTTGTTGCTGAGCAGGAGGCTGAGCAACTTGTCGAGCCGGGTTCTGAACTGCCTGATTCTGAGCAAAACGACAAACACCAGCAAGATGACCTGACTTCCCACAGTTAGTACAGAAACGGCACGGAAATTGCGGCTGATGGTGACTGTTGCATCTATTGCACAAAGGTGCATTTCCTACATAAGGTTTCTTTGCTGGAGGCTGTGCGGGTTGGTTGGGAGCTGCCTGGTTAGCTTGGGCAGTGACAGCAAAATTTTGGGAAGCCTTACGCTTCCTTGACCCCCTTGAGGAACCAGAATCCTTTCCCTTCTTGTTTTGACCTTTCTTGCCATCTTCTTTGCCAGACGCCTGCTTCTTACCCTTGTCACCCTTTTTGTGCAGCTTTCCCTTTCGAACCTGCGACTCAGTCAATGTCGCTGCTAACTCGATCGCCTGACGGAGTGTGGTAGGGTTACTACCAGTAATGATGTCTTGTACTGAGTCAGGTAGACCATCGATGTACCTTTCGATAGCCTTGTCGAGTGGGGTGACCATTGTTGGGCATAGCAAACTCAGCTCCTCAAACCTATCAGTATACGCCCGATGTTCGCCACTATCTTGTTTCAAATCATCAAACTCTCTTTCCAATGCTCGCAGTTCATGACGAGGACAGAACTCCCTCATCATAAGGGCCCTAAGTTCAGCCCAAGTCTGTGCTAGAGCAACTTCTGCACCACGATCTCTCATAACCCCGTTCCACCACGTAAGAGCCCTCTTCTGAAACACACTCAAAGAAAACTCGACCTTGGGATTGTCAGGACACTGAACGTGACGGAAAGTATTCTCAATGCTCTTGAACCATTGAAGAAGCCCAGTCGCTCCCTCAGAACCACTAAACTTGAGTGGTTTAGCCGAGTTAAAATTCTTGAAATTGCATGGAGCATTGTTGTTGTTGTTGGCTTGGTTCCATTGAGCAAAGAGGTTTGGGAATGCAGCAGGCTTTTGCTGCGCAATGATTTCTGCCAGTTCGGCAGTCGCTATCTGGTTTTCGCGTCGAGGAGGCATTCTAAAAGAGGAAAACATGAAAGGAAACGAGTGAGATGATTGGATGAAGAGAATGAGATGAAACAAAATCAACAAAAGCAAAGATGGTGGTCATTCGTCCGCATCGCAAAGCAAACAAGCGACACACAGTGACTAATCAAAGTAAATGGGTCAAAAATAATGTATCGCGAAGACATACTTGCCTATGAGTGAACACTCACCCCAAGAGTTCCCAGGTAAGAGTGACTGGTCCGATTATGTGGATTTGTACGAACACTCTAGCCTTAGACAGAAAACCCAGGGTACAGGCATTCACTCTTCCAGTTTGCACATGTTCACACTATTAAAAACCCAAAACTTTGACGAGATTTTTGAAAATTCAAAGGGGTTCAAAACCTTACAATAGAGGGTTCAAAACCTAGTAATCAATCATCCAAGAACAGATGATTAATTTTTAAAGCGGATTCGGAATCGATGTTCTCGTTGTGGTTATCACCTAAGGATAGGTGAAGTGCATGTTTTAAGATCTAAACAAAAGATAACTTGTGTTGGGGTCCTAGAAAGGTTATAGTCTAGGTCAAAGAATTACTAATAACCTAATTCCCTATAACCATTGGCTCTGATACCAACTCTTCTGTCACACCCCGACCACGTAGAACATCAAATCGTGGCGGAAACGTCGGGGAGTGTTGTAACAGAATTATTGTTTCACAACCATGGCATACAAAGTTATATTTTATTTATCAAACAAGCGTGTAACATTGTCTCAAAACAGGAAATAAAGAGTTCAGAACATAATTAAACTAATTCTATCTTTATTTTAAGTCTCTAAGGCACAGGTCCGCCCTAGTGTCACGATCATCATCCTAAGCAACAGCTCCTGAAAACACATGTGAAAATAGGTACGTCAGCATAAAAATACCTGTGAGATACATAGGTTTTGTGAAAATAGGATTCATGACTTGGGTTTTTAGAAGAAAGGTTTAATAAAAATTAGTCATGAATCTTGTTAAGTGTTTTCTTTTATAAATCATATGAAAACTCGATAAGAAATCCGATTATATAAAAGAAAGGTGTATGGTTAATGAAATAACCCAGTAAAATGAGTTGTATAAAACAATGTCTTGAAAAATATGTTATTTGTGTAAAATGTAATATGTCTATACTGAAATGATTTAAATAACGCTACGATATGTAATATTATACAAACACTTATATATAGGAAGTACCAGCGGCGTATCCACCATGTTTGTATCATATTACACACGCCTCGTTACTCAAATCATTTACCCAAACCAACCACCAATGTAAATTGTTCATGTATAAATCAATTGTCAAGTGTTATTGTGTAAACCATATCAAAATGTCCATGTCTAATGTAAATCACCAAATGTGTATATCAATGTCAAAATGTTTATGTTTAATGTAAATCATATAATGTGTATCCAAAAATATCATGTATGGCATGTGAAATATATCAACTAAACCATAGGTAAAATGCACAAAAACAGGGTATTGAATTAAACATAGTTTAAGTCAAAGTTATGTTTTGTGGAACAAATGCATGCTATACTGATACAAACATCTATGCGGTATTGTGAAAATGCATACATCCAAGCCTTGTGATTGTGGTGATAGACCTTTAAACAAATTAAAGGTTTATCTGTGTTATGTTTATCGAATTCGGTCATTCCTTCCACCCAAACAAACCTAGGGTTCCGGAATGGGAGTTGTCAAGTCCTATGGTACCACTACCTACTAATGAACGGCGTAGCTAATGTTAATGAATGTATATTGTCCCATTTGAACAAACCAAATGTCATACCAAAAATGTAAGCATGTGAAAACAATGCACTAAGTATGTAATCAAATGAACATACATAGCGTGAAATGTAATGTAAAACAATGTACTAAGTATGCACACAATGGACATACATAGCATGAAATGTGATGTAAAACGATGTACTAAGTATGCACACAATGGACATACATAGCATGAACACAATGAAATCATGTACTATAAGTGTACTATTGAACATAACAAGGATATGATATGAAAACATGAAAGGCATGAAAGTAACAAGTAGGCACATGTGTTTCACCCCAAAATGTTTGGAAAACAGTAAAAGAGGGGTCTATGTACTCACCTGAGATTGCTTAGTAGTCCTTGAGTAACAACCAAACAATGCTAGAGATCACGGATTTCAAACGGCACCTAATATAGGTAACTATGTTAATATACCGGACCTAAATCGGAGGATTGGATAGAATGAGGGTTCGTAAACCAAATGAGTATGGGAACTCATGTAATATGGTTTAACAAAGCCTTCATTCTAAAATGAAACCTAACCTAAGTGCTTACGACCCATTACGACCCGTTTAGGTAGCTTATGCTACTTTAACGCGTCGTTCGAGTAAAACGCATTCGGAATGCCTAACTAGTCCTATGATAAGTAAAATATGCCTTAACATGTCTAATATTGTTACCAAATCAGTTTAGATACCAAAAGTTATGTTACATATGCTTAAAATGAATTTTGGCGTTCAAAGGGCATTTTGGTAATTTACCTAAGGCATATATACTACCTATTATACAACTACTCAAACGATGTGACCATAAGGTATAACCTCGGAAGGTTATCCCCTATACAACTATGGTCACCTAATGTGTTTGGTCGGATCCTAATGATCGACCAAACGGGTCGGGTTCGAAAGTATAAGCGATTGTTTAGATTGCTTACCTTACGACCCTATATAAGCACTAAACTAAAAGTGACGAGCTAAGCATGTTAAAACATGCTTAACTAAGTTTAGAAAACAAGTTTGGTATGAAAACAAACGGTTTTGATACCCAAGAGTAGTTTGGTTACAAAATACGTAAGAATACGCATTTTTGCCGAAACTACGACTCGTCACTGAGCCTAGATAACGTGGTAATCAGTAGGTATAGTCACTAGGGACTATAACCATCGTGATCACGCTCACGTTATGAAGTTCAACCGAACTTCGTGTTGACCATAAACTGGTCAACGCAGAAAGTCAAACATAGTTTGACTTTCGGACTAGAAAAGCGATAAAAGAACGAAGGAACACTTACAAAGGGTCCCCGCTAATAAAACTTGATCGAATAGCTCAGGTATGAAGCAATGACTTCAACTTAGAGCTTTGAGATCAGATTTGTGGGTTTTTGGAATGAATGGAGGTGGGTATTTATAGATGTGGTAGAACCGTTAGGATCGTTTATTGAATAACGTGCTTTGATCTTGTCCCTACACTTGTTGAAACCTTGTGGTAACTCAAAATGGCCCCTCATGAGCATGAAAGGGCAAGTGTGGGTGAGTTGTGAGTGGTTAACAGCTGTAATCTGCTGTTAAAACTGATTAATCTGATCTGGAAAGCTGACGCGGGCTGCGTAAAGGATCACCCTGGGCTTACGCGGGCCACCTGGGTGTCCTGATCAGAAAACAACTTTCAAAAATGACAGTTTAGGTCCCTGTTGTGGTTTAAGGCCATTTCCGACATGTTTAAGGCCCGTTAAGCCATCTTTAAGGCCCAAAAATGATGCCTAAACATTGTGGACATGAAACATGCTCAAAAATATGCCGGATGTTGGTTCGTTTGGTCGTACGATCGCGATGTTCGCTTAATTACGACGGAATGCGCATAAGCGCGAAAAACGATCCAAATGACGCGACGAATGGATTTTTCTTATGCCAAACACTAAAATAAAATATTTTAGTGCTTACATAAATTTTTGGATGTCCGGATGTATTCAGAACGTAAGTTATGCGCGAAAGTGTAAACTTGTGCACTTTTTGACGCTTTTAGTCCCTGAATGACCCAAAAGTTTATTTTAGCATACCAAACCCCTCAAAGCCTATTTCTAAGCTATGTAAAGGATATTTATGGTATGTTTAACTTATGTTCATGTTCCAGAATGTCTGTTACAGTTCAAATTGGCATACTTTCGCAGTTTGTCAAATTTAGTCCCTGTAGGCGAATTAACTTGTTTTTGCCATACCAAAGCCTTTAAAACTTATTTCTAAGTTATGTAAATGTTATTTAAGGTATGTTAAGTATATTTTGATGTTCTGGAGTATTTTTCGCATTTAAACTGATTACGTTTATGCACCAGTTTGCGTATAACTCTCCAGAAAGCGATATAGAGTTTGAAATTGAATAAAAGTCAAAACATGAAAAATGTAAAACATAACCAAACAAACATTGGGATCAAATAACATTGTTTTATTGATAACTGAACTATTCACAATGATTACAAGCACATATGTTACATCGCATGTTGGTTTTTTTGATGAAATTGCATGATGTTTTTTTTGTAGAAATTTTGCATGTTGGTAAATATGATGAAATCGCATGTTGGTATATAAAAAAATTTCGCATGTTGGTTTTCAGCATAAATCGCATGTTCAAAATTGAATTCGCACCAGATCAGACGACTGAGATGAGCGCGTACATATTGTACGATAAGAGCTATTGTACGTTATCCTAACCCTATATATATATATATATATATATATATATATATATATATATATATATATATATATATATATATATTTACGGGAAGGTTCATTTGGAAAGAAATTTAATGTGAGAAGAAAAAGAAGAAAATGCATAATGGTAAAACATTAAATAGTTTATAACTCCTCCCATTAATTATGTTATCTCTCGTTAATAAAGCAAAAAACATTTTATCCTACACATTCAAAATTTACCCTACATATATCTTACACTTACCGAAATTTACCCTTCGCGTATCTAAACTTATCATACACATTTAAAAATTTATCCTACAAATA
Organism: Helianthus tuberosus; assembly: GCA_030545235.1. Taxonomy (NCBI): domain Eukaryota; kingdom Viridiplantae; phylum Streptophyta; class Magnoliopsida; order Asterales; family Asteraceae; genus Helianthus; species Helianthus tuberosus. Next base: position 68,676,000 of record CM060360.1, read on the forward strand.
CTAAAATTTATCCTACACATGTCAAAAATTGTCCTTCACCAAAGGGATGCTTGAAAGGTACGTGACTTTCGGTTTCGTTACATTGTGCATAAACAAAAGTCTTAGAAATATTAATGAGATAGTAGTGTCAAATGCGAGTTTGGTATGTCATAGAAGTGACGAAGTTCACTCGACAAACCAAACGAGTCAAAGTAGCTAATTAGATACGTTGGTCGATAATATTGTGTAATTAGTCACGTTGGAATAAAAATAGAGTGATGTAATTCACTAGATAAAGAAACGAATTAAAATATTGGTTAGAATAAGTTTGGTGTGTTGTAAAATGGTGGTTTTCATTAAACAACCAAACGGGTCGAACAATGGTTAAATTTGTAGTGTTGAAGTAACTAAAACGTCACTCATTAAAAATTGAGTTATAAAAGCGTAAAACATGGAACGGATGTGATTCGCTAAGGTTGACAAGTTCGGGAATGGGTAATTATGGTTAGAAACTAATGTTGATGAATCATGCAAGTATGTAACTTGACCCGTTACATTAAGTGAATTGTTATTAAATTATGTATGGACACAATGTAAAATAGAAGTTGCGTTGATTGTAGCGATCATGTTCGTTACTTAAATGAATAGGTTAAGATTTGGTTAAGAGTCGTTTGGTAGTCATTATAATGGTGGATTCCATAAATGAGCCAAACGGGTCGAATAATCAATTTAATGTGAGGCTATTACTTTGATATATGATTATTTAGTCTTTTGTTAATGTTAATAATAGATATATTAAAATACGAGAAACTAGCATTTTGGGTTACTTAAATGACGAACCTCATAAGGGTAAACTAAAGGGGTTATTAAGAGAAGCTAGGAATTTGATAACGGTAGTACCTTACTTGTAGATTTTGAGCCCGGGTGATGGGTAGCGACTTACTAAACACGCAAACCGGTGATGGGAGCGTAGTGTTGAAAATAAAGAACCCATGATTGGGATTTTCTTATTTAAAAATGATATCCCGTTCATGGAAGTTTGGGTGAAACGAATAAACGGATCAAACAACAATGTTACAGAGTCTACCGTAAGTTACGGTCTCTACCGTAACTTACGGTGGAGAACAAAAGGGTTACGGTGGTTCCCTACTGTCTTACGGCAGACTAGGTTCATACAGCGCCTACCGTAACTTACGGTAGATACCGTAAGTTACGGTAGAGTCCAGAAATATTTGTTACACTTTTGCATATCTTAATTACTTGAATCCGTTTCTGAGCATAGTTCAAGTATGCAAATTATCTAGTATACTAATACAAATATTTGTCAAAATCTCCAGTTTTTAGGTATTGCAAGTACGTGGATGATGATCAAGACAATGTTTCAAGAACCGAACACACATTTTGGACGCTTCCGCACTAATATAATCTATTAAATTATGTTGTTTGTAAACACCACTGGATGATGAATGGTTTATTTCTGTTATTGACTATGTTAAACTCTATGACAAAGTATAACTTAGTTTACTAACTAAGTTTTTGATAATTATAAAATTTGTTTTTTATATACTATATTTTTATGATAATTAAATTCAAAATATAAGACGAGTGTTACAAGTTGAATTTAATGGACGGGTGTTACAAGTTGGTAATCAGAGCTTAAGGTTGTCAACAAAGTGTTCGGTTCAAGCTTGATCAATCATCCGGTAAGAATTAGTCATTTAGTAAATTTTATTAGAATATTAGAAAAAGGAATTTGATTTGATGTGTACGGGAAGAGCGTGTTAACACACTCAAACCCGGAAGGTGCACTAAACATGAATGGTTTAAGCAAGTGGTGAACTTGGCTAAACCAAAACGAATGATGTATATGTTATAAATAGGAAATGTTTAATAATTAGCATAAACATTTCAGACTCAAGATGACTAATAAAGGCAATGATGATACGGTGCCGAAAGTCACCGAACAGATGAAAGAAATGTCTGGTGTAACCGGGGGCGAATTAGCATCTCAATTAACTAAAGAGATGGAAGCTAAAATATCTGAGGAAGTCGGAAAGGCAATAGAAGCCAGTCTACCGCAGTTTGCCGAGAGACTACAAATCACAATTTTGCTAGCAGTAGAGGATATGATAACTGAATTAAAAGATAGTCTCTCACAAGAAAAAGATGACGGGAGTGAGTCGGATGTGGACCCAAGACCCGTAAAGAAATCAAAGCTTGATACCCCAAAAGAGAAGGCAAGGTCTTCCCACATGACAGCCGCAGAGGCTAAAGCTGAACCTGACGTCATTTCAGGTATGTTTCTTGTAAATTAAAGTATAGCACAAAGATTATTTCGGTACGAGTGCAAATAATAGTTGTATATGGGCATATATGAACAGTAAGATGAGTAAACTTTGTAAAAGAAATATACATACACATATATATATATATATATATATATATTTGTATATAAGCATAAACAGAAGTGATCATGTAAAAAAATCGAGGCAAAAGTAATCATGATAAATATTGCCATGGGAAGGGGTGCGCGCACACTCGAACCCGAGAACGTAATGAAAGATAAGCGTCATAATAAGGAGAAGTGTAATAACGCCCGAACCCAGGGAGTTTGCAATAGTAATAGATGACAAGGACATGGTTATAGACTAAGCTAAACCAAATGAAACATATAGAAACATCATTTATGTCCACAAACGATGTGGATAAAAGTTATACAACGATATGAAACAATAACATGAAATGAATTGATTTGTTATTATAACAATGGGTTAAGGTCAAAAATCAAGGGATTAAGATCTGGAAAGGAATATCCTCGAGAAAGAAACAAAATGGATAATATGTATTATTCGTTGCTGTAAATAATGAAATACCAATAGATTTGGATTTAAAAGCTCGGGTATGAATAGATACCCAGGTAACATGTCATTAAAAAAAAACCCTTATGAGGAAGAACGATGACTACATTGATGAGTGTGGTTGAATAAAAGATTAGTAAAATAAACGTATTAGAAGCGTTAGAACGAAAATGGGTAAACCCCAATAGCCATATAATGATAGCAATGGTTTTACCAAACAAGGCCTAAGAAATGAACCTTCGGGACATTGATAAAAGAGACGCTGACGCAGATTAAAAGTCAAAAGACTCAAATTAAGAATTATGACTAAAAGACGATGAAATTCTGCAAAACAGAAATTTCGATAGTTATGTTCAACTATTCCAATGTTGGACGGGCTGAAATAAAGTATAGCACTTGATATTCCAAGTGAGCACAAACTGAATAGTGAAAGTGCGAAATATTAGTGAATCTCTGTGATAGGTCGTAAAAGATTATGGAAAGGAAAATGCAAACCAATGAAACCGAAGTGTTAAAAACATTATGATAAAGAACCCGGGTAACGGGTTAAAAGGAAGTAGTGGCATAAACCAAATAACGGAATGAGTGGGATAAACCGATGTGAAAATGACGAAAGAAGTCATAGAGTCGGAAAAATAATCCGAAAGAAAATGAGTGTAGCCTTAGACTACGGTCAAAGTCAAACGAGTTTTAAAAGCGAAAACAAATTATTCTAAACACAAAAAGGGGTACCTAGACGCCATATGTATATATATATATATATATATATATATATATAATTAATTAAATAAAGACATGAGTAGAAGATGATCTACGGGATCGCTAGACCCTTCCGGGTTATAAGCAATATAAAGGTCTACGGGACCAAAATGACCCTCGGGTCACAAATACAAAGAAACAAACAATAGGGTCTCACCTTAAAAAAAAAGCGAAGATCTAATAAAATGGTCTATGGGGCTAAGTAAAGGAACCTACGGGTCGACAATATAGAAGCGTGGGAACCAGTTACGATTTTCCACGCAAAATGATAACGGAGAAGAATAATTCTTGTCGTCAAATTTTGATATGATTGATTGGTATGTAAGAAACGATGTTCTAACACATATAAATACTATGAGAGAAATTATAAAATGGTTAATGATAAAGAATATAGGTCTTAACACCGAAAGATGTAAGGCGATGCATTCGAGGCAAAGATTCTTAATAATGAAAAGCCGATGTAAAACTAAACATGACGCGATATGATCGGACACAAAAAGTAACATAGAATACAATCACATTGTAGCGTGAATGACTAGATATGAAAATTATAAGCACGCAAAGGGCTAGTGACTGCAAAATAGTACGCCCGAAAGTCGAGGTAAGAGGTAAAACGGTGACTAATTAGTCTAGACGGCAAAGTAATTTACAGTCAAGTAACGTTAAGCCCAAGGTTTATTGAACCATTTAGAATTTTCGAAAGGATTGGTAAGATAGCATATCGTCTCAAAATGACCGAGAGATTGAGTGGGATACATAGCACGTTCCACATATCACGTCTCCGAAAATGTTTAGCTGACGAAACTGCTTATATCCCCTACGACGATATCGAGGTGGATAATAGCCTCAATTATGCCGTAAAGCCGATTGCGATTCTAGATCGCAAGGTAAAGAAGTTGAGAAACAAAGAAATTGATCAAGTAAAGGTCAAATGGGAGCACAGAAAAAGTTCGGATACCACATGGGAATCCGAAGAGGAAATGAGACGTCTTTACCCCACACTTTTCGGTACGTACTCTGGTTTCGGGGACGAAACCCTTTTTAAGGGGGGTGGACTTGTAACACCCCGAAATTTATAAAACTTTATAATAAAGTTATAAAGTACAGAATAAACGAGAACAAGCTAACTAGGAAATAAATAACCCAGTTAGCTATAAGCCTCATAGTAACACATGAAAGAACTAAAAATGCCCAAGTTATAAACCAAACCAAAGTGGAGGGGCTTATATTGTTAGATTTGAAACTTAATTAAATAAAAACAAATTAAAAACCCACCAAACACACCCAAATGGTGTGTCTGGTCGATCAAATGGCAGGGGCGACAAGGGGGTTCTCCTCCAAACCCTAACTTTCACAAAAACTATAAATTGAAGGCTCAAATCAAGTTCAAATCGAAATCTGAATATAGATCAGTGATCACCTTGTTGTAGGGATCATAAGGTATGTAATTTCTATGCAAAATCTTCACCTAAATTTCTGAGTGAATCCATGGAATTCAGGATTTGATGTTGCATGTTAGTTGTTTTGAATGAAATAGTGTCTAGGGATAAACCCTAGTCAATTACTTGTTGAAATTTTGCCTAATTCTTGTGAAATCCATAATCACCATTTAAAGTGATAGATGGGTTTGTAGAAGTATGATGAACATTAGGATTATGATGTTATCTTAGTATAAATTAGGTTCTATGAAACAAGTTTAGATTGAGTAATATGAAGATTGATGTGAATTAGCCTAAATTGATATTTATCTTGGCTAAATAACAAGTGTGGAACTTCATTATAAATTGTGAAGAATTATGCCCTTAAGGTGTTTGTGAAAATGCCTAAAAGAGGATTAAAACAGAAAATTTGAGCTAAAACGCGTGTTTGTATAGTTATGGCAAATTATGCGTATTATGTAAAGAAAAGAGTTCTAAACGGGATGTGATTGAACTCTATAGGAAAAGAAACCGGAGCGTCAAGTGGACAAGCCGGTGGTGACGCGCGCTTGAAAGGGATGCTTGAAAGGTACGTGACTTTCGGTTTCGTTACATTGTGCATAAACAAAAGTCTTAGAAATATTAATGAGATAGTAGTGTCAAATGCGAGTTTGGTATGTCATAGAAGTGACGAAGTTCACTCGACAAACCAAACGAGTCAAAGTAGCTAATTAGATACGTTGGTTGATAATATTGTGTAATTAGTCACGTTGGAATAAAAATAGAGTGATGTAATTCACTAGATAAAGAAACGAATTAAAATATTGGTTAGAATAAGTTTGGTGTGTTGTAAAATGGTGGTTTTCATTAAACAACCAAACGGGTCGAACAATGGTTAAATTTGTAGTGTTGAAGTAACTAAAACGTCACTCATTAAAAATTGAGTTATAAAAGCGTAAAAAATGGAACGGATGTGATTCGCTAAGGTTGACAAGTCCGGGAATGGGTAATTATGGTTAGAAACCAATGTTGATGAATCATTCAAGTATGTAACTTGACCCGTTACATTAAGTGAATTTTTATTAAATTATGTATGGACACAATGTAAAATAGAAGTTGCGTTGATTGTAGCGATCATGTTCGTTACTTAAATGAATAGGTTAAGATTTGGTTAAGAGTCGTTTGGTAGTCATTATAATGGTGGATTCCATAAATGAGCCAAACGGGTCGAATAATCAATTTAATGTGAGGCTATTACTTCGATATATGATTATTTAGTCTTTTGTTAATGTTAATAATAGATATATTAAAATACGAGAAACTAGCATTTTGGGTTACTTAAATGACGAACCTCTTAAGGGTAAACTAAAGGGGTTATTAAGAGAAGCTAGGTATTTGATAACGGTAGTACCTTACTTGTAGATTTTGAGCCCGGGTGATGGGTAGCGACTTACTAAACACGCAAACCGGTGATGGGAGCGTAGTGTTGAAAATAAAGAACCCATGATTGGGATTTTCTTATTTAAAAATGATATCCCGTTCATGGAAGTTTGGGTGAAACGAATAAACGGATCAAACAACAATGTTACAGAGTCTACCGTAAGTTACGGTCTCTACCGTAACTTACGGTGGAGAACAAAAGGGTTACGGTGGTTCCCTACTGTCTTACGGCAGACTAGGTTCATACAGCGTCTACCGTAACTTACGGTAGATACCGTAAGTTACGGTAGAGTCCAGAAATATTTGTTACAATTTTGCATATCTTAATTACTTGAATCTGTTTCTGAGCATAGTTCAAGTATGCAAATTATCTAGTATACAAATACAAATATTTGTCAAAATCTCCAGTTTTTAGGTATTGCAAGTACGTAGATGATGATCAAGACAATGTTTCAAGAACCGAACACACATTTTGGACGCTTCCGCACTAATATAATCTATTAAATTATGTTGTTTGTAAACACTACAGGATGATGAATGGTTTATTTTTGTTATTTGACTATGTTAAACTCTATGACGAAGTATAACTTAGTTTACTAACTAAGTTTTTGATAATTATAAAATTTGTTTTTTTATATACTATATTTTTATGATAATTAAATTCAAAATATAAGACGAGTGTTACAAGTTGAATTTAATGGACGGGTGTTACATATATATATATATGCCAGTTAACGTACAATATGGCCTAACGTACATTACATGCGACAGATAATTACGCACGTTCATTTGAAAATCACGCACGTTATAAACTAAAAAACCCACATCACGCATGTTGGAAAACATTAACCACGCACGTTATACACATAATCACGTACGTTGTCGTACATGATGTACGTTAAGTCGTATTGTATTTTACACTTTTCCTATATATATATATATAGGATTAGGTTCAAATGTGAACAAAATCCCAAGAGTGAACTGCGTGAACTGATCTGGGCCCTTGATTTTTATGATCTTGAGATTAAAGTGAGTGGCATGATGGTAATTATTTGGTTAATTTTTTTCATTTAATTAAATACAAAAAGGGTATATGTGTAATTTCAATCTTAAATTGATTGCATAAATCTCTCAGAAATCAAGTAATCAATTATCCTCTTAAATTGATTGCATAAATCTCTCATAAATCAAATCACGGATTAGGAAAGATGTAACTTAATTCAATTATTAAAATAATTACTTGTTTAAATGCGATGTACACATGTGTATTCTGATTTTGCCCTCTTTTTAATGCGATGTACCCATGTGTATATCGTCTGTTTTTGTGATATCTCAGAATTCTTTTTGTATTGAATGTTGATGTACACCTGTGAATTACTGTACACTTATGTACGATGCTGAGTACACATGTGTACTGTTCTATTTATATCCAAGTACACATGTGTATACCGTTGAAATATGAAGGTTACGTTGATCTTAAAAATCAAAATTTGAATTCTGGTGATGAAATCTGAAATAAAAATTACAATTGAAATCTGGTGATTTTTTGTTTTGTTTTGATAATTATCTTATTAATAAATAAACATAATGTGGATAATGAATTTAAATTAGGAAAGATGTAACTTAATTCAATTATTAAAATAATGATTTAAATCTAATTTTTTATATAATTACAATCCTACCCTTAACAACTAAAAAGAAAATCAAGGGTCCATATCTGTTCACGCAGTTCACTCTTGAGAGGTTGTTCACGCTGGAACCCTACCCTATATATATATATATATATGTTTTCCTTTCAAAAGTTATGACTAGAGAAGATTGTAAAGAAGCTTATTGGAAAGAAAGATTTATAGCTGAGTTACCAAAATTATTTGCAGAAAGAATAAGAGAAAAAATTAAAAAGGATTTTAATAATAATATTCCTTATAGAGATTTATCCTATGGACAGATAATAAATTATATAAATCAAGAAGGATTAAAAATATGTAATGATTTAAAATTAAAAGAAAAAATAAAAAGGATGGTATTCAAGGCCATAAGGAATTAGGAAGTTTTTGTCAAAAATATGGATTTGAACCGTTTAAAACTCCTTCTAAATCCAAAAAGAAAATTCCTAAACAATTTATCAAAAAGAATTATAGAAGAAAGCCATATATTAAAAATAAACAAAAATATTATAAAGATAAGACTGATTTTCAAAAGAAAAAACAAAGTAAACAATATATTGTCATTTGCTATAAATGTGGAAGACAAGGACATTATTCAAAGGATTGTTAAGCTAAGAGAAAGATAAATGAGCTAAACATTTCCGATGAATTAAAAGAGCAGACAAATAAAATACTTATTTATAATAAGTCAAGTGAAGACAGTATTTCAGACTATAGTGATAATGATTTAAACAATATTGAAGATTCTAATTCAGAAAGTAGTTCAGAAGAAAATTTATGTGAATGTATTGGTCCTTGTATTTGTGAAATCGATGTTACAATAAATTCTCTAACAGCAAATAATAAAGACCTATTCGAATTATTAGAAAAAATTGATGATAAAGAAGTAAAACAAGTATATTTAAAACAATTAAAAGAAAAGTATAAATTGCCAATAGAAAAGGAAGAGAAAGTTTATAATTTCAACGAAATATGTCAAAGATTTCAAACAAGACAAATAAAAGAAAATTCTGTTACAATAACTGAATTACAAATAGAATTAAAAAATATTAAAGAAGAAATTCGAGAAATAAAATCACAAATTAAAGATTTAGAAAAGGGAAAAAAATAAAGAAGATGAAGAAATCAATAACGAAACTGAAAAATTAGGAAAAATAAATCATTTAAAAGGATTAACTTCTCAAAAATGGTATACTAAATTAAATATAATAATCAATAATGAATTTCGATTAACATTAGTAGCCATGGTTGATAGTGGTGCTGATATGAATTGTATTCAAGAAGGTTTAATACCCACAAAATACTATGAAAAGACTACATATAGATTATCTGGAGCAAATGAAAACCCATTAAAAATTAAATATAAATTATCAAATGTTTATATTTGCAAAGAAAACTATTGTTATAAAACTCAATTAGTTTTAGTAAAGGATTTAACATCTCAAATTATATTAGGACTTCCATTCATAACTCAATTATATCCTTTCACAGTTGAAGAAAAATGAATAAGTATTAAGGTATTAAATAAAAAGATCTGCTTTGAATTTGCTCATCACATTACTTCAAAACAAATAAATATTTTAAGCTTAAAAGAAAAACAAAAGGAATTTTTAATTGAAGAAATTGATCATGTTAGGATAAAAAATTAATTGCAAGATAAAACAATTATAAAAAGAATACAAGAAACTGAAATTAAATTTAAGGATAATATCTGTGCAAATATTCCAAATGCTTTTTGGGAAAGAAAACAACACATTGTAAGATTACCTTATATTAAAGATTTTAATGAGAAAAATATTCCAACAAAATCTAAAGCTATACATATGTCTCAAGAGTTAGAAAGCTATTGTAAAAAAGAAATACAAGAATTATTAGATAGAAAGTTAATAAGACCATCTAAATCCCTTTGGTCTTGCTCTGCCTTCTATGTTCAAAATAGTGCAGAAATAGAAAGTGGAGCTCCTAGGTTAGTTATAAATTATAAACCATTAAATAAAGTTTTAGAGTATACTAGATATCCTATACCAAATAAAAGAGATTTATTAAAAAAGATTTATGATTCAAAAATATTTTCTAAATTTGATATGAAGTCTGGATTTTGGCAAGTTCAAATTGTTGAAGAAGATAGATATAAAACCGGATTCAATGTACCATTTGGACACTATGAATGGAATGTAATGCCTTTTGGATTAAAAAATGCTCCTTCAGAATTTCAAAATATAATGAATGATATTATTTTACCATTAGGAAATTATGCAATCGTTTACATTGATGATGTATTAATATTTTCAAATTCCTTAGATCAACATTTTAAACATTTGAATGCTTTCTACAATATTATTCATAAAAATGGATTAGTAGTATCACCTTCTAAAATGAGTCTTCTCCAAACAGAAATAAGATTTTTAGGACATAATATTATTCAAGGAACAATAAAACCTATTAACAGAAGTTTAGAATTTTCAAATAAATTTCCAAATGAAATCAAAGATAAAAAGCAATTGCAAAGATTTTTAGGATGTTTAAATTATATTCATGACTTTTTAAAGACTTAGGAATTATATGCAAACCCTTATATAATAGGTTAAAAAAGATTCCAACACCATGGACTCAAGAACACACGGATATAGTAAAATATATCAAAGATAAAATAAAATGTTTACCCTGTTTACATATCCCCCATCCTAATGCAGAATTAATTGTAGAGACTGATGCAAGTGACTTAGGATTCGGAGGAATACTAAAACAGAAATTAAATAATAAAGAAAGTTTAGTCAGATATTATTCAGGTGCATGGAATGATACTCAAAAGAATTATTCTACAATTAAAAAAGAAATTTTAAGTATAGTTTTATGTATAAAAATGTTTGAAGATGATTTATACATGAAACCATTTTTATTAAGAATCGACTGTTTATCTGCAAAATATATTTTAGAAAAGGATATTAAAACTTTGATTTCAAAACAAGTTTTTGCAAGATGGCAAGCATTATTAAGCAACTTTGATTTTCAAATAGAATTTATAAAAGGAGAAAATAATTTTTTACCAGATTTTTTATCAAGAGAATTTTTACAGGGAATATGAGCAACTCCGATTCTACAAAAAATATTGTATTCTCAAAACAACAATTCTCAAAATTTCAATTATCAAGTTCCCCAAGTTCTCCATCAAGACCAACCCATTTGCAACAATTTCCCTTATTACCTAATATTCAAAACAGATTTGCCCCTCTAACCCCAGGGCCCAGACCTAGACCTCCATTCTCAACCATTATTCAAAATCTAGAATCAATACCCATTATTCAATCTCCTTCTTTCACAAAACTTTCTAAACCAGCCTCTCCTTCAAGCTCTTCACCAGCCACTATTCCCTATACTATCAACCCAAATAAAAAGATTATCAAAATTCTAGAACCTTTGGAAGTCGAAAAGGTTAGCAAGAATTTTTTATCCTTAATCGACTTTATTTTTCCAAGAGGATGCCATTTTTTCAAGGACGAATACAAGACGATAGATTATTATCAAGCAATTTTAGTAGATTCAGAATCAGTTATTATTCAGCACAATTTTAATAGTGGAGATCTGTAACAACTCTCACCAAAACTATTATCTCTTATCTTAATTAGTCCAATAGGAAACCCTAATTGAGACCCCTAAGTAATCCTGCATAACTCCTAAAATTTTCAGAATAATTGGAACTAGGATCAGGGCCCCTAAAACTCAAGGGGGGTATTCCCTAAATTATGTTTATTCTTCGAAAACGGTTATAAAACACGTAAACTCAAAATTCGTCGACTCAACAGGCCTAAACAAGTGACAAAGCAAGCCTACCCTACTTTGGCTTCCCCCGCGACACACGACAGATCCCGGGGATCCTGTCACGACACGCGGGAGGTACCAAATCAGGCTATAAAATCAGGGGCTTGGGACTTGATCAGTTTGCATGTTTCGACGTTAAATTTCGTTACGTACACTCACTTATACGCTGTTTTATTCAAAAGTAGTTATAATCCCGAACATCTGCTACGATACCGGGTAACAACTCGATCATTGCTACGATTCAATGTCCGATCGATTAAAACTATCCAATGGATGTTTAAGTGCTGCCCACATTAGGGTTATGCTTTGTCATTCGTCGTGAAATCGATGGATGTTTAAGCATCGCACTTTGTCATTCGTTGTGAAGGTTCAATCTCGTGAGTTATCGTAAATGCTGTATTAGTTACTGACCTAGTTCGTGTGCATGTTATTTAAATTTAGATCACAAGGCTAATCAGTAGGCTAAACTCTGCCCGTGTAAATCTGCAATGTGAGTTATTCTCTTTTATTAAAAGTATTTTACAATACTCCATTTTCAAAAAGTTATAATTACAAGGAGTAAGTCGTGGTTATCTTGAATCACTGGCTAATGGGGTATTGTGCACATTACTAATTTCTCACGGGTTAGGCTAATAAATCCTAACAGTGATAAACGTCACTACTTGGGGAAAGACCCAATAGTGGTATGACCATCGTCACCAGGTGACACGGCGCCAGATAAAAAATAAGATAGAAGCCATTGTAATCGCTCTTATGCTGTAATTGATAACCATGTGTCATTTTATCAAATTTGAATAACTCGCCAGCATTTCCCCGCTGATAAAATATTTTTAAAACATGTTTCAGGCGACCTGCTGTAAATCAAGGAAAACGTGCTACAGAGCACTAACAAGCTTGAAGAGGTGGCTCAGTTAAAATGAATAAACATGTTTTAAATAAATCAGGGAATTTCCTAGTTCAATTCCTCTATTGTAAAATTCGGGGTTTTATCCCGAGTTATGAAATAAAATAATCGGGCATTTTTGAGTTTTAAAAGATCCTATTAAAATCTTCCGCTGTCACATCATAGATACCACGGGTTCCTGTTCCGCGGCTCCTGACCGGGTCAAACCGGGGCTGGGGCCGTGACAAGATCCTTCCAAGATTGTTTATAGTCAAGTAAAAATTTTAAAGGTTCTATCTTTAGAAGATTGGAATGCTAAGCCCTATAATTCAAAAACCCTTTCAAATTTCAGTGCTTATCCTCAATATAACTATTATGATTATCAAGATGCATGGGATTATGCATTTTTTCTAAGAAACTTTGATCATTCTTGGTTCTTCCAATTTGATGAAGATTTTTCAAATATTTATCGAAGATGGTTTGTTAAATGGTTTAAATATATGGGAATTATTCCAGAAGCTTTTCCAAAAGAAATTTCAGAAGCATTTTCAAGATTCGTCGAGTATTTTCAACATGATGGAACACCTATTTTTTAATATACTTTACAGTTTATGAGTGTTTTCAGAATTCCATGGATTTGTTTATGGACTTACAATTTTCAAGAAGAAAATCCTACAGAACTTTCTCCTCCATTACTCTTCAGACAATACAGATGTAAATGGTGGAATAAGTTCATCATCACAAAAGCAAATTCTCAAGCAGTTACCAAGTATTATAAGGAACTAAGTACTCAATATGAAAGAAGTCTAAAGTCTCCGATTCAAGATATCAAAGTCAGCAATGAAGATCAAGAGTATATTCAAAGACTTTCAGGATGCAATTCTCCAGAAGAAATTTTAAAGATAGTCAATGAAATTCGACAGTCTCCATCCCCTTTAAAACACTCATCTCCGGGGACTGAAGTCTTTCAAGATTCTCAAGACCCATTTGATCTGATGTAAAATAATAATAATATATAATTTCTGATATATGTTTATATTTATCAAAGTTTTTGGCCGACAAGAGATAGTAAAGATTTCTAATTATGGAAGATGATGCAAAATAATTCAACAAAAGGACAATCAACTTTTCTTATTTTCAAAAGTGGAGCAAATAATTCAACAAAGAGACAATCAACTTTCCAATTATGGAAGATTGTGCAACAAAGAGACAACCAACTTTCCAATTCTTCAAAAATGGTGCAAATAATTCTCAAAGAAGACAAACAACTTTAAGAGCATTTTCAACAAAGGTAATTTCATTCGGAAGCTCTTTTCAAGAATCAATAATGAAGACCCTTTTACTCCATCTATAAAAGGGAAGAAGATCAATGAAGAAAGACACACCTTATCTTACATCTTCTCTTATATATGAAAAAACCTTCAAACCCAAAACTTGTATTATCAACCTCTCTATGTTCAAAATCTTTAGATTTTCAAATTATAGTTGTTCCTCCTGATTGTAAGGAAATCAATTGTAATCAAGATTTTCAATCAATAAATTCAGGTATATTTTAAATTTATATCATGCTTATTTATGTTGCCATCTCTTTAAAATAATTTATATTGTCTTCATGTTTAATCTTCTTCATATCAACCGATCCTAACCCGTTAAAAAGATACGAAAAAGCACAACATATAATAGAAATTATAGAAAAAATTATAATACAAATAAATATGTTAAGAAACCTCAAACACAAAAATGCAGATGCTTTACTTGTGGAGAAACAACACACTTAGCTAATAAATGTCCAAATAAAAGAAAAAATATGGAAAGAGCTAATTTAATAGAGCAATTACAAGACTATGAAATTTGGTATCAGAGCAAAGGCTTTCTTAAAATCTAATAGACTAAGACAAGTTCCTTTTATGGCGTGTTATGCCAGTATTTTTGGAAAACTCTCTTAGGTGAAGATTGTGGGAAAGATAGTTGCTTTGATAACATCATAAACGAAAGGGTTAAATATTATGACTAGTTTTTATATTAGACAACTTTTAAATAGATTAAAAAGATATGATAGAATAATTCTTTCTTTACAATCAGCAGATTGGTTAGATTATATAGATGAATATCGTTTAAAGTATTGTCTATACCATCGAGCTAATTTAAACGAAAGAATATATAGAAAAAATAGTTTAATCAATTAGTTTGTATATTATTATTGTTCTTTAAATAGTTGGAATATGAAAAAATGTTTAAGAGAAACTTGGAATAAGGGATAAAAGCTAAAGAGAGTTGGAATTCATTAATCATTGGTACTTCTCAAACAATCAAGCATTTAGAATTTTTAAATTTAGAACTTTCTGAAAAAGCTCACCGAAAACCTTTTATAACAGATAATTTTACTATAGTTTGTAATATTAAAGACCTTTGTGAACATACTTTACATACAAATAACTCACAGTTAAACACTTTAGTAGATTTATTTATAAATCTTAGTATTAGTTTACAACAAGAAGTTATAAATAATAAACAAACATTAGAAAATTTAACAGCAGAAATTAAAAAATTATCACAAAACCTAGATTATATAAAAAAATCAGTCTAATACATTAATTAACGAAATAGGAAAAAATAAAAATATTACTGAAAATAATATACCTCAAGAAGTTGAAAAAATCACAGAAGCTTTACAAAAACTAAAAACAGAGAAAAAACCTACCCCATATACACACTGGCAGCCAAGAAAATGAATAATAACTATATTTTTTTAGGAAGAAGTAGAACTATACAGGAAGCTAGAAATTCTACAAGTAATATAAATGATAGTATAACATCAGACAGTTTTTTAAATAGAATAATTAGAAGAGGATCAGGATCTAATAGTAATAGACAAATAATACAACTAGAAGAAGAAATAGATTTAGATAGAAACTTGGAATTATATAACCAACATCAATTAGACATATTAAATCCAAGAATATTATATCAAACAGGAAGATTAAACATAAACATAACTCTTATAAGAAGTAGTAGAGAAGAAAGTTTAAGGGTAGTAGATAATACAGTAACCTTAGATCTGTTGTCAACAGAAACTATTGAAAAAATTAAAAAAACAAAACAAAAACTTTGTACACACAGGATTAATAGTAATAGGAGTTAAAGCTCTAAGAAGAAAAAATTTAGGAACAAAACTATTAGCTCTAATACTTGATAAAAGTTGGAAATCAGATATGAAAAAGCTATAATCTCAGGTATGGAGGTAGATTTAAGTCAAAATATAACAACAATTTATTGTACACCAGATATTTTAAAAGATTTTAAAGATTTACAAAACATTAAAATAGCCTTACAAACAAAAGGATACGAAGAATATGAAGGAAATAACCTAGTAGTAAGTATATGAGTACTAGGAAAAGCTAGTAATAGCTCAGGAATGAAATACAAAGTAAACATAGAAGGAATAGTAAAAAAAATTGCATCAAAATCTATACAAATGATAGAACCGATAAAAATAGATCCAGAACAATTAACAGGATTGGAATGGGATTTAGAAGATTTACAAGAAAAAGAAGAAAATACAGTGTTAATACCTAAGAAAAGTTATATATATGAAGAAATTGATGGAAAACAAAAGTTAAGGTATACTGATTTTAAAGAAAAACTGTCACACCCCCAAAATACCACCTAGGGAGTGTCCCTGATAGGCGTGTGACGTACCGACAATGAGCCACTAATTACATAGAACCCATACAAGTTTCAAAATAAAATCCTCAAATATTAATGAAAAACACCAATCACAAGTTTAAATGTAAACCCACATGTTCAGCGGAAGTAAATAATAAACCATAGTTAGATTGTTCGAAACCAATGTTTAATAGTAATAAATAATCACATGAGTCCCTCCAGCCGACCCATGACCACTCCTGCTCCTCCAGACAGCAAGTTTCCAAATCCAAGATACCTAAAGACCTGCGAGCATGCAACAAGTGTATCAGACAAGGCTGGCGAGTTCACAGTTTATGAAAACGTTTGTTACCAAGTGTTTATTCCAGTTCGTTAACAATTGCGAAAGTAATATTGATAATATCTCGATACTGAACAAGACGGCTCCTGATGTATGTTTTGCCCGTTCCCCAGTGTTCCTATCAAAACACTGGGCCCGACTGGGTCATTAGTTCACAACCGTCCTCCCCGGTACGGTGTGAGGGTGCCAAGCCTAAGTAGCGCTACCCACTAATACCCCGTTACCTCCCCGGTAACAAAAGATGGGACTTAAGAATGATAGGGTGAGATTATTATCCAATATTCCAGTTTTTACCCAACAGACTTATCCCTCCCCGGGATACCCACTAACTGTCCCAACCACTGGGACGCATGCTCAAAAGTAGTGAACTCACCTTTGATTTGCTCGGTAGAATTAATTACTCGTTTAACAACAGTGATTTACCAAGCCCTATGATAGTTACACATATCAGTCAGTTTGCATACAAGCACAACACGTATTATTTCATGTTTAATCATCAGCTAGTGCACACGAGTACAAATGTTAACATTCATCACTAGGCATGGTATATCAATTAATCAAGCACGAATTCCATCATTAAAATACATTCTCATACTAGGTGCTACACATATAGAGTTATACTTCACGTTTCAAGTATTCAAATAACGCATCATCTCAAACATATGTACAAGAGGTGACTTCATGTACCATATTAATTCACAAGTTTAGGTCGTTCCGTTACACAAGTTAATATATCACATCATTCTATTGATTCCCCGAGTTACCGGCCCAGTTGATACCGCCCACTAACATGTGCAACCAACTTAACACGTAACAGTGCGGCCCAGTTCATATTGGGCTCTACCGCATATGGTGACCTGTTACACTACCCGGTCCAACCGATAAGCAACTCCCCAAATTACTCAGTCCATGTATGGGGTGGCATGACTTCTCATATGTGGCCGGTTGGGCCAAGGCCCAGTACTGACCCACAGGAAGAGGGGTGCGGCCCACTTATTCAATTCACTACTTATGTAATCCAATTAAGCATATGAGGCACACTTGATAAAACATATGATAATTCTCACTTTCATAATACAAATTTACAATTCACAATCATATTTCATGTAGTTTGGTGAGTTATCCGATCCTGGTTAATTAACATTATCAACAGTTAACATGAACTAAGATATTCTATCACATGCAATGTTTTAAAGTGAATAGACAATTGTTGACAACTGTTAATTGAATCGATCAAGATATCATATGAAGGTCAACACTCTTTAAACCTCAATTGGACCTTCAAAGTTGACAAGTCTCTAATGATTAAATTTTCTGAATAACCGACAATGTCACATGCAAATTTTCAGTTCTTATTTAAATGACTTATGCACTACTAAATTTTAATTGGACCAACAATTGTGAGTAATGGGCTGACAACCTAATCATTATGTTTTTCTAGCATACAACCCTACATCTTGATCATTAAACAAGATCACATTTAAGCGCAACAATCATGCATCCCTACGTATTGACACTGTACATATTATCATCGATTTTTCTAACAACAATCCTAGATCAACAAAGTCATGATCATTCTTAATAACAATTTACGGCCCAACACGGTTCTTAGGGTGGTGTGCGACGGCCCAAACCAGTGGTCCACAGACCGGGTTTGCAGCCCACTTCGTGCCCAGCACAACCGTGTAACAGTTTCAGCCTACAATTAAGTCAATCCAAATTTCGTATCATGGCAAGCATTAATCATCATCCTTTATCACATATTCATATATCATCATACAAATTATAAATCCTCACATCATATATATATCACGTACACCGTAACCATGTATAACAATTTCATGAGAAATCACGTAATCATCATCACAATCAGCGAGGGTTTATACTTAAATAAATATAATCGACCAGAATTTAAAACAAGTGTTATCATACTAACCAAGAACTTGATCGCAAACGATGATGTCTTGATGATGATGGGGGGGGGTCTGCTTGCCGCACGTAATCAGGGAAGAGGGGTGGGTGTTATTTAGGGTTTGCCACTAATCCAAGTATAACACTTGGTTTAAGTAAATAATAAGAAAAGGAAGGTTGGGCCAGATTGTTTAGGGACATTAGGTTGGGCCGAGATGTTGCAAACATAAAGAATATCTAAAGGTATTGGGCCGGGTTAGATAGTTTATAAAATGGCAGCCCAATAATATTTGCGGCGGGTGCGGCCCACGTGCCTAAGTGTGTGTGACAACACATAGAGTTGTACATTTAGTTTAAGCATAACAGAATTACATCAGTATAGAACACATGCGAGAATTTAAGGCCACAAGATTACACGCCACTAACCTTGGAATTTCGAGTTGTCACATCATCCCCAACTTGAAAGAAATTTCATCCCGAAATTTGACAAGTAAGCACGAGGAACGAAGTGAGAAATCAAGATTGCTGCGGATTTTTCTCAGGTGCCACATCATCCCCAACTTGAAGAGGAATTTCGTCCCGAAATTCACCAGTAGTACCAGAATTAGATTGGTCATTAGGAAAGAGTTGAGGATATTTGAGCTTCATCTGATCCTCACGCTCCCACGTGAACTCCGGTCCACGTCTTGAGTTCCAGCGAACACTCACGATTGGAATTCGATTAAGTTAACGAACTGATTCTTCTTAGACTGTTGAATGGTCCGTCGTGACGTCAGTTAAGCTCGCCATGCTTCCCAAGCATTCCACACCCTCCCAGGGTGAGACTTTCAACACGATACGGTCGCCTACAGCGATCTTCCAGCGTTTCTCCAGTTTATCAGCTTTCCTGACAGTCACGCGTAACCGCCAATCGACTCCCGATCCAAACAACCTTCCCCAAGAGTTTTGAGTACCAGTCCTAGACCAGTAATTAAGTTGTCAACTATATCAATTTAACAAGAAGGTTGGCATTATAGTCTACGCTACGTAATGCCTCAACAGGGCTATCTGGTTATCAATATGATAACTACCGCAGTAGTACTCAAGCATAGGTAAGAGTCCTTCAAATTTTGCACCAAAGCCAGTCACACACATGCCCGCAGCATGTCTTCGAGTGCCAGGAGAGTTTGTTTTCTCTGATCGTTTTCCCAACGGCGAAAAGCAATGCTCTGGTCCTGACGTGAGCCAAGGGTGTTGTGTAATGCCTGACATGAATCATGCATAGATCATATTCAGAGGTAACAGGAGTTGGCACCTTGTGCCTGAAAGCCGCCTCTCTCAGAGGAACATTCACAACTGTGAAGACTCGTCAGTTTTCATGATTGCAAGAAAGTGTGTTGGTAACGTGTGTCCATCAATGATCATCCAGGTGATAATGTTTCCGTTTCGAGTTGTAAGTAGACCAAGGATAAGATCCATGGCAGTCTGTTCTCATTTCCATACATGTGTTTCTGGTTGCTAATATCCTACCTTGACTTTCCCACATGTCAAGCTTCATTCCCATGCGGGGCTATGTGGGCCTTCAGGCCCGGTCATTCGTACATGGTCTTCAGGTTTTAATACATCCTATCAAAACTCAGATGAATAGGATATCGAGGCCCGTGTGCTTCGCCTGCACCAGTTCCCTAAAGTTGCTGAGTAGTGAGATCCATATTCGTTCCATGAAGTAGCAAATATCGTCCGACCTGCCAAAGGTTGCTTCCCCATGCCCCACATAGGTCAATCTTGGAAACTCTCTTTCTTCAGTTCTTTAATTTGAGCAAGGCGAGTCTGATCAGATATGTTAAAGTCGATAGCGAGCTGCAAAGCTCGTGCACGTCCAGGTTTCACGGTCGTATTCATTCAAAAGTTCCACCCAGCGTTGCCATCACATGTTTAGCTCTCTCTTGAAGCAAGGGTATACGGGAGGCCCTTGTGATCGGTCTAAGTGGTGCATTCGGTACCGTCCAAGTAATGCCTCCAATTTAAATCCAAAGACTACGGCTTCCACCGCAGGTCGTGACTCGTGTAACTCTCCTTGTAATTCCATTACGTAAGCCATCACTTTCTCGTGTTGTATCGGCGTGTAACTGGGACTCTGATTCGAATCATCATGGTATACCACTAGATCACCCGTACCCTCGGGTAAAGACAACACTCAGTGCATTGTAGAGTTGGGTTTCAGAGGCTGAAAAGACGTTCTCCTGCTTGTCTCCCACGAATACACAGCACCCTGCTGTGCTAAAGAGGTTAGAGCTGCGAAATCCTCGAACATCCTGTGATGAATCTGTGATAGTATCCCGTGTGACTAAGAAATTATTGTATCCCCGAAGGACCCTTCGGTGCCGATCAAGTTCTAGTGAATTGGATCTTAGTGAGATCCACGTGTATTCCCAATTCTTTGATTACATGACCAAAAATCGTACCTCTCGATTTCCAGAAGTTACATTTAGGGAGACTTCACGTGGAGTTTCTCCTCCCCTAGGAGTTCTAGGACGAATTAGAGGTGTCGTTCACGGTGTTCCTTTCTCCTGGTAGTGATTCTAAACATCATAGATAAACGCGGTCGACGAATCTGGCGAGACGAGGTTGACACATGCTACTCCTGTGATCCCCGAGGCTGCTGGTACGTTGGATATCCTAGATAACATGAACAGAAAATCATAGTGGCCGAACAGGGTCTGTAACGCCGTGTTAGGAATCATCCTCCTCCTGGACTTCCGTCTGGTGATTGCCCGATCTTCAGTCAGTTTCCGAGTAGATGATTGACCCTTGTAGCTGGTCAACAGGTTGCCAATATATGGTCGAGGCAAACTATTCTTGACTGTCACCTTGTTGAGTTCTTGATAGTCAGTACACATACGAAGAGGCTTATATTCACGGATATAACTGGGGCTCCCCGGAGCGAAATCTTGGTCTGACAAAACTCTTGTCCCATGGTTCCTGTAGTTGATTTGACAGTCCTTGCAACCCTCCTGGCGCAAGACAGTAAGAAGTTCAAAGAATCAAGGCTGCCTCTGGCGTGAGATCGAACTGCGATTCAGTCTATCAGTTATGAAGGAGAACCTGAGAGCACACCGAGAGAAATTACTAACAGTTGGTGGATCCCCGATCCTCATTTCCTCATTCAGTAACGGTTGTCAACGTAGCGGGGTAATCCTCCCATAGGCACTTCTGGGCCTTCTTTGCTGATATGTGTAGGATCGTTTTCACGACCGAAACGAGTCGTTCAGAAGAGTTCTTTTCAATACGAGTGGCAGAAACAAACGTATCAAAGTCGTTTTAGCTGAATTGCACAGAAAATCACTTTAAACTATCTCTATATTGATATCAAGTCGATTTACACTGCTGGAGACACTTCGGCAGAGCTTCGCTACCGGAATTAAACGTTACAAACGAAATCAACAAGGCACCTATATATAGGCTGGCCTATTTCGCACGAAACAGGTTCACACAAAATGACCTTGTCATTTCATATGAAATGAACTAGTTTCATTTCGTGTGAAATACCCACCTTTCACACTTTCTCGAATATCGTGCCCTGATCTATCTAATAAAAAACAAGACTCGATACAAGACGAAGTCGACAGACATATGCACCAACAGACTCCCCCTTGGATATTGACGAAGTCTTTGGTGTCGAGTCTTCGGTTGTCAAACCTTCAGTCTTTATCAGTCTTCTCGCTCTCTCCAAAGATTCTCCATTGTAAGCGACCTCAAACAATCTCTTTCTCTCTCTTCCAGAATCGCAACCTGACCCTATACACTTCTTGAACAGATCTCTTGATTCCTTAAGTTCATTAACATCAGTATCTTGCATGGACACATTTCCAGAATCAGACACTGGCTCTAACTACTTCCTGTTAAATTCTTCAGACTCCCCCTTTCGATAAGCTGGGATCGCAGTCTGGAATCTTTGAATTCTCAAGATCTGAAACCTGTCTCGAATCTGCCTATCTTCAGAAAATGGAACCTGACTTTCTGTAACCACAGGATCCTAAGAAATCAGAACCTAGCTCCAGATAATCTTAATTCCTGCACATTCTCTACCTCACAATAAATTTCACAAATTTAATCAATTTGACAAACTTTAGAAATTTCATAGAATGTATTGTTAAAAAATGATTTAATCTCTGACGACCACTTGTACAAACTTCTTCATAAACACTCTCCCAAACCTGTTCATCATATTCAGCACTTGGAATTTTGAAAATTAGCTCTTCAACATCAGTTGTCGAAAATCTTTTTGAATTTTTTCAAAATTTATGCTAAAACACACTAAAATCTTTTTGGATTTTTGAAAATAAAGAAATGCAGTAAAGAAATATTTACAAACAATATTTTTGCGAGTTTGTGTAAGAGTATCATATCAGTTTTTGAGACAAATCACCAACACCGTTAAGCTTTAAACATTTTAAGTTCTAAACGATTCACATAGATTGTCAGTATACTGATTCACTTAAATTTTCACACAAAGTTCAACTGTTCCGAGATACGAGATTAATGTTTTAAGCACTTAAACTTATTCGCGTGTTCCCACCTCAGAATATACTCCCGTATCCAGATCCCAATATTCAGTCTTACAGGTGAGTATACCTAGATGATATCTGTAAAGGGTTAAATGCGAGGGCCATGAGAGCTCAGGCTATTGCTTCCGCAAAACCAGAGAGATGATGGCTTCGACTTTAGGTGTGTTCCATTTAGAGAATCTTTTCTTCAACAGCACATGATTAGCATTTTGCAATGTTTCATCATTTTTTATGCTGGGGGGGGGGTGCTATATTTCAAGCAAGCGAAAAAGAATTATACGGGGACTAGGCCATTGCTTCCGCAAAATCAAAAGTCCCGGGATAATACCCCAGATATCACAAAGCATAAAGACCTAGTATTTCAGAAAGGGGGACCTTTCAAACAAGATTTCGGGGGTTACCCATATATCCGAGAGATGTTCCCCACGAGATAAGCAAGTTTGATATTTAGGTTTATATCTCGACACAATCTACTAAATGTGCAAAAACCTACTGGCACATCATCAGTGAGACCGTTTATCACATTTTAACTTTCCAATTCCTTAGCGTGCTGTGATAGTCCACTGATTTACTATCATTTCCTCTTTTTCACAACAAAACTTATTTTTTATTTTATCATGTTTTTGGCTTTTTCAAATTTTCTAATGTTTTTGGATTTTTTTGAAATTTTCTTACTCCCCCTAAAATTCAAAACCATTTAAAGAAAAATTTGAAAATAAACTGTACAAAATAAAGTGACAACTGTTGTGAATTGCTTCAATTCGCCATCCACTTGGCATAAACAATCACAACTCCCCCTCACAACAAACTATTTTCCCATAATGATTTTAAAACACTTAAGTTTGTTTTAATCAAATGGTTTTTCGGAAAATAAGTTGTTGGTTTTCAAACCACTTGTAGGTTAGGGGATTCATTCATCACTTTGTTTTCTCAAACACATGAATGTAAGTTAAATCAAGTTCGACTTAATGACCTTGATTAACTTTTTGTAGGATTAACCAATAACCACTTGTAAGTTTAACCAATAACCACTTGTAGGTTTTTCACAAACACACCACTTGAAGATCGAAATATCACAAACGTGAATTTCTCAAGAAATTTGCCGATTCCTGCTCCACTATTACCAACTTGGGAGCTCCGGCAAGTCCAGAGTTTAGTTGTAGATATTCTCCCAAGCCTGACGGTCCTTGGGAGATTCTGAGTTACCAATACTCGGTTGTTTACCTTCCATCTTTTTCTCATAGAATTCCTTTACCCCTTTGACTTTTCGATCAATCATTTTTCCAAAAATATGTTTCACTTTGGGGTTAAAGGCCTTTTCAATATCAAATTCTTTCTTTTCAGAGAAAAATTGATTTGAAATTTCAACTTTTCCAACTTTTGTTTTAAAATTTTCAGCCTGCAATGGTGGAAAATTTGCATCATCCATTGGCGGCACTGACTTAGCAACTTTTGACTCAACCTGTGGCTCCTCTGACTTTGTGGAATCAGATTCTTCTCCAAGATTATCTTCTGATTTCTTAACAATCCACTTGTGATTGTCAAGATTGACTTTTCTCTTGTAAATCCTTTTTGAACATTCTCCAACCTCAAATGTTGAATTTTCAAAAACATTAAATCTTTTGGTTGGTGGTTTACTTTTTTCAACAACTTTTTCTTTCAGTTTATTAGAGACTCCCTGTTTTGTTTGAATTGCCTTTGGACAATTCATGGCAATGTGACCAACTGTTTTGCATTGAAAACAGGTTCTTGTCTCCTTCTTCTTCTGAGCAACTCCCTTCTTCATTTCCTCTTGCTTCTTGGTAAGGAATTCTTTGTTCGTCTGCTTCCAGAATTAACTCTTTTCTTCCTCCTCTGCACTTGATCCTGAAACAAATACAGTTTTTGGTTTATAAGTTTTCTCATTTTTATAATTTTTTGGTGGAATAAAACCTAATCCCTTCTTTTTGAAATTACCGTTATGGTTTGGTTTCTTTCGATAACCTGAACCATAACTGTAACCCTTTTTCTTGTTTTCTCTTTGTTGAACTCTTGAGGTGTAATTAGGTTTTTTAGAAAAATTTACATTTTTTATTTCAGAAATATTAATTTCTGTTAATTTGAAAACCTTTTTGATCATTTCAGCTTTAACACCTCTTATTGGAAATTCCTTATCAGAATATAATTTGTCTGAATCATTCAAAGTATATGCCATTTTGATTGGTTCGTCATTCAAATTAGATTTTGATAATAGAAATTCTTTATTGTAAACTCTTTTGCCCTGTTTCTCTTTTGAACTTGACGTGTCAGACTCAGACTTTGACTCTGATTTTGACTCTGATTTTGACTCCAACTTTGACTCCTCGTTTTCATCTTTATCCAACACCTGATCGACCACTTTCTTTATTAACTCGGACTCATGATCAGTGTCAGACGATGTGAAAATGACATCAATGCTTTCTGGAAAATTATCTGAAGACTCAGATTCCCACTGTAAGTTGGTTGCCTTTTTGACTCTTTCTGAATTTGGATTTCGTGGAGAATATCCATTTTCAAGCGGGGGTGGACACTTGTTGTAGCTGACACTATGTTTCTTACCAGAATTTTTCTCTTCAATTTCTTCTTTTGTTTCAGACTTCTTCTCTTCAGACAGTTCTTCTTCAAATGTCTTCATACCTGCTACAATAGGATAAATTTTATCAATCACATAAGAAGAACAAGTGTAACTTTTCAACAATTTGTTTACTCTCTCAGTTTCAATTTTCTGAGTTTCCAACTTCTGTTCAAGCTCAGCAATCAACCCAATGTAATAATTGATCATTTCTTGCTTCATCATGTATGCTCCATTGAGTGTCTTCATGGCTGTAGCTTGTTCACTACTTGACTGGTTGTATTGATTCATTGCTTTGTTTAAGACATCATATGATTCTTTCAGCCTATTCATGTTGTGAATCAATTCACTGTTTTGTTTCTTCATGGTCTCACAGTTTTCACAATTCTCAGACACTTTTTCTGCAACAGCTTCTTTTTTTATCTCAAACTCTGGAATTTCTTTATCTTGCTTCTTTATCACACGAACCTCTTCTTCAACTTTCTCTTCTTTCTTTGCTCCAGAGTTTAAACGCTTTCTTATTCTTTCTGCCCAGTAATCATCAGTAGTGTATTTTTCACCATTATCTTTAACAATTTGAGCAACAAAAGCTTTATGACCAAAAGTTTTGTTAGGATCATAATCATCCCAACTGAAATATTTCCAACTAAAACCCTCTAGAAGCCTTTCATCATCTTGATCAATCATTTTGTTCATCAAACATGCTTTACTCTCTGCTGAAATATATTTATCCCAACTGTTTTCTTTTGATGAACTTCCATCATCTTGATTAACAAGACAAGCTTTCTTTGAATCTTCGATCACCTTTCTAGCATGTGCAGTTTGTTGCTGTTCTTGTTGATACGGCTGTTGAGTAACTTGATGATAAATCACCTTTCGATAGTAGTCATTGTTTCCGAAAGGGTTTTGAGCTCCACTTGCTTCGCGGTTTGTGCACTCTCGTTTAAAATGCCCTTTTTCCCTGCAACGAAAACAAGTAACTTTAGATTTATCAAATCCTAAAGTAGAAACATTTGCATCACGGAAATCATCTCTTCCCTTAATTTGTTTAAACTTTTCAGCTCTTCTCAACACGCTCGCCAAACACCACTTTATATCCATCAATTCCATCTCCTCAGCATCGACCTGATCGTAATCCTCTTTTGTCAGCATTGGATTTCCGATCCTTCCTGCAACCAAACTTCCATACGACTCTAACACAGTCACCAGCAAAGACATGTGACTTTTAGCAACTTCTTCTGAGTAATTTTGATCATTTTCAAGATTTAAAGCAATGTTGCACTGAAGAACTTTCCCACTCTTGGTTGCCGAAAAATTTGGATCAAACGATGGATATGAAGAAAATCCCATTTTGCTACTTGATTCTTGAGATGAATTTTCAAAAGAACTTTTTGCATTGAAAGCAGTTTCAACCTTTGGTGAAAAATTGGTTTTATCACTAACTCCACCTTTGTAGTACAAACCAATGTCTTGTTCTCCATCATAGTTCTTCATTCTTGCTATCTTTCGTTGTTCCATCTCTTGATCTTCAAGCTGTTTAATAAATTCACCCAGCGTTAGCTTGTTAAAATCCGGTTTATTTTTCAGCATCATAAGATACGTGCCCCAAACATCATGTGGCAACGCATCAGCCAACTTTTCAATCAATTCATCTGTATCCTTTTGGATGTTTAATCTTTTCATATTCTTCAATAAATTGCAATATCTTTCAATAATCTGCTTGGTGTTTTCAGTTCTTAATCCTCGGAATAAATCAAATTCTTTCTTCATAAGCGATTTTTTGTTCTTGATCATCTCATCACTTCCAAGAAACTTTGATTCTAATTCTTCCCATATCGAATTTGCACTTCCGTTGTGTTGAAGTAAAATCAAGATGTCTTCTTTAATAGCTTGCTGCAAAAGACTCACCATCATTTTTTCATCTTTGTATTTCTTTTTCTCCTCAACACTCAAATTTCTAATTTCAATTTTCACTCCATTATCCCCGACTGGTCTACTATATTGAAATTCAGTATGTTCCCAAGCATCTAAGTGATATGCTTGAACCTAGTTTGCAAAACGTTCGACCCATCCACTGTATTCTTCGATACTCATGAGCTTAGGCGGTTTTTGCGTTGTCCCCGTTTCATTTTCTAGCAACGTACTCTGAGTAATAGTCATCGGACTAGCAAAGGCATTATAAAATTCGTTTTCCATGTTTTGGTTTTCAAATTTCCACAAATCACCTTTCAAATGAAATGAAACTCCAAACGAAATAAGCTTTCTCGCGAAATAACCTTTTTCAAACGAAATGAAGTTCACACAGAATGAACTTTTAACGCGGAATAAACTTTGAAACGAAATGACTCATTTCGTATGAATTGAGACAACTTTCAAACGGAATGGGTGATTACGTACGAAATGACGATCTGATGAACTGTTTTCAAGCGAAATGGCTGTTTCGTGCGAAATCAAATGCTGATTTCGTACGAAATGATGAACTGATGAACTGCTTCACACGAAATAGTGGTTTCGTGCGAAATGAAGTCTGATTTCGTGCGAAATCAAAGCAATTTTTCAAATGAAATGATATCAGCTTTCGTGCGAAATCAAAGTTTCGGACAGTTTTTGTAAAAATTGCACCAGTTTTAAGCCGAATTAAGATCTGATTCTTTCTAGGGTTTGTTAAAACACTTTTTCACATAATATATTTGAAAATCAAGCCATTTTAACCGTGAAAATTTGTAAATTTTGAAAAAGAAGGTGTAGAAAACAGAAATTGCAGCTGAAATGGTAAGAACTCCTCCTCCTGAGCTCTGATACCACTTGTAGGATCGTTTTCATGACCGAAACGAGTCGTTCAGAAGAGTTCTTTTCAATACGAGTGGCGGAAACAAACGTATCAAAGTCGTTTTAGCTGAATTGCACAGAAAATCACTTTAAACTATCTCTGTATTGATATCAAGTCGATTTACATTGCTGGAGAGACTTCGGCAGAGCTTCGCTACTGGAATTGAATGTTACAAACGAAATCAACAAGGCACCTATATATAGGCTGGCCTATTTCACACGAAACAGGTTCACACGAAATGACCTTGTCATTTCGTACGAAATAGCAAATGTTATTTCGTGCGAAATACCCAAGTGTCATTTCGTATGAAATGAACTAGTTTCATTTCGTGCGAAATACCCACCTTTCACACTTTCTCGAATATCGTGCCCTGATCTATCTAATCAAAAACAAGACTTGATACAAGACGAAGTCGACAGACATATGCACCAACAATATGTTGCTAACCTTTACACCATTCTGGTACTTTAGAGCATATAGCAACGCAAAATTTTCTTTTCACATGGTATATCTGCGCGATATCTGGATAATCAATCTATACTGACTACTGCATCAAAACCATCATGGATAGTAGGAGGAAGATTGATGTCGAAAACTTGTCCCACACGATCAAATTTGCATCCCAACGAACATACGAGGCTCCAATTGACTTGCCATCAGCCGATTCCTCAACAGGTTCGGTCTCGAGAAGCATCAGGGTTAAACAGAACCTAGACGAAACGATTTGTCACCCATACAAGCTACCCTGTTGCTATTACCCTGGCGTCGCCCACGCCGATCCTAAATGCCCCTCCACTGGCCTCGTTCCTAGTGTTTGTTGTTTTGTTACGAGAATTTCCAGTATGGTCGTCGTTCCCTTGTTTTTTGTATCGTCTTGATTTAACAACGGCCAATCCGTGTCGTAGGCACCTCCATCTTCCATATTGTAGGCTATGATTACAAGTACCTTAATGTCGCTGTGACTGTTACCTCTAATGTCATTGCCCGAAACGGAGTCCTACGATCTTTCACTGACAAAATCCATCTTTTCACATTCCGTGCCACGTCCTAAAGCGTTACTCTTTATGCTAACAGTCACACATTCCATACTACAGTCGATTGTCATCGCCAATCTCCCGATTGATTCGTAATAGTTGGCTCCCATGAGCCACTGACTAGGGTTAAGGATTCGATTGGCGCCAAATTGCTAATGTTCGCTGCCAGTAATCAGGGTCGTCTAAATACTGTGGCCGGTAAGGTACTACGCTCATCCTCTTGTCCGTCGATATTGCAAGTTGTTTGAGTGATACATGGTCTGTTGCGAGAGTGTTGCGGAAGTGATCGCACTTCGGGATCTAAGACGTCAATACATTAAGTTCCAGCAAACAGAGAGAAGTGAGGGAGGTATAAACCAATCATTCGATGTTGCAACATCCAACTCAGGGATGATCGGACAAGCACCTAGCATTCTACACAGTTCGCTTGGTGTTCAGACGGGTGTTCAGGTAATGCTAGATAACATCGAGATTCGTAAGGGTTCAGAGAGAAATGAAAAGATCACGCTCAAGTAGGAGACAACCACTGCTATGACTCCTATAGACTGATGTGTTTCACATCAATCAAATAACGGAACGGAACCCCTTTTTCACTTGTTAAGCCTCACTGGGACTCGCATGCACCCCACATTATTATTAGGTGTGCACCCACAATAATATTGTGATTTGCATGCTCATCTCAGCTCCTCCAAACTCATGTCAAATGGTTCCTCAAACTCAAGTAGCAAACAGAGAGCATCACGAAACGTGAGTCTCAAATGTTTAGGGAATTACCACCCTATCAGTCATATAACACATGTAAGTAATACAGGAATTCATATTGTTGTACTAAGCGTGCAGTCACATGCAATATCATACGTAAGTGTTTACTAGTTATGCAGTATAATGAGTAAACGAGAGACGAACCTTGCAGTCTGGAGCTGAGTGTCATGGTCGAATTCAGAACTTGTTCAGTTATAGTTTGGTTTTATGAAAACGTTTTAAAAACCAAGTTCACTATAACCAGTGGCTCTGATACCAAACTGTCACACCCCCAAAATACCGCCTAGGGAGTGTCCCTGATAGGCGTGTGACGTACCGACAATGAGCCACTAATTACATAGAACCCATACAAGTTTCAAAATAAAATCCTCAAATATTAATGAAAAACACCAATCACGAGTTTAAATGTAAACCCACATGTTCAGCGGATGTAAATAATAAACCATAGTTAGATTGTTCGAAACCAATGTTTAATAGTAATAAATAATCACATGAGTCCCTCCAGCTGACCCATGACCACTCCTGCTCCTCCAGACAGCAAGTTTACAAATCCAAGATACCTAACGACCTGCGAGCATGCAACAAGTGTATCAGACAAGGCTGGCGAGTTCACAGTTTATGAAAACGTTTGTTACCAAGTGTTTATTCCAGTTCGTTAACAATTGCGAAAGTAATATTGATAATATCTCGATACTGAACAAGACGGCTCCTGATGTATGTTTTGCTCGTTCCCCAGTGTTCCTATCAAAACACTGGGCCCGACTGGGTCATTAGTTCACAACCGTCCTCCCCGATACGGTGTGAGGGTGCCAAACCTAAGTAGCGCTACCAACTAATACCCCGTTACCTCCCCGGTAACAAAAGATGGGACTTAAGAATGATAGGGTGAGATTATTATCCAATATTCCAGTTTTTACCCAACAGACTTATCCCTCCTCGGGATACCCACTGACTGTCCCAACCACCGGTACGCATGCTCAAAAGTAGTGAACTCACCTTTAATTTGCTCGGTAGAATTAATTACTCATTTAACAACAGTGATTTACCAAGCCCTATGATAGTTACACATATCAGTCAGTTTGCATACAAGCACAACACGTATTATTTCATGTTTAATCATCAGCTAGTGCACACGAGTACAAATGTTAACATTCATCACTAGGCATGGTATATCAATTAATCAAGCACGAATTCCATCATTAAAATACGTTCTCATACTAGGTGCTACACATATAGAGTTATACTTCACGTTTCAAGTATTCAAATAACGCATCATCTCAAACATATGCACAAGAGGTGACTTCATGTACCATATTAATTCACAAGTTTAGGCCGTTCCGTTACACAAGTTAATATATCACATCATTCTATTGATTCCCCGAGTTACCGGCCCAGTTGATACCGCCCACTAACATGTGCAACCAACTTAACACGTAACAGTGCGGCCCAGTTCATATTGGGCTCTACCGCATATGGTGACCTGTTACACTACCCGACCCAACCAATAAGCAACTCCCCAAATTACTCGGTCCATGTATGGGGTGGCATGACTTCTCATATGTGGCTGGTTGGGCCAAGGCCCAGTACTGACCCACAGGAAGAGGGGCGCGGCCCACTTATTCAATTCACTACTCATGTAATCCAATTAAGCATATGAAGCACACTTGATAAAACATATGATAATTCTCACTTTCATAATACAAATTTACAATTCACAATCATATTTCATGTAGTTTGGTGAGTTATCCGATCCTGGTTAATTAACATTATCAACAGTTAAGATGAACTAAGATATTCTATCACATGCAACGTTTTAAAGTGAATAGACAATTGTTGACAACTGTTAATTGAATCGATCAAGATATCATATGAAGGTCAACACTCTTTAAACCTCAATTGGACCTTCAAAGTTGACAAGTCTCTAATGATTAAATTTTCTGAATAACTGACAATGTCACATGCAAATTTTCAGTTCTTATTTAAATGTCTTATACACTACTAAATTTTAATTGGACCAACAATTGTGAGTAATGGGCTGACAACCTAATCATTATGTTTTGCTCGCATACAACCTTACATCTTGATCATTAAACAAGATCACATTTAAGCGCAACAATCATGCATCCCTACGTATTGACACTGTACATATTATCATCGATTTTTCTAACAACAATCCTAGATCAACAAAGTCATGATCATTCTTAATAACAATTTACGGCCCAACGCGGTTCTTAGGGTGGTGTGCGACGGCCCAAACCAGAGCTCCGCAGACCGGGTTTGCAGCCCACTTCGTGCCCAGCACAATCGTGTAACAGTTTCAGGCTACAATTAAGTCAATCCAAATTTCGTATCATGGCAAGCATTAATCATCATCCATTGTCACATATTCATATATCATCATACAAATTATAAATCCTCACATCATATATATATCACGTACACAGTAACCATGTATAACAATTTCATGAGAAATCACGTAATCATCATCACAATCAGCGAGGGTTTATACTTAAATAAATATAATCGACCAGAATTTAAAACAAGTGTTATCATACTAACCAAGAACTTGATCGCAAACGATGATGTCTTGATGATGATGGGGGGGGGGTCTGCTTGCCGCACGTAATCAGGGAAGAGGGGTGGGTGTTATTTAGGGTTTGCCACTAATCCAAGTATAACACTTGGTTTACGTAAATAATAAGAGAAGGAAGGTTGGGCCAGATTGTTTAGGGACATTAGGTTGGGCCGAGATGTTGCAAACATAAAGAATATCTAAAGGTATTGGGTCGGGTTAGATAGTTTATAAAATGGCAGCCCAATAGTATTTGCGGCGGGTGCGGCCCACATGCCTAAGTGTGTGTGACAACACATAGAGTTGTACATTTAGTTTAAGCACGATAGAATTACATCAGTATAGAACACATACGAGAATTTAAGGCCACAAGATTACACGCCATTAACCTTGGAAGTTCGAGTTGTCACAAAAACAAACAGAGAAAAATGATGATGAAGAATATCATTTTATGAATATCGAGGAAGAAAATAAAGAAGAAACACTTTCTACATATGATACAGATAATGAAGAAAATGAAATAGATATAGATTTCTTAAAATTTGAACAAGAAGAAACAATGGATTATACACTATTAGACTATGAAGAAGAATCAATAGATTGTTTTAAAGTAGAAGAAACAAATAAAACCATAGAACAAATTATAGATCGAAAATTTACAGAAATAAATATACAAGAAGAGGTAGATGACATGATTATAGAATGTATAACAGACTTAGGGATGAACTAAGAAGAAAGTTATAAAAAATTACAAGAATATTATAATTTACCATTAGTAGAAGATATTATTAACTGAAAAGTAATGTTATCGGATTTTTACAAACAAGAACAAAATTTTATGGATACACAAATGTTTAATCCCTTAAAAAGACCAAAAATAGAATGGGGAGGAGAATATAGTGGTACACACGAAAGTCATTGCAGAGAACCATGGACACAGCCAACGATTAATTATCAACAAGAATCTAATTCTATAGGAAAAGGAAGAAGATTGCCCATAGGACAAATATACAGTGGAAATATGTTATTATTAGAACAACAAAAACCACAGTTATGGATAGATGAAGTTTTAACATGGGAACAAAATGTAGTAAGATTATGGGAAACAAATAAAAAAGACATCATGGATATGTTTTCATATTTAGAAACTACATTAGGACCAATAGCATTAGGAATATGGCAAAGTAAGAAAACACAAAATCCAGAAGAAATAAATAATCTTAAAGCATTAGGAGATAATCCCTATAATTTTACATCACAAATTAGAACACTTATATTAGGGGTTGATCTAGCAAAAAATAACTCTCTAATACAGGATACAACTATTAGAAATCTAGAACAACTAAGTATAGCAGATATGAAATACATAAATGAATTCACACTAGATTTTACAAGATTATTATCACAAACAGGAAAGGCAATGGATGATAATCTATGTGATAAATACTTTATAAAATTACCAGGTGATTTAGGAAAATCTATACATGAAGCATGGAAAACAAATTATGGTACACAACAGAATTTAGAAATAGAACAAAGAATAACTTATACATTCGGTATACTAGAAGAAAAATGCAAAGAAGTAGCATTACAAGAACAATTAAAAAGAAATGCTTATGCATTCTATAAAACAACAATTTATACACCATAAGCATATGGAGTTTATGATAAAAAGAAAAAGATACGAAGAACCATTACAAGTAAAAAAATTACTACTTCAATGGCACACTAAAACTCTCTCCACATCTCTTTAGCTCCATTCCCTTACCATCCCAAGTTTTCTCCAGTTCTTCATATTATATTCCAACACACATAAAAAAAAACCCCATCTTCTGCAACCTTCTACTCCCTGTGCATACTCTCATCCATCATCATCCGCTGTGCATATCTCCATCAAAGTAAGCTTTAATTTTTCTTATATTTTCAGTATCACCATCACTACCACCACTACCACCCTCTCGCATTAGGAATATGGCAAAGTAAGAAAACACAAAATCCAGAAGAAATAAATAATCTTAAAGCATTAGGAGATAATCCCTATAATTTTACATCACAAATTAGAACACTTATATTAGGGGTTGATCCAGCAAAAAATAACTCTCTAATACAGGATACAGCTATTAGAAATCTAAGTCTATACAAAAACAAACTGGAGAATGCTTCTACCTTTTGCAGGGGAAGGAGACACTCTACAGCTACAACATATCATAAATCTAGAAGACGAAGATTGTGAACACGAAGACTGTTCGAGTCCACAGTCAATAGACAGCACACACAAGGACTTCTAGAAGATGACGCAAGAAATGACGACAGATGACAAAAGACAAAATACATGATGAAAGCAATGACGTTCTATAAAGAAAGTGGTCGACAGAGGGCAAAAATTTCAAACCTAACTTTGGAATCTAACTTTGTAATCAATCGTTTATTTTACTTTCTAGACTAGGCTTTTGACTTTTGTGTAATTTTTTGCCTATATATGGAGGCATTTGTAAATCGTTAGAAGATACGAAGAACCATTACAAGTAAAAAAATTACTACTTCAATGGCACACTAAAACTCTCTCCACATCTCTTTAGCTCCATTCCCTTACCATCCCAAGTTTTCTCCAGTTCTTCATATTATATTCCAACACACATAAAAAAAAAACCCCATCTTCTGCAACCTTCTACTCCCTGTGCATACTCTCATCCATCATCATCCGTTGTGCATATCTCCATCAAAGTAAGCTTTAATTTTTCTTATATTTTCAGTATCACCATCACTACCACCACTACCACCCTCTCGCATTAGGAATATGGCAAAGTAAGAAAACACAAAATCCAGAAGAAATAAATAATCTTAAAGCATTAGGAGATAATCCCTATAATTTTACATCACAAATTAGAACACTTATATTAGGGGTTGATCCAGCAAAAAATAACTCTCTAATACAGGATACAGCTATTAGAAATCTAAGTCTATACAAAAACAAACTGGAGAATGCTTCTACCTTTTGCAGGGGAAGGAGACACTCTACAGCTACAACATATCATAAATCTAGAAGACGAAGATTGTGAACACGAAGACTGTTCGAGTCCACAGTCAATAGACAGCACACACAAGGACTTCTAGAAGATGACGCAAGAAATGACGACAGATGACAAAAGACAAAATACATGATGAAAGCAATGACGTTCTATAAAGAAAGTGGTCGACAGAGGGCAAAAATTTCAAACCTAACTTTGGAATCTAACTTTGTAATCAATCGTTTATTTTACTTTCTAGACTAGGCTTTTGACTTTTGTGTAATTTTTTGCCTATATATGGAGGCATTTGTAAATCGTTAGAAGATACGAAGAACCATTACAAGTAAAAAAATTACTACTTCAATGGCACACTAAAACTCTCTCCACATCTCTTTAGCTCCATTCCCTTACCATCCCAAGTTTTCTCCAGTTCTTCATATTATATTCCAACACACATAAAAAAAAACCCCATCTTCTGCAACCTTCTACTCCCTGTGCATACTCTCATCCATCATCATCCGCTGTGCATATCTCCATCAAAGTAAGCTTTAATTTTTCTTATATTTTCAGTATCACCATCACTACCACCACTACCACCCTCTCGCATTAGGAATATGGCAAAGTAAGAAAACACAAAATCCAGAAGAAATAAATAATCTTAAAGCATTAGGAGATAATCCCTATAATTTTACATCACAAATTAGAACACTTATATTAGGGGTTGATCCAGCAAAAAATAACTCTCTAATACAGGATACAGCTATTAGAAATCTAAGTCTATACAAAAACAAACTGGAGAATGCTTCTACCTTTTGCAGGGGAAGGAGACACTCTACAGCTACAACATATCATAAATCTAGAAGACGAAGATTGTGAACACGAAGACTGTTCGAGTCCACAGTCAATAGACAGCACACACAAGGACTTCTAGAAGATGACGCAAGAAATGACGACAGATGACAAAAGACAAAATACATGATGAAAGCAATGACGTTCTATAAAGAAAGTGGTCGACAGAGGGCAAAAATTTCAAACCTAACTTTGGAATCTAACTTTGTAATCAATCGATTATTTTACTTTCTAGACTAGGCTTTTGACTTTTGTGTAATTTTTTGCCTATATATGGAGGCATTTGTAAATCGTTAGAAGATACGAAGAACCATTACAAGTAAAAAAATTACTACTTCAATGGCACACTAAAACTCTCTCCACATCTCTTTAGCTCCATTCCCTTACCATCCCAAGTTTTCTCCAGTTCTTCATATTATATTCCAACACACATAAAAAAAAACCCCATCTTCTGCAACCTTCTACTCCCTGTGCATACTCTCATCCATCATCATCCGCTGTGCATATCTCCATCAAAGTAAGCTTTAATTTTTCTTATATTTTCAGTATCACCATCACTACCACCACTACCACCCTCTCGCATTAGGAATATGGCAAAGTAAGAAAACACAAAATCCAGAAGAAATAAATAATCTTAAAGCATTAGGAGATAATCCCTATAATTTTACATCACAAATTAGAACA
Organism: Helianthus tuberosus; assembly: GCA_030545235.1. NCBI lineage: Eukaryota > Viridiplantae > Streptophyta > Magnoliopsida > Asterales > Asteraceae > Helianthus > Helianthus tuberosus. The sequence goes on from CM060360.1 coordinate 68,713,616, forward strand.
CTTATATTAGGGGTTGATCCAGCAAAAAATAACTCTCTAATACAGGATACAGCTATTAGAAATCTAAGTCTATACAAAAACAAACTGGAGAATGCTTCTACCTTTTGCAGGGGAAGGAGACACTCTACAGCTACAACATATCATAAATCTAGAAGACGAAGATTGTGAACACGAAGACTGTTCGAGTCCACAGTCAATAGACAGCACACACAAGGACTTCTAGAAGATGACGCAAGAAATGACGACAGATGACAAAAGACAAAATACATGATGAAAGCAATGACGTTCTATAAAGAAAGTGGTCGACAGAGGGAAAAAATTTCAAACCTAACTTTGGAATCTAACTTTGTAATCAATCGTTTATTTTACTTTCTAGACTAGGCTTTTGACTTTTGTGTAATTTTTTGCCTATATATGGAGGCATTTGTAAATCGTTAGAAGATACGAAGAACCATTACAAGTAAAAAAATTACTACTTCAATGGCACACTAAAACTCTCTCCACATCTCTTTAGCTCCATTCCCTTACCATCCCAAGTTTTCTCCAGTTCTTCATATTATATTCCAACACACATAAAAAAAACCCCATCTTCTGCAACCTTCTACTCCCTGTGCATACTCTCATCCATCATCATCCGTTGTGCATATCTCCATCAAAGTAAGCTTTAATTTTTCTTATATTTTCAGTATCACCATCACTACCACCACTACCACCCTCTCGCATTAGGAATATGGCAAAGTAAGAAAACACAAAATCCAGAAGAAATAAATAATCTTAAAGCATTAGGAGATAATCCCTATAATTTTACATCACAAATTAGAACACTTATATTAGGGGTTGGTCCAGCAAAAAATAACTCTCTAATACAGGATACAGCTATTAGAAATCTAAGTCTATACAAAAACAAACTGGAGAATGCTTCTACCTTTTGCAGGGGAAGGAGACACTCTACAGCTACAACATATCATAAATCTAGAAGACGAAGATTGTGAACACGAAGACTGTTCGAGTCCACAGTCAATAGACAGCACACACAAGGACTTCTAGAAGATGACGCAAGAAATGACGACAGATGACAAAAGACAAAATACATGATGAAAGCAATGACGTTCTATAAAGAAAGTGGTCGACAGAGGGCAAAAATTTCAAACCTAACTTTGGAATCTAACTTTGTAATCAATCGTTTATTTTACTTTCTAGACTAGGCTTTTGACTTTTGTGTAATTTTTTGCCTATATATGGAGGCATTTGTAAATCGTTAGAAGATACGAAGAACCATTACAAGTAAAAAAATTACTACTTCAATGGCACACTAAAACTCTCTCCACATCTCTTTAGCTCCATTCCCTTACCATCCCAAGTTTTCTCCAGTTCTTCATATTATATTCCAACACACATAAAAAAAAACCCCATCTTCTGCAACCTTCTACTCCCTGTGCATACTCTCATCCATCATCATCCGCTGTGCATATCTCCATCAAAGTAAGCTTTAATTTTTCTTATATTTTCAGTATCACCATCACTACCACCACTACCACCCTCTCGCATTAGGAATATGGCAAAGTAAGAAAACACAAAATCCAGAAGAAATAAATAATCTTAAAGCATTAGGAGATAATCCCTATAATTTTACATCACAAATTAGAACACTTATATTAGGGGTTGATCCAGCAAAAAATAACTCTCTAATACAGGATACAGCTATTAGAAATCTAAGTCTATACAAAAACAAACTGGAGAATGCTTCTACCTTTTGCAGGGGAAGGAGACACTCTACAGCTACAACATATCATAAATCTAGAAGACGAAGATTGTGAACACGAAGACTGTTCGAGTCCACAGTCAATAGACAGCACACACAAGGACTTCTAGAAGATGACGCAAGAAATGACGACAGATGACAAAAGACAAAATACATGATGAAAGCAATGACGTTCTATAAAGAAAGTGGTCGACAGAGGGCAAAAATTTCAAACCTAACTTTGGAATCTAACTTTGTAATCAATCGTTTATTTTACTTTCTAGACTAGGCTTTTGACTTTTGTGTAATTTTTTGCCTATATATGGAGGCATTTGTAAATCGTTAGAAGATACGAAGAACCATTACAAGTAAAAAAATTACTACTTCAATGGCACACTAAAACTCTCTCCACATCTCTTTAGCTCCATTCCCTTACCATCCCAAGTTTTCTCCAGTTCTTCATATTATATTCCAACACACATAAAAAAAAACCCCATCTTCTGCAACCTTCTACTCCCTGTGCATACTCTCATCCATCATCATCCGCTGTGCATATCTCCATCAAAGTAAGCTTTAATTTTTCTTATATTTTCAGTATCACCATCACTACCACCACTACCACCCTCTCGCATTAGGAATATGGCAAAGTAAGAAAACACAAAATCTAGAAGAAATAAATAATCTTAAAGCATTAGGAGATAATCCCTATAATTTTACATCACAAATTAGAACACTTATATTAGGGGTTGATCCAGCAAAAAATAACTCTCTAATACAGGATACAGCTATTAGAAATCTAAGTCTATACAAAAACAAACTGGAGAATGCTTCTACCTTTTGCAGGGGAAGGAGACACTCTACAGCTACAACATATCATAAATCTAGAAGACGAAGATTGTGAACACGAAGACTGTTCGAGTCCACAGTCAATAGACAGCACACACAAGGACTTCTAGAAGATGACGCAAGAAATGACGACAGATGACAAAAGACAAAATACATGATGAAAGCAATGACGTTCTATAAAGAAAGTGGTCGACAGAGGGCAAAAATTTCAAACCTAACTTTGGAATCTAACTTTGTAATCAATCGTTTATTTTACTTTCTAGACTAGGCTTTTGACTTTTGTGTAATTTTTTGCCTATATATGGAGGCATTTGTAAATCGTTAGAAGATACGAAGAACCATTACAAGTAAAAAAATTACTACTTCAATGGCACACTAAAACTCTCTCTACATCTCTTTAGCTCCATTCCCTTACCATCCCAAGTTTTCTTCAGTTCTTCATATTATATTCCAACACACATAAAAAATAAAAAATAATAAAAAAACCCATCTTCTGCAACCTTCTACTCCGCTGTGCATACTCTCATCCATCATCATCCGCTGTGCATATCTCCATCAAAGTAAGCTTTAATTTTTCTTATATTTTCAGTATCACCATCACTACCACCATTACCACCCTCTCTGATATGTTGGTATCAGTGAAATAGAAGGTCTAGGAACAGATGATGAATCTGATAACGAATCAATATACAGTATTTATAGTGAAGAAGAAAATCCAACAGTAAAAGTAACATATACATATATGAATACAGAAGAAAATTGTGAACATGATTGGAAACAAAATAAAGGAAATAATCACATAAGATGTTACAATTGTGGATATTACCCTAGTATAGAAAAAAGGTCACAATGCAATAAATGTTTTAAAGAAATTTGTTTTAAATGTCTTAAGGAAATTTATGATAAAGATATAGCTACAACATAAAAAATTACAAGAATATTATAATTTACCATTAGTAGAAGATATTATTAACGGAAAAGTAATGTTATCAGATTTTTACAAACAAGAACAAAATTTTATGGATACACAAATGTTTAATCCCTTAAAAAGACCAAAAATAGAATGGGGAGGAGAATATAGTGGTACACACGAAAGTCATGGCAGAGAACCATGGACACAGCCAACGATTAATTATCAACAAGAATCTAATTCTATAGGAAAAGGAAGAAGATTGCCCATAGGACAAATATACAGTGGAAATATGTTATTGTTAGAACAACTTTGTTTTCTAAGTTTTTTGTTTTTAAACTATGTAATTCCATTGTTAATTCTAATTTGTCTATTCTTTCATTCTCATTATTTTGGGAAATTGTTTTAACTTTAGATGTTGTAGCTATATCTTTATCATAAATTTCCTTAAGACATTTAAAATTTTTAAGTCATGAAATAGAAAAGGGGAAGGATATTACAAAAAGTGTGAATCATCCTATGATACTACATTTAGAAAAAATAAGATATATTGGAGAAGATATAACAAAATCAAAGGTAAGTTATATTTGCAAATTCAAATTAAAAAATCCTGACATAATTATCAGAACAGCTAATATAGAATACAGCCCATTAGATAAAGAAGAGTTCAAAAAACAAATCCCTGAAATGGTAAATCAAGGATTAATTAGAAAATCAGAAAGTCCTCATAGATCTACAGCTTTTTTAGTAAGAAATCACAGTGAGATAAAAAGAGGAAAGGCAAGGATAGTTTATAATTATAAAAGATTAAATGATAATACAAACCTGTACTTTAAATGTTGAAGCTTGTGGCATGGTTTGAATATGCCATAAGTTATCTAGTAAACATTGCTGTTTATCTGTAAGTTTCATTCCCATAATAGGACGAAACTTTTTATCAACTTCATTGCATATCTGTAAGGCATATGTTCCAAATTCAATCACCGGCTTGGGTGAAAAATTGGTGTGCAAAGGTCGTTTGCCAGCTGCCTTTGGTTGCTGTTGTTTATAAAACTGTCCGATCATTATCTGTGGTAATGAGGTGTGAGGAGAACTGTATATTCTTTCTGTTGAATGTAGATATGACTGTTGAATTTTTTCTTCCTCCGAAGAAGAATTCCCCTGCTTTGGATGTATAAGCTTTAATTTTCCCTTATTTTGTTTCCTGTCCATCTAATTTTGGTATTTTTTAGGCTTTTTTAGTTAGTTTTTTGGTTTTCTCATTTAAACTAGTTATCTCATGATCCATCATATATATATATATATATATATATATATCTATACTATATATAATATACATATCCAAAGGACTTCTTAAGGTCATTGAAATTTCCTTAAAACACCCCTAAAGCATGCTTTACAACACTCTAAAGCACAATATTCATTTACCTTCCCATTATACCCTCACTCTCACAAAACAGGCGGCCAACAAAAACCCTAAAATTGATTTCAAATTTCAAATTGAGAGCCTTTTTTATTTTCGTTCTCTCTCTCTCCCTCAAAGATCTGGATTTGGATCTTTCAAACACAAATCACAATCGAAATTTCAACCTACACACAAACTAACAATCTGTACAGATGAATCAGTAATCATATCCAAATTCGTTGAATGCAATAACATCACATAGATTCAGAAACTTACAATAAACATTAAATTAGGTCAAAATTTCAACTGAATTTCGCGAAATCGGAGCTTATAGAAGTCGTCTACGAGGTCATAAACCCTACGCCGCCGACGAATAATAATCGCTCACCGAATAATTTCGCGTTTTTGACTGAAAATGGAGCCGGTAAGCGATAATCTTCGCTGCAATTACGAGTTTTAACGGATCTGTTACTTTCGATGGATTCCATGTATTTTGAGGGCTTCCAGTTGAATTTCAAGTTGAAATCCCATGTCTTGTTCTAAGTGCCAGGTGATGATTTTTGTTTCGTTTTCATTTGATTTTTTTTTTTTTTTATGGATCCAAAAATTTCAGTTTTTTTTTAAATATGGTTTACATGGATTTATTAAATGTACAGTGTTACAGATCTAGGGTTTTGAGGGTTTGATTGATGATGAGAAAGATGTGAAGATGATCCTTAAACATATTTCTATTTCTATTTGTATTTACTTCTTACAATTGTTTGTCCAGGTAATAGCAACATTTTGATGGTAGTGTTGGATCTGCAAAACGAGAGCAATTGTTTGAAGGGATTTAATGCTGCTTTATGAAGGCTGTGCTGAACAGGGTTCACCTGCCAAGACCCGACTGGTATGAGGAGTTTTATGCTGTAGCTATGGATGCATCAATGAAATCTTATGAGGATGAGGTTAGTATAATTATGTTGTTTATGTAAGTTAAAGACTACCAAAACGGGTCGGGTCATGTAACTTAGTACTGGTCAAATGGTTGTTTCAAGAAATTGAATCAAGTTGGTTCGGGTCAAAATGGTCCGGGGTTGAACGGGCCGTTTTAGAGAAAAAGAAAAGCGTCTGAATGGGTTCATCTGCTATATGGCGACTGGTAGCTATAGTTAGCAGAGATGGTGGTGTGCATTCGTGCCACGTTGGTGAAGATGGCGGCAATGTGGTGCTAGCTCATTTGGACTGGTTCTAAGTTACCAATTTTATGACAGTGGCCCAATTTGACCCGTTGAGTAGACCCAAATTCATCCATTTAGCAAACACAAATTACCCAAACTAACTTATTTCTTGAAGAATGGGTCATTAATACACACAAATATTATACAAAACTTTGCTCTTTTGTTTATCTGTTTTGAGTAAATGACGGTTGTTATTTAATAAGATTGCAGGTTATAAGTCGGAGCTTTTTGCAAATTTAACAACAGGGAAGGCTGCAAAAATATTAGAGATTCGGATCGGAACAGGTCCTAATCTCAAATATTACGGCAATTTAGCTTCCGGTGCAAGTGTAGTTGGTGTAGACCTCAATAGAAAGATGGAAAAATACGCTCAAGCCGCAGCCCAAGCTTCTGGTTTGCATCCAACAAAATTCGAGTTCATTCATGCCGTATGTCGTCCTCTTTATGATCTTCACTTATTTTAAAATAAATGATTTACTTCCATCCGCTTAATAAACTTGTATTACTACTTTATAAACGTGTGAAGTTTATGCAGGTTGCAGAAGCATTGCCTGTAAGCGATGCTTCCATGGATGCAGTCATGGTACGGGTTATGATAAAAAATGGGTACGGGTCAAAACGGGTAATACTTTAATTAACTAGATTTATGAAGAAAAATAGCTATTTCTTTTTAGGAAGAACCTTGAAGATATCTCAACTATTTGGTTCAAGTGTCTGCGTTGTGGTTCAGCAGGAAGTGAATCATCTAATTGATAAATTAGACACAGTTTTGAGTCTCACTTGCCATTAAAAAGGTCCCTGTAGTTGGGGTTGTTTACAATTTAATCATGAATGAGGTTAGACTTGTTGTGCCACAACAATGTAAATAAAAACATTTTTGATAAGATAACTAATGAGTTTGTGACCTGTTTGCAGATTTTCACTGCCACTGATGGAAATGGTGCTTTCCTTGATGAAAATCTTATCAAAGGTAAGTATTTTTCTGATGGTTGCTTGCTTTCTTACCACATTGGTATTCTTATGTTAGAATTTGACGATGGAGAGATATTCCAGTGGAGCAAGGTATATATATGTATTAGGGGCAGCGCTTCCTGACCGTCATGAACACGACATGAAAATTATCAGGTTTTGGGTCGGCTAATATAACTTCTTATTAAGCAGGTCAACCAAACACGACTCGTTTAAAAATGGGTTAACCTGGACACGAACCATATAATAATTGTTGACATTAAACGTGTCTTCCCGAAACAGGACACAAATAAATATATGGGTCATGTTCGGGTTCATCTATTCAACCCACTAACCAAAAATCGTTGAACCCGCTAGGGGTGTTCTGTTCATAAAGTTGGTGGCTCGCTTGAAACTCGCTCGACAAAAGCTCGTTTTTTTTTCGAGCCAAGCCGAGGCAGCTTGTTTGGTAATTGAGCCGAGCTCGAGCCAGGGTGCTTGACTCGTAGCTCTGCTCTGTGGCTTGTATGTATGTGTGTGTGTGTATATGTATAAAAAAAGTCTCAGCTTGTTTTGTTAAAAGATCTCAGATTTTATAAAAAAAAGTCTCCCCTTCTATGATTGTATTATATAAAGTATAATCTGGTTTTAATATAGATTGTTTTGAATGCAGAGTTTGCGACTGCATGGCTTGTTAGTTCTCCCGCATTGTTTTTGGGGCTTTGACGGGTGGTTCGTGGTTGGGACTGCACATTCAGCCAATGTGGTGAGGTTTTAGTTACATTATAAATTTAGTGGCTCTAATATATCTACCAAATTAACTACTAAAGTGAAACTTTCTTGTGTTTGTACCATTCCAGCTCCCCTATTTGAGACGGAAAAGGTTTCCTTTCACAACAATTCTTTACATGCTAATGGCTAGAGCACTGGTTGTTCCCGTTGGATATTACATGCATATGTAGGTCTTTTTTCATAATTATATTAGTGTTTCTATCATCTCGAGTGTAGATGATAGTTTATTTGTACTATAGAACCCGCACATGGCAAATTAGATTCTGAAAGATCACCCGTGTTTTCAAGGCTAGGCACGAAATTGAAACAAATGCAAATGGAATACAGGTTTGTTGTTTTTTTAAAAAGTATTACACTTAGTAAAAACGGGAGCCGATAAAAACGGAATATTTTAGAAGATGATCGAAAACAAAGAAACGGGTAAAAGGCACCTTAATGCGGTATCACTGCACGAAACAGGTTGGGGTTGAAACGGGTCATTTGTCTACACGGTCAAAAGGATCTGGTGGTGTATTTCTATAATTTTTTGTGTCTACACGGTCAAAAGGATTTGGTGGTGTATTTCTATAATTTTTTTGTCTCATTTACAATTAGAAAACAATATTATTACATACACTTTTTTTTTCATGCGAAGAGTTACATAGCAGTAACGTTGTTCGTTTTGTTCCAAGAACATAAGTTGACTTTTGAAAGTCAAACAATCTACCTTTGGTTTCAGAGTTCAAATAAACTTCGTTTCAGTTTGTAAAGGAGTTTATACTGGTATCAAGATGTATAAAAAATACGATCTATAAATAAAAAAACATGTATATAATATTTTATATAATATAAAAATCAAAATTGCATTTTGAAAGTTCTATGTTTGACTTTGACTCATTGTGTCTTTAACACGTTTTTGCAGCTTAGCATTGATTGGTCTTGTTCTTGGTTCATCAATAGTGGCAAGAGGTGTAGTTGGTCTTGTTCTTGGTTACCTAAACAATTTAGTTATAGAAATGGCTTTCTTGATTGAGGTGCATATCACAGCATCCATCACCTTCAAAGCATGACTTATAACCATTTCTACATAGGGCAGTGTTCACATTACCAGACCATACCGGTCACTCGGACCGGATACCAACTACATACGCGGCATGGTCGAGTACTCTTGTACTGCTTGTTTTGGCAGGCCGGTTATCATGTCGGCCCTTGCTGGTGGTCCTCCCCGCCCACCCCCAGAGCCGGCCATGCTAAAATCAAATAAAGAAAGGTGGAAATGGACGAGTTAATATAATATGATGAAAAGGATTAAAAAAATATACATAAGTAATTTTAAGTAGGTTCATAATTATTTGATGTTAGAATATGAAATGTTGAAAATCAACTAAATGTATATGAATTTTAGAAGGAAAAAGTTATGGAGTGATGAGATAAGATGTAAAAAACGTGTGTTCATATAATAAATTTAATTTAAATTAATATGACATGTGAAATCAATGCGAAACGACCGTAGATATGATTCCATGATGGTAATCTCACAATTGGTTCAATAAACTTACAAACATAGGTTCATAATTCCTCAAAAACTGTATTTCAGTAGCTAATATTCTCAAATTAGTTATTAACTTATAGTTTGCCATACAATATAATAGTAAGCACACAACAAAAATTGAGAATATGAGCTAAAGCCTAAAAGCATGAACAATCTCAAGGTATTTTGTACGCTGATATTTGCTTATTAGTGTGTTCGATTATTGGTGTGTGGAAGCACACGATTTAATTGAGATATCTGTAAGGCTCATGTCATAGATAGACTACACTAATAAAAAATTAACAAGCGTACTATACAATGCATCACAAGAGTATTGATAAACCAACAAAAAACGAGTATGACAGGAACCGCCAATAACCAAACCGAATGGTTTTACAATCCCCTTAATCGTTTTTTCAACGACAAATTTCTTTTTAATTCATGTCATCTGTGCTACTTGAACACAAGATCCCCCCCCCCCCCCCAAGGTGTTTAAAGGCTTCACATTTGCCAATGGACCACCACCCCATTGGTTAAAATCCCCTTAACCGTAATTTTGGCTTCGGTGGCAATGAAGACTCAAAACCCGATAAACTAACTTAAGTACTAGACAATATATCACGAGACGCTGATAAACTAACGGTAAACGAGTATCCTATCGTAAATAACCACTCCCGCCGCATCGCGCGGGTAAACGACTAGTATATATATATATATATATATATATATAGTGTGGGGTTCTAGAGTGAACACTAGTGTATTTGCGAACTGAGTGAACAAATCCTGGCCATTGATCTACACACCTGTATGGCCAGGATCTCATCATCAAATCGTAAAATACAATAGTGTATTCCAACATCAAATCCTGGCCATTGATCTACACACATCTATGGCCAGGATTAGTTCACTCAGTTCGCAAGCTACACTAGTGTTCACTCTTGAACCTAATCATATATATATAGGGTCAGGATTTAAAGAGAACGGTGAGAAGGATTTTGGTGGTGACATGTGGCATTGATGCTAAATTACACTAAGGGGTAATATTGTCAAAAACCCCACTCACATGAACTAGGTGTTCAAATAAAACGCCATAAAAATACTCAATTCAGAAAAACGCCATGAAAAAACTCGGTTAAAAACACCATAAACACCCAGTTCAGAAAAACGCCATGAAAAAACTAAGTTGAAAACGCCATAAAACACTCAGTTCAGAAAAACGCCATAAAAAAACCTAGTTAAAATGCCATAAAAACACCTAGTTCAGAAAAACGCCATGAAAATACCTAGTTTAAAATGCCATAAAACACCCAGTTCAGAAAACGCCATAAAACCCAGTTAATTTTTTTTCGAAAAGTATATCAATAGTATACTCGCTGGAAAGATAAAAAAAACACTGAGTTTTATGGTGTAATCTTTTTCGAAAAATAATCACGTATAAAAAAGTTATTGTCGTTTAAATATGATGGGGGAAAATGGCATGTGATTAGCATGTGCACCTTTGTTTGTATCTTCCTATTTTACCCCTCCTGGTAGTTCCAATGCCCCTATTATTTACAAAAATGCCACCGCATCAATCTCAGCCACAAACCACTAAGATCTTGTGGCTAAGAATCGTTCTCACCGTTCTCACACTTTTAGGTGTTCTCTCCTAATCGTGTTCCTATATATATATATATATAGAGGCCGGTTATTGTACAATACCCCTTATCCTACAAATTGTACGTGATGACCTCAGTAGCGATTTTTTTATAAAAAATATTAAAAAAAAAATTAAAATTTTTTTTTTGCTACTAAAAGTAGCGATTTTAACTTAAAAAATATTTTTTTTTTAAATTTTAGATTTTTTTTTAATTTTTTTAGGTTTTTTGGGGGTTTAGTTTTTAGCATTTTAGCTTGGGGGTGGGGGGTTTAGGTGTAGCCAAAAAAAAAATTGGCTACTAAAAGTAGCGATTTTTTTATAAAAAATTTAAAAAAAAAATTTTGTGTGTTTTTTTAGCTATTTTTACGTATTTTTGATTGTGTTCACATTGGTTATCGCGGTTCTCGCAATAAAGGGTGGTTCCTAACGGATCTTTGTCCTATATATATATATATATATATATATATATATATATATATATAGGGAGCCGCTAAAATGAAAACCACCTCCAGTTGTAAGAACCATGAGAACCACTCTCCACCAATCATATGTTGCCATCAAAAAGGGTAGTTTAGTCATTTACCCCAAATGTCTAATCTTACCCTCTCTCTTCATTTAAATCACACCCTCTCTCTCTTCCTTTTAAATCTCAGCCCCTCTCTCTCTCTCTCTTCATTTGAATCTCACCATCACTCTCTTCCTTTTAAAATTGTCTGCATCCTTATTTTTGTCTCCACCACCATATGAGAAACTTTCTCTGCTTCATAATTTCTCAGCCAACACTCATAAAGCACACACACCAAAAATCATGTTTCATGGCTCTCTCTCTCCCTCTCGCAGCCCCCGACCACCGAAGTGAGCTCCGGCCGTGCACTCGCCGACAGCCCCCCCTTCTCCGACAATGACGCACCTAAACCCCTTTTTCTTCTTCAGTGAGACCACCTGCGACGGTTGTTATTTCCAGCAGACGACGGTGGAGGTGGTGTTGGGGTTGGTGGCGGTGGCGTTGGGGATGGTGGGTGGGTGGAGAGGGCCGGTGGCGACGATGGTGGTTGAGCCAGGGAAGGCGGTGGCTGATTTTGGGGGAGTTTTGGGGGTTTGATTTTGGGGGTAATTAATGGCGGCCAGATGTGCCACCAGATCATGTATGTTCACCACTAGAGAGACGGAGATAGAAAGAGGACGGAGGCGGGCCGGCGGCAGCGCCGCCGTGAGCGGCGGAGGTCCTGGTCTCCTCCCGACGAGTTGATGCTCTGGGTCGACTTGAATGATGATGATGATGATACCGATGGTATTTTGGTATTTTGATCTCTGTTTTGATATGTTGGGGATTTTGATTTGGTATGTTGGGGATTTTGATCTTTGGTATTTGTTTTGATTTGGTATGTTGGGGGTTTTCATATTTTTGGCCTCTGTTCTTGATATTTTGTTTGGATTTGGTATGTTGGGGATTTTGATATTTGGGTTTTGATATAGTCGATGGGGGTGGCGATGATGAAAAAAAAAACCCTGTAGATTTAGATGACGATGGTGCGGCAAGGACGGCGGATGGTAGGTTTTTTGAACTTGCAACCCCACTTTTGCAGCCTTTTGATTATCGGATAATCTGAGCCAAACCCCGTTTTTTTTTCCGAGTTACACTTTGTTTTGATGTTGTGGGTTTTTATATTTTTTTACCCTAGTCGATGACGATAACAATCTATCTGAGACACCTACCGATTTTGCGTTTTCTGGGTGCGTTCGTGTTGCGTCAAAAAGTTTTTGTAAAAAAAAAATGTTAAACCGTAAACTTTTTAACGTAAAGCGTAAAACGTAAAATGTAAAAACGTAAACTTTTTTAACGTAAAAACGTAAAACGAAAAAACGTAAAACGTAAAAAGTTTTACGTAAAATGTAAAAACGTAAACTTTTTTAACGTAAAAACGTAAAACGAAAAAACGTAAAACGTAAAAAGTTTTACGTAAAACGTAAAAAGTAAAAAGTTTTACGTAAAAAAACGCCGCTTGAAAAAGCCGAGCGTAAAACGTAAAACGTAAAACGTAAAACGTAAATTTTATAACGTAAAACTTAAATTTTTTAACGTAAAAAGTAATTTTTTTAACGTAAAAACGACGTGAAAAAACGGCGCGTTAAAAATGGAGCGTAAAAACGCCGTTAAAAAAACAGCGTGAAAAAAACGACATTATAAAACGGTGTAAAAACGAAGTACAAAACGGCGTGAAAACGGCGTAAAAAACGGCGTAAAAACGACGTTAAAAAAACATCGTAAAAACGACGTTAAAAAAACGGTGTGAAAAAACGGCGTGAAAAAACGACGCCTGAAAAAGCCGGGCGTAAAAACGACGCAAAAAAACGGCGCGTTAAAAATGGAGCGTAAAAACAAGGCGCAAAACGGCGCGTTAAAAACGTTTTTTTAAAACAAATCTTGAAAAAAATTATCAAATAATCTGATTTCAAAAATATTCTTTTAACAAAAAAATATGTTTTTTTAATAAAAAATAATTAATGCAATGGGACAAAAAAGACAATAAAAATAATATATATAAAAACACAAAAAAACAAATTTACTTAAATGTTCTTTAACAATAAAATATTAAAAACATAATAAGACAAAAAGAATTTTATAATAGTTTTTATTACTTTTAATCCCATCCATCCATCCTAAAGATCTAATGGTTAGAAAGTGGTTCTCGTGGTTCTTACAACTGGGGGTGGTTTCATTTTAGCGGTCCCCTATATATATAGGGGGCCGCTAGAATGAGAACCACCACGAGTTATGAGAACCACGAGAACCAAGTGCCACGGAGGGGCGTTGAGCATGAAATTTTTTTTACACCTAGATCCGTATATTTTAGGACCGGGTGTAAATTTTCGGTTCAAACGGCGCGCCCGAGGGGGTAGTTTTTTATGCCCAAAGTTTGGGTTTTTTTAATTTTTTTAATTTTTCTTTTTTTTTTTAACCAAACTTTGGGCGTAAAAAACTACCCCCTCGGGCGCGCCGTTTGAACCGAAAATTTACACCCGGTCCTAAAATATACGGATCTAGGTGTAAAAAAAATTTCGTGGTCAACGCCCCTCCGTGGCACTTGGTTCTCGTGGTTCTCATAACTCGTGGTGGTTCTCATTCTAGCGGCTCCCTATATATATATATATATATATATATAATACCTAAGTGTATATAAAAATACTTAAATGTATAGATGACAAATATAATGTATGCCAATTTTTGGCGATTATTAGCACAAGATAACAAATAAAAAATCTAGATATTCCATAAGTTACACCGAGAGATTAAAAAAGAGTGTACTTCATTCAACGACTTTTCGTTGCCCTAATAAATAAAGAAAAAAAATGGATATCGTATATTTACATATTTAAAAAAATAAAAGAAATTATATCGGTTATATAATCGGATAAATGGGTATATTTTGTTGGGTAATCGGGTCGGCTAAACAGGTATATCACCAAATCCCAAACCCATAAAAAAATTAAAAACTAATCCCAAACCTGATTACACGACCCGAAACCCGACGCATATATATCGGGTTTTAGGTTTACCCATTAAGTCTGGTTTACATTGCTATCCTACTCAATCAGGTGTAAATTATAACTGATATTTGAACGTATCGTCGATTTGAAGACACACACATCACAGACAACGAATGATACAAAGAACCATGTCACCGTTAATAAATAATTAAAAATAAAAAAGTAGTTGTTTTTTAAGTTTTGTAATTGTTTAATTAATTAAAAGTTTCAGTTAATCTTATGTTTGTATTTTATTTTTATTTAGTAAGCTCTTTTTTAATTTATAAACATTATTAAAAAATCAAAAGGTGAAAGACGAAAAATATGTATAACGTAGGTTGACATTAAAAGATGAAAGACGAGAAATATATATAACATAGGTTGACAAATGGTATGAAAGATCGAGGAGAGTCATGATGTGAAGGTGAAATGTTACAAAATCATGAAAATTAAAGATGATATAAGCAATGGCAGATTCAAAAAAAAATTTCCTGGGGGTGAAAAATTTTAACGGTCACTTGTCAAGCGCTATAAAATATATTTTTTCCAGTCGGGTTCAAATCGGGTCGGCTCCAACCCGAATCAGTTTAACTACATATATACATGTTTTCCATTTCTAGTTGGCATACAATGTTTGTGGTGTCTATTTTAGTGCTTTTAGGTTACGATAATCCAACAACAAAAAAGTTAAAATCGGTATATTGCCTTATAAAAACCTTTTTTGTGGTCCTTAAGTTTACTTGATTCACTATGTTATATACATGACAATCCAGCATTGCTTATTGAATACTCTCTGAATATGTAAACTGTATCACTTGCTATTTTACATTTACACATAAAAAATAAGTAACAAACATTCCGCGTTAGTCATATTAAATCTTATTCTTAAACATATCATTTCTTTTTTCTTTTTTTTTTCTTTTTTGAAAGAAAAGCTATCTTATTACATGTACGTTATTTTCATTGTTATATGAACCATAAGGTTTTGGGTTCTATTTTTACAAGGGTTTTTCTAGATTTATTTATGGGATTTCTTCCTGAATTTGTGTATATGCATTATAGCATAGTGGAGATGGATATGATCAGGTGATTCCACTGGTGGCATGATGATATTCCAGTGGTTTCATCAGTGATCCAAATTTATGGTTAAAAAATTTACAGAAAACCATCCTTTTGCTTTATTTTTTTGTTGCAGGGTATACTCTTTAGCACTAACTCTATTAATTTTTGTTATTAAGTTAGGTCACATGCAAGTTATGTAAGGACATATCGGTACTTTCACCCCTTTTCAAAACTTAAAAACCAAAATAATAAAATATATTAAGGAGTGAGGATATACTAGGATGTTGGTTTTCCATAGAAAGTCTAAGAATTTCTATCTACCAAATTTAAAATAGACGAATAAGATTAAATGAGTGAAATTAAACAAAATTAAAAGATGCATGGGTTTTACGAGGGGTGCTATGGTCATTCCAAGTGAATAATTTCTCTCGCCTCCAATCTCCCCTCCATTGGTTTTAAAACGTTAATAACTCTTTTGTGCAACATTGTTTATGTATAAATTTGCACCATAAAAACAATCGTTTTTTATCTTTTAAAACAAGCGTTTTTTTTATCTTTTAAAACAAGTATATTATTGCTATCATTTTGAAGAAAAAAAAACGCAGGTGCGTAAAACACAATTGACATCACAACATACTATCAATGAAATATCAAATTAAAAAACGCAATGGATTAAAAACATAATATTATGTGTTTTTTTCATTATGTTATAAAACACAATGGACTAAAAACACAAAACATGTGTTCTTCCATTGTTTTATAAAACGTAATGGACTAAAAACACAAAAAATGTGTTTTTTCATTGTGTTATAAAACGCAATAGACTAAAAACACAAAAAAATGTTTTTTATCGTGTTATAAAACGCAATGGAATAAAACACAATAAAATGTGTTTTTTTTTCAATGTACTATAAAAACACAATGCACTAAAAACACAAAAAAGAAAATATGTTTTTTCATTGTGTTATAAAAACGCAATGGACTGATTTGCTAGAAAACACAATTAAAAAACACAAGGAACTCCAAAAGAACCACTAATCTGTGTATGGTTTATGATTTCAGTATACAATTGATTTTGTTTCGTTGTTTAATTCGGCAATACGTAATATTAAATATTGATTTGGTGTTCGTTTGTCACTAAGTATGCGATTCCTGAAACTAACTTTTTCGGTTCATAACTTCACAAGTTCACATGCAGATAGTTTGTTTCATTTGTTATAATATTTTTAGTGATACAGATGCTTTGTAAAGTTGAAATTATTCGTTTGTTAAGTAGAAAAAAAAAGGGTCGTATTATTGGCACACCTTGGGGGATTAAATCAACACCCTCAATACGCATCGTATAGGCCTATACGATGCGTATTGAGGTGGGTTCAAACTTCTATGTCTGCCAAAGGCTGCCATTGTCCCCTACCAAAAAGTAATACGCATCGTATAGGCCTATACGATGCGTATTGAGGGTGTCGATTTAATTTTTTAATTTTTGCAAGGTAACTTCCTGTCACGCGGTAGCTTTCCGTCACGCGAACGAAGAAGCAGCACTTTGGACATTTGTTGGTCTTCAAACATCTAGGAAACATTATTTGAGAATACCCCTGAATTTATCGAAGCTGTAGAATGAGATCCTCCACTGTTGGATTATCATCTTTCAACCCCATTTTCCCTAAATTTATCGATTATGTTTTTCAACAGGGATGTAGTGCAATGATTCCTCTAAATTGAATAGACCGACACTTGCTTCATAGGACTCACTTGAAAAACCGAGAAAACAGCTCTGGTTTCATCAGCGGCATTTGGAACAGGAGAGTTGAAAAAACTACAATTGGAATTGATCTTGGAACAACATACTCTTGTTACCATATTCTTGGTTCAATACCAACTCATCTTTAGTAGTGTTTGTTTGAGAACCTGATTCAGATACACAAGGGTTCTCCAATTCCAGATCAGCAAGCAAATACCCAACGGTTTGTATTTCGCATAGCCACCGTTCCCATAATAAAAAACGGTTGCGATTTGCACATTCAAAAACTGCAATTGGAATTGATCTTGGAACAACATACTCTTGTTACCATATTGTTCGTCCACTAGAACTATTTGTGTATGCATTCTTTTGGTAGTTAATAGCGCTAATGAGGCGCCATTAGAAGAAGTACCCAAATATTCGGTCGAATAATGGCCAATAAGAAACAAATTTGTAAAAATTAAACAATATCGTTGTGTCATATGACTGTAATAAAACAGAAGCTATCAACGCGGGGATGGGTACAGAACCCGACATGTCTTCTTGAATCTGAATCTGAAAGTTAACTTTGACTTATAAAACCCACTAGCAAAATAAGCGCTTTTATCATGTTAGGGAGAATGTTCTCGAAATTGAAGGGAAAGGAAAAATGGTCGTTCTCCACAACGACGATACGCTTGTTGACTGTCACATGAATAAGTAGTGTTTGTTTGAGAACCTGATTCAAATTAAAAAGGCGGTCTCTTTGTTTCGTCCACTAGAACTATTTATGTATGCATTCTTTGCTATAACAGGATGGATGTGACACACACAGATAGATAAATATCTGATTGTTTCAGTTTTTTCCGACTGTTTTAGTTATGTTTCAATAAATAATATCTGATTGAAAAGATTTGTTGAAATCGAAGAAAAGAGTAAAAAAGATGAATTGAGGCGTCCATTTGGAACAAGAAGTCCAACAATCTGTTTAGATTGTTGTCTAAACTATGAATGCACACAACGAATTTGACAACTGTGACAGCTTATTAAAAGTATAAATCACCTCCAATCATTTCTTGGTCAAATCACACACTAAAAAGTTTAAACTTATCGTGTGTTGCAGTTTGGAAAGATGACCGAATAGAGATCTGAATAACAAACTGTGGAGAACTTGTTTGCGTTATCCATCAACATAAGCTAAAATACTCTAAAATTAACAAGGCGGTCTCTTTGTTGCGTACTGATTATTGAAAAGATTTGTTGAAATCGAAGAAAAGAGTAAAAAAGATGAATTGAGGCGTACATTAGGAACAAGAAGTCCAACAATCCGTTCATTATCTGTTATTGTCTAAAACAATATGAATGCACACAACGAATATGACAACTGTGGAGAACTTGTTTGCGTTATCCTTTAACATAACAATTTTGAATGTATATAAGAGCGTGATCAACTACTTTGGGTCTATTCGAAACCAAATAAAATACGTTAAAATAGGCTAAAATACACTAAAATACGTTAAAATACGCTAAAAATAAGCTACAATATGCCAAAAATACGTTAAAATACGCTAAATTACGTTAAATTATGTTACAATACGTTAAAATACATTAAAATACGCTAAAATACGTAAAAATACCCTACAATAGGTTAAAATAAGCTAAAATACGTTAGAATACACTCAAATACGTCAAAAATACTATTAAATACGCAACAATATGTCAGAATACGTCAAAATACGCAAAAATACGTCAAAGTACGCGACTAACGATATTTACACACACGTATACATATAACACGACACTATGGAGTCTAAGTGGATTTCAAGCAAAACTGTACGTAATCATGGAATACGATATTCGCACGCAACCGAATGGCACCGAAACGACTTATGTTGAAGGTATACGTCATAAAACGACAAAATATGCGAAAGTTCGGCAAAAAACAAGATGTATACGCATCAAATCGAGGGAAACACGATAAAACCAAATTTGAAATAATGTCATATACGATCATATAGGCCTAAGTTGTATCGTATATCAACTTAATACAAATCGTATAGGCCTATATGATTCGTATTAGACTTTGAATTTTCTCAAAAATACCCCTGAAATTATCAGAAAAACAGGGATATTTCAGTAAATTCATCGATTAATACGCATCGTATAGGCCTATACGATGCGTATTGAACTATAAATTTCTCAAAAATGTTTTTCAAATCAAGGGTTCCATCATTACAACCACTTGTTTTCAACGGGGATGTAATGCAATGATTACTCTCAAATGAATAGACAGACACTTGCTTCATAGGACTCACTTGAATCGTCTCGGAAGTACCGAACAACAGAAATAACAGCTTCGGTTTCATCAGTTGCATCGTTTACCGTGGAATGCATCCTTATTTTTGTAAATCGTACAAACAAGCATGCCTTGAACGAGTCTATAACACTCGTAATCCTCAACCGGCTTTGAAACCGGACGGAATTTATGAAGAAACTGTTCGATTTCACGGTGAGTGGAGAAATTAGCGACAGAGAAACTGTTCGACACAGACATGCATCAGGAAAGAAGCATATAATGATTCCTCTCAATCTTCCGTCTCGGTCAAACCGCAAACTTTCCGAACTTAACAAATTTTCCAGATTTCAAAACGAGCAAGTCACCCAACGGACTGCCGTCCGATCGGATTGCCATCCGATCGAACGGCAATCCGATCGGATGACTTGTGGCCTCAAACACTTAACATTTTTACAAGTTTTCAACAAAATTTCATTCTGCTGTGAACTTGTTCTCTATGAAATGTCTCACTTAACAATATAAACAACTAAAAAAGCGGTGAACGGTATTTAACGTATACACCGCATTCGAAGATCCTTGCATTAGACACAATTTGTTGGAATTTGTGGATTTCGGTTGGTTCATATCTCTATTCGGTCATCTTTCCTCTCAATTGAATAGACAGACACTTGCTTCATAGGACTCACTTGAATCAAACAGGCATGTCTAGAAGTACTGAATCAACAGAAATAACTGAAATAACAGCTTCAGAATCTATTAACCCACAATTTGTTGGAATTTGTAGACAGACACTTGCTTCATAGGACTCACTTGAATCGTCTTGGAAGTACTGAACAACAGAAGGATGAGATATCGGCAGTTAGCTCGAAGAAGTTTCTCTCAATCAGGTGTTCCAATAGATTCTCCCTTTTAACAATGTCCTGTTAATTGTTTCAGATGACATGCTTGGTAACAAAGAGGAACACTTTCTTCTGTTTTATTTTTTTCTACTTTTAGAAAGGTTTGACCAACTCACGATTGTAATAAAACGGAACATAATCCCAGATTGTCTAGAGAAGCGCTTTTATCATGTGTCATACGTTACGATATTCTTCGAGAATTAGAAAAGGAGAAAATACAGAACGACAAGGGTAGTATGAGTCTGAGTCCATTGTGGTTCGTGTCAGGTTTGTATTTCCCATAGCCACCATTTCCGTAGTAAAAAACAGTTGCGGTTTTGCACATTCAATCTTCATTGCTTCATTATAATTAATAATGCCGTCTCGATTGAAGATGTAATTGCAAGACTGTTTTTCGGGCTTCCAATGCTTACACAGGGTGATAAACAATGCTGATATTGAACAGATTATTGAACCAACTACTCGAAATCCCTTTCGTTTCTCGAAATTGAACGGATTATTGAACCAAGAAAGTCATTGGACTGCCGCAGATGAAGTCAAATGTGATCAAACTTGGACATCAGACGTAAATCTTGAAGAAAGATCCGTGGGCCCTATTGTCGGATCTGTGACTCCATGGTAGATGTGATTAAGGTAAGCGTGCCGTGTCATGTGTCATAAAACGGAACATAATCCCAGATTGTCTAAAGAAGCGCTTTTATCATGTGTGATCCAGAGGTCGGTCTCGGGTGGGCATAAGATCCGTGGGCCCTATTGTCGGATCTGTGACTACTTGGAAGATGTGATTAAGGTAAGCGTGTCGTATCATGTGTCATAAAATGGAACATAATCCCAGATTGCCTAAAGAAGCGCTTTTATCATGTGTCATATTAGAGTAGTATGAGTCTGAGTCCATTGTGGTTCGTGAATGTTTCGAATCATCATAGAAGACGTATCGGGTGAGTTGTGGTTGATTTATAGGAGGAGGTTATGAAACGAATATATGTTTATGCGAATTTAAAGGACAATACTGACAGAGGTGCTGGTCTTTTCTCCCACTGTGCAAACTTGAAAAATCGCACCATAACACATCTAATATGACACATGATAAAAGCGCTTTTTTAGACAATCTGGGATTATGTTCCGCAAATTGGGAACCACATTGTAGACTGGTGGGCTTGAATGGTTTTAATAATAGTTGAAAATAGAAATAATCGTGTCAAGATCTTTATCTATCATATCATCGACCAACTGCTCGAAATCCCTTTCGTTTCTCGGGTTCGCATTCGACACAACACAACAAAAAAAAAACTAAAAAAAAAACAGTGGCCTGATACGCATCGTATAGGCCTATATGATGCATATCAAGCCCGCCGCCAGACATAACCTGCACCTGTCAGTCTGCCATGTCTTTTACTTTATTTCAATACGCATCGTATAGGCCTATACGATGCGTATTGAATTGAAAAAGTGTGTAGATAGACAGGGGGTGTGCCATTAGAAAACCCCCCCAAAAAAAAAAACTTGTCATCAATATCAATAAACATCACATCACCGATTTTGGAGAAACTTGTTGAAGTAAAAAAACTACAAAACATTCAGATGCTCAGAAATTTAAAAATATTTTTTTAAACAGTCAGCGAATCCTTCAAATGGGCTACTAGCCAAATTCACCACATCGTGATACACTCATCTCCGAACTGGGGAAAACCCTCACCTAGGGCCGAAGCCCGTGAACACTCGCCCGAAGGCACGACAGTGCGGTAAGGTAAAACCCGTTCAATTCAAGGATCGAACTAGCGATCTCCACCTATTCGCTTAGTCTCCCATCATCACCAGTTGCCGTAGAAAATAATGCGAAGGACATGAATCGAACTTAGGTCCCTTAGAACACCAAATCTCTCCCTTAGCTTTCCATCACCACCTCATTGGCAATTTAAAAATAAAATACCTCAAGAACTTTAATCCACCAATTTGAACATTTTAGAATTTTCAATGAAAGAAACTTGCAACTTGTAGTGGCACCATTATAGAATATATTAGTTGAATAGTGGATTTGGGGGAATTGAAAAGGGTTTTTGTGTGAGAATGATAATGTTGTTACTGTTGAACCAAAATACCTTTTATCTTTTTAATTTTTTTTATTTTGCCCGGTGTAAGGCCATGATGCCTTCTTACCCTTCCTAGCAAGATCAATCTTTCTATTTGATATTTTGCCATAGGTTAAAAACCCATCCCACCCCACCCTTACCCTTTACCCCTTATCATCTTCTTCCACTACCACCCATCGTCACCGCCACACCAATGTTAGCAGAAAATACAATTTATTTGTCTTCACACTACACTTTTCTTCATGTCCACCTGTTCAACAAAATGGATGACCAAGCAAACAAACTACTCAACAAGATATGGCTTCTATTTCGTGAAAATCAACAATCAAGCAAGCAAGATCTGTTCAACAAAATTGATAACTGTAGGATCGAATCGCGACCTGAATGAGTCGTTCGGAAGAGCTCAAATCCGTTTCAGAGGCGGAAACAGAGAAACGGATGTGAAAACAGCTTGAATATCACTTTAATCCTCTTGTGTATTGAATTAATACTGATTACAATCACAAGGAATACCGGCAGCACCTCGGTATCACTCTGAAAATTCTGTTACAAATGACAAGTTCACTACCCTATTTATAGCCTACCCACTTTCGCTTGAAACCATACTTGACACTTCAAGCGAAACCTACCTAATTAACTTCAAGCGAACTACATGCATTTCAAGCGAACTACACACAATCTGTTTCAAGCGAAACCTACAAACTAGCTTTTGTCTTATATGTAGTATGATGTTGTACATGATGATGTCACTTGAATGATGTCATCATCAAGAATGATGACATCATGCTTGATCAGATCCGCAACGCAGCCAAGACTCGATATAAGACGAAGTCGACAGATGTATGCACTAACAGACTCCCCCTCAGATGTTGACGAGTCTTAAGTGTCGAGTCTTTACAATCTTCAGTCTTTATCACTCTAACATTCTTCAACTAATCTCCTCCTCGGACTCTCTCTTGTATTCTTCAGGATCAACAGCTGACTCTAGCAACTTCAGATTCTCTCTTTCTAACAGACCCCCCCTCAAGATGTGCTGGGATCGTAGTCTAACTTTCACAGGTTTAGGTATCGTAACCTGACTCACCTGCAAATTCTCTACCCAAAACATAAGTTTCATAAAAGATAAGATATAACAAATTTAGAAACTTTGCTAATCACTTGAAGATACAATCCTGAATACATCATTTTCAAGAATCAATCAAAATGATTTATCATGTCAATTTCTGATGAACCACTTGAATATATATCATTTTCATTTCACACAACTTCAAACCAACTTTCCCAATCCTGTTCGTCATGTTTAGCACTCGGAATTTTGAAAATCAGCTTTTCAACATCAGTCGTCTAAAATCTTTTTGAATTTTTCAAAATTTATGCTAAAACACACCGAAACTCATTTTGGATTTTTGATATAGATGAAATGAAATGCAGTAAAGAAATATTTACATACAATATTTTTGTGAGTTTGTGTAAGAGGATCATATCAGTTTTTGAGACAAATCACCAACACCATTAAGCTTTATACATTTTAAGTTCTAAACGATTCACTTAGATTGTCAGCATACTGATCCACTTAAATTTTCACACAAAGTTCAACTGTTTCGAGATATGAGATTAATGTCTTAAGATACTTAAACTTATTCGCGTGTCCCACCTCAGAATATACTCCCGTATCCAGATCCCAATATTCAGTCTTACAGGTGAGTATACCTAGATGATATCTGTAAGGGGTTAAATTGCGAAACCGTGAGAGCTCAGGTCATAACTTCCGTTCAGCAGAGAGATGACGGCTCGACTTTTGGTGGGTCCCCTTTAGAGGATCTTTTTTACAACAGCATTGATTAGCAATTTTATTGTCTATTTTTGCTGAGGGCGGCGCTATATTTCAAGCAAGCAGAAAGTATTCTCCGGGGACTAGGCCATTGCTTCCGCATTATCAGAAGTCCCGGGATAATACCCTAGATATCACTAAGCATAAAGACCTAGTATCTCAGAAAGAGGGGTCCTTCAAACAAGATTTCGGGGGTTACCCATATATCCGAGAGATGTTACCCACGAATTAAGCAAGTTTGAATTTAGGTTTATATCTCGTCACAATCTACTAAATGTGCAAAAACCTACTGGCATATCATCAGTGAGACCGTTTATCACTTTTTAACTTTCCATTTCTTTAGCATGTTGTGATCGTCCACTGATGTACTATTATTTCCTCTTTTATACAACAAAACTCATTTTTGATTTTATCATGTTTTTGACTTTTTCAAATTTTCTAATGTTTTTGGATTTTCTGAAAATTTTTACTCCCCCTAAAATGCAAACACATTTTAGGAAATTTAAAAATAAACTATACAATAAAGTGACAACCGATATCAAATCACTTCAAATCGCCATCCACTCGGCATAAACAATCAGAACTCCCCCTCACAACAAACTATTTTCCCATTGTGATTTCAAAACACTTAAGTTTGTTTTAATCAAATGGTTTTTCTGGAAAATAAGTTTTGTTGATTTTATCATATGTAGATTAGGGGTTCATCACTTTGTTTTCCAAACTACCACTTGTAAGTATGGTCCAATCAAGTTCAACCTAATGACCTTGATTAACCACTTGACAATGAAAACCTCTTTCAACCACTTACAAGTTCACTCACCAACTATAATCACTTGTAAATCAAAATATAACAATTTAAATATACCACCTGTACTTTACCAACTGTACTGTAACAACCCTCGGTAAAACCAACATCCTCATAATATTTCCGACACTCTAGTATATTTTAAAATACCCTTATATGTCTTTAATTACACCCCGTATGTGAAAACCGAGCCCGAAATACGTTATTGTATTTAAAATAAATTAAAAACAAGAAATAGTAAGTTAAGGCGGGCCGCGTAGACCCACCTTAACCATTTACGCGGGCGGTATAAGGGCTAGAACCTGATTTCGTTGATTCCATTAGTTCAAGCGGGCCGCGTAAGCCTCAGCTTAAACTAACGCGGGCCGCGATAGACCTATACACGCGAAGACATCCGGTGCTGACACGTGTCGATATCGTGTCGGGTCTACTTGGTGACCAGACTAAGCTATAGTGTTAACCAAGGTTGACGCGGGCCGCGTAACCTTGGCCTGTGTTTTACGCGGGCCGCGTGGGAGCCGTATATCAGAACTATAAATAAATGGCATCGGGTTTCAATTTCCGTCACTCACTTCTTTCATTCTAAACGAAATTCTGAAGTTATAAACATTATAGTCGGGTATTATACCCCTAATTAGCAAGGTTCTGCTCCGTTGTAAGTATTATAACCCCAGTTTCATAATAGTTACGCTGCCCGATTGATTTAGGGTTCCGTAACAACTGTCGTGGTTCTGCCCGACGTAGTTGTTGGAATGCCGTCTCGGGGAGGGTATCGTTAATATTTTCAAAGGGTTATGGTACTAACCAATGTACATTTGTATAAATTATAGATTATATCCAGGAAACCCTTACGAAAAGCCTAAGATAGAAATGTGAGTTTATCCTCTTTTTGTTAATCTTTTTGGTAATGTTTTACCAAACCTTAAATGTTTTACTATGAAAATTAGCAGTGATTGAGTCTTTATAGTTCTTCAATTACTGCCGGTATGTTGGGGTTTTGTATACAAAATTTGTACTACTTGCGAGTAGTAAGTCGGGATGACAATACGTTACCATTGGACAATGAGTTAGCCAATGGGTAATATGACCCACAAGTCAGTGGATTGACAGTACTAATGGAGTAATTGTGTAGACATAAACAATGTGATCGCTCTCAATACTGTTCACTGTGACTTTTTATTTAAACTTGATTAAATTGGGATTCACTCACCAGTATTTCCCACTGACAAATATTTTTAAAACATGTTTCAGGTAACCCAATGTGAAAGCCAATTAGTAAAAAGCCAGCTGGAGAGCACTGAAGGCTTGGGAAAAATGTGGCTATAAAAGTTACCTAATAAACGATGTTTTAAATTAAATAAATTAGGGTTTATCCCTATGATGTATTGTAATAAGAAACTTGGGTTTTGCCCATGTGTTTATTGATATTAATTATGGTGGTTTTACTCTGATAAACATTTCCTAACTACGGTCCTGTTGTAAATTCCGCTGCAAGACTAAATAACCTGATACCACCAAAACTCTGAGATCGCGTCCGCCCGTTCCCGGGAATCAGGGATCGGGGGTTGCGACAGAAGGTGGTATCAGAGCCTAGCCACTGGTCTGAGCCAAAGAAGTGTTCTGCTGACACTTAAATTTTAAATTTTGTTAGGAAATAAATTATGAAAGTATATGCATAACTGTATTTATTTGTTATGTGTTATTTGACTATCTGTTAGTTTACAGTATGAGTGATCAAGTACCCTTAGACATGAATCGTCTGTTGTCTGAATCACCTAAGAGTGAAGGTACTTCGTCACAGCCTGCCCTTTCTGGGTATTCTGCTGATCAGGAAGAAGGAGTGTTTGCTTTTAGAGCTCAGTCAGAAGAGTCATTCCCTAATAAGAAACGAGGATGGTTCAGTAAGGAAGCTTTTGCTCGTAGGCAGAGAATGCGAAAGTTGCAACAACAAAGAGTTCTAGCAGCTGCTAAGCGTAGAACAGATGACCATACACAGGATATGCTTAATAGAAGCCTAGCTAATTTTCAGATCCTAGCCACAACTGCTGCTGACCCGATTCTGGAACAACTAGTAGCCCCACAACCACAAAATCCAGATCAACCCATGGAAATAGAAAACCAGGAAAATCAGGTGGAGATGCATGACTTTAACCTAGAAGAAATTCCTAGGGTACCTGCGCCAAACCCTCTAGATCCAAATTATGACCCCTGGTGGGATGATAATAGGGATTTTGTGCAACGTTACCCTATCCAGGAATACCCACCCATACAGAACATAGAAGCCTACCCAGGTATGGACCCTTTAGATCCCTATTACCAAGATGAATATATTAGAGAAATTTTAGAGGATCCTTACCGATTTCAGGAACTGTCACCCCCATATCAGGAACCCGCACCCCAGATTCCAAACCCAGTCCAAGAACCTGCACCCCCAATGAGTGCAGAAAACGTCCAAGAACTTAGGACTTTTGGGGAGGAAATTTTAGAGAACAGTGAGAGAATGCGTCAGGTGGGAGAGCGTCTCGTATGGAAATACGATGAGCGCAATATGGATTTTTGGATAAATCCATATCCATGAATGTGAATGGAGGAAATGGTAGTAATAATAATAATAAAATATAATAAAATAAAAATAAAATAAAATATGTGTGTACGGATGCATATTACTATTAGTGTAATTTTCTTTCTGTTGGTATTGTAATCTTTATTTCTGTACTAGTGTGTAATAGACGCATAGTATATGAAAATAGAGTACAAGTCGCAATGATCGACGGTTTTGGTTAAATTGTGTGTCATGTAATTAACTAAATTATCTATTATTTGTGATATTAATATGAGATAAATGTTTAAAATTCAGATGGCCGATGAAGCAAATCAAGGAAATCTGAATAACGATAACCAGAGTAACATTAACGTGGTTAATGAGAATCCAAGCATCAATAACAATAACAATCAAGTGGATAATAGTGCTATCCAACACATAGTAGCACAAGGAATTATAGATGCAATGCCATTTATTCTTCAAACTGTTAAGGATGTTGATAATAAAAGTAAGCATAGCAGTAAGCGACCAAGTGAACCAGAAAACAACGTGAACAATGGACCTGTATTTCAAATGCCCATTCCCAAAAGAAGAAGAACCGTGCCTTACGGTTGTTCTTATAAAGAATTTTGGTCTTGTAAACCAATGGAATTCTCGGGCAATGAAGGGGCCATTGCAACCTTACGCTGGATAGAAAAGACTGAGGCAGTCTTAAGGATAAGTAAGTGTGCTGAAGAAGATAAAATACTGTTTGCTTCTAATCTGTTTAAGAATGCAGCACTAGAATGGTGGAACACTATCCTTCAATCAAGAGGAAGTGATAGAACCTATAATATGGAATGGGAAGAATTTAAGAACAAGGTAGAAAGGAAATTCTGCCCACCCAATGAAAAAGAACAGATAGCAAACAAATTCCTAAACCTTAGGATGACTGGTGTGGATAGCAAGGGGTACACTAAATTATTCTTCGAATATGCTAGGATAGTGCCATCTCTTGCTTCACCAGAACCAGTGTTAATTTCCCGTTATATTTGGGGATTAATTGGGGAGATAAGACACATAGTCAAGGCAGCTAGACCTCAAAATATAGAGGAAGCTGTAGAACTAGCAAATACCTTGACTGATGACTTAGTCCGTACTAGAGAAGAAGATCAGAGGAGAAACTTAACCCAAAGGCTTACTCAAGAATTCCGTTCTGGAAATTACAATCGTAGGAATATGGGTTCTACCTCTGCAACATACTGCAAGGTTTGCAAGAAAAAGCATTCGGGAAAATGCTCCACTCTCTGTAATTATTGCAAGATGCCAGGACACAAGGAAGAAAATTGCAGGAAGAAAACCAGTAATGGATTATGCTACAACTGTGGAGAAAAAGGTCATATCAGGCCAAACTGTCCGAAATTAGCTCCAGCCATAGATAACAAGAATACTAAAAATCCTAGAGCATTTATTCTGACTGCAGAAGAAGCCAAAATGATTCCAGATGTCATAGCTGGTACGTTTTTAGTTAATGATGTTTTTGCTAAAGTATTATTTGACTCTGGTGCAAACCAAAGTTTTATTAATACATCGTTTTGCAAATTTCTAAATCAATCATTAACTAAACTACCACAAGAATGCTTAGTAGAGACAGCTAATGGGGAAACTGTTAGAATTTCTGAAATCTTGCAGGGAGCAAGCATAGAAATTTTAAATCAGAAATTTATTGCAAATCTTTATCCCATGAATCTGGTAGGATTTGATGTTGTTTTAGGAATGGATTGGTTAATAGCCAATAAAGTCAGTATTTTATGTGATCAAAAGTTAATTCAAGTAAATTCACCAAAAGGTAAAATGATCACAATTAAAGGAGATAAATCTTCTAGGTCAACTAAATTTATCTCTGTGATGAAAACTGCAAGTTGTATGAGAAAAGGTTCTATAGTGTATTTGATTTCTATAATCATTAACACTAAAGGAAAGGATTTAAAAGATATTCCAGTAGTATCTCAGTTTTCAGATGTATTTCCAGAAGAATTGCCAGGGCAACCTCCAGACAGAGAAGTTAAATTCAGAATCCATTTAATACCAGGAACAGCACCGATTGCCAAAGCACCTTACCGTTTGGCACCTGCTGAAATGAAGGAATTAAAGAAACAATTAGACGAATTGTTAGAGAATGGATTCATACAGCCAAGTTCGTCGCCATGGGGAGCGCCGATACTCTTTGTTAAAAAGAAGGACGGATCAATGCGTATGTGCATTGACTACCGTGAATTAAACAAGGTCACGATTAAGAATCGGTACCCATTACCGAGAATCGATGATCTGTTTGATCAACTACAAGGAGCTCAATTTTTCTCTAAAATCGATTTAAGGTCAGGATATCATCAATTAAAGGTACTGGAAGAGGATATTCCTAAAACCGCATTTAGAACAAGGTATGGCCATTATGAATTTACTGTCATGCCATTTGGTTTAACCAATGCCCCAGCTGCATTTATGGACATGATGAACCGAATATGTAAGCCATATTTGGATAAATTCATAATTGTTTTCATAGATGATATTCTAATTTACTCTAAGAGTAAAGAGGATCATGCTAAGCATTTGCACACACTTTTAAGTTTGTTAAGAAAGGAAAAACTTTATGCTAAATTTTCAAAGTGCGAATTTTGGTTAGAACAGGTACAATTCCTTGGACATTTAGTCAATCATGAAGGAATTCATGTAGATCCAACCAAGATCGATGCGATTACTAAATGGCCAACCCCTGAGTCACCAACTGAGGTTAGAAGTTTCTTAGGATTGGCCGGTTATTATAGAAGATTTATTAAAGATTTCTCTAGAATAGCCATTCCCTTAACTAAGTTAACTTGTAAATCTGTTAAGTTTGAATGGGGAATAAAACAAGAAGAAGCATTTAGAATCCTTAAGCAAAGATTAACCCATACACCCATACTAGCATTACCAGAAGGAACTGAAGACTTCGTAGTCTATTGTGATGCTTCTAAATTAGGTTATGGATGTGTGTTGATGCGACGACAAAAGGTTATAGCCTACGCATCTAGACAACTTAAGAATCATGAAGAGAATTATTCAACCCATGATTTAGAATTAGGAGCTATAATTTTTGCTCTTAAGATTTGGAGACATTACCTTTATGGTAGTAAGTTTACCATATTTACTGATCACAAAAGTTTAAGGTATGTTTTCGGGCAGAAAGAGTTGAATATGAGACAAAGACGTTGGATGGAATTTCTTAGTGATTATGATTGTGATATCCAGTATCATGAAGGAAAAGCAAATATAGTGGCAGATGCTTTAAGCCGAAAGTATCATGAAAAGCCAAAAAGGGTACGTTCTCTTAAATTAAATCTGCAAGTAGATTTAAATGATCAGATAAGAGAAGCACAAGAATCAGTAATCAAGGATGATTCTGAAAAATTAAAAGGTATGCTAAAAGAATTGGAACAAGGGATAGATGGAATTTGGAGATTCCATAAAAAGAGAATGTGGATACCTAAATTAGGAAATCTACGTCATTGTATATTAGAAGAAGCCCATAAGTCTAAATATACGATGCATCCTGGAAGTGATAAAATGTACCAGGATTTAAGGAAAAATTTCTGGTGGATAGGAATGAAAAAGGACATAGCAGACTATGTTTCTAAATGTTTAACTTGTTTACAAGTCAAAACCGAACACCAGAAACCCTCAGGTTTGTTACAGCAATTAGAAATGCCAGTTTGGAAATGAGAATTTATAACAATGGATTTTGTTACTAAATTACCCAAAACAAGGAAAGGAAATGATACAATCTGGGTGATTGTAGATAGGCTAACCAAGTCAGCTCATTTTCTACCAATGAAGGAAACAATTAGTATGGAACAATTATCTAAATTGTATGTAAATGAAATTGTTTCTTTACATGGTATTCCTTTATCAATTGTTTCTGATAGGGATAGCCGCTTTACATCTCATTTTTGGTCAAGTTTCCAAAAAGCAATGGGAACCAAGTTAAAGTTGAGTACGGCTTATCATCCACAAACGGATGGACAAAGTGAAAGGACAATTCAGACAATGGAAGACATGCTTAGAGCTTGTGTAATTGATTTTGGAGGTAATTGGGACGATCACTTACCTTTAATAGAATTTTCTTATAATAATAGTTATCACACAAGTATCAATGCTGCACCATTCGAAGCACTTTATGGACGAAAGTGCCAAACCCCAGTCTGTTGGGCAGAAATTGGGGAAAAGCAACTATCTGGACCTGAGATAGTACAGGAAACAACTGACAAAATTATACAAGTCAAGGAACGACTGAAAACAGCACGTGATAGACAGAAAAGTTATGCTAATAACAGGCGAAAACCATTGGAGTTTCAAGTAGGAGATAAAGTATTATTGAAAGTCTCTCCTTGGAAAGGAGTGGTAAGATTCATCAAACGGGGAAAGCTAAGTCCCAGGTATGTTGGACCTTTTAAGATTATTAGAAGAATAGGACTAGTAGCCTATCAGCTACAACTGCCAGAGGAAATGGCAGGAATACATGATGTGTTTCATGTATCTAATCTTAAAAAGTGTTTAGCTAATGAATCATTGATAGTACCTCTTAAGGATATAGAGGTGAATGAACAACTCAAGTTTGTAGAAAAGCCTCTACAGATTGAAGACAGGAAAGTCAAGAATCTCAAACATAAGAGACTAGTTCTAGTCAAAGTGAAGTGGGACTCCAAAAGAGGACCTGAGTATACATGGGAGCTCGAGTCAGAAATGAAAAAGAAATATCCGCATTTATTTCAGTAGATCTCGAGGACGAGCTCTAAAACAAGGTGGGGAGAATGTAACAACCCTCGGTAAATCCAACATCCTCATAATATTTCAGTATATTTTAAAATACCCTTATATGTCTTTAATTACACCCCGTATGTGAAAACCAAGCCCGAAATAAGTTATAGTATTTAAAATAAATTAAAAACAAGAAATAGTAAGTTAAGGCGGGCCGCGTAGACCCACCTTAACCATTTACGCGGGCGGTATAAGGGCTAGAACCTGATTTCGTTGATTCCATTAGTTCAAGCGGGCCGCGTAAGCCTCAGCTTAAACTAACGCGGGCCACGATAGACTTATACACGCAAAGACATCCGGTGCTGACACGTGTCGATATCGTGTCGGGTCTACTTGGTGACCGGACTAAGCTATAGTGTTGACCAAGGTTGACGCGGGCTGCGTAACCTTGGCCTGTGTTTTACGCGGGCCGCGTGGGAGCCGTATATCAGAACTATAAATAAATGTCATCGGGTTTCAATTTCCGTCGCTCACTTCTTTCATTCTAAACGAAATTCTGAAGTTATAAACATTATAGTCGGGTATTATACCCCTAATTAGCAAGGTTCTGCTCCGTTGTAAGTATTATAACCCCAGTTTCATAATAGTTACGCTGCCCGATTGATTTAGGGTTCCGTAACAACTGCGTGGTTCTGCCCGACGTAGTTGTTGGAATGCCGTCTCGGGGAGGGTATCGTTAATATTTTCAAAGGGTTATGGTACTAACCAATGTACATTTGTATAAATTATAGATTATATCCAGGAAACCCTTACGAAAAGCCTAAGATAGCAATGTGAGTTTATCCTCTTTTTGTTAATCTTTTTGGTAATGTTTTACCAAACCTTAAATGTTTTACTATGAAAATTAGCATTGATTGAGTCTTTGTAGTTCTTCAATTACTGCCGGTATGTTGGGGTTTTGTATACAAAATTTGTACTACTTGCGAGTAGTAAGTCGGGATGACAATACGTTACCATTGGACAATGAGTTAGCCAATGGGTAATATGACCCACAAGTCAGTGGATTGACAGTACTAATGGAGTAATTGTGTAGACATAAACAATGTGATCGCTCTCAATACTGTTCACTGTGACTTTTTATTTAAACTTGATTAAATTGGGATTCACTCATCAGTATTTCCCGCTGACAAATATTTTTAAAACATGTTTCAGGTAACCCAATGTGAAAGCCAATTAGTAAAACGCCAGCTGGAGAGCACTGAAGGCTTGGGAAAAATGTGGCTATAAAAGTTACCTAATAAACGATGTTTTAAATTAAATAAATTAGGGTTTATCCCTATGATGTATTGTAATAAGAAACTTGGGTTTTGCCCATGTGTTTATTGATATTAATTATGGTGGTTTTACTCTGATAAACATTTCCTAACTACGGTCCTGTTGTAAATTCCGCTGCAAGACTAAATAACCTGATACCACCAAAACTCTGAGATCGCGTCCGCCCGTTCCCGGGAATCAGGGATCGGGGGTTGCGACATGTACCACTTGTAGGATCATTTGCTAAGAAAGATGCCGATTCCTGCTCCACTCTTACCAACCTGGGAGCTCCGGCAAGTCAGGTTTTTACTCAAACATTATATCCACCCAAGCCTGATCAGCCTTGGGTGATTTTGGTTCACATCTGTCCCACCAACATTTTGATTTATAAAACTCTTTGGCACCTTTTACCTTTCTGTCAACCATCTTACCAAAAATATGCTTGACTTTTCCTTTGAAAGCCTTCTCAACATCAAATTCTCCTTTATCAAGGAAGAATTGATTTGAAATCTCTACCTTTCCCACTTTCTTCATCAAATTTTCCTTTGACAATGACGGAAAATTTTCATCGTTCATTTCTGGAACGGAATTCACAACCTTTTTATCAACCAAAGAATCTTCTGATTTTATGGAATCAGATTCATTGTCAGGATTACCCTTAGATTTAACCACCCACTTTTGTTTACTTAAATCACCTCTTATTTTGTAAAACCGTTTTGAACTTTCTCCTTCCTCAGAAGTAGAATTTTCAAACTTTTTAACATTTTCTTTCTTATTAACACAAGTCTTTCTCAAAACAAAGTTAGAAGAAACTTCCTATTTTTGGTAGTTGGTCTTGGGGCAATTCCAAGCTATATGTCCAACTTCTTGACATTTGAAACAGGTTCTTCTGTCAACTCTTGAAGCAAATTTTCTCACATTCTTCTTTACTTCAGCAAGAAACTCTTGATTCAACTGCTTCCAGAATGGTTTCTTTTGTTCATCCTCTGAACTTCCTCCTGAAACAAATTTTGTTTTTGGTTTATAAGTTTTCTGATTTTTATAATTTTCTGAAGAATTGAAACCAAGACCTTTCTTTTTAAGATTACCATTATGGTTTGGTTTCTTTCGATAACCAGAACCATAACTGTAACCCTTTTTCTTGTTCAATCTCTGTTGAACTCTTGAAGTGTACTTTTTAGGTTTTTCATCAAGATTTAAATATTTTATTTCAGAAATCTTAATTTCTGTTAATTTGAAAACCTGTTTGATCATTTCAGTTTTGACACTTCTTATTGGAAATTCCTCATCAGAATATAATTTTTCTGAATCATTCAAAGTATAAGCCACTTTGATTGATCCATCATTCAAATTAGATTTTGATAACAAGAATTCTTTGTTGTAAACCCTTTTAACCGGTGAACTCAGACTTTTTTCTGACGAACTCGAACTTTCAGACTTAGACTCCGGTTTTGACTCCTCATCCATATCCAACACCTGATCGAAAACTTTCTTTAATAACTCAGACTCATGATCAGTGTCAGACGCTGTGAATGTAACATCAATATTGTCTGGTAATTCATCAATAATTTCAGACTTTAACTTGATGTTGAGAGCCTTATTAACTCGTTCCTCATTTGGCTTTCTGGGAGAATAAGTTTCATGGATCGGGGGCGGACATCTGTTATACTTGACACTTGGTTTCTTACCAGTATCAGTATCTTCAGTCTTTTTCTCCATGAATGCCTCAAGACCTGCAACAGTCGGATAAACACGATCAATCAAATAATCACAAGTGGTATAACTCAACAGTAATCGTTTAATTCTTTCACTTTCAATCTTCTCGAGTTCCACTTCCTGCTTCAGCTTTGCACAATCTTCAATGTATGCATTAATAACACTCTGCTTTGTCATTAATGTTGCACTCATCTTTTCCATTGCTTTTTCAATTTCTGAATTTGTCTTTTTCAGACGATCAACTGTGTTGTTCAGCACATCATAAGATTCCTTCACATATCTCACATCACACAGTAAATCTTCTTTTATCTTCTCTAACTCAGCAATTTTCATATCTTTCTCCTTACAAGCATCACAAGATTCTGAACATTTTACACAAGGTTTTTCAACTTCAACCACTTTATCAACAATCTTCTCAACTTCGACGATCTTCTCAACTTCAACATGTTTTTCAAATTCGACAATTTTCTCGATCTCGACAATCTTTTCAACAACTTTCTCCACTTCAATGATTTTCTCTACAACTTTCTCAGTCACTTCTACATCTGCTGATTCAACAATTTCATTTTCAACTTCTATCTTTGACTTTTCCTCAACTATTCTTCTCAACGCTTCCAGTTCTCTCTTTAGTCTATCAATCTTTTTCTGGTTAAGCATCTCCATCTTATCTGCAAAAAACAAATTAAAACTATCAGGATCAATGGTTTTTCTAGTTTTGATAATATAATCCTCTTCATCATCCGTATCAAAAGCATCTCCAAATCCAGGAAATATCGGGATTCTTTTCTGATTTGCTTCATCATCACCCAGAATTCTAGCAACAAAGCCTGAATCGGATGGAATGTATTTATCCCAACTAAATCCTTCAGCAACTTTTTCATCATCTTGATGAATAAGTAAAGCTTTCTTCTTTCCATCTTCAATAGCATGAGCATATGCAGTTTGTGGTTGTTGAGCAATCTGATGAAAAATTGATTTCTGATAATAATTGTTCCTTTCTTGATTCCCGGTTGCTTCTTTGCTTTTGCACTCTTGTTTAAAATGTCTTTTTCCTTTACAACAGAAACAGGTAACTTTTGATTTGTCAAATCCCAACTGAGAGGTAGCCATTCCTCGAAATTCATCTCTACCAGTAATTTCTTGGAACTTTTCAGCTCTTCTCCAAGCACTTGCTAAGCACCATTTGATATCCATCAATTCAAGTTCTTCAGCATCTATTTGGTCGTAATCTTCTTTGGTAAGCATCGGATTACCAATCTTTCCAGCGATCAAACTTTCATAAGATTCTTACATAGCAACCAATGATGCCATGTGTTGCTTGGCAGCTTCCGAAGACAGATTCTGACCATTTTGAATATTCAATGTAACATTGCACTGAAGATTTGTTGAGTTTTGTCGTTGAGAACTTGATGTTGTGCAGTTTGGATCAAAACTTGAATAAGCAGACGAAGATCTACCACTTTGAGTCACATTACTGCTCTTAGTTCCAGACGAACTGTCAGCACTATAACCAGTTTAAATCTTCGGGCTAGGACTAGAAGTAGCCTCAAATTTGTTTCCACGGTAGTACAAACTGACATCTTGTTTGGCGTTTGGATTTGTCATGATAGCCGTTTTCTGGATATCCAACTCCTGCTCCTCAATTTTCTGAATGAATTGCGCCAGATTCATGTTCTCGGATTTTCTCATTTGTTTGATAATCATCAGATAAGTACCCCATTTTTGCTGTGGTAACGCATCAGCAAGTTTATCCACCCATTCCTCATCATCTTTCTTTATCTCCAATCTCCCCATCTCCAAGACAAGATGACAATATCTATCAATGGTTTGTTTTGTTGTTTCATGATCAAAAGCTACGAACATATCAAACGATTTCTTCAATAAAGCCTTTCTGTTTTTAATCATGTCTGCACTTCCTCTGAATTTCTGAATCAAAGCTTCCCAAATTGATCTGGCAGTATTATTATGTTGGAGCAACACAAATATATCTTCCTTAATTGCTTGTTGAAGAAAATTTATCATCATCTTTTCACTTGAAAACTTCAATTTTTCACTCTCGGAATAGTCAACGATTGCTTTTTCAATTCCACGCTCATTCTTTGGTTTTTCATATTCTTTTTCCAATGCACACCAAGCGTCGAATTTATAAGCCTGAACCCATGTTTCAAATCGATTATGCCGACCTTTGAAGTCTTCAATATACATGAGCTTTGGCGGCTTTTGATGAGTTCCCGTCTCATTTTCACTGTATTAAGTCTCTGCAGCTGTAACGGGAGCGACTGGCGTGGCAAACGCATTGTAGAATTCCTCTTCCATGTCTTCGGAAAATTTGATATACTTTGGCAAACACCTCGTAAAAACACCTGAATGAAAACAAAAACAACTAATCAGTTTAAACGAACTGAGAAAATGTGAACGCGTGTAACGGTTGAATCAGTCTAGAACTCGTGTCAAAAATTCGTCGACTCGTTCTAATGTTGTTCGAGTGAAGACACTGAATGAATGGACTTGATCGGAATGAAAAGGATTCAATTAGGCCTTAGAGTTATTTGGGCCGATTTCTTGCTTTGAATGTTGATTGGGCTGGTTCTTTACTCAAATGGGCCGTACATTTAAGTCTTGATCATATATTGATTGGGCCGAAAACCTTGGTATTTATCTATTACTGATTGAATCGTTTGAACTTGGCTGACAATTTTAATAATCAAAACAAATTGATTGGACCTCAAAGTCCACTCAACCGACCAACAACAATCCTTGTTAAACTCAAATTGATTCTTGGGCTAAGCAAACCTTAGAGTCACGTGATGAGCCTGACTCTTATCACTTCACATGCAATTTTTTTTTATCATTTCAATAATACCTCGCAAACCGATATCATCATGAGTAATAGACTTACAACCTGTATTGATAACACCCACTTAAACCGACAAATTGTTATGATTCACATGGGCCTGACAACTCACTTAAAGATCACATGCACATTATAATAGCCGATATAATTGTTCTAATCTGAATGGACCTTTAATACTTCCACATATGCAATTTCAATGATAACCGACAATTGATTAAATGTTCAACACAAACCAATGCACTTTTCAAGCGATATGACTTTTTCAAGCGAACTGCTGGTTTCAAGCGAAACCACAACAATAGTCTGTTTCGCTTGAAATATCCTTACACTTTTCAAGCGAACCTGAAATTATACAAGCGAAAGCCGGTGTTTCGCTTCAAACACCACCAAATTTCAAGCGATACACAACAGATCGTTCAAGCGAAAGGTAGTTTTTAGGTCATTTTTACACTATTTTCTTTGAATTTTAAGCTGATATTCTCAAGGGTTTGTTAAAAAGCATTTTTACACATTCTTAGAAAAATTTGTCTGATTTTAACCGTGAAATCTTGAAATTTTGAAAGAAGGTGTAGAAAAATAGAAATTTTCAAGCTGAATAGTATAGAACTCCTCCTCCTGAGCTCTGATACCACTTGTAGGATCGAATCGCGACCTGAATGAGTCGTTCAGAAGAGCTCAAATCCGTTTCAGAGGCGGAAACAGAGAAACGGATGTGAAAACAGCTTGAATATCACTTTAATCCTCTTGTGTATTGAATTAATATTGATTACAATCACAAGGAATACCGGCAGCACCTCGGTATCACTCTGAAAATTCTGTTACAAATGACAAGTTCACTACCCTATTTATAGCCTACCCACTTTCGCTTGAAACCATACTTGACACTTCAAGCGAAACCTACCTAATTAACTTCAAGCGAACTACATGCATTTCAAGCGAACTACACACAATCTGTTTCAAGCGAAACCTACAAACTAGCTTTTGTCTTATATGTAGTATGATGTTGCACATGATGATGTCACTTGAATGATGTCATCATCAAGAATGATGACATCATGCTTGATCAGATCCGCAACGCAGCCAAGACTCGATATAAGACGAAGTCGACAGATGTATGCACTAACAATAACCAGTTGAATCAGATTTTTTCCTCTCTCTGTTTGCATACCATAGAATTATCGACCATCAATACCTTCCCTGTCACACCCCCTGCCACCTCTATCTCGGTCTATGTTTTTGTCTCATTCTTCGTGTCTTGGTTTCGTATCATAGCAAATCGACGAATTTGGTTTAAATGGTGGTAATGATAGCATCACAGATCAATAGAAAGAAATGGGAACTGAGGGTTTGTTTGTCACACCCTGGCTTTGCGGAAGCGTGGGTTTATTTGGTTTGACTTCTTAATACCATAGCTTAATCATAACAAAGCTATATGAAAATAAAACCATGCAGATCATCCATTGAATTAAGTTTGAAAAGTAAAATACCACAACATTGTCTTAATGCGTTGACACAAGCAACGGAAATTACAACCTAATAACATAAAAACATTGTTCTTAAGATGCAACCACAAATATAACATAAACACTGTTTAAGACTTGCGACTCGTCCAGGTAAAAGTCGCAATCCCTAAACATGGATGATCCTGTAACTCTAACGCAGCGGGAAAACGTAGCATACCGTGCCAGATCCTTAGTTCCCTGAAATACATGTAAGTTGGAAAAATCAACATAATGTTGAGCGAGTTCATGTGTAAGTGAGTATGTAAAACTCTTGTAAGTATAAAAACCCTGGTATGTAGCAAATAAGGAAAAAGAGATCACCAATGGTTTGCAAGGCCATTGATATGTGTGAAGTGCAAGTAGGAAGACTCAAACCTAGCGGATTTCGCGTTGGGCACAAAGTCACCCCAAGGTCCGTTCTGCTGGGCCTGGGGTTGGGCTCGCTACACCCAGATAGATCTACCGCTTACGTCCCTCGGTCCTACAATGAGGATTAATGGCCTCCAGTTCCCGCCTACCCACTCACATGATCTAAGTAGTAACCCTCCTTACGCTAACCATACCATGTAAAAAGTACTCGTAATCATAGTAACATGTATTTCACCCCCGCAGTTTAGAAAACTGAAAACAGTTAAGAGAAAAGGGGGACATGAACTCACTGTAATGCGTCCTCGATAACAGCAACTCAAACTCGGTCTGCAACACGACAACCTACAACGTGCTAATATCTATTAGACGAATGGCCATGCCTTAGCTTAGAGTTTTAACGTTCTTGGGGAAATAGTTAGACAACTATTTCGTGTTTATACTTCTTAATTATCGTATAAATAGATTCCTTCCCAAGGATGGGGTATTCGTACATGTATTATGTATTTGGTGACTTAAAGTATTGACAAAATACATTTTCAAGTCTTATTTCCAATACTTTAAAGTTTTATGTCAAAACTCATGGCGAGGTTTAATTCCGAGAAATAAAGTTAAACATACTTGTTAGAAAAATAATTTTTCTAAGTCTTGGTATTTTTAGAAAAATTCGCCAGAACTTCCCCTAAAAACGGGAGTGTCCATGCTAGTACGCACATCTTTTTCTTTTTGAAATCAACCCATGATCATCAACAATCAACCCTTACGTTTTAACACGCAAAACACTACCTTTGTCGTTTGAGTTTTAATATCTGAAAAACTGGACTGTTTTCGGACGATTAAATAAAATACTTAACTTATTCCAAAAATTCCCAAACTTTTGCTGAACGTCCTAATCGACCCACAAATTATTGTGTAAAAATATCGGGGTCTAGTTCATTATCAATAATTTATAGAAAATCGTTTACCGAACTGTGGACAGATTTGTCACATTCTGATCACAGTTTACGGAATAATTCGTCTAAAATTCCTCGTAAGTCCGTTTTTCGAAATTCCAGTTGGGGGGTCACAAATACATCAGTGACCATCTTTGATAAAAATTTCAGGGGCTGGTTCGGTTTAGATCTCAAGTTGTGACTGAAAACGTATGACCCATTTTACTGCAGTTAAAATCAGCCTTAGCTGCTGTCACGAAAACAGACTTTTAAAATAGTAACCGACCTCAGAAAAATACAATTCCAGCGCCATTTTCTTCGTTTTTCGAAAAGACACGATTTAGGCTTCAGAAATTCCGTTTTTCGATTTGTTAAGGTCTGTTTACAGCCTGATGAAGGCGGCTGAAAAAGTACATCAGAATGTTATTTCGTGGTTTAAACGTTACTAAATCGCATCAACGAGTGTCCGAACAATGGATTTAACAAGAAACCAATAATCAAACATCAAGTATGATTTAACCAACCTTCAAACCGACAAGATTCCGCTTCATAATTCAGACACAAGTAAACTTTTATGTAACTTTTATATTCTTTACTATTGTTTAACATCTTCTAATCTTTTTGATCTTTAGTGATTTAAACAACAACACATCATACTACAAATCATAAATTTGAACAAGATGAACCAAGGCAAAATGAGACTTACAATAGCCTCTAGCTAGGGATGAAATCTAGTGAAGAAATGTGGCGAAAAAGATGGTGAAAAGCTAGAAACAAGTTCCTTTGATGGTCCTTCAAGATGCAACCTCCATTGATGGACTTCAAACTTTGTATGGAATGTGTAAATGAAGAAGATGAATGTGTATGGTGATGGTGGTGGATTCGGTTGGGGTGAACCGAATAGAGAGAGAGAGATAAGTGAGGTGGGATGAGTGAAATCTTGGTGAAATGATATGTGATCTAGGAGACCATACTTATATCATCATTCTACAATTTTATGCTTACAAGATCAAGTCACCCTCTAATAAAATATATAACAAATCAAGTTAGGGGATTTGAGGTATGACAAGAATGTTGTGGGGGTCCCACTTGGGAACTAAAATCGTTGGGGGGGGGTATGCTTTTAAAAATTGTAACTAGAATGGTAAATAATAGTTAGATGTAAGAAAGGTGGTGATGTAAGTTAGTT
Source organism: Helianthus tuberosus (assembly GCA_030545235.1). Lineage (NCBI taxonomy): Eukaryota > Viridiplantae > Streptophyta > Magnoliopsida > Asterales > Asteraceae > Helianthus > Helianthus tuberosus. The sequence goes on from CM060360.1 coordinate 68,756,046, forward strand.
TGTTTATTTTTAGCGGGTGTTATGGCATACGGGGATCATGACAAGCCAAAAATAATAAGACGAGGTATTTGACAAAAATTTAGTGTCCCGGGAAATGTCCGGTTATACGGTTAAATATTGTTCCGTTAAAATGTTTAATTATGCCGAAAAAGTCCTTTATGTATATTTTTGTGACATAAATTATTCCCGGCACTTAAGAAAATATACGGGACCGTTCTGTCAAGTTTTTGCACTTTATTAGTAATTTAAAATGCTGAGTTTTGTATTAAAGTGCATAATGTTGTACTTAAAGTACGTTTTAGGCACATCCGGCCACTATAAACCTCACCTAGTGACGCAGTTCTACAATCCTCACCTCCCTACACTCACTACTAGTGTAGTAATCTATTCCCGGCTCATAATGGCCTCAGAGACAGTAACTGTCTGATCCTGGCTATGTCAGCATGTTTGCTGGGTTATCCGTATGGTGTGCTCACTGTGCTTTTGAGCATCAAGGTTGTCACTGACGTTTGTGTATAAATAATAGAGTGACAGTATAAAATGTGATGCATGAGCAGGTATGTATCAGAAATCAGTAAGCAGTTTAAGCACAGTTTCAAGAAAGCACAGTAATTAAGCAGCAATTAAATATTAATTAAGTCGTACGGATACCTGTTTTGGTGAGGGTTGTCACATTCTCCCCCCGTTAAAGAAATTTCGTCCCGAAATTTAAGTTCTGCTACTAGATGCATGGTTCTTAGGAAATAAATGGGGGTACTTCTCCTTCATTCGATCCTCACGTTCCCACGTGAATTCAGGTCCATGCCTAGCATTCCAACGAACTTTGACGAGTTTGACACTGCTCCTGCGAGTTTTATTAACTTTCCAATCCGTGACCTCAACAGGTTCTTCAGTGAAGTGGAGCGTGTCGTCGATATGTACTTCGTCAGCAGGAATGATCACTGTATCTTGTGTTGGACTCTTTCTTAAATTTGATACATGGAATGTATCGTCAACACCATGGAGCTCAGCAGGTAGGTCCAACTTGTAGGCTACAAGCCCAATCCTTTGCAGAATTCTGAAAGGGCCAATGTAACGCGGATTCAACTTCCCACGCTTTCCGAAGCATGCCACACCCTTCCAGGGTGAAACTTTCAATAAAACCATATCTCCAACTTGGAATTCCAAGTGTTTCTGGTTTGGATCTGCATAGGCTTTCTGTCTTTCGTGAGCCGCTTCGATACGTTTTCGAATTATCTTATCTGTCGTCTCTTGGACGATTTCGGGACCAACAAGCTGCCTATCACCTGCGTCAGCCCAGCATAGGGGTGATCGACACTTGCGTCCGTAAAGAGCTTCAAATGGCGCGGCTCCAATACTGGTGTGGTAGCTGTTGTTGTATGAGAATTCGGCCAGTGGTAAATGCTTATCCCAGCTACCACCAAGATCCATTACACATGCTCTCAGCATATCCTCCAATGTTTGAATAGTTCTTTCACTTTGGCCATCAGTTTGCGGATGGAATGCAGTGCTCAAATTCAATTGTGAGCCAAAAGCCTCTTGGAAGGATTGCCAAATCCTTGATACAAATCTCCCATCTCTATCAGAGATGATTGAGAGAGGCACTCCATGACGTGCAACGATTTCCCTCATGTATATTTCCGCAAGTTTACTAGTATTGTCCTTCTCTTTGATTGGCAAGAAATGTGCGGACTTTGTTAGGCGGTCAACTATCACCCAAATAGTATCATGACCCCTGGGCGTCCTCGGCAACTTCGTTATAAAATCCATTGAAATCTGTTCCCATTTCCACTTGGGAATTTCAGGTTGTTGCAGAAGTCCCGAAGGCTTCTGGTATTCAGCTTTCACCTTGGCACACGTCAAACATTTGCTAACATAAACAGCAACGTCGCCCTTCAACCTGGGCCACCAATAATAATCCTTAAGATCCTGGTACATCTTATCCGCACCGGGATGAATAGAGTACCGTGATTTGTGTGCCTCATCAAAAATAACTTTTCTCAACCCGCCGAACAGAGGAACCCAAATTCTTTTCATAAAACATAACGTTCCTTCCTCGTTTGGCACTAATTGCTTCTCCATCCCACGGAGATATTCTTCCTCAAGGTTTCTTTTCTTAAGAGCTTTTTTTTGCGCGGCACGAATGCGCAGGGAAAGATTTGTCTGGATAATCATCTCCAAAGCCCTAACCCTTATGGGCTTGATCCTTTCTTTACGACTTAGGGCATCGGCGACCACATTTGCCTTCCCTGGATGGTACTTTATCTCGCAGTCGTAATCATTCAATAATTCGACCCAACGTCTTTGTCTCATGTTCAGCTCTTTCTGGTTGAATATGTGCTGTAAACTCTTGTGGTCTGTGAAAATTGTACACTTTGTACCATACAAATATTGTCTCCAGATTTTCAGCGCAAATACCACTGCGCCTAGTTCTAAATCATGCGTGGTATAATTCCTTCATGAACTTTCAACTGGCGTGACGCGTAAGCTATAACTTTCTGGCGTTGCATCAACACGCAACCCAATCCTTGACGTGAGGCGTCACAGTATACCACGAAATCATCGGTACCCTCTGGTAGTGCTAAGATTGGTGCATTGCAGAGCTTGTCTTTCAGTAACTGGAATGCTTCCTCCTGTTTGATTCCCCAATCAAACTTCTTATCCTTCTGTGTGAGCGCGGTAAGGGGGTTGAGCGATTTTAGAAAAATCCTCAATGAATCTTCGATAATAGCCAGCCAAACCTAAGAACTGGCGAATCTCGGTCGGCGTCTTTGGAGTCTCCCAGCTCTTTATCGCCTCGATCTTTGTGGGATCAACATGGATTCCATCCCCATTCACTACATGTCCAAGGAATTGGACTTCACGTAGCCAAAACTCGCACTTGGAGAATTTGGCATATAACTGTTCCTTTTTCAGCAATTCCAAAATAGCCCTTAAGTGATGTTCGTGTTCAGCCTTTGTCTTTGAATAAATCAAAATATCGTCGATGAATATAATCACGAACTTATCGAGATACGGCTTGCAGACAAGGTTCATTAGGTCCATAAAAACAACTGGCGCGTTGGTTAGCCCAAACGGCATAACTAGGAACTCGTAATGTCCATAACGAGTTCTGAAGGCTGTCTTTGGGATACTCTCCTCTTGTATCCTTAGCTGATGGTATCCAGATCGAATATCGATCTTTGTGTAAAAGCTTGAACCTTGGAGTTGATCGAATAAATCATCGATTCTTGGCAGAGGGTATCTATTCTTGATCGTCAGCTTATTCAACTCCCGGTAGTCAATACACACGAAAACTACCGTCTTTCTTGTTGACAAATAAAAATGGAGCTCCCCAAGGTGAGAAGCTTGGTCTGATGAATCCTTTGTCTAGCAACTCTTGAAGTTGTGTCGACAATTCCTGCATCTCTGACGGTGCAAGTCTATAAGGTGCCCTAGCTACAGGCGCGGCGCCTGGAACTAAGTCAATGTGAAATTCCACTTGCCTTTGGGGTGGCAATCCTGGCAAGTCCTCTGGAAAAACTTCAGGATATTCCCTCACGATAGGGATGTCTTCGATTTTCGGCTCTGCAGCTTCCTTATCCACGATGTGTGCCAGGAAGGCAGCACATCCCTTTTTGTAAACACTTACGCGCTTTCAGGCAGCTGATGATTTTTAAAGGCGTATCACGCTTTTCTCCATGAACTACAATCGTTTCTTCATCCGTCAGTGGAATGCGGATGGTCTTCTCATGGCAAACTATCTCAGCCTTGTTACTCGATAGCCAATCTATTCCCACTACCACATCAAAGCTTCCCAACTCGACAGGTTGTAAGTCTAGCGTAAACTCGTGCCCTCCTAATTCAATCACACATCCTCGGACAACTCCACTGGTCTCAACTAGTTTCTCATTTGCTAATTCGATCGAATATGGAACGTCTAACTTACTAGGCGTCAAACCAAGAATATTCTTAAATTCTAATGACACGAAGCTATAGTCGGCACCAGTGTCAAACAAAATAGATGCAAAAGTTTTGGTTAATAGAGAACGTACCAGTAATCACGCCTGGATCCTGGCATGCTTCAAAAGCTCCGATGTTGGAAGCTCCTTCATGGTCTTGGTTAACCTCCCTTGGGCAATCCTTCCCAAGGTGCCCCATATCTCCACTTTCATCCTGATAGTTATTGTGGTTGTTGTTTACTTCGTGTTTTCCACTACCATCTTGACCTTGATTTCCACGTTTCTTCCGGCGGTAACACTCCTCCTTGTAGTGTCCCACCCTGCCACAGTTATCACACTTTCCATTTTTGCATGCCCCGATATGATGGCGCGGGCATTCTTCGCACTTAGGTAGTTTACCCCTGTACCCCCTTTCCTTTTTGGCCTTGTTCTTGTTATTTGCCCGATTACCTCCTTGAAATTCACTGAGCTTTCTTTTGTTCTTCTCGGATGTCTCCCCTGGAGTTTCCTTCTTCTTGTCGGGGTTTGCAAGTTTTTCTAGTCTAATTGCTTCTGCAACGAGTGCCAAACCCATCTTGCTTGCAGCAATAGTTGTTGGTGGCGTAGATGCTGTCATCAAGCTCAAGACTTGTGGTGCCAGTTCCCAAATGAACTGTCCCAATTTCCTCATTTCTGGTTCCGCTAAGTATGGAACAACTCGTGCCAAGTCATGAAGTCTTTGCATGTATCCCAACATTTTTGGACCTTCCATCATCAGGCTCTGGAATTCACCTTCCAACCTCTGGGTTTTTGTCTGGGTGCAATACTTCTTACGCATTATTCCTTTCAACTCATCCCAAGTTAACGCGTATGCTGTAGTTAGGCCCATTATTCGAACCTGAAGATTCCACCATAATCGAGCTCCATCTTGAAACAACTCGGAAACGTATGGGACTTGTTGTTCTGGCGTACAACCACTCATTCGAAAGATGGAATCCATACTTTCAATCCATTTCACAAAAGCTACGGCACCTCCAGTGCCGTCGAACTTCGGAGGCTTGTAGTTGAGGAAGTGCCAGTAGGAACAACCGTTATTTTCTGAGGCACCTCTGCTAGGTTCGGAGCGTAGGGCCTCGTGCTGTGCTATAGCTGCAGCAATTATCTCTTGAAGTTCCGCATCTGAGGTGGGCATGCGCATTTCACGTCTTGGTGGCATCTTCTAAAAGATGTTTCACGTAGGTTAGGTCATAGCAAGTAAAATGTACGTATGTATTCAACAATATCAACACATAACATCTCATGCTATAAATAAATCAACCACATAACATCTCATGTCATAGAACATAAACAATAGATCAAACATCACAAGTGATGAGAATACTGCGATTGCATTGCCACAAATTGAGACCACAATGTAAAGCTTACAAGTACACAACTGTATCATACAACATCAATGACTTAGTAGGGGACGACCCTAGACAAGTCGTGCGATCGCTGGACATGTTCAGGAATCTCTGGTTCGTCCATTTTCAAATTCCAGAACTCCACCTCAAGCTTCTAAATTCCAGTCCTAGAACAGCATTTCTTCTCAATCATTTCCTTGAGCTCGTCCCAGCTCAGTGCATAAGCAGCGTCTGTGCCAAGGGTCTGAAACTGAAGGTTCCACCATGAGAGTGTGTTATCTAGAAATAACCCCGGGATATAGGTAACACTCTCTTGGGGCGAACAGTTACTCATTCTTGGAATGGAGTCAATCTTTTCGGACCAACGAACGAATGCAACGGCGCCTCCTGTTCCGTCAAAGTTCAAAGGCTTGCAGTTCAGGAACTGCTTATAGGTGCAGCCAGTTGGAGGGTTATTTCCAGTAATGCCATCGTTGTGCTTAGAGCGGAGGGCTTCATGTCGTGCATTTGCCTGTGAGATGCGTTCTTGCAACTCGGCTTCTGTCCTTAGCAGTGTACTGGTGTCTGTGTCACGCCTGGGTGGCATTCTCTTCTGTCGCAGTGGTATGAAGTGGGTTAGACAACATTTCAATTATCTATGAGATACATAGCACCATAGGCCATCAGGTAATCATCCAATTTCACACGTAAATATACTCAATGTATGAGTGAGGAAAATAAATTTCTGAGCCTTCATATAGGCTTGCCAAAATGGCTTGTTGCTTGTAATAGAATGAACTCGAGGCTACATCGCCTTGGTCATTCGTGTTTTAGTTATTTCCTGCTACATGGGTTTTCATTAGCTTGACCCGCAGAGTCCACCAGGATTTCTGTGCACTATAAGCCGTTATTACGTGGGCCCCCGTAATAATAGATTGTCTTGCACAATTACCCCAATTTTCTCTCGTCCAAGCAGATGATCAATCAAGGAGCAACAGCAGGTGCATCGGCATGAACAGGGTCATGCTCCAATGTGGGGTCAGGAGCAACGCCTGGCTCAGGGGCCACGGCTGGCTCCGGATCAACTAACTCCATCTCAAAATCAGCCGGATCAACAAACACAGGGGTTACAGGATCCTCCAAGGGCTGGTCTAAGTGTATGAACTCAATGTCATGGTCTGGATCAAAACCAGGTGGAAAAACAGGATCATCCTCAATATCGTGATCAAACTCAAAGCTGTGTGCGGGAACCGGTGCAGCTGATGACGCCATATCAGGGTCGGCGTCGTGTGAGTGGTGCTGCACTCCCTGTATATGCGAAGATGCGGACGCCACAGACTCAAATGAGTTTGGGACAGGTGAATGAGCATGAGCCTCCTCTGTAGGAGCGTCAGCAAGCAGTAGGCTACCACCAGCAGCAATAGGGCCTCGCCCTCAAGTGGGTCCTCCTCTAATAGTTCGACATCGTCGTCAGAGACAACGTCGGGGGGCATATGAACAATGGGATAAGCGGCAAGGGGCACAGGAGCAGGGATCACCGCGAGTGGTAAATCCCCAACAAGAGGGCCATCAGCAGGCTCTGCTACGACATCAGGCAGCGCAAAGGGCTGAAGGTCGTCATCGTCTGTGCTGGTAGTATCGGGAATGTACACCTCGTGCTCTGATGAAACTATGTCGCCTGATACTATGGCCATGGGATCTGTAGTGTCTGACTCTCCAGTATCTGATGAAGGCATGACGTTTTGTAGTACAACACACATATGCACAAATAATCAATCATATAGTCAAATAAACATATTAGTCATCAATAAGCAATCAAATAGTTCTCTTAGTCCCACTAGCCTCCCAGCCTCCCAGACTGAATCTCCTAGTCTCTTAAACTACCTGACCAGCCTTTCGGACTGTTCTTCCTAGTCCCACTAGCCTACTTCCTCAGCCTCCCAGACCGAGCCTCAGCTTCCTAGACTGAGCCTCAGCCTCCTAGACTGAGCCTATAAAATGTGTTCAACTTTGTTTGTATAAACGTTTTGGATCTGGACTTAAGTGGTATGCAATGCAAAAATGTTTTCGTGAGAGCCCTAGTGATCATAGTCTAGACTCGAGAAAGAATCCTAGTTCACTATGATTGAGGCTCTGATACCAAGCTGTCACACCCTGGCTTTGCGGAAGCGTGGGTTTATTTGGTGTGACTTCTTAATACCATAGCTTAATCATAACAAAGCTATATGAAAATAAAACCATGCAGATCATCCATTGAATTAAGTTTGAAAAGTAAAATACCACAACATTGTCTTAATGCGTTGACACAAGCAACGGAAATTACAACCTAATAACATAAAAACATTGTTCTTAAGATGCAACCACAAATATAACATAAACACTGTTTAAGACTTGCGACTCGTCCTGGTAAAAGTCGCAATCCCTAAACGTGGATGATCCTGTAACTCTAACGCAGCGGGAAAACGTAGCATACCGTGCCAGATCCTTAGTTCCCTGAAATACATGTAAGTTGGAAAAATCAACATAATGTTGAGCGAGTTCATGTGTAAGTGAGTATGTAAAACTCTTGTAAGTATAAAAACCCTGGTATGTAGCAAATAAGGAAAAAGAGATCACCAATGGTTTACAAGGCCATTGATATGTGTGAAGTGCAAGTAGGAAGACTCAAACCTAGCGGATTTCGCGTTGGGCACAAAGTCACCCCAAGGTCCGTTCTGCTGGGCCTAGGGTTGGGCTCGCTACACCCAGATAGATCTACCGCTTACGTCCCTCGGTCCTACAATGAGGATTAATGGCCTCCAGTTCCCGCCTACCCACTCACATGATCTAAGTAGTAACCCTCCTTACGCTAACCATACCATGTAAAAAGTACTCGTAATCATAGTAACATGTATTTCACCCCCGCAGTTTAGAAAACTGAAAACAGTTAAGAGAAAAGGGGGACATGAACTCACTGTAATGCGTCCTCGATAACAGTAACTCAAACTCGGTCTGCAACACGACAACCTACAACGTGCTAATATCTATTAGACGAACGGCCGTGCCTTAGCTTAGAGTTTTAACGTTCTTGGGGAAATAGTTAGACAACTATTTCGTGTTTATACTTCTTAATTATCGTATAAATAGATTCCTTCCCAAGGATGGGGTATTCGTACATGTATTATGTATTTGGTGACTTAAAGTATTGACAAAATACATTTTCAAGTCTTATTTCCAATACTTTAAAGTTTTATGTCAAAACTCATAGCGAGGTTTAATTCCGAGAAATAAAGTTAAACATACTTGTTAGAAAAATAATTTTTCTAAGTCTTGGTATTTTTAGAAAAATTCGCCAGAACTTCCCCTAAAAACGGGAGTGTCCATGCTAGTACGCACATCTTTTTCTTTTTGAAATCAACCCATGATCATCAACAATCAACCCTTACGTTTTAACACGCAAAACACTACCTTTGTCGTTTGAGTTTTAATATATGAAAAACTGGACTGTTTTCGGACGATTAAATAAAATACTTAACTTATTCCAAAAATTCCCAAACTTTTGCTGAACGTCCTAATCGACCCACAAATTATTGTGTAAAAATATCGGGGTCTAGTTCATTATCAATAATTTATAGAAAATCGTTTACCGAACTGTGATCAGATTTGTCACATTCTGATCACAGTTTACGGAATAATTCGTCTAAAATTCCTCGTAAGTCCGTTTGTCGAAATTCCAGTTGGGGGGTCACAAATACATCAGTGACCATCTTTGATAAAAATTTCAGGGGCTGGTTCGGTTTAGATCTTAAGTTGTGACTGAAAACGTATGACCCATTTTACTGCAGTTAAAATCAGCCTTAGCTGCTGTCACGAAAACAGACTTTTAAAATAGTAACCGACCTCAGAAAAATACAATTCCAGCGCCATTTTCTTCGTTTTTCGAAAAGACACGATTTAGGCTTCAGAAATTCCGTTTTTCGATTTGTTAAGGTCTGTTTACAGCCTGATGAAGGCGGCTGAAAAAGTACATCAGAATGTTATTTCGTGGTTTAAACGTTACTAAATCGCATCAACGAGTGTCCGAACAATGGATTTAACAAGAAACCAATAATCAAACATCAAGTATGATTTAACCAACCTTCAAACCGACAAGATTCCGCTTCATAATTCAGACACAAGTAAACTTTTATGTAACTTTTATATTCTTTACTATTGTTTAACATCTTCTAATCTTTTTGATCTTTAGTGATTTAAACAACAACACATCATACTACAAATCATAAATTTGAACAAGATGAACCAAGGCAAAATGAGACTTACTACTAGCCTCTAGCTAGGGATGAAATCTAGTGAAGAAATGTGGCGAAAAAGATGGTGAAAAGCTAGAAACAAGTTCCTTTGATGGTCCTTCAAGATGCAACCTCCATTGACGGACTTCAAACTTTGTATGGAATGTGTAAATGAAGAAGATGAATGTGTATGGTGATGGTGGTGGATTCGGTTGGGGTGAACCGAATAGAGAGGAGAGATAAGTGAGGTGGGATGAGTGAAATCTTGGTGAAATGATATGTGATCTAGGAGACCATACTTATATCATCATTCTACAATTTTATGCTTACAAGATCAAGTCACCCTCTAATAAAATATATAACAAATCAAGTTAGGGGATTTGAGGTATGACAAGAATGTTGTGGGGGTCCCACTTGGGAACTAAAATCGTTGGGGGGGGGGGGGTATGCTTGCAAAAATTGTAACTAGAATGGTAAATAATAGTTAGATGTAAGAAAGGTGGTGATGTAAGTTAGTTTGTTTATTTTTAGCGGGTGTTATGGTATACGGGGATCATGACAAGCCAAAAATAATAAGACGAGGTATTTGAAAAAAAATTAGTGTCCCGGGAAATGTCCGGTTATACGGTTAAATATTGTTCCGTTAAAATGTTTAATTATGCCGAAAAAGTCCTTTATGTATATTTTTGTAACATAAATTATTCCCGGCACTTAAGAAAATATACGGGACCGTTCTGTCATGTTTTTGCACTTTATTAGTAATTTAAAATGCTGAGTTTTGTATTAAAGTGCAGAATGTTGTACTTAAAGTACGTTTTAGGCACATCCGGCCACTATAAACCTCACCTAGTGACGCAGTTCTACAATCCTCACCTCCCTACACTCACTACTAGTGTAGTAATCTATTCCCGGCCCATAATGGCCTCAGAGACAGTAACTGTCTGATGCTGGCTATGTCAGCATGTTTGCTGGGTTATCCGTATGGTGTGCTCACTGTGCTTTTGTGCATCAAGGTTGTCACTGACGTTTGTGTATAAATAATAGAGTGACAGTATAAAATGTGATGCATGAGCATGTATGTATCAGAAATCAGTAAGCAGTTTAAGCACAGTTTCAAGCAAGCACAGTAATTAAGCAGCAATTAAATATTAATTAAGTCGTACGGATACCTGTTTTGGTGAGGGTTGTCACATTGTTGTGGATTAACTTTATGGCGAAAAAAATGTTTGTTGTGTTCACATGGGTCTGGGTTTGCTTCTTGGCAATTGATGGTGGAGGTTGATGGTGGGTGGTCGTGACGGTGGCGATGATGGTGGCCGTGATGATGGAGGTGTTCACATGTGAGTTCACTTCTACTTTTTCCAAAAACATGCATCCCAGGTTTGGGAACTATAATATCCCTAGTTTGGGATCACCTTATATTCCTAGGAGGAATACCACATTTAACTACATTTCTTTAGTAAGGTAAACGAAACTCTATCATGAAAGTCCCTACCTTTATACCGATCAGTTATCGGGTGGCAAATGCGGTATTAGTTGATAGCGTTATTAGGTTTGACAAACCTCACACCTTGCTGGGAGCTGGGCGTGAACTTCTGACCTTTCCTATTGCATCAATGGTGATACACATTGATGTGGGGCACAAAAACTTATTATGTCAAGTATTCGGTACCATCGATTTAGTTACTTAATGATGGGTTAGCTACCCATGCCATGTTGTTAAAACTCTTGAACTTAAACTACTTTTTGTTGAACTAAAACTGTGAACTCACCAACTTTTTGTTGATACATTTGAACATGCTTTGCAGGTCGCCTGGTACAACACACTTGAGGGATTGCAGCTTGGAGGGTGTCATGGTTTGTGGTTAAACTGTTTTCTTTGATATGATAAACAACTGTGGTTTCGATTTCGTATGGACTTTTTAAACATTTAGCTTCCCTTGTTAAACTTAAACCTTTGTTTTAGACATTCAAAGAATTATCACTATTCGTGTTGAATGTGATAGTTAAGTTTAAAAAAAATTAATGTGAATGGTTCAACATGATTAGTGGCTAGATCCTGGTTTGTTACGCGTCTCGCGGTAAAATTGTCACACCCTGACTTTTGTGGAAGCGTGATTATGGTGTGACTTTCTTAATACCATTGCATTCAATCATAACAACAACTATATGATAAAACCATAGATTGTCATCCATTAAATAAGTTTGAAAACATCACAGACATCATTGTTTAAACATAGACTTCAAATTCAAGTTTTACAAACCATAAGAATAGTTTAAGAGTTCACTAAGGACTCATCAAAAGACTTTCAATAAAAACAGGCTTTGGTAGATGTTAGGATCTGAGTTTGGATTGATTGTGTTTTACGTTTGATTTAAGATGGAAAATGAACAAGTAATGCAGCGAAATTAAAATGGAATTAAACTTTGCACATAATCAAACAGGAGAATTGCTTTGAACACACATTTTCACATAGAACCGAATGATTGAATTTATTTCAACTACGATTACAATGCATGCATGTCACAAACTCCCCCTCAGCCTGAGCTCACAGTGTTTGTTCGTACAGGAAGAAGATTGGTCAAGAGCTAATAGAACAGTACAGGGTACTGTTCTATTTATAGGCACGGACAAACCACTGTGGCGTCTTTGCTGACGTCACCATGAAAGTGACATCTAACCTCCTAACAAACTCTAACAACTGATCTAATACAAACACTGCTATGCTAACTACTGATTACAATTCATTACATAAGAGAAACTAAACTACTGCTTTATCCTTCCACTGTTGTGACTCCAGCAATACTTGAAAACTTCAGCAGTGCTTGACCCATAGCAGTAGATTGATCAACAGGGCTTTAGTCTACATCAGTCTTTTACATGATTAGTAGTTGTAAGTCAGCAGTTGATATAAAGGATCAGTGGATGGAGGTCATCAGATGTTGAAACCACTTTCAAGGGGAGAGAATGTAAACACAACATCTGCTTATTTATGGATCCACTGCTCTGATCCGGTTTTGGATTTAATCAACTGTTCCTCTGATAGGGTTCAATCCCAACAATCTCCCCCTGGAACAGATGATGCCAAAACCCTTCATTATTGTAGATCTTTATTGCCTCATCAGCAGTTCCCTTATCTGACCTTTAAGTTATAGCTCAAAGTCTAGGGCATCTGTGTCATCTTCATCCCTGCAAAGTGGAAGATCAAGGAGATCCTGCAGATCTTCAACACTTAGGCCTAGTGCTTATTCCCTTGTTATTTTCTTCACTTCTCCACTGGACTTGATCACTGTCAGTACATAGGTCTGTTTGTCAGTTTTCCACTTTAGTACTTTTGAGTCCAGTGGGTTTCTTGGGAGATTTTTATTAGATGAGGTATTGGGAGAAGGAGGCCTGGTGATGACTGACTGAGTAGTGCTTTGAGCATTAGAAAGTTCAGCATTATCAGCCATCATCTGCTTAAGAACAGATTTTATGATATCATCACTAGCAGCTATATCTTCTGCTGTTTCTGCATCCATCTGTCTTTGTCTCTTCCTTTGATAAATGAAGGCACCAGGTGGAGCAGTAGATTTCCTGATTTGCAGCTTTTGTGGTCTTGTGGAAACCTCTGCTTCAGTATAGTCAGGCTTTTGTGGAACCTTTGGATCTTTCTTCCTTAGTTCCTCCAATCTTTTGTAAGAGACCCTGACTTTATCTTCTTTCCACCTCATCACTTGGTTTCTTGACCTAAAATCTGCAGTGATTAATTCCTCTTTCATTCTCTTCAGCTCCAATGCCTTATCAGGTACATTTTTCTTGTATTTTGCCCAATCAGGAGGAGTATGTTTAACCTTGTTTTGATCATGTATTGGATCCTGGCTGCTTCACTTTCAAGCTCAGGAATTGTCCAATCTTTGTACATGTATTTTTCTCCCTTGTATTTCTTATGGGCCACGATGTTTTCAATATAGTCTTTTCTCAAGGATTCATCTGCTCTTTCTGAAATTTGCCGACATACATTCTTTGCAAACTGCTCCAAAGATCTGACTTGTGTAAGCAAAAATTGATAATGCCTTTGAATTTCTTTGTCAGATTTTCCTTGTGAATCTCTTTAGAGATATCCTCTGCTTGTTGAGCCTTAACTTCCAAATATTCTTCAATATTTTTAGGCCTAGGATATCCTTCAACTGATGGCAAACTCCTTTTAGCAGGGTCATCCTCAAAGTAGAAGGATTTGATCTCTTCTCTTACTGCTGCGAGTTCTAGAGGATATTGGACACCTGCAGGAGTGATGGCAGTGGTTGGTTGTTGAACTTGAGCTGAAGAGAGAGGAACAGGGTTTGGGGGGCTTTTGAGTTTTCTTTTGACGTGGTTTTCTGGTGGTTTTAGGTGTGGGTTTCACAGCAGTTGTTTTGCTGCTGTGATCACCTTGAGCAGTGGGCTCAGTAGCAAGTGCCTGAGGAGCAGTAGTAGCTGCTAAATTCTGCTCAGGAGCCTCTGCTTGTGTTTTTGAAGGTGTTAACATTCTAGTGAATGTTTCAGATGTTAAACCATTTATTTGAAAAGGTTCACCTTGGATGAGCAAATTTGCATCTTCCTTACCGAATTTTTGTTTAAAATAGTAGCTTAGGAACCTTGGAAAAAGTAAAAATGATTTGCTATCAACATTTTTACTAAGTCATCAAAGATCTCCTGGGAGTAGTTAAAATTTTCATTATGTAAAATAGCAAAACCCAGGTATTGGAACTTTAATGGTATTTCGTTAAAAGAAATTGTTTTATTTGAAACACACATCAAGAGGGTATGGAATAAAAACCTTGGTGCAGAAGGGAATAAGCCTTTTTGTAAGGTGTCCCTTTTCATTTCTGCACCATACCCTCTCTCAAGAAAATCATTTTGATACTCATGTTTAGGGAAAGAGGTTTTACCTTGCTGATCATCGAGTTCAAATACGGCTGAAATGGATTGTGGGGTGATTTGAACCTTTTTACCCTTTATGGAGGAATTGATGGCTATGACTGTCTCACCTCTGGGTTTTTAGGTAAATCGGAGCATCAGCAATTAACAAAGTTTTGTACTTTGAAGCTGAAAGAGCATCAATGATGGTATTGAAGGTTTCAGTGTTAGTGGGTTTTGTGAGCAGACCCAAGTAATTGTGTGGAGCCTTGTATGGAATCTCAATGGGTTCAGTGGCCATTTGAGTGACCTTTTTGGAAGATGAAGATGATTTTGATTTTGATATTGTCATTTTGACGAAGAAGAACGATGAATGATTTGAGAAAGAAGGATGGAAACTGCTTTGAGAAAGGAATTTTGGAATTCAATTCGACAGTGTAAAACCCTGTTTGGGGGTTTTTATCAGGGTTTTATAAGGGAAAAAGTGAATGCTGATGTGGCAGCGGTTACAAAGATCTGACTGCTATGTACTGTCCACGTGCCAACCTCTGATGAGAAGATGAATAATGGAAGACAGTTGTTTTGAAAACCACTGATTGAGCAAATATCAGTGGTTGCAACGGTCATAATGAAGGCAGTGGGAGACTTTAACTATCAGTGGATAAAACACTGATTTAGAACAACAGTGATTACCAAGAAAATGAGAGAACAGGGGTTGACTTTCAGCAGTGGACAGCCTTTAGGGAACAGATGTTTGAACAAAACAGTGGTTATGGCAGACTTTTAAGGATTTAATGAAAAATTCATTTTTAGCTATTTTTAAGGATGGATTTTTTATTTTCTGAAAACATTTTAATGCTTTTATTCATAGAAAAACAAGATTTTGCTTGTTATTCCATGTTTAGCATGCCAATCCTAGAGATCAAGCTTTCAAAGGTGGATGTGTCTAATGCTTTTGTTAGCACATCTGCCAGCTGATCTTTAGTTGGTACATGGTGTAGAGAAATCAAACTTTTTTCATAGCAATCCCTCACAAAGTGATGTCTGATATCAATGTGCTTGTTATTCCATGTTTAGCATGCCAGTCCTAGAGATCAAGCTTTCAAAGGTGGATGTGTCTAATGCTTTTGTTAGCACATCTGCCAGCTGATCTTTAGTTGGTACATGGTGTAGAGAAATCAAACTTTTTTCATAGCAATCCCTCACAAAGTGATGTCTGATATCAATGTGCTTGGTGGTTGAATGAGAGACTGGATTTTTGATGATATTTTCTACTGCCTGACTGTCCAACATGAGAGGTGTCTTTAAGGCAGTGATACCAAAATCCAGCAATTGATTTTGAAGCCAAAGCAGTTGGGCTGTACAGCTTGCAGCAGCTATATACTCTACCTCAGCAGTGGATGTGGAAACAGCTGCTTGCTTTTTGCTTTGCCAAGACACTAAGCATCTGCCTAGGAATTGGCACCCTCCTGAAGTGGACTTCCTTGTCTTGTCACATTCAGCAAAGTCACTATCTGAGAAACCTGAAAGCTTAATTTTACCGTCAGCTGGATACCAGATACCAAGTGTGGGAGCACTTTTTAGGTATCTGAATATCCTTTTTACAGCAATAAGGTTTGACTTTCTGGGGGCTGATTGGGACCTTGCACAAACACATGTTGCAAACATGATGTCTGGCCTAGATGCGGTTAGGTACAATAAAGACCCAATCATGCTTCTATATAAAGTTTGATCAACCAAATCATCCTTTTCATCAGACATGACAATTTTATTGGTTGCAATGGGTGTACTGCATGGCTTACAATCATCCATCTCAAATTTCTTTAAAAGTTCTTTGGCATATTTGCCTTGATGGATAAAAGTGCCATTTTGCAGTTGCCTTACTTGGAGACCAAGAAAGCACTGGAGTTCACCCATTGCACTCATTTCAAACTCAGCTGTCATGAGTTGCCTAAACTCTTCGCACATTTTGTTACATGTGCTTCCAAAGATGATGTCATCCACATAAATCTGGACAATCATCAAATCCTTTCCTCTCCATTTTAAAAACAGTGTTTTATCTATTTTACCTCTTGTGAAACCAACGGATAGTAGGAAAGTGGAAAGAGTTTCATACCAGGCTCTTGGTGCTTGTTTCAGGCCATACAAAGCTTTATTTAGCTTGTATACATGATTTGGATTAAATGGATCCTCAAAACCTGGAGGTTGACAGACATACACCTCTTCTTGAATCTTACCTTAGAGGAATGCACATTTGATATCCATTTGATACACCTTGATGTTGTGGTTGACAGCAAAGGCAAGGAATAGTCTGATAGCTTCAAGTCTTGCTACAGGGGCAAATGTTTCATCATAGTCAATGCCCTCTTCCTGTCTGAACCCTCGAACCACAAGCCTAGCTTTATTCTTGACAACAATGACCCTTTCATCAATTTTATTTTTGAAGACCCACTTTGTGCCAATAGGACTTACACCCTCTGGCAGTGGTACAAGTTCCCATACTTATTGTCTTTTGAACTGTTGGAGCTCCTCTTGCATGGCTTCTACCCAGCTGTTGTCTTTCAGTGCCTCTTGGTACTTGACTGGCTGATGGAGTGATAGGAAACCAGCAAAAAGACAGATGTTTTGGGATTGACTTCTTGTGAGCACCCCTTCACTGATGTTGCCAATGATTTGGTCAGGTGGATGAGACTTCAAGAAGATTAAATCTCCTTTGTATGGAACAATGGCATTAAATGGTGAGGGCTGCAGATGTGATTCATCTGAGCTAACCACTGCTGGTGACTTTGATGATCCAGCAGTGGCTTCAAAAGGTGGTAGAATAGGAGGTAATGGTGTGGACACATGCTGACTTTTATCCACTGTTTGGGGACTTTTGTCAATAGAGTTTGATGATGTGGAAGCAGGGGTTGATGGGCTACTTTGATCAACAACTGTTGAGGTAGCAGTGGTTGAGCTTTGACAACTGTTTTGTACAACTGCTGCTCTTCCCATTGAGGCAAACTTTTGTTGAGAAATGATGACTTCATATCCATAGTCTGATGATGAACTTTCTGATGGACTTGCACTGTTAGTCTTGACAGCAGTATTTTCAAAAGTAAATTTATCAAGATCAAATAATTCTGGAGGATTTGCTGGGATTTTCATTGATGAAAGTTCATTGAACTTTACATTCAAAGTCTCTTCCACTATTTTGGTCCTTGTGTTAAACACTTTGTAGGCCTTAGCAGTGGTTGAGTATCCCAGATGATAACCACAATCAATTTTGGCTGCAAACTTTGAGATAGAATCTTTTAAGTTTAAAATGAAGCATGGGCAACCAAAAACTTTGAAATATGAAATCAATGGCTTTATTTTGTACAGCAGTTCATAGGCAGTCTTTTGATGCATGTGGCTGATTAAAACTCTGTTTTGGACATAGCAAGCAGTGTTTACTGCCTCAGCCCAAAAAGTTAATGGCAAACCTGAATCAGCAAGCATGGTTCTGGCAGCCTCAATCAAAGTCCTGCTCTTTCTTTCAACAACCCCATTTTGCTCTGGTGTTCTTGGAATGCTGTATTGCCTGACAATTCCTTTTGACACACAGAAATCATCTAACTCCTTGTTTCTGAACTCTGTGCCATTGTCACTTCTGAAGATTTTTACTGGTAATTCAAACTGCTTTTCAACCTGTTTCACAAAGTCTTGCAGAATGCCTGCAGTCTCATCTTTTGAGTGTAAAAAGTAAGTCCATGTAAACCTAGAAAAGTCATCAACAATAACCAAACAATATCTTTTCTTCCTAAGACTCATGACTTTAACTGGGCCAAACAAATCCATATGAAGCATTTGCAAACATTTGGCTGTTTTGGACTCTTCAATTGATTTGTAAGAGCTTTTATGTTGTTTTCCTTTTAGGCAGGAAACACAATGCTCAGGGCAGGTAAACAGTTTTTGAGGTAAACCTCTTACTAACCCCTGTTTTGAGATAGTAGTGATTGTCTTGAGATTTGTGTGCCCCAATCTCCTGTGCCATAATTTTGTCTCTTTATTTGAGGCAGCTAAGAACAAACAGGCATCAGTCCTGGGGCTCTCTTTTGACATATATACCACATAAACATTGCCACTTCTTTGAGCAACAAGTTGGGTTTTTCCATTTTTGATTATTTCTTCAATCTTTTTAACCATTTCTGGTCCAACAATCCTACAACACTCTTTTGTAAAGAATGAGCCATAGCCCTTATCACTCATTTGAGAGACACTTAAGAGGTTGAATTTTAGATTGTCTATTAGATTGACATTTTCAAATTTAACTTTACCAGACTGAACAGTACCAGACCCCAGAACCTTTCCTTTACTATTATTGCCAAAGGATATATCACCCCCTCCTTGAGTTTTGAAATCCTTGAGAAGGGCTCTACATCCTGTCATGTGCCTGGAGCCTCCACTATCTACATACCAAAGACTATCTAAGCATGCAGAAGCTCCCTGCACATGTAGTAAAGGATTAGTTCATTAAGGTCTCCAAAGCCAATATGGCTTTGGATGGGGTCTCAGCAGTGTCTAGGTTAAGTTCAGGTGGATGGGCAGTGGTTAGGTCAGGTGTTTAGACAGTTTTGGAACTGGTTGTCTCTAACCACTGTTGGGGGTCTTGCCCAATTATCTGTTGGTACCCAAAGGTATGCCTGTTCACTCTTGGTTTAGGGGGCCTTTTGTAAGCCTCATAAACGTGTAGGACCCTAGGGTATGGTGGTTGTCCCTTACCTCTTCTGTATTAATTGGCAAGGGGTGCATCAGTCACCTGAACATCTCTTTTGACAGATGTTTGGTTCAGCTGTTTTGTGACAGCTGTTTGAACTGGCACAAACAGTGGTTGGTTTTTGGTAAACTTGACAGATGAATTTGATGAACTCAAGGATGTTTTTGCAGTGTACTCATTCTTTTTCTCATCAAATGATTTAAGCTACACACATTCTTGAGTTTTATGGTTTGATTTACCACAGATGATGCAGCTTTTAGCAGGTACAATGACACTTGTTTTGTTGAGATCATATGATTTTAGATGAAAAAATCTTTTGTTAGATGATTCTTCTTTTCACAAAATTCACAAAACAGGTTTTTGATCTTTTCTCTTTTCTTCCTCTTTTCAGACTCCTTAGCAACAGAGTTTTGAACCACTGTTGGGATGTCTTTTAGAGGAATGACTTTGGCTTTAGGAGCTTTGACACCATTAGTGGTTGTGAAATCCATAGGCTAAAAATTTTCAAGAATGTCACACTCATCAGACCATCTGGGTTTAAATTGATATTCCTCAATCTCTTCATAAGTTGAAGAGTCCAATGGTCTTTCAAGTGTGATTTTGTTGCCATTTTGTCAGTTATTTTGATTTCTTGGCCATTCTTGTTTGTGGGTATGATCTCCACTGAACCAGGTTCATTTGTAGCAATGTTTTCAACTTGATCATGCTTTCTAAAACCTACACCAAATTTTACATTGCTTTTGATTTGTTTTTCAAGCATTACTTCGTAACCTTTGCAGGATTCGACCCATTTTTCACAAGTAATTTGGGTGGATTCCAACTCCTTTTTGCAAACATGATATTTTTCTATCATAGTTTGGAGTTGGTTTTTGGTAATGCTTTGCTCTTCTTTTAGACTGCAAATTTCTTTGTCTTTTTCAGCCAACTTGATTTTAAGTTCTTTTAATGACTTTTCAAATTTGACTTCATCAGTTAAGACCTTGTCCCTAAGGTTTTCATTCACCTCTTTAATGCTAGCAAATGCAATAATGCACTTGTCTGAACACAGATTTTTAAGAACTTGAGGTGATACCTTGGCAGCAGCCATCATAGCACAATCACATTGATGATCACTTTCTTCATCAGCTCTTTCTTCTTTCTCACCCTCTTTCTTCTCTTCCTTTTCTTCTTTGTCTTCTTTGGACCAGGGGTCAAACAGTGGTTCAATCAGGGTTTCTGAATTTTCTCCCAGCAGTGTTTCACCAATAACTGCAGTAACCACTGCTTCAGCCACTTCATCCACTGTTTCAACACTTAGCTGTTCCCCTTTAGCTTCTACCCCTTCTTGTATTGACTCTAATGCCATAAGACAAAAATCATCATTAAAATTATCATTAAAAGCATTGAGTGCAAAATTTTCATCACCAAGCTCATCAGGCATACTGCTCTCCAGTCAACAAAACCTTGGGTGAAAAAGCTTTGTTGATCTGGTTGAACCACCGTTGGAGCAGGTTGTTGAGGTGCAACAGGTTGCACTTGAGCCTGAGGGACAGGGGTTTGAATATACTGAATTTGTGGAACAGTGGACTGAACATAATGCACAGGCACATGGGTTGTAGCATAATGAGCAGTGTTAACATGGGCTGCAGGGGTATATTGGGCATAGTGCATAGTGCTTTGGTGTTGTGGTCTAGGGTTTGAGCTGGGATGAGTTATAATTGGACCAGTGGTTTGACTCCTGCACTCCCTAGCAAAATGACCTAGCCTATTGCACTTATAACACTTGATTTTTGATTTATCCAACCCAACTTTTAAATTCCCATGTAGCCCTGGGAATTTTCTCCCTGTTCTTTTATAGAATTTGCTTGTTCTCACACTAAGCAAAGCTAATTGATCCAGAATGTCCATTTCTTCTAAGTCGGTGGGATCAAAGTGCTGTAAATCATTGAGTTCAAAGCACAAATTATCAGAGTTCTGGCTTTCTCCATTTGCTGTGAAAGCAAAGTTGGATGAGTGAGGATCAGAGTTGAAATTACCTCCAGCAGTTATGTCAATAAAATGATCATAACTCTGATCCTTACTGCTGCCAGACTCTTCTTGACCTAGAAGAGCTGTGTTGCCAAATGAATAATAATCTGTAACTTTTCCAGACTCTTGCAACTTCTTTTTCTGGTTTAATTCCCTTTCATAGGTCAGGAGTCTACCATGAAGTTGGGTCAATGTCAGGTCTTTGAACTCAGCAAAATTTCTAGTCACAAAGGCAATTGTATCCCATTTTTCAGGTAGTGATCTAAGAAACCTACTATTTTGTGTAGATTTAGGAAATTCAACCTTAACAAGTCTTAGCTCACTAATGAGACAACTAAAACGCTCAAACTGTTGAGTCAATGATTCACCCTTAATGTGACAAAAGGTTTCATACTGCTGATTCAGAATTTCCCTATTGTTTTCAATTACTTCTTCAGTTCCCCCAAATTGTTCCTTAAGTGCATCCCATAGTTCCTTGGCACTGTTATAATGTAACAGCCCAGCATAGATTTCATTGGGTAATGCAGATGCAATGATGCTAAATGCTTTGGCATCCGGTTAGAACTTTTGAAAATCAGTTTCAGTATAGTTTTCATATTTTTTAGGTTCGAATTTCTTTGGATCCTCAGCACTTGGCAACATTGGAACACGGGGTCCAAATACAACCGATCTCCAACATCCAGTATTCTGTTGAGAAAGGATATGACCCATCCTTCTCTCCCAGATGTTGTACTCATGTTGTTTTAGCATGGGTGGTTTGAAAAGTGAACCGATGGTATTCTTATCATCTTGTGATTGTGACGTCATCCTGGTTGTTTTACAGGCACTGATTAATCAACTTTGAATGTGATTAAACCTTACTCTGTTTTTCAACAAAACGAACAACTATCAGTATCAACGATTGTGAGCTGAACTATTTATGTCAAAATGATTGTTAGATCAAATTTGACTGTCCGAGCTCTGATACCAATTGTTAGGATCTGAGTTTGGATTGATTGTGTTTTACGTTTGATTTAAGATGGAAAATGAATAAGTAATGCAGCAGAATTAAAATGTAATTAAACTTTGCACACAATCAAACAGGAGAATTGCTTTGAACACACATTTTCACATAGAACCGAATGATTGAATTTATTTCAACTACGATTACAATGCATGCATGTCACAAACTCCCCCTCAGCCTGAGCTCACAGTGTTTGTTCGTACAGGAAGAAGATTGGTCAAGAGCTAATAGAACAGTACAGGGTAATGTTCTATTTATAGGCACGGACAAACCACTCTGGCATCTTTGCTGACGTCACCATGAAAGTGACATCTAACCACCTAACAAACTCTAACAACTGATCTAATACAAACACTGCTATGCCAACTACTGATTACAATTCATTACATAAGAGAAACTAAACTACTGCTTTATCCTTCCACTGTTGTGACTCCAGCAGTACTTGAAAACTTCAGCAGTGCTTGACCCATAGCAGTAGATTGATCAACAGGGCTTTAGTCTACATCAGTCTTTTACATGATCAGTAGTTGTAAGTCAGCAGTTGATGTAAAGGATCAGTGGATGGAGGTCATCAGATGTTGAAACCACTTTCAAGGGGAGAGAATGTAAACACAACATCTGTTTATTTATGGATCCACTGCTCTGATCCGGTTTTGGCTTTAATCAACTGTTCCTCTGATAGGGTTCAATCCCAACAGTAGATGTGTCTCGTCCAGGAGTAAGACACACCAACCAAACCCTAAGACAATGGATGACATCCTTTATTCTTAACGCAGCTTGAAACATTCAACGCCCTCCAGATCCACTTTTTAATTCCCTGAAATACATGTATTTTGAAAACATCAACAAAAGTTGAAAGAGTTCATGTGTTTGTTTGTGTGCTTGAATAAAACCTTGTAATCATTGTATGTATGTATGTATGTATGTATGTTTTTTTGTAAATCCTGGTATGAAAGCAAACAAGGAAACAGATCGATTAATGGTTTGCAAGGCCATTAACATGCGTGCAACGGCGTAGGAAGGCTCAAACCTAGCAGATTTGTACCGGGCTTCCGGCTGTAAGACATAGTCACCTCATGGGCCACCCTGGTCCACATGGGTGTGGGCTCGCTACACCCAAATAGATCTATCACTCATGCCCCTCGATCCTAACACGAGGATTAATGGTCTTAAGAGTATGCCTACCCATTCACATGATCTACTGTACTTTCCAAAGCTAACCATACCAATTGTAATTGTTTGTAATCCTTTTGTAACATGTACTTCACCCCCGAAGTTATAAAACAAAACAGTTTAAAGAAAAGGGGGACATGAACTCACTATCTTGCGTCTTCAACAATCGTAACTCAAGCTCCTTCGGCGAACACGACTACCTACAACGTACTAATGTCTATTAGACGAACGGGTTGTGCCTTGACTTAGTATTATTGTCTTTGAGTTACGTTTCTTTTGTGTCTTCGATATTATTCCAAGTTATATAATTATTTGTTAAAATAATTAATATTTCAACTTAAATTATATTCATTAAATTTTGGAATAATTGTTAAGACAATTATTTTAACTTAGTACTTCCCAAGTATTTATACTTATATTTCCTTCCCAAGGATGGAGGTATCTTATACATGTGTATTTTTGCCATATTTTGGGGTCGTATTCCGGGGTGTATTTATACGTACGAGAATACGCATTTTTATTGTATTCATTAAGTATCCTTATACTTAATTTCATATTAATTATTCTGGAATATTATCTTTAATAAAGATCCAATATATATTTCCAAAATATATATGTTTTAAAGAATATTACTTAGAAAAATTATTTATAATTTTTCGTTGACAAAAAAAAATTGTATTCTCATATAAGTTCCAAAAGTTAATATATTTTCAAGTCCACTTGGAAAATATATATATAAACTCATTTTTCCCAAAAATGATATGTTTCATATTTATTTGAGAAAATATATTTCTCCCAAAAATATTGTATTTCATGTTTGTGTAAGAAAATATATATTTCTTAAAAATAATATATCTTCTAAAAAAATTTTCAAGAAAAATATATATCTCATATTTGTCAAAAACAATATATTTTTCCTTGTCAAAAATATGATATATTCTTGTAGTAATTGTAAAAATCATATTTTTGTTTCCTTGGTGTCCAAAATATTATTTACCAAAATATACTTTGTGAATAAATTTTCCGGAATATTGTGTAAGTCTTATTCCATAGTTCGGTTTCACCAATACTTTGTGTGAGTGTGTATATTTATTCATTGGAATTTTGGTAATATTTTGGATGGTAATTCTTGGTATTTTTGTGAGTTATGTTATTTTAAGTCCTAAAACAATATAACTAATACACAAAGTATACAAATAATCACACACATTGTGTCTTCTAAATATGTATTTCCTAAATACATATTTAGTCACTTTTATTTATGAAAACCAACCTCCAATAATTGTATTTTTGTAACCAAAATTATGGCAAAGTTTAAGTAGGAAACTCATAGTTTAAAATACACTTGTAAATATTTGTTTAAAAATATTTTTCTAAGTGTTTATATTTTTAGCAAATTTTGCCATAGTTTCTCCTAAAAATGGAGGTTTCCATGCTTTCAAGCATATCATTTTCTTTTGTAAAAATCAACACAATCAATTCAGAATCATCAACAAACAACCCTTACTTACCAATCTTGCCAAAATCTTGCATATTCTACTACTTCATGAACTTGAATATTTGTAAAAATTTGTAGTAACTTACTAGTATTCTTAGTAAGTCTTGTTATCCTTTAAAATGTGATTAGTTCTTTAAAAACTTCATTTTTAAAGAAGTTAGATGTTTACAACTTCAAATCATTTTTTCTAGAAATATTTCTTTATGCAATCTTCTAGTTACACAAGTGTTCTTACACTTGTTTAACCACTAAAAACAAGATTTGTTTATGTGAGAACCAAGATCAAATGAAACTTGTATTTTTAACTTGGTTTCTTTAGAAATCCTTCATGAAATTCTTAGATCTATATGATTAACAACTTACTTGATCATGATTTTTCAAGAAAACATTATGTTCCTTCAGGTTCATGCTTTATGTGTGGATGATCCATCATCCTACAACAATTTCTATTCTTACATCTTGCTAGATTATGTTTTTAATCATGATCTAGCAAGATCTTATGATGATCAACATCATTTCTACAAACAATCAATGATCAACAAGCATAACAACTCATTTTCATCAAGTTTACTTCATTAAACATGCTTATGTTCATGTTTACTTCTTATGATCTTTAGTGTTCTTCAAGTTTTTTATTATGATTCTTCTTTAACCACTTAAAATAGAAGCAATATAGCAAGATCAAGACTCTTACCACTAGCACAAGGCAAGGGATGATTCAAGAGGGGTTATGAGATGGATAAAAGCAAACAAGAGAGGTCCTTCCACTTCCACAAGCTCCTAGCTCCTTTATATGATCTTTAGAACCTTTGTGTGTATGTATAATGTATGAGAATGGAAGAATGAAGGTGATGGTGGGTGTGCTTGAGGTCGGTTGAGAACAAGGGAGGAGGAGGGAGGAGAGTAGTGTGTGTTAGTGTGTGAAGTAATGAGCTCTAGTTCCTCATGTGTTCTACTTATAGCCATTTTTCCACTTAAACTCTTGGATATTATGTCATGGAAAGCAATAACACAATCCAATTAAATATGAAAACAAATCCCCTTGTGGGACCCTTGTTGGAGCTTAGAATAGGTGGGGGGTTAGTAGGATAGGTGTTAACTAGTTTAGTTAGTTTAAGGTTAAAAATCAAGTGTTAGTTAGTTATGTTAGTTACTAGATATTTATAGGGTGTTATGATGTTCGAGGACCATAACTAGCTTGGTAATGTTAAAACAGTGCTTCTAGTGTAAATTTGATGTTTCGGGTAGTGTCCGGTTGTTTGGTTGAATACTAGTTCGTTAAGGTGCTAAACTATACAGTTTAGTGTTCTTTATGTACCCTTTTGTGACACTTTTGATTCCCGACACTTAGGAAAGCATTCAGGACCATTTAACCACGTTTCTGCATAATATTAGTGTGTTAAAATGCTGATTTTTGCTGAATTTTGCTGAATTCAGCACTTTGTGTGAGTTTTAGGCACTTTTCGGCACTTAAACTATCACTAGCAAGGCAGTTTTGTGATCCTTACTTTCCTACACACTATACTAGTGTTGTACTTGGTTTCTGGCTCATTTTGTGCCTCAATGCATTGTCTGTCTATGTGTTGAGTTCTATCAGCATTTTCCTGATTTATCAGATAACTGTGCTAACTGTACTTAATGCATCATTTGAGGCAATATGGCTTTCATGCAATATTGGTATGACATTAAACAACGTATGATGCATATGTATGTATATGACAGTAATCAGAAAGCAGTTAATTGCAAATTCAGCACAGTCATTAAGCACTAATCAGGGTTTAATTAATTGTACGGATACCTGAATTTTGACAATTGTCACAAAAATCCCACATGTGGAATTTGAGGGTGTGACATGTGATCTGACTAAACAACAAAAATAAACCCAATTAGTACTAAAGGGTGTAACCTGCAACAAAAAAAAATAAAGCAACATGTTGGTTTGCGTGCTTTTTAAACCTAAAGGTTGAAACGTGCAACTTTAAGAATACATAAAGGTTGATTTATATAACTTTTTCTTTTTAATATAACGAGTTTTTAGGACCCGTGCGTTGCGATGGGACGTTGAAACGAACAAAAGATTGACGTAATCACGTTAAACTACGCGCGTGCGTTGCGAGCCGTTAACTCGTCAAATTTACACCGGAAACATAAAGTATTATCGTAGAAGAGAATAACTAAGTGGAAATACATTAAAGTTGTTTATTTTAGAGAAAAAGGTAATAAGGAAAAGTTTCAAAATCGATTCACGAAAGCTTATCAAAACCAAAATACCAATTAAATTTTCTTAATGTACACGTAGAAGTTAATTGATGTAACTCAAATCAATTGCACCACATTAAGGCCATGTTTGGCTTAGTTTTTCAAAACAACTTATGGCCACAGTGGAGTGACTTATTGACTTTTTCCCTCACATAATAATTTCATGCTAAATACCTTTTAACATTTCAAAAAGTCAATAAGCTAATAAGTCACTAAAATAAGCAATCCCAAACACCCCTTATATAACAACCCGACTCTCAAAGTCAAAGTACAAGTCAAAGTCAAAGTCAAAGGAAGAAAAGATTGCTATTCAGATCTGGCATTTCTGACTTAATTATTGCTTGTACTCTCGGACCCGATAACTGATACTTTAGTTTACGCTATTTTAATTTACGATTTGTAATATGTGAAGTAACAATGCGATAAACGTAACTAAACGCAAATCTACTTAACGCTATCACACCGCAATCGCATCGCAACTCAAATCGCTGTTAATTGGTATTATTTTATGTGTGTGTGCTATTATGTGTTTACTTGTGCGTGCCTTATATGTTTTGGGGTGATTATTCGCAAACGCTATCGCAACTCTATCGCAACGCAATCTCATCGCGGACTCGAAGAATAAGTTCTACTTTTATGTTATTTACTAGTTATGTTATTTGTGTAACTAATGTGTAATGCTATCGCATCGCTTACCCGAAACTTGCTTAAACACAACGCAACGCTCAACGCACTAAACGAAAGTCGGAAACTAACCCGCACACGCCGTCCGATCGAACGACCGTTCGATCGAATGGTCATCCAACCGGATGACCATCCGATCCGATCGAAAGGCCATCCAACCCGCACAACTCCACACCGCCTTTCACCTCTTCACCTATAAATACCTCACCTATCACATCAACTATTCATTGATGTGACAGCTCCCTCCGACCCGTGCACTCCCAGGCTCTTTTCTCTTGATTCCTCGCGATTCTTGTAAGTTTTCACCTTAAATC
Source organism: Helianthus tuberosus (assembly GCA_030545235.1). Lineage (NCBI taxonomy): Eukaryota > Viridiplantae > Streptophyta > Magnoliopsida > Asterales > Asteraceae > Helianthus > Helianthus tuberosus. The sequence goes on from CM060360.1 coordinate 68,784,171, forward strand.
TTGTACTTCCACAATCAGCACACACTTTCTCATCATCTTCTTCATCAAATCACAACTTTTCACCATGGAATCATCTGATTTGGGCTGTTCTAGGGTGACGTCATCATGGAGTTCTTATGAACATTGAAGTGTGACCTTATCTCATCAAGAACGGTTCGGATCTGATGGATTTCTACACGTTTTTACACCATTTTCAGCTAAATCTAAACATTTAGCAACAGTTTCAAACTTTTCTTCAACAATCTTTCACTTTTTACTCAAAACCGTTAGAATCTGGACTCGTTCGGGTGTTCTACTCATTATATAGTAAAGAACCGATCTGAGAACGGAATTCTACCGAAGAGACGACCGATTCACAGGTTGAACATGAAACACTGTCAAGAACAGTTGGTTCGGATCGAACGGGGTGATTCCCATCCGTTCGGACGGGTTGGACTTGATGGGATTTCCGTTGTTTAGCACGTTGTCACACCGTCTCTGTCAGACCACAACATTTTAAACTTAACAAATTTTACAAGTTTTCCAAACGAACTGGTCACTCAAACGATTAGCCAATCGATCGGACGACCATCCGATCGAACGGCTATTCGACCAGGTGATTGGTAATTTCAATACTTAAACAATTTTCAAAACTTCAAGTATGTCAGTTTCCCATGGATCACCATCCGAGCGAACGGCCATCCGTCCAGATGACCGTCCGACCGGACGACCTGATAAGTAGATACACTTCACATTTTTTAAAATTCTACAATGAAAACTTCAAGGTTCAAACAATTCACAAACACATCCCTCCCAAACGAACGACCCTCTGACCGAATGGTCATTTGTCCGGATGACCATTCGCCCGTACGGTCATCCGACCGGATCACTGTTCGACACTCGTTCCACTCGACACACTGTTTAACACGTTGTTCAACGCTTACACTATCGTTCTCTGATCAGGCTAACTCTCTAGCGCTCCCTTCAATCCAAGCTTGTGTTTATTTATTAAACACGAACTATGAGCATACTCGATCCCTTTTTGCTTAACGCACTTTTGGGTGTTACATACGTTTCCTATATCAAGTCACATCGATCACACAAAGCAAACACTTTTTATACGCTAACCACTCTCACATGTTATACGTGTTATTCGATGAATGCTAGTATGTTATCTTTACACAGTGATTGTTGCCTGACACCTTAGCAAAGAAAGTACTATAGTTTGGACTCAGCACCTGTCGTGGACAGGGTTGTTAAGGGCTTTCTTCACGTGTCACAGTGGTAATATGTGTTGCGCATTCTACAACTCGCAGTCACGTCTGTGCATAATTCATTGTCGATAACTTACTTGCTTCACATTTCTACGTGTTGCATGCTGGTTATGCGTAAATCGCTTTTCGCTACTATATGCTATTAAACTTGTATGCTCACCTTTACACTATGTGTATTGACTTTTATTTTAACGTATGTGACAGGTGTTTAGGATGCTAAGCTATGCTTGCTGTTGTGGAATCAAGTTAGGAGGTCTAGAAACGTCACATTTAAATCTGAGTTGTCGGAACAATTTAATTGTCTTTGAGAAACTATGTCTGTAATAACTGTTTTACTTTATATGTTATGGTATGGGACATGACGTTAAATATTTGGTAATTCTAGTTGTTATGGATTCTCCTGGACAATCTGTTTCGCTTAGTGCCGCGCCCCGATGTTTCTGCCATCAGTTGGGGTGTGACAGATTGGTATTAGAGCCATAACTATAGGGAATTTGGCAAGACTCGACCTAGTCCGGGTCGATGTCTTAGAATTGACATAGTCTATAGTGTAAGTACCAATAGATCGACTTGTGCGAACCCGGTAGGGGTTTCGTACGAGCTTACTTGACACTCTCGCTCGAACTCGCAGGAAACTACACAGCTTTTCCTTAAGCTTACACGACACGCTACACGCTTTTCGAAAACACTCGTACAACACAATTGGGAAACTTTTTTCGAGACTAGGTGTGAAAACCAAGAACTCTCGACAGGATTGCTCGATCTACACGCATTTTTATTATTAAACACGAGAATTTGCGTTGAGTCACGAGTGAAATCCATATCTCGACGCAATTCCCTATCACTATTCCGTGATTATACCGCACAAATAGGAATAAAGTGTTAAGTTAGGCGTGACACCCGCATCTTAATGACTTGTTCCGCTCTATATTTTGGTTTTATAAAACTCTCACCAAAGTCTCGATGGATTCCAATGACTCGACTCACGTGGTACCTGAAAGGATGCGTGCCGCTCACCGTATGTCGGTGAGAGAGCACAGTCTATTAGGCCAAAACGTGCATTCGAAGTCCTTGAGAATAGTCTAATCACCTTGGGTAGTCGATGTCTCACACCCAGACATTCCGTTTTGATTCTGGTTTCGCAACCGCTGACTTTGTAAATTACCGCTTTTATGTGTGATTTCATGTGTTTTATGTGGTTTTAAGTGTATATGTATTTCGATTTTTGGGGATTTACTCACTTTTCACTTCGATAAACGCGCACAACTCGCACTACACTTATATCTCAAAATTCTAACAAATCGCACACTATGTTACTCGCTTATGCTACTCGCAATCGCTACTAGCTATTCGTACTCGCAACTCTTGCAACTTTGAAAGATAGGGGAACACGTTCGAGATATGTAGGTGAATACGTGCAAAATAGGAAGGTGAATACGTGCAAAATACGTGCTTACGTGAACTACGTGCTTATGTGCTTCTGTGCTTACGTGCTTAAGTGGACTATGTGCTTATGTGCCTATGTGATTACGTGCCTAAGTGATTTATGTGTTCCTGTGCTTTACATAAAGTAGCTCGGGGTGATACGCTAGACTATACCAGATTTAAACGAGATCTCGTCTAAATCCTATGACGATGTCTGTTGCAGACAATGTCGTCATTTGGATCTCACACTTCTCGCGCTGCTAGCCGCAATCACGCTGACAAACGCATTGCCTCGCTAGTCGCCAAGGAAATGGCCAAGGTCATTTCGCAAATCGTCAGCGAAATTAATGAAGTCACCAGCAAGTCCTCTAAGGAATCAATGACCGACTCGTCACGCGCTACTTTTAGCTTCAAGCAGTTTAAGGCCTGCGGCACCAAAGACTTCACTGGTGAAGACGGGCCCAGCGCCATGTTTCAATGGTTCGACTCGATTGAAGTCACTCTCCACCAAAGCGAATGTCCCGACAACCTCCGCACTGTCAACGCAACTGGCGTTTTCCAGTCCAGGGCTCTGGACTGGTGGACTGCCGAAAGAAACAGGCGAGGTAACGACGCAGCCTATAGGCTTTCTTGGGAGGAATTGAAGGAAATCATGATGCAGGAATTCTGCCCTCCGTATGAGCTCCAGAAGCTGGAGGATGAGTTTTGGAACATTAAGCAAGAAGGTGGCGGCAATGCTGGTCTTACTGCTCGCTTTAAGCAGCTTAGCATCATTTGTCTCGGTCAAGTCTCAACTCCCGACATCACAATCAAGAAGTATATCCGTGCTTTACCCGATTGTGTTGCTGATTTCGTGCAAGCCACCAAGACTACCACCATCGAAGAGACTTATCTACTCGCTGCAGAAATCAATGAAAAGCGAGTTAGGCTGGTTACTTCAAGAACATCACCAAAAGTCTCCACCAAGTCACTGCCTCACCTGCTCCTGAAACTGCCACACCGCAAGGATCGAAGTCTTCACGCTGCAAGCGTAAGAGCAACAACCAAAAACAAGAACTGTGCTGTCACAACTGCTCCTCTCAATGTTGTCCCTGTCCAACAACAGAACCAGAACCGCCAAGTCGCTGCACCAATGACCAACGCACCGCCTGCCAAGCGTGCGTATACTGGTCCTCACCCGCTATGCCCTACTTGTACTTACCATCACCAAGTTGGGATTGCTTGCCGTTTTTATGTCCACTGCAACATCTGCGGACACTTTACTACGAACTGTTGCACTGGTCCCCGTCAAGCTCAAGTTCAAGCTCCTCCTGCACTGCCAGCTTTTCTTCCTGCTCCTCAGGGCCAACAAGCAGCTCCTGTCCTCGCTGCTCACGCAAGAGCCTGCTTCGTGTATGGTGATCTTAACCACTTCACAAACGTCTCCCGAACAGGATGGTGAAGCAAGAGCCACAGCAGCAACTAGCGCAGCAACAACATCAACAACAGCAGCCTCAACAGCAGCAGCAGCCTCAACAGCAGCAGCAGCAGCCAACACAACAAGCAGTCCATGGCCGAACTTTCAACATCAATGTCCGCCAGGCTCAAGCTGACAACAATGTTGTCAAGGTACGTTTCTTGTCAACAGTATATATGCTTCGTGTTTATTTGATACTGGAGCTGATAACTGTTTTGTATCGTTAGAATTCGAAAAGCTCCTAAAACATAAACGCGCTAACCTCCCAACGACATTCGACGTAGAAATTGCCACTAGAAGAACCATCACTGTTAGTTCTGTTCTACGTGATTGTACTCTTGAACTCAACAATCACGTCTTCCCGATTGATCTTATTCCGATGCAGCTTGGTAGTTTCGATATCATAGTAGGCATGGATTTTCTTCGTGAGAATCGTGCTGAAGTCATTTGTTTTGATAAGATGATTCGTTTTTTCTCTCACGAATGGTGATCAACTCTGTGTCTATGGCGAAGTTTCATCGAAGGATCTTAAACTCATGTCGTGCATACAAGCGAGCAAGTATCTAAGGAAAACAAGGCTTTCTTGGCACACGTCGTAGTAGCGGAGGAAAAGGAAAAGAAGGCAATGGATAAGGTGCCTATGGTTCATGAGTTTCCTGCTGTCTTTCCTGACGATTTACCTGGTCAACCCCCGATTCATGATATTGATTTCCGAATCGACCTCATTCCTGGAGTTAATCCTGTTGCTAAAGCTCCTTATCGACTTGCTCCATCTAAAATGCGTGAACTTTCGAGTCAACTCCAGGAATTGCTTAATAAAGGCTTTATTCTCCCTAGCAACTCTCCTTGGGGCGCACCTGTCCTTTTCATTAAAAAGAAGGACGGATCATTCCGGATGTGTATCGATTATAGGGAACTCAATAAGCTTACTATCAAGAACCACCATCCCTTACCTCAAATCGATGGTTTGTTTGATCAATTGCAAGGTGCTTCGTGTTTCTAGAAGATTGATTTACGCTCTGGCTATCATCAGTTACGAATTCAGGAGGAAGATATCCCTAAGACCGCTTTTCGCACTCGCTACAGCCACTATGAATTTGTCGTTATGCCCTTTGGACTTACCAACGCACTTGCGGTTTTCATGGATTTGATGAATCGCGTGTGTAAACCCGTTCTCGATCGCTTCGTCATCGTGTTTATCGATGATATCCTTATCTATTCAAAATCGAAAGCTGAACATGCGCAACATCTCCGTTTGGTTCTCGAACTACTCCAAGGGAATCGCCTCTATGCCAAGTTCTCCAAGTGTGAATTTAGGATTGAGGAGGTTCAATTCCTCGGTCACATTGTCAACAGTCAAGGTATTCACGTCGATCCCGCGAAGATTAAATCTGTTAATAGTTGGATTACACCGAAGAATCCGTCCGAAGTCCGTTCTTTTCTCGGACTGGCAGGCTGTTACCGCTGATTTATCGAAGGTTTCTCTAAAATCGTCATCCCGCTTACCTCTCTTACGCATAAAGACAAACCTTTTGTTTGGGGAACCGAACAAGAGCAAACCTTTCAAACCCTCAAGCTTATGCTATGCAACGCTCCCGTCCTCGCTCTACCCGACGGAAACGATGACTTTGTAGTCTACTGCGATGCCTCGAACCTTGGTCTTGGTTGTGTTCTCATGCAACGGGACAAGGTTATCGTGTACGCCTCTCAACAACTCAAGATCCACGAGAAGAACTATACAACCCACGATCTCGAGCTTGGTGTAGTCGTTTTTGCTTTAAAGATTTGGCGACACTACCTTTATGGTACTAAGTGTACGGTCTTCACCGACCATAAGAGCCTGCAACATATCTTGAACCAGAAGGAACTGAATATGCGCCAACGCCGATGGGTTGAACTTCTCAACGATTACGACTGTGAGATCCGTTACCACCCAGGCAAAGCAAATGTCATTGCTGATGCTCTAAGCCGACGAAGCTATTTGCATAGCGTTCGTAAAACTCAAGCCCAACACAGCTTCGAAGCTCTAATTCGTGACGCTCAGCACGCCTGCTTCATTGAGAATACCTTGCCGGAAGAAATGAAGAAATGTGGTGCTGAAACCCAACTTGTCACCAAATCAAACGGTATCTATTACTACCTCGATCGCGTCTGGATTCCAAGTCGCAACAACCTTCAGGAGATATTGTTGACTGAAGCCCACAAATCCCGATATTCCATTCATCCTGGTGCCGACAAGATCTACCACGACCTTCGTCTTCGGTATTGGTGGCCGGGAATGAAGAAGGATATCGCTATCTATGTTTCGAAGTGCCTGACTTGTTCAAAAGTCAAGGCTGAACAACAACGACCCTCTGGCTTATGCGTGCAACCCGAGATCCCTATGTGGAAATGGGAGAGCATAGCTATGGACTTCATTACGAAACTTCCGCGCACGCCATCAGGTCACGATAGCATTTGGGTTATCGTTGACCGTCTCACTAAATCTGCTCATTTTCTACCAATACGAGAAGACTTTAAGGTAGAACGATTAGCACGAATCTATACCGACGAAGTCATTTGTTGACACGAGACACCTCGTGATATCATCTCTGACCGCGATGGTCGATTTACCTCGCGTCTTTGGGAAACTTTTCAAATTGCTCTCGGTACTACTCTTGATCTAAGTACCGCTTTCCATCCCCAGATCGACGGTCAGACTGAGCGCACCATTCGCACCCTTGAAGACATGCTTCACTCATGCGTTATAGATTTCGGTGGTAATTGGGATTCGCATTTACCTTTAGTCGAATTCTCGTACAACAACAATTATCACTCTAGATACGAGACAATCTATTGAAAGCTCAGAGTCGTCAAAAGAGTTACGCTGATAGACGCCGCAAGCCACTTGAATTTGACGTTGGTGATCACGTACTCCTAAAGGTTTCACCTTGGAAGGGGGTGATCCGATTCGGCAAGAAAGGAAAGTTCGCGCCTCAATATGTTGGACCCTTTAAAATTCTGGAAAGAATTGGCAAAGTGGCCTACAGACTCGAACTACTGGAGGAACTCAGCAACGTCCATCCAACTTTCCATGTTTCGAACCTCAAAAAGTGTCTAGCCTAGCAGAATTTACATGTACCTCTTGAGGATCTACAAGTGGACGAAACATTACACTTCGTGGAAAAGCCAGTCGAGATCATGGATCAAGAAACCAAGAAGCTTTGACGCTCACGCATTCCTATAGTGAAGGTTCGCTGGGAAGTCAAACGCGGCGCTGAGTTCACCTGGGAACTCGAAAGTGACATGAAGGCTAAGTACCCACAGCTATTCGTTACGCCTGCGCCTTAATTTCGGGACGAAATTCCCTAAAGTAGGGGAGGCTGTAACCACTTGACTTTCAAAGTCAAAGTTAAAGGAAGAAAAGATTGTTATTCAGATCTGGCATTTCTGACTTAAATATGTGAAGTAACAATGCGATAAACAAAACTAAACACAAATCTACTTAACGCTATCACACCGCTATCGCATCGCAACTCGAATCGCTGTTAATTGGTATTATTTTATGTGTGTGTGCTATTATGTGTTTACTTGTGTGTGCCTTATATGTTTTGGGGTGATTATTCGCAAAAGCAATCGCAACTCTATCGCAACGCAATCTCATCGCTGACTCGAAGAATAAGTTCTACTTTTATGTTATTTAGTAGTTATGATATTTGTGTAACTAATGTGTAATGCTATCGCATCGATTACTCGCAACTCGCTTAAACACAACGCAACGCTCAACGCATGAAACGAAAGTCGGAAACTAACCCACAAGCGCCGTCTGATCGAACGACCGTTCGATCGAATGGTCATCCAACCGGATGACCATCCGATCGGATGGCCATCCGATCGAAAGGCCATCCAACCCGCACAACTCCACACCGCCTTTCACCTCTTCACCTATAAATACCTCACCTGTCACATCAACTGTTCATTGATGTGACAGCTCCCTCCGACCCGTGCACTCCCAGGCTCTTTTCTCTCGATTCCTCGTGATTCTTGTAAGTTTTCACATTAAATCTTGTACTTCCACAATCAGCGCACACTTTCTCATCATCTTCTTCATTAAATCACAACTTTTCACCATGGAATCATCTGATTTGGACTATTCTAGGGTGACGTCATCATGGAGTTCTTATGAACATTGAAGTGTGACCTTATCTCATCAAGAACGGTTCAGATCTGATGGATTTCTACACGTTTTTACACCATTTTTAGCTAAATCTAAACATTTAACAACAGTTTCAAACTTTTCTTCAACAATCTTTCACTTTTTACTCAAAACCGTTAGAATCTGGACTCGTTCGGGTGTTCTACTCATTCTATAGTAAAGAACCGATCTGAGAACGGAATTCTACCGAAGAGACGACCGATTCACAGGTTGAACATGAAACACTGTCAAGAACAGTTGGTTCGGATCGAACGGGGTGATTCCCATCCGTTCGGACGGGTTGGACTTGATGGGATTTCCGTTGTTTAGCACGTTGTCACACCGTCTCTGTCAGACCACAACATTTTAAACTTAACAAATTTTACAAGTTTTCCAAACGAACTGGTCACTCAAACGATTAGCCAATCGATCGGACGACCATCCGATCGAACGGCTATTCGACCAGGTGATTGGTAATTTCAATACTTAAAAAAATTTCAAAACTTCAAGTATATCAGTTTCCCACGGATCACCATCTGAGCGAACGGCCATCCGTCCGGATGACCGTCCGACCGGATGACCTGATAAGTAGATACACTTCACATCTTTTAAAATTCTACAACGAAAACTTCAAGGTTCAAACAATTCACAAACACATCCCTCCCAAACGAACGACCCTCCGACCGAATGGTCATCCATCCAGATGACCATCCGCCCGGACGGTCATCCTACCAGATCACTGTTCGACACTCGTTCCACTAGACGCACTGTTTAACACGCTGTTCAACGCTTACACTATCATTCTCTGATCAGGCTAACTCTCCAGCGCTCCCTTCAATCCAAGCTTGTGTTTATTTATTAAACACGAACTGTGAGTATACTCGATCCCTTTTTGCTTAACGCACTTTTGGGTGTTATATTTACCTATATCAAATCACATCGATCACACAACGCAAACACTTTTTATACGCTAACCGCTCTCGCATGTTATACGTGTTATTCGATGAATGCTAGTATGTTATGTTTACACAGTGATTGTTGCCTGACACCTTAGCAACGATAGTACTATAGTTTGGACTCAGCACCTTTCGTGGACAGGGTTGTTAAGGGCTTTTCTTCACGTGTCACAGTGGTGATATGTGTTGCGTATTCTACAACTCTCAGTCACGTCTGTGTATAATTCATTGTCGATAACTTACTTGCTTCACATTTCTACGTGTTGCATGTTGGTTATGCGTAAATCGCTTTTCGCTACTATATGCTATTAAACTTGTATGCTCACCTTTACACTATGTGTATTGACTTTTATTTTAACGTATGTGACAGGTGTTTAGGATGCTAAGATATGCTTGGTGTTATGGAATCAAGTTAGGAGGTCTAGAAACGTCACATTTAAATCTGAGTTGTCGGAACAATTTAATTGTCTTTGAGAAACTATGTCTGTAATAACTGTTTTACTTTATATGTTATGGTATGGGATATGACGTTAAATATTTGATAATTCTAGTTGTTATGGATTCTCCTGGACAATCTGTTTCGCTCAGTGCCACGCCCCGATGTTTCCGCCATCGGTTGGGTGTGACACCTTAAGCTATTCTTATCCTTGTTTATCGAAACCAAATTACCAATTAAATTTAGTTAATTGATTTCGCACTTCAAATTAATTTAGCACTTCAAATTCCAAATTATTTTTATATGATTTGAAAGTTGATTATCAACAGTTTTAACTTTTCAAACCTTCTCTTTCTCACATCTTCTTCCCCGAATCACAACCCTATCTTCTTTTCTTCACCTAGTCCTCGTTCCTTATAAACAATACCAACTCAGATCACCCAAAACAATCCATTTCACATCACAACATCAGTTTTGAAACACCTCGTGTGCCGCCACAGGTAGTTGTCATCAACAAACCATACTATCTCTACGCTTTCTCTTTTCTCTCTATATCTATCTCTTTATCTTTACCGTAGGTAATTCATAGCATCCCACCCACACCGTCACCACCGACAGACCTCGTTTTTTTCTTTTAAGCCGTTGGCCACTGCGCCTTGAATCTGACCTCCCTCTTCGTTCCGACTACTCCGCCAACCATACTATAGGTCCCCTAATCCGTATGGATCTTCACGGAATCATCGATCCAACCTAGAGTGCGGAATCCTCTAGATTAGATTTTAACAGAAAATGAGTAGAAGAAGAAATCAATACAAAATACTTTCAATCCGGTCTTCTATTGATTATCCCACACAAATGTTTACAGTCAATTCAAGACCCACGAGATCTCTCAACCACTCTTTGTAGATCTCTCTAAAACTTTCTAACACTCTTCTTCTTTTTCTTCATCTCCTCCCTAAACCCTAATGCACCCATGTTTATATACCCATGTTTGCATACTAGGCTTTGGACTGGGCTTGGCCATTCTCCTAGCCCATTACAACAATTAACACAGTAACCAATAATGCTAAGCCCAATACAAAATATCCAAAGACTAAATACTTAAACTATTAAGCTGTTGTCACAAAATATGTACCAACAGAATCCCCCTTGACAATAGCTTCATAGTGTAAATTTATCTTCAAACATCTTGCACTCTTTTGGGCTTTGGATAGCTTCAGCTACACATAGTTTTTGACATCAACAGACTCCCCCTTAGCTGATGCTTCCAATCTCCAAAACTTTCATTCATTGTAGATCAGTGAACTAGCAATCTTCGGTTAAGCAAGTATCTCCAAATTTTTCATATCACTCTACACTGTAGTAGAAGGATCCTACCATGCATCTTCACACATCTTCACCTCACTCTCAATCTGCACTTTACTTGTATTCTGCACTTCATTTTGATAATCTGCATCAATCTGTTTAGAAATACAAGTAAGTATCTCGAAAAACCATTAGTCTTTTTCACATTTAAAGATAAACCAATATTTTATCTTAGTTTGCAAAAAACAACTACATGTCAGTTCAAAATGGAAGTCCTTATAAAAGGTAATATTTTTGGTAATTTTTGATATTTTTCAAAACAAACTAAACAACCTAAAAAATATATACAATACGTCTTTTTGTGAGAATCATGTGCAAGAAGATCATATCAGCAAAATCAAACGGTTTTCACACTATTAGATAATTCTTTATATAATTTCCGTGAAAAGCAGTTCAAGATGATTACCAGTACTGCTTGTCCACTTAAACAAAATGCATGAACATTTCAAGTTCCATTACCGTATGATACGTTAAGGTAATATTATACTGATATACTAGTGTGTCCCACTTCAGGATATACCCCCGCGATCAGGGTATGCACAAAGATTCCTCGTAGTAGGTGAGTATACTGAATTCATCCGCTTTGTTTTACAATGATAGATAATTGGTGATCAGGTCAGTACATCTGTACAACAAAGAGACCAATATCTAACGAGGGCTAAGACAAATACCAATTTTTGGTACGATTTATGCATTTTGCACTTTTTAATAACTCTCTAGGAGAGCTTCTTCATTTTCAAGGTTTTGGCATTTTTAACTCTTCTAAGATATCCTGGTTATGCCTAGGTCAGCATGTATCTGGATGCAGCAGAAGGACGACCCTGATATCCCCGGATGAAATAACAGTATAAAGACCCAAAACCTCAGATTTTGGCAATCTATCAACACAAGATTTAAGGTTATTAAACCATACGCCACTGATGTGTTCCCCACTCATACTCAGTTCGTTAAGTTTATATCACATTGATAAGTTGATTATTTCACGCTTTTTGCCTACTGGTACATCATATGATGAAGCTGCTATCACACTTATGCAATTTAAATCAATTTCAGTGTGACAGTCTAACTTGCTGATGTACTATCATTTCTTCTCTTTCACGCAGTGATAACTCATTTTTTATTTTCTATATTTTTTTATTTTTTTATGTTTTTCATTGTTCCCTTGTTTTTGGATTTTTTTTTTAAATTTTATAACTTACTTAGTCCCCCTAAACACACGCACTAACTAAACTCTTTTTGGCTTAGGGAAATTTCTCCCCCTAAATTTTCGTTTTTATGTAGTAAGTTTCAAAAACACAAATTTAAAAACACAAACAGACTCCCACTTTAACTTTGACAACTGTTTTTTCCCTTTAGAAGTTTAGTATAATCATACCAATCACTAAAGTAAATAGTTCGTTACCAATGTTAACCTACTATTCACCTCAGATGCTTTACAGGAATAACCACTATTGAACATATCAAACAGTCCTTCTTGGTCATCCTGCACACACTCAACAACTCAGTTACACTTAAGAACCTAAACCTTACCGGTTTTGGGTCGACCATAAACATCCACGTAAGATGCTTCTATCCAATATCCATCACACCCTAAAGGTGTCTTCGATGTCTTCCCTGTTGTTGAACAAGATTTTTATAATTTCCACTAGGTCTTTGATTGCGAGAGTTCCAATAAATTCTCGGATTTTCCGAGCTTTGGAAATTATTATCTTGATACCTTCAACTCCCATTACCAAAACTTGAACTTTGGAAAAATTTTGGATTATATTGAATATTTGAGTTACCAAAATTCCTATATCCATTTCTTTGTTGAAAATTTTGATTCCCAGAAGTTTGGTATTGATTTTGATATCCAAAATTTCTATTTTGAGACTGATTTGATTGACCACTAACATGATTTGTTTTGTAGAATTGCTTCTTGGCCTATCAAATCTTCCCGATGTTGACGGTTTAGGTTGAAATCTAGGTTGATTTGTCTGACCACTTGATTTTACATTATTGTTTGACCCAACCTGATTCCCATGCTTAACCTTATCAACTTTTTGCTTATCTTTCTTCAAAGGACAACAACTCGCCACATGTCCTTTGTTGTGACATTTAAAACAGGATCTTTTCTTATAACCTTTCTTTTTTATTTGATCCCTTTTTAAATGCTTTGACCTTTTTGTCTTCAGTATCCTCATCCACTTTATGAGGTGTACTGTTAGACCTGTTGGATCGTTGTTTGACCCGATTGAGTCGATCAGAAGAGCTTTAAGTCCAGTTCAAAGGCAGAATCAGAGAACTAGAAACAAACACAGCTTGATAATCTAATATCTGTCTCTTATATTGTTGATAACAATGATTACAACCTGACAGAAATCCGACAGCACTTCGTTACAGTTCTGGAATCGCATACCGAATGAAACAACATGTGCACCTATTTATAGTATGATGATTCCACTTATATGGACATGCCATATAAGCGAAATCACTTGTTTCTGATTTCACTTATATGGACATGTTCACATAAGCGAAATCACTTGTTTCTGATTTCACTTATATGGACATGTTCACATAAGCAAAATCACTTCCTTAACCTCTAACAATCGTTTCTCAAACCTTGTGCACTGGATATCCTATCTAATCTTATCCTATTACATGATACAAGACAAAGTCAATAGACGTAATGCACTAACAGACTCCCCCTCGGATATTGACGAAGCCTTCAGTGACTATTCTTCAATATGACACATCTTCAGTCTTGATCATTTTGCCTTTTCTTTCAAGTTGTAACAATGTAAGCATCCAACAATCTTTCTCTTCTCCTATCAGCTTCAGGCTCCCCCTTTCGTCAAGCTTCCGTGCTTTGGGATCGACACCTAGCTTTCCATCTACAAGCTTCTCTTTGCTTCAAACTTGTCTTCAGACTCCCCCTTAGACTCTACTCTCAGGATCGTAGTCTGGACTATCATCTGCAATTTCTCAAACATTTATGAGTAATAGCATTTTGAATTCTCAATCAAATTCTCTAATCCACTCCCCCTATTAACAAACTTCATAGATTTGGCAATGTTAAAGAATCCAACTCCCTCACAGTTTATCATCCAAGTTCAAGTTAATGACCTTGGAGATATCACAAACTGTTTTTGAAATTTTTGATTTTAATTCAAGTTTCAAATTAATGAACTTGTTTTATTTTCAGAAACACAATCAGCTTACTTAGATTTTGAAACTCAACATTTCAAATATCGGTTGTCGAAAATAAAGCAAAATCAAAAATCTTTTTGGATTTTCTGAAAATATAAAGCAGTAAAGAAATATGTACAAACATATTTACAGACAATATTTTTGTTTGAGAATGCGTCAGAGGATCATATCAGTTTTTGACAAGTCACAAGTACCGTTGAGCTTAGTTACACAGTAAGAATTAAACAATTCACTTAGATTGTCGATATATTGATCCACTTAAATTTTCATACAAACTTCAACTGATTCAGGATACGAATTAAATGTATTAAGAACTTAAACTCATTCATGTGTCCCACCTCTTGAATATACTCCCGTATCCAGATCCCAATATTCAGTCTTACAGGCAATTATAACACAAATGATATCTGTAAGGGGTTAATAATTTATGAAGAATCATGAGAGCTCAGGTCAGAACTACCGTTCAGCAGAGAGATCATGACTCAACTTTTGGGTGTGTCCCCTTTAGAGGATCTTTTTTACAACAGCATTGCTAAGCAATTTTATTGTCTTATCATATATGCTGAGGGTGATGCTGTGTTTCAAGCATTTGAGAAAAGTATTATTCGAGGACTAGGTCAGAACTTCCATTCAGCAGAAGTCCCGGAATAATACCCCAGATATCACTGAGTATAAAAACCTAGTATATTAGAAAAAGGAACCTTTCAAACGAGATTTCAGGGGTTACCTATATATCCAAGTAGTGTTCCCCACTAAATAAGTAAGTTTGAATTTAGGTTTATATCCCGAAAAAGTTTACTAAGTGTATAAAAATCTACCGACACATCCACAGTGAGATCGTTTAACACATTTAAACTTTCCATTTCTTTAGCGTACTGTAACTGTCTACTGATGTACTATCATTTCCTCTTTTTACGCAAAAACTCAATTTTTGAATTTTATCATGTTTTTTACTTTTTCAAATTTTCAAATGTTTTTGGATTTTCTAACAATTTTTCTCCCCCTAAAATGCAAAACCATTTAAAGAAAATTTGACAACCAACACTGATAGCTTTGTCTCGCCATCCATTTTCTGCATCTCATGCTCTGTTTTGCAGAAAATATAACACTTTAAGCAGAAAATATAACGTACCCCCATGATTTACAACACATTGATATTTTACAGTTTAAAAACCGTTTTTCAATCTGATGAAAGTAATCATGTTTGTTCAGCCGTGAGGGTTTCGGCATATTCAATCAGAACTCCCCCTTACAACAAACTATTTTCCCATAATGATTTCAAAACACTTAAGTTTGTGTGAATCAGAATGGTTTTTCCGGAAAAATTAGTTTATTTATCCAACACTTGTGGATTCGGGGTCATCACATCACCTTGTTCTCTTTTAACCATTTTGAAAATTTAACATTATTAGGTCAAACACCACTATCACTTGTAGAAAATCAAGTACAACTTAATGTCCTTGATTAACCACTTGTAAGACGAAATATCACAGTTACCATCCTATGAATTTCTCAAGAATGATGCCGATACCTGCTTCACGCTTACCAACCTGGAAGCTCCGACAAGTCAGGAATTCAACCAACAGATTTTGACACCCAAGCCTGACCAGCCTTAGGCGCATTTAAAACTTTTCTCTTTTCTTCATAAAATTCTTTCACTCCTTTTTCCTTACCATCAACCATCTTACTAAAAATATGTTTAACATTGCTATTAAACATTTTTCTAGCATCAACACCTTTCGATTTTGGGTTTGTGGCTTGTAATGGTGGAAAATTCTCATCATTCATTAAAGGAACTCTTTCTTCCCTTTTTACCTCAACTTGTGGCTCATCTGACTTGGAAGAGCCAGATTCATCGCCAATAACTTTCTTTTTCTTCTTGTTTGTCCTCAGATTTGCATCTGAAGAATTCGATTTTCTTGACTTTGTCGTCGAGTGAATCGATTCATCAGAACTTTTATTCGAACCAACCGGTGAACCTGAAGACAAAATCCTTTCCAAATACTCTCGTGCTTTCTTCCTCTTTTTCCTCAGTCTGTCTCTCTGCCCCTGCAAAAGTTTCACTTTCTGTTCTAGAACCTTCTGTTCTTTCGGCTTGACATTGACTGGTTTCTTTATCGTTCTCTGAGATTCAACCCTTGATCTTCCCATCGATCTCCTTGGGCAATCTCTGGCAATATGTCCTCTGATATGGCAATTATAGCATCTTCGTGTTTCAAAATTCCAATTCTGGCAGTTAACAGCAATGTGTCCTCTAACACCACAGGTGTAGCACACTCTGTTATTGTAACACCTCGAAAATTTCGGGTTCAATAATAAAACGACACGTGTCATGTGAGACAAAACGCGTTGTAAACCCGGATTTAATTAAGATGTTTCGGTAGGATTTAAAGTGGCGTCATGTTAAATTGTTACCTCTGAACGACCTCAGGTATAAATCCCAAGACCCGATTAAATGTTATACACATCTTTTATTGCCCTCAATTCAAAGAATTATTGTAAATGAGGAATTGCAAAAGCATGATGAGATCTCACGAAGAAAAAGAATGGTAAACCTTCATTTTCGGTACTTGTTTTTGGATTCTAAACAAACAAACTCAAATGGTAGGGTATCCAACAGTTAAAGACCAATATTGGAGGCCCCAAATTGATAAAACAAAGCCCCAAACTCGGAAAAGAGGTTGCCCTTTCGAACCTTCAACAAACAACAACTTTTCACCATCTGAGAAGGGGTAGCGCACCGCTACCATATACATGTAACGGTGCGCTACCATGTCCCCAGCACCAGAAAACGGGCTGTTGCCTGTATTTCGCGATTATGACCGATTTAGCTGGTTTTTCTCATTAATAAAAGACCCCTAAACTATCCTAGAACACTAGGACACTTGTTGGATAATTGTGGTCAGCTCTAGAGTTAGTTGTCAACCAATCATGGTGAGTATTTTCACTATATAAAGCACTTCATGTTGCAAACATTCTTCACACTTGCATCTGATCATTTGGAGCATTTCTGGAGCTAAGGAACTCTCTCATTTGATCTTAAGTCGTGCATAGGACTCTTGTAAGTCTTCTAGTTCTTCTTTGTTTGAGTTTAGCTTGGTTAATTAGCTAAAAGTCAAACCGTCGTAATTACGGTTTGACTTCGAGATTAGTCAATAATGGCTCAGTAATATCTCGAATTAAAAGTAGTTATAAGTTGGTATTTATGTGGGTAATAAAACCCCAAAAGGGTTTCCCCTGATCACCACTCTAACTAGTTCAAATGTCGGGTCAAACATGTTCTTAAAAAGTCAACAGGATGCTTAAAATGTCATTTATGCATAATTAGCTATCTAGAACATATATAACCTGTTTGATCATTGTTATAACTTAGTAATTTGTGTAAGAACATGTCCAAACCTGTTCAACCCGACTATTTCCTGTTTAGACCCGGTTCGGAACCGAAAGTCACATAGTTTGACTTTCACTTTGACTTTCAGTTCTGACCCGTTTAGGCATACTTTAGAAATGCCTTAGAGCTTTAATTGGACTAGGTTACATGTTAGAACAACCCTCTGTGATTATACACCTTGGTTCGTTAGTTATCCAATTATTATGCATGTTTCCGTTAATTGCTCATATGTTGACCGATATGCCCTTATTACCTTAAAACGCGAATTATGAAAATGTAAAAGTGTAGAAACCTTTGTTACTGATATATAGACTTGCATGCAAAGTTTGACATCAGTTTGACATGTAGATTAAGAGTTATGCTCATTGTCGCAAAACTAATGCTTTATGTTAACATAATGGCGTAATTAGCGTATAGCCTAGTTAAACATACCTTTTGGTATCAAATATTTTACCCACTGATATGATATATTATTTTGGGATTTTTAAAGATTTTTAATTAATTTTAGGCTGAGCATAACTCATAGTCGTAGGCTTAATTCGGTAATTGTCGGTTTTGCCCTTACGGGCCATAAAATGAGTTTTACACATCTAAACGACTCCAAACCTTTTGCTACTGATTAGTTATGATAAATAAATTATTTTAAGCCTTCTGGAAGTATAAAAATATCAGATTTAAGTATCGAACCCGGTAATGGCCTTTAATCGCCTAAATTAGCGTTTTTAGCGCATAGTATGTTTTAAAATCATATTGGACATACCCGGGGTGATACCTACTGATATAAGAGGCAAATTATAATATTTTAACAGTAAGCAAAGGTTGATAAACTCAGACTTCAGTTTTGAGCTTTTCGGCTTATGTGAAATTACCAAAATACCCCTACGGGGCCTAGTTTGGTTAAAAATGATAAGTTTCACATACATGCTTTAACCTACTGATGTAAATTAGCAAATTGAATATATTTGCTGATTACATCAGACCTGTAACTCAGGTTGTCACTTAAACTCTTTTATAAACTTTTAAATGACCAAAATACCCCTACGGGGCCTAGTTAGTGTTTAAACACGTTTCGGGCATAACGAAAGACACCTTACTGATGTCACAACATATTTGAGACATAATTAACTTAGGAAACCTGTATATAGCTCTCATGACTACCCGTCACGCTTATTACGCGTACGGTTCGGTTTATGTAGCAAGTTTACATAAATTAGCCGAAACGGGTCAAACCTTAACGGTTTTATCTCAAAATCCAGAATGTGAATAATAAACCCATATTAAACAAGTCTTCGAACTTGTCGGGTCTGAATCACATTCTATCCGGTCTTCGCTTAATCGTGCGTACGAACCGTATCTTGAAACTAGCCGGTCTAAGCTTAAGCTTAATAAAAGACCCGTTAGGATTCTAATAGGTTATATTAAACCTTCGTTCCAGATTAGGAGAAACAGTAAAAGCTACGTGCATTCTGCTATTTGTGAATTATACTTGCATCAGGTAAATACTTTTAACTTATTTTCCCTATACGGGCTTGGGTTACGGTACATAGCGTACCGCTTGATCGGGCATCAAATCTCCACGCTTAGTGGGTAGTTGAATAATTTGATCGGCTCGTTTTAAACAGTCTTGTTTACTTTACAGCCTTTGGGGGGTTAATGACCATGTCCCGGATATCCCTGGCATCATCTTACGAGATGGCCACGACCTGAGCACGGGGTGTAGGCGTACTCCCGTGTATAACTCACTTAAAGTGGTGTGTCTATTGATCTTTAACCCGGATTCAATTCGGGCTACTGAACGCATAAGTAACATGTAATTCGTTCACAAGATTATCATATTAAATAATTCTCCCAAGTTAAATAAAATGATTTATGCCACGTGCATCCAAACCAATTTTCAATCATTTTCCAAAATGAGTCAGTTGAATGTATTTACCAGTGTAAACTGACGTATTTTCCCAAAAAGACTGATTGCAGGTACTAAACGAAATTTGGCTGGATTGTCTCCTAAGCATCAATAAAAGTCTCGCAAGCTTAGGATGCCAGAAGTCTGTTGAACCATAAATGTTATTTTGTTTCGATCCGTTCTGTGGATAAACACCGGATATTGTGACTTTGATTACAATAAATAAATTCGGTTGTATCTTATTTTTAAATTGCTTCCGCTGTGCATTATTATATTGTGTTGTTTGACTATTACGTTGCCAACTACGTCACGATACTCCCCCACCGGGCCCACCGGTGACACATGGAAATCGGGGTGTGACAGGTTGGTATCAGAGCCAACTCTGAGTGAATTAAACACTAGCCTTTTGTGTTTAATCTCAGTGACACAATTGCACATATCTAAACCTTCGAGTCTAGACTTATAACATAGGACAAATTCCACCTTATTTGGTTTTGTTTTGTCCTTTAAATTTTATATTTGTTATTGTTATCTTATGCTTTATTGACAGGAACATCAAAATGCCTCCGAGATTCTTGCGTACGCGAGGACGCGGAAAGGGGCCGGTATCCGCCCCCAACGACCATGAAGCAGGACCGTCTAATACACGAGCTCCAACTGCGACGGAAAGCGAGGACCCCCGCCGAAACAGGCGCAACCTGTTCGAACCAGCGAGGCGATCCATTTCGCACAGCTCAACACCGCCAGTACAAAACGCATATGGACCGTACGCAGGAGACGAGCCTAACAACCCACTGCCTTCATATATACCACTTCAGAGATCCCTGTCTCACCATTCGTATGGTGACCCCACACCTGTTTTCCGGGGACAGTTTAACCCGGTAGGGTTCATACCAGAACCCATGGGTTTCAACCCACTAGGGCCAGAGGATCACTTCTCCGGTGATAATGCGGAGGACATGGACGAGGATACGGACCCCGTCATGCCTGCTAGTGGCACTCCAAATCATCCGATTGAGATCTCCGACGGATCGTCCTTTCACGGATCACCCTACGGTGGTCCAGACAGTTTCCAAGCCCTGTTCGAACCACACCAGTGGTATTATACACCATCACACCACTCGTCGTCTCATGGGCAGCAGCAGCAGCAGCAGGAGCCACAGCCACAGCCGCATCATCAAGATTCATCCGAGGATCATCGGTTTGTGGCAGTTACGCCACCACCTCCACCGCCACCAGTTCAACCGGCACCTCCTCAACCGCCAAGGCGTAGGAGAACCGGTGCACGCATGTCGGTACGACCGGGGGGCTTCAATTTCAGTTCCCCACAACAGTCAAGTGCTAGTCACTACCCACCGCACCAGGAGGACCCGCAATTTGGTGGACCCTCCAACCCTGCTGGACTACAACCACCGCCGATGGGATTCGATAACCCAATCCCGGCATATACGAGTGGCATGGGATACAACCCGTTTGAACCCCCAACGCATCACGACTATGGGTACGCGGAGGCTGATCCGTACATGTTAGCAGCGAACTACAACACCCAAGGACCCTATGGGGATCCATGGGGGGTGAGTTACCCGACTCAGGGATACGCGATACCTCCTAGACCCATCATCCGAGCTCAATCGCAGCCACCTAGATTCTCACCACCCGAACATGAAGAACTCCTGCAAAGGTTAAATCAAGTTGAACGGGTAATTCACGAGGACCGCCGGGAGAGGCAAACATTCTTCCAGGGATTAGTGGGATTGATCAAGGGGAAGAACAAAAAGGATCGTTGAATCCTTCCACAGATATTTTCTCCTGTATTTACTGTTGAGCCCCTGTGTGGGTGTAGTTGGTATGTTTGCTTTAAGCCCCTGCGTGGGCATGCTTGTTTGTTTGAACCCCTACGTGGGTGTATTCTTAGTGTGAGTCCCTGCGTGGACATGTGTGATATTTAGCCCCTGCGTGGGCATGTGTGTTATTTAACCCCTACGTGGGTAAGTATCTATTTCACCCCTGTGTGGGTAAGTTTGTAATTTGAAAGACCCGTTTAGGGCAAGTGTGTAATGCTTTGAATAAATAAATGGAATGTTGTTTTGATAAATTTCATGATTGCCAATTGTGCATGTATACTTTATAAATGAAATAAATAAATTAAAAGCATTCCTTTTAAATTAATCTGCCTATGTAATTATTTAATTAAGGATCTTAAAGTGTGAAACCTAGCCTCGTGTCAAAAATAAGACCGGGCCAAAATGGTAAGACCTGTTTGAAAGATTCAAATCCCTGTTAACATCTTAAGACATGTTAACACTCCTGGCAGAAGTGATTCGTTAAAATCACATGTCATTTATATATGTATAAGGATTCTTTAGAAGATTCCAAACCCCATTTATGTGATCTCTGAATCATGGGTTAAGATCATCAATTAAGATGATCATATTTTTACCATACGTAGTAATACGATGCCTACGGGCCCCGCTCACTTTTATATGAGCCAAAAGACAGAGGTAGCTATGACTCCCTGTCCGATAAGGGTAATGAACTAGGTTCAAACCTTAAAAGTCTTGATTCTCTGAAATCATAGCTTATAATTTAAATTGTCCATGTGACCAAGCCTTATGTGCTAATATATATTGTTATTGTTTATGTTTAGGATAAATTTTAATTAAAATCCTAAATTAATACGATTAATAAGTTAACCAAATATGGTCTCTGTTTACCATGGTTAACGAGTTACCCTACGGGGTAATTCCATAATAAACTCCCAAATAAAATATTGACCTTGTTTTCTGCAACAGTTCAATACAAATGGCTAACTCAAGTGAAGTCAATAGCCATCCAGTGGAGCCAAACGAGAACGCCCAGATTACGTTAACGGGTGCCGAGTTAAAAGCGATTATAGACGGCGCTGTTACTCAGGCTCTGGATAGACAGTATGAGGAATATAGTGGTACTCGAAGTAGGACCCACTCTGCTTCACGTTCAAAGCCCAGGACACATTCTGAGGCTCATAACAAGCCTCCTCCCAAAAAGGATGGACCCAAGAAAGATGGTGATGACCGTCAGTCCACCAACCGCCAAAGTGTCCCATCTCAGCATATAGTACTGCATCAAGAGCCCAGTAACAAGGGTTGCTCCTATAAGTACTTTGTGTCTTGTAAGCCCAGGGATTTTACTGGGGAAAAGGGGGCCGTCGACTGTATGACATGGCTGGACGAGATGGACACGGTGGTAGATATCAGCGGGTGCGCTGATAGGGATATAGTCAAGTTTGTGTCACAGTCCTTCAAGGGTGAAGCGTTGGCATGGTGGAGATCTCTGATGGAGGCCTCCGGAAAGATCCCGTTGTATAGTATGTCGTGGGATCAATTCATTGCCCTGATCAAGGATAATTTCTGCCCTCAGCATGAGGTGGAGAAGATAGAATATGACTTTCTATCATTGGTGATGAAGAACCTCGACTGTCAAGCTTACCTGACAAGCTTCAATACGCTATCCCGGTTGGTTCCCTACTTGGTAACCCCGGAGCCAAAAAGAATCGCTCGCTTTGTTGGTGGTTTAGAACCCGAGATCAAGGCCAGTGTAAAAGCTTCTCGGCCAGTTACCTTCAGGTCTGTAACTGACCTTTCCTTATCCCTCACTCTGGATGCGGTCCGACAGAGATCGCAGAGGAATAAGGATGCCGAGAAGAGGAAGCGTGAAGATGATGGTTCGCGAAAGTCGAACAAGAAACACCATGGAAACGGTGATAACAAGAAGAGTTCTGAGTCGAGAAAGGATGGGCATCAAGCTGGTGAGAAGCCCACGTGCAAAACTTGCAAGAAACAGCACTTTGGAAAGTGCAGACTCGCGTCGAGTTCTCAGACTCCGTCCAAAACCTATGCTTGTGGTATTTGCAAATCCACGGATCACAAAACCTTGGATTGCAAGAAGATGAAAGACGCAACGTGCTACCGTTGCAATGAGAGGGGGCACATCAAGACCAACTGCCCAAAATACAACAAGAAGCCTGAGGAGACTAAGAAGACTAATGCCAGAGTCTTCAGAATGGACACGAAAGAAGCTGTGCAGGACGATAATGTCATAACAGGTACATTCCTTGTAAATGATGTCTTTGCAAGAGTACTTTTTGATTCAGGCGCAGATAAGTCCTTCGTAGATCATAAGTTTTGTAAATTGTTGAATTTACCTGTCAAAACCCTAAGCGTAAACTATGAGGTAGAGTTAGCAGATGGTACCATAGAAACCGTCTCTACTGTTTTAGATGGATGTGTTATATCCATTAAGAACCATTCTTTTCCTCTGTCTCTACTTCCGTTTAAATTAGCTGATTTTGACATAGTTCTGGGTATGGACTGGTTATCTCATAACCAGGCCCAAATTGTCTGCAACCAGAAACAAGTGGTAATAAAGACTCCGTCTGGTGAATCACTTACCATTCGGGGAGATACCCAGTATGGGCTGCCTGAGCAGGTGACTATGCTCAAGGCTTCCAAGTGTTTGAAGAAGGGATGTGTCATTTACATGGCGCAAGTGATTATGGAGGAACCTAAACCGAAGTTAGAAGACATCCCTGTCATCTCTGAATACCCAGAAGTGTTTCCTGAAGATCTACCTGGGTTACCACCGGATAGACAAGTCGAATTCAGGATCGATATCATCCCCGGAGCAGCACCTGTTGCTAGAGCTCCATACAGATTGGCACCCACAGAAATGAAGGAGTTGCGGACGCAGCTAGACGAATTGCTGGCTAAAGGTTTCATCAGACCTAGTTCGTCTCCTTGGGGAGCGCCAATCCTGTTTGTCAAAAAGAAGGATGGGTCGATGCGTCTGTGCATCGACTATCGCGAGCTTAATAAAGTCACGATCAAGAATAGATATCCATTGCCCAGGATCGACGATTTGTTCGATCAGCTTCAAAGGGTAAGTTACTTCTCAAAGATTGATCTGAGGTCAGGCTACCATCAGTTGAAGGTTAAGGATGAAGACGTTCACAAGACTGCATTTAGGACTCGTTATGGTCACTACGAGTTCCTAGTGATGCCTTTTGGGCTCACTAATGCACCAGCCGCGTTCATGGATCTCATGAATCGCGTCTGCAAGCCTTACTTAGATAAATTTGTTATCGTCTTCATCGATGACATCCTTATTTATTCTAAGAATCAAGCTGACCACGAGAAACACCTTCGTTGTATTCTCAAACTTCTACGTCAGGAGAAGCTCTACGCCAAATTCTCTAAGTGTGAATTTTGGCTACGAGAAGTCCAATTTCTTGGACACGTGGTTAGTGAGCGTGGTATCCAGGTGGATCCCGCTAAAGTTGAAGCTGTTATGAATTGGCAAGAGCCAAAGACGCCTACAGAGATACGTAGCTTCCTGGGATTGGCAGGATATTACAGGCGTTTCATTGAAAATTTTTCAAGGATTGCTGCACCCCTTACCTCCTTAACTAAGAAAAAGGTTAAGTTTGTTTGGGGCCCTAAGCAGCAAGAATCCTTTGATATTCTGAAGCAGAAGTTGAGCAACACCCCGGTACTGACACTGCCAGATGGAATTGAAGACTTTGTGGTTTATTGTGATGCTTCGCACACTGGCATGGGGTGTGTGCTTATGCAGAAAGGCAAGGTGATTGCCTACGCATCAAGACAACTGAAAGTGCATGAAAAGAATTACACCACCCATGACTTGGAGTTGGGTGCCGTTGTATTCGCACTGAAGCTTTGGAGGCACTATCTTTATGGTATCAAATGTGTGATTTATTCTGATCACAAGAGCCTCCAACATCTGTTTAATCAGAAGGAATTAAACATGAGGCAACGCCGTTGGATGGAAACCTTGAATGACTATGATTGTGAAATCAAGTATCATCCCGGCAAAGCGAATGTAGTCGCTGACGCCTTGAGCAGAAAGGAAAGGGTTAAACCCATTCGAATCAATGCCAAGAGCATGGAAATAAAGAACAGTTTGATAGAAAGGGTGTTAGCTGCACAGAAGGAAGCTGTGGTGGAAGCTAACTATCCTAATGAAAAGTTAGGAGTAACTGAGGAGCAGTTAACTCTTAGCAAGGACGGAATTTTACGGTTAAACGGACGAATATGGGTTCCAATTTATGGAGGACTTCGAGATGTCATCCTCCAGGAAGCCCATAGTTCCAAATACTCCGTTCATCCTGGAGCTGATAAGATGTACCAGGATCTAAGGGCAAATTATTGGTGGATAGGCTTGAAAAAGTCTGTGGCCGCCCATGTAGCAAAATGCTTGACATGTGCGCAAGTCAAAGCCGAGCATCAGAAACCGTCAGGTTTGCTACAACAGCCTGAACTTCCTACGTGGAAGTGGGAAATGGTAACTATGGATTTTATTACCAAGTTACCCAAGACGAGGAAAGGAAATGATACGATATGGGTTATAGTTGACCGACTGACTAAGTCAGCTCATTTTCTACCCATCAAGGAGACTTATAGCTCCGATATGTTAGCCCAGTTATACGTTGATAAGATTGTAGCCTTACACGGCATACCTGTAGCTATTATCTCTGACCGGGATACTAGGTACACGTCACATTTTTGGAAGAGTTTCCAACAATCTTTGGGCACACGTTTGAATTTTAGTACGGCTTACCATCCTCAGACTGACGGTCAGAGTGAGCGTACTATTCAAACGTTGGAAGACATGCTACGCGCATGTGCGATCGATTTGGGAGGTAGCTGGGATAAGAACCTACCATTGATCGAATTCTCCTACAACAATAGCTACCATACCAGCATTAAGGCTGCGCCTTTTGAGGCATTATACGGTAGAAAGTGTAGATCGCCTGTTTGTTGGGCGGAAGTTGGAGAAGTCCAGTTATCAGGACCAGAGATCGTGTTCGAAACGACGGACAAGATTGTCCAGATTCGTAACAATCTCCAAGCTGCCCGGGATAGGCAGAAGAGTTACGCGGATCCAAGTCGTAAGGATTTTCACTTCGAAGTAGGTGACAAAGTCCTACTTAAAGTGTCACCCTGGAAAGGAGTGATGCGATTTGGTAAGAAAGGCAAACTAAGCCCGAGATACATAGGACCTTTCGAGGTTATCGAACGTGTCGGGTCAGTTGCCTATAAGTTGAACTTACCAGAAGAGCTCAGTGGAATTCACAACGTGTTCCACATCTGCAATTTAAAGAAGTGTTCCGCTGACGAAACACATGTCATGCCACATACAGATGTGCATATTGACGCGAGCTTAAAGTTTGTTGAAAAACCTTTGTCGATTGAAGATCGACAGGTAAGGAAGCTTCGAAGGAAGCATATACCTTTTGTGAAGGTCAAATGGGATGCCCGTAGAGGTCCCGAATTCACGTGGGAGGTTGAATCCACCATGAAAGAAAAGTACCCTTACTTGTTTCAGTAAATCTCGGGTCGAGATTTATTTTAAGGGGGTGAGGATGTAACACCTCGAAAATTTCGGGTTCAATAATAAAACGACACGTGTCATGTGAGACAAAACGCGTTGTAAACCCGGATTTAATTAAGATGTTTCGGTAGGATTTAAAGTGGCGTCATGTTAAATTGTTACCTCTGAACGACCTCAGGTATAAATCCCAACACCCGATTAAATGTTATACACATCTTTTATTGCCCTCAATTCAGAGAATTATTGTAAATGAGGAATTGCAAAAGCATGATGAGATCTCACGAAGAAAAAGAATGGTAAACCTTCATTTTCGGTACTTGTTTTTGGATTCTAAACAAACAAACTCAAATGGTAGGGTATCCAACAGTTAAAGACCAATATTGGAGGCCCCAAATTGATAAAACAAAGCCCCAAACTCGGAAAAGAGGTTGCCCTTTTGAACCTTCAACAAACAACAACTTTTCACCATCTGAGAAGGGGTAGCGCACCGCTACCATATACATGTAACGGTGCGCTACCATGTCCCCAGCACCAGAAAACGGGCTGTTGCCTGTATTTCGCGATTATGACCGATTTAGCTGGTTTTTCTCATTAATAAAAGACCCCTAAACTATCCTAGAACACTAGGACACTTGTTGGATGATTGTGGTCAGCTCTAGAGTTAGTTGTCAACCAATCATGGTGAGTATTATCACTATATAAAGCACTTCATGTTGCAAACATTCTTCACACTTGCATCTGATCATTTGGAGCATTTCTGGAGCTAAGGAACTCTCTCATTTGATCTTAAGTCGTGCATAGGACTCTTGTAAGTCTTCTAGTTCTTCTTTGTTTGAGTTTAGCTTGGTTAATTAGCTAAAAGTCAAACCGTCATAATTACGGTTTGACTTCGAGATTAGTCAATAATGGCTCAGTAATATCTCGAATTAAAAGTAGTTATAAATTGGTATTTATGTGGGTAATAAAACCCCAAAAGGGTTTCCCCTGATCACCACTCTAACTAGTTCAAATGTCGGGTCAAACATGTTCTTAAAAAGTCAACAGGATGCTTAAAGTGTCATTTATGCATAATTAGCTATCTAGAACATATATAACCTGTTTAATCATTGTTATAACTTAGTAATTTGTGTAAGAACATGTCCAAACCTGTTCAACCCGACTATTTCCTGTTTAGACCCGGTTCGGAACCGAAAGTCACATAGTTTGACTTTCACTTTGACTTTCAGTTCTGACCCGTTTAGGCATACTTTAGAAATGCCTTAGAGCTTTAATTGGACTAGGTTACATGTTAGAACAACCCTCTGTGATTATACACCTTGGTTCGTTAGTTATCCAATTATTATGCATGTTTCCGTTAATTGCTCATATGTTGACCGATATGCCCTTATTACCTTAAAACGCGAATTATGAAAATGTAAAAGTGTAGAAACCTTTGTTGCTGATATATAGACTTGCATGCAAAGTTTGACATCAGTTTGACATGTAGATTAAGAGTTATGCTCATTGTCGCAAAACTAATGCTTTATGTTAACATAATGGCGTAATTAGCGTATAGCCTAGTTAAACATACCTTTTGGTATCAAATCTTTTACCCACTGATATGATATATTATTTTGGGATTTTTAAAGATTTTTAATTAATTTTAGGCTGAGCATAACTCATAGTCGTAGGCTTAATTCGGTAATTGTCGGTTTTGCCCTTACGGGCCATAAAATGAGTTTTACACATCTAAACGACTCCAAACCTTTTGCTACTGATTAGTTATGATAAATAAATTATTTTAAGCCTTCTGGAAGTATAAAAATATCAGATTTAAGTATCGAACCCGGTAATGGCCTTTAATCGCCTAAATTAGCGTTTTTAGCGCATAGTATGTTTTAAAATCATATTGGACATACCCGGGGTGATACCTACTGATATAAGAGGCAAATTATAATATTTTAACAGTAAGCAAAGGTTGATAAACTCAGACTTCAGTTTTGAGCTTTTCGGCTTATGTGAAATTACCAAAATACCCCTACGGGGCCTAGTTTGGTTAAAAATGATAAGTTTCACATACATGCTTTAACCTACTGATGTAAATTAGCAAATTGAATATATTTGCTGATTACATCAGACCTGTAACTCAGGTTGTCACTTAAACTCTTTTATAAACTTTTAAATGACCAAAATACCCCTACGGGGCCTAGTTAGTGTTTAAACACGTTTCGGGCATAACGAAAGACACCTTACTGATGTCACAACATATTTGAGACATAATTAACTTAGGAAACCTGTATATAGCTCTCATGACTACCCGTCACGCTTATTACGCGTACGGTTCGGTTTATGTAGCAAGTTTACATAAATTAGCCGAAACGGGTCAAACCTTAACGGTTTTATCTCAAAATCCAGAATGTGAATAATAAACCCATATTAAACAAGTCTTCGAACTTGTCGGGTCTGAATCACATTCTATCCGGTCTTCGCTTAATCGTGCGTACGAACCGTATCTTGAAACTAGCCGGTCTAAGCTTAAGCTTAATAAAAGACCCGTTAGGATTCTAATAGGTTATATTAAACCTTCGTTCCAGATTAGGAGAAACAGTAAAAGCTACGTGCATTCTGCTATTTGTGAATTATACTTGCATCAGGTAAATACTTTTAACTTATTTTCCCTATACGGGCTTGGGTTACGGTACATAGCGTACCGCTTGATCGGGCATCAAATCTCCACGCTTAGTGGGTAGTTGAATAATTTGATCGGCTCGTTTTAAACAGTCTTGTTTACTTTACAGCCTTTGGGGGGTTAATGACCATG
Organism: Helianthus tuberosus; assembly: GCA_030545235.1. Lineage (NCBI taxonomy): Eukaryota > Viridiplantae > Streptophyta > Magnoliopsida > Asterales > Asteraceae > Helianthus > Helianthus tuberosus. Next base: position 68,813,908 of record CM060360.1, read on the forward strand.
TCCCGGATATCCCTGGCATCATCTTACGAGATGGCCACGACCTGAGCACGGGGTGTAGGCGTACTCCCGTGTATAACTCACTTAAAGTGGTGTGTCTATTGATCTTTAACCCGGATTCAATTCGGGCTACTGAACGCATAAGTAACATGTAATTCGTTCACAAGATTATCATATTAAATAATTCTCCCAAGTTAAATAAAATGATTTATGCCACGTGCATCCAAACCAATTTTCAATCATTTTCCAAAATGAGTCAGTTGAATGTATTTACCAGTGTAAACTGACGTATTTTCCCAAAAAGACTGATTGCAGGTACTAAACGAAATTTGGCTGGATTGTCTCCTAAGCATCAATAAAAGTCTCGCAAGCTTAGGATGCCAGAAGTCTGTTGAACCATAAATGTTATTTTGTTTCGATCCGTTCTGTGGATAAACACCGGATATTGTGACTTTGATTACAATAAATAAATTCGGTTGTATCTTATTTTTAAATTGCTTCCGCTGTGCATTATTATATTGTGTTATTTGACTATTACGTTGCCAACTACGTCACGATACTCCCCCACCGGGCCCACCGGTGACACGTGGAAATCGGGGTGTGACAGTTATCGTACCATCCACTTCTGTCAGTCCAAACCTTCAGATCATAACATTGTTTGGCTTGGTGATAATCATTTCTCCTCTTCAATGCTGGATTCGTCTTTTGAGCACTGTGGTCAAACCTGCACCACTTATTACCAACATTTTGTGAGTTTTGGTTTTTAAAATTTTGTGATTTTTTATAATGATTGGATGACTGAACTGATGAGCTTTTATTTTCATTTTTAAAATTTTTCGAATTTTTAACTTTTTGTTTCTGTTCTACACTCTTCTTAACAGATTTTTGTTTAGAACATTCACCTGTTTCAGTAGATTGCAGAATAGTATTTTTAAATTTTTCTTGTAAATCTAAAAATATTTTTCTTTTCTTTTCTTTTTCTATTTCATCATCAGCTTTGTCATCACAATCTTCAATTTTGACTTTGTAAAAATTTGTGACATTGTCACTTATTGGAACAGAATTGATCGGTTTTGGACAAACATATGATGCAGAAGTCACAAAACTTTTCAACTTGTTTTCTAAATCAGCAATTTTCTTTCTATTACCTTCGGCTTCATGCTCAAGTCGAATGATTTTATCAATATGAGAATTTATTTCAATCTGTTTTTCAAGATTATTTTTAAAAATAACAGATTTTTCATCTTCTAAAATCTTTATTTGACTTTGAAAATCTTTTTCAAATTTTAATTTTTCATTTTCACAATCTTTTTCTTTTTCTTTCAAAATCTTGTTACCCAATGTCAAACTGTCCACATCACTCAACAGTTTGGTATTTTCAGATTTTAGTTTTTCATAGTTCAAGCGCAATTCCAGAATCTGTTCATCATCAGCTTTCTTCCCATCTTTCAAAGCTTTGTTTTCCAATGTCAAATTCTCCGCATCACTCAAGAATTTGGCATTTTCTGCTTCAAGTTTAACACATTTTGAGCATTTTTCATTCATCTTTTCAACATCATCTTCTTTCTTTGCTTCCATCCTGAATGTTCCTGTAAGGATCGTGATCGCGACCTAAACGAGTCGGTTCAGAGGAATTCCATCAAATACAGGTGCGGAAAACAAGTATTTAACTTTAAAACAGCTGAATCTTCACTTTAACACTGATTTGTATTGATATGAATGCAATTACAATCAGTTCTCACACCGGCAGCACCTCGGTATGGAAATCACTCAAATGTTACTTCTTTCAACTAATGATTTCGCTTGACACTGAACCCCTATATATAGACAATGAGATTTCGCTTCAGCATCACTCAAGCGAAATCTTAACATGTTGATTTCGCTTGAGCTGCTTCAAGCGAAATCCTTTACATACACAAATCTTCAAGCGAAATCTTGCTAACTCTCTCTCATTTTCTCGTTCTACGTGCCCTGATCTAATCTATCTAAAGTAAGACTCGATACAAGACGAAGTCGACAGATGTAGTGCACCAACAGACTCCCCCTCAGATGTTGACGAGTCGACTATCGAGTCACACCAATGCTGTGTCTTCACATCTTCATTCTTGATCAGTCTCTGGGCTTTTCTCTCTCTATCTTCTTCTCCAAAATCACCTTGCTCTATCAGACTCCTCCTCACGATTTGCTGGTATTCATTTGTTCTTCAGCAACATCTGCTTTAGGATCGATGTCTGACTCAAATGTTGTTTACAAGATCATTGCCTGGCTTTTATCTAATTCTCTTGATCAGATCTCTTGATTCCTTAAGTTCATCAGCATCAGCAACTAGCAAACTTTTAGATTCATGATCAGAGTCTGACTTTTGTAAGCTTTGAATGAATTAACCTGGCTCACCTGTAACAATCTTAACCCAGAAATAAATTTTCTAAATTTAACAATTTAAATGCACTAACAATCTGATATAATCAGATAACTCTCTCTCATATCACAAACCAATGATGAACCAAATGTAGGTTTTAAAATAACAACTTGTAAGAATTTTAACAAACCTTTTTACACTTTAAGATTCACTCTCCCTCACAACCAAGTCATCATGTTTAGCACTTGAAATTTTGACAATCAGCTTTCCAATATCAGTTGTCGAAAATTTTTTAATTTTTTAAAATTTATGCTAAAACACACTAAAAATCTTTTTGTAATTTTTGATTGTAATGGAATGCAATAAAGAAATATTTACAAACAAAATTTTGTGAGTTTGTGCAAGAGGATCATATCAGTTTATGAAACATATCACTAACACCGTTAAGCTTCATTTCATTTTAAGTTCTAAACAATTTACCTAGATTGTCAGTATACTGGTCCACTTAAATTTTCACACAAAGTTCAACTGATCAGAGATATGATGTTAATGTTTTAAGCAACTTAAACTTATCCGTGTGTCCCACTACTTGAATATACTCCCGTATCCAGATCCCAATATTCAGTCTTACAGGTGAGTATACCACAGATGATATCTGTCAGGGGAATAAATTATAGTACGAGGGCCGTGAGAGCTCAGGTCGATACTCCCGTATACGCAGAGAGATGACGGCTTCGACTTTTGGTGTGTCCCCTTTAGAGGATCTTTTGCATTACAACAGCAGCGACTATCAATTTTATTGTTTCATCATCTTGCTGAGGGCGATGCTATTTTTCAAGCATTTGCAGAAAGCATTATCCGGGGACTAGGTCAGAAATTTCTTTCAGCAGAAGTCCCGGGATAATACCCCAGATATCACTGAGCATAAAGACCTAGTATCTCAGAATAAGGGACCTTTCAAACAAGATTTCAGGGGTTACCTATATATCCAAGCAGTTTTGTTAACCCACAGAACAAGCAAGTTTAAATTTTAGGTTTATATCTCGTCACAATTTACTAAATGTGCAAAAACCTACTGACATATCCGCAGTAAGATTGTTTATCACATTTTTTTAAACAATTCTTTAGCATGTTGTGACAGTCCACTGATGTACTATCATTTCCTCTTTTATGCAACAAAACTCATTTTTGAATTTTATCATGTTTTTATCTTTTTCAAATTTTCAAAATGTTTTTGGATTTTCTGAAAAAAATTTTACTCCCCCTAAAATGCAAACACATTTTAGGAAATTTGAAATCAAACTGTACAAAAAACTTGACAACTGATATCGAATCGCATCAAATCGCCATTCACTTGGCATAAACAATCAGAACTCCCCCTATCACAAAACTATTTTCTCATTTAGATTTCAAAACACTTAAGTTTGTTTTAATCAAAATGATTTTTCCGGAAAATAAGTTTTTATGATATAAACATTTGTAGATTCGGAGTGTAGTTCATCACATTGTCTATTCTTAACCATTTGTAGCAGATCAAGTACAAATTAATGTCCTTGATTTACCACTTTGCAAGTATGCACCATCTATATCAATTGTAAAAATTACCACATGTAAAACACAATATCACTTGTAGGAATATTACGTCTACATCATCATTTTACCAATCAGAATGCCGATTCCTGCTTCGCACTTACCAACCTGGAAGCTCCGGCGTAGTCATACAACCTGTAAACATCCAAACACTATCAAAAATTTTCAACCAAAAAATTCAAACATTAGCAAGATGCCGATTCCTGATCCACGATATAAACTTGGGATCTCCGGCAAGTCCTAAGACTTTAAGGAAAGCAAACTTCCACCCAAGTCTTATTTGACTTGGTGGCTTCCAATTCCTGAGCAGTAGGGTTGTAAGTTGCCTTTTTAGTTGCATAAAAATATTTAACCCCCTTTACTTTCCCATCAAGCATTTTCTTGAAAATTTTCTTAACATTTTCATTGAATGTTTTTTCAATATCAAAATCTGAGCTTTCAACTTTATCAACCATTTGTTTAATCTCTTCCACACTCAATGATTTAATATCAACATCATTCATCAAATCTTTGATCTCATCTTGTGACTCCTCTGATTTTGTGGAATCAGAATCATCGCCAGATTGTACATCTGATTTTTTAACAATCCATTTTTTATTGTCTTTTGCACTCTTTTTGTACAATCTTTTAGAATTTTCACCAACTTCATTCTTTGAATTTTCAACAATTTTGAAGTTTGTAGTTGGTGAATCATTCTTTTCAACCACTTTTTCTTTAAGTTTTTCAGAGACTCCCTGTTTTTTGTTGACTCTGTTTGGACAATTGTGAGCAATGTGTCCAACAACTTGGCATTGAAAACAAGTTCTTGTGTCTTTGGTTTGAAAAACTCCAGTTGGATGAAAAACTCCAGTTCCTGTCCTTTTCCTTTCAGCAAGGAACTCTTGATTTGATTTTTTCAAAGATAAGCTATTTGACTCCTCTTCATAGCTTTTTCCTGCAACATATGTCATTTTTGATTTAAAATCTCTAACATATTTTTCATTTTTACAATTTTCAGATAGAGTAAAACCAAGACCTTTCTTTTTGTACCTACAATTTTGATTTGTTTTCTTTTGTAAACTAGAATCAGAATTGTAATTCTTTTTTCCTTTTTTCTTGTTTAACCTTTGTTGAACTCTAGAAGTGTATTTTTTAGGTTTTTCAATAAATTTTAGATCTTTAATTTCAGAAAAATTAATTTCCGTCATTTTGAAAACCTTTTTAATCATGTCAAAACGAACACTTCTAATTGGAAACTCTTTGTCAGAGTATAATTTGTCCGAATCATTTAAAGTATATGCAACTTCAAATGTTTCATCATCCAAATTTGCCTTTGATAACAAAAATTCTTTACTATAAGACCGTTTTTCCGATGATTTTGAACTGTTGACTGACGAACTTGAACCCCCAGACTCAAACTTTGACTCAGACACCTCCTCAGTATCCAACACCTGATCGACCACCTTTTTGATTAACTCAGACTCATGATCAGTATCAGACGAGGTAAACGTGATATCAATGTTATCTGGTAAAACGTCAGTTGTCTCGGATTTTAACTTTATATTGACTGCTTTTTCGACTTGCTCCTCATTTGGTTTTCTAGGAGAATACCCTTCCCAGATAGGAGGTGGACACTTGTTGTATTTAACAGTCGATTTCTTACCAGTCTCATTCTTTTGCTTCTCATCCTGAAATGCTTCAAAACCTGCAACAGTAGGATAAACTCGATCAATGACATAATCAGAACAAGAATAACTCAGTAATAACCTTCTGATCCTTTCATTCTCGATCTTTTCTTTCTCCAACTCTTGCTTTAGACTAGCATTTTCTTCGATGTAATGATTAATTGCCTTTTGCTTTGTCATCAATGTAGCATTCGTCATCGTTAAAGCCTTTTCTCTTTCAGAATTCGTTGTTTGAAGACCTGTCACTGTTCTGTTCAACACGCTATACGATTCTTTCACATAGCTGATGTCAGATAGTAACTTTTCTATCAGTCTTTCTCTATCAAACAAAGTCACATCTTTTTCTTCACAACTCTTACACATTTCCAAACATTTCTTGCAAGGCTTTTCAACTTCAACAATTTTCTCAATTTCAATTGTTTTTATCACTTCAATTACTTTTTCTTCACCAGTTACCTTCTCAGTTTCAGTCACTTTTTCTTCATCTACAATTTTAACTTCTTCAGTTTGAACAACAGTTTCAATCTTTTCATCTTGTTGTTGTTCTTTTGTAGCTTGTTTCTCCTTCAGTTTCTCCATGTGATCTGCAAAATAGAAATGAAAACTTTCAGGAGAAAGATGTTTTTTAGCAATATTAATATGTTTCTCTTCTTCATCATCACTGCTACTCTCCATCGGTGTTTGATCAAACTCTACAGATTTTTCAGACTCAGCATCTGAAACACCAGAATCAGATGGTGTTTGATCAAAAACAACTTCTTTTTCTGAAGTATCCTCATTTTGCATACTCTCATTTGTACTTAATGATTCAGAATCAGCAATTTCTGAACTTTCTTCAGATGTAATCGATTGATCTTTCACTTTTTCACCAATTGATCTCATCCAAGTAGCAAACAAATCTGGTTCTCTAACAATCTTTGCAATGAAAGCTTTGAAATCCCCCTTTTCATCAACAAACATATCCCAGCTAAATCCTTCAGGTAGTTGTTCATCAATTTGGTTCACTATACATGCTGTGCTGTTAGAAGAAATGTAGTTGCTCCAGTTGAAATCTACCAAACATCCTTTCTTTGAATCTTCAATCTTTCTACCATGAGCCGTCTGTAATTCTTGTGTCTGACCAACTTGCTGATAAATGGCTTTCCGGTAGTAGTCATCTTTCCCAAATGGATTCTGAGCACCACTAACTTCTCTATTCTTGCACTCCCGCTTAAAATGACCTTTTTCCCTGCACCTGAAACAAGTAACTTTAGATTTATCAAAACCTAAAGTAGAAACACAAGCATCAAGAAAATCATTTCTCCCGGTAATTGTCTTGAACTTTTCAGCACGTCTAAGAACACTTGCAAGACACCATTTGATATCCATTAATTCCATCTCTTCAGCATCTATTTGGTCGTAATCCTCTTTAGTAAGCATAGGATTTCCAATTCGACCAGCCACTAAACCTTCATATGAGATAAGCACGGAACCAAGTAATGCCATATAATCTTTCGCAATGTCTTCAGAAAAACTTTGACCTTCTGGAAGATTTAGAGCTATGTTGCATTGAATCACACAACCATTTCCCATCTTTGTGCTTTGAGACTGAAAACTTTCTGATGGGCTTTTCGGATTAACACTCGGATACAATGAGAAACCACTGTTGCTTTTGTTTGAGTTTTGATCAGTCTTTTCTGTAGAATCTCCAACACTATAAGCAGTCTGAATTTTCGGACTTCTCTCAGCTTCTGAAGTCGGAACACTACCCTTGTAATACATCTTAACATCTTGTTGACCACTTGGATTATTCATCCTTGCGATCTTCTGCTGTTCTAAATCCTGACTTTCGATCTTTTCAATGAACTGAGAGATTGACAACCCTTCATAAACTCCGGTATTTTTCAGTATCATCAAATATGTTCCCCACTCTTTCTGAGGTAAAGCATCAGCCAGCTTATCCACCCATTCCTCATCTTCTTTGTTGATGTTCATCATTGACAGTGTTCGAACTAAGTGACAATAACGTTCAATGAGTTTCTTTGTATCTTCTCCGGGCAAACTTGTGAACAAGTCAAATTCCTTTTTAAGCAATGCCTTTTTGCTTTTAATCATGTTTGCACTACCTTCAACTTTGACTTTTAAAGCATCCCAGATTGACTTTGATGTTTTGTCATGTTGAAGTAGTATAAAGATATCTTCTTTGATAGCTTGTTGAAGCAAACTGATCATCATTTTTTCAGCTCGATACATTTCCCGTTCTTCATTACCAAACTCTGAAATCTGTTTTACTGTCTCCATTTCAGTACGTGGTAGCATATACTTTTTCAGAATACATTCCCATGATCTCAAATGATTTGCTTGCACCCAGTTTTCGAAACGATCTTTCCATCCATAGTATTCCTCAATGCACATTAGCTTCGGGGGTTTCTGAGTAGTCCCCGTTTCATTTTCTGAATTCATGTTCTGAGCAATGGAAGATGAACTAGGCGATGTTGCAAATGCGTTGTGAAAATCGTTATCCATGTTTCAATTACTTTCAAGCGAACTGGTCAATTCGTATCTTTCAAGCAAAATAATCTGTCAAACTGGTTGAAGCGAGACCTTTGAAGCGAAATTGTTCAAGCGAAACTTTCAAGTAAACACTTTCTGAAACGAAATCCTGAAGCGAAACACTTGAAGCGAATAAGAACCCTGAAGCGAGATCTTTGAAGCGAAAACAGATAAACTTTGAAGCGAACTGATAAGTGTCGCTTGAAAGTTCAAGCGAAATCGTCCAACACAAACTTTGTTCTTCAAGCGAAATCCATTCGGATGTCAATTTTGATCACTTTTAGGTTGAATTTGGCTGTGAAACTTTCAAGGGTTTGTTATCTTGTACTATTAAACAATCCGTGAGAAATTGAATAGTTTTTGACCGTGAAAAAATTCTGAACTGATGAAAAGAAGGTGTAGAAATACGAGAATGAGGTCAATTTCAGCTGAAATCCTGCAGAACTCCTCAACTGGCTCTGATACCAATTGTAAGGATCGTGATCGCGACCTAAACGAGTCGGTTCAGAGGAATTCCATCAAATACAGGTGCGGAAAACAAGTATTTAACTTTAAAACAGCTGAATCTTCACTTTAACACTGATTTGTATTGATATGAATGCAATTACAATCAGTTCTCACACCGGCAGCACCTCGGTATGGAAATCACTCAAATGTTACTTCTTTCAACTAATGATTTCGCTTGACACTGAACCCCTATATATAGACAATGAGATTTCGCTTCAGCATCACTCAAGCGAAATCTAAACATGTTGATTTCGCTTGAGCTGCTTCAAGCGAAATCCTTTACATACACAAATCTTCAAGCAAAATCTTGCTAACTCTCTCTCATTTTCTCGTTCTACGTGCCCTGATCTAATCTATCTAAAGTAAGACTCGATACAAGATGAAGTCGACAGATGTAGTGCACCAACAGTTCCTGCACAAAAAATTTTAACAAAATCAAGAGGGTTTGCATATTCATCAATAAAACAACCTCTCTTAATATCATATTTCATGACATTTTTTGCAGCAAGACATACAGAAAATCTTTTTCTCATTTCGATGATCACTTCCAAATTTATCTTTTCTAAATCCTTCTTCATCTCATACATCAACTCTTCTTTTCTTTTTTCTTTATCAAACTTATGTAAACTAAGCTTTTTGATGAATTCTCTAAAATGAAGCTTTGAGAAATTAGCATCCCTTTTTAGTTCACTCAAAAATTCATCCCATTCTAAAGGTAATGCATCAACAAATTTTGAGATTTTTTCAACATTTGAAAACCTTATCTCATATCTATCTAACTTATCAATCATATCATCAAATCGTTTATCCAACTTCTCCAATGATTCATGTTTCATGCACCAGAAATTTTCAAATCTTTTAATCCAAACATCCTTCTTATTTTTCTTATCAATCCAAAATCCAGAAGTCCAATCATTTAAATCTTTAAGATTCTCGTTTTCCTGTTCATCAAACACTTTAGCCATGATTTGAAATTCTTGAATAACCTGAAATCACAAACAAACAAGCACAATCAGTTTAAACAATATCAAACAAATGAATCAAAATAATACTCTAACTGGTGAATTTTCCGTGCGGACTGAAAGTTGACAGACTGTGCAGACTGAAAGTTGATGCAAACTGAGATTTAAGTTGTCAAACCGTACGAAGTGCTATGACCCGGATCAAATTCAAACGACCTTTTCCAATTACCTGAAAGGTTCAAATGAACTGGACCACCTCTTTTGAACTGATATGCTTTGAACTTGGGCCAAAAAAAACTGTTTTTTTTTTTTTTTTTTTAATAAATGGGCCGCTTGTTAAGTGTTCACACACTATAGCATATTAGCACCTCATTGGACCGATGACTTTGACCAATATCTTGGGCCAATTCAATTAGTGGATCAACAAATATGATTTGGCAGCTAACAAACAACTTGAAATCTTATGTTTTTATTTATAACTCCTGACACCCGTTGACTTGATTGGATTTGATAGGGCCGCACCCACTAACCCAACAACATGATTGGGTCGCCAATTTCCACTAAACCAATACTGATTGGACCTAAACTTGCACTATACCGACACCTTTTAAATGTATATCAAAATGATTGGGCCTCTCAATTTAGTGGACAATTATACTGGCCGACAACTTTCAAATACACAATATTCAATTCTGATTTGAGACCTAATGCCGACACCACTAAACTGACAAATTCATTTCCGAGATACTGTTAAAGCCGACACTTGAGAGAAATCAGATTGAACCCTATGAGCGAAACCAGAACTATAGATGTCCTGAAAAGCGAAATCACCAACAACTATGACCAAATGAGCGGAATCACACTTATCTAGTCCACATGAGCGAAATCATCTTGACAAATAAACGAAATCAGGTGTCAAATAAGCGAAACCAGGGAGAATTTGTGTTCGTATGAGCGATATTAGGTGTTCACAAAAACGAAATCACACATTGTCCAAATAAGCGAAATCACTTCGGAAGATGATTTGGTCCATTTTTAGTCCGAATTTTGTCCTGTAACTTTCAAGGGTTAATGTCCAAATATCTATGATCTGTGAAATTTTGACCGAATTTTGACCGTTAAAATTCTCTGAAATGATGAAAGAAGGTGTAGAAGTCAGAATATGAGCGAAATCAAGCTAAACTCTTCTTCCTGAGCTCTGATACCACTTGTTGGATCGTTGTTTGACCCGATTGAGTCGATCAGAAGAGCTTTAAGTCCAGTTCAAAGGCGGAATCAGAGAACTAGACACAAACACATAAGCGAAATCACTTGTTTCTGATTTCACTTATATGGACATGTTCACATAAGCGAAATCACTTCCTTAACCTCTAACAATCGTTTCTCAAACCTTGTGCACTGGATATCCTATCTAATCTTATCCTATTACATGATACAAGACAAAGTCAATAGACGTAATGCACTAACAAGACCCAACAGATTCTTTCAAAGAAACTGGACTATTAGGTAAGTCCACATCTATCGGATCCACTACTACTTGTGCAATGGGTACAAAATTAGTTAGGTCATCTTCATTTGGTAAAAAGGAGTAGTCTTGATTTTTATAAGATGAAGCTTTACTAAACCCCACTCCCATTTTATCATTACTCTTTTTTTCAAATTTTCTTGTATATGAGTCCTGACTAACGAAGATTTCGAAGATTTCGGTCCTTGGCGGGCCATGACGAGGATGGTGTGGCTCGGTCGCGCGGCACGACGGCCCACATCGGGAAACTTATTTGCTTTTTGACACATTTAGTCCCTGATGTTTATATATATTAAGTTTTGAGGTGTTTTAAGTATAAAAGGCTTATTATAAGGGGTTATTATGTAACTATAACATATGAACAAGTATGATTAAGTATTCGTAAGTGTCAATGACGTACAAACACGGGTAAAACGTATAAATTGCGTATGTATGATATATGTATTCGAAAGTTTAACACACTTTTACAAGAATCACGAATAATTAATGTATAGGTTGTATAAAATACGAATTTTATTATGATCAAAGTCTTGAATTTTACAACGATACAACGAAATATGATTACAAGGAATACAAGCTTCCCAAAATAGAAATACAAGACGAGTTTTCTCATTAAGGAAAGTTACGAAAAGCAGGGCGTTACACGGACCTAACACTTAATTAACGTATAGAAGCACGTTAACACAAACCGAGCAAACCAAGGTGAGTTCACTACTCTTTCACAAGCATGCGTCTCGTGGGGGCAAACAAACTACTATTCCTATGATGAATACTTTTCAAACTACTATTCCTGGGAGGAATACTTTTTAAACTATTATTCCTGGGAGGAATAATGTTTCTATATGTTGTAGTTTAAATTCTTTGTTGGTTAATAAACTCAAACTCTATCGAGAAAGTCCCTACTTACATACCAAGCTAGTTACCTGGGAGGCAACGGGGTATTAGTTGATAGCGCTATTAGGCCTGACAAACCTCACACCATGCTGGGAGCCGGGTGTGAACTAATGACCTTAAACACTTTGATCAATGATGATAGACATTGATGAGGGCACCAAAAATAGAACAGTCAATCGGTATCGAGTTTATTATTCGTAACATGTCTTTAAACTAAACACTTACATGATTTTCATAAAACAAAACTGTGAACTCACCAACTTTATGTTAACACACTTTTATGCATGCTTGCAGGGCGATAGATACATCATGCTTTGGAACTTGTTGTCAAGGGAGCGGGAAGTGTCATGGGGCGTGCCACTTGAGGAAACACTCAACATTTTGCAAATTAAAACGATTTGGTTTTAATTATGTTTAAACAATTACAATTGCTTCAGCAGAACGTAAACTTTGTTGAAACATTATTTATGAAATGCACTATTCATGTTGGACATGATGTTTGTGTTAATATTATTAACTGTTAGTTCGACATGATTAGTGGCTAGATCCTGGTACGTCACACGCCTCGCGGTGAATTCCGCAGATGGTATCTTGGGGGGTGTGACATTTTTCCATCACAATCGTAGAAAGGCGCATCACTTCTGAGTCAGCCTTCTCATATTCACCCTTCCACTTAACAGCTTCATCACGAGCAAGTTTTAAGTCATGATTGGATTTAGCACACGCTGTAGTCCACTCTTGCTGGCGATCTGCGTTGAGTTTCTGCTCTTTCACTAGCTCCTCCTCTGTATCACTTACCCGCTAATTCAAACCCTTCTTCTCTGCATTAAACTTCTCCCTATCAGCAACAAACTCCCTCTTCTCAGCTTCAAACTTCATGATTTTTTCACCCATCGACCTCCACTCACGTACTATCTCCTGGGTAGTCGCAAAATAGTTCACTCCAAGACGAACATGGTCATCTAGCAACCTGAAGCGGTCCCTATTTTTCTGATATAAATGTTCAGCAGGAGGAAGAGACATGGAGTAAAACTCATGACAATTATCCAAACTGTCTATCCAAGACCCCTGCAAAAGAGACCAGCGAGAGGCGTGGGGTAAATTATCACATGCAGGATTATGAGCCATCCATGACCCATTTGCTTCCCTCCTACTAGAATCAGAACCACCATGTCTTTCAGAGTGACCACGCCCTTCACCGCCAGATGGTACGTGACATGTATACTTGGTAACTGGAGGGTGATCGATGTCGTAAGGTCGCTCAAAAATATAAGTGAAAATGTCATATTCACCTTTTACTAGTAAAGGGCAAGTAGGGTGTCGAATCCACGGGGAATCAGTGGAAAGTATAAAAGCTTGTTGTTTTAATTATCATCTATTTCTAACTAATTGCTTTTTGCAGTTTTGAGAATGATTGTGAAAACAAAAGTAAATTATAGTTGTAAACAATGATGAGAAAAGGACCAATCTCCGGGTTTTCAGGTTATGCAGAAAATCAGGTTACTCAGTTATGACCAGTTAGAAATCACATAGACATGATCTGATAAAACTTGTTTTGATAAATAATTAACGGATAATATATTTGATTGCAATGATCCATGATCAAAACTGAAAGATTGATGCAAATGAATAGTAATCCAATTAATTACCAATCTTAGATTTCATAAACATAATCACGTTCAATGATTAAAGATTTAAAACAATGGCAACCTAGAATTTAATCTCGGTCGTTGATGAACAAACCAAATAATTGATGAACATAAATGATTACGATAATCAAATATTGTTTAATCTAAACAGGAACGATAAAAATGTCTAATCGAATGATTAATCAGTTTTCAATCCAAAAAGTCGTAAACATACGTAAACCAATGTTTAAACACAAACCCTATTCCTGGAGACGGTCACGGGACGACTAGCCACTCATGACGTTCGTATAATCATCAATAGCTTCAAAGAGAATTGAATTCATGATGCCTTGATGATTGGTGGTTGATGTGTGTTGATGAATTAAAAGCCAAAAGATCTCTAATTCTTTACTCCCCAATGTCGATGGATAGGAAGCCCCCTTTTGAGAGTTGAAAAAGAAATCATATATGGTTGTCCCTAATCGATGATGAATAATGATGTTGGGCCGATTATGAGAGCTCAAAAAATTAATGAAGGTTGCTCCAAAACAAACGTGATATGATGACTGTCAATACTTTGATGATGATGAAGTATGATGTGATGAGATGAGTTTATGGAGCCCAAAAAGTAAATAAGGTTGGTGCCAATATCGAGAGTCCAAGAAGTCCACCAAAAGTGTTTTATGGCTTCAATCTTTTAGATAGTGGCTGCCAATAATTCGATGGATATGATCCAATAAGAGGGCCCAAAAGTCATCCAATGTTTGCTGCCAATCATTCGATGGTATCCAAGTTATTTTGATTTAAGAGTTGAATATATTGATATATGGCTGCCACCAATCAGACTCCTCCAGTTGTCCCTTTTTGCATTAGGTTAAAAACCTTTTCCAAATCCCCACTCACAACATATCACGTGCTGCTATATGTCTTCCATCGTCACCTACGGTTTCGAAACCGTAGGTTACGGTTTTTAAATGTTGTTTCACTTCCTTGAACGTAAGTTGCATGTCAAGTCCGTAACCCACAACTTCCATTTACTGTTCCTTTTTGTCTTTGAATCACACTAACCGAAAGTCACATTCCAAATTTCGTAAGTGGCAACGCAAATCACATGTTTCTTTTCTTTCACTTATGCAAGTTTCACGTAATATCATTTTCACCACCTGGACTTCTTTACTTCGTATTTCTTATGATTCCAAGTAGTTATTCGATCCGAAACCTTCCCGACTGCTTACATTGACCGCCTTTATTAATATCACGTGTTCCGCTTCATCGTTAAACTCCGTAACTTCACCGAATTCACATGTTTTGCCTACAAACATACAAACACTCGCAATAAACTAATTCCAGGAATATAATCATGTAAAACAAGTTAAACAACGTAAGATAAACACTTAAACACCCATGTCTCACACTCTCCATCACATCCCCACACTTACCTTTGATTTTCCTCAAGCAAACCGATACGGTACTACTCACCACAGTAACAATATCTCTAAATCCCTTACCCGATGCAACAGTTTAAGTCCCAAGTCATACCCGTTCCATAGACTGACACAATCTAGATTGACAGTCCGACAAGCAATTGATGCAATTTATAAAACTTAAGACTTGTCTATTCAAAACTAACATGCTTAGGATTTTAACACATGCTACACGCCCCTCACAATAAACTCTCCTCTCGGGTTAATATCCGAACTAGCCTATAATGTGCTAGTAATTATAACACTCAAAACCAAACATGAAATTTTGTAATCATATGCTTGTATGACAATCACACCTCCATTGTATCATATAACACGGCACATATCAAAAGGACTTTCGGTTTTAGGGTTAGGCTAAAGGTAGGAAGATTCTCGGCTTATATTTATGTATTTTTATGTGGCGAACAAACAAACGACGAAACCGTGACAACTTTATTTGCAAACATAACATACTTTTGGGTTGGTTTCTACCCAATAACATAAACGATACTCACAACACTTCTATTTTTTGTTCTTTTTTTTCTATTTTTTCTTTCTTTTGTTTTCTCTTTTTTTTCTTTTTCAATTGTTCATAATTTGTCGTTCACGGCCGGTATCAAACAATTCACATTAGGTGGACAAACGAAAGGGTAAATAGGCTCAACAGGGCTACTAAGGGTGATAACTAGGTCAATACAAAACAAACAAATAGGTTTACAGGATATCCTAATGCCTTTATCATTTACGTGCACATGTCAAACCACAATCTCAGCATGTATCAAATCATACAAGTTCTAACACAGAATAACATATGGCCCGCTCTCAACAAATGAAGTCATTATGTAAATAATTCTATCATTCTACAGGCTCAAAATCTCACCAAGAAAGGGTAAAAAGGATGTCGACATGTAGCATATGTCGCAACCCCCGCCCCCTAATCTGTCCCGGGAACGGGCGGCCGCGAACATTCGTTTGTGGTGGTATCAGTTATTAATTTGGCAGCGGAAATTACATCAGGACCGTAGTTAGGAAATGTTTATCAGAGTAAAACCACCATATTTTATATTAATGACCACATGGGTAAACCCAAGTTTCTTTATTACAATACGTTTATAGGGATAAACCCTATTTTATTGAATTTAAAACATCGTCTTTTAGATAACTTTTATAGCCACATTTTTCCAAGTCGTCAGTGCTCTCCAGCTGGCTTTTTACTAATTAGCTGTCACATTGTGTTACCTGAAACGCGTTTTAAAAATATTTGTAAGTGGGAAATACTGGTGAGTGAATCCCAGTTTAATCAAGAAGAGTTTTATCAATTAACATAGTATTGAGAGCGATCACAATGTTTATTTCTACACAATTACTCATTCAGTACTGTCAATCCTAACTGGTGGGTCATATTACACATTGGCTAACTCGTTGTCCAATTGTAACGTGTTCCACATTTTGTATACAAAACCCCAACATACCGGCAGTAATTGAAGAATTACAAAGACTCAATCACTGCTTAATCACATTGTAAAACATTTAAGGTTTTGTAAAACAGATTACAAAAAGGTTTACAAAAAAGCGGATAAACTCACATTGTTGTTTTAGACTTCTTCTAGGGTTTCCTGGTGTTAATCTATAATTAACACAAATGTACATATGTTAGTATAATAACCCTTTATTTATATTAACGATACTCTCCCTGAGACGGTATTCCAACAATTACGTCGGGCAAAACCACGACAGTTGTTACGGAACCCTGAATCAATATGGCAGCGTATCTCATACGTAACTGGGGTTATAATACTTACAACGGAGCAGAACCTCGCTAATTAGGGGGATATAATACCCGTATATTATGCCTACTACTTCAGAATTTGTTTAGAAAGAAAAGAAATGAGCGAGTAGACTGAAGATCCGATGCATGCTATTTATAGGGCTGAAAAATGGGTTTCTCGCGGCCCGCGTAAAGGTAAGCATAAGCTTACGCGGCCCGCGTCGTAGGGGGTTTAGGTTGTAGCTGATCCGGGTCATGACTAGGTTCAACACGCGTTATGACACGTGTCAACACAGGGGTTCGCCTGACCTTTATGTTGTCGCGGCCCGCGTAAGGGTTAGCCAATGGCTACGTGGCCCGCGAGCGCCTAAAAAATTTTGTTTTTTAATTATTTTTAATGACATTTCATATTTTGGGCTCGGTTTTTACATACGGGGTATATTTTAAGACATATAGGGGTATTTTAAAATATATTAGGGTGTCAGAAAAATTTCAGGAGGGTTGTTATATCCTCCCCACCTTATTTTAGAACTCGTCCTCGAGGTCTGCTGGAACAAGTGTGGATATTTCCTTTGCATTTCTGATTCAAGCTCCCATGTGTATTCTGGTCCTCTTTTGGAGTCCCACTTCACTTTGACTAGAACTAATCTCTTATGCTTGAGATTCTTGACTTTCCTATCTTCAATTTGTAGAGGCTTCTCTATAAACTTTAACTGTTCATTTACCTCTATATCCTTAAGAGGTACTATCAATGATTCACCAGTTAAACATTTCTTGAGATTAGATACATGAAATACATCATGTATTCCTGCCATTTCATCTGGCAGTTGTAGCTGATACGCTACAAGTCCTATTCTTCTAATAATCTTGAAAGGTCCAAGATACCTGGGACTTAACTTTCCCCTCTTTATGAATCTTACCACTCCTTTCCAAGGAGAAACTTTTAATAATACCTTATCTCCTACTTGAAATTCCAATGTTTTTCGTCTATTATTAGCATAACTCTTTTGTCGATCGCGTGCTGCTTTCAGTCGTTCCTTGACTTGAATGATTTTGTCTGTTGTTTCTTGTACTATCTCAGGTCCAGATAGTTGCTTTTCCCCAATTTCTGCCCAACAGACTGGGGTTCGGCACTTTCGTCCATAAAGTGCTTTGAATGGTGCAGCATTGATACTTGTGTGATAGCTATTATTATAAGAAAATTCTATTAATGGTAAGTGATTGTCCCAATTACCTTCGAAATCAATTACACAAGCCCTAAGCATGTCCTCCATTGTCTGAATTGTCCTTTCGCTTTGTCCGTCTGTTTGAGGATGATAAGTTGTGCTTAGATTCAACTTGGTTCCCATGGCTTTTTGGAAACTTGTCCAAAAATGAGAGGTAAAACGACTATCTCTGTCAGAAATAATTGATAAAGGAATTCCATGTAAAGAAACTATTTCATTTACATATAATTTAGCTAATTGTTCCATACTAAAAGTTTCTTTCATTGATAGGAAATGAGCTGACTTGGTTAGTCTGTCTACAATTACCCAGATTGTATCATTACCTTTCTTTGTTTTGGGTAGTTTAGTAACAAAATCCATTGTTATCAATTCCCATTTCCAAACAGGCATTTCTAATTGTTGCAATAAACCTGAAGGTTTTTGATGTTCAGCTTTGACTTGTGAACAGGTTAAACACTTGGCAACATAAGCTGCTATATCCTTTTTCATTCCTATCCACCAGAAATTCTTTCTTAAATCCTGGTACATTTTATCGCTTCCTGGATGCATCGTATACTTAGATTTATGGGCTTCTTCTAATATACAATGACGTAGGTTTCCTAATTTAGGTACCCAGATTCTTTTCTAATGGAATCTCTAAATTCCATATGTTCCTTGTTCTAATTCCTTAATCATTCCTTTTAATTTTTCAGTATCATCCTTGATCACTGATTCTTGTGCTTTTCTAATTTGCTCATTTAAATCTACCTGTAGATTTAATTTAAGAGAACGTACTCTTTTTGGCTGTTCGTGATATTTTCGGCTTAAAGCATCAGCAACTACATTTGCTTTTCCTACATGATACTGAATATCACAATCATAATCACTTAGCATTTCCATCCAGCGTCTTTATCTCATATTCAATTCCTTTTGCCCGAAGACATACCTTAAACTCTTATGATCAGTGAAAATAGTAAACTTACTACCATACAAGTAATGTCTCCAAATCTTAAGGGCGAAAATTATGGCTCCTAATTCTAAATCATGTGTTGAATAATTCTCTTCATGATTCTTAAGTTGTCTGGATGCATAGACTATAACCTTTTGACGTTGCATTAACACACATCCATAACCTAATTTAGAAGCGTCACAATAAATTACAAAATCTTCAGTTCCTTCTGGTAACGCTAATATGGGTGCATGGGTTAATCTTTGCTTAAGGATTCTAAAGGCTTCTTCTTGTTTTGGTTCCCATTTAAACTTAACAGATTTACAAGTTAGCTTAGTTTTGGGAATGGCTATTCTAGAAAAATCTTGAATAAATCTTCTATAATAACCGGCTAGTCCTAAGAAACTTCTTACCTCAGTTGGTGACTCAGGGGTTTTCCACTTGGTTATTGCCTCGATCTTGGTGGGATCCACATGAATTCCTTCATGATTAACTAGATGTCCAAGAAATTGTACCTATTCTAACCAAAACTCGCACTTTGAAAATTTAGCATAAAGCTTTTCTTTTCTTAATAAACTTAGAAGTGCGTGCAAATGCTTTGCATGTTCCTCTTTACTCTTAGAGTAAATGAGAATATCATCTATAAAGACAATTATGAATTTATCCAAATATGGCTTACATATTCGGTTCATCATGTCCATGAATGCAGCTGGGGCATTGGTTAAACCAAATGGCATGATAGTAAATTCATAATGACCATACCTTGTTCTGAAGGCGGTTTTAGGAATGTCCTCTTCCTGTACTTTTAATTGATGATATCCTGACCTTAAATCGATTTTTGAGAAAAATCGTGCTCCGTGTAACTGATCAAACAGATCATCTATTCTTGGTAATGGATACCGATTCTTAATTGTGACCTTTTTCAATTCACGATAGTCAATGCACATACGCATTGATCCGTCCTTCTTTTTGACGAATAAGATTGGCGCTCCCCAGGGTGATGAACTTGGCTGTATGAATCCTTTCTCCAATAATTCGTCTAATTGTTTCTTTAGTTCTTGCATTTCTGCAGGTGCCAAATGATAAGGTGCTTTGGCAATTGGTGCTGTCCCTGGTATTAAATGGATTCTGAATTCAACTTCTCTATCTGGAGGTTGCCCTGGTAATTCTTCTGGAAATACATCTGAAAACTGGGATACTACTGGAATATCCTTTAATTCTTTTCCTTTAGTGTTAGTGATTATAGAAATCAAATATACTAATGATCCTTTTCTTATGTAACTTGTTGTTTTCATCACAGAGATGAATTTAGTGGATCTAGAGGTTTTATATCCTTTAATTGTGATATTTTCACCCTTTGGTGAATTTACTTGTATTGACTTTTGATCACACAAAATACTGGCTTTATTGGCTATTAACCAATCCATCCCTAATACTACGTCAAATCCTACCAGATTCATGGGGTAAAGATTTGCAATAAATTTCTGATTTAGAATTTCTATTCTTGCTCCCTGTAAGATTTCAGAAATTTTAATGGTTTCCCCATTTGCTGTCTCTACTAGACATTCTTGTGGAAGTTTAGTTAATGATTGATTGAGAAGTTTGCAAAATGAAGTATTAATAAAACTTTGGTTTGCACCAGAGTCAAATAATACTTTAGCAAAAATATCATTAACTAAAAACGTACCAGTGATCACATCCGGGATCATCTTTGCTTCTTCTGCAGTCAGAATAAATGCTCTAGCATTTTTGGTATTCTTGTTATTCATAGCTGGAGCTAATTTTGGACAGTTAGGCTTGATATGACCTTGTTCACCGCAGTTGTAGCATATCGTGTTGTTAGCTTTCTTCCTGCAGTCTTCTTCCTTGTGTCCCGATATTTTGCAAAAGTTACAGTATATGGAGCATCTTCCTGAATGCTTCCTTTTGCAATTCTTATAGTAGGGTGCAGAGGTAGAACCTATATTTTTCCCACGGTTAAAATTTCCAGAATGAAATTCTTGTGTAAGCTTCTGGGTTAGGTTCCTCCTTTGATCCTCTTCTCGTGTACGAACTAATTCATCTGTCAAGGTATTGGTTAGTTCTACAGCTTCTTCTATGGTTTGAGATCTAGCTGCCTTGACTACATGCCTTATCTCCCCAACTAATCCCCAGATATAACTGGAGATAAACACTGGTTCAGGTGAAGCAAGGGTTGGTACTATTCTAGCATATTCAAAGAATAGCTTAGTGTATCCCTTACTATCCACACCAGTCATCCTAAGGTTTAAGAATTTGTTTGCTATCTGTTCTTTTTCATTAGGAGGACAGAATTTCCTTTCTACCATGTTTTTAAACTCCTCCCATTCCATATTGTAAATTCTATCATTTCCTCTAGACTGAAGGACAGTGTTCCACCATTCTAGTGCTGAATTTTTAAATAGATTAGAAGCAAACATTATCTTATCTTCTTCTGCGCACTTGCTTATTCTTAAGACTGCCTCAGTCTTTTCTATCCAGCGTAGGGTTGCAATAGCCCCTTCGTTGCCTGAGAATTCCATTGGTTTACAAGACCAGAATTCTTTATAAGAACAACCGTAAGACACGGTTCTTCTTCTTTTGGGAATGGGCAGTTGAAGTATGGGTCCATTGTTCACGCTGTTTTCGGGTTCAGAGGGTCGCTTGCTATCATGTTTACTTTTATTTTCTGCTTCTCTAACCGTTTGAATAATATATTGCATCGCATCTGTTATTCCTTGTGCTACTATGTGTTGGATGGCACTGTTGTCCACTTGATTTCCATTGTTATCATTGTTCGAATTATCGTTATTCAGATTATTGTCATTCTGGTTTTCCGGGTTATTATCCAGATTCTCTTGATTCACTTGGTCGGCCATCTGAATTTTAAACATTTATCACATATTAATATCATAAAATAATTAATAGTTTAAGTAACAACCACATAATACACATATTGTTCAAAAGCGTTGAGCATTGCGACTTTACTCTTTCTATATAGTATGCGTCAAATACACACTAAAACAGGATTTAAAAATTACAACACTATTATGCATCACTAACCACAAAGTGGTCTATACTACAATTTATTATTATTACATATATATTATTATATTATTATTACCAACTCCACTTATCATCTTCATGGATATGGATTTCCCCCGAAATCCATCTGACGCTCGTCATATTTCCAGACGAGTTGTTCTCCTACATACCTCATTCTTTCACTACTTTCTAAGATTTCTTCTCCGAAAGTTTGGAGTTCTTGCAAGTTCTCTACACTCATTGGGGGTGCAGGTGCTGGTACTGGATCTGGATATTGTGGCATGGGATTCTCCTGAGGGTATGGATTCTCTAAAATCTCCCTAATGTATTCATCGTTGTCATAATAGGGATCTAGAGGGTCCAGACCTGGATACGCTGCTATGTTTGGCAAGGTTTCGTCGTTTAGATGGTAGCGTGGCACATAATCCCTAAGATCATCAAACCATGGATCATAATTTGGGTCTAAGGGATTAGGGGCTGGTATCCTAGGTATTTCCTCAGGGTTGAAATCATGCATTTCTATATCCATTGGCTGAGTGGGAAGTAAAGGTAAGGGTTGTGAGGCTACTAGTTGTTCCAGACTTGGGTCGGCAGCAGTTGTTGCTAGGATATGGAAATTAGCTAAGCTCCTATTAAGCATATCCTGTGTATGGGCATCTGACTCTTGCTTAGCGGCTTCTAGGACTCTTTGCTGTTGCAACTTTTGCATTCTTTTTCTACGCTCAAAGACTCCCTTACTGAACCATCCTCTCTTTTTCTGAGGGGATGGCTCTTCAGACTGAGCTTTAAAGGCAAACATCCCTTCTTCCTGATCAGCGGAATACCCAGAGAGGGTAGGCTGGGAAGAGGTACCTTCACTCCTAGGTGAATCGGACAACTGACGATACACGTTTGAGGGTCCTTGATCACTCATACTGTAAACAAACAAATAGTCAAATAACACATAACAATAAAATACAGATATTCACGTATTTTCAAAATTTATTTGCTAACAATTTGGATAATATATTGATGTCAGCAGAACACTTCTGTGGCTGAATCAGTGGCTTGGCTCTGATACCACCTTCTGTCGCAACCCCCGCCCCCTTATCTGTCCCGGGAACGGGCGGCCGCGAACATTCGTTTGTGGTGGTATCAGTTATTAATTTGGCAGCGGAAATTACATCAAGACCCTAGTTAGGAAATGTTTATCAGAGTAAAACCACCATATTTTATATTAATGACCACACGAGTAAACCCAAGTTTCTTTATTACAATACGTTTATAGGGATAAACCCTATTTTATTGAATTTAAAACATCGTCTTTTAGATAACTTTTATAGCCACATTTTTCCAAGCCGTCAGTGCTCTCCAGCTGGCTTTTTACTAATTGGTTGTCATATTGTGTTACCTGAAACGCGTTTTAAAAATATTTGTCAGTGGGAAATACTGGTGAGTGAATCTCAGTTTAATCAAGAAGAGTTTTATCAATTAACACAGTATTGAGAGCGATCACAATGTTTATTTCTACACAATTACTCATTCAGTACTGTCAATCCTGACTGGTGGGTCATATTACACATTGGCTAACTTGTTGTCCAATTGTAACGTGTTCCACATTTTGTATACAAAACCAACATGCCGGCAGTAATTGAAGAATTACAAAGACTCAATCACTGCTTAATCACATTGTAAAACATTTAAGGTTTTGTAAAACAGATTACAAAAAGGTTTACAAAAAGCGGATAAACTCACATTGTTGTTTTAGACTTCTTCTAGGGTTTCCTGGTGTTAATCTATAATTTACATAAATGTACATATGTTAGTATAATAACCCTTTATTTATATTAACGATACTCTCCCCGAGATGGTATTCCAAAAACTACGTCCGGCAGAACCACGACAGTTGTTACGGAACCCTGAATCAATCGGGCAGCGTATCTAATACGTAACTGGGGTTATAATACTTATAACGGAGCAGAACCTCGCTAATTAGGGGGATATAATACCCGTATATTATGCCTACTACTTCAGAATTCGTTTAGAAAGAAAAGAAATGAGCGAGTAGACTGAAGATCCGATGCATGCTATTTATAGGGCTGAAAAACGGGTTTCTCGCGGCCCGCGTAAAGGTAAGCATAAGCTTACGTGGCCCGCGTCGTAGGGGGTTTAGGCTGTAGCTGATCCGGGTCATGACTAGGTTCAACACGCTTTATGACACGTGTCAACACAGCGGTTCGCCTGACCTTTAAGTTGTCGCGGCCCGCGTAAGGGTTAGCCAATGGCTACGCGGCCCGCGAGCGCCTAAAAAATTTTGTTTTTTAATTATTTTTAATGACATTTCATATTTTGGGCTCGGTTTTTACATACGGGGTGTATTTTAAGACATATAGTGGTATTTTAAAATATATTAGGGTGTCAGAAAAATTTCAGGAGGGTTGTTATAGCATATGCAATCTAAAGCATGTTACCTAAATAGACATCTCTTCTCAATTCTTTTATCCTAAAAACACCTGTCGGACCTACTTTTATGAAACTTAAAGGAATGACCATGACAAGGGACTATGTTAGTTTACTACCGGCAAAGGACCCATTAGTGACTGAAACTTCGGTTTTCATATCCATTTAGTTCACTTAAGGCGATGAAATTCTTTAAAATTTTCAAAACTTTTCAAAATTTTCATTTTTTTCAGTTTTCATCGTTTTCAATCACTTTCAAACTCTTGTCCAAACCTTTCCCATCCCGGGTTTCCATATCCCCACACTTGGGTGACATTGTCCCCAATGTATAGTGCTTTTAAAAACAAAACCGGGGAATACTAACTAACAGACCTCATGAGCGACCGTTCCTAACATAATTAGCAAAAACACATTCCCTAAACACCACCAAGAACACGAATAAAAATGCAATAATAAAAGTGCAATAATAAAAGTGGAACAGACTCCCCTGGTTTAAAGCGTAGAATCCCCATGCGTCATGTTCCACCACAACCGTATAGCATTTCATTCGAGGTCGTGTCCACAAGTACTCGGGTCAATCTCTACAATTAGTGTTCAGATCATCCCCGTCCAAATGGAGATTGAGTATGGAGAGTTTTGACTGAACTCTAATCCGTGCATTGTCCGCCACTGCAACTATAACGTATTGGGATTTCACCAAACATCCCCACACTTGGACCATTGCATCCGTAGAGATTAATAACCTGGTAACCTGCAACAATACTCATGCAGAAACAAAACAAATATACACTTCTCTACATCCTCGGGCTGCCTCCTAAGAGCGCTAAGTTTATAGGTCTTCAGCCAGACCGTACCTGATATACCCTCATGGTGGTCTAGTGGAATGCTTGCATCCCATGGCCTCTAAGTATGTACCCCGCCAATGCTCCAGTAAGTCGTCCACTGTATTCCACATTGGACCGAATAGCTCTAACCTCCGTTTTGCATTATCACATTCAGGCGGTTTCTTTTTCTTCTTCTTCCCTCATGGCTTCCCTTTGTCCATTTTAAACTCCTCATGCGCCACACTTTCCTTTTTCCTTAATGCTTCGCTTTCTGCCACTTCAAACCTGTCAACCAAAAAACACTCATGTTTGCTTTGACTCTCCTTTGCAGGAGAGACATTTTCATCACCATTTTCAGCTTTTGAGCGGTCACCTGAAATAGGAGGATTAGTCGCATCCGAAAACACATTTAACCGCAATTCACGGTCACCAAACCTCATACTTACCGTTCCATCAACACAGTTGATAATGGCATGAGCAGTCGCTAAGAACGGTCTACCCAGAATAACTGGAGGTTGTGTGTTCTTTGAACTTGTAGTACAATCAAGCACTAAGAAGTCAACTGGGTAGTAACACTATTCTACCTTCACAATTACATCACTTACAATCCCCCTCGGACACATGGGAGTCGGATTAGCCAACACCACGGTGGTGTTGACTTTTTGTAGCAGACCAAAATCATATTGGTCATACAGACTCCCTGATAGAATACTAACACACGCTCCAAGATCCAACAGTGCCCTTTCTATTCTAAATTCACCCACTTGTACTGAAATAATGGGTGCTCCTGGATCTTAGAGTTTCGGGGGAAGGGTACCCAACAAAACAGCATTCACATTTGCAGTCAAATCAAGTTTTTTAGGAAACTTGTGAAGCCGTTTTTGGGTACTTAATTCTTTCAGACACTCAACCTGATCGGGACTCTCTTTAATTGCATCGCGTAAGGGTAGATTAATTTTAGCTTGTTTAAAACATTCCCACCTTTCATCCATAGGTGGGTCCCGATCATGTTGAGAGTCCGATCCATTACCAACATCCTCCACCACCTCCTCAACTAATTGTGATGGTGGAGTAATTGTGACACTACCAATTTCAGAAGTTGGAAGAATACTTACCGCGTTGATGTGCACATTTCTTCCATTTTTCGAGCTAGATGACTGATGTGCTGGATTCACTGTGGTAGTGCTTGGCAACTTACCTGGATCTCTTCTCAGCTGGGCTAGATCCTCTGCTAACTGCCCCAGCTACTTCTGCATTGCTTCAGAAGTTTTGTCTCGAACTTCATTATCCTTCTGGATGTCCTTCATGAACTTCATAATAGCATCCAAATTTTCGTCACTCGTTCCACTGCTAGCACTTGAGAAGTTCCCTTGCTGATTACACTGATTATACTGGCCCTGATTTTGGTAATTTCCTTGTGAGTAATTACCTTGACGGCTCTGATACTGCTGGCCTCCTTGCATGGGTACCTGAAAATTAGGGTTCATTTGATTAGCGGTATTTCCATAACTAAAATTGGGGTGGTTTCGTAAACCTGGATGATATGTATTCGATTTCATATCATACTGCTTTCGTTCACCGAATACTTGGTTCACTTCTTCATTCGGACCCATCCTTACGAGACACTCTCCCACCTGGTGTCCTAACTCACCACAATCTGTATACACCGCAAATGCATTAGCCGCCCTAACTTCGGCTCCCTTTCCCAACTTCATCTGAGCTACATGTCGCTCTAATAGCAAATTCTGTTGTTTCAATTTCTCAACCCGTTCTTCAGCTTCATAATCAACTGATCTTGCCGATGTTGATCTCGCTCTCCTGCTAGATTGTGCCCGTCTCTTAGAAGTAGCACTCTGTCTCTCCAAATATACCCAATCTACAGCTTCTGTATTCGTGAGAAACGTACCATTACTGATGGCTATGAGATCTCTTACATTATCAGGAAGTAGCCCATCGTAGAACGCTTTAATCAATTCCCATGTCTGAATGCCATGGTGTGGACATTTCCTAAGCAACTCCTTAAACCTTATGAACGTCTCATGGAACGCTTCCCCTGAGTGTTGCTGGAATGCTCTGATTGCATCCCAAGCTTCACTGGTTCTGTTCATTGTGTAATATTCCTCCAAGAACACTTGCTGCATCTCTTGCGAAGTGTAGATACTACCTGGAGGTAATGTCACGAACCACTGGCGTGCTTTGTCTTTCAGAGTAAACTGAAACAGCATCAGCTTCACTTCATCCTTTGTAAAACCCAAATCCCTAATCGTCTGACAAATCGAATCAAAACTTGCAATGTGCAAGTATGGTTCTTCAGTCTTTTTTTCCATAAAACTTTGGCAAATGGCCTAAGTATTGAGGCCTCACCTCGAAAGGTCGGTTATTGCTTCCAATCGGTGTAACTATTGTCGATGAGTTTGGCACTATGACGGGTCGACAATGACCTTCAACGCCTTGAATTGGTGCCCCTTGAACGACTTGTGGGACACCATCCACAAACTGTATCTGATCACCCCCAACCCAATTATTAGCTCTTTGATTCCCCGCATTGAATTGCGGGACTCCATGTTGAACTTGATTTTGTGGAATCGGGTGTGGGATGTGATTTCTTTGATTGACCTGTTGTTGGACCGGGTATCCTTGATTCACATTATAACCTCCATCGTACCTATAATCCGCGTACCTCCCGTCATACTGGTTCTGATAATCATCATCTTCCTAACCGGATTCCCAAGTATGCACACTGCCTTCTCTGTGTTGGAAACCCTCATCATACCCATGTTGATGTTGTGGTTGGTTGTGACGAATGATCTCCCCATGTCAGAGATTTAGATTCATCGGTTGGTTTTGTGGGCCCGGGTTGAATTGTGGAAATGGTTGTGGTGGTGGTTGATTCTGGTTTTGGTTATTGGGCTGGTTTTGATTTTGATTTTGGTTTTGGTTTTGAGGGATTGGTGGATCTGGAATGGGAGGGATTGGTTCTTTTTGTGCTTGGTTTTGTGGCTCTTGATCAGCCATCTCGTGAGCAGCTTGTTCAAGATCTTGAGCAACTGTTGACGACGGAGCTTTAGCTTTCACTGCTGAACGTAGAAGAACGAGATTCTGTCGAGCAGTTTTTTCTATTCCTGGATCAAACAATAACGATGATGATTTCTTTGAAAACCAGGTATGCATGCAACGCGAGAATCACCTGCACACAGACAAACAAGAAACCAAGCGTAATACGGAACGAAACAAACAGAACAAACAAAAGGAAATATTTTTTGGGTTTTTGGTTTTTTTCTAATTTTTAGGTTTTTTGAATTTTTACGAAAAACAACTAACTAAACTAAGCGCACTGATTCCCCGGCAACGGCGCCATTTTGATCGATGTCGTAAGGTCGGTCAAAAATATAAGTGAAAATGTCCTATTCACCTTTTACTAGTAAAGGGCAAGTAGGGTGTCGAATCCACGGGGAATCAGTGGAAAGTATAAAAGCTCGTTGTTTTAATTATCATCTATTTCTAACTTATTGCTTTTTTGTAGTTTTGAGAATGATTGTGAAAACAAAAGTAAATTATAGTTGTAAACAATGATGAGAAAAGGACCAATCTTCGGGTTTTCAGGTTATGCAGAAAATCAGGTTACTTAGTTATGACCAGTTGGAAATCACATAGACAAGATCTGATAAAAGTTGTTTTGATAAATAATTAACGGATAATATATTTGATTGCAATGATCAACGATTGAACCCGAAAGATTGATGCAAATGAATAGTAATCCAATTAATTACCAATCTTAGATTTCATAAACATAATCACGTTCAATGATTAAAGATTTAAAACAATGACAACCTAGAATTTAATCCCGGTCGTTGATGAACAAACCAAATAATTGATGAACACAAATGATTACGATAATCAAATATTGTTTAATCTAAACAAGAACGATATAAACGACTAACTGAATGATTAATCAGTTTTCAATCAAAAAAGTCGTAAACATACGTAAACCAATGTTTAAACACAAACCCTATTCCGGAGACGGTCATGGGACGACTAGCCGCTCCTGACGTTCGTATAATCTTCAATAGCTTCAAAGAGAATTGAATTCATGATGCCTTGATGATTGGTGGGAGATGTGTGTTGATGAATTAAAAGCCAAAAGATCTCTAATTCTTTACTCCCCAATGTCGATGGATAGGAAGCCCCCTTTTGAGAGTTGAAAAAGAGATCATATATGGCTGCCCCTAATCGATGATGAATAATGATGTTGGGCCGATTATGAGAGCCTAAAAAATTAATGAAAGTTGCTCCAAAAAAAACATGATATGATGGCTGCCAATACTTCGATGATGATGAAGAATGATGTGATGAGATGAGTTTATGGAGCCCAAAAAGTAAATAAGGTTGCAGCCAATTTCGAGAGTCCAAGAAGTCCACCAAAAGTGTTTTATGGCTTCAATTTTTTAGATAGTGGCTGCTAATAATTCGATGGATATGATCCAATAAGAGGGCCCAAAAGTCATCCAATGTTTGCTGCCAATCATTCGATGGTATCCAAGTTATTTTGATTTAAGAGTTGAATATATTGATATATGGCTGCCACCAATCAGACTCCTCCAGTTGTCGCTTTTTGCATTAGGTTAAAAACCTTTTCCAAATCCCCACTCACAACATATCACGTGCTGCTATATGTCTTCCACCGTCACCTACGGTTTCAAAACCGTAGGTTACGGTTTTTAAATGTTGTTTCACTTCCTTGAACGTAAGTTGCATGTCAAGTCCGTAACCCACAACTTCCATTTACTGTTCCTTTTTGTCTTTGAACCACACTAACCGTAAGTCACGTTCCAAATTTTGTAAGTGGCAGCGCAAATCACATGTTTCTTTTCTTTCTTTTATGCAAGTTTCACGTAATATCATTTTTACCCCCCCTGGACTTCTTTACTTCGTATTTCTTACGATTCCAAGTAGTTATTCGATCTGAAACCTTCCCGACTGCTTCCATTGACCGCCTTTATTAATATCACGTGTTCTGCTTCATCGTTAAACTCTGTAACTTCACTGAATTCACTTGTTTTACCTGCAAACATACAAACACTCACAATAAACTAATTCCAGACGTATAATCATGTAAAACAAGTTAAACCACGTAAGATAAACACTTAAACACCCATGTCTCACACTCTCCATCAGAGGGGTGGCTTCATTGGACTCCACATCTGTCTCTATACCTTCCACCCGCTCGTGAAAAACAACCCCATGAAGAGTAGACGGTTGCACCTTCTCCACAAACACAGATTTCACAACATCCTCCAGACCCTTCCCCTTAACATGCTCCGGATGAACAGGGTCCCTAACAGGGGATTCACCAAACACAGCAACAGGTGGTGATTCAGGGCCCGGGATCGACGAGATATCTGGAATGGTTGGCTTTGAAGAGCGAGTAGTCGATTGTCGAGACCTCGAACCAATCACCTTCGCCGACCCTGCAAATACAACCCAAGTTACACCTAAATAAATACCAAAGTGGAAACGAAATGCAGTGACCTATGGAAAGAAATCAATACCTTTCCATCCAGCAGACTCTACAAACAGGTCTTCAAGAATGTTGCCAGATTTTTTCTTGAAAACACTCAAATCAACCTCACTCTTAGATGGCGACGGCCCCTCGGGTTGACCCATCAATTGTCTCTTTTTCTCAGACACATTCAGAGCCGCCTCAGTGTCTAGCTTGCGCTTAACATCAACTAAGAATTTAATCTTTTTTCCATGATTTGTGTGATGGTGGCTTGATCCTCCTCAACCTCCTCAGCAGTTGATCTAACCCCTACGTCCAATCCAGATATTGTGTAAGATACAACAACATAATCCAAGTACCGAAGACGAGAAGAGTGTTTACCGGTCTGCACTCCCGGTTGAGTTTGCACTTCAGGTCTTTCCCGCACTGGCTCATCGGCAGTAACCTCAGGATCCATAGTCGCAGGTTCCATATGGACAGCGGCTTCAGAACCTCCTGGAGGCTTCACATTCGGACCTATACGAGTGGCGCGATACCGATGAATGAGACCATTAGAGGAAGCAATAGACTCCTCGCTCGAGAGAAGAATAGTCCCCCCTCGAGTAGGAGATTTCATGGCCTCGGGTTTCACATAAACAAGGGGGTGCGCACATGTGGGATTAACAACATAGGCACTCAAACTCTCCTCAGTTAGGTGATGGAAGTAATCTGTTATTTGCTCCAACCACGGGAGCACTCTCTCAGGAAATAACCGCAAAACCATCTCACCACCAACCTTCGGGTCCAAGGCGTTGATCAATCCATACGCTGCAAAGTGAATTGATAAATAACCCAACACACAGACATACTAGCACAAAAGAAAAAAAGACACCAAAATTTTACCTTCGGGTCCAAGGCGTTGATCAATCCATACGCTCCCCTTCGGTTTGTGGGCGCCCACAACATGCTCATACCGGCCGCCACCAAAGCCTTCTCATCTAGCTGAAGCATAGCGGTAGGTTGCTTTGTCAAAGTCTTATACCATTGCTCATCTGCATATGACACCACGGGCAATTTGGGAATGCCCTCCTCAGGACGACAGTAATGCATATTAATAGGTATTACACCACGACGGATGTAAAAGAATTTGTGTTTCCAATCATGTAAGCTCTTGGGGGGGATCCTTGCTGCAAGGTAAGACATTGGCGGTACGGGAATTGAAAGAATAAAAAGCACCAGTGCAAGAGACATAGTAAAAGACACTAAACATGTCAACGGAAGGGATCAAACGCTGTGCCTGGCATATAAACTCAAAATGAGTAATTCGGAGCCTGCCAATGAGATTAATTTGAGAAGGCACCATACAAGGTGATATAACCGTAGAGAGTAAGGACTTATCCAACGAACTTGGTGATCGGCAGACAGAAGTTACCTTCCTTAAAGAAGGCACCATACAAGGTGATGTAACCGGGGGGAGCAGCAAGAGCTGTACTTCCCAGAGTAGGAAACTAGGCACCCTAGTTAACCGGAACTAGAAAGTCTGGCACAGTTGTTGGAACCCATCTTCTCTGTAGTTCACGATAGATTGATCAGCCCTCAAAGGGTCTTTGGCTTTTGATTTTTTCCCTTTTCGAGAGCCTTTAGGTTTAGTTGAGGTAGACATGACAAAAGATCTAAGAACTGCAAGTACAGATGGAAAGATGCAAGAAGGAAGAGGAAGGAGAAGGAAATCGTCAAGGAGAAGTTAGAAAGATAGGGTTTTCTTTCGATAGATCTCCGGATATATATACCCATCTCATTTAATGTGATGGGAACTGTTAGGGGTCATTTTCTTAACATATGTATCCTGACCAATATCCTGCCTTTGTTTGTTTATTTGTGATCAGGATGCTGGAAGAGGATATTGCTAACATCTTGGGCGATATCCTGAGGCTTATTGAATTAACCACGTGCAGGTTAAGGGTTGAGACTTGCTAACGGTCAAGAGGACTTCTTCTCCACAAGACTCGGACGAATTTGTTGAGAAAGAGACGTTGAGCCCGAAAGACCAGGTCTACAACGTTCCAAGAAGGAATATTCGGTGGATCCCGCGAGTTTAGGGTAGTTAGTTATTTTATCTTTACTATAAATAGATGAGGTCGGATCAGCTTAGAACACAACAATTCACACTTACACTCTCGAACACTTACACTCTCTAGCTAATTGCAAACACCACACTTGTATTTCATATTCATTGTAACACTTAGTCGATCCGTACCACATCCCGCACTGTATCCTGATTTTTGAAGCAATTGAAGAACAAGGCAGCTGCGATTGTCAGCTCCCGAGGTTTTATGCCGGCGATCTAGATTGATCAAGGGCTTTCCTCGTACATCTCGTGTCGTTTACTTTATTTTTGCTCATTGTTTGATCATAGATACAGCTCAATATCCTGAGCCGTATCCTGAGTACTGTTTTTCCAAATAACTTAACAAGTATATTTCCAACACACTTTCTAGCACACTACCTCACTAAACTAATTTGATCACTTAATTACTTCGGTAATTTTTTACCAAAACAATTTGGCGCCCACCGTGGGGCAAGTGGTGCTCTCTTTACTAAAAATTTTTGTCAAATCGCTAATCGATTTTCTATTTTCAAAACTTTTTGCCACATTGTCCATAATGGCCTCAAGATCAAACATGAGTTCCTCTACTGTGTCTGCTATGACTTCTGCTACTACCGGTTCGGTGCTTCCACCACCTCCTCCAAGGATGCCAGCCTCTACACAATCTCAAGATGTTATCCCAACTCGGAGTGTCCAGGGATCTGCTCCCGTTTTAGCTTCTAATGATGAAATTTTAACCTTATTTGGAAGTGTGCAGGAACAAATGAGGCAGCAACAGGAAACAAACCAAATGCTTTTGAGGGAGATACAACTCCTGAAGGCTGGCTCGAGCAGATCTGCGGAGGACAATGTCACTCCGTTACACCCCAGAGCGTTGAACTTTAGCTCAGCTGTGTATACCGAGGATAATAGGGGGAATATCGTGCCCAGTCTTCCTCAGAATCATACTCCTGAAATACCCTCCTCGATTAGGATGTCAACCATGAGGAGCTCAGGATATGCTTCAGGATATGGGCAAAATCCTCCAACGGGTAACGTGTCGAATAATAACAATACTCATGCTACTAACAGTGGTGGATCTTTGCAGGATACAGATGTAACATCAGCACTTACCAGGGAACTTCAGAAGTTGAAGGACATGATATCTAGTGTACCTGGGGTGGTCCAGCCGATCCCGGAAGTGTCTCAAGACAGCCACAAGATATCTCGTTTTGCATATCCTATCTGTGATGCTGAGATTCCAAAGAGATTCCAAACCCCCAACATGAAGCTTTATGATGGGAGTACGGATCCTGAGGAGCATATTGCTCAGTATAGGGAAAGAATGGAGATTAACCCTATCCCTCCGGAGCTCAAGGAAGCGTGCTTGTGCAAGGGATTTGGTTCTACTCTAACAGGATCAGCCTTAAAATGGCTGTTAAACGTTCCTCCTCATTCAATTACTTCATTTGCTCATTTGGTTAATTTATTTAACAGTCAATTTTCTTGTAGTCGGAGTTTTGAGAAACTAACCAGTGATCTTTACAGGATAACCCAAGGGCCTCAGGAATCCTTGAGGGATTATGTGAACAAATTTAGTCGAGAATCCTTGGATATCCCACATCTTGATGTTGCAACAGCTGTGCAAGCTTTTAAGATGGGATTACAAAAGGATTCTCAGTTTTATCAGGATCTTGTAATGAATCCCTGCAGGAATCTCGATGAAGCTCGTAACAGGGCCTTGAGATATATCCGTCTGGAAGATGACAAGAAGATGCAAGAAAGGATGAACTCATCCAACACTTATGAATCGACTAATAGGAAGTCGGAATCCTCATTTAAGTTATATCGGCCTAAGCCATATGGTAGAAATGAAAACAAGAGAGTGAATGCTGTCGAAGATGAGGATCCTGAAGAGTATCCTGAATTGTCTGAATATTGCTTTTCTGTTAATATTCCTGAATTGATGTATGCTATGCAGGGTCTAGGAGACAAGGCTAGATGGCCTCGAAAGAATCAACAAAAGGCTGACTGGAAAGATAAGTCGAAATGGTGTGCTTTCCACAAAGATTTCGGACATATGACTGAGGATTGCATTGCTTTAAGGAAAGAAATAAGCTATCTTCTGAGCAAGGGATATCTGAAAGATCTCTTAGGAAAAAAGAAGAATAAGGGTCAGGATACTGAGAAGGATCCTGAACGAGCAGCATCACCTCCCGCGGATGCCAAGATAATCAACTTCATTTCGGGGGGATCCGACATTTGTGGAACTTCGTATTCGGCAGCAAAGAGACATGCAAAGGAAGCCAAAGCCGAAAGGGGAGACAAACCTGTCAGGATGACTACACTCACAACTGACAAAGTGATCACATTTGATGCTGATGACAGGGATACTGTCCAGGATCCTCACCATGATGCTCTGGTAATAACGTTATATGTGGCTAACCATTTTGTACGCAGGATATTGGTTGATAATGGCAGCTCCGTCAACATAATCCAACTAGAGACACTTAAAAGAATGAATGTATCTCCAATGGATATCACTTCGAAGTCCACCGTGCTTGTTGGGTTCAGCGGAGAGGCCAGAAACACAGTGGGAGAGATAAAGTTGCCGGTGTACGTTGAAGGAGTCAACTCGATACAACGTTTCTGTGTGATGGACTCTCTATCCTGCTATAACATTATACTGGGAAGACCGTGGATTCACGATATGAAGGCCGTGCCATCAACATATCACCAATGCATCAAGATACCTACCCCTTGGGGAGTTGTTAAAGTTGATAGCGATCAGCAGGAGGCGAAAGAATGCTACTCATCCTCGATGAAATCCTCAGCCAAAACTAGTGCAGCATAGCAATTAAAGACGCGGGCCCAGGATATTGTGGAGGATCCGGAGCAGGATGTGAAGAAAGTTATCCTGGACCAGGATAACCCCGATATTTCGGTGCTCGTAGGGACCAATATCCCTCAGGATATTGAAGAACAATTAATTAACTTTTTGAAATGCAGGATGTCTACGTTTGCATGGAAGCATGAGGATATGACAGGCATATCCAAAGATATTATCACTCACAAGCTTGGAATTGATAAATCATTCAAGCCTGTGCAACAAAAAAGAAGGAAGTTTGCTCCTGAGCGGAACGCGATTATCCAGGAGGAAGTTGAAAGATTATTAAAGTCCAGAATGATCAGAGAGGTTAAGTTCCCAAGGTGGTTAGCAAACGTGGTTGTAGTACAGAAGAAGAATGGGAAATGGAGAGTTTGTGTAGACTACACAGACTTGAACAAAGCTTGTCCTAAAGACCCATTTCCTCTTCCCCATATTGATGCAATGGTAGATGCCACTGCCGGGCATGAAATGCTGACCTTCATGGACGCATCCTCAGGATTTCAACAGATCCAAATGGAGCCTTCTGACCAGGAGGATACCGCCTTCATGACACCAACAGGTATTTATTGTTATACAGCTATGCCTTTTGGTTTAAAAAATGCAGGTGCAACATACCAAAGATTGGTGAACATGATGTTCAAAGACAAACTGGGGGACACCATGGAGGTATATATCGATGATATGGTGGTGAAATCTAAAAAGTCTGAGGATCACCTCCAGGATATCAAGGGAGCATTTGATATCCTGGATCACTACAACATGAAGCTAAATCCTGCTAAATGCCATTTCAGAGTGGGGGCAGGGAAGTTTCTTGGATATATGGTGACAAAAAGGGGGATAGAAGCAAGCCCAGAGCAGATCAAAGCTATCCTAGACATAAAATCACCCTCAAATATGAAGGACGTACAAAGATTAACAGGCCGGGTAGCAGCTCTAAACAGATTTATCTCAAGATCCTCAGAAAAATGCAAAGACTTCTATGATATCCTAAAGAAGAACAAAAGATTCGAATGGGGGGAAAAGCATGAAGCAGCCCTGCAGGATTTGAAACGGTATCTTTCAACCGCACCTCTATTGATGAAGCCCGAAAATGGTGAACCACTATCCCTGTACCTTGCTGTGTCAGGGAATGCTGTAAGTGCCGTTCTTATAAAAGACCATGAAGGTCAGCAGTATCCTGTTTATTATGTTAGTAAAAGTTTGTTAGATGCTGAAACTAGGTATTCTCATTTAGAAAAATTGATATTAGCTCTAGTCATGGCATCAACAAAGCTTAGACATTATTTCGAGACACATAGGATACATGTTAAAACGAATTATCCTGTCAAAAATGTGCTTAGGAAACCAGAGATGTCAGGCAGGATGGCCAAGTGGTCAGTAAAGTTGAGTGCTTATGATTTAGTATATGAACCTAGAAGTGCCATAAAATCTCAGGCTTTAGCTGACTTTGTGGCTGACTTTAGTAGTGACATTCAGGACGAGGTAGACCTAGAAGTTCAACAGCTAGGAGAATCCTCAGGATCCTGGATATTATATACTGATGGTGCATCTAATGTAAGAGGAGTAGGATTAGGAATACTACTAAAATCGCCACAGGGGGACATATTACCCCAGGCTATTAGGTGTGAATTTCCTGCTACTAATAATGAAGCAGAGTATGAGGCTTTAATTGTAGGATTAGAGTTGGCTAAGAGCATGAGTATCAAAAATTTGCAAGTGTATGTTGACTCTTTGTTAATTACTAACCATTTTAATGGATCCTATGCAGTTAAGGGTGAGAAATTAATCGAATATCTCGATATTCTCAAAAAATTAGCAGGATATTTCGATGTTTTTATACTTGAACAGGTACCAAGGGAAGATAATGCTGAAGCGGATGCCCTAGCAAATTTGGGATCATCGATCAGGATACCTGAAGGGACGCAAATACTAATATTACATGTCTTATATCCTGCAACGAATCCTCAGGATAAAGAAGTAACTAGTATACAGAATCCTGGAGCAGAATATCCTGAGGAGGATCCTGAATCCTGGACGGCTCCAATCATGAGATATCTCAAAGAAGGACACATCCCTGGAAATGAAAATCCTAAGGCATTTAGGATGAAGGTATCACGGTTCACTATTATAAATAATATTTTATACAAGAAATCTCTCGCAGGACCGTATTTGAGATGCTTGGAGGATCTTGAAGCCAAAGAAGTACTTCAGGATATACATGAAGGGGATTGTGGTAACCATGCTGGGGGCAGGTCGTTATTCTCAAAAGTATTAAGAACAGGATATTATTGGCCAACAATGAGAAAAGATGCCGCAGAATATGCTCGAAGATGCGACGCATGTCAAAGACATAGTAACATACTGCATCAATCGGCTGAACCATTATATCCTATTGTTTCCCCTTGGCCATTTATGAAGTGGGGTATGGATATAGTGGGAAAGCTACCAAAAGCTCCGGGAGGAAAAGTCTTTATGCTAGCAATGACGGATTATTTCTCTAAGTGGGTTGAAGCTGAAGCATTTGTTCAAGTTAGAGACCAAGAAGTAGTATCCTTCATAAAGAGGAATATCCTGACCAGATTTGGAGTACCAGCTGAGATAATCTGTGACAATGGTTCTCAGTTCATAAGTAAGAGGACTACAGACTTTTGCAAGAGTTGGGGAATCAAAATGATCACATCTACTCCGGTACATCCTCAAGCAAATGGACAAGCAGAATCCTCAAACAAAATAATTGTCAATAACTTAAAGAAAAGGCTTGGAGCCAAAAAAGGAAGATGGGCAGAAGAATTACCCTTTGTTTTATGGGCTGATAGGACAACGGTAAAGAATGCAACAGGTCAAACCCCATTTTCGTTGGTGTTTGGAGCAGAAGCAGTGATTCCAACGGAGATGACAATACCTACTGCAAGATCTATCTTAAGTGATCCTGAGCAGAATCCCGAAGCCTTGAGTCAGGATTTAGATACTATAGATGAAAAGAGAGATGCAGCAAGGCTAAGGATGGCAGCATATCAACAGAGAATATCCAGGGCATATAACAAGAATATTAGAACCAGAAGATTTAAGGTTGGAGATTGGGTGTTAAGAAAGGCTTTCCAAAATACTACTAATCCTACCGATGGCAAGTTAGCTCCAAAATGGGAAGGACCATATGAAGTTGAATCAGAAGCAGGGAAAGGAGCATATAGACTCAAGAATATGGAGGGGGATATGCTACCGAGATCTTGGAATGCTATACACCTTAAGCTCTATTTCAAGTGAGTTAGAATTTAATTTCTAACTCAGGATGGTATGAATTCTACTTCTTTTAAACATGTTTGGTTTAATTTGTTCTTTGTAACCTGATACTGACTTAAGCATCGGAGGGGTGTTAGCCAAGCTAACACCCACCTTAGTTTACATTTGTTTTGCAAGATATGTTTCAGGATATAGCTCCAGGATATGCACTCAGGATAACTCAGAAGATTAGAGGATTGGCCCCCTCTCTCACGATTAAGGGATACTGATCCCTTCACAGGTTTAAAGGTATTCACCTTTCTTCCGAATTGGGTTTAAACACCCCGCCTGGAGCGCAAGTTATTCAGGGATAGTTCAAGGTGGCGGGACCAGTCCATGTAAAAGTGGCTGACAATTTCATTACCATTGGCTATATCCTGAATCCTAACGGTATATGAGGATTGATCACCCTCTCTCACGAAAGGGTATTTTCATACTCTCTAAGGTTTAAAGGTTTTCACCTTTCTAAGTCTTGGAGTTTATACACTCCCGCCTGTAGCGCATGAAAAATTGGGATTTTCCCCAGGATACAAAGGATTTATCTCCAGTACATCCTTGGGTTATACCCTCGGGACGTGAAAAATTGCTTATACCATGAAAACTGACATTAAGTAGATTTCTAAGATACTTGAAGACATTGTACACAGGGGACATCCCTGCCAAGATGATGGTGTAAAGCTAAAAGAATGAAGTCTGCGACTAATGCACTAAGTACCTTGCACTGGGGACATTTTCATTGGAAGAGTTGCAAAGGGATTGAAGTTCGGTAATAGGCTTATATCCTATGTCTGGTATGATCTTTCCTTTGTAAGCCTCATTTAAGTTTTTAGTAACATTATGTTAAGTATCCTGGCATATATCCTCAAAGTCCTTTTAAGGATATTTGATTAGGATGTTTGAAACTAGTATTGGCTTGGAACTTTGATCATCATCAAAACTTGGTTTTGAAGAGATAAACTATTTTTTACTTTCTAAAGAAATTTTTATAAAGTTAAAGGAACGTCTGGAAAATCTATAAAAGGCTTCTGCAGTATGTTTTTAAGCATACTGGTCAGGATATTTTGTAAAATAACGGTATGAAATTTTTACAAAGCCAAGACTTACACTAAACAATGCAAAGTAACAGAAAATAAGTCAAAAGATAGTTATATTATTAACTAAGGCCCATCCGCCAAAAGCACAATTAGTTTTTACCATATTTGTGTAACGGTTGCAGGATCTGTCTCAAAACAGGACCCGTCCACCTACAACCGTTACTATGTTCAAAACAAGTTATACTAATCGATGACCAAGGGCTTCATCCTAAAACCTAGGACCCATCCACCTTTGGTCATCACATTGTTCTAGTGCAGGAAAAGTAAATTGTTCAAGGACAGGAAAAGTAAATTGTTTATGCAACCACAACCATGAAATTAAAAAAAATGGGCTCCGGCCTTGGCACATATATCCATCATCGCCCATTTCGCCGCCTAAGATGCGGCACCTTCTTGATCAGCAACCTCCTTGCCAGCATTCGCCCCAGCATCACCCTCGGGATTCTTCTCAGCACCATCACCAGCATTGGCAACCTCCTCTGCCACCTTAGAAGGCTCTTCACCAGTATGTTTTGCAGGATGAGCAACGGGATGACCTCCGAGGCCCTGTAGTTTCTCCTCCCAAGCCTTTACATTCCAGGAAGGGCATTCAAAACCCAGATCCATGGCCTCATAAGCCATCCTTATCCTGGCTTGGAGAAGAGAGACGACCACCGAAGCTTTTAGGCTATCCCGGTATGAGCTCATATTCTGCTGATATTGAAGAAGAGCGGCGTCTAGCTTGGCTTGAGCATCCTCATTAGCTTTATGGAGGGCGGCTTGATGTTCCTGAGTCATTGCCTTATATTTGTCTTCATAGTGCTGGGATTTGGCAGCTGCAATGGTTCCTTGATCAGCTATGGTGGCTTGAGCTTTCTCCAGCTGAATCTGCAACATCTTGTTAAGACCGCTAGCATCTTCGTATAAATGCATGAGGCGATCCAGACCCTGTCGATAAAGACACAGGTATTAATGTGAAAAATAAGCAGGATAAAGACTAACATACTTGTACAGGATATCGGAAAGAAAATTCTACCTGCTTGAGGAATGAGGTGGCTTCGTTAAACCCATGATTCTCAAGGGAGAATGTTTCAGAAACAGCTGGGGAGTCAGTCTCCTTTCTCTTCCGAGAGCTGGATGCCCTGGTCCTGGATGCCGGAGGACCTTTGGGGGCTGAAACAGTCTTTGAGGAGGTAGGCTTTGGTGTAGCAGCTGGCTTTGTCTTGGATTCTTGTTTGATGGGTTCAAGGCTGGAGTAGCAATCTAACTCATCAAGTTCGAAACCTTCAAGGTTGACGACTGGTACTACATAAGGGAAGATATTCTTAAAACTCATCATATTTTTGAAAAATAATTAACATATGAAATTGTGCTTACTTGACATTTCTGAGCTTGATTTTTGATGAGGATCTGTGAGAGACAGGGAAAAAGTTCTTTCAATGGCAGGAAGACGGTAGATTTCCTTGATCTTGGATTCGGATTCTGCGCTAGGAGGCACTAAATCTCTGAAATTCGCTGCATAAAAACATCAGAATATAAGTCCGGGATACAGTTTGAAGATATGATTGGGGATATTCCTAAAACCCTAAATCCTACCCTTGGTTAACCATTTAACCGGTAGATCGAAACCCTTATCAATGGAGTCTCTTTTGACGAAAAAGAATTTTCGTCGCCATCGATCCTCATTCTTGGTGGCTTTAAGGACCAAAGGGTTCTTGATGGAGAATAGAAGATAACGGTGATTGCCATGAGATCTCAACCGGTATGCTACGGGAAGGTCCTCAACAAGTAGGTTAGGAAAATGACGAGATTTGATTCGATCCAACACTATCAAGATTCGCCAAACCATTGGCATAACTTGGGCATAACTAAGGCCGGTGAGGTCGAAAAAGCTGGAGATAAAGGGTGGAAATGGATACCGGAGTCCAAGAGAGAAAGGATAAGCGAAAAAACAAACCCACTCGTCGGATGCTACATCCGATCGGGCTTCCTTGTCAAAGGGGCGAAAGACCGTTCCGGTGGGAAAGGCACCGGAGTCTTTGAGAGCAGCAATATCAGCATTATTGAAGCAGCAAATCTCCTTTGCTGGATCGGTGATAAAGTTTTGACTTATGAGGGTTGAGGTTGACCGGTCTGAGCGGGATTTCGTTCGTGGTGCCATTGAGCAAATTAAGAAAAATCAAAGAAAGGAGATTAGAAAAGGAGATACCTGGTGCTTGCTCGCAGATAAGGATAACCGAGACAAGGAGTCCCTCGGTTAATATAGGATGAATATAGGGGGGTAAAAAGTAAATAACGCCTTGGAAGTTGCACCGCTGTCATTTCAAGAGTCTAGTCATATTAATTACCTTAAGCCATGAGATAAGATTTTTGAAATATATCCGTTGGATTGGTATCCCAACCGATATATTTGGGGACAATTGTTAGGGGTCATTTTCTTAACATATGTATCCTGACCAATATCCTGCCTTTGTTTGTTTATTTGTGATCAGGATGCTGGAAGAGGATATTGCTAACATCTTGG
Organism: Helianthus tuberosus; assembly: GCA_030545235.1. Lineage (NCBI taxonomy): Eukaryota > Viridiplantae > Streptophyta > Magnoliopsida > Asterales > Asteraceae > Helianthus > Helianthus tuberosus. Next base: position 68,856,587 of record CM060360.1, read on the forward strand.
GCGATATCCTGAGGCTTATTGAATTAACCACGTGCAGGTTAAGGGTTGAGACTTGCTAACGGTCAAGAGGACTTCTTCTCCACAAGACTCGGACGAATTTGTTGAGAAAGAGACGTTGAGCCCGAAAGACCAGGTCTACAACGTTCCAAGAAGGAATATTCGGTGGATCCCGCGAGTTTAGGGTAGTTAGTTATTTTATCTTTACTATAAATAGATGAGGTCGGATCAGCTTAGAACACAACAATTCACACTTACACTCTCGAACACTTACACTCTCTAGCTAATTGCAAACACCACACTTGTATTTCATATTCATTGTAACACTTAGTCGATCCGTACCACATCCCGCACTGTATCCTGATTTTTGAAGCAATTGAAGAACAAGGCAGCTGCGATTGTCAGCTCCCGAGGTTTTATGCCGGCGATCTAGATTGATCAAGGGCTTTCCTCGTACATCTCGTGTCGTTTACTTTATTTTTGCTCATTGTTTGATCATAGATACAGCTCAATATCCTGAGCCGTATCCTGAGTACTGTTTTTCCAAATAACTTAACAAGTATATTTCCAACACACTTTCTAGCACACTACCTCACTAAACTAATTTGATCACTTAATTACTTCGGTAATTTTTTACCAAAACAGGAACCATACCGACAAGTGGGGAAACCCTACCAATAGGAAGGTGACACGTCAGGCGAGAGAAACTGAAACGACGTCTTATAAGGGCGCGTAGCCGCCACACGCCTGACATCGTTGTAAAAAGCAACTGTCATCCTGACGTACCCCTGCAAACGGTGACTGCTCCACTCCCCGATGCGACAACCACCTCAACCAACAGAACCACAGTGACAGGCGTCAGACATCAATCTCACCAACTAACAACTTGCACCCTTAGCTGGAAAACTTCCCCTTGAAGAAACCTTAACCAAAATCCATGCTCTCTTTTGGCTCACTTCTGTACGCCGAAATCCATGCGCTTTTTTGGCTCACTTCTACACGCCTTTAGTGCATGTTGATCCAACACACTTAAGCATATACCCTTAAAACACAAAAATACTTTATGAGTCCAGAATCCCTCCCAGTCGACAAACTCATCCCAAACCATGTATGGACACGTGTCAACGGGACCACACCACTTCAAATCGGCGGTCTTGCCATACGAAGACATCTAGAAGGTTCTAAAAGATTTTGCAAGGAGACACCTGGCGACAGGAAGATACTCCTAGCAGACAGAAAGGACGACATGTGGCGCCAATGGCGACGAGCCAACGCCAGTCGCAAGATCTTCGTGGGACAGACCGACAACCAGTACAAAAGGGACGCTGAGCTGGAGCGAATAACCATACGCCACGTCACATCCAGTACACGACCAGGCTTGGTTGCGTTAGAGGAGACATAATGGATATTCCTCCAGGTCAGACAGCTGGCAAACAACAACCAGCTGGCAGCCCTTCTCCCTTACAATTCTCCGGCTATAAATAGAAGGCTCAACCTCCAGGTTTAAGGATTTAATTTCTCACACTCTCACTCTATACACACATTTATCCTCAAAACGATTACTCATTCTCACGTCGGAGGTTGGTTACAAGGAGAACTCCCATCTTCTCCTCCTTGTAGCGAGTCACCGGTGTTGTTCGTTTTGCAGGACCGGAAGGAAGAACTAGTCGTTTGTCGAGTGAGGAAGGAGATTGAACCAACATATATGTGACAATCCGACTAAATAGTTAAGTGCTATCTAGTGTTTCTTCAGTTTTGGAGTTTGTTTAGCGTTTGCTTTTGGTAGAGAATTATTTGCTATAAGGATGGCTACTCGAATTAGTGGTTGTTTTAAATAATATGTTTTTCATGATATCAACCTATTGTTGGCTTACAAATTTAAGGTTTATATATTTATTACTTTATCTTGTTAGTATTTCTATAAATCTTACTAGGGATGAGCTCGATACCAAAAATCTTAAAAATGGGTACCAAGACTGGTATCGAAAATACCTGGTACCAGTGGCGGAGCTAGCTCAAAAATTCAGGGGTATCTCAAAAAAAATTTGGATTAGGGGTATTCTTTGTATAAAAAGATAAAAATTTTACACTACGATGACGAAATTGAGGGGTTGCCCGGGCTACCCCTCCTTACACATTGCCTCCGCCCCTGCCTGGTACGGTACAATTCGGTGCCGGTACGGACCGGTATTTGAAGTTAAATACCGGTATCGAAAACGTCAAATGTCGGTACCGAAAATGTTTCGGTTCGGAAAATTCGGTATCAGTACCGGTTCCGAACTGGTACCTGATAATATTTGTTCATCCCTAGATCTTAGACTAGATGCTTTAGGGTTTGTGTGATATTCCTTCAGGTTAGGATTTGTATTCTTATTTAGCTAAATTACAACAAAGATAGCTCTTGAGTGAGAAGAGAATATAATTATGCATAATGAATGTTGACATGATTAAGTTGCAATAAAAATGTGCTTTGTGTAGCTTCAAAGTAAGTAAGGTTCAAGTCAATACTCATTAACATTGCATGTGTGGTGATATATTCCATTCCATGGTTGTTAAAACTATAGCGAAGCAAGATACATCTCCCAAATTGGAGCTACAACAAAGAAAGAAACTGACGATACGTGACGGAAAGTAGAAACAATGGCCCCCACTTTCAAGACCCTCCACCCTTATAATTAAAAGTATATAATAAGACCATACGTAGTGGGCGTTTTCAAAGCCAAACACGCTCCAACCACGCTACCACCTCCGCCCCCGTGGGCGTTTTCTTGGTCCAAATGTGTTGAGGCGTTTTATATTTCACGCCGGAGAAGAAATAGGTTGACCAATGAGAGTTATCTCCTTTTCCTTTGGCCAATCAATTTTTTTCATGATTTTTTAATTTATTACACCACTTTCAACATAATGCCCACATCTCCACTATATCCATTTTAGAAAAATGCCCCATTGTTGACTGGGCTGCCACATGGCAGACAACGCCCAAGGGTGGGGCATTATTCACCCCAACGACTATGCATGGTCTAATGAAAGGAGTTTATTGGAAAGAAGAATATTTAATTTGAATATCCAGAAATACATCATCTTCATTGCTTAGTTGACATACACTTTGGTTGGAGTATGATAAGTAGAATATAGTCGAAAATCTGATAATAGGTGCACACGCAGATTAATCGTGAGAGGTTATTAATTATATAAAGTCCCCGATAATATTAAACTAAACAAAAAGTAAAAGGAAAAGATGGATGAGTTTTGGTCCCCCTTTTGTTGATGTGAATGGGAATAGTACCGCACCCTAGTGGAAATAGTCAATGATAATAGGTTGTGCTCATTAACATTGTTCAGTCTCATACACAAAACAAAGATAAACATGAATCTTTGACACCTGAATGCGTTATAAAACCTTTTGTGTTAATTATTTATGAAAGGATAAATATATAAAAGAATGACGTACTTTACTATTGTGACAAGGTAAATTTTCTTGGGCTTATTGGATTTTATCACTCACAACTATTAGATATTGGTCGCTGTCACTCTCAACTATCACTTTGACTCTCACCACTCCCAACTTAACACTTTGTGTGTTGTGTCACTCCACATGTGAACATTTCATAGTGTTTGACTTGTGTTAGACTAAAGGGTATGGGGGCCGGCTAGGCCCGGCTAGGACCGGCGCCGGTCCCCCACACCGCCCCCCTGAGGGTCGGCTCGGCCCAAATGGCTCCCCACAGCCGAATGAGACGTGGCCCCACTTCAATATTATATTTCCTTTTTCAATTTAAATACCCTCTCTCTCATCCTTTTTCAATTTAAACACTTAGACAATTATAAAATAATGAGGTGGGGTAGCCTCATCCTCCATCCCCCTCAAATATGAAGGAGGCCCATCCCACACGAGCCGGTGACGTGGCGCTGACATGGCGCTGACGTGGCGGCTCATCCCCTCCAAGCCAATCCTCTCCATACCCTTTAGTCTTATTGGTGATATTAGGCTAACACTTTATGAATTACTAATGACTGTAGGTGAATCTGCTCCTAAAAGAAAAAAGGGGAGCCAAAATCCACTCAACCGGAGTGACACAACACACAAAGTGTTAAGTTGGGAGTGGTGGAAGTCAAAGTGATAGTTGGGAGTGACAACGGTCAATACCCAATAGTTAGTAGTGATAAAATTCAATAACCTTTTTTCTTGAAGAATTATGAACTATTAAATTGTTGTTATGAATTATTATGTATTAATTGTGTGAATATCCACTTTTCTTTAGACTCTCCATATACTTAACCCACATACTTGTAAGCCTATAAATAGAGGCATAGGGGGAGGATCAAATGAGAAGAAATAATTAAATGAGAAGAATATCCTAGCCATAGATTAACATGATCAATGGTTATAAATTAGTGTGGCAAAGATGTAAATAAAACAATCTTTTTATGAGTTTTCTTAATTGAAAAGGGTATTATGGTAATGTTAGTGTAAGATTGCATTTATGTTAATTTGGTGGTTACATTATGTTATTAATTTAGGGGTTACAATTTTTTAACTAGTGTAAGAACATTTATGTTAATTTGGCGGTTTCATTATGTTAATGTTTGTGTAGGATTTTATCATGTTTCTACATAACAAAAAAAAATGTTATTACACACCTCATACATCAAATAGGATAATTCTATGCACCCCTAGATGTTCCTACACAAACATATAATGTTCCTAAACACATTTTTAAGGCTTATGTTAGTACACAAACAGTTAGAGAAAGTGGAATTATATGTCATTAATGTGTTTTATTATCATACACACCCCCTGGATGTTCCTACACACCCTCTGGATGTTCATACACAAACATATAATATTCGTACAACGTTTTTAAGGGTTATGTTCCTACACAAAGAGTCAGAGAAAGTTGAATTATATGTTTGTGTAGTAAGTATGTCATATGAAGTAGGATGGTTAAATAAAATAATTAATTTATATATCTTGTTTTATTTTTAAGTTATAAAGTGAAAACCATAAATGAACTAATTTGAATAGCTAGATTATAGGAAATTATTACATTAACTATAATGTTAAAATTACCTCATTACCCTTATGAATGAAGCATTCTTATTGGTTAACTTTTCTTCTTTTTTTTCTCAAGATTTTTTCCTTCTCATTTGAACTTCCCACTATATAAGGCATATGTAATCCATTTTACATATCAATAAGATATATCCAACTCCCCAATCTTTCTTTCTTATCTCTATAATGTTAATAGGCTAGTTGTTACAAAACACGTTATCAGCACGACTTGTTTTTAGAGTTGGATCGTATTATCACAAGCGTCATTGTTTTGGATCACACCATCGTAAGGTATAATATATTTTCTAAACATTTTATCATTATTCATTATTTTCTCATACATGATCCATATTGTAATTCATACTATTTTGGGTTGTGTTCGAGACTTGTTTATCATTCTCTTTAATCTCCTCAAATAACCCATATTGTAGCTTGTAGCTGATATAATTTTGGGTTAAATAGAGATTATATTTATTATTGTTTATCAAAGTATGCTCAATCATAATTAAGTTTTATTCCAGTTCGTCATATTATATATTATACATTTGTTGTATTTGTATATTTATGTTTAAATAATTCGTGTTTATAAAAAAAAGTTCATATATATTCAGATATTATAACCAAACAGAGTTCAAAAAAAATAATAATAAAAACAGACAATATTTTATTAACGAAAAGGATTATTTATAAGTGTTCATATTTTCTTTCATTACTAAATCTCTATTATTATTCTTTAAAACACTGTTTTACTTTCAATCAAAAAAAAATTTATTTTATTCTCTTTGCAAATTTCATTCTATCGAGGCTCATCATTGATTGTTGTAGGTCATTGGTATATGTTCATTGACAGTTCAGTTTGTTTTAAGGAGAGTATTTCTTTGTGACCTTAGGCTGCTCGGTATGGTTCCCGTCTCCACCCTGGCGCCGCCACGTCACCACCGTCCTCCCACGCCGCCCCCCCTCCGTCCCTCTCCGTCCCGTCCTCCCCGTCCGAGTTGTGCCGTTTGCGACGGACCAAACATGTGGGCCTCCCCCTCGGCGACGCCGTCCTCCCACGCCGCCCCCTCCGTCTTCATCCCGTCGTCGGCTTCCCTCCGTCACCATACCGAGCAGCCTTAAAACTATTTTCGAAAACGCAATCATTGGGTCCTTATATGTTAGGCTATAGTTCCTTCTTTTCAGGAAAAACAAAATCTATATAAAAAAAATTAATCAAATGATATCTCATTTTTTTTCTTCTTAAAGTTTAATTAAGTTTAAAAATTATCTTTTGCATTAGTTATTATTGGGAGACACAAGTTCGAAAGAGTAGTTACAATTTATATAAATCGCAATCTAATATGAGAGAACAAACTTGTATGAAATGGTACGTCACTTTTATGAAAACAATTGGCAAAATAACTATAACAATTACCTTGGCGCCTCATATTGTTAAGCAAGTTAGGGTAATCCATCAGACACGTTTTTTTTTTTTTTTTTTTTACAATCTAACGAAAGACCTTCCTTCTAGTAATCATTAAAAAAAATTCATTATGCACATCAGTACTCTTATTAAATTATTGTAGCTTTGATTCATTTAAAATATTTAATTGATTTAAATCGATTTACTACCTATATTCTATAACATATCTCATTTTGTTAACATTGCTTTTTCTTTGTAGTCAATAATTGTTATCCCAAATATTATTTAATTGGATTATAATTTTAAATAACATACATTAATCCGTGCATATTTCTTTAATATAGATAATCATGTCGAATCTTGCAAAGCTTGAGTTTATGGCTTTAGACATCACTGGAAAAAATTATTTATCATGCGCTTTGGATGCTGAAATCCATTTAAATGCCAATAACCTTGGGGACACAATTAAAGAAGGAAATAAAATGAGTACCCAAGATAAAGCAAAGGCAATGATTTTCTTACGCCACCATATTCATGAGTCATTGAAAAATGAATATCTCACTATCAAAGATCCACTTGTCCTATAGACCAATTTAAAAGAAAGATATGACCACCAGAAAACAGTAATATTACCAAGAGCTCGTTATGAATGGATTAATTTAAGGTTGCAAGATTTTAAGTCTATAAGTGAGTATAACTCAGCAATGTTTATAATCACGTCACAATTGATCCTATGTGGTAAAAATATTACTGATAAGGAGATGTTGGAAAAAACATTCTCCACCTTTCACGCCTCAAACATTGTCTTGCAACAACAATATCGTAAAAGGGGCTTCACCAAATACAGTGACTTAATATCATGTTTGCTTGTGGCTGAGCAATATAATGAGCTACTAATAAAAAACTATGAAACTCGTCCGGTTGGTACAACCCCATTCCCAGAAGTGAATGTGGCAACATATAATGACCAAAGTGGAAGTCACGGACGTGGTCGTGGCTATCAACGTGGGCGTGGTCATGGTCGTAGTCATGGTCGTGGTCGTGGACGTGCATATGGTCGGGGGAATTATCATGGTGTTCAATTCAAAAATAGAAGAACCCACCAGAAGTTGCATGATAATGAAAAGAAATCCAATGATGAAAGAAGTAAAAAGAAAAGTGGAACCTCATCGAATGCATGCTATCGATGTGGTGGTAACAACCACTGGGCTGGTACATGTCGTACAGCCAGACACTTAGTAGAGCTTTACCAACAATCTATAAAAGACAAACAAAAAGGAATAGAGACAAATTTCACATATGAAGATGGAAATGTTGATGTCCCAAGTGGTGAAAAAGACCATACTAATGCAACTAATCTGGATTATGATGATTTCCTTATCGAGCAAGCTAATTTGGATTCTGGTGATATCATGGCTGATACAAACCAGTTGGATGCTTGTAATTTTCCCTATGCATGAATGATTATATTTAAAATTATGCTATTTCCTTGATGTTTTATTAAGACATTTTGTTTGGGATTTTGTTATGTTTTATTTTTGGGGCACTTTATGAAATTGTTATGTTTGAACCACATTATACTTTTATTTATGAAGCTTAATTTTGTTTTGAAGCATATGGAGTATTCAACTAAACTTCATATTAATGGTGAAGATGTATGTCTAATAGACAGTGCTACTACACATACAATCCTAAAGAAAAGGGATTATTTCTCTAGTTTAACAATGAAAGAAGCAAGCGTTGGTACTATATCTGGTAAAACAAAGTTAATTGAAGGCTTTGGAGAAGCATATGTAGTTCTACAAAGTGGAACTTTGCTCAAAATTAACAATGCCTTATTTTCCCCACTGTCTCAAAGAAATCTGATAAGCTTTAAAGATATTCGTCTAAATGGATATCATCTTGAGACTACATGTGAAGGACATGATGAGTACCTTCAAATCACAAATATTATTTCGGGAAAAAAACACATATTAGAGAAGTTACATGCATTTGCCTCTGGTTTGTATTGTACCAAAATTGGTGCAGTTGAATCAAATGCAATCATAAACCAAAAGTTTATGGATCGAGAAAATTTTATCATTTGGCATGACCGGTTAGGCCATCCCGGATCAATAATGATGCGAAAAATTATAGAAAATTCATGTGGTCATTCTTTGAAGAACCAGAAGATTCTTCAATCTAAGGATATTACATGTGTTGCATGCTCACAAGGGAAGTTAATCACTCGCCCATCACCAGTTAAGGTAGGGACAGAATCCTTGAGTTTTTTAGAAAGAATACATGGGGATATATGTGGACCTATACACCCCCCCCCCCAGTGGACCATTTAGATACTTTATGGTCTTAATTGATGCATCAACTAGATGGTCACATGTGAGTTTACTATCAAGTCGTAATATGGCATTTGCACGACTACTTGCTCAATTAATAAGGTTAAGAGCACATTTTCCTGATTATCCCATAAAGAAAATTCGGTTGGACAATGCTGGGGAATTTACATCCCAAACCTTCAATGATTACTGCATGTCTATTGGCATAAGTGTAGAGCATCCAGTACCTCATGTACATATGCAAAATGGACTTGCTGAATCGCTTATCAAGCGACTTCAAATGGTTGCAAGACCAATGATTATGAAATCAAAACTACCAGCATCTGCTTGGGGGCATGCAATTTTACATGCAGCAACACTAATTCGTATCAGGCCAACGAGTTATCACACTTCCTCCCCATTAAAGTTGGTTTTTGTAATTTTCCCTATGCATGAATGATTATATTTAAAATTATGCTATTTCCTTGATGTTTTATTAAGACATTTTGTTTGGGATTTTGTTATGTTTTATTTTTGGGGCACTTTATGAAATTGTTATGTTTGAACCATATTATACTTTTATTTATGAAGCTTAATTTTGTTTTGAAGCATATGGAGTATTCAACTAAACATCATATTAATGGTGAAGATGTATGTCTAATAGACAGTGCTACTACATATACAATCCTAAAGAAAAGGGATTATTTCTCTAGTTTAACAATGAAAGAAGCAAGCGTTGGTACTATATCTGGTAAAACAAAGTTAATTGAAGGCTTTGGAGAAGCATATGTAGTTCTACAAAGTGGAACTTTGCTCAAAATTAACAATGCCTTATTTTCCCCACTGTCTCAAAGAAATCTGATAAGCTTTAAAGATATTCGTCTAAATGGATATCATCTTGAGACTACATGTGAAGGACATGATGAGTACCTTCAAATCACAAATATTATTTCGGGAAAAAAACACATATTAGAGAAGTTACACGCATTTGCCTCTGGTTTGTATTGTACCAAAATTGGTGCAGTTGAATCAAATGCAATCATAAACCAAAAGTTTATGGATCGAGAAAATTTTATCATTTGGCATGACCGGTTAGGCCATCCCGGATCAATAATGATGCGAAAAATTATAGAAAATTCATGTGGTCATTCTTTGAAGAACCAGAAGATTCTTCAATCTAAGGATATTACATGTGTTGCATGCTCACAAGGGAAGTTAATCACTCGCCCATCACCAGTTAAGGTAGGGACAGAATCCTTGAGTTTTTTAGAAAGAATACATGGGGATATATGTGGACCTATACACCCCCCCCCCAGTGGACCATTTAGATACTTTATGGTCTTAATTGATGCATCAACTAGATGGTCACATGTGAGTTTACTATCAAGTCGTAATATAGCATTTGCATGACTACTTGCTCAATTAATAAGGTTAAGAGCACATTTTCCTGATTATCCCATAAAGAAAATTCGGTTGGACAATGCTGGGGAATTTACATCCCAAACCTTCAATGATTACTGCATGTCTATTGGCATAAATGTAGAGCATCCAGTACCTCATGTGCATATGCAAAATGGACTTGCTGAATCGCTTATCAAGCGACTTCAAATGGTTGCAAGACCAATGATTATGAAATCAAAACTACCAGCATCTGCTTGGGGGCATGCAATTTTACATGCAGCAACACTAATTCGTATCAGGCCAACGAGTTATCACACCTCCTCCCCATTAAAGTTGGTTTTTGTAATTTTCCCTATGCATGAATGATTATATTTAAAATTATGCTATTTCCTTGATGTTTTATTAAGACATTTTGTTTGGGATTTTGTTATGTTTTATTTTTGGGGCACTTTATGAAATTGTTATGTTTGAACCATATTATACTTTTATTTATGAAGCTTAATTTTGTTTTGAAGCATATGGAGTATTCAACTAAACTTCATATTAATGGTGAAGATGTCTGTCTAATAGACAGTGCTACTACATATACAATCCTAAAGAAAAGGGATTATTTCTCTAGTTTAACAATGAAAGAAGCAAGCGTTGGTACTATATCTGGTAAAACAAAGTTAATTGAAGGCTTTGGAGAAGCATATGTAGTTCTACAAAGTGGAAATTTGCTCAAAATTAACAATGCCTTATTTTCCCCACTGTCTCAAAGAAATCTGATAAGCTTTAAAGATATTCGTCTAAATGAATATCATCTTGAGACTACATGTGAAGGACATGATGAGTACCTTCAAATCACAAATATTATTTCGGGAAAAAAACACATATTAGAGAAGTTACACGCATTTGCCTCTGGTTTGTATTGTACCAAAATTGGTGCAGTTGAATCAAATGCAATCATAAACCAAAAGTTTATGGATCGAGAAAATTTTATCATTTGGCATGACCGGTTAGGCCATCCCGGATCAATAATGATGCGAAAAATTATAGAAAATTCATGTGGTCATTCTTTGAATGTCACACCCCAACCGATGGCGGAATCATCGGGGCATGGCACTGAGCGAAACAGATTGTCCAGAAGTTTCCATAACAACTATCATTACCATTCAATTTAAGTTAACATGTCCCATACCATGTCTCAAATAGCAAACAAGTTATTACAGACAAAAACTAAACAAATATTCTGTTCCGACAACTCAGATTTAAACATGACAAATTTATTTGTTGGTTTCTAGGACTCCAGTTCCTAGCTTTAATTTCATCACAGCCCGAGAAGCATATAAGCAACCTAAGCACCTGTCACATACGTTAAAATAAAGTCAATACATAAGATGTAAATGTGAGCATACAAGTTTGATGATAGCATATAGAGTTCGAATTCGTTTACGCATAACCAGCACGTACACATAGTGAAATGAAGCACGTTAGTTATCGACATAGATCCATCGATACCAATGACTGCGGGTTGACTGCCCGAGGCAGTTCGCAATACATGATTACCACCGTAATCCATGCAAGTAAAAGATCCTTAACAACCCCCGTGAGAACGGGTGCTGAGTCCAAACTATAGTACTATCGTTGCTAAGGCAGGTAGACAGCATTCCATGTGTAAACATAACAAACAAGCATTCATAAGCCACGTATAACATGCGTAAATGGTTTAGCGTTAAAATAGCTTGAGTAGTGTGATAGTTGTAGTTTGAATATTCGTAACGTATGTAACACCCAAAAGTGTTAAAAGCAAAAAGGGTTCGAGTATACTCACAGTGATTAATGGATTGAAGGGAGCGCTTTTCAGCGAGTACGGTTAGCCTGAATAGATTCGATAACGTAAGGATAAGTGGCACGCAAAACAGTACAAAGCGCGAGGGGCTAGGATGGCTGATCGTGCGGATCAACTATCCGTGAGAAGAAGTCATCCGTGCGGGTGAACTATCCGTACGGATGGTAATCCGTGCGGATGGTGACCCATCCGGATAAGCTATCCGTGCGCGTGGGCTATACGTGCGGATGGTAATCCGTGCGGACTAGTCGCGCGTGCGGACTGCTTATCTGTACGGACAAGTTGTTCGTGCGGATAAACGTTCAAGTGGATTGTTTCTTCCCAAGGATGTGTTTGTGTATGATGGCTTGTGCTTTGAAGTTTTCGTTGTAGCATTTAGAAAGCATTTAAGTGTTTCTACCTTTCAAGCCGGTCGCGCGGACAATGGTAATCCGTGCAGACAGTCTGTGCGCGCGGGCAGAGACAATCCGTCCGGATAGCCTGTCCGTGCGGACGACCTGGCCGTGCGGATGAACACTGTTTGAATTCATTTTAAGGCCTTAGTATCTCATGATCCGAAGAGTAATCCATTCAGAGGTCGTCCGTACGGATTGCTCATTCGTCGATACTCAAACCTTGTTTGGAAAGTGGGTCCCAAGGGTAGCTCGTCCGGGTGACAACCCGTCCGTATGGCATGTCCGTGCGCACAGCTTGTCCGTGCGGACAACCGGTCGGTGCGGACTGTCCCTGGTCTGATTGTTCCGTTCGTCTACTCTTGGTTTCTGTTGTCGTTTATCGAGACGTTCTGATTCGTGGCAACCACTTGGAGTTGTATTCTTACCCGCACGACTAGACCGGTCAGGAACCACCCTAACTTGGCCTGTCGGCGACTCAGAACGGTCGTTCCGGTTGACCCCGAAATCAGGTGTCTGGCGGGTAGAATCCAGATCTAGGACTAGTGCATCACCATTAACGAGTAGAACACTAGAACCGATCAGATTCATACCGATTTTAAGGGTAAAAGAAGGAGAGAACTTAGGTTTATTTCTTTCAACTCTTTTATCCTTAGAAAAGTTTAGATTTAGGTGAAGTTGTTGTGAAATCTTGTGGAAATCGTTTAGATCTGAGTTATTCTTGGTGGAATGAAGTCAAGCTTGAAGTTCATAAGAACTTCATGATGACGTCACCCGAGAATACCTCAAATCCGGGTGATTTCATGGTTGGAAGTTAAGATTTGAAAGATGGAAAGGTGTAGAATTGTGTACTGATCAAGAATGTACAAGAATTAGTGCAAGATCTTACCTGGATTGAGAGAAATATGAGAAAAAGTGAAGAATGCGTGCGGTTCGGACGTCACTTGCCAAAAGTGGAAAAGTTGGAGAGTGACCCGTGTATTTATAGGATGCCAAAAAGGGAAAGGGTGAACCGTGCGGATGGCACGTACCCGGATAGGCTGTCTGCGCGGATTGGTCATCCGTGCGGATTGGCAATCCGTGCGGATTGGCAATCCGTGCGGATTGACCATCCGTGCGGATGTCGCCTGAATAAGTGCGTTCGGTGCGATGTTGCTTCGGTTTCGATTTGCGAGCGGTTCGATAGGGTTTCCTAGTCAAATTACTTTCAGTCCCAACTACTTCTTATGTGGTTCGGCTCGGAATTCGGGTTCGGGTTCGTTTACATTCGAGTTAGACTTCGAGTTCGATTGAGTTCGCTTGATTATCACAACATAACATAAAATAAACATGCACAGGTAACACGTAAGGCACACACACACGTAAAAATGACAAGTAAAACACATAGTTCGAGTTACGGTTCGATGTCGATTTGATTAGCATAGCTTGATTAACTTTATCGCATTGTTACTTCCTATCATTCACAGTCGTAGGTCGATTGAAATACGGTTAACACGATTCGATTATTGTAATGAACGACACTTACTCCACATAATATAAATAAAATAAAAACATTTCTACGAGTCAAGTCGCGCGAAATCGGTCATTGACTTTGACCTTGACTTTAACTTTCACTCGTGAAAACACGGGGTGTTACAGCCTCCCCTTGTTTAGGGAATTTCGTCCCGAAATTAAGCCGAAAGCCGTAACTAACCGTGGATCACGTGTGAGAGTTCTTCGCTGATTTGTGGATATGTTATGCGAAATTGTCTGATCTAAAAGCCCATAAAGTTTCAAATCTTAATTCGAAGCCGTTTGAGAGAAATTTGAATTTTAGAAAAAAATGTTGAATGTTGCTGTTGATGTTCACCGCACGGTTGGCAATCCGTGCGGATAACATATCCGTATTGACTTTTGTTGACTAGCCTATTCGCGCGGCTAATTATTGGCTCGGAGACGTGCGGAATCCGTGAACGTGTGTGACTAACATAATCGTAACGGAGTCAAATCGGTCCTACAAGTGGTATCTGAGCAGGTGCTCGATTGCGCGGATCAAACGCACTAGAATGTAATATAATTGCGATTTTATTAAATCGGATCTGAAATCGTACAAGAACTTGAATCACGCGAATGCCAAAAAGCAAAAGTCCCTAATTGAAATCGTAAGGCTCCTATTTATAGGCCAAGGGAATAAGGAATCTTTCTTTATTTACAATTATGCCACCTTGCCTTTCTTAACCAGATATTACTCACTCGTTGAACAACTGTGGATACTTTGCCTTCATGTCGCTTTCGAGTTCCCAAGTGAACTCCGCGCCTCGTTTGCCTTCCCATCGGACTTTCACAATAGGAATGCGTGAGCGCCTGAGTTCTTTGGTTTGGCGATCCATGATTTCAACAGGCTTTTCCACGAAGTGTAATGTTTCGTTCACTTGTAGATCATCTAGAGGAACATGTGAGTCGTGGTCGGTGATGCACTTTCGGAGGTTTGACACGTGGAAAGTCGGATGGACATTGCTAAGTTCCTTCGGTAATTCGAGTCTGTAGGCGACTTTTCCGATCCTTTCCAGAATCTTAAAAGGTCCAACATATCGAGGCGCGAGCTTCCCCTTCTTGCCGAATCGGACTACACCCTTCCAAGGTGATACCTTTAGGAGTACGTAGTCACCAACGCCATATTCACGGGGCTTGCGCTTTTTATCGGCGTAAACTTTCTGTCGATCCCGAGCTTTCGCTAGGTTGTCTCGGATTTGGAAAATTTTGTCTGTCGTTTCTTGTAGCAGCTCCGGACCGGTTAGTTGCGAGTGACCGATCTCGTGCCACACAATAGGCGATCGACATCTTCTTCCGTATAAGGCCTCGAAATGTGCCATCTGGATGCTAGCCTGGTAGCTGTTGTTATACGAGAATTCGACTAACGGAAGGTGTCTATCCCAATTACCACCGAAGTCTAGAACACACAAACGGAGCATGTCTTCAAGAGTACGAATCGTTCTTTCAGTCTGACCGTCGGTTTGTGGGTGGAACGCAGTACTTAGATTAAGCGTGGTACCGAGTGCCGCCTGGAATGTTTCCCACAATCGTGAAGTAAACCGAGCATCACGATCAGAGATGATGTCACGAGGCGTCCCGTGTCGACAAATGATCTCGTCGGTGTAGATTCGGGCTAATCGTTCTACCTTGTAGTCTTCTCGTATTGGCAGAAAGTGAGCTGATTTAGTCAAACGGTCAATAACAACCCAGATGCTGTCGTGACCTGATGACGTGGTTGGAAGCTTGGTTACAAAATCCATAGCTATGCTCTCCCACTTCCACATGGGAATTGGTGGTTGTTCGAGCAAGCCAGAGGGTCTTTGATGTTCAGCCTTGATTCTAGCACAGGTTAGGCATTTTCCGACGTAGAGGGCAATATCCTGTTTCATACCCGGCCACCAGTACCTATAGCGAAGATCATGGTACATTTTGTCAGCTCCGGGATGAATCGAATAGCGGGATTTATGGGCTTCATCCATGATAATCTGTCGCAAGTCGGTTCGCTTGGGAATCCAAATTCGGTCTAAGAAGTGGAATATTTCGTTTGATTTGCTCACTAGTTGGGCTCCATCGTGGTAGATTCGTTCCTTCTTCAGAGTGCGTTCGTTGAAACACGCATGCTGGGCGTCGCGGATGAGGGCTTCGAGGTTGTGTTGGGCTTGAACATTACGAGTGCTAAGCAGATAGCTCCGTCTGCTAAGTGCGTCGGCAACAACATTTGCTTTGCATGGGTGATAACGAATCTCACAGTCGTAATCGTTGAGAAGTTCTACCCATCGGCGTTGACGCATATTTAGTTCCCTCTGATTAAAGATGTGTTGTAGGCTCCTATGATCGGTGAAGATCGTACACTTGGTACCATACAGGTAGTGTCGCCAAATCTTTAATGCAAAAACAATCGCGCCTAGCTCGAGATCATGGGTTGTATAGTTCTTCTCGTGGATTTTGAGCTGACGAGATGCGTAAGCTATGACCTTGTCTCGTTGCATTAGGACACAACCGAGGCCAAGGTTGGAAGCATCACAGTAGACAATTAAATTATCGTTTCCGTCGGGTAGTGTGAGAACAGGAGCATTGCAAAGCATGTGTTTGAGGGTTCGAAAGGCAGACTCTTGTTTGGTTCCCCAGACAAAAGGCTGGTCCTTATGCGTGAGAGAGGTAAGTGGTACAGCAATCTTCGAGAATCCTTCGATAAATCGTCGATAATAGCCCGCTAGCCCGAGAAAGGAGCGGACTTCAGACGGGTTCTTAGGCGTAACCCAGCTCTTGACAGCTTCAATCTTCGCAGGATCGACGTGAATACCCTGACTATTTACAATGTGACCCAGAAACTGAACTTCCCCCAACCAAAACTCGCACTTGGAGAATTTGGCGTAGAGTTGGTTCCCCTGGAGTAACTCGAGAACCAAACGTAGATGTTGCGCGTGTTCGGCTCTCGTTTTGGAATAGATCAAGACATCGTCGATGAATACAATGACGAAACGATCGAGGTATGGTTTACACACGCGATTCATCAGATCCATGAAAACTGCTGGTGCGTTTGTTAGGCCAAAAGGCATGACAACGAATTCGTAATGGCCGTAACGAGTACGAAACGCTGTTTTGGGTATATCCTCCTCTTGTATACGCAGCTGATGGTATCCGGAACGTAGATCGATCTTCGAGAAACACGTAGCGCCTTGTAGCTGGTCAAACAAATCGTCGATTCGAGGCAGAGGATCGCGGTTCTTGATAGTCAACTTATTCAATTCCCGATAGTCGATGCACATCCGGAACGTCCCGTCCTTCTTTTTGACGAAAAGGACTGGCGCGCCCCAAGGAGAGGTGCTCGGGCGAATGAAGCCTTTCTCAAGTAATTCCTGGAGTTGGGTTGCGAGTTCGCGCATTTCGGATGGCGCGAGTCGATAAGGAGCTCTGGCGGTAGGGTTAGCTCCAGGAATGAGATCAATACGAAAATCAATATCGCGTTTTGGAGGTAGTCCGGGAAGGTCCTCTGGAAAAACTTGAGGGAATTCCCGAACCACGGGAACGTCTTTTACTTCCTTCTTCTCTTTCTTTTCCTTCTCCGCTGCTACAACGTGAGCCAAGAAAGCCCTGTATTCCTTGCGGAGATACTTGTTAGCTTGTAGGCATGACATAAGCTTGAGCCCTTTTGAAGTAGTATCGCCATAAACACATAACGAGTCACCATTTGCGAGTGAAAAGCGAATCATCTTGTCGAAGCACACAACTTCGGCATGGTTCTCTCGAAGAAAGTCCATGCCTACTATGACGTCGAAACTTCCGAGTTGCATCGGAATAAGGTCGATCGAGAAGATGTGATTGTTGAGTTCAAGAGTACAATCACGGATAACGGAATTAACAGCGACGGTTCTTCCAGTAGCGACTTCTACTTCGAATGCCGAGGAGAGTTTGGAACGTCTACGACTAAGGAGTTTCTCAAATTCGAACGATACAAAGCAATTATCCGCTCCAGTATCAAACAAACATGAAGCATAAATACCATTCACAAGGAACGTACCGTTGACCACGTTGTTGTCGGCCTGGGCTTGACGCACATTGAGATTGAAGGTTCTGGCGCGTGCGGCCTGTTGTTGCTGTTGCTGTTGTTGTTGCTGCTGTGGCTGCTGCTGTTGCGGTTCTTGTTTCACTACCCTGTTTGGGCACATGTTGGTGAAGTGATTCGGGTCGCCACACGTGAAGCAGGCTTTGGCTTTGACTGCGGGTGCCGGAGGAGCTAGTTGACCCTGTGGGGCAGCGAGTAGAGCTCGATTGGCAGGAGCTTGGCGAATACGGCAGTTGGCGGTAAAGTGGCCATAGACATTGCAGTGAGCACAGAAGCGACATTGGATAGCTGTCGGGTGATGATAGGTGCAAGTAGGGCAGAGCGGGTGTGGTCCAGTATATGCACGCTTTGCAGGCGGTGCATTGGCCACAGGCGCTGTTACTTGACGCTGTTGGGCAGGTACAGCTTGGATCGGTGCAGCAGTAATCGCACAGTTCTTGTTGGTGGAGTTGTTCTTTCTCTTGTTGCTCGATGAGGTAGGTTCAGCAGTTGGAGCAGTAGCGGTAGCTTGATGCAGATGCTTGGAGGTCTTATCCCACACCCCAGCCTTAACCCTTTTGTCATTGATTTCAGCGGCCAGCAGATAGGTTTCCTCGATCGTGGTAGTCTTAGCCGCTTGCACGAAATCAGCAACGCAGTCGGGCAAAGCTCGGATGTACTTCTTGATGGTCATCTCGGGAGTCTTGACCTGGTCGGGACAGATAATGCTGAGCTGTTTGAAGCGAGCAGTAAGACCAGCATTGTCTCCATCCTTCTGATGTATGTGCCAGAATTCATCTTCGAGCTTTTGACGTTCGTGAGGAGGGCAGAATTCCTCTAGCATGACTTCCTTGAGCTCGTCCCACGACAAACCGTAAGCTGCATCATTCCCTCTCTTGTTCCTCTCGGCCGTCCACCAGTCCAAAGCACGGGACTGAAAGACGCCGGTAGCGTTCAGAGTTAGAAGGTCATCAGGGCAACCACTTTGTCGCAGAGTAACCTCGATAGAGTCAAACCAGTGAAATAGTGCAGTAGGACCTCCTTCGCCTGTGAATTCTTTCGGCCCACATGACTTGAATTGTTTGAAGCTGAAAGGTCTTGCGGCAGCTTTAGGACCTTCAGTCCTCGACTCCTCGGATGATTTGCTGGCGTTCTCGTAGGCATCGCTCACAGCTTTTGCCACACTTTTCGCGATGATAGAGGCAAGACGTCTGTCCCTCTTTTCCTGACGAGTGAGTGTATGACGAGATCCAGACGACATTGTCTGCAATAGACATCGCCACGGAACTCAACACATGTATTCGAATCTCACCTCACACGTCTACTACTACTAAAGCTCAGTAACACGTACCATGTAGTCACAAAATCACAGAATTGCACAAAATCACATAAACACATAGAGCACATAATCACAGTATTCCTAAACATGTAAGTACAATAGCAACACACACATGTACGTTCCTAGTCACTAAGGCATTCAGAAAACAGAAAACTAGTATTTAAAGTTCACGGGTATTCGAATGTAGAGCAGTGCGAGCGATTCGTTAACGATGTGTTGTGTGGGTTTTGTGTTTTAGCAGAAGCAATAGTGTTGGGTCGAAACCAATAGTACCTCAAAACGTTAACAAATAAGCAGAAAATACATAAAATCTTCATAAAGGTCGGTAAATCAAAGGTAGATTGTCTGCGGCTAATAGACTTCGACTAACCAAAGTGGCTCGACTATTCGCAAGGATCCTGTGTGCACAATTACCTCCAGGACTATGCCTTTGCCTCGATTCTTGGGCGTTGGCGCAATTCCCATTGGTTATATTGTGTCTTTAGATCGTTGGAGTCCATCGAAACTTTGGTGGGAGTTTTTTTTTTTTTTTTTTTTGTATAAAAGTAGGACAAGTCGTCAAGGTTAGGGTTCCACCCCTATCTTACAACTTTATCCTTAGTCTCAATAAAATTGAGGAGATTATTCATCAAAATATGGATTTCACTCCTAATTTGGTATGATTCTCCTCGTTTGTAGCTAAAATGCAAGCTGATTAGGCAACTTTAGTCGAGAGTTTGCGGTTTTTACACCTATTCTCGACCTCGTTACCCGTTCATAACCTGAAAATTCGAGTGCAGTGATAGAAGAAAGCGAGTGATAGTGGCGAGTTTACGCATACGCGTGAGTTGGTCTGTTGGTTCTTAACTATAGTCTAGGTCTCTAAGACTTCGACCCGGACTAGGTCGAGTCTTGCCTAATTCCCTATAGTTATGGCTCTGATACCAATCTGTCACACCCCAACCGATGGCGGAATCATCGGGGCATGGCACTGAGCGAAACAGATTGTCCAGAAGTTTCCATAACAACTATCATTACCATTCAATTTAAGTTAACATGTCCCATAGCATGTCTCAAATAGCAAACAAGTTATTACAGACAAAAACTAAACAAATATTCTGTTCCGACAACTCAGATTTAAACATGACAAATTTATTCGTTGGTTTCTAGGACTCCAGTTCCTAGCTTCAATTTCATCACAGCCCGAGAAGCATATAAGCAACCTAAGCACCTGTCACATACGTTAAAATAAAGTCAATACATAAGATGTAAATGTGAGCATACAAGTTTGATGATAGCATATAGAGTTCGAATTCGTTTACGCATAACCAGCACGTACACATAGTGAAATGAAGCACGTTAGTTATCGACATAGATCCATCGATACCAATGACTGCGGGTTGACTGCCCGAGGCAGTTCGCAATACATGATTACCACCGTAATCCATGCAAGTAAAAGATCCTTAACAACCCCCGTGAGAACGGGTGCTGAGTCCAAACTATAGTACTATCGTTGCTAAGGCAGGTAGACAGCATTCCATGTGTAAACATAACAAACAAGCATTCATAAGCCACATATAACATGCGTAAATGGTTTAGCGTTAAAATAGCTTGAGTAGTGTGATAGTTGTAGTTTGAATATTCGTAACGTATGTAACACCCAAAAGTGCTAAAAGCAAAAAGGGTTCGAGTATACTCACAGTGATTAATGGATTGAAGGGAGCGCTTTTCAGCGAGTACGGTTAGCCTGAATAGATTCGATAACGTAAGGATAAGTGGCACGCAAAACAGTACAAAGTGCGAGGGGCTAGGATGGCTGATCGTGCGGATCAACTATCCGTGAGAAGAAGTCATCCGTGCGGGTGAACTATCCGTACAGATGGTAATCCGTGCGGATGGTGACCCTTCGGTTTCGATTTGCGAGTGGTTCGATAGGGTTTCCTAGTCAAATTACTTTCAGTCCCAACTACTTCTTCTGTGGTTCGGCTCGGAATTCGGGTTCGGGTTCGTTTACATTCGAGTTAGACTTCGAGTTCGATTGAGTTCGCTTGATTATCACAACATAACATAAAATAAACATGCACAGGTAACATGTAAGGCACACACACACGTAAAAATGACAAGTAAAACATATAGTTCGAGTTACAGTTCAATGTCGATTTGATTAGCATAGCTTGATTAACTTTATCGCATTGTTACTTCCTATCATTCACAGTCGTAGGTCGATTGAAATACGGTTAACACGATTCGATTATTGTAATGAACGACACTTACTCCACATAATAAAAATAAAATAAAAACATTTCTACGAGTCAAGTCGCGCGAAATCGGTCGTTGACTTTGACCTTGACTTTGACTTTCACTCGTGAAAACACGGGGTGTTACATTGAAGAACCAGAAGATTCTTCAATCTAAGGATATTACATGTGTTGCATGCTCACAAGGGAAGTTAATCACTCGCCCATCACCAGTTAAGGTAGGGACATAATCCTTGAGTTTTTTAGAAAGAATACATGGGGATATATGTGGACCTATACACCCCCCCCCCCAGTGGACCATTTAGATACTTTATGGTCTTAATTGATGCATCAACTAGATGGTCACATGTGAGTTTACTATCAAGTCATAATATGGCATTTGCACGACTACTTGCTCAATTAATAAGGTTAAGAGCACATTTTCCTGATTATCCCATAAAGAAAATTCGGTTGGACAATGCTGGGGAATTTACATCCCAAACCTTCAATGATTACTGCATGTCTATTGGCATAAGTGTAGAGCATCCAGTACCTCATGTACATATGCAAAATGGACTTGCTGAATCGCTTATCAAGCGACTTCAAATGGTTGCAAGACCAATGATTATGAAATCAAAACTACCAGCATCTGCTTGGGGGCATGCAATTTTACATGCAGCAACACTAATTCGTATCAGGCCAACGAGTTATCACACTTCCTCCCTATTAAAGTTGGTTTTTGGTCAGGAACCAGATATTTCCCATCTAAGGATTTTTGGTTGTGCCGTATATGTTCCTATCGCTCCACCACAACGAACAAAGATGGGACCTCAAAGGAGGTTAGGAATATATGTTGGGTATGAATCACCATCGATCATTAAGTATTTAGAGCCATCAACAGGTGATTTATTTACAGCTCGATTTGGTGATTGTCATTTTGTTGAAACAACATTCCCAACATTAGGGGGAGATGAAAAGCAGCTGAAAGATAATAATATAATTTGGAATGAATTATCACTATCTCATCTTGATACTCGAACTAAAGAGTGTGAACAAGAAGTTCAAAGAATAATTCATTTACAAACATTAGCAAATCAAGTACCAGACGCATTCACTGACCTAAAGAGAGTGACTAAGTCACACATACCAGCTGCTAATGCTCCAGTAAAAATAAGTGTCCCAGAAGGACAAGCACATGTTGGAAATGAGTCTAATGCACGTCTCAAACGTGGTAGACCAATCGGTTCTAAAGATAAAAATCCTCGAAAGAAAAAAGGAGCAAATAATGGAGATGGTCCAGTCGAGGTAATGATAATGCCAAGAAAAGAGTCTCCTGAAGAGACACTAGACATGATGGTTCCAGAAGAACCTCAGGTACCTGAAAACGAAGAGATCTCAATAAATTATATCATGTCTAGAAAGGTATTGAACTGAAATGAAATCGACGTCGATGACAGATTTTCATATAACATAGCGCTAGAAGTAATGGAAAATAATGAGGATCAAGAACCAAAATCTGTTGAGGAATGTAAACAAAGAAATGATTGGCCAAATTGGAAAGACGCAATTAAGGCATAATTAGTTTCCCTCAATAAACGAGAAGTTTTTGGATAAGTAGTCCCTATACCTAAAGGTATAAAGCTTGTCGGATATAAGTGGGTCTTTGTGCGAAAACGCAATGAGAAAAATGAAAACGTACGATACAAGGCACGATTAGTAGCACAAGGATTTTCGCAAAGACCTGGGATTGATTATGAGGAGACATATTCTCCGGTGATGGATGCGACAACTTTTCGTTATCTTGTTAGTCTGGTAATACAAGAAGGGATTGATCTGCGCCTAATGGATGTTGTGACAGCCTACCTTTATGGCTCACTTGATACTGATATTTACATGAAACTCCCTAAAGGATTCAAATTACCAAACTCATGTACATCTAGTTCTCGAGAACATCTTTCAATTAAATTAAACAAATCATTATATGGGCTAAAAAAATCTGGGCGTATGTGGTATAATCACCTTAGTGAGTATTTGTTGAAAGAAGGTTACAAAAATGATTCAATATGCCCGTGTATCTTCATAAAAAGGTCAGAATATGAATATGTTATAATTGCTGTATACGTTGATGACTTGAATATAATTGGAACGCCAAGTGAGCTCCAAAAGGCGGTTGAATGCTTGAAAAGAGAATTTGAAATGAAAGACCTTGGAAAGACAAAATTTTGTCTTGGGTTACAAATCAAACACCTCAAGGGTGGAATCCTTGTACATCAACAAAACTACATAGAAAAGTTACTTAGAAGGTTTCATATGGAAAAATCACATCCATTGAGTACCCCAATGGTTGTAAGATCTCTTGATGTCGAGAAAGACCCATTCCGACCTCCGAATGATGGAAAGGAAATTCTTGGTCCAGAAGTACCATATTTAAGTGCAATTGGTGCACTAATGTTTCTTGCTAGTCATACACGACCAGATATATCATTTTCTGTATATTTATTGGCAAGATATAGTTCATGCCCTACGAAGAGGCATTGGAATGGGGTAAAACAAATATTTCGATACCTTCAAGGTACAAAAGATATGGGGTTGTATTTTACTAACCAATCGACAACAAGTTTGGTTGGTTTTGCAGATGCAGGGTATTTGTCTGATCCTCACACTGGACGATCTCAAACTGGATATGTCACACCCTAACCGATGGCGGAATCATCGGGGCGCGGCACTAGGCGAATCAGATTGCTCAAGAGAATCCATAACAACTATAAAGTGACAATATTGATTACATTTGTTATCCCATACTAACAAACAATACAATCACATAAGTTATCACAGATTTCTTGTCCTCTCGAACAATACAAATCTGACAACCTAGATTTTAGGTGAGTTTCTAGACTTCCTAGCTTGATTTGATGTAGACTGCGACTAAACCTGCAACATACGTTAAAACAACGTCAATACAAAAGTATTGGCGAGTATACAAGTTTTGATAGTAGCAAAAAGTAGATAAAAAGTGCTGCGAATTACCAAATACATAAACGAGATACCTCACATACATGCATATAAGACCGATACTACCAGCTAAGTCACTCGAGCTGCGATTGCGATTGCTATTCATCCTAACTAGACCCCATCGGGTGCTATAGTACTATACTAGTTAATGCGGGACCTCACGAGTATAAGTCCTAACACATATATAACTAGCATCACGTGTAAATATGCATAACAGTTATTCGCAAGTGATAAGCGGTTTGATTGAATAATTCGTTTTGATAAATTTGATTTAATAGGAACGTATGTTACACCCAAAATGCGATAAAAAGGGATCGAGTATACTCACAGTCGGTACTCAGCAAGCAAACACAACTTGGTTGGATTGAATGGAGCGCGTCTGAGATTAGCCTGATTACAGATTGATAGCGTAAGCATCGAACAGTGCGTTAAACGGTGGTGAGTGAACCAAGCGTCAAATGGTAATCCGTTCGGATGGTCATCCGATCGGATGGCCATCCGATCGGATGGCCATCCGATCGGATGGCCATTCGATTGGATTGTCACCTCGTTTACTCAAGATGTGTTTGTGTATGATGGTTTGACTTTTGAAGTTTTCGTTGTAGCATTTTTGAAAACAGAGAGGTATCTCTACCCTTCAGGTCGATCGATCGAACGGCGGCTCGATCGGGTGACGATCCGATTAGTAGGACACTTAGTGAGAACAAGTTCGCAGCAGTTTGTCACTCGATCGGATTGCAATCCGATCGGGTGGCAATCCGTTTGGAACTGACTATGTATTAAATTGTTTAAGTGTCGAAGTCCCAAACATCACATGGTCGGATGGTCGTTTGATCGGGTGGCAGTCCGATCGGATGGCAATCCGTTCGACGTTCAAGACTTTAAAAAGTTGAAATGATAGTTTTAAGTGAGGAACCAAGTGCAAGCCAATCGGACGGCTGTCCGATCGGGTGGCAATCCGATCGGAAGGCAATCCGTCCCGGTGGCCTAGATCGTCTTGACACTTGTTCGTTTTGGAAGTTTTGTGGTTTTAATCGAGACGATGTGATAAAGTGCTAAACAACAGAAACTCCATCATGAACCAAGTCATCCGATTGAACAGGAATCACCCTGATCCGATCAGTTAACTGTCCGTAACGGTTGTTCATACTTAACCCGAAATCGGTTGTCTCTTTAGACAGAATCAGATCTGGAACCAACATTTCACTTAGAATGAGTAGAAGATCAGAACAAGCTCTGATTCCATTGGTTTTGAGTGCACTGAGTGTAAAAGAGTTGGAAGAAAGTTAGAAAACCATCTTTCAATCCTTTTAACCATGAGTTTGTGTAGGTCTATGCGAAAACGTTGTTTAATCATGTGGAAATCCTTCATATCTGAGTTGTTCTTGGTGGAATGATGCCAAAACTTGAAGCTCATAAGAACTCCATGATGACATCATCCTAGAACACCTCAAATCCGTTGATTTCACGGTTAAAAGTTAAGATTCAAAGGTGAAATTGATGAAGAAGTGTGTGTAGATCGTAGAAGTACAAGAATTGAGGTAGAAAACTTACAAGAATCGCGAGAAATCAAGAGGAAATAGCCCCAAAGCGTGCTGGTCGAGTGGGAGCTGTCACATCACTGTTCAAGTGATGTGACAAGGGCTATGTATAGGTGAAGAGGAGAAAAAAGGGGAAGAAGTGCAATGGATCGGACGGCTGTCCGATCGGGTGGCTGTCCGATCGGGTGGCTGTCCGATCGGGTGGCTGTCCGATCAGATGGTAATCCGATCGAATGGCCACTCGATCGAGTGGTCACTCGATCGGTGGTCTCCGGCGAATGGCGTTTCGATGTTTCGTTTTGTTCGTTAAGTATCGCGATTGTTTGGTTACACATTTTCATACCCATATTCATATATTTATTATAATTAGTCACATAGGGTCGTATATACATATCCATATCTCAAATCCTGCGATAATCAAGTTACGCGTGTCTGCAAGTGCGTTTTCTTGAGTATTGAGTTGCACTGCGACACATCACGGCTATCAAGAAGGGTAGAATTGGTCCTCACTTGACATCTTCGTGGTTGTCAGCAAGTGCAATGTGATGTGATAGCGATAAAGTATGCGTAATATGCGAAAATACTACAAAATAGCGATGTATGCGATATAGCTACATTATGATCTGAATCTCCGGTGCTAGGCGTAACAAGTGTAATGAGTAGTAACAACGCACGAACGTGCGGGTTGTTACAGTCTCCCCTGCTTTAGGAAATTTCGTCCCGAAATTAATCCACCAGAAGGGTTGCGAGGATCGATGCGAGTGGGAGTAGCGATTAAGAGCGTCAGAAATAAACGAGCGATCAACTGAAACTCGACGAGCGAGAGCATTCCGATGACCAACGATGGCAGTGACTAAGGCGATTCGTATACAAAAGATGGCAACACACAAAAGCGATCAAAAGTGTTTGAATTCTCGAGAAGATGATCAATTCGAAAAGGTTTGAAGAAACATGTTTATGCAAAATCTTCCCACAGCGCGGCATTAAACTGTTTTGATGTTCGCACCACCACTATGAGTGGGGTTTTATTAGGTTACTAAAAGATTTTAGGGTGTTTAAAACTCGTTTTATGAAATCTTCTCGTCACGCGGCAGTAACTTGAGTCGATTGCTACGTCGTCGTTACAAGATAATCTCGTTTTGTACAAGGTTTTGATCAAATTTTAGAAAAAGGTTTGTAAGTAAAGCCAAAATTTAAATTAAGGTCGGCCCCGCATGGCACCTTTCCACGAAAGTTCGACAATACAGTTAAAACACTTATATATAGGAAGTACCAGCGGCGTATCCACCATGTTTTAGCCAGATGGCTTCCGTCTCGTGAGGCAGTGTCATACGTGTCAACATAGTACAGACAGATTTGCGATGACTCGATCCAAACGAGAAGGGTTGGATCAAGTCTTGAAAGGCGAACTGAGTGATGAGGTCGTTTTCGAACTCAGTTTAGTGACACGAGCGTGTGCGATAAACGATAAGTGTACGCGAAAATTTGATAACACCACACTAAACACCAAGCATAGTAAGCGAAGACGGTGGCAATAAGCGAAAAGCGATGAGCGACAAGCGAAAAAGCGATGAGCGATAGCGACAGGCGGTAGCGACAACCGTCGAGCGATAAGCGACAGTTGATGCGTTGCAAGCGATGGGGACATGCGATTCGATTAGATTAAACAACACCAAAATTTTCACTAACGTTAGCCCTCATGGCCCTTTTTCCACGAAAGTCTGCTGATACGGCTAAAACACTTATATATAGGAAGTACCAGCGGCGTATCCACCATGTTTTAACCCTATCAGCTTCGTCTCGTGTAGCGGGGTCATGAGTGCTAACATGACGTAGATAACACAGATAACACAAATAGCGATAAGTGACAGCGATAAGCGATAAGAGTATCGAAGCGATTAGATAGGTGCGGGAAGCGTTAAGGCGAAGAGCGACGAGCGATGAACGGTACTCGTCAAGCAATCCACGATACGCGATTCACAGCAAGTAATACACGGTAAGCGGTAAGCGATAGAGTGATACACACAAAATATGCGATTAGGCGAAAACACCATAAGCGATAGTGATTTGTATAATAAGTGATTGAGATTGCGAACACACAATAAGCGATAGCGTGAGACACTTAATAAACGATTGCGATTTGCGAGATAGATTCTAGCGATAATGAGATTACGAGCGTGTTGACTTACGAAAAGTCTTGTGATCACACGCTTGAGTTGTGATTGAGATTGTTACGCCTTGCGATGTAGTGTAGTGTGTTGAAAATAACCACAATAGTATAATGGGTCTACGTTCCAACTCCACATGGCACGTTCTTCACAAAACTTCGGTTAGCACGGCGAAACACCGTCATGTTTCAACCATAGGCCTCTGTTCCGTGAATAGGTGTCACACTTCATCAGACATGGTCCAGACGCTTATATATAGGAAGTACCAGCGGCATATCCACCACGCTTAACCATGCCCTGAACGTTGAGGCATCATTGAAACTCACTACGATTTTCGTGCACTAACCAAAATAATCTCGTGTGCACCCGTGATTAATTTGATTCTTGCACGTTTATCGTACCTTATCTCAAGAATGCATAGTAGGGTAAAATACATTACATAGTGCATAGTGCTAGCCTATAGATTGTGCGCGAGTATAAGGGAGAAATAGAATCCATATGCATCGAGAGATAGAATACGTTTCCACACATAAAAGAGATTGACGGCGATAAGTCGTATTATTGCAACAACAACAACATAGGCAAAATAACGTTGTTGTGGAGTACTTCTGCGGAGACTGCGGTTGTTGCAGAAAATCCTCAAGGTTGCAGTCCTGTGCGACAGTGCTGCGTGAGATGACCATACCAGTTGCAATTTGCGCAATAGCGACAGTTAGCTTCTGGCGGGTGATGATACGTACACGTGTAACACAGGGGATGGGTTCCATTGTAGGCATGTTTCAAGTGAACTGGAGCTGCTCGGAGAGGTTCTGGTTGCGACAGTCCAGTTGTGGAAGAGTCTGGGCTCATGGTCTTTCGTTTACGGCTGGGCTGAGCTTCCTGAGATGATGCAGTGTCGTCGACGGATTCGTCTGATGATTCGCTGGAGACATCGTCGGAGGAATCTTCAGAAGAATCATCAGTAGAATCATTGGAAGAATCGCCGGATGAATCGATGATGATTGCTTGATGAGCTTGTTTGACAGGATTCTTGGAGAAGAATCCGTCCAAGACTCGTTTGTCATTGATTTCTGCGGCCAAGCGGTAGGTTTCTTCGATGGTAGCAAGTCTTGCAGCTTCGAAAAAGTCACCCACACACTCAGGCAAGCCGTGAATGTACTTCGTGATGGCTTTCTCTGAAGTGTTGACTTGACTTGGGCAAATTGTGCTAAGCTATTTGAACCTTGCGGTGTAGCCAGCATTGTCACCTTCGACTTGCTTGATTTCCCAAAATTCGTCTTCTAGCTTTTGGACTTCGTGGGGCGGGCAGTACTCTTCCTTCATGAGCTCTTTCAGCTCATTCCAAGAGAGAGCGTAAGCTGCGGAGATCCCACGTTTGTTACGTTCAGCTATCCACCAGTCGAGTGCTTGCGATTGAAATACTCCGGTAGCGCAAGTAGTACGAAAACTATCGGGACATCCACTCTGACGAAGGGTAACTTCGATAGAATCGAACCACTGGAGTAGTTGGGACACACCTCCTTCACCCGTGAACTCCATCGGGTCACAGGCTTTGAAGTGTTTGTAGAGGAAAGCAGATTGCGGCGCTTCCGTCTTAGAGTCTTCCGGGGTTCGAGAGTTGCTGAGGGAGTGCACTTGAACGACAATTTGAGGAATGACCTTGGCCACTTCCTTGGCCACAAGCGAGGTAATCCTCTTTTCGGCGCTTCGTTTGGCTCTTCTCCTAGCTGTTCGTCTCGAGGTAGAGTTGTTGGAAGGCATCTAGACAGAGAGACTTGGAGTGAGATTCGATCATAATGATTTTGGGTTTTGCAATGCGATTGAGCGCGATCAAAACTTGTTGTAGATAATATAATAGATTTCACATAGGGGCCACATAGGAGACACGAGATTCCTAAGTTCCCACAAAATTGATTTGCTTGTATATATAATTAGTTGTAGCTTATACTTGTACACATACATGTCTGTATAGAATGCGCGAGGACGCGATGAAGAGGGAGAGGAAGCGAGAGCGAGAAATTAGACATTAGTTTTGTTGCGAACATTCGGTTTTCGTTTCAGATTGCGATGGCTGTGCGAGTCGTGCGTTTATAAACCAGGGAGCGAAAATCGAGAAATCGATAAAGCGTAAAGTCTTAAATTGTAAACACATAAGCGTAAATAGGTTCCATAAAGCGTAAAAAAAATCGGCGAGTCGTATGCTAGAAAAATAGATAGAATGCCTCGGGTGTTTAGGCGTCGACTGCCCAAGGTAACCCAACTATACCCAACAAGTTCGTGCACGCGCGTTGCCCTAGAAGACTTATGCTTCCACTCGGATGCAGCTCATGGCATTGGTCTTCCTAGGCATCGCGTGGCTCGAGTTATCATTATAATCGAGTCCTTGGTGAGAGCTTGCGAAACCATTTTATAGAGAGTGGAACGGTATATTAAGATACGGGTTTCACCCCTGTCTTAACAACTTCGTTCCTAGCCGTGGTTATGCTCACCGAGTAAACTCGGGAGTTCCACTAGATTTCGAAATGGAGACTTTCGCTGAGATGTGGATGTCACTCCTAGCTTAACGGAAGCTCTCGTGATAGAAAAATGCGCTGAGTGAGCGATCTTATCGAGAGTACTTGGTTTTCACGCCTGATCTCGACTGGACCACCCGGTTTTGTTATGCCAATATTTTCGAAAACATGTGTATTGTGTTGGCCTTAGGAAAGGCTAAGTAATATTCTAGCCTTAGGAAAGGCTCTTCACGTGAAATTGTAGGATGCGGTGTTCACGCGAAGTAGTAGTTTTAGCGGATTCGAACGAGAGTATCAAGTAGGCCCATACAAACCCTACTGGGTTCGTACGAGTCGGCCTGTTGGTACTTAGACTATAGACTAGGTCGTTTCTAAGACAACAAACCCGGACTAGGTCGTGTCTTTCCTAATTCCCTATAGTT
Source organism: Helianthus tuberosus (assembly GCA_030545235.1). Lineage (NCBI taxonomy): Eukaryota > Viridiplantae > Streptophyta > Magnoliopsida > Asterales > Asteraceae > Helianthus > Helianthus tuberosus. Next base: position 68,887,743 of record CM060360.1, read on the forward strand.
ATGGCTCTGATACCAATCTGTCACACCCCAACCGATGGCGGAATCATCGGGGTGCAGCACTAGGCGAATCAGATTGCTCAAGAGAATCCATAACAACTATAAAGCGACAATATTGATTACATTTGTTATCCCATACTAACAAACAATACAATCACATAAGTTATCACAGATTTCTTGTCCTCTCGAACAATACAAATCCGACAACCTAGATTTTAGGTGAGTTTCTAGACTTCCTAGCTTGATTTGATGTAGACTGCGACTAAACCTGCAACATACGTTAAAACAACGTCAATACAAAACTATTGGCGAGTATACAAGTTTTGATAGTAGCGAAAAGTAGATAAAAAGTGCTGCGAATTACCAAATACATAAACGAGATACCTCACATACATGCATATAAGACCGATACTACCAGATAAGTCACTCGAGCTGCGATTGCTATTCATCCTAACTAGACCCCGTCGGGTGCTATAGTACTATACTAGTTAAGGCGGGACCTCGCGAGTATAAGTCCTAACACATATGTAACTAGCATCACGTGTAAATATGCATAACAGTTATTCGCAAGTGATAAGCAGTTTGATTGAATAATTCGTTTTGATAATTTTGATTTAATAGGAACGTATGTTACACCCAAAATGCGATAAAAAGGGGTCGAGTATACTCACAGTCGGTACTCAGCAAGCAAACACAAATTGGTTGGATTGAAGGGAGCGCGTCTGAGATCAGCCTGGTTACAGATTGATAGCGTAAGCGTCGAACAGTGCGTTAAACGATGGTGAGTGAACCAAGCGTCAAATGGTAATCCGATCGGATGGCCATTCGATTGGATTGTCACCTCGTTTGGTGAAGATGTGTTTGTGTATGATGGTTTGACTTTTGAAGTTTTCGTTGTAGCATTTTTGAAAATAGAGAGGTATCTCTACCCTTCAGGTCGATCGATCGAACGACGGCTCGATCGGGTGACGATCCGATTAGTAGGACACTTAGTGAGAACAAGTTCACAGCAGTTTGTCACTCGATCAGATTGCAATCCGATCGGGTGGCAATCCGTTTGGAACTGACTATGTATTGAATTGTTTAAGTGTCGAAGTCCCAAACATCACATGGTCGGATGGTCGTTCGATCGGGTGGCAGTCCGATCGGACGGCAATCCGTTCGACGTTCAAGACTTTGAAAAGTTGAAATGATAGTTTTAAGTGAGGAACCAAGTGCAAGCCGATCGGACGGCCGTCCTATCGGACGGCAATCCATCCCGGTGGCCTAGATCGTCTTGACACTTGTTCGTTTTGGAAGTTTTATGGTTTTGATCGAGGCGATGTGATAACGTGCTAACAAACAGAAACTCCATCATGAACCAAGTCATCCGATTGAACAAGAATCACCCTGATCCGATCAGTTAACTGTCCGTAACGGTTATTCATGCTTAACCCGAAATCGGTTGTCTCTTTAGACAAAATCAGATCTGGAACCAACACTTCACTTAGAATGAGTAGAAGATCAGAATGAGCTCTGATCCCATTGGTTTTGAGTGCATTGAGTGTAAAAGAGTTGAAAGAAAGTTAGAAAACCATCTTTCAATCCTTTTAACCATGAGTTTGTGTAGGTCTATGCGAAAACGTTGTTTAATCATGTGGAAATCCTTCAGATATGAGTTGTTCTTGGTGGAATGATGCCAAAACTTGAAGCTCATAAGAACTCCATGATGACATCATCCTAGAACACCTCAAATCCGTTGATTTCACGGTTAAAAGTTAAGATTCAAAGGTGAAATTGATGAAGAAGTGTGTGTAGATCGTGGAAGTACAAGAATTGAGGTAGAAAACTTACAAGAATCGCGAGAAATCGAGAGGAAATAGCCCCAAAGTGTGCTGGTCGAGTGGGAGCTGTCACATCACTGTTCAAGTGATGTGACAAGGGCTATTTATAGGTGAAGAGGATAAAAAAAGGGAAAAAAGTGCAATGGATCGGACGGCTGTCCGATCGGGTGGCTGTCCGATCAGATGGTAATCCGATCGGATGGCCACCCGATCGGTGGTCTCCGGCGAATGGCGTTTCGATGTTTCGTTTTGTTCGTTAAGTATCGCGATTGTTTGTTTACACATTTTCATACCCATATTCATATATTTATTATAATTAGTCACATAGGGTCGTATACACATATCCATATCTCAAATCCTACGATAATCGAGTTACGCGTGTCTGCGAGTGCGTTTTCTTGAGTATTGAGTTGCACTGCGACACATCACAGCTATCAAGGAGGGTAGAATTGGTCCTCACTTGACATCTTCGTGGTTGTCAACAAGTGCAATGTGATGTGATAGCGATAAAGTATGCGTAATATGCGAAAATACTGCGAAATAGCGATGTATGCGATATAGCTACATTATGATCCGAATCTTCGGTGCTAGGCGCAACGAGTGTAACGAGTAGTAACAACGCACGAACGTGCGGGTTGTTACAGGATATTTATTCACAAGTGGAGGCACTGCTATTTCATGGCATTCTGTAAAGCAAACCATCACAGCCACATCATCTATCCATGCAGAAATATTGGCGATTCATGAAGCTAGTCGAGAATGTGTTTGGTTAAGAAGTGTAATACAACACATTCGTGGGTCTTGTGGTATTTCTACGAGAGATGAGGGACCGACAATTTTACATGAAGACAACGCAGCATGCATTGCTCAACTTAAGGAAGGATACATCAAAGGTGACAGAACGAAGCACATTTTACCAAAATTCTTTTTCACACATGATTTGCAAAAGAATGGAGATATTACTGTCCAACAAGTTCGTTCTAGCGATAATTTGGCAGACTTGTTTACTAAATCACTTCCGACCTCTACATTCAAGAAACTGGTTCATGGCATTGGGATGCGTCAACTCAATGAGCTTAAATCATCAGGGGGAGAATAATACGCGCTGCACTCTTTTTCCCTTAGCTATGGTTTTATCCCACTGGGTTTTCCTGGCAAGGTTTTTAACGAGGTAGCATCACCAAGCGTATTATAAGAATAATATATTATTTTGTCACATGGATAGTCAATGGGGAGTGTTATGAATTATTATGTATTAATTGTGTGACTATCCACTTTTCTTTAGACTCTCCATATACTTAACCCCCATTCTTGTAAGCCTATAAATAGAGGCATATGTAATCCATTTTACATATCAATAAGATATATCCATCTCCCCAATCTTTCTTTCTTATCTCTATAATGTTAATAGGCTAGTTGTTACAAAACAATTGTATTTTTTTATGGATGAAACTGGTTAGTTAAATTTTTTTTGTAAATTATGTTTTATATTTAATTATTTATTTGATAGTATAGAGGTAGAAATATAATTTCGGTGTGTCTTAAATTCAGAAATTCATATGTAAGACTATAGGGTATGGGGCGGGGGTTGGCTGAAAACGCCCAAGCCACCACCTCGGGTGGGCTTGGGTTTGGGCGTGGCCCAAGGGCGGGAGTTTAAAGCCGGGCGTGGGGCATGCTAGCGATCCTATGTGGCTGGCTCCTATTCGCTTGTTGGCTAGGTCATAGCGGGCTACATTTAAAATTCAAATTATAACCGTTTGGCCAAGCCAAGCGGTTCACCCACCTAACAGTCAACATCGCTATATATATCTGTCCACCGCTACCCCAACCCAAACACACTTGATCGAACCCGCTACCCACACACACTTGATCGATGGCCTCTTGGACACACGAGGAAGAGCTAGCTCTTGTCACGAGCGTCGTTGACGCAATGAAGGGCCGCCAACCCGGTGAGACCCGTTACTGGCCAGAAGCTTTTGCTAGCTACTGGCATAACGTGGGAAACGACCGGCACAATTTAAACGCGTGCCAACACAAATGGCGCGAGCTACGCCCGAAGCTCGATCGTTTCAAAGCCTACTACGACAGCGTCCCGGGCAGGGAGATAAGCCATGAAGACCGGGTGGCGGTGGCGAACATCGAGTTCCGGGGCAAGGAGCGGAAGCCGTTCGACAAGCTCGCCCTTTTCGAAATTTACCTAACGCTCTAGGTTTTTTTTTTTGTAATCCTTTTTAGGCTTTTTTGTAATTTTTAGGAATTTAATAAAATTTTAGGTTTTTTTTTAATGTTGTGTGTATTTTTTAATTTTTGGTTTTTTTTTTTATTTTTATTTTAATAAACTGCCAAGCCACGCGGGCTAGCCACGCCCCGCCATACCCCACGGACATGTCACTCACCGGTGGGGGGGGGGGGGCTCAAACTCCACGTGTCAACCCATGCCCCCAACCCCCGCTCCACCATACCCCACGGTCTAATACATATGCAAGTTTCTCCGTCTTTTTTAAACGTCAATAACTTTTATATACGTATTTTAAAAAAAATACACCATAAACGAATGTTTTTTTATTTTTATTATGAGTACCATATATATATATATATATATATATAGAGAGAGAGAGAGAGTGTATTGTACAATTGGCCTTAACGTACGATGCGTACGCGATGTGAGTTTCGCATGTTATAAACCCACAAACCCGCATGTTATAAAACCCATAAATCCGCATGGTGTAAACAAAAACCGCATGTTATATTCTCATCTCGTACGATGCGTACGCTATGAAAATATAACATGCGGATTTTAGTTATAACATGCGGATTTTAGGCTATAACATGAGGATTTTATGGCTAACACCTGATGTTTTATAACATGTGGATTTATGGTTTTCCAATATGCGGATTTATGGTTTTTGAGGTTTATAACGTGCGTGTGGACTTCTCATCTCGTACGCTCGTACGTTAAGGCTAATTGTACAATACACACACACTCTCTCTCTCTCTCTCTCTATATATATATATATATAGAAAAAGTGTATTGTACAAAATGGCTTAACGTACGCTATGTACGCGATGTGAAATCGCATGTTATAAAATAGCATGGATGAAATCGTATGTGATAATTTTTATGAAATCGCATGTTGGTTTTTTGTAACAATTTCGCATGTGGTAATTTTGGTGAAATCGCATGTTAAAAAACCAACATGCGAAAATGTTACAAAAAACCAACATGCGATTTCAATGTGGGATGAAGATCTGACGACTGAGATGAGCGCGTACATATTATACGATAAGGGATATTGTACGTTAACCTAACCGTATATATATGTCTCAACCGATATTTTTAGTCCATAATGTTTTGGTGTTATTCGTACAATGGTATTTTAGTTATAGCAGATATATAATGGTTTAATTTGCAAGTAACAAAGTGTTTATTATGCGATGTTATATTTGTAGCGATATATGATGTTTTATTTTAAAGTTAATAGAGTGGTTTTGTTTTGAATTATCTGTGGTTTTATTTTACAGGTAACCATGGTTGTAAAAGTCGCTAGGCGCCCCTTAGTCGCTCGACCGGGGACTTGAGAGTACTCGGCCTAGGCGGAGAGTACACGGGGAGTACTCGGAGATGCCAAATTTTAAAGAAATTAGTTTTTGGAAATTAAATATATATACCCTATATAGGGTTAGGTTCATTTGTGAACACTTCCTATTTGTGAACAAAACGAACAAATCCTGGCCATAGATCTTCTTCACTAAATATAAGGGTAGGATTGTCATTTAACTTAATTTCTTTAATTGTAAACAAATTTTAAAATTCATCAATTAAAAGTAGTTACCATAACCGTTTCCTATTTTCATTTAAATTAATTTTTCTAATTGTAAACAAATTTTAATATTGATTAATCAATATCATTTACCGTCACAGTTTCCTATTTACATGTGCGTTTTTATTTTTTTAATTGTAAACAAATTTTAATTCTTTATGTATACATTTAGTAGTTGTTTGGTGAGTATTTGTTTTTATACACATGTGTATAGTTGTTGTTAAGTGACTGTTTTTTATACACATGTGTATAATTGTTGTTCGGTAAGCAATTAGTTTTAATAATGGTTATAATATATTAATGTCGATAAGTAAACAAATATGTACATATGTGTATAAAAAACAAACATTCATTTAAACAACCATACAAATTTTTATAAAGAACAAACAGTCACTGAACATCAACTACAAGTATATACACATGTGTATAAAAACTAATTGCTTACGGAACAACAATTATACACATGTGTATAAAAAACAAACAGTCACTTAACAACAACTATACACATGTGTATAAAAACAAATACTCACCAAACAACTACTAAATGTATACATAAAGAATTAAAATTTGTTTACAATTAAAAAAATAAAAAAGCACATGTAAATAGGAAATGGTTACGGTAAATGATATTGAATAATCAATATTAAAATTTGTTTACAATTAGAAAAAATAATTTAAATGAAAATAGGAAACGGTTATGGTAACTACTTTTAATTTAAAATCTATAATATGAGATTTAGTTGGGATCATGATTAAAAAACTGAAATCCTTGTTAGTGGCTTCCAAAAATAAATAATATAGAATAAAAATTACAACAATGCCCTTATTCGGTTATTATATATCAATTTATTGTTTTAATTAATTTAAAAACCCTTTAAATCCTATAATCAAAGATCTCATCATCTAACGGTCATGATCTGTTCGTTTTTGTTCACAATATAAACATGGTTCACTCTTGATCCCTACCCTATGACAAATAACATAAATTTACTAATATTTATTAACAAAATACGTGAAATTGATATTCATTCTTTAATATGATAGGCATATAAATTATATTTTATTTTATTTTAAGTCAAATTCGACCCGAGTTGACCTACTAGATCCGATTTTGGCCAATGTTGACCGCATTTGATCGATTCCAAGTAATTAGTCGGAGTTGAAGAAAGTCGCCTCGGCAGCCTACTTTGTAGCGACTACTCAGGGAGTACTCGGCCTTGGAGACATTGTTTTACAACCATGCAGGTAACAAAGAGTATATGGTTTTTTTTTTTTTTTTTTTTTGAAAGGTGACTTTCATGTACTGGACCTTAATGGTCACCGGGTTCATGTCGAAGACAATCCCCCGTCAGCCCCGCACTCCGTCGCGATGTTCGATTGGGCCCCGGCCGCCGCGCAAGCTGACTTTCGCCCGGAAACCATACTGCCCCCACACGAGAGACTCGCTGGGGTAACAGCTGGGTAAAACCGGGTTGCCCTCAAGACCGCACCATGCCTCGGTAGGATACGGTCTATCATTGGGACGTCCCCCCCCCCCCCTAAGACCACGAGTGGGAGTCGAACCGGTGACCTCCCAAAGGAGGAGCCGGCCCAACATACCCAATGGGAACCACAGGATCTTTCAGAAAATGGATTCCTATTCGAAGAGTGCATAACCGCATGGATAAGCTCACACTAACCCGTCAATTTAGGATCCAATTCGATATTTTCCTTGATATGGTTTTTATTTAGCAGTTACTAATTGTTTGATATACTATCCTTCACCCTTAATTTAATGATTTTCACGTGTCCAAATGTCCAATTCCTATAACTTTTCAACCTTCTTAGAATTTAAGCCTTTCTAGAGATACCCTTACCTATTGTAATATAATAATATAAATATAAGGGTGCGTTTGGTTCATAGGAATTTAAGGCAATTGGAATATAAATTTCATCTCTTAAGATGTTTGGTTCACATAATTTGATAGAACTGGAATCTCAATTCCAATCTTTATGTGTTTAGTTGACAATGGAATTGGAATTTGGCACGAATTACTTTGAATTCCTTTAACTAAAGGAATTCAAAATCATTCTTATATGTGAAAGAATTAAAATAAATTCATTGGAATCTTCGACCGTTTTGACCCGCACCGTTTCGACTCATACTGTTTCGACCCGAACCATTTCAACCCGTACTGATTCGATCTGAACCGTACCGTTTCATTCGACCCAAACCGTTTCGCCCGAAGACCCGTACAATTACAACTCGAACGGTTTCGATCCGTACTGTTTCGATCCGAACCGTTTCGACCCGTACCGTTTCATTCAACCCGAACCGTTTCGACCCGTACCGTTTCATTCGACCCGAACCGTTCGAACCAAAGACCCGTACAGTTTCGACTCGAACCGTTCCGACGCGAATCGTTTCGACCCGAAGTGCTTAGACGTGAACCGTTCAACATGTATCGTTTCAATGCAACTCATTTCGACTCGAACCGTTTCGACGCGATTTTACTACCCGAACCGTTCCGCCCCGTGCCGTTTCAACCCGTACCGCTTTTACGCGAACCGTTTCGACCCAAAGTGTTTAGACGTGAGCCGTTCGACCTGTACCGTCTCTACCGGAACCGTTTCGATGCAACTCGTTTCGACTCGAACCGTTTCGATGCAAACCGTTTCGACCCGTACCGTTTCTACGCGAACCGTTTCGCCGCAAACTGTTGCGCCCCATACCGTTTCGACGCGAACCGTTTTGACCCGTACCGTTTCAACCCGAACCAGGGATTGTGGGTGCCGAGTGATGGATTCCAATTCATCTGACAACCAAACACATAAAAAATGGAATTGAGATTCCAATTCCAACAATTTTCAATTCCAATTGGAATGTTTAAATTCCATATCCAATTCCTTCAAATTCCAATTCCAAAACATTCCGCAAATCAAACGCCCCCTAAGCTTTAAGATCTAGATAGCATTTAAACTTATAGTTTATTTTATGTGTGATGATGGATTTTATTTTAACGCTATTGTGGCTTGTTTGCTTGTGTGGAAAACCAACTAACTGCGCTGATAAAACTTTTGTTTTATCACATACGGCTTCGTGTAACAAATGGCATTACGAAGAAGTTATAAAGCAAGTTGAAATCGTGATGACGCAGTTCTGAACATAATATTTTGATTCTATCCAAATTCGAAAAGCTAAAGGTCATGTCACCAGACACCAACACTTAAACCAATCGACAAGGAACAACAATTTGTATATATTATAAAAAGGGGAAGAGAGTGACAAAATGTTGAAGGTTTAGTACATTAACACCTTTATGAAACTAGAATACATACAGCTTATAGATACAATACACTCACCCCCAACCCTTACCCCTCCCCCATTTTTTACTCAAACCCCTCTTTAAATAAAGGGTTTTTTTTCCTCTGGTTTTTTAGTCTGATTTTCATTGAGTCGCTTATCTTCTCAGGGTTACACTTGGTCTCGAAGGCAGGTAAGTAGCCCGCCCTCCTAATCTATCACGGTTAGTTAACCTACAACTATTACAACTACAGCCTAAGTTTCTACATACCTTACTTAACTTGCGATCTTCCTCGGCGTTTGCAGTTGAAGAGTACAACTGAGAAAGCCTGGAGTACAAGGGTGAGGGGAAGGAAGAGGATGACGAGGTGTCGGAATCTGAGGAATTGAAGTTGATGTTTTTATGGTAATCGGGTTCCCAGTCGCCAGAAATGTGATCTTCGATGCTGCTTAAGTCTCTGTGGGTGCTATCAGTGCTGCAAGAGCAAGACTCAGAGAAGAATCCTGAGTTGTCACTTGAGAAAGATTCCTCTCGAGGCTGCGGTGGTGGACAGGCGGCGGGTGATAACTGTGTGTCTCCCATGGTGCGATGGAGTGAGGTTTTGATACGAATGACGGTGGTATTTTTTGCTTTCTTGGGTCGTGGTGGTGGTGGTGAATTATTGAGCTGCGGATTGACCGAGGGGCCCGCGGTGAGCACCTGGCGATATATTCGTATTAGTTCAACATAAATGTAAGGCGTATCACACACAGCTGTGACTTCTAAACTAATCTAGTGCAAAGCAGGCGAAACTGCTGTAATGAAAATATCGATATTACCTTGCATATAGAAGCATGTATGCTCCTTTTGTCAGCACATGGTGAAGATCACCTCTTTTACCTACATTGTCAGTTAGAAGCATAAGATTTAAAATAAATGCGCTGGTGTAATGTTCGAAGTGTTGATATGTGAGCTTTAGTAACAGAAGACATGATAGTGAAAACGTACAATGCTGTCATCGAACTTGAACCATCGATTCTGAAAATTCTTAACATAGCTAACATAATGACCAGAAAATGCAGCATTCATCGTATCTACATGAACCACCACTCCATATAGACTGTAAATTGGGGACTTATCACTTGTGCCACTGACATAAGGAGCCATGTCAAGAATCTCTGGAAAGCGAACTGATTTGTTGAGCTTTCCAAATTTACCAGACTGTAAAACAATACAACTATTAACTATAGAAGTATGAAAAAGGTCCCCATATACACCATATTCAGAATTAACTTTCGATGAGAAATATTACCTGAAAACGTTTCAATGCAATAGTAAGCACATTAGGAGCCTCCAGTAACGTAAACTTCTTTTTCGCTTTCTCATAGGATTTGCACCTAAATTCAAAGTAGTAACATTAACAGGTTACTAAAAGTGCAATGCTAATGCTGGTGCTGGTTTTAACTTATAAAGAGGGTTTTTCATTTTTGCATGTCGAAACCAACCTGTTGCATTTATACTTGTTTTCACCATCCAAAATCTCAGTAGATGTGAACATATACAAAGCCTCTTCTAATGTTCTTACATCACCTTCTATCTCCACAGTGAGATCCATCATCCTCTCATGTTGCTCAGATTGCCCCCACACTTCATGCACATTATCTATAAATCAAAACCACCAAGATTATATCAGTAGTAAGTACACTAGTATAGTAGTATTTGCTCAACCATAACTCGTTAAAAGTCAAAACCATGTTACCTTTGACCGTAGATAACCCCCAAAGGTAAGTCCGATGAGAGTCGTCTCTTCTTCTAAAGAGTTCAAAGACTTTCTTTTCGATTCCTTAATGCAAACTGATTGCAAAGCGTCAATAACATACCTAAAAATCCCATAATAGTTAATAACTAACTCAGCTAAAAAAGGTGTAAACACTTCCAAAAGAATATATAATGTAGATGCGAGTTAACCTTAAAAATTCATGAGCATCTTCTTCTTTCCCATGGCCTAAATTGCTTCCAACGTTTTCAATATGGGTAAGCATGCGAATAGGAGATAGTGGAGAGATCCCATCCTTTGCTTTCCTAACAAGGCTTTCAAATTCACATGTGAAACACCATCCTCTCTTCTCACCTAATTGACAAGATGACAATAGATTCTCTTAATAATAATTTAGTATTGAGGTCAAATAATGTGTAATCTGTATGCCTAGCAAACGGGTCGGGTCGGGTCAGATTGGGTCATGGTCAAAACGGCGTGTCAGAATGGGTTCGAGTCAGAACGGGTCCGGGTTAGAACGGGTTTCGGGTCGGGTCGGATTAAAAAGGTTTAAGAGGTCAATTTGCTTCTGGTAAGCCTTTAGCCTACATCACAAACTCACCACATAATTAAAAAACAAATTCAGACAAGGAGTCCCATGACATAGCCTTAGATTCCATAAATACTTCACAATAGATCACTGAATCATCTTTCATCAAACTGATTGTGGTGTTTACAACTAGGCTCCGATTGAATATCAAATTGATTTGAGAAAACTTTACAATTGAAAAGATGATACGCCAAGAAAATTGGTATTACGATTATCATTATCCAATTTTCCCCCAAAATATCATCACCATAACTCGAACCCTAACCCTAAAAAAACCTTGTTCCTGCAGATTCCACCATTATCAAGATAAATCGGACCACAGGGGATGAATAAACCAAACCGTTGGATGTGAAAGAGAAGGAATTAGAGGCGTTAAGATTGGAGAATCAACGGCTTAGAGATCTGCTCTAACAGAAATATCAGAATCACCTTGCTTGTTGGAGGATTGTCCTTATGTATGCATCTTACATGCTAGATCCGGTGAGAATAGCGAAGAAGAGAAGCAGCATCATCAAGAGATCGACCCGTTCTCAGAAAACCTAGATGACCCGTTCTGACCCGTTCTTTATACATTTCCAACCCAACTTCACCCGTTATAAATATCCTCTATTTTCAAATTGACCCAGTCTGACCCTTTAACTTGTATTACTTCACCCAAAACCACCCATAGTAGTATAAAAAAAAACCCAAAATGACCCATACTAATGCGTTTGGTTCAAGATCCCCCCCCCCCCCCCCCCCCCCCCCCCCCAAAGTGATCTGTAACACGTGATAACATACATGCTTTGGAATGAAGTCCTTCAAGAAGATAGGCAGTCAGAGGTGGAGTGTATATCAAGCATTGCAGCACAGCATTGGCGTAACAGCTGCGGAACATGTAGGTCATGAATATATAAAGTATTAAAGTGTTGAGATAGCATAAATATGAACAATGAGAATTTTTACCTGTTTCCACAATTTTTGAGACCACAAGGCTGCAATTCAACATGTTTCCAATTGTATAGCTTAATAAACATTTCATATGGAAAAAGACCCTGTCAAAAGCATATCAAAACTATCACGTTAAAGATCTCATAGACAGCACAATTAAAATTGAAAAAAGTTGAGTTTCGAAGCCAGACCTTAAAACTGTAGTTGTGAGATGTGTTATTTAGTCCCTCTAATGACTCCTGACGAGACAATTTGGAGGACTTGAGGTAATCAACAACTTTTGATTTGGATGTCTTTGTTCCACTTCTAGAAGCTTCTGCCAACTGGGATGCAGAAGTAGTGGTCCTATGGCTGTGGCCAACATCGTCAACGACCTTCATAGGCTTTGCCCTATGAGATGTATTTCTACTGGTAACAGTTGTTAGATAAGTATCTGAAGCTCTGGGTGATGATGAAACCACATCCCTAGATTTAGACGTGTCAGGAGTCGTGCTCTTGTTACAGAAAACATCATTCGACTTCTCAGAGACCTTTGAATATCGTTCATCAGTAGAAGCGCGATGAGAAGGAACATCAGACAAAGAATTTTTTGATTCCCTGAACTTAGAAGCTTCTGTCAACTGGGATGAACAAGTAGCGATATTATGGTTGTCATCATCAACGACCTTCACGGGCTTCGTACTATGAGATATGTTTCCACTGGTGACAGTTGTTGAATAAGCATCTGAAGCTTTGGTTGATGATGAAACATCATTCGACTTCTCAGAGACCTTTGAATATCGTTCAGCAGTAGAAGCGCGATGAGAAGGAACATCAGACAAAGAATTTTTTGATTCCCTGAACTTAGAAGCTTCTGTCAACTGGGATGAACAAGTAGCGATATTATGGTTGTCATCATCAACGACCTTCACGGGCTTCGTACTACGAGATATGCTTCCACTAGTGACAGTTGTTGAATAAGCAACTGAAGCTTTGGTTGATGATGAAACATCATTCGACTTCTCCGAGACCTTTGAATATCGTTCAGCAGTAGAAGCGCGATGAGAAGGAACATCAGATAGAGAATTTTTTGATTCCCTGAACTTAGAAGCTTCTGTCAACTGGGATGAACAAGTAGCAATATTATGGTTGTCATCATCAACGACCTTCACGAGCTTCGTACTATGAGATATGCTTCCACTAGTGACAGTTGTTGAATAAGCATCTGAAGCTTTGGCTGATGATGAAACTACCTCACTAGATTTAGACATGTCGGGAGCCGTGCTCGTGTTACAGAAAACATCTGACTTCCCAGGAACCTCTGAATACCTTGCAGCAGTAGAAGCATGATGAGAAGAAACATCAGAAGGTAAAGAAGACTCGTTAGAGCCCTCATCGGTCCAAAAGGATGAATTCGAAGTCCCAGACCGAGTATCTTCATCACTAAGAATAGATGTCTTCTGATTGTTAGAGCCATTATCAGTCCAAAACGATGAATTATCTTCATCGCTAAGGATAGATGTTTTCTTATTGTTATCTGATAAACCGGTTGACTTTCTTGCAGGGCTGAGCGGAATCCCATGTGCCGATTTCACTGTCTCAAGGTTCTCAAAGGTAACACCTGTAGAGAAATTGGTAGGCGTAGAGAAAACAAAAGGTCCCTCATATGACAAGGGTGACTTCGGTTCAGCTGGTGTAGCAGTTTGCTTAGCTTCAGTATCAAAGCTGTCACTGTGATCTTTATGGTCGCCTTGCCTGTTAGAGCTGTGTCGTGCGTTGTTGATTTGAGTGACAGCAACATAAGGGCGACACTCCTCTTTGTGACCTTGTCTCCAATGAACAATTTGACATTTGCCAGAGCTGACATTCAAATGTAAAATAAATGAATGGTATAATAGATATAGCAAAAGACTGGATTGCTAACGTTGAAACTTTCTAGAAAAAAGAGATAATTGAGGGGTCACTTATATGAAAGCAAGTAAACATAGAAAGGTAAAACAAAACATAAACAAAAGAATCAGAAGCCTAACAATGGCAGTTTTTTATTTGCCTCCAATGTTAAATTGTCTGAATATCAAGATAACACGTGAACGGTGAAACACTGACCAAATCAGTTCAATCCTTGATGAACAAGATTGGCTATCAAGGACCAGATACATGCTACTGACTCTAACTCCTGTTCTAAAAGAGATCCTACTAAGTCATCAAATTCGACAATTGATTGCTTCATTAAAACATGAGAGCTAGTGTAAAGTTGTATGTGCCCGCGAAATATGTCAGAAGTTTGTCAAATTGCTTATAAGTTATCAACTATCATGAGAAAACAACAATGTCCTAATATATATCATAATTGTTCTGTCCAGACATCTACATCTGTTATATAGTATTATAGCCAAACAGGTTATCAATAATCATCTAAATACGCTTCTTTTTTCAATCGTGGAACAAAAAAAACTAACGGGCTGCGGGCATTGCCACGTAGTGCGCTAAAGCCGCTATTGACAACTATATGAGTGCATAGCTTGGTTTTAAAAAGCGCGCCCTAGGCGTGCCTAGGCGCAACAAGGCGCAAGGCCTGGGGCTTTTTTGCTTCTCGCCTTGTGTAATTACAGGAAGCGACCAAAAGGCGCATTTTTTGATGTTTTTTTGTGGGCTTTTTGGCCTGAGGCGCGCGCCTCATGTAACTTAGGCGTTTTACTGCATAAAAGTGTTGTACCTTGGGTTTTTTGACTTGTACATGTAATTAAAATGGTATAAAAGCCTTACTTATAGCTTTATTTTGGTTAAAGGAAGCTAAAAACCTATGGAATATATAAAAAAAATTATATAAACATCTTACGCCTTGGGTACGAAAAGCCCACCGCTTTTGCGCTTTGCGCCTCAATTTTAGACCTCGTCACTTTTGTGCGCCTCTCGCTTTTTAAAACCAAGGCACATAGTTGTTGCTAAACACCCAATAGCACCATATGAGCGCATCGCTACGTAGTGCGCGCTAAAGCCGCTATTGACAACTATGATGATGAGCATAAGATTTATGGATGGGGCAGAAACGAGACCTGATGAATGCAATAACTGCTGCTAGTGTGTTTACATTGCCAAAACGGCACTACACTATCACTGTTGCAGACAAAACATTTTGAAATCAAATTCGCTTTTATGTTTTTAGCTTTTTCATAGTTTCTAAATTTTATATATGTTTATTACTAATTACTAGATTACCAATGTTTCAAGTTCTAAAATTAAAAATTGTTTATTACTAGATTACTAACTTTAAAAGTTTTTGTATCTTTTAGTTTTTATATAAAACACTTTATATTAATGATAGTGTCATACTGTCATTTAGTTCTTCAGAGCGGTTCCACCGTTCCACCCCTTCCTATACTTACATTCTTACTCGTCCGTGAAATTGGTATTAATTTGCCTCAATCTTTCTATGTGAAAATGGTATTAATTTTTTTAACCTCCTATGCCTATTGTATATATTCATACTTTTCTTCTTAGTGCAGTTTTTCTGTCCCAGGAGTGCGCTTGTTTTGCACCTTAAACTCTTAACTACTACGTCTAGCAATACCAATTTAACAGTACGAATTCTCCACTCTATAATACAGCAGTGCTGGTGCAGACTAATCATATGACCTAGCCAATTATAGGTATAATTTTATTTTTACTGATATAATGCCCTAACACACAGTGCACAACACATGTTCAGAGCAATTTTACTCCAACACAGACAGAAAAACTAAACTCTAGCAATTACCAATGTGTACTCGAGTACATTCTGCCACCGGTTAACACCATCAGGACATCGCATCAATAAAAACCTTGTCACACCAAAAAGTCAACCAATACAGCATAATTAAATATTCACTACTTATTACCTCCTTCAAGCAAATTAAGAGAATAATTTTACCCCAAATGCAAGTTTCTTTCCTACAAGTATCCTACGTCTCAGCAATAATTCCTCAATTCGACACCTTAACTCAAATTAAACAAAAATGTTCATACAATTAACACTAAAAAATTTCCAAAGTAGTGAGCATACCAGTAGCGAACAGCTTTACACTTGGCACACCGAGTATTAGTAGGACGAAAGCAAACAGCACACTGATACACCGCTTTCACCGGCAAACCAACCCGACCAGGACCGTAACTCGAAACCGAAACCCTAGCCACAGGCACGACGTTTCCACCATAATAACACTCCTCTTTCGCCTCAAACTCAACCCTACTCGACTCCTCGGAAGCCGAAACCAACAGCCTCCTAACCTCCTCACTCCTCACCACGGCCTGCCGCCACTTCCACCTAAAAACAACCACAATCACCACCACAACCACCACCACCACCACAACCACCGGTGACGGAAACCCTAGGCCTCTTCTACCATACATTTACACTATATAACGTAACATCCAGTACAAAACAACGATAAAACCCTAATTCCACAACAATCATGAATATATTTCTCGATTTCAGGCTCTTCTAGCATACATTTACACAAAACAACGACAAAACCCTAATTTGGCAACAATAATAGAGAGATTGATTGAATTTAAAGCAACTTTTCGTACAGTGTGATCACATGAAACTGTTATGAAGATGAAAGATGTCGAAACAGAGTGCTTTTTGCGGAAAATTGATGCTTGCGGTGGCGATTGAGAATCATATACGAAGATTTAGAGATTCTTGTAGTGAAGTTTCGTGGTGGTTTCGTTAGGGGATTTGAAGATGAATTTTTTTAGGGCATGAAAGAATGAGAATGAGAATATTATTAGAAAGTTAGTACGTTGTAATAATATGAAAGAAACGAATTTTGAGAGACGTGAATTTTGGGCACACTTTATATTCCTCACCCGATATATGGGATCCCAAGTTTTGAATGTGAAATTAGGATATTGATTTTGGGATGAGTTAATAATATATGGGTTTACGCCCCACTTACGGGATACGCATATAATTTATATATGTGGGCACTGGGCGCTCAGGGGTAAAAGGAAAAGTGTACTAATTTTAATGTTATTTTACTAATTTCGTGAAAATAACGTTAAAAAATGTGAATGGTTAATCATGCATTATGTGGTGGCGTTAATAGCCGCAAGACAAAGGGGTGCATGTACTGATCGGTCTTTGTCTTAATTGCTGAGTGGTATGTGTCTTATGTCTAAGGCTTGATGCGAAACTACTATCGAGCTGGAGGTCTCACTGGAAGCTGTCTCTCTATTCGTACGGAGTAGAGGTAAGGTTGTCTACATTTTACCCTTCTCAAAGCCTACCTTACTTTGTTATTGGTGGAATTTAGTGAGTATGGTGATAATGATGAAGATTAATAATATATGGGTTGATATTGTAAAAAAAAATCAATATGTTTTTTTTTTGTGATGACAAGATTTGATGAATTGAGGTCTTTTAGTTTGTTAAAAATAGTTTGTTAAACATATACGAAAAAGTTGGTTAGAGGTTTTTAGTGTATAAAAATTTTGAAAGTTGTCTAAAATGCATGTATTAGTGAAAATGTTGTTAAACGTGTTTGGTTTGTTTGGTTTTGAATTGGTCAAGATAGCGTGGTGTGAATATGTTTTGTAAAAATATTGGATGTCGCTTTACCAGAAAAATGGTTTGTAGGTGCTTGAATTGTGTGTACAAGTTTGAAGGCTTTAAAATAGGAAATGTGTTGGTATTTATTGTATGTGTCCATTAAATAGAAAAAAAAAATATTTTTTACAACTAATTTAGTTGTTTATTTTTGTTGATTAATTAATAATTAAAAATAAAGATTACATCATGTGCCCAAAAAAATGCTACCGTATTTTAAAAATTATTCTTATAATACATGTATTTAAAAAAATATAATACATGTATTAAAAAATATGTCCCTTGATGAAATAAAAAAAAATTCGTAAAAAATATTCATGTAAAAGAAGTTATACAAACAATTTCTACAACTCCAAATTAAATACTCATATTTTCAAGGAATAATAGAATAGATACCTACATATTATCTATTATTATCTATATATATATATATTAACTAGGTTATAACCCCGTGTATTACACGGGATGAATAAATAAATTTTATATACTAAATAATTGTCACACCCCGAATTCCACGTATCACCGGTGGGCCCGGTGGGGAGTATCGTGACGTGGTTGGCAACATAATAGTCAAACAACACAATATTTAAATGCACAGCGGAAGCAAATGAAAGATATATTTCAACCGAATATAATATTGTAATATCGAGTATCACAACAGTTGAAATTAAATCCACAGACTGATAAAAAATAAATAGGAAACAGTAGTTCAACAGACTTTAGGCATCTTAAGCTTGCGAGACTTCTATTGATGCTAAGGAGAAATCCAGCCTATTACGATTAGTACCTGCATTTAATCTTTTTGGGAAAATACGTCAGTTTACACTGGTAAATACAATCAACTGACTCATTTTAAAAATGATTAAAAAATTGATTTGGATGCACGTGGTATAAACATTTTATAACTTGGGATAATTATTTAAATATATAAACTTGTAAAAGAATTACATGTTCCTTATGCGTTCAGTAGCCCGGATCGTGCCGGGTTAAAGATCAATAGACACACCACATTATTTATTTATGCACTGACGAGTGTACGCCTACACTCCGCGCTTAGGTCGTGGCCATTTCGTAAAATGATGCCAAGGATGTCCGGGACATGGTCATTAACCTCCCAAAGGCTTTAAGCAAACAAAACAATTTAAACGGGCCGATCAATATCAATTAACCACCATACGATGGAAGATTTAATGCCCGACCAAGCGGTATTTTATATACCGTACCCCAAGCCCGTATAGGGAAAATAAGTTAAAAGTATTTACCTTTGCAAGTATAATTCACAAACAGCAAATGCAAGTAGCTTTTACTGGTCCTCCTATTCTGGAACGAAGGTTTATAATAACCTATTAGAATCCTAACGGGTCTTTAATTAAGCCTAAGCTTAGACCGGCCAGTTCTAAAGATACGGTTCGTACGCACGATTAAGCGAAGACCAGAATAGAATGTGATTTAGACCCAAAAAGTTTGAAGACTTGCTTAATATGGGTATATTATACACATTCTGGATTTTGAGATAAAACCGATAAGGTTTGACCCGTTTCGGCTAATTTATGCAAACTAGTTACATAAACCGAACCGAACGCGCAAGAAGCGTAACGGGTAACCGTAAGAGCCATATACAGGTTTCCTAAGTTAATATGCCTCAAATATGTTGTGACATCAGTAAGATATCTTTTATTATGCCCGAAACGAATTTAAACACAAACTATGCTCCGTAGGGGTAGTTTGGTCATTTACAAGGTTATAAAAGAGTTTAAGTATTAATCTGAGTTATAGGTCTGATGTAATCAGTAAAAATACTCAATTTAATAAGTTATAACAGTAGGGTAAAGTATATATGTGAAATTTATCAATTATAACCAAACTATGCACCGTAGGGGCATTTTGGTAATTTCACATAAGCCGAAAAGCTCAAAACTGAAGTCTGAGTTAAACAACTTTTGCTTACTGTTAAAATATTATAATTTACCTAAAATATCAGTAGGTATCAACCCTTGTATGTTTAAAATAGTTTTAGTACATACTATGCGTTAAAAACGCTTAAAAGGCGATTAGAAGCCATTTCCGGGTTCTATACATAAAGCTGATATTTTTTATTATTCCAGAAGGTTTAAAATAATTTATTTATCATTTAAAATCAGTAGCAAAAGGTTTGGGGTCAAAAAGATATGTAAAACTCATTTTATAGCCCGAAAGGGCAAAACCGACAATTACCGAATCAAGCCTATGACTCTAAGTTATGCTCAGCCTAAAATTCATTAAAAATCTTCAAAAATCCCAAAATAATATATTACATCAGTGGGTAAAGAGTTTGATATCAAAAAGTGGGTTTAAATAGGCTATACGCTAAATATGTCGTTTAATCGCTAAAGAAGCTTTCTAATTACGCTAATGAGCATAACTCTCAATCTACACCTCCAACTGATGTCAAATTTTGGGTGCAAGTTTATAAATCAGTAACTAAGGTTTCTACTCTTTTATATTTTCAAAAATCACGTTTTATGGTGAAAAGGGCATAATGGTCAACATATAGGCAATTAACGGAATCATGCATATTAATCGGATAACTAATGAACCATGGTGTATAATCACAGAGGGTTATACTAGCATGTAACCTGGTCCAATTAGAGCTCTAAGGCATTTCTAAAACATGCTTAAACGGGTCAGAACTGAAAGTCAAAGCAAAAGTCAAATTATGCGACTTTCGGTTCCGAACCGGGTCTCTACTGAAAATTGTCGGGTTGAACATGTTTAGACATGTTCTTACATTAATTACCAAGTTATATTAATGATCAAACAGGTTGTATGGGTTCTACATTGTTAATTATGCATAAATTGAAAATTAAGCATTTTGTTGACTTTTTAATAACAAGTTTGACCCGACATTTGACCTAGTTAGAGTGGTAATCAGAGGGTGCCCTTTTAAGGGTTTATTGCCCACATAATTACCAACTTATAACTACTTTCAATTTGACTAATCACTAGACCATTAGTGATTAATCGCTAAGTCAACCGTTAATTACGACGGTTTGACTTTTAAGCTAAAACTAAGTAAAAACTCAACTAAGAAAGGTTAAGCATACTTACTGAAGTCCTATGCACGATTTGTGATCACTTGAGTCTGCTTTGGAGCGCCAGAAATGATCAGAAATGCATGAGAAAGGTGTGAGCACAATGTTGCAACGTTGGCCCTTTATATAGTGCTCAAACTCACTTAGATCCTTGACAAATCATGCTATCAATGGCCATGGATCATCAACAGATGTCCCTAAGTGCCTAGGACTGTTTAGGGGTCGCCCATGTTGTGAAAATATCCCATATAAGTCGGTTAAAGGGCTGGACAGGAGACTGTCCACGTTTTCTGCAACTGGGGGTCTGACGAGGCCCGCGTAAAGTTTTATTAACCTTTACGCGGCCCGCCTAAGCCCCGTTTTCAGGTTTTCACATTTTTAAGTTGTTGCATCTTGTCTCTTGGCCTTTCGAAAGGTCAACCAAGCTTATTTCTTGCAATTTGACCCCTTCATATTTATTTACAAGGGCTTCAAGACTTATACCCCCTATGTTAAGTCCTTGGTCACTTCATGTTAACCCGAAAAGTCATAATTTTCAATGTTAACGCTTTAACCCCTTGAATACGAATTTGATCATAACTTTCTCATACGATAACGAAACTTTATGAAATTTATATCGTGCATTCTAGTGAGCATAATTAATCGTTACAAAGCTTCGGGTTTGCTAAAAGGTCACTCAGAGGTATAACTTAAACATGTTGACACATTTAACCCCTGTAGTTTGTAATCTCTCACTTTCTTTCATATTTAGCTTCGTATGATCCATGATTTATTCGTTTGAAGGTATGAGCATCATGTAGGGTTATTATAAAGTATATTTATTCACTGTTGACATTTTGAACTCGTATATTCACATACTTTCCATGTTTGTCAACTTTAGTCCTTCTAGAACATTCTTTCACACGTTCAAACCTATGACACGTGTCAATACATTATAGGGCGTGAATTTTCGAGGTGTTACAATAATAAAACAATATATCTTTCAAACCTCATTTAATCCACGGGTTGAATAAATATAATTTTATATATTAAATAATAAAAAGTTATATCTATAAGAACCATATTGTACGGGTTGAATAAATGTAGTTTTATATACCAAATAAAAAAGTTATATATTTAAAACCACGTGTATTACACGAGTTGAATAAATGTAATATTGTTTACCAAATAATAAAAAAATTACATCTTTATAAATATGCGCATTACACGGTGTGAATAAGTGTAATTTTCTGTACTAAATAACAAAAAAATATATATCCTTAAAAAACCCCGTGTATTATAAAATTAAATAAATCTAATTTTATATATCAAATAATAAAAAAAATATATCTTAAAAAACCTCATGTATTACATGGGTCGAGTAAATGTAACTTTGTATAGTGAAAATAAAAATATTTAATATATTAATACAAAGTTTGCTTTTCGTGATAAAATAGATTATTCTGTTGTTGCAAAATTTGTTAACGAAGTCTCAATAAATTTAACCCTTTATTTAAAACTCCGTAAATGTATAAATGATAAATAATATTAGTTACTTTTATTTTAAGTTTCGTAAAATTTATTTGATACCAAACTAAACAAAACGTTCAAATATAATTAATTCAAATAAATAATATTATAAATGAGAAGGAGATTAAACTAAATAATAATTATCCATATGATATTAAACTAATAATATTTAGTAGAAGGGTTATCTATAATATAAGATATTAAACTAAAATAATAATTATCTATAAGATATGTTCTAATATGATGATAAGTGTCCTAAAAGTGGTTTATTTTATTATATAGTATAGATTGTAATTGTAAGTCTTGATGAATAGTAACTACAATTAAATATTTTAATGTATTTATTATTATTATCTATATTATTATTATATTATTATATATTATATATATTAACACAAAGTTACGATGAACAGTACTTGAAATATTTAAGTATTTGATTTTATTTAGTAATATTTTCTCAATTATTCATTTAATAATGTTTAGTAATATTATTATTATTATATATATTAACACAAAGTTACGATGAACAGTACTTGAAATATTTAAGTATTTGATTTTATTTAGTAATATTTTCTCAATTATTCATTTAATAATGTTTAGTAATAAGATAATTATTAGGTATTTATTCTTTTTATTAGTAGCATTTTGTTTAGCATTCGTTTTGATTTTATTTTATAATAACTTACGTTTGGATCACAACGATAGCGACACGATATATGTTATCAAACAAAAAAACATAAAAAATAATTAATACATACCAGTACCAATGTTGTTCAGTTCGGTACGATATGATAGCAATACGATCTTAGTCTATCGAAAGGAAAAACAATAAAAATAAATCCCGATAATGATACAAATGTTGTTTAGTCGGTTTCAGTTTGGGTTGGTACGATAGCGGCACAATAGACGTTTTCCATAATGTTTATATGGCAACGTTGAAAAAATAATAATCATAGAATGCAAACCAATCAAACTGATATCATCTTAACAACATACAAATCAAATGATGTGTTGTGAGGGTTGATGCGTTGTATTGCAAGCAGCCGACGCAAGTTCGATTGTTGTTGTGTCCGATTCTATGTTTTGCCAATGTGGGGCTAGCCTACTTGGTAGAGGCATATGCCTCTTAAGGGATATGTTCCAGGTTCAATCATGGGTAAGGGTGATAAATATTAGAATTATTGGTGAATAGAGTAGACCAGACGTTGTCATTAAAAAAAATGAACAACATCGGTACTGGTATGGATATTCGTTTTTATTGTTTTCGATCGATGTAAGATTTTCTCTTTCGATTACTATAGCGAGTATAGGTACCATAACGAACCTAACAAATACTAACCGACTTTCCGCCGCGAAGCGCGGGTGAAAAATCACTAGTTATTATTATCTATATTAATTGTAAGTCTTGATGAATAGTAACTACAATTAAATATTTTAATGTATTTATTATCTACATTATAATTATCATTTTATTATTATATTAGTTATTGTTATAAACAAGACCATTTTATATATGATATATACATTTAATATGTTTTATTGTTTTATTAATTTGAATTTTATACTTGCGTTTATTTTCTTTAAATACTAAATAAGTAGCTATGTTTGACTGCTTTTCTCGACGTAACTTCGAAATAGAGTCTATATGTTGTATCGTAGACTATATCAAGTGTCGATGTTATAACGGTTGGTGTCACGAAACCGATACGGTGATACCGATCGAACAACGGCCATACCAATTGTGTTTAATATTTCTTTTTCACGTTGCTCGCGTAAAAACTTTGTTGAAAAAAGAGTTTATTTTTCAAAATATTACCATGACGAATCGAGTTGATCCAAAAATCTATACCGATATAATTATTAGAGTAAAATGCAATTTTACCCCCTGGGGTTAGGGGTCATTGGCACCCTGACCCCCCCCCCCCCTAAGGAAATAATTGCAATTTTACCCCCCACTGTTTGCTGTTATGTTGCAACCTTACCCCCCGGCCTCAAATTTGTTGACTAATCTGTTGACTATAACTTGAAATGACTATAATGCCCTTTCATATTACCCCCTGTGTTTTGTGCACTCTGTGATATTACCCCCTGCCACCGCCATTCACCACCACAACCACCACTACCACCTCCAGCCACCACCCTCAACCATTTTTCAGTGTTTTGTCACTAATAATCGAATACAAGGAGATTGTTGTTCAAATTAAAAACCCAAATTACTAAGTCTCTGTTTTTGTTTGGAACTCACCGAAAGCTCGTAAGTGCGGGGTAGCGTAAACTCGTAAGTGAACAAAATGCAACATTCGAGATCTAAGACAAATTAATAAATTAAATCATCATCCACTACTTCTGAAATCAAAGTTTTAGCAGAGGTTGATGATGTTTGACATGACCGATGCTCATCTCTATTTCCTTTATCTAGTTATGTGTTATCTTTAGTTGCAGTTGAATTAATAATGTTGCATTGAAAATCCTTTTTTTAATAGCTTTAATCACTTAGAATCTCTTTTAAGTACTGGTTTGGTGAACCGCTTTGTATAAACTATCAAGGCTCTCCAGAAACAAGAACCCAGTTCAATAAAAACATAATTGAATTGGTTGAATCAGATTAGACAGAAAGGGGTGGACTTTTCTTCACAATGAGCACAGAAGAATTTAAGCTGGAAAACAGTGTGTGACAACACAGAGAAAGAGAGACAGAAATAGTGACTGATGGTGGGTAGCGGCGATGGAGGTGGAGGTGGGTGGTGGCGGCTGATGGTGGTGGAGGTGGGTGATGGCGGCTGATGGTCCTAAAAGCATTTTGGGAGTTGAACTGAGATCTGGTTGCCATTGGACGCCGTGCTCCACCATCAACACCGGAGATGAGTGGTCGGAGAAGATGACCGGTGTTGATGGAAGTTGCTACGGAGGATGTTAAGATTGTTTAATTAGTGACAAAACGCTGAAAAATGGTTGAGGGTGGTGGCTGGAGGTGGCAGTGGTGGTTGTGGTGGTGAATGGCGGTGGCAGGGGGTAAACATGCGACATAACAGCAAACGTTGGGGGGTAAAATAAAAGGGTAAAATAGTCATTTCGCCCCCAAGTCAACAGACCAGTCAACAAAATTGAAGCCGGGGGGTAAAATTGCGACATAACCTCAAACAGTGGGGGGTAAAATTGCAATTATTTCCTTAGGGGGGTAAGGGTGCCAATGACCCCTAACCTCAGGGGGTAAACATGCGACATAACAGCAAACGTTGGGGGGTAAAATAAAAGGGTAAAATAGTCATTTCGCCCCCAAGTCAACAGACCAGTCAACAAAATTGAAGCCGGGGGGTAAAATTGCGACATAACCTCAAACAGTGGGGGGTAAAATTGCAATTATTTCCTTAGGGGGGTAAGGGTGCCAATGACCCCTAACCTCAGGGGGTAAAATTGTAGTTTACTCTAATTATTATTAAAACTGACACCTTTATTCATTTTCATGGTTTTTAATGTAAAATTCAATTTTTTGGACATATTATAAGTTTAAACCAAGTGTCAGTATCATGCCAATACTATAGCGAATCGAACCAGTACTGACTGAATTCCCTTTCAAATGAACCAAAGAGATACCAACCGAATTCCCGCCGCATCGCGCGGGGAAAGTCACCTAGTAAATATTATTATGACTTTGTTTTAAGTAATAAGTTACAACAATATAAATAAATCATATTAAATTTAAGAAAAAAACAAATTGTTCTAACAAATAAAGGAAAAACAAATATGTAAGATTGTAAGAACACAGAAAACGCAAAGGTTAAAGTTATGTTTTATCATTCAACATTCAACAAAATTAATTAAATTAAATTCGATGATAAAATAAAATAGCAACTTTGAAACTGTAAAGGTGTAAATCATAAGCCAGATCAAAAGGCAATCCACCTCCATTTTTAATTAATATCCCCGGCGATAACTACAAAACTTAAAAACTTTTTTTTTCAATTGGTTTATAAAAAAAGCTTTTTAATTAGTTTTTTTCTTGAACCATAACTTTTTGTATAGTTACTTTGAACTATAACTCTTTTTTAATTTGTTTTCTTTAATAACTATAATTTTTTATTAGTCATTTTTTATACTATAACTTTTTAAGTTAGTTTTTTTATCCAAAACCTATAACCTTTTCTAATTAATTTTATTTTTAAAACTATAACTTTTTTAATTAGTTTTTTAAGAAACTTCTACTAGCGTTTATTATTGGGTGCCGCGTAAAGTACCCAACGTTTATTATGTTGATCGTTAAAAAAAATTATATATAGTGGGTGAACCCATTTTCATATTGTTTTTATTTTAATAGATGAATAATAACTAGTATTAAGCACCCCCGCGTTGCGGCGGGGGCGAGCACTAATGACACACTACTGCCAGCGACAAACGACACTGAAGTTGCGGCGTGTTAATGCTAAGAAATTAAAACGAAACGTAAAACATAGAAAAAGATAACTAAGTTGATCTAGGACTCGCGCGTCACGATAAATCCGCGTCTATTTTTTCCTGTTTGACAGGTTCATCGTAATCTATATATAATATAGGGTGGGAGCTGGTTACAAAGTTTATTTTTCCTACAAAGTGTACAAAGTTATAAAATACCATAATGTCAACCAAAGGGGTATAGTGGTAAACTCGAAACAAATTATTAGTAATAACTTAATAGGTTAAATACGTTCTAAAAATCGTGACAAGTAGCACTAATGCCACACCACTGGCAACGACCACCAACATTAGAAGAACTCGTAAAAATAAAATAAAAAAAAAGTAAAAAAATATCACCGAACAAAAAACAGGCATAAAATCGTTAAACCACGCCCGCCCGTTGCGACGTGTTAATTCGAAGAAATTAGCCGTAAACGTTAAACGTTGAAAATAATAACTAACTCGTTCTAGGACCCGTGCATTGCAACGAACACAATAGATACTCACCTCACACCTAGCGCAATAAAACAAAAGAACTCCCAAATCTGCACATTATGTTTATGTTGCAATTTGATATTATATAAAATATCCATGAGAACACATTTTGACGCTAACCAAATTCATGTTTTTTATTAGAAAAAAAAAAATGAACCGTACTGAACCTAACTAATTTTTGTCAGAGCTCAATTTGAGATAGATTTATGGGAGCTATTCAATTTCATGAAGTCAATAATAATAGTATAAAACAAATTGAGGGAGATTTTTTTTAGATTTCTCTAGTTGCGTATTATACGAATTACAGATGAGATCGGTATCATATATGTATTAATACTGATAATACCAATATCAAAATCGAAGAGAAGTCGATACCGAATGTATCCGTTTGGTACTGGTACAATAACGGTATCGGTACTGTTATATCGATACTTCACGCCTTTGATGTTTTTTTAGCTAATTTCTATTGTTACTTTATATTAGTTTGTTCTTAATTACTACATACTTTTTATTTGTTTGTTCTTAATTACTACAAACATAAGGGATACAGAAGCACCTGCATTGCATATAGAAGCAAATTAGCAATGAACATAATAAACAAATGTAGAAACTTGTACATGAGATTATTTTATTCACCAAAGTTGACATGTTGCAATGGATTAAATACTAAGATACTAATATTCTATGCAGAAAGAACATTGAATGTCGATTAAACACAATTATGCAAGTAATGAGGTTTGTGTAAACATTTTACCTGGACAAGGATCAGGTCATTAGCTGGTATGATCAATCAGTGGAGAACATTTTTGCAACCATAAATCATCAATCTCTTTGGGACAATTTGATGTTTATTTAGGGATATCTTGGTAAACAAATATTGTTTATAATTTTGTAGAACATTAAACTAAGGATGAACAAATAGTACCAGGTATCGGTACTGAATTTCCCGAATTGAAATATTTTTAGTATCGACTTTTGACATTTTCGGTACCGGTTTGGTACCAGTCCAGTATGGTACCGGTTTTTACCTTCAAATACCGGTACCAAACCGTACCAGATATTTTTGGTACCGGTACCTATTTTTAGAGATTTTTGGTACTGGTTGGTACCAAGATCATCCTTACATTAAACATAAATAATATTCATACCTAGTAAAATTTCAATAATAGCATAATTAATTACTGATAGAGGATGAGGGGTGAAATGCTGGCAAAACATGAAACATCCTATTTTTAGCGTTTTTGAAATACTAGAAGTGACTTCGTGCTTTGTTGCGGGGAAACACCAAATTTTGAATAAAATTGTAGACGAAACAGTAATAAAAAATCTAAAACTAAAATACTACAGAAATAAAAAAAAAATGTTTTAGTTTCCCCCAAGAATCGGTTCTGGGAGGTTTGTTTATTTTTTACCCAATCCGGTTTCTAGCCGGTACCGATTCGGACAAAATCGGTTCTAATCCTTATTAAAAAAACCCCAACTGGTTTTGAACCCAGACTTGTTTAAGAAAGAAAAAGTCAGGTTATCTCTAGCCTAACCTCAGCTAATGTCGTGGACACTTTTTAGACCATTTTTTTTTCTATTTTATCGTCAAAGATGTTAAAATATAAGTTTTCTGACGCACATCTTCAACGTCCGTTTAGTCTCAACAATTACATAAAATATTCTATTTTACGATAAAAAGTTACTAACAAAATAGGACAAATCTACTCTAATTTTTTTTCTTTAATTTTGTTTTGTTCTAATTATATATGTATTTCAGCCTAGAGGGTTTTTTTTTTTCTTGAGTGCAATAACTATTGTTAAAAAAGTTCAATTAGTGTATTTAATTTTTTAATTAAATAGTGTATTAATATGTCTTAAGCTTTAAGGTAAATTACAATAGTCCCCCCCCCCCCCTCAAATAAAGTTAAATTACATTTATAATTCATCTGATATGCGTTATATAGTAAGTATAAATATAATTATAGATAAGAGTGTAGGTCACACTTGTAAGAACTTTGCCACAATGGTGACAGCGTAATTTTTATTTTATAAACATTATTGTTATTTTACTTTCGTGATACAAAGGATCCACAAATTTCATTTCTAGCTAGCCTTGTCTTGGAAGCTGATTCATCCTTAGGTGTTTTTCTTTTCTTGAAAAGTTTGAAAATGTCTTACACTAGCTTTTACTAAGTACATCGTTCCATTAGCTCAAAACCTTTCCAGTCATTTATTGATCATTGGACACTCCTTGGGCCCTTACGAGATCGTTGGACACAACAATACACAACAAAGTAATAACATTTCATGTGATGCTGAACCATTAAGAGCTCAACATTCCTACATAGAGTAGCAAGGAAGGACTTTCTCAAGGGTAGTGGCGGAGCTTGAGCAAAAGTTTTGAGGGGGCGTAAAGTCATGGATCCAATTTTTTTTTCCTATCGTTATGTTCCGGGTCTGGCCGGCTATTCTATTCGGGTCAGATCAAATAATAATAGTTCCAAATAAAACAAAAAAAAGTCATTTATTCAAAGGACCCGTTCTTACATATAAAAAACTAAATATTGTTTAAAAAACAAAAGACCAATATATATAATGGTACGAGATAAATGAAACTTGGACGAAAAATTATAACTCAGCCCAACGACCTTTAAGATTTAAAGTGGTAACAAACTTTACTTTGATTTATATATTGTACTAGTTGTAGGACCCGTGTGAGCACACGGGTAGGTTTAATAACCATCGAAATCAAATACTACAAAATAGATTATAATACATCATTTAAATTGTTTGCGTTTAGTTACATATCTTTATGAATGAACTCCATTATCACTTCCACCACTTTACCCTTCAGTAATGAAAATAAAAAATTAAAAGAGGACATCTTTTAAATAAAAAGAAAATAACAAACATGTTTAAAGAAAGAGAACATCTTTTAAATAACAAATAAATAAAAAACGGGTTTACATGTTTAAAAATGGATTATAAAGAAAGGGAATTAATAACACATGTTTTCACACGGCTATACTAAGGTGGTCAACCTTGATGATTCGACTTTTATAGTGCATGCAAAGAGTAAAACTACATGGCCATCCGCAAATTAAAACTTTAGTACATAAATAAATATAAATAAACAGATAATATGTGGTAGTAAAATACTTTTAGGATGTACTCCACATCAAGAGATGTTTCATGTCCTTCTAAGGCCAACGCCTAAAACAAAAAATATCTTGATCTGTTAAATTAACAAATAACAATAAATCTAAATAATGAATGTTGAAAAAACATTACTAAATGTCTCGTATACCTTCATAAATATATCGAGATCTTCATCAGGTCGTATTCTTGCAACTTTCTCTCATCTTCGAAGCCTACGCACGCTGCTCTTCGAAGAACTCTACCTGTAAATTGAAAAATAACTGTTCCATATTAATACCCAAGGTAGTTCTTCGAACCAGGGAGAATAAAATACCGAGCAGCAACAAAATATATTGATGGTTATTTTATAACCTGGCATAAGCTTCAAAAAGATAATAAAATACCAAGCAGCACTAATAACTAACCACTTCTATATCTTTCAGAAGCAAGGAGAGATGTGTTGTATACAGCCATCTACAAATAACCATCAAATTAATATATTCATTTTTAAGTTTCCTTTATATTGAAAACATGTTGTACCTGAACATATCTCAAATAACCAGTCCGTTCATCTCCATCATAAGATTCAATGTTTAAAATCTTTATACCTGAAAAAAAAAAAAAAAACAGATCCAAAGCAAAACGACAACATGATTTGAGAAATATACCAAAACGAATCAGATTTAATACCTTACATGTCGAATGAATAACATCCCAGCCAATACGCTTTCCTTTCTCGGTCTGAGATCATCGTTACTCATTGAAAACTCCTTCACAACACATCAATTAGTTAATTGTTAAAACTAACTTCCATTTAAATTCTCATCAATCAACAAACACCTATAAGATAAACACTGACGTTCTCAAACAAATAATACACTAAAAAATATACGAGTTCACTTCACGCTGCTCTTCGAATAACTCAAGCTCCGCTCCCGGCTTCGAAGCATACGCACACTGCTCTTTGAAGAACTCTACCTGTAAGTTAAAAAATAACCGTTCCATATTAATACCCAAGTTAGCTACCTTACAATAAGATCCAATCATTTAAACATATTAATTTTCTTAATATGTATGAAAAGAAAACTGCAACTAATTGTCGTCTCACAAGTTCTTAAGTTAACAAAGTACAAAACCTGATTATATTCTGTCCTAATTAAAATGGTTGAAGAACTATTAAGTTTCATATGAAGAGTCCTTTATATCTGGTTTTAATTCGATAACCATACATAAACCTCTGTTTGTTGTGAAACATGTATTTGGCAAAAGCATACTCGATTATTTGAAACCTCTGTTTGTTGTGAATAGATGCTAGAAAATAAAACAGATGTTTGAAACCACTGTTGGGTTAAAAACAGTGTTTTATGGATAAAACTGTGGTTGAAACCACTGTTGGGTTAAAACGGTGATTTGAAACCACTGTTGGGTTAAAACGGTGGTTTGAAACCACTGTTGGGTTAAAACAGTGGTTGAAACAACTGTTGGTGAAATCTTTGTCATAAAACCAAACAATCTAAGGAAAGATAGTCTTGTAACAATCTGTTACAGGCGCATTTTAAGTTTATCAAGTAAACAAAATTTTCATAAACAGGAAAACAAAGCACCTGGGTAATGCCTTTCCTGTGCATCTTAAATCGACAAACATCCCAATTTCCGGTCGAGAGGCTACGCTCCAAGCGCTAGTATCTTTCGATATATACTGAATAATAAGAATATTAACAGTAGTTAAAAGAATATCAAAAGATCTATGCATATCCTAT
The DNA here is from genome assembly GCA_030545235.1 of Helianthus tuberosus. Taxonomy (NCBI): domain Eukaryota; kingdom Viridiplantae; phylum Streptophyta; class Magnoliopsida; order Asterales; family Asteraceae; genus Helianthus; species Helianthus tuberosus. Next base: position 68,919,904 of record CM060360.1, read on the forward strand.
TTGATCAAACTGGCGTACCTGTGATATATCAAACATGCTAGAACGACTGGCCTTTGATAGGACCTTATCGACGGTCAATTTTATCATGTCTTTCATTGACTTAAATAAGTCCTGAAACATTACGTACCTGTGATATATCAACTCTCATGAATCTTTTTATCCCTCGATTTTCTAAAAATAATCGAGCTTATAAGAAGTTTAGAAATCACAATTCAAACCATGTTTGACTTAACCTTTATGAGGGTCTAAAATATATTTTAGAAGCTTATTTCAACCTTTTCTCCATCTCCTATTCTTTACGACGCCTCTCTTCCTCCTACCTGTTCTTCAGCTCCTTGTAAGTACTTCATGAAAACAAAACAAAGCCTCATCAACATCAGGTAACGCTAAATCAGTGCAGTGAAAATGAAAAGGAAATAATACCTGACGAATGAACTCAAGGGTTGGATGAAGAGCAACATGACGATTCAGTTTCATATCGTCGTTCTAGCTTAAAGAATGTCCTACTCGACAACAAAAAAACAATGAGCCTGACTTCTAAAAGTAAAAAATCGAATATTTTCTGTGGGTTTAGTGATTAATGCTAATGCAAATTTTGAACACTTATCACAGATTCCTATTTTCGAGAAAGAACATTTGTTTTCTATAAAAGCCTTTTTAGAAAGAGTTGCATATGACATTTCTTTGACATGCTAATAGGACATTTTGAGATCACTAAAAGGGCGACATTTTAAGGTGGGGAGAGTGATAGCGGTTATGATGATAAAAGTTTTTCTTACAAATAGATAGAAAATGGTAAAAAGGTGAAATTTACCTATCAACAATCTTTCCAGTTAGTTTCAATAGAGAGCAAAAGGGTTAAATGACTTATACCGTTTCAACAGTAATTTGATTATTTACGTCAGATTAGGATGACGCAATAACCTGTTCAAACTCAGATCATCATTCATGACTATATATTTTTGTGTGGTCGACAAAGAAATAAACACATTCACATTTAATTATAAAAAAAAAACTATAGAAGAACCTGATTGTAGTGACCCAACATTTGTGACAGTGATTCGGCAATTCGGTACTTGATTGGTTGAAATTTTGGTTGCTGGTATCCATTATCTTCAAATCGATAGCCTTGGTGAAGGACATAATACAATCGACGAACTATAAATACAGATAAAAATCAGTAATCTCACATTTTATTCTTTGACGCAAAGGTAAACCCAACAACATGCCATGAAAGAGCATGTGAAAAGTTTAACCATCATCATTTTTACAGTTCAGTGAACTAAAATTAAAAATTAAAAATCCATAAAATATCAAAAAGCAGGGTCAAGATGATTACTTTTGCCCATTAGCAATAGGACCAAGCACCAATAGGAACCAAGTCCAAGGAATCATTTAAACCTTCTACATAATCTCGCTTCACCTGCAAATGATATTATACCAATTGAGCATTAAAAATAATTTAACACTGACTCATGAAACAAACAAACCTTTAACGAAGAATCCGAACGCTTTGATGGGAGATAACCAGCTTCAACGTCAAGAGATTTTACCATCATTCCTTCACATGAGGAATGGAAAGCTTCTTCTAAAAACAGGTTCATTTTAGTCACTGTGGATTTGGGCATGATAGGCTAAAAACATAAATAAATAAAAAAATAAAAAAAAATTTAAAAAATAAAAAATATTCAAAAAAATAAAAAAAATAAAAAAAATATTATATGACCCATACTGCGAATAGCATCCCTTTTGACCCATTTGATTTGTTCCATCTTTATACAATATTTAAATGTTTACCCACTTGATCCACTAAAGATAAACATAAACTCGATCACCCATGCTTTTGGTAAAAACAGTTGAAACTGTTGTCCTTTCGGGAGTGTTTAACCATTCACAAAACCCCTAAACACCTATCTATTGAACACGAATCATAGCCGCTGACCACTCGATAACACCGTAGCTTTTAACAGCTCAATAAGGTCCAGAAACCACCCGAAACATTGCTCCGTATTTCAATCGTCGGATGTCAATATTTAGCGACCACCGCGGCTCCATCCTGGTTGCCCACTGCCATCTTTTACAACAAAATATGTATGATATTAGATTATACCTATCATGCTTGGTGGTTTTAAAAGCAAACTCTTTCGACTCAAAGGGCAAAGGACCAGAGGCAATTGTAAAAAGAGGTTTGGAAAATCCTAATTGATGAACACAATGGTGAAAGTGAAATTTTCTAAATCCAAAAATAAAATAAATAACGAATCCAAAGCATAACTTACACCGAAGATTATCACAATAAATAACGGGATCTACCAAAGGGTGTCGCCTTTGTGCTCGGGGGTCTTTGTAAACGGTGCTACATTGAACAAAAACACAATCTGATTAACACATCTTTGAAACACATTCAAAACAAACAAAAGCTAATCCTTCATCAAATTTCCCAAAAACAAAAAAAACTCAAATAGAACCTAAAAATCATCACAAATTAAAAAGCCTAGCTTTAAAGTAATCAACATACAAATAATTTTTTAAACATTTTGATTGGTGTCACTATTGAAGTAATGAGAGATATCCAACCATTTAGGATGAAGCATAACAATTCAAAAACTAATAAAGTAAACATGAGTCTTATTGTTTTACTAAAGAGTATGCATAATACTGATATGTAGTTGACATTAGCTGAACCTACACGTGGGATAAAAAGTTCACAAAATGGCATCTCTAGATCAACAAACTAAATCATGTTTATAATATACAGAAATTCAAAAAAAGATCTAGTCAGTATGTACTATTTATATAATAAATAATATAATTATCAGGAAGTGGCTCTCTATTTTGGCGCAAGAAGAATTCTGTTGATGCTATTAAATTTCATCCAAATTTATTATCCAATCATAATTCAAAAAAGAAATAATACTTGTCTATTTCAAAATAACACCGTAAATCAACCCAAAAATATAGACCGATAAATTAGGAAATTCCATCATCATCCCTACAAACGTGCAGCGGAATATCGACCAAACGTCAAACGGATCAAACCCGCTTTTTATCCATGAACATCAAGAATAATGAACATCAACATCCAAAACCCCAGAACTAATGAAAACATTTGCATGCATAAAACCCCAACCCGAATCAGCCAAAAATAATAAGAATCCATGCTGAGATCACAGTTTAATCAAACAACCAAAACTTATCGGACGAACCTAGGTCTTTTTTCGATTTGTGGGTCAAAACATAATGGCTGCTGTGACAATCGACAATCTTGGAAAACACCTAATCATTCAAAAAAGCACCTGATTCAGAGCAATATAATACATCACAGAATGTTTCGGTCACCAACTATGGAAAGAACATATGATTATAATTGTAAGGACCATGAACAAAGTTTATATGCAAAATTGAAAATCGGCATGTATGTTAATTCTTTATTACCTTTGCAACTTTGGCTTGAAGATCAGGAGTCAGGTGATCTTCAAAAGTGAGGATGACAGGATATTCAGATGCAACAAATGCATGTGTCTTGATGGCTTCCAAGGACTTGTTTAATTCGACTGGTGTTGTTAATGTCCTGTATTTTATGTTGACCATCTTCAAACATTTTCCGTGCAATCCACAAACTGAAACATTTTCAAACATTTTCCACTAAAAACTCAAATGGGTATTCAAGAACTCACCTTTCCACCAAGATAAATCGTTTCCATATCAACAGATACGGAATCGCTTGAATCCGCCATCACCCTCTTCTTTTCTCTCTCTTCCAACCAGTCGAAATCTATGCTCCCCTCTTGTTTTGGCTACCACCGACTCTGATTTCTCCATAGTAACTGTAAATGGATTCGTAAGAAAACCGTAATCAGAAAAAAAGAAAATGACAGAGAGGAAGATAGTTGTAAGATCAAAATCGAATTTAACATCAAATTGATGAACAAATCTGAACAAAAAAGTCACTCAACTGAACAAAAAGCCTTTGAAAACATCAACTGTTAGAACTAACTTAACCCTCTTCATCAATAAAAATTCACGTTCAAAATCACAAACCCCTAAATTCAATAAACCTCATCGATGTCATGTAAAAAACATATAAATCAGAAAATTACATAACAGTTAAGGAACAAAAACCCTAATTGCTCAAAAGATGAAACGATTATTAACAACAAAAACACAAATGGAGAAGTAACCATTTAGGAAGAATAAATAGAATTGAAAAATGATTTGGTATTAGGAAAGATTAAACATACCTGATGCTTGAATCGACACTTGAGATTCCACATATCTTTGGACGGATTCAAATCATCAATGAAACCGAGTGACAAAGATGGTGGTTCACCGCCGGATTTCTTGCCGGATGACATAGTTTGCATAGAAGATGAGGAGATTTTGAAATGAGAAGAAAGAGTGAAATGGAATCGGTGAAATTTTAGAATGAGAAGAAAGTTTGAATAAGAAAGTGTGAAGAAGAAGGAGAGAGACTGGAGATATGATTACTTCTTGCAGTGCATTAAATGGCAATTTCTTCTCCCCATGCAATTTCAAAATTCCCTCCTAAAGAAAACCATTTTTTACTAATAATAAAATCAGATTATATATTTTAGATAGATTTATATATATATATAAATATTGAAAACGGAATTATGACATCAGCGAGTACATGTGGCATAGCTTAGAAATTGACACGTAGGCAGATTTACATCAGCTGAAAGTCTCTTATTATAGATAGTATAGATAAATATTTAGGCAAAATAATTGGATGGGCGATCCTATATAATTTTAAAATTTTCGAACGAAAAATCAGAAATTATACACTTCTAACCGAAACATTGGAGGGGGCTAGTGCACCCCTGGGCACTTAATAAGCTACGCCCCTACTCAAGGGCAAAAATTATTCCCCAACTTGTGGGAAGTGAAAAGGTAAGAATCGTTCGATCAATCTTCTATTCACAAAAATACTCAATATATACAAAAGTCTACCAACTGTCATCCTATTGTATTGGAGTTTGACTAGGAACTATAAAAGACAATAAATAATTCTAGAAGATGGAAATATACAAATAAATAATATACATAATAATGTGGCGTTAATATTCCCCCTCAGCCGAAGTGGTAGAAGGTCGGATGCTGAAACTGGACTTAAAACGGTTAAATAGTTAGCGCGGTAGTCCTTTAGTGAAGATGCCCACATATTGATAATCGGCTAGAATGTGAAGAACATGGATTGTTCCGACATTTACTTTCTCTCTAACAAAATGTATATCAATCTCCTTGTGTTTTGTTTTTTGATGTTGAACGGGATTTTAGGAGATATACACTACCGATATGTTGTCACAATATATTAATGTGGCATGTTTAGTGGGAATGAAAAGTTTTGTTATGAGGTTTCTTAGCCAACTAATTTCTGCTACAACATTTACAACGATTGCGGGATTCGCCCCCCCCAATCGACATCGAAATAAGTCGTGAGTTTCATCGATTTGGAGGGTCTTAGGTGAAGCCCATGATCTAAGGTCCCCTTTAGATAACGTAACCCGTTTTAGAAACTGAAAATGTGTCATTCTGGGGACGTGCATAAAGAGACAAAACTGTTGAACGACATATAATATGTCGGATCTCATTATAGTGAGATATTGAAGCGCTCCCGCGAGACTACGATATAGTGTGACATCTAATATAGGGTCTCCATCTTTTACATCTTTTTCACTTAGCTTTGCTGATATGTCTACGGGTGTGGAGCAAGGCTGACAATTTGATGTATTAGATCGAGCCAAAATATCGGATGCATAATTTTCCTATGAAAGAAAAAGACCGATAGGCTAGTGATTAACTTGAATACCCAAAAAATGATGTCACTTACCGAAGTCGGACATGGCAAATTCTTCGTACAAGGACTTGATCATTTGACTTAGACGATTGGAGTCTGATGCTTTAAAATAATGTCATCAACATAAAGTAATAAATAAGCCATGTTATGTCCATTTTGATACACGAACAGTGAAGTTTCGAACAAAGTGCTATGAAAACCACACTCAGTGATGTATGTTGCGAACCAATGAGACCATGCACGCGGGGCTTGTTTTAAACCATATAAGGATTTTCGTAGATGACACATATGATTCGGGTTTTTATTGTGTTTGAACCCGGGAGGTTGAAACATATACATCGTTGTTTTAAGTCCCCATGTAAGAAAGCATTCTTGATATCAAATTGATGGAAGGGCCAAGAGCGAGACACTGCTAAACTAAGAACCGTGCGAATAGTCGTTGGTTTAACAACCATACTAAAAGTTTTGTCACAGTCGATTCCAACTTGTTGGCTTTTACCAATTACCACCAACCTCGCCTTATACCTTTCAAGTTTCCTATTGGCGTGAAATTTATGGCAGAATAGCCACATGCAACGTATAATATGGGCATTCGGAGGACGGGGTACAAGTTCCCATGTATTATTATTTATTAAAGCTCAAAATTCATTAGTCATGTCTTTGTACCAATTTGGATCTTGTAATGCATTTATATATGATTTGGGTAAGGGAGAAATGGATGTACTATGAAGGTTTAGTGGTTATTTAGGTTTGGAGATGCCCATTCGTGACCGGGTCATCATCGAGTGACTAGATGTAGGTGATGAGTGTGACGTGGAGGTGGGTGTGGGGTTGGAGAATGTGTTGGATGGGTTGGGGGCTGGTGAAGTAATGGAAGTGGGCTGAGTTGAATTAGGTGATGGGTTAACATGGGTAGTATAGGGCAGTATGTGGGTTGGTGTTACGTTTAGGGTAGAGATGACGGGTGGTTCCTGGAGTATGGTGTGTTGTTTGATGGGCAGTTTAATGTTGGGCTGAGGGGATGCGAGGAATCGGGTGGAGGGACGGATAAAGGTAGGCTGAAAAAAAAAAGAATAGGTGAATGGTCAGGCACAAGAAAACTGTAATCATGATTCTGAGAAGATTGAGGATTGGCGAGTGGGAATTTGGACTCATTGCTTACCGAGTTAAATCGAGTTCCTTAGTAGCCTTAGACTTTCCACTGTGAGGTAGTTAGTCAAATTAGGCCACTTTTCTAGGTAATTAGATAACCGTAAGGGAGTCTAGTCAACCGGTAGTCTTAACAACCTTTTAGAGTTCCATAGGTGTCTTCCCGAGAAGGGTCGGGGGTCCTGTTCGGTTTCTCTTAGGGTTTAGCATTTAAAGATCCTGGTTTCATAACACATTAGCATCTGATAGAAAGCCTTATGATAACAATTGGGATTCTAACCTAGGTAGTTATTCGTCATTAATGAGTTTAATTCTCGTTTAAGTCGCGTTCTAGTTCTATTTTACTTAATTAATTTTATTTCAATTGCATTTTAGGATTTTTAGACCCCCCCCCTCAAATATAAAATCAATTTAGTCGTGTGATGTATAAGAATTTATACATCTTTTAAACGTCAAATATGCCCCGTTTATGCGAAAACTCTTTGTATTTTCATCGATTTTGGTACTCATTTGAGTTGTTTGTGAAAATACAGGTCCGGGCTTCGGCCCGGTGTTGAAACGGAGGCTTTTGCATAAACGGGGCATATTTGACGTTTAAAAGATGTATAAATTCTTATACATCAAACATCCCCGGCAACGGCACCAAAAACTTGATGTGGGTGAATTATATGTATTTTAATTGAGTTTTTCTTCACACAAATTTAGTTTTAAAAATGGTTTTTCACCTAGGAACTAACTACACACATAAAAGGGCAAGTGTACCCCTCGGGTGGTAATATAGCTGATCGGCAAGAACCGGATATCAATCCGTGGATGCGGTGTCTCGATACTAAACTTTTGCTACTTTAAAGCCTTTTCAATTGATGGGTTTGATTTTTCTAACTTGGCATGCAAATAAACAAACTACTAAATATTCTAGAAAATAACAATATCTAAGGAAGGTTGCCTAAACTAAGTTTCCACTAACAAACATGTGACAACAAAAAGGAAGGATTAGTGATGATGTAAGCTCTAATTTTAACTAAGTCCCCAATCAAGGCTTCCTAGTCATATAATTATTAGGAAAACTTAAAATGAATTAACATTCGAATCACCTAAAAATTATTCTTTTAAGTTCACTTGCTAAGTTGATGTTAATCTTTAATCATGAGTTATTTGTTTGTCAAAACTCCTCACTCTACAAATTAGGGAAAACTACTATGAACAACACACTAATCACCCTAACTTGGTTTCAACTAAGTGGCACTATCATCAGGTTCTTGATATGAACCACAAGCATGGTCATGCTAGATAACAACTTTGGCCTAAATCATCAAACTAACATGAACACAAACTATAGAATCCATATAAACATACTTTTGATCTTTCCAAATCTAGATGCAAGAATTCATACACATGTTCAAATCATCATTCATATCATATTAGCAATTACCATTCCTAGTTTCATGCTATGAATCATACTAACAAGTTAACAAGATTCAATAATCATAATCTTTACATGGGCTTTCCAACACAACATGTAAATACTTATGAGCAAACATTCAAGAACAAGGACTTTAAACATGCACATGAACTCCAAGAACAAGATTAAGTGTCACTATGAAGATTACCAAAAACAATCATCACATCTTCTTCCATATTATCACATGTTCATAAGCTTCAACATAGTTTAGACAACACAAATGTTTAGCCCATAAGGCTCATGACTACCAAATCAAGTGCAAGAAAACATAAATTGTTCATATTGTAACTAGTAAGCTAACCAAGTTAAAGACAAGATTAAATGGTGTTTGAGTAGATCTTCAAGTGATTAAGTCTTCTTCAAAGCTCCCTCTTGGCTCCAACAAGCTTCCAAGACCAGATTTTTGAGAGAAAACTTCACCAAAATGCTCCAACTCCCTTGCAAATGAGCTAGAAACTTGTATTTAAACTGCTGGGCGTTTGGCACTACCATGCCACCTTTTGGCACGGTCGTGCTTGGTAAGTGTCAGAGTCACTTTTTCATCTGTTGACCCTGTTTGCTACCATTTCAGAAAAAATCCCGCTCAAATGTTTCCGAGGTGGCACGACCGTGCCAGACCATGGCGTGGTTGTGCGTACCGATGAACGTTCGATGATGACTGGTGCGATCTCGGAAATGAGCTAATCTGAGGTTGATTTTGACCTGTCACGGTCGTGCTTATGATCAGCACTGACGTGCTGATCCCTGATCTTCGATGGTGTGCATGGTGACTGATAGTGCTCGCGAGAGTGCCGACGTCGGGAGACCTGGCACGGTCGTGCGCATGTATGGCACGGTAGTGCCATATCTGGCAGTTTGCTGGAATGCTTCATTTTTTCTCCATTTTGCTCCAAAAGCCTCCGTTTCAACACCGGGCCGAAGCCCGGACCTGTATTTTCACAAACAACTCAAATGAGTACCAAAATCAATGAAAATACAAAGAGTTTTCGCATAAACGGGGCATATTTGACGTTTAAAAGATGTATAAATTCTTATACATCAAGTTACTTGAGATGGAGCCAAAGAGTGGCTTCTTTCACTTCCAGCTGGATCTATCACTACATGGAATTAATTAGCTGATAAGCTCCTTCAGAAATATTTCCCTCCAGAGAAAACTGTTCGGTTGAGAACCAAGATTCTGAACTTTCATCAGGACAAGGACGAGTCCCTTTATGAGGCATGGGAGCGTTTTAAAGAGCTTATGAGAAATGTCCTACATCACGGGTTGCCCAAGTGGCAACAATGTCAGATCTTCTACCATGGTTTGGATAGTCAGGGACAAATGATGGTTGATACCTACTCGGGTGGAGACATTGGCACGAAAAATGCCACCGAGGCATTTGAGATTCTTGAGAATTGTGCCTCGAAGAATCGGACACAACAGCCACCGAGGGGGAAGAGTTCTCGACAGGGAGTTCATCATGTGGATGACTTCACAGCCATGACATCACGTATGGATGCCTTATCTTCGAAATTTGACCGAGTGATGGAAATGCACTCGAGTGGTTCTTCGAGTAGGGGAGCATATCATGTAAGCGATTTTCCGACAGGAGAGATGTCACACGAACATGTTGATTTCATGGGAAACCAATACCGTCCGCAGAATAATCCCTACAACAATACTTATAATCCGGGGTGGAAGAACCACCCAAATTTCAGTTGGAAGACTGAGGCTTCTAACCAGCTTCCACCCGGATTTTCTCCACATCCCACAGCTCCAGCTCATGGAGCATATGGTCCACCTCGACCTCAGCAGGCACCTCCCTCTAGCAAACCTAGTGTGCATGATATGCTTAGTCAGATCTTAGCCGATCAAAACACTCAAAAGGCCGAGAATGAGAAGTGTTTTAGAGAGTATGATGGTCGTTTCACGAGGCACGAGAGTGAGTTGAGAAGCCAAAAGGCTTCCATGCAAACCATCGAGAACCAAGTTGGCCAGATTACCAAGATGTTGTGACAACTGTCAATTTTCCATGTAATTCCGTACATGTTAAACAGTAATTAGTGCCTTAATGACCGTGCTTGATCTGAATTAATGACATGAATGATTTCTGGTTATTGTCATATACATACAAGTGCATTACATGTTGCATAATTATTTACCATTATTGCATGCAACACATTATGATTCAAATGATGCACGAAACAAAGTTAGCACAGTTATCAGACAAACTATAATTACTGACGGGAGTTTAGTAACCTGACAGACATGATGTTGAGACACAGAATGAGCCCGAAACCATGAGTTACACTAGTATAGTGTGTAGGAAAGTAAGGATCATAAAACTGCATTCCTAGAGATAGTTTAAGTGCCGGAAAGTGCCTAAAACTCACACAAACTACAGAGTTTTGCAATTTTCAGCAAAAAACAGCTTTTTTTTTTTAACAAAACAACATTATGCAGAATTATGGTTTAATGGTCCAGAATACCTTCCTAAGTGTCGGGAATGAAAACTGTCACAAAGGGGAACATAAAGCACATAAAACTGCGTAGATTAGCACCTTAACGAACCGGTAACCAACCGAACAACCGAACACTACCCGAAACACCAAATTTTCACTAGAAGCATTGTTTTATCATTTCCGAGCTAGTAATGGTCACCAAACATCAAAACACATCTTATAATCGTATAACAACTAAGAACACTAAACTTAACACTTAGATTCTAACTAACTTCTTTAACTATCCATTACATCACAACCAATACCCCCCCCCCCATGGGAGACGGTCACCAAGGGTGGACCCACCCCTTGATTTCTTTCAATTGTTTAATAGACATGTTTAGTGTTTTAGGAACATTTTATCCAAGAGATTATATAATGTTGGAGGATTGTTAATAAAAACCCACAAGTGACTTCATTCTATCCATTTCATCGACATCAAACACTTCATCTCTCTCCCTTCTCTCTTGGTCTCGGCCGTGAGCCACCACCACACCACCATCACTTTCAAGTTTCCTTCCTCCATTCCAAGGTGTTCCTAAGGTGCTAGAAGCAAGATTAAGGAGCTTGGAGCCATTGGAGGTTGAAGGACCTTTCTCAAGAGCTATTAACCACCTAGTTTATCATCTTCTTCATCTTTGGTTTCTTCCCTAGCCTTGTGCTAGTAGTAAGACTCTTGAAAACTTGTTTTTTACTTCTCCTTTGATTGGTTAAAAGATCATGTAAGTAACTATTCATAAAGATCATGAAAGAACAAGAAGATAATCTTTAACATAAAGCTCACTAGCATAAGAATCTTTGTTGTTTTAGTGTATGTGTGAATCTTGATTGTTGATTTCTTGTGAATATGATGTTAATCATCATAAGGAAACTTGCTAGATTGTGATTACACACATGATCTAGCAAGTGAGAGGATGGATCTTGTGAAATCAAAATGATTATCCTATGAAGTGGAACATGAACTTGAAAATGAATATGATTTTATGTATGATGAACTATGAAACATGTTATAAGTCTTGTAAAAGGATGATTTCAAAAATAGTTTTCTCAAGAAACCAAGTTTATTTACAAGATTTACAAAGTCATGATTTCTAAGGAAACTAATCACATTTTTGGTGTTAAATCAAGACTAGAAGCATATTGTTAACAAGAAGAATACAAGAAAAATCATTTTTAGAAAATCTTCAAGTAAGTTGTAAAGGACTAAATTTCACAAGAAGGTGATTTATAAACAAATAACCATGTTTTAAAGGGTAACTAAGTCTACTAATTAACATGGCAAGTTACTAAAAGTTTTTACAAAATTTTAAGTTCATGATATAGTGTAAATTGCATGATTTTGGCTCATGGTAAGTGTTGATTGAATTGTTGTTGATTTTAAAAGAAAATGATATGCTTTGAAAGCATGGAAACCTCCATTTTTAAGGGGAAACTATGGCAAAATTTTTGTAGAATTTAAACACTTAGAAAAATATTTTTAAACAAGTGTTTATAAGTAAATTTTAACCATGGTTTTTCATATAAAATTTGCCATAATTAAAATTACAAATATTGGAGGTTGATTTTTTATAAATAAAAGTGACTTAGTATATATTTAGGAAAATATATATTTAGATGTCAAAATTTGTGTGATTACTTGTATATTATGTGTATTAGTTATATTATTTTAGGACTTAAAAATAATATAAGTTACCAAAATACCAAAAATTGTGATACAAAATAATACCAAAATTGTAATAAAACAAATATATAATTTATACCCGAATATTGGACAAACCAAACAAGGAATATGGATTACATATATATATTCCGGAATTAAGTTCATATATATTTTGACAAATAAGTTAAACAGTATTTTGTAAATCAAAGAAACGAAAATTATAATTTTTACAAGTATTACAAAAATATATCATATTTTTGTCAAGTAGAAAATACATTATTTTGAGTAGAGCAAAGATATATATATATTTTTGAATTATTAGAAGATATATTATTTTGAAGAAAATATATATTTTCTTAAACAAATTTAGAATATATTATTTTTCGGTGAAAAATGGATTTATAAATATTTTCTAAGATAATCTTGAAAATATATTATTTATGAGGTTTATATGAAAATATAATTATTTTTGCCAAGGAAGAATTATAGGTAATTTTCTATAAAAGTTTTTCTTAAAATATATATTTTAAGAATATAAATTGGTGATTTTTATTGGTTAAAAATAATATTCCGGAAAATTTAAATACAAGAATTAAGTATAAGAATACTTAATAAATACAATAAAAATACGTATTTTTGTACGAATAAATACACACCGGAATACGTCACCGATACTTGGCAAAATACACAAGATTAAATTACACAAGTATAAGTATACCCATCCTTGGGAAACTTATTCATGGAAGGATTACAAGTCAATTAAGTTAAAATATATTTTTTAACAAATATTCCAAAAATTAATAAATATAATTTAAGTTAAAATATTATTATTTTAACCAATAATTATATACTTTGGGATAATATTTTGTACATCAAGACATAACTCAAAGATACCAAGTCATAACAATTAAGACTAAAAGTCGTGGCACGACCTAGCCGTCTAATAAAACGTAGCACATGTGTAGGTAATTGCACGACTTCGGTACAAGATCTTTCTGTTACACCAGTTGCAGGACGTAAGATTGTGAGTTCATGTCCCCCTTTTCTTTTAACTGTTTTCAGTTTATAACTTCGGGGGTGAAATACATGTTTCAATGTTTCAAATGTTCAAATGTTTCAATGGTATGGTTTAGCTAAGGAATGAACTGTTAGATCACGTGGATGATGTAGTATCTCTCTTAAGTGCCATTAATCTAGTTTAAGACCGAGGGGCATGAGTGGTAGATCTATCTGGGTGTAGCGAGCCCCACCCACGGGTCCTTGTGTGGCCGCATGTGGTGACTATGTCGTTCCCGCCGGATGGACCGGAGGAAATCCGCTAGGTTTGAGCACTTCCTACACACCACACATATTAATGTCCTTGCAAAACGTTAATGATTTGTTCATAGACGCTTTCATACCAGTTATCAAAGGAATTCCCTCAAATGTTTACAAGTTATTACGAGCTCACATACAAAACATATGAACTCGCTCAACTTTTGTTGATGTTTTCAAACTACATGTATTTCAGGAAATTGATAATGGATCTGGCGTGCGTTAAAGTTTTCAAGATGTGTTACCAAGAACGATGTCATCCCATTTTGAGGGTTTGAATTGTGTATTTTATCTTGGATAAGATACATGGCTCAAAACCTTGTTTTATTGACGTCTTTTGTTAAAGTCCACTGTGGAACTTAAAAACATTTGGTCGGTTTGTAATATTAAACTCGTAGTCTTGTTTGGTACTAAAACAATGTGGGTTGTATTATCTTGAATCATATTTATGGATGAACATCGTGGTTTTAATCATTTAGTTGTTTGGTATAATTGAAGGCAATGATATTAAGCAAGTCACACATAATACGCTTCCGCAAAAGTCTGGGTGCGACAGTTTGGTATCAGAGCTTTGATTGTAGCAAACTAGGATTCCTTCTCGAGTCTAGACTACAATCATTAGGGCTCTCTCACGAAAATATTTTTCACGAAATATTTTTCATTGCATTTTCAAAACGCCAAGATCCGTGGAACAAACGTTTTACAAAGGAAAGACAAGAAACACGAGCAAGGTCACAGTTGTAGGTTTAGTTCTCATGGGGTAGACTAATTAAGATTGAAAAGTCTCATGTAGGATAATGTGAATACATGATTAAGTGATGATTGTCTTTGTTTACATACACTGAGTGTTAGTGTTTAATATGTGTGCACATGTTATGATTGTTATGCTAGAGGTACACATGTCCTCATCTGAGAGCGGTCTATCAGAGGAGCACGATCCGATGGCGATCGTCTCCGACGACGAGGTGGCGCCTATACCAGAGGTTTTGACTTCGGACACCGACAGCGACCTAGAGATGTTATATGAGGACGAGGATGACTTTCAACCTTTCGCCCTACCGGACTTTGGCGATGACGCACCTATAGCTGATGGCATTCCTGTAGAGGATCTTTTTGATTTCCCTGCTCCTATCCATGATCACCTCATCATCGGTCACCCCGATGGTGAGCATATTGTTGCACCTATTCTTGATCCAGTTCCCCTAGTGGTCATTCCTCTTGAGGATTGGCCCTTTGATGATCTTTTCGACGATGATGTCGATCTGTTTTTGGATGGTTACCCAGCTAAGGTCCAGGGTGACGGGGAGGTTGATGATGATGTTGCTATACTGGATGTGCCCCCTCCTGTCATACCCGTTATTAAGTTATCTTCTGACTCCAGCTTGCATTCAGTTTCAGACTCCTTTGAGTCTGTGACTTCGTCAGCCCTGCGGGCGGCAGGACTGCAGCTTTATGCCACTGATTCCGATGATGACACTGCGATGTCTGCTGCACCATTATCCCCTGCTCGAGTCCCTACATCTCCTCACGTCCCAGAGCACATTCCTGAGCCAGACCCTGTTCCGTTTGGTTTGCCAGACATTGCACCTCTTATCCCGGAGCCGGTCCCTGCACCATTCGATCTCCCACTTATTGATCCCTATGTACCCCAGCCCCCATCAGTCAGTGTTGCTCCCCCACCTCCTGTTATGTCCGATGCTCATTGTACTGACCTTCCGATTGTGTTTCTCCAGGAGATTCCCTTTCCCCGACCAGGGGAGGGTACCTCGGGATAGCCCCCGAGTTTTGATCCGTTTGCTTCAGCCGATTTCCCTCCAATCCCACAGACTACACCGTTTACTCCCTTTACATCTGCATCGCTTGATGAGCCATTACGGTGGTTCCCTCCATATACCATGCCTATCTCAGACCCTTATCATCCCTCTCATTATGGAGGCTACACTCGGGATGAGTTGCTTTTGTCACTTCATTTGCAGTTTGAGATCTTGAGTCGTAGAGTTCTTGAGTTGGAGCTCGGTAAGGGTGCCCGACGGTCACCCTGTCCCTGTCATTCCGCTTCTATCCCTCCACATCCATCATCAGCTTCATTTATACCTCCACCTGCTGCTCCCGCACCTATTACGGGTTTTGATGCCCGCTTTCTCACTGTCGAGCAGCAGATTAGCTTTTTGCTTCGCCGTGTTTACGAGCTAGAGGAGGAGCTTGCACATGTCGGTAGTTTTCTTTTCTTTCCTTCTCCTCCTCCGCCATCAGCACCGTAGGTTTTTGGTTTTATGCACATGCATTACTTTTGGTGAGAGCACTACAATTGAGCCGAGATTGTGAAGACATTGAAGACCACTTTTTGACTATATTATTTTTGTATATTGACAGACTTATCTGACAAGGGTAGTGTGGCCCTATGTCTCTTTTGGTACGATGCACTTTGTAAACAATGTAACTTGTGGTTGGTCATTAATAAAAGCTCAATAGTCGTGTTCTCATTAAATACATTTTTGGTTCACATGTTCATGCTATGATTATGTTGTTGCATGGTTGTTTGCTATGATGACTACTTATATGTATATATGTGTGTGTACATACGACTCCTAGACAACTATTTATCTATTTAACGAATAAGGCCTGACCTATCTGATCTTCTTACTAGAAGAGAGATGCCGCCACGAAGAAATACCGATACCAATAACCCTCTGCTAACGACATAGGCGGAATTACAAGAGCGCATCTCATAGGCCATCGCACAGCACGAGGCCCTTCGCTCCGAACATAGCGGTGGTACCTCTGGGAATAACCCACCAATCGGTAATGTTCAGTCACCTAATACACATCACAACTCGTTTGGATATTTCCAATTGTGCTTTGCTAATGCTTTCTGTGAATGATGTTGCTTGTGTTTACAGGCTGTACCTATAAACAATTCTTGGACTGCAAGCCCCTGAATTTCGATGGCATTGGGGGTGCTGTTGCCTTCGTACGCTGGGTGGAGAAGACGGACTCTGTTTTGAGAATGAGTAAATGTGCTCCAGAGCAAAGAGTTACGTACATTTCTGGACTGTTTCTAGACGGAGCGCTGTCGTGGTGGAACCTTCAGGTGCAGACTTTGGGTGAGGCTGCTGCGTATGCATTAACGTGGAATGAAGTGAAAGAGTTAATGCGCAAAAAGTATTGTTCTCGAGTGGAGATCCAGAAGTTGGAAACGGAATTCTGGAACTTGAAAATGGATGGTCCAAAGGTGGCTGAGTATGTTCAGAGATTTCATGATTTGTCGAGAGTTGTTCCTTATTTGGTGGAGCTGGAGTTTAAAAGGATAGAACGTTTCATCTGGGGATTGGCACCTCAGATTCTGAGCATGGTGACAGTGTCCAAGCCTCTAACAATTTCTGAGGCTATTGACTTAAGTGTGGCGCTTACCGAGGAAGAAATTTGGTTGGGAAAGTTCTCGATTTCAGAAACGAAGAAGAAAGAGACTCATATGGAGTCATCGGGTGATAACAAGTGAAAGTTCACTAACTTCAAGAAGGGTACCCGAGCGAACAACAACAATGCCAACAAGCGCAGAGACACTAATCAGCCAGCCGAGGTACAGACTGGCGCTGCAAATGCTGAAAATAAGGGAAAAGGGTATGCAGGATTCTTACCCAAGTGTGATAGATGTCAGTACCATTACACTGGTCCGTGCAGGAACTATAAGTGCGAGAATTATGTAAAGACTGGGCATTCTAAGGATACATGCTGGTTTGGCACAGGGTGCGGGAATGGAAATCAGGGTGGTAACGATAGTGTCAACCGTGGTGGGAATGGATATGGAAACAGAAACCAGGGAGGAAATAACAATCAAGGAGGTAATGGAAACGGAAATGGAAATCAAGCGGGAAACAGAAACCGTGGAGGAAATAACAACAACAACCAGGGTGGTAATGGGAATGGACGCGGCCAAGGATGTTATGGTTGCGGTGATATGGGGCATTTTAAGCGGGACTGCCCTAAAAATAATCAAGCTCGTGGAAGGGTGTTCACCATTGGCACCAGGGAAGCACGCCAGGATCCAAACGTGGTTACTGGTACGTTCCCTATTAACCAACGTTATGCATCTGTGCTGTTTGATACCGGTGCTGATTTTAGCTTTGTATCCCTAGACTTTAAGAATATACTTGGTTTAGTTGTGAATGAGTTAGACGTCCCGTATTCGATAGAGTTGGCTAATGGAAAATTAGTAGAGGCAAATGAGGTGATTAGAGGTTGTATTATGGAGCTTGGAGAGCGTGAGTTTTCGATAGATCTCCTACCAGTCGATTTAGGAAGCTTTGATGTTGTAGTTGTGATGGATTGGTTGTCTAGCAATCGTGCAGAGATAGTGTGCCATGAGAAGATCATTCGCATTCCGATGGAGAATGAGGAGACAATCGTGATTCATGGAAAAAAGCATGATACGCCTTTGCGAATCATCAGTTGTTTGAAAGCGCAGAAGTTTTTACGTAAAGGATGCGGTGCCTTCTTAGCTCATGTGGTGGATAAGGAAGCCGAAGAACCGAAGCTTGAAGATATCCTAGTGGTGAGGGAATATCCTGAGGTCTTCCCGAAGACTTGCAAGGATTAACTCCGCAATGATAAGTCGAGTTCCACATTGACTTGGTTCCAGGCACCGCGCCTGTAGCCAAGGCACCTCATCGACTTGCACCATCCGAGATGCAAGAGTTATCCACGCAGCTTCAGGAGTTATTGGACAAGGGATTTATAAGGCCGAGCTTCTCACCTTGGGGAGCTCCAGTGCTGTTCGTTAAGAAGAAGGATGGTAGCTTTCGAATGTGTATCGACTACCGGGAGCTGAACAAGTTAACAATCAAGAATCGGTATCCCTTGCCGAGGATTGATGATTTATTCGACCAACTGCAAGGATCAAACTACTACTCCAAGATTGATCTTTGATCGGTTTATCACCAGTTGCGGATTCAAGAGGAAAGTATACCGAAAACCGCATTCAGAACTCGTTATGGACACTATGAGTTCCTCGTGATGCCGTTCGGATTGACTAACGCGCAGGCAGTATTTATGGATTTGATGAATCGAGTGTGCAAGCCATGTCTTGATAAATTTGTGATCGTTTTTATCGACGATATTCTGATTTACTCGCGGACAAAGGAAGAGCACGAGTAACACCTCAGAGCCATTCTAGAGCTATTAAAGAAGGAAAAGCTCTATGCTAAGTTCTCGAAGTGCGAGTTTTGGATTCGAGAGGTATAGTTTCTCGGTCATGTGGTAAACGAGAATGGCATTCATGTGGATCCCACAAAGATTGAGGCAATCAAGAACTGGGAAACTCCTAAGACACCGACTAAGATTCGGCAATTTTTGGGTTTAGCGGGTTATTACCGCAGGTTTATCGAGAATTTCTCCAAGATAGATCAACCGCTGACCTTCCTTACTCAGAAGGACAAGAAGTATGAATGGGGAGACAAGCAAGAAGAAGCCTTTCAACTGCTCAAGAACAAGCTATGCGATGCACCGATACTATCCCTACCCGAAGGCACGGAAGACTTCGTGGTGTATTGTGACGCCTCGCGTCAGGGATTGGGTTGTGCGCTCATGCAACGCCAAAAGGTTATTGCTTATGCTTCACGTCAACTGAAAGTCCATGAGAAGAATTATACCACTCACGATCTGGAGCTAGGTGCAGTGGTATTTGCCTTGAAGATTTGGCGACATTATTTGTATGGTACTCGATGTACTATCTACACGGATCACAAGAGCCTGCAACACATATTTGATCAGAAAGAGCTTAACATGCAATAGCGACGATGGGTTGAGTTGCTGAATGATTATGACTGCGAGATCACGTATCATCCTGGAAAGGCGAATGTGGTAGCAGACGCCTTAAGTCGAAAGGAAAGGATTAAGCCCATAAGGGTTCGGGCTTTAGAAATGACTATTCAGACGGATCTCACTTCACGTATACGTGACGCACAACAAGAAACTTAAGAAGGAGAATCTTAAGGCTGAACATCTCCGAGGAATGGAGAAGAAGTTGGTGCCCACCGAGGAAGGAACCTTGTACTTCATGGGACGCATCTGGGTTCCGCTTTATGGCGGTATTAGAGAAGTTATTTTTGATGAAGCTCATAAATCGAGGTACTCGATCCACCCAGGATCGGACAAGATGTACCAAGATCTGAAAGATTATTATTGGTGGCCAAGACTCAAGAGTGACGTTGCCATTTATGTTGGGAAGTGCCTAACCTGTGCTAAGGTTAAGGCTGAGTATCAGAAACCTTCAGGTCTTTTGCAATAGCCTGAAATACCCATGTGGAAGTGGGAGTAGATCTCTATGGACTTCATAACAAAGTTACCCAGGACTCCTAGAGGATACGATATGATATGGGTAACAGTGGATCGGTTGACAAAATCTGCGCACTTCCTACCGATTCGAGAGAAGGATAGCACGGGAAAGCTAGCTGAGCTTTACCTCAAGGAGATAGTAGCACGTCATGGAGTGCCTATCTCGATAATATCAGATAGAGATGGACGATTTGTATCAAGGATTTGGCAATCCTTTCAAGAAGCCTTTGGGTCTCAGTTGAATCTGAGTACGACCTTTCACCTGCAGACAGATGGTCAGAGCGAGCGAACTATTCAGACACTGGAAGATATGCTTCGCGCTTGTGTATTGGATTTGGGTGGCAGTTGGGATACTCACCTACCTCTAGTCGAGTTTTCCTACAATAACAGATACCATACGAGTATTCAAGCCGCACCGTTCGAAGCTCTTTATGGCCGTAAGTGCCGCTCACCATTGTGTTGGGCTGATGCTAGAGATAGACAGATGGTTGGCCCCGAACTGGTCCAAGAAACGACTTACAAGACTATACAGATCCGAGAGCGCATCAAGGCGGCTCGTGATCGACAAAAGAGTTACGCGGATCAAAGACGGAAGCCTTTGGAATTCAAAGTAGGAGACATGGTTTTGTTGAAAGTCTCACCTTGGAAAGGTGTAGCACGATTTGGGAAACGTGGCAAGTTAAACCCACGTTACATTGGGCCATTCAAAATATTGCAAAGGGTTGGTACCGTAGCGTACAAGTTGGAATTACCAGAGGAACTAAACGGTGTTCACGATACATTTCACGTATCAAATCTGAAGAAAAGCCCAACTCAGGAAACAGTTATCATCCCTGCGGATGAAGTGCATATCGACGACACTCTTCACTTTACTGAAGAACCCATTGAGGTTACAGACTGGAAAGTCAACTGTAGGATCGTTGTTGGACCCAAACGAGTCATTCAGAAGTGTGTATAATCCGATTCAAAGGCGGAATCAGTGAAACGGACGTGGAAACAACTTGATACTCTTTAATCTGTCACTAATATTGATAATAACACTGTTTACAACCTGAACAGACTTTGGCAGCACTTCGTTACAGATTTCAGAAGTCGTTATCAAATGAATTGAACAAGTGCCCTATATATAGTGGTTGGGTTTCTCTTGAAGCTGACCATGACAAGTTCAAGCAAAACCTGACTGATCTGGTTTCTCTTGAATATGTCACATGTCACTTTCAAGCTAAACCTCATGTAAACCCACTAAAATTTGTTTCTTGCACCTCGGACACCGAAAATCCTATCCTATACTATTACATGATACAAGACGAAGTCAATAGACGTAGTGCACTAACAGACTCCCCCTTGGATATTGACGAAGTCTTCAGTGTCTAGTCTTCAGCATGACACATCTTCAGTCTTGATCATTCTGCCTTCTCATCCAAATTGTAACATTATAAGCATCCATCAATCCTTCTCTTCTTCCATCAGCTTCAGGCTCCCCCTTTCGTCAAGCTTCCGTGCTTTGGGATCGACACCTAGCTTTTCATCTACAAGCTCTTCCATGCTTCAAGCTTGTCTTCAGACTCCCCCTTAGACTCTGCTCTAGGGATCGTAATCTGGACTATCTGCAATCACTCATAAGTTTATAAGTAACAACATTTTGAACATTCAATTTTCCAGAAATCGTAATCTGGCTCTATTCAACTTTCTAAAACACTTCCCCTATCAACAATCTTTACAGATTTAACAGTGTTAAGTATCCAAAATCCCTCACAGTTAATCATCCAAGTCCAAACTAATAACCTTGGAGATATCACAAACTGTTTTTGAATTTTTTTTTAAATTCAAGTTTCAAATTAATGAACTTGTTTTTATTTTCAGAAACACAATCAGCTTACTTAGATTTTGACACTCAGCATTTCAGACATCGGTTGTCGAAAATAAAGCAGAATCAAAAATCTTTTTGTATTTTTCTGAAAATATAAAACAGTAAAGAAATATGTACAAACATATTTACATACAATATTTTTGTTTGAGTATGCGTCAGAGGATCATATCAGTTTCTGACAAGTCACAAGTACTGTTGAGCTTATTTACACATTAAGAATTAAACAATTCACTTAGATTGTCGATATACTTGTCCACTTAAATTTTCATACAAACTTCAACTGATTCAGGATACGAATTAGATGTTTTAAGAACTTAAACCCATTCATGTGTCTCACCTCTTGAATATACTCCCGTATCCAGATCCCAATATTCAGTCTTATAGGTGAGTATACCTAGATGATATCTGTAAGGGGAATAAATTATAGTACGAAACCATGAGAGCTCAGGTCAGAACTTCCGTTCAGCAGAGAGATGGCGGCTCGACTTTTGGTGTGTCCCCTTTAGAGGATCTTTTGAAATACAACAGCAATGACTATCAATTTTATTGTTTCATCAATTTGCTGAGGGCGGCGCTATATTTCAAGCAATGCAGAAAGTATTCTCCGGGGACTAGGCCATTGCTTCCGCAAAATCAGAAGTCCCGAGATAATACCCCAGATATCACTAAGCATAAAGACCTAGTATCTCAGAAAGAGGGACCTTTCAAACGAGATTTCAGGGGTTACCTATATATCCAAGTAGTGTTCCCCACGAAATAAGCAAGTTTGAATTTAGGTTTATATCCCGAAAAAGTTTACTAAATGTATAAAAATCTACCGACACATCCACGGTGAGATCGTTTAACACATTTAAACTTTCCAATTCTTTAGCGTACTGTAACTGTCTACTGATGTACTATCATTTCCTCTTTTTACACAAAAACTCAATTTTCATTTTATCATGTTTTTGTCTTTTTCAAATTTTCAAATGTTTTTGTATTTTCTAACAACAATACTCCCCCTAAAATGCAAAATCATTTAAAGAAAATTTGACAACCAATACTGATAGCTTTGTCTCGCCATTCATTTTCTGCTAACTGTGCTCTGTTTTGCAAAAAAACTAATATAAAGTATCAACAATTACCCCCATGATTTACAACACATTGATATTTACAGTTTGAAAACCGTTTTTCAATCTTGTGAAATTAATCATGTTTGTTCAGCCGTGAGGGTTTCGGCGTATTCAAGCAACATATTTTTGTATTTTTGAATATTTTTGACAAAAACAAAAACATATTTTTGGTTTTTCAAATTTTCAATTTTTAGGTTTTTTAAAATATTGTTTATTTATGTACAGAAAAACAAATAAACTCCCTGTTTCAACCAACACAGGGTCCAGTAGCCTCTTCCTCTTGTTGTGTCAGGCTGCTCCAACTTCCAAAATCACCATCTTCAAATTCCATGAGCACCTGCACAAACAAACTACTCAATTACTTGAACAATTTAGCCCAGGTCTGTTGAACCTTAGGCATTTCAACACAATAATTTTCATTCAATGATGGAAACTCTTTGTCATCTTTCACAAAGACCTTATCAACTTTGACTTCAACTTTCTTATCTTTTACCAAAGTCACTTGTTTCTTAACACTCCAAGTTTGACCTTTTGGAGTACCTCTTTTGTAAAAATGAGACTCTTTTTGAACATTCTGTTTTTGAACAACTTTTGGTTTCCAAAACTCTTGTGGTTTTGTCATATCAACAGTTGTTTTCCAACTTTGAGTTGTTCTGATTCTGGGTGTGTGAGAATTCCAGGTCTTTCTAGTCTCAAACCTATTCAGGTTTGATTTCCAAGTTTGATCCGATTTCCAAGTTTGATTCGAAGCAAACTTGTTTGTGTTATACCTCCAAGTTTGTTTTAAATCAAATCTGGTTGACCTATGTTTCACATCTTCAGATTTTTGTTTTTCAACATTTTCAGACTTCTTTTTGTTAACTTCCACATGTTTCAGATTTGGACACTTGCGTGCAAGATGTCCTTTTTGATCACATTTGAAACATGTTCTCGTGGACACATCTTTGACCTGTGGTTGTTGCTTTTTCTTTTGAGCTAAGAACTCTTCAATAGACTGTTGTCCAATTTTAAGTTCTTTTTCTTCAGCTAAACGCTTTCCTTGAACAAAACTCATTTTTGTTTGAAAATTCAGAGTTTCATTTCTTTTCCAATTTTGTTTCTTCTTATAACCCAACCCAGCCTTCATGTTTTTCTTCTTGAAACTAGGTTTGTTATACGAACCTCTATGACTCTTACCAGCAAATTTTGAAATCTCAGACTTCTCAATCTCAACCATTTTGAAAACTTTATCAACCTTTTCTGAAATCACATTCTGAATCGGGAATACAACATCTAAGAACAATTTGTCCGATCCAATCATGGTATAAACCAATCCTTTTGAATCATCATTCAAATTTTTCTCGGATTTTGTGTTTTTCAGGTAACTATCATGAAGATTTCCTTCATCTTCATCCTGTGATTCAGATTTACCTGTATCAACCGACTCTTCTTTCAACACACTTTCAACGACTTTGCCTACCACCTCTGAATCATGAGAATCATCAGATTTGGAATACGTTATGTCAATGTTGTCTGGCAATTGATCTACCATGTTGAAAGCTTTTTCGACCTTTTCCTCATCATAAAATGCAAATTTTCCCGGTGGTGGAACTTGATGAAACTCTGAACCAATGCCTTTCGTGTTATGCTCAGAATCTTTTCCATCCGGTTTTATGTTGAAAATACGTTCAAGCACATATGACGACGCGTGATAACTTTTTAATTTGTTGTTATCCTGTTCTAAATCAGCAATCTTACGCTTAAGTTTAGCAACATCTTCAATATAAGAATTCACAACTTGTTGTTTAATTTCATACATTCGTTTTAGTTCATTTGATGTTTCAGAACAGTATTTCAATCTTGATTGAACAAGTTTCATTTCACTCTTTACTTTTTCATATGATTCCTTTGTAATGTGATAAGCCAATTTTATTGAATCATATTCCTTTTTCATTTTTTGGCAAATATTTTCTTTTTGAGAACATTCTTCTGTCATTTTAGAAACATTTTCTTTCAAAACTTCATTTTCTTTTTCTATCTTTTTACATTTTTCTGAAAGCGTTTCATTGTTTTCTTTTAAAACCTTTTCATTTTCAAACATTTCTTTGCACTTGCTTTTGAAAACTTCTTCAAGTTTTACGAAATCAAGATTTCTTGTTCTGATCTTTTCGTCTTTTTCAGTACAAGCACTGCACGTTTCCATGCATTTCTTGCACTGTTCAACAGTTTCAGTCAAGATGTTAGAATCAGATTTTACCTTAGTGATTGACACTTCGGTGTTTGTTGCAGTCTCTGTCTGCTTCTGATCAGCATCATTCTGCTTTTCTTCAACACTAACTTCATCACCAGCATCACCAGCTTCCAAATTCTCATTCTTGACTACTTCAACTTGCTGTTCTTCAATAACAGCTTCTTTTTCAACAACCTTCTCTTCAACTTTCTCAACTCCTTCTTTCACTTTTTCTTCAACCTTGACCTCCTCAGCAACTTTCTTCAAATCATCAACTAAATTCTCAATGTTCTTCTTCATTCTTTCTTCATTCCTTTTCCTCAGTTTTGTTGTCATAGCATCCCTGATGATTTTATCCAGCCTTTTCACATATGTCTTGTCTTTTGCAACATTGGAGTAATATTCGCCGGATCGAGGAATTACTAGAAGAACAACATCGTGAATTATGTCACTTCTGGGAACAACCGGTTCACCTTGTTTGTTGACATAACATTCTTGCTTTTTATCCCATCGTTTGTTCGCAACAGCATTCTCATATTCTTCCTCCATTTTCTGCATCCTGCATCCCACAATAAATCTTTCTCTCTCAGTTTTCTCCTTTAAAATCTCTTCCCGAGTTCTCTCTTTGACTTCAACAGTGTCTTTTTCTTCTTTAACATCTTCTTTAATTTCAGCAACAAAAACAAACTTTCTTTCCTTTGTCACAGCTCTGCCATGAGCTGTTTTTCGAACATTTTCCAAACGATCTTCTTCTGGACAAATTGAGCTCCAGTCAAAACCTTCATCATCGTGAATTACAAAACAAGCTCTTGATTTGGTTTTATCTTCAATCAATTTCGGCTCTTCTTTGCTTCGGTGGTAGATCGCTATAATAATCATCGTTGAAAGGACGTTCATTTCCTTCAGCAACTTCAGAATTTCTGCATTCTCTTTTGAAATGACCCTTTTGCTTGCATCTGAAGCAGGTCACTTTGGATTTGTCAAATCCAAGTTTTGTTGACGGACCACCCAAAGATTGTTTCCCTGTAATCTCCATATATCTCTGAGCTCTGCGAATGCAGCTTTCCAAACACCAGCGAATGTCAATGAGTTCCATCTCTTCCGGATCAATCTGGTCGTAGTCTTCTTTGGTTAATTCGGAGTTTCCAATTTTACCAGCCACTAGACCTTCATACGACTCCAGAACAGATGCAAGAAAACTCATTTGCTGCTTAGCTGCATTGATGCTCATTGCAGGAGAATTCTTTAGTTTAAGAGCAATGTTGCACAGAATCTCCTCAGCTTCATCAGAACTTGATTTTGAAGATGAATGATATCCAGAATGGTAACTTGATGAAGTTGTTTGTGGTTCTTTCATCTTCTCACCACTGAATGCTGTCTTTGGTGAACTAACACCTCTCTCCGAAGGTACACTCCCTTTGAAGTACAAGCCAACATTTTGTTGATGAGATGAACCAGTCATCTTGTTTTGCTTTTGTAGCTCCAGATCATGACTTTCAATCTTTTCTAACAATGCATCAAGAGAAATTATATCAATTTTAGCATCATTTTTCAAGATAAAAACAAACGTTTGCCACTGATCAGCTCGTGGTAACGCTTCAATTACTTTGTCAATTATCTCTTCTCTTGTTTTCACAATTTTGAATCTTTCAAGTTCAATTTTTAAATGGCAAAACCTCTCAATCATTTTCCTTACTGTCTCTCCCTTTAAACTGTCAAACAAATCAAATTCTTTTTTCAATAATGCTATTTTGTTTTTCTGAATTTGTTTACCCCCCTTAGCTTTTACTTTCAAAGCTTTCCACACAGACTTTGATGACCCATCATGAACTAATAATGAGAAAATATCATCTCGAACTGATTGCTGAATCAAAGCAATCATCTTCTGTTCATAAGAAAATTTCTTTCTGTCATCTTCTGAATAATCTTTGATCAGAATTTCTTCTCCTTTGTCATTTACTGGGCTCTCATAACCAAACTTCAAACAGAACCAACTCTCATGTGCATATGCCTTCGCCCAATTGATGAACCTCTCCTTCCACCAGACATAATCTTCAATGTTATCCAGCTTCGGAGGTTTTGAATAGGTTCCATAAAAGTTGTCATGTTTGATGTTATCCTTGATCGTCTTAGTTATAGCTTTGGGTGTAACCTCTGATGATTCTACTGTATCTGATGTAAACGCATTGTAGAACGTGTTGAAAAATTCTTCAGCCATGATTTGCAATTCTTGAATAACCTGAACAGATTAAACAAACACAATCAGTACAATCAATATCAAATATTCTGGAACAGACTAACACTCGGTTGACGTGAAATGATCTTGACTCGGAATTTTTCTCTTTCAAGTGAAATAGAGACTTCAAGCGAGACAGCACTTCAAGCGAAACCTGATTAACTTTCAAGCGAAACCTGATTCAAGCGAAACCTGAAGAATTTTCAAGCGAAACCTGATTCAAGCGAAAGTAGATGATCTTTCATGCGAAAGCCAATTTGAAGAGAAACCAACAAGATTTTTCAAGCGAAAGCTGATTTGAAGAGAAACCAACAAGATTTTTCAAGCGAAAGCCGATTTGAAGAGAAACCAACAGCTATTTTCAAGCGAGACCCAAAGTGTTCGTTCAAGCGAAACCTAGTTTTTGGTCCAATTTTGTCTTTTTTACTTCGATTTTTGCAATGAAACTTTCCAGGGTTTGTCAATATGTAATTTTACACCATCTGTGAAAATTTGATCC
Source organism: Helianthus tuberosus (assembly GCA_030545235.1). Classification (NCBI taxonomy): domain Eukaryota; kingdom Viridiplantae; phylum Streptophyta; class Magnoliopsida; order Asterales; family Asteraceae; genus Helianthus; species Helianthus tuberosus. The sequence continues at coordinate 68,948,047 of CM060360.1, forward strand.
AATTTTGACTGTTAAAACTTGTTCAGATTGAAAAAGAAGGTGTAGAAGTCAGAAAATAGATGATATCAAGCTAAACTCTTCTTCCTGAGCTCTGATACCACTTGTAGGATCGTTGTTGGACCCAAACGAGTCGTTTAGAAGAGTGTATAATCCGATTCAAAGGCAGAATCAGTGAAACGGACGTGGAAACAACTTGATACTCTTTAATCTGTCACTAATATTGATAATAACACTGTTTACAACCTGAACAGACTTTGGCAGCACTTCGTTACAGATTTCAAAAGTCGTTACCAAATGAATTGAACAAGTGCCCTATATATAGTGGTTGGGTTTCTCTTGAAGCTGACCATGACAAGTTCAAGCAAAACCTGACTGATCTGGTTTCTCTTGAATATGTCACATGTCACTTTCAAGCTAAACCTCATGTAAACCCACTAAACTTTGTTTCTTGCACCTCGGCCACCGAAAATCCTATCCTATACTATTACATGATACAAGACGAAGTCAATAGACGTAGTGCACTAACATCAACAAGACTCGGAGGAGTAGTGTTAAGCTTGACAAGGTTCGTTGGAATTCACGTCACGGCCTAGAGTTTTCTTGGGAGCGTGAAGATCGAATGAAATCAAAGTATCCGCATTTGTTCCCTAACTCCCCTGCAACTGATAGCGCAGCTTAAAATTTCGGGACAAAATTTAATTAACAGGGGGAGAATGTGACAACTTTCAATTTTCCATGTAATTCCGTACATGTTAAACAGTAATTAGTGCCTTAATGACTGTGCTTGATCTGAATTAATGACATGAATGATTTTTGGTTATTGTCATATACAAACAAGTGCATTACATGTTGCATAATTATTTACCATTATTGCATGCAACACATTATGATTCAAATGATGCACGAAACAAAGTTAACACAATTATCAGACAAACTATAAGTACTGACGGGAGTTCAGTACCCTGACAGACATGATGTGGAGACACAGAATGAGCCCAAAACCATGAGTTACACTAGTACAGTGTGTAGGAAAGTAAGGATCATAAAACTGCCTTCCTAGAGATAGTTTAAGTGTCGGAAAGTGCCTAAAACTCACACAAACTGCAGAATTCTGCAATTTTCAGCAAAAATAAGCTTTTTTTAACAACACAACATTATGCAGAATTATGGTTTAATGGTCCAGAATACCTTCCTAAGTGTCGGGAATGAAAACTATCACAAAGGGGAACATAAAGCACACAAAACTGCGTATATTAGCACCTTAACGAACCGGTAACCAACCGAACAACCGGACACTACCCGAAACACCAAATTTTCACTAGAAGCATTGTTTTATCATTTCCGAGCCAGTAATGGTCACCAAACATCATAACACATCTTATAATCATATAACATCTAAGAACACTAAACTTAACACTTAGATTTTAACTAACTTCTTTAACTATCCATTACATCACAACCAATACCCCCCCCCCCCATGGGCGACGATCACCAAGGGTGGACCCACCCCTTGATTTCTTTCAATTATTTAATAGATATGTTTAGTGCTTTAGGAATATTTTATCCAAGAGATTATATAATGTTGGAGGATTGTTAATAAAAACCCACAAGTGACTTCATTCTATCCATTTCATCGACATCAAACACTTCATCTCTCTCCCTTCTCTCTTGGTCTCGGCCGTGAGCCACCACCACACCACCATCACTTTCAAGTTTCCTTCCTCCATTCCAAGGTGTTCCTAAGGTGCTAGAAGCAAGATTAAGGAGCTTGGAGCCATTGGAGGTTGAAGGACCTTTCTCAAGAGCTATTAACCACCTAGTTTATCATCTTCTTCATCTTTGGTTTCTTCCCTAGCCTTGTGCTAGTAGTAAGACTCTTGAAAACTTGTTTTTTACTTCTCCTTTGATTGGTTAAAAGATCATGTAAGTAACTATTCATAAAGATCATGAAAGAACAAGAAGATAATCTTTAACATAAAGCTCACTAGCATAAGAATCTTTGTTGTTTTAGTGTATGTGTGAATCTTGATTGTTGATTTCTTGTGAATATGATGTTAATCATCATAAGGAAACTTGGTAGATTGTGATTACACACATGATCTAGCAAGTGAGAGGATGGATCTTGTGAAATCAAAATGATTATCCTATGATGTGGAACATGAACTTGAAAATGAATATGATTTTATGTATGATGAACTATGAAACATGTTATAAGTCTTGTAAAAGGATGATTTCAAAAATAGTTTTCTCAAGAAACCAAGTTTATTTACAAGATTTACAAAGTCATGATTTCTAAGGAAACTAATCACATTTTTGGTGTTAAATCAAGACTAGAAGCATATTGTTAACAAGAAGAATACAAGAAAAATCATTTTTAGAAAATCATCAAGTAAGTTGTAAAGGACTAAATTTCACAAGAAGGTGATTTATAAACAAATAACCATGTTTTAAAGGGTAACTAAGTCTACTAATTAACATGGCAAGTTACTAAAAGTTTTTACAAAATTTTAAGTTCATGATGTAGTGTAAATTGCATGATTTTGGCTCATGCTAAGTGTTGATTGAATTGTTGTTGATTGGTGATGATTTTAAAAGAAAATGATATGCTTTGAAAGCATGGAAACATCCATTTTTAAGGGGAAACTATGGCAAATTTTTTGTAGAATTTAAACACTTAGAAAAATATTTTTAAACAAGTTTTTATAAGTAAATTTTAACCATAGTTTTTCATATAAAATTTGCCATAATTAAAATTACAAATATTGGAGGTTGATTTTTGATAAATAAAAGTGACTAAGTATATATTTTGGAAAATATATATTTAGATGTCACAATTTGTGTGATTACTTGTATATTATGTATATTAGTTATACTATTTTAGGACTTCAAAACAATATAAGTTACCAAAATACCAAAAATTGTGATACAAAATAATACCAAAATTCCAAGAAAACAAATATATAATTCATACCCGAATATTGGACAAATCAAACAAGGAATATGGATTACATATATATATATATATATTCCGGAATTAAGTTCATATATATTTTGACAAATAAGTTAAACGGTATTTTGGAAATCAAAGAAAATGAAATTATAATTTTTACAAGTGTTACAAAAATATATCATATTTTTGACAAGTAGAAAATACATTATTTTGAGTAGAGAAAAGATATATATATTTTCTTGAATTATTAGAAGATATATTATTTTTGGGTGAAAAATGGATTTATAAATATTTTCTAAGATAATCTTGAAAATATATTATTTTTGAGGTTTATATGAAAATATAATTATTTTTGCCAAGAAAGAATTATAGATAATTTTCTATAAAAAAATTTCTTAAAATATATATTTTAAGAATATAAATTGGTGATTTTTATTGGTTAAAAATAATATTCTGAAAAATTTAAATACAAGAATTAAGTATAAGAATACTTAATAAATACAATAAAAATGCGATTTTTGTACGTACAAATACACACCGGAATACACCACCGATACTTGGCAAAATACACAAGACTAAATTACACAAGTATAAGTATACCCATCCTTGGGAAAATTATTCATGGAAGGATTACAAGTCAATTAAGTTAAAATATATTATTTTAACAAATATTCTAAAAATTAATAAATATAATTTAAGTTAAAATATTATTATTTTAACCAATAATTATATACTTTGGGATAATATTTTGTACATCAAGACATAACTCAAAGATACTAAGTCATAACAATTAAGACTAAAAGTCGTGGCACGACCTAGCCGTCTAATAAAACGTAGCACATGTGTAGGTAATTGCACGACTTCGGTACAAGATCTTTGAGTTACACCAGTTGCAGGACGCAAGATTGTGAGTTCATGTCCCCCTTTTCTTTTAACTGTTTTCGGTTTATAACTTCGGGGGTGAAATACATGTTTCAATGTTTCAAATGTTCAAATGTTTCAATGGTATGGTTTGGCTAAGGAATGAACTGTTAGATCACGTGGATGATGTAGTATCTCTCTTAAGTGCCATTAATCTAGTTTAAGACCGAGGGGCGTGAGTGGTAGATCTATCTGGGTGTAGCGAGCCCCACCCACGGGTCCTTGTGTGGCCGTATGTGGTAACTATGTTATTCCCGCCGGATGGATCGGAGGAAATCCGCTAGGTTTGAGCACTTCCTACACACCACACATATTAATGTCCTTGCAAAACATTAATGATCTGTTCATAGACGCTTTCATACAGGTTATCAAAGGAATTCCCTCAAATGTTTACAATTTATTACGAGCTCACATATAAAACACATGAACTCGCTCAACTTTTGTTGATGTTTTCAAACTACATGTATTTCAGGAAATTGATAATGGATCTGGCAGGCGTTAAAGTTTTCAAGATGTGTTACCAAGAACGATGCCATCCCATTTTGAGGGTTTGAATTGTGTATTTTATCTTGGATAAGATACATGGCTCAAAACCTTGTTTTATTGATGTCTTTTGTTAAAGTCCACTGTGGAACTTAAAAACATTTGGTCGGTTTGTAATATTAAACTAGTAGTCTTGTTTGGTACTAAAACAATGTGGATTGTATTATCTTGAATCATATTTATGGATGAACATCGTGGTTTTAATCATTTAGTTGTTTGGTATAATTGAATGCAATGATATTAAGCAAGTCACACATAATACGCTTTCGTAAAAGTCAGGGTGTGACAGATGTTGTCTGAAAGACAACAGGGGGGCCTTCCGAGCAACACAGAGCCTAATCCAAATGCTACTGCGAAGGCCATCACGTTAAGAAGCGGCAAGACCGCTCAGCCCATCCCTCCGGCTGTTCCAGCAAAGCCAGTTGATGATGAGATCGTTGAGGTGATTGAGACTGAGTCTCCGGGTGAGGTGCAATAGAGGTGAGTCCCAGCAAGTACAGCACGACCTAAGGAGCCAGTGAGAGAGTATGTCCCTCCCATTCCATACCCGGGGAGGTTGAAGAAGTAGAAAATGGAAGAACACTATGGTAAATTCCTTGAGCTTTTTAAGCAACTTCATATAAATTTACCATTTGTCGAGGCACTTGCTCAAATGCCTAAGTATGCCAAGTTTCTGAAGGATATCTTATCTAACAAAATGAAACTTGAGGAGCTTTCACAAGTGACCTTGAATGAGGAGTGTTCAGCAGTTCTTCAGAACAAACTACCTAAGAAGATGAATGATCCTGGGAGTTTCACTATCCCATGTTTGATTGGTAGTTTGTCGGTCAGCAATGCATTAGCTGATCTTGGAGCTAGCATAAACCTCATGCCATATGCGGTTTTTTCTAAGCTAGACTTGGGAGAGCCAAAGCCGACTCGTATGAGTATTCAGCTAGCCGACCGTTCAGTGAAATACCCTCGAGGCATAGTTGAGAATATGCTGGTGAAAATCGACAAGTTTGTCTTTCCTGTCGATTTTGTGATTCTAGACATGGACGAGGACAAAAATGTTCCAGTTATCTTAGGACGCCCAATCCTAGCCACTGCGAGAGTCTTGATAGATGTCTGCACGGGTAGACTTACTCTTAGGGTTGATGATGAGGAGGTTACCTTTGATATTGGGAAATCCATGCAACACTCACAGAGTCAGGATGATACACTCTACTTCATTGAGACTATCGATACATATGTGAGTGATCATCTCCATGCTACATTTGAGGAGGATGTTGTGGACACACAGCTGCTAGGAGGGGAGACTTTTGGTTCGCCCAGAGTGGACCGATTGGTTGAGGAGGTGACCTGTCTGATAGGTCATGCGCCTCCCCCGTGTCCCGAGTTTTTGAGGTTGTGGATCGCGTTGCTGACCCTAAAGCACGCCCTTCTATTGAGGATCCGCCTTCGGTTGAGCTTAAGGAGCTTCCAGATCATTTGGAGTATGCTTTCTTGGAGGGTGAGACTCATTTGCCCGTTATCATTTCTGCTGGATTGTCGGGAGAGGATAAGGATCAACTGCTTGAAGTTCTGAAGTAGCATAAGAAGGCGATCGCTTGGAAGATTATGGATATAAAAGGAAGCAATCCATCCTTTTGTTCCCATAAGATCTTGATGGAGGAGGACTTTAAACCTGTGGTACAGCATCAGAGGCGCTTGAACCCCAACATGCAGGAGGTTGTGAAGAAAGAGGTCATCAAACTACTTGATGCAGGTTTGATATATCCGATCTCTGATTCACCATGGGTTAGCCTTGTACAGGTAGTCCCGAAGAAAGGAGGCATGACAGTGGTGACTAATGAGAAAAACGAGTTGATTCCTACTCGTACTGTCATCGGATGGAGAGTTTGCATTGACTACCGCAAACTCAATGATGCCATGAGGAAGGATCATTTCCCACTTCCTTTCATTGATCAGATGTTGGAGAGGTTGTCGGGCAGGATGTACTACTGCTTCCTTGATGGTTTTTCAGGATACTTTTAGATTCCCATCTCTCCTGAGGATCAGGAGAAGACGACATTCACATGTCCCTATGGCACATTCGCTTACCGGCGGATGCCTTTTGGACTGTGCAATGCCCTGGCCACATTTCAGAGGTGTATGGTGGCCATTTTTCATGACATGATCGAGGACTCCATGGAGTTTTTCATGGATGATTTTTCTGTATTTGGAAGTTCTTTTAATCAGTGTCTCGAGAATCTGAAAAGGATGTTGGCTAGTTGTGAAGAAGCCAAACTTGTGTTGAACTGGGAAAAATGCCACTTCATGGTGAAGGAGGGCATTGTGCTTGGGCACAAGATTTCACAAGTGGGGCTCGAGGTTGACCGAGCTAAAGTCGAGACTATTTCAAAGCTCCCGCCTCCCACATCAGTGAAATCTATTAGGATTTTTCTAGGTCGTGCAGGTTTTTACTGGCGATTCATAAAGGACTTTTTCAAAATCGCCCGTCCCATGACTCAACTCCTCGAAAAGGACGCCCGGTTCGTTTTCTCTGATGAATGCCTTTGGGCATTTGAGTTGTTGAAGGAGAAGTTGGTGAATGCCCCGATTATGGTCGCTCCCGACTGGGAGCTACCATTTGAGTTGATGTGTGATGCGAGTAACTTTGCAGTCGGGGCTGTCTTGGGTCAAAGGAAAGATAAGCACTTTCGCCCGATTTACAATGCAAGCAAGACCTTGAATGACGCTCAGGAGCACTACACCACGACAGAGAAAGAGCTCCTAGCTGTGGTCTTTGCCTTCGATAAGTTTCAGTCCTATCTTGTGCTTTCCAAGACCATTGTGTACACGGATCATGCAGCCCTTCGGTATCGTTTTAGCAAGCAAGATGCTAAACCGAGATTGATACATTAGATTTTGTTGCTGCAAGAGTTTGACATTGAAATCCGTGATAAAAAAAGGGGCTAAAAATTTGGCAGCCGATCATTTATCTCGACTTGAGCATTCCGAGGGAAAGGAAACTCGTGGGCCTAACATCAATGACAATTTCCCCCACGAGTTCCTCATGAGGATCGAGACTAGTGATGATTCCTCATGGTTTGCTGACTTTGCAAACTACCTAGTTAGTGGCATCCTGATCAAGGGGATGACCCATCAGCAGAAGCGAATGTTCTCTGCGGATGTCAAGCATTACTTTTGGGATGACCCTTACTTATTTTAGGTAGGAGTGGATCGGATGATCCGGCGATGTGTGTATGGTGATGAGGCGAGGGATATTTTACGCCACTGTTACGAAGGACCCACGGGAGGCCACCACGGAGCGAACAACACGATGAGGAAAGTGTTCGACGCTGGATTCTTTTGGCCGACTATTTTCCGTGATGCCCATGAGTGGGTGAGGTCCTGTGATGCTTGCCAGAGGGAAAGCAACATTTCTGCACGCCATGAGATGCCACAAAACGGCATCCAAGTTTGTGAGGTCTTTGATGTATGGGGGCTAGACTTCATGGGCCCTTTCCCGACCTCTTTTGGTAACCGCTACATACTAGTCACTGTTGATTACGTTTCAAAGTGGGCTGAAGCACAGGATTTACCCACTAATGATGCTAGGGTGGTGGTGAGGTTTTTGAAGAAGTTGTTTGCTCGCTTTGGTGCCCCGAAAGCATTGATTAGTGACCGTGGGACTCATTTTTGTAATGCATAGCTTGAGAAAGCATTGTCCCGATATGGTGTGCAACACCGATTCTCTGCACCATATCATCCGCTGACGAGCGGACAGGTTGAGGTCACTAATCGAGGTATCAAGCGGATTTTGGAGAAAACGGTTAATTCTAGCCGTAAGGATTGGTCCGAGAAATTGGATGATACACTGTGGGCTTTCCGGACAACCTACAAGACTCCTATTGGCACCACGCCGTTTAAATTAGTCTATGGGAAGTCTTGTCATTTGCCTGTTGAACTCGAGCACAAAGAATACTGGGCTTTGGAGACAGTTAATCTCGATATGGCTGCTGCGGGTGAAAACAGGTTTGTGCAGATTAATGAGATGGAGGAGCTTAGGCACAATGCATATGAAAGCTCCAAGCTGTACAAGGAACGTACTAAGACGCTTCATGATGCCCGCTTGAAGGACAAGAAGGAATTCCGAGTGGGTGATCGTGTGTTGTTATACAAATCGCGTCTCAAGTTGTTTCCTGGTAAGCTTAAGTCTCGGTGGTCGGGTCACTACACTGTACGGTCAGTGTTTCCTTAGGGGACCGTGGAGATAGGCCATGAGGATGGCCGGTTCTTTAAAGTCAATGGGCATAGACTAAAGGCTTATGTTGGAGGGCCTGTTGACCAGAGTGAGGAGGTTGTTACCCTCCACCCCAGGAACAAATGAATTCAGGGTGGTGAGTCTAGCTGAAGACTCGTAAATAAACTTAGCATGTTTGTGTTTATATTGTTTTTTCTTATGTGGTTGTCTACTTCTTTTTCAGGTTGCGGTTCGTTCTGGTCGTGAGGGATGTTAGAGCTTGTTGCCGGCTCTCAGGTATGTTAGTTCGGTTCTTTTTCTTGGTAGGAGATGCTTCGTGAGTGCCCCGGGTTCAATGAGATATCTTTGTATATTTCCTTATCTACATCCAAAAAAAAAAAAATCCGAAAATTAAGCACTACAAACAGTAAAATCTGGCACTACCAGACATGGGGGTGTCAGCCTCTTTTGCAGACTAATAATATAACCTTTAATAAAACCAACCACCCACCTCTTCTTCTTCTTCTTCTTCTTCTTCATAACTCCATCTTCCTCACTTGAACCCATTCAAAACACTCACGAATCCTCTGCATCTCCTAGCTTCCTCCAAGAATTTCTTTCATCCCAACAAGTATTCCAGGTATGAATTCTTCCTTTTTCTTGTTAGTTTCTTGTGATTTAGGTGTTATGTTCTTCATAGTTAGTTTTCTTTAAAGTTTTAGGGCTTGGCCTAAATCACCCGATTCAAGCCCGTTTTTCGTGTTTTCTGTGTTGGTTTGAACCACAATGGACCGATTTACAAAACCCCTAAGCAAAAATGTAAAAAAAAAATAGGGGTTTTGGGGGTGTTTTGAGCGATTTCGCAAACCTGGGTTCCGACACGCACGAGGGTGCTGTCCGGTGGCACGATCGTGCCGTTCATCATTTTGTGTCGGATCTTCATATTTTGCCCAGAAATTCAAGTGGCACGAGGGTGCCAACATATGGCACGATCGTGTGCCTCGCCAAATTGCTCAAATCGTTTGAACTAATTCTCGAAAATCGGTCACGCACGAGGGTGCCGACAGGTGGCACGATCGTGCTTAACGTAATTTGGTTCAATTCATAGCTGGAAGCCGGCCAAGCACGAGGGTGCCGTGGGGTGGCACGATCGTGCGACTGGGGAACAAAAACCCAAAACTTCATAATTCCCCAGAATTCTTCATAATCTTGCTGGTTACCAGGTCAAGCACGTAGTGCCATACGGTGGCACGACCGTGCCAAATTATTCAGTTCCATATTTTTGTCTGTTTTTGGCTGCTGATTAATTTTTGTCTCAATCTTGCAAATGGATCACCCATACTTGTGGTTCCACAAAAATGCCAGGGAAGGGTATTGTATTGCTAAGGCGGAAAGGTTGTGGGCTAGAAGACACTTGATTGAGCCCATGAGGAGATTACAGATGGTTGACTTGAACTTGCTCGGACAATTCGAGCGGTTTAATGATCTTATGACGCCTCCTTGGTCCTGCCTTTTCGAGATAGCGGAGCCTCAGTATGTGGAGCTGGTGATCGAGTTCTTTGCATCTTTCTGATTCACCTTTCCTTGCCCGGACGTGTATGAAAAAAATGTTGGTGTAAAATATCGATTGGTAGTTCGTTGTGGATGCTCCTTTTTACTTCGTCTTACTCCGATTCTAGCCTTTATATTTCAGGGGAGTTTTCGTGTTCCTGCCTTCCTTTATTTGTATTGAATTCGCATTTCCATTGCTTATTCAATTTTTTTTTGTTGTACATCGAGGGCGATGTACAATTCAAGTGTGGGGAGGTGGTTTATCGCTTGAGCTTTGTTGTCAATCATATATTTTATATATGAAAATAATAATAATAATAATAATGCAAAGCTCTCTTTAACAATTTTTGTGGCATATTAATCAAATCAACACAAGTATCGAAATAAGCACTTAATTTTTTGATAAATAAATAAGGGTAAACACAAAAAGGGGGTTCGCTCGTGTAAGGAACACCGTCAAAAGTAACATGTTTTTTGTATAAAATTGAGCATGAGAAATCAAGCGATTGACCTACTTGTTGCCTTGCATATTTACCCAATACGCCCGTTTCCGTGAGTTATTTTTTAGCCTTATAGCTTTAGGATTATTTTTGCTCATGTTTTTGCGGGCAAAGATTGAGTGAGTCGGATGACTTTTGCGATTTAGAACTTGTGTTAGGTATACATTTCGAGGCCACGAATCACAAATATAAGCATAAAAATGATTGAGGCATTAGGAAACCTTTTTGTTTTAGCCATTTGTATTTATTCCCCTACCCAAATCATTCCCCTAGTTAAACCAATTTGAGCCTTTCCCGTCCGTTTCTTTTAAACCACAAAATATCAACCACTTAGCCAAATTAGCCTTTTATATTTTTAAGCCATTTGTGGGTGGAAGCCCATGTAGGTCCCCTTGTTCGTACGGATCATCACAGAATTGTATATCCAATCTAGAGTGCAGAATCCTCTAGACCAGAATAGCACAGAAACGAGTAGAAACACAGATTTCACAATCAAACGGGTCATCTATTGATTATCCAAACTTGCAGTTTTACAATCAATTCAAGACTCGTACAACCTCACAGCCACTATCTGTGATCTTGCCTCTAAACACTAAATTTCGAAATTATTCTCTCTCTCTAGACTTTCTCTCTCTAGCCTCCAAGAACTCTAATCTACTCTAAGAACTGAAACCCTAATCACAAAACATGTTTATATACCACATGTATGTGAACTGGGCTTCCTTCTGGGCTAGGCCATTCTCCAAGCCCATTACAACAATAAACTCACTAACCAATAAGCTAAGCCCATTACAAAATATCCAAAGACTAAATAATCAAACTATTAAGCTGTTGTCATAGAATATGCACCAACAGACTCCCCCTTGACAATAGCTTCATAGTGTAACTTTGTCTTCAAACATCTTGTGTTCTTTTGGTCTTTGGATAGCGTCAGCTACACAGTTTCTGACATCAACAGACTCCCCCTTAGCTGATGCTTCCAATCTCCAAAACTTTCTTTCATTTGTAGATCAGTTAGCTAGCAATCTTTGGTTAAGCAAGTATCTCCAAACTCTTCATATCACTTTCTCTCTGCAATGTAGTAGAAGGATCCTACCATGCATCTTCACACATCTTTATTTCACTCTTAATCTGCACTTTACTTGTATTCTGCACTTCATTTTGATAACTGCATCAATCTGTTTAGCAACACAAGCAAGTATCTCGAAAAACCATTAGTCTTTTTCACATTTAAAGATAAACCAATATTTTATCTTAATTTGCAAAAACAACTACCTTTCAATTCAAAATGGAAGTCTTTTGAAAGAAAATATTTTTGTTATTTTTTTAAAACAAACTAAACTAAACTAAAATATTTACAATTTCATCTTTTTGTGAGAATCATGTGCAAGAAGATCATATCAGCAAAATCAAACTGTTTTCACACTATTAGATAATTCTTTATTTATTTTCGTAAAAAGCAGTCCAAGACGATTACCAGTATTGTTTATCCACTTAAACAAAATGCATGAACATTTCAAGTACCATTACCGTATGATACGTTAAGGTAATTTTATTTCTGATATACTAGTGTGTCCCACTTCAGGATATACCCCCGCGATCAAGGTATGCACAAAGATTCATCATAGTAGGTGAGTATACTGAATTCATCCGTTTTGTTTTTCAACGTTTAGATAATTGGTGATCAGGTCAGTACTTCCGTACAGCAAAAAGACCAAAATATCTAACGAGGGCTATGACAAATACCATTTTTTTGGTACGAATTATGCATTTTGCACTTTTTGAATGACTCTCTAGGAGGGCTTCTTCATTTATGGGATTTGGCATTTTTTTTGCTCTTTTAAGATATCCTGGGTGTGACTAGGTCAGCATGTATCTGGATGCAGCAGAAGGACACCCCTGATATCCCCAGATGAAATAACAGTATAAAGATCAAAAACTTCAGATTTTGTGTAGGATCGTATACGGACCTTAATGAGTCTTTCAGAGGAGTGTTAATCAGTTTCTGGTGCGGAAAACAAGAAACTGATGTAGAAACAGCAAGCAAATCACTTTAAACACATTTTTATATTGATATCTAACAGATTACATGCAAACGTCACACCGGCAACACCTCGGTATGGAAATCAAGAACCCTACAACTGATTTCGCTCATAGAGACCTATATATAGGCCTTTGATTTCGCTCAGAATGACACACATGCACTTGGAGCGGAATTAGAAACATAAGATTCCGGGCGGAATCACCTTCACATGAAGGTTGGAGCGAAATCAGACATTAATATTACAATTCTATTTCAAACGCATTCTATTTTGTCTTCTTGTCACGTGCATATGTTGTAGTGATGATGCAAGCACTATGTCACTTGGATGATGTCATCATCAAGAATGATGACATCATTCTTGTTCCGAACCGCAACGAACCCAAGACTCGATATAAGACGAAGACGACAGATGTATGCACCAACAGACTCCCCCTCAGATGTTGACGAGTCTTAAGTGTCGAGTCTTTACAATCTTCAGTCTTTATCAGTCTTTGTGCTTCACTCTTTCAATCATCATCAACAGACTCCCCCTTGCAATGTGCTGGCATTCCTTCAGTTCTTCAGCATCATCTGCTTGAGGATCGTAGTCTGGCTTTCAAACATAAGCTTTTCAGAATCTATCAACCTGGCTCACATCCAGCTTTTCCTCAAACCTGCACCATCTCTACCTCAAAGTAAATTTTACAATTTTTAAACATTAACATGAATACTTCAACTCAAACTATCCCTCAAATCAAACAAAAATTTTTTTATCAATGATAATCCTGATGAACCACTTGTAAATTAGATTAACACATTTGATTAAAAACATAAACTCCCCTTCACAACATGGTCATCATGTCTAGCACTTGGAATTTTGAAAATCAGCTCTCCAACACCAGTTGTCGAAAATCTTTTTGACTTTTTCAAAATTTTATGCTAAAACACACTGAAAATCTTTTTGGATTTTGAGATATCAAGAAATGCAGTAAAGAAATATTTACAGACAATATTTTTGTGAGTTTGTGTAAGAGGATCATATCAGTTTCTGAGACATATCACCAACACCGTTAAGCTTCCTTTCATTTTAAGTTCAAAACAATTCACCTAGCTTGTCAGTATATAGGTCCACTTAAATTCTCACACAAAGTTCAACTGTTTCGAGATACGATCTTAATATCTTAAGCACTTAAACTTAATCGCGTGTCCCACTACTTGAATATACTCCCGTATCCAGATCCCAATATTCAGTCTTACAGGTGAGTATACCTAGATGATATCTGTAAGGGGTTAAAATGCGAGGGCCGTGAGAGCTCAGGTCGATACTCCCGTATACGCAGAGAGATGACGGCTTCGACTTTTGGTGTGTCCCCTTTAGAGGATCTTTTCTTCAACAGCAATGACTATCAATTTTATTGTTTCATCAATTTGCTGAGGGCGGCGCTATATTTCAAGCATTGCAGAAAGTATTATGCGGGGACTAGGTCAGAAATTTCTTTCAGCAGAAGTCCCGGGATAATACCCCAGATATCACTAAGCATAAAGACCTAGTATCTCAGAAAGAGGGATCTTTCAAACGAGATTTCGGGGGTTACCCATATATCCAAGAAGTTGTTCCCCACGATATAAGCAAGTTTGATTTTAGGTTTATATCTCGTCACAATCTACTAAATGTGTAAAAACCTACTGGCACATCCGTAGTGAGATTGTTTATCACATATTTAACTTTCCAAATCTTTAGCATGTTGTGACAGTCCACTGATGTACTATCATTTCCTCTATTTCACAACAAAACTCATTTTTGTATTTTATCATGTTTTTGCCTTTTTCAAATTTTCTAATGTTTTTGGATTTTCAGAAATTTTTACTCCCCCTAAAATGCAAACACATTTAAAGGAAATTTGAAAACAAACTATACAGAAAGTGACAACTGATATCAAATCACCTCAATTCGCCATCCACTTGGCATAAACAATCAGAACTCCCCCTTTCAACAAACTATTTTCCCATTGTGATTTCAAAACACTTAAGTTTGTTTTAATCAAATGGTTTTTCCAGAAAATTAGTTTTGTTGATTTTCAAACGACTTGTAGGTTAGGGTTCATCATCTTGTTCATTCAATCACATATATGAGGATTACATCAAGTTCAAATTAATGACCTTGACGAATCACTTGTAAGATCCAACCTCTTACCACTTGTAAAAATATCCAAAACATATAACCACATGTAGGAATAAAACATCTACACAAACCATTTTACCAATCAAGATGCCGATTCCTGCTTCACACTTACTAACCTGGAAGCTCCGGCAATTCCTCAATCTGTAAAAATTTAAACAATTTTAAAATCTTTCACAAAAACAAGTTTAACAAGAATGATGCCGAATCCTGATCCGCAATTACAAACTTGGGATCTCCGGCAAGTCAGGTTTTCAAGCAAAGAAAATGTCCACCCAAGCCTGACCAGCCTTGGGTGATTTCAACTCTGAAGCAGTTGGGGTGTAAGTTGCTTTCTTTGTAGCATAAAACTCCTTTACCCCTTTAACCTTCCCATCGATCATTTTTCCAAAAAATTTCTTTACATTCCCATTAAACGCTTTTTCAACATCAAATTCATTCTTTTCAGAATAAAATTGATTTGAGATCTCAACCTTTCTAATTTTTGTTTTAAAATTTTCAGTCCTCAATGGTGGAAAGTTCTCATCATCCATCGGAGGAACTGAGTTTTCTCTTTTTACCTCAACCTGTGGCTCCTCCGATTTTGTGGAATCAGATTCATCGCCAGATTTTACCTCTGATTTCTTAACAACCCAAGCTTGGTTGTCAAGGTTTCCCCTCTTCTTGTAAAACCTTTTCGAAAACTCACCAACCTCATATGTTGAATTCTTAAACACTTTAAATCTTTCAGTTGGTGGTTCAGCTTTGTCAACAACTACTTCTTTAAGTTTTTCTGTGACTCCCTGTTTTGTTTTTGTTTCTTGAAGACAGTTCCATGCAATATGACCAACTTCATTGCATCTGTAACAGGTTCTTGTCTCTTTCCTTTGAAAAGCTCCATACTTAATCTTTTCAGCAAGAAACTCCTGGTTTGACTGTTTCCAGAATGAGCTCTTTGCTTCTTCTTCATGGCTAGTTCCTGCAACATATGTCATTTTTGATTTAAAATCTCGAACATATTTTTCATTTTTATAGTTTTCAGGTGGAATAAAACCAAGACCTTTCTTTTTGAACTTACTATTATGGTTTGGTTTCTTTCGAAATTCCGAACCATAATTGTAACCCATTTTCTTGTTCAACCGTTGTTGAAATCTTGAAGTGTATTTTTTAGGTTTTTCAGTAAGATTTAAATCTTTTATTTCAGAAATATTAATTTCTGTCATTTTGAAAACCTTTTTGATCATTTCAAATCGAACACTTCTTATTGGAAATTCTTTATCAAAATATAATTTGTCAGAATCATTCAAAGTATATACAACTTCAAATGTTTCGTCATTCAAATTAGATTTTGACAACAAAAATTCTTTACTATACACCCGTTTTCCCGACGACTTTTAACTCTTGACAGACGAACTCGAACTCCTGGACTCAGACATTGACTCGGACTTCTCATCCTTATCTAACACCTGATCGACCATCCTTTTTATTAACTCAGACTCATGATCTATGTCGGACGCTGTGAACGTGATATCAATATTGTCTGGTAATACGCCGGTTATCTCGGACTCCAACTTTATATTGACTGCCTTTTTTACTTGCTCCTCATTTGGTTTTCTAGACGAATACCCTTCCCAAATTGGAGGCGGACACTTGTTATAACTAACACTCTGTTTCTTACCAGTATCCTTTTTCTTCGACTTCTTTTGATCTTCGTTAAACGCTTCAAAACCTTCAACCGTTGGATAAATTCTATCAATTATGTAATCACAACTTGTATAACTTCGCAGCAATCTTCTGATTCTTTCATTTTCAGCTTTCTCAGTTTCCAACTCTTGCTTCCGTTTTGCACATTCTTCAATGTAAAAATTTATCTCTTTCTGCTTTAACATCATGGTAGCATTCAACATCTTCAAAGCTTTCTCTCTTTCAGAGTTAGTCTTTTCCAGACTATTCACAGTTATGTTCAATACATCACATGACTCTTTCAAATTTTTTACATCAAACAACAACTTTTCTTTCATCTTTTCTGATTCACTAAACCTCTCGTCTTTTTCTTCACACTGTTTGCAAGATTCCAAACATGTGAGACATGATTTCGTAACTTCAACAATCTTCTCGACCTCCACAATCTTTTCAACTTCAACTATCTTTTCCACTTCCACTATCTTCTCAATCACTTTGACTTCCTTCAATTCTTTTGCAGCTTTTCTCTCTTTGAGTTTCTTCAATTTATCTGCAAAATAAAATTCAAAACTGTCAGAAGATAAATGAGATTTTCCAATGTTTATCTGTTCAACTTCTTCATCATCATCACTAGTATCTGTTGAACTGTTTTTAGAAGAAAAAGATTCTTCATCTTCACTTTTCTCATCATCAGATAACACAGCCATCCATTCTTTCACCAACTCTGGCTTTTGCACAATCTGAGCAATAAAAGCTTTAACATTAGGATCAGCTGGAATGTACTTGTCCCAGTTAAAACCTTTAGCCACTTTCTCATCATCTTGATCAATAATGCCATAGTAAGCCTTCTTGTTTGCATCTTCGATCATTTTCCCATGTGCCGTTTGTGAATCTTTTTGTTGATGTGGTAGATGAGTGATTTGTTGATATATGGACTTCTTATAATAATCATCTTTTCCAAAAGTATCCTTTACTCCTCTTGGCTCCTGATTCTTGCACTATCTTTTAAAATGACCTTTCTCCCTGCAACGAAAACAGACAACTTTAGATTTATCAAAACCTAAATTAGAAAGATTTGCATCCAAAAAATCACTTCTTCCTGTAATCATTCTAAATTTTTCTGCTCTCCTCAAAACACTAGCTAATGCCCATTTAATGTCCATCAGTTCCAACTCCTCTGCATCGATCTGGTCATAATCTTCCTTTGTGAGCATCGGATTACCAATTTTTCTGGCAATCAACCCTTCATAAGATTCTAATGCAGTGACCAGCAATCCCATATGATTTTTCACAACTTGTTCAGAATAATTTTGTCCATTTTGAAGATGTAAAGCCACATTACACTGAATCAGATGCCCATTACCAGCACTCGCACTTTGAACACTTGGAGGATTAACACTTGAAAATCCACTAGTGTTAACTGAACTTAGAATGCCTGTTCCAGATTGATTTCCTGCACTAAACGCAGTTTGGATCTTTGGACTTGCTTCAACTGTCTGAACATTTCCTTTAAAATACAATTTGATATCTTGCTGATTACTTGAACTGTTCATTCTGGCAATTTTCTGCTGTTCAAGATCCTGTGCCTCCAGCTTTTTAATAAACTGAGCAATTGATAATCTGCTAAACTGTCCAGAATTTTTCAGAATCATCAGATATGTACCCCATTCCTTTTGTGGTAATGCATCAGCAAGCTTTTCTACCCATTCTGCTGGAGTTTTTGTAATCTTCAACTGTGACATGGTGCGTACAAGATGACAATATCTCTCAATGAGAGTCTTTGTTGTCTCACCAGGCATACAAGTAAACAATTCAAACTCTTTTTTCAACAAAGCTGCTTTACTCTGTAGCATTTCTGTACTTCCTTCAAATTTCTTTTTAAGAGCTTCCCATATAGAATAAGCACTGTCATTATGTTGAAGCAACACAAATATATCCTCTTTAACAGCTTGTTGTAATAGATTGATCATCATTTTCTCTCCTTTATAACTTTCTCTCTCTTGCTCTGTGAATTCTGAAACGATTTTACCAACTCCCACTGAGTTTTGTGGCCTCTCATATTCAGTTTCAATGCTTTCCCAAGCTTTTAAATGGTTCGCTTGAACCCAATTCTCGAAACGTTTCTTCCATCCATGATAGTCTTCAATTCCCATAAGTTTCGGGGGTTTTTGCATTGTTCCGGTTTCATTCTCCATGTTCATGTTCTTAGCAATGTCAGCCGGAGTAGTCGGTGTTGAAGCAAACGCGTTGTAGAATTCAGAATCCATGTTTCTCAAACAAGCTTTCAAACGAACTGGTTCACCTCGTAAAAACACCTGAAAGAAACAAGCAAACGATCAGTTTAAATGAACTGAATACGTAAAAGTGTGTGATGATTGAATTGATCTAGGATTCGTCTCAAAAAATTGTGGACTCGTTTAATGTATTCCGCAAACTGAATGAATGGGCTTGGGCTGACAATACACAATGATGATTGGGCCGATGACTTTATAATGTTGAAACTTTGGCCGTTGAATTACTTGGGCTGACAACACACTTAATAATCTCACCAAACTTGACTTTAATAGGCTGAAGATATATGATGGGCTGACTACAAGCCCACTAAGCCGACAACTCTTATGATTAAACACTTGGACCGAGATGTATTAATAACCATTCACATGTACTGACAACATTTACTACACTATCATATGTTCACATGCTCAAATTTCACCAACTTTCAAGTCTCTTTCATTGGGCCGTTAAATCCACTAAACCGACAATTTTAATTGTTCAAGAAATCTGAATGGGCTATGACAAATTACGAGAATCACATGCAAGCTGATACTTTATCTTACTTCACATGCACACACTAATGGTTCTGATCATCTCGTGCAATATGACACAAGACACAATGTTTCTTTTGACCGATGAATGTAACAAGCTGACAAACCAATTCACATGCAAATCTTGAATAAAACCAACTGACTTTATCACATGCAAACTTTGAATGAAACACTCATGTGACCGACTGACTTTCACAATACACAATGCACTTTTTCAAACGGTATGTCGTTCTCGATAAAGACTTTAATCACATGTACTGACACTCGCAATTAAGATTTCACACAAGATATATCTTTCAAGTCTGGAGCGAAATCAGAAATATGGTAGTCAGGAGCGGAATCAGAAGTATGGTAGTCAGGAGCGAAATCAGTAAACACTTTGGAGCGGAATCAACATTTTTGCTAACTTTGGAGCGAAATCAGAGAAAAAAACTGGAGCGGAATCAACTCTTTTGTTAATCTTTGGAGCGGAATCAGATCAATTCAAACAAAAACAGTTCGAGCGGAATCACTTCGGACATCATTTTTACCCATTTTTAGTCTGAATTTTAACGTGTAACTTTCAAGGGTTTGTTAATATGTAATTTTACACAATTTGTGAAAAAATGAACTGATTTTGACCGTTAAAAATTTCTGAAATGAAAAAAGAATGGTGTAGAAGACAGAAAAACAATGATATCCAGCTGAATTCGACATAACTCCTCGTACTTGGCTCTGATACCAATTGTAGGATCGTATACGGACCTTAATGAGTCTTTCAGAGGAGTGTTAATCAGTTTCAGGTGCGGAAAACAAGAAACTGATGTAGAAACAGCAAGCAAATCACTTTAAACACACTTTTATATTGATATCTAACAGATTACATGCAAACGTCACACCGGCAGCACCTCGGTATGGAAATCAAGAATCCTACAACTGATTTCGCTCATAGAGACCTATATATAGGCCTTTGATTTCGCTCAGAATGACACACATGCACTTGGAGCGGAATTAGAAACATAAGATTCCGGGCGGAATCACCTTCACATGAAGGTTGGAGCGAAATCAGACATTAATATTACAATTCTATTTCAAACGCATTATATTTTGTCTTCTTGTCACGTGCATATGTTGTAGTGATGATGCAAGCACTATGTCACTTGGATGATGTCATCATCAAGAATGATGACATCATTCTTGTTCTGAACCGCAACGGACCCAAGACTCGATATAAGACGAAGACGACAGATGTATGCACCAACATTTTGGCAATCTATCAACGCAAGATTTAAGGTCATTAAACCATACACCACTGATGTGTTCCCCACTCATACACAGTTCGTTTACGTTTATATCACATTGGTAAGTTGATTATTTCATGCTTTTTGCCTACTGGTACATCATATGATGAAGCTGCTATCACACTTAAGCAATTTAATTCATTTTCAGCGTGACAGTCTAACTTGCTGATGTACTATCATTTCTTTATTTTCACACCATGAAATCTCTTTTTTCAATTTTTCATTTTTTTTGTATTTTTTTAAATTTTTTTTAACTTACTAGCTTACTCCCCCTAAACTCACGCACTATCTAAACTCTTTTTTGGCTTAAGTTTCAAAAACACAAATTTAAATACAAACAGACTCCCACTTCAATCTGACAATAAGTTTTTCAATGTTAAAGTTTAGAATAATCATAACAATTACTAAAGTAAATAGTTCGTTACCAATTTTAACCTACTATTCACCTCAGATGCTTTACAGGAATAACCACTGTCGAACACATCAACAGTCCTTCTTGGTCATCCTGCACATTCTCAACAACTCAATTAGACTTAACAACCCAAACCTGACCGGTTTTGGGTTGACCATGTAAATCCACATAAGATGCTTCTAACCAATATCCATCACACCTTTCTGGTGTCTTGGATATATTCCCCGTTGTTGAACAAGATTTATAACTTCCACTAGGTCTTTGATCACGAGAGTTCCAATAAAATCTCAGATTTCCGACCTTTGAAAATTATTATCTTGATACCATCTTCTCCCATTACCAAACCATGAATTTTGAAAAATTTTTGGATGTTGTTGAACATTTGAGTTGCTGAAACCCCTATGTTCGTTTCTTCTTTGAAAATTCCAATTACCAGAAGCCTAGTATCGATTTTGATATCCAAAATTTCTATTTTGACTTTGAAACCAATTTGATTTACCATTAAAATGACTAAATTGTGTAAAATTGCTTCTTGGTCTATCAAATCTTCTTGATGTTGAAGTTTTAGATTGAAATCTTGGTTGATTATATTGACAATGTGGTTTCACATTATTATTCAAACCAACCCTATTCCCTTCCTTAACTTCATCAACTTTTTGCTTACCTTTCTTCAAAGGACAACAACTTGCCACGTGCCCTTTGTTGTGACATTTAAAACAAGATTTGTCTTATAAGTTCTGTTTTTGTGAAATCTCTTTTTAAATGTTTTATGCTTTTCCTTTTCAGTATCCTCATCCGATTTATGAGGTGTACTGTTAGACTCAACAGATTCTTTCAAAGATTCTGGACTACTTGGCAAGTCCACAACTATCGGATCCACTACCTCTTGTGCAGTGGGAACATAATTAATTAGCTCATCCTCGTTTGGTAAAAAAGAATAATCTTGATCCTTAGAAGATGAAGCTTTACTAAACCCCACTCCCGTTCTATCATTACTCCTTTTCAGCCCTTTTTGAATGTGAGTCCTAACTAATGAAGAATTTCCAAATTTGTCTAACTTTCCTTTTAGTTCAACAATTTGGTCTTGTGCAATGGCCAATTCCCTGCACTTATCAGAAAATTCAATAGTTTTATCTTTCACAGTTTCACGAGCCAAATCAATGACCTGTAACAGTTCATTGACTTTGCTTGTTAAACTGCTAATTTCCTGTTCATTTGATTTGAGTGTGTTTAAACAATTTGACTCTTGTTTAATCAAAAGAACATTTGACTCTTTCAATTTTTCCAATTCAGCTAACAAGATTTTGTTTTGCTCCGATAGTCTGTTAACTTTACCTTGTAGTTCAGTGCAATTATGACACGTATGACTTACAGGTTCTGATGTTACCTTCACCTCTGTTGTAAGTTCATTCACACCATTCATACACTTTGAAACTTCTATAGCCTTCTTCTCAACAGCTTTCTTCTTCTCTTCTATCACAACATCTGCATTTCCCTGATATCGCTTTTCTAATGCATCCCACATATCCTTTGAATTAGTGTACTTCTTAAAGGTATGCTTGATGCCATCAGGTAAGGACATTTTTATTGCAGCTAAAGCTTTCTTCTCAGCTTCAACCACAAGTTTCTTTGATTCATCCATCATCTCATAAGAAATCACCTTAACCCTTCCTTCAACACGATGCGTAGGAGCAACATATCCATCTATCATACAATACCACATTCTGGTATCTTCACTCTTCACAACCGATTCAAACTCCTCCTTCCAGACAGCATATTGTTTAACGTTTATCAGCTTTGGCCACTTTTTAACTTTCTCTCCAACATTGTCCACTTTAACCATCTTTAAACAAGTTTTACCGTAACCGTACTGATAAAATCGTACAATATTTTTCCGAAAACTGTTTTTACCAAATTATACCGTTAGAATCGTCTCGAAAAAACGAATCCAATGATATATAATGTCGAAAACCAAATTCGGGATTTTCCAGAGTTTTAAATATGCTGATAGAGTAATTATAATTATGCTGGTAGAGTAATTATAATTATGCTGGCAAGTCAAGTTAAATCCGCTGGCAAATCAAATTAATTATGCTGGTAAACTTAATTTCGCTGGTTAATTATGCTGATCAGATTAATTACGCTGGTCTGGTCAAGTTCGCTACTACGAAGATTGTTAATTTCGCCGTTCACCGTAATAATGTCGCTGAGGAAAATTACACGGTTACCAAAGTCGCCTTTGGATTTTAATTTCGCCGGTCACCGATGTTAAATTCGCTGGTCTGTCAGAGTATTTATCCGAAATCAGCAAATTTGCTAGAAAATTTTGGAAACTCAATCTGTTAGAAATTTCTGAAGATTTTCCAGATTCTTCTAACAGTTTCCTGCAAAATTAAACACCAAATCAGTAAAATTTTGATAAAAATATGAAGAACACAACGAAGAACAAATCTTCAAATCTTCAAGTTTTTCTTCAAAATCTTCGACTTTCCTGCAACAAAAACACTAAAAATAGCAAAATTAAATACGCAACCAGATCAAACAACTTCAAAAATTTTCGAAAATCCCAAGAACAAAACCAAAAATTTCAAAAATCCTTCAAAACCCTAGTTTTCTGCAGCAGCCAATTCAGAACCGAGTCTCTTCAAGAGCCTAATGCTCTGATACCAATTGTAGGTCCCCTTGTTCGTATGGATCATCACAGAATTGTATATCCAATCTAGAGTGCGGAATCCTCTAGACCAGAATAGCACAGAAACGAGTAGAAACACAGATTTCACAATCAAACGGGTCTTCTATTGATTATCCAAGCTTGCAGTTTTACAATCAATTCAAGACTCGTACAACCTCACAGCCACTATCCGTGATCTTGCCTCTAAACACTAAATTTTGAAATTATTCTCTCTCTCTAGACTTTCTCTCTCTAGCCTCCAAGAACTCTAATCTACTCTAAGAACTGAAACCCTAATCACAAAACATGTTTATATACCACATGTATGTGAACTGGGCTTCCTACTGGGCTAGGCCATTCTCCAAGCCCATCACAACAATAAACTCACTAACCAATAAGCTAAGCCCATTACAAAATATCCAAAGACTAAATAATCAAACTATTAAGCTGTTGTCATAGAATATGCACCAACAGCCCGGTTCAGTTAGTGATTAACTTTTAGCTTTTGTATAGTGTCATATTCTTTGTAATACAACCTCATAGTCAAGAGTTTTTATCTAAGTAGACGTACTTAGTTCTCTCTAAAGCAAGGGTTAAAAAAAACTCGAAGAAATATAGTTGAAAAAGACTTATCAATCGGCTTTATTAGAGCAATTTTGGGAGTAAAAAAAAGTGATAGTTGTTGGTTAGCTCTCGGTTAGATATTATTTAGTTGTATAGTTCTTTTTTTATTGTATTTAAAGTTAGTCAAACCGTCAGGTTACAACCGCTTTAGCCGCTTTTAAAAATCCACTTCCACACCCTTAACCCAAGCCAAGTTACAACCCAAACAAGACCTCATGATTTATGTTATATTTTTGTCGAGTGATTAGATTTGATCCTTCCAGAAGCTTATGATATCGCATAGTTATCGTCTTGGCATCGAGTGTTCTAAACATACTCCATAAATTGTATGTGCACCTATATTTAGCCGAGTGTGTGTGAACATTGTGAGGATGCAAGGTGAACTTGTAGGGATTTCAAAGATGGACCATTGCTCATAAACATATTTTGCGTAACCCCTTTTGGGTTCTTTCTTCTTGTCGAGCACTCCTTGATTGTTATAACCCGAATTATTTATTTGTGCTTATGAAATGCTAGTTGAGATGATTGCCATTGAGAGCGTTTCGTTCATTTTAGTTTGCTTGAGGACAAGCAAAGTTCAAGTGTGGGGATGTTTGATGTATAAGAATTTATACATCTTTTAAACGTCAAATATGCCCCATTTATGCGAAAACTCTTTGTATTTTCATTGATTTTGGTACTCATTTGAGTTGTTTGTGAAAATACAGGTCCGGGCTTCGGCCTGGTGTTGAAACGGAGGCTTTTGGAGCAAAATGGAGCAAAAATGAAGCATTCCAGCAAATTGCCAGATATGGCACTACCGTGCCATATACGCGCACGACCGTGCCAGGCCTCCCGACGTCGGCACTCTCGCAAGCACTATCAGTCAGCATGCACACCATCGAAGATTAGGGATCCGCACGACAATGCCGATCATAGGCACGACCGTGCCAGGTCAAAATCAACCTCAGATCAGCTCATTTCCGAGATCGCACCAGTCATCATCGAACGTTCATCGGCACGCACGACCACGCCATGGTCTGGCACGGTCGTGCCACCTCGGAAACATTTAAGCAGTATTTTTCCCGAAATGGTAGCAAACAGGGTCAACAGACGAAAAAGTGACTTTGACACTTGCCAAGCACGACCGTGCCAAAAGGTGGCATGGTACTGCCAAACGCCCAGCAATTTAAATACGCGTTTCTAGCTCATTTGCAAAGGAGTTGGAGCATTTTGGTGAAGTTTTCTCTCAAAAATCTGGTCTTGGAAGCTTGTTGAAGCCAAGAGGGAGCTTTGAAGAAGACTTAATCACTTGAAGATCTACTCAAACACCATTTAAACTTGTCTTTAACTTGGTTAGCTTACTAGTTACATTATGACCAATTTATGTTTTCTTGCACTTGATTTGGTAGTTATGAGCCTTATGGGCTAAACATTTGTGTTGTCTAAACTATGTTGAAGCTTATGAACATGTGATAATATGGAAGAAGATGTGATGATTGTTTTTGGTAATCTACATAGTGACACTTAATCTTGTTCTTGGAGTTCATGTGCATGTTTAAAGTCCTTGTTCTTGAATGTTTGCTCATAAGTATTTACATGTTGTGTTGGAAAGCCCATGTAAAGATTATGATTATTGAATCTTGTTAACTTGTTAGTATGATTCATAGCATGAAACTAGGAATGGTAATTGCTAATATGATATGAATGATGATTTGAACATGTGTATGAATTCTTGCATCTAGATTTGGAAATATCAAAAGTATGTTTATATGGATTCTATAGTTTGTGTTCATGTTAGTTTGATGATTTATATCGCAACCCCCGCCCCATATCTGTCCCGGGAACGGGCGGCCGCGAGACCAGTTTTGGTGGTATCATTTGTTTATCATTTTGGCAGCGGAAATTACATCAGGACCGTAGTTAGGAAATATTTATCAGAGTAAATACCACACTTTTATAATATTAAACATATTGGGATAAAACCCAAGTTTTCATTACAAACATTTTCATAGGGAAAATCCCTATTTTATTGAATAAAACATCTTCTTTTATTTAGGTAACTTTTATAGCCACTTTTTCAAGCCTTCAGTGCTGTCCAGCTGGCTTCTAGTTGGCTTTTACATTTTGTTACCTGAAACGCGTTTAAAAACATTTTGTCAGTGGGAAATACTGGTGAGTGAATCCCAGTTTAATCAAGAAGAGTTTTATCCATTAACAATATTGAGAGCTATCACATTGTTTATTTCTACACAATTACTCATTCAGTACTGTCAATCCTGACTGGTGGGTCATATTACACATTGGCTAACTCTTTGTCCAATGGTAACGTGTTCCACATTTTGTATACAAAACCCCAACATACCGGCAGTAATTGAAGAACTACAAAGACTCAATCACTGCTTAATCGCATTGTAAAACATTTAAGGTTTTGTAAAAAAACAATTTACAAAAAGGAGATTACTCACATTGCTGTCTTAGGTTTTCTGTAAGGGTTTCCTGGTGATTATCTATTAATTACACAAATGTACATGCGTTAGTATAATAACCCAATATTTATATTAGTAATACCCTCCCCGAGACGGCATTCCAACGACTACATCGGGCAGAACCTCGACAGCCGTTACGGAACCCTAGATCAATCGGGCAGCGTATCTAATACGTAACCGGGGTTATAATACTTACAATGGGGCAGAACTTCATTAATTAGGGGGATATTATACCCGAGTATAGTGCCTACTATATAGTAATTCGAGAGAGAAAGTGAGAATTGAGCGAGTTCGAATGTTCAGCCGATGCCTCCTTTATATAGGGCCACATTTCGAGTTCCTCGTGCCCCGCGTAAGCTTAGGTTAAGGCTTACGCGGCCCGTGTAGTAGGGGTGTAGACCTTAGCCCTGATTGGTCATCACCACTAGAGTCGACACGATCATGACACGTGTTAGCTCAGTGTTGCGCCTCGTTGTAGGGCTGTCGTGCCCCGCGTAGACCCAGGTGTGGTCTTACGCGGCCCGCGAGCGACACAAAAACTTTGTTTTTATTTAATTTTTAATGTTATGTCGTATTTTGGGCTCGGTTTTTACATACGGGGTGTATTTTGAGACATATAGGAATATTTTAATATATACTAGGGTGTCAGAAAAAAAAAATTCAGGAGGGTTGTTATAATTTAGGCCAAAGTTATTATCTAGCATGACCGTGCTTGTGGTTCATATCAAGAACATGATGATAGTGCCACTTACTTGAAACCAAGTTAGGGTGATTAGTGTGTTGTTCATAGTAGTTTTTCCTAATTTGTAGAGTTAGGAGTTTTAACAAACAAATAACTCATGATTAAAGATTAACATCAACTTAGCAAGTGAACTTAAAAGAATAATTTTTAGGTGATTAGAATGTTAATTCATTTTAAGTTTTCCTAAGAATTATATTCCTAGGAAGCCTTGATTGGGGACTTAGTTAAAATTAGAGCTTGCATCATCACTAATCCTTCCTTTTTGTTGTCACATGTTTGTTAGTGGAAACTTAGTTTAGGCAACCTTCCTTAGATATTGTTATTTTATAGAATATTTAGTAGTTTGTTTATTTGCATGCCAAGTTAGAAAAATCAAACCTATCAATTGAAAAGGCTTTAAAGTAGCAAAAGTTTAGTATCGAGACACCGCATCCACGAATTGATATCCGGTTCTTGCCGATCAACTATATTACCACCCGGCGGGTACACTTGCCCTTTTGTGTGTGTAGTTAGTTCCTAGGTGAAAAACCATTTTTAAAACTAAATTTGTGTGAAGAAAAACTCAATTAAAAATATATACATTTCACCCACATCATCGTGTCAGTTTGTCAAGTCTATAGAGTCTAGTTTACGTAATCAGTAGAGTCTCGTGGGTTCGATACTCAGACTTACTTAGGTTATACTACATTGACCGGTACACTTTTCGGTTGTGTGGTCTAGGTTTAGAGAGTCTTAGTTATAAATTTAAAACTTAGAGAGTCTAGTTTAGGGTTTAATTTAGTTAATTTAATTAGACCACTTTTAGCACATCAGTTTCGTATTTGTACTTTAATGGATATACCCGTATATATTGTGTAAATTTATCAACCAAAACCATATAATATTTATACCCGGATTTGCTCGCAATAGGAGACGTCCAAAGGTCACAGTGTATGATATCAAATGACAATAATGTGGTAGATAAAGATAAATAAAAAGGCAAACATTTGTGTTTAAAATCTGACTCGAGTGACAAAATGAATTTCTAACACGTTTACTACATGAATTTAAATTACGAGAAATAAGAACATCCATAACGGGAAGTCCCAGATGTCCAAGCTATTTATGCCAAAAATCTGAAGTACTTGAAACTAGGAACGCTGAAGAGACGTCTTTATTGAACGGGTAGAGATAACTGGTACTAGGGTGTCGGCTAAAGATTTTCCCACTCTTCCAATCCTTCACAGTAAAACCAAAAGGATCAAATTCAACAGTAACACAATTGTCAATAGTAAACTGGCGAACGAACACTAGGTTCATGATTATGTGCGGTACATAAATGATGTTTTTAAGTTTATGGGTGGTATAGAAGTAGTTAAATATTACCAGATACAATAATGGGTACAGATTGTCCAATACCAACATAAATAGAGTTAATAGGTGATGACACTAAAGGAGAAGAGAGTGTACCTGTAACAACCCGCTTTTTGGGAAGTCAAAGTACAAGTCAAAGTCAAAGTCAAAGTCAAAGGAAGAAAAGATTGCTAATGGCGATCTGTTACTCCTTGCTTGACCATTAAATCGTACTTTTGACTTGTAATCAAATTTTATTATTTAATCGCTTTAGTTGTATTATGTGGAGTATCTAATAATAATCGAGGTTTAATCGCATGTTTATCGTTAATCGACTTATCGCAAATCGCTATCGCAATCGCAACTTGAATTATTTGTTCTAGATATTGTTTTACGTGTGTGTGCCTTTATGTGTTAATTGTGCATGTTATGTTTATTTGAGGTGATTAATCGCAATCGCAATTCAATCCCATCGCAATCTAATCGCAAACGCGAAACGCAAGTTATTTATAGTGATTGTATGTTAGATATAGTAGTTAAGTTATTTGTGTGACTATTGGGTAGTACTATCGCATCGCTCACTCAAAACGCATCGCAGCGCTCAACACGCGAATCAAAACGACAAAACTCAACACGCTGGACACCTGGATCGAATGGCCAACCGATCGAGTGGCCATCCGATTGGATTGCCATCTGATCGAACCGCCATCCGATCGGTGGCCAATCCGACACTAATGCACTTTCCCTTTTTGGAAACCCTATAAATACCCTCCTGTCACATCATTTGTGATGTGACAGCTCCCTCATTCGACCAGCAGCACTCAAGCCCTCTTTTCTCTCGATTTCTCGCGATCAAATTTTCAACTCAAATCTTGTACTTCTATGATCTACACGCACTACTTCATCTTTTTCACCTTTGAATCTTAACTGTTAACCGTGAAATCACCGGATTTGAGGTGTTTTAGGGTGTGTCATCAGGGAGTTCTTATGAACTTCAAGGTTTGACTTCATCCCACCAAGAACAACTCAGATCTGAAGGATTTCCACATGATTTAACAATGATTTTGCATAGATCCAAACATTTTCTAAGAGGAAAGGATTGAAAGATGGTTTTCCAACTTTCTTTAAACTCTTTTACATTCAATGCACTAAAAAACGATAGAACCGGAGCTTGTTCTGATCTTCTACTCTTTCTTAGTGATGAGTTGGTTCGAGATCTGGTTACTATCAAAGAGACAACCGATTTCAGGTTAAACAAGAACAACCGTTACGAACCAGTAAACTGATCGGGTTTGGGTGATTCCTGTTCGATTGGACGACTTGGGACTTGACGAGGTTCTGTTGTTTAGTACGTTGTCAAACCGTCTCGAACAAACCGTAAACTTTCAAAATAATCAAGTTTAAGACGATCAGATTCGTTGGGAAGGATTGCCGTCCGATCGGATTGCCATCCGATCGAACCACAATCCGATCGGATTGCCATCCGATCGAACCGCAATCCGATCGGATTGCACTTGAGCTTTCAACACTTAAAAAAATTTCAACAGGTTCACCGAATTGCTATCCGATCGGATTGCCATCCGATCGAGTAACCATCCTGCTGTGAGCTTGTTCTCACTAAGTGTCTTGCCAATCGGATCGCTATCCGATCGAACAGCCGTTCGATCGATTGACCTGAAGGGTAGAGATACTTCTCTATTTTCAAAATGCTACAACGAAAACTCCAAAGCCATCATACACAAACACATCCTTACCAAACGAATGTCAATCCGACCGAATGGCCATCCGATCGGATGACCATCCGAACGGATTGACATCCGATCGAGTGACCATCCGATCGGATTGCCATCCGATCGGATTACCGCTCGACACTTGGTCACTTTTCATCGTTTTACGCACCGCTCTTCGCTTATGCTATCATTAACTGTACAGGCTAATCACTCTAGTGCTCCCTTCAATCCATTTCCAACGCTGTGAGTATACTTGATCCCTTTTTGCTTTATGCACTTTTGGGTGGTACATACGTCGCTTATTCTAAATCACAATCGATCACACAACGCAAACCCTATATATACGCTGACCGTTATTGCATGTTACTTGTTACTCGATGAATGCTTGTATGTTATGTTAACACAGTGATTGTTGCCTGATGCCTTAGCAATGATAGTACTATTTGTTTGGACTCAGCACCTGTTGTGGACAGGGGTTGTTAAGGTTACCTCTTCACGTGTCACAGTGGTGATATGTGTTGCGCATTCTACAACTCACAGTCTAGTCTGTGCATATTTCATTGTTGATAACCTACTAGCTTCGCATTATACATGTTACATGCTGGTTATGCGTAAACGCTTTCGAACTCTACTATTACAAATAAACTTGTATGCTCACCTTTACACTATGTGTATTGACTCTATTTTAACGTATGTGACAGGTGCTTAGGATGCTTGCTTGCTATTTAATGGAATCGAGCTTAGGAGAGTCTAGAAACCAACAAAGACAATTTATTTTTATTTAAATCTGAGTTGTCGGAACATGTTATTCGTCTTTGAGATATCACTGTCTGTAATAACTTATTTTGCTTAATAGGTTATGGTATTGGACATAATATTAACTATTCGGTAAAGTAGTTGTTATGGAATTTCTCTTGGACAATCTGTTTCGCTCAGTGCCGCGCCCCGATGATTCCGCCATCGGGTGTGACAGATTGGTATCAGAGCCATAACTATAGGGAATTAGGCGAGACTCGACCTAGTCCAGGCCGATGCCTTAGAAACGACCTAGTCTATAGTCTAAATACCAACAGACCGACTTGTGCATGCCCGGTATGGGTTTTGTACAAGCTTATTCGCTATGTCTCGCTCGAACTCGCTGTACGCTACACACTTGCGCGAACAACGCATGCTACAGTTCTGCGCAAGATCAGCCTTTCCTAAGGCTGACTTGTCACACCCCGATATTTCCACGTATTACCGGTGGGCCCCGGTGGGGAGTATCGTGACGTAGTTGATATCATCATAGTCAATTAATCACAGTTGAATGCACAGCGGAAGTCTAAAAGTAATTTATACAAACCGATTCGAAAGTATAATAAAATATTACACAACGGATTGTAAGTGGATCCACAGGCGGATCTAAAATAAAAAAATATAACAGAATTAAGCATCAAAAGCTTGCAAGACTCTTTATTTGATACTAGGAGTAGCCAGCCCATTACGCGTAGTACCTGCACTTAATCTTTTTGAAAAATACGTCAGTTTACACTTGTAAATACAATTAACTGACTCTTTTTGAAAAGTATTTATAAAATTGGTTTGGATGCACAAGGCATAGAATCTTTTATGACTTGGGACAATTATTTAAAATAATATTGTATACAAATTTATATGTTTGTCGTCCATTCAGTAGCCCGGGTTAGAAGTACCGGGTTTAAGATTAATAGACACACCACTAATATAATCCCACGGCGAGTTATCCTCAATGAGTGGTTATATCTTTTACATACGCAACTGTCAGGTGTATGCCTACACCCCGTGCTTAAAGCGTGGCCATTCAATGAATGAGCCGAGGATATCCAGGACACTGTCATTAACCCCCAAAGGCATTGCATCAAACAAAACAGATTAAAACGGATTATCTCAACGATTTAACCACTAATCGATTAAAGATTCAATACCCGACCAAGCGGTATTATTAAATACTGTATCCCAAGCCTGTATAACGGAAAATAAGTTAAAAGTATTTACCTGAGCTTAAAATATAATTTTATTCTCAGCCGTATATCAATCAGCAAGCACGAGTAGCTTTTACTGGGCTCCTAAATCTGGAACGAAGGTTTTAATAACCTATTAGATTCCTAACGGGTCTTATTTAAGTCTTAACTTAGTCCGGTTAGTTTTAATGAAAGGTTTACGGTTCAAAACGCAAGATAAAGCGAAGACCAGATTAGAATGTGATTTAGACCCGACAAGTATGAAGACTTGTATAAAATGGGTAAACTAAACACATTCTGGATTTTGAAGTAAAAATGATAAGGTTTGACCCGTTTCGGTTAATTCATGCAAACTAGTTACATAAACCGTACCGAATGCGAATATGCATAACGGGTAACCAAATGAGTCATGTACAGGTTCCACAAGTTAATATGCTTAAAATATGTTATGATATCAGTAGGATATCTTTCGTTATGCCCAAAACGAATTTAAAATCAATTTATGCCTTGAAGGGGTATTTTGGTCATTTTAGAGTTTATAAAAGAGGTTAAATAGTAATCTGAGGTTCTGGTCTAAAATAATCAGTAAAAATATTTATTTTAACAAGTTACATCAGTAAGATATCATACATATGTGAATTTTATCATTTATGGCCAAACTATGCACCGAAGGGGCATTTTGGTCATTCCACATATGTTTTAAGGGTCAAATTTGGAAATCTGAGTTCAAGACTTAAACTTACTGTTAAAGTATAAAAATTTATCCATAACATTAGTAGGTAACAAGCCTTTGGTTCCAAATATGGTTTTAAACCATATTATGCGCCTAAATCGCATAAAAGTCGGTATTTGACGATATTCGGGTTGATTAAGGAAATCTGAGATTTTGATCAGCCTCTACTGTTTAAAATAATTTATTTAATGTATAAAATCAGTAGAAAAAGGTTTGATATGTAAAGGATGTGTAAAACTCATTTTATTAGCAAAAAGGGCATTACCGTCAATTACCGAGTCTATGCAAGAATCCTATGTTATGATCAGTTTAAAATTTAACAAAAAAATCCAAAAATCCCTAAATATTATATCTTAATAGTAGGTGGCAAGTTTGGTGTCAAAAGTTGAGTTTAAATATGATTTATGCCAAAAATTCCATTAAATTAACAAAAAGCTTTTGTTTTACGATTTTGTGCCTAACTCTTATTTTAGACCAGATTCGGATGTCAAATTTTTAGGACATACTAATATATCTGTAATAAAGGTTTTCGTCCTCTCACATTTTCAAAAATCTCATTTTAATATCAAAAGGGCATAATGGTCAATTTTTAAGCATTTAACGGAAACATGCAATGAACTAGGATTTCTATGGAACCAAGTTGTATAACCTTAGAGGGTTATACTAACATATAATATGGTCCTAAAGGAATCCTAAGGCATATCTAAACTAAGGTAAATCGTGTCAGAACTGAAAGTTAAAGCAAAAGTCTACTTTTGCGACTTTCGGTTACGAACCGAGCCTAAACTCAGAATGGTCGGGTTGAACATGCCTAGACATGTTCTTATATTATTTACCAAGTTATTTTAGTGTTAAAACATGATCCATAACTTCAACATTATCAGTTATGAATTATTTTGCAAAAACTGACCCGTTTGACTTTTTATTAAAAAGTTTGACCCGATAATTGACTGAGATAACGTGATAATTTGAAGGTGCCCTTTTAAGGTTTAACACCTACATAATTACCAACACATAGCCACTTTCAATTCGAATAATGGCTGGACCGTTTGTGATTAATCACTAAGTCAAAGCTTAATCACGCTAACTTTGACTTTCGGTCATTACACTAATGAAAACTTAATTACAGAGGCTAAGTACACTTACAAGAGTCCTTAGCACGAAGTTTGAACTATAGAAAACTTCTTAGAAGTCCAGGAGGCTCCAGAGAAGTGAGTTAGAGAGTAAACTTCAAATGTGTGCAAGAACAAGAACAAAAGAAGGGCCTTATATAGGAAGTTTGATGCTTCAAGATCAACCCATTTGTCCCTATGTTGTTACGAGATGTTCACAGGTGTCCCTAGGGCAGTAAAAACCATGTACAAGCCCCTGGTATCGCTCAGAGTTCATGCAATGGCGGTGTAAGAGCTGCAACATGCAGCCGTCTAGGTTTCAGTCGCTGGCACTGCTGTCGCGGCCCGCGTAGACCATAGAGGGAGTCTACGCGGCCCGCGTAGACCTGTTATTCTGGTAAAAAGTTTTAAAACTTTGCATTTTCAGTCCCTGGTCCATTTTAAGTTTAAATAACTTTCATTTATTGCACTTATGACCCCCATAGTTAACTATTAAGGGCCTTGGGTCACAAATTAACTCCGTTAAGCTCCCGGTTAGTTACGAGATCACCCGAAAAGCCTTGTTTTCATCGAAACTCCATGAAATTACTATCCAATATTCTTGAGAGCAAAATATACAATTATTACAATGTTTTTGGGATCGTTAAAAGGTCACTCAGAGGTAACATTTAACATGTTGATACTTTTAACCCCTATGTTTCGTAAGATCCTTATTTTAAGCACAAACGACTTTCTATGTCCGACAATTTATTCATTAAAGAATACGAACGTCGTGTGAGGTCAATCAGAGGCATAAGATTGGCATGTTGACAGTTTGGATCCTTTTACTTACATAATTACATTGTTTGACAATTTTAGTCCCTACAGATCAATCCATTACACGTTTAAAGTCCATGACACGTGTCTTTATTATATTGGTCGTGATTTTACGAGGTGTTACATCTGACTACACACACAAACAGATGATTTGGTTGAGATTAGGTGTGAGAACCGCAAACTCTCGACCAAATCACTCGTTCGAATTGCTATTTTTATTATAAAACAAGAGAATTTGCGTTGAATCAGGAGTGAAATCCATATTTTGACACAAGTCTCCTTATCTATCTCATGATTTTATCATACCAACAGGGATGTAGTCGCTAAGTTAGGGGTGAAACCCGAACCTTGATGACTCATTCCGCTCTATACTTTTGGTTTTACAAAACTCTCACCAAAGTCTCGACGGACTCCAACGACTTGAAGTCACACTGTGACTGGAAGGATACGTGCCGATCGCTCAAATTGAAGCAAGAGCACAGTCCAGAAAGCCAAAGTGTGTGCTTAAGGTCCTTGTGAATAGTCGAATCACTTTGGGTAGTCAATATCTACACACACCCGAGACAATCTATCCTCGATTTTATGTGTTACGATTCTGGAATTGCCGCCGCTGACTCTGTGATTTATCGATTTATGTGAATTTTAGGTGATTTTATGTGTTTACGCGTTCGATTTTGGTGATTTATTTGCTTTTTGCTGTTCACTTTGATCAACATGCACGACTCGCACTACACATCTACCTCAAAACGTTAACAAATCGCGTGCTATGCTACTCGCTATGCTACTTGCTGTGTACTCGCTGATCGCAATCGCTATACCTAAACGTTATACGTACTGTGAAGGATAGGTAATACATGCAACATATGTGTTTAGGTTAGCTTATGTGTGCTTATGTGCTTATTTTCTTATGTGTCTATGTGATTATGTGATTCTGTGATTTTGTGCCTATGTGGATTTTATGAATGGCTGTGTTCCTGAGCTTTAAGGTGAATCGTTAGACTATACTAGGAATGATCGAAATTGTGTTTGAGTCCTATGGCGATGTCTGTTGCAGACAATGTTGTCGTTTGGATCATTCCACTCGCGCGCAGCTTGCCGAAACCATAATGACAAACGCATCGCCGCTCTCGTCTTTAAACAAATGGCGAAAGTCATCCCCCAGATCGTCAGTGAACTGAACGAGAATGCAAGCAAGTCCTCGGAAGAGTCCAGGACTGATACTCATAAGGCTGCTTTTAGCTTCAAGCAGTTCAAAGCCTGCAGACCAAAAGAGTTTACCGGCGAAGATGGTCCTACGGCCATGTTTCAATGGTTTGATTCTATCGAAGTCACCCTGCACCAGAGTGGCTGTCTAGAAAACCTGCGCACCGTCAATGCTACCGGCATCTTCCAATCCCGCGCTCTTGATTGGTGGATGGCCGAGAGGAACAAACAAGGAAACGATGCAGCTTTCGGATTGTCTTGGGATGAGTTGAAGAACATAATGATGCAAGAGTTCTGTCCTCCCCATGAACTCCAAAAGCTTGAAGATGAATTCTGGCACATAAAGCAGGATGGTGGAGATAACGCTGGTTTGACTGCCCGCTTCAAGCAGTTGAGTATTATCTGTCCCAGTCAGGTTACTACCCCAGATGTCACCATCAAGAAGTATATCCGTGCTCTTCCAGACTGTGTCGCAGATTTTGTTCAGGCTGCAAAGACTACGACGATCGAGGAAACCTACCTGCTCGCTGCAGAGATAAACGATAAGCGAGTCAGGGCGGGTTATTTTGACAAAACCTCCAAGAATCTGCACCAAGTCACAGCCGCTGCCACCGCTGAAACCACTGTCGCACCTCAGTCATCCAAGCTCTCAAGCCGCAAAAGCAAGAACAATAGCAGTTCCAGCAACAAGAACTATGCAATCACTGCAGCTCCGCTCCAAACAGTACCAGCACCACCGCAACCTCAACACCGCCAAGTAGCGGCGCCTGTGGTCAATGCACAGCCTGCCAAGCGTGCATACACTGGACCACACTCGTTTTGCCCTACTTGCACTTATCATCACCCGGTGGGTATCGCATGTCGGTTTTGTGTTCATTGCAATATGTACGGACACTTCACCGCCAACTGCCGTACAGGCCCACGTCAAGCCCACGCTCCAGCATAAGGTTAAGCTCCTGCTCAACAAGCTCTACTTCCTGCTCCTCAAGGCCAACAAGCAGCTCCTGCACCCGCGATCCATGCTAGAGATTGCTTTGCGTGTGGAGATCCCAACCACTTCGCAAACATGTGCCCAAATCAAGTGGTGAAGCAAGAGTCATAACAGCAGCAGCCCCAGCAGCAGCCTCAGCAACAGCAGCAACAGCCAGCAACCCGCGGACGTGCATTCAACATCAACGCCCGTCAGGCTCTAGCAGACAACAATGTGGTCAATGGTACGTTCCTTGTGAATGGTATATATATGCTTCGTGTTTATTTGATACTGGAGCTGATAACTATTTTGTATCGTTTAAATTCGAAAAGCTCCTTAATCGTAAGCACGCTCATCTCCCCTCGACGTTCGATGTTGAAGTTGCCACCGGAAGAACCGTCGCTGTCAATTCTGTTCTACGTGATTGTACGCTTGAACTCAACAATCACGTCTTCCCTATCGACCTTATTCCGATGCAGCTCGGTAGTTTTGACGTCATAGTAGGCATGGACTTTCTTCATGAAAACCATGCTGAAGTTGTTTGCTTCGATAAGATGATTCATTTCTCGCTCACTAATGGTGATCAATTGTATGTTTATGGTGAAGTAGCGTCGAAGAAACTCCAACTTATGTCATGTGTCCAAGCTAGCAAGTATCTCCGTAAGGAATACAGAGCTTTCTTGGCTAACATTGTAGTAGCGGAGAAGGAGAAGAAAGGTAATCCCGAAGTGAAAGACGTTCCCGTTGTTTGCGAATTCCCCAACGTATTTCCTGAAGATCTACCTAGTTTACCTCCCACTCGTGATATCGATTTCCGAATCGACCTCATTCATGGAGCAAATCCTGTTGCTAAAGCGCCCTATCGTCTCGCTCCTTCTGAAATGCGCGAACTCTCGAGTCAACTCCAGGAATTACTTGATAAAGGCTTTATTCGCCCTAGCACCTCTCCTTGGGGCGCGCCTGTCCTTTTCGTCAAAAAGAAGGATGGATCGTTCCGGATGTGCATCGACTATAGGGAGTTGAATAAGCTGACAATCAAGAATCGCTATCCTTTGCCTCGGATCGATGATTTGTTTGATCAGTTACAAGGTGCTACGTGTTTATCGAAGATCGATCTACACTCAGGCTATCACCAGTTACTCATCTAAGAGGAGGATATACCCAAAACCATTTTTCGAACCCGCTATGGTCACTATGAGTTTGTGGTTATGCCTTTTGGTTTGACCAACGCTCCCGCTGTCTTCATGGATCTAAAGAATCGCGTGTGAAAACCCTTTCTTGACCGCTTCGTAATCGTGTTCATCGATGATATCCTGATCTATTCCAAGTCAAAATCCGAACACTCGCAACATCTACGGTTGGTTCTTGAGTTACTCCAGGGAAACCGTCTCTATGCCAAGTTCTCTAAGTGTGAATTTTGGTTGGAGGAGGTCCAATTCTTGGGTCACATTGTCAATAGTCAGGGCATTCACGTCGATCCCGTAAAGATCGAAGCTATTAAGAGTTGGGTTACACCCAAGAACCCGTCTGAAGTCCGTTCTTTTCTCAGACTGGCAGGCTATTATCGTCGTTTTATCGAAGGTTTCTCTAAGATCGCTGTGCCGCTTACCTCTCTTACGCATAAGGACAAACCTTTTATTTGGGGAACTAAACAAGAGGAAGCCTTTCAAGCTCTCAAGGCTATGCTTTGCAATGCTCCCGTGCTCTCACTTCCCGACGGAAACGACGACTTCGTAGTCTACTGCGATGCCTCTAACCTTGGTCTAGGTTGTGTTCTCATGCAACGAGATAAGGTTATCGCGTACGCCTCTCGACAGCTCAAAATCCACGAAAAGAACTACACCACACACGACCTCGAGATTGGCAACACTACCTTTACGGTACCAAGTGTACGATCTTCACCGATCATAGGAGCCTGCAACACATCTTTGACCAAAAAGAACTGAATATGCGTCAACGCCGGTGGCTAGAACTACTCAACGATTACGACTGTGAGATTCGTTACCATCCAGGCAAAGCAAATGTTGTTGCCGACGCTCTCAGCCGACGAAGCTATTTGTATAGCGTTCGTAATATCCAAGCCCAACATCATCTCAAAACTCTTATCCGTGAAGCATAACATGCTTGTTTTACCAAACGAACTTTGAAGAAGGAAAGGATTCTAAACAATGGCGCCCAACTCGAGAATAAATCTAATGGTATCTTTCATTATTTGGACCGAATTTGGATTCCCAAGCGCTCCAATTTGCGACAACTCCTGATGGACGAAGCCCACAAATCTCAGTATTCTATTCATCCCGGTGCTGACAAGATGTACCAGGACATGCACTACAAGTACTGGTGGCCGGGCATGAAGAAGGATATCGCTATCTATGTTTCGAAATGCCTGACCTGTTCCAAGGTCAAGGCTGAGCATCAAAGACCCTCTGGCTTACTCGTTCAACCCGAGATCCCTATGTGGAAATGGGAGAGTATAGCTATGGACTTTATAACGAAACTTTCGCGTACTCAATCAGGTCATGACAACATCTGGGTTGTCGTTGACCGTTTGACTAAATCAGCCCATTTCCTACTGATACGAGAAGACTTTAAGGTAGAAAAATTAGCCCGAATCTACACCGACGAAATCATTTGTCGACATGGGATGCCTCATGACATCATCTCTGACCGCGATGGTCGGTTTACCTCGCGTCTTTGGGAAACGTTTCAATCCGCTCTTTGTACTACTCTTAATCTAAGTACCGCTTTCCATCCCCAAACCGACGATCAGACTGAAAGAACGATTCATACCCTTGAAGACATGCTTCGCTCGTGTGTCATAGATTTCGGTGGTAATTGGGACGCGCACTTACCTTTGGTCAAATTCTCGTACAATAATAGTTATCATTCTAGCATACAAATGGCACCATTTGAGGCTTTATACGGAAGGAAATGTTGATCGCCTATTGTATGGCACGAGACCGGAGACGAGCAAATTACCGGTCCTGAGCTGTTGTAAGAAACGACTGACAAGATCCTCCAAATTCGAGACAATCTATTGAAAGCTCGGAGCCGACAGAAAAGTTACGCTGATAGACGCCGCAAGCCTCTTGAATTTGATGTTGGCGATCACGTACTTCTAAAGGTTTCACCTTGGAAGGGAGTGATCAGATTCAGCAAGAAAGGAAAGCTCGCGCCTCGATATGTGGGACCCTTTAAAATTCAAGAAAGGATTGGAAAATTGGCCTACAGACTTGAACTACCAGAGGAACTGAGTAACGTCCACCCGACTTTCCACGTTTCGAACCTCAGAAAGTGCTTGACCGACCAGGAACTACATGTCCCTCTTGAGGATTTGCAAGTGGACGAAACATTACACTTCGTGGAAAAGCCTGTCGAGATCACGGGACGAGATAGCAAGGTGCTCAGACGCTCACGCATTCCCATTGTGAAGGTTCGCCGGGAAGGCAAACGAGGCGCCGAGTTCACCTGGGAGCTCGAAAGTGACATGAAGGCAAAGTACCCACAACTGTTTGTTACTCCTACTTCTTAAATTTCGAGACGAAATTTCCTAAAGTAGGGGAGGCTGTAACAACCCGA
The DNA here is from genome assembly GCA_030545235.1 of Helianthus tuberosus. Lineage (NCBI taxonomy): Eukaryota > Viridiplantae > Streptophyta > Magnoliopsida > Asterales > Asteraceae > Helianthus > Helianthus tuberosus. The sequence continues at coordinate 68,989,059 of CM060360.1, forward strand.
TTTTTGGGAAGTAAAAGTCAAAGTCCAAGGAAGAAAAGATTGCTAATGGCGATCTGCCACTCCTTGCTTGACCATTAAATCGTACTTTTGACTTGTAATCGAATTTTATTATTTAATCGCTTTAGTTGTATTATGTGGAGTATCTAATAATAATAGAGGTTTAATCGCATGTTTATCGTTAATCGACTTATCGCAAATCGCTATCGCAATCGCAACTCGAATTATGTGTTCTGGATATTGCAACTCAAATCTTGTACTTCTATGATCTACATGCACTCCTTCATCTTTTTCACCTTTTAATCTTAACTTTTAACCGTGAAATCATCGGATTTGAGGTGTTTTAGGGTGATGTCATCAGGGAGTTCTTATGAACTTCAAGGTTTGACTTCATCCCACCAAGAACAACTCAGATCTGAAGGATTTCCACATGATTTAACAATGATTTTGCATAGATCCAAACATTTTCAAAGAGGAAAGGATTGAAAGATGGTTTTCCAACTTTCTTTCAACTCTTTTACACTCAATGCACTCAAAACCGGTAGAACCGGAGCTCGTTTGGATCTTCTACTCTTTCTTAGTGATGAGTTGGTTCGAGATCTGGTTACTATCAAAGAGACAACTGATTTCGGGTCAAACAAGAACAACCGTCACGAACCAGTAATGTCACACCCTGACTTTTGCGAAAGCGTGGTATTTGGTGTGACTTTCTTAATATCATTGCATTCAATCATAACATCAACTATATGATAAAACCATAGGTTTGTCATCCATTAAATATGTTTAAAACATAACAACATTGTAGACTTCAAATTCAAGTTTTACAAACCGTACAAATTGTTTATGAGTTCATCAAGGACTCGTCAAAAGATATTGAATAACACCAAGGTTTGGATGACGTGTCTCGTTCAGGAATAAGACACACTAACCAAACTCAAAGACCATGGATGACATCTTTATTCTTAACACGGCATAAAAACTTCCAACGCCCGCCAGATCCACTTTACAATTTCCCTGAAATACATGTAGTTTGAAAAACATCAACAAAAGTTGAGAGAGTTCATGTGTTCGTTTGTGTGTATGTATAAACCTTTGAAACGATGTAAGTATGTATGTAAGTCCCTGGTATGTAGCAATAAGGAAAAAAGAGATCGCCACTGGGTTGCAAAGCCAATGGTATGTGTGAAGTGATGCAGGAAGACTCAAACCTAGCAGATTTCGTCGACAAGACATAGTCACCTCATGGTCCACTCTGCGGACTCAGGAGTGGGGCTCGCTACACCCGAATAGATCTATCACTCATGTCCCTCGGTCCTACGATGAGGATTAATGGCCTTAAGTGTCGTACCCACCACTCACAAGATCTAGAAGTAAACCCTCCTTAAGCTAACCATACCATGTATAAAATGTAATAATTGTAACATGTATTTCACCCTCGAAGTAATAAACTGAAAACAGTTAAGAGAAAAGGGGGACATGAACTCACAGTATTGCGTCCTCAGCTCGTAACTCAACTCTGTCAGCAAACACAACTACCTACAGTGTACTAACGTCTATTAGACGAACGGGCCGTGCCTTTGCTTAGTATTTATGTTTTGAGTTACGTTTCTTATATTATTCCAAGTTATAATAACTTGTCAAAATAATATTTCAACTTAAATTATATTTAATTTTGGAATAATTGTTTAAACAATATTTCTGTATTAATACTTCTCAACTATTTAACTTCGTATTTTCCTTCCCAAGGATGGGGTATTTTATACATGTATTTTCGTATTATCGTATTTGCAATTCCGTATTAATATTTTCTCAAGTCTCACTTTAGAAAATATATTTAAACTCATTTGTCCCAAAAATAATGTATTGTCCAGAACATATATATTTTTCCCAAAAATCATATATCTTCTAAATATACTAAGAAAATATATTTTAACTTCCCCAAAAATAATATTTTCCCTTTTGTCAAAGTATGATATAACTTGTAATAATAAATAAAATCATACTTTTATTTCGTTTGTATCCACAATAATATTATTCCATATATAAGTTTACAAGTTTTTTGTGCATTATTAGTTGTAACTTGTGCTTTGTGAGTTTTTCAAAAAAAAAACTTGATTTTTTTCTTTTAACCCCAAGGTTTTTACCTTTTTCAATTTTAACCCTACATAATTTGTTTTTTTTAACTTTAACCCAAAACTTTTCATTATTTGCAATTTAGCTTCGCAACTTTTGTAACTTATGCTTTTCATTTTTCGCAAAATTTTGTTTTACGTATAGTTCTAAATTTTTCGAGTTAATACGACGCAACGTGCATGAGTGGTTCAACATTTTTACCTCTATTTTTCCATGTTTGACAGGTTCGTCGCAACACGCATATCCTAGGTCGAGTCAGTGTTGGTGATCGATGACGGTTGTGTGACATTAGTACTATTTGACACCGTTTTATGCACCGCCGCAACGCGGGGTGTGCTTTGGGGGTTTTCAAAGAAAAAATGGTTATGCATATTGTTGTCGTAACGTTAGCTTTGGGGGGTTAAAATTTTTTTTTTTTTTTACTTTTCACCCAAAAGTATTTCATAAATTACTTTTAACCCAAAACTATTTGTTTTTTTACTTTTAACCCAAAACTTTTTATCTTTTGCAATCTATCCTTATAACTTTTTTTACTTTCAACTTTGGTCATTTATAGTTTCCATTTTTCGCAAATTTTTCGCTTTATGCTTGGTTCTAAATCTTGTGACTTAACACATCACAGCTGTGTCTTTGGTTTAACGTTTTTACGTTTAGTTCTAAATTTTTTGAGTTAACACGACGCAACGTGCGTGTGTGTGTGAACGTTTTCACATCGTCTATTTTTCCCCGTTTAACAGGTTTAACATAACATGCGGGTCCTAGATCCACTTAGTTATAACTAAAGAATCCCCGCCGCATTGCGGCGGGTCGCAATCCTAGTTTACCCAAAATACATATGTAACGGTATTGTTTTGGATGGTAAATTTCACGGTACTTGTTAAGTAATATTATTTTACCCTAAAATAATATAACTATTTCTCAAATAATCACACACAATGTGTCTTCTAAATATATATTCTCCAAATACATATTTAGTTATTTTTATTTACAAAAACCAACCTCAATTATTTGTATTTTTTGTTAAGAAAAATTATGGCAAAGCTTATATCGAAACTTATGATCAAAATATACTTGTAAATACTTGTTAGAAAATGTTTTCTAAGTGTTTATATTTTTAGAAAATTTTGTCATAGTTTCCCCTAAAAATGAAGGTGTCCATGCTAGTAAAGCATATCATTTTCTTTTCAAAAATCATCCCAACAATCAATAACCAAACTACACTTCCCAAGTGCAAAAATCATACAATATATATATATATATATATATATATATATATAACAACATGAACTTGAACTTTTATTAAAAACTTGTAGTAACTCGGAAGCATGTTTATTAGACTTAGTTACCCCTTAAAGTGTGTTTACTTCTTTAAAAATCTCATTCTTAAAGAAACTAGGTGTTTACAACTTGTAAACATATTCTACAAAAATTGTTCTTTTGAACTCTTCTTGTAAATAAAGTGCTCTTACACTTATTTTATCACCAAAAATAGTGTACATTTAAGTAAAAATCAAGTTCTACTAAAAATCATATTTTGAACTTGGTTTTCTTGGAAAATCATTCATGAATCTTAGATTTCATAAGATTACTAGCTCACTTTATTTACTATTTTTCAAGAAATCATTCTATTTTCAAGTTCATGTTTATAAGTGAGGATGATATTCTTGGGTTAACACATAATCATCCTCTAACTTGCTAGATCATGTGTTTAATCACAATCTAGCAAGCCCCTTATGATGTTCAACATCATAATCTCAAGTAAATAACAATCAAGTATCATGCATGTACTTAAAAAACATTATTTCATCCATAAACCATCATATGTAAGCTTATGTTTATGATTCTTGTTTATGTTCTTTTGGTGTTCTTGAGGGTTATAACATAACATATCTTTTAACAATTCAAAATGAGAAGTAAAAACTAGTAACAAGAAGCTTACAACTAGCTCAAAGGCTAGGGAAGATCACTAGAGAAAAAGATGATGAAAATGGTGGGTGAAAGCAATGGATGAAGGTTCTTCAAGTTCTACAAGCTTCAAGCTTCACAAGACACCTTCTTGCATTTGGAGATGAGCTTGAAATGGGTGAATGATGGTTGCAAGGTGGTGGTGGTGGTGGTGGCGGCACCTCCTAGGGCCGAGAGGGAGAGAGAGAGTATGAGGGAGGTGAAGTGTGGTGTTGTGAAGTGATGGTGTGATCTTTATAATATCCAGGGAAATCTAGATGAATCTTCCATATCCAAGCAATATCAAAATAAATCTTGTACGATCACAAGTGGAGATTTAATGAAGATTTAGAAAGATCTTGAGATGGGGCCATCCCTTGGGCTGTAAACATCAAAGGGGGAGGGGGTCCATGTGTAAATTTGATGGTAAGTAGGTAATTGGTGGAAGTTAAATGTAAAAGTCTAGCGTTTAATGTGTATCTTGCATTATGTAGTATGTTAGGGTGTTTGGAAACCATAACTAGCTCAGAAAAAGTAAAACAATGCTTCTAGTAATATTTTGGTGTTCCGGGTAATGTCCGGTTGTTCGGTTAGATACCGGTTCGTTAAAGTGTCAAGTTATTCCGTTTAGCGATTTTTAAGTACCCCTTTGTGACACTTTTAATTCCCGACACTTAGGAAAGCATACAGGACCCTTTTACCATATTTTTGCACATTACTAGCTTGTTAAAAAGCTGAATTTTGCTGAAATATGCAGAATTCTGCACTTTTAGTGGGTTTTAGGCACTTTCCGGCACTTAAACTATCACCTAGTGACGCAGTTTTATGGTTCTTACTTCCCTACACTCCATACTAGTGTAGTACCTTGTCTCTGGCCCATACTGGGTCTTAAAACACTGTCTGTCTATGTACAGAACATCGTCAGCATTTTCTGAGTTATCCGCTCACTGTGCTAACCGTGCTTTGTGCATCGTTTATGTCACTAAAGTTTGTATGTGATAAATGGTGTGATAGTAAGAAATGTGATGCACATGTATGTATGATACAGAAATCAGAAAACAGTTTAAGTCATCAGTTGTAATTAAGCACAATCATTAAGCATAAATCAATATTAGTTAATTGTACGGATGCATGCAAATTTGACGGTTGTCACACTCTCCCCTTGCTAAGAAAATTTCGTCCTCGAAATTTGTTCCATCTTATCTCCTTAGGGTTACATTATGCGTGCATGCATATGGATAATATTGAGGTAGGTAATCACAAAACCGAATCAAACCTTATTCATATCAGATGAATCCACGTATATATTACAACAACACGAATCCAATGGTTAAAAGATATGTACTTTTAGCATTTGATGTCAAAGGACACGAAATGTATAGATGTAGAATCTAGTGTTACTTAGTTAACAGGGGTGCAATAAAGGGGTTCTGACCGATGGATTCTAAAACAATCGGTCACAATATGCAAACAAGTTTTCACAAACCATAGCATCCGCTATATGAATTCATAATCAACAACTCAAATGTGATAGTAACATGAAAAACGATCTGTCAACTTCCGAATAGATGAATGGTAAGGTTTAGTGTGTTGACATTCTTGAATTGCGAAAATACGCCAAATGAAATACAAGCGAATCTGGTGTATCATTGTCTTAATTCGTAGTTGCATTAGGAATGTTTAAATGACAGGTCAGACAAAAGTATATGTAGTTTTGTGTGAAACAGTTGACCTTGATTAGCACAAGCTAATGACACCACAAGGTGTCGTAATGACGAGATTCAATAATAGTGGTGGCTGAACAAGTTCACCATGCTTGAAATCAAACGAAAGTGTACTGAGACAATCTGAAGATTTGATTTACACAATGTCATAAAGTTTTCAGTTAAATACGGAACATCAAAGAGCCACTGTTTTTGATCGAAGGTGAAAAAGTATTAAGTACCGCAAGGTATTCGATCGATAATGAAAGAATCGTTAGGAGGTATATTGTGCTTATGAAATAAATCTATGTACCGTTGCCTTAACACACAACTGTGTTGAGACTGCTTTAATCGTGATAAACAAGACGGATTTTAGAGCAAATTAGTAAATAAATAATTAAATCCGTGTATGAAGTGAGTAACCAAATTAGCGCAAGCTTCAATTTCATGGAAGTATCACCGTAAGATATCGAAATCAACAAATGATTTAGGGGAGTCGTAGACCAATCAAGTCCACTATGACTCGAAACAAAAGAACCTTTGCAAGAATACTTGATTGTGATGCTCTCAATACATCATATAGCGTCTCAAATCAAACATGTGAAATGGATAAGTTCAAGCAATTGAACTTAGTTTCAGCGTAACCCGACCATATACGTATGTATCAACAAAGGAATCTCGGCATGGTCACAAAAATAAACCATGAATGTAACTTGAAATAAAAGAAGTTTCAAGAAAGTGTGTTGACTTGATAGCAAAAGAGCCAACAATTACAATAATGTAGGTCATTCGAATCACAAATCGGTAATTAGACTTAGCAACATAATATTTGAACTTCAATGAAGCGTTTGAAATAAAACCGCATGCGTAGCAGATGGTGCATGCGTAACATATGAGTTTTCAAGAAATGAAACAATGAGTGTTTGCTAAAATGGAGAAATGACCAAGTATTCGAAGCAAATGTGTGTTCGCTCTCAGCGAAGAAAATCAATGCGATGCAACTACCATTAAGGGGAGTAGAGATGCAAACATCTACTCGCTAGAAGCAAAAGTGAAGATTTCAACAAAAGAAATTTAAGTACTTTCTATTTTGTTAACTGAAATGGCATATATGTCAGGTTAATGGTGTTTGATTGAGTTAACAGATATGGTTCCTAAGTAACAACCTTTACGAGTTTGGACCTGGGTTCCCAAAGGTCCTAAGTATATGTTTTCTAGATCCTCAAGGTTTCGTATTCTGTGTAAATTTGTTTTGTGCATTGGGTAGGAAACACCACTTTTGTGTATGTTTAAAAACAAATTATTGTCCCACAATTTCCCCGGTATACTTTATTCTTGAATTCACAGCTAATGACACTCGATCACCGATCAGTCGTGAAATAGTAGTTGGATCCTCACAGTTAGTTAAATAAGTAATTCGTTAATCCTTAGCAAGAGTCACCGACTCTCGTGGGTTAGCTCGTTCGGCTCCTGGTAGTCGATGCTCATTTGAAAACCATCGTCCTTCTTCTTGATGAGCAGAGCTGGGGTTACCCAAAATGGGAATCTTGGTCTGTTATCTTCCTTCTCTATCAACCACTGAGGTTACACTGACAATCCTTGCATCTCCGAAGGTGTAAGTCACTAAGGTGCATTGACTGCAGGCGCGGCGCCTGGAGTTAAATAGATGCGAAATTCGACTCGTCGTTGAGGAGATGATTCTGGCAAGCCTTCGGGGAAGATTTCAGGATATTCCCTTATCACAGGGGTATCTTTGAGTTTTGGTTCTTCGGATCCCTTGTCCCCGACATGAGCCAAGAAAACAACACATCCTTTACGCAACAACTTTCGTGCCTTCCAGCAATTAGTAATTTGTAGAGGCGTATCCTGCTTCATGAGTCACGATCGTTTCTTCGTTTGCCATCGGGATGCGGATATCAATCTCCGCTCGATCACTCGGCAATTAATCCATCCCAATTACTCCGTCGAAGCTTCCCAACTCAACTGGCAGTAGATCAAGCGTAAACTTACGCTCTCCGGGTTCTATATTTCCGTTTCTAGTTACTGCGTTGGCTTCCACTAGCTTCCCCTTAGCTAGTTCCATCGAGTGCGGGTTATCTAACTTACTTGCTACTAAACCAAGTATACTCTCAAACTCTGAAGCTAAAATTTGTAATAATAATATCAAGTAGCCCGGATGCATAATGTTGACTAATATGGAACGTATGGATAACCTTGTTTGGATTCTGACGTGCTTCCCTAGCTCTGCTATTGAGCTTTCATCCTTGTGCCTGATCCTTCTTAGGGCAGTATTTTCTGAAATGCTTTTTGCTCCCACAGTTAAGGCAACCTTGAGCACGTTTCTGTTTGTCACTCGTTCTGCCTTGATAATTGTCATTGTCGTTGTTTCCTCCGTGATTCTTGCTACCATCTTGGCCTCTAGTACTACGTTCAGCATCTTGCCTACAAGTTTCTTTAGGATGCCCCCTCTTGCCACAGTTATCACATTTTCCATATTTACATCGTCCGACATGATAACGTAAACAATTGTCGCACTTAGGTAGGATACCCATGTAGTCTTTTCCCTTTTTGGCCTTCTTCTTGTTACTCGCCCGAATAACCTTCTTGATATTTGTGAGCTTTCCCTTGTTATCTCCAGATGACTCTACAGGAGTCTCCTCTTTCTCTTCCATAATGGAAAATTTTCCTAGTCTAACCGCTTCTTCAGTGAGCGCCACACTTATGTCGATAGCCTCGGTGATCGTTGAAGGTTTAGATGTTGTTACCAGGCTTAGAATCTGGGGCGCCAATCCCCCTATGAAACGTTTGACTCTCTTAAACTCTGGTCCCACCAGGAGCGTAGCAACTTGTGATAAATCGTTAAATCTCTGCACATACTCAGCTATCTTTGGTCCTTCCATTTTCAAGTTCCACAGTTCAGTCTCCAACTTCTGGACTTCTGCCCTCGAGCAATATCTCTTACGCATCAGTTCTTTCAGTTCGTCCCACGTCAAAGCAAACACAGCGGTCTCGCCCATTGTCTGAACATGAAGGTTCCACCATGACAGAGCTCCATCTACAAATAGTCCAGCTATGTACGCGACCTGATGTTCTGGGGCACATTTGCTCAATCGTAAGACAGAATCCGTTTTCTCAACCCAGTGCATGAAGGCTAAGGCACCCCCAGTGCCGTCGAATTCTCGAGGTTTGTGGTCCAAGAACTGCTTGTAGGTGCAGCCTTCGCTGCATTCGGAGCGAAGGGCCTCGAGCTGTGCAATGGCCTGTGAGATGCACTCTTGTAGTTCTGCCGTTGTCACCGACAGAGGGTTGTTGGTAGTGATGTTCCCTTGTATCGACATCTTCTAAGAAGAAGATTGGTTAGGTCAGGTTGTATTAGTTCAGGGAGTGCATATAGTTGTTTAGAGGTCATATGTACATACATGTATTTGTTTTTTATATCAACCAATCAAGCAATAGCATAATCCTACCATAACCAAGTAATTTGGGATTTATGTTTAATGAGAGCGTAGCGAGCAAGCACGTAGCATTATAATTATAGCACACACATATAGATCAACAACGTGCTTAACGAAGACATAGCGACTGAGCTTTCATTGGTTATTGGTCACAAAGTATTTTCACTTGTTTAATGATGATTGGGCTCTCATTATTCTCCGACCATAATTGCATTGTCTTACAAAATGTATCATATCAAGAGGGACACAGGGTCACCCTACCCTTGTCCAACAAGTATATCAGTGTATCAAAATTACATAGTCAGATGTGGTCTTCAAAAGTCTCCACAATCTCGGCTTATCATTAGTGTCTTTACCCAAATGTAATGCAATCCGCATAATCCAGAAACCAACTATACTGGTGACTGAGGTGGAGGATGAAAGAAAAGTAAACTGCTAACATGCGTGAACTCCTCCTCGAGCTTGTATATATGTCAAAGTAGTTATCTGATCTGCTGCTCGATAGTAAAGAAACGAGCCTCAAAACCTGGGAAAGGTGTAATAGCAGCAGGCGAGCGTGCAAAAAGGATCTTTGATAAATGTGGAGGATCAAAGTATACTGGCAATAGACAGGGTGGAGGACGTGGTGTCAGCTTAAACTCCAAAATTCTCTGACTCCTAACCTCAACCGTAGCTGATGTTACAGGAGCAATTCATCCTGTATGTAGCCTCCATAATGTAAGGATCTAATATCAGCATAGTGTACGATAGGAACCATCGAAATGGCTCGTCTAGCGATGTAGAGGTGAAAGTAGCAAGCGGTGCGGCCTATGAGGTCGGGGAAAATGCCGTTGTAGCTAAAGGATCGTCTTACGGGTGCTGACCTGGGGTACCCTCTTGGGGTGCGGTTAGGTCCTGAAAGAAAGTGATAGGCATGTCGGTGCAATGGACGTCGGTCTCCATCGGAGCAACATTTGCGGGTGCAGGTGCAGGAACAAACGTCCCAACCAATAAGGAGATCATCAGGTGCAGGTACTAGGTCAGGTATAAGGGGTGCAATGCCTGGTAGACCAAAAGAAGTAGGGTTATGATCAAGCAAGGGTGCAGGATCAGCAGGTGCAACATCAAGCTGTCCCAAAAGGAACAGGAGCTGGCTCTGGGTCGTGTAAAGGTGTGGCATTTCGAGCAGATGGTAGTGTAGCAGTTATAGCGACGTCGTCGTCTGAGTCAATTAGTAGAAAGCTGTAATCCGGCCATCTGTAAGGCTGCAGATGTCACAGACTCAAAGGAGTCTGAAATCGAGTGTATACTAAGAATCAGAGGATAGCTTGTTAACAGGGGTTGCAAGAAGTAAAATTAGTAGCAACATTCTCGTCTAATCTTTCCATCTTCAAGGGCGTCATCAGGGGGGACCATCAATAAACATGTCAAAGTCATCATCAACTACTCGTCGAGTAACCCACCTTCGAAAGGAATGTCCACGGGAGACGCATTATCGAGGATCGGGGCCATGGTGTGCTCACTATCGGGATGACCAGTGATGAGGTGGTCATGGACTGAAACTAGGATGACAAAATATTCTCGTCAAGGAAGCCATCAGCAAGGGTAAATCGTCACCAAAGTCTGGTAGCGCGAACAGTTGAAAGTCATCCTCGCCCTTGGTCAGCATGTCAGGGTCACTCTCAGTGCCTGACGTAAACATCTCCGGTGCAGGTGAAATCTCATTATCTGGGGCGGTGGCCGTAGGGTTATCAATGTCTGATAACTCGCTTTCTAAAGAAGGTGACCTGTGTGCCGGTACATAATAATCATAGCATGTGTATTCATAGTAATTACTAACACTTAGTGTATTGCAAGCAAAGACAATTCATCATGTAATCATGTATTCACATTATTCTTCATGAAACTTCCTATCCTTCCTAGTCTCCCAGACTAACCCACCTAGTCTCCCAGACTAAACCAACCAGTCTCCCAGACTAAACACCCAGCCTCTCAGACTGAACCACCTAGTCTCTCAGACTAAAACACCCAGTCTCTCAGACTGAACCACCTAGTCTCCCAGACTGAAAAACCCAGTCTCTCAGACTGAACCACCCGGTCTCTCAGACTGAAACACCCAATCTCTAAGACTGAACTCTCTAGTTTCCCAAACTGTCCCAACTAGTCTCTCAGACTAACTACCCAGTCTCTCAGACTACCCAGTCTCTCAGACTGAACCTCCCAGTTTCTCAAACTGAACTACCCAGTCTCTCAGACTGAACTACCTAGTTTCCCAAACTGAATTACCCAGCCTCTCAGGTTAAACCTCCCAGTCTCTCAGACTGCCCCAACTAGTCTCTCAGACTACCCAGTCTCTCAGACTAACTCCCCAGTCTCTCAGACTGAATACCCAGCTAGTCTCTCAGACTAACTCCCCAGTCTCTCAGACTGAATACCCAGCTAGTCTCTAAGACTAACTCCCCAGTCTCTCAGACTGAATCTCTCAGATTATACTCCCAGTCTCTCAGACTGAAATATAAATGAATTCTTTGAAATGTATTTTGTGTCTTTCATTTGTAAAAATGTTTGTTTCATGGATCTGGACGCTTTGTGTATGCAATGAAAACATGTTTGTGAAAACATTTTCGTGAGAGCCCTAATGATCGTAGTCTAGACTCGAGAAAGAATCCTAGTTCGCTACGATCGAAGCTCTGATACCAAGCTGTCACACCCTGACTTTTGCGGAAGCGTGGTATTTGGTGTGACTTTCTTAATATCATTGCATTCAATCATAACATCAACTATATGATAAAACCATAGGTTTGTCATCCATTAAATATGTTTAAAACATAACAACATTGTAGACTTCAAATTCAAGTTTTACAAACCGTACAAATTGTTTATGAGTTCATCAAGGACTCGTCAAAAGATATTGAATAACACCAAGGTTTGGATGACGTGTCTCGTCCAGGAATAAGACACACTAACCAAACTCAAAGACCATGGATGACATCTTTATTCTTAACGCGGCATAAAAACTTCCAACGCCCGCCAGATCCACTTTACAATTTCCCTGAAATACATGTAGTTTGAAAAACATCAACAAAAGTTGAGCGAGTTCATGTATTCGTTTGTGTGTATGTATAAACCTTTGAAACGATGTAAGTATGTATGTAAGTCCCTGGTATGTAGCAATAAGGAAAAAAGAGATCGCCACTGGGTTGCAAAGCCAATGGTATGTGTGAAGTGATGCAGGAAGACTCAAACCTAGCAGATTTCGTCGACAAGACATAGTCACCTCATGGTCCACTCTACGGACTCAGGAGTGGGGCTAGCTACACCCGAATAGATCTATCACTCATGTCCCTCGGTCCTACGATGAGGATTAACGGCCTTAAGTGTCGTACCCACCACTCACATGATCTAGAAGTAAACCCTCCTTAAGCTAACCATACCATGTATAAAATGTAATAATTGTAACATGTATTTCACCCCCGAAGTAATAAACTGAAAACAGTTCAGAGAAAAGGGGGACATGAACTCACAGTATTGCGTCCTCAGCTCGTAACTCAACTCTGTCAGCAAACACGACTACCTACATTGTACTAACATCTATTAGACGAACGGGCCGTGCCTTTGCTTAGTATTTACGTTTTGAGTTACGTTTCTTATATTATTCCAAGTTATAATAACTTGTCAAAATAATATTTCAACTTAAATTATATTTAATTTTGGAATAATTGTTTAAACGATATTTCTGTATTAATACTTCTCAAGTATTTAACTTCGTATTTTCCTTACCAAGGATGGGGTATTTTATACATGTATTTTCGTATTATCGTATTTGTAATTCCGTATTAATATTTTCTCAAGTCTCACTTTAGAAAATATATTTAAACTCATTTGTCCCAAAAATATTTTATTGTCCAGAAAATATATATTTTTCCCAAAAATCATATATCTTCTAAATATACTAAGAAAATATATTTTAACTTCCCCAAAAATAATATTTTCCCTTTTGTCAAAATATGATATAACTTGTAATAATAAATAAAATCATACTTTTATTCCGTTTGTATCCACAATAATATTTACCAAAAATACATATGTAACGGTATTGTTTTGGATGGTAAATTTCACGGTACTTGTTAAGTTATATTATTTTACCCTAAAATAATATAACTATTTCTCAAATAATCACACACAATGTGTCTTCTAAATATATATTCTCCAAATACATATTTAGTTATTTTTATTTACAAAAACCAACCTCAATTATTTGTATTTTTTTGTTACGAAAAATTATGGCAAAGCTTATATCGAAACTTATGATCAAAATATACTTGTAAATACTTGTTAGAAAATATTTTCTAAGTGTTCATATTTTTAGAAAATTTTGCCATAGTTTCCCCTAAAAATGAAGGTGTCCATGCTAGTAAAGCATATCATTTTCTTTTCAAAAATCATCCCAACAATCAATAACCAAACTACACATCCCAAGTGCAAAAATCATACAATATATATATAACAACATGAACTTGAACTTTTATTAAAAACTTGTTGTAACTCAGAAGCATGTTTATTAGACTTAGTTACCCCTTAAAGTGTGTTTACTTCTTTAAAAATCTCATTATTAAAGAAACTAGGTGTTTATAACTTGTAAACATATTCTACAAAAATTGTTCTTTTGAACTCTTCTTGTAAATACAGTGCTCTTACACTTATTTTATCACAAAAAATAGTGTACATTTAAGTAAGAATCAAGTTCTACTAAAAATCATATTTTGAACTTGGTTTTCTTGGAAAATCATTCATGAATCTTAGATTTCATAAGGTTACTAGCTCACTTTATTTACTATTTTTCAAGAAATCATTCTATTTTCAAGTTCATGTTTATAAGTGAGGATGATCTTCTTGGGTTAACACATAATCATCCTCTAACTTGCTAGATCATGTGTTTAATCACAATCTAGCAAGCCCCTTATGATGTTCAACATCATAATCTCAAGTAAATAACAATCAAGTGTCATGCATGTACTTAAACAACATTATTTCATCCATAAATCATCATATGTAAGCTTATGTTTATGACTCTTGTTTATGTTCTTTTAGTGTTCTTGTGGGTTATAACATAACATATCTTTTAACAATTCAAAATGAGAAGTAAAAACTAGTAACAAGAAGCTTACAACTAGCTCAAAGGCTAGGGAAGATCACTAGAGAAAAAGATGATGAAAATGGTGGGTGAAAGCAATGGATGAAGGTTCTTCAAGTTCTACAAGCTTCAAGCTTCACAAGACACCTTCTTGCACTTGGAGATGAGCTTGAAATGGGTGAATGATGGTTGCAAGGTGGTGGTGGCGGCGGCACCTCCTAGGGCCGAGAGGGAGAGAGAGAGTATGAGGGAGGTGAAGTGTGGTGTTGTGAAGTGATGGTGTGATCTTTATAATATCTAAGGAAATCTAGATGAATCTTCCATATCCAAGCAATATCAAAATAAATCTTGTAGGATCACAAGTGGAGATTTAATGAAGATTTAGAAAGATCTTGAGGTGGGGCCATCCCTTGGGCCGTAAACATCAAAGGGGGAGGGGGTCCATGTGTAAATTTGATGGTAAGTAGGTAATTGGTGGAAGTTAATTGTAAAAGTCTAGCGTTTAATGTGTATCTTGCATTATGTAGTATGTTAGGGTGCTTGGAAACCATAACTAGCTCAGAAAAAGTAAAACAATGCTTCAAGCAATATTTTGGTCTTCCGGGTAATGTCCGGTTGTTCGGTTAGATACCGGTTCGTTAAAGTGTCAAGTTATTCCGTTTAGCGATTTTTAAGTACCCCTTTGTGACACTTTTAATTCCCGACACTTAGGAAAGCATACAGGACCCTTTTACCATATTTTTGCACATTACTAGCTTGTTAAAAAACTAAATTTTGCTGAAATATGCAGAATTATGCACTTTTAGTGGGTTTTAGGCACTTTCCGGCACTTAAACTATCACCTAGTGACGCAGTTTTATGGTTCTTACTTCCCTACACTCCATACTAGTGTAGTACCTTGTCTCTGGCCCATACTGGGTCTTAAAACACTGTCTGTCTATGTACTGAACATCGTCAGCATTTTCTGAGTTATCCGCTCACTGTGCTAACCGTGCTTTGTGCATCGTTTATGTCACTAAAGTTTGTATGTGATAAATGGTGTGACAGTAAGAAATGTGATGCACATGTATGTATGATACAGAAATCAGAAAACAGTTTAAGTCATTAGTTGTAATTAAGCACAGTCATTAAGCATAAATCAATATTAGTTAATTGTACGGATGCATGCAAATTTGACGGTTGTCACAAGTAAACTGATCGGGTTTGGGTGATTCCTGTTCGATCGGACGACTTGGGACTTGATGAGGTTCTGTTGTTTAGTACATTGTCAAACCGTCTCGAACAAACCACAAACTTTCAAAATAATCAAGTTCAAGACGATCGGATTTGTTGGGATGGATTGTCGTCCGATCGGATTGCCATCCGATCAAACCGCAATCCGATCGGATTGCACTTGAGCTTTCAACACTTAAACAACTTTCAACAGATTCACCGGATTGCTATCCGACCGGATTGCCATCCGATCGAGTAACCATCCTGCTGTGAGCTTGTTCTCACTAAGTGTCTTGCCAATCGGATTGCTATCCGATCGAACGGCCGTTCGATCGATCGACCTAAAGGGTAGAGATACTTCTCTATTTTCAAAATGCTACAACGAAAACTCCAAAGCCATCATACACAAACACATCCTTACCAAACGAATGTCAATCCGACCGAATGGCCATCCGATCGGATGACCATCTGAATGGATTGACTTCCGATTGAGTGACCATCCGATCGAATTGCCATCCGATCGGATTACCACTCGACACTTGGTCACTTATCACCATTTTACACACCGCTCTTCGCTTATGCTATCGTTAACTGTTCAGGCTAATCACTCTAGCACTCCCTTCAATCCATTTCCAACGCTGTGAGTATACTCGATCCCTTTTTGCTTTACGCACTTTTGGGTGTTACATACGTCGCTTATTCTAAATCACAATCGATCGCACAACGCAAACACTATTTATACGCTGACCGTTATTGCATGTTACTTGTTACTCGATGAATGCTTGTATGTTATGTTAACACAGTGATTGTTTCCTGATGCCTTAGCAACAATAGTACTATTTGTTTGGACTCAGAACCTGTCATGGACAGGGGTTGTTAAGGTTACCTCTTCACGTGTCACAGTTGTGATATGTGTTGCGCATTCTACAACTCGCAGTCTAGTCTGTGCATATTTCATTGTCGATAACCTACTAGCTTCGCGTTATACATGTTACATGTTGGTTATGCGTAAACGCTTTCGAACTCTACTATTACTAATAAACTTGTATGCTCACCTTTACACTATGTGTATTGACTCTATTTTAACGTATGTGGCATGTGCTTAGGATGCTTGCTTGCTATTTAATGGAATCGAGCTTAGGAGAGTCTAGAAACCAACAAAGGCAATTTATTTTTATTTAAATCTGAGTTGTCGGAACATGTTATTTGTCTTTGAGATATCGTTGTCTGTAATAACCGATTTTGCTTAATAGGTTATGGTATGGGACATAATATTAACTATTCGGTAAAGTAGTTGTTATGGAATTTCTCTTGGACAATCTGTTTCGCTCAGTGCCGGGCCCCGTTGATTCCGCCATCGGTTGGGGTGTGACAGTACCTTCATTACTGGTGAGATGATAAGTGGCACCCGAATCCATCACCCAATCATCCTTAGGTGGTTCCATGGACATTGCTGAAAAAGCTTCCTATAGTTGTGTTGGATCCATTGCATGAGGTCAGAAGAGCCTGGTCATTATTAGATGGCGGCCCAGCAAATATTTGGTTGGCGTTGGGCTTGTTTGATTGTGGGTTCCATGGGGAGGCCTAGTTACACTGGGTCGGGTAGGGACATGATGGTGGGTACCACTTGGGCCAATACGGTGGTGTAGTAATGGATGGATTCTAGGGTGGTTGACGTGATGTGAGTGTGGTATAATTTTTAGCATATTTTAGCACTTTTTACTCGTTATCAAGCTTTAAATTTATAGAACAGATACAATACAATCACTCTCTACAACACGTTAGGGCAAGTTCACCAATCAATGGCGTAGGATAGTGATGGTAAGATACCGAGGTCGTCCAAGGACACAATAGCTTTTAATACCGGAATATCATCGACGTCTAATCTAACAAAAAATTAGAGAAAATATGTTAGTAACTTTAAAAGATAAAAGAGAAAAATAAAATAAAGTGTCGGTAAAAACAATAAACAAGACAAAATTACTTGGTTCCGAATCCTCTTTTATGTATCCTTTGATGATCTCCGCTCTTGGGCTTTTTAAGAGATATTTTAGTTATTGTGGCATGTCCCTCTTTTGGAGGCAACGCTACCAGCGGCCTTATTGGTATGAGTAAGCAGGGATACAGTCCCGCAAGGCCAGATTATTGAAAGATAATTAAGCAAGTTATTAATGCAAAATGTGGCATGTCCCTCTTTTGGAGGCAACAATACCCTCGGCCATATTGGTCTGAGTCATCAGAGATACAGTCTCGGAAGGTCGGGTTAAAGTTTTAATAGTAGTTTATTTATAAGGGATTCAAGAGAAGTCCTAATAAGCTTTAATCAAGTCCTTGCAGGACCTATACACTGAACGAGGTAAGAACTTTACCCAAACTACCCTTCTAACCCCCTTTCATGCAGTTAGCGCACTTTATATAGACCGTAAAGACACGAATGAGTGAATCAACAAAACAAGAAGGAATGATAGAGTAAAGTTCACTTTCAATATAAAAAACTAGTTATTAAAGTCATTAATACAAATCCATATAAAAAGTAGCCAAATCTTGGAAATCAAAAGTAATACATAAAATTTTGTCTTCACCAAGTGATGGAAGAGATTAGCCAAGCATGACCTTTGTTTGAAAAGAACTCTTAAGATCAATCTTGGATACCGAGACTACTACACACACTCTATAGGTGGATAATGGAGGAATGTGGTGGATGATGGTGTTGGAGTGGTGGTGGAATGGTGGCAAATAGGAGAGAAGTGGTTTACCAAGGGATGAGTTGGAAGTGAACCAAGCCCCTCTATTCATAGCTGAAATCAGTCCCTTCACACGGCCCCGGGTCCATGGGGCACGACCTCGTGTCCCTTCTTTCTCTATCTTCATTTAATTGCAGTTTGTCAGATCGTATGCATACACGGTCCCGTGTGACAGTAGGCACGAGCCCGTGGTCAACTTTGTGGGGTCCATTGGGAGATTCTACACATCTGGGAGTTGACCATGTCCCTGTGTCTCCGGTCTGCTTTGTTTTGTCTTGTTATGCATGGCCTTGAACACATTCAGTGGTGGGGCACGATCCCGTGTCCAGATTGCACGGCCCCGTGCTTGTCTTCTGGATTGTTGTTTTGGTCTTGGGGTGTAGCTTGGAGGGTAGGCATGGTGTGTCAACTCCTCTTTCTTGTATTTGTGTTGGTTTTTGCCGTTAATTTGTTCCTTTTGTACGTTTAAGCTCATTTAGTCCTGAAAATCAAAAGTAAACAAAGAAACGCACTTTTTACAACAGTAGTACATAAAAAGGGTTAATTTTATGCCTTGTTTGATATAATTTATATGTTGCATTTTGCACATATCAAATACCCCCACACTTGAATCTTTGCTTGTCCTCAAGCAAAACTCTTGAATATTGCTTACACACCCAAATAGAAGAGGTAGAGAAGAAGTTTTGGGTCTTGCTTAGAGTGTCAGGTATCCAAGTTCTTTTTATTTTGTTTTTATTTTATTTACAATGGTATTCGATATGATTTATTTAGAACACTTTTTAAGAAAAAAATTTTTAGGCATAACATGCCTCTTAAAATTCCATTAAGCTATACAATTTCACACATCTCACAAGTGGTCACTCAACACTCGGCCGAAGATGTATAAGTGAAACGCTCGGTCTCGGTGTGGAACTTACTCCTACCATAGGCTTGACAAGCAATCAATCAAACCTCCTCCTTTTTGACATAATCTTTGTAATATCAAGAGGAATTTAAAGGGTAGGTTTTGGCTAAGGGTAGGGATTTTTGTTGGGAAAGTGGTGAAATATGTAAAAATGTCGGTTTTCTTTTGAAAAAATTATTTACTTGTGACTTTGATACAAACAATACGATTTATAAACTTTAAGAAAGATTTTTAGGACTTGCTTAATTATTTTGAGCAACTAAGGATCTTTTTTTTATAGAGTAAATATACACAAGACAACAAAGTCACTTTTTACATTTTTCAAAAGAACCGAATTTTTACTAAAATAAGGGGTGTAAAAGTAAAAAAGGTTTATGGGTGGTGATGTACGTTAGGTGTATATGTAGGTTTAAGTATATTTTAAGCCCTTTTACACTTTCTTTAGCCAAGTTTTAAATTTATAAAACACGATATTTACTAACACTAAACACACATATAGGCAAGTGCACCCATCGTGAGCGTAGTATAGTGTTGGTAAGATACCGACTTCGTCCAAGGACACAAGAGCTTTTAGTACCGGTTTATCCTCAACGTCTAATCAAATCAAAAGTTTTAGAAAAAGGTTTTTTAAACTAAGAAAAATAAAAACTAACTAAAAATGCTGAAAATAAAAATAAAAGATAAACAGATAAACAGATAGACAAGATGAATCACTTGGTTCCGACTCGTGTATAGTGTAACCTTTGATTATTTCCGCACTTTTGCACTTATTTAAGAGATTATCTTAGTTATTGTAGTAGGCCCCTCTTTTGAAGGTGACGTTACCCTCAACCCAGTAGTTTGAGTCAGCAAGGATACAATCCTAAAGGGTCGGATTATTGAAAGATAATTAATTAAGTTATTACTGCAAATTATGGTAGGCCCCTCTTTTGAAGGTGACGTTACCCTCGACTAAGTAGTCTGAGTCAGCAGGGATACAGTCCTAAATAGCCGGGTTATAGTATTAATAGTAGTTAACTTATGAGGGGATCAAAGAGTTTGGACCCCCGCCATCCAATACCGTTAAGTATTGAAGGAGGTCCTACTAAATTTGACCCAGGTCCGTTGCAGGACCTCTAAACGCTGAACAACGGCAAGACTCTTACCAAACCGTTCCCTTAACCCCCGACCAGGTAGCCAACATACCTCCATATAGACCGTGGAGATATGAATGGTGAAAATCTTTTATTTTATATAGACAGTAAAATAATGCTAAGACACCACGGACAAACGATAAGGAAGAATCACCTTCAACATAAGAAACTAGTTATTAAAGTCATTAATACAAAACCAAGTAAAAAGTGCGAAAAGATTAAAAATAAAAAGTATTACACTAGACACTTGTCTTTACCAAGTGATGTAAGAGACTTAGGCAAACATGGCCTTGATTGTCAAGAACTCTTACGATCAATCTTGGATCCCGAGATGACTCACACACTCTATGATGGACAATGGATGATGGTGGTGGATGATGGTGTTATGGTGGTGGTGGGTGGTGGGTGAAGTGTGAGAGAGGTGGTGTGCCAAGGGATGATTTGAGCTTGAGCCAATCACTCCTATTTATAGGCTGAACAGAAGCTCGGGCACGGCCCCGTGTCTAGTGGGCACGACCCCGTGTCCACATCCTCTCTTTCTTCATTTAATGCAGCTTGTCTTTATTAGTTGACCACGCCCCCGTGTCTGCTGAGCACGACCCCGTGTGCAGAAGAATCTTTGTACTATGAAGATTTGCCTGGATTGTGCGAATCTTATAGTTGACCACGGCCCCGTGTCCGCTGAGCACGGCCCCGTGGTGGGCAATAGAAGCTTCTACCACTTTGTCTTTTCTGCTGACACTTGGGCACGCCCCCGTGCTGGCTGAGCACGGGGCGTGTTCAGTCTTCTGTCTTCTTGTTTTGCTTGGGAAGATGCTGTCGTGGGGTCGGGCATGTCACGTTTGTTCCTTTTCTTGTATTTATGTTAGATTTTGCTGTCTTTTTGCTTCTTTTGTTAATTTGAGCTCATTTAATCCTGAAAATACAAAAGGAAGACAAAAGCACACTTTTTCCAACATTAGTACTAAAAAATGGTTAGTTTTATGCCACAATTGATGAAATTTATATGTTGCATTTTGCACACATCAAATACCCCCACACTTGAATCTTTGCTTGTCCTCAAGCAAAACTCCTTATAATGTGGCTTTACACACCCAAATGGAATGGGTAGAAAAGAAGGTTTTTGGGCTTGTCATAGAGTGTCGGGATTTCCAAGATTCTTTATTACATTTTATTTTTATTTATTTACAATCCTATTAGTCATGATTTATTTAAAACTTTTCATAAGTTAAATTACTTATTAGGGCATAACATGCTTCTTTAAAATTCTCTTTATATACAAGTTCACATACCTCACGGGGGATCACTCAACACTCTGCCGAAGATGTATTTTAGTGAATCTCTCGAGAGCGGCATGGAACTTACTCCTACCATAGGTTTGCCAAGCAATCAATCCTCATACTTTTTAACTATATACCTTTGTAAATATCAAGAGGACTTTTTGGGTGAAGGGTTAGGCTTGGGTTAAAGGTAGGTGGTTGGGTCAGTGGTTAGTAGAAAGGGCGAAAAAGCGTAACAAGTGTCGGTTTTCGTAAGACTTTTTATTTTTGTAACTTTTATTTTGATGAAGCTTTTTATTCAAACAAAGTTATTTTTGATAAACTTGTTTGTTTATTTTCTTTTGCTTCATCATCAACAAATTTTTTTTTTTTTTTTTGAAAGTCATACGGAAAACCGAGCTAGTTACTAAAACAAAGGGTTAAAAATAAAAAAGGTTTTGGTGGGTGAAAGGGTGTTTGGTTTGGGTTAAGAAATGAAAAGGTTTAGGCTCAAATGGGCTAACTAGGGGGATTTTGGGTAGGTGGTAAAAAAAAGAAAAATAATGGTGTAGAAATAAAAAGGGTTAGTCCTAATGCCTCCATCATTTACTTGCTCGGGTTTAAGTTGGTAAGGACCGGGAATGTATTGTCATGGCAAGTTCTAGAGTCGTAAGAACCAAACGGCTATTCACACAAGAAACGGAAAATGAGCATTTAGTCTAATGATATGTATTTGTATGCTCAATAAAGGCTCAAAACTCACTTTTGTGGGAATGGGTTTTTATGTGATCAAGTATATATAATCAAATTTTAACTAAGTTTGCCATGTCTTTTCATAATTTTCTTATGTTGGTTCTTTTTATCACGACGCTATCGGTTGTAAATTTGTAAAAATATAACCTTTTTAGAATTTGAAATTCCCAAGTTAAACCTAGACAACTAAAAAAAATGAAAATTTTTGAAAAAAAATTGGGGTGATTAGCGGTTTCAATAGAGTTTTGTGTAAGGTTTGTATTTAGGACTTGCAAGATTCAAGGTTTTAGCATCCCCCCCACACTTAAACTACACATTGTCCTCAATGTGTCCCAAAAATAAGTTTTTCGGTTGATTAAAATGTGTAAAAGTGGGTTAAAAATAAGATTTTATGTTACTGAGTAGCTGAACACGGGGTGGTGTTGGCTGAGCACGGCCCCGTGTCCAAACTGCCAGTACCAAAAGTAAACAAAAGGCTGGGCACGGGGGCGTGTTCAGTGAGCACGGCCCCGTGTCCAAATACCTGAACTGGGCATTTCTCCTTCAGACCATGAGCATGGGCCGTGTTGGCTGAGCACGGCCCCGTGCTGAACTTGCTGTAATGAAGAAAAATTGTCGTGAGGCTCTGTTTTCATGCATGAAGTGTTGGTTCAAGCTTCCCTTAGTATCCTTCACCATCCGAGTGTGTTTTATTCCTGAAAATTAAAACTAAACTAGAAAACATAAAAGTTAAACTAATCTAAAACTAAGGATAGTTCCGCGGAATGCCTCTGTGGTGCGCCAAGTTTATAAGGGTCCTTGGCTAGACCCACCTTATCAGGTGGTTCTGGCTCATCTTCAATTTGGGGGTCGTCATTGCCGAATGGATATTTCATTGACCGCTCAAGATCGACACTTCTTTTAAATGCCCCTAATTGGAGAGGTAGATTGTTGTACTTCCGGTTTTTCAAAGCTTCGTGAGTTTTTACAAATGGTCGTCCCAACACTAGAGGAGCGTCATCGAGGATGACAAAGTCGGTCGGGATTACCATCTGATTTGTTTGAACCAAGACATCCTCAACTATACCGATTGATTTTATTACTTTCCGATTGGATAGAAAAATGGGTATTTGAAGTGGAGAAAAATCACTAATACTTAATTTTTTGAAAATGTAGTTAGGCATTATGTTAACACAAAGATCTTTATCAATTGTGACATTACTAATAAACGAATTTTGAAAGAAACATGAAACCGGTGTAATGCTAATTTCAAATGCTTCTTTTATTAGCGAGGTTTGATCATTAGTTAACTTAACACTTACCGTTTCGTCAATTTTAGTGTTAGTGTTTAATTCTTTTAAAAACTTAGCATGAGTTGGAACTAAACAATGATTTTCAAAAAAAGGTGACAAGAGATTAATTTCTTCAAAATTAGACTCTTCTTGAATTTTAACGTTGCCGGACTCACCTTTTTCGTTGTTTAACTCATGTGTCGGTTTTTCACTTATTTGTTCTTCCATTTTTACACTTTCGGTTATCTCTTCTTTATTTAATTCTTCTCTTGCGCGGGACTCCTCTTCCCTTGCGCGAGATTCTTTTATATAGCGATCGATAACTCTAAGGTGTTCTAATATCTTATCGGTCACTTCGGTTATAGAAAAAGAATCGGGATTTTCAAAGCTTGAATCCGGTAGCTCGATCCTTTGTTCCTCATAATACCCATATGAAGTAGATGGTTCACACCATTGTTCTTCATTGTAAGCATATGATGGATAAGG
Source organism: Helianthus tuberosus (assembly GCA_030545235.1). Taxonomy (NCBI): domain Eukaryota; kingdom Viridiplantae; phylum Streptophyta; class Magnoliopsida; order Asterales; family Asteraceae; genus Helianthus; species Helianthus tuberosus. Next base: position 69,013,166 of record CM060360.1, read on the forward strand.
GTCGTAATTTTGTCCTTCATAATACTCATATGAGGTGGGTTGTTCACGCCATGGTTCCTCATAATAAGCATACGAAGGTGGTGGCTCATATCTTGGTTCCTCAAAGTATGAGTAAGATGGCTCATACCTTGGTTCATCAAAATATGAGTATGAGGGAGGAGGTTCATACCTTTGGTCTTCATAGGATGTGTATGAAGTTGATGGCTCGTACCTGGGCTCCTCATAGTAGGTGTATGAAGTGGATGGTTGATATGAGTTACAATATTGAACCGAGTGCGGGTCACCACAATTAGTGCAATAATTATTCCTATAATCATCCTCCTCATAGGTGTAGTTGTAACCTCCTGAGTATTGATCCATAAGAACCACTCAGCAGACCACAACCAAGTCTCGAGGTCAAAAAACAAAAATAAAAACGGAAACAGAGGTCTGGACACGGCCCCGTGTTCAGTGGACACGGCCCCGTGTACAGAATCTGTATCTGGGCGTTTTAATTAAATTTACTGATTTCGTTGAGCACGGGGCGTGTTCAGTGAGCACGGCCCGAGTTCAAGGTACTGTTACTGGGTGTTTTTATGAAAATGTGCAGCACGGCCCCGTGTTCAGTGAACACGACCCGTGTTCAAGTTACTGTAAATGCAAAACTAAACTAAAATGCAGAAAAATGTGCGCGCGTTTTAAAAAGGTTTTGAAAAACTGATTAGGCCGTCGATTTTAAGCTTTCTTAAAATCCTTGTGTCCCCGGCAACGGCGCCAAAAACTTGATGTGCGTTAGGTGTATATGTAGGTTTAAGTATATTTTAAGCCCTTTTACACTTTCTTTAGCCAAGTTTTAAATTTATACAACACGATATTTACTAACACTAAACACACATATGGGCAAGTGCACCCATCGTGAGCGTAGTATAGTGTTGGTAAGATACCGAGGTCGTCCAAGGACACAAGAGCTTTTAGTACCGGTTTATCCTCAACGTCTAATCAAATCAAAAGTTTTCGAAAAAGGTTTTTTAAACTAAGAAAAATAAAAACTAACTAAAAATGCTGAAAATAAAATTAAAAGAAAAACAGATAGACAAGATGAATCACTTGGTTCCGACTCGTGTATAGTGTAACCTTTGATTATTTCCGCACTTTTGCACTTATTTAAGAGATTATCTTAGTTATTGTAGTAGGCCCCTCTTTTGAAGGTGACGTTACCCTCAACCCAGTAGTTTGAGTCAGCAAGGATACAATCCTAAAGGGTCGGATTATTGAAAGATAATTAATTAAGTTATTACTGCAAATTATGGTAGGCCCCTCTTTTGAAGGTGACGTTACCCTCGACTAAGTAGTCTGAGTCAGCAGGGATACAGTCCTAAATAGCCAGGTTATAGTATTAATAGTAGTTAACTTATGAGGGGATCAAAGAGTTTGGACCCCCGCCATCCAATACCGTTAAGTATTGAAGGAGGTCCTACTAAATTTGACCCAGGTCCGTTGCAGGACCTCTAAACGCTGAACAACGGCAAGACTCTTACCAAACCGTTCCCTTAACCCCCGACCAGGTAGCCAACATACCTCCATATAGACCGTGGAGATATGAATGGTGAAAATATTTTATTTTATATAGACAGTAAAATAATGCCAAGACACCACGGACAAACGATAAGGAAGAATCACCTTCAACATAAGAAACTAGTTATTAAAGTCATTAATACAAAACCAAGTAAAAAGTGCGAAAAAATTAAAAATAAAAAGTATTACACTAGACACTTGTCTTCACCAAGTGATGTAAGAGACTTAGGCAAACATGGCCTTGATTGTCAAGAACTCTTACGATCAATCTTGGATCCCGAGACGACTCACACACTCTATGATGGACAATGGATGATGGTGGTGGATGATGGTGTTATGGTGGTGGTGGGTGGTGGGTGAAGTGTGAGAGAGGTGGTGTGCCAAGGGATGATTTGAGCTTGAGCCAAGCACTCCTATTTATAGGCTGAACAGAAGCTCGGGCACGGCCCTGTGTCCAGTGGGCACGGCCCCGTGTCCACATCCTCTCTTTCTTCATTTAATGCAGCTTGTCTTTATTAGTTGACCACGCCCCCGTGTCTGCTGAGCACGACCCCGTGTGCAGAAGAATCTTTGTACTATGAAGATTTGCCTGGATTGTGCGAATCTTATAGTTGACCACAGCCCCGTGTCCGCTGAGCACGGCCCCGTGGTGGGCAATAGAAGCTTCTACCACTTTGTCTTTTCTGCTGACACTTGGGCACGCCCCCGTGCTGGCTGAGCACGGGGCGTGTTCAGTCTTCTGTCTTCTTGTTTTGCTTGGGAAGATGCTGTCGTGGGGTCGAGCATGTCACGTTTGTTCCTTTTTTTGTATTTATGTTAGATTTTGCTGTCTTTTTGCTTCTTTTGTTAATTTGAGCTCATTTAATCCTGAAAATATAAAAGGAAGACAAAAGCACACTTTTTCCAACATTAGTACTAAAAAAGGGTTAGTTTTATGCCACAATTGATGAAATTTATATGTTGCATTTTGCACACATCAGGTGGTTCTTGCAAAGTGTATTTTGCGGGTTTTGAAACGAAAGGTTTAGGCTCACAGGGGTTAACTAGGTGATTTTTTTTTGTGGGGGGGGGGGGGAGGGGATATCAAAAAGAAAAGTAGGGTTTAAATGAAAAGGTTTATAGTCCTAATGTCTTAATCATTTACTTACTTGGATTAGTCGGTAATGACCGGGAATGCACTGTCTTGGCAAGTTGTAGATACGTAGAACCAGACGGGCTACCACACAAGAAATGAAAAGTGAGCATTTAATAAAGATATAGTATTGTATGCTCGGTAAAGGCTCAAGCTCACTATATGTGGAAAAAGGGTTAAAAAGTGTGAAAATGTATATACAATCAAATTTTAAAAGGATTGTCATGCCTTTTATTAATTTTTCTTATATTTGTGGGAAAAGGGTTAACTCACTATAAGTTATCTTCACACCGTCAAGCACACAAACCTTGCGAGTATCGGTCATAGTGTAGACCGGGTGTAGTTCAGGGTTGGATTGTTTATGCGATTGATCACCCATGGTGGAAGGAGGGGAAAGTGATAAAGTATCATGCTAGGATCGAAAAGTACTTGAAAGAGCAAACTGTGTTGTCGATTGTAGGATGCGAACAAGCTTAAGGTTTTCAGAGGTGAGATTCACGCTTTGATACCATGAAAAGGTAGGAATCATTCAATCAATCTTCTATTCATAAAGTACTCAATATGTACTGATGCGTGTGTAGCGTTATATAATTTTGTATATATATTTGTAGCCCTTTTTTAACACTTTAGTCAAGTTTTAAATTTATAAAACACGATATTCTACTAACACTAAACACACATATGGGCAAGTGCACCCATCGTGGGCGTAGTATAGCGTTGGTAAGATACCGAGGTCGTCCAAGGACACAAGAGCTTTTAGTACCGGTTTATCCTCAACGTCTAATCAAATCAAAAATTTGGAAAAAGGTTTAAACATGAACTTTAAAACTAAAAATGCTGAAAATAAAAATAAAATAAAAACAGATAGACAAGATGAATCACTTGGATCTGACTCGCCTTTAATGTAACCTTTGACGTTTTCCGCACTTTTGCACTTTTTAAGAGATTATCTTAGTTATAGTAGTAGGCCCCTCTTTTTGAAGGTGACGTTACCCTAAACCCAGTAGTTTGAGTCAGCAAAGATACAATCCTAAAGGGTTGGAATATTGAAAGATAATTACTTAATTTATTAATGCGTAATGTGGTAGGCCCCTCTTTTGAAGGTGACGTTACCCTCGGCTAAGTGGATTGAGTCAGCAGGGATACAATCCCAAATAGCCGGGTTAATGTATTAATAGTAGTTTACATATGAGGGGATCAAGCCATTCGCACCCCCGTCATCCAATACCAGTGGGTATTGAAGGAGGTCCTAGTAAGCTTGACCCAGGTCCTTGCAGGATCTATACGCTGAACAAGGCAAGAACCTTACCAAACCATTCCCTTAACCCCCGACCAGGTAGCCAACATATCTCTATATAGATTGTAGAGATATGAATGGTGTAAATATTTTATTTTATATAGACAGTAAAATAACGCCAAGACACCACGAACAAATGATAAGGAAGTTTCACCTTCAACATAAGAAACTAGTTAGTAAAGTCATTAACACAAAACCAAATAAAAAGTCCGAAAAGATTAAAAAACAAAAGTATTACACTAAATGCTTGTCTCCACCAAGTGACGTAAGAGACTTAGGCAAACATGGCCTTTGATTGTCAAGAACTCTTACTATCAATCTTGGATCCCGAGACTACTACACACACTCTATGATGGATGATGGATGATGGTGGTGGATGTGGGTGTTGTGATGGTGGTGGAGTGTGGGTGAAGTGGGAGAGAGGTGGTTTGCCAAGGGATGCCTTTGAAGTGAACCAAGCACCCCTATTTATAGCCTGCACAGAAGCCCGGACACGGCCGGTGGGCACGGTCCCGTGTCCATCCACTTTCTCTTTCTTCATTAATTGCAGTTTGTCTGTATTAGCTCCACACGCCCCCGTGTCCGCTGGGCACGGCCCCGTGTGCAGAAGTGTATCTGTACTATCAAGATTTGCTTGGATTCTACGAATCTTAGCGTTGACCACGGCCGTGTTGAGCTGGGCACGCCCCCCGTGTTGGGAAATAGAAGCTTCTACAACTTTGTCTTTTCTGCAGACACCTGAGCACGCCCCCGTGTCCGCTGGGCACGGGGCATGTTCAGCCTTCTGGTCTTTTTGTTTTTGCTTGGGAAGATACTGTCGAGGGGTCGGGCATGCCACGTTTATTCCTTTTCTTGTAATTATGTTAGATTTTGCTGCATATTTGCTTCTTTTGTTCATTTACGCTCATTTTATCCTGAAAATACAAAAGGAAGACAAAAGCACACTTTTTCCAACATTAGTACTAAAAAAAGGGTTAGTTTTATGCCTCATTTGATGTAATTTATATGTTGCATTTTACACACATCAAATACCCCCACACTTGAATCTTTGCTTGTCCTCAAGCAAAACTCTTTTTAATGTGGCTTACACACCCAAATGGAATGGGTAGAAGAGAAGTTTTGGGCTTGTCTTGAGTGTCGGGAATCCAAGATCTTTATTAGGCTTTATTTTTATGTTATTTACAATCCTATTCGTTATGATTTTTTAGAACGTTTCATAAGAGAAATTACTTATTTGGGCATAACATGCCTCTTTAAAATTCCATTTATATACAAGTTCACATCCCTCACGGGAGATCCCTCAACACTTGGCCGAAGATGTATTTTTGTGAAACACTCGAGACCGGCATGGAACTTACTTCTACCATATGCTTGCCAATCAATCAATCCTCCTCCTCCTTTTTAACTAAAAACCTTTGTAAATATCAAGAGGACTTGGGGAAGGGTTAGGCTTTGGGTTAAAGGTATGTGGTTTTGGGTTAGTGGTTAGTAGAAAGGGTGAAAGGCGTAAAAATCATTGGTTTTCGTAAAACCTTTTATTTTTGTGACTATTTATTCAAGCGAAGCATTTTCAAACAAAGTTTCTTTTGGGGAACGTGTTTGTTTATTGCTATACTTCATATAATTTTTTTTTCTTTTTTCGATAAGGAATGTCACATGGAAACCGAGCTTTTTACTAAAATAAAGGGTTTAAAATAAAAAGGGTTTTTTGGTGGGTAAAGGGTGTGTGTTTTGTGGGTTTAGAAATGGAAAGGTTTAGGCTCAAAGGGGTTAACTAGGGGGATTTTGGGTAGGTGGAAAAAAAAGAAAATAATGGTGTTGAAAAGAAAAAAAAGGGTTAGTCCTAATGCCTCCATCATTTACTTACTTGGGTTTAAGTTGATAAGGACCAGGAATGCATCGTTATGACAAGTTCTAGAGTCGTAACAAACCAAGCGGCTATTCACACAAGAAACGAAAGATGAGCATTTAGTTTAAAGATGTATATTTGTATGCTCAATAAAGGCTCAAAACTCAACTTTTTGTGAGAATGGGTTTTTAATGTGATCAAGTATATATAATCAAATTTTAACTAGATTTGTCATGCCGTTTCATAATTTTCTTATGTTGGTTCTTTTTATCACGACGCTATCGGTTGTAAATTTGTAAAAATATAACCTTTTTAGAACTTGTTATTTCCAACTTAAACCAAGACAAGTAAAAAAAATGAAAAGTTTTTTTTTGAAAAAATTTGGGGTGTTTAGTGGTTCCAATAGAGTTTTGTGTAAGGCTTGTAATTAGGACTTGCAAAATTCAAGGTTTTAGCATCCCCCCCACACTTAAATTACACATTGTCCTCAATGTGTCCCAAAAATAAGTTTTTAGGTTGATTTAATGTGTAAAAAGGTGTCAAAAAACAAAATTTTATGTTACTGGGCATCTGGACACGGCCCCGTGTCGGATGAGCACGACCCCGTGGTCAGATTACCAATAACGAGAACTTACAGAAGGTGGACACGAGGGCGTGTCTGGTGAACACGACCCCGTGTTGGGCACAACTTAAACAGTAATCTACAGAATTTAAACAAACAGCAGGTCTGGGTGGTGGACACAGGGGCGTGCCGGCTTGGCACGACCCCGTGTGGACAAACTGCAATCATTTAAAATAGGTTCCGGCTTTCGGTTCTGCTGCCCTGGCTTTAGTAGCACGAATATTTAGTGCTTTAAGCCTCGTAGGTACCTGTTTTACTAATAAATACCACACCAAACAATAACAAGCATCCTAATTTACCAAAGTTTCATCATCCACATCACAAAATAAAAAGAAAAGAAATGCAGAAAATTAAAAAGTGTTAAGAGAAGTAAATTGTTCAACAAGTGGCACGCAGGCCATGCAACTGTTTGCGAGAGATAAAGGGTTAACCTGTTAGACCTTCAACCGTGTGATGCTACCTCCACTCCTCCAGCTCAATCCATGTCCTCATCGTCATCATCATCATCCCCTCCGTGGCCCGCCATATACTCCTAGATGTTCCCAATATCATCCTGCATGTCGGAGATATTTCTTTCTATCACTCCGACCTGGGCGTATGTGTTGCTGGCCATGTTGTAGGTGTTCCTGGTGCACATAAGATTTTCCTGTAATAGATCATGTAAGCTTTGAAAGTTAGGAAAACCACCTCCTTGAGAGGAGGATTGACCCGGATCACCATGGGGCTGGTAGTGGCATTGGGGAGGAGGACGGATGTGTGGAGCGTGTAGGACGAGATCTTCTTGAGGGTTCCATGCATGCCCTTGAACTGTTTGAAATCTGATCGTCTCGTTATCTGCTTCGTTGATTAAGTTCATGGAGCGGCAAATGACAAGGTCCACTTTTCCCGACCACGGGCCCTTTTGAAAGGACCTCGGCATCCTTGGCACAAAGTGTTTGAAAAGGCGATATATCCACCCTCCAAAAAGGATAGGAATAGGGGGAGTAGCAAGTTGGTTCAAGTGCATGTTACGGAGTAGCAGGTATGGAACATCGAGGTTAATACGGTTGTGAATGCAATGGAGGACTAGCAGATTACGCAACCCTACAACACCACCACTGTCGTGTCTCTGGCAGAGAGAGTAGCTGAGGACCCTGTGGATGTAGCGGTAGAGAGGGTCCCTCAACATTGTGCTCTTAGTTCGGCTCGGGTTATAGTGGCCCTCCCCGATATGAGCCCAAGCAGCTTGGAGTTGATTTTCTGGAAGCTCGCGGAGACCGCCGGTGTTCTCTTCCTCTCCAGCATCCTCTTCCGAGTACAACCCGACAATTGCCCCAAATTGTGCGATTGAGATTGAGTACATAACCCCTGCACAACAGAACTCTACCCCCTCATTGTCAAACGAATCCGCTCTTGTCTTGAAGACAAACGTGCTGTAAAATTCCATGTTGTATTCATGAACGGAGTGAAGCTGAGTGCAAAGAACCGCTCGTAGTGGGCCGGTAACAATGTTGTTGAGGCGGTCTATTTGGTTCACTGCTTCAAGAGTGTCCATGCACACCTGTCGGGGATTTTCTTCGGGCCTAGTTCTTAGCACCTCATATCGCGCATGAGCAGCCAACTCACTTGCGTTAAATCTGGTAAATTTCTTGGCCATCTGAAAGAAAACACCAAACAATTAGAACGAAATAGTAAAATTTTCGAAGAAAACTGAAATCAGTCAGCTGAACACGACCCCGTGTTTAGCGGACACGCCCCATGTTCGCCTGAAATCGGCTGGACACGCCCTCGTGCTCGCTGAGCACGACCCCGTGTCCAGGTGTCTGTTTCCCAAAAATCCCATTTTTTGACCCGGTCCCGAAAACTTGAAAATTTTTGGTCCAGTAGGGGCGGTTTTCCCCGAAAATGAAACCCCAAGTGCCGTTTTCCCAAAACAAACCGTTTACCTCTTCAATTTCATCTTTTTCGGTTAAAAAACAAGGGTTTGAGGTTTTTATGAGAAATCGGGCAAATCTACAAACAATACAAGTTGATTTACTTCCTATAACATGTATCTATACTAATGCTAACAGATCTAAGCAAAAATTTGAGGTTTGATTTGGTTCAAGTTGAAGAACCCTAGATTTTTCCCCAAATTTTGATGTTAAACTACATGCAAGTACTTAAACTAACTAATTATAAGGATAGAATCATACCTTGACGTTGTTAAAAGAAGGGGAAACGTTGAAATCTGCGGAAAATGTCGCCTGAACCAGAGAGTTCTTGGGGAAACGGGGCGTGTTGAAATGAGAAAGTGATAGAAAAAGGGGTTTTATCCCCGACAGTTGCGCGGACACGGCCCCGTGGGCGGGCAAATAATTTTTTTTAAGTGCTCGTTTGAATGCCCCTGTTTTTCGAAACTTGGTTTTAGAAATCTTACCGATTTAAATGCTTTCCCGATATTCGTAACTTACAAGGTATGATGTTGATGCTTGAACCTTCGTTTCATTCTTTGGTCGCTTGAAGCAAGATTTCCTCCTCTTCATCCTCAATAAATCCTTGATAGAGCTTTAGCCGTTGGCCATTGACTTTGAATGGGATTCCATTCCGAGATTTAATTTCAACCGCACCGTGTGGGAAAATATGGGTGATGGAAAAAGGTCCCGACCACCTAGACTTTAATTTACCAGGAAATAATCGAAGTCGTGAATTAAACAATAGAACTTGATCCCCTACCCGAAATTCATTTGGTTTAATGTGTTTATCATGCAAATTTTTCATTCTTTCCTTATAAATTTCGGAGTTAGAGTATGCATAATTCCTTAATTCGTCTAATTTATTTAATTGGCAAAATCGATTTTTACCGGCAATTTCTAAGTCTAAGTTTACGTTTTTAATTTCCCAGTAGGCCTTGTGTGCTATTTCTACCGGCAAATGACATTTTTTTCCATAGACAAGCTTATATGGGGTTGTTCCTATTGTTGTTTTATATACTGTTCGAAAAGCCCATAAAGCATCGTCTAATTTATCGGCCCATTCTTTTTTATTTAACCCTACGTTTTTTTCAAGTATTCTTTTTAAACCTCGATTAGTCACTTCGGCTTGTCCATTTGTTTGAAGGTGATATGCCATTGAGACCCGGTGATAGACCCCATACCTTGTTAAAAAAATTCAAGTTGATGGTTACAAAAATGGGTACCTCTATCACTTATTAATGCTTTTGGTGTTCCAAAACGAGAGAATAATCGTTTCAGAAATCTTACCACGACTCTTCCATCGTTTGTTGGAAGTGCCTCGGCCCATTTAGACAAGTAATCTACCGCCACAAGTATATATTTGTTTCCTTTTGACGGTGGGAAAGGTCCCATAAAGTCGAGTCCCCACACATCAAAAAATTTCACAAACAAGAATGCCATTTTGTGGCATTTCGTTTTTGAAAGAAATATTACCTGATCTTTGGCAAGCGTCACATGTCTTGATAAGATTTTGAGCGTCTTTGTAAATGGTTGGCCAATAAAATCCTGAATCAAATACCTTTCGTGCAGTACTAGCAGCACCATGATGTCCTCCGTATGGAACTTCATGACAATGGCGGAGAATTCTTCTTGCTTCACTACCATGTATGCATCGACGGATGAGTTGGTCAGCACACATTTTGAAAAGGTAAGGATCTTCCCAAAAATATTGTTTTACATCAGCAAAGAATTTCTTTCTTTGATGATGTGGCCATCCTTTTGCGACTATACCGCTAGCTAGGTAGTTAGCATAGTCGGCGTACCATGGATCTTCTCGGTACTCCACCATTTCCAGGGACTCCGTTGGGAATTTTTCATTGATTTGCTCGTCCCTAGTTGCCTCCAAAGCTGGATCTTCCAAGCGAGAAAGATGATCTGCTGCAGTGTTTTCTGCTCCTCTTTTGTCTTTTATTTCAATGTCAAATTCTTGGAGGAGTAGAATCCACCAAATTAAACGTGGTTTAGCATCCTGTTTCTTAAAGAGATATCAAATGGCTGCATGGTCTATATAAACAATCGTTATAGAAAGAACAAGATAAGAACGAAATTTATCAAAAGCAAATACCATGGCTAGTAATTCTTTTTCTGTTGTTGTGTAATTTTCTTGTGCATCATTAAGTGTTTTACTAGCGTAATAAATTGGGTGAAAATGCTTATCTTTTCTTTGTCCCAAGACAGCTCCAACTGCAAAGTCACTTGCATCACACATGATTTCGAAAGGTAGTTTCCAATCAGGCGCTATCATGATAGGTGCATTGACTAGCATTTCTTTTAGTGTTAGAAATGCATGATTGCAATCCTTGTCAAAGATGAAAGGGGCATCTTTTTCAAGTAATTTTGTTAGAGGTCTTGAGATTTTAGAAAATTCTTTGATAAATCGTCTATAAAATCCGGCATGCCCTATGAAACTTCTGATAGCTCTAACGGAGGATGGGGGTGGTAATCGAGAAATAGTGTATATTTTTTCTCGATCAACCTCCATTCCTTCGCTTGAGATTTTGTGACCGAGTACTATTCCCTCCGTTACCATGAAATGGCATTTTTCCCAGTTAAGGGCCAGGTTAGTTTCCTCACATCGGGATAGCATTCGTTCAAGGTTATCGATGCATTGGTCGTATGAATCTCCAAAGATAGAAAAGTCATCCATGAAGACTTCCATTGTCTTTTCTATCATGTCATGGAAGATGGGCACCATGTAACGTTGGAAGGTTGCGGGGGCATTACATAGACCAAAAGGCATGCGTCTATAAGCAAAGTTTCCGTAGGGACATGTGAATGTTGTCTTTTCTTGGTCTTCGGGTGCTATTGGTATTTGAAAGTAACCTGAAAACCCATCTAAGAAACAATAAAATTTGTGACCGGGTAATCTTTCTAGCATTTGATCAATAAAAGGTAAAGGAAAGTGATCTTTCCTTGTTGCCTCATTTAATCTACGATAATCTATACATACTCTCCATCCTGTGACGGTTCTTGTTGGTATTAATTCATTTTTCTCGTTAGTTACTACCGTCATACCTCCTTTCTTTGGAACTACTTGGACGGGACTTACCCAAGGACTATCAGAAATTGGGTAGATGAGTCCGGCGTCAAGTAACTTGATGACTTCATTTTTAACCACTTCTTGGACATTTGGATTTACTCTACGTTGTGGTTGTATTATCGATTTATAGTCATCATTCATTAAAATTTTGTGCGTGCATATGGAAGGGCTTATTCCTTTAATATCTACAAGCTTCCAAGCGATCGCGTTTTTGTGTTTTTTTTTCAAAAGTGTAATTAATTTTTTCATTTTCTATACTAGTTAATTTTGATGAAATAATTACAGGTGATTTACCATCTTTGTCTAGAAAATCATATTCCAAACCTTTTGGAAGTTCTTTGAGCTCAAGAGGTGGGTCTTTAGGAGACTCCTTATTTGGTTGCTCATTTTGATCAAGAACCACAAAGGTTTGTTCTATGGTGACCTCTTCTTCAACAAAGTGGACAATTTCTTCTCTTGTATCGGGTGGTTCATCTTCATCTTCAATTAGGGGGTCATTATTGCCGAATGGATATTTCATTGAACGCTCAAGTTCGACACTTTTTTTTAAATGCCCCTAATTGAATAGATAGATTGTTGTACTTCCGATTTTTCAAGGCTTCGTGGGTTTTTACAAAAGGTCGTCCCAACACTAGAGGAGCGTCATCAAGGATGACAAAGTCGGTTGGGATTACCATTTGATTTGTTTGGACCAAGATATCCTCAACTACCCCTATTGATTTTATTATTTTCCGATTAGATAGAAAAATGGGTATTTGAAGTGGAGAAAAATCACCAATACTTAATTTTTCGAAAATGTAGTTTGGCATTATATTAACACAAAGATCTTTATCAATTGTAATATTACTAATAAAGGAATTTTGAAAAAAACATGGAACCAGTGTAATGTTAATTTCAAATGGATCTTCTTTTATTAGCGTAGTTTGATCATTTGTTAACTTAATGCTTACCGTTTCGTCAATTTTAGTGTTAGTGTTTAACTCTTTTAAAAACTTTGCATGAGTGGGTACTAAACAATGATTTTCGAAAGAAGGTAACAAGAGATTAATTTCTTTAAAATTAGACTCTTCTTGAATTTTAACGTTGTCGGACTCACCTTTTTCGTTGTTTAACTCATGTGTCGGCTTTTCACTTACTTGCTCTTCCATTTTTACATTTTCAACTATCTTTTCTTTATTACAAGTTAATTCTTCCCTTGCGCGGGATTCATCTTCTCTTGTGCGGGATTCTTTTATGCAGCGCTCGATAGTTTTAATGTGTTCTATTATCTTATCGGCTATGTGGGTGATAGAGTAAGGATCTGGATCCTCAAAGCTTGAATTTGAAAGTTCGATCCTTGGTTCCTCATAATGCTCATATGAGGTAGATGGTAGATGGTTCACACCATTGTTCCTCATTGTAAGTATATGATGGATAAGGGTCGTAACCTTGTTCTTCATAATACTCGTATGAGGTGGGTTGTTCACGCCATGGTTCCTCATAGTAAGTATATGAAGGTGGAGGGTCATATCTTGGTTCCTCAAAGTATGAGTATGAAGGCTCATACCTTGGTTCATCAAAATATGAGTATGAGGGAGAAGGTTCATACATTGGGTCTTCATAGGGTGTGTATGAAGTGGACGGCTCGTACCTGGGCTCCTCATAGTAGTTGTATGAAGTGGATGGTTCAAAGAGGTCACAATATTGTACCGAGTGAGGGTTACCACAAATGGTGCAATAGTCTTCCCTATAATCATCCTCCTCATAGTGGTAGTTGTAATCTCCTGAGTATTGATCCATAAGAATCACTCCGCAGACCACAATAGAGTCTCGGGACCAGAAGACTAAAATAAGGGGTGTAAAAGTAAAAAAGGTTTATGGGTGATGGGTGGTTCTTGCAAAGTGTATTTTGCGGGTTTTGAAACGAAAGGTTTAGGCTCAAAGGGGTTAACTAGGTGATTTTTTTTTTGTTTTTTTTTTGGGGGGGGGGGGGGGGTTATCAAAAAGAAAAGTAAGGTTTAAATGAAAAGGTTTATAGTCCTAATGTCTTAATCATTTACTTACTTGGATTAGTCGGTAATGACTGGGAATGCACTGTCTTGGCAAGTTGTAGATACGTAGAACCATATGGCCTACCACACAAGAATTGAAAAGTGAGCATTTAATAAAGATATATTATTGTATGCTCGGTAAAGGCTCAAACTCACTATATGTGGAAAAAGGGTTAAAAAGTGTGAAAATGTATATACAATCAAATTTTAAAAGGATTGTCATGCCTTTTATTAATTTTTCTTATATTTGTGGGAAAATGGTTAACTCACTATAAGTTACCTTCACACCGTCAAGCACACAAACCTTGCGAGTATCGGTCATAGTGTAGACCGGGTGTAGTTCAGGGTTGGATTGTTTATGCAATTGATCACCCATGGTGGAAGGAGGGGAAAGTGATAAAGTATCATGCTAGGATCGAAAAGTACTTGAAAGAGCAAACTGTGTGGTCGATTGTAGGATGCGAACAAGCTTAAGGTTTTCAGAGGTGAGATTCGCGCTTTGATACCATGAAAAGGTATGAATCGTTCAATCAATCTTCTATTCATAAAGTACTCAATATGTACTGATGCGTGCGTAGCGTTATATAATTTTGTATATATATATATTTGTAGCCTTTTTTTAACACTTTAGTCAAGTTTTAAATTTATAAAACACGATATTCTACTAACACTAAACACACATATGGGCAAGTGCACCCATCGTGAGCGTAGTATAGCGTTGGTAAGATACCGAGGTCGTCCAAGGACACAAGAGCTTTTAGTACCGGTTTATCCTCAACGTCTAATCAAATCAAAATTTCGAAAAAATGTTTAAACATGAAAATAAAAACTAAAAATGCTGAAAATAAAAATAAAAACAGATAGACAAGATGAATCACTTGGATCCGACTCGCCTTTAGTGTAACCTTTGATGTTTTCCGCACTTTTGCACTTTTTAAGAGATTATCTTAGTTATAGTAGTAGGCCCCTCTTTTGAAGGTGACCTTACCCTCAACCCAGTAGTTTGAGTCAGCAAGGATACAATACTAAAGGGTTGGAATATTGAAATATAATTAATTAAGTTATTAATGCGTAATGTTCGAGGCCCCTCTTTTGAAGGTGACGTTACCCTCGGCTAAGGGGTTTGAGTCAGCAGGGATACAATCACAAATAGCCGGGTTAATATATTAATAGTAGTTTACATATGAGGGGATCAAGCCATTCGCACCCCCGCCATCCAATACCAGTGGGTATTGAAGGAGGTCCTAGTAAGCTTGACCCAGGTCCTTGCAAGATCTATACACTAAACAAGGCAAGAACCTTACCAAACCATTCCTTTAACCCCCGACCAGGTAGCCAACATATCTCTATATAGACCGTAGAGATATGAATGATGTAAATATTTTATTTTATATAGACAGTAAAATAACGCCAAGACACCACGGACAAATGATAAGGAAGTTTCACATTCAACATAAGAAACTAGTTATTAAAGTCATTAATACAAAACCAAATAAAAAGTGCGAAAAGATTAAAAAACAAAAGCATTACACTAAATGCTTGTATTCACCAAGTGATGTAAGAGACTTAGGCAAACATGGCCTTTGATTGTCAAGAACTCTTACTATCAATCTTGGATCCCGAGACTACTACACACACTCTATGATGGATGATGGCGGTGGATGTGGGTGTTGTGATGGTGGTGGAGTGTGGGTGAAGTGGGAGAGAGGTGGTTTGCCAAGGGATGCCTTTGAAGTGAACCAATCACCCCTGTTTATAGCCTGCACAGAAGCCCGGACACGGCCCTGTGTCCGGTGGGCACGGCCCCGTGTCCATCCACTTTCTCTTTCTTCATTAATTGCAGTTTGTTTGTATTAGCTCCACACGCCCCCCGTGTCCGCTGGGCACGGCCCCGTGTGCAGAAGGGTATCTGTACTATCAAGATTTTCTTGGATTCGGCGAATCTTAGCGTTGACCACGGCCGTGTTGAGCTGGGCACGCCCCCGTGTTGGGAAATAGAAGCTTCTACAACTTTGTCTTTTCTGCAGACACCTGAGCACGTCCCCGTGTCCGCTGGGCACGGGGCGTGTTCAGCCTTCTGGTCTTTTTGTTTTTGCTTGGGAAGATGCTGTCAAGGGGTCGGGCATGCCACGTTTATTCCTTTTCTTGTAATTATATTAGATTTTGCTGCATATTTGCTTCTTTTGTTCATTTACGCTCATTTTATCATGAAAATACAAAAGGAAGACAAAAGCACACTTTTTTCCAACATTAGTACTAAAAAAGGGTTAGTTTTATGCCTCATTTGATATAATTTATATGTTGCATTTTACACAGATCAGTACCAAAGTCTACCAACTACTTTCCTATTGTACAAGAGTTTGACTAGGAACTATAAAAGGAAATAACAAATTATTGAAGATGGAAACATACAAATAAATTATATACATAAATAGTGTGGCGTTAGACTATGGGGGGTGTGGTTCACTTTCCTCCATGTCCACCTCAGCGCCACATCACCCTCCCTTTCCACCTCATCATCATCTCCCAAACATGGGGTGTGGTTCCCCTTTCTTCCCCTTCCATTTTTTTATTTTTATTTTTTAATATCAAAATTCTTAAAAATATAAAAAAGTTTTAATTAATTAAAAATAAAATTACTTATCCTAGAAAAAAAGACATAGTTAAAAAAACTTACTTAAAAATAAAACAAACTAAAGCATACTTTCACTTCCTTCTAGCCATTTCTTCGCGATTTTGTCTTTCATCCTTGAGAGCACCGCACGGTCTCTTTCGAGTACGCTTTCGATGTCGGTTCTTATTAGTCGGAACTCTTCAATTTCTTGGTTTTGTATATCAAATTCGAGACGCCTCCAATCAAACTCAAGTCTTTCTCTTTCCCACACCGCCACTTCTTCATTTTCCCTCTCTTTCTTTTTGTACCTATCCTCTTGCACTCCCATAAAGTGGTTGAATTTTTTGTAAAATTATATCAAGTTTAGACGCATCACTCGAGTTCCCTTTGAACCCGAAGCCTTCTTAGCGGCCGTTTTTTAGCGCGATCCCTTCTAGTTGGTTGCTCTGGTTCAGGAGTTGGAGCTTCATCTTCGAGCTCGGGGTCATCGTTTATATTGATAGCATAACGCGTATCCAAACCACCCGCACTATAACTCCCGACACACTTTTTTTCGATCTTTTCGCTTCAGAAACCTCATTAGGCACCACCTTCCACTTCTCACATTTTCTCAATATTTCATACGGCCTCATGTAATTCCACGGCCTGTGTTTCGCGGTGTATCTCTCAACTGCCAACGCCAAAATAGTTGTATCATCTTCACAACTTTTAAGATTGTTCCATGCATGTTGAAAAATACCCCCAAACAAACCAATTTTATGGTTCATCTCTCTAAATTTTGAACTAACAGATTGGACTAATCATTATGGCTCGCGTTGCACCAACTTGAAAAATTCTTTACAAACTTGGTTGTAAAAGCCATCACGTTTTCGTTTGTTTGCTACAAATGAAAATTTAAAAATATGATAATTATTTAGAAACCAAATACAAATACAAATACAAATACTAATTTTAATTTTTTATTTACAAACAAATTTTAAAAATATACCTAAAATCGGATCGCTAGAAGCTTTAACCCAAGCTCGTGCAAATGCTTCCAACTCGTCCAGGGTCCAAGGAATGTTTTTCGCCCTCCCGCTTCCTTTTTCTTGATCTCTTAGAGCTCGTTTTTTCCTTTCTTAGTGTTCATGGTTTGTGGTTGCGTTTTGGGTATAACATCATCATCTGCTACTAAAGAAACGAAATCGTGCTCAGGTGCGGTTTGAGTGAACGCTTGTAACAGCGGCATTTGTACGCCTTGCGATTGCATTTGCATTTGCATAGCATGGTGGTGTCGTTGGTATTGCATTTGCCAACAGTTTTGAGATTGACTAAAACCGCCAAATGAAAACGGGTCCATCAGTGTCATGTTGTATGCAAGTGGGGGTTGGGTCGAGGGAGTAGCGGCAGGGGCGGATTTAGCATGGTTCCATGGGTTCCCAGGAACCCAATCGATTCGAAGAAAATGGAAAAAATTAGTGTAAACCTTGTATGATTTGGGAAAAAATAATGAAATTTAGTGAAAAACTACCAAAAGTAACCCAGTGGAATCCGACCCTGGATCCGCCACTCGTAGCGGGTGTGTTGGGAAAGCATGTGGACGGGTTCGGTCGGCTCGGGTCCATGTTTTTTTGGATGTTGAAAATGGAATGAGATTTGCTATTCAAAAAGAAAAAAGAAAGAAAGAAAACTCTATACCAACTAACATTCGTGTTACACGACCCTTTAAGACGAAATGAAATCTATTCATGTAAAAAATTTCAACGTGTAGAAAATAGAAATATACCCAAAAATGTAGGAAAAAGGAGTGAATACGAGATCTCCATTTTTGATTGACCCTCACCCCAAACATAAAGAATGAAACAACCAACCACCACCTTTTCACTCCCTCAATTTCCCCTTATCTCAATTATTATGGCATGACTTGTAATATTTTTCATATTATTATTAATGTTGAATTACCATTTCACAGATTGATCAAATGCGAATCTGAATTGGATGATGCCTAATTCCAAATCCAATATGGTTGATTCCAAGAACAACAACAACAACAATCATGAATTGAAACACAATAATTCAACCATTACCAAAAACAACAACAACAACAATTCTGAGGATGATTCAAAAACACACGCTCATGCTTCCGCTCAGGTTTCAAATTATCTGTTTATTCCGTTATTAACGTATTGTGTTTTTTGAACGTCATGTTTTAGTTATACTGTAGTTTTGGGATTTAGGGAATTCAGCTACACTCGTTTATCTTAACGAGTCAGCTCGTTTATTTTTTATTTTTATTTTGTATTTGTTACACTTGTTATGTATATATAAACAACAAATAATGTTTTTAACATTCATTTCGAATTTAAAAGATGCATAATTTTTAATTTATATGTATTAAAATTTGGGTTATCATCTATATACATATAGATATAAGTTTTTTGGTTTTAGTATAAACAAGCCAAACCAGCGAACCAATTATTAAGCGAGCTTAGCTAGTTAGCGTGACTCAGGCTTGGCTCATTTATAAACCAAGGAATCGATTTTGAGTGCGAGCTTTCTGAACAGCCCTATACGTAATGAAAAACTGATTATTGTGGGATTTAAAAGAAGATTATCTGTTAGTAAGTTGTTCTTTTGATCTAGGGAGATGGTGGTGGTGGTACATTGTCTCCTCATGGGGCGGCTCAGCCATCCGAGACCGATCATTGTCTAAATGGCAACAAGGTTTTTCTTTATTCATTAACTAGCTTCCATGGTTATTTTTCTTACTAAAAATGATATTGATCATGATGCATATTTAACACCAATTAAATTTCCATTAGTAAAACATGCTGTAAAGTTTAATGCACATATATGTAGACCACTAATATTGATTTGTACACCATCTTGTTGGTGTGATGTTGTACTTAGGGGGTGTTTGGTGTTGCGTTTTCAAAATAGATTATCCGTTTTCAAAATAGATTTTGCATTTTCAAAAATGCGTTTTGAAAAAGCATGTAGGTACATGCTTCTCCAAAACTACGTTTTGGAGGCAGACAATCACTTTTTCATCCAAACACATTTTTAGATTATTTATGTTTTACAAACGCAATAATCAAATAATCACTTCAAAACGTAATCCCAAACACCCTCTTAATGCTTTTGGAATTTATCTCATGAAAATGTGCAATGATGAATTGCTCTCTCTCATGATTTGGGTCTTCAGTCAATCCCCATTTGATCTCTGTAATTATTGATTTGCAGGTGCACAAGAGTGGACCACTATTTCTTTCATCAAAAGGTGTGTTACTTTCATCACCTTGTGCTTAACAAGTGTTCCAATCCATTGCTAGTTTTTCCCTATGTGTTGTTGTTATCTTGTGTGTTTGTAAGTTTGGATAATAATGCACTATCTCATTGGTTTTTTTTACGAACACAAACGAACATGTTACCGAACGTTCACAAACATAAATGAGCGAAATTTCTTTGTTCATGTTCATTCATTTATTAAACGAACGAACACATACGAACTTCCTCGGGATGTTTGCAGCAGTTACATCGCCAGGAAACCAGCTACCTGCTGACAACGTTGAAGATTACCTAAATTCGAATTCTGAAAGTTTAAAGGTTTTTCCGACACAAACAAAGTTAGACACCCGAAACAAAATTTGACCATGGTCATGTTACCACTGAATACTTCCTGTTCTCATCTTGTATGTAACATTGTTTGGATCCCTGCCAATGAGTCATGTGTGATGAAAATCTGTTTTTTTTTTTTCAGTTTCTTACTCGAACACTGAAGTGAACTATACATAATTGACCCATAAGAAAAAAAAACACATAAACTACAATGTTCATAGAAATAACACTTGCTTTGTAGTTTGTACATCTATTATGATTATCTGAATTATATTCTTTACTTTTCCAAGTTATAAATCCTAGATCATGAAGCTGATTGTTTATCATTCTAAAGGCTCATTATACTTTCCCAGAAGTCCCTAATTATGCTTGTTACCAGGGATCGGCTGGACCTCCTGGAAGAAAAGGTGGTTTGTGCTGACACATACCTCGTTGGTTTTCTATCGAAGTGATCCCGTAAGTTGCATATTTTTGTCCTCGTCTGTTTAGTTTGAGAAAAAAAAAAGGTAACTTTTGTTAGTTGTCTAAGGAAATAGTTCTGTTTTTTGAAATATGTATGCATAATGCATCACTAAAAATATTGAAGGGCCATTCATAGTTTTTATTTGTTAATGCTCAGAATGCTGCTCCTCAAAAGGGATGTGAGGCGAATCTAACCCTTGGCGGCATAGACCTTAACAGTTCAGGCAGGTTAGCTTGCTTTCCTTAAGTGTTATATATATACATACACACACACACACACATATATATATATATATATCACAATCATTTTTTTTCTGATTTTTAGTTATCCTCTTCTTACCAGCTGCCTTTTTTTTTGTATTTCAGTGTGGTTGTTAAAGCAGATAAGAAACTATTGACAGTTTCATTTCCCGACAGTCGTGATGGGAGAGCTTTTACTCTCAAGGTGTTATTTTATATCGGTCCTTATAATGCAGTCGCAATAATACGTTCTTGTTCTGTTTTCTCTTTAAAACGTATCCCAAGTTCAATCTATTGGCGTTAAAAATGACACAAGAATCTTTATTTTTTAACAACAATCTTTTACACCTAAATACCACCTAACCTTGCACTTGCAAGTATTCTCTAAGTGGGGGCCCGAACTGTTAGCCGACCAATAAAAACCTATATGTCTACATATTACCCGATAAAGATTTGCGCGAACAAAGAAAACACAACAAGGTGTCAGATATTGTCATCTAATATGTATCAGTCTAATGATTAGTTATAACTAAATAACTAATTAGACAGTTTTTTTTTTCCTTAGTAAATCAGATTTGACTGTTTGTTCATAACTACTACTGGTTACTGACTTCTATTATCACAGGCTGAAACTACAGATGATTTAAATGAGTGGAAGGCTGCATTGGATGAAGCTTTGGCAAACGCACCAAGTGCGAGCCCAAAGGCGGGGCCCACCGGAACATCGAAAAATGACAAGGGTGATACAGCTGATGCTGCTTCTTCAGAACAGTGTAAGAACAATTTACAACAGAAAATCAATTTTTTTTTCATACAAATGTATTGTTCTCCCATGTGTGTGAATAGCCTGTTCTTATATTAACCGTTAGACATGTGACGAAAAATCTGTTTTTGTTTATTATACTTTCACCAGCAAAAGATGGAGCCCCGGGAAAACCAATGATTCTCGGTCGTCCAATCTTACTTGCATTGGAAGATATAGATGGAACACCATCTTTCTTAGAGAAAGCTCTTAGATACGTTGAAGATTATGGTAATTACGATGCAAACTTTATTAATTACGGACGTATTAACTTTTTAATTCTTGTTCATATAGTTGCACTTGTATTAGTTATTTTGGTTTGAATGCACAGGAGTGAAAGTAGAAGGCATCTTGAGGCAGGCTGCAGACGTTGAAGATGTTGAGCGCCGCATGCGAGAATACGAACAGGGTCAGTAGTATAATATATGCTAGCACCGTTATGATTTGTTTGAACGTTCCACATGACATAATATCTATGATTTCGTCCAGGAAAGGTGGAGTTTAATGAGGATGAGGATGCACATGTTATAGGAGATTGTATCAAGGTATGGAATATAAGAACACTTGACATATATATACTTATTATTAATGCTTGACAAAGTATTGAACATATTCTCTTTTTCCACATTTTACTTTTGATTAGTTCTGATCAGTGTTGTAAGAATCGCTAGGCGCTAGTCGGCTGGTGGGTACTGACTAGCGATTAATCGGATTGGGATTTTATATGTAATTTTAGTTTTATATGTATATACACATATTTTTATATGTAATTTTCCTAAGTAAGCATGTTTTAACACCTTCTTCGACCCATATTTTGAAGTAGATAGGATTAATTGTCAGAATTTACAGGTTTTGGCCAGAATTTGGTTGGAATCGCTAAACTGACATCGATTTTTGGCCGATTAGGACCAAATTTGACCATTGTTGACCGCCTAGCGATTAATTGGCAGATTACATGAAAATTACTTAGTGAAACTAGGACTAGCGATTAATTGGCAACTAATCGGAGGCTAGGCGCGATTTTTAAAACCATGGTTCTGATTATTGTTTCTTCATGCCTTTCTGTTTCAGTATATTCTTCGGGAATTACCATCATCCCCAGTTCCAGCTTCTTGTTGCAACGCTTTGCTAGACGCACATAGTAAGTTTTTCATGTAATATTTCTACATATATTGTTGTATTTTAGCTTACAGTTATGACAACTTATAACTAGAAACTGATCGGGCCACGAGAGTCAGCGCCATGCGTGCAGCCATATGCGACACATTTCCTGAACCAAATCGCCGTTTATTACAAAGGTAATATATTAATTTCTATGTTTTCTCTGTAGCTCTAGTTTTGTATCTATATTCGTTAACTTTACTGTTTACAGAATTTTGATAATGATGGAAGCCGTTGCTGACAACAAAAACGTGAACAGAATGAGCGTTTCAGCAGTCGCAGCTTGCATGGCACCGTTACTTCTTCGACCCATTTTAGCTTGTGAATGCAATCTAGATAGTCAATTCAGTATGGGTGGTGATCAATCCGATCAACTGATGCAAGCAGCTGCAGCTGCTAACCATGCTCAAGCAATCGTTATCACCCTTCTAGAAGAATATGATAACATATTTGGTGTAAGCTTTCGCTTTCGTCCTGCTTCTATTTGCTTTTAGGATTATCTGAATGGTTAATATGCTAGCAGGAAGGAGATATGTTAAGCGACTTATACTCCGACTCAGAAGACCTCGGAAGTGAGAGCGAAGAGCTTAGTGAAGATGACTATGATGATGGTGAATACACGTCTGAAGATTCCGAGCATGCGTCAACATCTAGTCAGAGTGGCGGCGATGGTGATGGTTACCAGAAAAATACCAAGGTGGATTCTTGTACTTTTCATTATGTAATCCAGGGGTGTCCAAAAAGCGCGCAACTCGCTCGAAGGCCGCTCAAAAAAAGCTCGAAAGAAACTCGGCTCGAAAAAAGCTCAGTAGTAAACGAGCCGGCTTCTCGATTTGTAAACAAGCCAAGCTCGAGCTAGGCGTGGCTCACCTCGTGAGCTCGCGAGCCGGCTCGAGTTATTTTATTAATTTTAATTTTAAATGTATCAAAATTAAAAAAAAAATATGTGGAAGGGGTTGAAGTGTTAACATTTTAAGTTTAATTAATCAATAACATATAAAAATATAGAAAAATAAACAAAATTTTACACAAAATCCTTTTAATATATCTTTCGATCTTTAAAATATTAGAAAAATTAAAATAATACATATAGATATATGTGTAATTTTCTTACATTATCAATATTTGTAAAACAATTGAAAAAGACTAAGGAGCCGGCTCAATTTGGCTCGAGCTGGCTTAGATATTTTACGAGCCAAGCTTGAGCGCGACTTTTCAGCTCGTTAAAATAAACGAGTCAAGCCGAGCTGGCTCGTTTAAATTCGCGCTCGAGCTCAACCTGGCTTGGCTCGACTCAACTAGATTACAGCCCTACCGTAATCTAATGTTTGAACAAGTTTCACTAGATCATGATATTTTGTTTATTTTTTCTTAAATGTGTCGATGCAGCGACACAGTACCTTAAGATCACATACCATAGCGCATCGGGAAGTTATTAAAAAGTCAAAGTCAAAGTCTCATGCCCGATCAATAAGCGAAGTTCCTGATAATATTTCAAATCGGATTGGTGACAATAGAACAAGGAAAACAGTTGAGCACGGCACGCATCCCGAAAATGAAAACGCGCAACAAAGTACAAACAGAGAGTTGAGTGATAATATTCAGAGGTCATCAACTACAGCAGATTCGCATGCAAACACAAAACACGCTACGCAACAAACTGATGTAAGGCCTGATGCCACTAAAGAGGACTCACAAGCTAAAAATGAAGAAGCGGACTTGTTGAGCGAAAAGAAAGAGTTAGAAACACGCCGCATACAACTCAAACAAGAAGTATGTTTAGGATATTAATTTCATTTTTCATGTCATCCATTTTTTTCTTGTTTCATTGCTACAAGAAACATTATCATTTTTTTATAATAATATCTATTATCTTGGCACAATGTTATTTTCAATTGTGTGTGTAGGTGGCAAGATTAGAGCAACAGCTGCAGAAGGAGTTAGAATTGAGAAAAAAACTTGAAACTGGAATTAAGATATCTCAACAGGCCTTATTTTCGCATTTCTCTACTAATGAAAAGGTTTGATCCCAATATTATATTATTTATGAGTTTTGGTTATGCATTAAATTATTAAACTATAGAGATAAAAGGCAGATTTGTATGACTTTTCCCAGACAGAGAGTGATGTCATCAGCTTAAATCAGAGAAATAGTGAAGCTACAAATACTTCTCAGGAGAGTAAGGTAACACACTAGCTTCATCTTCATTTTCTTTGACTCTTATACAGATATTATGCATGGCAAATGGGCGGGTCGGGTAACGGGTCATACTAGATTTCGCCACATTTGACCCTGAAACATTTTTTTTTAATTTCCTTCAACAAGGATGGCAACAACAAACATCAAGTTCACTCTTATTCTACTAGATTACCTCCACACAAGCAGCTTGATTCGACTCGCAGCTCCAAGGCACGCGCAAATTTCATTTTGCAAGCTTCTTCTAATATTTCAGTTTACTTCAGAAGATATGCATGCTTAGAGCTATGGTTGTGTTGAGATTTCATTTTTTGTTTTTGTAACAGGAGACAAGTTCTAGTAAAAATATGAGAAGGTCTTCTACAAAGAAACCTAAAAGGTTGAACTCAAAGAATGAGGTAAACATACAACATATTTTTCTCTTTGAAAGCTAATTCTAGTATTACTTTACTTTTGTGATTTGTCTTGAGCTGACAATTTCAACCCATTTACTACGTGTTCCGGTTATGTTTTATCTCTAACAGGTTAAATGAGTCCAACATGTAAAAATTGCCCTGGTGTATTTTTAAAGCATATACGTAACCTTCTTCGTCGCTTTATGCAAAAAGCTAAATTATTTTTTTTTATAATCACATTTAACACGCTGATAATTTTTAAGAAAAGTTCAAATTTGAGCTCATACGTCCCGCACAAGAAAGCTACTCATTTTGACCCGTTATCCGACTCACTACCTCTATATTCTTTTCTTATAGGGAATGCGCACCTAAGCTTTCAACTCCATGGTTATTTTAGTTTCACATTAAGCATGAGGTGTATGGTTAAACTTCAGCAAGTCCAAAGCTTCTAAGTAGGGATGTAAATGAGCCAAGCCGAGCTCAGCGTGTTTCGAGCTCTATATTCAAAGCTCAAGCTCGGATCGTAAGAAAGTTTTAAGCTCAAGCTTGACTTGTATAATTTATTATTTTGTTTATGAAGATACATAATTATTTCTGTATATATTAATATTTCTAATCTTATATATAATATATTATATATTATCTAGTTATGTTTATCATAATTATATATAATAATATTTATTATGTAGAGTATATTATTATATGTATATAAACAATATGCTCGTTTAGGCTCCGTATAGGAAGCTCAGGCTTGTTTGTTAAACGGGCGTCAATTTAAGCCCGGGATTGTTTACACTCAGCTCAATTAGAGCTTATAATGAGCTGATCTTAAATAGCTCATGAGTAGCTTGTATAGTTGTATACACCTCTACTTCTAAGGGCTCCGAGAGGTAAGGAGTAACAAGTTGTCCATTGTTAGGGTGAACGGAGTGGGGGCGGTAAACCCACTCGGTACCGACCCCCCACCACTGGCAACCATTTTTACCGATCAAGTTTAACGAATTGGAGGGTGATTTCAGTGAGTGCTCACCGATTCGGTGAAGGGAGGGAAAGGGGAAGAGAGAGGGTGTGTGGTGGAGTCCATTTCTTCTCAACCAATCACACATTTTTTCTTTTTTTTAAAATAGTTTAGCTAAACCCCATTAGGTAAACCACCGCCAACGTTTTTTAGCATTAGGTAAACAATTGACAAGGCGCTATATGATTGGGTGAATTGGGAATTTACCTATTCCATTAGGTAACCACTCCCTTCACCCTTAAGATTTGGGATATCAAATAACAATTTACTCATAAATAGCGAGGTGCAAAATTTGTGTTGGGTCATGGGTTAAAATAAGGGAAAATCACCAAAATAACCTGTAACATTGGTATCAACAACAGAGACTCAACACAAACAATAACAACACCAGAAATAGCGACAAAAACGTGACGTAAAACTTTTATTACTTATCCAACCCCAAAAACGCCCAACCACCCAAGATCTTACAAACTGTAAGATCTATAAGAACAATACAAACAACACATATAATCAACTGATGATGATCAGTTGATTAATTGGAAAGACACAACTGTACAGGACGATCCACAGGATCGAACAACAAATACAGATGAACAACTGGACAAGAACTACAATAGATCTTCAACTAATCTTCAATAGAACAACAACAATCCAGAGAATAGATGAGAGGCTGATGCGAAACAATGAGCAAGTCTGAAACCCTAGCTGCTGAGACTCACTTTTATATGCTGTAACTTGAAAATTACACTTCGCACCACAAGAATAGGACATCCTGATCGGACCCCCTGAAACGTTTCATATACACCCCTCCAACTTCAACCTAAATAAAAAACTTGCCAAAAAACAGTTATAACAAACCAGGACGGTTACAACAATCAAAGCCCAGTTCAGATATATCTGCACAGGCCCAATAGCTAGGCACAACATCCCAACACGAATAAAAGATATAGCCCAATGATACCCAATGATAAATAACAAATGTTATAATGTATGATTGATGAATTAACATGTGAATATTACATTTTAACATCCCCCTATAATTCATACAGCAAACATGTCTAACATTCCTAACTTTTCACACAAAGTCTCATGTTGTAGACTACTTAACCCTTTGGTGAAAAGATCAGCCAACTGATCCTCAGACGCAACTTTTCTGGAACAACAACACCATTTGCAATTTTTTCTCTCAAAAAATGCAAATCAGTCTCAAAGTGTTTCGTCCGTTCATGAAACACTGGATTAAATGCAATAGAAATGGCAGATTGACTATCACATAACAACTTGACCGGCAACTTATATTCAACATTTAACTCTTTTAAAATGTTTAAGATCCATATAACTTCACACGAAGCAGAGCACATTGCTCTATACTCTGCTTCAGCGGTAGACCTTGCGACAACACTTTGTTTTTTAGATTTCCAGGAAATAAGAGAATTTCCTAAGAAAATACCAAACCCGGTCACAGATTTCCTAGTGGTCAAACACTTGGCCCAGTCAGAATCAACGAACCCTTTTAGAACAAAGTCATTTTCTTTCTTAAACAAAATCCCTTTACTTGGGGACTGTTTCAAGTATTTTAATAACCTCAATGCAATTTGCAAATGACACTCTTGCGGAGAATGCATAAACTAACTTAAAAACTGTACGACATAACTTATATATGGCCTAGTTATAGACATATATATTAGTTTGCCAATGAGCTTTTGAAAATTTGTGACATCTTTAACAACATTCTGGTTTAAACTTAACTTGTTCACAATTACATGACTTTGCTCTATAGGAGTGTTAACTGGTTTAAGGCCTAGATACCCAAACTCATTAAGTAACTCAAGACAATACTTACGTTGGTTCAAACAAATTGTAACAACCCGACTTTTTGAAGTCAAAGTCAAAGGAAGAAAAGATTGCTAATTCAATATGTCATTCCTTGCTTAATTATTACTTGTACTTTCAAACCTCGTTAATCAATACTTTAATTTATGTTATTTTAGTTGTATTATGTGGAGTAACAACGCAATAAATGCAGTTAAAACGCTAATCTACTTAACGCTATCGCATCGCAACTTGAATCGCAGTTCTGGATATTGTTTTACGTGTGTGTGCTATTATGTGTTACTTGTGCATGCTTAATTATGTTAAAGGTGTTAATCGCAAACACAATCGCAACTCTATCGCAACGCAATCTCATCGCGAACTGGAAACGCAAGGTTACTTATGTTGTTGTATGTTAGTTATGTTATTTGTGTAACTATTATTTAAAACTATCGCATCGCTTAATCGACACTCACTTAAACGCATCGCAACGCTCAACGCACGAAACGAAAAGTCGGAAACCAACTCACCAAAGCCCTTCGATCGAATGGTCACCAGAACGGATGACCATCCGACCCATTAAAACACACCGCCTTTCTCTCATCTTCACCTATAAATACCCGCATGTCACATCGCTGTTCATGATGTGACAGCTCTCCTCCGACCATTCGCCTTCTCAGCCACATTTCTCTCGATTCCCCGCGATTCTTGTAAGTTTTCATCTCAAATCTTGTACTTCTTTGATCTACACACACTTTCTCATAAATTCCACCATCAAATCTTAATTTTTCACCATGGAATCTATGGATTTGGGCTGTTCTAGGATGATGTCTTCATGGGTTCTCATGAACACCAAGGTGTGACCTCATTCCATCAAGAACAACTCGGATCTAAGGGATTTCAGCATGTTTTAACATTGATTTCTCTTAAAACTAAACATTTTCCAACTGATTTCCACTTTTCTTCAATGTTCTTAACTTTTCACTCAAGAACCGATAGAATCTGACCTCGTTCAGGCGTTCTGCTCATTCTCTAGTGAAGTGGCGGTTTGAGAACTGATTCTATCGATGAGATGACTGACTTAACGGGTTGAACATGAAGTTCCGTCAAGAATAGTTACTGAGCGGAAGGGGTGATTCCCATCCGATCGGATGACTTGGACTTGATGGGGTTTCCATTGTTTAACACGTTGTCTTGTCGTCTCGGTTCAACCGCAAACTTTTCACTTAATGGATTTTTACAAGTTTCCAAACGAACAGGTTGCCAAATGAATTGCCGTCCGATCAGATCGCCATCCGATCGAACGACAATTCGGTCGGATGACTCGTGATTTCCTTTCAACACTTAAACAATTTATAAAAACTTCAAAGAATATCAGTTCCAAACGAATAGTCATCCGATCAGACGACCATCCGATCGAATGACTATCCTACAGGGGACTTGGATCTTTAAAACATCTCTCTCGAACGGATCGCCATTCGAGCGAACGACCATCCGTCCGGATGACGGTTTGACCAGACGACCGGATAGGTAGAGATACTTCTCATCTTTTAAAATACTACAATGAAAACTTTAAAGTTAACATCATACACAAACACATCCATCCCAAACGGACAACCCTCCGACCGAATGGTCATCCGTCCGGAAGGTCATCCGATCGGATCACCATCCGTCACTCAGCTCACTCAACGCACCTTTTAAAGCACTGTTCAACGCTTATGCTGTCGTTCTGTAATCAGACTAACTCTCCAGCGCTCCCTTCAATCCAAGACTGTGTTTATTTAGTAAACACTATCTGTGAGTATACTCGATCCCTTTTTGCTTAACGCAAATTTGGGTGTTACATACGTTACTTATATAAAAATCACGCAACTACTTTTATACGCTAACTGTTCTGCATGTTATACGTGTTATTCGATGAATGCCTGTATGTTATGTTTACACAGTGATTGTTGCCTGACACCTTAGCAATAATGGTACTATAGTTTGGACTCAGCTCTTGTCGTGGACAGGGGTTGTTAAGGGTATTTCTTCACGTGTCATAGTGGTGATATGTGTTGCGCATTATACAACTCGCAGTCATGTCTGTGCATATCTCATTGTCGATAATCTGCTAGCTTCACATTTCTATGTGTTACATGCTGGTTATGCGTAAACCGCTTTTCGCTATTACTATACTATTAAACTTGTAGGTCACCTTTACACTATGTGTATTGACCTATTTTAATGTATGTGACAGGTGTTTAGGATGTTGTGCTATGCTAGATTTTGTGAAATCAAGTTAGGGGAGTCTAGAAACGTCATTTAATACTTTATGAGTTGTCGAAACTATGATTTGTCTTTGGGAACAACTATGTCTGTAATAACTGCTTTTATTTGATATGTTATGGTATGGGACATAACGTTAAATATCTGGTAATTTTAGTTGTTATGGATTCTCTTGGACAATCTGTTTCGCTCAGTGCCTCACCCCGATGTTTCCGCCATCGGTTGGGGTGTGACACAAATACCACTATCAACATATAAGACCTCAATACCCAGAAAATATTTTAACACCCCCAAGTCCTTGATTTGAAAATTGTCACTTAACAACTTTTTAATTTTAATAATATCAACTTCACAATTACCAGTGACAACAATATCATCTACATAGACCAAGAGCACAACAAACACAGATTTATCAGAAAGTATATACATAGAATGATCACATAAACTCTGCACAAAACCCATTTTAAACAAAACTTCATTTAACTTTTCATTCCACTTCCTAGGTGCTTGTTTTAATCCATATAACGACTTAACTAATTTAGATACTCTAGTCTCATTTTCAGGAAAGTATCCAGGTGGTAATTTCATATAAACATCTTCGGATAGAGATCCATAAAGAAATGCATTATTAACATCTAATTGGTATATTTGCCAATTATTTTTAACAGCCATACTTAACACACACCTAAAAGTGACCATTTTAACAACAGGAGAAAATGTTTCTCCAAAGTCAAGTCCTTCACATTGACTATACCCTTTCTCTACTAATCTAGCCTTAAACCTCTCAACCTCGCCATTAGATTTATATTTAATCTTGTAAATCCATTTACATCCTATGGTTTTTTTATCTTTCGGCAAATTAACCAAATTCCAAGTACCATTTCTATATAATGCTTCCATTTCCTTATTCATGGCATCTACCCACCTAGGATCTTTAACATCATCACTAAAGCATGTAGGTTCAATAGTTTTATTCAAATTGGACACGAAGCACATATTATCACAAGACAGATTCGAATAATTCAAAGATTTCTCTATACCATATTTAACTCTACCCTCGACAACATATTCATCAAATCTTTTAGGCATAGAAACATTTCTAGAAGAATGCCTAACATATTGTGTGCCCTCAGATAGGTTAGTGTCTACATTTGACCCTGACATTTCTAGAAGAATGCCTAACATTTCTAGAAGAACGCTTAACCTGCTAGCTTCACATTTCTACGTGTTACATGTTGGTTATGCGTAAACCGCTTTTCGCTACTATTATACTATTAAACTTGTATGCTCACCTTTACACTATGTGTATTGACCTATTTTAACGTATGTGACAGGTGTTTAGGATGTTGTGCTATGCTAGCTTTTGTGGAATCAAGCTAGGGGAGTCTAGAAACGTCATTTAATAATTTATGAGTTGTCGAAACTATGATTTGTCTTTGAGAACAACTATGTCTGTAATAATTGCTTTTATTTGATATGTTATGGTATGGGACGTAACGTTAAATATCTGGTAATTTTAGTTTTTATGGATTCTCTTGGACAATCCGTTTCGCTCAGTGCCTCACCCCGATGTTTCCGCCATCGGTTGGGGTGTGACAGATTGGTATCAGAGCCATAACTATAGGGAATTAGGCAAGACTCGACCTAGTCCGGGTCAATGTCTTAGAAACGACCTAGTCTATAGTCTAAGTACCAACAGACCGCCTTGTGCAACCCGGTTGTAACACCCCGAAAATGGGTTTGGTAATCAAACCTCGTTAATAGTAAAAACGGGTAAAATACTGTTAGTGGTAAAATTAACCCGGTGAATATTAGGATTTAAATAAATAAATCTAATACTTATTAAAAAGATGGGAAATACTTTGAGAAAGCAAAGTATATAAAAAGGCCCGAGATTTAACGGGACTTAAAATAAAACGGGTTTTTGAACAAGAACTAATTAACTAGGAAAAATTATAACCTAGTTAGCTAATAGTCTAGAAATAACTTATAATAAGGTTAAAAAGAACCAATCTATAAGTTAAACCAAAGTGGAGGGGCCAAATTAATAAAAGCTGAAACTTAATTGATCAAATAAGAAATAATTTACAAAAAACACACTGGTGGGTGTGCTGGGATCGATCAGAAGAGGAGGGCGACCAGGGGTTTTCTTCAAACCCTAAAATTCCCACAAAATTCACAAATTGAAGCCTCTAATCTGCTCTAAATCAAGTCTCGAACATAAATTAGTGATCTCCTAGTCGTAAGGATCAAAAGGTATGTAAAATTGTGGTATTTTGTTGCATCTTGAATTCTAGGTTAAATGTGAAAAACGAAAATTCAGCTTGATTACTTGATGCATGGATGAAATTAGATGTGATATGAGGTTTAGGAACAAACCCTAGATGATTTCATGACAAAATCTTGCATGATATTTGTAGGGTTTCATAATCACCATTGTAGGTGATTAATGTGCTTGAAGAAACTTGATAAATACTAGAATTATAACTCTCTTGTTCTGGCACAATCTGAATTCAAGAAGTAATTTCAGAAATATTGATGTTTAGATATGTGTAAAGTTGACTAATTGAAGTGAAATTAGATGATAACTACAAGTCATGAACTTCGTAATGATTATGTAAAATCTGACCCGCTAGGTGTTTGTTGAAACGCCTAAGTGAGGATTAAAGTATTAATAATCGGACAAAAACGCAGATTTGCGATATCATAATGAATCATGATAAATGGTTGTAAAAAAAGGGTTCTAAATTGGTTATGAATGGAACTCTTTAGGCGAGGAATCCGGATCGTCAAATGGACAAGCCGGTGGAAATACGCGTTGGAAAGGATGCGTAAAAGGTACGTAACTACGGTTCCGTTACATTATGCTTGATTTAGTATTTTCGTTAGTAGACTTTAAATTAGCATGATACATGAAATTGGCATTTAGTGGAAGTAACGAAGATCACTAGGTAAATAAACGGGTCAAAAGGTGAAATTATCACCCTTTGACAATATCGACTAATGGTTTGTCGAGTTACATGTTTATAGGAATAATATCAAATGGATACGCACATCGCTATTGCTTAGCGGCTACTAAGTCAAGGTATTGAAACGGGTCAATATATTGATCCGAGCCAGGTATGTATAATGATTCAATTCATCATGTAGAACTTGAGGTTTTCTAAGAGTTAAACAAGGTCAAATTGGATATTTGGTTATCTTAAAGGTAAACCGAATAATCCAAGTTATAATTGTAGTGCTTTAGAAACTTAATGGTTTCTAAACAAGGTTATAGTTAAAAGATCGAATTTTTGGGTCAAACAAGTATCTGAAAGTCCTTGTCGTAAAAGAAGGACCAAAATTGACCAAAATGCCCTTGTAGGTTAAATTGAACAAACAACCCTTAAAGGTTGTTTGGAAACAAGTTTCATGAGTAAATAAATACTTAGAATAAGTGTAGAAGTTGAAAGATGTAATACGTTAGTCAAATAGCTCTATTTGAGTCTTGCCGTAAAATAACAATCCGAAAGGTAAAACTCGGAACATATAGATATACACATTGAAATCCAACACGCAAAGAGTTGTAGTTGAAGATTACTTGATAAGAAATGTAGGAATAGGATGCTGGAAATGAATGAAAGCGGTTTCAAGTTTTAAAGTGCTTAAATACCCTTAACGGGTCAAAATAAGCATACGAGCGAAAATGGGTTTAAATTGTGTAATAAACCTATGATTAGAACCTAATATAGTAGGTAACATTAATTTGAAGAAGTGTATGAGATATAGGAATCAAATAAATACGTTTGTTTGATAAAATGCATAAACGGGTTAAAATTCGGTAAAAAGGTAACGAGTCGAAGGCTTAGAAGTCTCAAAATTTCTTATGTTGGATGTAGGATTTTAACTCCATGTGATGGAGGATTAAATTATAATCATGTAGGAAGAAACGGTAGGTCAAATGGATAAGCGGATTGAAAGATACGAAAGTTTTCGTGTCAAATAACGGCAAAAATGGAAAGGTTGGATGCAGGGGCCACCGTAACTTACGGTGCCACCGTAAGTTACGGTGGAGCTAAAATCGTTACGGTAGGATATCCCTGATTTACGGTGGGGGAATTTAACATTCAGGAGCCACCGTAACTTACGGTGACCACCGTAAGTTACGGTGGAGGCCAGATTCGAATGATTATTTTTGGTTCAAGATATAAATGTTGGATTTTCCTAATTTCCTTGTTATATCGGTTATTTAATTATCAAAACTGACCTTTAAGTTGGTTTTGATCTCAGGTGAATGTCGAGAGTCCCGGATGAAGATCAAGCATCGAGCAAGAACCGAACACACGTTAAACAAAGCTTCTGCAATGTTGTCTCGTCGTTATTCTATAACGGCGAATTAAAAATCACATTATGTTGTATCACTTTATATTGTAAAAATTTTTAACAAGCCCATATTTTTATAGTATGTGTAGTCTTAACTACACATCTAATTGTTGGTATTTACATGTAAACCGTTAAATAGTAACTAGGGTGTTACACCGGTAGGGGTTCTGCACGAGCTTATTTCTGTTAATACTCTCGACTCGCGAATATACTACATGCTATCGTCCTTTCCTAAGGACGAACACTATCACTTAGCCTTTCCTAAGGCTAATGACACGCATGATTTTCAAAAACAAACGGAAAAAGTGGGTTGAGATTAGGTGTGAAAGCCGCAAACTCTCGATTAAATCGCTCGTTCGACGCGCCTTTTTACTATAAACACGAGAAT
Organism: Helianthus tuberosus; assembly: GCA_030545235.1. Classification (NCBI taxonomy): domain Eukaryota; kingdom Viridiplantae; phylum Streptophyta; class Magnoliopsida; order Asterales; family Asteraceae; genus Helianthus; species Helianthus tuberosus. The sequence continues at coordinate 69,047,979 of CM060360.1, forward strand.
TTGCGTTGAATCAGGAGTGAAATCCATACTTCAACGCAAATCTCCCTATCTCTCTCGTGATTCTATCACACAAACAGGAATCAAGTCGTTAAGTTAGGGGTGAAACCCGGATCTTGATGACTTGTTTCGCTCTTTATTTGGTTTAACAAAACTCTCACCAAAGTCTTGATGGATTCCAACGACTCGAGTTACGTGAATAGCCGAAAGGATGCATGCCGTTCACCGTATGCTGGTGAAAGAGCACAGTCAATTATGGTCAAAACGTGTACTCGAAGTCCTTGAGAATAGTCGAATCGCTTTGGGTAGTCGACGTCTATCACCCAGGACAATCCATTTTCGATTTCAAACTCGCAATCGCTGATTTTATGTGTTTATGTGTTTCGATTCTGAGCTCACAGCCGCTGACTCTGTGATTTATCGCTTTTATGTGGAATTCTACGTGTTTTATGTGGTTTTATATGTTTATGTGTTTTGATTTTGGAAATTTATCATTTTTCGCACCTCACTTTATGGAACACGCCTACACACACAGCTACTTATACCTCAATACGCTAACAAATCGCATGTTATGTTACTCGCTTACGCTATGACACTCGTTGTGTACTCGCTACTCGCACTCGCTACTCTCGAACGCGCTTCATGACCTTGAATGATAGGTGAATACGTGCAATATATAGTTGATTATGTGCCTCTGTGCTCTTACGTGTTTATGTGCCTATGTGTTTATGTGCCTACGTGAATTATATGCCTATGTGATTGTATGCCTATGTGCGCACGTGTTCCTGTGCTTTATATAGGGCAGTGTGAGATAATATCATAGACTATAACTCGATTTAATCGCATCTGAGTCCTATGACGATGTATGTTGCAGACAATGTCGTCATTCGGTTCGCATACTGCTCGCTCTACACGCCGCAACCACGCTGATAAACGTATCGCTTCTCTAGTTGCAAAGGAAATGGCTAAGGTCATTCCGCAAATTATCGGCGAACTTAATGAAAACGCTAGCAAGTCCTCTGAGGAATCAAGGACTGACTCGCCTCGAGCTACTTTTAGCTTCAAGCAGTTTAAGACCTGCGGCCCCAAAGAATTCACCGGAGAAGACGGGCCTACTGCCATGTTTCAATGGTTCGATTCAATTGAAGTCACCCTGCGCCAAAGCGGTTGTCCTGATAACCTCCGTACTATCAACGCAACTGGCGTTTTCCAGTCCAGGGCTTTGGACTGGTGGACGGCCAAAAGGAATAGGCGAAGGAATGATGCAGCCTATGGACTTACTTGGGAGGAGTTGAAAGAGATCATGATGAAGGAATTATGCCCTCCCCATGAGCTTCAGAAGCTGGAGGACGAGTTTTGGAACATCAAGCAGGAGGGTGGCGACAATGGCGGTCTAGCTGCCCGCTTTAAGCAGCTGAGTATCATTTGTCCCGACCAAGTCTCTACTCCTGATATCACCATCAAGAAATACATCCGTGCTTTACCGGATCGTGTTGCTGATTTCGTGCAAGTCGTGAAGACGACAACCATTGAAGAGACTTACCTACTCGCTGCAGAAATCAATGATAAGCGAGTTAGGGCTGGTTATTTCAAGAATACCACCAAAAGTCTCCATCAAGTTACCGCTGCTCCCACCGCTGAAACCACCGCACCGCAAGCTTCCAAGTCTTCACGTCACAAGCGCAAGAACAACAACAAAAACAAGAATTGTGCAGCCACCGTCGCACCGCTGAACGCCGTACCTGCCCAACCTCAACCCCAGAACCGCCAGGTAGCAGCACCAGTGACCAATGCACCGCCGGCCAAGCGTGCATATACTGGTCCACACCCATTGTGCCCTACCCGTACTTATCATCATCCTGTTGGGATCGCTTGTCGATTTTGTGTTCACTGCAACCTGTACTGCCACTTTACTGCCAACTGCCGTACTGGTCCCCGCCAAGCTCAAGATCAAGTCCAAGCTCCTGCACTACCAGCTCCTCTTCCTGCTCCCCAACGCCAACAAGTAGCTCCTGCCCCCGCTGCTCATGCAAGAGCCTGCTTTGCATGTGGTGATCCTAACCACTTTGCAAATGTCTGCCCAAACAGAGTGGTGAAGCAAGAGCCACAGCAGCAACTAGCACAACAACATCAACAGCAGCAGCCTCAGCAGCAGCAGCAGACAGCAGCCTGCAGACGTACATTCAACATCAACGTTCGCCAGGCCTAAGTAGACAACAATGTGGTTAATGATACGTTCCTTGTCAATGGTATATATGCTTCGTGTTTATTTGAAACTGGAGCCGATAACTGTTTTGTATCGTTAGAATTCGAAAAGCTCCTAAAACGTAAACGCACTAATCTCCCTACGACGTTCGATGTTGAAGTTGCCATTGGAAGAACCGTCACTGTTCATTTTGTTCTTCGTGATTGTACGCTTGAACTCAACAATCACATCTTTCCTATCGATCTTAACCCGATGCAGCTTGGTAGTTTTGATATCATATTAGGCATGGATTTTCTTCGTGAGAATCGTGCTGAAGTCGTTTGTTTTGATAAAATGATTCATTTCTCTCTCGCAAATGGTGATCAACTCTGTGTCTATGGCGAAGTCTCATCGAAGGATCTCAAACTCATGTCGTGTATCCAAGCGAGCAAGTATCTCCGAAAGGAATACAAAGCTTTCTTGGCGCACATCGTAGTAGCAGAGGAAAAGGAAAAGAAGGCAATGGATAAGGTGCCTGTGGTTTGTGATTTTCCTAACGTCTTTCCTGACAATTTACCTGGTTTACCCCCGAGTCATGATATTGATTTTCGTATCGACCTCATTCCTGGAGCAAACCCTGTTGCTAAATCTCCCTATCGCCTCGCTCCGTCTGAAATGCGCGAACTCTCGAGTCAACTCCAGGAATTGCTTGACAAAGGCTTTATTCGCCCTAGCACCTCTACTTGGGGCACACCTGTCCTTTCCGTCAAAAAGAAGGACGGATCATTCCGGATGTATATCGATTATAGGGAATTGAATAAGCTGACTATCAAGAATCGCTATCCCCTGCCCCAAATCGACGATTTGTTTGATTAATTACAAGGCGGTACGTGTTTCTCGAAGATTGATTTACGCTCAGCCTATCACCAGTTACGAATCCAGGAGGAAGATATACCCAAAACCGCTTTCTGAACCCGATACGGCCACTACGAGTTTGTCGTTATGCCCTTTGGTTGAACCAACGCACCCGCGGTTTTCATGGATCTGATGAATAATTTGTGTAAACCCTTTCTCGACCGTTTCGTCATCGTGTTTATCGATGATATCCTGACTTATTCAAAATCGAAAGCCGAACACGCGCAACATCTACATTTGGTTCTTGAGTTACTCCAAGGGAATCGAGTGTGAAGTTTGGCTAGAGGAGGTTCAATTCCTCGGTCACATCATCAATAGTCCAGACGTCGACCCCATGAAGATCGAAGCTGTTAAGAGTTGGGTTACACCCAAATGCCCATCCGAAGTTCGTTAGTTCCTTGGACTGGCGGATTATTACCGCCGATTCATCGCAGATTTCTCGAAAATCGCTGTACTGCTTACCTCTCTCACGCATAAAGACAAGTCTTTTGTTTGGGGAGCCGAACAAGAGCAAGCCTTTCAGACTCTAAAGCATATGCTCTGCAATGCTCCTATCCTTGCGTTACCCGACGGAAACGATGACTTCGTAGTCTACTGCGATGCCTCTAACCTCAGTCTCAGTTGTGTTCTCATGCAACGGGACAAGGTTATCGCGTACGCCTCTCGTCAGCTCAAGATCCATGAGAAGAACTATATAACCCACGATCTCGAGCTTGGTGCAGTTGTTTTTGCGTTGAAGATTTGGCGACACTACCTATACGGTACCAAGTGTACGGTCTTCACTGACCATAAGAGCCTGCAACATATCTTGAACCAAAAGGAACTGAATATGCGCCAACGCCGCTGGGTTGAACTTCTCAACGATTACGACTGTGAGATTCGTTACCATCCTGGCAAAGCAAATGTTGTTACCGATGCTCTAAGTCGACGAAGCTATTTACATAGCATTCGTAATACTCACGCCCAGCATGACCTCGAAGCCTTAATTCGCGATGCCCAGCATGCCTTCTTCACTGAGAATAGCTTGCGAGAGGAAATGAAGAAGTGTGGTGCTGAATCTCAATTTGTCACCAAATCGAACGGTATCCACTACTATCTCGATCGCATCTGGATTCCAAGTTGCAATAACCGTCGAGAGATATTGTTGACTGAAGCGCACAAGTCTCGATATTCCATTCATCCCGGTGCTGACAAGATGTACCATGACCTTCGTCTTCAGTATTGGTGGCCTGGAATGAAGAAGGATATCACTATCTATGTCTCGAAGTGCCTGACTTGTTCGAAAGTTAAGGCTGAACAATGAAGACCCTCTGGCTTACTCGTACAACCCGAGATCCCTATGTGGAAGTGGGAGAGTATAGCTATGGACTTTATAACGAAACTTCCCCGCACGCTATCAGGTCACGATAGCATCTGGGTTATCGTTGATCGTCTTACTAAATCTGCTCATTTTCTGCCAATACGAGAAGACTTTAAGATAGAACGATTAGCACGGATCTACACCGACGAAATCATCTGTCGACACGGGACGCCTCGTGATATCATCTCTGACCGCGATGGTTGGTTTACCTCGCGCCTTTGGGAAACGTTTCAATCTGCTCTCGGTACTACTCTTAATCTAAGTACTGCCTTTCATCCCCAAACCGACGGTCAGACTGAACGCACGATACATACCCTTGAAGACATGCTTCGCTCGTGTGTCCTAGATTTCGGTGGTAATTGGGACACGCATTTACCTTTGGTCGAATTCTCGTATAATAACAATTATCATTCTAGCATTCAAATGGCACCATTTGAGGCATTGTAATAGAAGAAAATGTTGATCGCCTATTGTATGGCACGAGATCAGAGATGCGCAAATTACCGGTCCTAAGATGTTGCAAGATACAACTGACAAGATCCTCCAGATTCGAGACAATCTCCTGAAAGCTCGGAGTCGCCAGAAAAGTTACGCCGATAGACGCCGCAAGCCCCTTGAATTTGACGTTGGCGATCACGTACTCCTAAAGGTATCACCTTGGAAGGGGGTGATCAGATTTGGCAAGAAAGGAAAGCTCGCGCCTCGATATGTTGGACCCTTTAAAATTCTAGAAAGAATTGGCAAGGTGGCCTACAGACAAAAACTACCGGAGGAACTTAGCAACATCCACCCGACTTTCAATGTTTCGAACTTCAAAAAGTGTCTGGCCGAGCTGAATTTACATGTACCAATTGAGGATCTACAAGTGGACGAAACATTACACTTCGTGGAAAAGCCTGTCGAGATCATGGACCGAGAAACCAAGAAGCTCCGACGATCACGCATTCCCATAGTGAAGGTTCGCAGGGAAGGCAAACGCGGCGCCGAGTTCACCTGGGAACTCAAAAGTGACATGAAGGCTAAGTATCCACAACTATTCGTTACGCCTGCGCCTTAATTTCGGGACGAAATTCCCTAAAGTAGGGGAGGCTGTAACAACCCGACTTTTGAAGTCAAAGTCAAAGGAAGAAAAGATTGCTAATTCAATCTGTCATTCCTTGCTTAATTATTACTTGTACTTTCAAACCTCGTTAATCGATACTTTAATTTATGTTATTTTAGTTGTATTATATGGAGTAACAATGCAATAAACGCAGTTAAAACGCTAATCCACTTAATGCTATCTCATCGCTATCGCATCGCAACTTGAATCGCAGTTCTGGATATTGTTTTACGTGTGTGTGCTATTATGTGTTACTTGTGCATGATTAATTATGTTAAAGGTGTTAATCGCAAACGCAATCGCAACTCTATCGCAACACAATCTCACCGCGAACTAGAAACGCAAGGTTACTTATGTTGTTGTATGTTAGTTATGTTATTTGTGTAACTATTATTTAAAACTATCGCATCGCTTAATCGACACTCGCTTAAACGCATCGCAACGCACGAAACGAAAAGTCAGAAACCAACTCACCAAAGCCCTTCGATCGAATGGTCATCCGAACAGATGACCATCCGATCGGATGGCCATCTGATCGAAAGGCCATCCGACCCATTAAACCACACCGCCTTTCTCTCCTCTTCACCTATAAATACCCGCCTGTCAGATCACTGTTCATGATGTGACAACTCTCCTCCGACCCTTCGCCTTCTCAGCCACACTTCTCTCGATTCCCCGCGATTCTTGTAAGTTTTCTTCTCAAATCTTGTACTTCTTTGATCTACAAGACACTTTCTCATCAATTCCACCATCAAATCTCAATTTTTCACCATGGAATCTATGGATTTAGGCTGTTCTAGGATGATGTCATCATGGGTTCTCATGAACACCAAGGTGTGACCTCATTCCATCAAGAACAACTCATATCTAAGGAATTTCAGCATGTTTTAACACTGATTTCTCTTAAAACTAAACATTTTCCAACTGATTCCCACTTTTCTTCAATGTTCTTAACTTTTCACTCAAGAACCGATAGAATCTGACCTCGTTCAGGCCTTCTGCTCATTCTATAGTGAAGTGCTGGTTTGAGAACTGATTCTATCGATGAGATGACCGACTTAACGGGTTGAACATGAAGTTCTGTCAAGAACAGTTACTGAGCGGACGGGGCGATTCCCATCCTATATGATGACTTGGACTTGATGGGGTTTCCGCTGTTTAACACGTTGTCTTGTCGTCTTGGTTCAACCGCAAACTTTTAACTTAACGAATTTTTTCAAGTTTCTAAACGAACAGGTTGCCGAACGAATTGCCGTCCGATCAGACGACCATCTGGTCGAATGACTATCCTACAGGGGACTTGTATCTTTGAAACATCTCTCTCGAACGGATCGCCATCCGAGCGAACGACCATCCGTCCGGATGACCGTTTGACCGGACGACCGGATAGGTAGAGATACTTCTCATCTTTTAAAATGCTACAACGAAAACTTCAAAGTTAACATCATACACAAACACATCCATCCCAAACCGACAACCCTATGACCGAATGGTCATCCGTCCGGAAGGTCATCTGATCGGATCACCATCCCTCACTCAGCTCACTCAACGCACCGTTTAACGCACTGTTCAACGCTTATATTGTCGTTCTGTAATCAAGCTAACTCTCCAGCGCTCCCTTCAATCCAAGACTGTGTTTATTTATTAAACACTATCTGTGAGTATACTCGATCCCGTTTTGCTTAACGCACATTTGGGTGTTACATACGTTACTTATATCAAAATCACATCGACACACAACGCAACTACTTTTATACGCTAACCGTTCAGCATGTTATATGTGTTATTCGATGAATGCTTGTATGTTATGTTTACACAGTGATTGTTGCCTGACACCTTAGCAATGATAGTACTATAGTTTGGACTCAGCACCTTTCGTGGACAGGGGTTGTTAAGGGTATTTCTTCACGTGTCACAGTGGTGATATGTGTTGCGCATTCTACAACTCGCAGTCATGTCTGTGCATATCTCATTGTCGATAACCTGCTAGCTTCACATTTCTACGTGTTACATGCTTGTTATGCGTAAACCGCTTTTCGCTATTATTATACTGTTAAACTTGTATGCTCACCTTTACACTAACTGTATTGACCTATTTTAACGTATGTGACAAGTGTTTAGGATGCTGTGCTATGCTAGCTTTTGTGGAATCAGGCTAGGGGAGTCTAGAAACGTCATTTAATAATTTATGAGTGGTCGCAACTATAATTTGTCTTTGGGAACAACTATGTCTATAATAACTGCTTTTATTTGATATATTATGGTATGGGACGTAACGTTAAATATCTGGAAATTTTAGTTGTTATGGATTCTCATGGACAATCTGTTTCGCTCAGTGCCTCACCCTGATGTTTCCGCCATCGGTTGGGGTGTGACACAAATACCACTATCAACATATAAGACCTCAATACCTAGAAAATATTTTAACACCACCAAATCCTTGATTTGAAAATTGTCACTCAACAACTTTTTAATTTTAATAATATCAACTTCAGAATTACCAGTGACAACAATATCATCTACATAGACCAAGAGCACAACAAACACAGATTTATCAGAAAGTATATACATAGAATGATCACATAAACTCTACACAAAACCCATTTTATACAAAACTTCATTTAACTTTTCATTCCACTTCCTAGGTGCTTGTTTTAATCCATATAACGACTTAACTAATTTAGATACTCTAGTCTCATTTTCAGGAAAGTATCCAGGTGGTAATTTCATATAAACATCTTTGGATATAGATCCATAAAGAAATGCATTATTAACATCTAATTGGTATATTTGCCAATTATTTTTTACAGCCATACTTAACACACACCTAACAGTTACTGATGTGTGTAAAATGCAACATATAAATTACATCAAATGAGGCATAAAACTAACCCTTTTTTAGTACTAATGTTGGAAAAAGTGTGCTTTTGTCTTCCTTTTGTATTTTCAGGATTAAATGAGCGTAAATGAATAAAAGAAGCAAATATACAGCAAAATCTAACATAATTACAAGAAAAGGGATAAACGTGGCATGCCCGACCCCTCGACAGCATCTTCCTAAGCAAAAACAAGTAAACAGAAGGCTGACCATGGCCCCGTGCCCAGCGGACACGGGGGTGTGTTCAGGTGTCTGAAGAAAGGACAAAAGCATAGAAGCTTCTATTTCCCGACACGGGGGCGTGCCCAGCTCAACATGGCCATGGTCAACGCTAAGATTCGCAGAATCCAAGCAAATCTTGATAGTACAGATACGCTTCTGCACACGGGGCCGTGCCCAGAGGATACGGGGGCGTGTGGAGCTAATGCAGACAAATTGCAATTAATGAAGAAAGAGAAAGTGGATGGACACGGGGTCGTGTCCGGGCTTGTGTGTAAGCTATAAATAGGGGTGCTTGGTTCACTTCAAAGGCATCCCTTGACAAACCTCCTCTCTCTCACTTCACCCACACTCCACCACCATCACAACACCCACATCCACCACCATCATCCATCATCCATCATAGAGTGTGTTTAGTAGTCTCGGGATCCAAGATTGATAGTAAGAGTTCTTGACAATCAAAGGCCATGTTTGCCTAAGTCTCTTACATCACTTGGTGAAGACAAGTATTTAGTGTAATACTTTTGTTTTTTAATTTTTTCGCACTATTTATTTGGTTTTGTATTAATGACTTTAATAACTAGTTTCTTATGTTGAAGGTGAAACTTCCTTATCATTTGTCCGTGGTGTCTTGGCGCTATTTTACTGTCTATATAAAATAAAAGATTTACACCATTCATATCTCTACGGTCTATATAGAGATATGTTGGCTACCTGGTCGGGGGTTAAGGGAATGGTTTGGTAAGGTTCTTGCCTTGTTCAGTGTATAGATCCTGCAAGGACTTGGGTCAAGCTTACTAGGACCTCCTCCAATACCCACTGGTATTGGATGGCGGGGGTGCGAATGGATTGATCCCCTCATATGTAAACTACTATTAATACATTAACCCGGCTACTTGGGATTGTATCCCTGCAGACTCAAACCACTTAGCCGATGGTAACGTCACCTTCAAAAGAGGGGCCTACAACATTACGCATTAATAACTTAATTAATTATCTTTCAATAATCCAACCCTTTAGGATTGTATCCTTGCAGACTCAAACAATTGGGTTGAGGGTAACGTCACCTTCAAAAGAGGGGCCTACTACTATAACTAAGATAATCTCTTAAAAAGTGCAAAAAGGCGGAAATCATCAAAGGTTACACTAAAGGCGAGTCGGATCCAAGTGATTCATCTTGTCTATATGTTTTTATTTTATTTTATTTTTCAGCATTTTTAGTTTTTATTCTCATATTTAAAATTTTCCTAAACTTTTCATTTGATTAGACGTTGAGGATAAACCAGTACTAAAAGCTCTTGTGTCCTTGGACGACCTCGGTATCTTACCAACGCTATACTACGCTCACGATGGGTGCACTTGCCCATATGTGTGTCTAGTGTTAGTAAAATATCGTGTTTTATAAATTTAAAACTTGACTAAAGTGTTAAAAAGGGCTTAAAATATACATAAAAACTTATAACACACCGCACACATCAAGTTTTTGGCGATGTTGCCGGGGACACAAGGATTTTAAGAAAGTAAGGAATCAAAGGCCTAAGCGTTTTTCTTATTTTTCTGTTTTTTTTTAAGGATTTTTCTTAAAATTTCTATTTCTGCAGAAGCTCAGCACGGGGTCGTGCCCACTGAACACGCCCCGTGCCCAATCTTTGGTACTGGGAATCCTGTTTTAAGTCAGACAGTAGCTGAACATGGGGCTGTGCCCACTGAACACGCCCCGTGCCCAAGTATCAAATACTGAAAACAGAACCGTAAGATCCCGACGGTTGGTAATTTCTGACACAAACATGAGCGATACTGATTTTTTTTTTTACTTTCGCTCCTCTTATGGTACGTGGTGTCAAATATGTGGCAGAACTCATGAAGATATAAAATGTTATTTTTTAAATTACACTCCCCACTATATAGACCCATCGTTTTCCTGTAGCCTTAAGATGGGTGAAAGTAAAAATAATCCCTATCTCTCCCTCGAATGCTCTTAATCGTCCCTTCTAAATGAAATGCTTCTTGAAGAATTATTTCAAATGGAAGAGCTAATTCTCCAATGGATAAAAGAACTTAAGATGGATATACCTAATTCATCTCAAGTCGACGATCAAGAAGAATTAGTGAGATCGCATTCGGATTATAACAACATCGTTGCTCCCGAAATCACCTTTAAACCTTGCAAGGACTTGAGCGAAAGTCGTCCCTGTGTCGATTGTGCCGTGAAGGACTCCCCATCGACTTCCGTCGATGCATACACAGACCTGAGCGATTCGACATACACCTTCTTTAACGAGAGCCCGAATAAGGGTTGGACTTATCCACCTACATTTAGCATATGAATCACCCTTTCCGATAACCTCTTGCGTTCTCGTCTAAAACTAGGGCAACTTAGGTATCTCAGGCACTTCGGTATTGTCCCGTCCAGTAAGGAACCACCCGATCCGGATAAATTCCTTGAAATAGACAAAACTTCATAAACAACTTCTAGGCACGGGGCGGTGTCCAGGTTAGCACGCCCCCGTGTCCACCAAAAGATTCTCGTCTGACTTTCGTTCAGAATACGGACAAAAAGTGTCAGAATCTCATCTGCACACGGGGCCGTGTCCAGCCGACACGGGGCCGTGTCCAGCCGACACGGGGCCGTGTCCAGCTTGCTGTCGTTTTCTATAAATTCAGCAAGATTCCTACACATTTGGACCATTCCAAAGACAAAGATCTGGTGGGATCTTCACACATACCATACTAGGTATATTCTAAAGAAGGTTCTCAACAACCATCTTGTCTTTTCTACTCTTGTCCATTGCCTTCTTCTTCATTTTCTTCTCAAAACCTCCATTCAAGCTTAAAACCTCCATGTTTTCAAGCTTTATTGTGATATTTGTTAGGTTTTTATTCACAGGATCGGGTCAAAAATACGTTTTACAACATTGTTTTAAGTTATTTCTGCTTAAAAATGCTTCAAAAGTCAGAAAATCAATTTAAAACTCCAAGATTCCTTGATTTAAAAACCTGCAAAAAAGTGAACACGGGGCCGTGTTCGAGGTACTGTTTCATTAAAATGAACTCTTTTTGGTTTGTTTTCTTAGAATGTCGAGCATAAACAGCGGAACATCCTCATCACACTCCAGGAACAACCGACAAGGGAGAAGGTCAACGGTAGAAGACTCCCTCGTCAACTATGTATATGCCTTGAGAGAGGCCATAGATGAAATGACGGGGGTTGAGGAAGCTCTGGTCGACCGTATCAATCATTTATCGGTGGGGCTAGAAGGGTGTCTTAGAGAGGTCAACCTTTTGCACCAAATGTTGAATATTCTCGCTTCTCCTCCTTTGGTACCAATCATTACACAAAGGGCATGGAATGTGGTGCCAGAAGTCATCATACCGGCCGAGTGGTACGCCATGCACACGGACCCCCCTCGAGATATACTACATGGGGTCCCGATTACCGTCACTCCTCCTCCACAAGATGTTGTGGAAAATGAGCCCGCCTTCTTCCTCCCAAGAGAAATAGAAGAATGGCTCAACGACATCTAGGGGATACCTCTCAGTTCCAAGTTCTACAACGCCTTTAAATACCAGGAAGCTATTTCCGGGTTTTTGTTATTCCTACAATAAGGGCAGAACTCCTTAGGATGATTTCATGTATCACTTGACCTATCTATCTTAGGAACTTTTTAGTTTTCTATTTTTCTTTATGTTTAACTTTCTAGGAACTTATGTAATTTGTTATTTTTGATGAATGATGGTTTTAATCATTTGGTGTTTGGATGATGTTGTAATGGGTAAAACACACTCGGGATGGTGAAGGATACTAAGGGAAACTTGAACCCACACTCCATGCATGAAAACAGAGCCTCCCGACAATTTTTCTTCATTGCAGCAAGTTCAGCACGGGGTCGTGCTCAGCCAACACGGCCCGTGCTCAAAGATCTACAGAAAAACGCCTAGTTCAGGTAACTGGACACGGGGCGTGTTCACTGAACACGCCCCCATGCCCAGCCTTCTGTTACTTTCTGATACTGGCAATCTGAACACGGGGCCGTGCCCGGTCACCACGAGCCCGTGTCCAGATGCCCAGTAACATATTTTTTTTTGTTTTTGACACCTTTTTACACATTCAATCAACATAAAAACTTATTTTTGGGACACATTGAGGACAATGTGTAATTTAAGTGGGGGGGGGGGGGATGCTAAAACCTTGAATTTTGCAAGTCCTAATAACAAGCCTTACACAAAACTCTATTGGAACCGCTAATCACCCCAAATTTTTTCAAAAACTTTTCATTTTTTTACTTGTCTTGGTTTAATTTAGGAATAAAAAGTTCTAAAAAGGTTATATTTTTAGAAATTTACAACCGATAGCGTCGTGATAAAAAGAACCAACATAAGAAAATTATGAAACAGCATGACAAATCTAGTTAAAATTTGATTATATATACTTGATCACATTAAAAACCCATTCCCACAAAAAGTGAGTTTTGAGCCTTTATTAAGCATACAAATACACATCTTTAAACTAAATGCTTATTTTTCGTTTCTTGTGTGAATAGCCACTTGGTTTCTTACGACTCTAGAACTTGCCAAGACGATACATTCCCGGTTCTTACTAACTTGAACCCAAGTAAGTAAATGATGGAGGCATTAGGACTAACCCCTTTTTCTTTTCAACACCATTGTTTTTCATTTTTTTTACCACCTACCCAAAATCCCCCTAGTTAACCCCTTTGAGCCTAAACCTTTTCGTTTCTAAACCCACAAAACAAACATCCTTAACCCACCAAAACCTTTTTATTTTTAAACCCTTTATTTTAGTAGAAAGCTCGGTCTTCATGTGATAGCCTTATGAAAAAAAAATGATGAAGTATAGCAATAAACAAACAAGTTCCTCAAAAGAAACTTTGTTTGAAAATGCTTCGTTTGAATAAAAAGTCACAAAAATAAAAAGTTTTACGAAGACCAACGCTTTTTACGCCTTTCGCCCTTTTTACTAACCACTAACCCAAAACCACCTACCTTTAACCCAAGCCTAACCCTTCCCCAAGTCCTCTTGATATTTAAAAAGGTGTGTAGTTAAAAAGGAGGAGGATTGATTGCTTGGAAAGCATATGGTAGAAGTAAGTCCCATGCCGGTCTCGAGTGTTTCACAAAAATACATCTTCGGCCGAGTGTTGAGTGATCTCCCGTGAGGTATGTGAACTTGTATATAAATGGAATTTTAAAGAGGCATGTAATGCCCAAATAAGTAATTCTTCTTATGAAACATTCTAAATAAATCATAACGAGTAGGATTGTAAATAACATAAAAATAAAGCCTAATAAAGATCTTGGATTCCCGACACTCAAGACAAGCCCAAAACTTCTCTTCTACCCATTCCATTTGGGATTGTAAGCCACATTATAAAGAGTTTTTCTTGAGGACAAGCAAAGATTCAAGTGTGGGGGTATTTGATGTGTGTAAAATGCAACATATAAATTACATCAAATGAGGCATAAAACTAACCCTTTTTTAGTACTAATGTTGGAAAAAGTGTGCTTTTGTCTTCCTTTTGTATTTTTAGGATTAAATGAGCGTAAATGAACAAAAGAAGCAAATATGCAGCAAAATCTAACATAATTACAAGAAAAGGGATAAACGTGGCATGCCCGACCCCTCGATAGCATCTTCCCAAGCAAACACAAGTAAACAGAAGGCTAACCACGGCCTCGTGCCTAGCGGACACGGGGGCGTGTTCAGGTGTCTGTAGAAAGGACAAAAGCATAGAAGCTTCTATTTCCCGACACGGGGTCGTGCCCAGCTCAACACGGCCGTGGTCAACGCTAAGATTCGCAGAATCCAAGCAAATCTTGATAGTACAGATACACTTTTGCACACGGGGCCATGCCCAGCGGACACGGGGGCGTGTGGAGCTAATGCAGACAAATTGCAATTAATGAAGAAAGAGAAAGTGGATGGACACGGGGCCGTGTCCGGGCTTTTGTGCAGGCTATAAATAGGGGTGCTTGGTTCACTTCAAAGGCATCCCTTGACAAACCACCTCTCTTTCACTTCACCCACACTCCACCACCATCACAATACCCACATCCACCACCATCATCCATCATCCATCATAGAGTGTGTGTAGTAGTCTCAGGATCCAAGATTGATAGTAAGAGTTCTTGACAATCAAAGGCCATGTTTGCCTAAGTCTCTTACATCACTTGGTGAAGACAAGCATTTAGTGTAATACTTTTGTTTTTTAATCTTTTCGCACTTTTTATTTGGTTTTGTATTAATGACTTTAATAACTAGTTTCTTATGTTGAAGGTGAAACTTCCTTATCATTTGTCCGTGGTGTCTTGGCGTTATTTTACTGTCTATATAAAATAAAAGATTTACACCATTCATATCTCTACGGTCTATATAGAGATATGTTGGCTACCTGGTCGGGGGTTAAGGGAATGGTTTGGTAAGGTTCTTGCCTTGTTTAGTGTATAGATCCTGCAAGGACCTGGGTCAAGCTTACTAGGACCTCCTTCAATACCCACTGGTATTGGATGACAGGGGTGCGAATGGCTTGATCCCCTCATATGTAAACTACTATTAATACATTAACCCGGCTACTTGGGATTGTATCCCTGCAGACTCAAACCACTTAGCCGAGGGTAACGTCACCTTCAAAAGAGGGGCCTACCACATTACGCATTAATAACTAAATTAATTATCTTTCAATAATCCAACCCTTTAGGATTGTATCCTTGCTGACTCAAACTACTGGGTTGAGGGTAACGTCACCTTCAAAAGAGGGGCCTACTACTATAACTAAGATAATCTCTTAAAAAGTGTAAAAGTGCGGAAATCATCAAAGGTTACACTAAAGGCGAGTCGGATCCAAGTAATTCATCTTGTCTATCTGTTTTTATTTTATTTTTCAGCATTTTAAGTTTTTATTCTCATATTTAAAAATTTTCCTAAACTTTTGATTTGATTAGACGTTGAGGATAAACCAGCACTAAAAGCTCTTGTGTCCTTGGACGACCTCGGTATCTTACCAACGCTATACTACGCTCACGATGGGTGCACTTGCCCATATGTGTGTCTAGTGTTAGTAAAATATCGTGTTTTATAAATTTAAAACTTGACTAAAGTGTTAAAAAGGGCTTAAAATATACATAAAAACTTATAACACGCCGCACACATCAGTGACCATTTTAACAACAGGAGAAAATGTTTCTCCAAAGTCAAGTCCTTCACGTTGACTATACCCTTTCGCTACGAATCTAGCCTTAAACCTCTCAACCTCACCATTAGATTTATATTTAATCTTGTAAATCCATTTACATCCTATGGCTTTTCTATCATTCAGCAAATTAACCAAATTCCAAGTACCATTTCTATATAATGCTTCCATTTGCTTATTCATGGCATCTACCCACCTAGGATCTTTAACATCATCACTAAAGCATGTAGGTTCAATAGTTTTATTCAAATTGGACACAAAGCACATATTATCACAAGACAGATTCGAATAATTCACAGATTTCTATATACCATATTTAACTCTACCCTCGACAACATATTCATCAAATCTTTTAGACATAGAAACATATCTAGAATAACGCCTAACATATTGTGTGCCCTCAGATAGGTTAGTGTCTACATTTGACCCTGAAGTGTCCTCTGCCCTACCATTGTACCTAGACTACTACTGCTCACCTGTTCTGTCTATTGATCAGATTCCACTCCAGAATCAGGGGCTGATGTAGAGGGTGACAGTGGTTGCTGATCATCACTAACATGATCATGAGCACCACTTGTACCCTCTTCATCATTGGGCATGTTAGGTGTAACACCTCGAAAATTCATGTTCAATAAAATAACGACACGTGTCATGTAAGACAAAAAGTGTCATAAACCCGGATCTAGTTAAAGATGTATGGCAGGATTTAAAAGTGTTCTCATGTTAATTTATACCTCTGAACAACCTCATTATGAATCACAAGACCCTAATGTATAATATAAACATCTGATATACTCAAATCCAGTAAATACTAACAATAACTGATTCATAATTTCAAAAGTGGAATCCTACGAAGAAATGCACGACAACCCTTCGTTTATGGCTTTCGTTAAAGTCCAAGACAACTTTATATCATATCATGGTGGTGTAACTGTTCATGACCCAAAACATGAGGCCCCATACTGGAAATAATGGTTAAAAATCATAATACATAGGTTGCCCATTCGTAAGCTTAAAAGGCCAACATTTTGTCTTCTGAAACATGCTTACGGATCGTAAGGGTCAAGCCTTACGGTCCGTAAGGCATGCCTAGATGCGGAAAATCGGACAGCAGCCTGTATAAACGTTTTAACCGACTTAAACAGATATTTTACACTTCCATACGCGTCCCCTACTGCTTTTAGACCCTAGGAGCACTTGTTATTGATCTGGATCACTCCATAGACTTAGTTGTCATCATCAAAATGGTTCAAGAACACTATAAAAAGGCCTTATGTTGCAACCATTTGATCACTCATTCCTTCTGCATTTCTGGAGCTTTTGGGAGTTCAAGAGCAGACCCTAAGCCTTCCAAATCGTGCATAGGACTTCAGTAAGTATGCTTAACCTTTCTTAGTTGAGTTTTTACTTAGTTTTAGCTTAAAAGTCAAACCGTTATAATTACCGTTTGACTTAGAGATTAATCATTAATGGTCTAGTGATTAGTCAAATTGAAGGTAGTTATAAGTTGGTAATTATGTGGGCATTAAACCCTTAAAAGGGCACCCTCTGATTCCCACTCTATCTAGACCATTTGTCGGGTCAAAGTTGATTAGAAAAAGTCAACAGAATGCTAATCTCCAAATTAACGCATAATTAACAATGCAGAAGGCGTGTAACCTATTTTATCACTCATATAACTTGGTAATAAGTATAATAACTGGTCTAAGCTTGTTTGATCCGGCAATTTTCTGTTTAGACCCGGTTCGGAACCGAAAGTCGCAAAACTTTGACTTTTGCTTTGACTTTAGTTCTGACCCGCTTTAGTATGATTTGGAAATGCCTTAGAGCTTCCTTAGGACCAGGTTACATGCTAGTATAACCCTCTATGATTATACACCTTGGTTCATTAGTTATCCAATTAATATGCATGATTCCGTTAATTGCTTATATGTTGACTATTATGCCCTTTTCACCATAAAACGTGATTTTTTAAAATGTAAAAGAGTAGAAACCTTAGTTACTGATTTATAAACTTGCACCCAAAATTTGACATCAGTTTGAGGTGTAGATTGAGAGTTATGCTCATTAGCGTAATTAGAAAGCTTTTTAGCGATTAAACGGCATAATTAGCATATAGCCTATATAAACCCACTTTTTGATATCAAACTTTTTACCCACTGATGTAATATATTATTTTGGGATTTTTGAAGATTTTTCATTAATTTTAGGCTGAGCATAACTTAGAGTCATAGGCTTGATTCGGTAATTGTCGGTTTTGCCCTTTTGGGCTATAAAATGAGTTTTACATATCTTTTTGACCCCAAACCTTTTGCAACTGATTTTGTATGATAAATAAATTATTTTAAACCTTCTGGAATAATAAAAATATCAGTTTTCTATATAGAACCCGGAAACGGCTTCTAATCGCCTTTTTAAGCGTTTTTAACGCATAGTATGTACTAAAACTATTTTAAACATACAAGGGTTGATACCTACTGATATTTTAGGTAAATTATAATATTTTAACAGTAAGCAAAAGTTGTTTAACTCAAAGTTCAGTTTTGAGCTTTTTAAGCTTATGTGAAATTACCAAAATGCCCCTACGGTGCATAGTTTGGTTATAATTGATAAATTTCACATATATGCAATACCCTACTGTTATAACTTATCGAATTAAGTATTTTTACTGATTACATCAGACCTGTAACTCAGATTATTGTTCAAACTCTTTTATAACCTTGTAAATGACCAAAATGCCCCTACGGGGCATAGTTTGTGTTTAAATTCGTTTCGGGCATAATAAAAGATATCTTACTGATGTCACAACATATTTGAGGCATATTAACTTAGGAAACCTGTATATGGCTCTTATGGTTACCCGTTACGCTTATGGCGCGTTCGGTTCGGTTTATGTAACTAGTTTACATAAATTAGCCGAGACGGGTCAAACCTTATCGTTTTTACTTCAAAATCCAGAATGTGTTTAGATTACCCATATTATACAAGTCTTCAAACTTGTCGGGTCTAAATCACTTTCTATTCCGGTCTTCGCTTAATCACGCGTTCGAACCGTATCGTTCCTTAAAACTAACCGGTCTAAGCTTAAGCTTAACTAAAGACCGTTAGGATTCTAATAGGTTATTATAAACCTTTGTTCCAGAATAGGAGACCCGTTAAAAGCTACCCGCATTTGCTAATTGTGATTAATACTTGCAAAGGTAAATACTTTTAACTTGTTTTCCCTTATACGGGCTTGGGGTACGGTATATAAAATACCGCTTGGTCGGGCATTCGACCTTAATCGATTGGTGGTTAAGTATTATCGAGATGACACGTTTAAATATGTTTTGTTTGCTTAATGCCTTTGGGGGGTTAATGACCATGTCCCGGATATCCTTGGCATCATTTTAGAAATGGCCACGACCTAAGCGCGGGGTGTAGGCGTACACCTTTCAGTGCATAAATAAATAATGTGGTGTGTCTATTGATCTTTAACCCGGCACGAACCGGGCTACTGAACACATAAGGAACATGTAATTCTTTTACAAGTTTATATATTTAAATAATTATCCCAAGTTATAAAATGTTTGTGCCTCGTGCATCCAAATCAATTTTTAATCATTTTAAAAAGAGTCGGTTAATTGTATTTACCAGTGTAAACTGACGTATTTTCCCAAAAAGATTAAGTGCAGGTACTACTCATAATAGGCTGGATTTCTCCTTAGCATCAATAAGAGTCTCGCAAGCTTGGATGCATTTTAGTCTGTTGAACAAAAGTTTCCTATTTATTTTTGATCCACCTGTGGATAAACTTTTGACTGTTGTGATACTTGATATTACAATTATATGCAGTTGAAATATATCTTTCATTTGCTTCCGCTGTGCATTTAAATATTGTGTTGTTTGACTGTAATGTTACCAACCACGTCACGATACTCCCCCACCGGACCCACCGGTAATACATGGAAATATCGGGGTGTGACAGGTTGGTATCAGAGCCAACATTGAGGGAATTAAACACTAACCTTTTGTGTTTAATCTCAATGACACAATTGCACATTCCAAAAATTTTCGAGTCTAGACAAGGAACTTAGGACAAATTCAAATTTGTTTTTATCTTAACTTAGTCCTTTATATTTTGTTGTTATCTTATGTTATATTGACAGGTCTAAATATGCCGCCAAGATTTTTCAGACGAAGAGGACGAGGCAAGGGGCCAATCACTGCCCCCAATGATCACGAAGTCGGGCCTTCGCACAGGCGAGCTCCTTCTACCACTACGAGTGCCGATCCTCGTGAGAACTGGAGGACCAATGTGGAGCCCGCTAGACGGTCTGTTTCACACAGCTCAACACCTCCTTACCGCCATTCCTTCGGGCCACATTCGGAAAACGTGTCCGATAACCCACAGCTTTCATATATACCTCTCCAGAGATCTCTTTCGCACAACTCCTTTGGCAACCCACAGCCTTCATGGATATGGACGAGGACACTGATCCCATCGAGCCTGCAACCGGAACCCCCAACCATCCCATCGAGATCTCCGATGGTTCATCTTTTCACGGATCACCCTACGGTGGTCCAGACAGCTATCAAGCGAGGTTTAACCAGCATGAATGGTACTTCACACATTCTCACCATTCATCACCTCACCAGCAGCAGCAGCAGCAGGATCCCTCTGGGGATTCACGATTTGTGGCAGTCACGCCACCGCCTCCACCGCCGCCAGTTCATCAAGCACCTCTAGAACCGCCGAGGCGTAGGAGGATAGGCGTGCGAATATCCGCGCGTGGAGGGGATTTTCACTTCAGCACCCCTCATCACTGAAGTGGTAGTCATTATCTGCCACTACAGGAATACCCGAAAATGGGTGGACCTTCAAACCCAGTTGCACCGCAGCCACCACCGATGGGTTTTGATAACCCGATTCCTGCACACACTGGTTCAATGGCGTACAAAATTTTTGAACAGCCGGCTCACACTCAGTATAACTATGCTGAGGCCGATCCGTATCTTGTAGCGGCAAACTACAACACCCTTCATCCGGAAGGACCGTATGGAGCCCCTTGGGGGGTAGGATACCCAACTCATGGATATCAAGTACCTACTCGACCCCCGTTCCAGCATCAGCTGCAGCCGCCACGGTTCTCCCCACCAGAGCATGAGGAAATCCTTCAAAGATTGGACCAAGTTGAACGGGTAGTTCACAGGGATCGCAGGGAGTGATGCGTGTGAAGTGTTATATATATATTAGGTGTATATTTTAAGCCCCTTTAACACTTTTTTAGTCAAGTTTTAAATTTATAAAACACGATATTTACTAACACTAGACACACATATGGGCAAGTGCACCCATCGTGAGCATAGTATAGTGTTGGTAAGATACCGAGGTCGTCCAAGGACACAAGAGCTTTTAGTACCGGTTTATCCTCAACGTCTAATCAAATCAAAAAGTTTAGAAAAATGTTTTATACTAAGAAAAATGAAAACTAACTAAAAATGCTGAAAATAAAAATAAAAGAAAAAAGATAGACAAGATGAATCACTTGGTTCCGACTCGTATCTAGTGTAACCTTTGATTATTTCCGCACTTTTGCACTATTTAAGAGATTATCTTAGTTATTGTAGTAGGCCCCTCTTTTGAAGGTGACGTTACCCTCACCCCAGTAGTTTGAGTCAGCAAGGATACAATCCTAAAAGGGTGGATTATTGGAAGATAATTAATTAAGTTATTAATGCAAATTATGGTAGGCCCCTCTTTTGGAGGTGACGTTACCCTCGACTAAGTAGTCTGAGTCAGCAGGGATACAGTCCTAAATAGCCGGGTTATAGTATTAATAGTAGTTAACTTATGAGGGGATCAAAGAGTTTGGACCCCCGCCATCCAATACCGTTAAGTATTGAAGGAGGTCCTACTAAATTTGACCCAGGTCCATTGCAGGACCTCTAAACGCTGAACAATGGCAAGACCTTTACCAAACCGTTCCCTTAACCCCCGACCAGGTAGCCAACATACCTCCATATAGACCGTGGAGATATGAATGGTGAAAATCTTTTATTTTATATAGATAGTAAAATAATGCCAAGACACCACGGACAAACGATAAGGAAAGATCACCTTCAACATAAGCAACTAGTTATTAAAGTCATTAATATAAAACCAAATAAAAAGTGCGAAAAGATTAGAAATAAAAAGTATTACACTAGACACTTTGTCTTCACCAAGTGATGTAAGAGACTTAGGCAAACATGGCCTTGATTGTCAAGAACTCTTACGATCAATCTTGGATCCCGAGACGACTCACACACTCTATGATGGACAATGGATGATGGTGGTGGATGATGGTGTTATGGTGGTGGTGGGTGAAGTGTGAGAGAGGTGGTGTGCCAAGGGATGGTTTGAGCTTGAGCCAAGCACTCCTATTTATAGGCTGAACAGAAGCTCGGGCACGGCCCCGTGTCGACATCCTCTCTTTCTTCATTTAATGCAGCTTTGTCTTATTAGTTGACCACGCCCCCGTGTCCGTTGAGCACGACCCCGTGTGCAGAAGAATCTTTGTACTATGAAGATTTGCCTGGATTGTGCGAATCTTATGGTTGACCACGGCCCCGTGTCCGCTGAGCACGACCCCGTGGTGGGCAATAGAAGCTTCTACAACTTTGTCTTTTCTGCTGACACTTGGGCACGCCCCCGTGCTGGCTGAGCACGGGGCGTGTTCAGTCTTCTGTTATCTTGTTTTGCTTGGGAAGATGCTGTCGTGGGGTCGGGCATGTCACGTCTTGTTCCTTTTCTTGTATTTATGTTAGATTTTGATGTCTTTTTGCTTCTTTTTTTAATTTGAGCTCATTTAATCCTGAAAATACAAAAGGAAGACAAAAGCACACTTTTTCCAACATTAGTACTAAAAAAGGGTTAGTTTCATGCCACAATTGATGAAATTTATATGTTGCATTTTGCACACATCAAATACCCCCACACTTGAATCTTTGCTTGTCCTCAAGCAAAACTCTTTAATATGTGGCTATTACACTCCCAAATGGAATGGGTAGAGAAGAAGGTTTTTGGGCTTGTCGTAGAGTGTCGGGATTTCCAAGATTCTTTATTACGTTTTATTTTTATTTATTTACAATCCTATTCGTCATGATTTATTTAAAACTTTTCATAAGATAAATTACTTATTAGGGCATAACATGCCTTTGTAAAATTTTATTTATATATAAGTTCATATACCTCATGGGGGATCACTCAACACTCGGCCAAAAATGTATTTTTGTGGATCACTCGAGAGCGGCATGGAACTTACTCCTACCATAGGCTTGCCAAGAAATCAATCCTCCTCTTTTTTAACTTATATACCTTTGTAAATATCAATAGGACTTTGGGTGAAGGGTTAGGCTTGGGTTAAAGGTAGGTGGTTGGGTTAGTGGTTAGTAGAAAAAGGGCGAAAGGCGTAATAGGCGTCGGTTTTCGTAAGACTTTCTATTTTTGTAATTTTTATTTTGATGAAGCTATTATTCAAACAAAGTTATTTTTGATGAACTTGTTTGTTTATTTTCTTTTGCTTCATCATCGACACATTTTTTTTTTTGAAAAGTCATACGAAAAACCGGGCTAGTTACTAAAACAAAAGGTTAAAAATGAAAAAGGTTTTGGTGGGTAAAAGGGTGTTTGTTTTGGGTTATGAAATGAAAAGGTTTAGGCTCAAAGGGGCTAACTAGGGGGATTTTGGGTAGGTGGTAAAAAAAAAATAATGGTGTGGAAATAAAAAGGGTTAGTCCTAATGCCTCCATCATTTACTTACTCGGGTTTAAGTTGATAAGGACCGGGAATGTATCGTCATGGCAAGTTCTAGAGTCGTAAGAACCAAGCGGCTATTCACACAAGAAATGAAAAATGAGCATTTAGTTTAATGATATGTAATTGTATGCTCAATAAAGGCTCAAAACTCACTTTTGTGGGAATGGTTTTTTTATGTGATCAAGTATATATAATCAAATTTTAACTAAGTTTGTCATGCCTTTTCATAATTTTCTTATGTTGGTTCTTTTTATCACGACGCTATCGGTTGTAAATTTGTAAAAATATAACCTTTTTAGAACTTGAATTTCCCGAGTTAAACCTAGACAAGAAAAAAAAATGAAAATTTTTTGAAAAAAATTTGGGGTGATTTGCGGTTCCAATAGAGTTTTGTGTAAGGCTTGTATTTAGGACTTGCAAGATTCAAGGTTTTAGCATCCCCCCCACACTTAAATTACACATTGTCCTCAATGTGTCCCAAAAATAAGTTTTTAGGTTGATTGAATGTGTAAAAAGGTGTAAAAAGCAAAAAAATTGTGTTACTGGTAACCTGGGCACGACCCCGTGTTGAGTGGACACGACCCCGTGTCTGTCAAGGTCTACAGAATAAATACAAACAGCAGGTTCAGGGGAATGGGCACGGGGGCATGTCGGCTGGACACGTCCCCGTGTGGAAAGTCTGCAAAGTTGAAAAACAGGTTTCTTTCTTCGATTTTCCTGTCCCGGCTTTAGTAGTACTAATGCTTAGTACTCTAAGCCTTGTATGTACCTGCTTAATCAATAAACACCATACCATACCATAGCAAACATCCTACTTTTACCAAATTCAACATCCATGTCAAAGTTAAAAGAAAAATAAGTGCAGAAAATAAAAGAAGTTAGGGAAAGTAAATTGTTCAACACTTGGCACGCAGGCCATCAATTGTTCAAGATTAGAAAAGGGTTAACCTGGGGAACCATTAAACAACCGCTTCTTCCTCTGCTCATCCCGCCTACTCCATGGCATCGTCATCATCATCATCATCATCCCCTCCATGGCCCGCAATGTGGTCCCGAATATATCCAATATCATCTTGGATATCGGATATGTTTCTTTCGATAGCTCCAACCCGGTGGTACGTGTTGCTCTCCATGTTGTAGGTGTTCCTGGTGCACATAAGGTTTTCCTGCAACAAATCATGCAAACTTTGAAAGTTAGGAAAACCGCCTCCCGAGGAGGATGATTGGCCCGGATCACCATGGGGTTGGTATTGGTACTGATGATGTTGCGGAGCGTGGAGGACAAGTGCTTCTTGCGGGTTCCATGCATGACCTTGCATCCTTTGAAAGCTCACCGTCCCATCTTCCGCCTCATAAATTAGGTTCATTGAGCGGCATATGTGTATATCCACCATACCCGACCATGGGCTCCTCTCAAATGACCTAGGTATGTAGGCGAAGTGCCTGAAGAGACGGTACACCCATCCCATAAAGAAGATAGGGGTCGGTGCACTTGCAAGGCGGTTATGATGCATGTTTCGGAGCATGAGGAACGGAACATCAAGCGGCCTGCGGGTGTGGATACAGTGGAGGACAACCAAATCTCTTAACCCAACGACGCCACTACTATCATGCCTTTGGCTAAGAGAGTAGCCGAGGAGCCTATGGATGTATCTGTAGAGCGGATCCCTCAGCTTCGTACTCTTAGTGCTGCTCGGATTGTAGTACCCTTCACCAATCTGAGCCCAAATGGCTTGGCGTTCGTTCTCACCTATCTCTCGCATTCCCCCAGTATTTTCCTCATTTCCCGCATCCTCTTCCACATACAACCCGACAATCGATCCAAATTGTGCCATAGAGATCGAATACCTCGTTCCGCCACATCGGAATGCTACCCCATCATTGTCGAACGGGTCGCACCTCGAGTTGAATGTGAAGGTGCTATAGAATTCCAAAGTGCATTCGTGGACGGAACGAAGTTGAGTTGTTAAAGCGACTCTGAGTGGTCCCGTGACAATGTTGTTGAAACGGTTGATTTGATTTACCAAAGTTAACAGTTCCGTGCACGCTTGCCTCGGGTATTCCTCCGGCCTTGTTTGAAGTATCTCGAATCTAGCCCTAGCATCGAGCTCATTGGCGTTAAATCTTGTGAACTTCCTAGCCATCTGAAAGAATACACCAAAAGTTAGCACGAAACAAAAGTATTTTCGGACAAAACTGCAAACAGTGGGCTGGACACGACCCCGTGTTCAGCGGACACGGCCCCGTGTCCAGGCGTCTATTATACAAAAATTCCATTTTTCGTCCCGGTTTCGAAAACTTGAAAATTTTTGGTCCTTTAGATGCGGTTTCCCCCGAAAATGAAACCCTAAATGCCGTTTTTCCCAAAATAACCCGTTTACCCATTCAATTTTATCTTTTTCGGTTCAAGAACAAGGGTTTGGGGTTTTTGTGCGAAATCGGACGAATCTATGAACAATACAAGTGTATTTACTTTCCTTAACACTAATCTAACTAAATGCAAACAGATCTAAACAAAAATTTGAGGTTCGATCCGGATGAACTTCAAGAACCCTAGATTTTTCCCCAAATTTTTGGTGTTTTAACTACATGCAAGTAACTAATCTAACTACTAGAAGTGATAGAATCATACCTTGATGTTGTTAGAGTGATGGGAGACGTCGGGAATCTGCGAAAAATCGCCTGGAACCAGAGCTTTTTCGGGGAAACGGGGCGTGTGGAATGAAGTAACTGTTTTGAAAAAGGGGATATATCCCGTCTGCAGCGCGAACACGGCCCCGTGTCCAGCGGACACGTCCTCGTGCCGAGCAGAGTTTTTGAAAATTTTTTTTTAGTGCTCGTGTGAGTGCCCTTGTTTCCCATTAGTTTTGGTTAGAAAACTTACCGCTTTGGATGTCGTCCCGATCGCTCGTAACTTACCAGGTATGATGTTGGTTTCATTCTTCCACCGTTTGAAGCGAGATCTCTTCTTCTTCATCCTCAATGAATCCTTGATAGAGTTTCAGCCGTTGGCCATTGACTTTAAATGGAGGCCCATTTCGAGATTTAATTTCTACTGCACCGTGTGGGAAAATACGGGTGATGGAAAAAGGTCCTGACCACCTAGACTTTAATTTACCAGGAAACAATCGAAGCCGTGAATTAAACAAAAGAACTAGATCTCCTACTCGAAATTCATTAGGTTTAATATGTTTGTCATGCAAATTTTTCATTCTTTCCTTATAAATTTCGGAGTTTGAGTATGCTTAATTCCTAAGTTCGTCTAATTCATTTAATTGACAAAATCGATTTTTACCAGCAAATTCTAAATCTAAGTTTACATTTTTGATTGCCCAGTAGGCTTTGTGTGCAATTTCTACTGGCAAGTGACAACTTTTTCCATAGACTAGCTTATATGGGGTTGTACCTATTGTTGTTTTATAAGCAGTTCGAAAAGCCCATAAAGCATCATCTAATTTATCTGCCCATTCCTTTTTATTCAACCCTACGGTTTTTTCAAGTATTCATTTTAAACCTCTATTAGTCACTTCGGCTTGTCCGTTTGTTTGAGGGTGATATGCTGTTGAGACCCGATGATAGACCCCATATCTTGTTAAAATTTTTTCAAGTTGATGGTTGCAAAAATGGGTACCTCTATCACTTATTAACGCTTTAGGTGTGCCAAAACGAGAGAATCATTTTTTCAGAAATCTTACCACGACTCTTCCATCATTTGTTGGAAGTGCCTCGGCCTCGGCCCATTTAGACAAGTAGTCTACTGCCACAAGTATATATTTGTTTCCTTTCGATGGTGGGAAAGGTCCCATAAAGTCGAGTCCCCACACATCAAAAATTTCACAAACAAGAATGCCATTTTGTGGCATTTCGTTTTTGGAAGAAATATTACCTGTTCTTTGACAAGCATCACATGTCTTGACAAGACTTTGGGCGTCTTTGTAAATGGTTGGCCAATAAAATCCTGAATCAAATACCTTTCGTGCGGTACTAGCGGCACCATGATGCCCTCCGTATGGACCTTCATGACAATGGCGGAGAATTCTTCGTGCTTCGCTTCCACGTACGCATCGTCGGACGAGTTGGTCAGCACACATTTTGAAAAGATATGGATCTTCCCAAAAATAGTGTTTCACATTGGCAAAGAATTTTTTTCTTTGATAATGTGGCCAACCTTTTGCGACTATACCGCTAGCTAAGTAGTTAGCATAGTCGGCGTACCATGGTTCTTCCTTATATTCCACCATTTCCAGGGACTCAGTTGGAAATTTTTCATTGATTTGCTCGTCCCTGGTTGCCTCCAAAGCTGGGTCTTCTAAGCGCGAAAGATGATCTGCTGCAGTGTTTTCTGCTCCTCTTTTGTCTTTGATTTCAATGACAAATTCTTGGAGGAGTAGAATCCACCGAATCAAACGTGGTTTTGCGTCCTGCTTTTTGAAGAGATATCGAATGGCTGCATGATCTGTATAGACTATAGTTTTAGAAAAAACAAGATAAGAACGAAATTTATCAAAAGCAAATACCACAGCTAGTAATTCTTTTTCAGTTGTTGTGTAATTCTCTTGTGCATCATTTAGTGTTTTACTAGCATAATAAATTGGGTGGAAATGCTTTTCTTTTCTTTGTCCCAAGACAGCTCCAACTGCAAAGTCACTAGCATCACACATGATTTCGAAAGGAAATTTCCAATCAGGCGCTATCATGATAGGTGCATTGACTAACATTTCTTTTAAGGTTAGAAATGCTTGATTGCAATCCTTGTCAAAGATGAAAGGGGCATCTTTTTCAAGTAATTTTGTTAGAGGTCTTGAGATTTTAGAAAAGTCTTTGATAAACCGCCTATAAAATCCGGCATGTCCTAGGAAACTTCTGATAGCTCTTACGGAGGATGGAGGTGGTAATCTAGAAATGGTATCTATTTTGGCTCGATCCACCTCCATTCCTTCGCTTGAGATCTTGTGACCGAGTACTATTCCCTCCGTTACCATGAAATGACATTTTTCCCAATTAAGGGCGAGGTTAGTTTCCTCACATCGGGATAGCATTCGTTCAAGGTTATCGAGCCATTGGTCGTACGAATCCCCAAAGATAGAAAAGTCGTCCATGAAGACTTCCATTGTCTTTTCTATCATGTCATGGAAGATGGCTACCATGCAACGTTGGAATGTTGCGGGGGCATTACATAGACCAAACGGCATGCGTCGATAAGCAAAAGTTCCATAGGGACATGTGAAAGTTGTTTTTTCTTGGTCTTCGGGTGCTATCGGGATTTGAAAGTAACCTGAAAAACCATCCAAGAAACAATAAAATTTATGACCGGATAATCTTTCTAACATTTGATCAATGAAGGGTAAAGGAAAGTGATATTTTCTTGTTGCTTCATTTAATCGTCTATAATCTATACATACTCTCCATCCTGTGACGGTTCTCGTTGGTATTAATTCATTCTTTTCGTTAGTTATTACCATCATACCTCCTTTCCTTGGAACTACTTGAACGGGACTCACCCAAGGACTATCGGAGATAGGATAGATAAGTCCGGCGTCAAGTAATTTGATGACTTCATTTTTAACCACTTCTTGAACATTTGGATTTACTCGACGTTGTGGTTGTATTACCGATTTGTAGTCATCATTCATTAAAATCTTGTGTGTGCACAAGGAAGGACTAATTCCTTTTATGTCTACAAGTTTCCAAGCTATTGCGTTTTTATGTTTTTTCAAAAGACTAATTAATTTTTCTTTTTCTAAGCTATCTAATTTAGACGAAATAATTACAGGTAAATTACCATCTTTGTCTAGAAAAGCATATTCCAAACCTTTTGGAAGTTCTTTGAGCTCAAGTGGTGGGTCCTTAGGAGACTCTTTATTTGGTTGCTCATTTCGATCAAGAACTTTAAAAGTTTGTTCTATGGCGACCTCTTCTTCAACAAAGTGGTCAATCTCTTCACTTGTATCGGGTGGTTCATCTTCATCTTCAATTAGGGGGTCATTATTGCCGAAAGGATATTTCATTGACCGTTCGAGATCGACACTTCTTTTAAATGCCCCTAATTAAAGAGGTAGATTGTTGAACTTCCGGTTTTTCAAAGCTTCGTGAGTTTTTACAAATGGTCGTCCCAACACTAGAGGAGCGTCATCGAGGATGACAAAGTCGGTCGGGATTACCATTTGATTTGTTTGAACCAAGACATCTTCAACTATACCGATTGATTTTATTACCTTCCGATTGGATAGAAAAATGGGTATTTGAAGTGGAGAAAAATCACTAATACTTAATTTTTCGAAAATGTAGTTAGGCATTATGTTAACACAAAGATCTTTATCAATTGTGACATTACTAATAAATGAATTTTGAAAGAAACATGGAACCGGTGTAATGTTAATTTCAAATGGGTCTTCTTTTATTAGCGAAGTTTGATCATTAGTTAACTTAACACTTACCGTTTCGTCAATTTTAGTGTTAGTGTTTAACTCTTTTAAAAACTTAGCATGAGTGGGTACTAAACAATGATTTTCAAAAGAAGGTGACAAGAGATTAATTTCTTCAAAATTAGACTCTTCTTGAATTTTAACGTTGTCGGACTCACCTTTTTCGTTGTTTAACTCATGTGTCGGTTTTTCACTTATTTGTTCTTCCATTTTTACATTTTCAGTTATCTCTTCCTTTTTTAATTCTTCTCTTGCGCGGGACTCCTCTTCCCTTGCGCGAGATTGTTCTATACAACGATCGATAACTCTAATGTGTTCTAATATCCTATCGGTCACTTCGGTTATAGAAAAAGAATCGGGATTTTCAAAGCTTGAATCCTGTTGTTCGATCCTTTGTTCCTCATAATACCCATATGAAGTAGATGGTTCACACCATTGTTCTTCATTGTAAGCATATGATGGATAAGGTTCGTAATTTTGTTCTTCATAATACTCATATGAGGTGGGTTGTTCACGCCATGGCTCCTCATAATAAGCATACGAAGGTGGTGGCTCATATCTTGGTTCCTCAAAGTATGAGTATGAAGGCTCACACCTTGGTTCATCAAAATATGAGTATGAGGGAGGAGGTTCATACCTTTGGTCTTCATAGGATGTGTATGAAGTTGATGGCTCGTACCTGAGTTCCTCATAGTAGGTGTATGAATTGGATGGTTGATATGAGTGACTAATTTGAACCGAGTGTGTGTTACGACAATTAGTGCAATAATTACCCCTATAATCATCCTCCTCATAGGTGTAGTTGTAACCTCCTGAGTATTGATCCATAAGAATCACTCAGCAGACCACAACCAAGTCTCGAGATCAGAAAACAAAAATAAAAACGGAAACAGAGGCTGGACACGGCCCCGTGTTCAGTGGACACGGCCCCGTGTACAGAATCTGTATCTGGGCGTTTTAATTAAATTTACTGATTTCGTTGAGCACGGGGCGTGTTCAGTGAGCACGGCCCGTGTTCAAGCTACTGTTACTGGGTGTTTATGAAAAATCTGCAGCACGGCCCCGTGTTCAGTGAGCACGGCCCCGTGTACAGGTTACTGTAAATGCAAAACTAAACTAAAATGCAGAAAAAAATGCGCGCGTTTAAAAAGGTTTTGAAAAACTGATTAGGCCGTCGATTTTAAGCTTTCTTAAAATCCTTGTGTCCCCGGCAACGGCGCCAAAAACTTGATGCGTGTGAAGTGTTATATATATTAGGTGTATATTTTAAGCCCCTTTAACACTTTTTTAGTCAAGTTTTAAATTTATAAAACACGATATTTACTAACACTAGACACACATATGGGCAAGTGCACCCATCGTGAGCGTAGTATAGTGTTGGTAAGATACCGAGGTCGTCCAAGGACACAAGAGCTTTTAGTACCGGTTTATCCTCAACGTCTAATCAAATCAAAAAGTTTAGAAAAATGTTTTAAACTAAGAAAAATGAAAACTAACTAAAAATGCTGAAAATAAAAATAAAAGAAAAAAGATAGACAAGATGAATCACTTGGTTCCGACTCGTATCTAGTGTAACCTTTGATTATTTCCGCACTTTTGCACTATTTAAGATATTATCTTAGTTATTGTAGTAGGCCCCTCTTTTGAAGGTGACGTTACCCTCACCCCAGTAGTTTGAGTCAGCAAGGATACAATCCTAAAAGGGTGGATTATTGGAAGATAATTAATTAAGTTATTAATGCAAATTATGGTAGGCCCCTCTTTTGGAGGTGACGTTACCCTCGCTAAGTAGTCTGAGTCAGCAGGGATACAGTCCTAAATAGCCGGGTTATAGTATTAATAGTAGTTAACTTATGAGGGGATCAAAGAGTTTGGACCCCCGCCATCCAATACCGTTAAGTATTGAAGGAGGTCCTACTAAATTTGACCCAGGTCCATTGCAGGACCTCTAAACGCTGAACAATGGCAAGACCTTTACCAAACCATTCCCTTAACCCCCGACGAGGTAGCCAACATACCTCCATATAGACCGTGGAGATATGAATGGTGAAAATCTTTTATTTTATATAGACAATAAAATAATGCCAAGACACCACGGACAAACGATAAGGAAAGATCACCTTCAACATAAGCAACTAGTTATTAAAGTCATTAATACAAAACCAAATAAAAAGTGCGAAAAGATTAGAAATAAAAAGTATTACACTAGACACTTTGTCTTCACCAAGTGATGTAAGAGACTTAGGCAAACATGGCCTTGATTGTCAAGAACTCTTACGATCAATCTTGGATCCCGAGACGACTCACACACTCTATGATGGACAATGGATGATGGTGGTGGATGATGGTGTTATGGTGGTGGTGGGTGGTGGGTGAAGTGTCAGAGAGGTGGTGTGCCAAGGGATGGTTTGAGCTTGAGCCAAGCACTCCTATTTATAGGCTGAACAGAAGCTTGGGCACGGCCCCGTGTCCAGTGGGCACGGCCCCGTGTCCACATCCTCTCTTTCTTCATTTAATGCAGCTTTGTCTTATTAGTTGACCACGCCCCCGTGTCCGCTGAGCACGACCCCGTGTGCAGAAGAATCTTTGTACTATGAAGATTTGCCTGGATTGTGCGAATCTTATAGTTGACCACGGCCCCGTGGTGGGCAATAGAAGCTTCTACAACTTTGTCTTTCCTGCTGACACTTGGGCACGCCCCCGTGCTGGCTGAGCACGGGGCGTGTTCAGTCTTCTGTTATCTTGTTTTGCTTGGGAAGATGCTGTCGTGGGGTCGGGCATGTCACGTCTTGTTCCTTTTCTTGTATTTATGTTAGATTTTGATGTCTTTTTGCTTCTTTTGTTAATTTGAGCTCATTTAATCCTGAAAATACAAAAGGAAGACAAAAGCACACTTTTTCCAACATTAGTACTAAAAAAGGGTTAGTTTCATGCCACAATTGATGAAATTTATATGTTGCATTTTGCACACATCAGGGAGCGACAAAGTTTCTTCCAGGGATTGACAAGTTTAATAAAAGGGAAGAGTAAGAAGGACCATTGAATCCTTCAATTATTGATTGTATTTTCCTTGTTTCAGTTGAGCCCCTGCGTGGGCCTGTCTTGCTGTTTTAACCCCTGCGTGGGTATGGTTGTCTTTTAAGCCCCTGCGTGGGCCTATCTTTCTGTTAACCCCTATGAGGGTATGTTGTTTGTTTAAGTCCCTACGTGGACTAGTATTTCAGTTTGACCCTTGCGTAGGTAAGTTGTACTGTTAAAAAGTCCCGTTTAGGGCGATGTGTAATCTTTTTAATAATTAATGGAATGTTAAGTTTATAAATTTCATTTTTGCCATTATATGCATAAATAAATTATATATGAAATAAATGAATCAAAATCATTCCTTTTAAAATTATATCTGCCTATTTAAATATTAATTAAGAATCTTAACGGTATAACCTAGCCTCCGTGTCATTATAAGACCTGGCCAAGATGGTAAGACCTGTTTAAAAGATTCGGATCCCAGTTAACATCTGAAAACATGTTAACGCTCCTGGCAGACGTGATTAGTTAAAATCACACACGTCATTCTTATATATGGATTCTTCAAAAGATTCCCAACCTAACTTAATGATCTATAAATCATGGGTTTAAATCATCAATTAAGATGATCATATGTTGACCATACGTTGGTAGTATAGTGCCTATGGGCCATACTTATTGTCATATAAGACAAAAGACAGTAGTAGTCTACGACTCCCTGTCAGAAAAAGGTAAAGAACTATGTTCAAACCTTCATGCCTTGATTCTCTGAAATCATGGCTTATAATTTAAAAATGTCCCTGTGACTAGGCCTTTTGTGCTATTAAAACTGTTATTACTTGATAATTAGGATAAATTATAATAAAAATCCTAAATAATTGTGAGTAACAAATTAACCAAATATGGCTTGTGTTACCATGGTTAATGAATTGCCATAAAAGACAATTCCATAATAAACTCCCAAATAAATTTTTGTCAAATATCTTATGTAACAGTTCAAGATATAATGGCTGATTCTGACGAGATCAACAGTCACCCTAAAGAGAATCAGGATGATGTCCGAATTAATATTGCGGGTGTTGAACTGCAAGCGTTAATAGACAACGCTGTTACGAAAGCCATAGAGCGGCAGTATCAAGAATATAGCGGGACTCAGAGTAGGACCCTATCTGCACCGCATTCAAAACCTAAGACTCATTCTGAGGCTCATAGCAAGCCTCCCTCCAAAAAGGAAGAACCAAAGAAAGTTGATGACGATCGTCAGTCCTCTAATCAGCAAAGTGTTCCATCTCAAAGGGTCGTATTGAATCAAGAACCCCGTGATAAGGGTTGCTCCTACAAATACTTTGTTTCATGCAAGCCCAGGGATTTCACTGGGGAGAAAGGGGCTATAGACTGCATGACGTGGTTGGATGAAATGGACATAGTTGTTGATATCAGCGGATGCGCTGAGAAGGATGTGGTAAAGTTCATGTCTCAATCATTCAAAGGTGAGGCCTTAGCCTGGTGGAGATCGTTGATTCAAGCTACAGGGAAGATTCCACTGTACAACATGTCATGGGAACAATTCGTTGCCCTCATCAGGGAGAACTACTGCCCTCAGCATGAGGTTGAAAAGATCGAGTCGGATTTTCTGTCCTTAGTGATGAAAAACCTGGATTGCCAAGCTTACCTTACGAGCTTTAACACAATGTCTAGATTGGTTCCGTATCTGGTGACCCCGGAACCCAAAAGAATAGCTTGTTTCATTGGGGGTTTAGCCCCAGAAATAAAGGCAAGCGTGAAGGCCTCTCGGCCAACTACTTTCAGATCTGTAACTGATATATCTTTGTCCCTCACACTGGACGCGGTTAGACAGAGATCGCTGAGGAACACGGACGCCGAGAAAAGGAAACGTGAAGATGACAATTCACGAAGGTCAAACAAGAAGCACCGAGGAAACAATGACCACAAGAAAGGGTCTGAGTCTAAGAAGGATGGGCATCAATCTGGAGATAAGCCCAAGTGTAAGATCTGCAAGAAACAGCACTTCGGCAAGTGCAGATATAAATCAAATTCGCAGGCTCAGTCAAGAACTTTTGCGTGCGGTATATGCAAGTCCAAGGAACACAAGACCTTGGATTGAAAAAAGTTGAAGGACGCAACGTGCTACAGTTGCAATGAAAAGGGCATATCAAGTCCAACTGCCTAAAACTCGCAAAGAAAGCTGATGAAGGAAAGAAGACCAATGCTAGGGTCTTTAGGATGAATGCGAAGGAAGCTGTCCAGGACGATAACGTGATCACAGGTACCTTTCTCATAAATGATGTCTATGCAAGAGTACTTTTTTTATTCAGGCGCTGATAAGTCATTCGTAGATAATAAGTTTTGTAAATTGCTAAACTTACCTGTTAAAACCTTAAGTGTGAAATATGAGGTGGAGTTAGCAGATGGCACCTTAGAAACCGCCTTAACCATATTAGATGGATGTTTCATATCCATTAAGAACCACTCTTTTCCTTTGTCCCTACTTCCTTTGAAGTTAGCCGGTTTTGACATCGTATTAGGCATGGACTGGTTATCTCATAACCAGGCCCAGATTGTCTGCAATAAGAAGCAAGTGGTGATCAAGACTCCATCTGGTGAATCACTTACCGTTCAGGGAGACACCCGATATGGACTGCCTGAGCAAGTGACTATGCTCAAGGCCTCTAAGTGTTTAAAGAAGGGTTGTGTCATCTACATGGCACAAGTGACTATTGATGAGCCGAAACCTAAAATGGAAGACATCCCCGTCATTTCTGAATACCCTGAAGTTTTTCCTGAAGAGCTACCTGGTTTACCACCAGATAGACAAGTGGAATTCAGAATTGACATCATCCCTGGGGCAGCACCTGTTGCTAGAGCACCTTATAGGTTGGCACCAACGGAGATGAAGGAATTGAGGACACAACTAGATGAATTGCTATCCAAGGGTTTCATTAGACCTAGTTCGTCTCCATGGGGAGCGCCAGTCTTGTTTGTCAAAAAGAAGGATGGATCGATGCGTCTGTGCATCGATTACCGTGAACTTAATAAGGTCACTATAAATAATATGTGTCCTTTGCCCAGGATCGACGATCTGTTTAATCAATTGCAAGGGGCAAGTTACTTCTCTAAGATTGACTTAAGGTCAGGCTATCACCAACTGAAGGTTAGAGATGAAGATGTACACAAGACTGCATTTAGGACTCGTTATGGTCATTACGAGTTCCTAGTGATGCCTTTTGGGCTCACTAATGCACCTGCCGTGTTCATGGATCTCATGAATCGCGTCTGCAAGCCCTACTTAGATAAATTCGTCATCGTCTTCATCGACGACATTCTCATCTACTCGAAGAACCAAGCTGACCATGAGAAACGCCTTCGCTGTATTCTTAAACTTCTACATCATGAGAAACTCTACGCCAAATTTTCAAAGTGTGAATTTTGGCTTCAAGAAGTCCAATTCCTTGGACATGTGGTTAGTGAGCGCGGTATCCAAGTGGATCCCGCTAAGGTGGAAGCAGTTAAGAACTGGCAAGAGCCGAAGACGCCCACAGAAATTCGCAGTTTCTTGGGATTGGCAGGATACTACAGACGCTTTATCGAAAAATTTTCAAGGATTACTGCGCCCCTAACTTCTTTGACTAGGAAGAAGATTAAGTTCGACTGGGGACCCAAGCAACAAGAATCCTTTGATATCCTTAATCAGAAGTTGAGCAACGCGCCTGTACTAACATTGCCTGAAGGTACCGAAGAATTCGTAGTTTACTGCGATGCCTCACACACTGGCATGGGGTGTGTGCTTATGCAGAAAGGCAAGGTTATTGCCTATGCTTCACGTCAGTTAAAGGTGCATGAAAAGAATTACACCACCCATGACTTGGAGTTGGGTGCCGTTGTATTTGCACTAAAGCTATGGAGGCACTATTTATATGGTATCAAGTGTGTGATTTACTCTGATCACAAGAGCCTCCAGCACCTATTTAACCAAAAGGATTTGAACATGAGGAAACGGCGTTGGATGGAAACCTTAAATGATTATGACTGTGAGATAAGATACCATCCAGGCAAGGCGAATGTGGTCGCCGATGCCTTGAGTCGAAAGGAAAGGGTAAAACCCATCCGAATCAATGCCAAGAGCATTGAAATAAAGAATAATTTGAATGAAAGGTTGTTAGCTGCACAGAAGGAAGCTGTACTGGATGCTAACTATCCTAATGAAAAGCTAGGAGTAGCTGAGGAACAGTTATCCTATGGCAAGGATGGAATTTTGAGGTTAAATGGACGAATATGGGTTCCAGTTTATGGAGGACTTCGAGATGTCATCCTCCATGAAGCCCACAGTTCAAAATAATCCGTTCATCCTGGAGCTGACAAGATGTACCAGGATTTGAAAGCAAACTTTTGGTGGATAGGCTTGAAAAAGTCTATAGCTACCTATGTAGCTAAATGTTTGACATGTGCGCAAGTCAAAGCTGAACATCAAAAGCCGTCAGGTTTGCTACAACAGCCTGAACTTCCCACGTGGAAGTGGGAAATGGTGACGATGGATTTCATCACCAAATTACCTAAGACGAGGAAAGGAAATGACACAATTTGGGTAATAGTAGATAGACTGACTAAGTCAGCACATTTCCTACCCATCAAGGAGACCTATAGCTCTGACATGTTAGCCCAATTGTACGTAGATAAGATTGTAGCTTTACATGGCGTACCTGTGTCTATTATCTCGGACAGAGATACTAGATACACATCACATTTTTGGAAAAGTTTCCAACAATCTTTGGGCACGCGCTTAAATTTCAGTACGGCTTACCATCCTCAGACGGACGAACAGAGTGAGCGTACCATCCAAACGTTGGAAGACATGCTTCGTGCATGTGTGATCGACTTAGGTGGTAGTTAGGATAACCACCTGCCATTAATCGAATTCTCCTACAACAATAGCTACCATACCAGCATTAAGGCTGCGCCCTTCGAGGCCTTATATGGTAGAAAGTGCAGAACGCCCGTTTGTTGGGCGGAAGTTGGAGATGTCCAATTGTCAGGACCGGAAATAGTCTTTGAAACAACGGACAAGATTGTCCAGATTCGTTACCGTCTCAAAGCTGCCTGAGATAGGCAGAAAAGCTACGCAGATTTAAAGCGTAAACCTTTTAACTTCGAGGCAGGCGACAAGGTGTTGCTTAAAGTATCACCCTGGAAGGGAGTGATGCGATTTGGTAAGAAAGGCAAGTTAAGCCCAAGATACATAGGACCGTTCGAGGTCATCAAACGTGTCGGATCAGTTGCTTATAAGTTAAATTTGCCGGAAGAGCTCAGTGGAATTCACAATGTATTTCACATCTGCAATCTGAAGAAGTGTTTCGCTGATGAATCACTGGTCATACCACATACAGATGTGCACATAGAAGAGAGTTGAAGTTTGTTGAAAAACCTGTGTCGATCGAGGATCGACAGGTTAAGAAGCTTCGAAGGAAGCATGTGCCTATTGTAAAGGTAAAATGGGATGCCCGTAGAAGCCCCGAATACACGTGGGAGGTTGAGTCCACAATGAAAGAAAAGTACCCTCATTTGTTTCAGTAAATCTCGAGGTCGAGATTTCTTTTAAGGGGGTGAGGATGTAACACGTTGAAAATTCGTGTTCAATAAAATAACGACACGTGTCATGTAAGACAAAAAGTGTCATAAACCCGGATCTAGTTAAAGATGTATGGCAGGATTTAAAAGTGTTGTCATGTTAATTTATACCTCTGAACAACCTCATTATGAATCCCAAGACCCTAATGTATAATATAAACATCTGATATACTCAAATCCGGTAAATACTAACAATAACTGATTCATAATTTCAAAAGTGGAATCCTACGAAGAAATGCATGACAACCCTTCGTTTATGGCTTTCGTTAAAGTCCAAGACAACTTTATATCATATCATGGTGGTGTAACTGTTCATGACCCAAAACATGAGGCCCCATACTGGAAATAATGGTCAAAAATCGTAATACATAGGTTGCCCGTTCGTAAGCTTGAAAGGCCAACATTTTTGTCTTCTGAAACATGCTTACGGACCGTAAGGGTCAAGCCTTACGGTCCGTAAGGCATGCCCAGATGCGGAAAATCGGACAGCAGCCTGTATAAACGTTTTAACCGACTTAAATAGATATTTTACACTTCCATGCGCGTCCCATACTGCTTTTAGACCCTAAGAGCACTTGTTATTGATCTGGATCACTCCATAGACTTAGTTGTCATCATCAAAATGGTTCAAGAACACTATAAAAAGGCCTTATGTTGCAACCATTTGATCACTCATTCCTTCTGCATTTCTGGAGCTTTTGGGAGTTCAAGAGCAGACCCTAAGCCTTCCAAATCGTGCATAGGACTTCAGTAAGTATGCTTAACCTTTCTTAGTTGAGTTTTTACTTAGTTTTAGCTTAAAAGTCAAACCGTCATAATTACCGTTTGACTTAGCGATTAATCATTAATGGTCCAGTGATTAGTCGAATTGAAGGTAGTTATAAGTTGGTAATTATGTGGGCATTAAACCCTTAAAAGGGCACCCTCTGATTCCCACTCTATCTAGACCATTTGTCGGGTCAAAGTTGATTAGAAAAAGTCAACAGAATGCTAATCTCCGAATTAACGCATAATTAACAATGCAGAAGGCGTGTAACCTATTTTATCACTCATATAACTTGGTAATAAGTATAATAACTGGTCTAAGCTTGTTTGATCCAACAATTTTCTATTTAGACCCGGTTCGGAACCGAAAGTGGCAAAACTTTGACTTTTGCTTTGACTTCAGTTCCGACCCGTTTTAGTATGATTTGGAAATGCCTTAGAGCTTCCTTAGGACCAGGTTACATGCTAGTATAACCCTTTGTGATTATACACCTTGGTTCATTAGTTATCCAATTAATATGCATGATTCCGTTAATTGCTTATATGTTGACTATTATACCCTTTTCACCATAAAACGTGATTTTTAAAAATGTAAAAGAGTAGAAACCTTAGTTACTGATTTATAAACTTGCACCCAAAATTTGACATCAGTTTGAGGTGTAGATTGAGAGTTATGCTCATTAGCGTAATTAGAAAGCTTTTTAGCGATTAAACGGCATAATTAGCATATAGCCTATTTAAACCCACTTTTTGATATCAAACTTTTTACCCACTGATGTAATATATTATTTTGGTATTTTTGAAGATTTTTAATTAATTTTAGGCTGAGCATAACTTAGAGTCATAGGCTTGATTCGGTAATTGTCGGTTTTGCCCTTTTGGGCTATAAAATGAGTTTTACATATCTTTTTGACCCCAAACCTTTTGCAACTGATTTTGTATGATAAATAAATTATTTTAAACCTTCTGGAATAATAAAAATATTAGTTTTCTATATAGAACCCGGAAACGGCTTCTAATCGCCTTTTTAAGCGTTTTTAACGCATAGTATGTACTAAAACTATTTTAAACATACAAGGGTTGATACCTACTGATATTTTAGGTAAATTATAATATTTTAACAGTAAGCAAAAGTTGTTTAACTCAGAGTTCAGTTTTGAGCTTTTTAAGCTTATGTGAAATTACCAAAATGCCCCTACGGTGCATAGTTTGGTTATAATTGATAAATTTCACATATATGCAATACCCTACTGTTATAACTTATCGAATTAAGTATTTTTACTGATTACATCAGACCTGTAACTCAGAT
This sequence comes from Helianthus tuberosus, assembly GCA_030545235.1. NCBI lineage: Eukaryota > Viridiplantae > Streptophyta > Magnoliopsida > Asterales > Asteraceae > Helianthus > Helianthus tuberosus. The sequence goes on from CM060360.1 coordinate 69,088,786, forward strand.
TATTGTTCAAACTCTTTTATAACCTTGTAAATGACCAAAATGCCCCTACGGGGCATAGTTTGTGTTTAAATTCGTTTCGGACATAATAAAAGATATCTTACTGATGTCACAACATATTTGAGGCATATTAACTTAGGAAACCTGTATATGGCTCTTATGGTTACCCGTTACGCTTATGGCGTGTTCGGTTCGGTTTATGTAACTAGTTTACATAAATTAGCCGAGACGGGTCAAATCTTATCGTTTTTACTTCAAAATCCAGAATGTGTTTAGATTACCCATATTATACAAGTCTTCAAACTTGTCGGGTCTAAATCACATTCTATTCCGGTCTTCGCTTAATCACGCGTTCGAACCGTATCGTTCCTTAAAACTAACCGGTCTAAGCTTAAGCTTAACTAAAGACCGTTAGGATTCTAATATGTTATTATAAACCTTTGTTCCAGAATAGGAGACCTGGTAAAAGCTACCCGCATTTGCTAATTGTGATTTATACTTGCAAAGGTAAATACTTTTAACTTATTTTCCCTTATACGGGCTTGGGGTACGGTATATAAAATACCGCTTGGTCGGGCATTCGACCTTAATCGATTGGTGGTTAAGTATTATCGAGATGACCCGTTTAAATATGTTTTGTTTGCTTAACGCCTTTGGGGGGTTAATGACCATGTCCCGGATATCCTTGGCATCATTTTATGAAATGGCCACGACCTAAGCGCGGGGTGTAGGCGTACACCCGTCAGTGCATAAATAAATAATGTGGTGTGTCTATTGATCTTTAACCCGGCACGAACCGGGATACTGAACGCATAAGGAACATGTAATTCTTTTACAATTTTATATATTTAAATAATTATCCCAAGTTATAAAATGTTTGTGCCTCGTGCATCCAAATCAATTTTTAATCATTTTAAAATGAGTCGGTTAATTGTATTTACCAGTGTAAACTGACGTATTTTCCCAAAAAGATTAAGTGCAGGTACTTCTCGTAATAGGCTGGATTTCTCCTTAGCATCAATAAGAGTCTCGCAAGCTTGGATGCATTTTAGTCTGTTGAACAAAAGTTTCCTATTTGTTTTTGATCCACCTGTGGATAAACTTTCGACTGTTGTGATACTTGATATTACAATTATATGCAGTTGAAATATATCTTTCATTTGCTTCCGCTGTGCATTTAAATATTGTGTTGTTTGACTGTAATGTTACCAACCACATCACGATACTCCCCCACCGGGCCCACTGGTAATACATGGAAATATCGGGGTGTGACATTAGGAACTTCAGATGTAATATTATCAAAAAAGTTTAAATGATTCAGATTTATTTCACAAACATCTTCGTGGTTATTAAAAGACTTAAGTTTAAAAGGGTATACGTTTTCATAGAACTTTACATATCTAGAAAAAAACACTTTCTTGTTCTCCAAACTCCATAGTTTATACCCTTTTTTACATTAGAGTAACAAAGGAAAACACATTTTTACATTAGAGTAACCAAGGAAAACACTTTCTTATTCTCCAAACTCACAACGTTCACAAGGACGCTTTCTCCTAAAGACTCGTTCAATTTAGTTGGGAAATAGACGTTGAAGCCAAAAGAAGTGGTCTACAATGGTCACAAGGGAATATTCCAAGTATCCCGGATTTTCAGGATAGTTAGTTAGCTATTGTAACGGTCAGCATTGAAGAAAGGCATATTCTACGGGAGTTACGGATGTTGATTAATGCTATTGATGTTGTAACGGTTATGTGACCTGAAAACCCGGATTTATAGTTAATATGCACATGGAAAACGAGTTGAAACAGTTCCCAACGTCCAGAAGAGGAAATTCACATAATCCCAGCATTAATGGAGAGTTAGTTAGGGTTTGCTTATACTTGTATACTATAAATATGAACTGCCAGATCATAGGACACACTCACTTTTGGAGCTCTCATACTCGTACACTCTCATTTCTAGCTGAAAACACACTTTAACACTCACAAATCACAATCTTTGTAACACTTAGTAGCGATCTGAGCATTATCCTGCACTGTATCCTGGTTATTCAAGCAATAAGAAGAGCAAGGCAGCCGGCGATTGTCAGCTCCTGAGGTTTTATGCCGGTGATCTAGATTGATCAAGGGATTTCCTCGTATATCTCGTGTCAACCTTTACTTTTACCGCTCATTGTTTGATTATTGATATAGTCTGATATCCTCGGGCTATATCCTGAAATTGTTTTCATATACAATTAACTTAACATATCTTTTGCAAATACCAGTAGCACACTACCTCACAAACTAAGTTTGATCACTTAATTGCTTCAGTAATTTTTGACCAAAACAATTTGGCACCCACCGTGGGGCAAGTGGTGTTATTTCTACTAAAAGCTTTGTTAAAATCACTACTTAGTTTTCTATTTTCAAAACTTTTTACACAACTGTTTTTAATGGCCTCGAAATCAAACATGAGCTCTTCCTCCATGCCTGCTACAACCTTTGCTACAACTGGTTCGGTGCTTCCTCTGCCTCCACAAGTTCAAGCTCCTCCAAGGAGAAGTGAAAGCCAAATATCCCGAGACATTCCTTCTGCTCAGAATGTCAACAGATCTGGTGTTCCAGGGAGAACTCCTGTTATGGCTTCTAATGATGAAATTTTAACTTTGTTTGGTAATATACAGGATCAGATGAAACAACAGCAGGAAACCAACCAGATAATAATGAGGGAAATACAACTCTTGAAGTCCAACTCCAAGAGACCTACTGAGGATATTGTCGCTCACTTGCAGCCCAGAGCACTGAACTTCAATTCAGCAGTGTATACTGAGGATAATCAGGGCAATGTTGTACCAAGTCATTCCCAGGGAAATACTCCTGAGATACCTTCAACAGCAGGATATCGACTGTGAGGGGCCCAGGATATGCTCCAGGATATGGCCAGAATCATCAAACTGGTAACTTATGTAATAATGTTAATACTCTTGCTACTAACGCTCTTGGATCTTCGCAGGATACAGGTATAAAGTCGGCACTCTCCAGAGAGCTTCAAAAGTTGAAGGATATGATATCGAGTGTACCTGGTGTGGTGCAACCTATACCGGAGGTATCCTAGGACAGTCACAGGATATCTCGGTTTGCATATCATATCTGTGATGCTGAAATCCCAAAAAGATTCCAAACTCCCAATATGAAGCTCTATGACGGGACCACAGATCCTGAGGAACATATTGCCCAGTATAGGGAGAGGATGAAGATTCACCCTATTCCGCCAGAGCTTAAGGAAGCATGCCTCTGCAAGGGCTTCGGCTCTACTCTAACAGGATCAGCCTTGAAATGGCTCTTAAACGTTCCATCTCATTCAATTACATCGTTTGCTCATTTGGTTAACTTGTTTAACAGTCAGTTTTCTTGCAGTAGAAGCTTCGAAAAGCTAACAAGTGATCTCTACAGGATAACTCAGGGACCTCAAGAATCCCTAAGGGATTACGTGAACAAGTTCAGCAGGGAATCCTTGGATATCCCACACCTTGATGTTGCTACAGCTGTACAAGCATTTAAGATGGGATTACAAAAGGATTCCCAATTTTATCAGGATCTTGTGATGAATCCTTGCAGGAACTTGGACGAAGCTCGGAACAGGGCTTTGAGATATATCAGGCTTGAAGATGAAAAGAAAATGCAAGAGAGGATGAATGCGTCCTCAACATACGAATCGACAAACAGGAAATCGGAATCCTCGTATAAAGCATACCGCTCTAGGCCGTATGGTAAAAATGACAGCAAGAAAGTGAACGTTGTCGAGGACGAAGATGGCCAAGAATATCCTGAGTTGTCAGAATATTGTTTTTCTATTAATATTCCTAAACTAATGTATGCCATGCAGGGTTTAGGAGATAAAGCGAGATGGCCAAGAAAGAATCAACAAAAGGCTAATTGGAAGGATAAGTCCCAGTGGTGTGCCTTCCATGAAGATTTTGGACATGTAACGAAAGATTGCATAGCCCTGAGGAAGGAGATATGCTACTTGCTGAGCAAAGGCTACTTGAAAGATCTTCTTGGCAGAAAGAAGAATAAGGGTCAGGATACTGACAAGGATCCTGAACGAGCAGCATCACATCCCCCAGACGCCAAGATAATCAATTTCATATCTGGAGGACCCGATATATGCGGAACCTCTTATTCTGCAGCTAAGAGGCATGCCAAGGAGGCAAAGGCAGAAAGAGGGGACAAACCAACGAGGATGACAACACTTACAAGTGACAAATTGATAACGTTCGACAGTGACGACCGGGATAGCATTCAGGATCCTCATCATGATGGTCTGGCAATCACTTTATATATTGCTAATCGTTTTATACACAGGATACTGGTGGACAATAGTAGCTCGGTCAACATCATCCAACTAGAGACCCTGAAGAGGATGAACATCCCAGAAATGGAGATTACCTCGAAGTCCATTGTGCTTGTAGGGTTCAGTGGAGAAGCAAAGAATACTGTTGGAGAGATAAAGCTGCATGTATACGTTGAAGGAGTGAATTCAATGCAACGGTTTTGTGTCATGGATTCATTATCCTGCTATAATATTATATTAGGCAGGCCATGGATTCATGATATGAAAGCTGTACCTTCCACCTATCATCAGTGTATCAAGATTCCTACTCCTTGGGGGTAGTTAAAGTGGAAAGTGACCAACAAGAGGCGAAAGAATGCTACTCCTCTTCGATGAAGGCGTCAACAAAATCCAGGGTAGGATAGCAATTAAAGATACAAGCCTAGGATATCATGGAAGCTTCGGAGCAGGATGTTAAGAAAATTATCCTGGATCAGGATAATCCAGATATCTCGGTGCTTGTAGGGGCCAATATCCCTCAGGATATTGAGGATCAGCTTACTAACTTTTTGAAATGCAGGATATCCATGTTTGCATGGAAACACGAAGACATGACAGGTATATCGAAAGATATTATAACTCACAAAATTGGAATTGATAAGTCTTTCAGGCCCGTCCAACAAAAGAAAAGGAAATTCGCTCCTGAAAGGAATGCAATTATACAAGAGGAGGTTGAAAGATTATTAAAGTCCAAGATGATTAGGGAAGTCAAGTTCCCTAAGTGGCTAGCAAATGTGGTGGTGGTTCAGAAGAAAAATGGGAAATGGAGAGTTTGTGTAGACTACACAGACCTCAATAAAGCTTGTCCTAAAGACCCATTCTCGTTGCCTCATATAGATTCGATGGTAGATGCAACCGCCGGTCATGAAATGCTGACCTTTATGGATGCATCCTCAGGATTTATTGGTGCATATTTTGTGACAACAGCTTAATAGTTTGATTATTTAGTCTTTGGATATTTTGTAATGGGCTTAGCTTATTGGTTAGTGAGTTATTTGTTGTAATGGGCTTGGAAAATGGCCTAGCCCAGTAGGAAGCCCAGTTCACAGACATGTGGTATATAAACATGTTTTGTGATTAGGGTTTTAGAGGGGTTAGAGAATTCTAGAGAGAGAAAGACTAGAGAGAGAGTAAATTTCGAATTAGGGTTTGTAGAGACAAGATCACAGAGAGTGGCTGTGAGGTTGTGAGGTCTTTAATTGATTGTAAACTGCAAGTTGGATAATCAATAGAAGACCCGTTTAATTGTGAATTTCTGTTTCTACTCGTTTATGTGCTATTCTGGTCTAGAGGATTCCGCACTCTAGATTGGATATACAATTCTCTGATGATCCGTACGAACCAGGGGACCTACAATTGGTATCAGAGCATTAGGCTTTTGAAGAGGCTCGGTTCAGAATTGGATTCTACAGATTCGGGTGAAAGACTGGAAAATTTTCGAAAATCTTTAAATTTGAAATCTAGGGGTTTTCGAAAATTTTGAGTTTCTGTTATTTTTCTGCGTTTTTGTTTGTGGTCTGATCATTCTGCGTATTTAATTACGCTGTATTAGTGTTTGTGGTTGCAGTTTTGGTTGATTTTGGAAGTATATTTGGCTGGACAGAATTGAAGATTCGAAGATTGTTCTTCGTGTTCTTCGTATTTTCTTCAAGAAATTCGGCTGATTTGGTTGTTCAATTTTGCAGGAAATTGTTATGAAATCTTAGAAAAATCTGCTGAATTTGGAAAATATTTGATCAGATCCGGCGAATTTGACTGTTAGCGAATTTGACTGGCCTGCGAAATTAACTGACCAGCATACTTATTGGCGAAATTAAATCCAAAGGCGACTTTGGTAACCGTGTAATTGTCCTCAGCGAAATTATCACTGTGATCAGCGACTTTACCAGTCGTCGTATTAGCAAAATTGACCAGCGAACCTGACAGCATAATAACCAGCGAATTTAACTAACATGCGAAATTAACCAGCATAATTAAACAACATAAGTGGTCAGCGAAATTGTCCAGCGAAATTGTCCAGCGAATTTGTGTTGATTTACCAGTGAATTTGGTAGAGGAATTAAAAGGTGGAGTATTTATTTTTGTGGAGGAATTAGATACGTATAGAGGATTTAACGTTTTTGAAAATAGAAAGTGATCCGTAGCTCCTCTCGACAAACCGTTTACACGGTTGGATTCGTTGGATTTTTAGGACAAAAAAGACTCTGGAAATTCCCGAAATAGGTGTTTGACATTATATATCATTGGATTCGTAATTTCGAGACGATTCTAACGGTATAGTTTGGTAATCACAGTTTTCGGAAAAATTTTGTACGGTTTTATCAGTACGCTTACGGTAAAAACGTGTTTAAAGATGGTTCAAATGAACAAGGTCAGTGAGACTGTTAAGAATTGGCCAAAGCTTATAAACGTCAAAGAATATGCTGACTGTTTTGGTCAAAAATTACCGATGCAATTTAGTGATCAAATTAGTAATGTGAGGTAGTGTGCTAGAAAGTGTATAGAAAATATGCTTGTTGAGTTATTTAGAAAATCAGTATTCAGGATACGGCTCAGGATATTGAGCTGTATCTATGATCAAACTATGAGCAAAAGTAAAGTAAATGACACGAGATGTACGAGGAAAGCCCTTGATCAATCTAGATCGCCGGCATAAAACCTCAGGAGCTGACAATCGCAGCTGCCTTGTTCTTCTTATTACTGCAAACGTCAGGATACAGTGCAGGATATAGACCAGATCGCTAAGTGTTACAATGCCTTTGTATGATAGTGAGAATTGCTTGAGAGCAAGTGTTAGAGTGTAGCGAGTATGAATGTGATGTCCTATTCGATCTGGTATACCACCTATTTATAGTAATGAATTACAAACAATAATCCCTACAAATATGGGGTACTCCGAATATTCCATTGTGAACGTTATTGACCGAGTAATATGGCTTCAACGTCTTCATTTGAACGACTTGGACCGAGTCTTCCGCGGAATGAGTCTTCGTGAACGTTGATAGCTTCTAACCCACGTACCTGCACATAATCCGTTAGTAATCCTAAGGATACGATTCAGGATGTTACCAATATCCTGAATCAGCATCCCGGATGTAAACAGATACTATATAACCAAGATATATGTCAAGATATTTTCCAGGATATAGGCTCAGAATTTCACCCATAACAATTGTCCCCAAAAATGTTACCGTTTGATATCCTGCACTAACGGTTACATTTTTCACGGTGGCCGAGGTAATTAAGAGATAAGACCATTGATGTGACAGCTTTCAACCACCCGGCCTATATTTACTCATCATGCCCTATATCTTCTCATCCTCATCTCCTTTTTTAACCACAATCGACAAGGAAAAAGGTAATATTCTCTCCCTCATCTTCATATTCATCTTTTATCTTTCTCCGGCGAAAATTCAGGCGACCAAATGCCTAGGCAAACAAGGTCCAGTTCAGGCAACTCGGCTCCCACATTCATCCAACAGAATCTTCCCCAAGAACTGGAGAATGAGACATGCACCTTTGACAGTGCCCACCTGTCAGCCTTGAAATCCTCCGGTATCTTTCCGGAAGGAACTATATTCCGACCCTTTGATAGAGAAATCCGGTCAGATATGGTTTCCAACGAGTGGATATGTTTCAATGCCTTCCCCTTTACCTTAGGGTTACGATTCCCCTTTCTGGACTTCATCACCGAGTTCTTTAATATCACCAAAATTTCTTTCAGCCAAACCATGCCAATGCTCTGGCGTGTTTTGTCTGTTCTTGACCAAATCAAGAGAAACCACATACCTGCCCTTTCCGTCCATGATCTCCCTTTAGCCTACAAGCTTAGATGCCATGGCTCATCTAGATTCCTATTTTATTCTACTTCCGGTGACCCATTGATACTTCGTGCCACCAGGAACGAGGATGGTTGGCAATCCAAGTTTTTCTTTGTAAAAAGGGATTCAATCCCTGGTGGAACGGATTATCCGATGAGATGGTTGAGAAAGGGTAGGACTTAGGGTTTAAGAATGATCCTGTCTCTTATCCTGTCTCATATCCTGAGCTAATGAATTTCATTTTCTCTGTTTGTGTATGCAGCTGATTTCAGGAAGATCGCACCTCCCCTTGCTGATTCTCAAAAAAGAATAGACGCCATCAGACTGCTTTCAGAGACAGAGAGAAGCTTTAATCCATCTCCACCAACTCCAAGCCCTCTTTCAAGCGCAAACATGTCTGGTAAGAATCCTGCAAGATATCCTGTACACACATGTTTTTATTTGATATTCTTAGGAGAGATTCAGAATTTTACTCCCTGTGTGCAGATTCCAGCAAAGTTCCAGTCTATCTAGACCTTGATGAACTCGACAGCTATCCAACTCCAGCCACAGTCAAGAAGGAGACTCCTGCTGCTACTAGCTCCAAGCCACTCCCGGCTCCCAAGGCAAATCCAAGAACCCGTGCTTCCACAGCGAAAAAGAGGAAGGGTCTTGAAGTCAGTGCTCCAGGCTCAGAAGGGTTCTCCTATGACGAACTCAGCTTCTCTGATTCCTTAGAGCCAATGACATCCTTCCTTAACAAGGTAATATCCTGACGCATATCCTTCATGTATATCCTGCACATATATCCTGCACGTATATCCTAACAGGATATCCTGGTAGGATATCTTGGTCAACATATATTCTAACTTTATACCTGTAATTGATGTGCAGGGCCTCCAGCATTTGCTCCACTTGTACAATGACGCTTGTGGTACTGTGGCACTTCATGAAGCCAGGATCAAACAGCTCAAAAGCACCGTTGCTGACCAAGGTGCCATTGCTGAAGCGAAGACCCGGCACTATGAAATCCTGCTGAAGAAGGTCACCCAAGACGCTGAGGTCAAACTTGCCACCGTTCAAATGGATCATGATCAAGCCTTGGTCAATTTCCGGGAGGGAATCAAGGCTTCTGCTATCGTCTCCCTGTTACAAGCACGCATCAAGATGGCCTACGAGGCCAAGGAGACGGGCCTTGTTTGTCCATCTTGGCCAGTTGAATCCTGGGTGGCCAAACTAAAGGAGCTCGGAGGCAAAGCTGTGCCACTTCCTGTTGAGGCTGGTGAGTCTTCTAAGTCAGCAGAGGTGGTGGTCCAGGCTGGAGACAAGAAGGATGCTGGAGCTGATGCTGGGATGGATGCTGGTGCTGAGAAGTTTGAGAAGGTTGGAGGAGATGCCACTGTGTGAGGGCATTTAGGTGGGCGATGACGGATATACGTGCCAAGGCCAGAGCCCACCTTTTTAAATTTGAATGTTGGTCTGTAGTCCCTTAAACAATTTACTTTTCTGCACCTGAACAATTTATATTTCCTGCATGCTTTTGTGAACAATACAACAGTTGGAGGTGGATGGGTCTCGGTTTGAGATGAAACCTTCAACTGTTGGGTAAATATGGTAAGAAACTATTAGTGCTCTTAGTGGATGGGCCTTGTTTTGAGGTGAAACTAAGAGCACATCTTTTGGCATGTTAATAATATAACTACTCTTTTGACTTTATTATTATTGTCATTAACATACAAATTTTACTTGTGAAAATTGTTTGGTTTGTACATTTTTAGGAATATATATTATAAACGAATCCTGGAAGATATCCTGAAAGATATCTTGATCAGGATGCTGAAATACAACCTATAAATTGTCCAAATAAAAAGGAGAGATCATACCAGAGATTCTTAGAGAATCAATTTCAATCCTCCATTATTAGTTTGTCCCCAGTGCATACTTATAAACTTGGATCCATCCCTTGAACAGTATAATGTATGTCCCCTGTGTTCGACAAAAACACAAATGTATTTATATTTTGACTCGAATGAATTCCGAATACCCCAGGGCAAAACCCATGATATCCTGAAATGAATCCTTAGCATACTTGGGATAAACCCTTAATATCCTGGGGATAAACCCTGATATCTGGGGATAAACCCTAAATTTCATGCGCTACAGGCGAGAGTGTACAAACTCCAATTCTTAGAAAGGTGAAAACCTTTAAACCTTTGAGAGTACGAAAATACTCTTTCGTGAGAGAGGGTGATTAATCCTCATATACCTTTAGGATCCAGGATATAGCCAACAGTAACGAAATTGTCAGCCACTTTTACATGAACTGGTCCCGCTACCTTGAACTATACCTAGATAACTTGCGCTCCAGGCGAGGTGTTTAAACCCAATTCGTAAGAAAGGTGAATACCTTTAAACCTTTGAAGGGACCAGGATCCCTTAAACGTGAGAGAGGGGGCCAATCCTCTAATCTTTCGACTTATCCTGAGTATATATCCTGGAGCTATATCCTGAAACATATCCTGCAAAACAATTGTAAACTAAGGTGGGTGTTAGCTTAGCTAACACCCCTCCGATGCTTAAGTCAGTATTGGGTTCAAAACAATAAACAAATATATTTAAAAATAGAATACATACCATTCCGAGATAAAAAATAAATTCTACTCTTACTTGAAATAAAGCTTTAAATGTATTGCATTCCAGGATCTTGGTAGCATATCCCCTTCCATATTTTGGAGTCGATATGCTCCTTTCCCTGCTTCTGACTCGACTTCATAAGGTCCTTCCCATTTCGGAGCTAGCTTGCCATCGGCAGGATTAGTGGTATTTTGAAAAGCCTTTCTTAACACCCAATCACCAACTCGAAATCTTCTAGTCCTTATATTCTTATTATATGCTCTGGATATTCTTTGTTGATATGCTGCCATCCTTAGCCTTGCTGCATCTCTTTTTTCGTCTATAGTATCCAAATCCTGACATAAGACTTCAGGATTCTGTTCAGGATCCTGTAGTATAGATCTTGCAGTAGGTATCGTCATTTCTGTTGGAATCATTGCCTCCGCTCCAAACACCAAGGAAAACGGGGTTTGGCCGGTTGCATTCTTTACCGTTGTCCTATCAGCCCACAATACAAAAGGTAACTCTTCCGCCCATCTTCCTTTTTTGGCTCCAAGTCTCTTCTTTAAGTTATTGACTATTATCTTGTTTGAAGATTCAGCTTGTCCGTTCGCTTGAGGATGTACTGGAGTAGATGTGATCATTTTGATTCCCCAACTTTTGCAAAAGTCAGTAGTCCTTCTGCTTATAAACTGGGACCCATTATCACAAATGATCTCAGCTGGTACCCCAAACCTAGTCAGGATATTCCTCTTTATGAAGGATACTACTTCTTGGTCTCTAACTTGGACAAATGCTTCAGCCTCAACCCACTTGGAGAAATAATCCGTCATAGCTAACATAAAGACTTTTCCTCCCGGAGCTTTTGGTAATTTCCCTACTATATCCATCCCCCACTTCATGAATGGCCAAGGGGAAACTATAGGATATAATGGTTCAGCTGGGTGATGTAGTATGTTACTATGTCTTTGACATGCATCACATCTTCGAGCATACTCTGCAGCATCTTTCCTCATTGTTGGCCAATAATATCCTGTCCTTAATACTTTCGAGAACAATGATCTGCCCCCGGTGTGATTACCACAATCCCCTTCATGTATATCCTGAAGTACTTCTTTGGCTTCAGGATCCTCCAAGCATCGTAAATACGGTCCTGCAAGAGATTTCTTGTATAAAACGTTATTTATAATAGTGAATCGTGATACCTTCATCCTAAACGCCTTAGGATTTTCATTTCCGGGGATGTGTCCTTCTTTGAGATATTTCACAATTGGAGCCATCCAGGATTTAGGATCCTGTTTAGGATATTCCGCTCCAGGATCCTGAATACCCGCTACTTCTTTATCCTGAGGATTCGTTGCAGGATATAAGACATGTAATACTGGTATTTGGGTCCCTTCCGGTATCCTGATTGATGATCCCAAATTTGCTAAGGCATCCGCTTCAGCATTATCCTCCCTTGGTACAGCATTTCCTGATACCGCGAGGTATAGGGATAATGGTTCACCATTCTCGGGCTTCATCAGTAAAGGTGCGGTTGAAAGGTATTGCTTTAAATCCTGTAGGGCCGCTTCATGCTTCTCACCCCATTCGAATTTCTTGTTCTTCTTCAGGATATCATAAAAGTCTTTGCATTTTTCTGAATATCTTGAGATAAATCTATTTAATGCTGCAACTCGCCCTGTTAATCGTTGAACATCCTTCATATTTGAGGGCGATTTAATATCCAAGATGGCTTTAATCTGCTCCGGGCTTACTTCTATTCCTCTTTTGGTCACCATATATCCTAGGAATTTTCCTGCCCCTACTCCAAAATGGCACTTAGCAGGATTCAGCTTCATGTTATACTGATCCAGGATATCGAACGCTCCTTTAATATCCTGGAGGTGATCCTGAGCTTTCTTTGACTTTACCACCATATCGTCGATGTACACCTCCATGGTGTCCCCCAGTTTGTCTTTGAACATCATGTTTACCAATCTTTGGTATGTTGCACCTGCATTTTTCAAACCAAAAGGCATAGCTGTATAACAATAAATACCTGTTGGTGTCATGAAGGCAGTATCCTCCTGGTCAGAAGGCTCCATTTGGATCTGTTGAAATCCTGAAGATGCGTCCATGAAGGTCAGCATTTCATGCCCGGCAGTGGCATCTACCATTGCATCAATGTGGGGAAGAGGAAATGGGTCTTTAGGACAAGCTTTGTTCAAGTCTGTGTAGTCTACACACACTCTCCATTTCCCATTTTTCTTCTGTACCACAACCACGTTTGCTAGCCACCTTGGGAACTTAACCTCTCTGATCATCCTGGACTTCAATAATCTCTCAACTTCCTCTTGAATAATCGTATTCCGCTCAGGAGCAAACTTCCTTCTTTTTTGTTGAACAGGCTTGAATGATTTATCAATTCCAAGCTTGTGAGTGATGACGTCTTTGGATATGCCTGTCATATCCTCATGCTTCCATGCAAACGTTGACATCCTGCATTTCAAAAAGTTAATTAACTGTTCTTCAATATCCTGAGGGATATTGGTTCCTACGAGCACCGAAATATCAGGGATATCCTGGTCTAAGATAATTTTCTTTACATCCTGCTCCGGATCCTCCATGATATCCTGGGCCCGCGTCTTTAATTGCTATGCCGCACTAGGCTTGGTTGAGGATTTCATCGAGGATGAGTAGCATTCTTTCGCCTCCTGCTGATCACTATCAACTTTGACAACCCCCCAAGGGGTAGGTATCTTGATGCATTGGTGATATGTTAATGGCACCGCTTTCATATCGTGAATCCACGGTCTTCCCAGTATGATGTTATAGCAGGATAAAGAATCCATCACACAGAAACGTTGTATCGAGTTGACTCCTTCAACGTACACTGGCAACTTTATCTCTCCCACTGTGTTTCTAGCCTCTCCACTGAACCCAACAAGCACGGTAGACTTTGAAGTGATATCCATTGGAGATACATTCATTCTTTTCAGCGTCTCTAGTTGGATTATGTTGACGGAGCTGCCATTATCAACCAATATCCTGCGTACAAAATGGTTAGCCACATATAAAGTTATTACCATAGCATCATGGTGAGGATCCTGGACAGTATCCCTGTCATCAGCATCAAATGTGATCACTTTGTCAGTTGTGAGGGTAGTCATCCTGACAGGTTTATCTCCCCTTTCGGCCTTAGCTTCTTTTGCATGTCTCTTTGCTGCCGAATACGAAGTCCCGCAAATGTCGGATCCTCCCGAAATGAAGTTGATTATCTTGGCATCCGCGGGAGGTGATGCTGCTCGCTCAGGATCCTTCTCAGTATCCTGACTCTTATTCTTCTTTCTTCCTAAGAGATCTTTCAAATATCCCTTGCTTAGAAGATAGCTTATTTCTTTCCTTAGAGCGATGCAATCCTCAGTCATATGTCCAAAATCTTCGTGGAAAGCACACCATTTTGATTTGTCTTTCCAATCGGCTTTTTGTTGACTCTTTCGAGGCCATCTAGCCTTGTCTCCTAGACCCTGCATGGCATACATCAATTCAGGAATGTTGACAGAAAAGCAATATTCAGATAATTCAGGATACTCTTCAGGATCCTCGTCTTCGACAGCATTCACTCTCTTGTTTTCACTTCTACCATATGGCTTAGGCCGATATGACTTGAATGAGGATTCTGACTTCCTGTTAGTTGACTCATAAGTGTTAGATGAGTTCATCCTTTCTTGCATCTTTCTGTCATCTTCCAACCGAATATATCTTAGGGCCCTGTTCCGAGCTTCATCCAAATTCCTGCATGGGTTCATTACAAGGTCTTGATAAAATTGAGAATCTTTTTGCAGCCCCATCTTGAAAGCTTGCACAGCTGTTGCAACATCAAGATGAGGAATGTCTAGGGATTCCCGGCTGAACTTGTTCACATAATCCCTAAGGGATTCCTGAGGCCCCTGTGTTATCCTGTAGAGATCACTTGTTAATTTTTCAAAGCTTCTACTACAAGAAAACTGACTATTAAATAAATTTACTAAGTGAGCAAAAGATGTAATCTAATGTGGAGGAACATTCAAGAGCCATTTCAAGGCTGATCCTGTCAAGGTTGAACCAAAACCCTTGCACAAGCATGCTTCCTTGAGGTCCGGAGGGATAGGGTTAATCTCCATCCTTTCCCTATACTGAGCAATATGCTCCTCAGGATCCGTAGTTCCGTCGTAAAGCTTCATGTTGGGGGTTTGGAATCTCTTTGGGATCTCAGCATCATAGATAGGATATGCAAAACGAGATATCTTGTGGCTGTCTTGGGACACTTCCGGGATCGGCTGGACCACCCCGGGTACACTAGATATCATGTCCTTCAACTTCTGAAGTTCCCTAGTAAGCGCTGATGTCACACCTGTATCCTGCAAAGATCCACTATTGTTAGTAGCATGAGTATTATTATTATTTGACACGTTACCCGTTGGAGGATTTTGCCCATATCCTGAAGCATATCCTGAGCTCCTTATGGTCGACATCCTGACCGAGGAGGGTATTTCAGGAGTATGATTCTGAGGAAGGCTGGGCACAATATTCCCCCTGTTATCCTCAGTATACACAGCTGAACTGAAGTTCAACGTTCTGGGGTGTAATGGAGTGACAATATCCTCAGCAGATCTGCTCGAGCTAGACTTCAGGAGTTGTATTTCCCTTAAAAGCATTTGGTTTGTTTCCTGTTGCTGCCTCATTTGTTCCTGCACACTTCCAAATAAGGTTAAAATTTCATCGTTAGAAGCTAAAACGGGAGCAGATTCTTGAACACTGCGGGTAGGGATAATATCCTGAGGTCGTGTAGAGGCTGGCATCCTTGGAGGAGGTGGTGGAAGCACCGAAACGGTAGTAGCAGAAGTCATAGCAGACACAGTAGAGGAACTCATGTTTGATCTTGAGGCCATTATGGACAATGTGGCAAAAAGTTTTGAAAATAGAAAACCGATTAGCGATTTGACAAAAATTTTTAGTAAAGAGAGCACCACTCGCCTCACGGTGGGCGCCAAATTGTTTTGGTCAAAAATTACCGAAGCAATTTAGTGATCAAATTAGTAATGTGAGGTAGTGTGCTAGAAAGTGTATAGAAAATATGCTTGTTGAGTTATTTAGAAAATCAGTATTCAGGATACGGCTCAGGATATTGAGCTGTATCTATGATCAAACTATGAGCAAAAGTAAAGTAAATGACACAAGATGTACGAGGAAAGCCCTTGATCAATCTAGATCGCCAGCATAAAACCTCGGGAGCTGACAATCGCAGCTGCCTTGTTCTTCTTATTACTGCAAACGTCAGGATACAGTGCAGGATATAGACCAGATCGCTAAGTGTTACAATGCCTTTGTATGATAGTGAGAATTGCTTAAGAGCAAGTGTTAGAGTGTAGCGAGTGTGAATGTGATGTCCTATTCGATCTGGTATACCACCTATTTATAGTAACGAATTACAAACAATAATCCCTACAAATATGGGGTACTCCGAATATTCCATTGTGAACGTTATTGACCGAGTAATATGGCTTCAACGTCTTCATTTGAACGACTTGGATCGAGTCTTCCGCGGAATGAGTCTTCGTGAACGTTGATAGCTTCTAACCCACGTACCTGCACATAATCCGTTAGTAATCCTGAGGATACGATTCAGGATGTTACCAATATCCTGAATCAGCATCCCGGATGTAAACAGATACTATATAACCAAGATATATGTCAAGATATTTTCCAGGATATAGGCTCAGAATTTCACCCATAACACTGACTGGAAAGAGAAGTTTGAGTTGTTTGTGAAAAGTGAAGATACTAAAATGTGGAGCTGTATGATCGATGGGTACATTGCTGCCACACGACGAGTTGACGGGAGAATTATAGTGATCTCTTATGAGAAGATGATGAATCTGAGAGACTTATGGTTGATGCTGAGAAGAAAGCTTTAGCAGTGATAAAGATGTCCCTGCCTGAAGGATTAAACATATCTTCAAGAAATATGGAACTTCTAGAGAGCTGTGGGAAGCTTTAGAAAAACGTTATCAGAGTTCATCAAGACAGAGTGTAGGAGGTCGTGCTTTAGATGAAGAAGCAGATGCTGTGAAAGAAGAGAAGAAGGAGAATGTTGAGAAGAAGGAGACAGAAGTTTCAAAGGGCTTGACTGATGTGAATGGACTTACAGCAGAGGTGAAGGCATCATCAGAATCTGTAAGTCATACATGTCATAATTGCACTGAACTACAAGGTAAAGTTAACAGACTATCGGAGCAAAACAAAATTCTGTTAGCTGAATTGGAAAAGTTAAAAGAGTCAAATGTTCTTTTGATTAAACGCGAGTCAAATTGTTTAAATAAACTCAAATCAAATGAACAGGAAATCAGCAGTTTAACAAGCAAAGTCAATGAACTGTTACAGGTCATTGATTTGGCTCGTGAAACTGTAAAGGATAAAACTAATGAATTTTCTGAAAAGTGCAGGGAATTGGCCATTGCACAAGACCAAATTGTTAAACTTAAAGGAAAGTTAGACAAATTTGGAAAATCTTCATTAGTTAGTGTTAGGGATGGATTTTCATAGCATATGGATCACGGATCCTCAAGTGCAGTCAGGATCACGGATCCTCAGTTTAGTTTGAATTAAGAATCCTCAGAAGACATTGCAGGAATAAGGATCCAGGATCCTCATTATGATCATTATACTAACAATTGTTTCCATTATATTTGAACTTGTTTTGCAGGAGTATTTGAGTGGGACTTGGTCTTGCCGAGATTCCAGAGGAATATACCTTCTAATTCTGCACGTGCATGGCCTTCGTGACCATTATGGAGATCGTGGGAAGCTAGTACCTTTTTTGAAATGTTAGTTAGCTTAGTTAGTTTCTATTTTTAATGGGGATAACAAGCTTGATAGAGATATAATTAGCAACACACACTACTCTCGAGAACTCTCTGCAACTTATTGGCGATTACACACTTTTTGCACACTAGTGATCCTTGTAACAAGCTTGTTATCATCCCGATTTGTACACATTGTTTGTTTAATATAGTTGGTGATCGGTAGTTTCCATCACCCGAGGTTTTTTTATGCTGGAGATCATTCATTGGTCAAGGGCTTTTTCCTCGTATAAATCCTTGTGTCCAGCATTCATTTCATTCATACATTTGTTCATTAATTCAAGCATCACACCTCACAAAATCGGATTTGGTTGCATTATCCTTGTGTGATTGTTGACCAAAACAGTTACGACTCAAATTCAAAAAGGGCTGAAAAAGAGTAATGATAAAACAGGGGTGGGGTTTAGTAAAGCTTCATCTTCTAAACATCAAGACTACTCATTTTACCAACTGAGGATGAGTTAACTGATTTTGTAACCACTCCACATGTAGTAGATCCGATAGCTGTGGACTTGCCAAATAGTCCAGTTTCTTTGAAAGAATCTGTAGGATCTAACAGTACACCTCATAAATCGGATGAGAATACTAAAAAGGAAAAAAGGAAAACATTTAAAAAGAGATTTAACAAAAAGAGAATTTATAAGAAAAAATCTTGTTTTAAGTGTCACAACAAAGGACATGTGGCGAGTTGTTGTCCTTTAAAGAAAAATAAGCAAAAAGTTGATGAAGTTAAGGATGGGAATAAGGTTGGTTTAAATAATAATGTGCAACCACATTGTCAAAGTAATCAACCAAGATTTCAATCTAAAACTTCAACAGCAGGACGGTTTAATAGACCAAGAAGCAATTTTACACATTTTAGTCATTTTAATGGTAAATCAAATCGGTTTCAAAGTCAAAATAGAAATTTTGGATATCAAAATCGATACCATACTAATGGTAATCGAAATTTTCAAAGAAGAAACGAACATAGGGGTTTTAGTAACTCGAATGTTCAACAACATCCAAAATTTTTCCAAAATTCATGGTATAATAATGGGAGAAGAAGGTATCAAGATAACAATTTTCAAAGGTCTGAAAATCCAAGATTTTATTGGAACTCTCGCGATCAAAGGCCTAGTGGAAATTATAAATCTTGTTCAACAACGAGTACAACATCCAAGACACCAGAAAGGTGTAATGGATATTGGTTAAAAGCATCTTATATGGATTTACATGGTCAACCCAAAACCGGTCAGGTTTGGCTTGTTAAGTCTAACTGAGTTGTTGAGATTGTGCAGGATGACCAAGAAGGACTGTTGATGTGTTCAACAGTGGTTGTTCCTTTAAAGCGTCTGAGGTGAATAGTAGGTTAAAATTGGTAACAAACTATTTACTTTAGTGATTGATGATTTATTGGTGAAAAACTTATTGTCAGATTGAAGTGGGAGTCTGTTTGTGTTTGTAAATTTGTGTTTTCAAAACTTACTCCATAAAAACGAAAATTTAGGGGGAGAAATTTCCCTAAGCAAAAAGAGTTTAGTTAGTGCGTGTGTTTAGGGGGAGTAAGTTATAAATTAAAAATCATAAAAATATAAAAACATTGAAAAATGAAAAACATAAAAAAATAGAAAAATCAAAAAAGAGATTTCATGGTGTGAAAAAGAAGAAATGATAGTACATCAGCAAATTAGACTGTCACACTGAAACTAAAATACATTGCTTAATTGTGATAGCAGCTTCATCATACGATTTACCAGTAGGCAAAAAGCATGAAATAATCAACTTACCAATGTGATATAAACCTAAACGAACTGTGTATGAGTGGGGAACACATCAGTGGTGTATGGTTTAATGACCTTAAATCTTGCGTTGATAGATTGCCAAAATCTGAGGTTTTGGGTCTTTATACTGTTATTTCATCTGGGGATATCAGGGTTGTCCTTCAGCTGCATCCAGATACATGCTGACTTAGGCACAACCAGGATATCTTAAAAGAGCTAAAAATGCCAAAACCCATAAATGAAGAAGCTCTCCTAGAGAGTCATTCAAAAAGTGCAAAAAGCATAATCGTACCAAAAATGGTATTTGTCTTAGCCCTCGTTAGATATTTTGGTCTCTTTGCTGTACGGAAGTACTGACTGATCACCAATTATCTATCGTTGTAAAACAAAACGGATGAATTCAGTATACTTACCTACTACGATGAATCTTTGTGCATACCTTGATCGCGGGGGTATATCTTGAAGTGGGACATGCTAGTATATCAGAAATAATATTACCTTAACGTATCATACGGTAATGGAACTTGAAATGTTCATGCATTTTGGTAATCCTGTTGAACTGCTTTTCACGGAAAATTAAATAAAGAATTATATAATAGTGTGAAAACAGTTTGATTTTGCTGATATGATCTTCTTGCGCATGATTCTCACAAAAATATGAAATTGTAAATATGTTTGAGTTTTGTTTAGTTATTTTATTTAAAAAAAACAACAAAAATATTTTCTTTTTAAAAGACTTCAATTTTAAATTGACAAGTTGTTGTTTTTGCATGATAAGATAAAATATTGGTTTATCTTTAAATGTGAAAAAGACTAATGGTTTTTCGAGATACTTGCTTGTGTTGCTAAACAGATTGATGCAGTTATCACAATGAAGTGCAGAATACAAGTAAAGTGCAGATTGAGAGTGAAGTGAAGAACATGTGAAGATGCATGGTAGGATCCTTCTACTACATTGTAGAGAGAAAGTGATATGAAGAGTTGGAGCTTACTTTCTTAACCAAAGATTGCAAGCTAACTGATCTACAACGAATGAAAGTTTCGGAGATTGGAAGCATCAGCTAATGGGGAGTCTGTTGATGTCAGAAGCTGTGTAGCTGACGCTATCCAAAGACCAAAAGAACACAAGATGTTTGAAGACAAAGTTACACTATGAAGCTATTGTCAAGGGGGAGTCTGTTGGTGCATATTCTGTGACAACAGCTTAATAGTTTGATTATTTAGTCTTTGGATATTTTGTAATGGGCTAAGCTTATTGGTTAGTGAGTTATTTGTTGTAATGGGCTTCGAAAATGGCCTAGCCCAGTAGGAAGCCCAGTTCACAGACATGTGGTATATAAACATGTTTTGTGATTAGGGTTTTACAGGGGTTAGAGAATTCTAGAGAGAGAAAGTCTAGAAAGAGAGTAAATTTCGAATTAGGGTTTGTAGAGACAAGATCACAGAGAGTGGCTGTGAGGTTGTGAGGTCTTGAATTGATTGTAAACTGCAAGTTGGATAATCAATAGGAGACCCGTTTGATTGTGAATTTCTGTTTCTACTCGTTTCTGTGCTATTCTGGTCTAGAGGATTCCGCACTCTAGATTGGATATACAATTCTGTGACGATCCATACGAACAAGGGGACCTACAGGATTCCAGCAAATCCAGATGGAGCCATCTGATCAAGAAGATACAGCTTCCATGACACCGATAGGTATTTATTGTTATACTGTCATGCCTTTCGGTTTGAAAAATGCAAGTGCAACGTATCAGAGACTAGTGAATATGATGTTTAAAGATAAACTAGGGGACACCATGGAGGTGTATATTGATGATATGGTGGTGAAATCCAAGAAGGCGGAGGATAACCTCCAGGATCTTGAATGTGCCTTCAATATCCTGGACCAATACAATATGAAACTGAATCTTGTTAAGTGCCATTTTGGAGTGGGGGCAGGAAAATTTTTAGGATATGTGGTGACTAAGAGGGGAATAGAAGCAAGTCCAGAGCAGATTAAAGCTATCCTGGATATCGAATCACCATCCAACATGAAAGATGTGCAAAGGTTAACATGACGAGTAGCGGCATTGAACAGGTTCATATCAAGATCTTCAGAGAAATGCAAGGAATTCTATGATATCCTGAAGAAGAATAAAAAGTTCGAATGGGGAGAAAGACATGAAGTTGCTCTACAAGGATTGAAGCAGTATCTTTCAAGTGCACCTCTGCTGATGAAGCCCAAAGATGGTGAACCCTTATCCCTATATCTTGCAGTATCAGGGAATGCAGTAAGTGCTGTTCTGGTAAAGGATCATGAAGGTCAACAGTATCCTGTTTATTATGTTAGTAAAAGTTTGTTAGATGCTGAAACTAGATACTCACACCTAGAAAAATTGATATTAGCTCTAGTCATGGCATCAACTAAGCTTAGGCATTATTTTGAGACACATAGGATTCATATTAACTAATTATCCTATTAAAAATGTGCTTAGGAAACCCGAAATGTCTGGTAGGATGGCTAAGTGGTCTGTAAAACTAAGTGCTTATGATTTGGTATATGAACCTAGAAATGCTATAAAGTCTCAGGCTTTAGTAGACTTTGTGGCTGATTTTAGTAGTGATATTCAAAATAAAGCTGATCTAGAAGTACAACAACTAGGTGAGAGTTCAGAATTTTGGATATTGTATACTGATGGTGCATCTAATATAAGAGGTGTAGGATTAGGGATACTACTAAAATCGCCACAGGGGGACATATTACCCCAGGCTATTAGATGTGAATTTTCTGCTACTAATAATGAAGCTGAGTATGAAGCTCTGATAGAAGGATTAGAATTAGCTAAAAATATGAATATTAGTTGTTTACACGTATATGTTGATTACCTGTTGATTACTAACGCATGATATGCAACCTTATCAGATTCATTTAAAGCTGTACTAAAACATAAACATCCAAAGTTCCTTAAATGTGACAAAGAGGGTTTAAATCCAAACATCAATTCAAATGGACTTCGACTATTCAACACATAGGAGGGTAACCTGTTAATTAAGTATACATCAATTAGAATGCAATCAGACCAAAACCTTAAAGGCAGACCACCCTGAAACATCAAGGCCCTAGCTGTGTTTAAAAGGTGTCTATGTTTCCTCTCCACCACACCATTTTGTTGTGGTGTATAGGAACAAGTAGTCTGATGTATAATACCTTTAGACTTACAAAACATATTTATATTATTATTTACAAATTCAGTCCCATTGTCACTTCTAAACACTTTAATTTTCCTTTTAAATTGAGTTAACACCAATTCATAAAAATCTTTTAAATTTTCAAACACTTTGGTTTTATTTGACAAAAAATAACACCATACAAACCTGGAAAAATCATCAATAATTGTCAAAAAATACTTAAAACCTTCATAACTTGTGACTTTATAAGGACCCCACAAGTCTAAATGTACTAAATCTCCAACAGACTTGGTTTTATGTTCACTTAATGGAAATAGGACCCTAACTTGCTTAGCTCTATGACATATTTCACATAGACCATGATCACTTGATGTTAAGTTAAGATGTTGTTTCAACACAGCCAAGACCTAGTCAGAAGGGTGCCCTAGTCTACTATGCCAAGTAAAGGATTTCATAGAACTGTTAAAACAAGCATTAGCAGAATTACCATTATTTCCTACAACATACAATCCACTGTCCTGTCTACCATTCATCAGGATTTTCCTTGACTTGGAATCCTGTAATAAACGACTATCCTCATTAAACACAACTGAAACATGGTTATCCCTAGCTAACTTATACACAGACAACAAGTTAACACAATAATCTGGAGCATAAAAGACATCTTGCAAAATTATATCCTCTGTTAGTTTTAGATTACCAATTTTTAAAACCTTAACATTTGTTCCATTAGGATGATTCACTGTAATACCAAACTCAGATACATCAATAGCATTTATTAAATTTTTATCAGACTTAACCATGTGTTGACTAGCCCCCGAGTCAACAATCCACCCATAGTTACTACTAAACACACCAGAACTAGAACAACTAACAAAGTTAAACACATTAAAGCACTCACCTCCCATACTAGGATTCTGAGCTTCTGACCCAGTGTTCTCACCAACTAAACTTAATAACTTTGTAATCTGCTCAGAAGTAAAAAGTCACACCCCAACCAATGGCGGAATCATCGGAGTGGGACGAAAATAGATTGCTCATTACACATAACACTATTGTGTCAATAATTAATTTAAAATTGATTTCATAACATAACATAATTGTCAATTACATCAAGAAATTCAAAGTACGATATAAAGGACAATACAACAAGTTCAGAACATAAAATGACTAATCTAGTAATTTGATATGTGTTTCTAGTGTCGTCCCTACTAGATTTCGTCATAATCAAGCTCATCAACCTGCAACATGTTAACAAAGTATAGTTCAATACAGAAATGCATTGGCGAGTACACAAGTTTATGTATAAGTATAGTATAAAAGTTTTAAAAAACGAATCCACATGGCAACTTAAGTTATTCAAGATCAACATATCATGGCATGCAATATTTCTAGTCAACCCTCTGTTTACGCAATAAAGAATGAAATTTAACATGACCTCTCGTTCACGGGTGGTGAATTACTCCTATAGCGCTATACATGTTAAATGGAGGCTTGTATAAAGCTAATGACTATTGTATCACATAAGAATCACCCAAGTATATGCATCAAGTATAACAACATAGTATTCATGTATTTGGATTGTTTTCGTGCATTTGCATAAAGGATAATGTCACACCCCTTTCTACGGCGGAAGCACGAGGTGTGATCATGAAAGGTTCTCATTGCATACGAAGAGTAAACATGCTACATGCTCGTAAAATAACATTCAAATACCATAATTTGAAAACATACGTTAGCGTTTACATCGCTAAGTCGCATAAAACATTGTCTTAAAAGTTTACAACTTTATTTAAAGTTAAACACAAGCGACATCCACGAGCATAAGCAAGACCACGCGCACATCCATCCTAGTTACCTGAAATACATGTGAGTTTTTGGAAAAACGTCAACATAAAGTTGGTGTGAATTCATGCAGTTTTGTATTTCATGTTTGTATACTTTGTATGAAAACATAGTTTGTGAGTAAATCAAGTTTTCATATGTAAATCCAGTTTCATGTGTACACCACGTACATCTGTATAATTCAATTTCTTCTTGAGTACCCCACGTACTCAAGTTTAATTCTCATTCTCTTGAGTACCCCACGTACTTCAAGTATAATTCAATCTTCTTGAGTACCCCACGTACTTCAAGTTATATATCAATTTTGTATGGTATGAATTTTATGTAAATACAGTATTTCTGTACTTATCAGATTGTTAATGGGTTGCAAAGCCATTAACATGTGGCACGACATAGGAAGTCACCAAACCTAAGGCATTTAATTGGTATATTCTGAGACACAAAAACACTACTCGATTCTCGCCCCGACCGAGTGTGAGGCTGCCAGGCACCTGTTAGATCTAACCTTTTGTTCTGCGGTCTGAATGTATACGTTGATTAATGGTGCTTCTTTACCCTATTCGTGACACTATTTCTCATAACGCATCCTTCTTGGTTCTCGTCCTCACCAAGCGCGTTTCTTGTTATCATTTCTCATAGCGCCTCATACTTGGTTCTCGTTCTCACCAAGTGCGCTTCTCATATTCTTATATTTCGTCACACTTGGTTCTCGTTCTCACCAAGTGTACTTCTTGTGTTCTTATATTTTGTCACACTTGGTTCTCGTTCTCACCAAGTGTACTTCTTGTATTTATATCATACCATTTATAAATATTGTACTTTTGTACATGTATTTCACCCCCGAAGTTATAAAAACTGAAAACAGTTAAAAGAAAAGGGGGAGCATGAACTCACAACTTTGCGTTCCTAGCGTCGTAAACTCCACCGGGTTTGCTTAATTAACGTCGTAACCTATACGCGTTTTCTTAACGTTAGTCACTAGACTTGTGTCGCACAAGTACAGTCACTCTCTTTTGTGTATATTCTTGTGTTAAAAATATTCTATATTTTTAACTAAGTATCTTACTTATATTATTTTCTCAAAAAAAATAAATATAAGTTTCTTGTATTTTGCACTTTGCACCCGAGTTATGTATCTTGTACGCTGTATGTGTATTTTTTTGTTACAAAAATTATGGCGAGGTTTGTATTCGAAAATCATAGTTTAGAACACACTAGCAAACATTTGTCTAGAAAATATTTACTAAGTGTTAGGATTTTCAGAAAATTTCGCCATAGCCTCCTTTGTAAACGGAGGTGTCCATGCTAAGTAGCATATCATTTTCTTTTTGAAATCAAACCATGATCATCAACAATCAACCCTTACGTTTTAATATGCAAAATACTATCCTTGTCGTTTCAGTTTCAATTTGTGAAAAACTGGACTGTTTTCGGACGAGTAAATAAAATACTTTACTTATTCCAAAAATTCCCAAATTTTTGCGGAACGTCTCAATCGACCCACAAATTATTGTGTAAAAATATCGGGGTCTAGTTCATTATCTATAATTTATAGAAAATCGTTTACCGAACTGTGATCAGATTTGTCACATTCTGATCACAGTTTACGGAAAAATTCGTCAAAAATTCCTCGTAAGTCCGTTTATCGAAATTCCAGTTCGAGGGTCATAAATACATCCGTGACCATCTTTGATAAAAGTTTCAGGGGCCGGTTCGGTTCAGGTTTTAAGTTGTGATCGAAAACGCACAGCCCAATTTACTGCAGTGAAAATCAGCCTTAGCTGCTGTCACGAAAAGAGACTTTTAAAATAGTAAACGACCTCAAAAAAATACGATTCCAGCGCCATTTTCTTCGTTTTTCGAAAATACACAATTTAGGCTTCAGAAATTCCGTTTTTCGATTTATAAAAGTCTGTTTACAGCCTGTTAAAGACGGCTGAAAAAGTAACTCAGCATGTTGTTTTGTGGTTTAAATGTTACTAAATCGTATTAACAAGTGTCCGAATAACGGTTTTATCAAAAGTTTGACGATCACACATCATATATGTATTAATCAACCCTAAACCATCAAGTTTTCATCTTCATATAATCCTTTATGTCCAAGTTTTATGTAAAGTTTCATGTTCAACATCTTAGTGTTCTTATTCTTGTGATTTAGCCATAAACATCATACTACAAATTTTTGATCACCAAAAATAAGATGAACAAGGGTGTAATGAGACTTACTACTAGCACAAGGCTAGGGTAGAATTTCTAGTGCAAGGATGATGAGGAAAGATGATGAACAAGACTAGAATAAAGCTCCTTAACTTGCAACCTCCATAGATGATCTTCAAGCTTTGAATGGCTCTAGTAATTGAAGAAGATGAAGAATGTTGGAAGGTGGTGTGGGTTCGGTTATGGGAGCAGCCGTGAGGGAGAGAGAGAGTGAGGAGAGAGAGTGAAGATATGGGAATTATAGTTGTGATCTTTGTCCAAGATCTTATAAGATTCATCCACATATATTGGCTACTTCCATAAGCAATATTTATTACACAATCACCACAAAATCAAGCCAAGATATTTGAAGCATGTGTGGTGATATGGTGGGTCCATGAGGGCAGAATTTCGGTTGTGGGGGGGGGGGGTAATGTGTAATATTTTGAACTAAAAGACAACCATAAGTTAGATCTCAAGTGTAACTTTCACATATGTTATTTATTTGCTTTTTAGCGGGTGTTAGGGTGTTCGGGGATCATGACTGGCCAAGAAATAAATAATTAATGTGTTTGGCAAAAATTTGGTGTCCCGGGTAATGTCCGGTTGTTCGGTCGGATACTGTTCCGTTAATTTGTTTAATTATTCCGTAAGGTGTCCTTTTGTAACCCTTTTTAATTCCCAACACTTAGGGAAATATTCTGGACCATAAAACGTAAATTCTGTATGACGTTTATTTGTTTAAAAGCTGGTCATAGCTGAATTTAATAAAATTCTGCACTTAAAGTGCGTTTCGGGTGCTTTTTAGTGCGTATTTTAGCCTTCGGAGCGTCTATATGTTAACCCTTGTATGTACTCTTGGGTTTTAATGCATTCTTAACGTTGGACCTACACCTAGGCCTCAGTTCTAATGTCTGACTGCTTCTGCAGAGTTGTTGACATATAGTGTCTTACCGGTGAGTTTGCTATTATTCTGACGCAACGCTCTCGTTTATGCATAAAGCAATATTTTGTAGTATACAACATGCATGAATTCACTTGTTTAATCATGTGTTCAGACATTGCTGACAATTAAACTCATAATTGCAGTCATTAAGCAATAATTATAGTGTACGGAAATTACCGGTTTGTGCCAGTTGTCACAGTCTCCCCCCGTTAAAAGAATTTCGTCCCGAAATTCAGGCTGAACTAACTCTCGCTGGAGTCTTCTTGAATAGGTGGGGATACTTTTTCTTGAACTGGTCTTCACGTTCCCATGTGTACTCGGGTCCGTGCTTAGAGCTCCAACGTACTTTGACAAGTTTCACACTGCTCCTCCTGGTCTTGTTGACTTTCCAGTCGGTAACCTCAATGGGTTGTTCTGTAAATCGGAGGGCTTCATCAACATGCACTTCATCCAACGGGATGGTCACGTTTTCTTGCGTTGGACTCTTCTTCAGGTTGGATACATGAAACGTATCATGTACTCCATTAAGTTCTTCCGGTAACTCCAACTTGTATGCCACGGTACCAATTCTTCTCAAAATTCTGAATGGTCCGATGTATCGTGGATTCAGCTTTCCACGTTTTCCAAATCTGACTACGCCCTTCCATGGTGAGACTTTTAACAACACTTTGTCTCCCACCTTGAAATCTACCGATTTTCTATTTGGATCTGCGTAGCTCTTTTGTCGCTCTCGAGCCGCCTTAATGCGTTCTCGGATCTGCGCAATCTTGTCGGTTGTCTCTTGTACAAGTTCCGGACCAACCATACGTTTATCTCCGGCATCTGCCCAACATAAGGGCGATCGGCATTTGCGGCCATACAGAGCTTCGAACGGCGCGGCTTTTATGCTCGTGTGATAACTGTTATTGTAGGAAAACTCAACTAAAGGTAGATGAGTATCCCAGCTGCCGCCTAGATCCATGACACATGCACGAAGCATATCTTCTAATGTTTGTATAGTCCGTTCGCTCTGGCCGTCTGTTTGCGGGTGGAATGCCGTGCTCAGATCTAACTGAGATCCAAAGGCTTCCTGAAATGATTGCCAGATTCTTGAGACAAAGCGTCCATCTCTGTCTGAAATGATTGAGATTGGTACTCCATGTCGTGCCACAATTTCCCTTAAGTATATTTCAGCAAGCTTTCCAGTGCTGTCTTTCTCTCGGATTGGTAGGAAATGTGCAGACTTCGTCAATCGATCAACTATTACCCATATCATATCGTGTCCTCTCGGGGTCCTGGGTAATTTTGTTATGAAGTCCATCGAGATTTGTTCCCACTTCCACACGGGAATCTCTGGTTGTTGTAGTAGGCCGGACGGTTTCTGATATTCGGCCTTAACCTTCGCACAGGTTAGGCATTTTCCAACATAGACAGCAACGTCGCTTTTGAGTCTCGGCCACCAATAGTATTCTTTCAAGTCTTGGTACATCTTGTCCGATCCTGGATGGATCGAATATCTCGATTTGTGGGCTTCATTAAGGATGACCTCACGTATGCCACCACAGAGTGGAACCCAGATACGCTTCTTGAAGTATAAGGCTCCCTCTTCATTTGGCACCATGTATTTCAATGCACCCCGGAGGTATTCAGCTTTACGGTTCTCTTCTTTAAGAGCTTCTTGTTGTGCATCCCGAATGCGTGCAGTGAGGTTCGTTCGAATCGTCATTTCCAATGCTCGAACCCTTAGGGTCTTAACCCTTTCCTTTCGGCTCAACGCGTCTGCTACAACGTTTGCCTTTCCAGGATGGTACTTAATCTCACAGTCATAATCATTCAGCAGCTCGACCCAACGTCGCTGGCGCATATTCAATTCCTTCTGATCAAATATGTGTTGTAAGCTTTTGTGATCTGTGAAGATTGTACATTGAGTACCATATAAATAATGTCGCCAAATCTTCAAGGCGAATACCACGGCGCCCAACTCTAGGTCGTGAGTGGTATAATTTCTCTCGTGAACCTTCAGTTGTCTTGAAGCATAAGCGATGACTTTTTGGCGTTGCATGAGCACGCAACCCAAACCTTGTCGTGAAGCGTCACAGTATACCACGAAGTCTTCAGTGCCTTCGGGTAACGATAGTATCGGTGCATCGCAGAGCTTGTTCTTAAGTAGCTGAAAGGCTTCTTCTTGTTTGTGACCCCAGTCGTATTTCATGTCCTTCTGTGTAAGGGTCGTTAGCGGTTGAGCTATTTTTGAGAAATTCTCGATGAATCGCCGGTAATAGCCCGCTAAACCCAAAAATTGACGAACTTCAGTTGGGGTCTTGGGAGCTTCCCAATTCTTTATTGCTTCTATCTTGGACGGGTCTACATGAATGCCTTTCTCATTCACCACGTGACCAAGAAATTGTACTTCGCGAATCCAGAATTCGCATTTCGAGAACTTTGCATAAAGCTTCTCTTTCTTCAGTAGTTCCAAGATGGTTCTGAGATGTTGCTCGTGCTCTTCTTTCGTTCGCGAGTAAATCAAGATATCATCGATAAATACAATCACGAATTTATCGAGATATGGTTTGCATACGCGGTTCATCAGATCCATAAAGACCGCTGGTGCATTCGTCAGCCCAAATGGCATCACCAGAAATTCGTAGTGCCCATATCGCGTTCTGAATGCGGTCTTTGGTACGCTTTCCTCTTGGATTTTCAGCTGATGATATCCAGATCGAAGGTCGATCTTGGAATAGTAGCTTGATCCTTGCAGTTGATCAAATAAGTCATCAATCCTCAGTAGTGGATACCGATTCTTGATAGTGAGCTTGTTTAGTTCCCTATAATCGATACACATCCGCAGTGTTCCATCCTTCTTCTTCACGAACAATACTGGAGCTCCCCAGGGTGAGAAGCTTGGCCTTATGAATCCTTTATCCAACAACTCCTGGAGTTGTGTAGATAATTCTTGCATTTCGGATGGAGCAAGTCGATAGGGTGCCTTGGCTACAGGAGCAGCTCCTGGAACCAAGTCTATACGGAATTCGACTTGTCGTTGCGGAGGTAATCCTGGCAGATCTTCGGGAAAAACATCAGGAAATTCATTCACCGCCGGAATGTCTTCGAGTTTTGGCTCCACAGCCTTCTTGTCTATAACGTGTGCTAGGAAAGCGACACATCCTTTCCTCAAGCACTTCTGTGCCTTCATACAGCTGATGATTCGAAGAGGCGCGTCTCGTTTTTCTCCATGCACGATGAGGGTTTCACCATTCGCTAAAGGGATGCGAATAATTTTCTCATGACAAATAACCTC
The DNA here is from genome assembly GCA_030545235.1 of Helianthus tuberosus. NCBI lineage: Eukaryota > Viridiplantae > Streptophyta > Magnoliopsida > Asterales > Asteraceae > Helianthus > Helianthus tuberosus. The sequence goes on from CM060360.1 coordinate 69,119,649, forward strand.
AGCTTTGTTCTTGGACAACCAGTCCATTCCGACTACTACATCGAAGCTACCCAATTGAATAGGTAAGAGGTCGATGCTAAAATTTCGTTCGCCAAGTTCTAATGTGCAGCCTCTAACAACTTCGCTCGATCCAACGAGTTTACCATTGGCTAGTTCTATGGAATAAGGAATTTCTAATCTACTAGCTTCTATTCCGAGTATACGTTTAAATTCCACAGACATGAAGCTATAATCGGCGCCAGTGTCAAATAATATGGATGCGAAGTGATTGTTAACGAGAAACGTACCGGTGACCACGTTAGGGTCCTCGCGTGCGTCTCTTGCTCCAATCACAAATGCTCGAACCGGAGCGTTGTTTCTCTCTGGGCAGTTCTTCATGAAATGATCATTGCTTCCACACTTGAAGCATCCTTGGTTCTGCCCCTTCCCGTTACCATTCTTGTTACCAGCGCCGTTTCCATTTCGGTTCTTTCCTTTTCCCCAACAGTCTTCTGTTTGATGACCCAATTTACCACATTTGTCGCACCTTGGAATGCGACAAGCTCCATCATGATGATACTTACATTTTTGGCATCTAGGCATGGAGCCTTGGTATGCTTTGGTTGCATGGGTTTTCGTCTCCTGAGGCGGATTAGTGTCGCGCTTCTTGTTGAAGCCCTTGTTGTTACGAGTTGCTTGGTTCAAACTTGTATGTTTTCTCTTTTTGTCACCGGACGACTCAGCATGCGTCTCGGTCTTTTCAGTGGGGTTCAATGATAGCTTCTTCGTACGAACACAATCTTCAGTGAGGCTGACAGCCAGAGTTACAGCCTCGGTGATTGTTTGTGGTTTGGCCGACGTCACCATGCCACGAAACTCTGAAGCCAGTCCCCAAATGTAGCGTTCCACACGCTTAAATTCAGGAGTCACCATGTAGGGAAGCACTCTGGACAGATCGTGGAACCTTCGAGTGTAACCATTGATGTCAGCACCTTCCATAGTCAAGTGCCAGAATTCCGTTTCCAGCCTTTGGAGTTCAGCACGAGAGCAGTACTTCTCTCTCATTCTTTCCTTCAGTGCATCCCAAGTTAGGCCATAAGCGGCATCATCACCCAAAGTTTGGGCTTGCAGGTTCCACCAAGTCAGAGCTTCATCGACAAACAACCCAGTAGCAAAGGTGACTTGTTGATCCGCAGTACTCTTGCTCATGCGGAAAGTAGCTTCAGTCTTCTCCGTCCAGCGCACAAATGCTACTGCACCTCCTGTGCCGTCATAGTTCAGCGGCTTGCAGTCGAGGAACTGCTTGAAAGTGCAGCCTTGAGCTGCATTGCCTCCAGACGAATCTCCATTCCCATTACCCCTAGCGTTGCTTGGTCCTCCACTGTCTTGAGTTCGGTTCGCCTCGTACTGGGCGATAGCAGCGGAGATCCTTTCCTCCAGTAGAGCGTTCAGCTCATCAGCAGTTCTTGGCAGTGGGGGAGGTGGAGGTTGATCGTCATTGCGAGCATTCACAGTTTTCCTGGGTGCCATGTTCTGGCAGAACATAACACAACAGGGTTAGACATTTGTTTGATATCGTCACACTAGACAATAGTCTCATATATTCACAGGTATATATACCACATAAGTGACATCAAACAATTATTACTCTAGCAGAGTACTTGGTAGGCTTGCACTGAGGGAATCTATACGTGACAAGACTTGCTGTGATTTCTGTGCACTGAATTCCATAATTATGTATGCATCCATAATTACGTAACTCCTTGCACAGTCCGCACAGTTCGTTTCATCCTCGTATCTCTTCCTTCAGATAGGCCATCGCTTTCAGGTAAAGTCACATATACTTGTGACATTCTACTTCTAGTACATGCTAATTATCACACATAATTGCAAGTAGTTTCTAGTCAACGGCAAGTGCTACTCAAGTGCACTCTAAGTCTTGTAGTGTCTTTTCTAGACTCATGTAGACAGTTTCAGGCAGTGGATGTCGCGGGACGTTTTATGCAATGAAAACTCTTTGAAAATTGTTTTCGTGAATGGATCCTAGAGATTGTAGACTAGACTCGAGAAGGAATCCTGGTTCACTACAATCGCAGCTCTGATACCAATCTGTCACACCCCTTTCTACGGCGGAAGCACGAGGTGTGATCATGAAAGGTTCTCATTGCATACGAAGAGTAAACATGCTACATGCTCGTAAAATAACATTCAAATACCATAATTTGAAAACATACGTTAGCGTTTACATCGCTAAGTCGCATAAAACATTGTCTTAAAAGTTTACAACTTTATTTAAAGTTAAACACAAGCGACATCCACGAGCATAAGCAAGACCACGCGCACATCCATCCTAGTTACCTGAAATACATGTGAGTTTTTGGAAAAACGTCAACATAAAGTTGGTGTGAATTCATGCAGTTTTGTATTTCATGTTTGTATACTTTGTATGAAAACATAGTTTGTGAGTAAATCAAGTTTTCATATGTAAATCCAGTTTCATGTGTACACCACGTACATCTGTATAATTCAATTTCTTCTTGAGTACCCCACGTACTCAAGTTTAATTCTCATTCTCTTGAGTACCCCACGTACTTCAAGTATAATTCAATCTTCTTGAGTACCCCACGTACTTCAAGTTATATATCAATTTTGTATGGTATGAATTTTATGTAAATACAGTATTTCTGTACTTATCAGATTGTTAATGGGTTGCAAAGCCATTAACATGTGGCACGACATAGGAAGTCACCAAACCTAAGGCATTTAATTGGTATATTCTGAGACACAAAAACACTACTCGATTCTCGCCCCGACCGAGTGTGAGGCTGCCAGGCACCTGTTAGATCTAACCTTTTGTTCTGCGGTCTGAATGTATACGTTGATTAATGGTGCTTCTTTACCCTATTCGTGACACTATTTCTCATAACGCATCCTTCTTGGTTCTCGTCCTCACCAAGCGCGTTTCTTGTTATCATTTCTCATAGCGCCTCATACTTGGTTCTCGTTCTCACCAAGTGCGCTTCTCATATTCTTATATTTCGTCACACTTGGTTCTCGTTCTCACCAAGTGTACTTCTTGTGTTCTTATATTTTGTCACACTTGGTTCTCGTTCTCACCAAGTGTACTTCTTGTATTTATATCATACCATTTATAAATATTGTACTTTTGTACATGTATTTCACCCCCGAAGTTATAAAAACTGAAAACAGTTAAAAGAAAAGGGGGAGCATGAACTCACAACTTTGCGTTCCTAGCGTCGTAAACTCCACCGGGTTTGCTTAATTAACGTCGTAACCTATACGCGTTTTCTTAACGTTAGTCACTAGACTTGTGTCGCACAAGTACAGTCACTCTCTTTTGTGTATATTCTTGTGTTAAAAATATTCTATATTTTTAACTAAGTATCTTACTTATATTATTTTCTCAAAAAAAATAAATATAAGTTTCTTGTATTTTGCACTTTGCACCCGAGTTATGTATCTTGTACGCTGTATGTGTATTTTTTTGTTACAAAAATTATGGCGAGGTTTGTATTCGAAAATCATAGTTTAGAACACACTAGCAAACATTTGTCTAGAAAATATTTACTAAGTGTTAGGATTTTCAGAAAATTTCGCCATAGCCTCCTTTGTAAACGGAGGTGTCCATGCTAAGTAGCATATCATTTTCTTTTTGAAATCAAACCATGATCATCAACAATCAACCCTTACGTTTTAATATGCAAAATACTATCCTTGTCGTTTCAGTTTCAATTTGTGAAAAACTGGACTGTTTTCGGACGAGTAAATAAAATACTTTACTTATTCCAAAAATTCCCAAATTTTTGCGGAACGTCTCAATCGACCCACAAATTATTGTGTAAAAATATCGGGGTCTAGTTCATTATCTATAATTTATAGAAAATCGTTTACCGAACTGTGATCAGATTTGTCACATTCTGATCACAGTTTACGGAAAAATTCGTCAAAAATTCCTCGTAAGTCCGTTTATCGAAATTCCAGTTCGAGGGTCATAAATACATCCGTGACCATCTTTGATAAAAGTTTCAGGGGCCGGTTCGGTTCAGGTTTTAAGTTGTGATCGAAAACGCACAGCCCAATTTACTGCAGTGAAAATCAGCCTTAGCTGCTGTCACGAAAAGAGACTTTTAAAATAGTAAACGACCTCAAAAAAATACGATTCCAGCGCCATTTTCTTCGTTTTTCGAAAATACACAATTTAGGCTTCAGAAATTCCGTTTTTCGATTTATAAAAGTCTGTTTACAGCCTGTTAAAGACGGCTGAAAAAGTAACTCAGCATGTTGTTTTGTGGTTTAAATGTTACTAAATCGTATTAACAAGTGTCCGAATAACGGTTTTATCAAAAGTTTGACGATCACACATCATATATGTATTAATCAACCCTAAACCATCAAGTTTTCATCTTCATATAATCCTTTATGTCCAAGTTTTATGTAAAGTTTCATGTTCAACATCTTAGTGTTCTTATTCTTGTGATTTAGCCATAAACATCATACTACAAATTTTTGATCACCAAAAATAAGATGAACAAGGGTGTAATGAGACTTACTACTAGCACAAGGCTAGGGTAGAATTTCTAGTGCAAGGATGATGAGGAAAGATGATGAACAAGACTAGAATAAAGCTCCTTAACTTGCAACCTCCATAGATGATCTTCAAGCTTTGAATGGCTCTAGTAATTGAAGAAGATGAAGAATGTTGGAAGGTGGTGTGGGTTCGGTTATGGGAGCAGCCGTGAGGGAGAGAGAGAGTGAGGAGAGAGAGTGAAGATATGGGAATTATAGTTGTGATCTTTGTCCAAGATCTTATAAGATTCATCCACATATATTGGCTACTTCCATAAGCAATATTTATTACACAATCACCACAAAATCAAGCCAAGATATTTGAAGCATGTGTGGTGATATGGTGGGTCCATGAGGGCAGAATTTCGGTTGTGGGGGGGGGGTAATGTGTAATATTTTGAACTAAAAGACAACCATAAGTTAGATCTCAAGTGTAACTTTCACATATGTTATTTATTTGCTTTTTAGCGGGTGTTAGGGTGTTCGGGGATCATGACTGGCCAAGAAATAAATAATTAATGTGTTTGGCAAAAATTTGGTGTCCCGGGTAATGTCCGGTTGTTCGGTCGGATACTGTTCCGTTAATTTGTTTAATTATTCCGTAAGGTGTCCTTTTGTAACCCTTTTTAATTCCCAACACTTAGGGAAATATTCTGGACCATAAAACGTAAATTCTGTATGACGTTTATTTGTTTAAAAGCTGGTCATAGCTGAATTTAATAAAATTCTGCACTTAAAGTGCGTTTCGGGTGCTTTTTAGTGCGTATTTTAGCCTTCGGAGCGTCTATATGTTAACCCTTGTATGTACTCTTGGGTTTTAATGCATTCTTAACGTTGGACCTACACCTAGGCCTCAGTTCTAATGTCTGACTGCTTCTGCAGAGTTGTTGACATATAGTGTCTTACCGGTGAGTTTGCTATTATTCTGACGCAACGCTCTCGTTTATGCATAAAGCAATATTTTGTAGTATACAACATGCATGAATTCACTTGTTTAATCATGTGTTCAGACATTGCTGACAATTAAACTCATAATTGCAGTCATTAAGCAATAATTATAGTGTACGGAAATTACCGGTTTGTGCCAGTTGTCACAGATAATGTATTTGTGTTTTTTTATAAAGTTAACATATTGCACCAAAAAAGTGTTAAGAAGGAAAATGGGTCAAGTGTACTCATGGTTTTGCAAGCTTCCACTTGTTAATCAGCGAGGAGTTTGTTGATTGTTTGGAGGTGAAACACCAAGTCCTTCTACACGAGGAAACATAGGTGTATGAGTATTGGATGATACGGAGGATTACGAATTCGGAATGAAAAGTATATGGAAAGTAAACATATGAGAAAATAACCATCTAGCACCTAATACTCGTTTTTGACACTATGAAACCCATAGGGGTTTGAATGTTTTCATGGGCTAAAGTACCCATTAGAATCGTAACGAGTACTAAGTTTTTAGATGATGTAACCTAGTATTTTGACAAATAACCATTAGGTTATCATCAAACTTTTGGTTACTATAAGTATTATATATTCTATATAGTATATATTATATGTTCTAGTCCATCAAGTATATCAAGATTATCATAGAAGTCATGCATGAGGTAGGAAGATAAATCTTCCATTTTGGAACCTCTTTTGTATTCACCAATGCTCAAGTTGTCATAAGACAACAAGGATGGTCATGAATGTACAATAAGGAAATGAAATACATACTAGCTAACAAGGAAAACATCAAGTAATGCGTGGATTTGTAAGTAGGATAGCCCAAGCTATCCATATAATCACATCAACACAAGTTCAAGACTTGTTCATCACTTGTGGGTCAAAACCCTTTTAAAACAGAAAGTTTTGTGACTTAAAACCTCTGGATTTACATGTTACAACCTTGTTTTTAAGCTCACATAATCATGGTCTTGATTAGTGGCATAAGGACATAGGAATGTGTTGAGAAATCATAAGTTAAAGTATGTTTATCAAAGTGTTTATACAAAACATAAACTTTCTTGCATTTTTAACCCTATTTGGTTGATGTTCCAGCCTTGGTTTTCCATGGAAAACCTGGGGAAACATACCTAAGTTTGTTCCAAATGCTAAGAAGAAAGAATGAATGAAAAAGATGAAGTATAAGTGAAGTTATGTTCACTTTTGCAACTTGTAACAAATTCTACCTTGCTACTGATTTCTCAGCTGGATTTAGAGTGTTTGAGAGTAGAAAAGATGAGTTTGCAAAGTGGAAAATGTGTGGGAAAAGGTTGGGTTTTATAGGGAATGATTAGGGTTGAGTTTGGTGGACACTTAATGAAGAAAACACAACAAACACACCCATTTTTGCCCAATCCGCGAGCTGGCTGATGCATTCTGCGGATCAGACTGTCTCACGGGGCGCGAGCCATATAGGCATCTCGCTCGCGGGGCGCGAGCCAACCCAGGTTGGTGATTTTGTTTAATTTTTAACAAGTTTGGCTCTTATAGTTTCACATTTAAGTGTTTCAAGGTGTTTTAAGGTATTTTAAGCATAAAGGATAATGTGTAAAGGTATATTATGAAATTAAAGCATAAAATAAATGTAAAACAAGTATGAATGAGTATGGATGTCGAGAATAAGTATCGTATTTGCATGAATTGAGCATGTATGACAAGTAGTTGCATGTTTAACACATTTTGCATGAATTATGAATACAGTATAACATGTATGATTGTTTCAAATGTATGGACTTGTATGAAGTATGTATAACACGAATTTAAAGAAATACGAATTTTATTTATGGTCCAAGTCTCGGATATTACAACGATTACAACGAAAAGACGAATACAAGACTACAGGATTTCCAAAAATAGAAATACAAATAATGTTTTCTAATTATGGAAAATACGAAGAAGCAGGGCGTTACATAAAGGGTAATCCAGACACAGTAGAAGCAGCAGATTTACCAACAACAGAATTAGACTTATTATTATTATTATTATTAGTAAAATTGTCTTTATTAGAAGTATTATTATTATTATTAACCCCCTTTTTAAAACCTGGAGGATAACCAACAATTTCAAAACACCTATCAATAGTATGACCCAACATTTTACAATGAGTACACTTCAAATTTGGGTTAGGCCCTCTAGTTGTTCTTCTTTTATTATCAAAACCTTGATTAGACTTGGACACAAAAGACACACTCTGTGTTTTGGACCCACTACTAGACAACCTATGTGACTCTTCTCTAGAAATAATAGAGAATGCCACCTTTACAGAGGGAAATGGTTCTCTTGTCAAAATATTAGTTCTCACAGGTTGATATACATCATCAACACCCATGAGAAACTGCATTAGTTTTATAAGTGTTGAAAAATCATTAAAATCGTTAGCAGCTTGACAAGAACAAGAAGGCAGATGAAGCATAGCATCAAACTGCTTCCATATAGTTGTCAACCTATTATAATACTCAGCAACAATGCTATCGTTTTGAGAAATACAATTAATTGTTTTTATACATGTCATAGACAACAGAACCATCAACCTTGTAAAAAGACTCTTTAAGATCAGTCCACACTTCAGAAGCCAATTTAGAAAACACTTGACCAAGAAAAAGTTCTTCAGACACTGAATTTAATGTAACAACCCACACTTTCGCGCTCGTTACTCTCATTACGCCTAGCACCCGAGATTTGGATCATAATGTAAACTATATCGCTTACTACGCTGCATCACATATTTTCGCACTACATCGCTTATTTTAGCACGCTATATCACACATCACAACGCTTAGGGTTATAACGCTCTCGCTTACACTACTACATCACATGAGTATCTAAACTACTCGCTCGCCCTCGTTCAACGCAACGCAAACTCAAAACGTGGTTACTTATATATGTATATTATTATCTATGAATTAATACTCGCTTAAACGCTCACTCGCACAACTCGATTTATTGCACTGAAACGTAACGTAACACGATACTTAATACCTTACTAAAATACTTAAAGTACCCGAATTAATTAACGCAGCAAAACGCACCTAACGAACATCCGACACGCGAAATGGAAAATTTTTACACCAAACTGGTCCCCTCGTACGAAGACATTCGGCTTCGTACAGGATCACCAGCGTCGCCTATAAATACTTAGCCACTCTCATTCATTCTAACTTGCTGCCATTCTCTCCAAAACGCTCCCAACCTGTTGTCCTTCGATTTCCCAAGTAAGATCCGCTATTTTTACATGTTACACAACGATTTCCACTACGATTTTCCATGAGTTTATCTTCGATTTCATCCAAACTTCTTTTTTTTTTTACAAAAACCTTCATCTTTTATGTAAATATTCGTCTTCCTCGTCTAAACTTCATCTTTTTCTATGAAAACCTTCATCTTTTTCATCAAAACTTCTTATTTTACTACGGATCTACACTTAAACGAGTGTATTGGGCTAAGCTATGGCTTCCCAAGATGTAGGTCTGAGAATCTTGCACTCACCAAGTGTTAAATCCAAAGAAAAACTGTTTTAAACTCGATTTTTACACTAAAACAGACCAAAACAGACATATATTTCATTCACTGAATAGTGGGACGAAGTGGTGTCGAAACCGTCATGAAAAGGACTCAAAAACACATTCGATTCAGGCGAAAACATAGATCCAAACGCTCGAAAACGCTGAACAGCCGCTTGTGCGAAGCCAGACTGGCTTGTACGAAGCCATGGCTTCGTACGAAGGCACCCTTCGTATATACCAGTCCAATTTTCTACATGTGACTCGATGCTCAAAAGACCTCTCAGGCTCTAAGTTTAATCAATAACTTAAGGCTGGAGGGATGCACACTCGATTTCCTGAAGACAGACACGAAGAACACTCGATTTTGGACACGGAAGCAACACTTGTACGAAGCATCCCGTACGAAGACACTAGCTTCGTACGAAGCCTCTGTTTCCCACTCGACACTCCGATTTCGACTATTTCAACACTTTGGAAGACTTATGCACTTCTGTTCCCGTACGCAGGCTGACCCGGCGCTCCCTCCACTCCATTCCCGACCGTGTTTACTTGTTAAGCACGTACTATGAGTATACTTGACGACCTTTTGCTTTAAACGCACCTTTTGGGTGTAACATATGTTCATATCTAAATACACTTATCAAAACACACAACGCGCTCTAAATTGTTTATCACACGCGAATGACTGTTATACATATTTACACGTGATACTTGATACATATTTGCTAGGAAATTTACCTGTTAATTGTTCCACCTTAGCTAGTATGGTAACCATAGTTCGGCTCACACTCGACAAGGTCTAGTTAAGGGCTTCACACCTCTCCTTCGCAGCCATCTCGGACTTAGCATGCGTAAATGTCTAATTGGTTTATATGTTGTGTTGTATCTCATTTATGTATGTGGAAATTCGCAACGTTTTTATTTATTTTACTATTATATCAAACCTTTATACTCACCAATACATTTTTGTATTGACATTATTTTAACGTATGTTGCAGGTTAATGATTATCATATGCTGGAAATGGTTTAGGAAGTCTAGAAACCCGCCTAAATCTAATTGCAGGATTTGGTTATGTTATGTTTAGTTGCTTGTGAAACTACTGAATTATATTTCGATTTTGTGAGAATATTAGTTTGATTGTATGGGAAATTGAACCTTATTAAATATTATCACAATTAGTCGTTATGGATTCTCTCGAGCAACCTATTCGCATCATGCCACATCCCGATGATTCCGCCATCGGTTGGGGTGTGACATTTAACAGCCAAGTTAACACGACTGAATTACATTTATCCCATTGATTAGCTAAGACTTCATCATCCTTAGACTTTTCTACTTTTCCATCAACAAAACCATATTTGTTCTTAGCTTCTAAGGCAAGTTTCATAGCACTTGACAATACAACATAGTTTTCAGTTCCTTTTAGTTTAATGCTAACAATGGTTAAACTACTAGAATCACTTGGATGTAAGTACAAAGGGTCTCCTATGTCAAGTTTACTAATCAAAGTCTGTGAGGTACCTTCACCATCACCCATGATAACAATTCACAAAAAACACAACAACAGATAACAGATCAAAGAAGGTTATCAACAGATAACACACAATATACGTGACACAGAAAATAGAAACCTATGGTGAAGCTGAGTCAGGGACCAGATTCCAGGTTTGTCACTCAATGGTGCCTGGATAAGCCTTTACTCAGGAGCCACAACTAATCCTACCTTATCTAACACACGAACAAGGCAAGAAGAATAGAATCAACCACAGAACAGATAACAACAAAACAATACAATAAGATCAGACAATGCATAAATAGCAAGTAGACTCAATCAAGTGTCGGCCCGACTAGTCCGGTAACCAGGGGATGCCTAGACTCAGAACAATATGATGCAGAACAGAAAAATACAAGAGTAAGAGATAGGAACGATCTTACAGTGGGTGCACAAGCTCCAAGAAATATCAGACCAGTAGTTTTCAAGAACTACTAGATCTGATATAGAAAAATCCCAAATAATACAACTGGTTAGTTTGCCCTAAAACCTTCAAGGGTTGTAGAGACCAACACAGTTTGACAAATCCACCAGAAGATGAGAAGTCTCCCACAAGATACAGAAACCCTATCTAGGGTTTCTACCGCACAAGTAATGAACAACAAATTCCCAAGATCAAGATGATCTAAAAAATCAATAACCAGATCCTCAACCGTAGAATCACCAGGAGCGAACCTAAAACATAAATAAAAAACAAATCAAAATATAATCAGCGGAAACAACAGATCATGAGCGATTTTTGCTTTGATACCATGTAAAATTGGTATCAACAACAGAGAATCAAGACAAACAATAACAACACCAGAAATAGCGACAAAAACGTGACGTAAAAATTTGATTACTTATCCAACCCCAAAACGCCCAACCACCCAAGATCTTACAAACTATAAGATCTATAAGAACAATACAAACAACACATATAATCAACTGATGATGATCAGTGATTAATCGGAAAGATACAACTACATAGGACGATCCACAGGATCGAACAACAAATACAGATGAACAACTAGACAAGAACTACAATAGATCTTCAACTAATCTTCAATAGAACAACAACAATCCAGAGAATAGATGAGAGGCTGATGCGAAAAAATGAGCAAGTCTGAAACCCTAGCTGCTGAGACTCACTTTTATATGCTGTAAATCGGAAATTACACTTTGCACCACAAGAATAGGACATCCTGATCGGACCCCCTGAAACGTTTCATATACACCCCTCCAACTTCAACCTAAATACAAAACTTGCCAAAAATCAGTTATAACAAACCAGGACAGTTACAACAATCAAAGCCCAGTTCAGATATATCTGCACAGGCCCAATAGCTAGGCACAACAGCCCAACACGAATAAAAGATATAGCCCAATGAGGCCCAATGATAAATAACAAATGTTATAGTGTATGATGCATGGATTAACATGTGAATATTACATTTTAACATAACCTTTGATCAACCCACTTTACGAAAATGAACATTGACGCATTTGGGTGGACGCAATCCCCAACTTTCGCGTTTGGCACAAACTCATACTTTTAAGCCAATAGAGAGATGTCACATGTCATCATCCGTAGATTTTTTTTTTTTTTTACTTTTCCACCATAATTTTTAAACGAGCATAACTTTTTCATACGTTCATATTAAAAAATCGTGGTGGAAAAGTAAAAAAGTGTTGGAAATTTAGATATTATGAATGGATATTAATTTAGTGAACTTATAATTTAATGAAATTATATTTTTTTACTAGACTCTTCATATGGAACATAAACTCTTAAGTAGAGTTTTTATGTCACTTTATTAGTTTTTATTAGAGTTTTGTTTAAAACGGAGTTGTATTCGAAGTTTTGTTTAAATTGGAGCTGTATTCAAAATGATGATATGGTGAAGAACTAAGTCGGTACTCGATACTGAACAACATCGGTAACAGTATCATTATTGGTATTCGTTTTTGTGACTTTCGATTAATGTAAAATATGACTTTATTTTTTGAGTTACATCATATAACTTTTGTGTAATAAAACCATTGTAATATTACTATACCGACTCGGTTCGTCATCGCATTGTATCATTATTTTGAATACAACTCTTTTTCAAATAAAAATTATATCACAATGTTAAGAAAAAAATTAAAAGCAATCGCGGCCAAATTTCCGCCATAACGCACAGGATTACTTACTAGTTCCTAACAATGAATAATAATACTAACAACAACAATAATTAATAATAAAAAGGAAATGGTTGGTTCAAGTTTTAAATCATATCAAGCTGCTAAACCACCAAACTTACTCTTTAGATCTCAAACCGGTTAATACAGCCGACTTGTTTCGGTTAGGTATTTTTATTACAGTGACAGATTTAGAAGAAAAGTTAAGGGGTAGCACGGGCTAAAAAAATTCTGTTCAGGAGTAGCCAACACATAAAACAAAGAAGAAAAAAATTTCACTCAGTGGGTGATTGGCTTAGCTTTTCCATACTCCTTATAACTTTTTGGAAAAGTTAACTTATTGACTTTCCCCCTCACATACACTCTTGATATTCCAGGATCCGGCGAGTTTGACGGAGCTTCAGTCCCCAGTCGACCGGTCCGGTGATAAGAAATGAGTAGAAGATAGAATACCAAACAAGTGAGACCAAGCTTCTCGCATTGGGGAGCTCTAGTTTTGTTCGTTAAGAAGAAAGACGGTAGTTTCCGCATGTGTATCAACTACCGAGAGCTTAACAAGTTGACCATTAAGAATCGGTATCCTCTGCCAAGGATTGATGACCTGTTCGATCAGCTACAAGGTTCGAGTTTCTACTCCAAGATCGATCTTCGATCAGGATATCACCAGTTAAGAATACAAGAGGAAAGTATTCCAAAGACTGCCTTCAGAACTCGATATGGACATTACGACTTCCTGGTTATGCCGTTTGGGTTGACAAACGCGCTAGCAGTGTTTATGGATTTGATGAATAGAGTCTGCAAGCCATATCTCGATAAATTTGTGATTGTGTTTATCGACGATATTTTGATTTATTCAAAGACGAAGGAAGAACATGAGCAACATCTAAGAGCTATCTTAGAGCTGCTCAAGAAAGAGAAGTTATACGCGAAGTTCTCGAAGTGCGAGTTCTGGTTGTGTGAAGTTCAGTTCCTTGGTCATGTGGTTAACAATGATGAGATTCACATGGATCCTACAAAGATCGAGGCGATCAAGAATTGGGAGACTCCGAAGACGCCAACCGAGATCCGTCAGTTCCTAGGTTTGGCTAGGTATTATCGCAGATTCATTGAGAATTTTTCGAAGATCGCTCAACCATTGACCTCCCTCACTCAAAAGAACAAGAAGTATGAATGGGGAGATAAACAAGAAGAAGCTTTTCAGTTGCTGAAAAACAAGCTTTGCAATGCACCCATCTTATCCCTACCCGAAGGCACTGATGACTTCGTGGTATATTGCGATGCCTCGCGTCAAGGTTTAGGCTGCGTGCTGATACAGCGACAGAAGGTTATAGCCTATGCTTCATGCCAGTTGAAGATCCATGAGAAGAACTACACCACACATGATTTGGAACTAGGCGCTGTGGTGTTTGCTTTGAAGATCTGGCGGCATTATTTGTATGGCACCTGCTGTACGATCTTTATAGATCACAAGAGTTTACAGCATATATTCGATCAGAAAGAGCTTAACATGAGACATAGACGTTGGGTTGAGTTGTTAAACGACTATGATTGTGAAATTAAGTATCACCCAGGGAAGGCGAATGTAGTCACAGACGCCTTGAGTCGGAAGGAAAGAATCAAGCCCATAAGGGTTAGGGCTTTGGAAATGATTATCCAAATGGATCTCTCGTTGCGCATTCGTGCCGCGCAGAGAGAAGATCTTAAGGAAAAGAATCTTGAAGATGAATATCTCCGTGGGATGGAGAAACAGTTAGTACCCAACGAGGAAGGAACATTGTGTTTCATGGGAAGAATTTGGGTACCCCTCTTTGGTGGTCTTAGAGAAGTAATTTTCAATGAAGCTCACAAGTCACGGTACTCGATCCATCCAGGATCGGATAAGATGTACCAAGATTTAAAGGATTTCTATTGGTGGCCGAGATTAAAAGGTGATGTTGCAACGTATGTTGGCAAATGTTTGACTTGTGCCAAGGTAAAGGCCGAATATCAGAAGCCTTCAGGTCTTCTACAACAACCTGAAATACCCATGTGGAAGTGGGAGCAGATTTCAATGGATTTCATAACAAAGTTACCAAAGACACCTAAAGGTCATGATACGATTTGGGTAATCGTAGACCGTCTGACGAAATCTGCACACTTTTTGCCAATCAAGGAAAAAGACAACACTAGTAAGCTTGCCGAGCTGTACCTCAGAGAGATAGTTGCGCGACATGGAGTGCCTCTCTCGATTATATCCGATAGAGGTGGAAGATTCGTGTCAAGGATTTGGCAATCCTTCCAAGAAGCCTTTGGTTCTCAGTTGAATCTGAGCACTGCTTTTCATCCGCAAACAGACAGCCAGAGCGAACTAACTATTCAAACGCTAGAAGATATGTTGCGAGCTTGCGTAATGGATTTGGGTGGCAGTTGGGACACCCATCTACCTTTGGTAGAGTTCTCGTATAACAACAGCTACCATGCGAGTATTCAAGCTGCACCGTTTGAAGCCCTCTATGGACGCAAGTGTCGATCACCATTATGTTGGGCAGACGTGGGTGATAGACAGCTTGTTGGTCCCGAATTGGTTCAAGAGACGACTGATAAGATTATTCAGATCCGAGAGCGCATCAAGGCGGCTCGTGATCGAAAAAAGAGCTATGCGGACCAAAGGAGGAAACCTTTGGAGTTTCAAGTGGGAGATATGGTTTTATTAAAGGTTTCACCCTGGAAGGGTGTAGCACGCTTTGGGAAGCGTGGGAAGTTGAACCCAAGATACATTGGACCGTTCAAAATCCTGGAAAGGATTGGTCTGGTAGCTTACAAGTTGGATCTACCCGCAGAACTAAATGGCGTTCATGATACATTTCATGTATCAAACCTGAAAAAGAGTCCAACTCAAGAAACAGTGGTCATTCCTGCCGATGAAGTTCACATTGACGACACACTTCACTTTACCGAAGAACCTGTTGAGGTTACTGATTGGAAGGTTAACAAGACACGCAGGAGTAGTGTCAAACTCGTCAAGGTTCATTGGAATGCGCGTCACAGCCCAGAATTTACTTGGGAGCATGAGGATCGCATGAAAGCGAAATACCCACATTTGTTCCCCAAGACCCCTACAACTAGTAGCAGAACTAAAATTTCGGGACGAAATTTTCTTAAGAGGGGGAGAATGTGACAACCGTCAAAAATCCAGGTATCCGTTCAATTTAATTAAGCATGATTAGTGCTTAATGACTGTGCTGAATTACAAATAATTTCTTTCTGATTACTGCATCATACTTACATGTGCATCACATATTACATAGTGTCACCTCATTATCACATGCAAACTTTATTGACATACATGATGCACAAAGCACAGCTAGCACAGTTAGCGGATAACTCCGAAAAATGCTGACGATGTTCAGTACATAGACAGACAGTGTTTTGAGACCTGTATGGGCCAGAGACTAAGTTTCACACTAGTATATTGTGTAGGAAAGTGAGGATCACAAAACTGCTTCACTAGGTGATAGTTAAAGTGCCGAAAAGTGCCTAAAACCCACTTAAAGTGCAGAATTCTGCATAAATCAGCAAAAATCAGCAATTTAACAAGTTTGTACCATGCAAAAACATGACTAAATGGTCCTGAATGCTTTCCTAAGTGTCGGGAATTAAAAGTGTCACAAAAGGGTACTTAAAGAACACTAAACGGAATAGTTTGACACTTTAACGAACTAGTATCTAACCGAACAACCGGACATTACCCGAAACACCAAAATTATACTAGAAGCATTGTTTTAATGTTTCTGAGCTAGTTATGAGCCCCGAACACCCTAGCATACTATGTAACACCTAATATACATAAACACTAATCATCACACTTAGAATCCTAACTAATCATCTAACTAACCATTAAACACCAACTAAATACCCCATCCCCCCTAAGTGGACGGTCACTTATGTGACCCCACCATAATCTTCTCAAGATCTTGCTAAATCCTCTCTTGATCTTCCTTAGATTGCATGAAGATTGTGTAGTGTACTTAATGAACATATGAACCATTGGGTAATAACATTAGATGGTTATAAGAGGACATGAAACTCATCATTCTCACACCACACTACACACCACAACTCTCTCCCTCTCCTCCCTTCTTCTTCTCAGCCGAACCCCAACCACACCACCATCATCATCATCATCATTTGTTCATTCCAAGTTGTACTCAAGGTGTAAGGAGCCATACAAAGAAGTTTGGTGGTATTGGATCTTGAAGGACCTCTCCCATTAGCTTTTATCCTCCACATTTGTCATCTACAACATCAAGTGTTCTTCCCTAGCCTTGTGCTAGTAGTAAGGCCCTTATAATCTCTTGTTACTTCATATATTGTTGGTTAAAAGATGTTGAACATTGATAATCTTGATGAACACTAAAAGACATAATCATAAATCATTAACATAAGCTTAATAACATATGAATACTTGTTGATTAGTGATGATTTGCTTCTTGATGATTGATGATTTGTGTTAGTGATGTTAGACATCATAAGAAACCTACTAGATTGTGATTAAACACATGATCTAGTAAGTTAAGGTGGTGATCTTGTGAAAGACCAAGATCATCATGCTTTATGTTTTCATGAACTTGAAAAATGAACATGATTTTATGAATGATGGAACATGTAATATGTTACTAGACATAAACTTGAATGATTTCAAAGATAGTTTTCCAAAGAAACCAAGTTAAACCACAAGATTTACAAGAACATTGTTTTTAAAGAAACTAACCATGTTTCTAGTGGTAAAACAAGTATAAGAATACATTGTTTACAAGAAAAAATCAAAAGAATGATATTTGGAAAAATTGTCTAGTAAGTTGTAAACACCTAAATCCTTTAAGAATGAGATTTTTAAATAAGTAAACACACTTTAAAGGGTAACTAAACCTACTAAGCACACCACCAAGTTACTACAAGTTTTTATGAAAGTTCAAGTTCATGATTATTATGTAGATAGCTTTGTTTTAGCACTTGGTAAGTGTAGATTGATTGTTGATTGTTTAGGATGATTTTGAAAATAAAATGAAATGATATGCTTTGATAGCATGGACACCTCCATTTTTAGGGGAAACTATGGCAAAATTTTCTAAAAATACAAAGACTTAGAAAAATATTTTCTAAACAAATATATACAAGTATGTTTAAACTATGGTTTTCAATATAAACTTTGCCATAGATTTTGTTACAACACTACAAGTATTGGAGGTTGGTTTTTGTAAATAAAAATAACTAAATATGTATTTGAAAGATATATATTTAGAAGACACATTGTGTGTGATTATTTGTATACTTTGTGTATTAATTATATTATTTTAGGATCTAAAGTAATATAACTTAACAAAATACCAAAAATTTACAATCCAAAATAATACCAAAAATCATAAGGAATATATATATATAAGTTACACACTTAACATTGTGAAACCGAACGCAAGAACGTAACTTACAAAATATTCCGGAAGGTACCGTTATAAATATATTTTTGGTAAATATTATTTTGGATACAAGAAATGAAAATATGATTTTTGTAAATATTACAAAAGTAATATTGTATTTTTGACAAAGAGAAAATATATTATTTTTGGAAGTAAGAGTATATTTTCTTGAATATTTGGAAAATCTATGATTTTTGGGAAAAATATATATTTTCTTGAAATACATTATTTTTGGACAAAATAAGTTTATATATATTTTCTAAAGTGAGACTTGAAAATATATTTTGGAACTACAAATAAGAAAATACATGTATGAGATACCCACATCCTTGGAAAGGAAATACGAAAATAAATACTTGAGAAGTATTGTTACCGAAATATTGTTTAACAATTATTCTAAAATTAAATATAATTTAAAGTTAAAATAATCATTATTTTAACAAGAAATTATAACTTGGGATAATATCAAAAGAAACGTAACTCAAAAACGTTAACTCTAAGACAAGGCACGACCCGTTCGTCTAATAGACGTTAGAACATTGTAGGTAGTCGTGTTTGCTGAGGAGATTTGAGTTACGAATAACGAAGACGCAATACTATGAGTTCATGTCCCCCCCCCCCCTTTTCTTTTAACTGTTTTCAGTTTTATAACTTCGGGGGTGATATACATGTTACAATTGTTTACAAACTTTTTATACATGGTATGATTAGCTAAGGAGGGTTACTGCTTGATCATGTGAAAGGTGGGTACAACACTTAAGGCCATTAATCCTCATCGTAGGACCGAGGGACATGAGTGATAGATCTATTTGGGTGTAGCGAGCCCACACCCATGAGGACCAGGGTGGCCCATGTGGTGACTATGTCCACATACTAATGCCGTGGCAAAATTCCGCTAGGTTTGAGTTTTCCTGCACCATTTCACACATACCATTGGCCTTGCAAACCATTGGTGATCTGTTTTTCCTTATTGCTACATACCAGGGATATACATACAGACATACTTTAAAAGTTTATTCATACACAAACACATGAACTCGCTCAACTTTTGTTGATGTTTTCAAATTACATGTATTTCAGGGAACTAAATGGATCTGGAAGGTGTTGCATGTTTTCAAGCTGCGTCATGAATAAAAGGTGTCATCCAAGGTCATTAGGGTTTAGAAAACGTATCTTAATCCTGGACGAGATACGTGGTTCTAAACTCGGGTTTGTTTAAAATCTTTTGTCGAGTCCTTGTGAACTCATTAAAACATGTTGTGGTTTGTAACTTGAATTTGGTGTCAACGTTTCAGACAAGTATGTTTTGTTATTTTCAACTTAATTAATGGATGAACATCTTATGGTTTTATCATATAGCGTTGTTATGATTGAATGCTATGGTATTAAGAAAGTCACACCAATAACCACGCTTCCGCAAAAGTCTGGGTGTGACAGCTTGGTATCAGAGCTTCGATCGTAGCGAACTAGGATTCTTTCTCGAGTCTAGACTACGATCATTAGAGCTCTCATGAAAATGTTTTCATAACATATTTTCATTGCATACACGAAATGTCCAGATCCAGGAAACAAACATTTTTTTACAAATAAAAGACACAAAGTACAATTCAAAGAATTCGTTTATAATTCAGTCCGAGAGACTGGGGAGTTAGTCTGAGAGGCTAGCTGGGGTAGTCTGAGAGACTGGGTAGTTCAGTCTGAGAGGCTGGGTAGTCTGAGAGACTAGTTGGGACAATTTGAGAAACTGGGAGGTTTAGTCTAAGAGACTAGGTGGTTCAGTCTGAGAGGCTGGGTGGGATAGTCTAAGAAGACTAGGATGCATACATGCTTACATTGTTACTACTTACATGCTTATTTGATGATTGTTGAATTATGTGCATATGTTGTGATTGTTTTGATTACAGACACCATGTCCTCATCTGAGAGTGACCTATCAGACACCGTAGACCCTATGGCCATAGTTTCGGACGACGAGATTGTCCCGGACCCTGAGGTTTTCACTTCTGACACTGAGAGTAGCGATGATGATGATTTCCAGCCGTTTGCTTTACCAGATTTTGGTGATGATATACCGCTAGCTGATGGTTTTCCTGGCAAGGATATGCTTCTTGTTTCGATCCCTGCCCCTCTTCCTCTTGCTGCATTTCCTCTCGAGGATCTGCCTTTGGATGCTTTGTCTGACGATGACGTCGATCTTTTTATCGAGGGTCCCCCAGAGGGTGCCCATGGTGATGGAGCTCCAGTCGATGATGTCATTGCTGTTCCGCTTATTAAGATTCCGATCATTGAGATTTCGTCTGACCATTCTGGTCCTGATTCGTTTGAGTCTGTGTCATCTACTACTCTACACGCACTGGGATTACAGCGTTATCCCACAGATTCTGATTCTGACACAGCTATATCTGCCGCACCTGTTCCTCCATAGGACTTCCAGTTTGATGATGAGTTTGATCCTGACATTGATCCTGAGCATAAGGTTGACTTCGTCCCCGATGATCAGCTTTTTGATATACCCCTTGATCTTGAGCCGATACCCGCTGATCCTGAGTTAGCACTAGCCGACCCTGAGCCTATGATTGCACCCGAGCCTATACCTGCTCACGGTCCTCTGCCTGAGCATGACCCTGTACCTGTTGATATACCAGTTATTGCACCACCTTTACCTGACCCGATCCCTGCACCTGTTGACCATGCTCCTTTTGCAGCCCAGATTGACCCCAGATGTGCATTCACCCGCAATGGGTGGATAGAGGACGATGATGACTTGCCTCCTTTTGTTAGGCCTGTTACTCCCCCACCTGCACCTACCCATGCACTTGTTGATATCGCCTCGTTTCATCCACACGTGTCTGACACACACCGCACCGATCTGCTGATCACCATGCTTTTATCATATTACTCACGCCTCGTTATATAAATCACTTACCCAAATAACCACCAAAATGTCTTGTTTAAACTAGTGTCAAATGTTCGTATATAAAATGTTTAATGTTTCAATGTCATGTGTAAAGCATGTCTTGTATAGCAAATGTCAAGAAACAATAATGTCTTGTATGGTGACTAAAAAGTATTTACTCGAACCCCATGTATATATCAATGTATAATCAAATGTCATGTAAAACCAAATGTCATGTACAAAACAATGTTTTTGAATGAACGGTAGTTTAAAACAAAGGTTATGTTTTGCAAAAATCAATGCTTTATTGATACAAACATCTATGTAGTAATGTTTATCGCATACATTCAAGCCTTGAGACTGTCGGATTAACCCCTAACAAGCTAAAGGTTTATCATTTATGTATATCGGATTCTGTCATTCCTTACGTCCAAACAAATCTAGGATTCCAGGAATGGGAGTTGTCAATTTCTATGGTACCACTACATACTACCGAGCGGCGTGATCAATGTTAATGAACGTATTTAAGTATCGTTAAACATACCAAATGTCATACCAAATGTAAGCATGTTATGTGAAAACAATGAACTAAGTATGCTACGTAAACATACGAAGCAGAAATGTAATGTAAATCAATGTGATAGCATGCTCAGTAAACATACATAGCAGAAATGTAATGTAAATCAATGTGTCCATATGCTAAGTAAACATATGTAACAAAAGTGTTTATGAAATCAATGTGCTAGCATGCGTAGTCAATATACATAGCAAAGCATAAATGAAATCATGTACTATATGCATACTAATGAACATAGCAAGTATATGTCATGAAAAGCAATGAAAGCATGAAAGTAACAAGTAGGCACATGTGTATCACCCCAAAATATTTGAAAACAGTAAAAGAGGGGACTATGTACTCACTTGATATTGCTTAATGATCTTGAAATAACAATAAAATAACGCTTGAAGGATCACGGAATCAAACAACACCTAATATGGGTAACTAAGTTAATAAACTGGACCTAAATCAGAAGATCGGATAGAATGAAGTCTCATAAACCAATGAGTATTGGAACTCATATAACATGGTTTAACAAAACCTACATTCTAAATCGGAACCTATCCTAAGTGCTTATGAACCGTTACGACCCGTTTAGGTAGCTTATGCTACTTTAACGCATCATTTGCGCAAAAGCGCAAACGAGTAGCCTAACTAGTCCTATGACAAGTATTATATGCCCTAACATGTTTAAATATGTTGCATAATCAGTTTAAGTGACAAAATTTAGGTTACATATGCTTAAAATGAAATTATGCGTAAAAAGGGCATTTTGGTCATTTTCCTAAGGTATATAAACTACCTATCATACAACTAATTAAACTAAGTGACCATAAGGTATAACCTCAGAAGGTTATTCCCTATACAACTATGGTCACAATATATGTTTGGTCGGATCCTAATGATCGACCAAACGGGTCGGGTTCGAAAGTCTAAGCGGTTGTTTAGACCGCTTGACTTACGACCCTAATCAAGCACTAAACTAAAAGTAACGAGTTAAAACATGTTTAACTAAGTTAGAAAACAAGTTTGATATCAAAACAAAGGGTTTTGATACCCGAAAATAGTTTTGTCGCAAAATGCGTATAATCGGCATTTTGACCGAAACTATGACTCGTCACTACGCCTAATCAATGTGGTAATCAGTAGGTATAGTCACAAGGGGCTATAACCATCGTGATTACGCTCACGTTGCAAAGTTCAAATGAACTTTGTCTTGACCAATTCATGGTCAAAGTAGAAAGTCAAACACTATTTGACTTTCATGCTTGAAAAGCATAACCAAGTATGAAAGGAACTTACAAAGGGTTCAAGCTTGGAATAAGAACAAAGAATACCAGATTGGAGGCATTCAACTTAATGTGATAGCCTCTCAAATGTAGATTAGAGAAGAAGAAGATGATGTGCAAGAAAAATGGCCAAAACTCCTTGCTATTTATAGCCAAATTGAAGTCACTAGATCATTACAAGTGTCCTATGAGTTGTCATGATCTTATGAGGGTGTTAACAAGTGTCAAAAGCAGGTTAAATGGTGTCAATTTTGAGTTATGAGTCATGAAAATGGTGAATTTTGGGGCTGCCACATAGCTGCTGATGCAAAAATGAAGATTTTGTCAAAATTGAGGCGTCGCGTCGTGCCACAACAAAGGCCTTATGCTATCGCCGGACGCGAGGGCATAGGCTGAAGTTTCAGAATTGGCAGAACAGGCCGTTACATACTTCTAAGTGCATTTTTTACGCGTTTAAACCCCGTTAAGCCAATTTTAAGGCTCTAAAAGGATGTCTAAGCATAGGGGACTTGAAAATATCTCGGGTGTTGGTTCGTTTGGCTGTACAATCACGTTGTTCGTTTAATTACGACGAAACGCGAACGGACTCGAAAAACGATCCAAATTGCGCGATGAATGGTATTTTAGCATTTGAATCACTAAAATAAAATATTTTAATGATTACAAAAATTTTTGGATGTCCGGATATGTTCAGAACGTAAGATATGCGCGTAAATGCAAACTTATGCAGTTTTTTACGCTTTTAGTCCCTGTTGATCAAATAAGTTTATTTTCGCATACCGAACCCCTCAAAGCCTATTTCTAAGATATGTAAAGGATATTTATGGTATGTTTAACTTATGATCATGTTCCGGAGTGTACGTTACTATACGAATCGGCAGACTTTCGCAGTTTGTCGCAAATAGTCCCTGTGAGCGAATAAACTTGTTTTTGCCATACCAAACCCTTTAAAACTTATTTCTAAGTTATGTAAAGGTTATTGAAAGGTATGTTAAGCATATTCTGATGTTCTTGAGTGTTTGTCACGTTAAACTAATTACGTTTACGCATCAGTTTACGTATAACTTTCTAGAAAGCGATATAGAGTTTAAAATCGAACAAAAATCAAAATGTGCAAAATGTCAAACATAAATAAGAAATTATTGGGATCAAATCACATTGTTTATTGATAATTGAACTGTTCAGAGTTTGTACAATGATTACACAAGCACAGATGTCACAGTTTTTCCCGCCAAAGCCTACCACAAATACGGAGCACCCGATTGGAATATGGATATATCCGAAATCATTCATTAAGTGACCTAAAATACTAAAACTTATACCGTAAACTTCATTATTCCCCTTTAACCCTAATTATCATTCTCATTCTCTCTCTCTCTGAAGATCATCGGCGATGAACTTCTCCAACGTTTCAATCATCAATTATCGGCTTTCAAGCCTTTATACTCAACACTATTCTCTAACATGAATAAGTTTCCTTAATATGGATGTATCGTATAAAAAAAACCCTAGATCTAAATCTGTGTTTTACCTAGCCGATTCTTCTTTCAATCGATTCATCTTCGTCTTTTGTTTGTTCGATTCGATGATTCATCTTCGATTGCTTCTTAATTATCGGTAATGTTGTGTAATCTATCCATAAAATTCTTTAATGAATTGTTTGTTTGAATGTGTTAGGTGAGATTTTTGTATGTTTAATGCAATTTATAAGATTTTTTTGTTCTTTTTGTTGTACGAGAAAATCCTTGTTTTGATGTTCATTGTATAGATTCTAAACCCTAAGTGTATTTGTTCATCTATTTTAGTGCATCCGAAACGGTATACCATAATTGTTATTACTTCTTATTTCTTTATCCAACGCGTGTATTAGGAAAGTTGTTCGATAAACTTAGATTTTCGATTAGCTGTTTGTAGTCGCATATGCTATGGAATTTAGTAGTTTCTATATAGTTGTTTGTAATTTTTTTTGCCAATTTTGAGATTCTATTAACATGTCAATTTGAATTCAAATCATACAAGATTTGTTTGACTATTACTGAGCATATAGTTTGTTTATTCTGATACATATTCATATTTTTTTTTAGATTTGTTTGAATGCTATTGAGTATATATTTTTTTAGAATTTTTGATTTGAAATTCTATTTTATGGATTTACAAGGTATTTAGTCAACCCGGTTGAATCATTTTGTTGCCTATCCTCAAGATCTTCAAATTAATCTTCAAATCAAGGTGAGGTCACCGATACTATCAATTAATCATGTTTTATCTTTTATTCGGAAATCATTCATGTTTGATTTCGATTGTTTTTGTATTTGTATTCGTCCGTATCTAGGGTTCTGCATCTTGGATTGATTTTCTTTTCTGGTTCTGATAATCAAATGTCGTCATCACAAAGGTACGAATCTCTTCTATACGTATTATGAATCTCTTTATTATTCGTTAATTATTTTGATCCAGTAAAGTTTATATTGAAAGTATTTTATATGTTTTTGATATGTTTGAAAACATGTTATGGTTATTAATTTTATTATTATTTGAATCAGTATGATACATCCTGCTTGGTGTAGATATATGACTAGGGCTGATGAAGTCATTCTGGTAAGCTTTAAATTTTTATATGAATGATTACTGTTTGTTGTTTGCTATACTATAAGACCATTTTAGTATTCTTGCCGGTTTAAATAAAAACACATTTTTTAAATAAGAAAATGTTGTTTGTTTTTTGAACTAGGGCTGATGTTTGAATGTTTGGAACTGTTTACTGCATTGAATTCAATAGCAAGTATTGTACTCATGTACAGGAAATAGTATAATAGTGATGTGAAGTTTACAACAAGAAAAAGTTTAAGAAACCGAATTAAAAATTTATGGTAGAGAAAAGGGAAAGAGGATACCTTAGAGGTTAAAAATGTTAATTTTATACTTTTATTTGTTGTAAACTAGATTTTCCTACCGAAAATTTCCGGGTGATAACCTAGTTATTCACAAATCAAACGCAATTAAAACTAAAAGAAGCTGAACTACCTAAATTACCATCCATTCAACCATAAAATAACATCAAAACTACCTAAAATTGCGACACAATTCAGGCACACTCATCTTATATTGCAAATTAGCCCTAGGCTGCTTCAACCTAATACAAAACACAGTGGCCGGATTATTAACAACATCCTCATCCATCTTATAAGAAGCTAGTTCCTCACAAGTAGGTGTGTTATACCTGGAAGATGAATTGCTAATCGTTGTTGGAGAGAACAGCCTTTATCAAGTTGAATCAATATATGGGAAAGATGTGATGAAAACTGAAGATACGAGATTCTGGGAGAGATGATGGAAGGTGTGTTGAAGATATGGCGGGTTGTGGGAGATATACCCGCCATTTTTTGACGAGGGTAAAATTGGAACTGAAAATAGACCGTTAACTTACATTATTCTTTTCTCTCCCAATCTTTCCAATTTGGAAGGAAACAATGTAACTCCAAAAAGCCTTCTTTTTCTCTTCTCCTCTCTTTCTTTCTCCCCATAAAAAAATCTCTAAATCTCTGGAACACCTTGACTCTTTTCTTTCCTTCCAAATCCATTCTCTTCTCTTGAAAATAAAACTCTAGAACACAGTGTTAGGGAGGTAGAAGATAAATGGGTCTTTGCAAGTCATGTGACTTCTCATCCAAAGTGTTACGAACTTTGATTAATGATAGGATTTTTAATCAAATTAACCCATCCTTTGAAAGGAGTAATTGGGCAACAATGAAAGTGAATTTATGTGCTTGGGGGCAGAGCTAAATAAATTGCCCACTTGGAGGTTTTATCAAGAAAGGGAGTCGATGTTGCATCTCCATTATGTGCATCAGTTCCTGAATAGTTGGCCATTTGTTTCTCAATTGTGAGTTGGCTAGTGCAAGTCATACTATGGTGCAAGATCCACAGGTGGATGTGTCATCGGTTCTTGGCCTAAGGGTGTTCATAGATAAATTATACTTCAAAAAAGAACAAAAGAAGATGGTACACGTAATTTTCTTAACGGTTTTATAGAGTTTTGATATGTGTCCGAGGAGGATCATGGAGGAGATCAAAGTCTTAGTGTTCTTATGGATTAAACATAGAGCGAATCTTGGAGTGGATTAAACATATACGTCATTTAATAGGTGATTTTGTGATTTATGAGTCAGGTGTATTTCTGGTGGGGATCTAGCTCCTTGGTGATCCTTTAATATAAATAAATGTTTTTTTACCATTATCATAACTTACATTACATATAGATCTTATTGTAATCTATACAAGTTTAGTGTTCTTAATATCAAGAAATCTTTTCAATTTGGTAATGGACTTAGCCGATCAGAACGATCATGTGAACTACCTTAATCTATGCGTTATTATTTCTTGTACTTCAAGTATGGTGTTTGTCCTTGTGAGACCATGTGTAGTGGTTTTAGCAATAATGCCCCCACCCTTAGGCGTCATCTGCCATGTGGCAGTCTAGTCAGCAAGAGGGCATTATTGGACGTTTTTACAAAATAGACGTAGTGGGATAATGCCTAATAATGCCCCAACCAATCATTACACAATTATTGATTTTTTTAAAATTAAAAACTAATAATACTTCATTAAATAAAAAAATACAATACTAAAAATAAAAAAAAAATAAAGGGGTAAAGTTAAAAAAATTACTAAAAAAATAAAATACATTAATTTTCGTCTTCGCTTTCGTCATTCTCGCCAACTTCGTCTTCCTCGTCCTCCATTTCTTCTTCACCCTCAGGTGGGATATACCGAACCGACCATGCGTGTTGTACCAAATCAACCGTTAACACGGAATGGTAGGGTTCGTAACACAATTCTCGTGCATTATTCACTCTTTCTTCCATTGACGCTTGCGGATGCTCCTCCTGAACGGCTTCTGGTACATAATTCTGGCATATCGCCTTTCCTTCGTCTTCCAAAATCATGTTGTGCATGATTATACAAGCGTACATAGTATCTCTCATTTTTTGCTTGGTCCATGCACGACAAGGATTTCTCAAATATTGCCATCGTTGTTTAAGAACCCCAAAGCATCTCTCAATATCTTTTCGTGAAGACTCTTGAACCTTTTTAAAGTGTGCTCTTTTTTCATCGATAGGATCACTAAACATCTTCACGACAATCGAATACCTAGGATAAATTCCGTCACACAAATAATATCCATGATGGTAGTAGTTTCCATTTGCGTAAAAAGATGCTTTTGGAGCTCTGCCAGAAATCCAGTCCTCTAACAACGGAGATTGTTCAAAAACATTTATATCATTGCATGACCCGACAACGCCAAAGTAAGCCGACCAAACCCAAAGGTCCTGTGAGGCATCCGCCTGAAGAATAGCAGTATGTCCCTTTTGGTCACCCCGTGTGTGTTGACCTCGCCATGCGGTCGGGCAGTTATCCCAACGCCAATGCATGCAATCCAAGCTCCCGATCATACCCGGCAAACCATGCTCACTAGAATGTACCTCGTATATCTTTTGAAGGTCGTACCATGTCGGCGTTCTCAGATAACGCGCACCGTACAAATTTATAATACCTTTAACAAACGTATACAACCATAAGCTAAAAAAATAAAAAAAATACTTGTAATGTTTATAGTAAAGGATAGGAATGTACCGCGACAAAAATGCTCCAAGGTGTCTCGTGTTGTTTTCTCGGCCATTTTTAAATACTCGTCGTTGATGTCGGTCGTGTTTTCGTAAGCAAGGACTCGTAGCGCCGACGTACACTTTTGAATACCGGTGAATCCAAGTGTCCATTTCGCATCCGCTTTTTGCTTAAAATAATCGAAGTTGTTTCAAAGTCGTCGACGATGTGTAGAAACAAACGCTTACTCATTCGGAAACAACGTAAAAGCTTCTTGATTCGGAAATGTTGGCGCTTCATCGAAATAATCTTTCATCAACAGATCGTTTGCCGCACGTCGGTCTCGTTCAATATAATCTCCTGTTCTAATTTCACGTTCGGGCCGGCTACAATACTTTACATATCGGACCGCTAGTTGACAAGCACTCGTAACCGCCTCTTGCTCGACCTCCTCATCGGTGGATTCACCATCATCCGCTAAAAACTCTCTATAGTAATAATTTGCGATGGATGAGGAACTAGGGGAAGCCATTTTTTATAAAAATAGTTTAATATTTGAGATTGTAGAGGTTTTTGTTTGTAAAAATGGAATGGAAGTGTGCATATATATATAGGTGAGAAATGAAAAAACATAAAATAAAATAAAACTAGCCGTTGCTTTTTGACCGTTGCAACGTATTGATTGGTCAAATTTTCGCCCCAACCGCGTGATTCAAAAAACGCCAAAACAAAAAAAGGTAAACACGCCCAGGGGGCGGTGGGACGGGCGGTATTGGGCTTGTTTAGTTGCTTTTTCGGAAAAAATACTGCCCACTACGGATGTTCTGAGTGTTGTTCTAAGGGTTACTCTGATTTACCAAAAACTAGAATTAGAGCCCTTTGAGTTTCTCGTATTATAATAATTCAACGATACAAAACGCAAAGGTGAAGATTAAGAAGTTTGACGACAACAATTTGTTTTCTATAAAATGTAGATTGATGATTGCTTGTATCCAAATATATTGCACAGACCATAGTCATAATTAAAACTCGATAAGATGAAGCACAGATACTAAGAACTACCAGATCGACATCCTCTTAGTGTAAGATCGTCTTTTTACGAAAAACGTAGTCTAAAACACTAAACAGTATTGGTTACATACATGTAGTCTTAGTGAAAGATCGTCTTTAGAAAATCGGGAGCGTTAAACATTACTGTCTACATACATGTGATATGTCTCCTTAGGCAAAGTATTAAAGTTAAACACAAATTTAAAGAGAAGTGTAGTTGGTTTTATTTGTTGTATCTGAATATTATTAACATTATTACATTGGACAAGACGTGTCATTTTACTTTGATGTTTTCCTTTAGTTTGGGTAACCAAAAAACAAAATTATCTAGCATACATATATGTTTGTAAAGGACAAACCGCACAACATAAGGTTCCTATGGGGAGGAACTTCAGTGGATAAAAAATTGCATTGGGTTGCGTGGGATAGGGTCGTTTCCCCAAAGAAAGTGGGTGGTTTGGGTCTTCACAATCTTAAGGATATGAATATGGCTTTGCTTTCGAAGTGGGGATGGAGATTTAAAAACGAAAAAGACAACAGTGGGTGAAGGTTATTAGTGCTCTTCATTATGGTGGTTCAGATTGGGAGTTTTTTCTGGCGAAAAAAGCTTATGGTGGTGTTTGGAGCAATATCGTGTCGGTCATTAAGAAGCCGATCGTGGACAACATTTCAATCCGGAGCTTGTTCAGAGGAGTGGTTGGTAGAGGAGATAATGTTATGTTCTGGTTAGATCCATGGCTCTTTGATGTTCCTTTGAAAATTAAGTTTCCGTCTCTTTTTCAATTAGAGGTGGTGAAAACATGTAGCGTCAATGATCGTTTAGAATGGGAGGGGTTGTGGTTATGGAGGCATGATCCGGTCTCCGATTCTGAAAGTTTGGAATGGCAGTCTCTCGCTACGGCTCTCAGGTCGGTGAACTTGTCTAACAGGGCCGACAGTTGGACTTGGGCTGGAAATGGTTCGACATCGTTCTCTGTGGCGGTTGTGAAGAGGTACATTGATTCGAACAGAGATTTTAGCAGTCGGTATGTTATGGAGTGGTGTAAGTGGGTACTGTTTAAATGCAACATTTTGGCTTGGCGTGAGGAGATGGATACCAACGGCAGAGACGTTAAATAGGAGGGGTGTTAAGGTGGCCGACACTTCGTGCAGCTTTTGCAATGCAGGTTCCGATTCTGTCCTCACTGCTTGCCCTCTAGCATTGGGTTTATGGGAAAAATTAGTTTTTGGTGCCGGGTTAGAAATTTCTATGTTTTTTCTTTTAGAGATTTATTAGAAATTCATTCTCTGGGGAGAAGAGGGGCGTCGGAAAGGGAGGCTTTGCACGGGATTGTGATCACCGCCTGTTGGTTTTTATGGAAGGCTAGGAACAATCTCCGGTTCAATGACAAAAGGAGTAGTGTCGAGGATATCTTTAGTGAAGTGAGGGAGGTCAGTTTTTTTGTGGTTTAAACACAGGGCTAAGAAGGGTTCTTTTGTTTGGGCGGATTGGTGTAAATTTGTTAATATGTAGTTTGTTTTGTTCTTGTGCCCGTCCCGGTTTTCGGGTTCCGTGGTTCTAATGAAGTTCATGTTTCAAAAAAAAAAAGATTAATTAGTAATTAAAATTAACTTATGTTTCATTAAAATAATTTATTAATTTTAAGTTTCCAACAATTAAGTCATCGATTGTAGCAATTGTTTACTATCTATAATAACCAATATATTTAGACCGTCCGTAGAGGGCGTCTTTTCCGGCATCTTCCCCCCAAACACGCCCAAACACTCCCGTCCCCACCCCCATGGCGTTTTCCGGCGTTATTTCGCAAAACCCCCCTTCCAGCGTGATTTGAAACACGCTCAAATGTGTCTCTTTTCAAATTGTTTGGCCAATGAGATTATTCCATGTCAAACACAATTAAAGGCCTGGTCTCCAACTCCGGTGAACGGATCTTATTCAGAGAGAGGAGGGAGTTGAGAGATGATTGATAAGGTTTTTTTTTGTGTGTTTGATATGTTTGCAGAGAAAAGAAAGACGGGGTTGGGGTTTCAAAATGAAGGAGAAAATGAAAAGTGGGTTAAATATCTAGGGTTTTTATTTTTTTGATGAAGGCCCATTAACATTAACAATGTAATTAAAAGAAATAGCCTATATTCAGTTTTTTATTTTTTTTTCAGTTTTTTATTTTTTTAGCATTTGTAATTTTTTATTTCTTTTTTCGGTTTTTATTTTTGTTTAACAGTGTAATTTTTTATTTAATAATTGGATAATGATTGGTTGGGGCATTATTCCACTACGCCCCTTTTGTAAAAACGCCCAATAATGCCCTCTTGCTAACTAGACTGCCACATGACAGAAAACGACCAAGAGTGGGGGCATTATTCACTAAACTACTACACATGATCTAAGTAGGTTAATTTTTAGTTGTATATGGATGTGTTTTCTGTGCATGTACGGAAGTTTTGCAATTTGCATGTGAACATGTTGCGAATGGATTTAATATTCACACACCCATTTCATCTATCTCTCTATACATTGATATATATAAAGATAGAGTGAAAAGTAATGTGAAAATATGATCTAGGGGTATAGAAAAGGGAGTTAATATTCACATATCTCTCTTCTCTATCTCTCTTTATACATACATAGATGTATATAGAAAAAATAGAGTAAAAAGGGTGTGAGAATAAAATGCAGGGATATAAGAATAGTAAGAGTCATATAAAATGATCATAGAAAATGATAAGACTGCCCGTAAGGGGCGTTTGGTTTTCAAAAAAATCGCCCAAACACGCCCGATATCGCCCAGAGCCCGCCCCCTGGGCGTGGTATGGCGTTTTCTTGCAAAAAAAGTTGGGCAACGTTGTTTTAATCACGCCGGAGAAGAAAGTGGTAGCCAATGAGTATGCTCCTGTTCTTTGTGTGGCCAATCACAATTTTTCATGGTTTTTTTTATTTAAATTCTATTTACACCCCTTTTAACATAATGTCCCACATCCCCACTACACCCATTTTAGAAAAACGCCCAATAAAGCCCCTTGCTGACTGGGCTGCCACATGACGCAAAACGCCCAATGGTGGATCTTGCCCACCACGCATGGTCTCGTAGAAAATGATAAGGATAGTATATTTTGGAAGTGGAATAATCCATGTAATGTCACTTTTCAAATTCTATTTTATAATCATTGCTTTTTAAAGTGTTGTATTTGACATTTGGTTCGTATTGATTGGATTTAAAGGACGTCTGGATTAGAGTTGAAATGTATATATGTGATACTTTACTAGTTCAGTGAAATATGTTAATAGACATGTAGCAAAAATATTACATCTTGGTATAATTGCTATAGTGATTTCTTTTAATGCTTAAGAGGATATCAAGTCAGACATTTGTTTCTTTAGAAAATAGTTTTTGTAATTATTAGTAAATTCACTATTTAGAAACATGACAATAGAGCGATCTATTTACGGGGGGGGAGGGGGGGGGGTATTTGCACGGACCTCCCATCCGCCGGAGTATTACAACTCCGCAGCTTACCACGCCTCAAGGTTGCATGGCGGTGAATACCGAGCCGAGCCTTGGGGGTATTATGCCTGATCCAAGACTCGAACCCGGGTCTCTACGAAAGAGGAGGGTGAGGCTGGCCAACTGGGACACCCCAGTTGGTTAGAGCGATCTATTTACACATTTAAGTAAACTATTATTATTATTTTGTTTTTAAAATATGAACATTAGAAATAATAATTTCCTTTTTATATTTTGGTCAGTGGTCACAAACTTTTTTTAGTAAAGTTTTCCTTTTTTTCTCTTTTTGGCCATGAAGATTTTACATAATATTTTGGTATTTATAATTTTTTATTAATGTTGTGATTAAAGTGGACGACATTTTTAGTGAAATCAGGTCGTTGGGCTTCCGTTGGTTCAAGAATAGATCTAAGTTTATGTCGGTTAGTTGGTCAGATTGGTGTAAATTTGTAATTATGTAGTTCGGTTTGTGTTTGTGTGTGGTTTGTGCGCCCCGGTTGTTCGGGTGTCGTTTGTTTTTTTTAATGAAGTCTCCTTTCAAAAAAAGCAAAGAAGAAGAAGAAAATAATAAGAAGAAGAGATCTAATATTTCATTGATTGAGGTGTGTCTTTTACAAAAGAATACAATGAATATATATAGGAGATGAAGGCTTGGAGAACAAGCCAATCTATTTAAGGAGTTGATAACCACATAATATAATATATTTATAACACTCCCCCTGAGTTATCAACTTTGTAAGCTTTGAGATGTTGTCTCGTTAAAAACCTTGTCAGGAAAACCCAGTGAGACAAAACCTCAGCTAAGGGAAAAAGAGTGCAACGCGTATTTTCTTCTTCTGATTGCCTCATTAAAAACCTTACTAAGAAAACCCAAATGGGAGAAAACTTAATGAGGGAAGAAGAGTACAACTTGGATAAGTCCCCCCTCATTATAATATGTATCCCTTAAGTGACTTGTGTCCATCTTCCTTGAAAGTTGCTCAAAACTTTTGTAGAATGACTTGTCGCTTAATGCCTTGAATTGCAATCATTTATGTTGAGTAATGTTGTAAAATCTTCTTACTAGACTTCTAGTGCTTCATCTTGCAAACAAATACCATAAGATCCACGACTATGTTGTGTTATATTCTTTACATCTACAATACTAATGAAACTAGTTTTCATGGGTTAGTAAAATATAGACACACATCATTCTTACTTTTAAGGTATTGACATATCTACTTTACCATTCGAATGTGTCCTCTTTGGACATGTGTTATATCATGTTGATAAATTCAAATAAAAGATATATATAATCATGCATAGCTAGAAAAACATATTCACATATGCATTTAACGATGGTACTTATAAAATGAGAATCTCTACTTTAGTAAGAGATGATAATAGGCATTTCTTATAACAAGTGACTTAAGAACCTTTAACATACTTTAAGATTCAACTATGTCCATACTAAAATATCCCAATATCATCTTCTAGATGTACTTGAGGGATTGATAAAATATAATTACATATATACTCGAACTGTAGTTCGAGTAATAATTAGACCATGCCAAGGTCATTCAAAAATTCTCCCCCTAAACGCTCGACAATTTCTCTCGATGATGCCTAGACATCATCACTGTAAACTGCGATTATAGTGAACTTTTAAAAGTAGAAATATGGCTACTTTAATCAAACTTATATCCCTTTTTATGCGAATATCTCGAGTTGTACAACACTCGACCCAACTATTTTAGTCCATACATATTTTGTCAACTTCATATAGTATGTTCTTAAGGTTTTGACATCAATGCTTCTGGCATTATCAATCATTGAGGGAATTTGTTCCATCTTATCCCAATATGCATGTGTTTTCACTCTTCAGGAGTTTTGCTACATAAATTTGCCCATTTAACACATAGATATCTATATCATATGCAAAAATATCATAAACACTTGTTTTTATCTCCAAAATCCATATTGTACCATGCGTGTACACTATTTATTGAGATGTCATAATAATCATCGGGTACAAGTTTTCTATTTATATTTCTTGGTGCACAAGTATTACAACGTTAAGATGTTTCAATTAACCTTTTAAGCACTCAGTTGCTTTAGAAACTCATCAGGAGTTCTAACATGTAAAATAATCATAACCTATTCAAATCCAAATATGTATAAATGATCGCATTGTTCTCGAGAACTTACTTTACATGACTTAAATAATTTAATCCTTCGGGATTTTTATGTAAACTTTCAGTATCAAGTGATACATAACATTCATAAGACGCATATCAATTCTCTCTTTCTATTACCAGGCTAATAAAATATTGCAAAGTCAATACATCCACCAGTGTAGAATGCGTCTTCTCATAATCAATCATAGGTCTTTGCGAAAATTCTTGTGCCACCATTTTTCCCTTATATCACTCAATTTGATTTTCACATAATTCGCATAAAAGACCCATTTATATCCAACATATTTTACAACTTCAGTTGTAATTTGATTTTCACATAATTCGCATAAAAGACCCATTTATATCCAACATATTTTACAACTTCAGTTGTATGGACTGTTGGTCTAGAGACTTTCCATGTCATTAGAGAATTCAACTTTGCCTTATTTGCGTCTTTCCATTTTGGCCAATCATTTCTATGTTTACGTTCATAGGCAGTGTCGCAACCCCCGACCCCTAATCACCTGGGAACGGGCGGCTGCGAACTCATATTCAGTGGTATCGGTGTTTATCAATTTGGCAACGGAATTTACATCAGGACCGTAGTTAGGAAATATTTTATCAGAGTAAAATACCACATTTTTATAAACACATGGGAAATTCCCAAGTTTCCATTACAAATATGTTTATAGGGATAAACCTAATTTATTGAAAATAAAACATCTTCTTTATTTAGATAACTTTTATAGCCACTTTTCCAAGCCTTCAGTGCTGTCCAACTGGCTTCTATTTGGCTTTCACATTTTGTTACCTGAAACGCGTTTAAAAACATTTTGTCAGTGTGAAATACTGGTGAGTGAATCCCAATTTAATCAAGACCAGTTTTATCATTGTACAGTATTGAGGGCGATCTCGCAATTACATTTGTTTATATTTCTACTTTAATTACCACCCACGGTACTGTCAATCCGACTTGTGGTCATGTTACTACTCACAGAGTAGCAACAAATTTTGTATACAAAACCCCAACATACCGACGATAATTGTAGAATTACAAATACTCAATCACTGTGAAATATAATTTAAAACAATTGAGGTTTTGTAAAAACAGTTTACAAAAAGGATATTACTCACATTGCTATTTTAGGTTATACCCTCCCCGAGACAAACTCCAATGACTACGTCGGGCAGAGCCTCAACAGCCGTTACGGAGCACTAGATTAATCGGGCAGCGTATCTAATACGTAACCGGGGGTTATGATACTTACATCGAGGTAGAGCTTTGCTATTTTAGTGGGTATAATACCCGAGTATTACTTATACTATAGAGAAATTGAGAGAGAATTGAAACTTTTGAACGACGGAAACTGAATGCCAAGGTTCCCAATTTATAGGGCCTGGTCTCGACTTCCACGCGGCCCGCGAGAGAAACAAGACAGGGCTTCGCGCCCCGCGAGCTAGGCTGGCTAGGGCCTAGCCTTGGCCAGTCATGGGCTTAGCTTCGACACGAGTTGCGCCATGTGGCATCACCAGGTGCGCCCTGGTGGCCAGCTGTCGCGGCCCGTGATAAATATAGACAAGGGGGTCGCGTCCCGCGAGCGCATCCTTGATTTTGATTTATTTGATTTTTGTAAAAATTAAGGTATCCCGGGGTCGTTTTTCACATACGGGGTGTATTTTAGGATGTATAGGGTGTTCTAAATATTTTAGGAGGGTTGTTATATCCTCCCCACCTTATTTTAGAACTCGTCCTCGAGGTCTACTGGAACAGGTGCGGATATTTCCTCTGCATCTCTGATTCAAGCTCCCATGTGTATTCTGGTCCCCTTTTAGAATCCCATCTTACTTTGACTAGGACCAATCTCTTGTGTTTGAGATTCTTAACTTTCCTGTCTTCAATCTGTAGAGGTCTTTCTACAAACTTAAGTTTTTCATTTACCTCTATATCTTTAAGAGGTACCACTATTGATTCATCGGCTAAGCATTTTTTGAGATTACATACATGAAATACATCATGTATTCCTGCCATTTCCTCTGGTAGTTGTAGCTGATAAGCTACTGGTCCTATTCTTCTAATAATCTCAAAAGGCCCAACATACCTAGGGCTTAGCTTTCCCCTTTTGATGAATCTTACCACTCCTTTCCAAGGAGAAACTTTTAATAATACCTTGTCTCCTACCTGAAATTCCAATGGTTTTCGCCTGTTATCAGCATAACTCTTTTGTCGATCGCGTGCTGCTTTTAGTCTTTCCTTGACTTGAATAATCTTGTCTGTTGTTTCTTGTACTATTTCTGGTCCAGACAATTGCTTTTCTCCAATTTCTGCCCAACAGACTGGAGTTCGGCACTTCGTCCATAAAGTGCTTCAAATGGTGCAGCATTGATACTGGTATGATAGCTATTGTTGTAGGAAAATTCTATCAATGGTAAATGATCATCCCAATTTCCTCCAAAATCAATTACACAAGCTCTAAGCATATCTTCCATTGTCTGAATTGTCTTTTCGCTTTGTCCATCCGTTTGGGATGATAAGTTATGCTTAGATTTAGCTTGGTTCGCATTGCTTTTTGGAAACTTGTCCAAAAATGAGAAGTAAACCGGTTATCTCTATCAGACACAATAGATAAAGGAATTCCATGTAATGAAACTATTCATTTACATACAACTTGGCTAATTGTTCCATACTGAAGGTTTCCTTCATCGGTAGGAAATGAGCAGACTTAGTTAACCTATCTACAATCACCCAGATTGTATCATTTCCTTTTCGTGTCTTGGGTAACTTGGTAACAAAGTCCATTGTTATCAATTCCCATTTTCATATTGGCATTTCTAATCGCTGTAATAACCCTGAGGGTTTCTGATGTTCAGCTTTGACCTGTGAACAGGTTAGACACTTAACAACATAAGCTGCTATATCCTTTTTCATTCCTATCCACCAGAAATTCTTTCTTAAGTCTTGATACATCTTATCACTTCCAGGATGTATCGTATACTTAGACTTATGAGCTTCTTCTAATATTCGGTGGCGTAAATTTCCTAGTTTAGGTATCCAAATCCTTTTCTTATGGAATCTCCAAATTTCATCTGTTCCTTGTTCTAATTCCTTAATTATTGCTTTCAATTTTTCAGTATCATCCTTGATTACTGATTCTTGTACTTCTCTAATCTGATTATATAAATCTATATGTAGATTTAATTTAAGAGAACGTACTCTTCTTGGCTTTTCATGATATTTTCGACTTAAAGCATCAGCTACTACATTAGCCTTTCCTGCGT
The DNA here is from genome assembly GCA_030545235.1 of Helianthus tuberosus. Taxonomy (NCBI): domain Eukaryota; kingdom Viridiplantae; phylum Streptophyta; class Magnoliopsida; order Asterales; family Asteraceae; genus Helianthus; species Helianthus tuberosus. Next base: position 69,158,205 of record CM060360.1, read on the forward strand.
GATACTGGATATTGCAATCATAGTCACTAAGAATTTCCATCCAGCGTCTCTGTCTCATATTTAACTCCTTTTGCCTAAAAAACATATCTTAAACTCTTATGATTGGTGAAAATGGTAAACTTACTACCGTAAAGGTAATGTCTCCAAATTTTCAGGGCAAAAATTATGGCTCCTAATTCTAAATCGTGGGTTGTATAATTTTCTTCATGATTCTTAAGTTGTCTAGACGCATAGGCTATAACTTTTTGACGTTGCATCAACACACATCCATAACCTAAATTAGAAGCGTCATGTCACACCCTGAATTTTGCGGAAGCATGATTATGTGTGACTTGCTTAATATCATTGCATTCAACCATAACAAACAACTATATGATAAAACCAAAGATGTTCATCCATTGATTAAGTTTAAACCATCACAAACAACATTGTCTTAAAATCCCAACACAGACTTCAAATCCAAATTACAAACCATGCAAATTATTTTAGAGTTCCACAAGGACTCGACAAAAGACACTAATGAAAACCAGGCTTTGAATTATGTATCTTATCCAGGATAAGACACACAATCCAAACCCTTAGACTCCGGATGACATCTTTTATTCCCAACATCACTTGAAACATCCAAACGCCCGCCAGATCCACATTTAATTCCCTGAAATACATGTAGTTTGAAAACATCAACAAAAGTTGAGCGAGTTCATGTGTTTGTATGTGTGCACGAATAAACCTTTGTAATCATTGTAAGTATGTATATTTTATAAACCCGCTATGAAAGCAAACAAGGAAAACATATCGATTAATGGTTTGCAAGGCCATTAATATGTGTGACGTGATGCAGGAAGGCTCAAACCTAACAAATTTTGCACCGGGCTTCCGGCTGTAAGACATAGTCACCTCATGGGCCAAACCCCGGTCCACATGGGTGGGGCCCGCTACACCCAAATAGATCTATCACTCATGTCCCTCGGTCCTACAACGAGGATTAATGGTCTTAAGCGTTGTACCCACCACATGATCTAGCAATACCTTTCCTTAGCTAACCATACCAAATGTAATCGTATGGAAACAATTTGTAACATGTACTTCACCCCCGAAGTTATAAAACCGAAAACAGTTAAAAGAAAAGGGGGACATGAACTCACAGTCTTGCGTTCTTCGTAACCAACTGTAACTCAAAGCTTCTTCTGGCGTACACGACTACCTACAATGTGCTACGATCTATTAGACGAGCGGGTCGTGCCTTGACTTAGTATTAGTTAGTGTCTTTGAGTTACGTTTTATTGTGTCCTTAATATTATTCCAAGTTATATAATTATTTGTTAAAAAAATAAATATTCTAACTTAAATTATATTTATTAAAATTTTGGAATAATAGTTAAAATAATATATTTTTACTCGTTACTTTTTACGTATTTATACATGTATATCCTTCCCAATGATGGGTGTATTTATGTTTGTGTTCTAATTCTTGTATATTTTTGCCAAGTATCGATGGCGTATTCCGGTGTATATTTATACGTACGAGAATAAGTATTTTCTTGTAATTATTAAGTATTCTCATACTTAACTTTTGTATTAACTTTTCCGGAATAATATTTCTAATAAAACTCATCAATATATATTCTCAAGAAATATCACATAGAAAAATTATTTGTAATTTTTCCCTTTGGCAAAAATATTTATAAATTTCATATAAGCCTCAAAAAATTATATTTTCAAGTTTAACTTGGAAAATATATATATAGACTTATTTTTCTCCCAAAAATGATGTATTTCATGTTTATTCAAGAAAATATATATTTTCTCACAAAAATAATATATCTTCTAATAATTCTAAGAAAATATATATTTCTATTTACCAAAAATAATATATTTTCTCCTTGTAAAAAATATGATATATTTTGTAATAATTGTAAAGATCATAGTTTTGGTTCTCTTTTGTCCAAAATACTAATTACCAAAATATACTTATGAATAAAATTTCTGGAATATTTTTGTGAGTTATATTCCTTTGTTCGGTTTCTCCAATATTGTGGGTATAATTTATGTATTTATTTCTTGGAATTTTGGTGATATTTTGGATTGTAAATTTTGGTATTTTGGTGAGTTATATTATTTCAAGTCCTAAAATAATATAACTAATACACATAATATACAAATAATCACACACATGGTGACTCCTAAATACATATTTAGTCACTTTTATTTATAAAAACCAACCTCCAATATTTATAATTTTTGTAACAAAAATTATGGCAAACTTTATGTGAAAATTCATGGTTTGAAATATACTTGTAAATATTTGTTTAAAAATACTATTCTAAGTGTTTAATTTTTAGAAATTTTTTGCCATAGTTTCCCCTAAAAATGGAGGTTTCCATGCTTTCAAAGCATATCATTTTCTTTTATAACTCGCCACGATCAACAATAAACCAATTAACACTTACCAATTTGCCAAAATCAAGCATAAATTACTACTTCATGAACTTGAAAATTTACAAAAATTTGTAGTAACTTACTAGTGTGTTTAGTAAGCTTAGTTTCCCCTTAAAGTGTGGTTGTTTATTTAGAAACATCATTTTTAAAGAAATTAGATCTTCACAACTTGTAAATCATTTTTCTAAAAATATTTCTTCTTGGATTTTTCTTGTTAAATACAAGATCCTACACTTGATTAACCACTAAAAATGTGGTTAATTTCTTTTAAGAACCAAGATTAAGTAAACTTTGTATTTTTAACTTGATTTCTTGAAAAATCATTCTTGAAATCATAGATTTACAAGACTTTACACTCACTTTGTTCATCACTTTACAAGAAAAACAACTTATACTTTCAAGTTCATGATTTACATGAGGATGATCTATTGATCTTTAACATAATCATCCTCTATGTATTTAATCACTATCTAGCAAGATCACATGATGATCTACATCAATAGCATGAGCAATCAACAATCAATAAGCATAACAACACATAAACATCATGATTTCTTATGTATTTAGTCTTATGTTCAAGTTTCAAGTGCAAGATTCTTAGTGTTCATCATGATTAACAGCTTGTATCTTCTTTTAACCAACAAAATAAGATGTAAAATGAAGTGTAGAGAGTTCTTACTACTAGCTCAAGGCTAGGGATGATCACTAGATGGAAATGGAGTGGATAAAAGCTTGTGTGAGTGGTCCTTCAACTTCCAAAGGCTCTGATATTCACTAATTTATACATATTTTAGTCCCCCATTTTATCCCCATTTTATGCGTTTTCGGCCGTAAAACCGTCATTCGGATACTTAATCAAGTATACTTTTGTTTACAGGCCTAAAACAGCATACCAGACAAGATGATAGTGAAAACGAGGATTTTCCGGGCGAAACGGCTGAACTGCGAACATTCTGTGGAAAATTCTGACCTGGGCAAGTCGCACCCCCGTGCGACTGGTGGCACCCCCGTGCGGATGCGACAACAAAGCTCATCTCGGTGATGCACCCCCGTGCGAATGGTCGCACCCCCGTGCGAATGGTCACACCCCCGTGCGGATGCGACAACAAGGCCCATCTCGGTGACGCACCCCCGTGCGAATGGTCGCACCCCCGTGCGGATGCGACAACAAGGCCCATCTCGGTGATGCACGCCCGTGCACCACATGGCACGCCCGTGCGAGATCGAATCTGGTCAAGATCTGATGACGTCATGCGGTATGGTGCACCATACCTCCAATAATGCAAAAAGTGCACGGTCGTGCAACAGGACGCACGACCGTGCGAAATCGAAATTATATAAAAAAAACTTGCAGAAACATTCTGTTCGATATTCTGGAATTTTGGGAGCTTCACAGGCGATTTTACAGGCTCCGGAGGCTTTGCTTTTGACCCGGATTCAAGCCACATTGTGCCGTTTAGCTCCATTACTATCCGGATTCTTAGTCTAGTGCTTGTTTATGGTTTGGTTTTCTAATCTTTCCATGTTTTTGTTAATCTTTCAAGCATTTAGATTAATCTTTATGTATTATTGTAGCCTTTGGGCAAAAACACAACAATCCCTTGCTTGATTATAGCCATTAGTGTGTTAAGCTTTGTTTGTAATGACATTTTGAAGTATTTTCTATGTTAATCTTTGATGATTAGTTTGCAACCTTGTTATTGATATTGATTTCTTGATTATAAGTAATTATGTTGGATGATTGATGCTTGGTTAGTTAAGATAGTTGAGAAATGAAGCTTAATTAATCTTGTATTAGTAAACTTTGAACTTGGTTAACTAGTTTAGCTTGGTTTAAATGTATGCATCATGATACTAGAAATGGTTAGTGATTTAATAAAATGTAATTATTGTTAATCAAGAGAGCTTGCCGTCACGTAAGGACCTTAACGGGTTAGATGGTGTCGTTATAAATTCTTGCCATGATTTGTTAGCTTAGTTAGTAGTTTAGGCCAAAATTGCTATCTTGGTGAATTATTGTGTAAGATTTGTAAAATGAACTTGGTTGTGATTTAATCTAGTTTATGCTTGTCTCGGTAGTTGCATTGTGTTTATCGGTGTCTCTTTCCTTGATTAAGTGCGGTTAGAAAACTCCTAACGGATGACTAACTTATTTTTAAGAGATTTTCATAGACATTTATCAATTGCACGTTAAAGAACAATTTTAGGTGGTTAAAGTGTGTTTATCGTTTTAGCTTTCCGAATGATTGTCATGTTAGGATTCCCGAGAGGGATACTAATTGTCTTAAATTGGAGAATTGACCGAATGCTTCTAGTGCCAAAACCGACTTAGTTGACATGCTGTGGTTGTGTATTAAGCAAGGCTATTTACCTATTATCTACTATGTTTTTATATGTATTTGTTTATGCTTACTTTAGTTTAATTAAAATCACAAAACTTATGTTTTTACCGGTAGTTTAGTGACAAAGGTCTAGTATTATTTCTCCGCCCATTTCCTTGGATCGATACTTGGTTCTTACCGATACTTTACTACATATATGACGGGGTACACTTGCCTCTTTCGTGTGTGTTTTGATGTAAAAGTAATAATCACTTTTATAAATTTAAAACCAAATCGTGTGTAAATTTCATTGCAATATTATGTATATATACGCACACGTCAGGCTCCAAGCTTCCTTATACACCTTCTTACACCTTGTGATGTCTTGAAAATGGATGGGAATTGAATGAAGATGATGGTGGTGTGTGTGGCGGCTCACAGCCGTGAGGGAGGAGAAGAGGGGGAGAGATGAGTGTGTTGTTTTGTGTAATGAGCTTGTGAAATGATCTCATGGTTGATAACTTAATCATTCTCCAACATCTAAGTAACCATAGGGTATTATGTTGCAAAAAGAAACAACAAATCTAATAAACAAATCAATAAAATCCATGGGTGGGTACACCCATGGTAACCGTCGCACAAGGGGGGGGGGGTCTTGGTTGTGTTTTAATTGATAAGTTAGTTTGTATGGTTAAATTCTAAGTGTATTAGTTAGGCATTTAGTTGTTTGTATGATATATAGTGTGTTATGATGTTCGGGGACCATAACTAGCTTGGTAATGTTAAAACAATGCTTCCAGTGAAAATTTGGTATTTCGGGTAGTGTCCGGTTGGTTACCGGTTCGTTAAGGTGCTAAACTATGCAGTTTAGTGTGATTTATGTTACCTTTTGTGACAGTTTTGATTCCCGATACTTAGGAAAGTATTCTGGACCATTTAACCATATTTCTGCATGATATTAAAGTATTCAAATGCTGATTATTGCTGATTTTTGCTGAATTCAGCAATTTAAGTGAGTTTCAGGCACTTTCCGGCACTTAGACTATCACTAGGAAGGCAGTTTTATGATCCTTACTTTCCTACACACTATACTAGTGTAATACTTGGTTTCTGGCTCATTCTGTGTCTCAATACAATGTGTGTCTATGTACTGAACTCCGTCAACATTTTTCTGATTTGTCTGATAACTGTGCTAACTTTGTTTCGTGCATCATTTGAATCAATAAAGTTTTCATGCAATAATGATATGTCATTTGCAATATATGATGCACATGTATGTATGATAACAATAATCAGAAAGCAATTCCAGTCATTAATTGTAATTCAGCATAGTCATTAAGAACTAATCATTGTTTGATAATTGTACGGATACCTGGAATTTTGACAGTTGTCACACGTCACAATAGACTACAAGGTCTTCAGTTCCTTCTGGTAACGCTAGTATGGGTGCGTTGGTTAATCTTTGCTTAAGAATTCTAAAGGCTTCTTCTTGTTTTGGTCCCCATTCAAACTTAATAGACTTACAGGTTAGCTTTGTTAAGGGAATGGCTATTCTAGAAAAATCTCGGATAAATCTTCTATAATAACCTGCCAGTCCTAGAAAACTTCTAACCTCCGTTGGTAATTCAGGGACTTTCCATTTATTAATCGCCTCAATCTTTGTGGGATCAACATGAATTCCTTCATGATTAACTAAATGTCCAAGGAATTGCACTTCTTCTAACCAAAATTCACATTTCGAGAATTTAGCATAAAGCTTTTCTTTTCTCAACAAATTTAGGAGTGCTTGCAGATGCGCTGCATGTTCCTCTTTACTCTTAGAGTAAATGAGAATATCATCTATAAAGACAATTATGAATTTATCCAAATATGGCTTACATATTCGGTTCATCATGTCCATAAATGCGGCTGGGGAATTGGTTAAACAAAATGGTATGACAGCAAATTCATAATGGCCATACCTTGTTTTGAAGCCAGTTTTTGGAATGTCCTCTTCCTGTACCTTTAATTGATGATATCCTGAGCGTAAATCAATCTTAGAAAAGAATCGAGCTCCTTGCAGTTGATCAAATAGATCATCGATTCTCGGTAATGGGTACCGGTTTTTAATCGTGACCTTGTTCAACTCTCGGTAATCAATGCACATACGCATTGACACGTCTTTCTTCTTGACAAACAAGATCGGTGCTCCCCATGGCGATGAACTTGGCTGTACGAATCCTTTTTCCAAAAGTTCGTCTAGCTGTTTCTTTAATTCTTGCATCTCTGATGGTGCCAAACGGTAAGGTGCCTTGGCAATCGGTGTTGTCCCTGGTAACAGATGAATTCTGAATTTAACTTCCCTGTCCGGTGGTAGTCCTGGTAACTCTTCTGGAAACACATCTAAGAATTGAGATACTACATGAATATCTTTCAATTCTTTTCCTTTAGTGTTAATGATTATGGAAATCATATATACTAGTGACCCTTTTCTTGCATAACTGGCTGTTTTCATCACAGAGATGAATTTTGTGGATCGAGATGGCTTATCTCCCTTAATTGTGATCTTTTCACCCCTTGGTGAATTTACTTGTATTGAATTTTGATCACATAGAATACTGGCTTTATTGGCTACTAACCAATCCATTCCTAATACAATATCAAATCCAGCCAGATTCATTGGGTAAAGATTAGCAATAAAATCTTGGTTTAAAATTTCTATTCTTGCTCCCTTCAAGATTTCAGTAATCTTAATGGTTTCTCCATTTGCTGTCTCTACTAGACATTCTTGTTGAAGTTTAGTTAATGGTTGATTGAGAAGTTTGCAAAATGAAGTATTAATAAAACTTTGGTTCGCACCAGAGTCAAATAATACTTTAGCAAAAACATCATTAACTAAAAACGTACCGGCAATCACGTCCGGAATCATCTTAGCTTCGTCGGCTGTCAGAACAAATGCCCTAGCATTCTTAGTAGTCTTGTTGTTCATGCCTAGAGCTAGTTTCGGACAGTTCGGCTTGATATGTCCTTTTTCTCCACAATTGAAGCCCACTCCATTAGTGGGTTTATTCCTACAGTCTTCTTCCTTGTGTCCTGGTATCTTGCAGAAATTGCAGTAGGTGGAGCATCTTCCCGAATGCTTCTTCTTGCAGGCCTTACAATAAGGTGTAGAGGTAGAACCTACATTTTTCCCATGGTTGGAATTTCTGTAACGAAATTCTTGGGTAAGCTTTTGAGCTAGGTTCTTTCTTTGGTTTTCTTCTTGGGTACGTACTAACTCATCAGTCAATGTATTTGCTAGTTCTACTGTTTTTTCTATGGTTTGTGGTCTAGCTGCCTTGACTACGTGTCTAATCTCACTGATTAATCCCCAAATGTAACGGGAGATTAATACGGGTTCTGGTGAAGCTAGGGTTGGCACTATTCTAGCATATTCGAAGAATATAGTAGTGTAACCCTTACAGTCTACTCCAGTCATTCTATGGTTTAAGAACTTATTAGCTATCTGTTTCTTTTCATTGGGAGGACAAAATTTTCTTTCAACCATATTTTTAAACTCAATCCATTCCATACTATAGGCTCTGTCACTTCCCCTAGACTGGAGGATAGTGTTCCACCATTCTAGAGCTGAGTTCTTAAACAGATTGGAAGCAAACATGATTTTGTCTTCCTTTGCACACTTGCTTATTTTTAAGACTGCCTCAGTCTTTTCTATCCAGCGTAGAGCTGCAATGGCTCCTTCATTGCCCGAGAATTCTCTTGGTTTACAAGACCAGAATTCTTTGTAAGAACAACCATAAGACATGGTTCTTCTTCTTTTTGGAATGGGCACTTGAAGTAACGGTCCATTGTTTACGCTGTGACTGGGTTCTGTAGGTAGGCATTTACTTCCACTGTTACTTTTATTATTTTCCGCTTCCTTAACCGTTTTGATAATATATGGCATAGCATCTATAATCCCTTGTGCCACTATGTGTTGGATGGCACTATTATCTATCTGGTTGCCGTTATTATCGTTATTCGGGTTTTCTTGATTCACTTCGTTGTCCATCTGGATTATAAACATTTACCAAGTATTAATATCACGAAACAATATTTAATGCAAACAATAATACAACACAAACAGGTTGGTCAAAATTGTCGTGCATTGCGACATTTACTCTATTTTATATATGCCTCTATTACAAATCGCAACTGAAATTTAAAATACAATACTAGTATGCATCAGTAGCTATTGGATTATCTATTTTAGTTGATTATATATATATATACTAGTTGTTTACCTGCGCGATGCGACGGGAAACATATTACTTAGATTGATGAGTTTAGGGCTATATATGGGGCGGCTCGGTTTTGAGCCATAACCAAAACCAAATTCGCGATGCAACGGAAAACACAACACTTGTTAGTAATTCTAAGGGTGTTCATGAGAAGGTTCAGTTTAGTCGGGTCATAACTAAAATCTAAATTTTCGGTTAAGGTACTTCAAAACCGGTCATGGGGATTTAAACGATAATGCCACAATTTGAATTTTATATTTTTTAAATTTTGAATTTTATATTTTTTAAATTTTGTCATTGTTCCATGAAATAGCCACAATTTAAACGATAATGCTTTGTTAAATAATAGTTGGTTATTTAAAATTTACGATATATACTTCCATTTTAAATTTACAAGTTACATATTTTATTATAAGGCCGTATAATAATTATAAACATTTTATCACGATAATTTTGTATTATATATAGTACTATCAGTTTTTAAATTATAAATAAAAAAAATTGATTGTTGGATTTTACTTAAAATTTTCTGAATAGACATCCAAAATTTATTCAAAGTCTTTTAAACTACATAACTTTAACAAAAATTGTTTAAATTTTACTTGAGACTGCTAAAAAAAATTAAAATTTTACTTTAAAAACACAAAACACTTATTTAAAAATATAATTTTAAAAATGCAAAAACTATATCAAACACCCAACCACATCTCAAACAAACCATTTCCTTTATCATTACTCAAATCCTCAAATTCAGCAAAGACCAAATTGTCAATGCACAGTAGATAACAACATGATCAAACAATCTCAAACATTACAGGAACAACAAAAACAAATCGACAGCGAGTCAATCACTTTCAAGTTGTGAGTTCCATAATGGCCGATACAATGTCACCATTCGCAGCCTTTAACGCCTTGACCGCCTTTGGTCTTGAGACCCCGGCTTGAGTCATGACCAGCTCGATGTCCTTGGGCTCCACCCCGGTCTCGTCTACATACTCATCGTCCTGAGCCACGACTGTTGGCTCAGGCGTCGATATCACGTTGCTAAGGTTAGGTGCTTTGAATTGCTCTGCTGCCTGACTCTGCAACTGTGAGTTCAGATCCTCTATTTTTGCTTCGTCGAATATTACGTATGTGTCTAAAGTAGGGGACTTGAAAACATCTGGCTTTGAGATCACAAATAGCATCTGCAAAATGATGAAACTAATGATTTACAAGCAACAAACAATTGTGGAAACTAACAGTAGAAAATGGCAAAATGAATTTCTTGAAGGTAGATTATAAACGAGCCAAGCTCGAGCCGGAGAAACTACCAACAAGCCGAGCTCGAGCTCTCATTAAGTTTATCGAACTCGAGCTCGGTTCGTTTGCACCAATACTTTAAGGTAACTTTACCTTGCAAGAAAATGTAGTGAATAAGATTACAAAAGCTATATTTTTTTAAGTTTTTAAGTTAACCAATTTGACCCTGTTGGAGGCAAATACATACAATATTTAACCCATTTTTAGGCAAATGAGTTGCAGTTGCCACCTCTACAGAAAACAATAACGCTTTCCGTCTTTTGGGTTACTAATTTCTGAATTTAAGTATTTTCTTATCAATGACCCTTGCAAAATAATGGCATGATTAACTGTAGTTCACAACTTTATGGTGATTGCCCACGACTCTTTCTATATTTTTTAATTAGAAGATTGTATTATTAATAGATATTTCTAAGTGATTAATTATTTGGTTCGGTTACAATTTGGGGTTATATTGAACTTACATTCTTGCTCTTTTTAATGGTAACACGACTAACTCCAAGATTGGGCTTCATTCCAAGCTTTAACATAGCCTTTCGACTCTTTTTCTCACTTTTGCTTTGCTTAGACCTACCACTTGCATCTCTGTGGCCTGTGGACATAATTATGCAATTAGTTTTTTTTACCACAAGAATAATATGTAGATGCTGATTCGATTGAAAAAGAGAACTACACTTGGTTTGTAACATGATCATGATACAGAATGCAAGCAATGATCAACACGATAAAGCTGTTCTGTTGTATGTTTTTGTTATATTCTTTCTCGAGTTAAAAAAAATACAAAAAAGGAACTTTTCAGTACAAATGCAATTATCTCTTATACTTGGAGTAAAGAATGCGTTGTGAAACAAAACGAGCCAAAAGTAAGCTTGAAGTGAGCACCATTGGTGGCAACTGGGTAAGTTAAATTAAGTTATTTGCAAAAATATTACAATTTATTAGAAAATGCAAAAAATAATAAAATAAAAAAACACCCACATCATTTGAATGCACTGAAACTACTTGGGTTTCCATATAAACTCTCATTCGCCCTTGATTTTAAACATGTGCATGAAGCATGATTTGATCAGAATAACGTCTCAGGACCTTGAGGTGGCACTTCATGTACATAAGATCTAGTATGCAGCTTTTGGTTATACATAAAGCTTTTTTGGTTGTACATAAGATCTAGTATGCAGCTTTTGGTTATACATAAAGCTTTTTTGGTTGTGCATAAGATCTAGTATGCAACTTTTGGTTATACATAAAGCTTTTTTGGTCCCAATCCCGTTTAGGCCAAACCCAAGCCCACGTATCGTGTTAAGTTTGATACGTGTGAGAAATTTACACCCCTAAGCATACACTTGAAAAATGTAACAAGAAAAATACTCATAATTTTTCAGAAATTAAAACATGACAGTAAAATGTCGAAAAATCATCACATACCAGCTCACAGCTGCACGAATTTGCAGTCAAGTCCCATACACGAATATTGCCATTTTTGTTAACCATGCCGCTACGCTTGTCGCGGCTGAGCTCGCCACGCCGCTGCGGCTGCGCTTGCTGCGCTCGCTCGCTCACTGCGACGAAGCTCCTGTTCACGTTTCAAAGCTTCCGCAGCTTCTTTTTATTATTTTTTCCTTATTTCAGCCTGAAAGAACAACATTAGTGTTGTCAACTTCACTCAACACTTAAAATACAAAAATATTACCATTTCTTTATCGATTCTCTTCCAAAAGACCAGTATGTCCCGTGCCAGTTCCTTGTGCGAATTGAAGCGCCCCTCGTCAACTTAAGCGATCTACTCACCTTCATCTTTACTTGGAACAAAGCGGAACTTCTTAAGCATGTAAACAAGAAAAAAAAATTAAAATATCATAACAGCACTTATGCACCGACATCACGTTGACAGTTTTCTACAAATCTTTTGGCATCTATTAACTGCTATCTATGGAAGCTGATTTCCCTATGATGTTTTGGTATGTCTTGTCTGACCATGTTCACCCAATATATACCGATTTTCCCATCTCTTCTTTCTCAATAACAAACAGATCGTTATTCACTTTCCGCTTCTTGGACAAACAGTTCAAGGAGCGTGCATGTAAGTGACAACAGCCAACAAAATCCTAAAGTACTAAATAAGTAAAAAGGGCAACTTTGATCAGCTTACTTATAAATGAATTGATTTGGTTATGTTTTATCTCACAACTGTATAGAAAAACCGTTTTTTCGCCTAAAAGTGCTTCAGTCTTTCAGGAAAACCAAATCTGACCCGTTTGGTCATTTACACATGTAAAAATAAGTCAGTTTAAAGATGTTAATACAAACCTCATATGTGTCACCTTTCTCCAACACCTTTACCTAGTGAACTTGCAGAGTTCCACTATCTGACACGAAAGAACGCCGTATTCCATCAGCCGCTCTCTCTGGAATGAAATACGATTCAAATGCAATATCGCTGACTTTAAGACTGAACTTCTGGGGAGAGTTGTTTATAGATTGGGCCTTTAATCTTGCCTGAAGAGACTCATACTGGGGTTTAGGCTCACCCAACCCTACTCTGTTTCTTAGGCGAAACTTCTTGTCCGTTGACATCATCGAAGCTAATGAGCCCAAATCAAGTGTGCCTTTAAGATAAAACTCATCCACTTGAATCTCCAACATTTTAGGTAAGTTTAATGTAGTAGCCAACATTTCATAAGTTGGAGGAATCCTGTAACTGATGCCGTCCCCAATATCCAAATAAATCGGTTCTGTAAACGACCTGCACATTAAGATAAAAAGAACTCAAATACAACACACTGTATATAATTCACATTTAGTTCATCTATTAGCATCATATTACTCAAAGATCCACCTGTGTGTCGTAATGGATACCCATCAGTGACCCCTTTGACTTGTGGATGAACACCACATAACATGTAGTTGCAGCATTGTCATGATGTGGCGGATCAAAGAGCAGCATTAGCCCAATGAACTGCCACGGTCCTCCAGGACTCTCCTAATGCTCCTCTAGACTTTTTATTTTCACAAAAAAGATATAAATAAAATCAAATAAACATCAAATCCTAAAAACACATAAAAGAAAATTAGAAAAGCAAGCTTTTATGTATAAAAAAAGCATGAATGGATCACCTGGTATGCTACAGCAAGTGACCTTAACCAGCGGTCTGTCTGCAGATTAATCAATGACGCCTTAAACTGGTGTTGTATGTCTGATTTGTTGTGTGCAAGATTCAAAACCTACACCAATGAAACAAAATAATTGGTTTGATTTTTTTCATGTTTAGTTTTTGAAAGTGACCAGCTTGATTTGTGCTATCAACAAGATAAGCAACTCTCCAAAAGAACATATGGACCCTAGTAGCAATCGCAATCGCCTCGATTTAACCATGTTTGCAATTTTTACATTATGAAGAACAAAGTATAGGATACCTGGGGCAAGACTGGCCATGAGAGCTGCCGCATTACCAGCGTTCTTTGCTTCAATGAAACTAAATGTGGAGTTGATTATGAGCAAAGTGATAACACCCACAAAAGACTGCCAGTCAGGCGGCTTTCCCTACAACATTTTGAATTCAATCAAGGTTTTACAGAGGAGAAAATGGTAATTTCAAGAAAATCATGTATTAAATTAGGGTTCTTAGTTTTTACTCCTCAATTTGCAATGGCAATCGCCATAATAGCAGCAGCTTCCATAACCCATGATAATGAGTTCCACATATACCCTAAAAACTTCAAGAATTTGCTCTCCTAAACACAACCGCATCATAAGTTCATCAAAATTTAAAAAACAACCGAGAACAAACATTAACATAACAACAAAATTCGCCATGAAAACACAGAAAATGACAAGTTTTTAACAAAGTAAAAAATGTTAAAAGTGGCCTAAACCCTAGCTTCGCCGGATAAATGACACAAAGTTAAGGATCAGGACTTAATTGATATTGATTTACTAAGAAAATCTAACATAGGTATAGACTTTTACCTGATTCACCAGACCAGAAAAAAATGAAAAGTAGGTTTCACGGCCGGAACCCTAACAGCTGGTATCACCGTTCTCTCTCTCTCCTCTTGTAGCTCCTCTTTTCTCTCTCTAACTCCAGATATCTCTTTCTATATCTCTCTCTCTCTTCTGTGTTCTGAAGAAAGAAATGGGATGATCAATGATAAACCAACAAAAGAGAAATTGAAGCATAAGATCACAGATAGTTGTACATTCATATTGTATATACCAAATACCAACTGAGTAAAAATCAATGAACAATCCTTCCACCACGTATGTGATTAAATAAATCAATAGATAGAAACAAAAATCAAAAGCCCTAAATGATACCACCCGCACAACGTAGCAAAGAGAAGATGATGGCAGATGCTCTAGATCTAACCCCGTGGTTCAGCGTTGTTGATGAATTTGAGAGAGAGAGAGAGAAAAGGAGGTTACCTTCATCAATCTGCTGAAATCCTCACAGATCTGGTGAGAGATCTGGCGAGATCCGAGAGAGAGGCCTGATGAAGTGAGGTAGTGTGCTGGAAAGTGTATAGAAAATTACCGAAGCAATTTAGTGATCAAATTAGTAAAGTGAGGTAGTGTGCTGGAAAGTGTATAGAAAATATGCTTGCTGAGTTATTTAGAAAATCAGTATTCAAGATACGGCTCAGGATATTGAGCTGTATCTGCGATCAAACAATGAGCAAACGATAAGCAAAAAGTAAAGGAAATGACACGAGATGTACGAGGAAAGCCCTTGATCAATTTAGATCGCCGGCATAAAACCTCGGGAGCTGACAATCGCAGCTGCCTTGTTCTTCTTATTGCTTTAAACTTCAGGATACAGTGCAGGATATAGACCAGATCGCTAAGTGTTACAATGCCTTTGTATGAAAATAAGAATTGCTCGAGAGCAAGTGTTAAAGTGTAGCGAGTGTGATTGTGATGTCCTAGTTGATCTGATATACCCACCTATTTATAGTAATGAATTACAAACAATAATCCCTACAAATATGGGCTACTCCGAATATTCCATTATGAACGTTATGAACCGAGTAATACGGCTTCAACGTCTTCATTTGAACGACTTGGACCGAGTCTTCCGCGGAATAAGTCTTGTGAACGTTGCTAGCTTCTAACCCACGTACCTGCACATAATCCATTAGTAATCCCGAGGATACCATTCAGGATGTTACCAATATCCTGAATCAGCATCCCGGATGTAAACAGATACTACATAAACAAGATATAGATCAAGATATTTTCCAGGATATGGGCTCAGAATTTCACCCATAACAATTGTCCCCAAAAATGTTACCGTTTGATATCCTAACGGTTACATTTTTTCACAGTGGCCGAGGCAATTAAGAGATAAGACTATTGATGTGACAACTTTCAACCACCCGGCCTATATTTACTCATCATACCCTATATCTTCTCATCCGCATCTCCTTTTTTACCCACAATCGACAAGAAAAAGGTAATATTCTCTCTCTCATCTTCATAACCATCTTTTATCTTACTCCGGCAAGAATTCAGGCGACCAAATGCCTAGGCAAACGAGGTCCAGTTCAGGCGACTCGGCTCCCACATTCATCCAACAGAATCTTCTCCAAGAACCGGAGAATGAAACATGCACCTTTGATAGTGCTCATCTGTCGGCTTTGAAATCCTCCGGTATCTTTCCGGATGGAACCATATTCCGACCCTTTGACAGAGAAATCCGGTCAGATATGGTTTCCAACGAATGGATTTGTTTCAATGCTTTCCCCTTTACCTTAGGGCTACGATTCCCCTTTCCGGACTTCATTACCGAGTTTTTTAACATCACTAAAATTTCTTTCAGTCAAACCATGCCAATGCTTTGGCGTGTTTTGTCTGTTCTTGACCAAATCAAGAGAAACCACATACCTGACCTTTCCGTCCATGATCTCCCTTTAGCCTACAAGCTTAGATGCCATGGCTCATCTAGATTCCTATTTTATTCTACTTCCGGTGATCCATTGATACTTCGTGCCACCAAAAACGAGGATGGTTGGCAATCCAAGTTTTTCTTCGTAAAAAGGGATTCAATCCCCGGTGGAACGGATTATCCGATGAGATGGTTAAGAAAGGGTAGGACTTAGGGTTTAAGAATGATCCTGTCTCTTATCCTGTCTCATATTCTGAACTAACAAATTTTCATTTTTGTGCAGCTGATTTCAGGAAGATTGCACCTCCTCTTGCTAATTCTCAAGAAAGAATAGACGCCATCAGACTTCTTCCAGAGGCAGAGAGAAGTTTCAATCCTTCTCCACCAACTCCAAGCCCTCTTTCAAGTGCCAACATGTCTGGTAAGGATCCTGCAAGATATCCTACACACATATGTTTTTTATCTGTTATTCATAGGAGGGATTTAGAATTTACTCCCTGTGTGCAGATTCCAGCAAAGTCCCAGTCTATCTAGACCTTGATGAACTTGATAGCTATCCAACTCCAGCCATAGTCAAGAAGGAGACTCCTGCTGCTACTAGCTCCAAGCCACTCCCGGCTCCCAAGGCCAATCCAAGAACCCGTGCTTCCGCAGCGAAAAAGAGAAAGGGTCTTGAGGTCAGTGCTCCAGGCCCAGAAGGGTTCTCCTATGACGAACTCAGCTTCTCCGATTCCTTAGAGCCAATGACATCCTTCCTTAACAAGGTAATATCCTGACGCCTATCCTTCATGTATATCCTGCACATATATCCTGCACGTATATCCTAACAGGATATCCTGGTAGGATATCTTGGTCAACATACATTCTAACTTTATACCTGTAATTGATGTGCAGGGCCTCCAGCATTTGCTCCACTTGTATAATGACGCTTGTGGTACTGTGGCACTTCATGAAGCCAGGATCAAACAGCTCGAGAGCACCGTTGCTGACCAAGGTGCTATTGCTGAAGCGAAGAGCCGGCACTACGAAAGCTTGCTGAAGAAGGTCACCCAAGACGCTGAGGTCAAACTTGCCACCGTTCAAATGGATCATGATCAGGCCTTGATCAACTTCCGGGAGGGAATCAAGGCTTCTGCTATCGTCTCCCTGCTGCAAGCACGCATCAAGATGGCTTACGAGGCCAAGGAGACGGGCCTTGTTTGTCCATCTTGGCCAGTTGAATCCTGGGTGGCCAAGTTAAAGGAGCTCGGAGGCAAAGCTGTGCCACTTCCTGCTGAATCCGGTGAGTCTTCTAAGTCAGCAGAGGTGGTGGTCCAAGCTGGAGACAAGAAGGATGCTGGAGCTGATGCTGGGATGGACATAGGTCAGGATGCTGCGCAGGATGCTGGTCAGGATGCTGGAGCGGAGAAGCCTGAGAAGGTTGGAGGAGATGCCGCTGTGTGAGGGCATTTAGGTGGGCGATGACGGATATACGTGCCGAGGCCAGAGCCCACCTTTTTGAATTTGAATGTTGGTTTGTAGTCCCATAAACAATTTACTTTTCTGCACTTTATTTTTCCGCATCTGAACAATTTATATTTCCTGCATGATTTTTGAACAATACAACAGTTGAAGGTGGATGGGTCTCGGTTTGAGATGAAGCCTTCAACTGTTGGGTAAATATGGTAATGACCTATTAGTGCTCTTAGTGGATGGGCCTTGTTTTGAGGTGAAACTAAGAGCACATCTTTTGGTATGTTAATAATATAACTTTTCTTTTGACCCTATTACTGTTGTTATTGCTATGAAAATCGTAGTTGTAAAAATTGTTTGGTTTGTACACTTTTAGGAATATATATTATAGATGTATCCTGAAAGGTATCCTGAAAGATATCCTGATAAGGATATAAAAATATAATCTACAAATTGTCCAAATAAAAAGGAGAGATCATACCAGAGATTCTTACAGAACCAATTCTAATCCTTCATTATAAGTTTTGTCCCCAGTGCATACTTGTGAACTTGGATCCATTCTTTGAACAGTATAATGTATGTCCCCTGTGTTTGACACAGAAACGCAAATGCATTCATACCTTGTCTTAAGTAAATTCTGCATACCCTGGGGCAAAACCCCTGATATCCTGAAATGAATCTTTAGCATACTTGGGATAAACCCTTAATACCCTAGGGATAAACCCTGATATCTGGGGATAAACCCTAAATTTCATGCGCTACAGGCGAGAGTGTATAAACTCCAATCCTTAGAAAGGTGAAAACCTTTAAACCTTTGAGAGTATGAAAATACTCTTTCGTGAGAGAGGGTGATCAATCCTCATATACCTTTAGGATCCAGGATATAGCCAACAGTAACGAAATTGTCAGCCACTTTTACATGAACTGGTCCCGCTACCTTGAACTATACCTAGATAACTTGCGCTCCAGGCGAGGTGTTTAAACCCAATTCGAAAGAAAGGTGAATACCTTTAAACCTTTGAAGGGACCAGGATCCCTTAAACGTGAGAGAGGGGGCCAATCCTCTAATCTTTCGACTTATCCTGAGTATATATCCTGGAGCTATATCCTGAAAGATATTCTGCAAAACAATTGTAAACTAAGGTGGGTGTTAGCTTGGCTAACACCCCTCCGATGCTTAAGTCAGTATTGAGTTTCAAAGAATAAATTAAACCAAAACATATTTAAAAAAGATAGAATTCATACCATTCTGAGTTAGAAATTGAATTCTAAACTCACTTGAAATAGAGCTTAAGGTGTATAGCATTCCAAGATCTCGGTAGCATATCCCCTTCCACGTTCCTGAGTCGATATGCTCCTTTCCCTGCTTCTGACTCGACTTCATAAGGTCCTTCCCATTTCGGAGCTAGCTTGCCATCGGCAGGATTAATGGTATTTTGAAAAGCCTTTCTTAGCACCCAATCACCAACTCGAAATCTTCTAGTCCTTATGTTTTTATTATATGCTCTGGATATTCTTTGTTGATATGCTGCTATCCTTAGCGCTGCATCTCTTTTTTCGTCTATAGTATCCAAATCCTGACACGAAACTTCAGGATTCTGTTCAGGATCCTGCAGCATGGATCTTGCGGTAGGTATCGTCATTTCTGTTGGAATCATCGCCTCCGCTCCAAATACCAAGGAAAACGGGGTTTGGCCGGTTGCATTCTTTACCGTTGTCCTATCAGCCCACAAAACAAAGGGTAACTCATCCGCCCATCTTCCTTTTTTGGCCCCAAGTCTCTTCTTTAAGTTATTGACTATTATCTTGTTTGAAGATTCAGCTTGTCCATTCGCTTGAGGATGTACTGGAGTAGATGTGATCATTTTGATTCCCCAACTTTTGCAAAAGTCAGTAGTCCTTTTGCTTATAAACTGGGACCCATTATCACAAATGATCTCAGCTGGTACTCCAAACCTAGTCAGGATATTCCTCTTTATGAAGGATACTACTTCTTGGTCTCTTACTTGGACAAATGCTTCAGCCTCAACCCACTTGGAGAAATAATCTGTCATAGCTAACATAAAAACTTTTCCTCCCGGAGCTTTTGGTAACTTCCCTACTATATCCATCCCCCACTTCATGAATGGCCAAGGGGAAACTACAGGATATAATGGTTCAGCTGGTTGATGTAGTATGTTACTATGTCTTTGACATGCATCACATCTTCGAGCATATTCTGCAGCATCTTTCCTCATCGTTGGCCAATAATATCTTGTCCTTAATACTTTCGAGAACAATGATCTGCCCCCGGTGTGATTACCACAATCCCCTTCATGTATATCCTGAAGTACTTCTTTGGCTTCAGGATCCTCCAAGCACCTCAAATACGGTCCTGCAAGAGATTTCTTGTATAAAACATTGTTTATAATAGTGAATCGTGATACCTTCATCCTAAATGCCTTAGGATTTTCATTTCCGGGGATGTGTCCTTCTTTGAGATATCTCATAATTGGAGCCGTCCAATATTTAGGATCCTGTTCAGGATATTCCACTTCAGGATCCTGAATACCCGCTACTTCTTTATCCTGAGGATTCGTTGCAGGATATAAGACATGTAATATTGGTATTTGGGTCCCTTCAGGTATCCTGATTGATGATCCAAATTTGCTAAGGCATCCGCTTCAGCATTATCCTCCCTTGGTACCTGTTCAAGTGTAAAAACATCGAAATATCCTGCTAATTTTTTGAGAATATCAAGATATTCTATTAACTTCTCACCCTTAACTGCATAGGATCCATTAAAATGGTTAGTAATTAACAAAGAATCAACATATACTTGTAAATTTTTGATATTCATGCTCTTAGCCAATTCTAATCCTGCAATTAAAGCCTCATATTCTGCTTCATTATTGGTAGCAGGAAATTCACACCTAATAGCCTGGGGTAATATGTCCCCCTGTGGCGATTTTAGTAGTATTCCTAATCCTACTCCTCTTATATTAGATGCACCATCAGTATATAATGTCCAGGATCCTGAGGATTCTCCTAGCTGTTGAACTTCTAGGTCTACCTCATCCTGAATGTCACTACTGAAATCAGCCACAAAGTCAGCTAAAGCCTGAGACTTTATGGCATTCCTAGGTTCATATACTAAATCATATGCACTTAACTTTACTGACCATTTAGCCATTCTACCCGACATTTCCGGTTTCCTAAGTACATTTTTGACAGGATAGTTTGTCTTTACGTGTATCCTATGTGTTTCAAAGTAGTGTCTAAGTTTTGTCGATGCCATAACTAATGCTAGTATTAATTTTTCTAAATGAGAGTACCTAGTTTCAGCATCTAACAAACTTTTACTAACATAATAAACAGGATATTGCTGACCTTCATGGTCTTTTATAAGAACGGCACTTACAGCATTCCCTGATACAGCAAGGTACAGGGATAGTGGTTCACCATTTTCAGGTTTCATCAACAGAGGTGCGGTTGAGAGATATCGTTTCAAATCCTGTAGGGCTGCTTCATGCTTCTCACCCCACTCGAATTTTTTGTTCTTCTTCAGGATATCATAAAAATCCTTGCATTTTTCTGAAGATCTTGAGATAAATCTATTCAATGCTGCCACTCGCCCTGTTAATCGTTGAACATCCTTCATATTTGAGGGTGATTTAATATCCAAGATGGCTTTAATCTGCTCCGGGCTTGCTTCTATTCCTCTTTTGGTCACCATATATCCTAGGAATTTTCCTGCTCCTATTCCAAAATGGCACTTAGCAGGATTCAGCTTCATATTATACTGATCCAGGATATCAAACGCTCCTTTAATATCCTGGAGGTGATCCTGAGCTTTCTTTGACTTTACCACCATATCGTCAATGTACACCTCCATGGTGTCCCCCAGTTTGTCTTTGAACATCATGTTTACCAATCTTTGGTATGTTGCACCTGCATTTTTCAAACCAAAAGGCATAGCTGTATAACAATAAATACCTGTTGGTGTCATGAAGGCAGTATCCTCCTGGTCAGAAGGCTCCATTTGGATCTGTTGAAATCCTGAGGATGCATCCATGAAAGTCAGCATTTCATGCCCAGCAGTGGCATCTACCATTGCATCAATGTGGGGAAGAGGAAATGGGTCTTTAGGACAAGCTTTGTTCAAGTCTGTGTAATCTACACAGACTCTCCATTTCCCGTTTTTCTTCTGTACCACAACCACGTTTGCTAGCCACCTTGGGAACTTGACTTCTCTGATCATTTTGGACTTCAACAATCTTTCAACTTCCTCTTGAATAATCGTATTCCGCTCAGGAGCTAACTTCCTTCTTTTTTGTTGCACAGGCTTGAATGATTTATCAATTCCAAGCTTGTGAGTGATAATATCTTTGGATATGCCTGTCATATCCTCATGCTTCCATGCAAACGTTGACATCCTGCATTTTAAAAAGTTAATTAATTGTTCTTCAATATCCTGAGGGATATTGGTTCCCACGAGCACCGAAATATCTGGATTATCCTGGTCTAGGATAACTTTCTTCACATCCTGCTCCGGATCCTCCACGATATCCTGGGCCCGCGTCTTTAATTGCTATGCTGCACTAGGTTTGGTTGAGGATTTCATCGAGGATGAGTAACATTCTTTCGCCTCCTGCTGATCACTATCAACTTTAACAACTCCCCAAGGGGTAGGTATCTTGATGCATTGGTGATATGTTGATGGCACGGCCTTCATATCGTGAATCCACGGTCTTCCCAGTATAATGTTATAGCAGGATAGAGAGTCCATCACACAGAAACGTTGTATCGAGTTGACTCCTTCAACGTACACCGGCAACTTTATCTCTCCCACTGTGTTTCTAGCCTCTCCACTGAACCCAACAAGCACGGTAGACTTTGAAGTGATATCCATTGGAGATACATTCATTCTTTTAAGCGTCTCTAGTTGGATTATGTTGACGGAGCTGCCATTATCAACCAATATCCTGCGTACAAAATGGTTAGCCACATATAACGTTATTACCAGAGCATCATGGTGAGGATCCTGGACAGTATCCCTGTCATCGGCATCAAATGTGATCACTTTGTCAGTTGTGAGTGTAGTCATCCTGACAGGTTTGTCTCCCCTTTCGGCCTTAGCTTCTTTTGCATGTCTCTTTGCTGCCGAATACGAAGTCCCACAAATGTCGGATCCTCCCGAAATGAAGTTGATTATCTTGGCATCCGCGGGAGGTGATGCTGCTCGCTCAGGATCCTTCTCAGTATCCTGACCCTTATTCTTCTTTCTTCCTAAGAGATCCTTCAAATATCCCTTGCTTAGAAGATAGCTTATTTCTTTCCTTAGAGCGATGCAATCCTCAGTCATATGTCCGAAATCTTCGTGGAAAGCACACCATTTTGATTTGTCTTTCCAATCTGCTTTTTGTTGATTCTTTCGAGGCCATCTTGCCTTGTCCCCTAGACCCTGCATGGCATACATCAATTCAGGAATGTTAACAGAAAAGCAATATTCATATAATTCAGGATACTCTTCAGGATCCTCATCTTTGACAGCATTCACTCTCTTGTTCTCATTTCTGCCATATGGCTTAGGCCGATATGACTTGAATGAGGATTCTGACTTCCTGTTAGTTGACTCATAAGTGTTGGATGAGTTCATCCTTTCTTGCATCTTTCTGTCATCCTCCAACCGAATGTATCTTAGGGCCCTGTTCCGAGCTTCGTCCAAGTTCCTGCATGGGTTCATTACAAGGTCTTGATAAAATTGAGAATCCTTTTGCAGCCCCATCTTGAAAGCTTGCACAGCTGTTGCAACATCAAGATGAGGAATGTCTAGTGATTCCCGGCTGAACTTGTTCACATAATCCCTAAGGGATTCCTTAGGCCCTTGTGTTATCCTGTAGAGATCACTTGTTAATTTTTCAAAGCTTCTACTACAAGAAAACTGACTATTAAATAAATTTACTAAGTGAGCAAAAGATGTAATCGAATGTGGAGTAACATTCAAGAGCCATTTCAAAGCTAATCCTGTCAAGGTTGAACCAAAACCCTTGCACAAGCATGCTTCCTTGAGATCCGGAGGGATAGGGTTAATCTCCATCCTTTCCCTATACTGAGCAATATGCTCTTCAGGATCCGTTGTTCCGTCGTAAAGCTTCATGTTGGGGGTTTGGAACCTCTTTGGGATCTCAGCATCACAGATAGGATATGCAAAACGAGATATCTTGTGGCTGTCTTGAGACACTTCCGGGATTGGCTGGACCACCCCGGGTACACTTGATATCATGTCCTTCAACTTCTGAAGTTCCCTAGTAAGTGCTGATGTCACACCTGTATCCTGCAAAGATCCACTATTGTTAGTAGCATGAGTATTATTATTATTTGACACGTTACCCGTGGGAGGATTTTGCCCATATCCTGAAGCATATCCTGAGCTCCTTATGGTCGACATCCTGACCGAGGAGGGTATTTTAGGAGTATGATTCTGAGGAAGGCTGGGCACAATATTCCCCCTGTTATCCTCAGTAAACACAGCCGAACTGAAGTTCAAAGTTCTGGGGTGTAATGGAGTGACAATATCCTCAGCAGATCTGCTCGAGCCAGACTTCAGGAGTTGTATTTCCCTTAAAAGCATTTGGTTCGTTTCCTGTTGCTGCCTCATTTGTTCCTGCACACTTCCAAATAAGGTTAAAATTTCATCGTTAGAAGCTAAAACGGGAGCAGATCCCTGGACACTCCGAGTAGGGATAACATCTTGAGATTGTGTAGAGGCTGGCATCCTTGGAGGAGGTGGTGGAAGCACCGAACCGGTAGTAGCAGAAGTCACAACAGACACAGTAGAGGAACTCATGTTTGATCTTGAGGCCATTATGGACAATGTGGCAAAAAGTTTTGAAAATAGAAAACCGATTAGCGATTTGACAAAAAATTTTAGTAAAGAGAGCACCACTTGCCCCACGGTGGGCGCCAAATTGTTTTGGTCAAAAATTACCGAAGCAATTTAGTGATCAAATTAGTAAAGTGAGGTAGTGTGCTGGAAATTGTATAGAAAATATGTTTGCTGAGTTATTTAGAAAATCAGTATTCAAGATACGGCTCAGGATATTGAGCTGTATCTGCGATCAAACAATGAGCAAACGATAAGCAAAAAGTAAAGGAAATGACACGAGATGTACGAGGAAAGCCCTTGATCAATTTAGATCACCGGCATAAAACCTCGGGAGCTGACAATCGCAGCTGCCTTGTTCTTCTTATTGCTTTAAACTTCAGGATACAGTGCAGGATATAGACCAGATCGCTAAGTGTTACAATGCCTTTGTATGAAAATAAGAATTGCTCGAGAGCAAGTGTTAAAGTGTAGCGAGTGTGATTGTGATGTCCTAGTTGATCTGATATACCCACCTATTTATAGTAATGAATTACAAACAATAATCCCTACAAATATGGGCTACTCCGAATATTCCATTATGAACGTTATGAACCGAGTAATACGGCTTCAACGTCTTCATTTGAACGACTTGGACCGAGTCTTCCGCGGAATAAGTCTTGTGAACGTTGCTAGCTTCTAACCCACGTACCTGCACATAATCCATTAGTAATCCCGAGGATACCATTCAGGATGTTACCAATATCCTGAATCAGCATCCCGGATGTAAACAGATACTACATAAACAAGATATAGATCAAGATATTTTCCAGGATATGGGCTCAGAATTTCACCCATAACAGTCGCCATATAGCAATCGCCATAGAGAGAGAGAGAGAGAGAGAGAGAGCAGAGGATGAGAGGATGAGCGGCGGACCAAATGAGAGATGAGAGAAACCCTAGTTTGTGTGTCCGCTTGTTTAGTTTAGGGGAAAGGGTATAAGTGGAATGTGAAGTTTTCTGGTGCTTAAAAGACTTGTACATCATGCTTTAGGGGTGTTTTAAGGAAATTTCAAAGACCTTAAGAAGTCCTTTGGATATGTATATTATATATAGTATAGAAGTGTATATATATATATATATATAGTTTTCAACTTACACACACACACACACACATATATATATATATATATTATTGTTACTGATAGGGGTTCATCCAATATTGCATGTTACGCTTGTCATACTTCCAAACGAGCCTCTCCCCTATTTGCCTTATCTTTTCACTTTCATCTAACAACTCCTCACCAAAGGTACAGAGTTCTTGCACATTCTCGATACTCACGGGTGGTGCGGGTGCTGGTATCGAGTCAGGGTACTGTGGCATCTGTTCTTCGTATGGGTATGGGTTCTCTAGGATTTCTCAAATATATTGGTCATTATCCCAATAGGGATCTAGAGGGTCAAGGTTTGGATAGGGTGCTACTGGGTTTTGTATGGGCTTCTCTAATGAGTAGAGTTCTTGATAATCCATATGGTCGTCAAACCACGGGTCATAATCTGGGGGATGGGGTGCTGGGACTCTAGGGATTTCATTTGGGTCAAAGGCAGGTGCTGGAATCTGGTCTCCTGGGTTAGGTTCGATTTCCATGGGTTGTGTTGGGAACCAAGATAGTGGCTGTGGTGCAATAATTTGTTCTAAGTTTGGGTCTGTGGCTGTGGTAGCTAGTATGTGGAAATTAGCCAGTCTCCTATTGATTATATCCTGAGTTTGGGCATTCATTTCCCTATTTGCAGCTGCTAAAGCTCTCTGCTGCTGTAACTTCCTCATCCTTTTCCTACGCTCGTGAGCTCCCCGACTGAACCATCCTCTCTTTTTGGTAGGGAATGGCTCTTCGGATTGTGCTTTGAATATGAAAATCCCTTCCTCTGTGTCAGCTGTTACCCCGAGGGGGTAGGCTGGGAAGAAGTTCCTTCATCTCTAGGAGAACTAGACAGTTGACGGTAAGCGTCTGACAGACCTTGATCACTCATACTGTAAACTAACAAATTGTCAAATAACACAAAACAATAATATACAAATATGCACGTAATCACGTAGATTATTTCCTAACAGAATGGATAAAATTTTGATGTCAGCAGAACACTTCTGTGGCTGAAATCAGTGGCTGTAGCTCTGATACCACTCTCTGTCGCAACCCCCGGCCCCTAATCACCTGGGAATGGGCGACCGCGAACTCAGATTTAGTGGTATGGGTGTATCAATTTGGCAGCGGAATTTACATCAGGACCGTAGTTAGGAAATATTTTATCAGAGTAAAGTAACACATTTTTATAAACACATGGGAAACTCCCAAGTTTCCATTACAAATATGTTTATAGGGATAAACCCTAATTTATTGAAAATAAAACATCTTCTTTATTTAGGTAACTTTTATAGCCACTTTTCCAAGCCTTCAGTGCTGTCCAGCTGGCTTCTATTTGGCTTTCACATTTTGTTACCTGAAACGCGTTTAAAAACATTTTGTCAGTGGGAAATACAGGTGAGTGAATCCCAATTTAATCAAGACCAGTTTTATCATTGTACAGTATTGAGGGCGATCTCGCAATTACATTTGTTTATATTTCTACTTTAATTACCACCCATGGTACTATCAACCCGACTTGTGGTCATGTTACTACTCACAGTGTAGTAACAAATTTTGTATACAAAACCCTAACATACCGACGATAATTGTAGAATTACAAATACTCAATCACCGTGAAATATAATTTAAAACAATTGAGGTTTTGTAAAAATAGTTTACAAAAAGGTTTACAAAAGGAGATTACTCATTTTAGGTTTTTCCTTGTGATTTTCTGGTTATAATCTATTAATTAAACAATGCACATGCGTTGGTATAATAACCCAATTTACATTAGTTATACCCTCCCTGAGACAGAACTCCAATGACTACGTCGGGCAGAGCCTCAACAGCCATTACGGAGCACTAGATCAATCGGGCAGCGTATCTAATACGTAACCGGGGGTTATGATACTTACGGAGCACTAGATCAATCGGGCAGCGTATCTAATACGTAACCGGGGGTTATGATACTTACATAGAGGCAGAGCTTCGCTATTTTAATGGGTATAATACCCGAGTATTACTTATACTATAGAGAAATTGAGAGAGAATTGAAACTTTTGAACGACGGAAACTGAATGCCGAGGTTCCCAATTTATAGGGTCTGGTCTCGACTTCCTCGCGGACCCACGAGAGAAACAAGACAGGGCTTCACGCCCCGCGAGCTAGGCTGGCTAGGGCCTAGCCTTGGCCAGTCATGGACTTAGCTTCGACACGAGTTGCGCCCTGTGGCCAGCTGTTGCGGCTCGCGATAAATATAGACAAGGGGGTCGCGTCCCGCGAGCGCACCCCTGATTTTGATTTATTTGATTTTTGTAAAAATTAAGGTATTTCGGGGTCGTTTTTCACATACGGGGTGTATTTTGGGACGTATAGGGTGTTCTAAATATTTTAGGAGGGTTGTTGTAGGCAGATCTCAAATCTTAATCCTCATCACTTAATCATTTCAAGCGCTACACTATATATAAAAGTATAACGACGTCGATTTTTATTTCGGTTCCATACATAGTTTAGACATGATACAACTTATCGAGATCTCTTTATTTTCAGGTACCTGAGGTTCTTCTTGAACCATCATGTCTATTGTCTGTTCAAGATACCTTTTTGATATAACCTCGACTTGACCATCTTAATTAGTTGCTCCAACTTTCGAGGAATTTTATTATTGGAATCGACTAGTCTATCATGATTCAGATGTGCAAAAGACTCATTACAAACATGTGGTTGTCCTTCTCGGACAATCATCTTAATTGGAGCATTAGCAGTTGGTATATGTGACATAGTCACCTTTTTAAGGTCAGTGAATGTGTCTGGTAATAGATTCGGTAATCTTTGTAATTGAGTTATCCTTTGAACTTCTGGTTCACACTTTTAGTTTTGAGGATCAATAATAATTCATACCAACTCATTTCTTTTCCAACTGCTTTTTATCTCCCCCTGATGTTGGGAATGTTAATCCATTGAGATGGATATCAATTAAATGATCCGTAAATAAATATCTCGTGAAAGGCTCTATTAGTTATCATATATTCCCAACCACCTTTGTGGTCCCATCTTTGTGCATAGTGGTGGATTAATTTCAATATATACCGCACAACCAAAATCTTATAAGGGACATCTTTAGTTCCTGATCAAAAACCAACTATAATGGGGAGTAACTATTACAACATGTTGGCTTGATGTGAATTAATGTTATTGCATGTAAAAATACATATACTCATATTCGGGGTAACTTTGTAGAATAGTAACCAAGTTTTTAAAGTGTTCTAATTAGGTCACTCAAGTTTCAAATTTGTTCCAATCAGGTCACTTTACATTCATTTTTCATTAAAATTAAGGGTTTTTTCATGTATTTCATAGGTAATCATGGTGATGTAAATTTTTGTTTCTTTTTTCTCTTTTATTTGATGCTAACGTCGAGTGAGGACGTGGATTGTAACTTGTTTTTTTTAATTTTTAATGCAATTAAAGTGTTTTTATTTTTAATAAATTTAATTTCATATATTAAAATAATCTGACCACGGTATCTTATGCTCCATTTTTTTCTTAACACATGGAAAAAAGGACATGGCTCGATTTGAATGTTATGTTATCTAATTGAGACAAAAATGATATGAGTGACCTAATTAGAACAATTTTAAAACTTGGTTACTATTCTGTGACATTTTCCCCTCTCTCATATAAACATGAACTTGCTCTCATAAGTATTGGCTTTGCTATCAATCGTAGACGTTTAATGATCGTCTTAACAAAAGCAATTCGTGTATGAACATAATCTACACGAAGTTCAACACTTATTCCGCCGATCATTAATAGCTAGGGAAATAAACTTATCGTCACTACTAATAATTACATGCAATCTGGAATAATGTGCTTGCTATCTTATTAGCTAAGCCATAAATTACACAAACATCAAGTTGTGAATTTGATAACCATTTAGACAATGCATCGATTTAAAACACTAAATGGTATCATGTTGGGATATGCATATATCCCTTAATCACTTCCAGAATAATTAGGGATACACACCCTTAATTGGCAAATACATAATTTCCCATAAGAGCAAACAATACATGCTAATTATCAGCTTGAAGAATCTTCTAGTTCTTCATTATGTTTCACATTGTCGTTGACTCAGTGTGGTCTAACCGGTCATGCCATTTAAGTAAATAATCATGATACATAAACTTCTGGTTTATGATCGTATGTGTATTAGTTGCACTATGCTAGAGAACAACGTATTATCATTGCAAACTATCATGTTATATGACTTTTATCCTTTTCACATTTTGTTCTCATATAACCACTCCCTTAATTTGCCACTTCTAGTAGTCAATCTTATTATTCACATCATTACAATTCTCATGGTCGATCTCATCATCATAATATTCTCTCCATAATCATTACCTTTACATCATTCAATATAAAGTCACATTCAATTCAGAGAATATAGTTGAACCGAAACAAACTTTATAGCTTTTATTCATTACTCGGTCACACAAATGTAGAATCATTTCAAACCTTTTATACTCTCTAATGGTACTACTGATTCAAAGCATATTCCAAGTGTGACGAATGAGAGTTACTTTATCTGATTTTTCCTTATTAATCTTCTCACCATTTAATATATATTGAGAAGTAATTACATAATCGAGTCATGTATGATTTATCAGTCTTAAATCTTATGACCTTACCTTATAAAGATTAGTAATGAGATTTTGGGAGATTGACACTACAGGGTTTCATGTCTATGCATATTTATAGTCTTTCATGAGTGTTACAACATCCCATAACTTTGGTTTAATTATGTTTTGTCTATTCAATATCATCTATATAAATGAATTAATAGCATCATGTTAAATTATATAATACATGTCGTTAAAATATGGAAGCAAATAAAACGGTTATAGTATGTTAGTTTTCATCAGTGACACATTTTTGTTACTTTAAAACATAAAGAAATATCTCCATAAAGTTTCCATGATAAAAATATAATCAATAAGCTTATTTCTGTATAATAAAATAAAATTGTTGTTCAAACTTATATAGATATATCCAGAGGGTCAAACTCTTAATGTTAATCTAAAAATGTATCTTTTCCACACAAATATTTGAATCATATACAATTCATAGATGAAGTTAAATATAAACATGGACATATAATATCTACAAATATCATGGTAAATAAAACGATGGCAAAATCAATTAATTAATCAAAATATGTATCCATTTACATTTATACCACAATCAGTTATACATGTTAAGTTATTAACAAATATTAAAAAGAAAAATTATACTATATACATACAACTCCACCGAAGGAAATACAATTACACTTGATATGTTTATTGACAAGAATTTAAAATCTTAGAAAATTTCAAAGATATATCTTTTTAAAATAACTAAACTTTCTATTGATTTAACCCCAATTAGTTTAACACTAATTTTTAACCGTACATAAGGCTAATATATTTCCATGAATAAGAAATAATTTTTATTTTAAATTTGAGATAATGAATGTTATCCAAAATTTAAGAAAGTATAAAACACATACCTTTTTGTGGTAGCAACAAAAAAACCCTAACTCCCATCATAAGCCTTTTAATTGGACTTCTACTCTATGGTTGCAACGAAACAAACAAAAAACGAGACCAAAGTTCCCAAGACAAGCAAAGCAAGAAGACCCAAATATCTCACTATAAAACAAAACAAGTCTAAACAATAAAATTGGTGTCTTTAATACCATATTAGATAAAATTAAATTCATCATGTATTTATCACACCAACATCATTTTATCATTTTATCATGTTATTGTATTACATCAAAAGATGTGATAAAGACCCAAAGCTATCAAAATTTGATTCAACATTGTATTTCTTAGGAATTTTTGACTCTGAATGTTTAAGATTTGTGAATGATATATAAAAAGATGACACCTATTTAATATTAAAATAATATATAACAGTTTAATCAAATTATCAGTGGTTATCTTATCTGAATAAAAGAAATTAGTTACGCTATAATTTGAATTTCCCAAATTTTATGACTTAGATTTTTCTTCATCGATCATATAGTTTTAAAATTAAAAGTTGACCTACATGAATTTTGTTGATAATTTTTTTTATAAAAACCAAACCCTATACTTTTACCATAATTATCCGGAAACAAAACTATGTAAACTTGAATTTTGTATTCATAAACAATCAACCAAAATTCTTGTTCCATACTTTAATTTGTTAATTGTTAGCATTATTAAAGAACTACTTATTTTAAATATTAAATTACAATATCATAATAAATAATCAAGCACATAACTATTTGCTGACTAAATTATGTAACAAGTAATCATGCATTGAAACTCTAGAATTTATTAATAAGTATAAAGATTTACCTCTGTGTAGAACGACATGGGTTTTCATCATAATAACCAAATCACCTCATGTAGCATGTTATAAAGAATATTTACCGACCTTGAATTCCTTATATAACTGATCCCAAAAAGCAAGTCGTGTTGATAATGTGTTGTGAAACTAGCCTAATAGCAAAGAAGAAGAAGAAAATAATAGGGAGAAGAGATCTAATATTTCATTGATTGAGGTGTGTCTTTTACAAAAGAATACAATGAATATATATAGGAGATGAAGGCTTGGAGAACAAGCCAATCTATTTAAGGAGTTGATAACCACATAATATAATATATTTATAACAATTAAATCATTTTGAGAAAAGTAATAAGGTTTTATTTTATCTAATTTAGTCACCAAATATTTTTTATAACATTTTGGTTTATCTAATTTGGTTTCATTTTGAGAATAGTAAAGTTTTGGTTTTCTTAGTTAGACCATCAGTTTTTCATAATTTTTTGGCTTTTCTAATTTGGTCGCTAAGGTTTTCCTTTTCCACATTGAGCACATATTTTTTTATCTATATCTCCGATATAAATTTTATTAAAAACTGAGTTGTATTCGAAGTAGTGCTACAGTGACCGGACAACATCACTACCAGTATCAAAATTATTGGAACTAGTATAGGTGGTATTGGAGCCGTTATCAGTATTTGTTTTTATGGATATCGACAGATGTAAAATACGACTTTATACGTCATACAACTTTTGTAACAACACGGCACCAGTATCGGTATTCATTTTTATAGTTTTCTATCGATGTAATATACAATTTTTTTAGTTTGTATCTCTGAAAAATATATATATTACCTATCATTCAACTTATGTATACACACATGTGTGTGTGACTTAGTTATTATTTTATACGATAACAAGTGTTACTCATTGTCGCGCATTGCGTGATTTACAATATGTTTTTTTGCCATGTTCCATATATAATGTATTCGACTCTTCAATATGTGTGAATTGGACTTTATACGATGACACACACACATACAATTTGTATTGAATTGGATAAAGTAATGTTTAGGGCAAGATACGTATCTATCACACCCCAACCGATGGCAGAAACATCGGAGTGAGACGAAAACAAGATTGCAAGAGACTTCATAACACTAAATGTGACAAGTATTTAATAAACAAATTTCATTTCATTGTTAACATCAAGTACATTGTTTGAAATAGAATTACAGCAAGTTTGAAACAAAATAAAAGACAACAAGTATTAAAGTTTAAGGTGCTTTCTAGATATCCTACTAGATTCCGTGCATCATCATCATCAAAATCCTGCAACACGTATTAAAGTATAGTTCAATACAAAAGTATTGGCGAGCATACAAGTTTGAATACTAGCATATATATAAAAGTTTGAACAAATCCACATGACAAAATTGTTATCAAGAATTAATGTATAACTGGCATGCATCTATAAATGTCAACCCAAAGTTTACCGCTAGCGTAATCTTATTGTAGCTACGATAAGTCTGTTCTGTGTTTAACTTAACATGACTTCAAGAATACGGGCGGTGCGTTACTCCTATAGCGCTATACATGTTAAGGGAGGCTTGATCGAAGTTAATGACAAGTATAAAGCATAAGAATGTTCCAATGTATACGAACTCAAGCATAACGTATTAAGCATGTATGTTGGATTGTTTGTTTGTGATTTAAGCATAAAATATGTTGATTGCGTGTGTTTAATAGTAATAAACGTATTGCACCCAAAAGTGTAAAAGTAAAAGGGGTCATGTATACTCACAATTTTGCAAAGCTTTCCGATTATCCGTGAATTGACGAGTTGTTGAGAATGGGAAACGAAGGTGTATGGTCATTCGGAGTTTAACGAAGGATTCAGATTGGAATTTAAGTAAAAAAAAGTATGTATTCATAAAATATATCTTGTCTAAGTACTCATTTTGACATTAAGTTTGTATGTGATTTCATGGGTCCTAGTTTGCCCATTAGAATCGAAAACGAGAAACTTAGAACATTAGATAAAGTGACCTAAGTTCAAGACACATAGTTGTAGATGCATATGTCTGTAGCTTTCGTCTGTATCGAGTCTTTATTTACCTAGTTTGATGTCTATGTATAGTTTAAAGTATGTCTTGTATTGTATCCGGGTCGAAACGTAAGTTAGGAGCATATTGTAAGTCCATCCGGACGGATGGACATAACCCCATCCGGACGGATGGGCATATTAGATGTTTCACCCGGATGGGCTTTGCCTATAAATATGTGTGCCTGGTTCCTCATTTGCGACAGTTCTCTTGGCACCTTAGGCGAAGCCCTGTCGAATTCTCTCTGGAACTTGTAAAAGCATATTATCATCAATGAGAATGATCTTAACCGGTGTCTGCGTTGTTTCTCTCTCTTCTACTACATTCTTGGATTCCGCACGAGGCTGTAGTTGCTAATCTGGTCTGAGCACGTTCGAGTAACCGAACTCCTGGTCCTCACAAGTGGTATCAGAGCTTGGAGACCAGATTCGGAGGAGATTTGCAATGATTTACAAGAGATTCTTACCATTTTTCAGATCTACACTTCTCATTTCTACTCTATTCTCATTTTTCTTAACTTTTACATAGAAAAACTTAAAATTGACACTGAATTCATGGACAAAAATACGTAAAATTTAAACATAACGTGCGTAATGTGTTAGTGATTAATCCTACAAAGTTTCAGAACTTAATTCGGACTAAAACACATCAAAATCATTGAAAAACTATGAACTTTCGAACAAGCTTTGCTGACATCATCATCCATCCGGACGGATAGGTTAGCCCATCCGGACGGATATACTGATTTTAGCTTGAAGATTGTCTATTGTTCTTGGCCATCCGAACGGATAGACATCCATCCGGACGTATAGGCTTTGTTATAGTTCATCCGGAAGCTTGCTCATCAGGACAGAGTTTGTTCAGTGTTTATGTTCATCCGGAAACTAGTCCATCCGGACCAAGTTCATCTGGAGATTGTTGTTATTTGCCCATCCGGACCATTGGCCATCCGAATCATCAGTGTTTGTGTTTACTTTGTATTCAAACAAGTTTGACTTTTGTTGACTTCTCAGGTACTTTCAATCATGTCTGACGAATTCATGAATCCGTTCTTCGACACCTATGCTTTCAACAGTACTGAATCAACTTCTTCCGACGGAAATCCGAAAAACTACAACAAAGGCGATTTCTGAATTGCTAAGTGTCGATAATGCTTACGGAACGTACAACAAACCGCCAAAGTTGATGAATATAGAAGACTACAATCGATGGGAAAAACCATTCGGTAACTGGTTGAGGGTGTTCGCGTATGATAGTTAGAAGTTAGTTCAAGTGGGCTATACAAGTACTAATTCACTGTTTACAAATTTGGGTTCTGATGAGCAAGGATTGTTTATCACCGAACAGAAAGCAATTGCACTTCTTCATCAATCGGTTCAGGATGACATCATTTCACTACTTGAATACGAAACATCAAAAGAGTTGTGGGAGCTGATGTGTGTAAAATGCAACATATAAATTACATCAAATGAGGCATAAAACTAACCCTTTTTAGTACTAATGTTGGAAAAAGTGTGCTTTTGTCTTCCTTCTGTATTTTCAGGAATAAATGAGCGTAAATGAACAAAAGGAACAAATATGCAACAAAATCTAACATAAATACAAGGAAAGGAATAAACGTGGCATGCCCGACCCCTCGACAACATCTTCCCAAGCAAAAACAAGCAAACAGAAGGCTGAACACGCCCCGTGCCCAGCGGACACGGGGGCGTGGCCAGTTTTCTGCAGAAAGGACAAAGCTTTAGAAGCTTCTATTCCTGACACGGGGGTGTGCCCAGCTCAACACGGTCGTGGTCAACGCTAAGATTCGCAGAATCCAAGCAAATCTTGATAGTAGAGATACGCTTCTGCACACGGGGCCGTGCCCAGCGGACACGGGGGCGTGTGGAGCTAATGTAGACAAATTGCAATTAATGAAGAAAGAGAATAAGGATGGACACGGGTCGTGCCCAGCGGACACGGGGCCGTGTCCACGCTTCTGTGCAGGCTATAAATAGAGGTTCTTGGTTCACTTCAAAAGCATCCCTTGGCAAACCACCTCTCTACCACTTCACCCACACTCCACCACCATCACAACACCCACATCCACCACCATCATCCATCTAGAGTGTGTGTAGTAGTCTCGGGATCCAAGATTGATAGTAAAAGTTCTTGACAATCAAAGGCCATGTTTGCCTAAGTCTCTTACATCACTTGGTGAAGACAAGCATTTAGTGTAATACTTTTGATTTTTAATCTTTTCGCACTTTTTATTTGGTTTTGTATTATTAACTTTAATAACTAGTTTCTTATGTTGAAGGTGAAACTTCCTTATCATTTGTCCGTGGTGTCTTGGCGTTATTTTACTGTCTATATAAAATAAAAGATTTACACCATTCATATCTCTACGGTCTATATAGAAATATGTTGGCTACCTGGTCGGGGGTTAAGGGAATGGTTTGGTAAGGTTCTTGCCTGTTCGGTGTATAGATCCTGCAAGGACATGGGTCAAGCTTACTAGGACCTCCTTCAATACCCACTAGTATTGGATGACGGGGATGCGAATGGCTTGATCCCCTCATATGTATACTACTATTAATACATTAACCCGGCTACTTGGGATTGTATCCCTGCTGACTCAAACCACTTAGCCGAGGGTAACGTCACCTTCAAAAGAGGGGCCTACCACATTACGCATTAATAACTTAATTAATTATCTTCCAATATTCCAGCCCTTTAGGATTGTATCCTTGTTGACTCAAACTACTGGGTTGAGGGTAACGTCACCTTCAAAAGAGGGGCCTACTACTATAACTAAGATAATCTCTTAAAAAGTTCAAAAGTGCGGAAATCATCAAAGGTTACACTAAAGGCGAGTCGGATCCAAGTGATTCAACATGTCTATCTATTTTATTTTATTTTTATTTTCATATTTAAAACCTTTTTCTAAATTTTTGATTTGATTAGACGTTGAGTATAAACCGGTACTAAAAGCTCTTGTGTCCTTGGACGACCTCGGTATCTTACCAACGCTATACTACGCTCACGATGGGTGCACTTGCCCATATGTGTGTTTAGTGTTAGTAGAATATCGTGTTTTATAAATTTAAAACTTGACTAAAGTGTTAAAAAGGGCTTAAAATACACATAAAAATATATCACGCACTACGCACATCAAGTTTTTGGCGCCGTTGCCAGGGACACACGGATTTTAAGAAAGTTAGAAATCGACGGCCTAATCGTTTTTCTTATTTTTCTGTTTTTTCAGGATTTTTTTTATTTTCCAGCTGCTGCAGAGCTCAGCACGGGGCCGTGCTCGCTGAACACGCCCCGTGCCCAATCTTTGGTACTGGCAATCCTATTTTAAGTCAGACAGTAGCTGAACACGGGGCCGTGCCCATTGAACAAGCCCCGTGCCCAAGCTTCAGTTACTGAAAATAGAACCGTAAGATCCCGACGATTGGTAATTTCTGACACAAACATGAGCGATACTGATCATTTTTACTTTCGTTCATCTTATGGTACGTGGTGTCAATTATGTGGCGGACCTCATAAAGATTTAGAATGTTATTTTCTAAATTACATTCCCCACTATACGGACCCATTGTTTTCCTGTAGCCTTAAGATGGGCGAAAGTAAAAACAATCCTTATCTCTCCCTCGAATGCTCTCAATTATCTCTTCTAGGTGATATGCTTCTCGAAGAATTATTTCAAATGGAAGAGTTAATTCTCCAATTGATAAGGGAACTTGAGATGGATATAACTAATTCTTCTCAAGACGACGATCAAGGAGAATTATTGAGATCGCATTCGGATACTAACAACATCGTTGCTCCCGAATCACCTCTAACTCTTGCGAGGACTTGAGCGATAGTCGTCCCTGTGTCGATTGTGCCGTGAAGGACTCCCCATCGGTTTCCGCCGATGCATACATAGACCTGAGCGATTCGACATATACCTTCTTTAACGAGAGCCCGGATAAGGAAAATAAAGATTGGTTTTGCCCACTGGTATTTAGCTTAGGAATTACCCTTTCCGATAACCTCTTGCGTTCTTGTCTAAAACTAGGGCAACTTAGGTATCTCAGGCACTTCGGTGTTGTTCCATCCAGTAAGGAACCACCTGATCCAGATAAATTCCTTAAAAATAGACAAAACTTCATAAAAACTTCTAGCCACGGGGTCGTGTCCAGGTCAGCACGCCCCCGTGTCCACCCAAAGATTCCCGTCTGACTTTGGTCAGAATACGGACAAAAAAGTGTCAGAATTTTGTCTGCACACGGGGCCGTGTCCAGTGTGCTGTCGTTTTCTATAAATGCAGCAAGATTCCTGCACTCTTGGACCCATTCCAAAGACAAAGATCTGGTGGGATCTTCACATATCCCATACTAGGTATATTCTAAAGAAGGTTCTCAACAACCATCTTGTCTTTTCTACTTTTTTCCATTGCCTTCTTCTTCATTTTCTCCTCAAAACCTCCATTAAAGTTTGAAATCCCCATGTTTTCAAGCTTTATTGTGATATTTACTAGGTCTTTATTCAAGGAATCTTGTCAAAAACAAGTTTCACAACACTGTTTTAAGTTATTTCTGCTTAAAAATGCTTCAAAAGTCAGAAAAATAATTTAAAGCTCAAAGATTCTTTGTTTAAAAATCCTGCAGAGAGGTGAACACGGGGCCGTGTCCGAGGTACTGTTTCATTAATTTGAAATTTCTTTCGGCTTGTTTTCTTAGAATGTCGAGCTGAAATAGCGGAACATCCTCATCACACTCCAGGAACAACCGACAAGGAAGAAGGTCATCGGTAGAAGACTCTCTCATTAATTACGTGTATGCCTTGAGGGAGGCCATCGATGAAATGACGGGAGTAGAGGAAGCCTTGGTCGACCGTATAAATTATTTGACGGTGGGACTAGAGGGATGTCTTCGAGAAGTCAACCTTTTGCACCAAAGGTTAAATATTCTCGCTTCTCCTCCCTTGGTGCCAATCATTACACGAAGGGAGTGGAATGTAGTACCGGAAGTCATCATCCCGGCCGAATGGTATGTCATGCACCCGGAACCCCCTCAAGACATATTACATGGGGTCCCGGTTGCCGTCGCACCTCCTCCACAAGACATTGTGGAAAATGAGCCCGCCTTCTTCCTCCCGAGAGAGATAGAGGAATGGCTCAATGACATCTAAGGGACAACCCTCGGTTACGAGTTCTACAACGCCTTTAAATACCAGGAAGCTATTTCTGGGTTTTTGATATTCCTACAATAAGGGTAGAACTCCCTGGAATGATTTTCTGTATTACTTGACCTATCTATCTTAGGAACTTTTAGTTTTTCATTTCTAGCTTTATTTTTAAGTTTCTAGGATCTTATGTAACTCACTCTTTAATGAATGATGGTTTTTAAGTATTAAATGGTGTTTGGATGATGTTGAACACTCGGGATGATGGAGGTTACTAAGGGAAACTTGAACCCACACCCCATGCACCAAAACAGAGCCTCCCGACAATTTTTCTACATTACAGCAAGTTCAGCACGGGGCCGTGCTCAGCCCAACACGCCCCGTGCCCAAGGTTCTGCAGAAAATGCCCAGTTCAGGTAACTGGACATGGGGTCGTGTTCACTGAACACGCCCCCGTGCCCAGCCTTCTGTTAATTATGATACTGGCAATCTAACCACGGGGTCATGCCCGGACCAACACGGGCCCGTGTCCAGACGCCCAGTAACTTAAATTTTTGTTTTAAACACCTTTTTACACATTCAATCAACGTAAAAACTTATTTTTGGGACACATTGAGGACAATGTGTAATTTAAGTGTGGGGGAGATGCTAAAACCTTGAATTTTGCAAGTCCTAATAACAATCCTTACACAAAACTCTATTGGAACCGCTAATCACCCCAAATTTTTTTCAAAACTTTTCATTTTTTTACTTGTCTTGGTTTAATTTGGGAATAACAAGTTCTAAAAAGGTTATATTTTTACAAATTTACAACCGATAGCGTCGTGATAAAAAGAACCAACATAAGAAAATTATGAAACAGCATGACAAACCTAGTTAAAATTTGATTATATATACTTGATCACATTATAAACCCATTCCCACAAAAAAAGTGAGTTTTGAGCCTTTATTGAGCATACAAATATACATCTTTAAACTAAATGCTCATTTTTTGTTTCTTATGTGAATAGCCGCTTGGTTTCTTACGACTCTAGAACTTGCCATGACAATACATTCCCGGTCCTTACCAACTTAAACCCAAGTAAGTAAATGATGGAGGAATTAGGACTAACCCTTTTTCTTTCAACACCATTATTTTTCTTTTTCTTTCAACCTACCCAAAAATCCCCCTAGTTAACTCCTTTGAGCCTAAACCTTTTCATTTCTAAACCCAATAAACAAACACCCTTTACCCACCAAAACCCTTTTAATTTTTAAACCCTTTATTTTAGTAAAAAGCTCGGTTTTCATGTGACATCCCTTATTAAAAAAATGATGAAGAATAGAAATAAACAAACAAGTTCCTCAAAAGAAACTTTGTTTGAAAATGCTTTATTTGAATAAAAGTCACAAAAATAAAAAGTTTTACGAAGACTGACGCTTTTTACGCTTTTCGCCCTTTTTACTAACCATTAACCCAAAACCACCTACCTTTAACCCAAGCCTAACCCTTCCCCAAGTCCTCTTGATATTTACAAAGGTGTATAGTTAAAAAGGAGGAGGATTGATTGCTTGGCAAGCTTATGGTATGAGTAAGTTCCATGCCGGTCTCGAGTGTTTCACAAAAATACATTTTCGGCCGAGTGTTGAAGTGATCTCCCATGAGGTATGTGAACTTGTATATAAATGGAATTTTAAAGAGGCATGTTATGCCCAATTAAGTAATTCTTCTATTGAAAAGTTCTAAATAAATCATAACGAATAGGATTGTAAATAGCATAAAAATAAAACCTAATAAAGATCTTGGATTCCCGAAACTCAAGACAAGCCCAAAACTTCTCTTCTACCCATTCCATTTGGGAGTGTAAGCCACATTATAAAGAGTTTTGCTTGAGGACAAGCAAAGATTCAAGTGTGGGGGTATTTGATGTGTGTAAAATGCAACATATAAATTACATCAAATGAGGCATAAAACTAACCCTTTTTTAGTACTAATGTTGGAAAAAGTGTGCTTTTGTCTTCCTTCTGTATTTTCAGGACTAAATGAGCGTAAATGAACAAAAGGAACAAATATGCAGCAAAATCTAACATAAATACAAGGAAAGGAATAAACGTGGCATGCCCGACCCCTCGACAACATCTTCCCAAGCAAAAAC
The DNA here is from genome assembly GCA_030545235.1 of Helianthus tuberosus. Lineage (NCBI taxonomy): Eukaryota > Viridiplantae > Streptophyta > Magnoliopsida > Asterales > Asteraceae > Helianthus > Helianthus tuberosus. The sequence goes on from CM060360.1 coordinate 69,199,584, forward strand.
AAGCAAACAGAAGGCTGAACACGCCCCGTGCCCAGCGGACACGGGGGCGTGGCCAGTTATCTGCAGAAAGGACAAAACTTTAGAAGCTTATATTCCTGACACGGGGGCATGCCCAGCTCAACACGGCCATGGTCAACACTAAGATTCGCAGAATTCAAGCAAATCTTGATAGTAGAGACACGCTTCTGCACACGGGGCCGTGCCCAGCGGACACGGAGGCATGTGGAGCTAATGCAGACAAATTGCAATTAATGAAGAAAGAGAATAAGGATGGACACGGGCCATGCCCAGCGGATACGGGGCCGTGTCCGGTTTTTCTGTGCAGGCTATAAATAGAGGTGCTTGGTTCACTTCAAAAGCATCCCTTGGCAAACCACCTCTCTACCACTTCACCCACACTCCACCACCATCACAACACCCACATCCACCACCATCATCCATCATCCATCATCCATCTAGAGTGTGTGTAGTAGTCTCGGGATCCAAGATTGATAGTAAGAGTTCTTGAAAATCAAAGGCCATGTTTGCCTAAGTCTCTTACATCACTTGGTGAAGACAAGCATTTGGTGTGATACTTTTGATTTTTAATCTTTTCGCACTTTTTATTTGGTTTTGTATTAATGACTTCAATGCTGAAACTGTCAAGCAGCAAACGATCTTTTTGGATTCAATCCTCGAATTGTACGAGAGTTTAGTCGCAGGAAAGATTAGGAATACCAACCTGGCCAAAGAGGATTACGACCAAATTGATCCTGAAGAGATGGAGCTAATTGACATCAGGTGGTGTATGGCCAGCTTCATTCGTCGTGCTCCACGCTTCATGGAAATTACCAGGAGGCAGTCTAACGGTGGGCCATCTACAAAGTTGGGTTTTGATAAATCAAAAGTGACTTGCTTCAAGTGTAAGCAAAAAGGTCATTTTAAACGGGAATGCAAGAATTCTGTTGTTGATAAAACTGCCAATCCTTTCAAGACGATTACTATCGAAAGGCAGTTTATCATCGGAACAGAGAGGAACCTCCGAAGATGAGACAAATTAAGGAAAATCTAGTGAAAGAAAAATCCAGGGCATTAGCAGTTATACAAGATGATGAGGCTTCAACTAGAATGATTTTATTCCAGATGAAGAACAAATAGGATCTGCTTTCGTTGTTGATATAAAACCGGTGACGTTCAACAGAGAACGAGAGATTGCACACGTGAGAATGAACAGAATTCACAGAGCATACAAAGAAGCTGTAAAGGTGAAAAGATGGGATGCTGACAGAGAATGTTATCTGGACCCGAAAGGAAATGTTTGTACTGATCCAAAAATGATTGATTTCGAAGCATTAGTAAAGTCTATTTCAACTGCAGAAGAAGAGAGATTGAAGAGAAGTTGAAGAAAAGGCTGAGAAGGAGAGAAAAGAGAATTCTAAGAAGGTGGTAAAGGAAATCATTGATATGAACGTAGAGATGACGACCGAGAACCTGAAGAAATGGCTGATGAAGTATTGATGGCAAAAGCGCTTGAGGTAGATACCAAATCTACATCTGAGTCTGAGTTATCTAACAAGGTCAATTCGGTCGGTTATAATGTCGAAGCAGGTGAGTCTCAGGATACAAAAACTGAGAGTGATTGTAGAAACTGCATGAAGTCATGCAAAGTCTTTAATACAAATGAGTTTGTGTTAAAATCTAACATCCAGGACTTAACCGGTAAAATCAACAACTTAAAGAATGATATGGTTTTGAAAGACAGAATTGTGAAAAGTTCAAAAGAAAGAATTGATGAATTGACAGAAAAAATAAAGAATGATGAAAAAGATGTTAAGAATTTTCGAAAAGAAAATGAAAAACTTGTTCTTGAAGACAGAAAATTAACCGAGGCTTTTGAAAAACTAAAATAGACAATTAAAGATTCTAATAAAAGAGACTTTCAAACTCGTCAAGAGAACATTCAATTAAAAACTGTCATTCAAGAAAAAGAAAAACAAATTAACAATCAACTGGATGAGATCGCAAACTTAAAACTTCAGATTGAAGAAGTCAAGATTGAGAATGAAAGAATCAATCTGAAGTTGAAAAGTTATCATTCCGCCAGCTTTGTTTTTCAACATATTGTCCCGAAACCCATTAGGAAGAACAAAGATGGTGAAGATGTTTATCAAGATGGAACTGGGGTCGGGTATCATACCGTTCCACCACCCATGAATAACAACTTTACTAAGAACAGTTTGGGGTGGAAAAAGAGTTAAATATGAATGCAAAGGGTGAAGTTGACAACCTGCCTGAAAACATAGACGTCACATTTAGTGAACCATCCGATGAGGATAGTGTTGAATATGAGGTTGTGAAAAATGTGGTTGAAAATGTTTTGAAAACTGATAGTGACTCCACAGTTTCAAATGAGGACGATGATTGTTTTCTAAACAATTATCTTCCAAAATCCAAGTCCAAGAACAACTTAAAGGACGAACCTACCCTGGTCATGTACCAGGTGTGTGGTTCTGATAAGTTGTACTCGGATGAGGAATTTCCGATAGAAAATGTAAATGTGAATAAGTTGGAGAAAGTTTTTAAACTTGTGGAGATCGATGTGTCCAAAGTTGAAAGGTTGTCAAGTTCCAAAAGATTTTTGGATTTTCAAAAAGATAAGTCTTACTATAACAAGCCCAAAAATCCACCATGTTTTTAGAACAACAATCAGAACAGAGGGTTCAACGGGCATAGGGATGGTAAGAATAATTAGAGAAGAAATTTTCAAAAGTCAAAATTCGTTAAGAAAACAACATTTGTGAGAAGTTCAAGTTCTATGAATGAACAAGAATCAGAAATTTTTTCGAAATCAAATGAAGAATTCTTTGCGAAGAAAGCATCACAAACATAGACTGAAGGTCCAAGTTAGGTTACTGATAACCGGACATACTTTAAATGCAATGAGATTGGACATATTGCACGAAAGTGCACCAACTCCTCAGGTTACTGATAACCGGACATGCTTTAAATGCAATGAGATTGGACATATTGCACGAAAGTGCACCAACTCAAAACCTAAGTCTGTGGTTGTAGAAAACATAAAGAAACCAAATGATGTGAAAGGAAAGGCACCAATGTGTGTTGAAAAGAAGATTCAAAAACCTGAAAATGTTAAAATCAATGCTAAACCAGTGAAACAACCCGTTAAGAAAACTGGTGAATCTTCTAAACGTTTTGTTCCACAACAACAAACTTGGAAGCCTAAGTCTGAGGCAAAAACATCTGAGCCAAAAGTGAAACAAACTACTTTGACTGCACAAGTCAAGAAGTTTGATCAAAAGGTTTCTAAGACTGAAACTCAAAAGAAACAGACTACTTCAGCCAATTCGGTAAAGAAGTTTGTTCCTAAGAGTTCAGCTGATTATAAGAAGAAGCAGACTTCTTCGACCCCTCCGGTCAAGAAGTATGTTCCCAAAACTGTTCAACCATCTGTTCAACCAGCTAAAGATGAATTTTTCTTATACAAAGAGGTTGAGGTTGAAACAGAAAAGGATTTGGAAGTAAATGATAAGAACTTTCCTGTGTTGTCCACAATTCATCTCAAAGTCAAGCTACCCGAGTCAAAGGAGGCTTGGGTTGCTTCATTTAACTGATTATGTCTGAAACATGCAGGAGTTCCTGAGATCAATCTCTAAATGGATAATGGATAGCGGAGCGTCCAGGCACATGACAGGGAGAAAAACCCTGATGTACGACGTTCGAGGTTTTAATGGAGGTTATGTGGGTTTCGCTGGTAACCAGGGAGGTAGAATAATCGGGGATGGGACGATATCGAATGGTCTAGTGTCCTTTGAAAGAGTAAATTACATTCCAGAGTTGGAGAACAATTTGCTTAGCATATCTCATATCTGTGACAGGAAGTACACTACTCATTTCACCGATAAGGAATGTCTGATCCTGAAGCCGGGATTTGTTGTCCCTGAAGAGTGGATCTTAATGCGAGCACCGAGAGAGAAGGACTTGTATGTTCTAGACATGAGCACAGCGACTACAACAAATGGTCAACCTCAGTGCTTCATATCCAAGGCTACAGAAAAGGAGTCGATTCTTTGGCATCGCAAGATGGGCCATACTTTACGGAAGATGAATCATTTGGTCCACAACGACTTAGTGAGAGGTGTCAATTTGAAGAGTTTCCATTTGGAAGGTGAGTGTATCAGTTGCAAGAAAGGAAAACAAACCAAGAAGTCTCACCCAAGAAAGCTTGAAAATTCGATCACTAAACCATTGGAGAGGCTACACATGGATTTCTTCGGTCCTGTGATTGTGAAGAGTCTAACAAGAGATCTTTATTGCCTTGTGGTGACTATGATTATTCGAGGTTCTCATGGGTAACGTTTTTGAAGTCCAAAGATCAAACCTTCATGAGTTTGCTGAGTTTGTTCCGGAAGCTAGAGAATCTGTACCATCGACCAATTTGTCGTATTCGCAGTGACAATGGTATGGAATTTAAGAACAACGAGATGTCAGAGTTCTGCAACAAAATAGGTATTTTGCAAGAATTAAGTGCTCTGTACACTCTGCAACAAAATGGAGTGGCTGAACGGAAGAATCAGACACTGATTGAAACGGTGCGTACTATGTTGGCTGACTCAAAACTTCCTGTGAATTTTTAGGCTGAAACCGTATCAGCTGCTTGCTATACCTTAAATCGGGTGCTGACTGTGAAAAGATATTACAAGACATTTTTTGAGCTGCTTAATAATCAGAAGCCAAACCTTGAATATCTTGAGCCGTTCGGGTCACCCTCCACGGTGATAGATCCTGATGGGAAATTCGGTTCAAAGTGTTTGGAAGGATTCTTTGTGGGATACGCTACTCTGCTTAGACGAGTTTATCTTCCAAGTCTCAAGAAAGTGATTGAAGCTTAGCATGTGGAGTTGTAACACTCTTGTTATTATTTTAAAGGTTTTCGTATAAATAACGAAAATAAACACGTAATTACGATTAAGTATCCTTAGAAAATACGAGTAATCTAAAACTTTTATACCTTAAAAATTTTCAACATAATATAAATAAATTCGTCGTTTAAAAGATACAACGAAACGTCGCGCGAAAGCTTGTACTTTATCGTGTTCGGTTCCTTATCTCGAGCTTGATCTTCATCCAGGCACTCTTGGCGATCACCTATGATCAAAACCAACTTAAAAGTTAGTTTTGATAGTTAAATAATCAGTATAAACAAGTTACATGGGTCAAACAACAACAAAATAATTTTGTTTCCGGAACAGGGGGGCTCGCGTGACGCCTAGGGCCGTCGCGTGACGCCTAGCCCCTGTTTTCACAGCCTGTTGCTTAACAGCTGCTGTACATTCCCGGCATCACCCGATTTCACGGAAACGAGCATAACTCTCTCGTTTTTAATCCGTTTTACCCGATTCTTTTTCCTACACGTCCGTAATTTAATTCTCCATCTTATGGAGTTGAAATCCGACATCCGAATTAACATAATTTCAGACTTTTAAGTCTTCGGCTTACTACCCTTTTTACCAAATATTGACCCGTTCATAATTTTATCACACCAACAAGTTTATTTGATCGTTAAACTCATGAAATTCATTATTTCAATATTTCCTATTATATTAATCTCAAATCACGGGTTTCTTAAGTAATAAAATCCCGTTTACGCTTAAATGCATATTTTGACCCGTTAAGGGTATTTATGCATTTTAGTCTAGAACTTGTGCCTTTCTTTTGTCGCTACAAAAGTTCCATATCTAATTAACTACAAATATTCCACCACAACTATTTTGTGGTGGATTTATCATAATGAATCACTTTTTCCCAATTTTACCCATCGGTTGGTCATTTTACGCAAATGACCATTTTTGAGCATTTGACCCGCGAATGTGCATTCCTATGACCTTTATTCATGTCTAATGATTCCATAATCTTTATGCAAGTTCCTAAACGACCCCTATGAGTCGTTTGCCCAATATACCCTTCAAGGGTGTTTTGGTTAACTTTAGTCCCTCACTTTACGACGAAGGACTTTTGCTAAATATTTTGACCAAAATTGTATGTTTAACCAAAAAGCTTAGTTATACGTACCTGGCTCGGGTCAAAGTATTGACCCGTTTACTTAACTTTTCCTTTAAATCTTTATAGTTAAAGCAACGCAAGCTTATGTTATTTCCTGTGATTACAAAACTCAACAAGCGATTGTCAAATTTTATTGTCAAATGGCGTTACCCACACCAATTGACCTATTTAGTCTAATTGACCATTTGTCCGTATGAGATGGTATTTAAGTACCATTTCATCCCCTTTAAACCTATCCCGGTTTTCCTTGAACTCGTTTTACTTAAAACCGTTTTTGTTTGTTCGTCATTACATGACTAATTTACCATTTTTTTCCCTTTGTCCATAACTTATGATTTCTTACCATTTTCCCCTCGTTCCGACTCTCATTGAATCGTGTTGGAACATCCTATGCCAACCACTTAGTAGCATTCATATACTATACTTGCAATCATGTAATTTGTAAATAATGAAAAGGGGCGTAAGCTTTACTTACCTCGCATCCAAATTACGCTTCCCTTCTTGTACTTGATTTATTTGACCGCTTCTTTCCCAAGCCTCCACCTAGCTCGTTTAAGCGTCAAACTATTGTCAATCATTTACAAGGCGGTTAAATTAGTCATAAAATCACGACTATTCCACCTCACTTATTTCCTATGCCGAAGCTACTATTCGACTTCATGATTAGCTAACTTAACTTATTTAAAGTTAACTACTTTCAATCGCATGGTTTACAACATTAAGTCTAAATCAACATAGTATTTAGAACTCTTATCACTTCATATCACGCGTAATTGCCATATCATTCAAATACGCGTTTTCACTCTAAATTTCAATACTTTAGTTCTCATTTAGGCATTTTAACAAACACTTAATGTGCATAATTTCACATAATTCATTAACAAGCTCATAACTCGTCATATAACCCGAATTTTCATCAATCAACTATCTAACACGATTATTTGCCTTTACAATTCTGAAATAACTTTACATATGTCAAATTACACTAGAACAACCCCAAATTTCCTAGTGTTTAACAAGTTCTACATAACCCACTAGTCACCTACAATGGTGACCATGGATTTCACTAGAATTAGCATAATTTCAACATGTACTTGTCTAGGGTTTACTCCTAGACATTTTAATGTTCCTAATTCATCTACAATTCATACATGCATCATCAGATTTCAAGTTCTCTAAATTCATGAGAATTTCAAGTAGAGAATTTTTGTCAAATTTTACATACCTTATGATCTCCTTGCAATGGGGATCATTAATCTATGCTTGGATTTCGATTCGGGCTTGATTTGCCCCTTCAATTTGATGAATTTCTGTGTTTTAGGGTTGAAGCTTGAGACCTCCTCCTTGGTCTGGTTGAAATCGCAGAACACACCACGTATGTATGTGTGTGTTTTGTGTTTAATATTTTGATTTAATTGAAACTTTAATTCATTTGCCCATGTCTAGTCCCTCCACTTTACACAAGTTATTTAAAGGGTATCTTAACCACATTTGTTCTATTATGTCTAGACATTAACTAACTAGGTTAATATTCCTAGTTACTTGGTGGGTCCCGGGAGTTATAATCTGTTTTATTTTAAGTCCCGTTAACTCGGGCTCTTATAAACTCAATTCCTTAAAACTTTGCTTCGCTTGTATTTAATATTAGGATTTCTTATTTAATTCCAAATATTTACCGGGTTATTTTTATTACTAACGGTACTTTACCCATCTTTTAGTATTAACGGAGTTTGATTACCAAACCCGTTTTCGGGGTGTTACAAGTCTACCCCCCTTAGAGAGGTTTCGTCCCCGAAACCTTTTCTTACATAATTCATTGAGTTTAAACTCAATGTATTTGATCCGAGAAATCTTTTAAACATTACTTATACTTTTAACCAATTGTTAGTATTACCAGATAAGTATGGTAACATCTTTTTGGTCACTAGTTATCTATGTATCTCATACGACATAGTTCAACTTGAAATAACGTAATCTCGTTATTTCCACTAGTTTAGTTAACTTAGCGATATCCATTGCTTTCATATACTATCGAATTCTTTATGAATACGTTACTTTGACCCGTTTAAAGGTCTTTAGTGAAATCCTTCACTTTTAGCAACAATTCTTTTGTTTTCAAATTTATTTATTCGGTTCAGTTATACCGAATCTACCGCTTACAAGCAAACCAAATTTCTTGATTTGAATTGCTGACCTTAACTGGTCTCACTAACTAGACTTATTAGTCCAGTTATTTCTACCGCTCGCTTGGTTATAATGTAATTCTACCTCACTTGCATTTCTTGACCGTGATCGTGTCATATCATGTTTAATTCATATCAACCTTTTATTTTCGAAAACATCACTTTTTCGAATATATCGTCTTGCGCTTATTAGTGTCAAGACTTGTATCCTTCATGCTTACTATTCAAATTCCTATCAGAATTTATATTTGTAAAAACGTTATTTCTTACTAAAATCGAAGTTTTAGTTTTAGGATCTTTTCTTTAACTTTTGTCAATTATCCATACCATAATATTGACAGTCCATAATTTATTCTTTTACAATCTTAGTTTTATATGGGGAATCGTAACAAGTTCCCTTACCTCACACTATCGACCCGTAGGTTCCTTCACTTAACCTCGTAGGCTATTTCCTTAAGCTTTCACCTCTTTGAGGCGAGGCCCTTATGATCCTTTTGCTTCAATTCATGACCCGTGGGTCATTTTGGCCCCGTAGACCTTTGCTCTAATTAATATCTCGTAGGTTATGATGATCCCGTAGATCGTCTTTTATTCGAGTCTTTATTCAAATGTGTATACATTTATATACGCATATGGCGTTAAGGCACCCCTTCTTATGTTTTAGAATTATTCACCTTTACTTTTTGGATTTCGTTTGACCTTGACCGTAGTCTAAGGCTACATTGTTTTCTTTTGAATTATCTTTCCGACTTCTTGACTTCTAACGTCAATTACACGTCGGTTTGCCCTACACTTACCGTTACCCGGTTCTTACCTATACTTCTTTACGACCCATTACCCGGGTTCTTTATCTTAGTGTTTTTAACATTTTTGTTTTGCTAGTTTGCATTTTTCCTATATATATATATTCCTTTATGACCCATCATGTAGGTTCATTAATGTTTCGCGCTCCCATTATTCAGTTTGTGCTTACTTGCACTACCAAGTTTTTTTTGTACCTTATTTATCTCGTTTGACTTGTTCGTGTGAAATTTCATCACTTGTGAACATCAAACTCCATTCTTTATTCGACCCGTTCAACTTTAAATTAGTTGAGCGTAGTTATTAACATTTCTGTTTGCAAATTCTCATTGTCTTTTAGTCATGACTCGTATTCCGAGTCTTTTGACTTTCTATTTCGCGTTCCCGCCTCTTGGTTTACGCATTCTTTCCAAATTCTACCCATTCATCGGGTATCTTTACCGTAATCATTTTTAAGTAACCATTCTTATATGGTTTTAGACGTTATTTTAATTTATTTGGTCGTCTTAGCGAGATCCATTGCTTTTATTCAAATTAATTCTTTATTCTTTATTCAATTCGTTTGACTTGTCCCTGTGAATTTCATCACTTGTGACAGTCAAACTTTTATCCCTATGCCTTAGCATTCCTATTGGTCGGTCTGTATTTTCTTTTTACTTGATCCTTGTCCCTTCTCTCGGGCTCGTTATTCTTACGTAATACGCTTCCGTCATCCGACTTACGTTTACGTTTACTATCAAACATCTTACTTATTTGATTCATTTGGGTACCATTTAAGTTAGTCCCATTCACCCTGCCCTTACTACATCGGACATAAATGTGTCCATCATAAGAAGTTCATGGTACCACGTGTTCACTACTTACTTGGCCAGAGTAAGCGATCAACACCTGGTATACATGACCTTTTTATAATTTTCACATTACACCCCATGTAAGTAATGCCTCTATTTGTTTCTCTTGGAACTAATATCCCGGATAGGTTTTCTATTCGGGTTTTTCCAAGATTTCAATCTACATATGCACTTTCAATCTCTACGTATTTGTTGCATATTACTATTCACGTAATAATTTAAAACGTGCACCTGATAATGCTTGCTCTAACAGGCTCTCCTTGCCGTTAATTTATTCGCGATCGTTACGCGATTTAGGTCCTTGGTGAGCATACTCTACTTGTCATACTTTGGACCGTTCCTCCGTCAAATCCGCAATTTGTCAAACTCTCGCTATCTTCAGGTGCAAGTGTCCTTCAATTAAAACATTTACAAGAGTTAGTGATATCAACTTCAATAATCGCCCGTGTTATAATACAAGGCTTTTCTACTATACGCGTCAACGTGCGCATTTTCGTCAACTATATTTATCATTTAATTGAGGTAACGTGTATCACACGATAACCCTATGACAACATTTTAACTCATACCAAACCTAATATACCTGTACTTACCGGATTTGTGATCAAGCCTCGAACTGAACACATTTGTCAACAACCTTGGGCTCTGATTACCAACTTGTAACACCCTTGTTATTATTTTAAAGGTTTTCGTATAAATAATGAAAATAAACACGTAATTACGATTAAGTATCCTTAGAAAATACGAGTAATCTAAAACTTTTACAACTTAAAAATTTTCAACATAATATAAATAAGTTCGTCGTTTAAAAGATACGACGAAACGTCACGCGGAAGCTTGTACTTTATCGTGTTCGGTTCCTTATCTCGAGCTTGATCTTCATCCGGGCACTCTTGGCGATCACCTATGATCAAAACCAACTTAAAAGTTAGTTTTGATAGTTAAATAATCAAGATAAACAAGTTACATGGATCAAACAACAACAAAATAATTTTGTTTCCGGAACAGGGGGGCTCGCGTGACGCCTAGCCCCTGTTTTCACAGCCAGTTGCTTAACAGCTGCTGTACATTCCCAGCATCACCCGATTTCACAGAAACGAGCATAACTCTCTTGTTTTTAATCCGTTGTACCCGATTCTTTTTCCTACGCGTCCGTAATTTAATTCTCCATCTTATGGAGTTGAAATCCGACATCCGGATTAACATAATTTCAGACTTTTAAGTCTTCGGCTTACTACCCTTTTTACCAAATATTGACCCGTTCATAATTTTATCACACCAACAAGTTTATTTGATCGTTAAACTCATGAAATTCATTATTTCAATATTTCCTATTATATTAATCTCAAATCACGGGTTTCTTAAGTAATAAAATCCCGTTTACGCTTAAATGCATATTTTGACCCGTTAAGGGTATTTATGCATTTTAGTCTAGAACTTGTGCCTTTCTTTTGTCGCTACAAAAGTTCCATATCTAATTAACTACAAATATTCCACCACAACTATTTTGTGGTGGATTTATCATAATGAATCACTTTTTCCCAATTTTACCCATCGGTTGGTCATTTTACGCAAATGACCATTTTTGAGCATTTGACCCGCGAATGTGCATTCCTATGACCTTTATTCATGTCTAATGATTCCATAATCTTTATGCAAGTTCCTAAACGACCCCTATGAGTCGTTTGCCCAATATACCCTTCAAGGGTGTTTTGGTCAACTTTAGTCCCTCACTTTACGACGAAGGACTTTTGCTAAATATTTTGACCAAAATTGTATGTTTAACCAAAAAGCTTAGTTATACGTACCTGGCTCGGGTCAAAGTATTGACCCGTTTACTTAACTTTTCCTTTAAATCTTTATAGTTAAAGCAACGCAAGCTTATGTTATTTCCTGTGATTACAAAACTCAACAAGCGATTGTCAAATTTTATTGTCAAATGGCGTTACCCACACCAATTGACCTATTTAGTCTAATTGACCATTTGTCCGTATGAGATGGTATTTAAGTACCATTTCATCCCCTTTAAACCTATCCCGGTTTTCCTTGAACTCGTTTTACTTAAAACCGTTTTTGTTTGTTCGTCATTACATGACTAATTTACCATTTTTTTCCCTTTGTCCATAACTTATGATTTCTTACCATTTTCCCCTCGTTCCGACTCTCATTGAATCGTGTTGGAACATCCTATGCCAACCACTTAGTAGCATTCATATACTATACTTGCAATCATGTAATTTGTAAATAATGAAAAGGGGCGTAAGCTTTACTTACCTCGCATCCAAATTACGCTTCCTTTCTTGTACTTGATTTATTTGACCGCTTCTTTCCCAAGCCTCCACCTAGCTCGTTTAAGCGTCAAACTATTGTCAATCATTTACAAGGCGGTTAAATTAGTCATAAAATCATGACTATTCCACCTCACTTATTTCCTATGCCGAAGCTACTATTCGACTTCATGATTAGTTAACTTAACTTATTTAAAGTTAACTACTTTCAATCGCATGGTTTACAACATTAAGTCTAAATCAACATAGTATTTAGAAGTCTTATCACTTCATATCACGTGTAATTGCCATATCATTCAAATACGCGTTTTCACTCTAAATTTCAATACTTTAGTTCTCATTTAGGCATTTTAACAAACACCTAATGTGCATAATTTCACATAATTCATTAACAAGCTCATAACTCGTCATATAACCCGAATTTTCATCAATCAACTATCTAACACAATTATTTGCCTTTACAATTCTGAAATAACTTTACATATGTCAAATTACACTAGAACAACCCCAAATTTCCTAGTGTTTAACAAGTTCTACATAACCCACTAGTCACCTACAATGGTGACCATGGATTTCACTAGAATTAGCATAATTTCAACATGTACTTGTCTAGGGTTTACTCCTAGACATTTTAATGTTCCTAATTCATCTACAATTCATACATGCATCATCAGATTTCAAGTTCTCTAAATTCATGAGAATTTCAAGTAGAGATTTTTTGTCAAATTTTACATACCTTATGATCTCCTTGCAATGGGGATCATTAATCTATGCTTGGATTTCGATTCGGGCTTGATTTGCCCCTTCAATTTGATGAATTTCTGTGTTTTAGGGTTGAAGCTTGAGACCTCCTCCTTGGTCTGGTTGAAATCGCAGAACACACCACGTATATGTGTGTGTTTTGTGTTTAATATTTTGATTTAATTGAAACTTTAATTCATTTGCCCATGTCTAGTCCCTCCACTTTACACAAGTTATTTAAAGGGTATATTAACCACATTTGTTCTATTATGTCTAGACATTAACTAACTAGGTTAATATTCCTAGTTACTTGGTGGGTCCCGGGAGTTATAATCCGTTTTATTTTAAGTCCCGTTAACTCGGGCTCTTATAAACTCAATTCCTTAAAACTTTGCTTCGCTTGTATTTAATATTAGGATTTCTTATTTAATTCCAAATATTTACCGGGTTATTTTTATTACTAACGGTACTTTACCCATCTTTTAGTATTAACGGAGTTTGATTACCAAACCCGTTTTCGGGGTGTTACAGGAGTGCCAAGGTTATACGATGCCAATCCAAAAACCCGGTGACTCTTGGTTGTTCAACTATGAGATGTTGTGGGAATCATTCCATATTCCTGAAGAACCATCTTTTGTCAATCAGATAAGGTTGTATCAGGATTACGAGCCTTCTCAAGTGAATAAAGGTCCGACCAAGACTTCAAGAAGACATCAAATGTCCAATAATCATGAAGCTGGTCCAAGTCAAACTCGTCAAGATGATGCAGAAGTACAGCAAACTCAGACGACTTCAAAACAAGAACCTGTTTAGGATAATCAAACAGCGGTGTTCAATGAATCAGAATCTGACTCAGATATACAACCTTTGATAGAGGAGATTTAGAGTCTGAGGGGGAGCAGATCCAGTCTACAGGTCAGACAATCCAAGTTGATGATCAGGTTGCTGCACAGAATGTTACTAATCTGGATAGGGGTAATGGTTCCCAGTGAGGTAATGCCTAGGACACTATCTTACCACCCCGAGGAGTTCATCATAGGAGAGCTGCAAGCAGGAGTCAGAACTAGAAACCAGATTGACCAAGGCTTTTCTTGTTTTTATTCTCAAGTTGCTTCATTAGAAAACAATTTTTCTCTCAGTTGCTTTATTTCGCAGGTTGAACCGAGACTTACAAAGAGGCGCTGACTGAAGAGTCGTGGGTGAACACAATGCAAGAAGAGCTCAGCCAATTCAAGAAACTTGGTGTGTGGAAGCTTGTGGATCTGCCTGACGGACACAGAAAAATCAATACAAAATGGGTGTTTAAGTGTAAGAGAGATGATAGAGGCGTGGTTGTTCGTAATAAAGCTCGCCTGGTCGTTCAGGGATTCAGCCAGTAAGAAGGAATCGATTTCACAGAAGTGTAGCTCCTGTAGCTAGGCTGGAAGCTATTCGCATCTTTCTCACATTCGCATCCTGGAAAGGGTTCAAGGTGTATCAGCTAGATGTAAAATCGGCGTTCTTATACGGTAAGGTGAAGGAAGAGGTGTATGTCGGTCAGCCATCGGGCTTCACTGACCCTATTCACAAACAAAAGGTTTATCTTTTCGACAAAGCGTTGTACGGGTTGTACCAGGCCCCGAGAGCCTGGTATGTCGGTCAGCCATCGGGCTTCACTGACCCTATTCACAAACAAAAGGTTTATCTTCTCGACAAAGCGTTGTACGGGTTGTACCAGGCCCCGAGAGCCTGGTATGAGACACTTTCTTAGCACCTGTTATACAACGGCTTCACGCGAGGGAAGGTAGATGCAACTCTCTTCATGAAAGAAGTCGATGGTCATCTTCTGAGAGTACAAATTTACGTTGACGGCATTATATTCGGGTCTACCAATGACGAGCTCTGCAAAGAATTTGAGAAAGTCATGAAGCAGAAGTTCGAAATGAGCTCTATGGGTGAGATGAAGTTCTTCCTTGGCCCGGAGGTCGATCAACTGCCAGAGGGGATCTTTATACATCAGACGAAGTATGTTCATGATGTCCTAGAGAAATTCAGTATGTCAGGGACCGCTCCAATGTCCACCCCATTAGCGACCAACCATGGTATCAATCCGGATCTCACGGGAGATAAGGTGGACGAAACCTTGTACCGGTCTATGATTGGTTCACTTATGTACTTAACCGCATCATGACCCAATATAATGTACCCAACTTGGCTCGCGGCCCGATATCAGTCATGTCCCAGAGTCTCACATCTCATGATCGCGAAAAGGATCTTACGCTATCTGAAAGGAACGCCAAGCTTAGGCCTACGGTATCCCAAAGATGGTGATTTCAGACTTGAGGGCTATTCAGACTCGGATTTCGGATGCTGCAAGATCAATTCAAAGTCTACAACTGAGGGCTGCCAATTCTTTGGTCCAAGACTGGTAACTTGGAAATACAGTCACGCTCTCTACCTGCGAAGCTGAGTACGTCTAGGCTAGCAGTTGCTGTTCACAGATTCTGTGGATTCAGCAGCAAATGAGGGATTATGGTTTGCAATTTCTTACCTCGCCTATTTTTGTAGATAACAAGGCAGCAATTAATATCACCAAAAACCCAGTACATCATGCTAAAATGAAACATATTGAGATCAGACATCACTTCATCCATGACTGTTACGAGAAGAAGTTGATTCGACTCAAAAAAATCCATACCGACGAACAAAAGGCTGACCTTCATACTAAACCGTTTGATAAAACACGTTTTCATTATCTGTTAAAACTAAACGGGATGAAGCTTTTGTCGTCAGGGGGAGATGTTATTGGCGTTGATGAAGAACCCAAAGCAGAGGACGTTGGGAAGCAATTTGCTCTGGTTTGTCACATTTTTAAATGTTTTGGTCTTTAGGGGGAGAAAATGTTGTAGAAAAATACAAAAACATAAAAAAATGTAAAAATACAAAAACAGTAAAAAAATTCAAAAATGTAAAAAACATAGAAAAACCCAAAAAGAGTCAGTGTAAAAAGAGGAAATGATAGTACATTAGCTAGACTGTCACAGTACGCTAAAGATTTGGAAAGATAAAAAGCGTTAAATGGTTTCAATGATGATGAGTCGGTAGGTTTTTACACATTTAGTAAACTGAATTCGGGATATAAACCTAAAATCAATATCTTACTTATCTCGTGGGGAACATCTCTCAGATATATATGGGTAACCCCCGAAATCTTGTTTGAAAGATTGACTATTTCTGAGATACTAGGTTTTTATACTTAGTGATATCTGGGGTATTATACTTGGACTTCTGATATTGCGGAAGCAATGGCCTAGTCCTCATATAATACTTTACGCGCTTTAAATAAAGCTTTCCCTCAGCATAAAAATTGATAAATATCGAAAGATACAAATCAAGTGCTGTTGTAAAGAAGATCCCTAAGTGGGACACACCTAAAGTCGAGCCATCATCTCTCCGTCTGAACAGAAGTTCTAACTTGAGCTCTCATGGTCTCGCACCACCCAGAAAACATATATCATTATAGTATATTCACCTGTAAGACTGAATATGGGGAATCTGGATACGAGAGTATATTCTGAAGTGGGACACGCGAATAAGTTAAGTGCTTAAAACATTAATCCCGTATCTTGAATCAGTTGAACTCTGTGTGAGAATTTAAGTGGATCAGTATATTGACAATCTAGGTGAATCGTTTAAAACTTAGTGTGTTATAAGCTCAACGGTGCTTGTGACTTGTCGGCAGCTGATATGATCCTCTGACACAAGTCACAAAAATATGTTTGTAAATAGCTTGTTGTTTCACTTTCAAATTAAAACGAAAAAGATTTTCAGTGTGTTTTAATATAAAGTTTATAAAATACAAAAAGGTTTTATTTTTGCGTTAATTTCGACAAACCATTGTTGGAGAGCTGATCTTCGGAATCTGAGATGCAGAGAAAGATCCTGAATAATTGGGTGGGAGCTAACCTGAAAATGTTGGGAAACTAAAAAGCTAAACAAGTTCATTAAGTTGAAACTTGTATTTTTGAAAAAGTTGAAAAGTTTGATCAAATGTCAGAAGGTTCGTAATCGGGTCAACCAAGGTCGTTAACTTGGACTTGGTCGACAAATCGAGTAACTAGGGTCATTAATTTGGACCTGGATACTTGAGTGGATGTTAAAATCTGATAAAATTTGAAAAAGTTTGAAAAATTGAAAATGTTTGAAAATTGGAAGCCCATCCGGACGGATGGAGGAAAAGTCCATCCGGAGCATAGGCCATCAGGACGGATGATAAGTTCATTCGAACACTAAAACTCATCCGGAAACACTTGTTTTTCTCTCAAACTTATACGACGATTTCTAGCCGTTACTCTGCCAAGTTTTAGTCCTAGGGGTGTTGATCGGCACAACACTTACTATGGTGAAGGTTAGATCTCAAAATTTCATCGTTTAAATCATCAATTTTACATCCAAACTGCCTAAAACATGAATACCTTAGATTTAGGGCTTTTTAGGATGTTTTTGATAGAATTGAACATAGATTAATGCTTATCGGCACATTCTCTAAGAGAAAATACATTCAATTTGATAAAAACTAACAAAATTTGATGTTGATTCACTTGGATGTTCTTAGTCATGTTCGGATGAAGCTCCGGATGAGCCCATCCGGACATAATTAGTCCTTTGATTCACACAGTAACTTGTTAAGGTCCATCCGGAGGATGAGTCCATCCGGACCATGTAATATGTGTGTCCACCTGGACCATTGTCCATCCAGATGGAATGCAAGTGTTGAAAATTTTACTAAGTGTTGGATATTGTTTTCATTGTACACTATTTGTCTCGATATACGTGCAAGTACTGATAATGTTATCTTTACAGGCTAAGAGTTCAGATTTTCATAATAAGCACAACATTTATTGTGTCTTGGATGAGAAGCTACCAAAGATAGACCCGTTCAAAGAAATTTTAAAGTTCATCAAAGATAGCCGAATTTGTAAAGCACTGACAGATCAACATAAGTGCTACGGTTCACACGTAAGAGCATTTTGGAACAGTGCACTTTATGTGGAGGATGACAAAGCTATTCATTCTGCGGTAAAGATGAAAGATGCAGACGGGAAAGACATTGATATGGCCGTTAAGTTTACTGTAGAAGATGTACGAAGAGTATTGGATTTGAAAGATAACAATGAACAATGAAGATTCGATTATAAGTACCAGAAAGGTTGTGTAAAGGGTTATGGATGAGAATGGGCTACACTGGATTCATTAATGATCCAGCTTATACAAAGTCATAGTTATCGAAGCCCTACAAGTTTCTTGTACACTCAGTTATTCATGCATTAGGACACAGGAAGGGTGCTTTCGACAAGTCTGTAGATTACATTATAAACATTATTACTTGTTTGATTCTGAACAGGCCCTACAACATATCTCAAGTAATCTTCAATCATATGCTAGACAACATTAAAGGTGAACGTTTTGTGCAATATCCGAGGTTCATGCAAATGTTACTTGATGATCAGATTCTGAACTAGCCAAAAGATGAGGATGATGAGCTAAAGTTAGAGCACATGGATAATGAGACGTTGAAGAGGTTAGATGTGTATCCAGAAGTTGAGAAAGGGAAAGAACCAAAGTTGAGGAAAAAGTTTGCAGCAATAGAAAAAGCAGATTATCAAGCTCCAGAAGACGACAAGTGGAGGCACGACAACAGTGGTTATGATGATGAAACGAAGAAAATGGAGCCTTTCATACCCAAGAAGACAAGATGGTGGGTAAAGAAAGATGAAAAGCTGAAAAAGAGAACTACAACTGCACGAACACCTAAAGCTGCTGCAACTCTTAAAGCTGCTCCGAAAAAGGCTACAAAGAAGCAAAAATCACCACCTCACTTGGTCGATGAACCAATTGATCTTCCTCCTGAAAATGTGGATGTTACTATTGCAGGTGATACAATTGAAATAACAGTTGATGAAGTGATGAATATTGTAGCTAATCAAGATGCTACGAAAGCAACTGAGAATGTTGAAGCTGCAGCTGGTGGTGAAACAGTGAAAGAAACACTTGTTGAAGGTGAGGTGCATACGGATTCTAGTGATACTGAAAGTGATATTGAGATTACAAAGATGGAACCTACTTCATATGTTAGTGGAAAGCTCAGATTGAAAACTATTCCAAAGAAAAAGAAAGGCTCATATGACGATGATGCAACTTACGAGCCTACACCTGTTGAAAAGGAAAAGTTAAAGAAGAAAGGTATTCGAAAGCGTAAAGCTCAGCTAACGGGTGAAGTGTCAAAGAGATAGAAAGCTAGAAAGGCTACAACTTCGATTCCTGAGCAGATTCCAGAGATTGAAAGGGTTGAAAGTGTAGAAGTGGAGATTCCTGTACAGAGTGAGTTTAGAATAGCAACACCTCCAGCTTCTCCAACTCCAACTCCAATTTCAATTCCAGTTCAAGAAGAAGTTCATGTAACAACACCTGAACAACCTGCAAGGTCTGTTGAAGAGCCAGGATCGACTACAAAGAAAGTTCCTACACCAAGGCAGGAAGGTTCGAGTTATGGTTTCCCTAAAGTTTCTTCAAACCTTGATGCTGGTCCTACAGGCTTAGAAGATTTTGGAGACTTCTTCAGTGATGGGAAAATCACGGTTCTATCAAAGAAGGTTGCAGAATTAGAAAAATCAAAGGCTGAAACAAAGGAAAAGTTAAAGCATACAGAAGCAGAGAATGTGGTTCTAAAAAATGAGATAGTTGCGATGAATGAAAGTTTGTTAGATGTTAAAGCAAGCAATAAGGCATTGAATGAAGCTATGGATGAAATACTGCTTGAAAACTATAATCTGAATGAGGCAAACACTACAATCGGCAACGTTAATGAGATCTTGAAGAAAGAGTTAGAAGATCTGAAAGCTCGAGATGAGAATAAGTCCAAGCAGATTGATATGTTGTATGTCGCGATAGAAGATAAAATTGGCATCAATGTGCACACGTCGTTCGACGAAATTGAAATCCAAAGAGCTGAGGCTCTGAGGATAGAAAAAGAAAAGAAACGTGCTGAAGAAGCTGCAGAAGCGTTAAAAGATAAAAGAAAGGGTGTTGTGGTTGATACAGAAGAAATTCTTGGTTCCTCGAGCCAACCAGAGCAGTCACAACTAGATGCTGAAGTAAATGTTGAAAATGTTGAAGTTCACGCTGCTGAGATTGAAGTGAATGTTGCAGAGGTTGAAGTTAACAATGAATTTGCTCTAGTTCCTGCACAGTTCTTTACTATGGTTGGTGAGCCAAAGACAGTGTTCTATAGTAGAGAGGAGAATTTGAAAAGAATTGAAGTTGAAAGACGACGTCTAAAAGCTAAGAGTCAAAGATTGAGAAAGTTGTCGAAGAAGAGGAAGATGACGAAGATGTAGAGGATAATTACTTTAAAGATATTGATAATTATGATGGTGATGATGATGATGATAAAGGAGATGATGACGATTGGGGAGGTAATGGTGGTGCGTTGATTGTGAAACCACCTGGTGCTGATAATGTTGAAGATTATCTCAATGACGAGCAGAATGAAGTACAAGAAGATGTTCAACGTCAGGGGGAGTCTACTTCAGGGTCAAAACAAGCTGCTATTCAACAGGTACTCTCTAATACTCCTAAAGTTATTTATCTGAGTCATGACGTAGAATAGGGAGAACTTGTGGAAAACTGGACGAGGAATGATATGTTGGATGCATTGGGTTTGAAGGATGAAAATCTGAAATTTGATGCAGAAGACGAGATCCCTGAAGTTCCTGACAGTGAATACGTGTTCAAGTTTGTAGAGGATGCAGATAATTTCAACGATGTGGTTGTTGAGGATGATTTATCTGACTCTGACAATGATGTTCCTTTTCACTATGAGGGTCAAGATGATAACTTTCCTACCTTCACTGAATTGTTTCGAACTCACAACGAAGATGATTTAAGAAGAAAAGTGGCTGAGAAGATAACTACTGAAGGTCCTCCAAGGACGCTTACAGAAGAAGAACTTTGAGAAGAAAAGAAAAGATGGTTTAAGCAGCCGATGGTCGAAGAAAGAAAGTTTAAAAGTCCATTAAAGTTCTTCACTGGGCACCCAAACGAATCACTTGGTGATATCTTGTCATGGGGGTATTTAGAAGACATGAAGTTTACGCCATTAAATGTGAATACGGTGTTCAGTACTTCAAGTTTCTGAAAGACATTCGAACACTACCTTGGTGGGATGTGGAAGAGTTAGTGAAGATGAAGAACCTTCAACAGTGTCTTCATGGTCCTAAAGTCAGATTCTCTGAGCAAAGGTTGTGGAGGTATATCAAGTATCAAGCCACTTTGAATTTTCCAGACTGGAAGCCTCACAGACCGAAGCGTTTTGTCAAGATTGATCCAGTAACAGGGGAGAAAGATATCATGCTTCATATTAGAAAACCTCGTTGTATGAAGAACATGCCCTTAAAAGCAATGGAGCAAGACTTCTACAAAGATTTCAATGGGTGGGTTCTTAATCCAAAGACAGTTGAAGCTGTGATCACGTTGTTTGATGGAAAGGAATGGAGATACATTCATATACTTGATCCTATGTGGCTCGTTAACTGATCAAAGAAGGATATCGAATGTCTCTTCTTCAATAAGATCATGTACTACGACGCTGACAGAGAGCAGGCATTGAGATTTCAGAAGCTGGTGAAAGTTTGTTTCGAGAAAGATATTAATTCTGGTCGATATTGGGAATCAGAGTGGCGAGACTTAGAATTGGAAGAATTTCTGAAGGAAGAACGCCATAATGAAATGATGGATAAGAAGATGGCAGAAGCTGCAAAGCGTGCTCGATGGAGATTGGGATTGGGGAGTTTCGAGACAGATCAAACTCCGATCGAATCAGAAGAAAGAAAGATCCCAAGATGGTCAAAGTTTATGGATGGAATCAAAGAAAATGTGAATGGTGGATAAATGTTGGTAGACACAAGAGGAAAAGGATGCTGGAAGAGCGAGCAGAGGAAAGAAAGAGGAAGTATAGAGAGCGAAGACGCAACAGGAAGGAATGATCAAGACTATACAGGAAGAAAGACTGCAATTACATCCAAGGGGGAGTCTGTAGATGCATATGTCTGTAGCTTTCTTCTGTATCGAGTCTTTATTTACCTGTTTGATGTCTATGTATAGTTTAAAGCATGTCTTGTATTGTATCCGGGTCGAAACGTAAGTTAGGAGCATATTGTAAGTCCATCCGGACGGGCTTTGCCCTGATGGGCATAGATGTTTCACCCGGATGGGCTTTGCCTATAAATAGGTGTGCATGGTTCCTCATTTGCAACAGTTCTCTTGGCACCGTAGGCGAAGCCTTGTCAAATTCTCTCTGGAACTTGTAAAAGCATATTATCATCAATGAGAATAATCTTAAACGGTGTCTGTGTTGTTTCTCTCTCTTCTACTACATTCTTGGATTCCGCATGAGGCTGTAGTTGCTAATTCGGTCTGAGCGCGTTCGAGTAACCGAAATCCCGGTCTTCACAATAGTCATAAACCAATTAGTATCATGAATTCGGCTATATGTATATATATATATAGAAAGTATAATGTACAAAACGCCTTAACGTACATTAACGTACGCTACAACATATATAACTTGCGTGATTTTTTTTTGATCAACTTTAACGTGCGTGATTTGTATCCCATGCATGATTATTGGGCTCCCATGCGTGATTTTGTACCCCCATGCATGATTATCACACAACCAACTGATCCATGCGTTATTAAGCCCTGATCTGATGGTTATGCATGTCACGTACGTGAAGTACGATAAGGCGTTTTGTATGTTAACCCCTCTCTCTCTATATATATATATATATATATATATATATATATTATATAGTTGCCCTAAAACTAAGTCCATCATGATTGTCATGGATGTCATATAAGTCAAGCATGGAGGTAAATTTAAACTCATTGTATGAATTCACCAATGCACAAATCATCACAAGGATGATTCGGATGATCATGAATGAAAAAGGAAATATACAACTACCTAACATTTAATCAAGTAGCCAAGTAAGATCAACCCGGGTGTGCTGTCTCAACATGGAAGGAATGAACCAAGTGTTGGAGGCTGCACGGGGTTATGTTACTTTAGGACTAGTAAGCTACTTGGAATAGCAAAATAAAACATCAAGTGAGGTGTGGAACAAGTTAGGATAGCCATGGCTTCCAAGGTTTACACTTTCATCAAACACAAGTGTTGTCATATGAACTATGCTAGACTTGGATGATTTCAACACTTGTGGGTTGTCTTTGATGTGTGCAAAATGAAACATATAAATTACATCAATAGAGGCATAAAACTAACCCTTTTTTAGTACTAATGTTGGAAAAAGCGCTTTTCTTTCTTCTTTAGAATTTACAGGACCAAACGAGCTTAAAAGAATAAAAGGAACAATTAAGCAACCAAAACCAACATAAATACAAGAAGAAGGAACAACGTGACGTGCCCGACCCCTCGGCAACATCCCCAAATAAAAAACAAGAAGACAGAAACTGACCACGTGGTCGTGCCCATCCAGGCATGGGGCGTGGTTAGCCTTGACACAAGAAGACAAATCCTGCAGAAGCTTCTACGCCTACCACGGGGTCGTGCCCAGCTCACCATGGGGCGTGGTCAACTCTTAGATTTGCAGAACCTTGATAGTACAGCAAAGAGTTGACCATGGGGCTGTGTCCAGAGGCCACGGGGTCGTGTGGAGCCCCCTGCTGACAGATGCAATAAATGAAGGAAAAGAAGAAGTTGGCCATGGGCAGTGCCCAGTGGACACGGGGCCGTGGCCGGGGCTTTGTTCTGACTATAAATAGGGGTGCTTTGTTCACTTCAAAGGCATCCCTTGGCAGACCACTTCTCTCCCACTTTGACATCATTCCACCACCACTACAACACCAACACCCACCACCATCATCCATCTTTCATCTTTAAAGTGTGTAGTAGTCTCGGGATCCAAGATTGATCGTAAGAGATCTTGTCAATCAAAGGCCATGTTTGGCTAATCTCTTACATCACTTGGTGAAGACAAATCTTTAATGTATTACTTTTGCTTTTTAAGCTTTCGACAAATTTTAATTGGGTTTGTATTAATTACTTTAATAACTAGTTTCTTATGTTGAAAGTGAATTTTCTTTACCATTTCTTCATGATGTCATTGATTTGCTCATTTGTGTCTTTACGGTCTATATAAAGCACGTTAACTACCTGGAAGGGGGTTAGGAGGGTGGTTTGGTAAATTTCTTGTCTCGTTCAGTGTATAGATCTTGCGAGGACTTGGTTCAAGCATATTAGGACCTCCTTCAATGCCCCAAGGGTATTGGATGGCAGGGGTGCGAATAGCTTGAACCCCTCATATGTAAACTACTATTAAAACTTTAAACCGGATTCTTGGGATTGTATCCTTGCTGACTCAAACCACTTAGCCGGGGGTAATGTTGTCACACCCCCAAAATCCACATGCGGAGTACCACCGCCTGGAGGCGTGACTGACCAGGATCAAGCCACCAATCATATTGAACATATAAGTAAATAGTAAATGTCATTCATCAATACGATAGGTGTTTTCAAAACCAAACATAAACAAGTGTGTAGCGGAAGCAATAATGTAAAAAGCCCAACATAAGTATTAAGTTAAAATGTCATAAAAGAGTTTATCAAACATCCACAATCCGTGCCCACAACGACCGCGCCTCCCGTGCAAGCTCCAAGAGTACCTATGGTCCTGCAAGGCATGTAACAGAGAGTCAACAACTAGTTGAGCGAGTTCACAGTTGGTTATTCAGTTATAGTGTTCGTATCGTAAATCGTAAGCTCGTTTAGTAATCATGTATCGTATGTAATGGTATCGCGGCCCTCTAGGCATGTTTGCGAAGTTTAGTGGGGGTTTCCCATGTGTTCTAGACTAGGTATATTTGTATCGCGGCCCTCCAGGCATGTGTGCGAAGTTTAGTATTCGTATCGCGGCCAACCCAGGCATGTGTGCGAAGTTTAGTATTCGTATCGCGGCCAACCCAGGCATGTATGCGAAGATTGTTCTATTATCGCTGCCAATCCCGGCGTGTGTGCGAAGAGAAGTATGTGTATCACTAGTCTAGCAGTATCTACCAATACCCTTCCTCTCCCGAGGCCTATGGTACGTAATCCCAATAACAACTCAAGCATAAGTAATCATCCAAACCCATTCCCAACCCCGGGAATCCCATGCCTTGGTAAGAGTGTGAACTCACCATGGTTTGCTCGGTATGCTTAACTATGTGCTCGCAAGTAATCAATCACGTCCTATAGTATGCACGTATAATCAATCAGTTCACGTTCGTAATGTTTCACATATATTCTAATGTCACATAGTGTGTTGGGCAGTTAATCATCATGCAGCACAAGCAGTTAATCACATCAAAACACTTAACAGGGTTAACATACTAACAGAGCTAATAAGGTTAACTGAGTTAATAAACTTAACTCAATTAATAGGTTAATCATAGTTACCTGTCTAACATAGTTATATACGTACTTTACAGAGTTGCATAACTTAACTGAGTTAAATAGAGTTAACAGAGTTAATAAGCTAATACCGTTATATACTTAACAGGATTAATATACTTCACATAGTGGCATACATAATGCAGTTAACATGCTTAATCAGATTAATACACTTATCCTAGTTAATGTGCATAACAGAGTTAATCAACATTCGACGTAGTTAACATATTTAACAGTTGGGCCGAAATCCCTTTTGTGTCGAAAACCACATGGGCCGAAAACCCCTAAGTGCCGAAATCTCTTTGTGGGCCGAAATCACAAGTGATTTCGTCCAGATGTTGTTAATTGTTAAGGGTTTTCGTCGGTTCCTCCAGTCATCATCATCAACAACACAGCAGGTTACATCGCATAAATAACCTAAAACACCTATATTCCTACTGACAACTCATTAAATGCCCACATGAATATGTCTAATCGCACATGGCTGCCATGTTCATATTCAGATTTGTAAATCTCTGTGCAACCATGTAACATCACTTTATGGGTCCTCACCACCGATTGTCATTAATTATTCATACTGTACACACAAACAAACCGAATCAGCCACTAACATGCAATAACAATCACTCAATCATCAAAACAATAATAATCATGATTCAAGCAGTCGTATAAACAGACCACACTTAGACATACATCTGCATACATATATATATATAATCCTGTCGATCATGATCAGCAATTCAACCATCAGATACAACGCGAATAATTCACAGATTCGTCATGACATCCGATTATCATTATCAGGATATGCAGTTCAATCTAATTCCCACAAACAACACATCTCAGTTGATCATCTTACATGCACGTTATCTCATATACATAACAAAGTGGTAAAAAAAACTATATAACAATCATTGTAACAAATAAATCACCAAGATCATATACTAACTAGTTATGCAAGAGACTAGCAAGGGTTTCGATGCGACTAGGGTTTGCCGTCGGGTTTCACAGAGGAGCTAGAGAGAGAGAAGATGTGACTAGGGTTTGCCAAATAACAGTTTACGAAAAGGTTGTGTGATAAAATACTAACACAGGCTATCACTGGGCCAAGGCCCGTTCCATGTTTTCATTGGTCCTCTAGTGGACGAAAACACAAAGTGTTTTCACCATTAGGGTGATTTCGTGGGTGAGGGTATTTGGCCTAACAGATTCTTGTTTGAAATATACAACACATCAATCACATTATTACTACATAGTTACTCATATTGCACAACAATATATAGAACAAGAACACACCACATGCACTCCATATATATCATATAAATCAAACGCGGTTTAGCGTATTAGAACGCGTACAGTTGTGAAACCGAAACAAACAAGTCGTGCCAACAAACGATCTAGACAATTAACGTGAAATAATGTGAAGATGGAAATCTTGGAAATTCGGGTTGTCACATTATCCCCAAGTTGAAAGAAATTTCGTCCCGAAATTTAGCACGTGGTTACTGAGGAAGCTAGTCGTGTTGTGTTGTTTACTGGTTTTCCTGGGGTGTCACATCCTCCCCCCGTTAATCTGGAATTTCGTCCCGAAATTCCGTAGCTTCAGCCTCAGTAGTGGTTGTACTGTTTGCGAAAAGTTGGGGATACTTGAGTTTCATCTGATCTTCTCGTTCCCAGGTGAACTCTGGGCCACGACGGGAGTTCCAACGAACTCGAACAAGAGGTATTCTAGTGTTTTTGAGGACCTTAACATCCCGGTCCGTGATTTCAACAGGTTCCTCGACGAATCGTAACTATTCGTCGATAGTGAGTTCCTTCAAAGGAACTATGAGGGTCTCATCTTGTTAGTGCACGGAATGTCTGTTGACTTCGTCTACATCAAGTCTTAGGTCATTATGGGTCAACATAGGGTTTAGAATGTCAAAATAATGAAATATGTTGGCTGGTTCGCTTATATGACCATGATTAGGTCTGGTTCGCTTTTATGTCATCATAGCTGGTTCGCTTATATGTCAAGTGGGCTGGTTCGCTTTTATGGCAGTCCATATAAGCGATCCAGACACACTATATATAGCTTGATGATATGTTCATTTGTAACATTTTGGAGCGATCCTGAATCATTGCTTAGGAGCTGAAACTTTGTAAAATTGTAATCTGAAAGCAATAAAGAGATAGAAATTAGAAAGGAATAGCTGTTGTTACTTTACGTGCATTGATTCCGCCTTTACACGTGAAGATGAGCTACTCGGATTGACGTTTTCGGGTCAAAGAACGGTCCAACAAGTGGTATCAGAGCTTCAGGACGAGGAGCTCATACTACATCAGCTGATTCGGCTTTATTATCTCATTTCTACTCACTTTCTCTTTTATTTTTCGGTTTAAACAAGTTTTGTCGGACAAAATGGTTTGAAGTTCAAGAATATTGATCGAAACTTGTTATTAAACAATCAGTAACAGTATCAGACTTTAAAACACCGTAAAACTCATTCAATTTCATCTAAAAAACGTGATCGGTTTTCGGACAGAATTTAAATCTCAGATCTAGAACGGATTAGCGGTCGGAATTGAACGAAAATTATATCATTGTGATCGGAATTAAGAGTAGTTTAACCCTTGAAAGTATCAGATTGTAATTCGGACTAAAATCGGTTAAAATTTGTGGTTCGCTTTTTCGGTCATCGCAAGTTTCTGGTCCGCTTATCCGGACATTGACCTGGTCCGCTTATTCGATCATATTCTGAACCGCTCGAACGGACATTACGTGGTCCGCTCGAACGATTATTCTCTGGATCGCTGTTACGTACATCTGCTGGTTCGCCCGAACGAACATCAGCTGGTCCGCTCGAACGATCATTTTCTGGTCCGCTCATACTGACAATACCTGGTCTGCTTATCCGGACATTATCTGGTCCGCTTATTTGATCATATACTGGTTCGCTCATTTGAACATAGGAGGTCCGCTCATCTGGACATATCGCTTTTGTGGTTGTTTTCAAATTGACAAATTGAAAGCTCACGAGATTTTGGTCAAATTGAATTGAAACAAAGTGGTTGTTGGTCATTAAAAGCTCACGAGATTTTGTCGGTTATTAAAAAGCCAACTGTTTGGTAATTGTGAATTGATATCAGAATTCACATGACATACTGTTTTTAAATCGAATTGTTGTCGGCTTTAGTGGATGTGTTGGACAAATTAAATCAAGTGAAAAAGGTTGTACGTTTTTGAAAAAAAAATAATATAAAAAATGTCAGCCACATTTAATATGGGAGGTCCAATGAAAATTACATCGTGAATTGGTGTTTATCAGCTCAAGCTTAGTTGTGTTGTCTGCCATAAATATTTTGTGCGGCCCAATCATCATTGAGTATTAATAAGCCCAAATTTGTCCATTGATCAATCGGTTTATTCGTTTAGTGATTTCACTTGAACAACTTTGGATTGAATCCGCAAATCTTTGACACGGGTCTTAGATTGATTTCACAAACACGCACGTTTACATATTCAGTTCATTTTAAACTGATTGTGTATTTGTTTGATTACAGGTGATTCGAGGTGATTTACAAGGCACAAATACCAAGAATTCAAAATGTTTGACGAAAAGGAAAACAAGAATCTTGAAAATTTAAATGATTGGCATTGTGAATCTTGGCGTGAGAGATTAGGTGATAAGGATGTTTATATTAAAAGATGGGAAAATTTTGTATGTAAGAAGAATGAATCAGTGGAGGAGTTGAAAGAAAGGTTTTATGATCTAATCATCAAGTTAGAAAGACATAAGATATATCATTCAAATGATGAAAGAATTTCAAAATTTGTTGATGCTTTACCTTTGGAATGGGAGAAATTCGTGAATGGACTGAGAAGGGATTCTAGTTTATCACGCTTTGATTTAAGAAGTTTCATCAATACAATAACAAATCATAGGAGTGATGAAGATTCAAGAAAAAGGAAATTATTGGATGAAATAAAAGAAGAATCAAGAAAGATAGATTTGGATGTGATCATTGAAATGAGAAAACGAATCAATGAGTGTTTTGCAGCAAAAAATGTTATGAGATACGATATTAAGAGGGGTTGTTATATTGATGAAAATATGAATCCTCTTGATTTTGTTAAAATTTTCTGTGCAGGAACATACATGAAGGAATCAAAGAAAGAAGCTGATAATGGAGAGATGAATGGAAAATGCTTGAAATGCGAAAAATCCGAAGCAGAAAATGTCAATCTCTTGAAAGATGTGGAGAATTTGACATTGGAAAATAAAGCTTTGAAAGACAAGAAGAAGACTGATGAAGAACAGATTTTGAGTTTGCGCCTGAACTGTGAAAAATTGAGATCTGATAATGACAAACTTTTAAAGATTGTTGAGAGTTTGTCATTAGAAAACAAAAATTTTAAAGAGAAAGAAAAAGATCTTGAAAAGATTAAAATTGAAAATAAAGATGTTTCTTGGATAAAATTAGAAAATGAAGTTTTAAAAGAAAAAGAAACAGATTTTCAAGAGTAGATAAGAGTTTTGGAAAATGAAAAATCTGTTCTTGAAGAGAACAAAATTGTGAATGAAAAGGCAATAAATTCTCATTTTGAGAAAATTTCTCAGCTTGAAAAAGAAGCTGAGAATTCAAGGGTCAAAATTGAAAAAGATTTTCAAAATCAAATAAAGATTTTAGAAGATGAGAGAGATATTTTTGGCAAAGATAATCTTCAAAAACAAATTGAAATCAATTCTCATCTTGCTAAAATCATTCAGCTTGAAAAAGAAGCTGAAAAAGCTCGGATTAAAATCAAAGAGCTTGAGAATAAATTGAAAGGTTTTGTGACTTCGGCACCATATGAGTGTCCAAAACCGATCAATTTTGTTCCAATAAGTGACAAGGTCACAAATTTTGACAAAGTCAAAGTCAAAATTGAAGATTGTGATGAAATATCTGATGATGAAAAAGAAAAGAAAAGAAAAATATTTTTAGATTTACAAGAAAAATTTAAAAATACTGTTTTGCAATCTACTGAAACAGGTGAATGTTCTAAACAAAAACCTGTTAAGAAGAGTGTAGAACAGAAACAAAAAGATAAAAATTTGAAAAATCCTAAAAATGAAAATAAAAGCTCATCAGATAAGTCATCCAATCATTATCAAAAATCACAAAAATCTAAAAATGAAAACTCACAAAATGTTGGTAATAAGTGGTGCAGGTTTGACCACAGTGCTTCAAAGTCAAATCCAGTTTTCAGGAGGAGTGATAATCACCACAAAGCCAGACAATGTTATGATCTAAGCATATGGTATGAAAGTGGTGAATGGTACGATAACAGAGTGTGCTACATTTGTGGTGTGAGAGGACACATTGCTGTTAACTGCCAGAATTGGAGTTATGAAACAAGAAGATGCTATAATTGTCAAATCAGAGGACATATTGCCAGAGATTGCCCAAGGAGATCAATGGGAAGATCGAGGGTTGAATCTCAAAGAACGGCAAAGAAGACAGTCAACGTCAAGCCCAAAGAACAGAAGGTTCAAGAACCTAAAGTTCAGGAAGCAAAAGTAAAACTTTCTCAAGGGCAAAAAGACAGACTGCGAAAGAAGAGGAAGAAGGCCAGAGAATATCTGGAAAAGATTTTGTCCTCGGGTTCTTCGGTTGGTAAGAATAAGAGTACTGATGAATCGCTTCAATCGACTTCAAAGTCAAACAAGCCGAGTTCATCAGTTACAAATTTGAGGACAACAGAGAAAAAGAAGAAGAAGAAAATGGTCGGCGATGAATCTGATGTGTCAAAGTCAGACAAGCCATCATCAGGCAATGAATCTGACAGGTCAAAGTCAGACAAGCCATATTCAGGCCATGATTCTGGTTCATCAAAGCCAGAGGAGCCTAGTGTTGAGGTAAAATCTGAGAATTCAGGTTTAACAATGGATGATGCAAATTTTCCACCATTGTTGAACAAGAATTCTAAATCACCCAAAGACAGTCAGGCTTGGGTGAAACTTTTCAAATAGAAAAATCTGACTTGCCGGAGCTTCCAGGTTGGTAAGTGTGAAGCAGGTATCGGCATCATTCTTGAGAAATTCACAGGATGGTAACTGTGATATTTCGATTTACATGTGGTAAATCAGGGACATTAAGTTGTACTTGATTTTCTACTAGTGTTTGTTGTTGACAAGGGTCTAAATTGTTAATTCTTTAAAATGGTTGAAAACGAACAATGTGATGAAACCCCGAGTTTGAGAAAAGACAAACAAAACTAATTTTCCGGAAAAACCATTTGATTAAAACAAACTTAAATGTTTTGAAATCATTATGGGAAAATAGTTTGTTGACAGGGGGAGTTCTGATTGTTTATGCCGAGTGAATGGCGAATTGAAGCGATTTGATATCAGTTTGTCACATTTCTTGTATAGTTTGTTTTCAAATTTTCCTTGAAAATCAAAATTGAAACATATTTTGATTTTAGGGGGAGAAAAATTTTAAAAAAAATTTTAAAAAAAAAATTAGAAAATTTGAAAATTTCAAAAACATTAAAAAAGCAAAAATGAGTTTTGTTGTGAATAAGAGGAAATGATAGTAAATCAGTTGGACTATCACAGCATGCTAAAGATATGAAATGTCATATGTGATAAACAGTCTCACTAAAGATGTGACGATAGGCTCAGCTAGATTAGTAGATTTGCGATAACGATACAAACTTAAATGAAAAAGCCTAGTTCTAGTGGGAAACACGGTTGAAAGCATAGTACTTAGTTTTGTCCTTCTTGATTGTGTGCCTACTCAGTAATCGCTGAATGCCAAAAAGCATAAAACTGGTTAAGTTTGTGAACTTTCACTACTTTGCTGAAAAGTCGCTGTGATTGTGCATTTCATTTTGCAAAGATTTAAACTTGTTTTATTTCTTTATTTTGTTTAAGCATCGGACATCCTCTGCGTATACGTGAGTATCGACCTGGATGTTGTTGCCTAAACGTTCTGCTTTATTTTCTTTGGTGTTTCGTTTAAGCTTTGGATCACCTCTGCGTATACGGGAGTATCGACCTGGTGGTTAAAGCCTAAACAACTTCAACTTGTTTTATTTTCTTATTTTGTTTAAACATTGGACTTTCTCTGCGTATCGAAAGATCGACCTGATTGTTAATGTTTAAACATTCTGAGTTGTTTTCGCACATATCACAGTTGATGAAAGTTTAAAGGCATTACTTGAGTTAGTGTATTGCATGATGAGGGGATATGCTGAGATCGTGGGGTCCATAAGAATTTAGTGCTATCTAAATATATCTAAAGTATCGGTAAGCAGATTGAAAGTTTTTAGATTGAGCTTAAGAGGACAAACATATCGTCAATCAACGTGAATCGTTTAGAACTGAAAATGTTTAAAGCTTAACGGTGCTAGTGATTGGTCTCATAAACTGATATGATCCTCTTACACAAACTCACAAAAATATTGTTTGTATATATTTCTTTACTGCATTTCAGTCAAGATCAAAAATCCAAAAAGTTTTTCGGAGTGTTTTAGCATAAAAGTTTGAAAATTCAAAAAGATTTTCGACAACTGATGTTGAAGAGCTGATATTCAAAATTCCAAATGCTAAACATGATGAACTATATTGGGTTGGGAGAGTTTGTTGAAAACTTTGAATGTCATATACAAATGTTTTAAATGATTGTGTGCTTAGTTAATCAGGGTCATTCATTTGAACTTGATGTAACTAGTATGATTGATTGTATATATGATTTCTACCAGTAAGTTTATTAAATTCAATTGTTATAAATTTGTGAAACTTATATTGAGGTAGAGGATGTGCAGGGTAACAGGTTTTGGACTTCATCATTCCCACGGAAGCTAAATGTTAAAGCTTGAACCAGATATCTCAGATTCCAGCATATTGAGAGGGGGAGTCTGTGAAAGAGGGAGTCTGGATCAACAGTCAAAGGGAAGATGGAAGATAGAGACAGGTTGTAATTCTGAAACTTGTAAAGATAGAGTGCTTAAGATGAGAAGATAGAGAGTTGGAGAAAAGACTAAGACCGAAGACTCAGGTGCTGAAGATTGCTGAAGACTACGTCAACATCCAAGGGGGAGTCTGTTAGTGCACGGAATGTCTGTTGACTTCGTCTACATCAAGTCTTAGGTCATTATGGGTCAACATAGGGTTTAGAATGTCAAAATAATGAAATATGTTGGCTGGTTCGCTTATATGACCATGATTAGGTCTGGTTCGCTTTTATGTCATCATAGCTGGTTCGCTTATATGTCAAGTGGGCTGGTTCGCTTTTATGGCAGTCCATATAAGCGATCCAGACACACTATATATAGCTTGATGATATGTTCATTTGTAACATTTTGGAGCGATCCTGAATCATTGCTTAGGAGCTGAAACTTTGTAAAATTGTAATCTGAAAGCAATAAAGAGATAGAAATTAGAAAGGAATAGCTGTTGTTACTTTACGTGCATTGATTCCGCCTTTACACGTGAAGATGAGCTACTCGGATTGACGTTTTCGGGTCAAAGAACGGTCCAACACATCTGACAGACACTTCTTCAGATTCGACACGTGAAAGACGTTGTGAACTGCACCGAGTTCAGCTGGTAAGTTTAGTCTGTAGGCCACTTTGCCTATTTTCTCTATAACTTCGAATGGTCCAACGTATCGTGGATTAAGTTTGCCTCGTTTGCCAAAACGAACCACACCCTTCCAGGGTGAAACTTTGAGTAGCACTCGATCCCCAACCTGGAACTCGAGTAGTTTCCTGTCTTTATCGGCATATGCTTTCTGACGGTCACGAGCTGCCGCCATGCGTTGTCGTATTTGAGCAATCTTTTTAGTAGTATCAACTACCATTTCTGGACCTGTGATTTGACTGTCACCCACCTCTGCCCAACAAAGAGGTGATCGGCATTTACGCCCATACAATGCCTCGAATGGAGCAGCTTTAATGATGGTGTGGTAACTGTTGTTATACGAGAACTCCACCAACGGGAGATGTTTTTCCTAGCCGTTGCCGAAATCGATTACACATGCACGAAGCATGTCTTCTAGAGTTTGAATAGTGCCCTCAGACTGCCCATCCGTCTGAGGGTGATAAGCTGTGCTCATGTCTAATCGTGAGCCGAAAGATTTGTGCATCGCTTGCCAAAGTTCTGAAGTGAAACGTGCATCACGATCGGAAATAATAGAGGTGGGCACCCCGTGCCTTGAAACCACTTCTTTTAAGTAGATGTCTGCTAAGGTAGAGAACTTGTCTGTTTCCTTAATAGCCAGGAAGTGTGCAGACTTTGTGAGTCGATCCACGATCACCCATATAGTGTTATTCCCACGTTGAGATCTAGGCAGGCCAGTAACAAAATCCATGGAAATTTGTTCCCATTTCCATTGTGGTATCTCAGGTTGTTGGAGTAGGCCTGAAGGTTTCTGGTATTCATTCTTGACTCTCGCACAAGTCAAACACTTGTTGACGTAAGTTGCTATGTGGGCCTTCATGCTAGGCCACCAGTAGGTAGTTCTGAGGTCGTGGTACATCTTATCCGAACCAGGATGTACTGAGTAGCGAGACTTGTGTGCCTCACCCATCACAAGCTCTCGTAGATTGCCATAGTGTGGGACCCAAATGCGTCCTGTTACATAGTAAGCACCGTCTTCCTTTTGTTCTAATCATTGCCTTGAGCCGCTAGGGCTTCAGCCCTAATGTTTTCTGGTTTTAATGCTTCTACCTGAGCGTCTCGTATCTGTGCAGGAAGACTAGATGGAATAGTGAATTGCAACGCTCGTACACGCCTAGGTGTAGTATCCTTTCGACTGAGGGCGTCGGCCACCACATTGGCTTTACCCGGATGTACTTTATAGCACATTCGTAATCGTTCAACAATTCGACCCATCGTCGTTGTCGCATGTTCAATTCTTTTTGCTTGAAGATATGCTCGAGACTCCTGTGATCGGTGTAGATGGTGCACTTGGTGCCATACAAGTAATGTCGCCCTATCTTAAGCGCAAAAACAATAGCTCCCAGCTCTAAATCGTGTGTAGTGTAATTCTGTTCGTGAATCTTAAGTTGGCGCGAAGCATAAGCAATGACTTTATCCCGTTGCATCAACACACATCCAAGACCTTGGATGGATGCGTCGCAGTAAACTACAAAATCGTCCATGCCTTCAGGCAATGAGAGGATAGGTGCGCTACAAAGTCTATCCTTTAAGTGCTGAAACACTGTTTCCTGTGTATAAACCCAACGATAAACAACACCTTTCTGTGTCAGTAGTGTAAGCGGCTGCGCAATCTTTGAGAAGTCTTTGATGAACCGTCGGTAATAACCCGCCAAACCCAAGAATTGGCGTATTTCGGTTGGTGTGCGAGGTGCAGGCCAGTTCTTGATCGAATCTACCTTGGATGGATCAACATGAATCCCATCCTTGTTTACCACGTGGCCTAGAAAGTGGACTTCACAAAGCCAGAAGTCGCATTTTGAAAACTTGGCGTACAGCTGTTCCGTTCGAAGGAGTTCCAAAATAAATCGTAAATGCTGCTCGTGTTCCTCCTGACTCTTCGAATAGATCAGGATGTCGTCGATGAAAACAATGACGAACTTGTCAAGATAAGGTTTGCACACCCTGTTCATAAGATCCATGAAAACCGCAGATGCATTCGTTAACCCGAATGGCATGACCAGAAATTCATAGTGACCGTAGCGTGTTCTGAACGCTGTTTTGGAGACGTCCTCATCCCGGACTCTCAGTTGGTGATAGCCTGACCTCAGATCAATCTTCGAGTAATAGCTCGACCCTTGCAACTGGTCGAATAAGTCGTCGATGCGTGGAAGTGGATAGCGATTCTTCACGGTCACCTTGTTCAGTTCGCGGTAGTCTATACACATGCGGAAGGTGCCGTCCTTCTTCTTTACGAATAGCACTGGAGCTCCCCAGGGCGAAGAGCTAGGACGTATGAAACCCTTTTCCAAAAGTTCTTGCAACTGCTTAGATAGTTCTTCCAGTTCCGTTGGAGCTAAGCGATAAGGTGCTCGAGCTATGGGTGCTGCTCCAGGAGCTAGCTCGATCTGAAATTCGACCTGACGATGAGGCGGTAACCCAGGTAATTCTTCAGGAAACACTTGAGGAAAATCGCGTACTACTGGAATATCCTCAATCTTTTTCTCTTTCTTCGTTGTATCAGTAACGAGTGCTAGTATTGCAGTGTGGCCCTTTCGCAAACACTTCTGAGCCTTCAAGAAGGATATGATGCCACTCACGACACCACTCTTGTCGCCTTGAACTTCGAGAGGTTCTTTACCAGAACGGGGAATACGAACAATCTTTTCTTTGCATAGGATCTCTGCTTGCTATTGAGATAATCAATCCATCCCAATAACGATGTCGAAACTACCCTGAGCTATAGGAATGAGATCGATAGAGAAAGTCTGACCAGCTAAGACGAGCTTACAACCCTTGACTATGTGACCACTGTGGTGTCTGTTGCATCTGCTGCACTTTGGGTGGTTTCCTCGATATCCACCATGCCCTTGATTACCAGAAGATTGCTGACCAGGGCTCTGATAGTCATCCATCCTTCACTGCCGTGCCTGGGACTGAACTGAAGTTGAACCCTTGCTGAAGGTTCCATCCCATTTTCGCTTGTTGTCACTAGGAGTAGCAGAAGTAGTAGTAGTAGCACCAATGCGTTTAGGCAGCTTGTTCTGTTCCACTGCCTGGTATGTGAGACGATGAGCAAGACGAGTAACATCTTGAATAGTAGCAAGGTTAGCAGAAGTCACATGACTTTGGAATCTCTGATACTAAGCCTTTGAGGTACAGCTCAATGCGCTTGATGGGATGATCCACCATAGTTGGACATAACACTGCCAGTTCATTGGATCGTTTCGCGTACGCTTCTATCTCTGACCCCGTCATCTTCAAGTTAAAGAACTCCACTTCCAGCTTGTGGATGTCATCACGACTACCGTATTCACGTCTGATCAGTTCCTTAAAATCATTCCATGGGGTGGCATTAGCAGCCGCCAGCCCCAGCATCTGAACTTGCGCGTACCTCCAAGTTAGCGCAGTGCCTTCGAGAGTACCAGTGGCGTACTTCACCCTACGAGCCTCAGGGCATTCACACATTTCGAAGACCGATTCGAGCTTCTCGAACTAGTGGAGGAGTCCAACGGCCCCCGTTCAGTGCCATTGAAAGTACTAGAACGACAGTCCATGAAAGTTTGGAACGTGGCTGAGCGTGTTGACCTGTCGTGTGCGTAAGAGTAAACATACTTGAGCACGAGTGTTGGTTTACGAGAGTAGGATCTAAAGATCCTAGAGTAAGTGGTAATGGCAGGTTTCACCTCCTACCTGGGCAGCTGCGAGTGCTGCAGTAACTTGTTCAGTGATCGAAGCCGCCAACTGGGCTTGAGTTAGGTTAACGCGTCCACTCATGATCTTGACAAGTAAGAGAATACAAGTGAGGAGTGCGTCGCATCAATACGCAAGTGTGGAATGACAGAAGAGTGTGAGCATACAAGATTTCAAATAGTAGTTGTTACGTTAATCTAAGCATACCCTGAGCAAAGTTCTATGCAATTCTAGCAAGTAGGCAATAAAACATGTACCATATTACCTAGAGTGTTGAGTCTTGCACGTGGAGCGAAGCGTCGTTGTGGATCGTTGAGCACTGTTCTGGTTATAGTCTGGTTTTAATAAAAACGTTTTCCCCTTATTAAAACCGAGTTCTCTATAACCAATGGCTCTGATACCAATCTGTCACACCCCCAAAATCCACATGCGGAGTACCACCGCCTGGAGGCGTGACTGACCAGGATCAAGCCACCAATCATATTGAACATATAAGTAAATAGTAAATGTCATTCATCAATACGATAGGTGTTTTCAAAACCAAACATAAACAAGTGTGTAGCGGAAGCAATAATGTAAAAAGCCCAACATAAGTATTAAGTTAAAATGTCATAAAAGAGTTTATCAAACATCCACAATCCGTGCCCACAACGACCGCGCCTCCCGTGCAAGCTCCAAGAGTACCTATGGTCCTGCAAGGCATGTAACAGAGAGTCAACAACTAGTTGAGCGAGTTCACAGTTGGTTATTCAGTTATAGTGTTCGTATCGTAAATCGTAAGCTCGTTTAGTAATCATGTATCGTATGTAATGGTATCGCGGCCCTCTAGGCATGTTTGCGAAGTTTAGTGGGGGTTTCCCATGTGTTCTAGACTAGGTATATTTGTATCGCGGCCCTCCAGGCATGTGTGCGAAGTTTAGTATTCGTATCGCGGCCAACCCAGGCATGTGTGCGAAGTTTAGTATTCGTATCGCGGCCAACCCAGGCATGTGTGCGAAGTTTAGTATTCGTATCGCGGCCAACCCAGGCATGTATGCGAAGATTGTTCTATTATCGCTGCCAATCCCGGCGTGTGTGCGAAGAGAAGTATGTGTATCACTAGTCTAGCAGTATCTACCAATACCCTTCCTCTCCCGAGGCCTATGGTACGTAATCCCAATAACAACTCAAGCATAAGTAATCATCCAAACCCATTCCCAACCCCGGGAATCCCATGCCTTGGTAAGAGTGTGAACTCACCTTGGTTTGCTCGGTATGCTTAACTATGTGCTCGCAAGTAATCAATCACGTCCTATAGTATGCACGTATAATCAATCAGTTCACGTTCGTAATGTTTCACATATATTCTAATGTCACATAGTGTGTTGGGCAGTTAATCATCATGCAGCACAAGCAGTTAATCACATCAAAACACTTAACAGGGTTAACATACTAACAGAGCTAATAAGGTTAACTGAGTTAATAAACTTAACTCAATTAATAGGTTAATCATAGTTACCTGTCTAACAGAGTTATATACGTACTTTACAGAGTTGCATAACTTAACTGAGTTAAATAGAGTTAACAAAGTTAATAAGCTAATACCGTTATATACTTAACAGGATTAATATACTTCACATAGTGGCATACATAATGCAGTTAACATGCTTAATCAGATTAATACACTTATCCTAGTTAATGTGCATAACAGAGTTAATCAACATTCGACGTAGTTAACATATTTAACAGTTGGGCCGAAATCCCTTTTGTGTCGAAAACCACATGGGCCGAAAACCCCTAAGTGCCGAAATCTCTTTGTGGGCCGAAATCACAAGTGATTTCGTCCAGATGTTGTTAATTGTTAAGGGTTTTCGTCGGTTCCTCCAGTCATCATCATCAACAACACAGCAGGTTACATCGCATAAATAACCTAAAACACCTATATTCCTACTGACAACTCATTAAATGCCCACATGAATATGTCTAATCGCACATGGCTGCCATGTTCATATTCAGATTTGTAAATCTCTGTGCAACCATGTAACATCACTTTATGGGTCCTCACCACCGATTGTCATTAATTATTCATACTGTACACACAAACAAACCGAATCAGCCACTAACATGCAATAACAATCACTCAATCATCAAAACAATAATAATCATGATTCAAGCAGTCGTATAAACAGACCACACTTAGACATACATCTGCATACACATATATATATAATCCTGTCGATCATGATCAGCAATTCAACCATCAGATACAACGCGAATAATTCACAGATTCGTCATGACATCCGATTATCATTATCAGGATATGCAGTTCAATCTAATTCCCACAAACAACACATCTCAGTTGATCATCTTACATGCACGTTATCTCATATACATAACAAAGTGGTAAAAAAAACTATATAACAATCATTGTAACAAATAAATCACCAAGATCATATACTAACCAGTTATGCAAGAGACTAGCAAGGGTTTCGATGCGACTAGGGTTTGCCGTCGGGTTTCACAGAGGAGCTAGAGAGAGAGAAGATGTGACTAGGGTTTGCCAAATAACAGTTTACGAAAAGGTTGTGTGATAAAATACTAACACAGGCTATCACTGGGCCAAGGCCCATTCCATGTTTTCATTGGTCCTCTAGTGGACGAAAACACAAAGTGTTTTCACCATTAGGGTGATTTCGTGGGTGAGGGTATTTGGCCTAACAGATTCTTGTTTGAAATATACAACACATCAATCACATTATTACTACATAGTTACTCATATTGCACAACAATATATAGAACAAGAACACACCACATGCACTCCATATATATCATATAAATCAAACGCGGTTTAGCGTATTAGAACGCGTACAGTTGTGAAACCGAAACAAACAAGTCGTGCCAACAAACGATCTAGACAATTAACGTGAAATAATGCAAAGATGGAAATCTTGGAAATTCGGGTTGTCACAAATGTTACCCTTAAAAGAGGGGCCTACCACTTTTCGCATTAATAACTTACTTAATTGTCTTTCAATATTCCAAACCTTTGGGATTGTATCCCTGCTGACTCAAACCACTGGGTTGAGGGTAACGTCACCTTCAAAAGAGGGGCCTAGTACTATAACTAAGATAATCTCTTAAAAAGTCCTAAAGTGCGAAAATCATCAAAGGATACTTTAAAGATGAGTTGGATCCAAGTGATTCTATCTTGTCTATTTGTTTATCATTTATTTATCTTTTACTTCTTAGATTTATTTTAATGTTTAAAAACTCCTTTCAAAAAAAAAATTTAGATCGATTAGACGTTGACGATAAACCGGTATTAAAAGTTGTTGTGTCCTTGGACGACCTCGGTATCTTACCAACACTATATTACGCTCGCGATGGGTGCACTTGCCCAAGTGTGCGTTTAGTGTTAGTACAATATCGTGTTTTATAAATTTAAAACTTGACTAATGCGTAAAATTGGCTTAAGATATTAATAAAATCATATCACGCTTAACGCACACCAAGTTTTTGACGCCGTTTTCGGGGACACAAGGATTTTAAGAAAGTTTAAAATCAGCAGCCTAATTATTTTTTGCATTTTTTATTTTTTTGGATTTTTTTTTTATTTTTTTCAAAATCTGCAGAACTCAGCACGGGCCGTGCCCGGTCAGACAAGGGGTCGTGTCCATCATCCTTACTGGCAATTCTGTTTTAAGTCAGATAGTAGCTGGCCACGAGGCCGTGTCCACCCAACACGCCCCCGTGTCCAAATCTCCAGTTACTGAAAACAGGACCGTAAGATCCCGACGGTTGGTAAATTCTGACAAAAATATGGATGATATTGACTATTTTTACTTTCGCCACTCTTACGGTGAGTGGTGTCAATTATGTGGTGTATTTCATCAAGATTTAGAATGTTATGTTCTAAATTTTGATCCCCACTATTTAGACCCATCGTTTTCCTGTAATCACCTTAAGATGGGCGAAAGTAAAAACGATCACTATTACCCACCTGAATGCCCTCAACCATCTTTTCCAATCGACATAACCGCCGACGAACTATGTCAAATGGAAGAAAGAATTCTCCAAAATTAAAAGAAATAGAGCTTATGGTGAAAATGAGGTATTCATCACAAGACAAAAATCAAGGAGAAATGTTGGGACCACATTCGGAATCTATCAACATCGACGACACCAAAAGTACCTCGACCTCTTGTGAAAGCATTAGCGATAGTCGTCCCTGTGTCGATTGTGCCATGAAGGACTCTCCATCGGCCCCCACCGATGCGCTCATAGACCTGAGCGATTCGATATATACCTTCTTTGACAAGAGCCCGGATAAGGGGAAACCGCCCACCGATTTCCGATAACCTCTTGCGTTCTTGCATAAATCAAGAGCAATTAAGGTACCTTAGGCACTTCGGTGTTGTTCCCTCCAGCAAGGAACCACACGATCCAAATAAAAACCTTGAAAATGACATAGACGTTACTTCATAAAACTCTAGCCACGGGGCTGTGCTCAAGTCAACACGGCCTGTGCCCACCTCAAAACTCACCACGGGGTCGTGTTCAGGCCACCACGCCCCGTGTCTCTAATACGGACAAAAGTGTCAGAATCTTGTCTGACCACGGGCCCGTGGTCAGCCTGCATGGGGCCGTGGCCACTATGCTGTCGTTTTCTATAAAGTCAGCCTTGGTTCTGCATGTTTGGACCCATTCTAAAGACAAAGATCCTGGGATTTTCACATATACCTTAAAAGGTATATTCTCAAAAAAGTTTCATTCAAACCATCTTGTCTTTGCCACTCTTGTCACTTTCCTTCTTCTCCAAAGCTCTCCCACCTCCATTAAAGCTTGAAGCTTCATAACTTCAAGCTTTATTTAAGTATTTTCAAGGTTTTTAACCAAGAAGTCTTAATAAACATAAGCTCTACAACACTGTTTTGAGTTATTTATGTTCAGAAATGTTTTAAAACACAGAAAAATAATTTAAAACAATGATGTTTCTGGGTTCAAAATCTTGCAGAGGTATCACCACGGGGCCGTGCCTAGCAGGCACGGGGCCGTGGCCGAGAGTTCCATTTTCATCTTTTTGAAATTTTTGTCTTGTTTTCTTAGTATGTCGAGCCAAAACAGTGGAACATCTTCAACCAACTCAAGAAACAGTCGAAGAGGGAGAAGACCATCAATCGAAGCTACCCTTG
This sequence comes from Helianthus tuberosus, assembly GCA_030545235.1. Taxonomy (NCBI): domain Eukaryota; kingdom Viridiplantae; phylum Streptophyta; class Magnoliopsida; order Asterales; family Asteraceae; genus Helianthus; species Helianthus tuberosus. Next base: position 69,242,489 of record CM060360.1, read on the forward strand.
TCCGCTATGTGTATGCATTAAGGGAAGCCATCGACGAAATGACATCGGTAGAGGAGATCCTCATCGACCGTATCAACTACTTGACGGTTGGACTAGAGAATAGCTTCCAAGAAATCAACCTTTTGCACCAAAGGTTGAACATTCTTGCTATGCCACCTATGGAACCAATCTTCCCACAAGAGGATTGGAACCTTGCAGAAGAAGTTGTCAACCCAACTGGATGGGATGACCTTCCTCCAGAACCTCCTCTAGACGCATTGCACGAGGTTCCGGTGGTCGTCGCACCTCCCCCACAAGATGTTGTGGATAATGAGCCCGTCCTCTTTCTCCCTCGGGAGATTGAGGAATGTCTCAAAGACGTTTGAGGAGCACCCTCCATAGTGAAGCTCTAAAAAGCCCCTACTCTCCAAAAAAATATTTTCGGGTTTTTGTTGTTTCGACATGTGAAATTCGTGATAGAGCTTCCTTGTGGTTTTAAAAATTTCTTGGATATTAGGACCTATCTATCTAATTCTAGGACTTTTGTAATTTTTTATTTTTAGGACCGTTTGTATCTCGCACTCTAATATATGATGGTTTAATTTATTGTGTGGTGTTTGGATCTTATATAATGGCTTAACAAACGAGAAAAGATGAAAACTGCCAATGGGACGTTTAAAACCGCACCCCATGCACGTGAACAGTGCCTTCCGACAAGTTTTCCAACTATTCAGTATGTGCAGCACGGGGTCGTGCCCATCCCAACACGCCCCGTGCCCAGACTCTGCAGAAAACAGCTCCAGATCAGGTAACTGACCACGGGCCGTGCCCAGTGAACACGCCCTGTGGTCAACCTTCTGTTAAATTTTGTTACTGGCACTCTCACCACGAGGCCGTGCCGGGATCACACGGGGCCGTGGCCAGGTGCCCAATAACATAAAAAACTTGTTTTTAACACGCTTTTACACATTCAAATCAACCTAAAAACTTATTTTTGGGGCACATTGAGGACAATCTGTAATTTAAGTGTGGGGGGAGCTAAAAACCTTGACTTGCAAGTCCTAATAACAAGCCTTACACAAAACTCTATTGGAACCGCTAATCACCCCAAATCTTTTCAAAATTTTTCATTTTTTTACTTGTCTTGGTTTAATTTGGGAATAACAAGTTCTAAAAAGGTTATGTTTTGGCAAATTTACAACCGATAGCGTCGTGATTAAAAGAACCGAATAAGAAAATTATAAAAAGGCATGACAAATCTTTTTAAAATTTGATTATATATACTTGTTCACACTATAAACCCATTCCCACAATATAAACCCATTCCCACAATAAGTGAGTTCTGAGCCTTTATTGAGCATACATGTAACAACCTTGATTTTCAAACATGTACTTGTTTGATGCACCAATATCAGTTATCGTGTTTTGAGATACAATTTGTTTGATACATGTTTAGTTTTATTGTTGCTACATGTTTTGCCGACCCAAACACGTGAATAATTGCAAGTTTAATTGAGTTTCATACTTATAAACAAGGCTACATTAATTGCAAGGGCCTAATGTGTCATTATGTGAAAGTATAAGTTGAGGGACCTAATTGTCATTTTGGAAACTTATATTTATATAAAATAAATAAACATATATTTTTGAAATTAAAGTCCAAGGACCATTGGGTCATTTTATCAAACTTGTAGTCTAGGGACTATACATGCCATTTTTGAAACTGATTTCAGTTAAAAACCCTAACTGGGTTAGAAATTATAAAAGGAATTCAATTTTAAAAATTAACTTAGTTAAACTGTTCAGTTAAGCGAGTCCAGGGACCCTTCTTGACATTTTCGAAATTTATTTAACCGAATTAACTAACCCAGTTAATTATTTTATAAAGGATTCCTTATTAAACAACTAACCTAGTTAGACTCTTTGGTTAACTGTTGAGGGACCTGTTTAGACAATACACAAACATCAGGGACCAAACCTGAAACTTCACATTCAAACGGTTTTACACCGTTTACTCCGCCGGAACCGATCCATTCGCAAACAAACAAACGCACACTGATCAAACATGCACACCTGCTTATTCTCCTCGACATCTTGAACCGTCCAAAGCTTTCAATTTTACCGAAACATGCAATTCTGTCTACGAAATCGGAAATCGTTTTTAAAAATTTAAGTGGGAATCTGTTTTGTCTGAATTCGGTTGTTTGAGGATCAATTGATTATGTTATAAACTTCCTGCAACCTTCAAGAACCCACAACATCTCTCAAAACTCACTAACACTTCGTAAATCGCTCCTGGTTCACCTCTGTTACTTCGCCGGAGAAACAACTCGCCGGACATAGCCGGAACCACGATTCCACCGATACCGGAGCTTTATTTTTCGACCATTCGGTATATTTTCACCCATTCATCGATTCTGTAACTTTAATTTTATTTTAATGCATGTTTGATAGGTTAATTAACGGGTTTGACTTCTGTTGACCTGACAATTGGGGAAGATGAAAAATTTCTTTTGTATTTTAATTTTATTTTAATCAGTTTACTAATTAATTCATATTAATTCGATGTTAATGTTATAAAATCCGAAATTTTTATCATATATTCCTTACATATTGGTGTATTTAATAAAAAATATAAAACTTGTAAAAGTTTTTTTTTATAAATCTATTTTATTTTAAACTGTTCTGACTTTAAATATTTATATTAATTCAAATTTTTGGAAATTATTTATGAAATTTTTATGTTAATTATATTGAACAGTATACTTTGTAAAAATAAATTTTTATAAAATATTTGAAACTGTTTTGATATTTTTATAATTAAAACAGTTAGATCTTATGTTTTATAGAATTAATTGTATTAATTTAATTATTCTGAGTTGTAAATTTATTTCCAAAACTATTTTTATATCACTATGCATGTTATATTGAGATTATTAAAAGTCAGAAACCATGTTTAATTATTTTGCATGTTATTTTTAGATAATAAACTTTATAAAATCAGTTTTTGTGCAATTATTCTTTTTAATTCCAGAATATTATATAAAAATTTATTAAAGGCCATAATATTTATTTTAAATCTGTATTATTGCATGTCAATATTTAAAAATATTATTTCTAATTTTTCTGCTTTAAATAATTATTTAAGTAATTATTTACACAATTATCCAGTTATTTCATTTTAACAAATAACTAAACTGTTTATTTAAAACATATCTATTTTCTGCCATGATAATTATTTTTAATCTGATTTATACTTGTTATATAATTAAAATATCATTTTTAATTATTCTGTCCTAAATTAATTATTAGATAATTAATTTGTATAATTATCACACTATTCTGAAAATACAGAAAATAATTTATAAATTCTGTAATTAAACTTGGACTTTTGAGTTATGTTTTAAACTCTTAATTTATACAAACTGTTTACATAATTTTTATAAGATATATATATATATATAAATAAACTTAAAGTATAATTATTTATTTATATGTATATATTATTTGTTTAAATATACAAATAATAATATTTTACTTGTTATTTGTATAATCTAATAATTATATAAACACTTCTCAAATTTATCAAATTACCAAGTGTTCCCCAAACGGATTGTCAAACCGTACAAACACAAAACCTTGTCACCCGTTTATACAAAATCACAGTGTTGCCCTTGTTAATGCTATGTTCCATATGTGTTTGTTTCATGCATGTTTATAGAGTAACGTGGAAAGACTTGTTCCTGCAAAACTCTTACCTATATACTTGTTTGGAATTTGATTCACAAGCAAGGTGAGTTCATAGTCCCCATTTTCTGTTTTACGATATTTTCGGGGTGAAACATATGTAATAATGTGATACAAACTCATTTGCATTTTGTGGCTATCTTGATTATTTTCTTGCAATTGTTTGTTTACTTGATGCTTAACCTACATTCATTAACTCCGTACAAGCCGAACGGTACATTATAGCGCTATAGGGGGAACGCCCCACCTGACTTCATGGTCAATTGTTGTTGTTGTTGTTGATAGTCATGTTAGTCATTGTGGAAGTCTGGGTGATCAATGCCGTGTCCAGTCAACAAAGGTTTGAATGTTAACCAAGCGGGACTTGTTTCATTCAATTGTTTAGAACATATCAAATGCCACATTGTTAAACATTTTATTTCATATCACATTATTGTTTATTACCAAATCAATTAAAACACTATGAATTCACTCAACCGTTTGTTGACCCAAATTGTTTTAGCATATGTTTCAGGTGATGATGCTTAAAGTTGGCTTTGCTTTGGATCACATAGGATTGCAAGACAAGTGCCTTAGTTTCTAAATAAAAACAAAGACTATTGTGAACAATGTGTTATAGTTGTTATGTACTAGTTTGGATATGAATACAATCCTACCAATCAACTTAATTATATTTCAACTTTAATTTAACCACCATGTGCTCATATGCATTCTATCAAGTTTCGTGATGCCCTCGACGTTTCCGCCTCCGGTCAGGGTGTCACAATACATGCATACATCTTTAAACTAAATGCTCATTTTTGTTTCTTGTGTGAATAGCCGCTTGGTTCTTACGACTCTAGAACTTGCCAAGACGATACATTCCTGGTCCTTACCAACTTGAACCCAAGTAAGTAAATGATGGAGGCATTAGGACTAACTTTTTCTTTCAAAACCATTGTTTTCATTTTTTTTCCTTCACCACCTAAAATCCCCCTAGTTAACCCCTTTGAGCCTAAACCTTTTCTTTTCAAAACACGAAAAACAAACACCCATTACCCACCAAAACCTTTTTCTTTTCAAACCCATTTGTTTTAGTAAAAAGCTCGGTTATATTGTGACATAAAAAAATTAGAGAATTTTGCAATAACCAAACAAGTTCCTCAAAAATCTTGTTTGAAAATATGCTTAGTTTGAATAAATGTCACAAAAAACAAAAAGTTTTACGACAACCGATGCATTTTACGCTTTTTGCCATTTCACTAACTACTAACCAAAAACCACCTACTCTTAGCCCAAGCCAAACCCTTTCCAAAGTCCTCTTGATATTTACAAAGGTTTATAGTTAAAAATGAGTAGGTTTGATCGCTTGGCAAGCATATGGTAGAAGTAAGTCCCATGCCGGTATCGAGTGTTTCACAAAAATACACCTTCGATCGAGTGTTGAGTGATCTCCCGTGAGGTATGTGAACTTGTATATAAATAGAATTTTAAAGAGGCATGTTATGCCCAAATAAATAATTTTTCTTACAAGTTGTTCTAAAATAAATTATGACGAATATGATTGTAAATAACATAAAAACAAAATTAAATAAAGATCTTGGATTCCCGACACTCAAGACAAGCCACAAAACTTCTTCTCTACCTATTCCATATAAATTACATCAATAGAGGCATAAAACCAACCCGTTTTTAGTACTAATGTTGGAAAAAGCGCGTTTCTTTTTTCCTTTTGAATTTACAGGAACAAACGAGCTTAAAAGAACAAAACGAACAAATAAGCAGCCAAAACCAACATAAATACAAGAACAAGGAACAACGTGACGTGCCTGACCCCTCGGCAACATCCCTAAATAAAAAACAAGAAGACAGAAACTGACCACATGGCCGTGCCTAGCCAGGCATGGGGCGTGGTCAGCCTTGACATAAGAAGACAAATCCTGTAGAAGCTTCTACACCCACCACGGGGGCGTGCCCAGCTCACCATGGGGCATGGTCAACTCTTAGATTTACATAATCTTGATAGTACAGCAAAGAGTTGACCACGGGGCCGTGTCCAGAGGCCATGGGGTCGTGTGGGGCCCCCAGCTGACAGATGCAATAAATGAAGGAAGAGAAGAAGTTGGCCACGGGCAGTGCCCAGTGGACACGGGGCCATGACCGGGGCTTTGTTCTGACTATAAATAGGGGTGCTTGGTTCACTTCAAAGGCATCCCTTGGCAAACCACTTCTCTCCCACTTTGCCATCATTCCACCACCACTACAACACCAACACCCACCACCATCATCCATCTTTCATCTTTAGAGCGTGTAGTAGTCTCGGGATCCAAGATTGATCGTAAGAGTTCTTGTCAATCAAAGGCCATGTTTGGCTAATCTCTTACATCACTTGGTGAAGACAAGTCTTTAATGTATTACTTTTGATTTTTAAGCTTTCGGCAATTTTTAATTGGGTTTGTATTAATGACTTTAATAACTAGTTTCTTATGTTGAAAGTGAATTTTCTTTACCATTTCTTCATGATGTCATTGATTTGCTCATTCGTGTCTTTACGGTCTATATAAAGCACGTTAACTACCTGGAAGGGGGTTAGGAGGGTGGTTTGGTAAATTTCTTGTCTCGTTCAGTGTATAGATCTTGCGAGGACTTGGTTCAAGCTTACTAGGACCTTCTTCAATGCCCCAAGGGTATTGCATGGCGGGGGTGCGAATAGCTTGAACCCCTCATATGTAAACTACTTTTAAAACTTTAAACCAGATTCTTAGGATTGTATCCTTGCTGACTCAAACCACTTAGCCGAGGATAACGTTACCTTCAAAAGAGGGGCCTACCACTTTTCGCATTAATAACTTACTTAATTGTCTTTCAAAAGAGGGGCCTAGTACTATAACTAAGACAATCTCTTAAAAAGTCCTAAAGTGCGAAATCATCAAAGGATACATTAAAGATGAGTTGGATCCAAGTGATTCTATCTTGTCTATTTGTTTATCATTTATTTATCTTTTACTTCTTAGATTTATTTTAATGTTTAAAAACTCTTCTAAAAAAAATTTAGATCGATTAGACGTTGACGATAAACCGGTATTAAAAGCTGTTGTGTCCTTGGACGACCTCGGTATCTTACCAACACTATACTACGCTCGCGATGGGTGCACTTGCCCAAGTGTGTGTTTAGTGTTAGTACAATATCGTGTTTTATAAATTTAAAACTTGACTAATGCGTAAAATTGGCTTAAAATATTAATAAAATCATATCACGCTTAACGCACACCATCTTAAACCCCATCAAAACAGAAAGTTTAGAGGGTGTTTGCACCTCTAAACTCATAGGAAATCAACCATACACAAGCTCACTAACCATAGACTTGAATAGAAGCAAGGTAGGTATAAGATTGCATAAGAAATCATAAGTTTTATAAAAGTTAACAAGATAATCTTCCAAAACAGAAAGTTTGGACCTCAAAATTGTGATATTCCACCTTAATTTACCATGGTAAACTTGTGGATACACTCTTAGAGGTGTTCCAAGCCTTGAAATGGAAGAAAAGATGAAGAAATGATGAAGAAAAGTGAGTTTGAACTCACTTTTGGACTTGGAATAATTCTGCCAAATCTTGTGTTTGCAACTGATTCGAGAGAGATTTGAGAGTGTAGATGAGTTGGGAAAGTGAAAATGAGTGATAGGGAGCTTTCTTATATAGTGGTTGGTTAAGGTTTAGTGTTTAATGAAGATTAAAGATGATTGGGGAGTAAAAAGGTGGCCAATCCATGATCAAGAAACAATAATCTACGGATCAAGGGGGTTTGATGGGCTGTGACATATATGGCTTAGGGTATCCCCCCCACCCCGTGACATCCCATTTCATCTGCCCCAAGTTTGATTTATTACATGTTGGCCCCTGAACTTTGATTCCTTCATTATTTTATGCAATAACTTGGTTTTTGACATGTTTTTAAGTATGAAACGCGTATGTAAGTATAATTCAAGTATCGTGAACGTATGTGTGAATAATTGTACGTATAAAAAGGGCCGGTTTGCATGTAAACACGTATTTAAACGATCATTAGAACGGATAACAAATATGTATAAAATACGAATTTCATTACGATCAAAGTCTCGAATTACGAAACTGAAAGTGGAATATGAACATGATACGGATACTGGTTTCCAAAAATAAAAAAAAATAGGATTACATTTTCTAAATAAGGAAGGTACGAAATGCGAAGTGTTATAGTCTCCCCTACTTTAGGAAATTTTTTCCCGAAATTTATTCAAGAGGTAGACTTTGGAAAAAAGGCATTTTAGTTAAAACGTTTGGCTAAAATTGCAATTTTGAAGTTTAAATTCTATGAGGAGTCTATGTATAGGCATGTTAGAATGCATGAAAAATTATTGAGGGATGAAAAGGTAGGTTTGTAAAAGTAGTTCGTTTGACTAAGGTGATTTGAGGCATCAATGGTAAGTATGAGTAAAATGTGCATGTGTGTGTATAGGTAAAGTGAGTTTGAATAACTCGATCAGAGGAATATTTTAAAAGGATGCTACCTAATAAGAAAAGTTTTTTTTTGTATAAAATAGAACGTATTATGAAAAGTGCTGCCTGCACCGTAGGTTGTAAGAACATTTTATCGGTTCTAAGGTGTAAGAAAATTTTATTGGTTCTAAGGTGTATTTGCAAAGATTGCACCTCTCTAAGAACATGGTCCATGATAGGAGCTCGTGGAGACGTAGGATTAAGGTGAAGGATTTCTAGGAGAGGGTACAATTGTATATTTAGATGTAGTGTATGGTCATAGATATGTATTTATTTGTATAGGATGTTTGTGTTGTTATATTTGCCTTGTTTACCATACACTCTTTCACCACTCATGTTATATTGGTAGCTTCATACACACACACACCCCCCTCATGTTCTATTTATTTCTTTCCTGGGTGTTTTGGAGCCGAGGGTGTAACACCTCATAAAATCGTGTCCAATAATGTATTGACACGTGTCCCTAATCTTAATCGTGCCAAAAAGTTGGCTATGAGGGACTAATTTTGTCAAAATCCAAAACTATGAACGTGGAGAGACTAAAAGTGTCAACATGCTTAAACTAAGCCTCAGAATGACCTTACACGGTATTCGTATTCTCTCATTGAGCCATTTGTTGGATAAACGAAACCGTTTGCAATATAATTCAAAAGTTTGTGCATCGAAGGGTTAAAAATGTCAACATGTTAATTCTTACCTCTGAGTGACCTTTTAACGAACCCAGAGCTTTATGATGTTCGATCAAACTCTCGGGAATGCCTAACACTGGCCGTTTAAGGCTTTTGTGCCGTTAAATGATAATTCACGCAAGCTTGTGAGTTAAAGGGATTAAAAGCGTCAACGTATAAATCTACACCTCTGAGTGACCTTTTAAATGAACCGGAAACTCTATGATGTTCAGTCGTGCTCCCGGGTGTGCCTAAAATTGGCCACTAAGGGCTTTCATACTTTATAAAAATGTTAAGTGAGAGTTTAGAAAATATTGTGCCATAAATGTCAATTTATAAAAGTATAAAAGAGTTTTTATGAATAAGGGACCATTTCTGCCAAAGCACCAAAACTGTTGGCTGGACTTGATCTTTCTCGCGGGGAGCGACCTGGTGGGCCGGTTCCCGTCGCGGGCCGCCAGCCAGGCCATCTGCATCATATTTTTTTTTATTTTTTTTGTTCTTTGCTTGATCACCACTCATATCAATTCTAGATCATTCCAATCGAATCAACGGGCTTGTTAACTGTTTTTAACACTTGTAATCATCCTAAGAATCCCCTAAACACTTGGCATCATCCTAGCAATTCCCAAAAAACTATAAATAGGTGTTGAAGTTCACTTGAAAAACTTGCACCTTTCATTCTTTCTCTCTATCTCTCATAATTGGAAGTTCCTGGGCATTTGGGAGCATCCTTTGAGTTTTATTCTTCCCCTAGGACCACTTGTAAGTGTCCCTTTCGTGGCTTATTCATTTTAGTAGGCTTTTAAAGCCAAAAGTCGAGCATTTTCGATAAATGCTTTGACTTTCGGCTTAGACCTAAATGGTCAAGCCATTGTTCGCAACGAACATGGCTACGTGATCGTAATTAGGTAGGTGTTAATCTCTCAAAATGGCACCTCCTAAGAATCACGTTTGCTTGGTCAATTGACGAGTCAACATATTAATGTTTTAAAAAGTTAACGGGTCAGATTTTTGAAATAATTACGATATGAGTTTATAAGTGTTTTAAAATATGTTTTATCACTTAAACAACTTAGTAATAATTATTAGAACATGTGTAACCATGTTCGGCTCGTCAATTCCAGATTTAGGGTCGGTTCGCAACCGAAAGTAACGAAGTTTAACTTCTGCGTTGACTTTCGATTATGACCCGAATTAGATTAATATGAGACTGATTTTAGGTTCCGTTATGATCGTATTATGATGTAGCTTAACCCTATAAGGTTAAATTACACGATCATAATAGTAATATGAGTTTTATGCAAGTTTCCGTAATTATGCCATACTTTGACCATTATGCCCTTTTTAGCAAAAATAAGGTTTTAGACACCAGTGAGCTTGCAAATGATTTAGGTACTGATATGTTAACATGTTTAACATATTTTGATGTTACAAATCTGATCATAAACTGAGTTTGCGTATAATGTCGTAAATTATGCTTTAAAGTGACCAAAATGCCCTTTAGGCGCATAGATCGGTTTTAAGCATAATTCCTTATACCAAACTCATTACCTACTGATGTAATAACATAATTAGGATATTTTGGGACATCAAATCAGATTATAAACCGAGTTTATGCACAAGTGCTTGTATTGTGTTCTTAAATGACGATAATGCCCTTATAACACACAAAATGGTTTTAAAGCATAATTTTCATACAAAACGTTTTGACTACTGATATGTTATATTAAATAACATACTTTGATCATATAAACCTGATCATAACATTAGTTTTCCTAAAATATCGCACATATCGTCATTTAACGACTTTAACGTCGTTTCAGCGCATAATATGGTTTTAAACCATATTTAGCATTCAAGACTTGTTACCTACTGATTTTATAAATCATTTTAAATATTTTTACAGTAGGTATATGTTCTAAACTCAGAATCCCAAATAAGCTTTCGAAACTATGTGTGAAATGACCAAAATGCCCTATAAATCATTTTAAATATTTTTACAGTAGGTATATGTTCTAAACTCAGAATCCCAAATAAGCTTTCGAAACTATGTGTGAAATGACCAAAATGCCCCTACGGTGCATAGTTTGGTCTTAAACTATAAAACACATATATATTTGATATCCTACTGATATTATATCGTAAATAAAGTATTTTCACAAAATGTTTATGGTCATAACATCAGATTATATGCAAGTTCCCTTTTTTACGTCGTTAAATGACCAAAACGCCCTTTTGTGGCATAGTTTGATTTTAAAACCTTAACGGGCATACAAGTTGATATCCTACTGATATTATAACTTGCTTAAAGTATATTGGCATATGGAACTTGTTCATGACTCATCCGGTTACCCGTTATCGCTTATACGCGTACGGTTAGACTTACGTAAGTTTACCAAAACGGGTTTAACCTTATCGTTTTTATCTCAAAATCCAGAATGTTATTTGTTTACCCATATTATACAAGTCTTAGTACTTGTTGGGTTTAAACTACATTTTATTCTGGTCATCGCTTAATCAAGCGCATCGTACCGTTTTTTATTTAAGCTAGTCGGTCTAAGTCTATGACTTAAATAAGACTCGTTAGCATTCTAATTGGTTATTTATACCATCGTTCCAGACTAGAGCCTTCTGGTAAATTATACCTATGCTTACTTAATTGAATACGGCTAAGTTATTATAATTCTTGCATTATAAGATGAGTGCTAGCTCAGGTAAATACTCTTAACCTATTTTCCTTATACGGACTTGGGATATGGTAAAATATTTACCGCATGGTCGGGTATGGGATTCGAAGAACCATGTGTTGGGAAATTCAAATAACCCGTTTTAATTCGTATTGCTTGACTTAAACATTGGGGGTTAATGCGACCGTGTCCTGGATATCCTTGACTCATTTAATTGTAAGTGGCCACGACCTAAGCGCGGGGTGTAGGCATACACCTGACAGATGCGATATGGTTCATTAAATAATTTTATAACCCAATACGGGTTTTGCCCAATATGGGTGTTCCCAGTAAGGGAATAAGTTATAATTTTATAACCCAGTATGGGTTTTCCCAATAAGGGAAAAAGTGGTGTGTCGATTAATCATGAACCGGCGTAGTTTCCGGGCCCTATATGTATTGTCAAGTTATGTAAAACTGATAACATGAGATATAGTTTGTCCCAAGTTAAGAAAGATTTTTCGTGCCATGTGTACCTAAATCAAATTTGAAAATGTTTTCAAAATGTGTCGGTTGATTGTATTTACCAGTGAAAACTAACGTATTTTCAAAAGACTAAGTGACAGGTGCAAATGAGGAATTTGCAACTCCCTTCCATAAGCCTATTAGTCTGATATTCTTCTTTTGTTTATAATGATCCTACTGTGGATTATTATTACACACCCGTCTGTAATTATTACTTTGGTATTTTCAGACATCGAGTTTGTAATAATATTTTATATTCCAAGACTTCCGCTATGCTATTCTATGTATGTTTGACTATGACGATACCAATCTTACGTCATAATACTCCCCACCAGGCCCATCGGGCTGAGCTGTAAATATCGGGGTGTGACAGAAGGTCTCATTGGAAGCAGCCTCTCTATCTCTAGGGGTAGAGGTAAGGTGTGCCTACATCCCACCCTCCCCAGACCCTACCAATAGCTTTGTTATTTGTAGGATTTTACTGGGTATGATTGATTGATTCATTGACATGTTCGTAGAAAATTGCTTATAGGTGAGAAACTGGGATGGTAGGTATTTATGGTTTCAAAAGGTTTTGGTGGTAATGGGCCAACTAAGTAAAGTTTGTGCGTAATGAAGAATGGAAGATAGTTTTGAAAAGTAAAGAAGTATTTTGACAGAACTGAACCGGTGAGGATATTTGTTTAAGGGATTGAACGTTTAGGCTAATTTATTGTAAATAAGGTTTGGATAAAATTTCACGGGAATAATTGGGAATAATCGTGGTATGAGAGTGAAAGAATGATTCGGTAAATGAATGCAAGGGTAGGAATGGTATGATTCGGTAGATGAATGCAAGGGCATTTTTGACCTTTTGTGATATATTTATTTAACTCGTCAATTGACTCATCAAAAGATATGACCAGAAGATATAACCTCAAAGGGTTACTCCCTATATTATTATAGTCACATAACCAGGCTTGAGTGGGCTACAAAGTTGACCAAACGGGTAAGAATCGAAATTCAAAGCAGAAATCAAACTGTTTGACTTAAAAACAAGTCTTATAATGTTATATAAGCTGAATATGACGAATTAAACATGAAAAAGAAAGTCTTACAATGTTATATAAACTATTATAATGTTAAAACTTATAGTTTTGATATTTAAAAGTTCATTTGTTGTAATTTGCAAAATCTGCGGTTTATTACTTTTATTTTATATATGTTTGACTCGTCCTTTCGCCTACTAAACGTGATGATCAGAGGGCGAAATTACAAGGGATTAACACCTTCATGATTATGAGCATGTTGCAAAGTTCAATTTGAACTTTGAGTTGACCGAAACGGTTAGCACCGGAAGTCAAAACAAAAGTCAATTTGCTTGACTTTCGGCTAATAACAAGCCAATAAACCAAAATAAACTAGAAAGAAAACTTACTGGTGTTTAGATGGAACACTTGAACTCAATAGAGGAGGCTTCTAAAGAGAAGCAAGCTCCACAAAGAAGTTCTGGAGTAAGAAAAGAATGGTGTGAAGAATCTATAAACTTACACTCATATTTATACTAATCTTCAAGTCTCTAAATCATGAGAAATGTCACTAGATGTAATAAGAACAAGATTAGTGGCACTTGAGGTGTCACATCATTATAACTCCTCTTCTTCAACATATCTGAATTATATGGAGAGATTTTTAGACACATGTAACGCTAGGATTCGGTCTGCATATATCTAGGTGTTACATTAAGCGTGGGGATATTTGATATAAACAAAAGTGCACATGTTTTTGTATCAATTTACAATCACTTTTTAATTGGTTTTATTAAGAATATATCTGAAATAGACTTATTTTGGTTTATTATTTATTTTCAGGACAAAATGAGCCCAAATCGAACAAAGGAAGCAAAACCGGGCAAAAATATGAAGAATATACTGAAGAATCATCCAGACACGACCCGTGTCCCCTAGACACGAAGACTGCCAACACTTTTGAAGACCACCACTCGAAGCCTGGATCAAGGTTTCCCAGACACCTCCAGTGCCATGAAGGCAAGCCCCATGCTTGGCACTATAAGACAAACCCAACTTCTATCCAGCGGACCCCACAGGAGTTGACCTCGGCCACGCCTCCCAGACATGCCCCATGTCTGGGCAACTCAGTACTACCAGTCACAATGACCAGACATAGCTGTAACACCCCGACCGTGTAAAACAACAAACCACGGTGGAAACGTCGGGGAGTCATGTCACAGAATAAATTGTTTCACAACACATGGTAATTGAAGTTTCGTTTTATTGCATTAATAGGAGTTTATCATTGTCTTGAAGTAAAAGAAACAAGTTCAAACATATTTTCTTTTATATTTTATTTCACTAAGGCCCACGACCAATCCTATGTGAAGCATCATATTCATCAAACAATAGCACCTGAAACATATGTGAAAAGAGAGTCGGCATAAAAAGCTGGCAAGTACATAGGTTTTGTGATTGTGTCAAATTCATGGCTTGTATACATATTGCAATACCTTGTACGACTACTAGAGTCGATAAGTGAAAACCTAGTATCAAAAAGTGTTTGGTATTGCAATATAATTAACCAAGTAAAACATGTTGGTTAAAGTTTATGAAAAGCTCGTTGCCATGAATCTTGACTAAAACATTTGTTTTTGTAAAACCAAGTAGTAAATCTTTTTGTAAGAAAACTTCGTATGGTTTATATCTTTAAGTAAACATCATTGCGTGACATCGTTTGAAAACATTCGTCCAAGTGATCTAGATAACGCCACGACATATAATATGATAAAAGTACTTATATATAGGAAGTACCAGCGGCGTATCCACCATGCTTTTATCACATTACACCCGTTTAGTTATCTAATCACTTACCATAAATCAATCATTCAAATCGTCCTTGTTATAAACCAAATTGTTATTCGTCCGTGTTATAAACCAAATCGTCATTCGTCCGTGTTATAAACTAAATCGTCATTCGTCCGTGTTATAAAGCAAATTATCTTTCGCCCATGTTATAAACCAATCGTCAATCATCCGTGTTTTAAAAACTTTTAGTCGTTCTATTTGAACACATTCAAACCTGTGTGACTCGTCTATACCACCAAGGGTATCTTTAAATCGACTAACAAACCACCAAAGGGTTTGTTAAAATAACAGATTCTGTCGTTATCCCAAACTATCCCCCAAATCCAGTGGATAGCCCGATAACATGATTGTCAGTCCTATGGTACCATAACATACTACTGGTCGGCTTGGCCAAAGCTAATGAATGTCATTCGTGTTATGAATTAACGCACCAACAAGTTCGTTCACATTATTGAAATTGTCGTGTTTTATATTAACCATAGTCTTTGTTTTTTAAAACATGAAATCGGTTTAGCACATATGAATCACCCCAAAACAATTGAAAGCATAAAATAGGGGAACTATGTACTCAATTGAGATTGCAAAGTATCCTTGATCAAGTGAACTAACAAAGCTCGGGGAATCAAGGAATCAAGTGGCACCTAGTATTGAATAATTACGTTAATAAGTCGGGATCTAAATCAGGGAATCGGATAGAATGAGGTATTGTAAACCAAATGAGTGTTGGAACTCATATGAAATGGTTTAACAAAGTCTACATTCTGATTTGGAATGAAACCTAAGTGCTTTTGACCCGTTATGACCCGTTAAGGTAGTTTACGCTACTTTAACGTGTCATTTGCGTAAATGCGCCTTCGGATGGTCAAACTAGTCCTATGATAAGTCTTATATGCCTAAACATGTTTAATAATGTTGCAATATCAGTTTAAGTGTCAAAATTTAGGTTACATATGCTTAAATTGATTTTTATGCGCAAAAAGGACGTTTTGGTCATTTTCTAAAGGCATATAAACAACCTATCATACAACTAACCAAATGAAGTGACCATAAGGTATAACCTCAGGAGATTATTCCCTATACAACTATGGTCACAAATATGTGTTTGGTCGGATCCTAATGATTGACCAAACGAGTCGGATTCGAAAGTCAAAACGGTGGCCAAACCGCTCGACTTACGACCCTAAATAAGCACTAAACAAGAAGTGATGAGCTAAACATGTTAAAACATGTTTAACTTAGTTGAAAAACTAATTTGGTATCAAAACAAAGTGTTTTGATACCCGAAAATTGTTCCCTCGTAAAATACACCTAATTGTGCATTTTGACCGAAACTTTGACTCGTCACTTCGACTAGTCAACGTGGTAATCAGTAGGTATAATCGCAAGGGATTATAACCATCGTTTTTACGATCACGTTGCAAAGTTCGATTGAACTTTGACTTGACCAATTCATGGTCATAACTGAAAGTCAAACGGTAGTCAAACTGTTTGACTTTCAGCTTAAAATAGCTAAAAGAAATGAACAAGACTAGGATAGAATACTTAGTTGTGTTCTAGGATCCAAGAATGCTCAGTAGGTAGCCTCCAAAAGATGGTAGCCTCCAATTTAGAGCAGATGTGAGAAGATGAAAGCAAATGAGCAAGTTTTGAGCTTGAAGGTCTTGCTATTTATAGCATTTCATGAAGCACAAGATCATGCCACATGTCTTGTGTGTTGCCCAAGGAAGAACAAGATCAATACAAGTGTCCAATATCAGATTCTATACTTGTTCATCACACAAATTGCCCACAAGTTTGCAAAAACTATGAATAAAACCAAGGCTGCAAGTTGAATTTAACATTCTGCCAGCACTAGTTCTCATGCCCCACGACCTAGAGAGCCTAGGCTCTCGCGCCCCGCTAGCCAGATAAAGGGCAGAATTGAGTTTTGGCAGTTTTGGTCCCTGCAGCTTGTTTTAAGGTGTTTTCGACACATTTAACCCCCGTTAACCCAATTTTAAGGCTTTACAAGGATGTTAAAGCATATGGGACTTGAAATATGCTTGGAAATATTGTGGATGTTGGTTCGTTCGGTTGTACGATCGCGTTTTTCGCTTAATTATGACGAAAGCTCGAACGGACGCGAAAACGATCCAAATTGCGTAACGATTGATATTTTTGCATTCATATCACTAAAATACAATATTTTAATGATTACAAATTTTTTTGGATGTGCGTATATGGTATGAATGCAGAATATACGCGAATTGGCATACTTTCGCAGTTTGACGCATTTAGTCCCTGTGATCAAATAAACTTGTTTTTGCCATACCGAACCCTTCAAAACTTATTTCTAAGTTATATAAAGGATATTTAGGGCATGTTTGACTTATGACCTTGTTTTGGAGTATACATTGCGTTAAACTGATTATGTTTACGTAACAGTTTACGTATAACTTTCTAGAAAAGGTTTCAGAGCTCTAAATCGAACAAGAACTTAATACGTGCAATTGTTATATGAAAATACAAAATCTTGAAATCAAAACACCATGTTTTATTGATAATGAAGTTGTTCTAAATCGTACAATGTTTACAAGAGCACAAATGTCACAACAGCCACGTCTCCCAGGCATGCCCTGTATTTGGGCATTCAGCTGCACACTATAAATAGAGCTCTTTGGGCTCTAATTTCGCTTGCTCAATTCTACTCTCTTCTCCACAATACACTTCTATTCAACCCACTATCTCTAATCATTGTAATCATTAGGAAAAACACAAGAATCACTAGTGTGATCAAGTTTTGATGATTAATATAATCTTTTCAAGTTTAATGAAAATTATTTCTATGGAAATTATTGGCTAGGTTTCTTGCGGGTGTTTGGGGGAAACTTACCCCTTTGATGGGGAGTTAACTAAAGTAAACCATGGGGTTAACAAAGTGTGTGTGTGTGTGTGTATGTGTGTGTGTGTATGTGTGTGTGTTAATGACTTTAGGTAAGAAGGTGTTTATTAAAAGTGAGTGAAATATTAGTGTCGCCAATACCTTGGGTCATTATTATTTCGACATAACCCTTAAAATCTACCAATAATCCTGTGTCACCATTAACTTGGGGCATTCATGTTTTCTATGTCTATGTAGAGTCAAAACACGTCGATGTTTCGAAAGAAGGTTAAAGGTTTTGGAATGGAACTTTAGGTTGGTAAGCTCTTACCAAAGCATGGCGATAAAATCAAAGCGCAAAGGACTTAGTTTTTATAAAAGTAACTACCTTTGGAGAATTGATGCCTCACCAAAGAAACCATAGTCAAAAGTAATTTAAACCCCTTCAACTATTTTCTTAACTAATACTAAATCACAGCGGTATATACTTTCCTTGCTGATTGGGCGGTACCATTATGGTTTGATCCAACCTTGAGTGGTGTTTCCCCGCTGATTCAAAGTGATATGGTCAAGTGTGCGAAGGTCCCTAACAAAGAACTATACAACTTTATGCATTAAGACACACAGTTCCTTGTCTAACAATCGAGCCCTTGATTTATGGCAAGGTTTACTTAACAAAGCATCAAGAGGTAAGTATATCCCAAACACCCCCTTTCTTATAAGTGATTACACATTTTTTTATTGATCTCTTTATTTAATTTTTGAGCCATTTTTAACCCTTTATTTTTGGTTCGACTAAACGTCGATGAAGACTCATTACTAAAATTCGTTGTATCCTTAGACGACCTCGGTATCTTACCATCACTATATTATGCCAATGATTGGTGCACTTGCCCAATGTGAAGTGTAGTGTGATAGTATTTTTATCGTTTTTTATAAATATTAAAACCTTAACTAGTGTATAAAATGGCTAAAAATATACCACTTTTGACAACCCGAACTTTCAAGGTCAGTGTCGTTTAATCTTGTGACCCTAACTTCTCGTTATTCATCCCTCTTCTTTGTGCGGAACACTCTGGGCTATTATAAACTTGTTAAATATAAAAACGGATTGGCATTCCATGTGTTTGGGCCGAATATACTTGGGCCTCCTACATCACAAGTATGTTAACATACACATGTTTACGCTTGGGCCGGGTAACATAGTGTACATATGTTTGGGCACACACACTTTGCATTGGGCCGACTATTGTGAGTCCATACACACACACATACCCGAAGCCCAACCCAGGCATATATATACACAGGAAGTATGTTTGGGCCTGGTAGAGCCCAGGTGGAGCATTGTGTTGGGCCGGCTATTGATTCTAGCATATGTATACTCACATGTAGTCTCGTAACAAATAACACAAACATATACAAACCCTAACATCCTCTCTCTCTCTCGTTCATTGAAGACGACGGCAGCCTCACTCTTCGAAGCATTAGTTCTCTTGGTCGAGCCTTCGGTTACTTTTATTGTTCTCATCCCTTGTTGTTCATATGATTGCAATCCTTGTTGATTAGGGTTATGTTTGCACTATAACATATATAAATCATAATGATGATGAATATGTGGTATTGATTACCTGTTGATGATTCTGATTATGTGTACGTGTTGTGTAAACTGTAATGATAAAGAACATATTTATGAGGATCTAGTATTGGTTTCTTTTATGTGGATTATTGATAGTTTCCAGAATGTCAACAAGTTGTATTAAGGGTTTCAATGATGAATACTAGGGTGCATGATAGTGTTGAATCCTTGATTGGAATCGGCATATTAATCTAGGGTATTATACATGTCTAGACAACTGCCATCGGTGCCACAACTATTGGTTAAATCCTTGTATGTAACTGTTATGTTAGAGGATTAGGGTTCGAGGAAAATGTGAAACTGTAACTGTTGGATCATAGAAGTTTCGTCGTACTGGGCATTGATGAAAACCGGTGTTTCGTCATGATTGGGCTCGACGTAACTCGATGTTTCGTCGACAAGGTTGTGACGAAAGTTAGGTGTTTCGTCGACATGGTTATGGGGAACAATGGGTGTTTCATCGATTAGGTTAGCATATGGAACAGTGGACTGAGTCGTTTGTGTTGGTGAATGTGCATGACAGGTGTTTCATCGATTAAGTTAACATATAGATAGTGGATTGTGTTTCGTGCATGTTAATAAGTATGGGTACTAATTGCATGTGAAGGTAATGACCGACCCATGTGATCTGATCATTCTACATTAGGTCTAATCAAATTCATCATTAAATTATCAGAACAGTGGTTTAGTATTTCAAGTTTGCATGTAATCATCATTATCAATAACCTTTGACCATTAATAGTTAGCATGTATTGAAAATTGATCCGTGATTTGTCAGCCATACAATATCTGTTTGCAACAGTTAATGAGTTTATGTGAAATATGAATCGGTGATGTAAATGTGTATACAACTTGAATACCAGTTATGTGATGGCAATGAATAACTAATGTACATGAGTAATTGTTACGACTAGTCATATATTATGTGTTTCTGGTACACCACTGGATTGATGGTGTATGTAATACTTGTGTGCTACATGTGTAATATGTATAAGGAATTTGTGATTAAGTGTTACGAAACTGACAGTTACTGGTAATCATATTAGGATTTGGTCGACCAATTGTAAACACGTAACTAATCTTACCGAGCAAACCAAGGTGAGTTCACTGCTATTTTTCCAAGCATGCATCCCGGGGAGGGATATCTGGTAATTGTTCCAGGGAGGAACGTCGGGTTATTGGGATGTTGGTTATTAAACTCATTTCTATCATTTAAGACCCCTTACATCTACCGATAGTTGCCGGGGAGGCAACGAGGTTATTAGTTGATAGCGCTATTAGGTTTGGCACCCTCACACCGTACCGGGGAGGACGGGCATGAACTAATTACCTTAAAGCATGACCAATGTTTTGATAGAGACATTGGGGTTGGGCAAAAACATCTTGTAGCCATCTGCGGTATTCGAGTTAATAACAACATCAAATCAAAGCTGTGAAACGTTTTAATCTGGTAACTGGTATCTAAACACGTAAACAAAACTTTGAACTCACCAGCGTCGTCTGACACACTTGTCTGCATGCTTGCAGGTTTATAGGTTGATATCATTTTGGAACTTGCTGTCTGGGATGCTGGAGTGGTCATGGGTCGAGATACATGGAATCGCAAGTCAAGTCTAATGGTTTTTGTACATGTGATTTATGAAACGCTTAACGAATGATTTATGCTTCCGCTATATATGTTGTAATACAATTAACGTTTTGTAATGTCTTATATTAATTAATGAAAGATTTTATTAAAAATCTTGTTAAAAGTTCAATGTGATTGGTGGCTAAGATCCTGGTACGTCACACGCCCACGGTGTTTCCGCATGTGGTATTTTGGGGGTGTGACAGTTTGGTATCAGAGCCACTGGTTATAGTGAACATGGTTTTGAAACGTTTTTATAAAACCAGACTATAACCGAACAGATCCAAAATCGACCATGACACTCAGCTCCAGATTGTAAGGTTCGTCTCTCGTTTACTCATTGCACAGCATAACTAGTGAACACTTACATATGAAATTGCATGGGATTGCACGTTTAGCACAACAGTATGAATTCATGTATTACTTGCTTGCGTTATGTGATTGATAGTGTGGTTCACGTTTTGCGATGTCCTTTGGTTGCTACTTGAGTTTGAGGAACTATTTGACATGAGTTAGGAGGAGCTGAGATGAGCATGCAAATCACAATATTATTGTGGGTGCACACATAATAATAATGTGGGGTGCATGTGAGTCCCAGTGAGACTTAACAAGTGAAAAGGGGGTTCTGCTCTGTTAATCGATCAATGAGAAACGTAACAAATCTATAGGAGTCATAGTGGTGATTGTCTCCTACTCGAATGTGATCTTTCATTTCCCTCTGAACCCTTTTGAATCTCGATGCTATCGAGTATTACCTGAACGCCCATCTGAACGCCTAGCGAACTGTGTAGAATGTTAGGTGCTTGTACGAACGTCCCTGAGTTGGATGTTGCAGCGTCAATGATTGGTCTGTACCTCTCACACACTCCTCTTTGGTTGCTGGAACTCATGTATTAACGTCTTAAGTCTCGAAGCGTGATCACTTCTGCAACACTCTGGCAACATACCGTGTGTGACTCCATCAGCTTGCAAGAATGATGGACAAGAGAATGAGCGTAGTACTTTACCGACTTCAGTATTTGGACGACCCTGACTACCAGCAATGAACATCAACAATTTGACTCCAATTGAATCTTTAACCCTAGTAAGCAACTTATGGGAGTCGACTCTTATGAATCAATCAGGGCATAAGCGATGACAACTGATTATAGTGTGGAATGTGTGACTACCAGCACAGTGATTAGCGCTTCAGGGCGTGGCACAGAATGTGGAAAGATGAACTTGGTTGGTGAAAGATCGTAGAGTTTCGTTTCAAGCAACGACATTAGAGGCAACAATCATGGCAACACCAAGGTACTTGTAATAGTAGCCTACAGTATGGAAATGAAGGTGTCTACGGCATGAATTGGCCGTTGATAATTCAAGACGATAACAATCAAGGGAACGATGACAGTGTTGGGAATCCACGTGACTGTAACAACACTGGTAGTGGTGCTTGTGGAAGGGTACTTAGGAATGGCGTGAGCGACGCCAGGTATTATAGCAACATGGTAGCTAGCATGAGTAGCTAATCGCCCCGTCTCTGTTCTGTCTAACCCTGCTGCTTCTTGAATCTGAACCTGCTGTGGAACCGGCTGATGGCAAGGCAACAAAAATTTCATATGTTCGTTGGGATGCAAACTCGACCTTGTGAGACAAGTGTTCGACATCGGCCTTCTTTCTACTATTCTTGATGGTTTCGATGCAGTAGTTAGTGTGCATTGGTTATCCAGAGATCGCGTAGACATACCCTGTGAGAAGAAAATTTCGCGTATCTTTCTCCCTAGTGGAGAATCATTATCTATTCTAAAGCGTCAGAGTGGTGCAAGGGTTAGCACCGTTTCAGCTATGTAGGCTGGAAGTGTCCACGGAAGGATTACCCCACTATGTTAGCACTCGTTACAGATGTTAAGGCTAAGGAAAAGAGGATCGAGAATCCACCAGTTGGTTGTGATTTCTTCTGATGAACTACTTGAAGAACTTCCAAGATTACTTCCACAGCTGTTAGGCAGAATCTCAAGTTTGATCTCACGGCAGATGCAGCCCCGAATACTCGTACTCTTACCGTCTTGCACCAGGAGGGTTGCAAGAGCTGTCTAATCACCCACATGAACGGTTGAACAGGAGTTTTGACAGACCTAGTTTTCGCTTTGGGAAGCCCCAGTTATATCCATGAAGATAAGCTTTTTCTGTGTGTACTGAATATCGAGAACTCATCAAGGTGACAGTTGGGAACCGTTTGCCTCGACCATGTATTGACAACCTGTCGACTAGTTGCAAGGGAAGAGTTTTCATTCGAGGATTGATTTACGAGCGAACTATTATCAGATGGAAGTTCGAGGGGAGAATGTTCTTAAAGAGGCTTATCAAATTCGGTCATACGACTTTGTACTCCATGATCTTTGGGGTAATCACCACACCAGCAGCCTTATGGATCATGTGAACCGACCATACTATTGGGTGACATTTTGAATCTTTTCCAGGAAAAAAAGAACATCATGGACAGCTCTGTATCTTATTTGAGAACTCCCGAGGGAGGGGCCACACCGCGCGAAGTCTTGATAAATGTAACTTCTGGATTCGAGAGGTACCCTTTTTGGGTCATATAATCAAGGAAGGTCGAATGCACGTGGATCTCGCTAAGACCTGTTCTGGTTGGAAACTGATCGACACCAAAGGGTCCTTCGAGGATACAGCAATTTCTTGGTCTCGCTTGACACTATCGCAGATTAATCACAGGATTATCGAAGATCGCGCAGCTTCAATCTCTTTAGCACAGTAGGGTGCTGTGTTCGTGAAAGACAAAATAGGAGGACGTCTTTTCGGCCTTTGAATCCCAACTCTGCAATGCACTGAGCATCGTCTTTACCCGAGGGTGCGGGTGATTCAGTGGTATACCATGATGGTTCAAATCAGAGTTCCAGTTACACACCGATGCAACTCGAGAGTGAGTGATGACTTACGTAATGGAATTACAAAGAGGGACTGCACGACACACAACCCGCGATGGAAATCGTAGTCTTTGGATTTAAGTTGGAGGCATCACTTGGACGGTACCAAATGCACAACTTAGACCGATCACAAGGGCCTCCCGTATACCCTGGTTTTGAAAGAGCTAAATCAGTTAATGGCATCACTGGATGGAACTTTTGGATGATTACGACTGTGAACTTGAATGTACACGAGCTTTGCAGCTTACTATCGACTCTAACTTACCTGATCAGACTCGCTCTGTCCAAACTGGAGAACAGAAGGAAGAAGACTTTCAAGTTGGATCCATGCAGGGCATGGAGAAGCAACCTCTGGCAGGGCGGACAATATTCGCTACCTCAAGGAACAAGTGTGGATCTCATTAGATGGCAACTTTAGGAAACTTGTGTTGAGTGAAGCACACCAGTCTCGATATTCCAATCATCTGGATTTTGATGGAATATATTAGGATCTGAGGATCTTGTACTGGCAACTGGGCTTGAAGGCCTACACAGCGAAGCATGCAAACGACGTTTGACTTGTGCGAAAGTCAAGGTGGAACGTCAGAAACCTCCAGGTTTGTGCCAGCAACCAGAAACCCTCACTTGGAAATGAGAACAGACTGCCACGGATTTTATCACTGGTCTACCTAAAACTCAGAACGGAAACAGTATCACATGGATGATCGTTGATTGCCTCACGTAACCAGCACACTTTCTTGCAATCAGGGAAACTGACGAGTCTTCACAAGTTGTGAATGTTCCTCTGAGAGAGGCGGCTTTTAGGCACGAGGTGCCAACTCCTATTATCTCTGATTTTGAACTATATCTGATTTATGACGGGCACTACACAACACTGTTGGCTCACGTCTAGACATGAGCATTGCTTATCACCGTAGGACAAACGGTCAGAGTAAACGAACCATCCTGACACTCGAAGACGTGCTGCGAGCATGTGTGAGATTGACGTTAGTAAAAATTGGAAGGACACTTACCCTTGCTTGAGTCCTACTGCAGCATTCACCATTCTACCATATTCAGACAGCTCTGTTTATAACATTGCATGGACAACAACGCTAATCTCCTTGTTGGATTAAGGTGGGTGACAACCTAAACACAGATCCAGGATTTGTACTCGAACCACTTGGAAAGATTGTTTAGATCGGAAATCATTCAGCGACAACGCGTGATCGCCAGGGAACCTGGTAACTTAGGAAGCACTGGGAGTTCGCTGCGGGCGAACGTATCATATTGGAAGTCTCACCCTGGGAGGGTGCGGTATGCCTTGGGAAGCGTGACAAGCTTAACTTATGTTAGGTTGGGCCATTCAAAATTCTGGAAACGTGTTTGCAATCGAGTTGAGTAACGTGCATGATATCACATATGCCTCGAATTTAAGGCAGTGTTCGTTCGATGAAACGCTTGTGATACCTTTATTAGAGTCGGAGGTTAATGACAGGTTGCAGTTGTTGAGGAATCTACTGAAATCATGGATCAGGACGTCAAGATTCGTTAGCATAGTCCAATTTCCAATCATGAGAGTTCGTTGGAACTCAAGGCGTGGACCGGAGTTCACGTGGGAGCGCAATAACCGGAGTAAGCTCTAGTATCTTCAGTTGTTCAAACGGTTGTATCAACTTCTGATATCATTGGCGAATTTCGGGACGAAATTCCCTTTCAAGTTGGGGATGATGTGGCATTTGGGGAAAATCCACAGTCATCCTGATCTAACACCGTAATGTTTTGGATTGCTTATCAAATTTCGGGACGAAATTTCTTTCAAGTTGGGGATGATGTGACAACCCGAACTTTCAAGGTCAGTGTCGTTTAATCTTGTGACCCTAACTTCTCGTTATTCATCCCTCTTCTTTGTGCGGAACGCTCTGGGCTATTATAAACTTGTTAAATATAAAAAACGGATTGACATTCCACGTGTTTGGGCCGAATATACTTGGGCCGCCTACATCACAAGTATGTTTAACATACACATGTTTACGCTTGGACCGGGTAACATAGTGTACATATGTTTGGGCACACACACTTTGCATTGGGCTGACTATTGTGAGTCCATACACACACACATACCCGAAGCCCAACCCGAGCATATATATACACCGGAAGTATGTTTGGGCCTGGTAGAGCCCAGGTGGAGCATTGTGTTGGGCCAGCTATTGATTCTAGCATATGTATACACACATGTAGTCTCGTAACAATTAACACAAACATATACAAACCCTAACATCCTCTCTCTCTCGTTCATTGAAGACGACGGCAGCCTCACTCTTCGAAGCATTAGTTCTCTTGGTCGAGCCTTCGGTTAGTTTTATTGTTCTCATCCCTTGTTGTTCATATGATTGCGATCCTCGTTGATTAGGGTTATGTTTGCACTATAACATATATAAATCATAATGATGATGAATATGTGGTATTGATTACCTGTTGATGATTCTGATTATGTGTACGTGTTGTGTAAACTGTAATGGTAAAGAACATATTTATGAGGATCTAGTATTGGTTTCTTTTATGTGGATTATTGATAGTTTCCAGAATGTCAACAAGTTGTATTAAGGGTTTCAATGATGAATACTATGGTGCATGATAGTGTTGAATCCTTAATTGGAATCGGCATATTAATCTAGGGTACTATACATGTCTAGACAATTGCGATCGGTGCAACATCTGTTGGTTGAATCCTTGTATGTAACTGTTATGTTAGAGGATTAGGGTTCGAGGAAAATGTGAAACTGTAACTGTTGGGTCATAGAAGTTTCGTCGTACTGGGCATTGACGAAAACCGGTGTTTCGTCATGATTGGGCTCGACGAAACTCGATGTTTCGTCGACAAGGTTGTGACGAAAGTTAGGTGTTTCGTCGACATGGTTATGGGGAACAATGGGTGTTTCGTCGATTAGGTTAGCATATGGAACAGTGGACTGAGTCGTTTGTGTTGGTGAATGTGCATGACAGGTGTTTCATCGATTAAGTTAACATATGGATAGTGGATTGTGTGACGTGCATGTTAATAAGTATGGGTAATAATTGCATGTGAAGGTAATGACCGACCCATGTGATTTGATCATTCTACATTAGGTCTAATCAAATTCATCCTTAAATTGTCAGAACAGTGGTTTAGTATTTCAAGTTTGCATGTGATCATCATTTTCAATAACCTTTGACCATTAATAGTTTGCATGTATTGAAAATTGATCCGTGATTTGTCGTCCATACAATATCTGTTTGCAACAGTTAATGAGTTTATGTGAAATATGAATCGGTGATGTAAATGTGTATAAAACTTGAATACCAGTTATGTGATGGCAATGAATAACTAATGTACATGAGTAATTTTTACGACTAGTCATATATTATGTGTTTCTGGTACACCACTGGATTGATGGTGTATGTAATACTTGTGTGCTACATGTGTAATATGTATAAGGAATTTGTGATTAAGTGTTACGAAACTGACAGTTACTGGTAATCATATTAGGATTTGGTCGACCAATTGTAAACACGTAACTAATCTTACCGAGCAAACCAAGGTGAGTTCACTGCTATTTTTCCAAGCATGCATCCCGGGGAGGGATATCTGGTAATTGTTCCGGGGAGGAACGTCGGGTTATTGGGATGTTGGTTATTACACTCATTTCTATCATTTAAGACCCCTTACATCTACCGATAGTTGCCGGGGAGGCAACGAGGTTATTAGTTGATAGCGCTATTAGGTTTGGCACCCTCACACCGTACCGGGGAGGATGGGCGTGAACTAATTACCTTAAAGCATGACCAATGTTTTGATTGAGACATTGGGGTTGGGCAAAAACATCTTGTAGCCATATGTGGTATTCGAGTTAATAATAACATCAAATCAAAGCTGTGAAACGTTTTAATCTGGTAACTGGTATCTAAACACGTAAACAAAACTTTGAACTCACCAGCGTCGTCTGACACACTTGTCTGCATGCTTGCAGGTTTATAGGTTGATATCATTTTGGAACTTGCTGTCTGGGATGCTGGAGTGGTCATGGGTCGAGATACATGGAATCGCAAGTCAAGTCTAACGGTTTTTGTACATGTGATTTATGAAACGCTTAACGAATGATTTATGCTTCCGCTGTATATGTTGTAATACAATTAACGTTTTGTAATGTCTTATGTTAATTAATGAAAGATTTTATTAAAAATCTTGTTATAAGTTCAATGTGAGTGGTGGCTAAGATCCTGGTACGTCACACGCCCGCGGTGTTTCCGCATGTGGTATTTTGAGGGGTGTGACACCACTTTTTGTGTACACACCACGACACGTCAACTATAACGGTGACTAATCAAGCAAAATTTTGAAGCCGCTAAGGAGTATAGAGGGGGAAATGTTCACATAATACCATGTTACTGACCCATATATTATTCTAGAACAACAAGTTGTTCATTCCCCACGTGGGCCTTAATTAGTTCATTAACTTTGATTGATTATATATGAAATGTGGTTGCTTTTAAAGGTATAAAGCTTGAGACCCAACATCGTCAATGACTCTCTTTGCAAATTTAAACAAGATGGCACACTAGACAGTAGGGTTGTCCAAATCGCTCGTCGCTCGCTTGGAAATCTACTGCTCGAAAAAATGTTCTTTCGATCATCGATTCAGTTTGTAAACAAGCTAAGCACGAGCAAAGCTCCACTTAGCTCATGAAGAGCCCTAATCACATGCCAAGTCCTAGGTTCGATTCCCACGAAGGGGTTTTCATAGATTTATTGGGTTTCCTCCTTAATTGGTATATAGGCATTATTGCCTAATGGAGATGAATATGATCGAGTGGTTCCGCGGGTGGCACAGTGATACTCCAGTGATCCATCAATGATCCAAATTTGCCGTAAAAAAACATGCCAAGTGTACCTATATTGTAGCGAACTCTACGCCCCTAAGACCCACCTAAGGCACCACCATACCCTCCCTAACATGGGTAAAGCTTTATTGGGTCGTGGCACCCCTCGGCTCCCACCGATTTTTTGCTCGTACTGTTAATTTTACCGAAAAGTTTTGATATTTTCTTTTTTTGTAGCGTAAAATATTTGAGTTTTTAAGAGTTCGGCCCCCACCGATTTAGATTTTGAAAGTTTGGCCCCCACTAAGTTTTTATTCAAGATTCGTCACTGCTTCCTAAAAGTACTTAACCCTAACTCTACGTCTCCACAAACTCTTACTATGTATAATAATGTTACTCTAATAAATCATGCTTGATCCGTTCATAATGGACAAAAATATGGTTAGAAATTTACGTTGCCAATTAATTTATGAAGGAGGTTTCTGACTTCCGGTCGAGCCCACTCCATGTCTCCATTATAAACATTTCTAAATCCTTCAAAATTCGTTTGATTTTTTTTTTTTTGAAGTTTTGGTTAATTAAAACTTTAAATTTTGGTTATGGATTTTCTGAATTAATTAAAACTTTAAATTATTGTTATGGATTTTCTTAATTAATAATTTCCTTAATCAAACGACAAATTAAGTTCCCATCAAAGCCAACTGTTTTTATGGTATTACTCATTTAGTCAAAAAAAAAAAAAAAAGTAAATTATGATGATTCGTGAATAAATATTTAGCACTTAAAAACGAAGAGTGTAGTAGTTATATTATATTTTCCGCTGGTTTGAGTCTCAAAGTGAGCAATAGATTGATTTTAGAGGCGACTGTGTTCGGTTAAAAAAAAAACTATTACGATGAGATAAATTTGTTACATGTAGACTTCATTGAACATCTTGGTTGATGTTTTCAGCGTTAGAATCTTTGAATCTTTTTGTTACATTAACAAAATATAATCATAGTAAACTTTGAATAAGATCAAAATGCATGATCTTTCCCCAAAAAATATTCAAGTAAATAACCTCGACCCAAAAAGTTTAAACCATGAAGAGGTCTTCCCCTTCTGGGCCTGGGCCCACCCAACTTGTGGCTAATGGATTACTCCCCAACGGTTGCTTGCTACCATATGAATCTCCTTCATATGCTTACATGTTGCCATATGCCTATTTATACATTATACCTTTGGTATTGATCACTTGAGGGTGATCTCGAAGCTTCGGCCTCAAGACTCCTAGCGGGTTTCTATGTTGGTAACACAACAACGTGCAGGCTCGACAGGGCTGTTCCTACGTTTTTAAAGACCCTAAGCGAACTACGAACTGGAGACCCTTTTGCAAAATTATCATTTTCAACATATTTAGTAACAAAACCCTCCTTTACCCGGCTTGAGACAGACAATAATTATAAACTAAAATTTTTATAATTGGCATAGTTAAAGTTATATGTTTTTTTATAGATATAGTATATGTTTAAATCCTAATTTCCTAAAAATAACTTAAAATCAACAAATAAATCATAATTCCCTAAACAACTTGAAATCATCAAATAATGAAACACGTATAAGCCCTAAACAACAAATTCAAATATGTGATTATGCAAATACACCCTAAACAACAAATGAGAATATCTAACCTGAGTCAGTGCCATTGTCTTCCAAGTTCCAAGCCATCCACAAATTCAAATCTCAAAACTGAGTGCCACTGTTTCAAGTTCCAAATAATCAATTCGACAAATCGCAAAATTGATTCAAGCTTATGTTTGGGGGTTTGAGCAATATAAAAATATGCATACTAATTTCTCCCATGATTAGTATATAAAAAATTAAGAAATATCCATTGTTTATTGTAACCTGAGTGTTCTTCAATTGAGATTATTACCCCCAAATCTGAAATCCCTAAAGACGGCTCTACCGCCCTAATCGACGATGATTCGGTATCAGTAACCAAAAGACGCCGCAATTTACGAGAATCATCATTTCATTCGCACGTCTGAACTCTATAATTCGCCGCCCTTTCAGTCTTTCCATGTTTCACCGTTCACGTTTCTCCTTTTCCTGGATCTTGCTTAGAGCCTTAAGGGTTATCGCATGTGTGATATTGGGCTTAGGATATTTCATGTATTAGTGTCTACGTATATGAGCCTATTATGTATAAAACATACCGAAAATTTGTGGCCTTTCAATATTGGTAGCCCTAGGCTTGGGTCTAGGGTTTTATGCTTGTTGGGTCGGCCCTGAGACTCGACTTGACGACTCAGGAAGTTACAACATTTGTTAGACATGTATCAATTGTTGTCTCTCTGTCAAATGATCATATGGATATGGGTCATGTAAATGAGTGGGTAGGGTTTGTCATTTGTGCTTTGTCTTGTCTTGGATCAATGTTTGCTGCTATCTACAGGAGGGTCCCGAATAAATAATAACGAAAACATTCAATATTATTTTATTCAGATCACACAAATTTTTTATTTGTAAAAGTCATTAAATTTTCAACATTATTTTACTGTTAAAATTAAATATAATACAATTTTAAACGTTAGATAGAAAATTGAATTAATGTAATTAATTAACATGCACAAATATACAACAAGAGTGCAAGACAAATATTGTATCCACCAATAAAACAAAATTCAATGTATATATTTCCATTTTTATAATTTCCTCAGCTACTCTCCTTACTTTAATGGCTTCTATAATTAAAAAATGCTAACCATTTTAGTTTATTATCCCCATTTTTTTCTTTTCTTTTTATTCTTAAGGGGTAGTTTTGACATTTCACAACCAAACCATACTACCAAAACTTAAAAAATAAATCCCTAAGATTTATTTTCATCCATATTTTTTCACAAGCTAATATTGTTGAGCCTCCTCCTTTTAGCACAAGTAGGTGAATCATCATTTTTATTGCTCAAGATTGCAGCCTCAAGCACACCAATTGGACTTTCAGGCAATGTACCACTCCCAAAGCTCATGGTACAACTCTTGATCACAACTTCCACACACTTTAGCACCCTCTCCTGAAAAATACCCAACCCAAATCATATATATATTATTAAGATTAAGATTTCATCATCTTATTAATAAAAATGTACAACTAAATATGCATACCTTGTTTAAATGCTCAAAGAGTGCTAAAGTTTGAATCTTTTCAACTTCAACTCCAACTACACATATGGCCACTGCTGCTGCTATCTCAGAAGGTTGAAATTCCAAGAATTCAATACCTACATTGTGTCAAATTACAATTTTTTTTACCATATTTTAAAAAAAAAATCAAGAAACTCAATCTTGACATAAAGTGATTGTTTTTAAGTAAAATTTGCTTTCTTTACCTTGGATCAAACCTAAAATAATCTGGGTAGACCTCAAGATTAAAGATCTTAAATTGGTTTGACTCTGACTTTGACTTTGACTTTGACCGTCATCATTAACCTTTCTAATGAATGAATCAATGAAGGAAAATGGAGTCACTGATTGCATTCTCCACTTCAATGTGCTCAAAACAATCAATTCCATTTTTTGAATTGTTTTTGCTTCAAACACAAATCTTGATTCACCAACCTGCAAAAAATGCAATCAAATCTTTAAGTTTGACTTATGGTCAAAATAGTGTCATTTCATCAGACTGACCTGCAAATCCAAAATTGTGGGAATTTCAGTTTCTTCCACTTTGGCTGCAAGTGATAAACAGGTTACACTCAGCAACTGCATCATCCAAGGGCTGTCCTTCTGTTAGATGAACAAAATTAATGAACATTTAATTCGGTTATTAATGATTTATAATAATAATAATAATAATAATAATAATAATAACAATACAAAATAAAAAATAAAAAATTAAGCATTTAATCATGATTATTGTTTAACAACTCACAGGTAATTCATAAACTGCAAGAAATCTGTCCAAATAATTTACAGATAGATATGCACATAATGGTCCAAAATTAAATTGAGCATTGACCTGAATGAAAAAAAAAAGTCAATATTAACAAAATTAGAACATCAATATTCAAGAACTCCAAAATTAATTCATAAAAAAAAATATGCAAAATTGTTATAAAAAATTAAACAAAAAAAACCTTTAAAATCCAATCAACAGCTTGTTGTCTGGCAACCAAAAACAAGTTTTGATTTTTCAATCTTTTCAAATAAAGATCCAAACCCACATTTTGTTCATGTTCTTTTGAAGTCAACAAGGTCAATCTTGCATCATTTTGCAAAGGCAGATCGAGAAAATAGTACTCTGTTTCATCTTTCATTTTCAAGTTTGGATTTTGATTATGACCCTGATTAATATTCAAGTCTAAACCTCTAAAATCATCAACATCAGCATAATCATCATAAGAAATGCAATCATTGTCTTCTTCACACAGTAAGCTTGAAAGTGCAAAATCAAGAGAGGGTGCCATTTCAAGAAACCCTAAAAAACAATTAAAAAAACAAAAAAATGAAAAAAAAAATTGGGCTTTTTGAGAAAAAAATGAAAGAATGTATGCAGATCAAAACTGGGATTTCTTCATTTTGTTGTAAAGATTGATTTTTATTGGAGATTGAGAAGGAATGAATAGATGGGACACACACTATTTGCTTAGTCTCACTCTAGAAGTATAGAGAGAGAGAGAGAGAGAGAGAGAGAGGATGTGAGAGAAATGAATAGCAAGGAGTGCGGCTTATGTAGAGGAGAAAAGATTTCGTTTTAGGGTACGAGAGAGAAGATACATATATATATATATATATATGTGTATTGTGAAAGGTGGTAAATATAATTTTACCTGTCAAGGAACCATATTGGGTGTGTAATATATAACTTATTTTAAGTTACATATCATATTGTATTTGTATGTATTGCATACAAGATATAATACAATAGTTGATTATCATTTACATAATGTAATATAGTAACCTAGTAATATAATGAAAAAGTAATGTAGAATTTTGCATGTTTATATTCATTGGCGTCTCTGAGAATTCATGTACACTGTTTGAGCTTGAAAAAATGTGTCATTCTGAAATGTTTTATTATTGTTATTGTTAAAATCAAATAGGTACTGAGCTCACTAAACCTAATGCCAATAGGCTAACTTCTAAGCCATAAAAATTGTGCCGTGGTCCTCCACGCACACCCTAATCACCGTCACTGTTTATACTGTCATCATATGCATCACGCTAAACATTAATATAAGTATATGTATGATTTTCTATCATTCTCTACTTAAAACAGGTTTTGTATGACTGTACAAAACAAAAACAAAGTAGATAATCACGCTTAAACGTCCATCCCTTCGTCACCCCTTCCCCCCCCCCCCCCAAAAAAAAAAAAAAAAAAAAACCTCTCTTGTTTTTTCGATTCATCGGAAATCGGAAAGGGGCCATTCTGATATTTGGGAAGAGGCGTACAAATAAATGTCGGAAATTTTGCATTATTTTGATGGATCCTAAGGAGAAGCCTTGAATCTGTTTCTGATTATACGTTTAGAAGTTTTCTCATAGTTGTCTACTTAAAATTGGTTTTATATTGTTTTGTATAGAACAATATTATATTTGTTACTCTGAAAGGGTGTGACAATAACGTATAGAAGTGGGGATGGATAAAATTTTCAAGCTTTTTTATGATAGATATAAACTATAAAAGTGAAGGTAAATAAGAAAATACATAGTTTATTCTAAACTAAACAAGCAAGATTCATTTACTCTCAACTTAATTTGAACATGCAAGGTCACTTCACATATAGCTTTGAATATTGATTGTTAACCCTAAGAAAATGCTTTCTTTTGTGCTTAATGCTATCAAGACGCCAACTCTAGTGAAGTTTTATATGAATATTTAAACCCCAACTAAGAGATGAATTTGAGATGATGAAGGATGACAGGGATGAGTCTTCATGCTAGGCTTCTCATCATATGAAAAAGACTTAGAATATTTTTATTGAGAACATGGTGTCAGTTTGATTGAAAGAGAAATATAGTGATATCGCATGTTTAGATAAATGATTGAAAATACTATATGATGATTACGATGTGAAGAATAATGCATGTGTGTATGTATATGTGTATGCATGCATGTACGTATGTAAGAACATAGCGTATAGTAATTCTTGTTATCAATAGTAGTTGAAACACACAAGGTGATCATTTCACGTTGAGCATTGAAAGTTGATTGCTTTGTGTTTAATGTTGTCAAGATGTCAACTTCAATAAGATTGAATATGAGTATTTATCCACATGTTTAATAGTTAATATTGTTATCGATAGTAGTGATGTGTCATCTTCTAGAACGTCAAATACATGTTGTTGGCGATATTTTTAAAAAATGCATAGGGTAAGATATCCTTTATGACTTTATAATTAATCCGTTTTCATTAAATGGTAAGTCATATAATCAAATGTAAGTCGTGTTTCATTTAATAGGATTTGCTTTTTATAGCCTTGTTGTCACGATAAGCTTTGTATGTCCACTAAAGGCAACCCTAAATGACATAGTAGAAGGTAACCACATTATGTCTTATATTAAACTAACTGACTATGAAGTAAGATTAGTATTTGTTTACAAGTGAAGGTGATGGTTTGAGAAAATGAAACATCCATCTATTTGTGACTGTCATCGAGGTGGCGTACATTCAAACACCATGGATTGCAAACCCACTAAGAGATGAATTTGTAGATAATGAAGAATGGTAGGGATGAGTCTCCATATTAGGCTCCTCATCATCTGAGTCTTCTCTTTTGAGAAGTTGGTGCCAGTTAAATTTAAAGTGAAAGATGGTGATGATATAGCATGTTTAGATCAGCGAAGGAAAATACAATACAAGGATTATGATGCGAAGAATAATGCAAGTTTGTAAGTGTGTATGTACATACGTGTATATATGTATGCATGCATCTATGTAGGTATGTGTGTATTATGCATGTACCTGTCAGTACTAGAATAATGGGCAATAGCCACCAAAATTTGCAACCTGAAGCAATGGTAGCAGAATTTGGTACTATGAAAGTCATATCATGCGCTACAGAGGTTAATTAGGGTTAACATCCATCACCCTAATTTCATTTATACCATTCGCCTTGAAACTACACCAGCCCCCCACCCCCCGCGCGCGCTCATCATCCATCCAATTGAAGCAGAGTTGCTATAGATCTCAATCTCAGTTCAAACCCTAACGCTATAAATCGCTCAATTCGAACGAAGATTCAGTACACTTCTCGCTCTGTTCGAGTTCTCTTGCTCGAATCTCTTATTCCAATCTCCCGGTTCATCATTCACTCACGGATTCATATCAAAAACCTAATTCTTAATCTTCAAAATTGGTGAACTTATAGTATATTCACTTGATTCGCAGTTTTATTCATATATGTTTCAGATCCAGTTATTGATTTAATCGCATTGCTGTTGTTGAATTCGTGCTTTAATTTGATTTACTTATAGCATTTGACCACATTCACTCACGGATTTCATATCAAAAATCTAATTCTTAATCTTCAGAAATGGTGAGGTTATACTATATTCACTTGATTTGTTGTTTTAATCGGTTCTGTTTCAGATCTAGTTGAAAATGTGTTTCCATATTGTATTGTTGTTGTTGAATTGGTGCATTAATTTGATTCTTTTGGCATTTGAAAAAACTATTTGGATCTGGTCTACTAATTGAAGTTTCGACCTGTTTTGTTTGTATTTTTCTTGGTGATAGCCTCTCAGACTGGATATCAAGGTACTATTGGTTATAAATTTGGACTAGTTTAGTTGTTACTTATTTTAGTTAGGTATTTACTTGATCATCGTGCTTATGAGAAGGACTTGTATGTAGAGGAAACTTTTCAAAGATCACCAGAGCGAGTAAAATTTGTGGATCTGCATCCAACAGAGCCATGGTAAAAGTACATCTTATGTAATTTTAGGAATTGTCAATAACTAGTCGTATACTAGGTCTTTTATTATCATGGTACAATGAACTTCGTGAGTATACTCATGGATTTATCAGCAATGTAGCATAAATTTTTGAAGATGGAATGGTTCAGATATATGAGTATGTTTTACTTTGGGTTATGTGCCGGCAAAAGCGACATTTGGTTTAATTTGTGGAATATTGTTGTTGTTTGTAACAGTATCTACCTCATGTTGTGCCTTTGGCGTTTGCTTCTTGTTATCTTGATGATGGTTCTGCTATTATGTGTATATATGCATGCATGTACGTATGTAAGAACATAACGTATACTAATTCTTGTTATCAATAGTAGTTTAAACACACAAGGTGATCATTTCACGTTGAGCATTGAAAGTTGATTGTTTTGTGTTTAATGTTGTCAAGATGCCAACTTTCATAAGATTGAATATGAGTATTTATCCACATGTTTAATAGTTAAATTGTTATCGATAGTAGTGATGTGTCATCTTCTAGAACGTCAAATACATGTTGTCGGCGATAGTTTTAAAAAATGCATCGTGTAAGATATCCTTTATGACTTTATATTTAATCCGTTTTCAGTAAATGGTAAGTCATATAATCAAATGTTAGTCGTGTTTCATTTAATAAGATTTGCTTTTTATAGCCTTGTTGTCACGATAAGCTTTGTATGTTCACTAAAGGCAACCCTAAATGACATAGTAGAAGGTAACCACATTATGTCTTATATTAAACTACTGACTATGAAGTAAGATTAATATT
The DNA here is from genome assembly GCA_030545235.1 of Helianthus tuberosus. Taxonomy (NCBI): domain Eukaryota; kingdom Viridiplantae; phylum Streptophyta; class Magnoliopsida; order Asterales; family Asteraceae; genus Helianthus; species Helianthus tuberosus. The sequence goes on from CM060360.1 coordinate 69,280,037, forward strand.
TGTTGTGCCTTTGGCGTTTGATTCATGTTATCTTGATAATGGTTATGCTATTATGTGTATGTATGCATGCATGTACCTATGTAAGAACATAGCGTATAATAGTTCTTGTTATCAATAGTAGTTTAAACACACAAGGTGATCATTTCACGTTGAGCATTGAAAGTTGATTGTTTTGTGTTTAATGTTGTCAAGATGCCAACTTCAATAAGATTGAATATGAGTATTTATCCACATGCTTAATAGTTAATATTGTTATCGATAATAGTGATGTGTTCTCTTCTAGAACGTCAAATACATGTTGCCGGCGATATTTTTCAAAATTGCATCGTGTAAGATATCCTTTATGACTTTATATTTAATCCGTTTTCATTAAATGGTAAGTCAAATAATCAAATGTAAGTTGTGTTTAATTTCATAAGATTTTCTTTTTATAGCCTTGTTGTCACGATAAGCTTTGTATGTTCACTAAAGGCAACCCTAAATGACATAATAGAAGGTAACCACATTATGTATTATATTAAACTAACTGACTATGAAGTAAGATTAATATTTGTTTACAAGTGAAGGTGATAGTTTGAGAAAATGAAACATCTATTTGTTTGTGACTGTCATTGAGGTGGCGTACATTCAAACACCATGGATTGCAACCCCACTAAGAGATGAATTTGTAGATAATGAAGAATGGTAGGGATGAGTCTCCATATTATGCTCCTCATCATTTGAGTCACCTCATTTGAGAAGTTGGTGCCAGTTAAATTTAAAGTGAAAGATGGTGATGATATAGCATGTTTAGATCAGTGAAGGAAAATACAATACAAGGATTATGATGCGAAGGATAATGCAAGTTTTTAAGTGCGTATGTACATACGTGTATATATGTATACATGCATCCATGTAGGTATGTGTGTATTATGCATGTACCTGTCACTACTAGAATAAAGGGCAATAGCCACCAAAATTTGCTACCTAAAGAAGTGGTAGCAAAATTTTGGTACTCTGAAAGTCATATCGTGCGCTACAAAGGTTAATTAGTATTCACATCCATCACCCTAATTTCATTTATACCCTTCGCCTTGAAAATACAACACCCCCCCCCCCCCGCTCATCATCTATCCAATTGATGTAGAGTTGCTATAGATATCAATCTTAGTTCAAACCCTAATGCTATGAAATCACTCAATTGGAATGAAGATCCAGTACACTTCTCGCTTTGTTCGAGTTCTCTCACTCGGATCTCTCATTCCAATCTTCCGGTTCATCATTCACGCATGAATTCATATCAAAAACCTAATTTTTAATCTTCAAAACTGGTGAGATTATAGTATATTCACTTGATTCATAGTTTTATTCATATATGTTTCAGATCCAGTAGCAAAATCTATTTCCATATGGTCATGATTCAGTTATTAATTTAATCGCATTGCTGCTGTTGAATTCGTGCTTTAATTTGATTTACTTATAGCATTTGACCACATTCACTCACGGATTTCATATCAAAAACCTAATTCTTAATCTTCAGAAATGGTGAGCTTATACTATATTCACTTGATTTGTTGTTTTAATCGGTTCTGTTTCAGATCTAGTTGAAACTGTGTTTCCATATTGTATTGTTGTTTTTGAATTGGTGCATTAATTTGATTCTTTTGGCATTTGATAAACTGTTTAGATCAAGTCTACTAATTGAAGTTTCGAGCTGTTTTGTTTGTATTTTGCTTGGTGATAGCCTCTCAGACTGGATATCAAGGTACTATTGGTTATAAATTTGGACTAGTTTAGTTGTTACTTGTTTGGTTTAGGTATTTACTTTATCATCATGCTTATGAGAAGTACTTGTATGCAGAGGAGACTTATTCAAAGATCATCAGACATAGTAAAATATGTGGACCTGCATCCAACAGAGCCATGGTAAAAATACATCTTATGTAATTTGAGGAATTTTCAATAACTAGTCGTATACTAGGTCTTTTATTATTGTGGTACAATGAACTTCGTAAGTATACTCATGGATTTATCAGCAATGTAGCATAAATTTTGCAAGATGGAATGGTTCGGGTATATGTGTAAGTTTTACTTTGGGTTATGTGCAGGCAAAAGCGACATTTGGTTTAATTTGTGGAATATTGTTGTTGTTTGTAACAGTATCTACCTCATATTGTGCCTTTGGCATTTGCTTCATGTTATCTTGATGATGATTCTGCTATTATGTGTATGCATGCATGTACCTATGTAAGACATAACGTATAGTAATTCTTGTTATCAATATTAGTTAAACACACAAGGTGATCATTTCATGTTGAGCATTGAAAGTTGATTGTTAACCTTAAAAAGTGTTATGTTTTGTGTTTAATGTTGTCAAGATGCCAACTTCAATAAGATTGAATATGAGTATCTATACACATGTTTAATAGTTAATATTGTTATCGATAGTAGTGATGTGTCATCTTCTAGAACATCAAATACATGTTTTCGGTGATATTTTTGAAAATGCATCGTGTAAGATATCCTTTATGACTTTATATTTAATTCGTTTTCATTAATGGTAAGTCATATAATCAAATGTAAGTCGTGTTTCATTTAATAAGATTTGCTTTTTATAGCCTTGTTGTCAAGATAAGCTTTGTATGTTCACTAAAGGCAACCCTAAATGACATAGTAGAAGGTAACCACATTATGTCTTATATTAAACTAACTATGAAGTAAGATTAGTATTTGTTTACAAGTGAAGGTGATGGTTTGATAAAATGAAACATCGATCTGTTTGTGACTGTCATCGAGGTGGCGTACATTCAAACACCATGGATTGCAACCCCACTAAGAGATGAATTTGTAGATAATGAAGAATGGTAGGGATGAGTCTCCATATTAGACTCTTTATCATTTGAGAAGTTGGTGCCAGTTAAATTTAAAGTGAAAGATGGTGATGATATAGCATGTTTAGATCAGCGATGGACAATACAATACAAGGATTACGATGCGAAGAATAATGCAAGTTTGTAAGTGTGTATGTACATACGTGTATATATGTATACATGCATCCATGTAGGTATGTGTGTATTATGTATGTACCTGTGCGTGAACATATATAAGCTATAGATTACTTAATTAACAGTTTTCTTAGGTTGTCACTTGAGACATTGATTTGTTACATGTATACAAGCCGTATATTACCTAATCAACAATTTTCTAGGATCGTCACGTGAGACATTGCTTTGATGGATATTTTTTTAATGGCGATGATGGGATTAAAGAGAAAAAAAAAGGTACATCAAGCCTTCCAACAATGAGCTAGAAGATTACAAGGCAAAGCGGATAATAATACGATACTACAAATATAAAAAAACAACACTTATTCTAACCCATGAACTGGTAACTTGACGGTTCGTCACTTACAAAAACAATACTTCCTACATATCCTCCATTATCCTAATCTCCAAGATCGCTGTATTGTTAAACAATTTTGTCATCAGTATTGCATTGATTTGCTTCTTTCGATTCTTTAAGATACCTATTGTTTCCACATATTCCAATAAATCTATCACCATAAGAAATCTAATTGGGATCAAGACTTTATACCACACACAGATTTGCCAGCGTACATATCTTGCTAGCAAACATCCCACCAACAGATGATTCACATCCTCCTTTGCGCTACCACTAACCAAACAATCCCTACCCGAACGACCGACGTTGGTGTTGCCTATCGAGTAGGGACTACTCGATTGGATTTCGATGAGTGCTCCGACCCCCCTAATATAGAAGACGTGATTTAATTGTGTCTCCTTTGTAAATATCTTTATTGTATTAGGTTGATTAATATTTCATAATTCTAACCAAATGGTTTGTGACCTAGGGGTATCATGGTGTGTTGGAAATATATTAATTCCCAGATGATTGAGGGTTCAAGTTATACGATGGATATTTAGGAGTAGGATTAGACGGTGCATGAATAAGATGGTAAAACAAACAGAGTAAAGTGCATGAATGGTCCCTGTGTTTTTCCAAAATTTTGAAAACGGTCCATAAGTATGAGAAATGATACATTTAGTCCAAAATTATGCATACCCTTAAAGATACATGAAAGGTGAACTTTTTTTTTTTATCTTAGTTAAAAGTGAAATGTATACCCTTAATAAAAAAAAAAAATTATATATATATTAAAGATACATGAAATTATTCTTTCTCCCCCTCCTTTTCTCTCTTCTTTGTGAAGAAACCACCGTCTCTTTCTCGTTATTGGCCAAAACATCCTTGCATTGCATCCGCTGAAATCGATCTCCATCCCTGGCATCTCTAATTGGTGAGTTGTGGCATATATCGATTTTAGGGTGTTTGTTTTGATCCTGCGATGGATTGCATTGAATCTACTGAAATTGGTTTCGTTTCGATCAATTTTAGGTGAGGGTGTGATAGTCATGAGCAGTAGAGGAAGGGACACCTCTGTCAGCAACCATACTCGTCCTCCCAATCTTAGATCTCAACACTGTCGTTCCCATGTGAAGGAATCACCTCAGCTGCCACCGAAGGTGGCACCATCGAAGCCGTTGCCGACCTTAACCCTCGTCTCAATGTACAATTTGCACAGATTTGTAAATCGTTTTACGGAGGGAGGGCAAACAATGGTGGCGATTCATTGTTTCTCTCTCATGGATTTGTGACAGACGCCGGGATTATGGTTTATGCTATTTGCTCTAGCCCTTTGATTCAACGAGAGGACTAGGGTCCGGTGGTGGTTAGGTCTAGTGGCGGTGTGGTAGTGGTGGTCTTTTTCTGATACCAAGGGCATGTTTGGCTAAGCTTTTCAAAACAACTTATTGACTTATTGGAAAAGTCAGTATGGAGTGACTTATTGATTTTTCCTCCTCACATACACTCTCATTGCCAAACATCATTTTGAAGCTTATGACTTTTCAAAAAACGAATAAGTCAATAAGTTATTTCAAAAAGCTTAGCCAAACATGTCCTAAACAATGAGATAGGGAGAGAGAGAAATAGTGCGTATGTGTGTGTATAAGAGAGAGTATATTGAAAATAGAGTTAAATGTTTCATTTTTCAATTTAGGTTATTTTGATTTGGGTCATTTTGTCAATTTAGTCCAAAGGTTTCATTTTTCGTCTGTGAGTCTAAAAAGGTTTCACCGTTGCCATTTTAGTCCAGTAGGTTAACTTCATCCATTTTTTCTGTTAACGAGAAGGGCAATTCGGTCATTTTATATGTAATTCTGTGAACTAGAAGGGCAATTCGGCCATATAAAATGACCGAATTGTCTTTCTCGTCAACATAAATAATGGATGAAGTTAACCCAGTGGACTAAAATGGCAACGGTGAAACCTTTTAAGGACCCATATGCGAAAAATGAAACCTTTGGACTAAACTGTCAAAATGGCCCAAACCACATAGACTAAAAAAATGGCATTTAACTCATAAAAATATTATTATTTTTTAATATTAAAGGGTATTTTAGATATTTCATATATATTTATATAGGTTTTAAACAAAGTTTAAAATCAGGAATTAAATGTACAACAAAAACAAAATGTAAAAGCGTGAAGTGTGTGTGTAATTTCTCATGATCCATAATTCCTTGGTTTTCATTATCTTATAATTTGTTGGTTGCATTTATATGTTTGTCCAGATTTTATGTATGTAGTTTTGATATACTATTGTAGATTTAAATAATAAAATCGACATAAATGCCTTAAATTTAAAATTAAATCATCAACAAATAAGTGCAAAAGCTTCAATAATTTCGATATACAATTATGTGTTATTAAATCGAATTGATGCAATAAAAATATTATAAACTGTATTTCGTTTATTAATTTATTTCATCATGATATTTGTATGGTAATGTTTAAGCAATGAGTTGTAAATATCAAACTAAAAATTTATTTAAATTAATTCATATTTGATATGTATTTTAAATATTTAGTAGTGGAATTCACTCGCGCAATAAGGTAGGAATTCGATTACGGTCAGTGTCGGTTTGATTCGTTAGTACCAACATTCGGTATAGCAAAAGAAAAATAAAACCTAAAGAAGTATGGTCCCAATTCTTTGTCCACATGGCAAGGACCACACCACTTTTTCATCCTATATGGCGTCTACATCAGCAAACGAATCCAGAAGCTTCTAGAAGCTTCCAGAAGAGGGCAAGGTGGCACCAAAGATGCTATCCCCGACAGGAAGGACAACACGTGTCACCATTCATCGAGCGCTATGTAGGCCTGCAGCAAATCTAGGAGCAGACCAACAACTGCGGTACGATGTTTCCAGCGTAGACAAATATAGGCGCGCCACGTGGACCACTAACCTGACCACAGCAGAGGAGACCAAGAGGATATTCCCCTTGGTCGGACAGCTGGCGCCCAATAGCAGCTGGCAAGGTTGCTCCTCCCTCTCTCACCCTCCGGCTATAAATAGGACCCTTCATCATTCAGGTTAAGATCATCCTATTCTCCACACTCTCACTCTTAACACACACTGTTTTTGTTTCCTCAGAACAGAACTTATTCTCACGCCGGAGCCCGGTTAAGAGGGAAACCCCCATATTCCCCTCTTGACGAGCTAACGGTGTTGCTGTTTTGCAGGACCCGTCATTTGGAGAGTAACAAAGGAGATTGAACCCCACAAAAGAGACGAACAGGCTAGTTTCACCTCAGGTGTTAACCAGTGTTTCAACAAAACCAAAACAACAAAGTCGTGATATGCTTAAAAAGGATATCGACACATGTTTGTAAAAATGAATACTAATACCGGTTCTAAGTACGTGATATCGGTACTGGTGTCGGTATCGGTTGTCACATGGTGTGGTGTATATATATAAAGTGGTATATGTTTAAGTGTTTTATACGTTGGTTCAAATTTTAATATTTATAAAAACACGATAAAATACTATCCAAGTACACTTCGTGTTAGGCAAGTACACCTATCGTTGGAGTAGTATAGTGATAGTAAGATATCGAGGTCGTCATAGGATACATCAACTTTTAGTACCAAGTCTTCATAAACTCTCATTCCATCCAAAAGTAAAGGCTAAATTTGTGGCACATAAAAATAAAAGAGTAAATTGCCAAAATCGTCCTTGAGGATTGGACATGTTCGCCAGTTTCATCCAAAACAACTTTTTTATACCGTATTGCCCTTCACTTTTGGGATTTTTTGTTATTTTCATCCAAACGTCTAACTTTTTTGCCAAAATCGTCCCTGAGATTTGGGATTTTTTGTCATTTTCATCCAAAAGTCTGACAAAAAAAATAAAGCAAATTAGACATTTGGATGAAAATGGTAAAAAGTCTCAAAAGTGAAGGGACATATGGTACAAAAAAAAATGTTTTGGATTAAAATAGCAAACATGCGCAAACCTCAAGGACGATTTTGGTAATTTACTCAAAATAAAATAAAAAAGATAGATTTGTAATCAATGATAAGAAAGGGTGTTTGGGAGATTTGTCACCTCTTGATGCTTCATTACCATGGATCACAAGAGCCCGATTATTAGATGAGAAGTTGTATTCCATTAATGCGTAAAATTGTGTAGTTCGTTGTTTAGGGACCTTCACGCACTCGACCATATTGGTTTGAATTAGCAAGGAAATGTCCCGTAAGGTCGGATCAAACCACAACGATATTGTCGAATTAGCAAGGAAACTATATACTGTTGTGGTTTAGTATTAAGTAAGATAATATCATAAGGGCGTTATACAAACCATCACTATGGACCCCTAAGTGAGGCGTCAATTCCCCAAGAGGAGTGACGATAATATAAACCAAGTCCTCGGCGCTTTGTTGCTATCTTCGCGCTTTGGCAAGAGTTTACCAACCCAAAGTCCCATACCAAAACCATTAACCCCCTCTCGAGGCATCCACATATTTGATGTAACACCCCGTGTTATGAAAGTCAAAGTCAAAGTCAAGATTGAAGTCAAAAGGAAGAAAAGATTGCTAATTGCGATCTGTCACTCCTTACTGAACTACTGTTTTGACTTCTTTGACTGTAATTAGTCTATTTATATTATCGCTTTAGTTGTATTATGTGGAGTATCTAGTAATAATCGAGGTTTAATCGCTATTTATCGCATGTTTTATCGCTTTATCGCTAATCGCGTCGCAATCGCATTCGAGCCTTGATTGATAGATTCTGAATATTGTTTTACGTGTGTGTGTTACTTGTGCATGCTTACTTTATGTTTTGTGGTGAATAATCGAAAAGCAATCGCAACTAAATCGCATCGCAACTTAATCGCAAACGCTAAACGCGAGTTATTTATAGTGATTGTATGTTAGATATAATAGTTAGGTTATTTGTGTAACTAATGGGAAATTCTATCGCATTGCTCGCTCGAAATGCACCGCAACGCTCAACACGCGAATCGAAATGACAAAACTCAACACGCCGGACACCTGGATCGAGTGGCCAACCGATCGAGTGGCCATCCGATCGAGGCGCCATCCGATCGGTGACCAATCCGACCCTTGCTCCTTTCCCTTTTTGGAAACACTATAAATACCCTCCTGTCACATCATTTGTGATGTGACAGCTCCTTCAATCGACCAGCCGCACTCAAGATCTCTTTATCTTGATTTCTCGCGATTCTTGTAAGTTTTCAACCTAAATCTTGTAGTTCTATGATCTACACGCACTTCTTCATCAATTTCCCTTTTGAATCCCAACTTTTAACCGTGAAATCAGTGGATTTGAGGTGTTCTAGGGTGATGTCATCATGGAGTTCTTATGAACTTCAAGCTTTGGCCTCATTCCACCAAGAACAACTCAGATCTGAAGGATTTCCACAAGATTAAGCAATGTTTTCGCTTAGATCTGCACATATTAATGGTTAAAAGGATTACCATCCGATCGAAACACAATCGCAATGCTATCGCAATCGAATCGCAAACGCTAAACGCAGGTTATTTAGATATAGTAGTTGGGATTAAAAGTAATTTGAAGGGAAACTCTATCGCATCGCAACGCTCAACACGCTAATCGAAACAACAAAACTCGTTGCGCCGAACCCTCCAATCGAGTGGCCAACCGACCGAGTTGCCACTCGATCGAGTTACCACCCGATCTAGTTGCCACCCGATCGACCAGCCACTTTCCCCCACTTTCCTTTTATGGAAACCCTATAAATACCCTCATATGTCATCCTCACTTGATGTTGACAGCTCTCACTCGACCAACTCGCTCCAGCCTCTATTTCTTCTGATTTCTCATGATTCTTGTAAGTTTCCAACCTAAATCTTGTACTTTCTTGATCTACATGCACTCCTATACCTTTCTATCTTCTGAATCTTAACTTTTAACCGTGAAATCACTAGATTTGAGGTCTTCTAGGATGATGTCATCATGGTGTTCTTAAGAACTTCATGTTTTGGCTTCAATCTCCAAAAACTACTTAGATCTGAACGATTTCCACATAAATAAACAAAGATCTTGCATAGATCTAAACATATTCATGGTGAAAAGGATTGAAAGATGGTTTTCCAACTTTCTTTCAACTCTTTTACACTCAACGCACTCAAACCCGATGGAATCGGAGCTTGTTCTAATCTTCTACTCATTCTTAGTGATGCATTAGTTCCAGATCTGAATTCTATCCAGGAGAGATATTGATTTCGGGTTTGAACATGGACAACCGACTCGAACAGCGAACTGTTCGAACTAGGGTGATTCCTGTTCAGTCGGGTCACTTGGGACGAGATACGGGTCCTGTTGTTTAAGCAAGCTATCAAAACGTCTCATTCAAAACTACGACACTTCAAACGGAAACAAGGGTTAGGACGATCAGACTGTCGGAATGCATTGCCGTCCGATCGGGTTACCACCCGATCGGATTGCCACCTGATCGACCGGCCGTCCGATCGGGCTGCACTTGGTTCCATACTTGAACTATTTCTCAAACTATTCAAAGGATCTGAACGTTGAAACGGATTACCACCCGATCGGATTGCCATCCGATCGAGTGACCGTCCGATCGTGTGACGTTTGGGACTTAAACAATTTTCAACATGTTCAGCACGGACGGTCACCCGATCAGATTGCAATCCGATCGAGTGACATACTGCTGTGAACTTGTTCTCACTAAAGTGTCCTACCAATCGGATTGCCGCCCAATCGGACCACCGTCCGATCGATCGACCTGAAAGGTAGAGATACTTCTCTGTTTTCAAAATGCTACAATGAAAACTTCAAAAGTCAAGCCATCATACACAAACACATCCATCCCAAACGAGGTAACAATCCAATCGAAGGGTCACCCGATCGGATGACCATCCGAACGGATTGTCACCCGATCGACTGGCCATCCGATCGGATGTCCATCCGATTGGATTACCGTCCGATCCATTGACACTTTACACCGTTTTACGCGTCGCTTATCGTTTATGCTATCGTTCTGATCAGGCTAAACTTACTCTAGCACTCCCTTCAATCCATCATCGCTGTGAGTATACTCGAACCCTTTTTGCTTTTTGCTTTATGCACTTTTGGGTGTTACATAAGTTACTTATACTAAATCACATCGAACACATTACTCAATACTTTAACACTAACCGTTACCGCATGTTATACGTGACTTACTGAATGCTTGTTTGTTATGTTTACACATGGTTTGCTGTCTACCTGCCTTAGCAACGATAGTACTATAGTTTGGACTCAGCACCTGTTCACTCAGGGGTTGTTAAGGACAATTAATCACATGGGTCACAGTGGTGATCATGTATTACGAACTGCCTTGCGCAGTCAACCCGCAGTCATTGGTATTGATAGGACTATGTAGATAACATACGTGCTTCATTTCACACAGTGTACGTGTTGGTTATGTGTAAACGACTTCGAACTCTATTATATCTACTAAACTTGTATGCTCACCTTTACACTATGTGTCTTGACTTTAAATTTAACGTATGTGGCAGGTGCTTAAGATGTTAAATTGCTTGGATTGCTGTGAAATCGAGGCTAGGAAAGAGTCTAGAAACCAAGACAATTTATTTTTATCTATTTAAATCTAAGTTGTCGGGACATGCTTTTGTTTGAAGAATATCTATGTCTGTAATAACTATTTTATCTTATGGGTCATGGTATGGGACGTGATATTTAAACTATTTGGTAATTAATCGTTATGGAATTTCTTTGAACAATCTGTTTCGCTAAGTGCCACGCCCCGATGATTCCGCCATCGGTTGGGGTGTGACATTGTGCAAACCCGTTAAGGGTTCCGTACGAGCGTATTGCTATTTCTCGATCGACTCGCACCCACGCTATACCATCATACTACCTTTCCTAAGGTAGTCGCACTTCACTGTTTTGAAAATGAGTGTGTGATTTGATCGAGAATAGGTGTGAAAACCGCAAACTCTCAATTAAATCGCTTGTTCGACCCGCATTTTTACTATAAACACGAGAATTTGCGTTGAATCAGGAGTGAAATCCGCACTTTGATGCAGATTCTTCTCCCAATCTCGTGATTTCATCACACAAACAGGGATGTAGTCGCTAAGTTAGGGGTGAAACCCGAACCTTGATGACATGTTCCGCCCTCTATTTTTGGTTTTACAAAACTCTCACCAAAGTCTCGACGAACTCCAATGACTCGAATTGCGTAAGTAACCAAAGGGATGCGTACCGTTCACCGCATGTTAGTGACAGAGCACAGTCCATTAGGCCAAAACGTATACTTGCAATCATTGAGAATAGTCAAACCACTTTGGGTAGTCAATGTCAATCAAAGCCTTAGACAATCTATTTTCAATTTTCAAGCTCGCAATCACTGATTTTATGTGTTTCGATTCTGAGCCCGCAACTGCTGACTCTGATAATTGTCGTGTTATGTGGATTTATGTGTTTTATGTGGTTTTACCTGTTTATGTGTTACGATTTTTGGTGATTTATTCTCTTTTTGCTTTCGCTTTGATCGACACACACAAATCGCATTGCACCTCTACCTCAAATCGCTAACAAATCGTTGCTACTTATGGATAATCGCATGCTGTGTTACTCGCTTATATTATACTACTTGTTGTGTACTCGCTAATCGCAATCGCTATTCTCGAACGCGTGAACTTTGGATGATAGGTTTCTATGTTCTGACTGCCTCATATGCTTCTGTGCCATACGTGCTTACGTGCTCCTACGTGCTTATGTGTTCTGTGATTATGTGTTTGTATGGTTGATGTGTTCCTTCGCTTTAGTATTAGTACGTGTGAGTTGAGATTCGATTATATATAGCGTTTTGAATCCTATGGCGCCGTCTATTGCAGACAATGTCATCATTTGGATCGTTTCATTTCCGATCAGCTCGTTGCAATCACGATGACAAACGCATCGCCTCTCTGGTCGCTAAGCAGATTGCGAAAGTCATTCCGCAGATTGTTAGCGAGCTGAATGAAAACGCTAGCAAGTCATCTGAAGAGTCCCGAATAGATTCGCCAAAAGCTACCTTTAGCTTCAAGCAGTTCAAAGCCTGCGGCCCGAAAGAATTTACCGGCGAAGATGGTCCTACGGCCATGTTTCAATGGTTCGATTCGATTGAAGTCACCCTGCGTCAGAGCAACTGTCCTGAAAATTTCCGAACTGTTAACGCCACCGGCGTCTTCCAGTCCCGCGCTTTAGACTGGTGGATGGCAGAGAGAAACAAAAGAGGGAATGATGCAGCTTGCGGATTAACGTGGGACGAGTTAAAGGACCTATGATGAAAGAGTTCTGCCCTCCCCACGAGCTCCAAAAGTTGGAGGACGAGTTCTGGCATCTGAAGCAGAAGGATGGTGACAACGCTGCTTTGACTGCTCGCTTCAAGCAGCTCAGCATAATCTGCCCTGGGCAAGTTACTACGCCTGAAGTCACCATCAAGAAGTATATACGTGCTCTTCCGGATTGCGTGGCTGATTTCGTTCAAGCTGCAAAGACGTCAACCATCAAGGAAACTTTCTTACTCGCTGCTGAGATAAACGACAAGCGAGTCAAGGCTTGTTACTGGGAAAAAGCCTCCAAGAATCTACACCAAGCTACCACCGCTGCAACCGCCGAAACCGCCACCGTATCACAGTCTTCAAAGTCCTCTCGTTGCAAGAGGAAGAACAACAACAACAGTAGCAAAAGTTGCGCTGTCACCACTGCTGCCCCGCTTCAAGCCGTACCTGCTCAACAACAGCCTCAACACCGTCAAACTATAGCGCAAGTAACCTATGCACCGCTGGCCATGCATGCATACACTGGTCCTCACCCGGCTTGTCATACGTGTACTTATCACCAACCAATGGGAATCACCTGCAGATACTATGTGCATTGCAACATGTACGACCATTTCACCGCCAACTGCCGTACAGGTCCACGTTAAGCTCCAGCTCCAGCTCAAGGCCAAGCTCCTGCTCAACAAGCTCTACTTCCCACTCCTCAAGGCCAACAAGCGGCTCCTGCACCCACGATCCACGCTAGAGCTTGCTTTGCGTGTGGTGATCCAAACCACTTCACAAACACGTGCCCGAATTGAGTGGTGAAGCAAGAGCCACAACAGCAGCAGCCCCAGCAACAGCAGCAACAAGCAGCTCGTGGACGTACTTTCAACATTAACATCCGTCAAGCTCAAGCCAACAATAATGTGGTCAATGATACGTTCCTTGTGAATGGTATTTATGCTTTGTGTTTATTTGATACTAGAGTCGATAATTGTTTTGTGTCATTAGAATTCGAAAAGCTCCTTAATCGTAAGCGCACCCATCTCCCTTCGTCATTCGATGTTGAAGTTGCCACCGGAAGAACCGTCGCTGTTAATTCTGTGCTTCGTGATTGTACTCTCAAACTCAACAATCACATCTTTCCTATCGACCTTATTCCGATGCAGCTCGGTAGTTTTGACGTCATAGTAGGCTTGGATTTTCTTCATGAAAATCGTGTTGAAGTTGTTTGTTTCGATAAGATGATTCGCTTCTCGCTCGGTAGCGGTGATCTATTGTGTGTCTATGGTGAGGTCGCGTCGAAGAAACTCCAACTCATGTCGTGTGTCCAAGCTAGCAAGTATCTCCGCAAGGAATACCAAGCTCTCTTGGCTCACGTAGTAGTAGCGGAGAAAAAGGAAGTTAAGGCAATCGATAAGGTGCCTGTAGTTCGTGATTTTCCTCTTGTGTTCCCTGATGATCTACCTGGTTTACCGCTGAGTCGTGATATTGATTTTCGTATCGACCTCATTCCTGGAGCCAACCCTGTTGCTAAATCTCCTTATCGCCTCGCTCCATCCAAAATGAGCGAACTCTTGAGTCAACTCCAGGAATTACTTGACAAAGGCTTCATTTGCCCTAGTACCTCTCCTTGGGGCGCACCAGTCTTTTTCGTCAAAAAGAAGGATGGGTCGTTCGAATGTGCGTCGACTATAGGGAGTTGAATAAGATGACAATCAAGAATCGCTATCCCCTGCCCCGAATCGATGATTTGTTTGATCAACTGCAAGGTGCTACATGTTTTTCGAAGATCGATTTACGCTCTGGTTATCACCTGTTACGCATCCAGGAGGAAGATATTCTGAAAACCACCTTCCGAACTCGCAATGGTCATTATGAATTCGTCGTAATGCCCTTTGGTTTAACCAATGCACCTGCGGTCTTCATGGATTTAATGAGTCGTGTGTACAAACCATTTCTTGACCGCTTTGTCATCGTATTCATCGATGATATCCTTATCTATTCGAAGTCGAAAATCGAACACGCGCAGCATCTACGTTTGGTTCTCGAGCAACTCCAGGGGAATCGACTCTATGCCAAGTTCTCCAAGTGTGAATTCTGGTTAGAGGAGGTTCAATTCCTCGGTCACATCGTAAATAGTCAAGGTATTCATGTCGACCTCGCGAAGATCGAAGCTGTTAAGAGTTAGGTTACTCCAAAATCACCATCCGAGGTACGCTCGTTCCTAGGATTGGCGGGCTATTACCATCGATTCATTGTTGACTTCTCAAAAATTGTTGTCCCGCTTACTTCCTTGACGCATAAAGACAAGCATTTTGTTTGGGGAACTGAACAAGTGACTGCCTTTCAAACTCTCAAGCATATGCTCTGCAATGCTCCCATCCTCGCTTTACCCGACGGAAACGATGACTTCATTGTCTATTGTGATGCCTCGAACCTTGGTCTTGGTTGTGTTCTCATGCAACGGGACAACGTTATCGCTTATGCATCTCGTCAGCTCAAGATCCACGAGAAGAATTATACAACCCACGACCTCGAGCTAGGCGCAGTTGTTTTTGCGTTGAAGATTTGGAGACACTACCTTTATGGTACTAATTGTACGGTCTTCACCGACCATAGGAGCCTACAACACATATTCAGCCAAAAAGAACTGAATATGCGTCAATGCCGATGGGTAGAACTTCTCAACGATTACGAATGTGAGATTCGTTACCACCCTGGCAAAGAAAATGTCGCTGCCGACGCCCTCAGCAAACGAAGCTATTTGCATAGTATTCGTAATATTCCCGCCCAACATCATCTCGAAACCCTCATCAGTGACGCTCATCATGCTTGTTTTACCGAACGCGCTTTGAAGAAGGAAAGGATTTATCATAACGGCGAACAGTTAGTGAATAAATCGAATGGGATATTCCATTATTTGGACCGAATTTGAGTTCCCAAACGTACTAACTTGCGACAAATCCTATTGGATGAAGCCCACAAGTCATGACATTCTATTCATCCTGGTGCCGACAAAACGTATTATGACCTTCGTCAACGGTATTGGTGGCCTGGAATGAAGAAGGATATCGCTATTTATGTTTCGAAGTGCCTGACTTGCTCGAAAGTCAAGGCCTGAACAACAAAGGCCATCCGGCTTGCTTGTACTACCCGAGATCCCGATGAGGAAATGGGAAAGCATAGCCATGGACTTTATGACGAAACTCCCGCGTACAACCTCAGGTCACGATAGCATCTGGGTTATCGTTGATCGTTTGACTAAATCCGCTCATTTCCTGCCGATACGATAAGACTTTAAGGTGGAAAAATTAGCCCGAATCTACACCGATGAAGTTATCTGTTGACACGGTACGCCTCATGACATCATCTCTGACCGCGATGGTTGGTTTACCACGCGTCTTTGGGAAACATTTCAATCTGCTCTCAGTACTACGCTTAATCTAAGTACCGCTTTCCGTCCCCAAACCGACGGTCAGACTGAAAGAACAACTCGTACTTTGGAAGACATGCTTCGCTCGTGTGTCATAGATTTCGGTGGTAATTGGGACACATGTTTGTAAAAATGAATACAAATACCGGTTCTAAGTACGTGATATCGGTACTAGTGTCAGTATCGGTTGTCACATGGTGTGGTGTATATATATAAAGTGGTATATGTTTAAGTGTTTTATACGTTGGTTCAAATTTTAATATTTATAAGAACACAATAAAATACTATCCAAGTACATTTCGTGTTAGGCAAGTACACCTATCGTTGGAGTAGTATAGTGATAGTAAGATATCGAGGTCATCCTAGGATACATCAACTTTTAGTACCAAGTCTTCATAAACGCTCATTCCATCCAAAAGTAAAGGCTAAATTTATGGCACATAAAAATAAAAGAGTAAATTGCCAAAATCGTCCTTGAGGTTTTGGACATGTTCGCCAGTTTCATCCAAAACAACTTTTTTTATACCATATTGCCCTTCACTTTTGGGATTTTTTGTTATTTTCATCCAAACGTCTTACTTTTTTGCCAAAATCGTGCCTGAGATTTGGGATTTTTTGTCATTTTCATCCAAAAGTCTGACAAAAAAAATAAAGCAAATTAGACAATTGGATGAAAATGGTAAAAAGACTCAAAAGTGAAGGGACATATGGTACAAAAAAATTGTTTTGGATTAAAATAGCAAACATGCACAAACCTCAAGGACGATTTTGGTAATTTACTCAAAATAAAATAAAAAAGATAGATTTGTAATCAATGATAAGAAAGGGTGTTTGGGAGATTTGTCACCTCTTGATGCTTCGTTACCATGGATCACAAAAGCCCGATTATCAGATGAGAAGTTGTATTCTATTAATGCGTAAAATTGTGTAGTTCGTTGTTTAGGGACCTTCACACACTCGACCATATTGGTTTGAATTAGCAAGGAAATGTCCCGTAAGGTCGGATCAAACCACAACGATATTGTCGAATCAGCAAGGAAACTATATACTGTTGTGGTTTAGTATTAAGTAAGATAATATCATAAGGGCGTTATACAAACCATCACTATGGACCCCTTAGTGAGGCATCAATTCCCCAAGAGTAGTGACGATAATATAAACCAAGTCCTCGGCGCTTTATTGCTATCTTCGCGCTTTGGCAAGAGTTTACCAACCCAAAGTCCCATACCAAAACCATTAACCCCCTCTCGAGGCATCCACATATTTGATGTAACACCCCGTGTTACGAAAGTCAAAGTCAAAGTCAAGATTGAAGTCAAAGGAAGAAAAGATTGCTAATTGCGACCTGTCACTCCTTGCTGAATTATTGTTTTGACTTCTTTGACTGTAATTAGTCTATTTATGTTACCTCTTTAGTTGTATTATGTGGAGTGTCTAGTAATAATCGAGGATTAATCGCTATTTATCGCATGTTTTATCGCTTTATCGCTAATCGCGTTGCAATCGCATTCGCGCCTTGATTGATAGTTTCTGAATATTGTTTTACGTGTGTGTGTTACTTATGTGTTACTTGCGCATGCTTACTTTATGTTTTGTGGTGAATAATCGAAAAGCAATCGCAACTCAATCGCATCGCAACTTAATCGCAAACGCTAAACGTGAGTTATTTATAGTGATTGTATGTTAGATATAGTAGTTAGGTTATTTGTGTAACTAATGGGAAATTCTATCGAATCACTTGCTCGAAACGCACCGCAACGCTCAACACGCGAATCGAAACGGCAAAACTCAACACGCCGGACACCTGGATCGAGCGGCCAACCGATCGAGTGGCCATCCGATCGAGGCGCCATCCGATCGGTGACCAATCCAACCCTTGCTCCTTTCCCTTTTTGGAAACCCTATAAATACCCTCCTGTCACGTCATTTGTGATGTGACAGCTCCTTTACTCGACCAGCCGTACTCAAGCTCTCTTTCTCTCGATTTCTCGCGATTCTTGTAAATTTTCAACCTAAATCTTATACTTCTATGATCTACACGCACTTCTTCATCATTTTCCCTTTTGAATCCCAACTTTTAACCGTGAAATCAGTGGATTTGAGGTGTTCTAGGGTGATGTCATCATGGATTTCATATGAACTTCAAGCTTTGGCCTCATTCCACCAAGAACAACTCAGATCTGAAGGATTTCCACAAGATTAAGCAATGTTTTAGCTTAGATCTACACATATTAATGGTTAAAAGGATTGAAAGATGGTTTTCTAACTTTCAAAATAATCAAGTTCAAAGACGATCAGGTTCGTTGGGACGGATTGCCGCCCGATCGGATAGCCATCTGATCGAACGACTATCCGATCGGCTTGCACCTGATTCCACACTTAAACTTTTTATTTAACTTTGCAAAGGTCTGAACGTCAAACAGATTGCCGCTCGATCAGATAGCCGCTCGATCAGATAGCCATCCGATCGAACGACCATCCTATGATATGACATTTGGAACCTCGACACTTAACCGTTTTCATAAGTTTCAAAGATCATCAGTAACTAACGGATTGCCAATCGATCCAATTGCTATCCGATCGAGTGACCATCCTGATGTGAACTTGTTCTCACTAAGTGTCCTACGAATCGGATCGCTATCCGATCGAAGGACCGTTCGATCGATCGACCTGAAGGGTGGAGATACTTCTCTGTTTTCAAAATGCTACAATGAAAACTTCAAAGCCATCATGTCGGATCGTTTGCACGACCGAAACGAGTCGTTCAGAAGAGTTCTATTCAATACGAGAGGCGGAAACAAACGTATCGACTTTGAATCAGCTTGATTTACACACAGAATCACTTTAATTGTCTTGTATATTGATATAACAACGTTTTATAGGCAGTAGACACTTTGGCAGCACCTCGGCACCGGAATCAGAACTCTTACAAACGAAATGACAGCTCCGGTATTTATAGGGGTGGCATTTCGCATGGAATGGACAAGATCCATTTCGTGCGAAATGGACAATGTCCATTTCGTGCGAAATGGCTCTTGCTAATTCGTGCGGAATGGTCCATCAATACTAACACCCTATTATCTAGCCTAACGAGCTCCATTCTATCCAATCTAGACACAAGACTCGATACAAGACGAAGTCGACAAACATATGCACCAACACATCATACACAAACACATCCTTACGAAACGAGTGTCAATCCAATCGAATGGCCATCCGATCGGATTGCCATCCGACACTTGGTACTTTGCACCGTTTTACGTGCCGCTTATCGTTATGCTCTCGTTAACTGTTCAGGCTAATCTCTCTCAGTGCTCCCTTCAATCCAAGATATTGTTTACTTGTTAAACGCTATCTATGAGTATACTCGAACCCTTTTTGCTTTACGCACTTTTGGGTGTTGCATACATTACTTAATCTAAATCACAATCTACACACAACGCAAACACTATTTATACGCTGACCGTTATTGCATGCTATGTGTTATTCGATGAATGCTTGTATGTTATGTTAACACAATGATTATTGCCTGACACCTTAGCAACGATAGTACTATAGTTTAGACTCGGCACCTGTCATGGACAGGGGTTGTTAAGGGCTTTACTTCACGTGTCCCAGTGGGGATATGTGTTGCGCATTCTACAACTCGCAGTCACGTCTGTGCATATTTCTCTATCGATAACCTACTTGCCTTCACTTTGTACATGTTACATGCTAGTTATGCGTAAACTATTTCGAACTCTATTAATATATCAAACTTGTATGCTCACCTTTACACTATGTGTATTGACCTCTATTTTAACGTATGTGGCAGGTGTTTGAATGCTTAGGATGCTTTGCTTGTTAATTGCTGGAATCAAGACTAGGATGGAGTCTAGAAACAAACTAAATAAATCTGAGTTGTCGGAATGGATATTTGTCTTTGAGAACATCGTCTGTAATAAATGTTTTTATTTTATATGTTTGTGGTATGGGACATGAACCTTTAATATATTATAATAAATAGTTGTTATGGATTCTCCTAGACAATCTGTTTCGCTCAGTGCCGCGCCCCGATAATTCCGCCATCGGTTGGGGTGTGAGATTTGACTTTTCATAGATATAGAAAACATGAGTGTTCCACGCTAGCGACAACACAAGTTTATAGGTCATTTTTTAAGGGTTTAGAAGAAATATTGCATGTCTCGCGCTAGCGGCGACACAAATGTTTCACTCACTTTCAATATGTATATGTTACTTAGAGTCCTTAACACACACACATCTCTTGTTAACATGTGGCTTGTTTTAGTTAACTCCCCATCAAGGGGTTTGTTTCCCTTAAACACTCACAAAACCTTAACCAATAATGGCCATCAAAATAGTTTTCGTCAAGCTTGAAAGGATTTTATTAATCATCAAAAGGTTGATTACACCTAATGATTCCTCTTATCTTTTTCTAATGATTACAATGATTAAAGAAAGTGGGTAGAAGAAGAGTGTGTTATGGAGAAGTGAAAAATAAATTGAGCAAGTGAAAATGGATGCAAGAGATTCTATTTATAGTGTTGAGGGCGAGGCATGGCCCGTGCTTGGTTGTTTTAACTGAATCAATAACTGAGAGTCAGGCACGGAGTGTGTCTCCTAGAAAAAAACTTATAGCTTATAGATATATAAAAAAAGATTTGGTATGCTAAACTTTATTTTTTCTAAAAGAAAACTTATAACTTATATATATATATATAATGATTTTGTATGCTACTTACTACTTTAATATGATAAAGTTGTTGTTGTTAGGCTGCAGAGTACGGTTTGGAGTTGGTGAGGGCTTCATTACACTACGTATGCGCCATGTTAACAAGGAGGCTCTATTGTCTTTTCTCAATAACTAGCATGGTATGGGATGGAGCGTCTTCCCAGACACACACACAATAACGCCCCCTTTGTTTGACTTCACACATAATAGCTCACTATTGCAATGGCTGACACACAATATCCCCCCCTCCTAGTGTGGTATGGGGGGGGGGGGGGGGCTATTGATGGTTAAAATCCAATCGCGCTCGCAACCTTATTTTTGTTATTATTATATAAAGTTTAAATTTTGTTTATGAACTTAAGAATATTTGGAGTCAAAACGTTAGATATCTAGAGTTAAGATATCACGTGCATTGTAAAATAATTATAACTAGTTCTTTTACGTCGTTCATTGCGGCGAAACCGAGCGAATGATAATGTAAAACAAACGTGATTTGAAAATAAAGCATGTTGTTTAGAAAGTTACCATTGGAAATGTTTAGTTTATCATTCTACCGTTTTATGATACTAAATAAATACTTTATTTTGAGTACAACTTCGTTTTTAACAAAACTTATAACTGAAAGTTGAGAGAAAAAATCACGCACAACTACGTACTTAAGTTTTTAGAAAAAAAAAGTTATAAACATAAATCATTAAAGAAGTATCAAATTATTCGATAAATTAATATATATTAAAAATAGTAAAGGAAATATACGGTTTAAAAAAATTAGAAATATATTATTAAAAGTAAATATAATAATAATTATAATATATTAAATAAAAAATAAAAAATATATATTATTTTAAGAATAAAGTTATCACTTCGTAGATTATATAATTATTTTAAATAACACTAAACCCCACCAACGTACATTTAGTGTGAGGGTATTAAAGGTGTAACCAAGCTATTACGAAAATTAAAATCCAATTTAGGATAAAACGTAAAATAGGATGTCAAATTTTTAATTAATGCATATAAATTTGCATCAACTGATGTGTTTAATTATAATTAAGGTAATTTTATAAAGGTAACAAATAAGAAATGCATCAGTTGATGAGTTTAATTATAACTAGGTTAATGCCCACGTAATACGCGGGTTCAACCAAAACTATATTCTTTACTTTGAAATGTAATATTCTGTACAAACGCATACATTGGAAGAAACAAACAGAAAATTATTAAATCCCAGAAAAAACTTCCTTGTAGACTACATTTCTTGTTTTACTCGTTACATTCCCATCTTTGTCTAGTATAAACAACTTTACACCGGCTTTGCTTTTGACTCTTGATAACGCAACATAAAGCTGACCATGTGAAAAAACTGGATATTTCAAATACAATCCAACCCTTGATAGAGATTGTCCTTGACTTTTGTTTATAGTCATTGCGAAACATACATTTAAGGGGAATTGTCGTCGTTGAAACTTTATAGGAATTGTTTTATCCGACGGTGTCAAACTCATTCATGGAAAAAATGTTCTTGTCCCTATGTTTCCTTCGGATATAATCTCAGCCTCTATAACACGTTTATAAAGTTTAGTAATTCGTAGTCTCGTACCGTTGCATAAACCATTTTGTTGATCGATATTACGAAGCAACATTATAGGTACACCAACTTTAAGGACTAATCGATGATTAGGCAGGCCAGATATTTTAAGACCATTGAGAACATCGGGAGAATATAGTCTCGCATGTGCTTCGTTCTTTGCTTGATCAGTTTGACAAATACTATCAGAACTGAGATACTCCACTTCATCACCAGGAAATGAAGCAAGCAATCTTTCATTAATTTCTTGAACAACCTCATTTGTTGGTGCCAATATAGCTCTTTCAGCAAAATAATCTTTATCTTTGTACAGTTGAAGAAGTGAAGGGTATACAAAGTCGATCAAATCTGACATAGGGTCCACAGAGCACTTGATTAACAGATCTTCAGGAATATCTATAACCACCTCAAAATCGTCACTGCCACCAATTTTTCCCTCCCCCAACTCGAGCAACCAAT
This sequence comes from Helianthus tuberosus, assembly GCA_030545235.1. Classification (NCBI taxonomy): domain Eukaryota; kingdom Viridiplantae; phylum Streptophyta; class Magnoliopsida; order Asterales; family Asteraceae; genus Helianthus; species Helianthus tuberosus. The sequence goes on from CM060360.1 coordinate 69,302,922, forward strand.
TCGCAAAAGCTTTAATCTCCGCTATATCAGATGCGTTGGCTCCTACTGTTAACCTCATGTTTTTCGTTAACGTAAGGACCTTGCAAGTACTCCTAATATACAACGACGTGATTGAAGCATTAACGATTTCTCGCCTACTGCCATTTGGTACAACTGGAAGTATCTGTCTAAAGTCACCACTGAACACCATAACTTTACCACCAAAGGTCATCTCACATTTGAAAATATCTTTCATTGTTCGGTCAAGTGCTTCAAACGCATGTTTATGGTTCATCGGTGCTTCATCCCAAATTATCAATTTCGTTTTCCTTAATAAATCAGCAACGTCATCACCCGGTTTAATAAAAGACATCGAGCTTTCTATTAAATTCAAAGGTATATGAAACCTTGAATGTGCAGTACGTCCACCAGGTAACAAAAGAGATGTGATTCCACTTGATGCAACGTTTAATACAATATCTCCTTTACATCTAATGGATGCAGATAATGTCTTCCACAGAAACGTCTTACCAGTCCCTCTGTAGCCATAGACGAAGAACAGACCACCCGCATTGTCACACCCTGACTTTTGCGGAAGCGTTATTATGGTGTGACTTTCTTAATACCATTGCATTCATTCATAACAACAACTATATGATAAAACCATAGATTTGTCATCCATTAAATAAGTTTAAACATAACTACATTGTTTTAAAACGTAGACTTCAAATTCAAGTTTTTACAGACCATACAAATTGTTTATGAGTTCACTAAGGACTCATCAAAAGATATTAAATAAAACCAAGGTGTGGAAGATGTGTCTCGTTGAGGAATAAGACACACTGACCAAACCCAAGGACCATGGATGACATCTTTATTCCTAACGCAACATAAAACTTCCAACGCCCGCCAGATCCACTTACTAATTCCCTGAAATACATGTAGTTTGAAAACATCAACAAAAGTTGAGCGAGTTCATGTGTTTGTTTGTGTGTATGAGTAAACCTTTGAAAGTATGTCTGTATGTATGTAAATCCTGGTATGAAAGCAACAAGGAAAACATATCACCAATGGTTTGCAAAGCCATTGATATGTGTGAAGTGATGCAGGAAAACTCAAACCTAGCAGATTTGTCTCCGGGAATAAGACATAGTCACCACATGGGCCACCCTGGTCCGCATGGGTGTGGGCTCGCTACACCCAAATAGATCTATCACTCATGTCCCTCGGTGCTACAACGAGGATTAATGGCCTTAAGTGTTGTACCCACCACTCACATGATCAAGTAGTACCCTTCCTTAGCTAACCATACCACGTATAAAACGTTTGTAAACAGTTGTAACATGTATTTCACCCCCGAAGTTATAAAACTGAAAACAGTTAAAAGAAAAGGGGGACATGAACTCACAGTCTTGCGTCTTCGGGTCACAGTAACTCAAAGCACCTTCGGTGAACACGACTACCTACAACGTACTAATGTTTATCAGACGAACGGGCCGTGCCTTGGTTTTGTATTAGTGTCTTTGAGTTATGTTTCTTTCATGCCTTTGGTATTATTCCAAGTTATATAATTATTGTCAAAATAATTAATATTTTAACTTAAATTATATTTATTACATTTTGGAATAATTGTTAAACAATATATATTAACTTAATACTTCCCAAGTATTGATACTTGTATTTCTTTCCCAAGGATGGGGGTATCTTATACATGTGTATTCATATTCTTGTATTTGTATATCTTGCCATGTATTGGTGTTGTATCCCGATGTGTATTTATACGTGTGAAATTACGTATTTTATGGTATTCATTAAGTATTTCATATACTTAAATTTATATTAAACCCTCTGGAATATTATTTCTAATAAAAGTCCACCAATATATATATTTCCAAAATATATATTCAAGAAGTATTACTTAGAAGAATTATTTATAATTTTTCTCTTGGCAAAATATTTGTAGTTCCAAAATAATATATTTTCAAGTCTAACTTTAGAAAATATATATAAACTTATTTTTATCCAAAAATAATGTATTTCAAGTTTACTCAAGAAAATATATATTTTTCCCAAAAATAATATATTTTCTAATAATTCCAAGGAAAATATATATATTTATATTTGTCAAAAATGCTATATTTCTCCTTTGTCAAAATATAATATAACTTTGCGATAATCATAAAAATCATATTTTCGTTTCCTTGCGTCCAAAATATTATTTACCAAAATATACTTGTGAATTTAGTTCCAGAATATTTTGTAAGTTACATTTCTTGTTCGGTTTTGCTAATATTTTGTGTGTAACTTGTATATTTATTCCTCGATATTTTGGTAACATTTTGGATTGTAATCATTGGTATTCTGATGTGTTACATTATTACATGTCCTAAAATAATATAACTAATACACAAAGTAAACAAATAATCACACACGTGTGTCTTCAATGTATATATATATTCTAAATATATATTTAGCCACTTTTGTTTATAAAAACCAACCTCCAATATTTGTATTTTTGTAACCAAAATTTATGGCAAAGTTTTTGTAACCATTTATTGTTGAAAATACACTTGTAATGGAATGTTTACAAATATTTTTCTAAGTGTTTATATTTTTAGAAAATTTTGCCATAGTTTCCCCTAAAAATGGAGGTTTCCATGCTTTCAAGCATATCATTTTCTTTTGTAAAATCACCACAATCAATTTACAATCAACTCTAAACAACTTACACTTACCAATCTTGCCAAAATCATGCATATTCTACTACTTCATGAACTTGAAAGTTTATGAAAATTTGTAGTAACTTGGTAGTGTGTTTAGTAAGTTTAGTTACCCATTAAAGTGTGGTTGTTTATATAAAAACATCATTCTTGAATGACTTAGATGTTTACAACTTGTAGTCATGTTTTACAAAAATGTTTCTTAATGAAATTTTCTTGTTACGCAAGTGTCTCTACACTTGTTTAATCACCAAAAATGAGATTAGTTTATGTCAGAACCAAGTTTTAACAAAACTTATATTTCTAGCTTGGTTTCTTTGAGAATAATCCATGAAATATTTAGATTTACAAGATTAACAACTTACTTTAATCATGGTTTTTCAAGAAAACATTATTTCCTTCAAGTTCATGCTTTAAGTGTGGATGATCCATCATCCTACAACAATCTCTACTTTCACATCTTGCTAAACTATGTTTTTAATCATGATTTAGCAAGACCTTATGATGATTAACATCACTTCTACAAACAATCAAAGATCAACAAGCATAACAACTTATATTCATCAAGATATCTTCACTAAACAAGCTTATGTTCATGTTTACTTCATATGATTCTTTGGTGTTCTTGTTGTTTTTTATCATGATTCACTATTAACCACTTAAAATAGATGTAACATAGAGTGTACAAGGATCTTACCACTAGCACAAGGCTAGGGATGATTCAAGTGGAGAAATAAGATGGATAAAAGCAAACAAGAGAGGTCCTTGATCTTCCACAAGCTCCTAGCGTCATTGTATGACCTCTAACACCTTTGTGAATGCTTGGAATGTATGAGAAAAATCAAATGAAGGTGGATGTGGGTGTGGGTGATCTCGGCCGAGAGCTCCAAGGGGGTGTAGAGAACTTGTGTGTTTTCTAGTGTGTGTGAGAATGAGAGTTTAGTGCTTTAGGTTACATATATAACCCATGTTTTCTCAATTACCCTTGGATTTTATGTCTAATAAAAGGGAACCATATCCATGTTTAATATTAAAATGAAATCTTGAAGTATGGTAGGGGGTATGGCCGATTACTAGGTGGGGGGGGGGGTATGTAGAGTAGGTTTAATCATATAGTTAGTTTAGGGTAAAAATTCAAGTATATAGTTAGTTACTTAGTTACTTGATATTTTATAGGGTGTTATGATGTTCGAGGATCATAACTAGATTGGTAATGTTAAAACAGTGCTTCTAGTGTAAATTTGATGTTTCGGGTAGTGTCCGGTTGTTCGGTTAGATACTGATTCATTAAAGTGCTAAACCTTGCAGTTTAGTGTGCTTTATGTACCTTTTTGTGACACTTTTAATTCCCGACACTTAGGAAAGCATTCAGAACCATTTAACCAAGTTTCTGCATAATATTAATGTGTTTGAATGCTGATTTATGCTGAATTTTGCCGAATTCAGCACTTTGGGTGAGTTTTAGGCACTTTCCGGCACTTAAACTATCACCTAGAAAAGCAGTTTTGTGATCCTTACTTCTCTACACTCTATACTAGTGTAGTACTTAGTTTCTGGCTCATACTGGGTCTCAAAACAATGTCTGTCTATGTGCTGAGTTTTATCAGCATTTGCTGATTTATCCGTTTACTGTGCTAACTGTGCTAACTGTGCTTTGTGCATCATTTATGTCAATATGTTTGCATGCAGTAATGATATGACATTATGCAATATGTGATGCACATGTAATTATAATGCAGTAATCAGGAAGGAGTTAATTGTAATTCAGCACAGTCATGAAGCACTAATCAAGATTAATTAATTGTACCGATACCTTGATTTTTTTTACAGATGTCACATTCTCCCCCTGTTAAGAAAATTTCGTCCCGAAATTTTTAAGCTCTACTACTAGCTGCGGGGGTGTTAAGGAATAAATGCGGGTATTTCGCTTTCATGCGGTCCTCATGCTCCCAAGTAAACTCTGGGCCGTGACGTGCATTCCATCGAACCTTAACAAGTTTAACACTACTCCTTCTAGTTTTGTTAACTTTCCAATCCGTAACCTCAACGGGTTCTTCTGTAAAATGGAGTGTGTCGTCAATGTGACTTCGTCAGCAGGAATAACCACCGTTTCCTGTGTTGGACTCTTCTTCAGGTTGGATACATGGAATGTATCATGAACGCCATTTAGTTCTGTCGGTAGCTCCAACTTGTATGCTACAGTACCAATCCTTTCCAGGATTCTGAACGGTCCAATATATCGTGGGTTTAACTTTCCACGCTTCACAAAGCGTGCCACACCTTTCCAAGGTGAGACTTTCAACAAAACCATATCTCCCACTTCAACGTAAACATTACCAAGAGGTGGGTTGCTTCCCGAGGTACCTCCGCTATGCTCAGAGCGTAAGGCCTCGTGTTGTGCTATCGCTCATGAAATCCGTTCTTGTAACTCGGCCTCAGTTGTGGGCAGTGTGTTATCTCTTCGAGGAGGCATCTTCTAAAGAAGATAGTATAGGTCAGGTCTTATGTATATAAGTATGTAGTACGTGTATGTAACAACATTTATCAGCGCAAGTAAACACATAACATCCAAATCATAACGTAAGCAAGTAATTCAACAATGTATGTAATGAGAATGTTGCGATTGAGCTTTCATATATCAAATGACCACAATTACAGTTTTACATGTTCTACAATGTACCATACATCAAAAGGGACTACAGGGTCACATCACCCCTGTCCAAAATATCCATCAAACTACAACAATCAAAAGTCAAAAGTGGTCTTCAAAAGGCTGTGCAATCTGGGCTCAATAGCTACACTCCCACTAAAAGTATGCTACCTGCATAAAACCAAAAACTGCTATGCTGATGGTGGAGGAGGAGGAGGAGGTGGAGGAACGAATAGCAAACTGCGCACATGCGCTAGCTCCTCCTCGAGAGCGTGTACATGACGAAACAGATAGCTAATCTGCTGCTCCATAGTAAGAAAACGGACGTCAAAATCTGGGTATGGAAAAAGAGGAGCGGGTGGAGTCACGAATGGTGACTGACAAGTGCAAGGTGGAGGACGCGGAATCCTCTCAAGATCCATGACTCTATGACACAACATCTCCTGCTAGGAGCTGTAAGGATAGGAGTAGCTCATCCCTCGTGTACCCAGTGTAATGGAAGGGATGGTTTGGATCAGAAACAGGCATCGTGTTGGGCGAGAACCAAATCAGTGGCTTGCCCGATGGTGCAGAAGCAAAAGGCGCAGTGTGTGTAAACTGTGGTATGAAAGGAAAGGCTGCTGACACAGGTGGGACTTGACCAGACGGCTGGCTAGACGATCCTTCCCCTGGACGGGGGGGAGGGATATCCTGTAGGAACGTGACTGGTAAATCAGTGCGGTGTATGTCAGACACATGTGGGTGAAACGGGGCAATGTCAACTGGTGCATGTGTAGGTGCAGGTGGGGGAGTAACAGGCCTAATGAAAGGGGGTAAGTCATCATCATCTATCCACCCAATATGGGTGAATGCATAACGGGGATCTATATGGTCAGCAAAAAGAGCATGGTCTGCGGGTGCAGGTAGAGGGTCAGGTAAAGGTGGTGCAACAACTGGTATGTCAACCGAGTCATGCTCATGTAGGGGATTGTGATCAGGTATAGGCTCGGGTGCAATCAAAGGCTCAGGGTCGACTGGTGCTAACTCAAGATCAGCGGGTATCGGCTCGAGATCAGCGGGTATATCAAAAAGCTGATCGTCGGGGACGAAGTCAACCTCATGCTCGGGATCAATGTCAGGATCAAACTCATCATCAAACTTGAAGTCCTGTGGAGGAACAGGTGCGGCAGACATAGCTGTGTCGGAATCAGAATCGGTGGGATAACGCTGTAATCCCAGTGCGTGTAGAGTAGTAGATGACACAGACTCGAATGAATCAGGACCATAATGGTCAGACGAAATCTCAATGATCGGAATCTTAATAAGCGGAACAGCAATGACATCATCGACTGGAATCTCGACAAGTGGAGCGACAACGACATCATCGACTGGAGCTCCATCATCCTGGGCACCCTCAGGGGGACCCTCAATAAAAAGATCGATGTCGTCGTCAGACATGGCATCAAGAGGCAGATCCTTGAGAGGAAATGCAGCAAGAGGAAGAGGGACAGGGATCGGAACAAGAAGCAGATCCTCGCCAGGAAAACCATCAGCTAGCGGTATATCATTGCCAAAATCTGGTAAAGAAAACGGCTGGAAATCATCATCATCACTACTCTCAGTGTCAGATGTAAGGATCTCAGGGTCTGGGACACTATCATCGTCTGAAACTATGGCCATAGGGTCTACTGTATCAGATACTCCACTATCAGAGGAGGACATGGTGTCTGTAACAAAGTAATCACAACATAGGCACATATATCAACAATAATCAAATAAGCATGTAAGTAGTAACAAAGTAAGCATGTATGCATCCTAGTCTTCCCAGACTATTCCACCCAGCCTCTCCGACTGAACCACCTAGTCTCTTAGACTAAACCTCCCAGTTTCTCAAACTGTCCCAACTAGTCTCTCAGGCTACCCAACCTCTCAGACTGAACTACCCAGTCTCTCAAACTGAACTACCCAGTCTCTCAGACTGCCCCCAGCTAGTCTCTCAGACTAACTCCCCAGTCTCTCAGACTGAATTATAAACGAATTCTTTGAAATGTATTTTGTGTCTTTTATTTGTGAAAATGTTTGTTTCCTGGATCTGGACATTTCGTGTATGCAATGAAAATATGTTATGAAAACATTTTCGTGAGAGCCCTAATGATCGTAGTCTAGACTCGAGAAGGAATCCTAGTTCGCTACGATCGAAGCTCTGATACCAAGCTGTCACACCTTGACTTTTCCGAAAGCGTGGTTATTGGTGTGACTTCTTAATACCATAGCATTCAATCATAACAACGCTATATGATAAAACCATAAGATGTTCATCCATTAATTAAGTTTGAAAACAACATAACATACTTGCCTGAAACGTTGACATCTAATTCAAGTTACAAACCACAACATGTTTTAAATGAGTTCATGAAGACTCAACAAAAGACTTTAAATAAAACCGGGTTTAGAAACATGTATCCCGTCCAGGAATAGGATACACCTCCTAAACCCTACGACCCCGGATGACATCCTTTATTTATGACGCAGCTTGAAAACATGCAACACCTGCCAGATCCACTTAGTTCCCTGAAATATATGTAATTTGAGAACATCAACAAAAGTTGAGCGAGTTCATGTTTTTGTATAAGTATGTATAATCCTTTGTAACAGTGTATGTAAATCCCGGTATGAAAGCAAACAAGGAAAAGATCATCAATGGTTTGCAAGGCCACTGATATGTGTGATGGTGTAAGAAGACTCAAACCTAGCAAATTTGTACCGGGCTTCCGGCTGGAAGACATAGTCACCCTATGGGCCACCCTGGTTCTCATGGGTGTGGGCTCGCTACACCCAAATAGATCTATCACTCATGCCCCTCGGTCCTTATACGAGGATTAATGGTCCCAAGTATCCGCCTACCCATTCACATGATCTATGCTTCTTTCCTATGCTAATCATACCAATAGTATTCGTATGTAATCCTTTTGTAACATGTATTACACCCCCGAAGTTAATAAACAAAACAGTTAAAGAAAAGGGGGACATGAACTCACAGTTTTGCGTCTTTAGTGCTCGTAACCCGAATCTCCTGAGCAAACACGACTCCCTACAATGTACTATGTCTATTAGACGAACGGGCCGTGCCTTGCCTTAGTATTAAGGTTTTCGAGTTACGTTTCTTTCAATATTATCCCAAGTTATAACTTCTTGTTAAAATAATAATTATTTTTACTTTAAATTATATTTAGTTTTGGAATAATTGTTTAAGCAATATTTCTGTATTAATACTTCTTAAGTATTTCCTTCCCAAGGATGGGGGTATCTCATACATGTATATTCGTATTCTAGTATTTGTAGTTAACTTAGAATATATATATATATATATATATACTTATTTTGTCCAAAATAATGTATTTCAAGAAAATATATATTTTCCCAAAAATCATATATCTTCTAAATATACTAAGAAAATATATTTTTACTTCCAATAATAATATATTTTATCCTTGTCAAAAATATGATACAACTTTGTAATATTTACAAAAATCATATTTTCATTTCTTGTATCCAAAAATAATATTTACCAAAAATATATTTGTAACGGTATTTTCCGGAATATTTTGTAAGTTACGTTCTATCGTTCGGTTCCTCAATATTAACTGCGTAACATATATATATTTATTCCTTGTGATTTTTGGTATTATCTTGGATTGTAAATTCTTGGTATTTTTGTTAAGGTATATTACTTTAAATCCTAAAATAATATAACTACTACACAGAGTATACAAATAATCACACACAATGTGTAAATATATATTCTAAATACATATTTATCCATTTTTATTTATAAAAACCAACCTCCAATACTTGTATTTTTGTAACAAAATCTATGGCAAGGTTTATGTTGAAAACCATAGTTAAAACACACTTGTGAATATTTGTTTAGAGAATATTTTTCTAAGTGTTTGTATTTTTAGAAAATTTTGCCAAAGTTTCCTCTAAAAATTGAGGTGTCCATGCTATCAAAGCATATCATTTTCTATTCAAAATCATCACAAACAATCAACAATCAATCCATACTTACCAAGGGCTAAAACAAAGCTATCTACATAATAATCATGAACTTGAACTTTCATAAAAAAAACTTGTAGTAACTTGGTGGTGTGTTTAGTAGGTTTAGTTACCCCTTAGAGTGTGTTTACTACTTTAAAAATCTCATTCTTAGAAGGTTTAGGTGTTTACAACTTGTAAACATATTTTACAAAAACGTTTCTTTGTGAAATTTTCTTGTTTCTCAAGTGTTTCTGCACTGTTTTATCACCAAAAATAGTGTATATTTATTTGAGTAAGAACCAAGATCTTCTAAAAATCACATTTTGAACTTGGTTCTTTTGGAAAACCATTCATAAATCTTAGATCCATAAGATTACTAACTCACTTTGTTTATTATTTTTTCAAGAAATCACTTTATTCTTCAAGTTCATGCTTATATGTGAGGATGATCATCTCGTTTTGTCACATAATCATCATCTCACTTGCTAGATCATGTGTTTAATAACAATCTAGCAAGCTCCTTATGATGATCAACATCATAATCTCAAGAAAACAACAATCAAGTATCATACATACACTAAACAACATTGTTTCATCAAGAGTTCATCATATGACAAGCCTTTGTTAGAGTTTTATGAATATGTTCTTTAGTGTTCAACAAGATTAACATTGTTCATCATCTTTTAACCAACAATATATGAAGTAACAAGAGTTCATAAGGGCCTTACTACTAGCACAAGGCTAGGGAAGAACACTTGATGTTGTAGATGACAAATGGGTTGGATAAAAGCAATCGGGAGAGGTCCTTCAAGATCCAAGACCACCAAGCTTGCTTGTAGATCTTCTTACACCTTGGAATGAACTTGGAATGGATGATCAAGATTTGATGATGATGGTTGTGTGCTTGGGGGTGTTTGGCTGAGAATGGATCAAGGGAGGAGAGGGAAAGAGTTGAGGTGAAGTGTGGTGATGAGAATGAAGGCCTACTCCTCTTATAACCATCTAACTCTATTATCCAATGGGTCTTATGTTCTCATAGTACACTACATGATCTTTAGCATATCTAAGGAAGATTAGCAAGATCAAAGGAAGATTTATGGAGATCTTGGGGTGGGGTCACATAGGTGACCGTCCACTTATATGGGGGGGGGGGGGGTCTTGGTTTGGTTTAAATGGTAAGTTAGATGATTAGTTAGGATTCTAAGTGTATTAGTTAGTGTTCATGTGTATTAGATGTTATGTAGTGTGTTAGGGTGTTCGGGGATCATAACTAGCTCAGAAACATTAAAACAATGCTTCTAGTATAATTTTGGTGTTTCGGGTAATGTCCGGTTGTTCGGTCAGATACCGGTTCGTTAAAGTGTCAAACTATTCCGTTTAGTGATCTTTAAGTACCCTTTTGTGACACTTTTAATTCCCGACACTTAGGAAAGCATTCAGGACCATTTTGTCATATTTTTGCATGTTATTAGCTTGTTAAAATGCTGAATTTTGCTGATTTATGCAGAATTCTTCACTTTAAGTGGATTTTAGGCACTTCCCGGCACTTAAACTATCACCTAGTGAAGCAGTTTTATGGTCCTTACTTCCCTACACACCATACTAGTGTAGTACCTTATCTCTGGCCCTTACGGGGTCTCAAAACACTGTTTCTCTATGTACTGAACATCGTCAGCATTTTTCTGAGTTATCCGCTAACTGTGCTAGCTGTGCTTTGTGCATCGTTTATGTCACTAAGAGCTTGTATGTAAAAATGATGTGACAGCATGCGATATGTGATGCACATGTAAGTATGATGCAGTAATTAGAAAGCAGTTATTTGTAATTCAGCACAGTCATTAAGCACTAATCAATATTAATTAATTGTACGGATACCTGTATTTTTGACAGTTGTCACATTCTCCCCCTGTTAAGAAAATTTCGTCCCGAAATTTTAGGCTATGCTACTAGCGGCAGGGGAGTTGGGGAACAAATGTGGGTATTTCTCTTTCATGCGATCCTCACGTTCCCAAGTAAACTCTGGGCTGTGACGCGCATTCCAACGAACCTTAACGAGTTTAACACTACTCCTTCACGTCTTGTTGACCTTCCAATCAGTAACCTCAACAGGTTCTTCAGTAAAGTGGAGTGTGTCGTCAATGTGAACTTCGTCGGCAGGAATGACAACCATTTCTTGTGTTGGACTCTTTTTCAGATTAGATACATGAAATGTATCATGAATGCCATTCAATTCTGCGGGTTGATACAACTTGTAAGCTACAAGACCAAACCTTTCCAGGATTTTGAACGGTCCAATGTATCGCGGGTTCAACTTCCCACGCTTCCCAAAGCGTGCTACACCCTTCCAGGGTGAAACCTTTAACAAAACCATATCTCCCACTTGAAACTCCAAAGATTTCCTCCTTTGGTCCGCATAGCTCTTTTGTAGATCACAAGCCGCCTTGATGCGCTCTCGGATCTGTATAATCTTGTCTGTTGTCTCTTGAACCAATTCGGGACCAACAAGCTGTCTGTCACCCGCACTGCCCAGCATAACGGTGATCGACACTTGCGTCCATAGAGAGCTTCAAACGGTGCAGCTTGAATGCTTGCATGGTAACTGTTGTTATATGAGAACTCAACCAAAGGTAGATGGGTGTCCCAACTGCCACACAAATCCATTACGCAAGCTCGCAACATGTCTTCTAGCATTTGAATCGTTCGTTCGCTCTGGCCTTCTGTCTGCGGATGAAAAGCAGTACTCAAATTCAACTGAGAACCAAAGGCTTCTTGGAAGGATTGCCAAATCCTTGACACGAATCTTCCATCTCTATCGGTTATAATCTAGAGAGGCACTCCATGTCGTGCAACTATCTCTCTGAGGTACAGCTCGACAAGCTAACTAGTGTTGTCTTTTTCCTTGATTGGCAAAAAGTGTGCAGATTTCGTCAGACGGTCTACGATTACCCAAATCATGTCATGACCTCTGGGTGTCCTTGGTAACTTTGTTATGAAATCCATTGAAATATGTTCCCATTTCCACATGGGTATTTCAGGTTGTTGCAGAAGACCTGAAGGGTTCTGATATTCAGCCTTTACCTTGGCACAAGTCAAACATTTGCCAACATACGTCGCAAAATCGCCTTTCAATCTTGGCCACCAGTAGAAATCCTTTAAATCTTGGAACATCTTATCCGATCCTGGATGGATCGAGTACCTTGACTTGTGAGTTTCATCGAAAATCACGTCTCTAAGACCACCAAAGAGGGGTACCCAAATTCTTCCCATGAAACACAACGTTCCTTCCTCATTCGGTACTAACTGTTTCTCCATCCCACGGAGATATTCATCTTCAAGATTCTTTTCCTTAAGAACTTCTCTCTGCGCGGCACGAATGCGCAACGAGAGATCCGTTTGAATAATCATTTCCAAAGCCCTAACCCTTATAGGCTTAATTCTCTCTTTTTGACTCAAGGCGTCTGCGACCACATTCGCCTTCCGTGGGTGATACTTAATTTCACAATCATAATTGTTCAACAGCTCAACCCATCGTCTCTGTCTCATGTTAAGCTCTTTCTAATCGAATATATGCTGCAAACTCTTGTGATCAGTAAAGATCGTACAGCGGGTACCATACAAATAATGTCGCCAGATCTTCAATGCAAACACCACCGCTCCTAATTCCAAATCATTCGTGGTGTAATTTTTCTCATGAACCTTCAACTGGCGCGAAGCATAAGCTATAACCTTCTGTCGCTGCATCAGCACGCAGCCTAAACCTTGACGCGAGGCGTCGCAATATACCATGAAGTCATCAGTGCCTTCAGGTAGGGATAAGATGGGTGCATCACAAAGCTTGTTTTTCAGCAACTGAAAAGCTTCTTCTTGTTTTTCTCCCCATTCGTACTTCTTGTCCTTTTGAGTGAGGGCGGTCAAAGGTTGAGCGATTTTTGAAAAATCCTCGATGAATCTACGATAATATCCTGCCAAACCTAGGAACTGACGGATCTTGGTTGGCGTCTTTGGAGTCTCCCAATTCTTGATCGCCTCGATCTTTCTGGGATCCACATGAATTCCATCTTTGTTAACCACGTGACCAAGGAATTGGACTTCACGCAACCAGAACTCGCACTTCGAGAAATTTGCGTATAATTTCTCTTCCTTGAGCAGCTCTAAGATAGCTCTTAGATGTTGCTCATGCTCTTCCTTCGTCTTCGAATAAATCAAAATATCGTCGATAAACACAATCACAAATTTATCGAGATATGGCTTACAGACTATATTCATCAAATCCATAAACACTGCTGGCACATTTGTCAAACCAAATGGCATAACCAGGAACTCGTAATGTCCATATCGAGTTCTGAAGGCAGTCTTTGGAATACTCTCCTCTTGTATTCTCAACTGGTGATAACCTGATCGAAGATCGATCTTGGAGTAAAAGCTCAAACCTTGTAGTTGATCGAACAGGTCATCAACCCTTGGTAAAGGATACCGATTCTTAATGGTCAACTTGTTCAGCTCGCGGTAGTCAATACACATGCGGAAACTACCTTCCTTCTTCTTGACAAACAAAACTGGAGCTCCCCAAGGCGAGAAGCTTGGTCTGATAAATCCTTTGTCCAAAAGCTCCTGAAGTTGTGTCGACAACTCCTGCATTTCTGAAGGTACAAGTCGATAGGGTGCCTTAGCTACAGGCGCGACGCCTGGAACTAAGTCAATATGGAATTCGACTTGTCGCTGCGGCGGCAATCCTAGCAAGTCTTCGGGAAAAACTTCAGGATATTCCCTCACGACTGGGATATCTCCCAACTTTGGCTCAGCGGCTTCCTTGTCCATAATGTGTGCCAAGAAGGCAACACATCCTTTATGCAAACACTTTCGGGCTTTTAAACAACTGATGATCCTTAGAGGCGTATCGTGCTTCTCTCCATGCACTACAATTGTTTCTCCATTCTCCATTGGAATGCGAATGATCTTCTCGTGACATACGATCTCTGCTCGGTTTCTTGACAACCAATCCATTCCGACTACCACGTCAAAGCTTCCCAACTCGACGGGCAGAAGATCAAGCGTAAACTCATGCTCTCCCAGTTCTATCTCGCAACCTCTAATTACTTCATTCGCTTCTACTAGCTTTCCATTAGCTAGTTCTATCGAGTAGGGAATATCTAGCTTACTAGCTACCAACCCAAGCATATTCTTAAATACTAGGGATACAAAACTATAATCAGCACAAGTATCGAACAATATAGATGCAAAGCGTTGGTTGATAGGGAACGTACCAGTGACTACGTTCGGATCTTGGTGAGCTTCTCTCGCTCCGATGTTGAAAACCCTTCCTTGAGCTTGGTTGAGCTTTGGGCATTCTCGCTTGAAATGCCCCACATCTCCACAGTTAGAACACCCTGGTCCCCGACCATTACCATTTCTATTACCACCATTATTGTTGTTTGCTCCACGGTTTCCACTACCAGCTTGATTCCCAAATTCCCCACGATTACCATTACTGCCATTTCCTCCTTGAGGGCGGTTTCCATACCCATTACCACCACGATTATTGTTTCCATTCCCACTGCCATAACCTCTCTGGCCACCACGACCAGTACCAACCCAGCACGTCTCCTTTGAATGCCAACTTTTCCACAAGACTCGCATCTCCTAGCTCGGCATCGTCCATTGTGATGCAACTAACATGCATCGCATTTAGGCAAGGTGCCCATATACCCTTTTCCTTTGTTTTCAGCACCAGTTTTAACCTTGGCTGGTGCGTTAGCCTCTTCCTTCTTGTTAGCACTTCTGGTACCCTTTTTGAAGTTTGAGAACTTCCTTTTGTTCTCACCCGAGGACTCAACGTGAGTCTCCTTCTTCTTCTAGTCAGAAGTCGAGAACTTGTTCACCCTGATCGCTTCTTCAGTTAATGCCACACTTAGATCAATCGCCTCAGTGATTGTGGCAGGCTTCGACGTTGTCACCATACTCATGATTTGGGGTGCCAATCCCCAAATAAAATGCTCAATGCGCTTGAATTCCGGATCAACCATGTATGGCACGACGCGAAGTCGTGAAATCTCTGCACATATTCAGCAATCTTCGGACCTGCCATCGTGAGGTTCCAGAACTCAGTTTCCAACTTTTGGATTTCGGCCCTTGAGCAGTACTTCTTTCGCATGAGTTCCTTCATTTCATCCCATGTCATGGCATAAGCAGCCTCTTCACCCAAGCTCTGGACTTGGAGATTCCACCAGGATAACGCTCCGTCTAAGAACAATCCAGAGATGTAGGTGACCTGGTGCTCCGGCGCACACTTGCTCATTCTTATCACTGAATCAGTTTTCTCCGTCCATCTGACGAAAGCCACAGCACCCCCGGTGCCGTCGAAATACAGAGACTTACAGTCTAAGAACTGCTTATAGGTACAGCCTGTATAAGCAACATCATTCACATAATGCATTAGCGATCGCACAAGGAATATCCAAATGTAACGTAATGTGTCCTTAGTGACTTAAACATTACCAAGAGGTGGGTTGCTTCCCGAGGTACCTCCGCTATGCTCAGAGCATAAGGCCTCGTGTTGTGCTATCGCTCGTGGAATCCGTTCTTGTAACTCGGCCTCAGTTGTGGGCAGTGTGTTATCTCTTCGAGGAGGCATCTTCTAAAGAAGATAGTATAGGTCAGGTCTTATGTATATAAGTATGTAGTACGCATATGTAATAACATTTATCAACGTAAGTAAACACATAACATCCCAATCATAACGTAAGCAAGTAATTCAACAATGTATGTAATGAGAATGTTGCGATTGAGCTTTCATATATCAAATGACCACAATTACAGTTTTACATGTTCTACAATGTACCATACATCAAAAGGGACTACAGGGTCACATCACCCTTGTCCAAAATATCCATCAAACTACAACAATCAAAAGTCAAAAGTGGTATTCAGAAGGTTGTGCAATCTGGGCTCAATAGCTACACTCTCACTAAAAGTATGCTACCTGCATAAAACCAAAAACTGCTATGCTGATGGTAGAGGAGGAGGAGGTGGAGGAACGAATAGTAAACTGCGCACATGCGCTAGCTTCTCCTCGAGAGCGTGTACACGACGCAACAGATAGCTAATCTGTTGCTCCATAGTAAGAAAACGGACGTCAAAATCTGGGTATGGCAAAAGAGGAGCGGGTGGAGTCACAAATGGTGACTGACAAGTGCAAGGTGGAGGACGCGGATTCCTCTCAAGATCCACGACTCTGCAACACAACATCTCCTGCTGGAGCTGTAAGGATAGGAGTAGCTCATCCCTCGTGTACCCAGTGTAATGGAAGGGATGGTATGGATCAGAAACAGGCATCGTGTTGTACGGGAACCAAATCAGTGGCTCGCCCGATGGTGCAGAAGCAAAAGGCGAAGTATGTGTAAATTGTGGTATGAAAGGAAAGGCTGCTGACACAGGTGGGACATGACCAGACGACTGGCTAGACGGTCCTTCCCCTAGACGGGGTGGAGGGATATCCTATAGGAACGTGACTGGTAAATCAATGCGGTGTATGTCAGACACATGTGGGTGAAACGGGGCAATGTCAACTGGTGCATGTGTAGGTGCAGGTGGGGGAGTAACAGGCCTAACGAAAGGGGGTAAGTCATCATCATCTATCCACCCATTGCGGGTGAATGCATAACGGGGGTCTATATGGTCAGCAAAAGGAGCATGGTCTGCGCGTGCAGGTAGAGGGTCAGGTAAAGGTGGTGCAACAACTGGTATGTCAACCGGGTCATGCTCAGGTAGGGGATCGTGAGCAGGTATAGGCTCGGGTGCAATCAAAGGCTCAGGGTCGGCTGGTGCTAACTCAAGATCAGTGGGTATCGGCTCGAGATCAGCGGGTATGTCAAAAAGCTGATCGTCGGGGACGAAGTCAACCTCATGCTCGGGATCAATGTCAAGATCAAACTCATCATCAATCGAAGTCCTGTGGATGAACAGGTGCGGCAAACATAGCGGTGTCGGAATTAGAATTGGTGGGATAACGCTGTAATCCCAGTGCGTGTAGAGTAGTAGATGACACAGACTCGAATGAATCAGGACCAGAATGGTCAGACGAAATCTCAATGATCGGAATCTCAATAAGCAGAACAGCAATGACATCATCGACTGGAATATCGACAAGTGGAGCGACAATGACATCATCGACTGGAGCTCCATCATCCTGGGCACCCTCAGGGGGACCCTTAATAAAAAGATCGATGTCGTCGTCAGACATGGCATCAAGAGGCAGATCCTCGAGAGGAAATGCAGCAAGAGGAAGAGGGGCAGGGATCGGAACAAGAAGCAGATCCTCGCCAGGAAAACCATCAGCTAGCGGTATATCGTCGCCAAAATCTGGTAAAGCAAACGGCTGTAAATCATCATCATCATCACTACTCTCAGTGTCAGATGTAAGGATCGCATGGTCTGGGACACTATCATCGTCTAAAACTATGGCCATAGGGTCTACTGTATCAGATACTCCACTATCAGAGGAGGACATGGTGTTTGTAACAAAGCAATCACAACATAGGCACATATATCAATAATCATCAAATAAGCATGTAAGTAGTAACAAAGTAAGCATGTATGCATCCTAGTCTTCCCAGACTATTCCACCCAGCCTCTCCGACTGAACGACCTAGTCTCTTAGACTAAACCTCCCAATTTCTCAAACTGTCCCAACTAGTCTCTCAGACTACCCAACCTCTCAGACTGAACTACCCAGTCTCTCAAATTGAACTACCCAGTCTCTCAGACTGCCCCCAGCTAGACTCTCAGACTAACTCCCCAGTCTCTCAGACTAACTCCCCAGTCTCTCAGACTGAATTATAAACGAATTCTCTGAAATGTATTTTGTGTCTTTTATTTGTGAAAATGTTTGTTTCTTGGATCTGGACATTTCGTGTATGCAATGAAAATATGTTATGAAAACATTTTCGTGAGAGCCCTAATGATCGTAGTCTAGACTCGAGAAGGAATCCTAGTTCGCTACGATCGAAGCTCTGATACCAAGCTGTCACACCCTGACTTTTGTGGAAGTGTGGTTATTAGTGTGACTTCTTAATACCATAGCATTCAATCATAACAATGTTATATGATAAAACCATAAGATGTTCATCCATTAATTAAGTTTGAAAACAACATAACATACTTGCCTGAAACGTTGACATCTAATTCAAGTTACAAAACACAACATGTTTTAAATGAGTTCATGAAGACTCAACAAAAGACTTTAAATAAAACTGGGTTTAGAAACATGTATCCCGTCCAGGAATAGGATACACCTCCAAAACCCTATGACCCCGGATGACATCCTTTATTTATGACGCAGCTTGAAAACATGCAACACCTGCCAGATCCACTTAGTTCCCTGAAATACATGTAATTTGAGAACATCAACAAAATTTGAGCGAGTTCATGTGTTTGTATAAGTATGTATAATCCTTTGTAACAGTGTATGTAAATCCCGGTATGAAAGCAAACAAGGAAAAGATCATCAATGGTTTGCAAGGCCACTGATATGTGTGATGGTGTAGGAAGACTCAAACCTTGCAAAATTGTACCGGGCTTCCGGCTGGAAGACATAGTCACCCTATGGGCCACCCTGGTCCTCATGGGTGTGGGCTCCCTACACCCAAATAGATCTATCACTCATGCCCCTCAGTCCTTATACGAGGATTAATGGTCCCAAGTATCCGCCTACCCATTCACATGATCTATGGTTCTTTCCTAGGCTAATCATACCAATAGTATTCGTATGTAATCCTTTTGTAACATGTATTTCACCCCCGAAGTTAATAAACAAAACAGTTAAAGAAAAGGAGAACATGAACTCACTGTTTTGCGTCTTTAGTGCTCGTAACCTGAATCTCCTCAGCAAACACGACTCCCTACAATGTACTATGTCTATTAGACGAACGGGCCGTGCCTTGCCTTAGTATTAAGGTTTTCGAGTTACATTTCTTTCAATATTATCCCAAGTTATAATTTCTTGTTAAAATAATAATTATTTTAACTTTAAATTATATTTAGTTTTGGAATAATTGTTTAAGCAATTTTTCTGTATTAATACTTCTCAAGTATTTCCTTCCCAAGGATGGGGGTATCTTATACATGTATATTCGTATTCTAGTATTTGTAGTTCCAAAATAATACATTTCCAAGTCTAACTTAGAATATATATATATATATATATATATATATATATATATATATATATATATAACTTATTTTGTCCAAAATAATGTATTTCAAGAAAATATATATTTTTCCCAAAAATCATATATCTTCTAAATGTACTAAGAAAAATATATTTTTACTTCCAATAATAATATATTTTCTCCTTGTCAAAAATATGATACAACTTTGTAATATTTACAAAAATCATATTTTCATTTCTTGTATCCAAAAATAATATTTACCAAAAATATATTTGTAACGGTATTTTCTGGAATATTTTGTAAGTTACGTTCTGTCGTTCGGTTCCTCAATATTAAGTGCGTAACTTATATATATTTATTCCTTGTTATTTTTGGTATTTTCTTGGATTATAAATTCTTGGTATTTTTGTTAAGTTATATTACTTTAAATCCTAAAATAATATAACTACTACACAGAGTATACAAATAATCACACACAACGTGTAAATATATATTCTAAATACATATTTATCCATTTTTATTTATAAAAACCAACCTCCAATACTTGTATTTTTGTAACAAAATCTATGGCAAGGTTTATGTTGAAAACCATAGTTAAAACACACTTGTTAATATTTGTTTAGAGAATATTTTTCTAAGTGTTTGTATTTTTAGAAAATTTTGCCATAGTTTCCTCTAAAAATTGAGGTGTCCATGCTATCAAAGCATATCATTTTCTTTTCAAAATCATCACAAACAATCAACAATCAATCTATACTTACCAAGTGCTAAAACAAAGCTATCTACATAATAATCATGAACTTGAACTTTCATAAAAAAAACTTGTAGTAACTTGGTGGTGTGTTTAGTAGGTTTAGTTACCCCTTAGAGTGTGTTTACTACTTTAAAAATCTCATTCTTGGAAGGTTTAGGTGTTTACAACTTGTAAACATATTTTAGAAAAATGTTTCTTTGTGAAATTTTCTTGTTTCTCAAGTGTTTCTACACTTGTTTTATCACCAAAAATAGTGTATATTTGAGTAAGAACCAAGATCTTCTAAAACTCACATTTTGAACTTGGTTCTTTTGGAAAACCATTCATAAATCTTAGATCCATAAGATTACTAACTCACTTTGTTTATTATTTTTCAAAAAATCACTTTATTCTTCAAGGTCATGCTTATATATGAGGATGATCATCTCGTTTTGTCACATAATCATCCTCTCACTTGCTAGATCACGTGTTTAATCACAATCTAGCAAGCTCCTTATGATGATCAACACCATAATCTCAAGAAAACAACAATCAAGTATCATACATACATTGTTTCATCAAGAGTTCATCATATGACAAGCCTTTGTTAGAGTTTTATGAATATGTTCTTTAGTGGTCAACAAGATTAACATTTTTCATCATCTTTTAACCAACAATATATGAAGTAACAAGAGTTCATAAGGGCCTTACTACTAGCACAAGGCTAGGGAAGAACACTTGATGTTGTAGATGATAAATGGGTTGGATAAAAGCAATCGGGAGAGGTCCTTCAAGATCCAAGACCATCAAGCTTTCTTGTAGACCTTCTTACACCTTGGAATGAACTTGGAATGGATGATCAAGATTTGATGATGATGGTGGTGTGCTTGGGGGTGTTCGGCCAAGAATGGAGCAAGGGAGGAGAGGGAAAGAGTTGAGGTGAAGTGTGGTGATGAGAATGAAGGCCTACTCCTCTTATAACCATCTAACTCTATTATCCAATGGGTCTTATGTTCTCATAGTACACTACATGATCTTTAGCATATCTAAGGAAGATTATCAAGATCAAAGGAAGATTTATGGAGATCTTGGGGGTGGGGTCACATAGGTGACCATCCACTTATACCGGGGGGTGGGGGGGGGTCTTGGTTTGGTTTAAATGGTAAGTTAGATGATTAGTTAGGATTCTAAGTGTATTAGTTAGTGTTCATGTGTATTAGATGTTATGTAGTGTGTTAGGGTGTTCGGGGATCATAACTAGCTCAGAAACATTAAAACAATGCTTCTAGTATAATTTTGGTGTTTCGGGTAATGTCCGGTTGTTCGGTCAGATACCGGTTCGTTAAAGTGTCAAACTATTCCGTTTAGTGATCTTTAAGTACCCTTTTGTGACACTTTTAATTCCCGACACTTAGGAAAGCATTCAGGGCCATTTTGTCATATTTTTGCATGTTATTAGCTTGTTAAAATGCTGAATTTTGCTTATTTATGCAGAATTCTGCACTTTAAGTGGATTTTAGGCACTTCTCGGCACTTAAACTATCACCTAGTGAAGCAGTTTTATGGTCCTTACTTCCCTACACACCATACTAGTGTAGTACCTTATCTCTGGCCCTTACGGGGTCTCAAAACACTGTTTGTCTATGTACTGAACATTGTCATCATTTTTCTGAGTTATCCGCTAACTGTGCTAGTTGTGCTTTGTGCATCGTCTATGTCACTAAGAGTTTGTATGTAAAAATGATGTGACAGCATGCAATATGTGATGCACATGTAAGTATGATGTAGTAATCAGAAAGCAGTTATTTGTAATTTAGCACAGTCATTAAGCACTAATCAATATTAATTAATTGTACGGATACCTGTATTTTTTACAGTTCTCACATCTGATATTCAGCCTTTACTTTGGCACAGGTCAAGCACTTTCCAACATACGTTGCAACATCACCTTTCAATCTTGGCCGCCAGTAGAAATCCTTCAAATCTTGGTACATCTTATCCGATCCTGGGTGGATCGAGTACCTTGATTTATGAGCTCCATCAAAAATCACTTCCCTAAGACCACCGAAGAAGGGAACCCAAATTCGTTGCATAAAACACAATGTTCTTTCCTTATTGTGTACCAACTGGTCCTCTATCTCACGAAGATATTCATCCTTAAGATTCTCCTTCTTAAGAGCTTCTCTCTGCGCAGCACGAATGCACAACGAGAGGTCTTTCTGTATAATCATCTCCAAATCCCTAACCCTTATGGGCTTAATCCTCTCTTTTCGACTCAAGGCGTCTGCCACCCTATTTGCCTTTCCTGGGTGATATTTGATTTCACAATCATTATCGTTTAGCAACTCAACCCATCGTCGCTGTCTCATATTAAACTCCTTCTGCTCAAATATATCTTGTAGGCTCTTGTGATCTATAAAGATCGTGCATCGGGTGCCATACAAGTAATGTCGCCAAATCTTTAATGCAAACACCACTCGCCTAATTCCAAATCATGTGTGGTGTAGTTCTTCTCATGAACCTTTAACTGGCGCGAACCATAAGTGATAACCTTCTGTCACTGCATCAGCACACAATCTAATCCCTTACGCGAGGTGTCACAGTACACCACGAAGTCATCGGTGCCTTCGGGGAGGGATAAAATAGGTGCATCGCAAAGCTTGTTCTTCAGCAACTAAAAAGCTTCTTCTTGTTTATCTCCCCATTCATACTTCTTATCCTTTTGAGTAAGGGAGGTCAACGGTTGAGCGATTTTCGAAAAATCCTCAATGAATCTGCGATAATACCCAGCTAAACCTAGAAACTGACGGATCTCGGTTCGCGTCTTCAGAGTTTCCCAATCCTTGATCGCCTCGATCTTGGTGGGATCCACATGAATTCCATCTTCGTTTACCACGTGACCAAGGAACTGAACCTTACTCAACAAGAACTCGCACTTTGAGAACTTTGCGTATAATTTCTCCTTCTTAAGCAGCTCTAAAATGGCTCTAAGGTATTGTTCGTGCTCTTCCTTCATCCTTGAACAAATCAAAATATCGTCGATAAATACAATTACGAATTTATCGAGATATGGCTTGCAAACTCTTTTCATCAAATCCATAAATACTGCAAGCGCGTTTGTCAACCCAAACGGCATTACTCGAAACTCGTAATGTCCATAACGAGTTCTAAAGGCAGTCTTCGGAATACTCTCTTCCTGAATTCACAGCTGGTGATAACTTGATCGAAGATCGATCTTGGAGTAGTAACTTGAACCTTGAATGTCACACCCTGACCGCGTAAAATAACAAATCGCGGCGGAATTGTCGGGGAGTGTTGTAACAGAATCATTGTTTCATAACACACGGAAATTTGAAGTTTCGTTTTATTTAAAGATTAACCATTTACATTGTCTTGAAATCTAAACAAACAAGTTAAACATAGTCTATCATTGTTATTAAGTCACTAAGGCCTCGTCCAGTCCTCTGTGAGCATGCATCCTAGCAATCAACATCATTCAACAATACCTGAAACATATGTAAAAACAAAGTCAGCAAAGAAATGCTGGCGAGCACATAGGTTTATGAGAGTGTCGGATTCATGGCTAGTTTACATGTTGCAATACCTCATTAGACTACAAGAGTCAAAAGTTAAAAACCTTGTTTTGAAAAGTATAGTATTGCAACATAATTAACCAACTCAAATCAAGTGGGTTATAGTTTATAAAATCACGTAGCCATGATTCTTAACCCCAAAACATTTATTTAATTAAATCAAATTGTAAAACATCTCATAAAAACTCGTTAATAAAACTTGCATGGTTTATATTACTTAGAAAAACCTCGTTGTGTGACATCGTTTTAAAACCGTTTAACCAAGTGAACTAAATAATGCCACGGAATGCAATACGATAAAAACACTTATATATAAGAAGTACCAGCGGCGTATCTACCATGCTTTTATCATATCACACCCGTCCCATTATCTAATCACAACCCAAAAACCAATCGTTTATCCAAATCGTTTAACTCGTTAAAATCGTTTCAAATCGTTTAATTCATTCTCGTTTTAATTGTGAAAACTCCTTTTGGTCGCCTTGCTAATAACATCCAAACCTTCGCAACTCGACTATCTCGAAACTCGCATTAATAAACCACCAAAGGGTAAATTAACAATCACATATTCATTCGTTACCCACCTAACCCACACATAACCATGGGTGCAGTCTGATAACGGGATTTGTCAGATCCTATGTTACCATAACCTAATACTGGTCGGTTCGGCCAAAACTAATGAATGTTATTTGTTATGTAATTACAACCAACAAGTTTATTCACATTATCGAAATCGTTATTAATTTAATATAAACCATTTTAATCATTTTCGAAACCATCGTTAAAAACATCGAAATCATTTAACACATATGAATCACCCCAAACAATCGAAAATAGTAAAATAGGAGAACTATGTACTCACTTGAGAATGCTTAGAAGTCTTGAATAACAACCAGGCAAAGCTAGAGGGATCACGGAAATCAATCGGCACCTAATATAAGTAACTATGTAAGTAAATAAATCGGACCTAAATTGGAAGATCGGATAGTATGATGTTTTGTAAACCAAATGAGTATTGGAACTCATATGATATGGTTTAACAAAGCCTACATACTAAATCGAAACCTAACCTAAGTGCTTACGACCCATTACGACTCGTTTAGGTAGCTTACTCTACTTTAACGCGTCGTTCGCGTAAAACGCGTTCGGACCGCCTAACTAGTCCTATGAAAAGTATTATATGCCTTAACATGTCAAATAATGTTACCTAATCAGTTCAGATATAAAAATTTAGGTTACATATGCTTAAAATGAATTTATGTGTAAAAAGGGCATTTTGCTCATTTTCCTAAGGCATATAAATTACTTATCATACAACTAACTAAAGGAAGTGACCATAAGGTATAACCTTGGAAGGTTATTCCCTATACAACTATGGTCACAAAATATGTTTGGTCGGATCCTAATGATCGACCAAACGGGCCGGGTTCGAAAGTCTAAGCGGTTGTTTAGACCACTTATCTTACGACCCTATATAAGCACTGAACTAAAAGTGACGAGTTAAACATGTTAAAACATGTTTAACGAAGTTAGAAAACAAGTTTGATATCAAAACAAAGGGTTTTGATACCCAAGAATAGTTTAGTTGCAAAATACACATAAACACGCATTTTGACCGAAACTATGACTGGTCACTACACCTAATCAACGTGGTAATCTGTAGGTATAGCACTCAGGACTATAACCGTCGTGATTACGCTCACGTTGCAAAGTTCAAACGAACTTCGTGTTGACCAATGACTGGTCAAAGCAGAAAGTCAAACACTGTTTGACTTTCACGCTTGAAAAACGATAAAAGAATGAAAGAATACTTACAAAAGGTCCAAGCTTGAAGATTTGAACTCAATTTGCTCAGGTATGAAGCTTGAGAGCTTCAACTTAGAGCAAGAATGAGAACAAATGTGAGGAATGAGTGAAACTTATGTGGGTATTTATAGAATTCCCACAACCGTTAGGATCGTTCCTCGTTATTCGTGCTTGAATCTTGACCTTACACTTGGGCACATGGTATACTAAACAATGGGACATCAAATACCATCAAATGGTATTGCAAATCTATGATTAAAACCATCAAATTCAGCCAAAATGACCAAATTCAATGTTTCTGAGCTGAAGGTCTGATGCGTACCGCGTAAGAATAGGCTTAGGCTTACGCCCCAGGCCTAAGAAGTTTGGCAGAATTACAATTTTAGTCCCTACAGGCCTAAAACTTGGTTTTCGATGCATTTTTGACACGTTTAAGCCCCGTTAACCCCATTTCAAGGCTCTAAAATGAAGTTAAAGTATAGGGAACTTAAAATATGCTCAAAAATATCTCGGATGTCGGTTCTTTTGGCTGTACGGTTGCGTTGTTCGGTTAATTACGACGGAAATCGTAACGGATGCAAAAACGATCCAAATTAAGCGACGAATGGAATTTTAGCATGCCAATCACTAAAATAAAATATTTTAATGATTACATACATTTTTGGATGCCCGGATATATTCAGAACGTAAGATATGCGCGAAAATGAAAACTTATGCACTTTTTGTCGCTTTTAGTCCCTGTTTGACCAAATAAGTTTATTTTAGCATACCGAACCCATCAAAGCCTATTTCTAAGCTACATAAAGGATATTTAGGGTATGTTTAACTTATGATCATATTCCAAAAGGTTCGATACCATACGAATCGGCAGACTTTTGCAGTTTGACGCAAATAGTCCCTGCGATCGAACAAACTTGATTTCGACACACCAAACCCTCCAAAACTTATTTCTAAGTTATGTAAAGGTTATTTAAGGTATGTTAAGCCTATTTCACTGTTCCGGAGTGTTTGTCGCGTTAAACCGATTACGTTTACGCACCAGTTTGCGTATAACTTTCCAGAAAGCGATTTAGAGCTCGAAATCGAACAAGAATTGATATGTGCAAATGATACACATATTTATACAAATCCCAAGTATGAAACACAATATTTCATTGATTTGGTATTTGTTTGATGGCCGTGGAGGCACAGATGTCACAGTCTCCCCTACTTCAGGAAATTTCGTCCCGAAATTTATTTAGAGGAAACTTGTGAGAGCTCGAAACATGAAGTCGAAAAGATAAAACAACACTGGTTAGGGTTCTGAACTTCTAGTAACTTTAAATAACATCATGTTTGCAATGTAAGAGGGACACTTATATACCAGTATATGAAGTGCCATTGGTGCGTCCACCGTACCTCCATTACATTGTTCACGTTTCGTTATTGTTGCCACTATAGGTTCTTACACATGATAAATCTTACTGGGGTTCCTGTGCACTGAATTTCATAATTATGTACGCATCCATAATTACGTAATTCCTTGCATAGTCCGCACGGTGTATTTTATAATGTGTAGGGGAAAACCAAATGAACGGACTTGTGATGAGTGTGACTAGACCACCATAGGGTCCTTTTAATTAAATCAATAAATGATCTCTTTAAATAGACCACCAAGGAGTCTTTTCAGTTATATCATCACATGTCATTCTTAACCAGATTCTAAATCAATCTTTTTAGCTAGACCACACAAAGGGTCTCTTTTGAATTATGGAATAGTACTTTTATAATCCAAAGGTCATAACTATTACGTAGAAGCCCATTAAGGATTTAAGGTAGTACCTTTGGATATCCTACTATGAATCCCTCATACGAAGATATGGAAGATTCTACGAGGATTTGGATAACGAAAATTCGGATCACACAAAAACATAACAAGAGAACACATAAACACATAATCATATAATTGTTTAACTTGACCTTTAATTTGATATCTTTGGACATGGGTATTTAAAGCACACCAGGAATCCAATCCATGGATTTCATTTGGCACTTTAAACATCTTCAAGAATCTAACAATGAAAATAGGAAGATTTTAATAGGAATTCGGCTTTGTCCTTATTGAATTGTAATGTATGATTAAGGCATACAAATAATTCAATTAAAGACTCCGATTTGAGCGATAATCATCCACAAGGATCTAATTGTGAAGATAAGAAGATCCTATATGGATTTTGGAATTTAAATAGCCGGAGACGCTTCGAAACCTTGCACTAGGCGTGCTTAAGTCGATACACGAGGTAGAATGCTCATGAAGTTGGGGTGCTAGATATGCCAAGGCGACAAATGAAGCAGAATTTGAAGGTTGGGTAATACGAACATAATGCTTTTCGAAAACTATGCATGGGGTTCTTTAGAAATATGTTTAATGTTTTGCAAATCTTACATAATACTTTTGAAATCATACGGTAGATGTATTAGGTAAATATGTTTATAAAAATCATGTAGGATGAATTTTGAAATTATGTATAAGGTTTTTTGAAAACATAAATAGTGCTTTTTGAAATCATGCACTTGATATATTAAGTAAATGTACTGTGTTAAAATTGTTTCCAAACTATATGAAATATTTTGAAATCATGAAGGTCGTTTTTGAAAAATATATACTATGCATATTGTTATAAAAACTAGAATGTAATGATATGGGTATGAGATCAAAGAATACCCTTAGTTATCAAACCAAGGATTTAAAGTGATTACTCAAAATGTCACTTATTTTCTATACTTCGTTTCTTAGAATGAAACGAGCACTTAGAATTTTCAAGGAAATCATGAGCGATCACATGAACGAGAGAACTACAAATATGGTTCTTTGGTGTAGGTATCGTAGGGGAATGCCATACACACATGTAACTACACTTGTACATCAGAATTGCGAACAACGATTTTATTTATAAACAAAACCAATTGTTTTAGAGTTCAAGAAAAACAAAAGAAACAAAAGCATAAGATTCAAATTACTCAAAGCAGTAGCATCTTCTAATCAGCCAAATGCTCATCCGTGGCTCAGATTTGCATTGACAATCTTTGGGCTTTTGTTCCTGAGATAACCCGTATCGCCATAGATGTAGCAAGTACCAGGAGGAAAACGAGCTTGAGCAAGGTTGACTTGGGGTTGGTTTGGACCACCTTGGCTTGGGTTGAAAAGACAAGCATTTGCCAGGTGACCGAGTCGTCCACATGATGCACACAGACGACGCTGCAGGTAAGCTCGGTGAGGTGCATTACATTTGTTGCACATCGGCGCAGTACCGGCATAAGGTTTCCTTGCATGAGGTTGAGCAGCGACAGGATTTGCAACAGTTTTGTTCTAGATAGCAAAACGACAGGTGTTAACCAAATGTCACCATCGTCCACAGTGGGTACATTTGCGACATGGTGTTTGATTCGGATGATGACGGTTGCATTGATGGCACCAAGGAGCGGTTCCCTTGTACGACTTCTTGGCTGGTGGTGCTGCCACCTGGCTAGGTTCTGCTTGATTTGGTGCAACGGCTACGGGATCCTTTGAAGCTTTATGCTTCTTTGACCTTTTCGAAGGCTCGGCTTCTGCTTCCTTTGATGTTTCTTGGGTGGCTTCATCATTGAAACGAGACATGGCGACGGCTAATTCAGCAGTCTTCAGGATTACTTCACCTATTCGCTGGGCAAATTTGGTAGTCTGCTCGGACATTTGAGTGTCGCTGCGATGAAGAGACATTCTGGAGGAAATGAAAGACACAAGAGGAAACAAGTGAAATGTTATCGGATAATGACAACGTATAAAAATTGTGATCATTTGTTTGTTACCAAAGGTAAACAAATGAGACGGTGACTAATCAAACTAAGCGGGTCATACTAATGTATCGCGAAGACATGCTTTAGCCTATAAGTGGATACTCACCCCAAGAGTTCCCAGGTAAGAATGACTGGTCCGATTATGTGGATTTGTACGAACACTCTAGCCTTAGACAGAAAACTCAGAGTACAGGCATCCACTCTTCCAGATTGCACATGTTCACATTATAAGACCCAACTTTGACGGGATTTTGAAAACTTAGAGGGTTCAAAACCTTATAATAAATCATCCTAGAACAGATGATTGGTTTTCAAAGCAGATTTGAAATTTGTGTTCTTGTTGTGGTTGTCACCTAAGGATAAGTGACGGTACTGTTTTAAGATCTAAACACAAGAATCTTGTGTTAGGGTCCTAGGAAGGTTATAGACTTGGTTAAAGCATTACTAATAACCTAATTCCCTATAACCATGAGCTCTGATACCAACTTTTCTGTCACACCCCTACCGCGTAAAACAACAAATCGCGGCGGAATCGTCGGGGAGTGTTGTAACAGAATCATTGTTTCATAACACACGGAAATTTGAAGTTTCGTTTTATTTAAAGATTAACCATTTACATTGTCTTGAAATCTAAACAAACAAGTTAAACATAGTCTATCATTGTTATTAAGTCACTAAGGCCTCGTCCAGTCCTATGTGAGCATGCATCCTAGCAATCAACATCATTCAACAATACTTGAAACATATGTAAAAACAAAGCCAGCAAAGAAATGCTGACGAGCACATAGGTTTATGAGAGTTTCGGATTCATGGCTAGTGTACATGTTGCAATACCTCATTAGACTACAAGAGTCAAAAGTTAAAAACCTTGTTTTGAAAAGTATAGTATCGCAACCTAATTAACCAACTCAAATCAAGTGGGTTATAGTTTATAAAATCACGTAGCCATGATTCTTAACCCCAAAACATTAATTTAATTAAATCAAATTGTAAAACATCTCGTAAAAACTCGTTAATAAAACTTGCATGGTTTATATTACTTAGAAAAACCTCGTTGTGTGACATCGTTTTAAAATCGTTTAACCAAGTGAACTAAATAATGCCACGGAATGCAATATGATAAAAACACTTATATATAAGAAGTACCAGCGGCGTATCTACCATGCTTTTATCATATCACACCCGTCCCATTATCTAATCACAACCCAAAACCCAATCGTTTATCCAAATCGTTTAACTCGTTAAAATAGTTTCAAATCGTTTAATTCATTCTCGTTTTAATTGTGAAAACTCCTTTTGGTCGCCTCGCTAATAACATCCAAACCTTCACAACTCGACTATCTCGAAACTCGCATTAATAAACCACCAAAGGGTAAATTAAAAATCACAGATTCAGTCGTTACCCACCTAACCCACACATAACCATGGGTGCAGTCTGATAACGGGATTTGTCAGATCCTATGGTGCCATAACCTAATACTGGTCGGTTCGGCCAAAACTAATGAATGTTATTTGTTATGTAATTACAACCAACAAGTTTATTCACATTATCTAAATCGTTATTAATTTAATATAAACCATTTTAATCATTTTCGAAACCATCGTTAAAAACATCGAAATCATTTAACACATATGAATCACTCCAAAACAATCGAAAACAGTAAAATAGGAGAACTATGTACTCACTTGAGAATGCTTAGAAGTCTTGAATAACAACCAAGCAAAGCTAGAGGGATCACGGAAATCAATCGGCACCTAATATAAGTAACTATGTAAGTAAATAAATTGGACCTAAATCGGAAGATCGGATAGGATGAGGTTTCGTAAACCAAATAAGTATTGGAACTCATATGATATGGTTTAACAAAGCCTACATACTAAATTGAAACCTAACCTAAGTGCTTACGACCCATTACGACTCGTTTAAGTAGCTTACGCTACTTTAACGCGTCGTTCGCGTAAAACACGTTCGGGCTGCCTAACTAGTCCTATGACAAGTATTATATGTCTTAACATGTCTAATAATGTTACCTAATCAGTTTAGATATAAAAATTTAGGTTACATGTGCTTAAAATGAATTTATTCGTAAAAAGGGCATTTTGGTCATTTTCCTAAGGCATATAAATTACTTATCATACAACTAACTAAAGGAAGTGACCATAAGGTATAACCTCGGAAGGTTATTCCCTATACAACTATGGTCACAAAATATGTTTGGTCGGATCCTAATGATCGACCAAACGGGTCGGGTTCGAAAGTCTAAGCGGTTGTTTAGACCGCTTATCTTACGACCCTATATAAGCACTGAACTAAAAGTGACGAGTTAAACATGTTAAAACATGTTTAACGAAGTTAGAAAACAAGTTTGATATCAAAACAAAGGGTTTTGATACCCAAGAATAGTTTGGTTGCAAAATACACATAAACACGCATTTTGACCGAAACTATGACTGGTCACTACACCTAATCAACGTGGTAATCAGTAGGTATAGTCACTCAGGACTATAACCGTCATGATTACGCTCACGTTGCAAAGTTCAAACGAACTTCGTGTTGACCAATGACTGGTCAAAGCAGAAAGTCAAACACTGTTTGACTTTCACGCTTGAAAAACGATAAAAGAATGAAAGAATACTTACAAAAGGTCCAAGCTTGAAGATTTGAACTCAATTTGCTCAGGTATGAAGCTTGAGAGCTTCAACTTAGAGCAAGAATGAGAACAAATGTGAGGAATGAGTGAAACTTATGTGGGTATTTATAGAATTCCCACAACCGTTAGGATTGTTCCTCGTTATTCGTGCTTGAATCTTAACCTTACACTTGGGCACATGGTATACTAAACAATTGGACATCAAATACCATCAAATGGTATTGCAAATCTATGATCAAAACCATCAAATTCAGCCAAAATGACCAAATTCAATGTTTCTGAGCTGAAGGTCTAACGCGGGCCGCGTAAGAATAGGCTTAGGCTTACGCCCCAGGCCTAAGAAGTTTGCCAGAATTACAATTTTATTCCCTGCAGGCCTAAAACTTGGTTTTCGATGCATTTTTGACACCTTTAAGCCCCGTTAACCCCATTTCAAAGCTCTAAAATGAAGTTAAAGTATAGGAAACTTAAAATATGCTCAAAAATATCTCGGATGTCGGTTGCGTTGTTCGGTTAATTACGACGGAAATCGTAACGGACGTAAAAACGATCCAAATTAAGCAAAGAATGGAATTTTAGCATGCCAATCACTAAAATAAAATATTTTAATGATTACATAAATTTTTGGATGTCCGGAAATATTCAGAACGTAAGATATACACGAAAGTGCAAACTTTTGCACTTTTTGACGCTTTTAGTCCCTGTTTGACCAAATAAGTTTATTTTAGCATACCGAACCCCTCAAAGCCTATTTCTAAGATATGTAAAGGATATTTAGGGTATGTTTAACTTATGATCATATTCCGGAAGGTTCGATACCATACGAATCGGTAGACTTTTGCAGTTTTACGCAAATAGTCCCTGCGATCAAATAAACTTGATTTCGACACACCAAACCCTCCAAAACTTATTTCTAAGTTATGTAAAGGTTATTTAAGGTATTTTAAGCCTATGTCACTGTTCCGGAGTGTTTTTCGCGTTAAACTGATTGCGTTTACGCACCAGTTTGCGTATAACTTTCCAGAAAGCGATTTAGAGCTCGAAATCAAACAAGAATTGATATGTGCAAACGATACACATATATATACAAATCCCAAGTAGGAAACACAATATTTCATTGATTTGGTATTTGTTTGATGGCCGTGGAGGAACAGATGTTACATTGAAGTTGATCGAAGAGATCATCAATTCTCGGCAAAGGATACCGATTCTTGATGGTTAACTTGTTTAGCTCTCGGTAGTCGATACACATGCGTAAGCTACCATACTTCTTCTTAACAAATAGTACTGGAGCTCCCCAAGGTGAGAAGCTTGGTCTAATAATTCCCTTGTCCAAAAGCTCTTGAAGTTGCGTTGACAGCTCTTGCATCTCGGAAGGCACAAGTCGATAAGGTGCCTTGGCTACAGACGAGGCGCCTGGAACCAAGTCAATATGGAATTCGACTTGTCATTGGGGCAGCAATCCTGGCAAGTCTTCAGGGAAGACCTCAGGATATTCCCTTACAACGGGGGTATCTTCCAGCTTCGGCTCTTCGACCTCTTTATCCACAACGTGCGCGAAGAAGGCAACACATCCTTTCTATAAACACTTTCGGGTCTTCAAACAACTGATAATCCTTAGAGGCGTATCATGCTTCTCTCCATGCACTACAATCATCTCTCCATTCGCCAAAGGGATTCGGATTATCTTCTCATGACATACAATCTCTGCTCGATTACTTGATAACCAATCCATTCCAACTACCACATTAAAGCTTCCCAACTCGACTGGCAGAAGATCAAGCATAAACTCACGCTCTCCAAGTTCCATCATGCAACCTCTAATGACTTCATTCGCTTCTACTAGCTTTCCATTAGCTAGTTCTATCGAGTACGAAATATCTAGCTTACTGGCAACTAACCTAAGTATTTTCTTAAATTCTAAGGATACAAAGCTATAATCGGCACCAGTATCAAACAGTACAGATGCAAAGTGTTGGTTGATAGGGAACGTACCCATAACTATTTTCGGATCTTGGCGAGCTTCCCTAGCTCCAATGTTAAAGACTCTCCCCTGAGCTTGGTTGTTCTTTAGGAAATCTCTCTTGAAATGCCCGACATCACCACAGCTAAAGCAACCTTGTCTGTTCCCAGTACCGCCCTGATTGTTGTTTGCCCCACGATTTCCACTACCAGCTTGGTTTCCAGAACCACCACGATTTCCTTTTCCTCCCTGGTTGTTTCTATTACCATCGCCGTTTCCACCATGGTTTCCATTGCCATTTCCTCTCTGGCCACCATTCCCACGACCAGTACCAACCCAACACGTCTCCTTCGAATGACCATTCTTTCCACAAGTTTCGCACTTCCTAACTCTACATTGGCCGGCATGATGATACTGACATGCATTACATTTGGGCAAGGTGCCCAAGTATCCTTTTCCTTTGATCTCAACCCCAGTAGCAGTAACTTGTGCTTCAACTGACGGGTTAGCGTCCTTACGCTTGTTGGCATTGCTCGCACGTGTACCCTTCTTGAAGTTGGAGAACTTCCGCTTTGTCTCTCCAGACGACTCGACATGAGTCTCCTTCTTCTTTCCATCAGAGTTTGAGAACTTGTTCAGCCTAATCACTTCTTCAGTCAATGCCACGCTCAAATCAATAGCCTCACTGATCGTTGGAGGCTTTCATGTAGTCACCATGCTCATGATTTGGGGTGCCAATCCCCAAATAAAGCGCTCGATTCGCTTGAACTCCGGTTCAACCATGTAAGGAACAACGCGAGATAAGTCATGGAATCTTTGCACGTACTCAGCAATCTTAGGACCATCCATCTTAAGATTCCGAAACTCGGTTTCCAATTTCTGGATCTCAGCCCTTGCACAGTACTTCTTACGCATGAGTTCTTTCATCTCGTCCCAAGTCATAGCATACGCAACATCCTCTCCCAAAGTCTGAACCTAAAGGTTCCACCATGATAGAGCTCCGTCTAGGAAAAGTCCAGAAATGTAGGTGACCTGGTGCTCCGACGCACATTTGCTCATTCTCAGCACAGAATCGGTTTTCTCAACCCATCTAACGAAAGCTACAGCACCTCCAGTGCCGTCGAAATTCATAGGCTTGTAGTCAAGGAACTGCTTGTAGGTACAGCCTGTACAAGCAACATCATTCACAGAAAGCATTAGCAAACGCACATTGAATATCCAAACGTAACGTAATGTGTCTTTAGTGACTTAAACATTACCATGAGGTGGGTTATTTCCTGAGGTACCTCCGCTGTGTTCAGGGCGCAAGGCCTCGTGTTGTGCGATTGCTTGTGAAATCCGTTCTTGCAGTTCCGCCTCTGTTGTGGGCAACTAATTGTTTCTTCGAGGAGGCATCTTCTATAAAGAAGATTGTATAGGTCAGGTCTTATGTATATAAGTAAGTAGTACGTGTACGTAATAGCATTTATCAACGCAAGTAAGCATATAACATCACATTCATATTACCAATGTATAATTCAACAATGTATATAATGAGAACATTGCGATTGAGCTTTCATAAATCATCGACCACAAATACAGTTACATGTTCTACAAATGTATCGTATCACATCAAAAAGGACTACAGGGTCACACCACCCTTGTCCAAAATGTCTATCAGACTACAACAGTCATATTCTAAAAAAGTGGTCTCCAAAAGGCTTTGCAAGCTAGGCTCAATAGCGATACTCTCATCAAAAGCAAGCTACATACATAAAACCAAAAACCGGCTATGCTGATGGCGGTGGAGGAGGAGGTGGAGGAACAAAAAGCAAGTTGTGCACATGCACTAGCTCCTCCTCAAGATCATAAACGCGATGCAACAGATAACTGATCTGCTGCTCCATGGTGAGAAATCGAACATCAAAATCTGGGTAAGGTAAAAGAGGAGCAGGTGGAGTCGCAAAAGGTGACGGACATGAACAAGGTGGAGGACGTGGAAACCTCTCAAGCTCCATAACTCTACGACACAAGATCTCCTGCTGAAGTTGCAATGACAAAAGTAACTCATCCCTCGTGTAACCAGCAAAGTGCTAAGGATGGTAGGGATCAGAAACTGGCATGGTGTTC
Source organism: Helianthus tuberosus (assembly GCA_030545235.1). Taxonomy (NCBI): domain Eukaryota; kingdom Viridiplantae; phylum Streptophyta; class Magnoliopsida; order Asterales; family Asteraceae; genus Helianthus; species Helianthus tuberosus. The sequence continues at coordinate 69,339,125 of CM060360.1, forward strand.
GGCGGAAACCATATGAGTGGCTCGCCTGGCGGTGAAGAAGTAAAATGAGCAGTAGGTGTATACTGAGGCATGTGAGGAAAAGCTGCTGACACGTGTGGAACATGGCTAGGCTGCTGGCTAGACGGGCCTTCCCCTAGACGGGGTGCGGGAATGTCCAGCAAGAAAGTGATAGGTAGGTCGATGCGGTGAACATCAGACACAATCGGGTGAAAAGGGGCAACATCAACAGGTGCAAGTGTATGTGGAGGAGTAAGATGCTCAATAAAAGGGGGTACATTATCATCATCATCATCTATCCACCCATTGCCGGTGGAAGCGTATTGGGGGTCTATCTAATCGGAAAAAGCAGCAGGGTCAGCGGGTGCAGGAATCGGGTTTGGTATGAGCGGTGCAACATCAGGTATGCCAAATGGGATAGGATCAAGATCAAGCAAAGGCTAAGGAGCAAGTGCCCGCTCGGGATCAGCAGGTATCAGCTCAGGATTAGTGGGTGCATCAATAGGCTGATCGACATGAATAAAATCATGCTCAAGTCCAGGCTCAACGTCATGTGGAGGAATCGGTGCAGCCGACATGGCTGTGTCGTCATCAGTATCAGGGGCGTAACGTCGCAGTCCCACTGCATGCAAAGCGGTGGATGACACAGACTCGAAAGAATCTGGAACAGAATGATCAGAGGAAACCTCAATAATAGGAATCTCAACGAGTGGAACAACAATGACATCCTCAGCTAGAACTCCATTACCCTGGGCATCAACAGGGGGACCATCAATAAAAAGATCGACATCATCGTCAGACAAGTCATCAAAAGGCAAATCCTCAAAAGGAAAGGCCGCAAGAGGCAAAGGGGCGAGGATCGGAGCCACGACGTGCTTACCATCGGGATGTCCGAGGATGAGATGGTCCTGGTCAGGAATAGGAATAAGAAAGGGATCCTCGTCGGGGAAACCATCAGCATGCGGTACATCATCGCCAAAGTCGGGCAGTGCAAATGGCTGAAAATCATCGTCGTCATCCGACATCATCTCCGGGTCACTCTCCGTGTCGGAGGTAAGAAGCTCTGGCTCTGGGACAATCTCATCGTCCGAAACGATAGCCATGGGGTCGACAGTATCAGACAGTCCATTCTCAGACGAAGACATAGTGTTTGAAACAAAACAATCACAATATATGCACATATATCAACAATCATCATTAAGCATGTAAGTAATAAAAATGTAATCACATATCTGTCCTAGTCTTCCCAGACTATCCTACCCAGTCTCCCAGACTGATCTACCCAGTCTCCTAGACTAAACCGCCTAGTCTCTCAGACTAAACCTCCCAGATTCTCAAACTGAACTACCCAGTCTCTCAGACTGATCCATAAACATAACCCTTGAAATGTGTTTCGTGCCTTTTGTTTGTAAAAATGTTTGTTTCCTGGATCTGGGTGTTTAGTGTATGCAATGAAAACATGTTGTGAAAACATTTTGTTTGTAAAAATGTTTGTTTCCTGGTCTGACTTTTGCGGAAGCGTGATTTTGGTGTGACTTTCTTAATACCATTGCATTCAATCATAAAAAAAAACTATATGATAAAACCATAGATTTGTCATCCATTAAATAAGTTTAAACATAACGACATTGTTTTAAAACGTAGACTTCAAATTCAAGTTTTTAAAGACCATACAAATTGTTTATGAGTTCACTAAGGACTCATCAAAAGATATTAAATAAAACCAAGGTTTGGAAGACGTGTTTCGTCCAGGAATAAGACACACTGACCAAACCCAAGGACCATGGATGACATCTTTATTCCTAACGCAGCATAAAACTTCCAACGCCCGCCAAATCCACTTACTAATTCCCTGAAATACATGTAGTTTGAAAACATCAACAAAAGTTGAGCGAGTTCATGTGTTTGTTTGTGTGTATGAGTAAACCTTTGAAAGTATGTTTGTATGTATGTAAATCCTGGTATGAAAGCAACAAGGAAAACAGATCACCAATGGTTTGCAAAGCCATTGACATGTGTGAAGTGATGCAGGAAAACTCAAACCTAGCAGATTTGTCTCCGGGAATAAGACATAGTCACCACATGGGCCACCCTGGTCCGCATGGGTGTGGGCTCGCTACACCCAAATAGATCTATCACTCATGTCCCTCGGTCCTACAACGAGGATTAATGGCCTTAAGTGTTGTACCCACCACTCACATGATCAAGTAGTACCCTTCCTTAGCTAACCATACCACGTATAAAACGTTTGTAAACAGTTGTAACATGTATTTCACCCCCGAAGTTATAAAACTGAAAACAGTTAAAAGAAAAGGGGGACATGAACTCACAGTCTTGTGTCTTCGGGTCACAGTAACTCAAAGCTCCTTCGGTGAACACAACTACCTACAACGTACTAATGTTTATCAGACGAACGGGTCGTGCCTTGGTTTAGTATTAGTGTCTTTGAGTTATGTTTCTTTCATGCCTTTGGTATTCTTCCAAGTTATATAATTATTGTCAAAAAAATTAATATTTTAACTTAAATTATATTTATTACATTTTGGAATAATTGTTAAACAATATATATTAACTTAATACTTCTCAAGTATTGATACTTGTATTTCCTTCCCAAGGATGGGGGTATCTTATACATGTGTATTCGTATTCTTGTATTTGTATATCTTGCCATGTATTGGTGTCGTATTCCGGTGTGTATTTATCGTGTGAAAATACGTATTTTATGGTAAGTATTTCATATACTTAAATTTATATTAAACCTTCCGGAATATTATTTCTAATAAAAGTCCACCAATATATATATTTCCAAAATATATATTCAAGAAGTATTACTTAGAAGAATTATTTATAATTTTTCTCTTGGCAAAATATTTGTAGTTCCAAAATAATATATTTTCAAGTCTAACTTTAGAAAATATATATAAACTTATTTTTATCCAAAAATAATGTATTTCAAGTTTACTCAAGAAAATATATATTTTTCCCAAAAATAATATATTTTCTAATAATTCCAAGGAAAATATATATATTTATATTTGTCAAAAATGCTATATTTCTCCTTTGTCAAAATATGATATAACTTTGCGATAATCATAAAAATCATATTTTTCGTTTCCTTGCGTCCAAAATATTATTTACCAAAATATACTTGTGAATTTAGTTCTGGAATATTTTGTAAGTTACATTTCTTGTTCGGTTTCGCTAATATTTTGTGTGTAACTTGTATATTTATTCCTTGATATTTTGGTAACATTTTGGATTGTCATCCTTGGTATTCTGATGTGTTACATTATTACATGTCCTAAAATAATATAACTAATACACAAAGTAAACAAATAATCACACATGTGTGTCTTCAATGTATATATATTCTAAATATATATTTAGCCACTTTTGTTTATAAAAACCAATCTCCAATATTTGTATTTGTTAACCAAAATTTATGGCAAAGTTTTTGTAACCATTTATTGTTGAAAATACACTTGTAAGTGTATGTTTACAAATATTTTTCTAAGTGTTCATATTTTTAGAAAATTTTGCCATAGTTTCCCCTAAAAATGGAGGTTTCCATGGTTTCAAGCATATCATTTTCTTTTGTAAAATCACCACAATCAATTTACAATCAACTCTAAACAACTTACACTTACCAATCTTGCCAAAATCATGCATATTCTACTACTTCATGAACTTGAAAGTTTATGAAAATTTGTAGTAACTTGGTAGGGTGTTTAGTAAGTTTAGTTACCCTGTAAAGTATGGTTGTTTATATAAAAACATCATTCTTGAATGACTTAGATGTTTATAACTTGTAGTCATGTTTTACAAAAATGTTTCTTAATGAAATTTTCTTGTTACGCAAGTGTCTCTACACTTGTTTAAACACCAAAAATGAGATTAGTTTATGTAAGAACCAAGTTTTCACAAAACTTATATTTCTAGCTTGGTTTCTTTGAGAATAATCCATGAAATATTTAGATTTACAAGATTAACAACTTACTTTAATCATGGTTTTTCAAGAAAACATTATTTCCTTCAAGTTCATGCTTTAAGTGTGGATGATCCATCATCCTACAACAATCTCTACTTTCACATCTTGCTAAACTATGTTTTTAATCATGATTTAGCAAGACCTTATGATGATTAACATCACTTCTACAAACAATCAAAGATCAACAAGCATAACAACTTATATTCATCAAGATATCTTCACTAAATAAGCTTATGTTCATGTTTACTTCATATGATTCTTTGGTGTTCTTGTTGTTTTTTATCATGATTCACTATTAACCACTTAAAATAGATGTAACATAGAGTGTACAAGGATCTTACCACTAGCACAAGGCTAGGGATGATTCAAGTGGAGAAATAAGATGGATAAAAGCAAACAAGAGAGGTCCTTGATCTTCCACAAGCTCCTAGCTTCTTTGTATGACCTCTAACACCTTTGTGAATGCTTGGAATGTATGAGAAAAATCAAATGAAGGTGAAGGTGGATGTGGGTGTGGGTGATCTCGGCCGAGAGCTCCAAGGGGGTGTAGAGAACTTGTGTGTTTTCTAGTGTGTGTGAGAATGAGAGTTTAGTGCTTTAGGTTACATATATAACCCATGTTTTCTCAATTACCCTTGGATTTTATGTCTAATAAAAGGGAACCATATCCAATTTAATATTTAAATGAAATCTTGAAGTATGGTAGGGGGTATGGCCGATTACTAGGTGGGGGGGTATGTAGAGTAGGTTTAATCATATAGTTAGTTTAGGGTAAAAATTCAAGTATATAATTAGTTACTTAGTTACTTGATATTTTATAGGGTATTATGATGTTCGGGGATCATAACTAGCTTGGTAATGTTAAAACAATGCTTCTAGTGTAAATTTGATGTTTCGGGTAGTGTCCGGTTGTTCGGTTAGATACTGATTCATTAATGTGCTAAACCTTGCAGTTTAGTGTGCTCTATGTACCTTTTTATGACACTTTTAATTCCCGACACTTAGGAAAGCATTCAGGACCATTTAACCAAGTTTCTGCATAATATTAATGTGTTTAAATGCTAATTTATGCTGAATTTTGCCGAATTCAGCACTTTGCGTGAGTTTTAGGCACTTTCCGGCACTTAAACTATCACCTAGAAAAGCAGTTTTGTGATCCTTACTTCCCTACACTCTATACTAGTGTAGTACTGAGTTTCTGGCTCATACTGGGTCTCAAAACACTGTCTGTCTATGTGCTGAGTTTTGTCAACATTTGCTGATTTATCCGTTTAATGTGCTAACTGTGCTTTGTGCATCATTTATGTCAATATGTTTGCATGCAGTAATGATATGACATTATGCAATATGTGATGCACATGTAATTATAATGCAGTAATCAGGAAGCAGTTAATTGTAATTCAGCACAGTCATGAAGCACTAATCAAGATTAATTAATTGTACGGATACCTGGATTTTTGACAGTTGTCACACGCATTACTATTAACTGCTGCAAATATCTCATCAAACACTAAACGCTGCTCATCGGTTAGGCTTCTTAAATTATTATCAAACTCAATGGCAGTAGCGCTTACATCGTACCCAAGCTCGTCAGCAATTAAACGGTTGTCTGCTAAATATATTGATTCACTGTCGGGTTGAGGCATAGACGGAAACCGACTTAAACTTGAGTTGTTACGTAATAAGTAACGCTCAATTTCCAGCAACGTTGGGTTCCTTATTTGTTCTTCTGGAAGAGACAAACCTATTACAATTATATAAAAAATTATTAAATTCTTATAAATAAAAAATGAAATTAATAAACACTAATATATAAGACATAACTGTGAAAATATTAAATAACAATTTGCGTACCTTCAATCCTCAAAAGCTTTTGGCGATTATATAAAATACCATCCGCAAGGTACTCCCATGTGTTTTCCCAAACATGTTCCGGCCTTGATAATGTATTAGATGCCAACATTGTAGCAAACAGATTATGAAGATAGTATCCTGAACCTGTGTAATACGCCTCTTTGATAGCTTCAATATACTCCTTGTCGTCGTCTAAAACACCTCTAGCGTAGCACGCATCTCTAAATGTTGGGAAGACTTGTCTATTCACAGTACGAATCTCTTCACAAGACTTAGGCCCTTTTACCTTATTAAGAAGGATTCCATAAAAGTAAGCCTCGCCCATAGAAGGATTAACACAGTGAATTCGACCAATGGTTTTGCCTATTATCCGTTTATCCCATATCCTTTCCTTCAGCTTCCAAACAAATTTAGTTGGGAACTCAACGTAAATAAGGTTGCGCGCCAACGGATCTTGTTGGTTCTTTTCCATCCACCCCAAAAACATCGTAGAAGCAACAGATGGTTTTTGAAGAACACTATCAAGATCGTCATCAGGGCCGTATACAACGTTTTGTTTATCTGGTAGATGAAACGGAAGCCTGATTACGGATGGATACCGGTAATGAACATCAAATGCAAAGATGCGCCATGAAGCTTCGCAAGCTGATAGATATCTGCAATCATAATACTCTTTGATTTCATCTTTACTATCTTCACGATGACCTTCATCAGCATTTTGTACAAAACCAAATTCTGCCCTATCTGGTCCTTTGTTAATGTATTTAAACAAATACTTTATGGACGCAGCCTGGTTACACCATTCAACGTTAATGTGTGCCTGATAACGTCTTAAAAGGGTTTTGCTATACGGAACCACGCTTCTGTTATCAAGCTGAATACCAGATTTTTCAACAAAAAATCCGGAATCAGCTCGTCTATATACCGGATAACCATTCGAATCTAGAGTAGTCTGCTTAGAGAACTTCTTAGGAAATTTCTTCGAACAACTACCTTCTACCATACACGGACAATTTGGTTTTGTAACACCACAAGGTCCGTGAATCATGTAGTCGCTGACAAGAGTATACAGATCTGGATCTAAGTTTTTGTCAGATATCTCGGCAGAAATAAAGTTGTCAACATGCTCAACCGAAGGAAGCTTACTTTCGTCATTTAAGAACAGACAGATATGGGCATGCGGTAGACCTCGTTTCTGAAACTCTATCGTATACACAACTGCAATAGGATAACTAATATTAAAATACTAATTTTTTAAGTTATGGTTATCAATGTAGCAGACCACAAAAACTATAATAAAGTAATTCAATTAAATGGATGTTTATCTGCCGATGCATTGCCGAATAAAGATTTCTCTCGCAGGTCTTTCATTATTGCGTCAAGCTTAATTTTGAACAATCAGCATAAAATGTCCGGTCTATCCTCCGGATTAATGTTCTTGTCCTTCAGAATTCGTTTAATCTCCGGCCATTTTAGGATTACATGTTATCATAATGAAAAAATTGGGGTAACCAAACCATTTACAAATGGCCATCGCATCATAATAATTCTCCCTCATATAACGCGATCCTCCGGTAAACGAAGACGGTAGTAGTACGCGTGTTCCAACATTTGACATATCTGGATTACCATTTTGTCCAAGCTTTCTAAGGTTCTCATATGTCTCATATCTCATATTATTTTGCTGTAGACGTATGAATAGTAATCGTTCACTTTCAATCATCGTAACGTCAACCAAGAACTGTTGCAAAAGTCTTCGAGCATTGAGAATCAAAGAGAAATTATTGACTCTATCTTGAACATGGTAAGCAAAATACTCTCTCATTGTACATTTTGACTCTTTCTTCTTCGTTGATGCCCTTCCTTCTCTATGAAGAATATCAATTCGGTAACCATCTTCACCAAAAGGGAAAAGCAATGGATACTGAAGCGCGAGATACGATAGATGAAGCTCGCTAATACGCTGTAGACCATCTTTCTTTGACTCAACAACTACATCACGATTATCAAGAGCATCCTCAATGTCTCCAACTATAAGCGCAGCAACTTCGGACGACGTCGGTAGGTTGTATGTACGACCATCTTTAGACCTATTTGCCTTAAGCCGTAATTTTAGGTCAACATGAGGATTATCAACCAACCGATCTCGTACACGTCTATAAGTTTTCACCAGCTGATTATTTGAATCTAAAACCACCTTAAGATACTGTATGAGTTCAGTGTCAAGCAAATCAGATGTTGCGAAAGCTGGTTTCTTTGAGTTACTGTAATGCAATTGTAAGACAAAAGCGAAAGTATCAGTAAGTGTGTATATAACATAAAAGCAATAATAAATCGAATAAAGAAATAATGAAATGGTTTCAAGGGATACCTAACTACGGTTTTCCGATTACATACTTCATTATCTGTGTCGTAAATGTAAAGTTGCGCAAATTTTGGTACAGCACCTTCTTTAGGAAGAAAACTTCCCAATGAATGATAATTCTCGCCACTAATTCGGTATACATACGGAGCATTTCCTCTATTGATTTTTGAATCAACTTTACCACCCATTGAAGTGAACGCAAACATAGAATTAAAACGACGAATATTCAGTAAGAAATGCTTGCTCTTGTCATCTAAACTCTTGAAAAGTTTTTGATATTCCTCACACGTCTCTTTAAAATCTGGAAGATGTACTTTTCCATAACCACAACAAAGCGTGTAACTTGTTCTTCCTAAGTAAACCCTTCCTTTTCCGGCTTCAAATTTCCACAACTTAGCGTTACATACATCACACACAACTACTTGATCTCCATGATCCAAATAATCTATTATACAAAAATATAAATATCAAATTGTGATCATTGTTACGAAAATAATATAATGAGGTTCTTCAAATGAAATTTAAAGTAGTGAGTGTGTAAGCTACTTACTATTAGAAACTCCTTTATATGGATCTTCAGCTAATTGTTGAGGAATAATAGGATCGTCGGAAGATAAGTAACCATTGGAATAGGATATAACGCAACGACCTTTATTAGACAACCTTTCTTTACCTCTACGTATCGGCTTCAAATTTGATCTTTCACTTGAGAGCAAAGGTTGATTTATTGAATGTGGAGTTGATGAAGTTCTATTTATTTGGAATGTAAAACATGGACTCATATGAATATTGACATTGTCTTTGACACCTATACATTAATAGCAAGGAAATAAAATAAAAATGTCAAAATCATAATAAACAAATCTGAAATCCATAAAAAATTACCACCAACCTGAAGTAGATGCTTCATACGGACTTGTTGAAGGTGTGGTTGGCCAAAAACGTCAATCGATGGTATTCATATAAGACGATGAACGAATTGGTGTTACGATCGGGCATTCATTTGTATTGGAGGCTGAAACATTGGATGACCGAGTAACATTTTTTGAAGTGGAAGATTTGTTATTCACATTACGTCTTTTATTATCCAAATGTAATTTCCTAAATTTTCTTCGTTCAGCTGATTGTTGATGATCAACATCATTAGGAGCAACTGAAAAAAATATGGATATCCATAAAAAATCAAATCATACATTAAAATTTTTATTCCTGTCTAAAAAACTAAAGAGTTTACCATTTGTAATGTCAGACAAAGGAATTCCTCCAGAATCAACTGCAACGTTGGTAGACCGAATCACGTTCTCTGAAGTGGAAGACTTATTATTGGCATTACGGCTTTTGTTATCCGAATATACTTTGCTAAATTTTTTCCGTTCAACAGATTCTTGATGCTCAACATGATTATGAGGAGCTGGAAAAAAAAAGGATGCACGTCCATAAAATATCAAATTATAAATGAAAAATTGTATTCATGTGTAAAAAATAATAGAATTTACCATTTGTAATATTAGACAATGGACTTCTTATACTTTCAACTGCAACAAAAAAAGATCAACTTACGGTATGAAAGATGTTTATGTTTTATATAATTAGTTATTTTAAGCAAAACAAACTCATAATCATAATGAAAAAAAATTAAATATATAAGTAAATAAGACCAACCTGGTGTATACGCCTCAGACATACGTGTTATAGGTGTGGTTGGGAAAACACGTCGATCCATTGTGTTAATATAAAAAGATGAACGAATTGGTGTTACGACACGACATTCATTAGTATTGGATACTGAAACGTTGGTTGACCGAATAACGTTCTCAGAAGTGGAAGATTTATTATTGGCATCACGGCTTTTGTTATCCGAATATACTTTCCTAATTTTTTTCCGTTCAACAGATTCTTGATGCTCAACATGATTATGAGAAACTGAAAAAAAGGAGGCATGTCCATAAAATATCAAACTATAAATGAAAAATTGTATTCATGCATAAAAAATAATAGAATTTATCATTTGTAATATTAGATAATGGACTTCTTCTATATTCAACTGCAACAAAAAAAAAAGATCAAATTACGGTATGAAAGATGTTTATGTTTTATATATTTAGTTATTTTAAGCAAAACAAAGTCATATTAATAATAAACAAAATTTATATATGTAATTAAATAAGACCAACATGATGTATACGCCTCGTACGGACTTGTTAAAGGTGTGGTTGGCAAAATACGTTGATCCATGGTATTGATATAAGAGGATGATCGAATTGGTGTTGCGACACGGCAATCATTTGTATCGGATACTGAAACGTTGGATGACCGAATGACGCTTTTTCAAGTGGAAGATTTATTATTTGCATTTCGTCTTTTATTATCCAAATATAGTTTCCTTAATTTTCTGCGTTTAACATAGTCTTGATGCTCAACTTGATTAGGATCAACTGAAAAATAAAATGCATATAAAAATAAAACAATTTATAAAAACAAAATTAGTTCATGTCTAAAAAATTGGAAACATTACCATTCGTAATGTTAAACAAAGGACTTCTACCAACACCTACAACAATTTACGTTACGTTACATCTTTACATATTATATGATTTTTTATTATATTTGTTAACAGAAATAAGAATAAAATACGTAATATTAGAAGGTTGGGCGGCAGTAGGAAGTGGAAATGAAGGTAACGTTTGAGGCTTTGCACGTTTAGGCATATCCTAATATTGTATCATATAGAACATGCAAATGAATTAAAATAGGTATTAGAATAACTTAAATGTATAAGTATAATACAGAAAGATAACACTTACGTGTATGAGAAATTACGAAACCTCAAACTTCAAAAATGCATGAATGTCGTGAGAGGGTGTTTTGTTTTAGAATTGTTGAACCTTTAGACTAAAACATTGAGTGTGTATTATGCAATAAGAAGAGAGGTTCTTATAGTATTGGAGTGTATTGTAAAAAAAAGAAACTTTAAAATTAAAAAAAAATCGGTTATAAGTTTTAAAAAGGAAACAATTTAAATCAAAATAATTTGGATGTAAATCTATAAAAATCTCGCTGATTTTATTGTGAAAAATTAAAGATTGTCGGTTATATAAGTTAAAAAAGGAAACAAATTCTTACCAATTTTATTTGTTGGTAAATTATTAAAAAATTGGCGGGTTTTTTTTTTTAAATTTCATATTATAAGTTTGAAATTATTGAGGATTCTTAAAAATATAGTTCTACTAATTATATAATTAATACAGTATTTAAATTAGTTAAATTAGTTCATATGAAATCTGTAATTGCTATTTAAAGATAAAACCAAAGTAATAATACTTTTTAAAATAATACTTTGTAAAACACAAAATTTATACATGCATAATCATTTTTTGTCTCTATAATAAAACTTGACAAATTTGCAAAACAATAAAACAAAGATAAATTAACCAAAATATAAACCTTAAAGGAGTATAACTCATATGCAATATTCCAAACACAAACAGTACTTTGTTCAAAAACCAAACATTAAAAACAACCAACCATAACAAAAATATCCAAACCAATCAAACATCCAAACCAAACCAAAGAATCAAAATACGGAAAACAGATAAATTGTTTTTGCGACACATACTTCAAACATGAACTACTTTTCAATCTTTGGAACCAGCATGATGGTTTCCTCACCATCAATTGCGACATCTGCGAAACAGCCTTTTTAACCTTTGTTGATGATAGAGACGTGGTTTCTTCAACTTCATACACGTCTGCAAGGTTACGCTTCAATTCCGTAGACGAAGTCTTTGAATAATCTTTAGATGTGCAATCGGGTGTGAAGCTATCCCCAATAGAATCCACAGCCTCCTGTATGATATATTCAACGTTAGAAATTAAAATAAATCTTTTCAAAGTTTGGTATTTTATGAAATTAATTTAAATTTCATACCTTTAGAGCAAAAGGATTCTGAGTTGATAAATCGCTAAGTGAAACATCAGCAACCGGCTCGTCCACACCCTACAATTCATAAAATATTAAGGGTAGAGACAACAAAATAATAAATTTCCTAACGTGTCTTTAATTAAAAGGTTGGTATGACTTAACCTGATAAGTTGGAATTCGGCTCTCCAAAGATTCAATTATGGCTGGATCATTCACCAACTTATGAACAACATAACCATCAGTATGGTTGTCAATATTGAATTGACCAACTTGAATCTTGAAAGCATACTTTTTATCATTCAAAATTTTAAACTGATAGGGCATGGTTTTCTCTTCTGAAGATTGCTAAAATACATGAATTAAAATTTATTGAAAACATCATAATCAGATATCGACATTACTAATATGGACCATATATAACAATTTAAAATAAGACTGATGTAAATTAATTTACCGTTCCACTTTTGACTTCTCAAGCAACTGAATTGTAGTCATGCCCAACATTTTTCTGGCTTCACGGTCAAACAAAGTCAATGACGCAATAGCTGCAGAATCTTGTACTCTGATCGGAATCCTAAAACTAAATGGACAAAAAGTATTTCACAAAATATATTCAATTAACATTTGTAAAGTAGAATAATATAAACAAAACGATTATAAATTAACAACAAATATAATTAACTTACATTGGTGTCGCACTGACAACCTCTTTAGGACATTCACGATTTGAGCAAACCAAAACCTGTTTAAACTTGGGTTCCTCAGCACCATCTTCAGCCTCATCAATGACCAAAGTTGTTTCCACCTTTCGGTTGCACTATTCACATCCTAGGTAATACCAGTCATCTTTATCATCAATACCCAAGATCGTACCAACAACTATGACCTCACATGGCTGAAATTAAATGTAGGAAAATAGATATTGTAAATATAAATTGATGAAAAAAGTGTATTTAATGTATTTATTTAAAATTAGATACATACCTGTTCGAACAGAGTAATATCACGGAAATTAGAAAACGGATGCTTAACTAAAAAGTCATCAGCAACACTGATGCTTCCAGATGAACCAATTGATTTCTGACCATTAGAGGATGTTTTACATATCTTCTCCACAAACCTGTTTATAATAAAATAAGAAATGAAAAGTTTAACAACATCAATAAGTAGTTCATATTAATTAAAACCCTATTTACTTGGTTTTGAATGACCGAATCTCCTCTATGTTAGCATTGATAAACAGTCTTGTTGTATGGAAAGCATTAGAGAGCGTTGTCTTCCCTGAGTAAAAAAGTTAATATCAGTTAATGGATATTGAATTTTAAAAATCATATAAAAAATTATGTAAAATTAACAAAGATTATAAACATCGAATACCCTTTATACTTGTTGAAACTACCAAACTGCACAAGAAGAACAACATGGACTTCCTCTTTATGGCTTTGAATGTAACCAAACATCTCATCACAGTACTCGTCCCATAAGGTGCAGTTTAACTTGATACCCCTACATAAATAGAAATTAAAAAAATCAGAGGGTATCATGAAAGAACAAATATACAATACTAAAGTTTCAATGAATTTAAAATTGCTAAATCAATAAACAGACTCTTCATCCAGCAATTGCAAGTTCATGTATATGCTATCTTTTCCCATCTTCGTTTTGGTCGCTTCTGGTTCAGACCATTCATCTACATATCCAATAAAATCTGTAAAAAAAATTGATTAAAATCAAATATACCCAGCACAAAATCAAACATTTAAAAAAAACTATATTTATATATTAAATTAATTTCCGATGTGGTTGTTATATATGATGAAGTACAAACCAACTCGATAGTTGACATCGACTTCACCGCCTTTAATGGACTCAAACGATGCTAACCGGATACCGTATACACTTCCATCAAAGTTCTCACACTTTTTAATAGATGTATCAAAGTTTAAGCTAATAGCATGTTGCTTGTCAAAGTGTTTGAAATTTGACTTAATCACATAAAGTTGAAATTTATAAATGTAATAACACTCATTTTCATTAAGCAAAATTTCATGTTTTTTCAAAAACTTGTTCCAAACAGTAGCCTGCATCTTCGTCCCCTAATCAAAAAAACAAAATGAAAGTCATTAATATAAACAAAAAAAAAAAAAAACTACAATTTTTAGCAAAAAATGACATTTAAACTCTAACCTGCTCATCCATCACCACCATTTCAATAGCAAGGGTTTCGCCTTCTATCTTTGGATTCACACGCATCCAAAGTCTTAAAACCTTAACCCTTATGGTAAACAACTTCGATCTCCAATCAAGATTGTTTAACATAGTCACATTATTTTCATCCATTTCGATGAAATAGCACCAGAATATAGATGATTGATGATGAAACTGTTTTGAGGATGATAGAAATTGTAGTTAGTAAGTAAATATATATACGAAATCAATTAGTTTATTTATGTAAACTTGAAAATTATATTTATTAATAGAATAAATAATTACCGTAATTATATTATTTTATTTATAGAAATGGATTGACATTTCTTAAAAAAATACAAATCATTAAAATTTTTGGAGATATTTAGTTGTATTAAAAAATATATAATACTGTAGTATTCACATATACATACACAACCTATCGAAATACATACACAACGTTTATTCAAAAGAATCATAAAACTATATTCTACCGGCGTGCATGAAAATGACAAATATTTGCAGTACCACCGAAAACAAAAAACACATACGATAAATCAAATTAAGTATTACTAAAGTAAATTCGAAATTTTACTTTTCAACTTTTTATTTAATAAGAGGTGTAAATTACGTTGGATCTGTTAATAATGAAAATTTTAAGAATTTTAAGATTTACTTAAAATTATGATACGATTTGGTAGTATATTAATGTAATATTTTGGTTTAATTTGAGTTTTTTTTACAAAGTTAATGGATTAATTAAATGTGGCATGATTTTAATGGTTTTAAAAATCATTGGTTACCTAAAAAACATAACAAGTCAACCTGCGGTTTTTAAAAAAACTTCCATATTAAACTTTTAAAATCTGTTTTTACTTTCCAAAAGTAAATAAAACAGCATCAAGAATTTTGATTATAATTCATATAAAACTTCCTTTTTATAATTCGAAAACTGAAACTTCACAATTAAGAAACAGATTGAAAGGAAATTCAATTACTAATCTACATATTGAAAGTCAAAACTGTTACTATATTAAAATTTACAGAACCAATATTTAATTAAAGGAGATATTTGACAGTTTAAAAAAATTATATTTACTTGGATCAGATTTGTATGTTAAGATGATTTAAAAGACTGATTTTCATGAATTAAATTATTTAGCAATGTCATTCGTTGATTTAAACACTTGAATTTAACCAAACATAACCCAAAACTTTTGTTCAATATTTTCAATGCTTTAATTGTACCATAATCTAACAAACACACAATTTCAATCGTTAATCATTTCATTTTCAAATATATAAGTCATAAAGTTGTAGGGAAGTTCATTTAAACACAAGTAGCAAAAAACTTAATCAAAGTCAGGACACAAGCATGCTAAGTCTACGGATGCTAATTGCCACACATAAAAATGGCCACAAAAAAGTATCACCAACATATATCAAGTCATAACGATCATCGTAATGACCGCACCAAAAGAATACTACTAATCATTGTCTAATTACAACCTGTTTCTTCAAAATATACTACCAACATATACCATATACCTTCACCAGCTCAGTTGTAAAGCAACATACCTTGACTTTTAAAATATATCATCTGAAACTGGGAACCATATACCAACTGTTTGTCTCTAACAAACTCTCTCGTACCGGTGACATTGTAGCGCAGACAGCCTTGCAAGAACTCCACACCAACAGCCACGTCCCAAGTTCGACCAGCGCTGTCCTTGATGGTCAAATCCATCTTTCGATCCAAGCCAGGCGTTTGTGCCCACTTCTTCTTCAGACGTTACAAATAAGAATACAAATTTTTATAATAAAATTTCTTAAACACTGGTATTCAAATAATTAGTAGAAATATAACCAGAAATTTTACGTTAATAGTATGAAGAAGTAAATAATAGAAACTTACAAAATGATTGTCAACAACAAAAGTAACCGGTACTTCGTCATCATCACTATGTTCAATACCAAGTGCAGCAATCGGATTAGGCACTTAATCATCAGACACTTCAATTAACTCATCAGTTGGTTCTTTTTTGGTAACACAGAGTTCAGGTGGGAAAGTTAGAAGGGCAAGCTTACAGCTAAAAACACTCAAATCGAACGTCTTCTAATCAACCATTTCAAAAACTAACAAATGATCATCCGTTATTGACATCTCCTTCTTAATTCGACTCCAACCTGTAGTAATGTAAAGCTCATTGTCAAACACATCCATCCGAACAAACCATTTACGATTCCCAGCCGACCGCACCACAACAGGATATAAAGGACAGGTATTCAGCATCTTGTGATGAACAAACAACCTGTTCACATACTACACATAGTACAAAACCATATATCAGGATCGATGGTATACATGGCATACAAAACAATGTATAATTGCAAGGATAAAATAATTTAAAACAGTATATGTTCAAGTACCATACAGTTGTCTCGGTCTTTTACATTTCCAGGTTTATAGTAGAAATAGTCAGAAGGCGCAAGAGAAATATCTTGATAAAAGTAGAACAGCCGGAACGAAGATAAAGCTTCTTCATACTGGAAAACAACCCACAAATTATCTGGTAACTTCAATGACGTGACCACATCCAACCATCTGTTGTAAAGAAAGTAGTCGCCTGTAAGGTTCATCACTTTGACTTCAAAGATCCTCCCATCGAGGGTCCAAATGACTCCATTTTTCTCTGGATAAGCAAAAGTCTTAATCCAGTCACCATAACCAGCAGGAAGTTTCTGTAAAAGGAAAAGGCAAGTATCGTTAATGGCAATTATAATATCAGTACTCACAAAGTCTTATATTAAAGAACAATTTTTTAAATGCTTATAATATCAATACTAACCAACGATTTTTTGTCGTTCTTCCACACACGGGAAGCGAATCCGTACACCATCTCGCCTTTAAATGATGTACATTAAATGACAGCATAATATATAATTTAAGTTAGGATTAATAAACCAACGTATATAACATTTACAAAATAACAGTTCAAATAAGACTTCCATCTAAAGACTGTTTAGTATAAAAAAACAACAAAAATCGGCGTTTCACTTTCAATATTGAGTATCCACAGTCAATGTGTTCATCTAAAACACAAAACAAACAGTCCATATAAATTCACTTTTCAAATAACATTCATTAACTTATAACCATAAAAAACAAAACATAATCCATCAAACACCATAATCACTTATTTTATACACTAAAGAACGAAATCTTGTACACATAAACAACATAAAATGAAATTTACACTTTCAATATTGAGTATCGACGATCAATGTATTCATCAAGAGATGGAATAAAAAACAACATAAGACTTCCATCTAAAGACTGTTTAGTATAAAAAAAACAACAAAAATCGGCGTTCCACATTCAATATTGAGTATAGCCAGTCAATGTGTTCATCTAAAACACAAAACAAACAGTCCATATAAAATCGCTTTTCAAATAACTTTCATTAACTTATAACCATAAAACATAGTCCGTCAAACACCATAATCACTTATTTAGAACACTAAAGAATAAACTGTACACATAAACAACATCAAATGAAATTTACACTTTCAATATTGAGTATCGACGATCAATGTATTCGAGTTTCAAATCATATAAAAAAACCAATATAGAGCATCAATAACATCAAAACGGCTGATGATAAACAACAAATAACATCTATCAGTCAAAAACATGTATCAGTCAAACAACAAAATCGTGTATTACAAACCCTAACGTTGAAACTGTAAACAAAACCAACATCAATCGGGGTTTAAATTTCAACAATAACTACAAACAGGGGCTGTGTTCATCAAAAGATGGAACAAAAATAATATAATCAAACCAAACGAAATCTTGTGCCAAAAAACAATAACAAACAGACAATCTAACATCGATATTTAACTAACATTCAATCACTAAATCAATATTTAACCCTAACGAATCAAAGCATAGAATAATCGATTATAATATCGTCGATTAAAACCCTAACTATAATCATCATCAATCAATAAGCCAAAAAATAACGTTCAAACTGTAAACAAAGCCAACATCAATCGGGGTTTAAGTTTCAACAATAACTACAAACAGGGGCTGTGTTCATCAAAAGATGGAACCAAAATAATATAATCAAACCAAACAAAATCTTGTGCCAAAAAACAATAACAAACAGACAATCAAACATCGATATTTAACTAACATTCAATCACTAAATCAATAAATAACAAAACCGTCGATTATTCAATAAATCAATCGTAAAAGAAGAGCATATTGGAATCCTTACCGTCGATTATCACTGATGAATAATGAAGATTGATAAAGGCCGTCGAACAGGATCGATTGAAGCGGTGAGAAGAAGAATCGCCGTCGAACAGGATCGATTGAAGAGGTGACACGAAGAATCGCCGTTTAGGGTTTGGGGGGGTAATGTTTGATGTTAATGATTGAATGAGAGAGAGAGAGAGAGAGAGAGAGAGATTAAGAAACGTACAAAATAAGCTTCCCAATCCTTGATTTTTAGCTATGCCACATGTATGCTTAGGTGTCAGCTTATTTGGCATCAACCATAGGGTGACATGCGTCTCCCAATGGTTTCATTTATTATAGATATAGATTAACGTAATTTTATAAAGGTAAATATAAAAGTGGTGGACAAACAAATGAGGAGGGGAAAATTTGTTGAGTAAATTGATTCAATGAACTTATAAAAAATATTCTAGTTATTAAGAACACAACGAGACCTTCTCCTTCAAATCAGATAAACAAAGAAGGGAATTCGTTGAGTTCTTACGCTTTCATGTATACAACTCAATTCATCCGATTACCACAGGTACAAACCTAATCCGGAATATGAACCATAAAAGAAAACGCATACTAAACCGATCACAAGAATACCAGCTACAGTACCTATTATCCAAAGAGGAATTCTTCCAGTAGTATCGGCCATTTACGCCACTTACCTCCACATTTCATCAAGTGGTCATGCTAGAGACATAAACATTCATGGATAATTATGAGAGGAGATCCTTCCGAATGGGTTAACTTAGCGAGATAATACCTCGAATGATTAGTCTATTATTTTAGTTATCTCTCATTTTCTTAATTGACGAAATAATTGGAAAATAAAACGGAAATAAGAAAAAGTATTTAACTTTTTGTAATAATAAAACCCGTTGAATAAATAAGTAATTCAATGAAAGCTCATAAAAGTGAAAAATCTCAAAATTTTATTAAAGTTGGTAATGAATTTAAAAACATTCAATGTTTTATTGAAGATCGGTTGGTCAATGCTTTTGCAATTTTTTACAAACTAAAATGTTTTGTATATTGTTTGGAAATTCCAATTCCCATGCGCAATGTAACAAGAAATATGCATCCATTAAACCATATCTAGTCATAAAGCCTCTTATGGAGCGTTATGCGACAAGTGTCAAAAAAATGCATAAAAAGGGCTTTATGGGCTTTATATCACAAGAGATTCTAGTCATAAAGCCCCTTACACATCATTAATCAATTATTAATTTTCAGGATTTTTATAACTAATTTCTAACTTTATAAAGTAAAAAAAACAATTTCTAACTACTTGCCTCAGACATAAATGATCCAACAAAGTGATTTTTAATTTTTTTTTATCTTTTATTCTTTTAGATAATATCCTCTTTTCAGTCATCTTCTCCGATCACTTCATCAGAGATTCCGACGACCTTCACGCCGGCGTCTTCTTCTTCACTTCATCGGCCGACAAGGTTGGCCGGTGAGATTGGTGTGTTGCAAGTTTTTATTTTTGTTTTGTCAGTTTATTTTGATAGTTGTTAGTATAAAAACAAAAGTAAACAACAATCTCACTAGCGCTATGCTCTTCGCGAGGACCCAAAGTCACCAGCCCATAGCGCCGACCGTAGTGGTGTGGCGCGGTGCTATGGGGCGCTATGCTCGTTTTTGCCGTGATATGAAGCCCCACTACGGGTGGCCTTACAAAATAAAAAAGTTTAATCGTAATGATATTAAGTTTAGTTACACAAAAGTTGTTTGATATGTATATATAGTAGAATAAAAGAAAAGTCGTCGATTTCGCAAATCATAAAAATAAATAGCGCAACGATGTTATTCGGTCGGTATTGATTCGATTCTGTATGGTATCGGTATTTGTTATAGTTTACGATACCAAATGATTACTTTATTTTAAAGGGTAGTGATAGTGTACAAAGTGTCTAAAGTGTGAGAAGTGTAAGAAGTATTTTAAACCATTAGATCTTCGATCTAATGGTTGAGATCAACAGGGACCAAATTATAAATTGTGTTTTAATTATTTGGACTGATTTGAAAATTGTAGGGGTAATATGTCTTTGTATATGTTTCAAATTAGGTAACCTCTCCTAAATTCTAGCGATTCAATTTTAAACTTATTCTAAAATCCGGACATTCTAAAAATCTAGAAATATGTAACTGCTACAAGAAATGTATAACATTATACATCCATCATATAACACTATACAACATCATATAATACTATGTAACACTATACAACAATATATAACACTATACATCTATCATAGACATGCTACCAGAAAAAATAACACTATAACACTATATAACTCTAAATAACACCATATAACACGATACATCCATCATATAACACTATATAACACCAAAAACACTATATTACACCATATAACACTATATAAAAATATATAACACTATACAGTTCTGAATGGTGATTGCAGTGTTATATATAATGTTGTAGTGTTATAGAGAGTTATAAAAGGGTTATATGGTGTTATATGTTATTCGTAGTGTTTTATAGAGATTTGTAGTGTTATATAAAACCTTCATTCTGCATCCATCACTATATAATACTCTATAAATTTTCATTCTTCGATCTTCATAATTAATAATTGATGAACGAGATGACACAAATTCGTAGATTAATTCTTAATTCGTATTTCCTATAATAAAGGGTGGCGGTTATGGAAGGATATCAATTAATTGAATCAATAAGAAAATTACTTGTTTACCCTTTTAAATTAATTTAGATTGAGGACACATGTCATCTCCATATTATTTCTCACACTTCTTACACTTTTGAATTAATGTACAAGATCTTCAATATATATCTTCGTTTTCAGTAAAATTTATATCGTAATGTTAACATGAATATTTTTCAGTACCTTTATCGAGAATGAGTAAAAATCATAAACTTAACACCGTACTGATTATGGTGGTACATTCCATGTAATGCAAAAAATACCGAAACCGACTCGTATTGAAACCAAAAACCAAAAAAATGAAAAGCAATATCGGTAGCGGTGTTGTTCGGTCGATATATGTTCGATTCAGTTCAATACATTATCGGTACAATACCAATACCCAATATAGTTTACGTTAATACAAAATTTTTATTTTTAAACCACTCGGTGTCAGCCCAATGGCCACCGACACCCATACAAACCGTGGGGACGCGGGTTCGACCCCCATGCGGATCCGTTGTCAACTCGGCTTGGGATTTCAACGCTATGCTTGCTTGGTCGGGTATCGGCTTGGGAGGGGGTATCTCCTCCGCAGTCAGGGGTACCGTGCACTTACCATTTTTATTTTTAATACCACTCCGTTTTCGATAAAATTTATATCGGAATGTTGACAAAAGAAAATAAACATAACTGTGTATTTTTCTAAGTTAACTAACCCTAGTTTTTAGAAAAAAATCAAATGAAAATATTATCGAAACCGAAAACCAATAAAATGAATGCCAATACCAATATCGATTTTGTTCTTTCGGTATTGTTTGGTACGATACCTGTACTTAGTAACACTTACATACCAAAAAAGAAAAAAATATTTTGAGTAAAGCTATATATTTTTTATAAAATTTATATCAAAATGTTGACAAAAAAATAAACGTAATTAATTGTGTGTCTAGTTTTTTTACGAAGTTAACAAATATAAGTTATTAAAGAAAAATCAAATAATGATAAATTAAATATTATTTAAAGAATTAACAGGAAATTATAAAAATTCCATGATGAACCAAGAGTTGGCAAAATTATGAATGGATGTAGCACTACTCATCCATGAAGAACTATGAGGTGGCTAAAAGGTCATTGTATCTAAAAGACTATTTATATTTTTTAATAAGTGTTATATATTAAATAAAAGTTATATTAACTAGGCGTTAAGCGGAATAGCCTAAAATTGGAATTTCTTTTTATTTTTAAAACACTAATAACTTTTTCATATCCTAATATATTTTTTATATAAGTTTAACTATAGAATCGAACATATTTTTATCTTTAATTTAAATACAAGATTGTTACATAAAAATATGGTGCTTTCTAATTTATATTGCCTTTCGTTGAATACAAGATTGTTACATAAAAATATGGTGTTTTCCAATGTATAATGTCTTTTGTAATGTGTACTGTTTTATATGTTACAATCATACCCTTCTATTAATAATTGAGATTTGACACATGTATGCTCTTGTTTCTTCTAAGTGTTTTTTCAATGAAATATTATATTTTAATAATCCTAGCTATTTGCCGTTAACCGTCAATAGTTTTAACTTTAAAAATAATCATTGGCAGTCCCAACTATTAATATATTGGCCTTCAATGAACCCTGACTAACGGAACCCTAACGTTATTAGTCTCCGGTCGCTTGGAAAAACGTTTTTCGCTTGAAAAAATGTTCCTAAAGGTCCGATCTAAGGTTATAAAGAGGTTTGGGACGAAAATCTTGAGTATTCCGGCCAAAAAATTAGTTTATTGGAAAAAGGAGTCTTCCGGCGAAAAATGAGTTTTCTGATGAAAAAGAAGTTTTCCGGCGACCTCAGTATTCTGGATTTTACTAGAAAAAAGTTTCTAAAGATTCGTAATAAGGTTACAAAGAGTTTTGGGATGAAAATGTTGAGTTTTCCGGCCAAAAAGGAAATTTCCGACGACCGGAGACTAAAGGCGTTAGGGTTCTGTTAGTCATGGTCCATTGGAGGCCAATATGTTAAAAGTTCAGACTGTCAGTGGTTACTTTTGAAGTTGTGAGTATTGGCGGCCAACGACGAAGAATTTGGATTATTAAAATCAAATACTCCTTTTGAAAAAGTGATCGATATATATATATATATATATATATATAGACACACACACACACACACACATATATATAGGATTCGGTTCAATTAAGAACCATTATGAGTTGTGTGAACTATGAGGACTCCTACTTACCGCCTGAGTTGGCCTGCCATTTTTTGTACAAACGTTGATGAAAACGTTATAAACACATCTGTAAAAAGAACTTTAAAAAATTTGTCGAGTCGGTAGTTATGCCTGATATAAATTTTGTTTACGGAACGATGACATCACTAATAAATACATCGATGTAAATTTTTGCATGCGACATTTTTTTATTTGTTATTTTTTTTTTTGCTAGAACAAGTGATTATTTTAAGATTTTTTTTAAGAAACCTTTTGGAAGGCCGAATTCTTGTAGTTCTCACAACTCAATGTGGTTCTCATCTTCTCATTTTCCGATATATATATTATATAATTCTTGAAAGAAAAAAATTACTAATTTTATTTGTGTTGTTCATTCCTAAAAACTATTAGAGTGAGAAGAACGTAAGTAAATACTTTACTACGGGGTTGTTTGGCAACATCTGAATGGTTAAGTGCTGAACCAGTAAGAGGTCTGAACCATTAAGAGCCTCTATAATGCTTAATCGTTCAGAGTCAAATGTCTGACTAATTCAGATTAGAGGTCTTAACCATTCAGAGGCAAATCTCTGAACCATTCAGACATCTGCTCGTGAAACAAACAGTCTGAACCATTAAGTACTGAACCAGTAAAAAGTCTGAACCATTAAAAGACTCATTAAGAGGTAAACAAACAGCCCCAACGTCTTTATAGACAATTTTTTGACAAGTGAGAAGAACGTAAGTAAACACTTTACTATGTGTTTACAAACAACTTTTTGCAAGTTACAAACATCTAGGTATTTTTTTAAATGAGATAACACTCATATCCTCTAGTCTCACTTTTAATTTTAATTTTACACAAATGTTCTTTATGAGACTCAAAACCCTTTTTTTTAAAGGTGTGAATTATTCGCGAATATCGGAAGGTCTAGCATACGTTGGCTTAACCGGGTCCGCGCTAGAGAGCCCCCTCGCACTATAGATCTCCAATTTAAACCCCTCAATGAGAAACTTCTATCACCCAAACTCGAACCTGAGACCTGGAGAGGAAAACTCACCCAGACCCACCATAGATGGAACTTAAATACCCGTGGGCACCACTAGAGCACTAGTGATGGTTGAGACTCAAACCCTTAACCCCATAGAAATGAACACCACTTTACACACCTTGATACCACTAGGTTAGAATCTCGTTTATAAACATATAATAAAGTGATTACTTATTGTCTTCTCCCTTAACGCCACACTGTCTAAAAAACATGCATCAGAGATAAATACGGTAGGCTACCAATGCTTTTTTGAACGACTTACACTAAACCTGTTTTCGGCGGGGCTCGAACCCTTAACCTCAAGAAAAGCAACACCTTAACTCTAATAGCTTTGCCAATTGAAGCCAACCCCCACCCTAGAAGGCTACCAATGTTATAGTCAATCACTAAATTATATATAACTAGGGTTATAGTTACCCGCGCGTTGCGCAGGGACGCAGTTGGAATTCAGAACGTATAGCACACCATTAGAACCGATAAATAAATTTGTAAAATTAATTAAAATGATATATTAATTGGTTATGCTATTTGCTCCTAAACGTCAAAATAATAACGAAAGGTAAAACGATATAGTAAACAACAAAGGTAAAAATAAGGTAAACGAAAAAGAAACGATAGAAACTTGGTCGGCGCTAAATCAAAATATTCTTGGTGTGAATTCAGTAGATATCAGTACGTTCTTTATGCTATGGTATAGTAACCTATACTCCGTGACCTAAACTCTAAAACCCAGTTGGCACTAAAAACGTAGATGATTTATTCCCACGATTCACTTCACTAAAACACTGCCCATGCAAAACAAAAACATAAATGAGGAAAACAATTTTTGTGGATTAACTTTTACTAATCAAAATTAAAGACAAAGAATATTAACTCAGTGAGTGAGAATAATTGATTCATTGTCTCGCGTTGTGCTATCACAATGTCGTTTAATGTGAAGTTCGTATTATATCTACCAAAGATTTACAGTTTAATCTGGTTCAGATTTTGTAATCAAAACCATGATGAAGCATGCTTAAAAAGTATAGCAAAACTATGTGGCTCAGATCTACCAGAAATCATGGCTACAAGGTGGGTTGCAGGCAAAACCTACCATCCGCTATCCTTGCCACGCCATCATCAACTGGAAATACACTTTTGAGATCATCATAGCCAAGTGACAGAACCCATTACAACTGCTATCCAACAAAACTGCAAGAAAATTGCAACAAAATTGTAACAAAATACAGTAATTAGACCACAAAATTGCTAAAAAACATCGATTCAATAGGCTCACATATAGATCACAGTTGTTATGGGTCATTTTCTGAGCGTACATATCCTGACTAATATCCTGCTTTTGGTTTTTTGCTTGTGATCAGGATACTGGATTAGGATATTGCTAACATCCTGGGCGATATCCTGGGGTTAACTAAATTAACCACGTGCAGATTAGATGCTGTGGGTTACTAACGGTCAGATGGACTTCTTCTCCTCAAGACTCAGGCGTATCTGTTATGTGAGAGACGTTGAACCCGAAAGACCAGGTCTACAACGTTCGAGTGGGGAATATTCGCCGGATCCCGGTTATTTAGGATAGTTTGTTGCATTTCTTTTACTATAAATAGATGGGGGCGGATCAGATTAAGGCACGCAACTTTCACACACACTCTCGAACACTTTTGCTCGCTAGCTTTCAGCAGTCACTACACACAAACACTTGTAATCGAATTTCATTGTAACACTTAGTTGATCCGCACCACATCCTGCACTGTATCCTGATATTTGAAGCAATAGAAGAACAAGGCAGCTGCGATTGTCAGCTCTCGAGGTTTTGTGCCGGCGATCTAGATTGATCAAGGGCTTTCCTCGTACATCACGTGTCAACCTTTACTTTCTTGCTCATTGTTTGATCATAGATACAGCTCTATATCCTGAGCCGTATCCTGAAACTGTTTTTACAATTAACTTGACTAACATATTTTTGGCATTCATTTCTAGCATACTACCTCACTTAACTAATTTGATCACTTAATTACTTCGGTAATTTTTGACCAAAACAATTTGGCGCCCACCGTGGGGCAAGTGGTGCTATTTTTGCTAAAAACTTTAGTAAAATCATTACTCGGTTTTCTATTGTCAAAAATTTTTTCTAAATTGTTTTCAATGGCCTCGAGATCAAACATGAGCTCTTCCACCATGTCTGCTACAACCTCTGCAACAATTGGTTCGGTGCTTCCACCTCCTCCTCCAAGAATGCAAGCTTCATCACACGGAGCTGAAAGTCATGTAGCTGGGGATGTTATCCCCTCTCCCAATACCCAGGGATCCGGTCCTGTTTTGGCATCTAATGATGAAATTCTAAATTTGTTTGGTAGTGTACAGGAACAGATGAGGCAGCAGCAGGAAACTAATCGGATGCTGATGAGAGAAATACAACTCTTGAAATCTGGCCCAAGTAGACCTACTGAAGAAACTGTCACTCCTATATAGCCTAGGGCTTTGAACTTCAGTTCCGCAGTTTACACTGAGGATAACCGGGGGAACATCGTCCCAAGCCATTCTCAGAATCATACCCCTGAGATACCCTCCTCGGTCAGGATGTCAACTGTGACGAGCTCAGGATATGCTTCAGGATATGGCCAGAATCCTCAGACCGGTAATGTGTCAAATAATAATATTCTTGCTACTAACAACAATGGGTCTTTGCAGGATGCAGGTATGACATCAACATTTACTAGGGAGCTTCAGAAATTGAAGGACATGATATCCAGTGTACCTGGAGTGGTCCAGCCAATTCCGGAAGTATCTCAAGATAGCCACAGGATATCCCGCTTTGCATATCCTATCTGTGATGCTAAAATCCCAAAAAGATTTCAGAGCCCCAACATGAAACTGTATGATGGGACTACGGATCCTGAGGAGCATGTTGCCCAGTATAGAGAAAGAATGGAGATTAACCCTATCCCTCCGGAACTCAAGGAAGCATGCTTATGCAAGGGTTTCGGTTCTACCTTGACAGGATCAGCCTTAAAATGGCTGTTAAATGTTCCTCCTCACTCAATTACTTCGTTTGCTCATTTGGTTAATTTATTTAATAGTCAGTTTTCTTGCAGTCGGAGTTTTGAGAAACTAACCAGTGATCTTTACAGGATAACTCAAGGACCTCAGGAATCCTTGAGGGATTATGTGAACAAGTTTAGTCGAGAATCCTTGGATATCCCACATCTTGATGTTGCAACAGCTGTGCAGGCTTTTAAGATGGGGTTACAAAAGGATTCTCAGTTTTATCAGGATCTTGTAATGAATCCCTGCAGGAATCTCGACGAAGCTCGTAACAGGGCTTTGAGATATATATCCGCTTGGAAGATGACAAAAAGATGCAAGAGAGGATGAATTCTACCTCAACCTACGAATCGACCAACAGGAAATCAGAATCCTCGTATAAACCATATCGCTCCAAGCCATATGGTAGAAATGACAACAAGAAAGTGAATGCTGTTGAAGACGAGGATCCTGAAGAATATCCTGAATTATCTGAATACTGCTTTTCTGTTAATATACCCTAGTTAATGTATGCTATGCAGGGTTTAGGAGACAAAGCTAGGTGGCCTCGAAAGAATCAACAGAAAGCTGATTGGAAGGATAAATCCAAATGGTGTGCCTTCCATGAAGATTTCGGACATGTGACCGAGGATTGCATTGCTCTAAGGAAAGAAATAAGTTACCTGTTAAGCAAGGGATATCTGAAGGATTTGCTGGGAAGAAAGAAGAATAAAGGGCAGGATCCTGAGAAGGATCCTTAACGAGCAGCATCACCCCCAGCAGATGCCAAAATAATTAACTTTATTTCAGGAGGATCCGACATTTGTGGGACTTCGTATTCTGCGGCCAAGAGACATGCAAAGGAAGCTAAGACTGAAAGGGGGGACAAACCAGCTAGGATGACTACCCTTACAACCGATAAAGTGATCACTTTTGATAGTGATGACAGGGATACTGTCCAGGATCCTCACCACGACGCTCTCGTAATAACATTATATGTTGCTAACCATTTGTACGCAGGATATTGGTGGACAATGGTAGCTCCGTC
Organism: Helianthus tuberosus; assembly: GCA_030545235.1. Lineage (NCBI taxonomy): Eukaryota > Viridiplantae > Streptophyta > Magnoliopsida > Asterales > Asteraceae > Helianthus > Helianthus tuberosus. The sequence goes on from CM060360.1 coordinate 69,367,745, forward strand.
AACATAATTCAGCTGGAAACATTGAAGAGGATGAATGTATCTCCAATGGATATTACTTCAAAGTCCACTGTGCTCATTGGTTTCAGTGGAGAAGCTAGGAATACCGTAGGAGAGATAAAGTACCAGTATATGTTGAAGGGGCCAACTCGATACAACGCTTCTGTGTGATGGACTCCCTATCCTGCTATAACATCATATTAGGCAGGCCATGGATCCATGACATGAAGGCTGTGCCATCGACTTATCACCAATCATCAAGATCCCTACCCCTTGGGGGGTCGTCAAAGTTGATAGTGATCAGCAGGAGGCGAAGGAATGCTATTCATCCTCAATGAAATCCTCAACCAAGCCTAATCCAGCATAGCAATTAAAGATGCGGGCCCAGGATATCGTGGAGGCTTCAGAGCAGGATATGAAGAAAGTTATCCTAGATCAGGATAATCCTGATATCTCGGTGCTCGTCAGAACCAATATCCCTCAGGATATTGAAGAACAATTAACTAACTGTTTGAAGTGCAGGATGTCAACATTTGCATGGAAGCATGAGGATATGACAGGCATATCCAAAGACATTATTACTCACAAGCTTGGAATTGACCGGTCGTTCAAGCCTGTTCAGCAAAAAAGAAGGAAGTTTGCTCCTGAACGAAATACAATCATACAAGAGGAAGTTGAAAGATTGTTGAAGTCCAAAATGATCAGAGAAGTCAAGTTCCCAAGATGGCTGGAAAATGTACTCGTGGTACAGAAGAAAAATGGGAAATGGAGAGTCTGTGTAGATTACACGGACTTGAACAAGGCTTGTCCTAAAGACCCATTTCCTCTTCCTCATATTGATGCAATGGTGGATGCTACTGCCGGGCATGAGATGTTAACATTCATGGACGCATCCTCAGGATTTCAGCAGATTCAAATGGAGCCTTCGGACCAGGAGGATACTGCCTTCATGACACCAACAGGTATTTATTGCTATACTGCTATGCCTTTCGGTTTGAAAAATGCAGGTGCAACATACCAGAGATTGGTGAACAGGATGTTCAAAGATAAGCTGGGGGACACAATGGAGGTATACATCGATGATATGGTGGTGAAATCTAAAAAGGCTGAGGATCACCTCCAGGATATTAAGGGAGCATTTGATATCCTGGATCAGTATAACATGAAGCTGAATCCTGCTAAGTGCCATTTCAGAGTGGGGGCAGGAAAGTTTCTAGGATATATGGTGACCAAAAGAGGAATAGAGGCAAGCCCAGAGCAGATCAAAGCCATCTTGGATATCAAATCACCTTCAAATATGAAGGATGTTCAACGGTTGACAGGCCGAGTAGCAGCATTGAACAGATTTATTTCAAGATCCTCGAAAAAATGCAAAGAATTTTATGATATCCTCAAGAAGAATAAGAAGTTCGAATGGGGAGCAAAGCATGAAGCAGCCTTGCAGGATTTGAAGAGATATCTCTCAACTGAACCTCTATTGATGAAGCCTGAAAATGGTGAACCACTATCCCTATACCTCGCTGTATCAGGGAATGCTGTAAGCGCCGTTCTTATAAAGGACCATGAAGGTCAGCAATATCCTGTCTATTATGTTAGTAAAAGTTTACTAGATGCTGAAACTAGATATTCCCATTTAGAAAAGTTGATATTAGCATTAGTTATGGCATCAACAAAACTTAGACATTATTTTGAGACACATAGGATTCATGTTAGAACAAATTATCCTGTTAAAAACGTGCTTAGGAAACCTGAGATGTCAGGTAGGATGGCTAAATGGTCAGTAAAACTGAGTGCTTATGACTTAGTATATGAGCCTAGAAATGCCATAAAGTCTCAGGCTTTAGCTGACTTTGTGGCTGATTTCAGTAGTGACATTCAAAATGAAGTAGGTTTAGAAGTACAGCAGCTAGGAGAAAACTTAGAATGCTGGACATTGTATACTGATGGTGCATCTAACGTAAAAGGTGTAGGTTTAGGTATACTACTAAAATCGCCACAGGGGGACATATTACCCCAGGCTATTAGGTGTGAATTTCCTGCTACTAATAATGAGGCAGAATATGAGGCTTTAATTGCAGGATTAGAGTTGGCTAAAAATATGAATATCAAGAATTTGCAAGTATATGTTAACTCCTTGTTAATCACTAATCATTTTAATGGAACCTATGCAGTTAAAGGAGAGAAGTTAATCGAGTATCTCGAAATTCTCAAAAAATTAGCAGGATATTTCGATATTTTTACACTTGAACAGGTACCAAGAGAAGATAATGCTGAAGCTGATGCCTTGGCAAATCTGGGATCATCGGTCAGGATACCGGAAGGAACCCGGATACCAATATTACATATCCTATATCCTGCGACGAATCCTCAGGATAAGAAAGTAATAAGTATTCAGGATCCTGATGATGACTATCCTGAGGAGGATCCTAAGTCCTGGACGGCTCCAATCATGAGATACCTCAAGGAAGGACACATCCCAAAGAATGAGAATCCTAAAGCCTTTAGAATGAAGGTATCACGATTCACTATTATAAATGATGTTTTGTATAAGAAATCTCTTGCAGGACCATATCTGAGGTGCTTGGAGGATCCCGAAACCAAAGAAGTACTTCAGGATATACATGAAGGGGATTGTGGTAACCATACTGGGGGCAGGTCCTTATTCTCAAAGGTATTAAGGACAGGATATTATTGGCCTACGATGAGGAAAGATGCCACAGAATATGCTCGAAGATGTGACGCATGTCAAAGACATAGTAACATATTACATCAGCCTGCTGAACCACTGTATCCTATTGTTTCCCCTTGGCCGTTCATGAAATGGGGTATGGATATAGTGGGAAAGCTTCCAAAGGCTCCAGGAGGAAAGGTTTTCATGTTGGCAATGATGGATTATTTCTCCAAGTGGGTTGAAGCAGAAGCATTTGTTCAAGTTAGAGATCAAGAAGTGGTATCCTTCATAAAAAAGAATATCCTGACTAGGTTTGGAGTACCAGCTGAGATAATTTGTGACAACGGATCTCAATTTATAAGTAAAAGGACTACTGACTTCTGCAAGAGTTGGGGAATCAAAATGATTACGTCTACTCCGGTACATCCTCAAGCAAATGGACAAGCAGAATCATCGAACAAGATAATTGTCAACAACTTGAAAAAGAGACTAGGGGCTAAGAAAGGAAGATGGGCAGAAGAATTACCCTTTGTTTTATGGGCTGATAGGACAACGGTAAAGAGTGCAACTGGTCAAACTCCATTTTCCTTAGTGTTTGGAGCAGAAGCGGTGATCCCGACGGAAATGGTGATACCTACGGCAAGATCCAACCTCAGGGATCCTGAGCAGAATCCTGAAGTCCTATGCCAGGAACTGGATACTATTGATGAGACAAGAGATGCTGCAAGGCTAAGGATGGCAGCATATCAACAGAGGGTATCTAAAGCATATAACAAGAATATCAGGACTAGAAGATTTCAGGTTGGAGATTGGGTATTAAGAATAGCTTTTCAGAATACTACTAATCCTGCTGATGGAAAGTTGGCTCCGAAATGGGAAGGACCCTACGAGGTTGAATCAAAATCAGAAAAAGGAGCATACCGACTCAAGAATATAGAGGGGGATATGCTACCGAGATCTTGGAATGCTATACATTTAAAACTCTATTTCAAGTGAGTATAGAATTTAAATTCCAACTCAGGATGGTATGAATTCTGTCTCTCTTATTAAATTTTGATATTATTTACTATTTTGAACCTATTACTGACTTAAGCATCGGAGGGGTGTTAGCCAGGCTAACACCCACCTTAGCTTATAGTGGTTTTACAGAATATACTTCGGGATATAGCACCAGGATACACACTCAGGATACTTCGGAAGATTAGAGGATTGGCCCCCTCTCTCACGTATAAGGGATCCTGATCCCTTCACAGGTTTAAAGGTATTCACCTTTCTTCCGAATTGGGTTTAAACACCCCGCCTGGAGCGCAAGTTATTCGGGAATAGTTCAAGGTGGCGGGACCAGTCCATGTAAAAGTGGCTGACAATTTCGTTACTGTTGGCTATATCCTGAATCCTAAAGGTATATGAGGATTGATCACCCTCTCTCACGAAAGGGTATTTTCATACTCTCTAAGGTTTAAAGGTTTTCACCTTTCTAAGTCTTGGAGTTTATACACTCCCGCCTGTAGCGCACGAAAATTTGGGATTTCCCCCGGGATACGAAGGATATATCTCCAGTATATTTTGGGTTTTACCCCTGTAACACAAAAAATTGTCTATACAATTGGAACTGATTTCAAGGAAATTTCTAAGTATTCGAGGACATTATGCACAGGGGACATTCCTACTGAGGCAATTGTGAAAAGCTTAAAGGATAAAGCTTGGACCTAGTACACTAAGTGTCTCAGACAGGGGACATCTTCGTTGGAAAAGTTGCAAAAGGATTGAAGTTTGAGAATAGGGTTACACTCTATTCCTGGTATGATCTTTCCTTTGTAGACGTTATTTAAATCATTTGAGTTTTTGAAATTATGTTTGACAAAAGCTTAAGCATCCTGATTAGGATAAATTCTCGGGATATATTCTCAAAATGTATTTTCAAAATATGTTTCAGGATATTTGATTAAAATATTTGGAAGTAATACTAGTTTGAAATTAAAACCTTGATCAAACAAGTATTGTCAAAACAGGTTTTAGAAAGTGTACTATCTTTTATTCTTTAAAAGTTTTCTCTAAAGTTGATTGAATTTTTAGAAGTTCTATTTAATAAAAGTTTTCATAATATATCACTGAGTATATTGATCAGGATATTTTCAAAAGGTAGTTGTACAAAATTTTGCAAAGCTAAAATCTACATTAAGGAATGCATGACAGAAATTAAAAGGCAACAACAAATAAGTCAAAAGGAAGTTATATTATTAACATGTCAAAAGTTATGCTTTTGGATTCACCTCAAACCGAGGCCCATCCACCAAAAGCACAATTAGTCTTTACCATACTTATGTAACGGTTGAAGGTTCTATCTCAAAACGGGACCTGTCCACCTTCAACCGTTACGACATTCAAAACAGGTTATACTAATCGATGACCAAGGGCTTCATCCTGAAAACCCAGGACCCATCCACCTTTGGTCATCGTATTGTTCTAGTGCAGGAAATATAAATTGTTCAACGACAGGAAAAGTAAATTGTTTGTACAAACCACAACCATGAAATTTAAAAAAGTGGGCTCCGGCCTTGGCACGTATATCCATCATCGCCCACTTCGCTGCCTAAGGGGCAGCACCTTCTTGATCAGCAACTTCTTTCCCAGCGTCTACACCAGCATCCCCCTCAGGATTCTTCTCGGCACCATCACCAGCATTGGCCACTTCCTCTGCCGCCTTAGAAGGCTCTTCACCAGCATGCTTTGCAGGATGAGCGACGGGATGACCTCCAAGATCCTGTAGTTTCGCTTCCCAAGCCTTTACATTCCAGGAGGGGCATTCAAAGCCCAAGCTCTTGGCCTCATAAGCCATCCTTAACCTAGCTTGGAGAAGGGAGATAACAACGGATGCTTTGAGACTGTCCCGATATGAACTCATATCCTGCTGGTATTGAAGAAGAGCAGCATCTAGTTTGGCTTGAGCATCCTCATTGGCTTTGTGGAGGGCAGCTTGGTGTTCCTGGGTCATTGCCTTGTATTTGTCTTCATAGTGCTGGGACTTGGCAGCTGCGATTGTTCCTTGATCAGCTATGGTGGCTTCAGCTTTTTCGAGCTTAATCTCCAGCATCTTGTTAAGCCCACAGGCGTCTTCATACAAGTGCATGAGACGTTCCAAGCCCTGCAGTTAAAGATATAGGTATTAGTGTAAAATGAGCAGGATAATGACTAACATGCATGAAGGGAATTTTTACCTGCTTGAGGAATGAAGTGGCTTCATTAAATCCATGATTCTCGAAAGAGAATGTCTCAGAGGCGGCTGGAGAATCCATTTCTTTCCTCTTCCGGGAGCTAGAGGCCCGGGTCCTGGATGTCGGAGGAGCTTTAGGAGCGGTGGTAGTCTTTGAAGTAGTAGGCTTCGGTGTGGCAGATGACTTCGGCTTAGATTCTTGTTTGACAGGTACAAGGCTGGAGTAACTATCCAACTCGTCAAGTTGGAAGCCTTCAAGGTTGACAACTGGTACTGCACAAGGGAAGATATTTTTAAAACTCATAATACCTCTGAAAAACAATCGGTTTGATAAATAAAGATAATTATTGAGAATATGCTTACTAGACATCTCTGAACTTGATTTTTGGCTTGAATCTGTAAGAGACAGGGAGAAAGTTCTTTCACTGGCAGGAAGTTGGTAGATTCCTTTGATCCTGGACTTGGATTCCACACTTGGGGGTGCTAAATCTCTGAAGTTTGCTGCATAAAAACATCAGGATATAAGTTTGGGATATAGTTTAAGGATACACTTGGGGATATTCCTAAAACCCTAGATCCTACCCTTGGTTAACCATCTAACCGGCAGATCGAAACCCTTGTCAATAGAGTCTCTTTTCACGAAAAAGAACTTTCGCCGCCATCGGTCTTCGTTCTTGGTGGCCTTAAGAACTAAAGGGCTCTTGGAGGTGGAAAACAAAAGAAAATGGCTATCGCCATGGGACCTCAACCGGTATGCTATAGGGAGGTCTTCAATACACAGGTCAGGGCAATGGCGAGATCTGATTTGATCTAGCACCATCAAAACTCGCCAGACCATTGGCATAGTTTGAGCATAACTAAGGCCGGTGAGGTTGAAGAAACGAGAGATAAAGGGTGGAAATGGGTACCGGAGCCCCAAAGAAAAGGGGTAGGCGAAAAAACAGACCCACTCGTCTGATGACACGTCTGGTCAGATCTCCCGATCAAAAGGGCGAATGACTGTTCCAGCGGGAAAGGCGCCGGAATTCTTGAGGGCAGCGATATCGGCATTGTTGAAGCAGCAGATTTCTTTTTCCGGTTCTCGTATGAGGTTTTGACTCACGAGGGTTGGGACTGGTTCATCCGAACGAGATCTTGTCCGAGATGCCATGAAGTGAATTAAGCAAACTAAAAGAAACTCTGGAAAAAGAACAGAGAATGAAGGGAAGGATGGTTACCTGAGAATCGCTTGGAGAGTAATGATAACAAGAAGAAATATCTCAGCTAATTATAGGCTGAATATAGGGGGTAAAGAGTAAATATTGCATTGAAAATGGCACAATGTCACCTCAACCATCGTTTCGTTTTAATTGCCTTGATTTACGAGATAGAATTTTTAAAATATATCCGTTGGATTGGTATACCAACAGATATATTTGGGGACAATTGTTATGGGTCATTTTCTGAGCGTACATATCCTGACTAATATCCTGCTTTTGGTTTTTTGCTTGTGATCAGGATACTGGATTAGGATATTGCTAACATCCTGGGCGATATCCTGGGGTTAACTAAATTAACCACGTGCAGATTAGATGCTGTGGGTTACTAACGGTCAGATGGACTTCTTCTCCTCAAGACTCAGGCGTATCTGTTATGTGAGAGACGTTGAACCCGAAAGACCAGGTCTACAACGTTCGAGTGGGGAATATTCGCCTGATCCCGGTTATTTAGGATAGTTTGTTGCATTTCTTTTACTATAAATAGATGGGGGCGGATCAGATTAAGGCACGCAACTTTCACACACACTCTCGAACACTTTTGCTCTCTAGCATTCAGCAGTCACTACACACAAACACTTGTAATCGAATTTCATTGTAACACTTAGTTGATCCGCACCACATCCTGCACTGTATCCTGATATTTGAAGCAATAGAAGAACAAGGCAGCTGCGATTGTCAGCTCCCGAGGTTTTGTGCCGGCGATCTAGATTGATCAAGGGCTTTCCTCGTACATCACGTGTCAACCTTTACTTTCTTGCTCATTGTTTGATCATAGATACAACTCTATATCCTGAGCCGTATCCTGAAACTGCTTTTACAATTAACTTGACTGACATATTTTTGACATTCATTTCTAGCACACTACCTCACTTAACTAATTTGATCACTTAATTACTTCGGTAATTTTTGACCAAAACAACAGTCAAGCAACCAAAAGCCCTAAAAAGAACCTGCCATTTTTACTATTCATTGGCATGTAGTTTAAATAGATAGTAAAGCATCAATACAGCATGCTCACAAAAAGATCACAGCCAGGAAACCAAAACCCGTAAGAAAATTAAGGACAAAGAGGTAAAAAAAACCTAAATGATATACACATCCAAAATCATCACCACCGTCCGCCACCAGGAGTGGTGGTTGAAAACCAGACCACAGAATAAGAAGACATGGATGAACTGAATGAAGATGGGAACGTTATTGATAAACTGAATCTACCTGATCACCAGAGAATCTCTCATAATAAGAAGACATAGATTCGCCTGAGCTTTCATCAGTGGGGCTTTTCTCCAATGACTTCTTCAGCCGCAGCCAACTTATGTGATCCATTGTTTTCGAAAATAGATTGATAAACAAATACTAATACCCACACACACTCACCACCCTCAAACTTCAACAACAATCCCATCAATCTTAATCATTTAAATCCAAACTTTATAACTTCAAGTGTCAAAACTAAATTATAATCACACATAAGCAAGTCATCAGATATGATTGCTTCTAAATTCGATCAGTTTGTGAGGATGAAAAAATATTTTAGTACTTTATTGAATAAACTCTTTCTTAACATATTTGATTGGGTTTAGGTTCATGAAATCTGGCATTTGTTGACATCACAACACCCCAACGACTGCCAATTGTAGTCATTAAAGTTACATGAAACTGTTTTTTCCATTTTCTACCAATGCGTTTATACGGATGATTCACTAACTTTAATGAGGTTGGTTACGGAACCGGAACTCATTTTGGTTTGTTAATGACTTGTAGTTGACGGCTCAGAATCGGTATTGAGGTTGTGAGGGCTGCATAACAGGTTGCTAGTAGCAAACAATGCACTTGCCATCCTTGCTATGCAACATCAAATCTATTTTTTTTTACCAAAGTCATCATAGCCGACAAACGAACTCGGGACATGACTGCCGAATATAACTTTCAGTTCCATATACCCTTAATTCTGACAGGTCGGATACCTACAAACCTAATGTATGTGATGATATTGCATATGAAGAGTTTTTGTGTTAAATGGGTTTTGATAATAGGATGAAATTGATGTTATATTGATGTTGAAATGTGCTTATAATCATCATATTTACAAGAATGTATGAGGTACTTGACAAAATTTGATGATTTGATGAATGTCCATACACACGATGAAATGGGTTTTACATAGTGATGAAAACCCCAAATTCTTGTATGATAGTTTGATGAATTAGCTTATGATAATTGAAAGTTTATGTTGACTTGATGCTAATAAGTGTATGAACTTGTTGATTTGAAATAAACATGGTAATTTTGGTTGGTAAATTTAGCTAATATGATGGCCTAAAATAGATACCCACCAAGTGTTTGATAAAATGTCTAAGTGAGTTTTATCGAATTGTTAGTGCATCTATGTATGTCAATTGATAGTTTATTTTTTTTAAAAGGTAAACCGACCTAAGATAAAATGGAATGTTAAATGAGATATAAAAATCCATAAAGGGGATGGTCAGGTATTTGATGACTAATCTAATCATCTTGTGCATATTATGTGTTAGTTTAACTCTTGACAAGCTAGGTGGGAGCTTGGAAAGGAACGGGTCAAACGAGTTAAATGCGCGAGGAAGCTCGAACGAGCACAAGGGAAGTAAAGCTTACACCTCATAGATAGAATCACAATTTATGAGATGAAAAATATTTTGGTGATAAATAAGAAATTATCAAAATCAGACCGCATGACGAAAACCATGTAATAGGTCAAAATTAGTGAACTAAATGTTGTTGATAAATGATAGCTTGTAGAAATAAGACCTTATAGTTTAAGCCATAACGGGTCAAATAGGTAAAATGGTAAGTAAATCACATGTTGGTGATTAAACAAAGAATTATGAAAAGGAGACCTTATAGCGTAAGACATAACTGGTTAAATAGGTAAAATAACAAGTAAATCACATGTTGGTGATTAAACAAAGAATTATGAAAATGAGACCCTATGGCGTAAGCCTTAACGGGTCAATAGGTAAAATGACAAGTAAAACACATGTTAGTGATTAAACAAAGAATTATAAAAAGGAGATCCTCTGGCGTAAGCCATAACGAGTCAGATGAGTTTAAATTGTGTTGAACCACATTTTAGTGATAAACAATATATGGATTGGTTTAGATGCCAATAGAGCAAACCAAAAATGGTTTAAAGAACAAACGGCTCATATGGGTCAAATGGTGATGATATCACCATTTGGACTCGGTAGTAAATGTTTTGTCTTATTAAGTGCCAAACTTAAAGGTAATCTTAATGTACGGGCATGCTTTGCCATGATTAACAAAAGGAATTGAAAGTTATTGAAAACGAGTCATTGTTTTGACCCCACTAGGTATGTGTAATGGGTCATAGTCTCAAAGAGGTCTTAAGATCCGATCAGAGATGGTTGAGGCGAAGGCGGATAATAGACTACCTCAAGTGAGGTATATCTATTATTGGATAAAATGGTCATTAGAGTCAAAATACGTCTATAATTTACGAAATGGCTAAAACAAGTTTGAAGTAAGAGGACGTTTTAAATCTTTACGTCCTTATGGACATAATTAAGTTTAATAGGATAATAAGTTAAATGTGCCCGTTAGTTTTCATCTAAACCTTTAAGTGTTCTCCGGTTTGGAAAAAAGAGCTTAATTTGACTAAAACGCTCTCAGATAATAAGTTTGGATAAAACGCTGAATCGAAAGAACGATTTAGGAACTAACAAGTCCGGACCTAGACACGGTTTAGAAAAGTGCACAGGTCAGTGCACAGTTCAGTAAAGTGCATAGGTCAGTACACATTGCACAATTTAGCAAAGTGCATGGGTCAATGCACAATACACAGTTTAGCAAAGTGCATATGTCAGTGCACAGTGCATAGATTAGTAATGTGCACAATGCACGGTGTAGAAAAGTGCAAGGGTCAGTGCACAATTTAGCAATGTGCATGGGTCAGTGCACAGTTTAGCAAAGTCCACAGGTCAGTGCACAATGTACAGTTTAGCAAAGTACACATGTGAGTGCACAGTTTAGTAAAGTGCACAGGTCAGTGCACAATGCATAGTTTGGCAAAGTACACGGGTCAATGCACAATACACAATTTAGCAAATTGCACGGGTCAGTACACAGTGCACCGTTTAGTAAAGTGCACTGATCTTGCTGAAGGCGTTTCGGTTGCGATACGCGACATAATCCTAGTCGTTCAAAACATTTCTTTTGTCGTTTTTTGATCCGTTAACACAAAAGAAATATAAACACTAATCATTTTTGTGTTTATGACAGGTTGATACAAGGGCTGGTACCGGACGGACGATCAAGCATGCAAAAAACTGAACACTATTAAACTGCTAATTCTATGGAAATAATCATAGGAAGGTTGAAGCATGATCACACACGTCAAAGTTTTCAAGTTTACTACGTTAGTGTTTTTAAACTGTAATTTAAGAGTAATAATATGTTATGTCGGTTCGTCTGGGTTATCAGTCACCCTAGACTCGTAAGTTATCGTTTTTTTAAACATCTGTTACCAAATCGTTCGAATATGTAAAATATTTGGTATAAACAGGATAGAGTGTTGCACACTAGAAGACGTATATATTATTGATGACGCATGATGAAAAGGTGATACACATGAGTAGTTTCAAGTACATTGTTATTTTAAGTAGGCGTTTCATGTAACTTATTGGACACAAGAGATAAATTACATACACGACCATTGTATCACATAACTCTTGGCTATAAGTGTAATTGATAAAAAGGGATGCATTCATAATTTCCTCTAAAAATAACATATAACATACTACTACCATTATCATTGTCTTCCACTGTTACGAGTGTAAGCGAGTCTAGCCTATTAAAGTTAAGTTGAACTCATTTATTACAAGAGAAGGTTGAGTTTGGCTTGTGTGTTACTCCCTCCGTCCCATTAAAAGTGTTCTATTTTGAATTTTCAAAGTCTTTATTTATAAACTTTGACCTTAAATAATTTTGTTTGTGTTAGATAATACTTGATGAAAGTTATATGATTTGAGTGTGTTTACAAGTGTTTTTATCGGGTTAATTTTCATCAAGTTTTATATAACACAAAAAATATATAATTAAAGTCAAAGTTTATAAATAAAGACTTTGAAAATTTAAAATATGACACTTTTAATGGTACGGAAGTAGTATTTTTTATTTTATTATCATTGAAAATATAACAATACCTATTTCATAAACAATATAATAATTATATAAATAATAAGTTCATTTAAGTAAACCAAGTTTGATACATAAAAAGCCAAGTTTAAGCTTATTTGTTAACTAAACTCGATTAAGACTTGAATTAAATAAATTATAAGCAATCAACCAGCACGATAATGTGAAACTGTGGTAAATGTGATGACTGCGATGAATATAATAACAATGTAAATATGAGACTCAAGCCCCCCGACAAGCGAATCTAAGGGGCTGTTTGTTTACCTCTTAATGGTTCAGACCGTTTACAGGTTCAACACTTAATGGTTCAGACTGTTTGTTTCACGAGCAGATGTCTGAATGGTTCAGACATTTGCCTCTAAATGGTTAAGATTTATACAGAGTCTGAATGGTTAAGACCTCTAATCTGAATTGGTCAGACATTTGCCTCTGAACGGTTAAATGTTATATATGCTTTTAATGGTTCAGACCTCTTACCGGTTCAACACTTAATGGTTCAGACCTCTTACTGGTTCAGCACTTAAAAATTCAGATGTTGCCAAACAGCCCCTTACATTGTTATGACTTCACCTCTTTATCATTTACATCGTTATGTTATCACTAGGGGTGCAAACGAGCCGAGCCGAGCCCGAGCTCGACCTAGCTCGTTTAACATATGAAAGCTCGAGTTCGGCTCGATTCGAGCTTTATTTCTAAAGCTCGAGCTCAGCTCGAAGGTAATTTTTCAAGCTCGAGCTCGGCTCAGGCTCGACTCGTTTAGTATTTATTAATTAATTTATATTAATTATAATTAATATTATACACATAATTTAGTTATTTTTTATATTTATATGAATGGTAATTAATATTAATTTAAATATATGTTTGATATATTAATAAAAAATAAATAAACAGAAAGCTCGTTTAGGCTCGCGAGCTGGCTCGAGCTCGATAAGCGAAGCTCGGGCTCGGGCTCGTTTACTAAATGAGCTTGTTTTAGGCACGGGCTCGAGCTCGGGCTCGTTTAAGCTCGGCTCGTTCGAGCTTTTTTTCGAGCCAACGAGCCGAGCTCGAGTAGCTCGTGAATAGCTCGTCTTGTTTGCACCCCTAGTTATCACAATCACACCTTACACAGATAACCAAACCCTTGTAACCAAATCCAGAGACCCAATTCTTATAAGACAGTTTTCAACTGAGCATACAATATAAGATGACCCGTTAAATAGAATTGCATTTTATTCTTTTTGCTTTTAAATATTGACTCAACTTTCAAAAGTTTCAACTAGGGGAATCAAACACGTTTTTCAGGTAAAAATGTTAATGCGGCGCGTGACATGACATCATCATCTTAATATTTGAAAATGGGTTTGAGTTTCACATAAGGGGCATGAGTTCGAGCCTCATAAGAGGCAAAAAAGGGTTTGTAAAAAGATTTTAGCCGTTCAAAAAAAAAAAAAAAAAAAAAAAATTAATACTTTAATAGTGTTTTTGGACAATATTTGACTCTGATTTGACGTATGATGTGGATTTTTTGTCAAATTATTCATGAATCTCGTTTTTAACTTTTTCATGCTTTGTTTCATCCATATTCGCTCAAGTAAAAATGACTAAATACATTTAGCATAATGGTTCAGTATAAATTTTTCTGTCCGATGCAGGGGAACAACTGAACGTCATTAAAATGTATTAATATTAATGTTGTTCGGTTGGTATTATTTTGGTTTGGTGTGGTATGTATAAGTATGGTGTGTGCGAAGCGTGATATGTTTTTATTAATGTTTTGAGCCAATTTTGCGTATTAGTCAAGTTTTAAATTTATTTAACACGATATTCTAATAACACTAAACACACACTTGAGCAAGTGCACCCATCGTGAGCGTAGTATAGCGTTGGTAAGATAATGAGGTCGTCCAAGGACACAAAAGCTTTTAGTACCGGTTTATTCTGAACGTCTAATCAATCCAAATTTTTGAGAAAAGTTTTGAAACGTGAAAATAAAACCAAAAATGCAAAGATAAATAAAATAAAAACAGATAGACAAGATAAATCACTTGGATCCAACTTGTCTTTAATGTAACCTTTGATGATTTTCGCACTTTCAGACTTTTTAAGAGATTATCTTAGTTATAGTAGTATGCCCCACTTTTGAAGGTGACGTTACCCTCAACCCAGTGGTTTGAGTCAGCAGGGATACAATCCCAAAGGGTCAGAAAATTGAAAGATAATTAAGTAAGTTATTAATGCGAAAAGTGGTAGGCCCCTCTTTTGAAGGTGACGTTACCCTCGGCTAAGTGGTTTGAGTCAGCAAGGATACAATCCCTAGAAGCCGATTTAAAGTATTAATAGTAGTTTACATATGAGGGGTTCAAGCTATTCGCACCCCCGCCATCCAATACCAGTGGGTATTGAAGGGGGTCCTAGTAAGCTTGAACCAGGTCCTCGCAGAATTTATACACTGAACGAGACAAGAACTTTACCAAACCATTCCCCTAACCCCCGACCAAGTAGTCAACGCGCCTTTTTATAGACCGTAAAGACACGAATGATGCAATCTTTTACTTTATCTAGACAGTAAAGTAACCTCAAGACACCACGGAAAAATGATAAAGAAAATTCACCTTCAACATAAGAAACTAGTTATTAAAGTCAATAATACAAACCCAAATAAAAAGTGCCGAAAGATTAAAAATCAAAAGTAATACATAAAAGACTTGTCTTCACCAAGTGATGCAAGAGGCTTAACCAAACATGGTCTTTGATTGGCAAGAACCCTTACAATCAATCTTGGATCCCGAGACTACTACACACTCTAAAGATGGATGATGGATGATGGTGGTGGTGGTGGGTGTTGGTGTTGTAGTGGTGGCAAAGTGGGAGAGTAGTGGTTTGCCAAGGGATGTCTTTCAAGTGAACCAAGCACCCCTATTTATAGCCTGCACAGAGCTCTGGCCACGGCCCAGCGGGCACGCCCCGTGGCCAGTCTTTTCTCTTCCTTCATTAATTGCAATTGTCAGCAGAGGGCCCCACATGACCCCGTGTCTCCTGGGCACAGCCCCGTGGTCAACTCTTATCTGTACTATCAAGATTCTGCGTATTTTTGCGTTGACCACGCCCCGTGTTGAGCTAGCCACGCCCCCGTGGTGTGTGTGGAAGCTTCTACAGATTTGTCTTTTATGAAGGCCCCTGACCACGCCCCATGCCCAACTGGGCACGGCCCCATGGTCAGGCGTCTGTTGCATTGTTTTTGCTTTGGGGATGCTGCCGAGGGGTTGGGCATTTCACGTTTATTCCTTCCTTTTGTATTTATGTTGGTTTTGGCTGCTTATTTGCTCATTTTGTTCTTTTAAGCTTGTTTGGTCCTGTAAATTCAAAAGGAAAAAAGAAACACGTTTTTTCCAACATTAGTACTAAAAAGGATTAGTTTTATGCCTCATTTGATGTAATTTATATGTTGCATTTTGCACACATCAAAGTACTCGGTATATTTTATGGTGTCAAAAAATATATTATTTTATATACAACTTCATTTTCAATAAAATTTATATCTATTTGGTACCCCCGAAAATACAAAATGGTTATGGCGGTACATAACTAGTAGTGCATATAATACAGAAAAAACTGTTTGTATCGGAACTGAAAATCAAAAAAATGAATACCGGTAGCGGTAGAGATGTTGTTCGGTCAGGTTAGGTATGGTATCGGTACAATACAGGTACTCAGTATAGTTTACGATACCAAAATGTATTTTATTTTTAACACAACCACGTTTTAAAAAAAAAATTCTGCCTGAATGTTGACAGGTGAAAAGGCAAACACAAATGCGTATTTAGATTTATATTTTTCAAATGTTAACGAACGCAATATAAAAGAAAAAATAAATTAAAAGATAATTGGAATATTATCATAATCGGAAACCATCAAAATGAATACCGACATCAATACTGAAGTTGTTCAGTACAGTATCGGTACTCTGCATAGTTTATGATACCAAAAATACTTTATTTTAGATACAACTCCGTTTTTGATAAAATAAAACATAACCATGTATTTAGAATATTTTATAAAAAATTAACAAAACTAAGTTATTAGAGAAAAATCAAATTCTGGCTTAAGTTTTTACTTATTACGAAGTTTCCAAATGGAAATTACATCAAGATAGAAGGTAAACGGGCAACAAATTGCGCCGTTACCCATTTTTTTAGTAGCAAAACTAAGTCTTTTAAAAACTACATTCATAGATCTCGGGGTCAAAACACTACTATGCATGACCCTTTGAACTCCACTAAATAGGTCCACAACCTCTGGTGCAAGGAAACCAAAAGTTTCAAAAAAACTATGGGATAAACACGTGCTGATTGTCAATGCAAGTTTTCTCATGTTTGGTCACTTTGTCCAAAGCAGCCTTTAGAGCAGTTTGCCTCATCGTGAAAACACTACACCCTAAGCCCACGAGGGGGAAACCCCTGTTAGATCCACACACGCGTGTTTCCCCTATCTACTCGAACACCAAAATGTCGGTTGGTTTAAAGGTAGATCTTCCTTCCAATGGGTTAGTTAAGAAATTCCCAACGCGCTTGAATATGTCAAAAAAGATATCCCTAACCAAATCATGTCGGTACTTGAACCCCGAAAGCTCTCTACAATGAATTGCATGCTCCTCAAAAGAGTCCAACCACGCCTTATGATGAACATGGCATATCTCATCAACTGGAAATAAAGGAATCATGAGGCGATACTTAAGGATAGTTCGGTACTCCACCAGTGACATATATTGGCATAAACCATCTATAGGTATAACAACAAGAAAATGTCTGGCATGTGGTGCTCGTAGACACTTAAAAACGACTTTTTATCTAATGATCAAGTCAAATTGTACTTTAATGTCATGGACAATTTTACTAAAAATGCATTTGCCAATACATGTTGGACTTTAGGGGGATGGGGGGAGATTTCTTTATTATCACGTACTGCGTACGTGTGAATGGGATTGCATGTTTCAGGTATAAATGATCTAAATGTGTTGAACAAACATGTGTATTCTTATGACATACGGACTTGAATGTGAGACAAAAACTCTCAGACTTACTTGTGTTTTGTTGATAGGTTAAGGTCGTGTTGACCCGTAAATATGTGTTGATACAACTTGAGATTGCAATTGCTAGTTTAATTATCCCTTAAACCGTTTAAATTGCATTTTAAAATGAACAATGGAATTTAACTTTTTGTTTAATAGAGTTAATTAATTTGGTTAAGGAGTCGGTCTAAGTTGGTAGGTTTAGATTGGGGTAGGTGGGTGGATTTTAATGTTCGAGATTGTATTAAGTAGGAGGGGATTAGGGTGTTTGTGTTTTTCGTTGACTGTGTGTTTGTGTAATGTTTATTTTCGGATTTTTACAGCGTATGTTGGCCCTATTCTATAAATCATAGAATCTTGTTGTTCAAAAAAAATATATCCTAACTTATTTACGTTGTAACGAGTATCTGGATAGCTTTCATTATACTCTAATAGACTTATAGTAGTTAAAATCAATATTGGTTGAATGTTTGATATGGTTGAAGTTGAATCTCATTCTAAGACTGGAAGGTATGGAGGAGGCAAGTCCTCTAAGGATGGGCCGCCACGTCACCGCCACGTAGGAGGGGCTTGAAGGGGATGGACCTAGAGGGGTGGAGGATGGGGCTATATATATATATATGTGTGTGTGTGTGTGTGTGTATGTATGTATGTATAGCTTGGTGTGTGGAGGAGAGGCCCGTCGACTTCCGCTGCTGGGCGACGAAGAAGCCGGAACGGGGCAGGGGGCGGTGTGGGGGACCGGCGCCGCGCCTCGCCGGGCCTAAGCCGGCCCCCATACCGCTTAGTCTAATAAAGCATTTCACTTAATGCCACATGACAATTTCTCATCCTCCTTCAAAAATATAATTATTCCACTTAATAACACATGACACTTTCTCCCCTTCCCTCAAAAGTATAATTTCATATTAATTTAATTTATACTATACTTTTATTGCAAAATATTATTGTTATTCACAACTATTTACATCAATAAACTTTACATAATTTCATGGATAGGTGTAACATCTTCTCATGGATCAATCACAATCTGATCGGTTCATCTTTTTTCTTAATTCAAGATGTTTAAAATTTGTTGTTTATATATCTAAATAAACATATATTCTTTATGTATCATAATAATTTAAATTTATATAAACTAGGATTGCGACCCGCCGCAATGCGGCGGGGATTCTTTAGTTATAACTAAGTCAATATAGGACCCGCATGTTATGTTAAACCTGTCAAACAGGGAAAAAATAGACGATGTAAAAACGTTCACCCACACACGCACGTTGCGTTGTGTTAACTCGCAAAATTTAGAACGAAACGTAAAAACATTAAACCAAAGACGCACGTTGCGATTTGTTAAGTCACAAAATTTAGAACCAAGCATAAAGAGAAAAATTTGCGGAAAATAAAAACTATAAAGGACCAAAGTTGAATGTAAACAAAGTTATGAGGATAGATTGCAAAAGAGAAGAAGTTTTGGGTTAAAAGTAAAAAAACAAATAGTTTTGTGTTAAAAGTAATTTATGAAATACTTTTGGGTGAAAAGTAAAAAAAAAAAAACATGTTTTTTTGGAAAACCCCCAAAGCCAACGTTACGACAACCATATGTATAACCATTTTTTCTTTGAAAACCCCCCAAAACACACCCCGCGTTGCGGCGGGGCGTAAAACGGTGTCAAATAGTACTAATGTCACACAAGCGTCATCGACCACCAACACTGACTCGACTTAGGATATGCGTGTTGCGACGAAACTGTCAAACATGGAAAAATAGAGGTAAAAACGTTGAACCACACATGCACGTTGCGTCGTATTAACTTGAAAAATTTAGAACTATACGTAAAACGAAAATTTGCGAAAGATGAAAAGTATAAGTGACTAAAGTTGTGAAGTTAAATTGCAAATAATGAAAAGTTTTGGGTTAAAGTTAAAAAAACAAATTATATATGGTAAAAATTGTAAAAAGTAAAAACCCTTAGGTTAAAAATAGAAAATTAACTTTTTTTTTTGAAAATCACCCAAAGCATAATTTACAAGTGACAATGCACAAATATGTTGCAAACTTATATATGGGATAATATACATATAACGATGATGCATCATAACATTAATAATCTTTTAAAACTCAAGATATAGAAAAAAATTTCAGCTAAATAAATATATAATCTTATTTATCATCATAACTAAAACAAATATATATCTTATGTATTTTATTTTCATCAGATTATTATATATTTATGTAACAACATTGTAAAAGTAATATTTATCTAGAATTCTAAATCACTTAAATAAGAATTTTATTTTAATTATTATGTTTATTAATATTGATAGTTTTAGAATCACTAACAGTTTATAATTTTAAGAAATAAGCATGGGAAAATATTTATAAATTTAAATATATAAGTTAGATCACTATGGTTTAAAGTATATAATAATAATAATAATAATAATAATAATAATAATAATTTAGTTATGTAAATTTATGTACATCTTATTATAAAATTACATAATTTATATCTTTAAATCCGTGTAATACACGATTTAGTATATTTAATAAAAGAGAATTAACTGAATAAGTACTCATCAAGTATGATTTAAATCCTTCTGTAAACATTAATTGATATTCCAAATTAATTAATATTAAAAAACTAGATAATTAAAATCAAAAAGAGTAATTGAGTGTGGCGTGACTCATGCAATTTATTCCACTATTTATTTATGTACCGGTTTTGTTAAACCCTTCAATGTTAATTTTATTAAGTATATTTAGATATTACAATTTAGAATACATAAGGGTGGGTGAAGGGGGTGTACCCCTAGGGCTGTAAACGAGCCGAACGTTCAGTGAACAGTTCGTGAACCGTTTGGCGGGAAGTTCGTTTATGTTCGTTCTGAATTAGAAATTTCGTTCGATTAGTTAAATGAACGAACATGAACAGAGGTCTCGTTCGTTCGATTGTGTTCGTGAACGTTCGGTAAGATGTTCGTGAACATTCGTTCAATGCGTTCGTTTATGTTCGTATGTTTGTGTTTTAATTAAAGATTTTTGTACTTTCATATATTTTATCTATACTTTTTATATTATTAAACTTTTATTTATTTTATTACCCTAACAATTAAACTAGGAAACCCACTTTCACATTGTTTATACACCATTTCCCTT
Source organism: Helianthus tuberosus (assembly GCA_030545235.1). Lineage (NCBI taxonomy): Eukaryota > Viridiplantae > Streptophyta > Magnoliopsida > Asterales > Asteraceae > Helianthus > Helianthus tuberosus. The sequence continues at coordinate 69,388,286 of CM060360.1, forward strand.
TCTTTTCTCATTATTTACATTGGTGAATACGATTGACCTCTATTCCACAATAACGGATTCAAGTTCCAGTGATACTCTCTGGGCCATCTACCTTTATCCTTTGTCGTGTTCGCCAAATTTATTTGTGTTCGTGAACCGTTCGTGAACACACTCATTTCCTTAATGAACGAACACGAACATAACATCTCGTTCGGTAAGTGTTCATGAACACATTTATTTCCTTAACGAACGAACACGAACAAGGCCTTGTTCGTGTTCGTTCGGTTTGTTTACAGCCCTATGTACCCCTCATGAGATGAGGGGAAATTTCCACTCATCTCATGATGTATCATGTCAATTCCCATCTTATAAACCACTCTTGCCAAAAAAAATATAAGGGGTGGTTTCACCCATACCATTTAAAAAAAAAAAAAAAAAATGCATGATTTTTTGAAAGAGAGTGAGACTCACCACTACTCCCTCTTCTTCCTCGCATGCGACAACAACTCCCCGCTTAAGACATTCACAGTGCGGCAATTGGGGGACGGTGTCGGACTCCCCTCATGGAAACTCATTCCCCTAAATATATGTGCACATAGGCACATATATAAACATATACATAACTTAGTTTGATATACTTGTTCCTAGACACATCAATACACTAAATTTCTTTTTCTAAAAATTACTAAAAATAGGGTTTAAGACACAAATATCAATCCCTTTCTATCTCTATAAAAGTAAAGACTTTGAAATGGGCCTTTAGTTAAATTCCCATTCCAAATGTGTAAGCTTTTTTTTAATATTATTCTAACAATAAAGTGACACTTTGTTAATTTCATGCCAAAAGTAGAAATTGGAGGAGCAAGTAAGAGCCCCATATGGATCTTGTCAGCTCTGCAAATATGCTCCTCAATCTCAACGTAACAACCCCTTTCCTTTTCTTTTTCTTTTTGTTTACTCGTAATGATCTAATCAACTTTATTAAAATACACAACTATACGAATAAATACATTATAAAAAAAGTTATTGACTGAAAATTTGTGATACGATTGGATCGTCTAGTAGGGTCGGGTCAAGATGACCCATTAAAATTAATGGCTTTTTTTTTTCTTATTTCAAACTATATCAATTTTGATTGTAGATGATTTTAATTCTTTTGGTTACAAAAGAAGACTGTTCGGTTAATTTAGTTAATGTCGGTTAACCAATGGTTCAATTAAAACCGAACTTATAAAAGTTGTTTTGGTTTTTTATTTCAAACTATATCAATTTTGATTGTAGATGATTTTAATTTTGCCAATGATCTCTAGATCAAGTGGTGGAAGACTTGCATTTCTCTTGAGAGATGCAGGTTCGACTCCCACTTGATGCAGAGTGAAGCACTGGTGGGTAATGATAGGAGACCCATGGAAACCTGGGTTGGATCTTTGACCCAAACGAGTTTTACTTGTAATTTCCCTGGAATTGGTGGTGGACTCGGGTTACTCTCGGAGTACTCCGTTTGTCCAGTGGATGCCCCGAAAGTATTCGGGATTAATTCTGTTGATCGTTCAAAAAAAAAGATGATTTTAATTCTTCTGGTTACGAAATACATGCCTTCCTCCACAGTGGGAGGCTTGAAAAAAAAGATGATTTTAATTCTTCTCATTACGAAATACATGCCCTCCTCCACAGTGGGAGGCTTGGGATACATCTCAGTTGACGTTTAAATACATGTCCTTCTTCATAGTGGGAGATTTGGGAATACGTCTCAATTGACGAAAAAAATAAGTCCCTTTCCACAGTGGGAGATTTGGGAGTAATTAACATCACATAGTTGGATGAAAATTTTATCTCATTTCCTTATAGTTGGGAATCAGTTGGAGATTTGAGATAAGTGTCATTCCATAGTTGGACGAGAATCACTTATAGATTATTTATATTGGTGTGAGGGAATCAGTTTTCCACTACAATCACCTTTTCAACCACTGCCATTGTGGGAATATACGTTTAAGACAGAGTCTTTTATAATGGTCTATTTACTAGTCTTAATTATGTAAGAACTAGTAGACCGAATAGATTTTAAAAAGAAATTTATTTGCTTGATTACTAGCGATCCTTCGACTAATTATCTTCACCCAATAGAATTGACACTTTTAGTCTCCTTCCACATAGTTGGGATTAGTTGGAGATTCCATGACACGTCTCAGTTGACGTTTAAATATAAGCCCTTCTCGTTAGTGGGAGACTTGGGAAACGTCTTAGTTGACATTTAAATACATGCCCTTCTCCACAGTGGGAGATTTGGGATACGTCTCAATTCAGTCGACGTTTAAATATATGCCTTCTCCTCAGTGGGAGATTTGGGATACGTCTCAATTCAGTCGACGTTTAAATACATGCCCTTCTCCTTAGTGGGAGAATTGGGATACATCTCAATTCAGTCGACGTTTAAATACATGCCCTTCTCCTCAGTGGAAGATTTGGGATACGTCTCAATTCAGTCGTCGTTTACATACATACCCTTCTCCTCAGTGGGAGAATTGGGATACGTCTCAATTCAGTCGACGTCTAAATACATGCCTTTCTCCACAGTGGGAGATTTGGGATACATCTCATATTTGGACGAAAATTCACACTTTCTTAACCACTCATTGGTGGGAACATGTGCTTTGGCCTTCGTCTATTGCGCAATCAAGAGATCTGTTTGATAAGGTAGGAGCAATAAATGTGACCTTCATATCATTCGAAGGAACACTAATAAAATGGGCTCCATAAAATCAATGATTTTCTTATGGCAGTGATAGTGATATCGCAAAAAATATATTAGATGCTTACTATTAGCTGATATCAGTGCAATATGACCGTTGGCAGATCTTAGTGGCTCCATGCATTAAACCTTCATACTTGCCAGGCATGAAAGCAATCTATTGGACGCACTAAGATACTGCCAATCAACATATGGTGCTTCCATCATACTAAGTTTAGCATTCGTAGTTGCTAAAAATCAATGAAATAAAATCATTGTCGTACTCCAGATGAAGAATTTGCTGGTGTGAGTTGCCAAACTTACATGATATAATATACCCAGATGGGTTTGGATAATCGAGTTCCAAGACTCGAGATTATATGCTTTAAGCATGAATCAGAAAAAGTGATTCCCTTGTTCTGCTTTTTCTCTAGAATGAGAGAACAGTGATTTAACAAATAGAATTTGGTGCAAAAGTGCACAGATATCTTTTCCATAATACAACTATCCATAGTTGTTGTTTGAATCAGCTGGTGAGATATCACCGGAGTGTCCATCGAATATGATAGACTTTAGATAAATGATATTAGGATATCACAAGAATATCAAAAGATATAGTATCAGGTAACGAGTTTTAGCGTCCACGTACCGGAGTCATCGTCTCCAAAACATATATAGTTCACAGTATGGAACTTCAAGCTGTCACACCCCTTTCATAGGCGGAAGCACGATGTGTGATCATGAAAGGTTCTCATTGCCTACGATAAGTAAACATGCTACATGATATAAAACAAACACCAACTTGCTATTCAAAGTTTAATCATCCAAAATACAAATTTAGTTTAAAGTTTACATCACAACAAAAGATAATTGTTTGAAAGTTTACAACATCATTTCAAATCAAAGATCTTGTTTCCTATATCACCGCAAGGAGGCGGGATATAGAAAACAAATCCGTCAAAAGGTGGAAATGGAGCATGGACACTAAACATATTGAAACATAAAACTACATCTTGAACAAAGAGCCCGCGAACATTCCACTAATTTCCTAATCGTCAACAAAAGTTGGTGTGAATTCATGCAGATTGTATAAATGTAATAGTTGTAATTGTATAAAAACATGGTATGTAATTGTAAAATGTATTTGTAATAAGAGTTCTGTAAATGAAAGGAAATTAAGATCGCTAATGTTTTGCAAGGACATTAACATGTGTGACGACATAGGAAGCATCCAAACCTAGGCGACTTTTAACATCGATTACCCTTCGACTGTGACCCAAAGGACTCCATGGCTATGTGTTGCCAAGAGAGTGAGGCTGCCCGGACCTGCTAGATCTAATCCTTGCTCTTTCGGTCTAAACTAGATTAATGGTGCTTACGTATACCCTATTTGTGACATGATCTATGTATGATTCCTTTGTTTTTAAACATATCATTGTACATGTATTTTCCCCAAAGTTTAGAAAACAATATAAATGTTTAGAAGTAGAGACATGAACTCACTGCTTTGCGTCTTTAGCGTCAAACTTCACCGGCGTCCGCTACGTAAGTGACGTAACCTATAAACGTTCTACGTATGTTATAACCTAAACTTGTAAACCTCTAAGTACAAGATATTATTTTGTTTCATATGCTTGTCATGTTTATATGCATATGTTCTGGATTCATTTACATGTATATGTTTCATAGTTTATAGTTTCGTATTTGTCACTTGTAATTATATACTTTATTCCACAAAAATATATAATTATATATGTAGGATTTGAAAACGTTATATGTTAAAAATAATATATTTTTAACTTATCCAAACATATGATACTCATATTATTTTTCAAAATAGATATACGTAATTTGATAAATAATATTTCTAATATTATTTTTGTGTAAGTATACTTAGGAAAGTGTACTTGTATTTAAGTGTAAATACTTGTGTATTTTGTATTAATTACCAAAAATCAACTCTTTGCTTTTTAATACGTTCCGAAATTATATTTCTTAAAAATAATATATTTTTAAGGTTTACTTGTTATATCTATCTTGTCATACTTTATTATATATATATATATATATATATATATATATGTTTATTTTCGTCACTTGTCCGACTTTTATAATTTTCATTACTTGTAGTAATGGTATATATATATATATATATATATATATATATATATATAAGTCCATAAATATGTAAAATTATCCAATAATGTCCAAATATTTGTCCAAGTCCATAAATATGTAGGTTATATATTTATATTAATATATATTTTTGTATTTGTCCATATACCTTTTATGGGTAATTTTGTATACATATATACTTGAGTATTTCTTACGTATTTTTATGTGTATTTTGGTAGTGATACTCCTTGGGAGTATTTAGTGTATTATAAGTTTCTAAATGTACACTAATATATATAATACACATAATATACACTTAGCACATAATTTTTGTGACCACTAAATATATATATTTTCCTAAAAATATACATACTTAATATTGATTTTATCCTTGAAGAAAACATTATTTTCTTGGCTTGTAATTTTGTATAAAAATTAGGAAACCTTGGTAAATGTTTTTGGATGAATTTTTGGGGAAAAAGTTTCACCAAAACTTATATTTTTCTAAGTGTCAAAATTTTATAAAATTTATGACATAGTTTCCCCTAAAAATGGAGGTTTTCCATGTTTTCAAAACATGTGTTTATTTTCTTTAAATCATCAAAATTCAAGATTCAACATATTAACAAGCAAAATCACTAAAATCATCATAGTAAATCCTATGATGAACTTGAATATTTCTTCAAAACATGTAGTATTTTAAATCCATGCTTCACATACTTAGATCTTTCAAAAATAAGCATTCTTGTTAAACTTTGACAAACTTTTATGAAACTTTATTTTGCAAAGTTAACCATCCACATGTTTTATGGTTTTAAGATCATGAAAAACATACTTTAGAACCATTTCATACTCACTTTAAAGATCTTTCAAGTTCATCTTCAAGTTTCATCATGGCTCTTTCAAGATCCATGCTTAAACTTGTTAGATCTAAACTTCTAACAAGCTTACATATGATGGATCTAACTAAAAACACAAGATCAACATCAACATCACATCATACATCGAACAACTTCATAACAACTTGTTTTTATCTTGATTATGTTAGATTTACATGTCTTCATCTTTTAAAGTTTGGTTTCTTAGATTGTATAACTTGTACATAACATGAACATGAAGTAAAAATAGGTGTAAGAAGCTTACCACTAGCTCTTGTGGCTAGGGAAGTGGCAAAGAACAAGAAGAAGATGAAAATGATGCAAACAAGGTGGTTAAAAGCTCCTAGTGAAGGTCCTTCAACTTCCTTTGCTAGATACATTCTTAGATCATCTTCATGCACCTTTGTATACCTTTGAATCTTCTTGAAAGTGATTGAAAAATGGTGTTGTGTGTGGTTGTGGGTGTGGCCGAGAGGAGAAGAGAGGAAGAGGGGAAAGATGGTGAAAGTTTTGAATGAAAGTGACAAGGTTTAGTAACCTTAGTTTCCTTTATAATCTTCCAACATCTCATTACCCATGGGGTTTAATGTTTGGTATCTTGACCACATAAGGCATTAGTTTAATGGGGAAAGGTTATGGGGCCTCTTTGGGGCTGGTTAGGATAAGGGGGGGGGGGGTAAAGTGTAAAAATTTGGAAGTCTAGGGTTTAAAAGGTAAGTTAGAAGGTTTAATGTGAAGTTAAGTGTGTTTAAGTGTTTTTAAGGTTTTTAAGGTGTTCTATCACCATAACTAGCTTTAAAGCATCAAAACTATGTTTCTAGTCTATTTTTGGTGTTTTGGGTAGTGTCCAATTAATCGTTCGGTTGTCGGTTCGTTAAAGTGCTAAGTTGTGAATTTTACAAGGTATGAAGTACCTTTAGTGACATGTTTTCATTCCCGACACTTTGCAAGTTATTCTGGATGTTTTCTACCACTTTCTTCATGTTATTTTGATGTTTAAATGCTGGTTTTTGCTTAATTCTGCAGAATTCTGCGTTTAAAGTGCGTTTCAGACAGTTTTTAGTGTTTATTTTAGCTTCCGGAAAGTGTTAATGTAAACCCTTGTTCACACACTTGGTTTTTAATGCATTTTTGATGCTGGACCTACATCTAAGTCCTAATTCTATCATTTAACTGCATGCTGAAGCTGTGCTGACACAGCTTGTCTAACCGGTGAGTTTACTAGTCGTTCCGACGCAACGCTTAATGTATTGCACAATGCGATAAATGAAGTATGAAACATGCATGAATTCATATATAAAACAGGTAAGCATATAATGTTGACGTTTAAACACATAAATGCAGGAAATATATAATTATTAAAGTAGTACGGAAATTACCGGTTTCGTGCCAGTTGTCACACAAGCTACCCAGAGGTAGAGATCATTGAGTCCGCGACCCTTCATAGATTCTTTATCTTGTCCACGACGTCTCGGCGGCATAAAATCAATAAGTACTATATATAAATAAGAGTAGTCTTATGTTTAGGTCTAGACTCAGAGTTTTTAAGGAATCTGCATTTGTGATATTTGAGATTAGACACAAAAGGCTAGTGTCTAACTCACTCAAATTGTAGCTCTGATACCAACTCGTCACACCCCGATTCCCGGTGGGCCCGGATGGGTATAATCGTGACGGTTGGATAACAGTTATCACAATGTAAAAATATGCAGCGGAAGTATTGAGTAAAATTATTAAAATAAAGCTTGAATATATAAAAGTATTACAAGCGTTCAATACAAGCCCACATGCGGGATCTAATAAACAGAGCTTTAGACATCATAGGCCTTAAGCATTAGGAGTTGCAAATTCCTTAGCCTTCATTCTAGCCGACCCGGATTCCCAGCCTACAATGAGGTTCGGTACCTGTGGTTCAATCTTTTGAAAATACGTCAGCTTAAGCTGGTAAATACAATTAACTGACTCTTTAGAAAACAATTTTTCGAAAAGAGTAGTATACATAGAGAAAACCCGTAGGTGATCGTTTACATATTTCTTGGGATTTATTCTTGTTTCCAAATTCACATACTTGCCTTACAATCAGGAACCAGAGATCAGAGCCAGTCATTTAATTATGATTAAGGCACTCACCAAAGTTGAATAAAATGTGTCTTACAGTCGGTATGTGTAAGGACTCTCAAAATTATCCTAAAAATACCCGTAAGTTGATGTAAGGACTCTCAAAATTATCCTAAAAATACCCGTAAGTAACAACCCGGACCCCTGAAACCCTAAACCATATTAAAAATCAAGAAAAATAAAATTTTGGGTCTCAGGCGGGCCGCGTAAAAGACAAGCCCTATCTTACGCGGGCCGCGTCAATGTTAAGTTGACCGGATAAGTATTCCGGATCCACGTATCACCCACCTGGCCAACCTATGCATGACCATGCAACCCTATACGTAGACTAGGCGGCCACGCGGGCCGCGTAAAGTATGATGGATGGTTTACGCGGGCCGCGATAGGCCCGAATTTTAGCTATAAATAGCTTAGCTCAGGGGCTTTCATTCTGTGTCGACGAAAACTTTCAAAAACGAATTTCTACTGCTCTAAAGGTCGAAATTTCATATATTATTAGCGAGGCGCTGTTCCGATACCGGGTATTAACTCGATCGCTGCTACGATTCAATGTCCGATCGATTAAACTATCCAATGGATGTTTAAGTGATGCCCACATTAGGGTTTATGCTTTGTCATTCGTTGTTAATATGATGGATGTTTAAGTATCGCACTTTGTCATTCATTGTGAAGGTTTTAATCTCGTGAGTTATCGTAAATGTTGTATTAGTTACTAACCGAGTTCGTGTGCATGTTATCAAATTTAGGTTAAAAGGCTAATCAGTAGGCTAAGCTCTGCTCATATAAATCTGCAATGTGAGTCATTCTCTTTTTATCAAAAGCATTTTACAATACTCCATTTTCAAATGTTATAATTACAGGGAGTAAGTCGTGGATATCTTGAATCACTGGCTAGTGGGGTATTGTGCACATTACTAATTTTCTCCCGGTTACGTTCATTGACCTAACCGGGATAATCACTGTTAGGTTCATTGACCTACAGGGATAATCATCACTACTTGGGGTGGGACCCAATAGTGGTATAACCATCGTCACCATTGTGACACGGCGCCAGATAAAAATAAGATAGAAGCCATTGTAATCGCTCTTATGCTGTAATTAATAACTATGCGTCATTTTATGCAAAATGAATGATTCACCAGTATTTCCCCGCTGACAAAATATTTTTAAAACATGTTTCAGGCGACCTGCTGTAAATCAAGGAAAACGTGCTACGGAGCACTATCAAGCTTGAAGAGGTGGCTCAGTTAAAAATAAATAAACATGTTTTAATAAATCAGGGAATTTCCTAGTTAAATTCCTCTATTGTAAATTACGGGGTTTATCTCCAAATTATGGAATAAAATAATTGGGCAATTTAGTTTTTAAAAGATCCTGTTAAAAATCTTCCGCTGTCGCATTATTGATACCACGGGTTCCTGTCCCGCGGCTCCTGAACGGGTCAAACCGGGGCTGGGGCCGTGACAGGAAAATATGGTATCAGAGCCACACTAATCGAGCCACTGATTTAAGCCTATTAAGTATCTCAAATACTTAATTTTCTTGATTTTCATTTTGTGATTATGTGTTTTATTTATTTATTTAACTATTTGTTAGTTACAGTATGGGTAAGCAAAAGCTTTCAAACATCTATCTTAAATTAGATAGGTCATCAAACGAGAAGGGAAGTTAATCCCAAACAAATTCCTCAAAATACCCAACAGATAATGATGAAGGAAGATTTGTCCGTAAGGCACAATATGAGGAACCACTTTCTCCTAATAAAAGAAGTTTGATTATTAGGAAAAGTCAAGAGAAACTAAAGAAATCCAAAGGAGGGAGAGTTAATCAGAAAACCCAAGAACTAGGCAGTAACCCACCATGGGAAGACAAGTTAGATGAAAAATGGGCAGATCTTTATATGCTAGCCACTGTAGCAGTAAATGCAAATCTTTAAATACACCTGATTCAAGTTTTAGCACCCTTATCACCTACAAGCCAGAAACTTTACCCAGTAAATAAATAAGTTTACAATAAAACTTAATATGTTTTAATTGTCAGTTGTTCTTTGTATTAAATTAGTCACACTGTATGCAATAATATTTAAAAGGTTATTTATTTTTATAAAATTTTAACTTAGCAATTTTTGTGTATTTTGCATATATGCTAAACAGCATGAATGACTTGTCTGAAGCCCTTCAGAATTTAAATCTCTATCCGGTAAAGATAGAGGTTTCGAGAGATTTTAATAGGTACATATCCGATATAGAAGAACCTATGGAATTCAACGCTCCACCTCCAGAGAAACCCAAGCCTAAGAAAAGGAGAAGATTCGTGGGATGGAGGCGTGTGCGCAGAAGGAAACCCGCCACTAGGAAGATTCCCAAAATAGAAAATCCCTTAGACAAAGGGAAGGGGATTGAAGTCGGGGAAGGTTCTAGGCAGATGGAAATGCAGTTTGGGGAATATTCTAGGCAAATGGAAATGGAGTTTGGGGAAGGTTCTAGGCAAACCAAGAAAGAAATTGGGGAAAGCTCTAGACAAATTGAGGAGTTACCATTTCAGGAGGAATTGGATCGTGCATTGGCGAGCTGTGATGTCATCAGGCCTATTAATAATAATCTCTACCCTTATCCTGCTGAAACAAAACTACCAATGAACTTGGAACCCGCAATCCCAGAACCTATAATCCACACCCAACCTCTAGGAATGGACGAGTGGTGGACCAATGATTGGCAGTTCCAAAACCTTCTCAATAGTCCTTATTCCTTTCTCCCTCAGTTCGACCCAGAACCTATACCAAACCCACCAATGAGTAATGAAAACCTAGCTGAACTCCGCCACTTTGGCGAGGAGCTGGTGGATGCAGGAAATAGGATCAGGGAAGTAGGAGAACAGATCTCCTGAAAATACGACGAGAGGTAACGTCGTTACTGAAATACCAACTGGCAAAGGATAGTGGGTTTGTTAAACTGTGGTTGTATAATAAATAATAAAATATAACTATGTAAAATAACTACAAATAAAACTTTGTAAGATAAATAGTGTGTATTGACGCATAATATAAAATATAAAAATGGGAATCGAGAAATCGATAGTTTTGACTATATGTGTGTTGTGAAATTGTATGATTGTTTTATGTATAATTGTTATTTATTCGATACTAATAAATTATATATATTAATTATCAGATGGAAAATGCTAATAATGAACCAGTAAACGAGGTTAATCAATCTGAGCAACATCCGGAGGATCAATTTATGACTAGGCAAGATATAGAAAATATCGTTGCTCAAGGAATAGCCAATGCTATTCCAGCAATCCTTGCTGCTGCCCAGAAACCTGTTGAACCTCAACAAATCATTCCTAGCAAACGTATTTCTGAAGATAACTTCAGTAATAGCATAAACGGAGGCGGTAATCAAACTAATCAAGATAATAATCCACAGCAGGCTCCGCTCCCTAAGAAAATGAAAGCTGCAATGCCTGGTTGCACTTACAAGGAATTTCTTGCCTGTAAACCAGCTGAGTTTGCAGGTAATGAAGGGGCGACTGCAGCTCTGCGTTGGTTAGAAAAAACCGAGGCAGTGATCACAATAAGTAAATGTGTTGAGGATGACAAGGTTATGTATGCGTCAAATCTTTTTAAAGAAGGGGCGCTAGAATGGTGGAACACGGTGTTACAAGCAAAAGGAAGGATGATGGCGTATGCTATGAACTGGGAAGAATTTAAAAGTCTTGTAGAAAGAAAATTCTGTCCCGAGTATGAAAAGGATCAAATGGCGAATAAATTCCTAAATCATCGAATGGTGGATGTGAACTGTCGAGGGTATACTTCGACATTCTTCGAATATGCGAGAGTAGTACCAACACTGGCTTCGCCAGAACCAGTACTTATTTCCCGCTATATTTGGGGATTGATTAATGAAATCCGTAATATCGTCAAGGCTGCGAAACCCCGCACGATTGATGATGCGGTGGATTTAGCCAACACCCTGACTGATGAACTGGTACGGATGAGAGAAGAAAATAGAAAGAAGGAAGTAGCTCAGAAGATTACCCAAGGATTTCGTATGGGTAATCGTAACAATTTTAAGCAAAGGGGAACCGGACAATCTTCCACTGGTCCATTTTGCAATTCTTGCAAAAGGAAGCATTTTGGAAGATGTAAAGGATATTGCAATTTTTGCAAAATTCCAGGGCATCAAGAAGAAGACTGCAGGAGGAAGAAATTCACAGTCTGTTACAACTGTGGAGAAACTGGGCATCGTAGGCCAGACTGCCCAAAACTGAACAAACCAGCTGATAACAAAACTAAACCTGCAGAAGGAGCAAAAAGGAATGTAAGAGCCTTTCAACTGACGACTCAGGAAGCCAAACTAATTCCTGATGTGATAGCTGGTTCGTTTCTAGTTCATAATGTGTATGCAAAAGTATTATTTGACTCTGTTGCAAACCAAAGTTTTATAAATACTTCATTATGCCAAGCACTTAATTTACCCTTAACCCAACTTAGGCATATTTTTACAGTCGAAACAGAAGATGGAAATTCTGTTAAAATAGATAAGGTTGTGCAAGAAGAAAAGATAGAACTGTTAGGCTATAAATTCTCTGTAAAGCTGTTACCTATGAAAATAGCCGGATTCGATGTTGTGTTAGGAATGGATTGGTTAGTAACCAACCATGCTCGAATTCTTTGTGATAAGAATTCCATAGAAATTCATACACCCACAGGAGAATTAGTAGTAATTACAGGAGATAAGCCACGAAAGCCACTGAAATTTATTTCAGTAATGAAATTGGCCAATTATTCTAGAAAACAAGAAATGGTGTATATGATTTCAGTAATCATTACTACGAAAAATAAAGAACTTAAAGAAATTCCAGTAGTATCGGAATATCCCGATGGATTCCAAGAAGAACTACCTGGATTACCACCTGATAGGGAAGTAGAATTTAGAATTCATCTAATTCCAGGAACTACACCAATAGCCAAGGTGCCTTATCGGTTAGCACCCACAGAAATGTTACAACTGAAAAAGCAGTTAGATGAATTATTAAGTAAAGGTTTCATACAACCTAGTTCATCCCCGTGGGGAGCACCAGTGTTGTTTGTAAAGAAGAAGGATGGTTCGATGAGAATGTGTATTGATTATAGAGAATTGAATAAGATTACAATTAAGAATCGATACCCATTACCTAGGATTGATGATCTTTTTTATCAACTTCAAGGAGCTAGGTATTTTTCTAAGATCGACTTACGCTCCGGATATCATCAATTGAAGGTACAAGAAGAAGACATACCTAAAACTGCTTTCAGAACTAGGTATGGTCATTACGAGTTTACAGTCATGCCCTTCGGATTAACGAATGCACCTGCAGCATTCATGGACATGATGAATAGAATCTGTAAACCGTACTTGGATAAATTTGTAATTGTTTTTATCGACGATATACTTATTTATTCCAAAAGTCAGGACGAGCATTGTCAGCACTTGCATGCACTCTTAACTTTGTTAAGAAAAGAAAAGCTTTACGTCAAATTCTCGAAGTGTGAATTTTGGTTGCAAGAAGTGCAATTCTTAGGACACATGGTGAATCACGAAGGTATTCATGTAGATCCTGCTAAGATAGAAGCAATTACCAAATGGAAGGTTCCGCAATCCGCACTGGAAATTAGGAGTTTTATAGGTTTAGCCGGATATTATAGACGGTTTATTAAGGATTTTTCCAAAATAGCTGTATCATTAACTAAGCTAACCTGTAAAGCAGTTCAGTTTGAATGGGGACCTAAGCAAGAAGAAGCTTTTAGGGTTCTAAAGCAAAAGTTAACAAATGCCCCAATCCTAGCTTTACCAGAAGGAACTGAAGATTTTGAAGTTTACTGTGATGCTTCAAAACTAGGATTAGGATGTGTGCTAATGCAACGCAAAAAGGTAATTGCATACGCTTTAAGACAATTGAAAAAGCACGAGGAAAACTATACAACTCATGACTTAGAATTAGGAGCCATAATTTTTGCCCTTAAAATTTGGAGACATTATCTGTACGGAAGTAAATTTACTGTCTATACAGATCACAAAAGTTTAAGATATATATTTGGGCAAAAAGAGTTAAACATGAGGCAAAGAAGATGGATGGAAATTCTAAGTGACTACGACTGTGATATTCAGTATCACGAAGGAAACGCAAATGTAGTTGCAGATGCCTTAAGTCGTAAGTACCATGAGAAACAACGACGAGTTCGTGCTCTTAGGTTAAATCTACAGTTAGATTTAATGGAACAATTAAAACATTTTCAAGAAACAGCCATCAAGGATGATGCTGAAGGAATGAAAGGACAAATAAAAGAATTAGAACAAGGAGCTGATGGAATTTGGAGATTCCACAAAAACAGAATTTGGGTAACCTAAGCAGGGAGAATTAAGAAATAAGATTTTAGAAGAAGCCCATAAATCTAGGTATACCATGCACCCTGGAAACAATAAAATGTACCAAGATTTAAGAAACAACTTTTGGTGGATAGGGATGAAAAAGGACATAGCTCAATATGTTTCTAAATGCCTTACTTGTTCACAAGTTAAGGCAGAACACCAGAAACCTTCAGGTCTACTACAACAATTAGAAATGCCTGTATGGAAATGGGAACTCATAACAATGGATTTTGTTACTAAGTTGCCCAAAACCAGAAAAGGTAATGATGCGATTTGGGTAATTGTGGATCGATTAACCAAATCAGCTCATTTTCTACCAATGAAAGAAACCTTTAGCATGGAAAAGTTGGCAAAGTTGTATGTAGATGAAGTAGTATCCTTACATGGAGTTCCACTCTCCATTGTTTCGGATAGGGTTAGTCGTTTCACTTCCCATTTTTGGACAAGTTTCCAAGAAGCAATGGGAACTCGATTAAACCTAAGCACTGCGTATCATCCTCAGACAGATGGACAAAGTGAAAGGACAATCCAAACTCTAGAAGACATTCTTAGGTCATGTGTGATAGATTTTGGTGGAAACTGGGACGATCACTTACCTTTGATCGAATTCTCCTATAACAATAGTTATCATTCAAGCATTGAAGCTGCCCCATTCGAAGCATTGTACGAAAGAAAATGCAGAACTCCCATTTGTTGGGCAGAAATGGGAGAAAGTCAATTATCAGGTCCTGAGATAGTGCAAGAGACGACCGACAAGATTACCCAAATCAAGGAAAGACTGAAGATGGCTCGAGATCACCAGAAGAGTTATGCAGACAATAGACGGAAGCCATTGGAATTCCAAGTAGGAGACAAAGTATTATTAAAAGTTTCTCCTTGGAAAGGAATAGTTCGATTCGGTAAGAAAGGAAAGCTAAGTCCAAGATACGTAGGACCATTTTCAGTAATCCAACGTATAGGACCAGTTGCTTATCGTTTACAACTACCAGAAGAGTTAGCTGGAGTACATAACGTATTTCATATATCCAATCTCAAGAAATGCCTATCAGATGAATCTTTGGTAGTACCTCTTCAAGATATAGAGGTAAAAGAAAAGTTAAAATTTGTTGAGAAACCTCTTCAGATAGAAGACAGAAAGGTGAAATTTCTCAAACACAAACGGTTAGTACTTGTCAAAGTCAAGTGGGATTCAAAGAGAGGACCTGAATACACTTGGGAGCTGGAATCAGAGATGAAGCGAAAGTATCCTCACTTATTCCAATGAATCTCGAGGACGAGATTTTAATTAAGGTGGGGAGGATGTAAGGACTCTCAAAATTATCCTAAAAATACCCGTAAGTTGATGTAAGGACTCTCAAAATTATCCTAAAAATACCCGTAAGTAACAACTTGGACCCCTGAAACCCTAAACCATATTAAAAATCAAGAAAAATAAAATTTTGGGTCTCAGGCGGGCCGCGTAAAAGACAAGCCCTGTCTTACGCGGGCCGCGTCAATGTTAAGTTGACCGGATAAGTATTCCGGATCCACGTATAACCCACCTGGCCAACCTATGCATGACCATGCAACCCTATACGAAGACTAGGTGGCCACGCGGGCGGCGTAAAGTATGATGGATGGTTTACACGGGCCGCGACAGGCCCTAATTTTAGCTATAAATAGCTTAGCTCAGGGGCTTTCATTCTGTGTCGACGAAAACTTTCAAAAACGAATTTCTACTGCTCTAAAGGTCGAAATTTCATATATTATTAGCGAGGCGCTGTTCCGATACCGGGTATTAACTCGATCGCTGCTACGATTCAATGTCCGATCGATTAAACTATCCAATGGATGTTTAAGTGCTGCCCACATTAGGGTTTATGCTTTGTCATTCGTTGTTAATATGATGGATGTTTAAGTATCGCACTTTGTCATTCGTTGTGAAGGTTTTAATCTCGTGAGTTATCGTAAATGTTGTATTAGTTACTAACCGAGTTCGTGTGCATGTTATCAAATTTAGGTTAAAAGGCTAATCAGTAGGCTAAGCTCTGCTCATATAAATCTGCAATGTGAGTCATTCTCTTTTTATCAAAAGCATTTTACAATACTCCATTTTCAAATGTTATAATTACAGGGAGTAAGTCGTGGATATCTTGAATCACTGGCTAGTGGGGGTATTGTGCACATTACTAATTTTCTCCCGGTTACATTCATTGACCTAACCGGGATAATCACTGTTAGGTTCATTGACCTACAGGGATAATCATCACTACTTGGGGTGGGACCCAATAGTGGTATGACCATCGTCACCATTGTGACACGGCGCCAGATAAAAATAAGATAGAAGCCATTGTAATCGCTCTTATGCTGTAATTAATAACTATGCGTCATTTTATGCAAAATGAATGATTCACCGGTATTTCCCCGCTGACAAAATATTTTTAAAACATGTTTCAGCCGACCTGCTGTAAATCAAGGAAAACGTGCTACGGAGCACTATCAAGCTTGAAGAGGTGGCTCAATTAAAAATAAATAAACACGTTTTAATAAATCAGGGAATTTCCTAGTTAAATTCCTCTATTGTAAGTTACGGGGTTTATCTCCAAATTATGGAATAAAATAATTGGGCAATTGACTTTTTAAAAGATCCTGTTAAAAATCTTCCGTTGTCGCATTATTGATACCACGGGTTCCTGTCCCGCGTCTCCTGAACGGGTCAAACCGGGGCTGGGGCCGTGACAGTATGCCTACCCCACACGCTATTCCGTATGGACATATAAGTATATGAGTCGGGACGTCCGGACACGGTACCATTAACCCCCAATCGTTTCAGTTATCAAGTAAAACGGAATAAACTGGATTCTTACATTTATGCGCAACATAGACGACCTGTTTGTGTAATACCCGCTCCAAGTGGCGTATTCGCCATCCCAAGTTTAAAAACTAAAATAAGTTAAGATTATTTACCGTTTTTGCTAGCTTCCAATCAATAAGATTATAATTAGCAAAAAGCCGCAAGTCTAAGTATTGTTGACCCAAGTCCAATTATCTGGGGGATACTATAGTCTGGAATGAACATATTTATTATCTGTTAGAATGTGTTGGACCCAGTATGGCCTGAACAACTTCTTTTCACGTAATATGGCAAGTGATTTCAGTAGATGTGAAAAAGATGTGCGGAAATGGAAATCAGACTTTCAGAAACAAGACCTACAGAATTGTCAAGTTTATATCATTTTGAAACAAAATGGTTTACAAGGTGATTGTAAGATTATTATCTAATACAAATGAATCTTGAATTCTATGGGTGAGAGGGCAATGGAGTTTTGATGTATGTGTGAATGCTAAGCTTCAAAACTCAATTATCTTCTGCTGGTTGAGCCTTCTATTTATAGAAGGCTGGGTGCATGAATAAACAATAGTTTATTCATGCA
Organism: Helianthus tuberosus; assembly: GCA_030545235.1. Lineage (NCBI taxonomy): Eukaryota > Viridiplantae > Streptophyta > Magnoliopsida > Asterales > Asteraceae > Helianthus > Helianthus tuberosus. The sequence continues at coordinate 69,405,930 of CM060360.1, forward strand.
ATAAGTCCTGCAAAAAGTAGCCATTTGACATATTCATTGAATCCAACGTTCAAGTTGCCTTTTTCATCATGATATCCAATAATGTCAACTTGCTTAGGTAAGTGTGGCAGGATAGAGCTGATTTCAGACAAGTGGGGTATTTCATCAGAATTTCTGATAAACCACTTCATCAGAAATTCTGGTGAACAAATCATCAGAAAAATCCTGATGATCAGAATAGTCAGAAACTGATGATATTTCATCAGAAATATCATCAGATCCATCAAAAATGACCTTCTCTGATAATCCAATTCAGCTCTTGATCAACTTGTGATTCTTTGAAGTAGATGCTGTGCATTTCAGTTGTCCTATCTGATCTTCTTCTTCTTGTTGTGATCTTCAGGACTGTTATCTCTTCATAGATCCAGTTGATTGTGATTTTCTTCAATACTTACAAATAAAGTTTCCTAACGGTTTCCCCCTAAGTATTGTAAGAAAATGAACTATCTTATGAACAGAAAATTTTCAAACTGTGGAAACATAACACTTGCAAATTTAAACCAGTTACTGATGTTTTTGAAAAAAAAAATTACATAAAAGATGAAAATTCAAATAAACAAGTTCTTCAATTCAGCTTCACTCTCTTGTGCACATCTCCTTCCTTTAACTGCTTTTTGTAGGAGATATACTTGTTGCAGCTGACATACATGTCTTTGTACCATTCTCTTGCTTGGATCCATTCTTCAATCATTTGCTCAATTTCTTTCCTGTGTCCCTCCAAGTTCTTCCCTATCTTCTGAAGATGTTCTTGTCTTTTGTTCATGGTTTTCATGATATACTTCAGAGTTTGATTTGAGTATTTGCAGATATCAACACTTCTGAACAGAGCTTTGTTATTATCAATATCTCTGTAGATGACACCATAGTTGTGACTGTGAGTTTTGCTTGTTAATTCAATGATGTCTCCAGATCTTGCATCTTCCAATATTTCTGAGGGAACTTTTGTCTTTGGTGATCTGACATACACCTTTTTGTTGTGTACATGCTCATAATTGATGCATAGATCAAAGTCTGAAAAAGTAATTCTTTCAAACAGCAGTATTCCATCCTTTGATATGCCATTTAACGCCCTTCTGACTTCTTGATTATTTTTCTTTTCCTTTTCATAATGATCCTTCATAAACAGAATGTCTATAGGATGCAACTGGTCAGCTATTTCTTCATCAGTCACGAGTTCCTCCAACATCATCGGTTGCAACTTTCACTTCATCCACCTTTAAAACTCTCTTTACTGGATTCTCATTCTTGGAGTGAATGTGTAGGATCGTTTTCACGACCAAACGAGTCGTTCAGAAGAGTTTTTACTCAATACGAGAGGCAGAAACAAACGTATCAAGGTGATTCAGCTTGCAATTCACTTTAAATGTCTTTTTGATTGATATAACAATGTTTTACAGCGAGTAGACACTTCGGCACTGAAACCGGAAAGTTACAAATGACAAAGACAATGCAACTATTTATAGGCAAGGTGGTTTCGCACGAAAAGGCTCAAGCGAAATAGCCAGGCTATTTCGTACGAAATGACTTTGTCATTTCGTGCGAAATACCTTATCCTATTTCGTGCGAAATCAACTTCTAACATGTTTTCTCGAATATTGTGCCCTGATCTTTCTAATCTAAAACAAGACTCGATACAAGATGAAGTCGATAGACATATGCACCAACAGACTCCCCCTTGGATGTTGACGAAGTCTTCAGTGTTGAGTCTTCAACGCTTCAGTGTAAAGCATCCTCAATCTTTAACTTTTCTTCTCTCTCTTTCTCTATCAGCATCAACAGCTAATCTTCCTCTTGGATGTTGATCTAACAATCTTCAAACTCCTCTTTTTCATCAAGCTCCCCCTTAAATTGTGCTGGGATCTTATTCTGGCTTTTATGTTCCAAGATCGTGACCTAACTCACTTAATGTTCCATTCCTGCACATCCTCTACCTCAAAATAAATTTCACAAATTTAAAATTTGACAAATTTATTCTCTGCTTACCACTTGTAGAAACAAAAATACACCATCATTTGAATCATATCATCTGAAAAGATTTAACATTTAAAAATTCGAATGACCAACTCGTACGAAAATCTTTTAAAACAAACTTTCCCAAACCTGTTCATCATGCTTAGCACTCGGAATTTTGAAAATCAGCTCTCCAACAACAGTTGTCGAAAATCTTTTTGAATTTTAAAAAAAATTATGCAAAACACACTGAATTTTTTTTTAATTTGATAAAAAAATGCAGTAAAAAAATATATACAGACAATATTTTTGTGAGTTTGTGTAAGAGGATCATATCAGATTTTGAAACAAATCACCAACACCGTTAAGCTTTAAACATTTTAAGTTCTAAACAATTCACTTAGATTGTCAGTATACTGATCCACTTAAATTTTCACACAAATTTCAACTGTTTCGAGATACGAGATTAATGTTTTAGAGACTTAAACTTATACGCGTGTCCCACCTCAGAATACACTCCCGTATCCAGATCCCAATATTCAGTCTTACAGGTGAGTATACCTAGATGATATCTGTAAAGGGTTAAATGCGAGGGCCATGAGAGCTCAGGCTATTGCTTCCGCAAAATCAGAGAGATGATGGCTTCGACTTTAGGTGTGTTCCCTTTAGAGAATCTTTTCTTCAACAGCACATGATTAGCATTTTGCAATGTTTCATCATTTTTTATGCTGAGGGTGGTGCTATATTTCAAGCAAGCGAAAAGTATTATACGGGGACTAGGCCATTGCTTCCGCAAAATCAGAAGTCCCGGGATAATACCCCAGATATCACTAAGCATAAAGACCTAATATCTTAGAAAGAGGGACCTTTCAAACAAGATTTCGGGGGTTACCCATATATCCGAGAGATGTTCCCCACGAGATAAGTAATTTGATATTTAGGTTTATATCTCGACACAATCTACTAAATGTGTAAAAACCTACTGGCACATCATCAGTGAGACCGTTTATCACAGTTTAACTCACAGTTTAACTTTCCAATTCTTTAGCATGTTGTGATCGTCTATTGATGTACTATCATTTCCTCTTTTTCACAACAAAACTCATTTTTGAATTTATCATGTTTTTGGCTTTTTCAAATTTTCTAATGTTTTTGGATTTTCTGAAATTTCTTACTCCCCCTAAAATTCAAAAACATTTAAAAGAAATTTGAAGACAAACTATACAAATAAAGTGACAACTGTTGAATTGCTTCAAATCGCCATCTACTTGGCATAAACAATCAGAACTCCCCCTAACAACAAACTATTTTCCCATTATGATTTCAAAACACTTAAGTTTGTTTTAATCAAATGTTTTTCCGGAAAATTAGTTTCGTTGATTTCATAAAACCACTTGTAGGTTAGGGGATCAATTCATCACCTTGTTCTTTCATCTTCAACCTTTTGAAAAATATAACAGTTTTAAGTTCAATCAACAAATACCACTTGTAGAAAATCAAGTACAACTTAATGTCCCTGATTCACCACTTGTATGTTGAAATATCACCAATGTGAATTTCTCAAGAAAGATGCCGATTTATGCTCCACTCTTACCAACCTGGGAGCTCCGGCAAGTCAGAATTTTACATATGAAAAACAGACATCCAAGCCTGACCAAACTTGGATGTGACCTCTTCAGTTTCATTTGGGATGTAAGTTGCCTTCTTTGTTTCATAAAAATCTTTTACCCCTTTCACTTTTCCATCAATCATCTTTCCAAAAATCCTTTTCACATTCCCATTAAAAACTTTTTCAACATCAAATTCTTTCTTTTCAGAATAGAATTGATTTGAAATCTCAACCTTACCAACCTTTTGTTTAAAATTTTCAGTCCTCAATGGTGGAAAATTGACATCATCCAATGGAGGGACTGAATTTTCTCCTTTTGACTCAACTTGTGGCTCCTCTGATTTTGACGAGTCAGATTCATCGCCAGACTTCATATAAGATTTCTTAACAACCCACTTCTGGTTGTCAAGATTCACTCTTCTCTTGTAAAATCTTTTCGAACATTCACCAACCTCATATGTTGAGTTTTTAAACACTTTAAATTTTTCAGTTGGTGGCTCAGTTTTGTCAACAACTTTTTCTTTAAGCTTAGAAGAGACTCCCTGTTTTGTGTTGGTTGCCTTTGGACAATTCCAGGCGATGTGACCAACTTCTTGACATCGATAACAGGTTCTTGTCTCCTTTCTCTGATAAGCTCCATTTTTCTCAAACTTTCATTTTTCTGCAAAGAACTCTTTGTTTGATTGCTTCCAGAATGAGCTCTTTTCTTCTTCCTCCGAACTTGCTCCTGAAACAAATACAGTTTTAGGTTTATAGGTTCTCATTTTTATGATTTTTTGGTGGAATAAAACCTAAACCATTCTTTTTGAAATTACCGTTATGGTTTGGTTTCTTTCGATAACCTGAACCAGAACTGTAACCCTTTTTCTTGTTTAACCTTTGTTTTTCTCTTGAGGTGTAAGGTCTTGGTTTTTCAGAAAGATTTTCATCTTTTATTTTAGAAATATTAATTTCTATTAGTTTGAAAACCTTTTTTATCATTTCTGGTTTAACACCTCTTATTGGAAACTCTTCATCAGAATATAATTTGTCTGAATCATTCAAAGTATATGCTACTTTGATTGTTTCGTCATTCAAATTAGATTTTGATAACAGGAATTCTTTATTGTAAACCCTTTTAACCGACGATTTTGGACTGTTGACCGCTGAACTCAAACTTTCAGACTCAGACTTTGACTCTGACTCCTCATCCTTATCCAACACCTGATCGACCACCTTTTTTATTAACTGAGACTCATGATCAGTGTCAGACGATGTGAATGTGACGTCAATATTTTCTGGTAACTCATCAGTTGTTTCAGACTTTAACTTTATATTGACTGCCTTTTTGACTTGCTCCTCATTTGGTTTTCTGGGAGAATAACCTTCCCAGATCGGAGGCGGACACTTGTTATAATTTACACTTTGTTTCTTACCAGTATCCTTCTCTTCCGACTTTTTGTCCTGAAAGGCTTCAAAACCTGCAACAGTTTGATAAATTCTATCAATCAAATAATCAGAACTTGAATAGCTTTGCAGCAAACGTCTGATTCTTTCATTCTCTATCTTTTCTGTCTCCAACTCCTACTTCAACTTGGCACATTCTTCAATATAATGATTAATGGCCTTTTGCTTAGTCATCATCACCGCATTCATCATGGTTAACGCGTCTTCTCTTTCAGAATTTGTCTTTTGTAGACCATTCACTGTTCTATTCAACACATCATACGATTCTTTCACATAATTGAGATCGAACAATAACTTTTCTTTCATCTTGTCCAACTCACTCAACTTCTCATCTTTCTCTTCACACTGCTTGCATGACTCCAAACACTTTAAGCAAGGTTTTATTATTTCAACAATCTTCTCAATTTCAACAATCTTTTCAACTTCAATCATTTTTTCAACTTCAATTATCTTCTCATCTTCAACTGCCTGCTCAGTAGCTTTATCTTCTTTACTTTGTTCAAAATTCTTTTCCTGAGCAATACTTTTACACTTCATCTTTTTATGTTCCTTTGCTGCTCGTTTCTCCTTTAACTTTTCCAAACGATCTGCAAAATAAAATTGAAAACTTTCAGGAGATAAATGAGTTTTTGCAATATTAATATGCATTTCTTCCTCATCATCACTATCATCATTTGATGATTGATCAAACACTTGTGTCTATTCTGAACTATCATCTGAAGAACTAGATTCATCATCTTGATTCTTCTCATCATCAGCAAACACTTTCATCCATTCTTTCATCAAATCTGGTTCTTGAACTATCTGTGCAATTAATGTAACTGTTTTTGAATCAGGTGGAATATATTTGTCCCAACTAAAACCTTCTGCCACTTTTTCATCATCTTGATCAATTACACCAAAATAAGCTTTCTTATTTGATTCTTCGATTGCCTTCCTAGCATGAGCAGTTTTTGAATCTTGTGGCTGATACGGTTGTTGAGTAACTTGTTGATATATAGCTTTACGATAATAATCATTACTACCGAACGGATTCTTTGCTCCACTTGCTTCTCGATTTGTACATTCCCTCTTGAAATGTCCTTTCTCCCTGCATCGAAAACAAGTAACTTTAGATTTATCAAAACCTAGAGTAGAAACATTTGCATCCAAGAAATCATCTCTTCCTGTAATCATCTTGAATTTTTTTGCTCTTCTCAGAACACTTGCTAAACACCATTTAATATCCATAAGCTCCATTTTCTCAGCATTGATCTGATCGTAATCCTCTTTTGTCAACATAGGATTTCCGATCCTTCCTGCAACCAATCCTTCATATGATTCTAACACTGTAGCTAGCAATGACATATGACTTTTAGCAACTTCTTCATAAAAATTTTGACCATTCTGAAGATGCAACGCGATGTTGCAGTGTAATACATGACCATTATTGCTGTTTGAGCTTTGAAACTGATGACTCGAGGTTGATCCCTTCGGATTAACACTTGGGTATGAGGAAAATCCACTACTGCTGTTTGAACTTTGATTGATTGATCCAGATGTGTTTTCTGCACTGAAAGCAGTTTGGATTTTTGGACTTGCTTCGACATCCTGAACACTCCCTTTGAAGTACATCTTAACATCTTGTTGTGCACTTAGATTGCTCATTCTAGTAATCTTTTGTTGCTCAAGATCTTGTCCTTCAATCTTTTCGATGAACTGAGAAATTGTCAAGCCATCATATTCTCCAGTATTCTTTAATATCGTCAAAAATGTACCCCATTCTTTCTGAGGTAAAGCATCAACTAATTTGTCAACCCATTCCTCACGATCTTTGTTGATATCTAACAATGACATTGACCGTACTAAGTGACAATATCTTTCAATCAATTTCTTTGTATCTTCTCCCGGCATACTTGTAAATAAATCAAATTCTTTCTTTAACAAAGATTTTTTACTCTTGATCATCTTCTCACTTCCCTCAAACTTAATTCGAAGTGCTTCCCAAATTGAACGTGAAGTCTTATCATGTTGAAGTAATATGAATATGTCTTCTTTAATAGCTTGCTGGAGTAAACTAATCATCATCTTTTCTGCTTTGTACATGTCTCGTTCTTTATCCGTAAATTCAAAAATCCTTTTTTCAACTCCCAAATCTGCACGTGGTAGTACATACTTTTTATCTATACACTCCCAAGATCTCAAATGATTAGCTTGAACCTAGTTTTCAAACCGATCTTTCCAACCATAATACTCCTCAATGCCCATTAGCTTCGGGGGGTTTTGCAAAGTTCCCGTTTCATTTTCCATGTTCATGCTTTGAGCAATGGCAGTAGGAGTAGTCAGGGCAGTAGCAAATGCGTTATAAAATTCTTCTTCCATGATTTGGTAACAAGTTTCACAAAATCAGTTTTTCAAGCGAAATCAACCCTTTCAAACAAAATGATCTTTTCAAACGAAATACCCTGTTCAAACGAAATGACCTGCAAGACAACTTCAAACGAAATGAGTTTACACGAAATGAGATGCTTTCGTACGAAATAGGTGATTTCGTACGAAATGAAATACTTTCACACGAAATAAGGTATTTCGTGCGAAATGAACCAACTTTCAGCTGATTTTGTGCGAAATAACAGACTTTCACACGAAATGAAGACACTTTGGTACGAAATGGTGATTTCGTACGAAATAGCTCACACGATATGCTGATTTCGTGCGAAATAAAGGATCTATTCCGTGCAAAATACTGCTGACGTCATCATGTCGATCAGATTTTTATCCAATTAACCAGGTTTTAGTCCTATTTTAGGTCTGAAACTTTCAAGGCTTTGTTAAAACACAGTTTCGCATATAATGTGTGAAAATCAAGCCATTTTAACCGTGAAATTTTGTTTAATTTTGAAAAGAAGATGTAGAAATCAGAATTTTGAACTGAATAGGTAAGAACTCTTCCTCTTGAGTTCTGATACCACTTGTAGGATCGTTTTCACGACCAAACGAGTAGTTCAAAAGAGTTTTTACTCAATATGAGAGGCGGAAACAAACATATCGAGGTGATTCAGCTTACAATTCACTTTAAATGTCTTTTTGATTGATATAACAACGTTTTACAGCGAGTAGACACTTCGGCAACAGTTCGGCACTGAAACCAGAAAGTTACAAATGACAAAGACAAGGAAACTATTTATAGGCAAGGTGGTTTCGCACGGAAAGGCTCAAGCGAAATAGCCGGGCTATTTCGTACGAAATGACAAAGTCATTTCGTGCGAAATACCTTATCCTATTTCATGCGAAATCAACTTCTAACATGTTTTCTCGAATATTGTGCCCTGATCTTTCTAATCTAAAACAAGACTCGATACAAGATGAAGTCGACAGACATATGCACCAACAGAATGCTACCTGAACCTCTTTTTATCCTTTCATCTCTTAAAGCCAGTCTGACAGGAAACAGTGCTCTTAGTGGTTTATCTTCTTTTGTTAAATAATAACTCACCAGATTGTACTCAGGGAATATCATTACATCCCTGGCAATCTCTTTAACCATGACAGACTTAGTTTCAGAGATTTTTCTTTTAACAATCTTTGATTTTCTTGATGAATCACCTTCTTGTTCCCATTCATTCATTGTTTGCATGTTCATAAATTTACTTATGGCTGAGTCATCAGACAATGTTGGCTTTGGGACAGATGCTAGCAATTTCAAATTTGTAATAACTTGAGGTTTTGCAGTTGCTAACCTTTTCAGCATTTCATCTCTTGGGACAGTTGGAGGTGGACCCATCATTGTGGTTCCAGCTTTGGTGATTGGTGTGGTTGATGATTGTTGTGGAGTTGACTTTGGAGCTTCTTGATGTGAACTTTCAGCAGGAATTTCTTTCATGAGTTCTTGAGGATCCACTTTGGTCAATCTTGCAATGTTAAATTGTATCTTCTCCACAGTTGTTGCACCTCTCTTACCTGTTTTGAGTTGCTGGTTATGTTTTTCTGAACTTTGGTGAATTCAGTTTGAGCTTTTGTCTGAATTGCAGCCCATTCTTTTGACAGCTTCTCAAGGGCATCTGTGATACTATTATTACTTGCCCTTAGTATGGTAACTTCTTCCAAAACTCTGTTTGTACTGCTTCACTGCCTTGATTACACCGCATTTGGAACTTATGCCTTGATCTTTTCTATTTCTGTGAGAATCATCTGAATTTCTGATGCAGAGATGTTGGATGCTGGTGCCTTTTCATTCATCTTTTGAAGAGACTTTAGTGCTTCAGTGTTTTCTTCTGTTTGTTTCTTTATTGCCTCTACTGATTCTGACAAAGTCTTCATATCAGCCCTTTGACCTTGTATTTCTGATAGCAACATATCAAGTTTTTCTTCCACTGGATTTCTTTTGCAGACTCTGTAAACATTTTCCAGCACTATTTCTAAATTTTCTTGGTTCATGGGTGTTTCAAGGATATTTGGAACAACAGATGTTCCTTGTAACATTCCAGCTGCAAACACATTTGCTGTTGTTTTGGAAATGATAGGGTCACTTTTGGCTTTACCAGATTTTGGTGCAGCTTTAAGTTTACCAGAATCATTTCCACCAGTGATGAAAAACTCATTTTCATTCTGGATTTCCTTATGTCCTTGAACCATATCACCATATGATTCTCCATAAGTTTTTGAGGTAAACAGATTACCTTTAGCCAGATTTCCTTGATCAGTTTCCTGATCTCTATCTGTTGGGATCTCATCCTCTTCCTCATTTTCTGATTCAGAGTTGAGATTAATGGAACTAGTAACCTCCTCATCAACCTTAGTTGTTCTGTATTCTAACTTGTAAGAAACATTAACTGAACTTTCTGATTTTGTTTCTTTTGTTTGAGAGTCAACTAAAACAGTGTTTAAAAGAGATGTACCAGCAATCTGAGATTCATCATAATGTATGACTTCAGTGGTTTCAATTGCAGCATCATCAAAGTGAGTTTCTTCATAATGTTGTTTTTCAGCATTTTCATGAGTTCCTCCAGCAATATGTGATTCTGCATAATGTTCATGTACTTCTTTTTGATGAATTTCAAATTCATGATGAATTCCTGCTTCATGAATTTGTTGTCTTTCAGCATGTTCTGTCTTGTTTTCTGGTGAGTTAGCTATCTCCAGAATTCTTTTTCCTCGTGCACCCTCTGTTTCTGATGGCGAGGGCTTCTCATAATCTTTTTCTTCTGTTGATGAAGAACAGTTCACAACTTCTCTGCTGGGCTTTTCTGTTGGAGAATCTGATTTGGTCAGAAGTTCTTCATATTGTATTCTGTATTGTGAGTCTGGTGCAATGAGGCATAACATGCTTTCTGGCAACACAGGGATATCTTTGTCTGATTCACATCCATGATTGGAACTCCAGGCCTTCATGGTATTTGAACTCCAAACATCTTCCAAAATTGGAATTTCTATGTTCCTTGCAGCAAAAGTTTCAGAGATGAAAATAGAGATTAACCTTGGATATGGCAGATGTGAGGTTATTCTTCCATTTCTGGTGATGATTGACCTTTTGAGTAGGTTGAAAATTTCTGACCCATAATCAATTTTGAACCTAGTTATGAGTCCATACATGATTGTCAGAATAGCTTGACTGATTTGATCAGTTCCTCCTATCTTTGAGGTAAGACGTTTGTTTAGCACTTCCATCATCACTTGCCAGATGGCTGGCAATTCACTTCTTCTAATTGCTCCAATTTTGTTGATATCCTTTTTCTTGTAACCAAGCCCAATGATGAAGCTTATTAATTCTTCTCTGCTTGGAGCTTCAATGTAACTATCAAGAATAGGCAGTTCAAGCCATTCTCTTACTCTTGCAGGGGTTAATGTTACAGAAACACTTCCCCATACATGAGCAAAGACCTGATTTTCTTCAACTTCATTAAAAGTGTGAACAAATTGCTGTAGTAGCCTTTCTGGTACCTCTCTTACTTTTGTTAGTGCTCCTGAGATTGGACATTTTGTGAGATATTCTACCAGAAGTTGACATCTTACATCATACTCCGAATGCTCTATATTCATCAGCAGATTGTTTTCCTTCATTGGTAGAAATTCTGCTTCTTCAACAAAAGGTACTTCATGTTGAACAATTGGGATGTTGAGGTTTACTTCTGCCATTGTTGATCTTTGTGAGTTAGGGTTTGAAATTTAGGGATCTTTGGATTATGAGTGAGAAACAGGGGATTTTCAGGGTTGAAGTTTTTGTGAGGGAGGTGTAACACCACGTAAAAACGTGTCCAATTATATATAGACACGTGTCCTAAACTCTAAACATGTGAAAGATTTAATTTGAAGGACCAAAGTTATCGAACTGTGAAACTATGAAACCACAGGGACTGAAAGTGTCAACATGCCAAACTTGTGCCTCTGAATGACCTTACATGATGAATATATTCTTAAACGAGTGATTGATTTGATATAAGAAGCCGTTTATGAAAATAATCGGAAGATTATTAAATTACAAGGGTTAAACGTGTCAACATGTCATTTCCGACCTCTGAGTGACCTTTTAACGAAACCGAGGCTTCGAAACATTCAAATATACTCTTAAGAATAAGTGGTATAAATTTCACATGGTTTTGATATCGTTAAGCACGTTTTCAAGACTTTGGGCCAAAAGTGTCAACTTGAGGAAACTTGCTTTCATAGAGATATTTAACGAACCCGAGCCTAACGGAGTTTGTTTGTGCATACTTGGGCATCAAGAAATAAACTACAAGGGTATCTATTGCCAAAAATCATGTTAAAAAGGATTAAAAACGAGCAGGGACTGAATCTGCCAGCTTTAAAACTGATTGTGCCAGTTCAGCCGGTCCAAGCGGCCCGCGTAAGACTCCCTTAAGTCTTACGCGGCCCGCCTCAGCATGCCCAGATCAGAAAAGTTACTGCCACATGCGGGTCAGTCTGTTCCACCGCCATAGTCTAGGTTGTATCGACCTAGGGAGCTGTAAGTCGGTTTATTACACTAGGTAGGACACCTGGGGTGATCCCAGAGCCTCCAATTACACCTGGAAGTGATCCTTGATCATTTAATTCACTATATAAAGGACCTTAGTTCATGAGTTCTTGGCACATTATTTGCAACAACTTCAAAAGGACTTGCTCTGGAGCTTCCATCAGTAAGAAGAGGATAATCAAGTGTAGAAAAGTTTGCTAGGACCTTAAGTAAGCTTCTAATTACTTGCTTAGTTGTTTAATTTAGCTTAATTACTCAAAAGTCAAACTTATCGAAAAATTAGTTTGACTTTCGTTTTAATTACATCTGGCTTAACCACTGATCAAATTGAAAGTGGTTATAAGACCACATTAGTGTAGGTGATTAACCCTTAAGAGGGCACCTCCTAATTATCTCGTTTGACTGGTCAATTGTCGGGTCAAAGTAGTTTGACAAAATGTCAAACTGGACAGAATGTTTGCAAATGATTAAAATTAATAAACCAGAGGTTCTAAATTATATTTTAACATTCTAATGACTTGGTAATTAATATTAAAACATGTTTTATCAGTCCTAACCCGACAATTAATAGTCTAAGGTCAGTTTATAACCGAAAGTCGCAAAAGCTTGACTTTTGCTTTGACTTTCAGTTCTGACCCGTTCAAGCTTAATTCTTCCATGTTTTAAGCTTCCATTAGGACCACATTACTTAGTAGTATAACCTCCTGGAGTTATATTGCATGGTACTTAGTGGTTTGAATTATATGCACTTGATCGTAATTATGCTTAATAATGCCATAAACGCCATTTTTACATACAACTGAGATTTTTAACAATATGATTGGACTAACACCTTTGCTACTGATATTTAGACATGTCCTAAAGATTTGACATCAATTTGTGGTCTAGAATTAAAGTTATGCTCAATAGCGTAATTAAGGAACTTTTTAGTATTTAAATGGCGTAATTAGTATGAAGCCTATCTAAACCCGATTTTTGACACTAAACTTTATACCTACTGATGTAAAATAATATTTTGGGAATTTTGAAGATTTTTAATTATTTTTAAGCTGAGCATAACATAGGTTTAAAGCTTGATTTCGGTAAATGTCGGTTTTACCCTTTTCATGTATAAAATGAGTTTTACATAACTTTTTAGTGTCAAACCTTTTTCTACTGATTACATATGATAAATAAATTATTTTGAACTTTATAAACTGATGAAAAACTCAGATTTCCTATTTTAACCCGAATACCCCTTTAAACCGACTTTTAAGCATTTTAAGCACCTAGTTTGAGTTAAAACTATATTTGACATATAAAACCTATTACCCACTGATGTTTTAAGCTAATTTATATAATTATAACAGTAAGATAAAGTTTCTAAACTCAGAAATATATTTTGACCTTTAAAGCCTATGTAAAATTACTAAAATGTCCCTACGGGACATAGTTTGGCTAAATAATATAATTTTCACATATATAAAGTATCTTACTGTTATAAATTATAAAAATACATATTTTTACTAATTTAATCAGGTCTGAAACTCAGTTGCATAATTAAACTCTTTTATGGGCATTAAAATTACCAAAATGCCCTTATGGGACTTATTTTGGTTTAAATTATTTTTTGTGCATATATGTTAACATCTTACTGATGTATTAACATATTTTGAGCATAATAATGATTAAGACCTGGATATAATTTATTTGGTTACCCGTTACGCACTTACGCGTTCGGATCGGCTTATGTGACTAGTTTACATGAAATAGTCGAAACGGGTCAAACCTTTTCATTAAATCCTCAAATTCCAGAATGTGTTTAGTTTACCCATATCATACAAGTATCCAAGCTTGTCGGGTCTAAATCTCATTCTATTCCGGTCTCCGCTTAATCTAGCGTTTAGAACCGTAAGGTTTCTTTCTAGCTAGCCGGTCTAAGTCCTTGACTAAAGTAAAGACCCGTTAGCATCCTAATAGGTTAATAAACCTTCTATACAGATTAAATAGCTTCTGGTAGGAGGTGCCTTCAAAAATCTTTAGGATTTTACTGCTAGTATCAGGTAAATACTTTTATCTTATTTTCCCTTATACGGGCTTGGGATATGGTATTATAATAATACCACTTGGTCGGGTATGAAATCATTTAATCGGATTGTGATTAATAAATTTGCATAACCCATTTTAATATGTCTTGTTTGATAACATAAACATTGGGGGGTTAATCTGACCGTGTCCTGGATATCCTCGGCTCATTTCTTTTGAAAATGGCCACGACCTATGTACGAGGTGTAGGCATACACCTGACAGATGCAAATGCTAAAATATAAACCCACATGTTGGGGATAACTCCTTTGTGGGTTCTACAAGTGGTGAGTTGGTTAATCAAGACCGGCTTCCAACCGGCCCCAATTGTAAGACAAACATGTAAATCTGTATACAAGATTATATTTAAATAATTGTCCCAAATTATAAAAGATTTGTGCCATGTGCACCTAAATCAGTTTTCTTAAATGTTTTCAAAAGAGTCAGTTAATTGTATTTACCAGTGTAAACTGACGTATCTTCTTAAAGACTGATTGACAGGTACCTCTCGTAAATAGACTGGAGCTATAGGGTATCATTAGAGGATCTTGCAAATCCATGAGATACCTGAAGTCTGTTGTTTTTGTTTCTTTGTACATTTATGATCCGCCTGTAGATCTTATTACATTCCAGTCTGTATATTCATAAACTCGAATACTCAGACAATATGGTTTGTAATAGTTTATTCACCAAGACTTCCGTTGTGCTATTACATTGTGTGTATTGACTATGATGATATCAACTACGTCACGATACTCCCCGCCGGGCCCACCGGTCATATGTGGAAACATCGGGGTGTGACAGGAGGTGAGTGATTTTTGAATTTCTGCTAAGTGTATGTTATATAGGAGTGTTTCAGCAGAGGATTGTGGGTGTATGGAGTTGAAGGGGTATAGAATCATGGCATGTAATGGTGGTTAAGAGATCATTGTCTTTATAACCGTTAGATCGTGTAACGTGAGTTTTTGGTTCAGAATGTAACCCTTAGATCGTGGGTATCACGACATTAATGAAATGATTTATCATGTAATATGGTTATGCCCTTTTAACTTGACCCTTCAATTTGTAGTTTCTTCAATCATTCCTTCAAGAAAGCGTTGCACTGATTTTTGATTGGAGAAAGCTATCGGTTCTATGACACCTTTTCATCTTTGTGGACCCCATTAGATAGGAGGTCCAATCACCTTCCTTCATATGCATCCTCTTTTCTTTGTAAGTCAAAGTCCCATTCTGATGATGTCATCAGAAATTCAACATAAATTCTGTTGAAAATGTGTACTGCCTTTTGTTCTGTCTTCTGTTGACCTTTTAGATGTGGTCAACAGAAGTCAACAATTTTCAACATAATTTCTTGGTTGAGTTTTCCCCCTAAACTTGTGATCCTCTTCAACAGACTTTGAAGTTTTCTTTTTGACAGATTTTTTTTTTTTTTTTAGATGAGAGGAAATGAGATAAGATCAGAAGACTCACATTTGTGATTCTGGTGGCATCCATGTCTCTTGGCTTTTTCTGATATTTTCAAAAACATTTTATTATTGAAGTTTTACCAGAAAAAAGATTTAGATCCATTTTTGAATTACCAGATTTTATCTCCTGTCATCAGAAACTTAGAGTTTTGTGTCAAATTTTTTATTTCTGATGATTATGTTTCACATTTACTTTACCCATTTCCCAAACCATAAACCATAAGCCAGATAACAAAGTTATATAAGAAGAACAATATAAACATATAAACATGCAAAGATTTTTACAGAAACAAAACAAAGAAAAACCTAATCAATATCTATGCCTTCCCCGTGTTCCATCTCAAGGAGTAACAACAGGTCAGTTATCAACCCATAGTTCTGGTTGGTGGGCACAAGCATGCTGATACCCATGTTCTCTTGAAGTCTCATATCTGCTTTTGGATAACTTGCGGGAATACCTGCAAAGTCTAGCTGGCTCGTGATTATCTTCGTCAGAAAACGAGGATAAATCAAGAACGGCTTGCCAACCCACATGTTACTTGCAAAATCTCTCATTAGATAATAAGAGAAGTTGTAAGGTACTTTGAGTACAAGTGCTCGTATAGGCTCTATCAATCTAAGAGATACTTCATGATGATTGATGACCTTCTTTGAAAAGCATGCACCCATCTGTGTGACCAGATATTGCCATGGCTTTATAAAGCCATGTTTGTTGATTGCTCGTTGTTGGGTTTCCGTATGGTAACCCATTTGCCTCAAGACATCATCTTTTTGAGGCCTTGAGAACATCAGAACATCATTATCATCATCGAGTTGAAGAGCCGTCCTGATGGTGGCTTCATTTAACAGAATTTTTTGATTTAGCACCACACTCTCGATGGCCATCTGTTCTCTGTTCTCATACTCAGATAATGTTGCATTTTTCCAGAAGATTTGAAGAATCTCTGGATGACCAGTTATATGAGCAGTGAGGGCATAGTTCAAGTTACTTCCCATGAGCATTTTAAGCATGACTTGACATCCTTCCCATTGAGGAGCTTCCAGATTGGTCCTCAATCTGAGATTGTGATATGGATGCAAAGTAAGTGGGAAGCATTCATCTTTGATGGTATTCATTTTGTGTGTGTGGGAGAGTATGAGGTGAAGGAGAAGATGGAGTTTTAGAGTGCCCCTTTTTTTGTGTGAGGATGACAGTTTTCAACTCAAAGTGGTGAACATTTATAGTAAACTTAATATTTGCCATAAATGGAATCTACCTACTTATAGACTTTCTTCACCGCAATCTCTGTTATTTAATTGATTATCAGAGGACAGAAAGTATAACAGAGATAAGCTTCTTCTCCACTTCACTTGCATTAAATGGTTTAGGCGGCCAATTTCTGGTAATGTATCATGATAGCCTACCAATATGTCACTTCAATCTCCTTAATACTTGATGGGTTGTAATTAATGAAGGAGAGAGAAAGTTTCATATTAACGAGTTCCCAGAAATTTTCTGTTAAATGACGTTACCAGCACTAAGGGAAAAAAAAATTTATTATACAATTTTTTTTTAAAATGAAAGAAAAAAAATTGCCAATGTACAGTTTATGAATATGCTGTCAAGAGACATGAATAAAGATGATGACATGCAGGAATTTGTTTTAATGATCTATGATAATTTTGATTATCCAACATATTTTTCTGATGATTCACCAGAATTTCTGATGATTTATCAGGTGTTCTGATGTTGTATTAGATTTTCTGATGATTACATCTAACGTATCAGATTTTCTGGTGATTTATCAGATATATGTTTTTTTTATTATCACTAAACAATTTATCAAGCATTTTTCTGGTGATGAAAACAGAGATTTTTGTCATAGAACTGACCATAACTTAGCAGATTAGTCGTTAAGCCTTCAACATAGGCTACTTTCTCTATGGTCAAACATCCATACCTTATGCATCCATATCCCATGATCCTCCCTTTTACTCCATTTCCAAAATTTACCATTCTACCCAGCTTTGAAACAAAGTTACTGAGTAAGCTCCTGTCCCCAGTCATGTGCTTGGAGCTTCCTGAGTCGCAGTACCAGATCTGCTGCACATGATGGTCCTGAAATGGAATGATTAGAGGGTTTTTGGTACCCAGGCATGCTTGGGTACTTTTTCTGATGGGATCCTAATCAAGTTATTTTTTCTTATTGGTTTTTCATCAGAAATTCTGTTATATGCTGAGCCATAAACAGATTTTGCATTTTTCTTTTGAAGATCGTGTTGAACAAGCTTCAGTATGTCAACACACATACAAGATTTATAAGAATTTTCTGATATTTTTTCTTGTGATGGAATGAGTGGATAATTTTGAAAAGATGAGTGAACTGCTTCTGGAATCTTTACAGATTCTTGACTGCATTCACTTATGTTTGCTTTGAAGTTTGGTTTTTCAAAAGCGTATTCAGAACAGGTTGACTTGCAAGATTCAGAATCAGATTCTGATGAAAATTTATCATAAATCTGATGAGTTGCTTTTACAAAGACAGTGGGTTTATTTCCTTTTGATTTTATATATCCTAAACCCTCTCCTTTGTTCTTTGGTGTGGACTCAATGAAATTTATAAATTCCTTGGCTTGTTGAAAACCTCTTACATTAATTTCTTTATCATTGATTTTCTTGTAAAGATCTTTTCTTTCATTTTCATAGAACTCAATTTTAGCTCTGTGATCTAAACGTTCTTCTATGAGTAATTGGTTTTCAAGAATGATTTTATTCATAGTCCTTTGCAACTCATCAGATTTTCTTATATCTGATTGATGTTTTTCTTGCAGATTTAGAAAATCTGACATGAGCTTGTTTAGCTTGTGTTCAAAATCAAGATTGTCTAAATTTACCTTTTGTTCTGAAGTTTCTGGTAGACCTTCAGAAAGTGCCATGAGGCAGAAATTTGCCAATTCTTCTTCTTCATCATCAGAAGAATCATCAGATAACCATGTATCTATTCCTGCAATTAAGCTAACTTGTTGTTGCTTCTTTGCTTCTTCAAGCTTTTTCTCTTAATAAGCAACATCCTTGAGCTTTTTGGTCTTGCATTATGATGCATAGTGACCTCTCTGCTTGCACTTGTAACATACAACTTCAGCCTTCCCTTTATCCTTAGATCTACTTTCCTCTTTAGATCTCCCATCCATCCTTCCTCTGTCACTTCTCTGGTATCTCTGGCTTCCTCCCCTCAACCCCTGCTCAAATGTTTTGGTGAGCAGTGCTATTGCTTCAGCAAAAGCTGAAAAATCTGATGAAGTATCAGAAATTTCACAACTTTGGCTGTTTGATAGTTGTGGATCATTGGTAGGTGTTGATCTTTGTGAGTTTGAGATAAGAGCTAAAGATCCCCCTCTTTGAATGGTTTCTTCAAATATTTCTTCCTCTCTGGGGATCAAGATGCTGCGTAAGTCATGGAGACTCATGTTTCCTAGTTCTAAGGTTGAGGACAAAGTCATGGTTAGACTTCTCCATTCTCTAGGAAGGGCATCAAGAAATTTTATGTTTCTTTCATCATTTGACTTTGTTATTCTAAATTTCTTTAGCTCGTTTAAAAGTTTTGTGAATCTTAGATATGTATCATTTAATCTTTCATTTGGCAAACTTTTAAACCTCTCATAAGATGAGACATTGTTTGTTCTTTTGTTTCTTCTCATCCTTTCTCCTCCTTCACAAAGATTTTCTAACTAATCTCATATTTCCTTGGCTAATGCACATGCATCAACTTGTGAAAATATGTCATTAGGGATGGCCATTATCAAAAGTGACTTTGCCCTTTCATCCCCAGCCACCTTTTCCTTGTCTTCCTCATTCCAAAGTATTTCACTTTTGGGAGCTCGGGAGGCAGGGATAGCAGGTGATTGGTCAGTTGCTGGAATAGCTGGTATTTCAGTCATTGGTATATGTGGACCCCTTTCAATGGATTGAAACAGAGCTCGGTCATGACCATTAAGGAAATTGACCATCCTGATTTTCCATTAGGGGTATTCCTCTCTGACCAGAGTCGGAGGTTTGGACATAGAACCAATGTTAAAAGCATTATTCCAGGATTGAAAGCTGGCCATATTTAGAGAAAAGAAGATGAGCGATTGATCGTTTGAAAATAATTTATTCAATCTGCTCTGATGCCAATTGTTGGACCCAGTATGGCCTGAACAACTTCTTTTCACGTAATATGGCAAGTGATTTCAGTAGATGTGAAAAAGATGTGCGGAAATGGAAATTAGACTTTCAGAAACAAGACCCACAGAATTATCAAGTTTATATCACTTTGAAACAAAATGGTTTACAAGGTGATTGTAAGATTATTATCTAATACAAATAAATCTTGAATTCTGTGGGTGAGAGGGCAATGGAGTTTTGATGTATGTGTGAATGCTAAGCTTCAAAACTCAATTATCTTCGGCTGGTTGAGCCTTCTATTTATAGAAGGCTGGGTGCATGAATAAACAATAGTTTATTCATGCAATAAGTCCTGCAAAAAGTAGCCATTTGACATATTCATTGAATCCAACGTTCAAGTTGCCTTTTTCATCATGATATCCAATAATGTTAACTTGCTTCGGTAAGTGTGGCAGGATAGAGCTGATTTCAGACAAGTGGGGTATTTCATCAGAATTTCTGATAAACCACTTCATTAGAAATTCTGGTGAACAAATCATCAGAAAAATCCTGATGATTAGAATCGTCAAAAACTGATGATATTTCATCAGAAATATCATCAGATCCATCAGAAATGACCTTCTCTGATAATCCAATTCAGCTCTTGATCAACTAGTGATTCTTTGAAGTAGATGCTGTGCATTTTAGTTGTCCTATCTGATCTTCTTCTTCTTGTTGTGATCTTCAGGACTGTTATCTCTTCATAGATCCAGTTGATTGTGATTTTCTTCAATACTTAAAAATAAAGTTTCCTAACAGAATGTATGCGGGTCAAAGGTTAGTCCTTTTAGATATGACCCGATACTTGAGAATAGGTTCACTAGATTAAGAGTATACCGAATAGAATGTGGTTTAAACCCAACAAGTACTAAGACTTGTATAATATGGGTAAACATTGTACATTCTGGAATTTGAAACGAAGATGATAAGAATTGACCCGTTTCGGTAAACTTACGTAAACTATTTACGTAAGCTCAACCATACGCGTATAAGCGATATCGGGCAACCAGATGAATCATGAACAAGTTCTATATGCCAATATACTTTAAATAATTTGTAACATCAGTAGGTTAGCAACTTTTATGCCCATGAAGGTTTTAAAATCAAAATATGCCTCATAAGGGCATTTTAGTCATTAAGCAACATAATATAAGAATTTACGTATAAACTGATGTTATGAGCATATTTATGATATAATATCAGTAAGTACTCAAACATATGTGAGTTTTATGATTTAAGACCAAACTATGCATTGTAGGGGCATTTTGGTCATTATGTACATAGTTTGAAAACTCATTTGAAAATCTGAGTTGTGATCATGTACCTACTGTGAAAACATTTTAAATATGTTATAATATCAGTAGGCATAAAGTTTTGAATGATAGTTATGGTTCAAAACCATACTATGCGCCAAAAGGGCGTTTCGGTCATTAAATAACGACATTTGCGATCTTTAGTCAAAACTCAGCTTATGATCAGTTTCATAACATCAAAATATGTTAATTACATTAACATATCAGTATGTAAACCATTTGCAAGTTCGTTGTTGATTAAAATCTTATTTATTCCAAAAAGAGCATTTTGGTCAAAGTATGGCATAAATAGAAACTTGCATATAAACTCAGAATTTGATTATGATCATGTAATATAACCTCAGAGGGTTATGCTACATTAAAATACGATCATAATGCAACCTTAATTCAGTAGCTAACTAACCTAAATCGGGTCAGAATTGAAAGTCAAAGCAGAAGTCAAACTTCTCGACTTTCGGTTGCGAACCGACCATAAAACTGGAATTGATGGGCTGAACATGTTCATACATGTTCTAATATTATACCAACTTGTTTAAGTGTCACAATTTGATTTATAACATTCATATGATCAGATTATATCATTTACGAAAATTGACCCGTTTGACTTTTTAAACAATATAACTTTGATCCGTCAATTGAACTAGTAAACGTGATTTTCTGGAGGTGCCCTTTTGAGGGGTTAACACCTACCTAATTACGATCACGTAGCCATGTTCGATTCGAACAATGGCTGAACCATAATGGTCTAAACCGAAAGTCAAAGAAAAAGTCAATTTTGCTTGACTTTCGGCTAATTTAAGCCTATAAACTGAAAGAACAAGGATGGAGCACTGCAAGTGGTCCAAGGGAATGATTTGAACTTCAAGGAAGCTCCCAAAAATGATTAGGAACTTCCAAAGCAGAAGATAGAAGTGAAAGTATGAAATGAGCACTTTGAAAGTTTGATCATGCTTGCTATTTATAGCAATTGAGGATGAACAAGATGATGCCAAGTGTTTAGCATCATTCTAGGATCAATATAAGTGTTTTGGGACGTGACATAACCAACTTGGATGCTCATAGTTTCGTTTAGGTGGTTTACTTGGAGGCCACACATAAAAACAGTTGTTGGGGACCTCTTACGAACCGTAAGGGGGACCCTTTACGGTTCGCAAAGCAGGGGCTGGGGCAAACTTTCCACTTTTGGCAGGTTTAGTCCCTGGACTTGTATTGTCGCGTATTATCACTTTTAACCCCTTTTAACCTAATATTTAGGTTATATAAAGGTGTTAAGGCATATGTAACTTGGATTTTTCCCGAAAATGTTGTGAATATCGGTTCGTTCGGTTGTACGGTTGTGCGTTTCGCAAATAACACACAACGTTTTATCGAACACAAAAATAATCGAAATTTCGCAACGGTTGTTAATTTTGCATTCTCATCAATAAAATACTAGATTTTATTGAATACGAAAATGTTCGAGTTTGTACACATGGTTCGTATGTTGGGGTTTGGGCAGACTTTTGTAATTTGTCAAAAATAACCCTTGGACTTGTATAAACATGTTTTTGACATACCTAACCCTTCAAAAATCATATCTAAGTTATGTAAAGGGTATTTAGGGTATGTGTAGCTCATGTCCTTAGATTTTATATCTTTGGCCATTTGGCACTTTTAGTCCCTCTACTTTCTCGTAGTTGAGATTAGTTCAGAGATCCGGGACGCGTTTAAGTTAACGCATGATAAAAGTTCTCTCCTTCCCTGAATCTGGATTAGTCGGAGATACGAAATACATTTCAATGATCGTTGAATATAATTTCCTTCCTCCTTCCACACAGTCGGGAATTAATTGGAGGATTTAATATGTATCGTTACACAGTGGAACGATAAATCCCCTTTCCTAATTTGGAAATTCGGGATACGTGTCGCCTCACAATTGGACGGAATTTTATAGGTGTTACAATAGGTGCCTGGACAATCATAACATAGGTGCACAATCTACTATTACCAACAAAACAATAGAAATAATATGCACAAGTATAATGCAACAGATAATCAAATAGACTCGATCAAGTGCCGGTTCGACGAGCACAGTAATAGTAATGCCTATGACTCAACAATAGAATGAATCAATGAGAAAACAATAAAGAGATCAAGAACAATCTTAGAGTGGGTGAGTATAACTCCAAGCATAATCAAAACTGTAGTTTTCAAGAACTACAAGATCTGACTATAGCAAGTCAAAACAAATACTTCTGATTAGTTTGCCCTGAACCTTCTAGGGTATCAAAGACTAACACAGATCTTCCAACAAGCAACACACAAACCCTAGATTAGGGTTTCTTTTCCCAGATCTCACCGGCACAGATCCCAAGAATCCAGATCTACAACAACACCTCTCCTGTCAAAGGTCTTAGGGCAAGAAACCCTAAACACAACACAAAAACAACAAAATAACAAAAATCAACAAGCGGAAGACATATCAAGAGCTCTGTAGCTCTGATACCATGTAAAATGGTATGAAATCAATAGATCGACACACAAAATAGCGAGAAAACAGGTGAGCAAACTTTATTATTTACCCAAACCTAAAAAACTCCCCCCCCCCCCAAATCCCTTGATCTTACAAACTATAAGATCTGAATACAAAATACAAAATCTGATCAACTGATAAAAAATATCAGTTGATCTATAACAGTGATCACACACGGTCATAAGATCTATCAAAGATCTCTCATCAACTACACAAAATACATGGGATACAACGGGAGAGAAACGGAGAAAATGTGTGTAAAAATGGTGTGTAAATGAAGTCTCCAGAACCCTAAAATGCCTTTTATATCAGAGATCTCAACCACTTATAACAACTTGCAACCACCATCCTGATATTTACTCAATCTTGCATAACAGCCCCTTTGATCATCAGAAATTCCATTTTAACCCCTCATGATATATAAATTGTACAAAAGCAACTTGTGACACATTAATAAATCATAACATATGAATGAGAATTAAACTTGAATATTATCTTTTAACATCCCCCTTCATTCATATGCTTAAACATATTAACAAGGCCCAATTTATCACAAAATACTTCATGTTGTGATACCGAAAGCCCCTTAGTAAATACATCTGCAAGTTGACTTTTTGTGTCAACTTTCTCAGGATGTATAATCCCACATGCTACTTTCTCTCTCAAAAAATGCAAATCCAACTCAAAATGCTTCGTCCTTTTATGAAACACAGGATATAGACACATATTTAAAAAAAATATTCTTTGACTTTTTTCCCTTATTTATTTTTTTAAGGGCAATTTCTTCAACACCTTAATTCCACTTCTACCTTGAACCTATAGGTATTTGAACCGACAATCTCATAGTTATAGCATTCGTAAATCGTAATTCTATGTTTTTTTTTAATTTCATTTTCTATTTTCTATTTTCTATCTTTTTTTACATCTCAAACAAATCAATACAATGATCTAGTTTTACTTAGCTTTTCTTTTTCTATTTTCTTTCTTTTTTTACATCTCAAACATGTCAATGCAATGATCTAATTTTACTTACGCTTTCATATAAATTTTATTAGATTATATTTTGGTTTTTTTTTTTCTTATAGTTCCTATAGCGAGTGTTATTACTATAACAAACAAACTGAACAGATATTTATCAAATTCCTGCGGCAACCCAAGAATAATCTCGCTAGTTTAGTAACAAAGGCCAACAATTTAAGTTATTTAACAAGCTCAACCCATCATGATAATCAAAATAGCTTATCAAAATAAAATATAGTTAACAAATCAAGAAAAAAAAGTATAGTTACTAAAGTGGATTAGTGTCTAGATTAAATTATTATTTACAACAATTTACGCATTGTAGAAATCAAAACCTGAAGTACACTTAACACTTTTATTGTTATTTTGGTTAATTGAATAGAATGGTTTTTGACATAACGAAAGACTATTAATTATTTGTAAAAATAAAAATATAAGAAGTCACTTATTAGACAACTAAGACCTTGAGATCAACACCTTATTTAACTAAAACAAAGACCTTATCAATAAATTATTACTGGTAAAACATATTGGCTGCATTTACATAAATAATTCATGTTCTTAAATATTAATCGCTAGCTTATTAGACCGCTCAAAACTTCAAACTAAAGGCATGTGCAAAGAAGCTAGTGTCTTATATAACTATTTGTTATAGACAACATTAATTATTATATATTTATAAAACGAAAATAATTTATATCTCTATTAGATTAAAGTAATTTATATATATATGTGCCCACTATGGGAGGGTTATCTTGAGAACACTAAATATTGCGAGAACCATGAAAACGAATGAAAAAACTACATGAACTTAGTAAAAAAACTATTCAAATTAAAAAAAAATTGCACTTACCATCATTATTTGAATACAATATTAAAAATTAATTTTAGACGTTTAAATATACATGTAGTCGTAAATAAAAAAAAAATAAACATGTGTAAATTTGTTGTATTTATATATGTGTAAAGTGATTTTGAGAGGATATATGATTTGTTTAAGGAGTAAATTCTTTTTTTAATGTTGTATTTTAAGTATAATGAGGATTGTATTAAAAAATGATTTTGATTGATTTTTCATTAATTTTCACGGTTCTCGCAGTATTTAGCGTTCTCAAGATAATTTTTCCAGTCCAATAGACTAACTATATCGTATATTCATCATGCAACAATAAATTAAACAATCATAATATCTTAATTTTAATTTTCATATCACTCACATGTATATTTGATTAGGGTATTATGACTTCTAAACGAGCTTATTTGTCTTTAATTTGTTTATATACGGTGATAAATTTTCTCAATCTATTGAACTATAATAAAAAATGAGATAGTCAAAATATTAAAATATAGTGAGTTAATTATCTTTATTTAATATTAGATATCATTTAATCTAGTTTAATTATTTAACATTTTACGTAACAAACATGACAATACATTTTTGTATAGCATTTACTAAAAGGAAAAAAAAACCCAGGTTTCTGATCGGAATTTAAGAGATTAAGAGTTGAGTGAATTATAATTGAAAAAAGAAATCGAATGTGAATCGAACATAGTTCAACCCTAAAATTATACTAGTTTTTTTATATCGCGCATTGCGACGAAACCGAGCAAATGATAATGTAAAACAAACGTGATTTGAAAATAAAGCATGTTGTTTAGAAAGTCAAACCATTAAAACGATTTACTTTATCATCGTACCGTTTTATAATACCAAATAAATACTTTATTTTGAGTACAACTTCGTTTTTAACAAAACTTATAACGGAATGTCAGGGAAAGAAATCAAACACAACTAAGTACTTAAGTTTTTAGAAAAAAGTTATAATAAATGTAAATTATTAAAGAAGTATCAAATTAATAGATAAATTAATATATGTTAAAAAAAAGGAAAAAAAACAATTATTAAAAAAAAGGTAAAGAAAATATGTGTTTAAAAAATATGTTATTAAAAGTAAATATAATAATAAACTATTATAATATATTAAATAATAAAATAATAAAAAAAACTATATATTATTATAAAAATAAAGTTACTATTAATTATTCCTCGTTAACAATATATATATTAATGTCCTCTGGACTCCAGCTTATTTTGTTTTTTATTGTGAAGTCACCATTAAACACAATTAAAAACCGAATCAAATTTACATTTCACTATGAATTGAACTTGGTTCGAGTTACAAAATTCTAATTTGATTAAATCAAATTAAACTAATTTTGCTAACAAGAGTTATAAATTCAAAATGCAAATTTATAAAGCTTTACTTTTCAAAACCTATAAATGATATTAATGTTTATGGTATTAGCATACACATATAGTAAATATGAGGTTAGATTTGGGTGGATTAGAGAATTAACAATTTAAAAATCACAAAACTCCTTTGTTAAATTCGAACCGGGTCTGACCCTGATTCAAGTTAAATTATTCAAATTCAAATTGGTTATTATATATTCAATTTTCAAACTTACACTACAATATTAAACACCCTAGTATACATATATGAAAGTATATATGGACGTAGCCTCTTGTATGTATTGCTTAAAAATAATAGTTTCATGAATTAAAAACATTTATGATGATATTTTATTTCTAGAAACTGGATTTATTTATTTTTTTAAGCAAAGAATACCAAACAGTACTAGAAAAAAAAAATTCACTAACCGTGTGATCTTTCAAAATTAGCAACTAAGAAAAATATTTAAATACATAGAGTCTCCTAAAAATAATTTGGGTATTGCTAAATGCACCCCGTTTTTACTAAACGCACCTCCTCCCTAAACTTTCACATTAATACTATTCAACCCATTTTTGTTTTTATAATATCTTTTTTGGTCTTTTTGTTATCTAATTTTTGTTATTACTATTAGTTGTATTCTAAAACGTTTTTTAACTTAAAAGGAAAAGTGGTTTCTTATTAAAAACAAATGTTTTAAATTGAAGTCAATTTAATTTAATTAATTTTGCTTGATGTGTCAATTTTAGTTTCAATTCTAAGACACTAACTGAACTTTAAGTTTAAAAAAATTATTATACTACCTACTTATTTATTTATTCATTAACACACATGGTTTAATAAATAGATATAAGCTAGTGATGTAAATGTTTTCTTTTAAAAAAAGAAAAAATATTTTCTATTTTTATTATATAGAACTGTTAATCATTTTATAAAAATATTTTAAATATAATAATAGTATTATTAAAATAAAAGAGATAAGACAACTAAACTATGAAATAAAAGAAAAAAAGTGAGGTTTTGGGGTTAAATACATAAAATTAACGGGTTTTTTTTTTCAAAAAATATGTTTATCTTTTTTTTTCATAAAAAACGTTAATTTTCAATTCGTAAAGCCTGTTTATGAATGAAAATATAATAAAATACTAGTAAGATAATGACTTTAAAATCAAGATTCGTTTTATTTAGAGAAAAAGGTTATAATTTTAATATTTAAAAATAATTGTTATGAAAAAAGAAAGATTAATAAAAAAAACCTTATTATTTTTTTAGTACAAAAAAACGTTTTTTAACCTTTTGGGAAAAAAACATTTTAAATATAATGGTTTGTATAGGGGTGAAACATGACAAGTTTTTAAAATGATATTTTTAGAAAGAAGGTATGAAAAGTAAAAATGGGGGTGCATTTAGCCAACCCAAAATAATTTTTGATGGATTCTTCAGAGGGTTCCATTTTGACACGGCTTCAATTTTGGATGGATATACTAATATTCCATCGGTGCTTATGTTGTGCCCTAGGAATTGCACTTCTCGAAGTGAAATGACACATTTCGAGAATTTAGCATAAAGCTTTTCTCGCCTAAGTGTTTCCAATACTTCTTGTAAATGACGAGTATGATCCGCCTCGCTTTTCAGGTAGATAAGTATGTCATCGATAAACACTATCACTGATTTGTCTAACATTGGCTTACAACCCCGATTCATGAGGTCCATGAAAGTCGCAGGTGCATTAGTTAGCCGAAAGACAACACGAGGAACCCGTAGTGTCCGTATCGTGTACAGAAAGCCGTCTTCTTCTTCTTTCACCATTAACTGATGGTAACCCGACCTCAAGTCAATTTTCGAAAACCAACTCGCACCATGTAGTTGATCGAATAAATCGTCTATTCTCGAAAGTGGATATCTGTAACGACCCTCGGAAAGATCATCCGAAGTGGGCACGATAAAGTTTGAAAAACCTGATGGTTGATGAAACAACCCGCACAAAAGTACCTTTATTAGACTTGTAATTAAATACCGAACCAAATATGCATACAGGATAAGTATCGGCACGAAAATCAAGGAAAAATGCATGATTGGACAAAAAGATGCCAAGGACACGCGTCACGCGAAGGTGACACGTGTCAGACCTACGTGGGACACGTGGCGACCAAAGCCAGGCCAACTATCCCCGCGCCACGCGACAGCCTGTCGCGCCACACGAGGGGACCCAAAAATCAGCTATAAGAAGGCAGCAGTGGGACTGAAGTCTGGGCACCAGTTCGATCAAATTTTGACGAACTTACTCTCTTGTATCTCCATTTCTTTCAATCAATACCCCTAAACCCTAAAACTCTGCTCGTTATGAGGGTAATAACTCTAATCACTGATACGATACTTTATCCGATCGATTGAAACCGATCCGATGAATGTTTAAGTGCTGCCAATATCTGGCTATGCTCTGTCATTCATTGTGAAGGTTTTGATCTCGTGATTATCGTTAAAGTTGAATCGGGTAATACACTAATACGAGTTCCATTGTATCTAGAAATTAGAACTCATAACTAGGAAGTTGTTAAGCTAGAATACTTAGCAATTAAGTAAACTTAGTAGTCAAGT
Organism: Helianthus tuberosus; assembly: GCA_030545235.1. NCBI lineage: Eukaryota > Viridiplantae > Streptophyta > Magnoliopsida > Asterales > Asteraceae > Helianthus > Helianthus tuberosus. Next base: position 69,435,316 of record CM060360.1, read on the forward strand.
AAACGTAATAGTTAAGTAAACTTAGTGATTAAGTAAACTTAATGATTATATAAAACTTAGCAATTAAGAAAACTTAGTGATTAAGAAAACTTAATAGCTAAGGAAACTTAACAGTTAAGTAAGCTAAGTAAATTAATTAATCAGCTAATTACGTTATCTAATTAATCGGCTAAGTAAATTACTTGAATAAACCGTCAAGGAAAATTAATCAGTTAAGTAAGATTAATTAATCAGTAAGTACGATTAATTAAGCTAAGAAAGATTATTTAATCAGTTTAGCAAGATTAATTAAGCTAAGCAAAATTAATTAAACTAAGCAAGATTAATTAAGCTAAGCAAGATTAATTAAGCTAAGTCAGATTAATTAAGTAAATTAAACACCTAGATAGATATACATGAAAATAAATATATATGAGATAGATAATATCAAAGGAAGGTGCTAGGAAGGTATAAGAGGATATATATGTAGGTAGGAAGCTTCCTAGAAAATGTATAGGTAACTTCCTAGAAAAGTATATAGGAAACTTCCTGGAAATTTCATATTTCCTACCTATAAATAAGAAGGTTAGGATTCATTTTTCTTTGCTCATTTCTTCTATTCTTCTCTCTATATGTTGGTGTTCTAACCAATAATCACCAATGCGATATTCTGTCCGATCGATTCGGGAACCAACTAACGAATGCCAAAGTGCTGTCTAAATAAGACTATACTTTGTGAATTTCGTTCTGAAACGAATGCCAAAGTGCTGTCTAAATAAGATTATACTTTGTGAATTTCGTTAAGGTTCTGATCTCGTGACCATCGTTAGGTTTGATTGGGTTTAACACTAATACGTATTCCACTCTTTTAAACTAGATGTTTAACTACCAGAAAACTCTGCACTACACACTTACAATCAAAATAGATATATAATCATCAGAAGACTTAGAATCAAGATGCTTGTTTAATCAAGACTATATGCTAACAAGGTGAGTCATTCTCTTTTTATCAAATTGCTTTACAAAACCCTAAATGTTTCCCAGTTATACTTTGCAGTGATTAAGTCTTTGCTAATCTTTAATTACTGGCAGTATGTGGGGGGTTTTGTGCACATTACTACTAACGATTTATCACTTTAGGTGGGCGAGCCTAATTAGTGATATGTCCACAGCCATAGATTCGGTCGAGTGACAGCTGAACCAGCTAATTATAAGATAGGGGCAAATATAAAAACCATTAATGCTGTAAATTATAACAAAGTTATAATTGTAGTGATTAAGTCTTTGCCAATATTGAAAAAAGCAAATGTAAAAACTCTTAATGTTGTGAATTATAACAATGTGTCGTTTTGTACAAAAATGAATGAACTCACCAGTATTTCCTGCTGACCAAATGTTTTTAAAACGCGTTTCAGGTGATTACAGTAGATCAGAATAAGAGTTGGATATGGCACCGAAAGGCTTAAAGAAGTGGCTTATTTTATCAAATAAATTAAATTAAACGTTGTTTGATATATTTGGGTTTATTCCCATCTGTTTAATAAAAATAAAATCCGGTGTTTTCTAAACTATGATATTTTTCCTAACTCACGGTCCTGATGAAATTGTCCGCTGCAATGTTTTCAAAATAACCACCGGTACCACTCGACTGTTCGCGGCTCCCGCCCAGGGTGGGGTCGGGGGTCGTGACAGAAGGTGGTATCAGAGCCACTTGTTTAAGCAATTGGGTGTTGTAATAATACCTAAGCTTAAACGAAAGAGTTAGGAAATTATTATTAGGTAGCAACAAGGATAGTATTTAGACTTGAACTTAAGAAAGATACTTTAGTATTAGCTTCGAGATAAGTTAATTACTTGCATAAATAAAGTGTGATGGGTATTGGTATGCCGTGAGGATGATGACTAGAACGTTGCAAGTATGGTAAATAAGCGATAACACTTGGCCACTGTTATTTCTTATTTATTGGTACTACTTGGTTCTGGAATATGATCCGTCATGTGAATACTAATTTCCTTGTTCTTTGATGAAAGCCTAATAAAAGATTCATTTTAAATCATGAATTGAGAAAATTCTATTTATGGGAAATATAAATTACCTCTCCGGCGAGAACCGGGTAAGATGGGGTTACCTCTCCGGCGAGAACCGGGTAAGATGGGGTATAGGATATGTCAAACAAGTGACATAATTCCCTAAATAGTATCATGACCTGATATCTGACTTGTTTTTGAAAACATGGATCTGTTAAATACATTGACCTTATGAATGGTATGAATATTACAGTATGTGAAAAATATGATATGTATATCTATAAGGAAATCCACAAAACCATAAGGATTGACAATTTAGAATAAATCACGAGCATGTGTGTCAATAATAATCCTAGATTTCTTTATCAGGAATCTCTTGTGTACAACCATAATTATAATATCCAAACATTTCTCCATTTGATCATCCTTCTTGTAACTCGCGCGACAAGATAAACGATGTAAACCCTTTAAGTTGGGACACCATCGAAAGTATAAGAATTCCCCTTGCGTTACCTTAACGCATTAGGAAACCTGTAGCTAAAGTTGTGCTAGGCACAAAACGTCTAAACACTTACACTAATAAGAGTAATTCTACTTTCTTTAAGAACTCTTGAGAAGATAAAAGTAACCACGACTAGATGCACTTACCAAGACTCTTCACCTATAATCCTACTAAGATTACCAGTAATAAAGAAGCTGTTACGGAATACATGGGCTGCAAAGGACTAAAGTTGTCCAAACCATTAGTATATATGTTAAGAAGAATGAAGTAATGTATGCTTCAAAATTTAGACATTAAGATAGTGAGATCCGATCTTCAAAACACATAATCACAACGTATGCCACGAAATGGGAAGAACTGACAGAAAGGAAATCATGTCTACTTCATAAAAAGGAACAAATGGCAACGATGATTCCTGAGGTGATTGCTGAATTAGGTTGAGATTTGCAAGCCCGCCCGGAGAAGTGACCACAAGGAGACAAGACAGACCAGCCGACAAAGTTCGTCTCTATGTTGAAAGCTACGAGTTATGCACAAAAGTAAGACATAGCGTATATGGTCTCGGAATTCATTAACACTAGAGGCATGGAACTGAAAGAAATTCTGACCGACGTTTTCCCAGAGGATCTACTTGGACTATCACCCGATCGTGAAGAGAAACTCAGCATTCATCTGAGACTAGAAACAACACCGATTATCACAAAGTTAAGACTAATGTAGTAGTTGATGTTTTAAGTCATAAGTTTCATAAGTAGCCGAAACAAGTACGTACTCTTAGATTAAATTTACGGATAAATTTAATGGAATAATTAAAAAGTACCCAAGAAACAGCAATCAAGGATGATGCTGAAAGATTTAAAAGGGGATAAGGAAGGAATCAGAAAAAGGAACTAATGGAAATTGGAGATTTCCATAAAGAATTCAGGATACCTATTCAAGGAAACCTACAAGAAAGGAATCTCGAAGAAGCTCATAGTACTAAGTACTTGATGCATCGTGTAAGTAATATGAGGTATCGAGGTTTGAATAAGAATTACTGATAGATAAAACTGAAAAAGGATGTAGCAAGTTATATCTCTAAGTATTTAATCGATTAGCAAGTTAAAGCTAAACATTAGAACCCTTTAGGTTCACCTCAATGATAAAAATATCTGTATGGAAATGAGATTGATAACAATGGATATTGTTACCAAAATTACCCAAAACAAGAAACGACACAATCTGGGTGATTGTGGACCAACTAACCAAGTCTGCTCAATCCTTACCAATGAAGGAAACCCTTTAGACACTTAGTTAAGTTGTGTGAAGACGAAATAGTCTCATTACATAGAATCCTGTCATCTATCAAGATAGTCATTTCACTTTTCATTTCTAGGAAAATTTTAACTCGACTTATTTTGAGCAGTGTAAAGGAACACTACAAAACATAGAAAGATATGCTAAGTACATGTGTGGTAAATATTGGTGAAAGTAGGACTATTACTTATCACTCATAAGATTCTTCAATAATTGGCCTACAAGTATTAGTGTTACCCGTTTAAAACACTTTTTGGATGATAGTATCATCTAGTATGTTAGACATACATATGAGAAAAGCAACTATCAGGCCATGAGATCGGCAAACCATTGGAATTTAAATTAGAGAAAGGATACCACTAAAAGTTTCTTTGTGTTTAGGAAAGTTAAGTCCAAGATTTGTTGAACTAGTCGGAATCATTAAATAAATTGGATCAGTAGCTTATCAGCTAGAATTACCAGAAGAAATGATAGGAATACATGATGTGTCTCATGTATGCAACTTAAGGAATGCCTAGCTGATAAATCTTTAGTTGTGCCTCTTCAAGATATAGAGGTAAATGCAACTTTAAGTCCATTGAAAGACCTTACAAGTCAAATATGAGAATTCCAAAGCATACGAGATTAGTTCTGGTCAAGGTGAAGTGAAATTTAAAACGTGGACAAAAATATACTTAGGAAACGAAGATAACACGGAAGTAACCACACTTGTTCCAGCAAATCTCGAGGACGAGATTTAAAACAAGGTGGGGAGGATGTAACGACCCTCGGAAAGATCATCCGAAGTGGGCACGATAAAGTTTGAAAAACCTGATGGTTGATGAAACAACCCACACAAAAGTACCTTTATTAGACTTGTAATTAAATACCAAACCAAATGGAATCAAGACCCGAGCATACAGGATAAGTATCGGCACGAAAATCGAGGAAAAATGCATGATTGGATGAAAAAGCGGCCAAGGACACGCGTCACACGAAGGTGACACGTGTCAGACCTATGTGGGACACGTGGCGACCAAAGCCAGGCCAACTATCCCCGCGCCACGCGACAGTCTGTCGCGCCACGTGAGGGGACCCAAAAATCAGCTATAAGAAGGCAGCAGTGGGACTGAAGTCTGGGCACCAGTTCGATCAAATTTTGATGAACTTACTCTCTTGTATCTCCGTTTCTTTCAATCAATACCCCTAAACCCTAAAACTCTGCTCGTTATTAGGGTAATAACTCTAATCACTGATACGATACTTTATCCGATCGATTGAAACCGATCCGATGAATGTTTAAGTGCTGCCAATATCTGGCTATGCTTTGTCATTCATTGTGAGGGTTTTGATCTCGTGATTATCGTTAAAGTTTAATCGGGTAATACACTAATACGAGTTCCATTGTATCTAGAAATTAGAACTCATAACTAGGAAGTTGTTAAGCTAGAATACTTAGCAATTAAGTAAACTTAGTAGGCAAGTAAACTTAATAGTTAAGTAAACTTAGTGATTAAGTAAACTTAATGCTTATATAAAACTTAGCAATTAAGAAAACTTAGCGATTAAGAAAACTTAATAGCTAAGGAAACTTAACAGTTAAGCAAGCTAAGTAAGTTAATTAATCAGCTAATTACGTTATCTAATTAATTGGCTAAGTAAATTACTTGAATAAACCGTTAAGGAAAATTAATCAGTTAAGTAAGATTAATTAATCAGTAAGTAAGATTAATTAAGTTAAGAAAGATTAATTAATCAGTTAAGCAAGATTAATTAAGCTAAGCAAAATTAATTAAACGAAGCAAGATTAATTAAGCTAAGCAAGATTAATTAAGCTAATTCAGATTAATTAAGTAAATTAAACACCTAGATAGATATACATGAAAATAAATATATATGAGATAGATAATATCAAAGGAATGTGCTAGGAAGGTATAAGAGGATATATATGTAGGTAGGAAGCTTCCTAGAAAATGTATAGGTAACTTCCTAGAAAAGTATATAGGAAACTTCCTGGAAATTTCATATTTCCTACCTATAAATAAGAAGCTTAGGATTCATTTTTCTTTGCTCATTTCTTCTATTCTTCTCTCTATGCATTGGTGTTCTAACCAATAATCACCGATGCGATATTCTGTCCGATCGATTCGGGAACCAACTAACGAATGCCAAAGTGTTGTCTAAATAAGACTATACTTTGTGAATTTCGTTCTGAAACAAATGCCAAAGTGCTGTCTAAATAAGATTATACTTTGTGAATTTCGTTAAGGTTCTGTTCTCGTGACCATCGTTAGGTTTGATTGGGTTTAACACTAATACGTATTCCACTCTGTTAAACTAAATGTTTAACTACCAGAAAACTCTGCACTACACACTTACAATCAAAATAGATGTATAATCATCAGAAGACTTAGAATCAAGATGCTTGTTTAATCAAGACTATATGCTAACAAGGTGAGTCATTCTCTTTTTATCAAATTGCTTTACAAAACCCTAAATGTTTTCCAGTTATACTTTGCAGTGATTAAGTCTTTGCTAATCTTCAATTACTGGCAGTATGTGGGGGTTTTGTGCACATTACTACTAACGATTTATCACTTTAGGTGGGCGAGCCTAATTAGTGATATGTCCATAGTCATAGATTCGGTCGAGTGACAGCTGAACCAGCTAATTATAAGATAGGGGCAAATATAAAAACCCTTAATGCTGTAAATTATAACAAAGTTATAATTGCAGTGATTAAGTCTTTGCCAATCTTGAAAAAAGCAAATGTAAAAACTCTTAATGCTGTGAATTATAACAATGTGTCTTTTTGTACAAAAATGAATGAACTCACCAGTATTTCCTGCTGACCAAATGTTTTTTAAACACGTTTCAGGTGATTACAGTATATCAGAATAAGAGTTGGATACGGCACCGAAAGGCTTAAAGAAGTGGCTTATTTTATCAAATAAATTAAATTAAATGTTGTTTGATATATTCGGGTTTATTCCCATCTGTTTAATAAAAATAAAATCCGGTGTTTTCTAAACTCTGATATTTTTCCTAACTCACGGTCCTGATGAAATTGTCCGCTGCAATGTTTTCAAAATAACCACCGGTACCACTCGACTGTTCGCGGCTCCCGCCCAGGGTGGGGTCGGGGGTCGTGACAATATCTATTCTTTACCGAAGCTCGTTTAGCTCGCTGTAATCGATGTACATACACATACTTCCATCCTTTTTATTTACGAACAATACCGGTGCTCCCCTTGGGGAAACACTTGGCCGAATAAAACCCTTGTCAAGTAAATCTTGCAATAGGGACATTAGCTCTTGAAGCTCTAATGGTGCTAACCTATATGGTGCCTTAGCAACCGGTTTAGCCCCCGGGATTAATTCGATCTCGAATCCCACCTCACGCTCAGGTGGTACGCCCGGTAAGTCTTCCGAAAACACATCTTTAAATTCGTGCACAACGGGCACGTCTTCAATTTTTTGCGTCTCTTTTTTCCAAGTCGAGAACGTAGGTTAGGAAAGCCTTGCACTCTTGTTGAATGAGATTACTAGCCTCCATCATCGAACACATGAGGGGTTGCAACTCTTTCCCCATAGATAGTTGTCACACCCCGACCGCGTTAAAACAACGAAACCGCGGCGGAAACGTCGGGGAGTGTTGTAACAGAATCATCGTTTCACAACCATGGTAATTAAAAGTTTTGTTTTATTGATTCATTAAGTAAATTACATTGTCTTAATCTAAACAAACAAATTAAACATCGTCTATCATCGTTATTAAGTCACTAAGGCCTCGTCCAGATCCTATGTGACTCAAGCATCCTAGCAATCAACATCAAGCAACACCACCTGAAACATATGTAAAAACAAAGTCAGCAAAGAAATGCTGGCGAGCACATAGGTTTTGTGAGAGTGTCGGTTTCATGGCTCGTTTATATGTTGCAGTACCACATTAGACTACAAGAGTCAAAAGTACAAACCTCGTTTTGAAAAGTGTATTGCAACATAATTAACCAACTCAACTCAAATCAAGTTAGTTATAGTTTATAAAATCTCGTAGCCATGATTCTTAACCCAAAAACATTTATTTTAGTAAACCAACTCGTAAAATATCTCGTAAAAACTCGTTAATAAAACTCGTATGGTTTATATCATTTCGAAAACCTCGTTGTGTGACATCATTTCAAAATCGTTTCCCAAGTGAACTAAATAATGACACGCAATGTAATATGATAAAAGCACTTATATATAAGATGTACCAGCAGCGTATCTACCATGCTTTTATCATGCTACACCCATCCCATTATCTAATCACTACCCAAAACCAATCGTTTATCTCGTTTAAGTCGTATCAAATTGTTTAACTCGTCCCAAAATCGTTCTCGTTTTAACTGTGAAACTACTTTTGGTCGTCTCGCTAATAACATTCAAACCTTCGTGACTCGACTATCTCGAAACTCGTATTAACAAACCACCAAAGGTTAAGTTAACAATCATTAGATTCGGTCGTTACCTACATAACCCCCACACATAACCATGGGTGTAGTCTGATAACGGGATTTGTCAGATCCTATGGTACCATAACCTAATACTGGTCGGCTTGATCAATGCTAATGAATGTCATTCGTTATGTAACTACGTCCAACAAGTTTGTTCACATTATCGAAATCGTTATTAGTTTAATATAAACCATCTTAATCGTTTTTGAAACCATCGTTTAAATATCGAAATCGTTTAAATACATATGAATCACCCCAAAACAATTGAAAACAGTAAAATAGGGGAACTATGTACTCACATTGAATAGAAGGGTATCCTTGATCTAAAGAACTTAGCGAAGCTCAGGCAAACCAAGGAAATTCAAGTAGTACCTAGTAATCGGATCACTAGTAAATAAATCGACACCTAAATCAGAAGATCGGATAGAATGAGGTCTTGTAAACCAAATGAGTATTGGAACTCATGTGATATGGTTTAACAAAGCCTACATTCTAGATCGGAACCTAACCTAAGTGCTTTTGACCCGTTACGACCCATTAAGGTAGCTTATGCTACTTTAAAGCGTCGTTCGCGCAAAAGCGCGTTCGAGACATCTAACTAGTCCTATGACAAGTATTATATGCCCTAACATGTTTAATTATGTTGCATAATCAGTTATGTGACAAATGTTTAGGTTACATATGCTTAAAATCCAATTATGCATGAAAAGGGCATTTTGGTAAATTACCTATGGCATATAAACTACCTATCATACAACTACTTAAACTAGGTGACCATAAGGTATAACCTCGGAAGGTTATTCCCTATGCAACTATGGTCACTAATCATTCTTGGTCGGATCCTAATGATCGACCAAATGGGTCGAGTTCGAAAGTCTAAGCGGTGGTCTAGATCGCTTGACTTACGACTCTAAACAAGCACTAAACTAAAAGTGACGAGCTAAGCATGTTAAAACATGCTTAACTAAGTTAGAAAACAGGTTTTGATATCAAAACAAAGTGTTTTGATACCCAAGAGTAGTTTGGTTGCAAAATACGCATAAATGCGCATTTTGACCGAAACTACGACTCGTCACTATGCCTAGTCAACGTGGTAATCAGTAGGTATAGTCACTAAGGACTATAACCATCGTGATTATGCTCACGTTGCGAAGTTCAAACGAACTTCTTGTTGACCAACTCGTGGTCAAAGAAGAAAGTCAAACACTGTTTGACTTTCACACTCGAAAAGCGATAAAAGAACGACGGAAGCTTACAAAGGGTCCTTGCTAGGGAGAACTTGATCTTATAATTCTCAGGTATGAAGTTATACAACCTCAACTTCGAGAATTTAGATCAAGGGTGAATTGAAATGAATGGAATGGCATGCTATTTATACTAGTTGATGAAGAACAAGATCATGACACTTTTTTATGTGGCTAACAAGCAATAAATTTCAACCATCCAAGTGTTAAGAGTAGGTTAGAAGCTTTGGAGAGGTGTTAACTTGGTTAACACACCAAGAAATTTGCATAAACAGCCCCTAAACATCAAACAGTTTGCTGAAAATGACCTGCCATTGCTGAAACTGATATTTCTGTCAAAACAGGGCCGTGGCATCGCGCCACGGAACCACCCCTATTATGGTCGCGTGACGCCACCATAGCCCAGTTCCAAAAACTTTCGAAAAATGGCAGAAATGGTCCCTGCAGCTCGTTTAGGCCATTTTTGGTGCGTTTAAACCCCGTTAACCCATTTTCAAAGCTCTACAAGGATGTTATAGTGTAGGGGACCTGAAATATGCTCAGAAATATCACGGATGTCATTTCGTTTGTTCGTACGGTCACGTTGTTCGGTTATTTACGACGAAACTCGAACGGACGCGAAAACGAACCAAATTAAGCGACGAGTGGTATTTTTGCATGCCGATCACTAAAATAAAAATATTTTAGTGTGTACAAAAATTTTGGATGTCCAGATGTGGTCAGAACGTAAGATATACGCGTAAATGCAAGCTTACGCCGTTTTTAACGCTTTTAGTCCCTAAAAGATCAATTAAGCATATTTTTCGCACACCGAACGACTCAAAGCTTATTTCTAAGCTATATTTAGGTTATTTATGGTATGTTTAGCTTATGATCAAGTTCCAGACTGTTCATTACTATGCAAATCGGTATAGTTTCACAGTTTGACACAAATAGTCCCTGCGATCGATTAGACTTGTTTTCAACACACCAAACCATCCAAAACTTATTTCTAAGTTATGTAAAGGTTATTTAAGGTATGTTAAGCCTATGTCACTATTCCAGAGTGTTTGTCGCGTTAAACTGACTGCGTTTACGCACCAGTTTGCGTATAACTTTCTAGAAAGCGATTTAAAGCTTGAAATCGGAATCGAATCAAATCGTAAAATCATCAAACACAAATACACATATAATATCACCAAAACACATTGTTTTATTGATAATTAACATTGTTTTACATTGTACATCGATTACAGAGCACAGTTGTCACAATAGTAACACACCTTCCACTTGGCGACATTAATTGTATTTCTTTACGGTAGCACACTACGTTGGCGTGGTGGCGGGACAACCAATCTGTTCCAACCACCACTTGAAATTCTCCCATTGCCATATGTATTAAGTCAACCGAGTAATCCTCGTCTTCAATGTTTATTTTGCAATCTCGGCATACATCACAAACAATAAAACTTTTGTTATGTCCTACCTCTACTTCTAAAGGTATAGGTAATTTTGTTAAAACAAACGAAGGGTGTTGAATAAATCCATATGAAACAAAAGATTTATTAGCACCCGTGTCAAATAAAACATGTGCGAGAATTAAATCATGGTAAATGTACCTGTAACCACATCGGGTTCAATCTTTGCCTCGGCTGCGTTTATTTGAAAAGATCTTGCCCGCGACTTTGGGACTTCAACTTTCATGTCGGCCACTTCTTTCTTTCTTATCAACTCCGGGCACTTGGATTTCTTGTGACTCGGTTGATAGCACTTATAACACACCGACATCTTGTCGGGCCAATTTGAAACCCCATGACCTGTTTTCCCACATATGACACACAATTTATTTTTGTAGTAACATTCGCCCCGATGGGCACGACCACAAATTTTGCAGCTCGGTGACCCCCTTTCACATTTCCTTTCTTTGGAGACTCGGTCATCTTTGACTTCTTTGTGGGGCTGGGGTTTGCATCTATCACCCTCCTCTGTCCCCTCTTGACTAAGCATGTTGTGGAAGTAGTAGATCCTTTGTTCTTTCGTTTGAACCAACTCACCACAAAACTTCAACTTGTCCTGGAAAGTCCCTGTGATCTTGTCAATGGTCTCTCCTTTATGCCTTAGTTGCATAAATTCTTCTTTTATCTTATTGACCATCGCCTTAGGACTATGGTGTTTAAGAAATGGTACTTTGAAATCTTCCCAACTCATGGATCTTATGGCCTCAACCCCTTTTTCATTTCTAAAATTATCCCACCAATCCTTCGCTTGAGCTCTTAATTGTCCGGTCCCATGTGCCACGAAGTCACTTGGGTCACAATGGGTTCTCTCAAACACACCTTCAATATCACTTATCCACCTTTGACAAGCGATCGGGTCCGCTTCTCCATTATAAGTTGTAAGTTTACACGCCATGAATTTGTCATATGGCAGCCCTTCTTTTCTTTGGGCTTACCAGTTTCATGGATAAGGTCCTCTTTCAACTCATTTATTCTCTCTTCCACGGCCTTTAATATCATGGTTTGCAGCCTATCCATGAATCCAGGTAGGCTAGCTTCTAGAGCTTTTCCGAATTCTTCGGAAATCTTTTCTCGTATCTCCTTAGTCATGAGGGATACCGTATCTTCGCCACTTGGTCCCATCATTGTCCAACTGAAATGTTCTCACTATTAATAAACTTTTCATTAAATTATTCCCATATCCTCGTATGAGAACTTATCGACATCGTTTATTATTACAAATGATGTATCTTTTCTACTCGGTTTAGTTAAGTATATAACTTGCCTTAATCATTTATACTTAATGCATTTCCGGGTTCGAGTGTATAGATACACCTTTTCCCATGCATTTTCAACTATTTTCCCTTTTAATTGTTTCATAGTTGATCCTTACCGAATGTCTTGATCAACCTCTAACCGAACACATTCCGTGTTTAACCTTAACCTCTGAATACCAATTGTAAGACCCTTTAATTATACATATAGTAGAACGCTTTAACGAGAAAATTTTAAACAAAAAAGTTATGTTAAAAATGTTAACTACTACAAGTTAGAATTGATCGTTATCCAAAGTACAAGCCCACTAGTATTTTTTTAAGCGATTAAAACAATGGAAGCTAATGAACTATTGGGAAGTGTTCGGTTCTTGACATGGCTTGATCATCATCCGAGGTCCAAAGTGCATCGTTACCTATCATATAGTTTCATTCAAACAATTAGAAATCAAAGCATTTGAACAACAAAATTAAACACAAGAAAGTATATATATATATATATATATATATATATGTAGGGTTAGGTTCATTTTGTGAACAACCCCCTTGCTAGTGAACTAATCCTGGCCCTTGATTATCACTACACAAGTGTAAATTAATGGCAAGGATTTGATCAGGATTTGATGATGAAAATACACTAGTGTATTTTACGATTTGATGATGTAATTCAATGGCCATGATTTGTTCACTCAGTTCACAAATACACTAGTGTTCACTCTAGAACCGCACCATATATATATATTTAAGTCCCTTCCCTCGGTTGGGTCAGGTTTCCACCTGGTGGGGTCAGCTAAGCATGTTTTCTTCGCAGAACCTTCCCCCAGTCTGGTTGTGACAACTGGCACTTTTCCATGTAATTCCGTACGATATGAAAAGTAATTTGTACTATATGACTGTGCATGATCGAACCTATGACATGAATGACTTCCTGTTTACTTTCAAAGAACTAACTAATACATTACATGTTGCATGTTGCTTATGATTGTTAAATGGAACCCGAAACAATTTAATTAGTGCACATAACGAAACTAGCACAATAATCAGATAAACTAGTAGTACTGACGGGAGTTCAATACTCAGACAGACATCATGTTAGGACACAAATTGAGTCTTAGGACCAAGATTTACATTAGAATTCTATGTTGGAAAGTATGGGTTATGAAACTGCCTTCCTAGTGACGAATAAACACTAAAAAGTGCCCGAAACACACTCTAACTGCAGAATTCTGCATTCAGCAAAATTCAGCAATTTAACACCAAAATACAATGCAGAAATAAGGTTTAGATGTCCAGAATAACTTGTAAAGTGTCGGGAATGAAAACTGTCATAAAAGGTATCTCATAACACACTAACCTGCGCAATTTAGCACCTTAATGAACAGGTAACCAAACGAATAACCGGACACTACCCGAAACACCAAAATTGAACTAGAAGCATTGTTTTAATGTTACAAGACAAGTTATTAGCACTAAACACCATATTACACATCAAAACATCTAAACACACTAACCCCCTAACTAAACACTTAACATTCAACTAGATTATGTAACTATCATTCAAAACCAACTTGATGTAAGACCCTTAGTCCATTTTATACGATTTCGACTAATTTAGTGTATTTACAATTATACATACACTTGGAATTCCGAGTTTGTAAAAACATTTTAAAAGATAAAACATTTCAACATAGCATACATAAATTCGTCGTTTAAAAGTGATGACAAAATCTAACGCGAAAGCTTGAATCTTGATCGTGTTCGGTTCTTCGTTGAGCTTGATCATAATCCGGCACCTCTAGATATACCTACATTTCATAAACCAATGAAATGAGCTAGTTATTTAACATTTATAACATGTCGAACTGAATTCGCAAGACGAAACAATCAACAACAACTGTTTTGCTAGTTCTGGTGGCTCTCGTGGGCCGCGAGAGCTTTAAGTATATGGGTCGCGGGGCGCGACAGCCGTCGCGTTGCACGATGGTGATTACCTCTTCCCATCGCATGGTGCGACGCCCTGTTTTCGACAGAATTGTTGTTAACAACTGCTGCATATTTCCAGCCAAACCAAGTTTTACGAAAACGGACATAACTCATTCGTTATTGATCCGATTTAAGTCACGTTTCTTCCTACGTGATCGTAATTTAATTCTCCATCAAATGGAGTTAAAATCCGTCATCCGGATTAACAAAATTTGAGACTTTTAAGCTTTCGGCTTAAAAAGTAGTTACTAAGTTTTGACCCGTTCATGTATTAATTAAACAAACATGTTTGTTTGATCTCAATTTCTCATAAACCTTATAAACTAAATGTTGTCTATCGTACTAGATTCAAATCCCAGGTTTATATACCTTCTTAAACCCGTTTTTACTTAAATGCTTATTTTGACCCGTTAAGGGTATTTAAGCATTTTTCCGCATAATTCATGCTCATTTACTTCTAGCATCTTATTTCCACATTATTTACGAATCGATCTTCCACCACAACTATATTTGTAGCGGATTTAATGTGGTGATTTATATATTCTGAGTTTTACCCCTCGGGTTATTATTTTACGGCAATGACTCATATAGAGTCATTTAACCAAAGATTCACGTCTTTCGATTTTCATACCTATTCTAAGTATTTATTGATCATAAAACTAGTTTCCAAACAACCTTTAAGGGTCATTTGCTCAATTTGGCTCACAAGGGCGTTTTGGTCCATTTTAGTCTTTCATTTACTATGAAGGACTTTTGAAAGCATGTTTGGCCCCAAATCCCTCTTTTTAGCTATGATTCGGTTGAAAAGTCATTATGTTTTCGAAACACAATGACCATCATTTAAATCATTCGGTTTACCTATTTAAGTAACCAAATGTCTATTTTTGACTTCATTTAACTCTCATTGAACGTTACGTTCTAATGAGTAGTTAACCTATTACACATACCTGGCTCGGATCAATATATTGACCCGTTTTAATACCTCGCTTTAATAATCGCTACTTAATAGCGATGCAATTAACTTTTCTCTATTCACTCCTGTGAAGATAAGACTCGACAATATTCATTAGTCGATATGTTCAAATGGTGATATCTTCACCATTTGACCCGTTTGGTCTAAGTGACCGTTTATCTTTACGAGATGAGATTTATTACCATCTCATCTACATGACTCGCTCCGATTTACACTGTACGGCAATTGTAGTTATAAACTATTTCTTAAAACTTTTGACCCATTATGGTTTACGCCATAAAGCGTCTTTCAAAACTAACGGTTATTGTCAACGTGTGATAAATTTACCGTTTTGCCCTTTTTATTTATATTGGTTTACCCTATAAGGTAACCATTCAAAACTCATTATCTATTAGTGTAGGATCAAATCGAGTTAAAAATCTGATTTTGAATAAGAATCAAGATGAACACACAAAATATGAACTTGAAAACCCTTGAATAATGATTTGCATAAGATGAATAGTTAGCCCCCAAATCACTCTCAAAGTGTGTTGCCAAACCCCTATTTATCTCTTTCTATTTATAGCCAAAACAACTTTTGGCTAATTAAAATTAAGGTCCCTAAAGATAATAACTTGCTAAAACTAGTAATAAACATGAAAACTAATTAAATAAGATAATAAATATATTTTGTCTAAACAAAATATATTTAATTATCCAAAGCAATATAACTATCTAATCTCGAACTTTCACACGCCATATCATTCTTCGATCTTCTCATGTTGACTTGCGTGTTGACTTTGATTTGTTGGTGTTAACTTTGTTGACTTGATTCGTTGGTAACATTAGACTACACGTTTTAGACCCAACAATCTCCCCCTTAGGCTAATGTTAACAAACTCTTGCATCATCTATAGAACTGACAACTTCATGCATGTTGTATTCCTTAATTTGGCAAGCTTCAGTCTCAATTTTAGACCCAACAATCTCCCCCCAAACTGATGCTTTCCAAATTTTCTTCACTGGACATCTTCTTTTGACACTTTGCTCTTTGAGTACTTTAAACTGACAAGCTCCCCTTTTTACATGCATCATCTTTGACAATCAGGAACAAACTTTTTCAGCTCTCTTTAGCTTGAGTGAATCAGATGACGTAGGAGGAGGATTCCTAGCTCGGTATCTTCTACAATCTTCAGGAAACGGGTGCTTTGGTCTGGTATCTTGCATAACTGATGATCGGCCATCATTGTAGCAAATAGTCGAAGTAACATGTTCAGAAACTTAAACACAACTCCAAGTTTTCTTTTAGACTGATTCAAATTACAAACAAAACCGTATTCATCTATAGTGTGCAATGGAAGAGTATATCAAGTGATTTGAGACATGATTAAGGTGATATGGAAGACTTAGAAAAACAACTATACATAAATCAAAATATTTTTGGATTTTAGTTTTTTTTAACTTTCAACCTTTGAGATATAGAGCTGATCAAATACGAGATCATACCAACTTGAAAAGCCTAGCCACACTTCAACTTTCTTTAGGATAGTTACGACTCAAGAACGATTGCTGGTATGTTTATCCGCTTAAATCCATGCACCATTCTTTCGACATACATTCGGTGATTAATTATCATGTTTTGGGTATATTTAGGATGAAGCTAGTGGACCCCACACGTGTTCGGTTAAACTTTTCTGTCCTCATGGTCTTTTGAGATGCATACCTTAACAACTTAAGAATAATATATACTAGGTGATGAGAGCTCCAGATCTATGTTTCCATAAGCAAAGGAGATGATCACCTTAAATCAGATGATGAGAGCTTCAGGTCTATGTTTCCATAAGCAGCGAAGATGATCATCTGATTAGAGAGCATAGCTAATAAAATATTTACTTAATATATGTACGCGCTTTGGCATATCTTTTATTCCTATTGCACGACATTAACATTGTATGTTTTTTTGCTCTTTTTGGATTGCACACATTGGTGTCTTTTCACTATATATATATATATGCACAACATTGTGTGTCTTTTGAACGTCAAAATTTAATCTCGCAACCCCTTTTGGACATAATCGGTTTGTGCAATCCTGCAACAAGGTGGGTATCCACATTATCATGCGATCTTTATCTTTATCACCAAGATGCAGTTTACTTGACTGAAATGCTGAATCTACCCACATATCGTTAACTTGGAGTCGTATCTTCCATCAGATCCTATTCATGTAAATACATAATCAAGTTAGTTCCTATCATTTCTCATATAAGATCATGATTATTTTTCAATAACTACATCTCATGGTCTAGGAAGTATTTTAATACTCCCCCTTAAAAATTTATTTATGTACAAGCATTTACTGATGTTGGTGCATGCGTCTGTCGACTTCGTCTTGTATCGAGTCTTGTATGTATTTAGATAGATCAGGGCACGAAATACGAGAAAAATATCAAAAATAGGGTGAATGGAAGTTTCAAGCGAAATAACATATGTGATTCCGCTTGAAATGGACTTGTTCAGTTCAAGCGAAATCACCCATGTAATTCCGCTTGAACCTGATCCCGCTTGAAACATGATTCCGCTTGAAGATGGTTCAAGTGAAATCAGAACCCTATATATACCTGTGTCTTGATTTCATTTGTAACGATTCCGGTCAGAGCAACGAAGTGCTGCCGAAGTGTCGTCTCGCTGTAAATCATTGTGAAATCAATATAACGACAGTTTAAAGTGTATATCTAGCTAAATTGACCTCGATACGTCTGTTTCCGCCTTTCGTATTGAGAAAAACTCTTCTGATCGACTCGTTCGGGTCTGAAAACGATCCTACAAGTGGTATCAGAGCTCAGGTTGAAGAGTTCTTACCAATTCAGCTGAAATTCTGATTTCTACACCTTCTTTTTCAAAATTTACAAGTTTTCACGGTTAAAATTAGCTAAATTTTTCACAGAATGTGCGCATTAGTGCTTTAACAAAGCCTTGAAAGTTTCAGGCCTAAAATCGATCTGAATCTGATAAAATCTTTAATTCCGCTCGAAAAACAGCTTGAGAATTTGACATCAGCATGATTTCGCTTGAACTGATCTGTTGATTTCGCTTGAAATCACACTTTGTATCTGATTCCGCTTGAGAAATTGTGCTGATTCCGCTAAAACCGGTATTTCGCTTGAAAAATTCCGGTGATTTCGCTTGAACAGTTATTTCGCTTGAACAATTTGTTTTTGTGATCTTTGAAAAACCGAAACATGGAAGAGGAATTTTTCAACGCATTCGCTACTCCGGTTACCCCGATTACTCTCGTATAAAACACGATGTTGGTAAATGAAACGGGGAAGATGCAAAAACCGCCTAAGCTCATGAACATCGAGGAGTATAAGGGTTGGGAAGGACGTTTTGAGAACTGGGTACAAGCAAATTACTTAGATGCTTGGGAATGTGTCGAGACGAAGTGTGTTAGACCGATGAATGATGACAAAGAGATTATTGCAATCAAAGATCTAA
Source organism: Helianthus tuberosus (assembly GCA_030545235.1). NCBI lineage: Eukaryota > Viridiplantae > Streptophyta > Magnoliopsida > Asterales > Asteraceae > Helianthus > Helianthus tuberosus. The sequence goes on from CM060360.1 coordinate 69,454,019, forward strand.
GTGCCGATAATAGAAAGAAATACAAAGATGAGAAAATGATGTTAAGTTTACTACAACAAGCTGTGAAAGAAGATATCTTGGTGTTATTGCAACACAATGGAACTTCTTATTCAATCTGGAAAGCACTAAAATCGAAGTTTCAAGGAAGTCAAGAGATGGTCAAGAACAAAAAGTCGCTTTTAAAGAAAGAATTCGACCTGTTTCGTGGTTTGAAAAATGAAAGTACAAAGCAAATCATTGAGAGATACTGCAATTTGCTAGCTAACATGAGGAGGTTGAGCATCGAGAAAGATAATGAAGAGTTGATCGAAAAGCTAGCTGATGCATTACCATATGAGACTTGGGGTACATATTTCATGATGTTGAGGAACAAGAAAGGGTTTAGCAATCTGACACTGAGCAAGTTCATTGAAAAGATTAAGGCTCGGGAAATGGAACAAAAAAAAGCTTTAAGAATGAGAGATTTTGACGGTGAACAAGACAACGGACTTTATTACAAAGGTGGGGTCAGTGATAAAACCACCAACATGTCACCAAAGATTGAAACAGCATTTAATGCAAAGAGTTCATCTGGAAGTTCATCAAAAGGATAAAACAGCAACACAAGTTTTTCATCATATCCATCATTTGATCCGAATATTTCAACAACCAAGATTGGCAAGAAGTTACAATGCAACATTGTTTTGAATCTTGAGAATGATGAGGATTATTCAGCAGAAGTTGCTAAGAGTCACATGTCTTTATTGGGAACTGTGTTGGAATCTTATGGAAGTTTTGTTGCAGGTCGAATCGGGAATCCTATGTTGACAAAAGAGGATTACGATCAAATAGATGCTGAAGAAATGGAAATAATGGACATAAAGTGGTGTTTGGCAAGTGTGTTGAGACGAGCTGAGAAATTTAAGCAGATCACAGGAAGAGATGATTTACGTGAAGCTAATGTTTCTACTTTAGGTTTTGATAAATCTAAAGTCACTTGTTTTCGTTGCAGGGAAAAAGGACACTTCAAGAGGGAGTGCAAAAACCGCGAAGCAAGTGGAGCTCAAAATCCGTTCAACAACAATAATGATTACTACCGGAAGGCTATCTATCATCAAGTTGCTCAACAACAACAAGAACCACAAGTGGCACATGGTAGAAAAGTAATTGAAGAATCTTCAAAGAGAGCTTGTATGGTGAATCAGGATGACAAAGAGACAACAAATGAATTCAGTTGGGATAAATATATCTCAGCTGATAACAAAGCATGCCTAATCAATCAAGATGATGAAAAATTGCCTGAAGGTTTTAGCTGGGCAAATTTCAATTGGGATGATTATGATCCAAACAAAGATTCAAATCACAAAGCGTATGTTGCTCGAGTTGAAGAGGCTAGTGATGATGATCGTGAGTATCATGCAAGAAGATTGACAGCTCATTTTAAACTGTTAGAAGAGAGTGACAGTGATGACGATAAAGCTAAAAAGAAAAAGAAAAAGGTCAAAACACCGGTCAGTAGTGATGACGAAGCTGTTCCAGTGATAAGGAAAAAGGTGGATATTCCAAAGTTCAAGGTTGATGAAGAAGTAAATGCTAAAAAGATACCGGTGATTTGTGAGAATTGTGAGATTATCAAGAAGAAAAACAGTGAACTGATTAACAACATAAATCAGTTAAAGGAATCTTATGATGTTCTGAACAAAGCTATGAATCAATACAATCAATCAAGTGAAGAACAAGCAACGGCCATGAAGACACTTCAGGGAGCTTTCATGATAAAGCAGAAAGTTGTGAACAATTACATTGAGAAGTGTGTTGTGCTTGAACAAAAACTTGAAACACAAAGAATTGAAACTGAACGAGTTAATCGTTTGTTGAAAAGTTACTCATGTACTTCTTATGTCATTGACAGGATTTATCCAACTGTTGAAGGCATGAAGGCATTTGAAGATGATGAAGTAACTGGAAAACAAAAGATTTCTGAAGAAAAGACTCTTGAAAAGAAGAAAGTGAAGAAGGATACTAAAGAAAAGACATCTAGTAAGAAACAAGGTGTCAGTTACAACAAGTGTCCACCCCCGCTTGAAAATGGATATTCTCCGAGAAATCCAAATTCAGAAAGAGTCAAAAAGGCAACAAATTTACAATGGGAGTCGGAGTCTACAGTCAAATTGCTAGATAATATTGATGTCACGTTTACATCATCTGACACTGATCATGAGTCTGAGTTAATAAAGAAAGTGGTCGATCAGGTGTTGGATAAAGATGAATCCGAGGAGTCAAAGTCGGAGTCTATGTCAGAGTCAAAGTCTGAGTCCAGCATTCCGAGTCAAACTGACAAACAGGGCAAAAGGGTTTACAATAAAGAATTCCTGTTATCAAAATCTAATTTGAATGACGAATTAGTCAAAGTGGCATATACTTTGAAGGATTCAGACAAATTATATTTTGATGAGAAATTTCCAATAAGAGGTGTTAAACCAGAAATAATCAAAAAGGTTTTCAAACTAACAGAAATCAATATTTCTGAAATAAAAGATGTAAATCTTAATGATAAACCTAAAAAATACACCTCAAGAGTTCAACAAAGAGAAAACAAGAAAAAGGGTTACGGTTCTGGTTATCGAAAGAAACCAAATCATAACGGTAATTTCAAAAAGAAAGGTCTTGGATTTATTCCACCAGAAAATTATAAAAATGAAAAATATGTTAGAGATTTTAAATCAAAAATGATATTTGTTTCAGGAAAATCATCTGAAGAAGAAAAAGAGCAGTTGTTCAGGAAGCAGTCGAACAAAGAATTCTTTGCAAAGAAGCAAGAAGAGATGAAGACAGCTGATCAGATGAAAAAAACGAGAACCTGTTTCAAATGCAACACTGTTGGACATATTGCCAAAGATTGTTCCAAGGCAATGCAATCAAAACAGGGAGTTTCTCGTAAACTGAAAGATAAAAAGGTTGAGTTTGAACCACCAATTGATAGAACCAAACTTTTCAAAAATTCGATTTTTGAGATTGGTGAATGTTCAAACAGATTTTTCAAGAAAAGGGGAAATCTTGACAACCAGAAATGGGTTGTTAAGAAGTCTGATGGTAGTTCTAGCAATGATTCTGATTCATCAAAATCAGAGGAGCTATCTTCTGGCAATGAATCTGATTCCACAAAGTCAGAGGAGCCACAGGTTGAGGTTAAAAGTGAGAAATTAGTTCCTCCAATGGATGATGTCCATTTTCCACCATTGAGGGCTGAAAATTTTAAACAGAAAGTTGGAAAAACTGAAATTTCAAATCAATTTTTCTCAGAAAAGAATGAGGTTGATATTGAAAAGGTCTTTAATTCTAAGGTTCATAACATTTTTGGAAAAATGGTTGACAGGAAAGTCAAGGGAGTTAAGGAATTTTACGAGAAGAAAACAAAGAAGCAAGGTAAAGTATCATCCCTGGTTCGTGACTAGGATGGTTCCTACTACGTACAGTAAAATCCTGGACTTGCCGGAGCTCCCAAGTTGGTAATCGTGGAGCAGGAATCGACATCTTTCTTATATTGTTTGAAAAATAGAAAATTAGTCACAAGTATGACTTGCCGGAACTCCCAGGTTGGTAAGTGTGGAGTAGGTATCGGCATTCTGAGAATTCAATCTACATGAGGTATTGATTGGTAAGCCATGAGGTTGAAAAAAAGGTTTTCACCTACAAGTGGTAAATCAGGGACATTAAATTGTATTTGATTTCCTACAAGTGATTGGAAGACAAAGTGATGAACAAAACCCCTAACATACAAGTTTTAATACCTACAAATGGTAAATCAGGGACATTAAATTGTATCTGATTTCTTACAAGTGGTTGAAAAAACAAGATGATGAACCCCTAATCTACAAGTTTTAATACCTACAAGTGGTAAAATCAACAAAACTTATTTTCCGAAAAAGCATTTGATTAAAACAAACTTAAGTGTTTTGAAATCAATGGGAAAATAGTTTGTTGTGAGGGGGAGTTCTGATTGTTTATGCCAAGTGGATGGCGATTTGAAGTGATTCAATATCGGTTGTCAGTTTGTTTGTATAGTTTGTTTTTTCAAATTTCTTTAAATGTGTTTGCATTTTAGGGGGAGTAGAATTTCAGAAAATCCAAAAACATTTGAAAATTTGAAAAAGACAAAAACATGATAAAAACCTACTGGTAAAAATAAAAAAAATTGAAAAAATTGAAAATGAGTTTTTGTGTCAAGAAGAGGAAATGATAGTACATCAGTGGACTATCACAACATGCTAAAGAAATGGAAATATAAAATGTGATAAACGGTCTCACTGATAACGTGCCAGTAGATTTTTTCACATTTAGTAGATTGTGACGAGATATAAACCTAAATTCAAACTTGCTTATTTCGTGGGGAACATCTCTCGGATATATGGGTAACCCCCGAAATCTTGTTTGAAAGGTCCCTCTTTCTGAGATACTAGGTCTTTATGCTCAGTGATATCTGGGGTATTATCCCAGGACTTCTGATTTTGCGAAAGCAATGGCCTAGTCCCCGGAGAATACTTTACTGCTTGCTTGAAATATAGCGCCGCCCTCAGCATAAAATGATAAGACAATAAAATTGCTAATCAATGCTGTTGTAAAAAAGATCCTCTGAAGGGGACCCGCCAAAAGTCGAAGCCGTCATCTCTCTGCTGAACGGAAGTTCTGACCTGAGCTCTCACGGTTTTCGCAATATAACCCCTTACAGATATCATCTGTGGTATACTCACCTGTAAGACTGAATATTGGGATCTGGATACGGGAGTATATTATGAGATGGGACACGCGATTAAGTTTAAGTGCTTAAAACATTAATCTCGTATCTCGAAGCAGTTGAACTTTGTGTGAGAATTTAAGTGGATCAGTATACTGACAATCTAAGTGAATCGTTTAGAACTTAAAATGTTTAAAGCTTAACGGTGTTGGTGATTTGTCTCAAAAACTGATATGATCCTCTTACACAAACTCACAAAAATATTGTTTATAAATATTTCTTCTCTGCATTTCATTACTTTCAAAACCCAAAAAGATTTTAGTATGTTTTAACATAAATTTTGAAAAATCCAAAAAGATTTTCGACAACTGGTGTTGGAGAACTGATTTTCAAAATTCCAAGTGCTAAACATGATGAACAAATGGTTTGGGTGAGTGTTGTTTTGAAAAGAAAAGTAATACATCTTCAAGTGGTTCATCAGAGATTAATATTGTAAAATCATTCTTTGATTGTATAATTCCTGCAAGTGTTCATTAGATGGTGAGATTGTTTTTACAAGTGATCATCAGAAAATTTATTGTTGGGTAGAGATTTGTGCAGGTAAGAGCCAAGAATTGAACCTGAACCTGAACCTGTGGAAAGAATGTGCAGGATGTCTGAATGATAGAGAGCCAGGTTCCGATACCTGAGGACTCTGTGATTTTAACAAGCCAGGCTGCGATCCCAGCATATCGAAAGGGGAAGTCTGAAGACTCCTATAGAAAGGAGATTGCTGATGCTGATGAACTTAAGGAATCAAGATATCTGATCAAGAGAAGATAGAGTCAAATTGTGATTCTGGGATTAAAGATTATTTGTTCGAGGAGAGTCTGATGGTGATGAAAAGAGAAGAGAGGAGATTTGAGGATACTTACAGCGTCAGATACTTCAAAGAGTTCAAGAGGACTGATAAAGATTGAAGATGCGAAGACTCGACATTGAAGACTCGTCAACATTCGAGGGGGAGTCTGTTGGTGCATGCGTCTGTTGACTTCGTCTTGTATCGAGTCTTGTATGTATTTAGATAGATCAGGGCACGAAATACGAGGAAAATATCAAAAATAGGGTGAATGGAAGTTTCAAGGGAAATAACATATGTGATTCCGCTTGAAATGGACTTGTTCAGTTCAAGCGAAATCACCCATGTAATTCCGCTTGAACCTGATCCCGCTTGAAACATGATTCCACTTGAAGATGGTTCAAGCGAAATCAGAACCCTATATATACCTGTGTCTTGATTTCATTTGTAACGATTCCGGTCAGAGCAACAAAGTGCTGGCGAAGTGTCGTCTCGCTGTAAATCATTGTGAAATCAATATAACGACAGTTTAAAGTGTATATCTAGCTGAATTGACCTCGATACATCTGTTTCCGCCTTTCGTATTGAGAAAAATTGTATTGACAAAATAAAGTATTCCACACTAGGCACACATAAGCATATGTCAGCAAGAGAATGAGTGTGTTACAGTGTAGGTGAGTGTGCAACCAGGTTAGATACCATAACCAAACCTGTGATTTTCCTCTTTAAACTTTTATCTGGAACAACCACTGATAATAACCGGCGTTACTAACAGTCCTCCTTGGATGTTCCTACACTCATAAACAATTCAGTTAGAGAGTGGAACCCAAGCCATCGTAGTCTTAGGTTGTCCCATTTCATCAAAATAAGAAACCTCCCGATATGCCAAATCTTTTCCCTCATTGATTTCTTTTATAACCATTTGTTTGACTCGCCAAACTTTTGTTGGTTTAAAAATTTTGTATGCAAAAGATTTAAAGTTTGAAATAATTTTATGTTTAAGATCTGTAGGGAAAGATTGAGGTTTTGATGTGTTGGTCCTTTTCATCTTTGAATCATGTGAAACCGGCTTCACATGTGGAGATCTGGATGAAAAGTTTTTCATCTGATCTTTCAAAGATGTGTGATTTTTACCTTTTGATCCAGAGAAACAATACCTGTTGCCTTTATCATCTGGATCATGTCGTTCTCGGCATTGCTTGAGCACATGACCTTTTCCACACCTAAAACAAGCCTTGAATGGCTTTTGAGACTTTGCAGTTCCGTGTGATGTAACTAGGGGCGGGGATTGCTTTGAGCTTGACTCAGCATGTTGACACACGTGAGGTTCGACAACTTTAGATGATCTTTGTATCGTTGACTCCCAAAAGACTTTCATTTGTCTTTGATTCATCATATGAACTCGTGCAATCATCAATGTTGAAGTCTTTTTCCAATGGATCTTGATTTACTAGACTTGCAGAGTCATTTGGGGTTGTTGGTTCTTGAACACCCGATGGTTCAAGGTTTTCAACCTTTTTATCAGCATCCGTTATTGAAGTTTCTAATTCATTTGAGATTTCCCATTCTTGATATGACTGAAAATCAGAATTTCCTTGATGTAACGCCCTGCGTCCCTAAACTTTAGGCTTTTGGCAAGTTTAGTCCCTAGTCTATGTAATATTGACACTTTTGATACTTGTGAAACTTTGTGAGTCTATATGATGCTAGAATCTTGATTCTTGATACTTAAACTATGATTCTTGATGCTTAACTCTAGATTCTTGATACTTGATACTTGGAAACTATGACTCTATGAGACTTGATTCTTTGATTCTTGATACTTGGAAACTAGACTCTCGACTCTTGATACTTATTTGGTGCTTGACTCTTGAGACTCGTGCAACTTGATTCTTGGTTGAACGAGAGACTGGAGTCTTGTCACTGGTGGAATCTATGAAACTTGGAAACTATTTGATGTTTATGATGTAATCTAGTTATGTGATACTTTTACCAAATAACACGCAACACAACACTTAATCTAATTCGTAAAACGAACCACAGACGGAAACGCGGAAAGGATGGGATTGACCAAGTGGCAATCCGATCAGATGACCATCCGATCGGATGGCCACTCGATCGACCCGCCATCCGATCCGAGCGCCACCGCCTTACTTGCTCTCTCTCTCACACTATAAATAGGCCTGTCACATCAGTCCTTCACTGATTCTTGTACTTCCTTGATCTACACTTCATTCTCTACGCGATTCTCCTTCGAAATCACATTTTTTTCGCCATGAAATCTCTCAGATCTGAGTTCTTAAGGATGATGTCATCATAGTGGTTTGTACAAACTATTATATGATGTCATTCCTGGTAAGATCTAGCTTGGATCTAAGGAATTCCATGTGTTTTACACCGAATCTAAGCTAGATCTAGGACTTTTCATAATAAAACTTAAGCTATCTTGTTCTTTTATTTAATCTTTCATTTTAAACAGTGGAATCCGAGTCTAGACAGACTGTAGACTTGATGGATAGTCTGGAGTTGGTTTGGAAATGGATTGTTGCCGGAAAAGAAGGCCGGAACACGGATTCTGACATAAACTCGTTATAAACAGACGACTGATCGGACAGGGGTGATTCCAATCCGATCAGGACAGCTGTACGTTGATGGGTTTACCATTGTCTCAATACATACCGTGTCGTTATCGTTAAACTAGAAACTTAGAAACTTTACAAAGTTATAAACGGGACAAAGACCACTCGATCGAGCGGCAATCCGATCGAACAGCCACTTGATCTGGTGACACTTGTCTCAAAATCTTTCAACATTTAGAAACTTTTTCCAGAAACTTGAAACTTTTGAACCTTTGATCGAATGGCAATCCGATCGGATAAGCATCCGATCGAACAAGCATCCGATCAAGGTAACCAAGACACTTAACAACAAAATTGAAACTTGACACTTGGATCGAGTGGCAATCCGATCGGACAGCCACCCGTTCCACTCACGCATTAGTCACCTGATCGAGTGGCAATCCTGTTAGTGCATGCGTCTGTCGACTTCATCTTGTATCGAGTCTTGTACTTAGAATGTTAGAACAGGGCACGTAGTTCGAGATTTAATGTAATTTCGCTTGAACTTGATGATTTCGCTTGAAAGTGCATGTGTGTTATTTCGAGCGGAATCAGATTCCACTTGGAATCTTGATTTCGCTTGAGATCACTTCAAGCGGAATCAGGTGCTTATAAATACCCTTCAAGTGAATTCAGATGTAATAATTCCGGTCAGAGCAACGAAGTGCTGCCGAAGTGTCGTCTCGCTGTAAATTGCTTTCAAATCAATAATACGACAGTTTAAAGTGATATTCTAGCTGAATTGACCTCGATACGTCTGTTTTCGCCTTTCGTATTGAGTTAAACTCTTCTGATCGACTCGTTCGGGTCTGAAAACGATCCTACAAGTGGTATCAGAGCTCAGGAAGAAGAGTTCTTATCAATTCAGCTGCAATTTCTGATTTCTACACCTTCTTTTCAAAAATTAACAAATTTTTACGGTCAAAATGTCCTGATTTTCACACATGTTGTGCGAAATACTGTTTTAACAAAGCCTTGAAAGTTTCAGGCCTAAAATCAATATAAAACAAATAAAAATCAGTAATTCCGCTCGAAAAACAGCTTGAGAATATGACATCAGCATGATTTCGCTTGAACTGACTTGTTGATTTCGCTTGAAATCACGCTTTGTATCTGATTTCGCTTGAGAAATTGTGCTAATTTCGCTCGAATCGGTATTTCGCTTGAAAATATTGGTTGATTCAGCTTGAAACCGTATTTCGCTTGAAAAATTCTTGTGATTTCGCTCGAACAGTTATTTCGCTTGAAAATTCGTTTTGTGATCTTTGAAAATCCGAAACATGGACGAGGAATTTTACAACGCATTTGCTAATCCGGTTACCCCGATTACTCTGGCACAAAACACGATGTTGGAAAATGAAACAGGGACGATGCAAAAACCGCCTAAGCTCATGAACATCGAGGAGTATAAGGGTTGGGAAGGACGTTTTGAAAACTGGGTGCAAGCAAATTATCTGGATGCTTGGGAATGTGTTGAGACGAAATACGTTAGACCGATGAATGATGACGAAGAGATTGTTCCAATTAAAGATTTAAGTGCCGATAATAGAAAGAAATACAAAGATGAGAAAATGATGCTAAGTCTATTACAACAAGCTGTGAAAGAAGATATCTTGGTTCTATTGCAACACAACGGAACTTCTTATTCAATTTGGAAAGCTTTAAAATCGAAGTTTCATGGAAGCCAAGAGATGGTCAAGAACAAGAAATCACTTTTGAAGAAAGAGTTTGATCTGTTTCGTGGGTTGAAAAATGAAAGCACAAAGCAAATCATTGAGAGATATTGTAATTTGCTAGCTAACATGAAAATGTTGAGTATCGAGAAAGATAATGAGGAGTTGATTGAGAAGCTAGCTGATGCGTTACCATATGAGACTTGGGATACATATCTCATGATGTTGAGGAATAAAAAAGGTTTTAGTAATCTGACACTGAGCAAATTCATTGAAAAGATTGAGGCTCAGGAGATGGAACAGAGAAAGGTTTTAAGAATGAAAGATTTTGATGGTGAACAAGACATTGGGCTTTACTACAAAGGTGGTGTCAGTGATAAAACCACCAACATGTCACCGAAGATTGAGACTGCATTCAATGCAAAGAGTTCATCAGGAAGTTCTTCCAAAGGATCAAGCCGCAACACAAGTTTTTCATCATATCCATCATTTGATCCGAACATTCAACAACCAAAATTGGCAAGAAGCTACAATGCAACATTGTACTGAATATGGAGAATGATGAGGATTATTCAGCAGAAATTGCTAAGAGTCACATGTCTTTGTTGGGAACTGTTTTGGAATCTTATGGTAGTTTTGTTGCAGGTCGGATCGGGAATCCTATGTTGACTAAAGAGGATTACAATCAAATTGACGCTGAGGAGATGGAATTAATGGACATAAAGTGGTGTTTGGCAAGTGTGTTAAGACGAGTTGAGAAATTTAAGCAGATCACAGGAAGAGATGATTTACGTGAGGCTAATATTTCTACTTTAGGCTTTGATAAATCTAAAGTCACTTGTTTTCGTTGCAGGGAAAAAGGACACTTCAAGAGGGAGTGCAAAAACCACAAAGCAAGTGGAGCTCAAAATCCTTTCAACAACAACAATGATTACTATCGAAAGGCTATCTATCATCAAGTTTCTCAACAACAACAAGAACCACAAGTAGCACATGGTAGAAAAGTAATCGAAGAATCATCAAAGAGAGCTTGTATGGTGAATCAGGATGATCATAAGCCAACGGAAGGTTTCAGTTGGGACAAATATATCTCAGCTGACAACAAAGCATGCATAATCAATCAAGATGATGAAAAATTGTCTGAAGGTTTTAGCTGGGCAAATTTCAATTGGGATGATTATGATCCAAACAAAGATTCAAATCACAAAGCGTATGTTGCTCGTGTTGAAGAAGATAGTGATGATGATCGTGAGTATCATGCTAGAAGATTGGCAGCTCATTTTAAACTGATAGAAGAGAGTGACAGTGATGACGATAAAGCTAAAAAGAAAAAGAAAAAAATCAAAACACCGGTCAGTAGTGATGATGAAACTGTTCCAGTGATAAGGAAAAAGGTGAAGGAGATTCCAAAGTTCAAGGTTGATGAAGAAGTAAATGCTAAAAAAATTCTGGTCATTTGTGAGAATTGTGAGATCATCAAGAAGAAAAACAGTGAACTGATTAACAACATAAATCAGTTGAAGGAATCTTATGATGTTCTGAACAAAGCAATGACTCAATATAATCAATCAAGTGAAGAACAAGCAACAGCAATGAAGACACTTCAAGGAGCTTTCATGATAAAGCAAAAAGTTGTGAACAACTATATCAAGAAGTGTGCTGTGCTAGAACAGAAACTTGAAACTCAAAGAATTGAAACAGAAAGAGTTAATCGTTTGTTAAAAAGTTACTCATGTACTTCTTATGTCATTGACAGGATTTATCCAATTGTTGAAGGAATGAAGGCATTTGAAGATGATGAAGTAACTGAAGAACAGAAAGTTTCTGAAGAAAAGACTCCAGTGAAAAAAGAAAAGAAGAAGGATTCTAAAGAAAAGACATCTGGTAAGAAACAAGGTTTCTGTTACAACAAGTGTCCACCTCAGCTTGAAAATGGATATTCTCCAAGAAATCCAAATTCAGAAAGAGTTGAAAAGGCAACAAATTTACAGTGGGAGTCGGAGTCATCAGTTAACTTGCCAGAAAATATTGATGTCACGTTTACATCGTCTGACACTGATCATGAGTCCGAGTTAATAAAGAAAGTGGTCGATCAGGTGTTGGATAAAGATGAATCCGAGGAGTCAAAGTCGGAGTCTATGTCAGAGTAAAAGTCTGAGTCCAGCATTTCGAGTCAAACCGACAAACAGGGAAAACGGATTTACAATAAAGAATTTCTTTTATCAAAATTTAATTTGAATGACGAAACATTCAAAGTTGCATATATATTGAATGATTCTGACAAATTATATTTTGATGAGGAATTTCCAATAAGAGGTGTCAAACATGACATGATTAAAAAGGTTTTTAAACTAACAGAAATTAATATTTCTGAAATAAAAGATATAAATTTTAATGATAAACCTAAAAAGTACACCTCAAGAGTTCAACAAAGAGAAAACAAGAAAAAGGGTTACAGTTCTGGTTCTGGTTATCGAAAGAAACCAAACCATAACGGTAATTTCAAAAAGAAAGGTTTGGGATTTATTCCATCAGAAAATCAAAAACATGAAAAATATGTTCGTGATTTTAAATCAAAAATGATATTTATTTCAGGAAAATCATCTGAAGAAGAAAAAGAGCAGCTATTCAGGAATCAATCGAACAAAGAACTCCTTACGAAGAAGCAAGAAGAGATGAAGTTTGCTGATCAGATGAAAGAAACGAGAACCTGTTTCAAATGCAACAATGTTGGACATATTGCCAAAGATTGTTCCAAGGCAATAAAATCAAAACAGGGAGTTTCTCGTAATCTGAAAGATAAAGAGATTGAGTTTGAACCACTAATTGATAGAACAAAACTTTTCAAAAATTCAACTTTTGAGATTGGTGAATGTTCAAACAGATTTTACAAGAAAAGAGGAAATCTTGACAATCAAAAATGGGTTGTTAAGAAATCAGGTGATAGTTCTAGCAATGATTCTGATTCATCAAAATCAGAGGAGCTATCTTTAGGCGATGAATCTGATTCCACAAAGTCAGAGGAGCCACAGGTTGAGATTAAAAGTGAAAAATCAGTGCCGACTGTGGATGATGTGAATTTTCCACCACTTAGGGCTGAAAATTTTAAGAATTAACTTGGGAAAGTTGAAATTTCAAATCAAATTTTTTCTGAAAAGAAAGATTTTGATGTTGAAAAAGTGTTTAATTCTACTGTTCATAATATTTTTGGAAAAATGGTTGACAGGAAGGTCAAGGGAGTCAAGGAATTTTACGAGAAGAAAACAAAGAAGCAAGGTAAAGTATCATCCCTGGGATGGTACCTACTACGAACAGTAAAATTTTGGACTTGCCGGAGCTCCCAAGTTGGTAATCGCGGAGCATGAATCGGCATCTTTCTTATATTGTTTGGTGAAAAATTGAAAATTAGTCACAAGTATGATTTGCCGGAACTCCCAGGTTGGTAAGTGAGGAGTAGGTATCGGCATTCTGAGAATTCAACCTACATGTGGTATTGGTTGGTAAGCCATGTGGTTGAAAAAGAAATTGAGTTTTTATAAATAGGTTAATCAAGGTCATTAGATTGAACTTGATTGAACTATTCTTACAAATGGTAATTCCGGGACATTAAGTTGTATCTGATTTCCTACAAGTGGTTGAAAGACAAAGTGATGAACCAAACCCCTAATTTACAAGTTTTAATACCTACAAGTGGTAAAATCAACAAAACTTATTTTCCGAAAAAACCATTTGATTAAAACAAACTTAAGTGTTTTGAAATCAATGGGAAAATAGTTTGTTGTGAGGGGGAGTTCTGATTGTTTATGCCAAGTGGATGGCGAATTGAAGTGATTCGATATCGGTTGTCATTTTATTGTATAGTTTGTTTTTAAATTTCCTAAAATGTGTTTGCATTTTAGGGGGAGTAATAATTTTAGAAAATCCAAAAACAATTGAAAATTTGAAAAAGACAAAAACATGATAAAATACAAAATGAGTTTTGGTGTCAAAGAAGGGGAAATGATAGTACATCAGTAGACAGTTACATTATGCTAAAGAAATGTATTGTTTAAATAGTGTTAAACGGTCTCACTGATGATATGCTGATAGGTTTTTACACATTTAATAAGCTTTTTCGGGATATAAACTTAAATTCAAACTTACTTATTTCGTGGGGAACAATACTTGGATATATAGGTAACCCCTGAAATCTCGTTTGAAAGGTCCCTCTTTCTGAGATACTAGGTCTTTATGCTCAGTGATATCTGGGGTATTATCCCGGGACTTCTGATAATGCGAAAGCAATGACCTAGTCCCCGGAGAATACTTTATGCTGTTAGATCGTTGTCGTGACCCTAAAAGTCAGTTAAGGCAGTTCATCTTCGAATACAAAGGCGGAATCAACGTATACAAAGTCACAACAGCTTGTTCCTTTCAATTTCCTTTCTATTAATGCTTTTCTGAGACTTTACAATGAGTTCTGATGAAATTTTGGCAGCACCTCGTCTCTCACACTATGACCTTGTCCGTTTGAAATGAGCATACACATCTCCTATTTATAGACTAAGCCCCTGATCGTTTGAAGATGACATGCCATCCTTCAAACGGTCACGTTTCAAATGGTCAGCATGCTTCAAACGGTCAGCATGCTTCAAACGGTCACGCTTCAAACGGACAGGACCATTTCAAACGGACAGGTTACTAAAAACATGATCTAACCCTAATTTAAACACTATATCTCACTCATTAACCCTATCTAGACATAAGACTCGATAAGACGTAGTTAACAGACATTCAGTGACCCTAATTTAAACACTATTTCTCACTCATTAACCCTATCTAGACATAAGACTCGATAAGACGTAGTTAACAGACATTCAGTGCACCAACAGACTCCCCCTTGGATGTTGACGAAGTCTTCGGCGTCGAGTCTTTAGTCTTTGTCTCTTTCCAAATTTTGTCATTGTAAAGCTCCTCTTCACAGGTTCAGAAACTCAAACTAACTCCATCATCAATCTCCCCTTTGACTGTTGATCCAGAATTCTGATTCCCCCTTTCACAGACTCCCCCTCTCGAAATGCTGGGACTTGAAATTCTGATTCAAACTTTGACGATTTGTTGCCATGGGAATTATGAAATCTACAACCTGTAAAATCTCTACCCAAATATAAGATATATGACAATAACAGTTTTAATTCAAACTTTACCTTTTAATCTTCAGTGTTAGAAATCCACTTAAGTATTCAGGTCCAAGTTAATGACCCTGATTACTCAATTAATCTACCAAGTCCAACTTAATGACCTTGGTTGATCAGAGATAATTCACACTGACATTTAGTTCAATTTGATTTTCTAAAAAATTTACAAGTTTCAAATTAATGAACTTGCTTTAGCTTTCCAATTTTCACCAACTTATCATATTTAGCTCACGACTCATCCTCCAGTCCAGAAATCTCCTGCATCTGCTTTCAACTTTCGAATCCGAAGATCAACTCTCCACTTTGGTTTGTCAAAAATAAAGCAGAAATAAAAAAATCATTTTGGATTTTTAATAAAGCTTCTAAACTAGAAATGAAATACAGAACTAAAATGCAGTAAAAGTAAACTATATACAAACATATTTTTGGTTGAGCGTGTTAGGGAATCATATCAGCTAATCGACAAATCACAAGTACCGTTAAGCTTTGATTACATATACAGAATTAAACACTTCGCTTAGATTGTCGATATACTGATCCACTTAAATTTTCACACAATTTTCAATCTGTTCAGGATACGGATTAGTGTTTTAAGACTTAAACTTATACGTGTGTCCCACCTCTTGAATATACTTCCGTATCCAGATCCCAATATTCAGTCTTACAGGCAATTATAACACGAATGATATCTGTAAAGGGTTAATAAATTATGAAGAATCATGAGAGCTCAGGTCAGAACTACCGTTCAGCAGAGAGATCATGACTCAACTTTTGGGTGTGTCCCCTTTAGAGGATCTTTTTTACAACAGCATTGCTAAGCAATTTTATTGTCTTATCATATATGCTGAGGGTGATGCTATGTTTCAAGCATTGCGGAAAGTATTATTCGAGGACTAGGTCAGAACTTCCATTCAGCAGAAGTCCCGGAATAATACCCCAGATATCACTGAGTATAAAAACCTAGTATATCAGAAAAAAGAATCTTTCAAACGAAATTTCAAGGGTTACCTATATATCCAAGTAGTGTTCCCCACGAAATAAGCAAGTAAGATTTAGGTTTATATCCCGAACAAACCTACTAAATGTGTAAAAACCTATCGGCATATCATCAGCGAGACTGTTTAACCTTTTAAACATTCCATTTCTTTAGCATACCGTGACTGTCTAGCCGATGTACTATCATTTTCCCTTTTTACACAAGCTCTTTTCTGGTTTTCTATTGTTTTTGGATTTTGAAAATATCTCATGTTTTTGTATTTTTGGCATTTTTTATTGTTTTTGTATTTTCTGAAATATTACCCTATACCTCCCCCTAAATACCAAAACAAGTAAAAAATCGACAAACCATTGCAGATTGCTTCTCAACATCATCTACAATGTCTCCTTCATCAATGCCAATAATCTCCTCCAACACCGATAAAAGCTTCATACCATTCAGTTTTAGCAAATACTGAAAATGTGTTTTATCAAATGCTTTGGTATGTAAATTAGCTTTTTGATCGCCGGGGTGGATTTTCTCAATTCGTATCAACTTCTTCTCGAAACAATCTCGAATGAAGTGATGACGAATCTCAATGTGTTTGGTTTTAGAGTGATGAACTGGATTTTTAGTAATGTTAATCGCTGCCTCATTATCAACAAAGATAGGGGTGTTTAGAAATTGCAAACCGTAGTCGCGCATCTGTTGCTGGATCCACAAGATCTGAGAGCAGCAGCTGCTAGCAGATACATACTCCGCTTCACATGTGGATAAACCCACAGAGGTTTGCTTTTTGCATTTCCAGGTGACCAATCATGGTCCGAAAAACTGACACCCTGCTGTTGTTGATTTAGCATTAACTTTGCAGCATCCGAAATCCGAATCGGAATACCCTTCGAGCGTGAAATCGCCTTCTCTTGGATACCACAACCCCAATGATGGAGTTCCTTTCAGGTAGCGTAATATCCTTTTCACAATCACCATATGCGAAGCTCTCGGGTTAGATTGAAATCATGCTGCGAGGCAGGTTGGATACATGATATCAGGTCTTGAAGCTGTCAAATACATCAGCGATCCGATCATGGAACGATACATTGTTTCATCTACCTTCTCTCCGGTGAGATCAGGGTTTATCCCATGATTCGTTGCTAATGGGGTGGCTGCTGGAGTAGAACCTGACATCCCGAATTTCTCCAAGATATCATGAACGTACTTCGTTTGATGTATGAAAATTCCTTTGGGTAGTTGATCAACCTGCAATCCCAAAAAAAAATTCATCTCACCCATCAATGACATTTCGAATTTCTGCTTCATAACTCGTTCAAAATCTTTACATAGATCCTTATTTGTTGACCCAAATATAATATCATCCACGTAAATTTGAACTATCAGAAGATGTCCGTCGACCTCTTTGGTGAAGAGAGTGGCATCCACTTTTCCACGAATGAAACTGTTGGCTAGTAGGTGTTGAGACAATGTCTCGTACCAAGCTCGCGGGGCCTGATGTAAACCATACAGCGCTTTGTCTAGCAAGTAGACCTTGTCTTTGTGAAGTGGATCGGTGAAGCCCGGTGGCTGACCGACATATACCTCCTCTTTTACCTTCCCGTAGAGAAAAGCCGATTTTACATCTAACTGATATACTTTGAAGTTTTTCCATGATGCAAATGCTAGAAAGATTCTGAAAGCTTCTAGTCTAGCTACAAGAGCATACACTTCGGTAAAATCTATCCCCTCCTGCTGACTGAAACCCTGGACTACAAGTCGAGCTTTATTACGAACCACAACTCCTTTATCCTCTCTATTACACTTGAACACCCACTTGGTGTTTATCTTGCTTTGACCATCAGGTAAGTCTACTAACTTCCACACTCCCAACTTTTCGAATTGGCTAAGTTCCTCCTGCATTGCATTGACCCAAGAATCTTCAGTAAGCGCCTCTTTGTAAGTCCTTGGCTCAACCTGCGAGATAAAACAACACATTGAGAATTCAGTTTGTAAAGGAGCAACTTTTGTATAAAAACATGTAAGCCCTTTATCAATCTGTCTTCGAGTGCGAACGCCTGTCTGCAACTCTCCAATGATCAATTCCTCTAGATGATATGAAAGAGTTCGTGGCATCACTTCGCCTGAAACATCTACATCGCCTTCCAGATTAGTAACATTCTGATTTGCACCTTGTTCACTGACTGGGTTTGTTTGACTTGAAATCTGAATTTGCTCCCCCTCAGAATCTGAATCACCACGATCAAATACTGGCAAGTTCTCAGATTCTTGATTATCATTCTGTGCCGTCTGATTATCTTGAGCAACTTCATTCTGTTGGACATCATCATGTTCACCAGCATTACTTGGACCTGCTTCATCATCATTTAAAGCTTGTCTTGGTCTTCTTGAATACTCAGCTGGAAACCTTTCGTGCGATTCTTCATACGCCCTCAAAATATCCAACTCATCAAAGAAATCTTCTTCTTCTTCTGGTTCTTCCATCATGTCAAACGAATCCCACAATTTGTCGTAATTAAAACGCCATGAGTCACCGGGGTTCTGAGGCGGCATAGTATACCCCTGACACTCAACATTAGGAGCTTCAATAATCCGCTTTAGACTTGGAACAAAGACTCGTCGTAACGGACTTGCATAACCTATGAATATCCCTTCAATGCTCTTCGGACCAAACTTTCCAAAAGGCTCTAGAACAGTACAGGGTGACCCGAACGGTTCGAGATACTTCAGATTTGGTTTGCGGTTATTGATCAACTCAAAGCATGTTTTGTTGAATTTCTTAACAGTGAGAACTCTGTTGAGTGTATAGCATGCGGCGGAAACTGCTTCTGCCCAAAAATTTATCGGTAGCTTTGAATCAGCAAGCATTGTTCTAGCCGTTTCGATTAGCGTCCTGTTTTTACGTTCTGCAACTCCGTTCTGCTGCGGAGTGTACGGAGCACTAAACTCATGCAATATACCTCTTTCATCACAATATTCTTCCATCTTGTTGTTCTTGAATTCAGTACCATTATCACTTCTAATTCTTCTGATACGTCTTTGGTACAAATTTTCAATTTTTCTGAACAACGCCATCAAACTATCAAACGTTTCATCTTTCGACTTCAAGAATGATACCCACGAAAATCTGGAATAATCATCAGTAACCACAAGACAGTAGAGATCCCCTGTAATACTTTTGACGTTTACTGGACCAAACAAATCCATATGTAGTCTCTCTAACGGTCTGGAAACTGAATTGATTTGCTTTTTAGGGTGTGACTTTTTCTTTTGCTTGCCTTTGATGCAACTAATGCACTCCCCTTCCAGATGAAAACCTTTGATATTAACTCCAAGAACCAAATCATTATGCACCAGATAATTCATTTTTCTAAGATGTATATGCCCCATCTTCCGGTGCCACAACTTCGAATCTTTCTCTGTTGCTCTAGAAACAAAACAATGTGCCTGACCTGTTGTTGTAGTTGCTACACTCATGTCCAACACATATAAATCATTCACTATAGGTGCCCTCATGATAATCCATTCTTCAGGGATAACAAATCCTGGCTTCAAGATCAAACATTCTTTATCAGTGAAGTGAGTAGTATACATCCTGTCACATATCTGCGAGATGCTCAGCAGATTATTCTCCAGCTCAGCAATGTAGTTAACTCTTTCAAACGTCACAATCCCATTGGATAACGTTCCTTCACCAACAATTCTACCACCTTGATTTCCAGCGAATCCCACATATCCTCCATTGAAATTTCTAACATCATACAACAATGCAGTCTTCCCTGTCATATGTCGAGACGCTCCGCTATCCATAATCCATCTTGAAATAGCTCTCGGAAGTTCCTGCACATATCACAAACAATTTAATAAAGATGCCGATTCATGCTTCACGATTACCAACTAGGAAGCTCCGGCAAATTTCAAAAATGATTTAGCTGAATTAAGCTGCCCAAGCCTCATCAGACTCAGGTAACTTAATTTCATCAATGTACTTTACAACTGGTTTGAGTGGTGGAAAATTTTTATCATTCATTTTCAGATTATCATCAATCACCACTTTTATGTCATATTTAGCCTCTTTTGCCACTGAAACATCTCTGTTTTCATTTTGCAAAATCTTTTTAGGAACAATCTTCTTCTCTTGTGGAGTTGAAGTTTGTTTCTCTATTTTTGGTGTCCATGTTTGTTGAGATGATGCAACCCGTTTGTAAAACTTGTCAATTTTAGTTACCACATTCTTTATGGGTTCAGTTTTGACTTTTGTGTTGTCGTTTTTCAAAATTTTCTCAACAAACATTGGTGCTTTGCCTTTTGAATCAACCTTCTTCCGTCGATTCTCAACAACTTCAGTCTTAGGCTTGAAGTTAGTGCAATTTCTTACAATATGACCAACTTTGTTGCATCTAAAACATGTACGAGTATCAACTACCCGACTTGTGCCTTCAGACTGAGGTTGTGAAGCCTTCTTCGCAAAAAATTCTTCATTTGATTTCGAAAAGATTTCATTTTCCTCATCAGAAAGTGAACTTGAACCGTTCACAAACACCTTCTTTTCAGCAAACTTCTTGTTTTGAGCATTTCTCTTTTGATAACTCTTACCACCCTGATAACCACCCGACCAATTGTTTCGATTTTTGTGATAAAAACGTGGTGGAACTACAGGTTTCTTGTAGTAAGTTTTATCTTTCTCAAAATTCATTTGCCTTTTTGTTTGTTTCAAACTCTTTACTTCAGACAAATCGATTTCAACCATTTTGAACACATTTGTCAATTTTGAAACATTTACATTCTCCAGAGGAAATTCAGAATCCGAATACAACTTATCAGATCCCGACATCTTGTACATGACAAGAGTAGGTTCATCATTTAAGTTTTTTTTGGACTTTTGTTTCGGAATGTATTTGTCTAAGAAACATTCATCATCTTCAGCTGAATCAGACATCAAAACACTTTCAGCTGTGCTTTTAACAATCTCAGTTTGAACACTATCATCAGATGATGATGAAGAAAATGTCACATCAATTGAATCAGGAAGTTTCACTTCATTTTCATCTTCAAGATTAACCAACCCAGATTGCTTTTTCGAGTAATTGTCTAGAACTGGTGGTGGAACTTGATGAAAACCCACCCCGGTTCCATCACAATATACATCTTCGCCTGCTTTGTTTTTCCCGATGGGTTTGGGAACAATGTGTTGCAAAACAAAGCTTGCAGAGTTGTAACTGTTCAATTTCAAATTTATACGCTCATTCTCAATCTTAGCTTCTTCAAATTGAAGCTTCAACTTAGCAATCTCATCCAATTGTTTGTTGATTAATTCTTCTTTGATTCTCAAAACACATTGCAATTGGCAATTTTCTTTATATGTTTTACCGTTTCTATCATCATTATCCTTAACCGTGCTTTTAAGCTTCTCAAATTTTTCAGTGATCTGACGATTTTCAAGAACTAACCTTTCATTTTCTTTTCTAACCTTTTCTTGGTCAATTTTATCATTTTCAATTTTGTTAGTTAATTCTTTCAATCGTTCAGTTGAAGCTTTCACCATTTTATCACGATCAAGGATTTGATCCTCAACATTTCTGACTTTTGCAGTCAGATCATCAATCTTCTTACCTTTGAGATAAGTGTTTGTACTACAAACTTTGCATTCCTTGATGCAATTTTTGCAGTCAACATCACCATTGACTTTCTTACCTGACTCAGTCGTTGACGCGTTTGAACTTACCTGGCTTTTAGACTCAGAAACGGATTTAGAATCTACCTCAAGTGCCTTAGCAGCCAGCACCTTGTCAGCCATCTTTCCCATGTTTTCAGCATTCAACTCCTGTGTCGTGTCAATGATTCCATTGTCAATCTTCTTTGTTTTCTCTTTCTCTTCTTTTTCTTTCTCTTCTTTCTCTTTCTTTTCTCCGCTTCCCCACCATTCCTTCTGCCAATACTCATCTTCTTCAGCCAACTCTTTAATTATGGTTTCAAGATCGAGAGTCTTATCATCAAGAGCAATGTTTCCCATGGGGTCAAGATAACATTCTCTGTCTGGATCCCATCTCCTTGCTCTTTTTGCTTCAAGATAGATACCAGATATTCTGATCATTCTATTCTGAGCCAACAGCTTTCTGTGATTATACTTCTGTTCTTCAGTTCTGTTGTCTTTCCAAGGAACAGGTTCAGATTTTGCCATGAATGCATATCCAACCGCATCCTCCTCAGGTAACAATTCGCTCCAGTCGAAACCTTCATCGTCGTGAATTACAGCAAGAGCTCTAGATTTCTCTTTGTTATCCTCAAGATGCTTTATTCTTGGCGGCTCCGATCTGTTCTGATGATAGATCGCTTTCTTATAGTAGTCTTCTCTGAACGGGTTCTCAGACTCATCAGCATACGCATTTCGGCATTCACGCTTAAAGTGACCTTTCTGTTTGCACTTAAAGCACGCCACTTTAGACTTATCAAAGCCTAACTTGGTAGAAGGTCCACCAATAGACTTCCTCCCTGTAATCTCCATAAAACGCTGTGCTCGACGAACTGCACTGGCCATACACCACCTTATGTCGATCAGTTCCATCTCCTCAGGATTAATCCGATCATAATCTTCCTTCGTCAGATTGGAGTTGCCTATCTTTCCTGCTACAAGACTTTCATAAGATTCTAGCACAGATGCTAGGAAAACCATCTGTTGCTTTGCAGACTCCTCGCTGAAATTCTGAGCATTCTTTAAGTCTACAGCGATGTTGCATTGAAACAAATTCTTTGCATCAGAATGATTTGCAGATGATGAAGATCCACTGTGAAATCCACTGCTTTGGCTCTCTTTGTTTGAAGTGTTGGAACTCTCAGCAGAAAATGCAGTCTTGGGAGATGTATTCTTTGGCATCATGCTCTTTGGATAATACAAATCCAAATTCTGTTGATAAAACGAGTGATTGACTTTGTGTGTTTTCTTTAATTCCAACTCATGACTTTCTAGTCTCTCAATCAACAAGTCTACTGTCAACACTTCTGGCGGCTTGATAGTATTCTTCAGCATCAATGCATAATATTGCCAATCCATCTCATCTGGCAATGAATCAAACAATTTGTCGATTAGCTCATCTTGAGTATAGGAAATTCCATGTCTCGCCAATTCCAGCTTCAGGTGCCCAAACCTCTCAATCATTTTACAAACTGATTCATTCTTTAAACACCCAAATAAATCAAACTCGTTTCTAAGTAGTTTCATTTTGTTTTTCACTATTTCTGCACTTCCTAAACATTTGGTTTCTAACTTTTTCCAGAGATCTTTAGAACTGCTGTAATTGATCAAAGATATTATATCTTCTCGAACAGACTGAAACAGCAATGTGATGCATTTTTGCTCTGCAACAAACGATTCTATTTCCTCAGCTGATGTTAAGGTTTCACCACTTTTGCCTCCATCATCATAACCATTTTTTAGACTCTTCCAGCTGGGAAAAGCAAAGGCTCTCAACCAATCTTCAAACTTTTTAGCCCACCGACTGTATTCTTCGATAGCCATCAACTTCGGGGGTTTATTGTAAGTTCCGAAAGCACTTTCAACCTCCAAGGCATCCGATAACTTTTTCTTTGGATTCGGCGTGTTCTCATTAGTGTTGTTCGAAGAAGTATCGTCTCCACCATTTCCAGCAAACGCAAAGGTATCATAAAACGGATTGAAATCATCCATCTTGTACCTGAAACGATTAACAAAAACTTAGAAAATTCTTGGTTTTGTAAAATGACAGATTCAAACGGAATCTGTTCAAGCGTAATGGTTCAAACGGTATAGTTCAAACTTAGTTTCAAACGAAACCCTGTTCAAACGTAAACTTTCAAACGTGATACCAATTTCAAACGTGAACCACTTTCAAACGACCACTTTCAAACGGATAGGTCAGTTTCAAATGGACAGGTCAGTTTCAAACGGACAGGTCAGTTTCAAACGGACAGGGGTCAGTTTCAAATGGACAGGGGTCAGTTTCAAACGGACAGGTCAGTTTCAAACGGACAGGTCAGTTTCAAACGGACAGGGGTCAGTTTCAAACGGACAGGTTAGTTTCAAACGGACAGGTCAGTTTCAAACGGACAGGGGTCAGTTTCAAACGGACACGGCTACGTTCAAACGGATGATGTCATCATTTTACGAACAATTTCAAACGGTCAAGATGATTTCGATCAGTTTTAAGCCGTATTATGGTTCAAAACTTTCAAGGATTCGTTATCTATGTGTTTCGTCTGTTATGTGAACGTTTTAGACCATTTTAACCGTAAACACTTGTTCAAATCAGAAAAGAAAGGTAGAAGTGAGAGAATCCGAAGTAAATCCGATAAAATCAAGCTGCAATGGTATGAACTCCTCGTCCTGAGCTCTGATACCACTTGTTAGATCGTTGTCGTAACCCTAAAAGTCAGTTAAGGCAGTTCATCTTCAAATACGAAGGCGGAATCAACGTATACAAAGTCACAACAGCTTGTTCCTTTCAATTTCCTTTCTATTAATGCTTTTCTGAGACTTTACAATGAGTTCTGATGAAATTTTGGCAGCACCTCGTCTCTCACACTATGGCCTTGTCCGTTTGAAATGAGCATACACATCTCCTATTTATAGACTAAGCCCCTGACCATTTGAAGATGACATGCCATCCTTCAAACGGTCACGCTTCAAACGGTCAGCATGCTTCAAACGGTCACGCTTCAAACGGACAGGACCATTTCAAACGGACAGGTTACTAAAAACATGATCTAACCCTAATTTAAACACTATATCTCACTCATTAACCCTATCTAGACATAAGACTCGATAAGACGTAGTTAACAGACATTCAGTGACCCTAATTTAAACACTATTTCTCACTCATTAACCCTATCTAGACATAAGACTCGATAAGACGTAGTTAACAGGCATTCGGTGCACCAACATATGCTTGCTTGAAATATAGCGCCGCCCTCAGCATAAAATGATGAGACAATAAAATTGCTAATCAATGTTGTTGTAAAAAAGATCCTCTAAAGGGGACACACCAAAAGTCGAAGCCGTCATCTCTCTGCTGAACGGAAGTTCTGACCTGAGCTCTCACGGTTTTGCAATTTAACCCCTTACAGATATCATCTGTGGTATACTCACCTGTAAGACTGAATATTAGGATCTGGATACGGGAGTATATTCAAGAGGTGGGACACATGAATGAGTTTAAGTTCTTAATACACCTAATTCGTATCCTGAATCAGTTGAAATTTGTGTGAAAATTTAAGTGGATCAGTATATTGTCAATCTAAGTGAATTGTTTAATTCTTAATGTGTAACTAAGCTCAACGGTACTGGTGATTTGTCATAAACTGATATGATCCTCTTACACAAACTCACAAAAATGTTGTATGTAAATATTTTTTCTCTGCATTTTATTACATTTAAAAATCCAAAAAGATTTTAGTGTGTTTTAGCATAAATTTTGAAAAATTCAAAAAGATTTTCGACAACTGGTGTTGGAGAGCTGATTTTCAAAACTCCGAGTGCTAGACATGATGAACAAATGGTTTGGGAGAGTGTTGATTTGTTAATAAAAACGATATTTCTTCAAGTGGTTCATCAAAGTTTAACATTGTAAAATCATTCTTTGATTGTATAATTCCTGCAAGTGGTTCATCAGAGAGTGAGAGTTATTTTTACAAGTTATCATCAGAAAATTTATTTTTGGGTAGAGAATGTGCAGGATAAGAGCTAGGTGATCTTGGATAGATGATAGAGAGCCAGGTTTCGATACCTGAGGACTCTGTGATTTTAATAAGCCAGGCTGCGATCCCAGCATATCGAAAGGGGAAGTCTGAAGACACCTAAAGGAAGGAGTGTGTCGGTGCTGGTGAAAAGAGAAGAGGGAGATTTGAGGATACTTACAGCGTCAGATACTTCAAAGAGTTCGAGAGGACTGATAAAGACTGAAGATGCGAAGACTCGACACTTGAAGACTCGTCAACATTCGAGGGGGAGTCTGTTAGTGCATGCGTCTGTCGACTTCGTCTTGTATCGAGTCTTGTACTTAGAATGTTAGAACAGGGCACGTAGTTCGAGATTTAATGTAATTTCGCTTGAACTAGATGATTTCTCTTGAAAGTGCATGTGTGTTATTTCGAGCGGAATCAGATTCCACTTGGAATCTTGATTTCGCTTGAGATCACTTCAAGCGAAATCAGGTGCTTATAAATACCCTTCAAGCGAATTCAGATGTAACAATTCCGGTCAGAGCAATGAAGTGCTGCCGAAGTGTCGTCTTGCTGTAAATTGCTTTCAAATCAATAATACGACAGTTTAAAGTGATATTCTAGCGGAATTGACCTCGATACGTCTGTTTCCGCCTTTCGTATTGAGTTAAACTCTTCTGATCGACTCGTTCGGGTCTGAAAACGATCCTATAAATCCGATCGGACAGCCATCCGATCCAGTGACTAATCCGACACTTTGTGAAATCTCGTTATTCTGCCCGAATCTTATCTGTGGTAATCTAATCAGGCTAATTCTAAAAGAGCTCCCTTTGATCCAATAACAGTCTTAACTGTTAAGCCATCACTGTGAGTATATTCGATCCCCTTTTCGTTTTAAACTTTGGGATGTAACGTGTATTCTATAAACTACGAAACTTGATACTTTTGAATCTAAACTCTATCCTATGTGTACGTGAAACTTGTGATTCTTGATTCTTGATTCTTTGTGCTCTGTGACATTTAATCCAGAAGTGTGTAGTTCCGCCTTAACAATAGTAGCGCTATAGGAAGATGCACCTCCCCACTATTCTCGGGGGTATTGTTAGGAGGATTCTAGTTTACCTTGAGTCTTGGGTAAACACTAAAGCATCGGGATACTTGGGCTATCACTGGTTGGACTGCGACACTAGCACGGTTGAACTATTTTATTACTTACATTGTGGATATGAGTTGTTTTTAATCTATTATTCTATATACTCAAGCTTGTATACTCGCCGGTACATTTTTGTACTGACCCTATTTTAATACATGTTGCAGGCTAATAGGATGCTGGATACTGGAATCAAGTTAGGATGATGCCTAGAAACGTCACTTAGCTAATCTAGAGTTTTTGAACAATATTTGAAGCGATTATGTAATCTTGATACTTGTGATTGATGTTTGACGTTTAGAAAATTCATGATATGAAATCTAATTAATCTATATGGAAACAAATAGTGTTATGGAAACCCCATGAGCAATCTGAACGCTTAGTGCTCGCACCCCGATGTTTTCGCCATCGGTTGGGGTGTGACAGATTGGTATCAGAGCCATAACTATAGGGAATTAGGATAAGTAGGAATAATTGCCCTAGTCTATAGTTTTAGGAATCTTGACTCTTATTTGTTGTTTAAGACTTATGCATTCTACCATACCTGCTTCCTAGCAGCATATTCCCTGTCAAACTTACATGCCTTTCCTAAGGCTGATACATTATACACTTGAAGCTTTGAAAACACTGATTAACCAGTGTTTGTGTTTTGCACGAGATTTGCCCTCTAGTCAGGAGTGACATCCGAACCTTGACGAAAAATCTCCATATTATTCTAGTAGGTCTTGTCTGTGGATGAGTACCAACGCTATTAGGGTACGATGTTGTCAAGTTAGAGGTGAAACTCAGGCCTTGATAACTAGTCCCACTCTTTGATGATTTTTATGTCTCGCCAAAGTCTCGAAACCACCATTCAGTTGGGGACATGAAATGACTAAAAGGACGAATATCGTAGGCCTAACATCGATGACGTATTTGTCTAAGTAAGTCAAGACACGTTACCTCAATTCGAAAGGGGTTCGAATCACTTTGGTTAGTCACCCGTTCCTCTACCCGGAACACTCTATGTTTTATGAGCCTATCTTTTATGTTATCTCGATTTTACAGATGGTTTTAAACTAGATTCTTCATTTATCTTGATTGTTCGTTTTTCTTTGAGGCTTTTTACACGAATTGCACGTATGTCCGCAATCTAAAACGTTAACTCTAATCTCAGGATCAAACTAAATTTATGAAGCTTTATTCAATCCATGTGGGAATCATGATACTATGTGGATCTATCTGATGAATCTACGTGTTGTTGTGTTTGTGAAACACTAAATGTAACATGGCATGGAATACGAGACAGAAGTGACGTGTCCGAAACATGGTGGATACGCCGCTGGTACTTCCTATATATAAGTGTTTCCGGCATGTTAACAACTTTCGTACCAAGTGCCATGCGAAACTTAGTGTTTACAGACCGGTGATGAGGATGTTGAAATCTAAGCTATGGAAACTACTCGTGTAATCTATGTGAAATCTATGTGTAATCGATATATGTGTTGTTTTGAGTAACAAAATATGAAACGTAGCCTAGCGCCGAAGACGAGGCGGAAGTGGCATGTTCGAAGCGTGGTGGATACGCCACTGGTACTTCCTATATATAAGCATTTCTGGCATGCTACCAAACCTTCGTATCACGCGCTAAGTGAAGTTCATAGTTTTGTAGACTCGAGTTGAAGTTGTGAAATCTATTTGGTGAAAGTTGTGGTGAAATCTAATGTTGTGGTTAACGAAGCATGACACCGACGACGAGGGGGACGTGGCATGATTGAAGCATGGTGGATACGCCACTGGTACTTCCTATATATAAGTGCTTCCGTCATGTTGCCGAACTTTCATAGCACGTGCCATGTGGGATTCTGTTGTTTTATACTATGATGAGATTGTTAACTCTAATCTATTGAGTGATCCATGATAATTAGTTGGAGTAATCTATGTTGTTGAATCTATTTGGTGAATCTAATGCCGTGGTTAGTAAATCATGACACCGACAACGAGGGAGACATGGCATGATTGAAGCATGGTGGATACGCCGCTGGTACTTCCTATATATAAGTGCTTCTGTCATGTTGCCGAACTTTCGTAGCACATGCCATGTGGGATTGCGTTGACGTTAACACTAATCTATTGAATCTATGTGAAACTATTGAATCTATTGAATCTATGTGAAACTATTGAATCTATGTGAAACTATTGAATATATTGAGACTATGGGAATCTAATGAATCTATGAGAATTTATGAGAATCTATGATGATGAGTGTGTTTTGCGACATGTAACATGACACCGCGTACGGGGCAGAAACGATGTGTCCGAAGCGTGGTGGATACGCCGCTGGTACTTCCTATATATAAGCGCTTCTGATATGATTGTCAAACTTCGTACAACATGCCATGCGAAGGTCGTGGGTTGTGGTATTGAATCTATTGAAATCTATCGAGTCAATCTAGGTGTGTGTCGTTATGATTGGCAATTGCGACACGTAAAATGACACCGAGCACAGGGCAGAAGCGATATGCCTGAAGCGTGGTGGATACGCCACTGGTACTTCCTATATATAAGCGCTTCTAACATGTTGCCAAACTTCGTACAATGTGCCATGCGAAGGTCGTGGGTTTGCGGTATCTATATGAATCTTGTGAATCTTGTTGAGTCTTTAATCTAACGTGTGTGAATCTATATTGTGAGACTTCGTGAATCTAGACTCATATGATCCTCTTGTTGGATCTTTAGGATGTCTTCTCGAAAGCTATCCGGCACTCTCAAGAGGTCCAGGGAGAAGTCTCAGAAAAAGATGATGTCCTTCATGGCCGACCAGATCGCTCGTGTCGTGCCAAAGATCGTCTCTAAGATCCAAGGATCAAACACTCCTCCATCCTCTGTAGATTCAAAGGCCGAGAAGCAAAAGTCTACTAAGTTCAGCTACAAGCATTTCGACTCTTGCAACCCTAAGCCTTTCACAGGCAGTGATGGAGTGACTGTTATGCTCGAGTAGTTCGACAACATCGAAGTTACCTTCATTAACAGCGAGTGCCCAGATCATCTAAATACTAGGAGTACGACAAGGCAGAGCGTTGGAGTGGTGGTCGAATGAGAGAAACATCCGTTCAAATGAAAAAGCCTATGCTCTTCCATGGGCCGAGGTGCGTGAACTAATGATGCTTGAGTTCTGCCCTCCCCATGAACAATTGAAGCTTGAAGAAGAGTTCTGGCACTTGAAGCAGATGGGTGATGATAATCTGGCTTATACTACCCGTTTTAAGCAGCTTAGCTTGATCGTTCCTCACTTGGTTTCTACTCCGAAGTGGATGATAACCAAGTACATCAATGGTCAACCTCCTACTATGCGTGATTCTATCGAAGCAGCTCAGCTCGAAACTATTGAGGAAGTCTATCGCCTTGCAGCTAGTCTCAACAACAACCGCATCTGTGATAAGCAGTTTGCTAACTCTGCTTCAACTTAGTCTGCACATCAAGTTACCCAGCAGCCAAGTGGCAGCAAGAACAAGAGGCGAAAGTCTCACGGTTCAGGATGCAATGCTATTGTTCCTGCTGCAAACCCTGCTGCTAAACCTGCTCCTGCTGCTGCTGCTCCAATCACTGCTGCTCCCGAAGTTAAGAAACAGTACACTAGGTCTCACCCCAAGTGTGCGACTTGCAACTTTCATCATCCTACTAATTATGCATGTCGCCTGTGCACCAACTGCAATCGCTATGGTCACATGACTCAGTATTGCCGTCAGACTAACCCGGCCCAGCAAGCTCAACAAGCCCCATCTCAGGCAACTTTACCAGCACCCCCAGCTCCTCTGCAGAATCCAAGGCCAATCAATGTTGTTCGTGCATGCTACAAGTGTGGAGATACTACTCACCTCCATAACCAGTGTCCTCAGCTGAACCAGGACCAACAGCCAGCCGCTTGTGGATGAGCGTTCAATCTCAATGCTAATCAGGCTCGAAATGACAATGACGTTGTCAATGGTACGTTCCTTGTGAATAACCTTTATGCTTCGATTCTATTTGATACTGGTGCCAATAGAAGTTTTGTGTCCGTGGAATTTGAGTCTTTGATAAACTGTACAAGCTCCAAGTTACCTGAGTCATTCTCTGTTGAGGTCGCCAACGGCAAGTCGATTCTTGTTGATTCTATTTTGCATGGTTGTTCCCTGACTCTTAACAATCACGTCTTTTCTATTGATCTAATACCCATGCAAATGGGTAGTTTTGATGTCACTATCGGTATGGATTGGTTGCGTAAGAATCATGCCGAGATTACTTGTCACAAGAAGTTCGTTCGTTTACCTCTCCCGTCCGGTGACATTTTGCACGTCTATGGAGACCGACCTTCGAAGGGACTAAGGCTAATGTCATGCACTCAAGCGAATAGATGCTTACGTAAACAGAACTTTGCCTTCTTGGCCCACATAGTGGAACAAAAGGGCAAAGGGAAGAACATAAGCGATGTTCCAGTAGTGTGTGATTTCACTGATGTCTTTCCTGAAGATCTACCTGGTCTTCCTCCTCCTAGATCCGTTGACTTTCGTATTGATCTCGTACCTGGTGCAACGCCTGTCGCCAGGGCTCCTTATCATCTTGCACCTTCCGAGATGCAAGAATTATCCAGTCAACTTCAAGAATTGCTCGACAAAGGATTCATTCATCCAAGTACCTCTCCGTGGGGTGCTCCGGTACTGTTCGTCAAGAAGAAAGATGGTTAATTTCTTATGTGTATCAACTACCGTGAACTTATTAAGCTTACCATTAAGAACCGTTACCCTTTACCCCGTATTGATGATCTATTTGACCAACTACAAGGGGCGTCTTGTTTCTCAAAAATCGATCTTCGTTCTGGTTATCATCAGCTTCGTGTACTCGAGGATGATGTACCCAAGACTGCATTTCGTACTCGTTATGGGCACTACGAGTTCGTGGTCATGCCTTTTGGATTGACCAACGCACCCGCTGTGTTCATGGACCTTATGAATCATGTGTGTAAACCCTATTTAGATCGTTTTGTGATAGTCTTTATTGATGATATTCTCATTTATTCTAAATCTAAGGCTGATCATGCCCGTCATTTACGTCTTATGCTTGAACTTTTACGTGGGGAACGTTTGTATGCAAAATTTTCTAAGTTTGAGTTTTGGATCGATGGAGTGCAATTTCTTGGTCATGTCGTTAGTAAGCAGGGTATTAATGTTGACCCGTCTAAAATCGAAGCTGTGAAGAATTGGAGTACGCCAAAATCCGCATAGGAGATTCGTTCGTTTCTAGGATTGGTTGGTTATTACCGCCGATTCATCTCAGACTTTTCTAAGATTGCTGTACCTCTCACTTCGTTGACTCAAAAAGAGAGACCTTTTGCTTGGGGTCCCGAGCAAGAGGAATCCTTTCAGACTCTTAAGACCCTTTTGTGTAACGCTCCTGTTCTTACTCTACCCGATGGGAATGACGACTTCGTGGTATATTGTGATGCCTCGAACCGTGGATTGGGCTGTGTGCTCATGCAACGGGACAAGGTTATAGCTTATGCCTCTCGTCAACTCAAGATACATGAGAAAAACTACACTACTCACGATCTGGAGCTTGGTGCAGTTGTACTTGTGTTAAAGATCTGGCGGCACTACCTGTATGGTACAAAATGTGTGGTTTTCACAGACCATAAGAGCCTTCAACATATCTTTGACCAAAAGGAACTGAACATGCGACAGAGGCGTTGGGTAGAATTACTTAACGATTACTACTGCGAAATTCGCTATCATCCTGGCAAGGCGAATGTAGTGGCCGACGCTCTTAGTCGTAAGACTCATTTTAAGGCTATTCGTATCTCAAGTGACCTGCATGCTTGTATTCGTGAAGCTCAGTATTCGTCAGCTAATGAAGGAAGTCTATCTATTGAAGTTCTTGGCGCTAACATGAATCAGCTCGAAACTAAATCTGATGGTCTTCAGTACTATCTCAATCGCATCTGGGTGCCATATCGCGATAACCTCCATGAGCTCATTATGAATGAGGCTCACAAATCTCGATACTCTATTCATCCAGGTTCCGATAAGATGTACCAGGATCTGCGTACGACGTATTGGTGGCCTGGCATGAAGAAGGACATTGCTGTATATGTTTCTAGGTGCCTTACTTGTTCGAAGGTTAAGGCCGAACATTAGCGTCCTTCTGGACTCTTAGAACAACCTGAAATCCCAACTTGGAAATGGGATAGCATTGCTATAGACTTTATTACCAAACTACCCCGTACGCCGTTTGGTCACGATAATATCTAGGTGATTGTTGATCATTTGACCAAATCAGCCCACTTTCTTCCTATTCGTGAGGATTATAAAGTGGAGAAACTTGCTCGAATCTATACTGATGAGATTATATGCCGTCATGGCATACCTCTTGACATAATCTCTGACCGTGATGGTCATTTTACTTCGCGTCTTTGGCAAACGTTTCAGTCCGCTATGGGTTCGCTCTTGAATCTTAGCACGGCCTTTCATCCTCAGACGGACGGACATACCGAGCGTACTATTCAAACCCTAGAGGATATGCTCCGTTCTTGTGTCACCGACTTTGGTGGTAACTAGGATGTACATTTACCATTGATTGAGTTCTCGTACAACAACAACTATCATTCTAGTATTCAGATGGCTTTTTGCGAAGCTTTGTATGGCCGCAAGTGTCGATCTCCTCTCAGCTGGCATGAGATTGGTGACAAGCAGTTTACTGGCCCTGAAATCATTCAAGAGACAACGGATAAGATTCTCCAGATCCGTGATAACTTGATCAAGGCTAGGAGCAGACAAAAGAGCTATGCTGATGTTAGGCGTAAGCCTCTGGAATTTGATGTTGGTGACCGAGTTCTTCTCAAGGTATCTCCCTGGACGGGAGTAGTTCGTTTTGGTAAGAAGGGAAAGCTCGCTCCTCGCTATGTGGGTCCTTTCAAGATACTCAAAAGGATTGGCAAGGTGGCGTACAGACTCAACCTGCCTCAGGAACTAAACAACGTACATCCAGTGTTCCACGTATCCAATATACGTAAATGCCTGGCCGACGAGGAACTGCAGGTTCCCCTCGAAGACTTGCAAATAAATGAAGTTGTACACTTCGTGGAGAAACCGGTCGAAATCATGGATTAAGGTGTCAAGTGATTGAGGCGTAGCAAGATTCCCATTGTCAAGGTTCGATGGGAAGGAAAGCGTGGCGCCGAATTCACTTGGGAATTGAAAAGTGAGATGAAGGCCAAGTATCCGCAGCTCTTCGAGCAGTCTTCCTCTAATATTTCGAGGATATAATCTCCTAAAGGAGGGGAGACTGTAACGCCCTGTGTCCCTAAACTTTAGGCTTTTGGCAAGTTTAGTCCCTAGTCTATGTAATATTGACACTTTTAATACTTGTGAAACTTTGTGAGTCTATATGATGCTAGAATCTTGATTCTTGATACTTAAACTATGATTCTTGATTCTTAACTCTAGATTCTTTATACTTGATACTTGGAAACTATGACTCTATGAGACTTGATTCTATGATTCTTGATACTTGGAAACTAGACTCTCGACTCTTGATACTTATTTGGTGCTTGACTCTTGAGACTCGTGTAACTTGATTCTTGGTTGAACGAGAGACTGAAGTCTTGTCACTGGCGGAATCTATGAAACTTGGAAACTATTTGATGTTTATGATGTAATCTAGTTATGTGATACTTTTACAAAATAATACGCAACGCTTAATCTAACTCGCAAAACGAACCACAGACGGAAACGTCGAAAGGATTGGATTGACCAAGTGGCAATCCGATCGGATGACCATCCGATCGGATACCCATCCGATCGGATGACCACCCGATCGGATGGCCACTCGATAGACCCGCCATCCGATCCGAGCGCCACCGCCTTACTTGCTCTCTCTCTCTCTCTCTCACTATAAATAGGCCTGTCACATCAGTCCTTCACTGATGTGACAGCCTCACTCGACCCAGACGCACACACTCCACATTTCTCTGATTTCCTGGCGATTTCGGTACGTTTTACGCTAGATTCTTGTACTTCCTTGATCTACACTTCATTCTCTATGTGATTCTCCTTCGAAATCACACTTTTCACCGTGAAATCTCTCAGATCTGAGTTCTTAAGGATGATGTCATCATAGTGGTTTGTACAAACTATTATATGATGTCATTCCTGGTAAGATCTAGCTCGGATCTAAGGAATTCCATGTGTTTTGCACCGAATCTAAGCTAGATCTAGGACTTTTCATAATAAAACTTAAGCTATCTTGTTCTTTTCTTTAATCTTTCACTTTAAACAGTGGAATCCGAGTCTAGACGGACCGTAGACTTGATGGATAGTCTGGAGTTGGTTTGAAACCGGATTATTGCCGGAAAAGAAGGCCGGAACACGGATTCTGACATAAACTTGTTATAAACAGATGACTGATCGGACAGGGGTGATTCCCATCCGATCAGGACGGCTGTACATTGATGGGTTTACCATTGTCTCAATACATACCGTGCCGTCATCGTTAAACTAGAAACTTAGAAACTTTACAAAGTTATAAACGGGACAAAGACCACTCGATCGAGCGGCAATCCGATCGGATAGCCATCCAATCAAACAACCACTTGATCAGGTGAAACTTGTCTCAAAATCTTTCAACATTTAGAAACTTTTTCCAGAAACTTGAAACTTTTGAACCTTTGATCGAATGGCAATCTGATCGGATAGCCATCCGATCGAACAACCATCCGATCAAGGTAACCAAGACACTTAACAACAAAATTGAAACTTGACACTTGGATCGAGTGGCAATCCGATCGGACAGCCATCCGATCGGGCAGCCACCCGTTCCACTCACACATTAGTCACCCGATCGAGTAGCAATCCGATCGGATAGCCATCCGATCGGACAGCCATCCGATCCAGTGACTAATCCGACACTTTATGAAATCTCGTTATTCTGCCCGAATCTTATCTGTGGTAATCTAATCAGGCTAATTCTAAAAGAGCTCACTTTGATCCAATAACAGTCTTAACTGTTAAGCCATCACTGTGAGTATACTCGATCCCCTTTTCGTTTTAAACTTTGGGATGTAACATGTATTCTATAAACTACGAAAATTGATACTTTTGAATCTAAACTCTATCCTATGTGTACGTGAAACTTGTGATTCTTGATTCTTGATTCTTTGTTCTATGTGACATTTAATCCAGAAGTGTGTAGTTCCGCCTTAACAATAGTAGCGCTATAGGAAGATGCACCTCCCCATTATTCTCGGGGGTATTGTTAGGAGGATTCTAGTTTACCTTGAGTCTTGGGTAAACACTAAAGCATCGGGATACTTGGGCTATCACTGGTTGGATTGCGACACTAGCACGACTGAACTATTTTATTACTTACATTGTGGATATGAGTGTTTTTAATCTATTATTCTATATACTCAAGCTTATATACTCGCCGGTACATTTTTTGTACTGACCCTATTTTAATACATGTTGCAGGCTGATAGGATGCTGGATACTGGAATCAAGTTAGGATGATGCCTAGAAACGTCACTTAGCTAATCTAGAGTTTTTGAACAATATTTGAAGCGATTATGTAATCTTAATACGTGTGATTGATGTTTGACATTTAGACAATTCATGATGTGAAATCTAATTAATCTATATGGAAACAAATAGTGTTATGGAAACCCCATGAGCAATCTGAACGCTTAACGCTCGCACCCCGGTGTTTCTGCCATCGGTTGGGGTGTGACACTTGATCCTCACTTGAGCTTCCTTCACCACCTTTTGACGTTGTGGTGCTTGAGTCTTCGTTGCTGCTTTCTTTATTTAGCTCTTTCTCTGACTCTGACGTACTTGTGTGAGATGGAACAAATTCTGGAATTTACTCCGTGAGGAATTTTCCGAATCTGTTTTGTTTCAATTCTGGAACAAACATAGGAGATTCACACACAACTTTTTCATCGCAAAAGGCATAATTCAAATCAAAACATTCAACCACTACATTATCGTGGTTGTGGGTCTTAGGTTTAGGCACATGTCCATTACAGTTAACAGTGGATTCAACAATCTTCAAATTCATCCTAAAAATCTGATTTTTATTTGAAAAGTTTTGAAACTTTTAGGGTTTTTTTTTTATTTTATTAAACTTTTTCTTCAAAAATCTTGATTTTAGATGGTCTAATCCGTTTGTTTGTTGATTGGGATTGTTACTTGTGAGTTTAAACAGTTTTAGAAAGGTATTCATATCACTTAAAGCTATTTTTTTCGGATCAGAAGGTTTTAGATGAGATTTTGAATTTTCTGGGCGTATTTATTGATGAGTACATCGTATTTAATAATGAATATAGCGTTTTTATTGACGATCCAGCGTATTTGAGTTTTCCGGTGACTTTCCGGCTAGTTAAAAAGTTCGGCGATGTTTCCGGCGAAATTAATCTTGAACGCGAGTCAAAAATTTGATACCAAATTGTAGGATCAAATCGAGTCAAAAATCTGATTTTGAATAAGAATCAAGATGAACACACAAAATATGAACTTGAAAACCCTTGAATAATGATTTGCATAAGATGAATATAATTAGCCCCCAAATCTCTCTTAAAGTGTGTTGCCAAAACCCTAATCATCTCTTTCTATTTATAGTCAAAACAACTTTTGGCTAATTACAATTAAGGTCCCTAGAGATAATAACTTGCTAAAACTAGTAATAAACATGAAAACTAATTAAATAAGATAATAAATATACTTTGTCTAAACAAAATATATTTAATTATCCAAAGCAATATAACTATTTAATCTCGAACTTTCACACGCCATATCATTCTTCGATCTTCTCGTGTTGACTTGCGTGTTGACTTTGATTTGTTGGTGTTAACTTTGTTGACTTGATTCGTTGATAACATTTGACTACACATTTTAGACCCAACAATTAGTCATTTCATGACTAAATAATTGTAATAGTCCTTTTTAACCATTAAACATGGTTTATTAGCATTGTCTTTGTTCCGAACCGCACATGTCGTGTCGGAACATCATAATTCAAACATGACTTTCTATTATTCATAACCTATAAAACCAATAGGTATTAAATAAAAGCTGTAAGCTTTACTTACCTTGCATCTTGACTATACTTTTCCTTTATTCCTGATTCATTTGACCCGCTTCCTTCCCAAGCTTTCACATAGCTTGTCAAGCGTCAAACTATCATTGTAATTTGTAAGATAGTTAGATTAGTCATAATCATTTATGACTATTCCATCCTACAATTCTTATGTCAAATTTATCATTCGATCATATCAAAGGTCAGTTTGACTTTTTTAAAAGTCAACTGCCTATTAACGTAAATAATTACACGAAGTAGCTCAACTACTCGTTTAATTACTTGGCCAATTATCCGGTAAGCATCATTCTTATGCTACCGTTTTTAACCATGTTATTAACCAAGTTCATTAAATCGAATTTCATCAATTTAACACAACTTTAATCATTTTTAACACATAATGATATCATACATCATTCAACATGAATATATCATCGATTTTTCATCTTATCATACTAAACTACCTACTTAGTAAGTATGATTTATATACTCAAACACCTAAATTGTTCAAGTATCATCTTATTAATTTCAGATATGATGATTCTAATCATAATTATATCATCAATTTCATAATATGATTAAAACCCACTTATCCTAGTGTTGTAAATCATATAATCAATCATTCAATTCATAGCATATATGTATAATTTTCACTTAGGGTTTTGTTTCTAAACAAGTATACATCACTAATTCAGTCATAGCTTCAATAATTCATTCATAATTCGCGATTATGATGTTTTCTCAAATTTCACAACTTCACAAATCATCAAAATTTGACATACCTTATGATTCCCTAGCTTGGGTGATCATTAATTCACGTTCAATTGTGAATTTGGGAGTCATTTAGCCCTTCAATTTGATGATTTAGCATGAACTAGGGTTTTGAGCTCCTGGGAGCTTCCTAGGTTCGAACACAACACCCAGAACACACACACTATGTGTGTTTTAATTTGTGATTTCCTTTTTATAATACAACGTTCAAATTATCTGAATTTGGTCCCTCTTGTTTGGTTAGTTATTAAGTAGGTCACAACTGTCACACCCCAACCGATGGCGGAAACATCGGGATGAGACGAAGTGTGTAGATTGTAAGAGACTTCATAACACTATGTGACAATATTAATTTAATTCAAATTTCATTTCAAAACTAATTGTCATACAAGATTCAAATAAAAATAACAACATTGTTCAAATTGTAACATAATCAACGAAAGATAGATTAATCTAGGTGTGTATCTAGTCCACCCTAAATCTTGTTTCATCTTGTAACATCACTTCATCAATTAACCTGCAACATGTATTAAAATAGAGTTCAATGCAAAAGCAAAGGCGAGTATACAAGTTTTGTTACATAGCATAAATAGAACAAAAAGTGCTCATATCCAACATGATTCATAATATGTGAGTACTAGTATGCAAATATAGCGTACAATATGTTCAAACCCGAGAATACAACGCGTTAAAAGAGCCTAATCCCAAGAGTTTAGCGGGTGGTAACATGTTTAACTTAACAATACCCAAAGTCTAATGGGCGGTGCGTTAAGGGAGGCTAGCAAAGTTAATGAGCATATAATGTCCAAGTAGTTTACATAGCATACGAGAATAATAAGTATCACATATAGTTTCATGTTAAGCATGGATAGAGTATGTTTAAAATATTTTAAGTATCAATTTGTATGTTATACATGTTGCATCCCAATATGGTAAAGAGTAAAAGGGATAGAGTATACTCACGGTTTTTGCAAGCTTTCCTACTTGAATGTTCCGTGAGTGTTAGTTGTTTAGATTGGAGCACCTTGTCCTCCTACACAAGGAACATAGGTGTGTGAGTTGGGGATAACGGTAGATTATAGATTTGGAGTTTAAAAGTGCAAGAACATAACATAGGAAAATAACCATCCATTACATATGATGTTTAGATGGTATACTTACTAACTTGACAATGACTATTTGTTCATCATCAAGAGTTTGGTTTGTTTATATATTATATAAGTATTACATAGGTCATATTATATCATATATGTAAAGCATGAGGTAGAAGACTAAGGACTTCATTTAGGCACCTCAAAGTGTCATAGAAATCATACATGAGGTATGAAGAACAAGCTCCCATTTAGGTACCTCCAATGTTCACCACTACACTTGACGTAAAAACATTCAAGGAGGGTCTTGAACTTACATAAGAAATGAAATGAACAACTATTCTATGAGAAAACATCAAGAAGTGAGTGGATGTTCAAGAAAGATAGCCCAAGCTAGTCTAACCATCACACTTTTACCAAGCTTCAAGCTTGAACAATTCTTGTGGGTAGAACCCTAACTAAAACAGAAAGTTTATGAGGATTAATCCTCTGATTTTAAGTGTCTCAACCTTGTTTTTAAGCCCAACTAACCATTCATTTGATTATGAGCATTAGAACATAGGTTTGAGATGAGAAAACTCAAGTTTGGTTAAGTTTAACAAAGATTTCATGAAAACAAAAACAATCAGTGGACTTTGGAGCCTTTTTGCCGGAGTTCCAGGGACTTATTTACTGAGAAAACCATGGAATCGAAGCTAAGGTCAAACCAAGCACAAAGGAAAAAGAATGAGCAAAAACGGACAAGAAACGAGTGAGATATGTTCACTTTTGTGAAGTAGGATGAATCTGCTCGAACCTTCTGAATTAGCACGAATTTGGGACTGATTTGGAGGTTTGAGAGTGTTTAGAAAAGTGTAAGAAGCTTGGATTATGTGTGGTATTTATAGGGGAAGATTAGGGTTGAAGTTGGTGAGGTAATTAATGTTAAAATCGTGTTTAAAACTCAAAAAAATGTCAAAACCGCGTTCAAACAGACCTGTTGGAGGGTCTGTTCGCGCTGATCAGGCTTGAGTGAGGGAGTGTTTAAGAATTAAATGTGCTGAATAGAAACCATGTGAAGGCAGTGGTGGAGTGGTGTGCGCGTGTGTGTTTAAGCCGGGTGACCCGGGTTCGAGTCCTGGCATCCGCTTTTTATTGTTTTGATTTTTTAAACAGTTTCAATAATTGCAGAATCAGTCCCTGAAGTTTAGTTTGGTGAATTTGCACTAACGGTCCCTGTGGTTTAACTAACTAACCAAGTTATATGGTTTTTAAAAAGGAAACTAACTTTTAAACTAACTAAGTTATATATATTTTTTTAACCAATTAGTTTATTTAAGTAATTGCTTAAGTAATTTAACTTGGTTTACTAACTAGGTTATTTTCTAACTTCAAAATCTAACGGGACTAACTAGATTATTATAAAAAAATGAACTTTTAAATAACAAAATTAATTATTTTAATTAATTTAATTAGTTTAAACTTGAATAATGACCATATTTATAACGAATAAAAATCTTTAAACGTTTGTTCGTTTCACAAAGCTTTCGAGTTTCGAGATTTAGGATCCGAATCTCATCATTTTAATAGTTTCAACTAGTTTAACGAGTACCATGTGTCGATAAATATAGAATCAAGAATCTATGAATAATATTTCGTTCAAACGAGAAACCGATTGACATTTGCACATAATATGGATACACAAAATAGTTTCGTTTTCATTATGATCAATAGTCTCGAACTACAAACGGAACGAAAGTAGATTACAAAGAGAGTACAAGCGTCTAAATACGGAAAGTCCAACACGACTTGCTAAAATAAGAAATTGCGGAAAATGCGGAGCGTTACAACAACCTACTTATTTCTAACAATATTCCCACTTATTAACTAGGTTAAACATTCCTAGTTAATTTAGTGGGTTCGGGAATTTATGACTCTAAGTCCCGTTAACTCA
Organism: Helianthus tuberosus; assembly: GCA_030545235.1. NCBI lineage: Eukaryota > Viridiplantae > Streptophyta > Magnoliopsida > Asterales > Asteraceae > Helianthus > Helianthus tuberosus. The sequence continues at coordinate 69,495,744 of CM060360.1, forward strand.
GATCTTTTATAAACTTTATTTCCTTAAAAACCTTTATTCGACTTTTATTCAATATTAGGTTTATTAATTTAAAAATCATAATATTCACCGGGTTACTTTTACCACTAACGGTACTTTACCCGTCTTTTAGTATTAACATGGTTTGATTACCAAACCCGTTTTCGGGGTGTTACACTAGATACTGATAGGTCCGTAACGATCCGGTTTCAGTCTCGGTTCGGTGAAAAAATAGTGAGACGGGTGATTCGAGCCAAGAACAAACGAAAATGAACAAGAAAGATGGAAACATTAAGGATTGGAACATAGATGTTTTCATTGAATGTGATAAGAAGATACAAAAGATAATCATCTACCCCGGGTGAGCTCCCCCAGGGTGGTGGCTCACAAATGCACACTTCACAAGTGAGGTTTACTCTACTATTTATAGCCACTGAGCCTTGTCCTCCAAGCAAGCCGCCTCTTGCTTGGAAAACCTACTAAAATCACTAAATTATCCGACTATTACAAATAAAAAACGTCACCTAATATAAACAATAAAATCACTAAACTCAAGCCATCAAAATTGATAACATCATTCTCTAATTTGACCCAACAATATTCCCCCGAGAATGATGCTATCAATTCTTCAAATGATCTTCAAAAATAAATCTGACGTCGTTTTCGAATCTTCACAAATTGGTTAAATACCCAAAATCTTCATAATCATTTTCCCCCGCAAATGTAGACCCTCCTATATCTTGTCATTCAAAGCCCCGTATCTTATTAAAGATAAAATTGTAATAGGCATATGATAGGGTTCAAACTTCAATGATAAAAATTAAACAATTAGCTTCCTTGTGAGGATCTTCAATTCTGTCAGATTGCATTGAGCTCCTGATCCACCGCTAAAGTCACGCAATACCATAAAAATCAACGGCCCAAAATATATCATAAAATCCCTGGCCCAAAAAAATAATATTGTACTCCCGGCGCAAAACTGATCAAAATTATAGGCCCACAAATAAGAATTTTAAGACCCGGCCCGAGCAATATTCAACTAACAGATTCTTTTTAGACCTGGCCCAAGCAATATTCAATTAACAGATTCTTTTTAGACCCGGCCTAAACAATATATTTGAGCAGTCCAACACAATAATTCTAGCAAATCAGATAGCTCGATTTTGAACTCCACCAGCCCACAAACAGAACAAATAGTCACGACCAGATAAATCTTAATAACCCAAACAAAAAAAGTCCAAATTGCAAGGCCCAATTCACTAAACACCATAATTCCAATCATTAAGCTCCAATTAAACATACCTGATATGTAGCTAGCTGGGCCCAAGAAAAAAAATCCAAACATACATCATCTCTATTCACAGAAAGAATCAAGTACCATGAGTAGCAAATAACAAAGTTTTATAACATTTGTACTAAGGATCATGTTTCACAACATACAACATTACATATAAATTAGACACACGATTCTAATAACTTATAAATAACAATGTAATATGGAATACGTATGTGTTGATTTACGTGATTTTGCCATATTTCTGATTTTGAATATTTTGTGCTAGTGTTGATTGTTCTTCCTAGTTTTTTGTTGGCTTTGTTAGTCTATGCACATAAAGATATCCCCTAGTCTCAGAAATCATTCTAGATGGTTAATCTTTAGGTTTTCGGTTTGGTTCTTGTCATTAGAAATAACACAAGTTTAACAACTATTAAAATCAATTAACTAAGGTGTGCATCCCTTCTAGACAATTCGAGACACGAGTCGAGATTGTTAGGTTATTAACTAGACGTTGTTTGGTAGTTGGGTGACCAATAGCTCGGGTTCGACTATTTATTGGTGTCTAGGGTTTCCTAAGATTTCAGTTATCAGGGTTAATTCAGCTTCACAATTTTAGGATTTTGGCACCATAGTTGTCATATATCTGATAACTGTGGGATTTAGTATCTCTAGCGTGATCCGGTTAGTTTAGCACTTCAACACTTTATCCCACATCAGAGCACAGTTTATCATCCTTAGCGGGAGGTTTATGGGGTTAGATCCGGGTCTTCATTCATTAGCCAATGTCAGGATTCATTGCATGTGTCCTGGGAGTCGACTTCTAGGTAGCTCTTTCTCATCATATCTGATCGTCAGTCCAGCATCCCATGTCAGTGTTCCAGTTGTCTTTGTTTTCGTATTTATTTGCTTTAGTAGTTTTTAATAGAAAACCAACCTATTCTCGTAAATATAAGCTAGGAGTCGATAGGGGTTAGGTATCGAGAGTTTGCCCATAGCGTCCATGGATTAATATCCGGTCTTGCCTTCTCTATTACACTGCGACCGGTTCACTTGCCAATTGTTTGTGGTTTAGTCTGGTGATTCCATTTTAAAACTTGTTTCGAATTTAACATAACACATTTTCACTGTCACACCCCGACCGCGTAAAACAACGAAACTGCGGCGGAAACGTCTTGGAGTGGAGCGACAGAATTATTGTTTCACAACCATGGATTCAAAAGTTTCATTTTATTTGAATATTAACCATTTACATTGTCTTGAAGTTTAAAACAAACAAGTTTACATGTCGACTATCATCGTTATTAAGTCACTAAGGTCTTGTCCAGTCCTAAGTGAGCATGCATCCTATTCGCAATCAACATCATTCAACACCACCTGAAACATACGTAAAAAAATAAAGTCAGCAAAGAAATGCCGGCGAGCACATAGGTTTTGTGAGAGTATCAGATTCATGGCTCGTTTACATGTTGTAATAACTCGTACAAAAACATGAGTCGATATTAGAAAATCTTGTTTTGTAAAATGTTTGTATTGTAAAACATGAGTCAAAAAATTTGTTATAGTTTATAAAACCTCGATGCCATGAATCTTAACCCAAAACATTTGTTTATGTAAACCAAATCGTAAATCGTTCTCGTAATAAAACTCGTATGGTTTATATCGTATAGAAAACATCGTTGCGTGACATCGTTTAGAAATCGTTCGTCCCAGTGAACTAAATAACGCCACGGAATGCAATATGATAAAATCACTTATATATAAGAAGTACCAGCGGCGTATCTACCTTGCTTTTATTACATTACACCCGTCCCGTTATCTAATCACAAACCAAAAACCAATCATTCATTCAATTTTTTTTAACTCGTTTAAATCTTTCAAATCGTTCAAAATCGTTCAATCGTTCCAAAATCGTTCAGTCGTTCAAAATTGTTCAATCGTTCAAATCGTTCTCATTTTAATTGTGAAAACTAACTTTTGGTTCCTCTCGCTTATAACATTCAAACATTCGTAACTCATCCATCGTTCAACTCGTATTAACAAACCACCAAAGGGTAAGTTAACAATCATCAGGTTCAGTCGTTACCCACATAACCCCCATACATAACCATGGTGGCAGTCCGATAACGGGATTTGTCAGATCCTATGGTACCATAACCTAATACTGGTCGGCTTGATCATTGTTAATGAATGTTATTCGTTATGTAAGTATGTCCAACAAGTTCGTTCACATTATCGAAATCGTTATGGCTTAATTTAAACCATAGTATTCGGTTTTTTTTTTTTTTTTTTGAAATCATCGTTGAAAGCATCGAAACCGTTTACCACATATGAGCCACCCCAAAACAATTGAAAACAGTAAAATAGGGGAACTATGTACTCACATTAAATTGGAAAGTATCCTCGATCTAATGAATTTAACGAAGCTCAGGCAAATCAAGGAAATCAAGTAGTTCCTAGTAATCGGATCGCTAGTAAATAAATCGACACCTAAATCGGAAAATCGGGCAGAATGAGGCCTCGTAAACCAAATGAGTATTGGAACTCATGTGATATGGTTTAACAAAGCCTACATTCTAAATTGGAACCTATCCTAAGTGCATACGACCCGTTACGACCCATTAAGGTAGCTTACGCTACTTTAACGCGTCGTTTGCGCAAATGCACTTTCGAGACGCCTAACTAGTCCTATGACAAGTATTATATGCCCTAACATGTTTAAATATGTTTCATAATCAGTTTAGGTGACAAAAGTTAAGTTACATATGCTTAAAACCCATTTATGCATGAAAAAGGGCATTTTGGTCATTTACCTAAGGCATATAAACTACCTATCATACAACTAATTAAAATAAGTGACCATAAGGTATAACCTTGAAAGGTTATTCCCTATACAACTATGGTCACAAAATATGCTTGGTCTGATCCTAACGATCGACCAAACGGGTCGGGTTCGAAAGTCTAAGCGGTTGTTAAGACCGCTTGACTTACGAACCTAAACAAGCACTAGACTAAAAGTGACGAGTTAAACATGTTAAAACATGTTTAACTAAGTTAGAAAACAGGTTTGATATCAAAACAAAGTGTTTTGATACCCAAAAATAGCTTCGTCGCAAAATATGCATAAACACGTATTTTGACCGAAGCTTTGACTCGTCACTTTGACTAATCAATGTGGTAATCAGTAGGTATAGTCACAAGGGACTATAACCATCGTGATTACGCTCACGTTTCAAAGTTCGATTGAACTTTGACTTGACTAAATCGTGGTCAAAGCAGAAAGTCAAACACTATTTGACTTTCATGCTTGAAAAGCATAAACAAGCATGAAAGAAGCTTACAAAGGGTCCAAGCTTGAAGATTAGAACAAGAAAACTAGAAAATGAAGCCTTCAACCAGAGGGATAGCTTCACTTAGATCATATTTGAATGAAATGAGCAATGAACTACCAAAAACCCAAGTCTATTTATAGGAAGTTTGGATCAAGGAGATCATTCCATGTGTTATGAGGATCAATCTTGACCCTACACTTGTGGAACATGGTTTCTATTACAAGGAGAACACAAAAACCAGCTCAAGGTATTGAAAAAATTGCATAAAAGACCCTGAATTTCAAGCTGGTTGCTGAAAACAAAAATTCTACACAGATGCACCTTAGGCGACTCGCGACAGAGACAGGCTTACCTGTCACGACACCTGATGTGCGTGCGGTGTGATATATTTGTATGTATATTTTTAGCCATTTTTAACACATTAGTCAAGTTTTAAATTTATAAAACACGATATTTACTAACACCAAACACACATATGGGCAAGTGTACCCATCGTGAGCGTAGTATAGTGTTGGTAAGATACCGAGGTCATCCAAGGACACAAGAGATTCACCATCCCGAGTGTGTTTTATTCCTGAAAATTAAAACTAAACTAGAAAGCATAAAAAGTTAATCTAAACCAAACTAAGGATAGTTCCGCGGAATGCCTCCGTGGTGCGCCACGTTTATAAGGGTCCTTGGCTAGACCCTAAGTCAGTCATATGTTACCCAAGTGGGATGTTTTGCATCCCATGTTGCACCGTCGGAGAGAATCATCCAAACTTGAGTCTATGACTTTCATGTAATTGACCGGGTCGTCGTCTTCTACTCTTTTACCAACCCCAAACTTCATCTCCTTGTCTCCAACCCTTAATGTTAGTGTTCCACCATTCATGTCTACCACTGTGTGGGCTATAGCTAGGAATGGCATTCCCAAGATGAGTGGTACTTCGATATCCTCCTCCATATCTAGTATGACAAAGTCGGCTGGGAAGACAAATTCACCGACTTTAACCAATAGATTTTCAGCGACACCTTGTGGATATTTGACGGACCTATCGGCGAGTTGTATGCTCATTTTTGTAGGGCTTGTTTGTCCTAGGCCGAGTCGGTCGAACATTGATGCGGGCATGAGGTTGATGCTAGCCCCAAGGTCGGCTAGTGCATTGCGAATGTGAGATTCCCCAATCGAACAAGGGATGGTGAAGCTTTCGGGATCGATCTTCTTTTGCGGGAGTTTGTTGAGTAGTAAGGCAGAGCATTCTTGACCTAAATTAACTAATTGCAATGATTCAATTTTCCTTTTGTGAGTGAGGAAATCCCTCATAAACTTTGAATATTTAGGCATTTGAGTTAGGACTTCAACAAATGGAATATTAACATGCAATTGTTTTAGTAAATTTACAAATTTTGTGAATTGCTCATCGGTCTTTTGGCGAAGCAACAGACCGGGGTATGGAACCGGAGGATTCTTGGTGGGCTCTTGATTTGGTGGAGGAGCCGTCTCTTGTTGGGTTGTTGGCGAAGATGTGGTTTGGCTAGATCGGCTCTTTTCAGCTGGAGGTAGCGGAGCCTCCTCGGGACCTACGATACGGTTTCTCAACGTGATGAGATGTACTTGCGCCTTGAGGTTGGTTTCGGTATTGCTTGGTAACGCGCCTTGTGGTCTCTCGGAGAAATTTTGAGCTAGTTGATTTATTTGTTTTTCAATGTTTTGAATACTAGCTTGTTGATTTCTAAAGTTTGATTTCAGTTGTTGGAATCGATCCGAGTTTTTCTTTTCGGTGTCGGAGATGAGGCGAGATATGGTATCTTCAAGCCTTTCTCGTCCACCTTGTTGTTGAGAGAAATTTTGTGACTCGTTTCTTGGTTGTTGAAAGTTTGTTCGTTGGTTTGGATTTTGTTGGTTACTACTATTGCCGGGTTCTCTCCAACCAAGGTTAGGGTGGTTACGCCATCCTTGGTTGTAGGTACCCGTTGGAGGACCTGACGGCCTAGGTCTATTATCAATGTAGTTTACCGTTTCTGTTTGATTATCCAATTCTTTCATACAACTCCAATTTTCATGTGGCCCACCACACCCCTCACAAGCCATAACCGAGGCCGTTTTTGCCATTTCTAACTTTTTGATTTTTGAAGAAAGGGCCTCGATTTGAGCTTGTAAAGAAGTGCTTTCGTCAACCTTATGGGTGCCCGTGGCAATAGATTTATTGCCTCGGGGAGTGTGCCACTGAAAATTGGTTTGAGCAATTTCCTCAATTTGATTATATATTTCATTTGGGCGACGATTACCTAAAAGTCCCTCAAAGCTAGAGTCAAGTGTTTGTCTTGTGTGTGGCAACAATCCATTGTAGAAAGTGGATACTTGTTGCCACACCGCAAGACCATGATGAGGGCACTTTCTTAGTAGCTCCTTAAACCTTTCCCAAGTTTCATATAAGGATTCCCCGTCCTCTTGTGAGTATGTATTAATTTCAGTAATTAATTTAGCCGTTTTAGCAGGAGGGAAATACTTATACAAAAACTTTTGGGCTAGTTCATCCCAGGTGTTTACCGAGCCAACTGGGAGGGTGTTAAGCCAAGTCTTAGCTCGGTCTTTTAATGAAAATGGAAACATTCGAAGGCGGACGGCGTCATTTGATGCTCCATTGATCTGAAAAGTATCACATATTTCCAAGAAGTTAGTAATATGTAAGTGAGGATCTTCGTCCGCAAGCCCGTGGAAGGTTGCGGAGTTTTGGAGCATTTGTATCAAATGCGGCCGAAGTTCGAAGTTGTTGGCTTCGACATTCGGTGCATTGATAGCGACGCCGAGATTACCTACGGTGGGCCGTAGGTAATCCATGAGGGTACGTTGATCCGCCATCGGAAGTGGGTCCCCCGAAACTTTCTCTTGGTTTTTAGCTTTAAGTCTTCTTCTTAGAAAGCATTCGGGTTCGTCTAGAGGTTCCTTTATGTCTCTACTGGAACTAGAGCTCATACACTACGTAGAAAGATCAGGTGCGGTGCCTGGGTTCCAAGTCCTGCAATAAAAACAAAAAGAACGTTGGTCAGAAGTTTCACCACAGCCCCGTGGTCGGAGTTACAGTGATTGTTTTCCGGATCCCTGTTACTGGAAAGCTCGACACGACCCCGTGTTGCACCGACACGGCCCCGTGCTCAGCTCTCTGTAACTCGGAAAATAAAAACTGCCAGTAACGATGATGGGCACGGCCCATGTCCGACCAGGCACGGCCCGTGCTGAGCTCTGCAGAAACTGAAAAATTAAGAAAAATCCTAAAAAAAAAAAACATGAAAATAAGAAAAACAATTAGGCCGTTGATTCCTAACTTTCTTAAAATCCTTGTGTCCCCGGCAACGGCGCCAAAAACTTGATGTGCGTGCGGTGTGATATATTTTTATGTATATTTTTAGCCCTTTTTAACACATTAGTCAAGTTTTAAATTTATAAAACACGATATTTACTAACACCAAACACACATATGGGCAAGTGCACCCATCGTGAGCGTAGTATAGTGTTGGTAAGATACCGAGGTCATCCAAGGACACAAGAGCTTTTAATACCGGTTTATCCTCAACGTCTAATCAAATCAAAAGTTTAGAAAAAGGTTTAAAGTATGGTGCAGGATATGTGGCGAAACTCGTCTACAAGAACTGATATCAAGGATGTTGTTATGATCATGATCGTTGTTTCAAGTATGGTGCAGGATATGTGGCGAAACTCGTTGGACACATGACTACCGTCATCCACAAGGGGGTTGCACATACTGGTATATAGATAAATCTTAGGTAAGCTCAATGGTAATTGAAAGCCACAAAACCTTACTAGAGACATTTGATCGATGTATGGAAGCACAGATAATTGAGGAAGAAGAAAAAAGAGTTCAAGCAGAGGTCATTCCATTTATTTATTACATGTTTCCATAAACAAATGATATGCTTCAAGAATCAAAAATATGTTTGCTCGACGGTTAGAAGAAAAGAGAATTGAGGAAAAAACAATGAATAATTGAAGATGAACATAGGTATGTATGGGATGCGATGAGGTATGACATGGATGTGATGTGTGATAGACTCCATGAATGTGTGGTTTACAATCAAGAAGGGAACACATTGGGTTATGAAGATTTATATGGTGATGTGATTAAGAAAACCCAAGAACCGATGACAAAAATGGACGATGTGTATTTTGCTTTCACACATAGTTCCACACAAGTCCCACCTCTGGTTCAACATGTTATTAACTGTTGGAATTGGATGTCCAATTATCAATTATTTGACGTTACTATTAAGGTACGATCCAAAGAGTTACACTTTGGACGAAGAAAAAGAATGATGTTTAATTGTGAAACATTATGTATCATAAGAACGAATTAACTATGGAGAGCAGGTATTTAGTGAAATACTAGGATATATTAATTGTTTATGAAATAATTAAAGATGCGGAAATAATCGGTGTCGCTTACATAGTTAAACGAATATTAGTTTGTCATTTAGATAATAAATTAAAGAGGTTACTTTGTTAAGAATAAAATAAATTCAAAGCATTTGACTAATGGTTTTAATTTAACGCTCAATAACGCCTATTCAACACAAATGAGGATTAATTATTATTGGATAATAATTAGTGTGAGCTAGTTTTATTATATGTTAATAAAACATAGTCAAAGGGTTGACTTAACAACAAGCAATTAGTCAAGGGCTAATTACATGGAGGGAAAGTTAATTGTGTACGGACCAAAGTGTAATTAAGGATTCTTTAAATAGGAGGTTAGACCTAAACCATAATTACAGTTTTATAGAAAACCTAAACACACACAAAGTGTTTAATTGTGTACGGACCAAAGTTAATTGCTGGCCACCGGCGCACACTTCCACCCCATATTGCTGTCTTGCGTTTCAATTAAATGGATTTGATTCGTTTTGCGTGTAGATCTCGTGGTGATTAAGAACTTGTAATCAGGATTACTAGTGGAGTCGTTTGTAGCATCCATTGTGCGATTTTTTGGTATTCGTTGAGGTACAATCCTAAACCCGCTATGGTTGTGTTCTTCATATATGATTGACTGATTAACTTGTAACTGGATCACTGGTGGGAATTATTCATTTGTTTTATGTTTATTCACGCTTTCGCATCTGATTAACAATAATATGTTAGTATTATTATTATTATTTATAAAATTAAATTTTATAAAAGATAATAATGATGGATACCCTGAATTCCCTACAGTGGTATCAGAGCCACTTTACAGTTGTTCAGATATTATTGTTTAAATTGATCTTTAGTATTATTTGCCAAAACTTGTTTTTTTTTTTACAAAACGATCAAGCCTTTATCATTTGAATGTGATTGTGATTGTGATTGTCATGAATCTAACTCTAGAGACTTGTGATTGTTTTTTGATTTGTTTGTTATTTTTGGTTGGTTTCAATATATTTATTTTTGGGTTATTTGGAGCCCTTTGTATTAGTTAGGTTTTATTCTATTGTAAAAGTGTTTTATTATAAAATTGCAAAACCTGGAAAGATAAGATATTGAAGACCGAACATGGAAATGAACAAGACCTAGAAGATGGAGGTCTTGGACTAAGTGGGAGCAAGGCCAAAATTGTGGTTGTTTGTCCCTTTTAGACCAGTTCAGTTTATCGTTCACTGGCTTCAACGAAAATGAACAAATTACCACTAGTGGCTTAATTCTATATTTATTATTTTGCGTGGTTATGATTGCTTAGTGTAGATAATATTTTACCAACAAAACTATTTTTCGCAATCATAAAACGACTAGATAAATTAAAAGGAATTTTAGTTAAGCTTGGAAAGTCAAATAATAAAAGGGTTTTATTATGAGATAAACCTTTTGGTTTTAAAATTTAAATTGGCAAAACCATAAATTAATAAATGTTTATTAATTTAAAATCAAGTTCGCGATTAATGACCAATATAGTTTTAAATAGGGTATTTAAAATTTGATCATGTCAAGAGTTGAAAGGAGTTTCAATTTAGTTACCAACATAAAGTAAAACTGGATTTTACTAAAGTTGCACAACTTGCCTCATGCTATAAGTCGTCCACTGCCCTACTTGGTAATTAAAATATTGTAACACCCTAATTCGTATTTGACAAAAAGTCGCAGCGGAAACACGAACCATAAAATTTCTTTCATTATAAATACCTCAACTTATTTAAAATTTAACTTTAACATAATTCTTGTTCATAAATCCGTCATCCTCTTATTTACTAATTAAAAACATAGCTTACGTTTACTACATTTTACATTCAACGTCCCCGTACAATCTCTCAAGTGGCTCGGTCTTCAATCCCTAATCCTTGTGATAATCGCTCATTATCCGTACAACCTGCATTCACCACATACATTCATAACATTAGCACACATTAAAGAAACAAAGTTCATTCGCGTACACTTCACACTTCGTCATCTACTAAGCTTTAAGCGTTCCATCTGCATTCCATTTCCTGGTGAGGCTTCAATAATGTACCTGCATTACTTTTCATTCTCGAGGCACACCATTAATAACGTTAACCCTCATCGTCTCTAAATCATGCTTACATACGTACTCACATACATATCTACATACGTACATATTTTCCCTACAACTTTACATACGTGCATACACTCATACATGCCTTTATACATACATACATACACATCTACATACATACAAACCTTTCCCACATCATTGCATACATACATACCCTCGTACATATCTTTACACATACATACATACATACACATCTACATGCATACAAACCTTTCCCACATCATTGCATACATACATACCCTCGTACATATCTTTACACATACATACATACACATCTACATGCATACAAACCTTTCCCACATCATTGCATACATACATACCCTCGTACATATCTTTACACATACATACATACACATCTACATGCATACAAACCTTTCCCACATCATTGCATATATACATACCCTCGTACATATCTTTACACATACATACATACACATCTACATGCATACAAACCTTTCCCTCGTACATATCTTTACACATACATACATACACATCTACAGGCATACAAACCTTTCCCACATCATTGCATATATACATACCCTCGTACATATCTTTACACATACATACATACACATCTACATGCATACAAACCTTTCCCACATCATTGCATACATACCAATGAGAATTAAATTAATAATTCTTACCTGGGGTACGGGATCCCACTTTAAGGTTCCCAAATGGAACCTAAGGTGGGATTCTTGCCTGGGCTATGGGATCCCGCTTTAAGGTTCAGGAACCTGAGGTGGGATTCTTACCTGGGCTATGGGATCCCGCTTTAAGGTTCAGGAACCTGAGGTGGGATTCTTACCTGGGCTATGGGATCCCGCTTTAACCTCCCGTTTCTTCCTACATACTTGTAAATTCACATTCTATCATATGAACTTAAATTCCCACATCCGGATTACGGAAATTCTTAACTTACGCTCTATCGGCTTATTATCATTTTCTAACTATTTGACCCGTTATGGGTATTTGCGCATTAAACGGTTTATGACAACAAAACCATACTTCCCATTTCCATACTTGTCCAAAACATTAAACTAATCGTATAACTTGTTCTTAAACCACTTATTAAGATCATTTGCCCAAAATACCCATCAAGGGCATTTTGGTCAACTTTAATCCCATCCTTTACGACGAAAGACTACGACACATAATTGACATCAACCATCATGCTTAGTTAATTAAAACGCCTTATAACTTAAACGAACATAAGAAGTGATTGCAGAAATCACTTACCTCGTGCGTCCGAGTTCGTGTCCGTTATCTTGTCTCTTTTTGACCCGTTAGCCTTTCATGCTTGAGTCCTTCTCGACATGATTCCTATACTTTCATGTCACCAAATCACATTCTTATTAGCATACATAATTGTACAAGCTAACGATCATATCGATCGTATAATTCATATTTGACGTTCATAGTCACTTCTAACAAGCATAATACATGTAACCAAATTCATATCATTTCCAACTCGTGGAGTCCGTAATGTCATCGCATTAGACACACATACGTCTAACACGCATCATATAACTTACTTTAGTCTTACAATTATGACAACATGACAGTTGACTTTTAGAAGTCAACGGTCCATTTACTTTAACTTTTGACTTTTCATTATATACCCGTAACATTATAATCGACTATACGGACATCACTATATACATATCATCTTTTACTTACATACAATTTCATCTATTAAGCTCACCTAGGCATTTCATCAAACACTTGGTGTGCGTACTACCTTCTAAGCATAACGTACAACTAATTCATGCACAATCTTCTAATTTCAAACATATAATCATCACATTTCTTCCAATCCTTCTAACAAGAATCCATCATACATAACATGATACATCAATTTTGGACAAGAATTGGACCTTGATGATATATCCATGCTATCATCTTTACCCTAACAATTGGGTTTCACCTTTACACATCAAATTAACACAAACCATACATAACATATGTTCTATATGATGATTCTAACACTTATACATGATCAATTTCACATTAACTTACGGATTAGAACATAACCCACTTCACACATGATCACCAATCTTTGATTCAAGACATACCTTACGATCCCCTTGTGAAGGTGATCACTAATTCATGCTCGGTTGTGAATTTGGGCCTTGATTCATTCTTCAATTTGAAGCTTTTGCATGAACTAGGGTTTGGGGCTCTTGAGAGCCCCTGATCGATCTATCCAGAACACACACGAAAGTGTGTGTGTGTGTGTGTGTGTGTGTGATCTTTTATTTATTAACATAACTTTCATTCCATACCACTTTAGTCCCTCGTGTTTACCTCTAAAACACAATTGGCACCACTTTCATCTTTTATTGGTTTTCACCATACACTTAACTAGGTCAAATAGACTAGTTATTTATTTCATTGAATATTCATAGGGAACATAAAACGAATATAAACATTCGGGTTTTGGGGCGTTACAAATATAAAAGCAAAATCCAAACTAAATCGATATTTCTATGCTATCCCAAGGTGGAGATACCCGAACCAATTTATCCGAACCCACTTGGTTAGTGATTACCCTACAATAAGACTACGGTTTTGGTGAGAGGTTGAATCGCTATTCCTAAGTCACATGGGCAGGTTCCACACATTTCCATTAGAGGACCAATATCACTTGAAGTGTCTCAACTAAGCGTAGTTGGGGCTAAACGTATAATCATAATAAACTGTGTCTTGTGACCCCAACCCTAAGAGTTGTGTATGACGCAATTGGTAATCATTACCTACCTATGTAGTAAATATCGAGTGGACAATGCTTAGCCATTCACTTGGTATTTATGAAATGGGTCTCGCATACTAATAACAATTTTGTAGTTGGGTCATAAAATTAGTTAGGAGATCAAGCATGAAAATACTAAATATTTTGTCTTTATTTTGTAAATGTTTCATAACTATTTCACCTATAACGCCCATCACACAGTCATGTATCGAAACAAAGTCAATGAAAACAACATCCGTGAATGGTTCCTCCTGAAAAGGGGTAGTATGTCTTGGATCGTCCACTTCCTATAGTTCCTCTTGATGACTCAAGTCTTGATGACTCAAAGGACGAATGAATGCAACATGTCAGGGACTCTCAAAAGGTCCAATACTTGATTCTATCAAGTCTATGTGACGAGTTTCCTAGAAATTTCCAAGAGGAAAATGAGTATAAGCATGCTTATGATATGATCATAGCACTGAAAGAGAGGCATCATACCAAAATAAATTAGTCTTTCGCTATACTCGAAGAAATGAAACATCCAATGAATTTTGAGCATAGTGTCAAGGATCATGTTGACATGATGGAAAGGTACATCGAGAGGCTTGAGAAAATTGGATACTTGATAAACATAGACATGGGCATAGATATGATCTCGTTGTCCTTGTCGCCTAAGTACGAAGAGTTCGTCAAAAGCTACAATAAGAATGTCTGCGAAGGGAAAATAGCTGAGCTGCGGGATATGCTGGTATGTGCTGAGGGAAAGCTGAAGCCCAATAATACATCAAGACTGGAAACCTCTAGCCAAAGAAAGAAAAAGGCCTCAAGCTACAATGATGACATATGTTACTATTGTGCAAAGAGGGGCACTGGAATTGCACGAAGAAGATTGCCAACCTGTTCGGAGCTGATTCTTCTAGGCTGATGTTCGAGGTATATATACGTTAGAGTAAACCTCAATTTTCGTCCATGTGGTTTGCTGATTTCAACACTCCCAGTCCAATAGTTTAAAAATTGCATTTATCATTCACTAGTTTGCTGATTTTAACAGTTTCAGTCCACACCACTAACATTGTTAGTGTAAGTCTATTAAATCATGAAAAAAAGACTATAATGCCCTTAGTATTTATAAAAAAAACAACTGTATTTAAAGACTATAATGCCCATCACCTGCCACCACCACCCACCCACCACTTGCAAACCACCTCTCACCATTGCCGCCACCTACCCCACCAACATCATGGCCGCCACCTACCCTACCAACATCATGGCTGCCAACCACCACCATGACCATACCACACTCACCATCATCGCTTCACTCCTATTTTGCCTCTTTATCTCTCTCCACCCACCAAAATAACTACCACTATCACAACCTCCTTCAGTCCACTTCATCATTAATTGAATCGGTTTGAAAGATTTAGATCTTTCACATTCAAATATTTTCTTCTTCTATGACAGTACCCACTCATTCATAAATGCAGTTTTGATGAAGATAACAACTAATTGAATGGATGAAAAACCCTATATGGTTGAACAAACCTAAAATTGATTATAAACCCTAGTGCCAAAGAAGCAACTCTAATTGATTTCATGGTTGATTAGTGTGAATCTGGTTCTGAAATTTTATTTATGAATCGATTTTTAAACACAAAGATCCACTAGATCTAAACTTACTTGAAATTGTCAGAATCATTTTGGTGTGGGGTGCAATGTCATAGAAGAAGAAATGTTGTCTTTCCATGGTTGCGATACGTTTTTACCAGGCGAAGATGGTGGGCAGTTGCCGACCGGAGATCTGGGTTTTGGTATAACTGAGTTTCTAGTTCTATGCTCTAAAGCTTCCATTTAGTTCTTGGATTTTACTTTAATCTTTTTTATTTTCACTAGATAAACCATGGATTTGAGAAAATCGAAGGAATTGATAGTGAAACTGTGACAACTGGTACAAAACCGGTAATTCCTGTACTATTTTAATAATTATTTATTATCTGCAATTATGCGCTTAAATGTCAACATTATGTGCTTACTTGCTTTACATATGAATTCATGCATGTTTCATTACTTCAAATATCGCATTTCGCATTACATTAAGCGTTGCGTCAGAAAGACTAGTAAACTCACCGGTAAGACAAGCTATATCAGCATTTCTGCAGAATACAATCAGACAATAGATTTAGGGCCTAGAAGTAGGTCCAGCATCAAAAATACATTAAAACCCAAGTGTGGGTACAAGGATTAACATATGCACTTTCCGGAAGCTAAAACAAGCACTAAAAAGTACCCGAAACGCACTATAAATGCAGATTTCTGCAGAAATTCAGCAAAAAAAAAACAGCATTTAAACAATAAAATAACATGCAGAAATTGTGTTTAAATGTCCAGAATAACTTGTAAAGTGATGGGAATGAAAACTGTCACAGAAGGTACTTCATACCTTGTAAAACTGCGCAATTTAGCACTTTAACGAACCGGTAACCGAACGAATAACCGGACACTACCCAAAACATCAAAACTAGACTAGAAGCATTGTTCTTATGATATAAAGCTAGTCATGGTGTTAAAACACCTTAAAAATCATGAAAACACATAAACACACTTAATTTAAACATAAACCTTCTACTTTACACTTTCCACCCACAACTTCCAAAGTTTACACTTTACCCCCCCCCCCCCTTCTTTGGTAACCGGCCAAACATGGCCCCACAACCTTTTGATTATAATATTTTTCCTTGTTGGCTAGATATTAAGCATAAAATCCATGGGTTAAACTTATATTGGAAAGTTGGTGAATAAGACCCTAATATGAGAAGAACAAGATCATTTCACCACTTACACACCACATTTTTCTCTCCTTCTTCTCCCTACCGTACGACCACCATCACCACACATACATCCACCATTTTCAATCATCCTACAAGCAATCCAAGGTTATATCAAGGTGTAAGAAGGTGATCTAAGAAGGTGTGAAGCAAAGGAAGCTCAAGGACCACTTGGAGGAGCTTTTAACCACCCATCTTCTTCATTCTTCATCTTCATCTTGTTTGTGCCACTTCCCTAGCCACTAGAGCTAGTAGTAAGCATGCTAAACTCTATTTTACTTCATGTTAGTGTTATGTACAAGTCACACCATCTAAGAAACTAAACTTTAAAGGATGAAGATATGAAGATCTAACATAATCTAAAGAAAAACAAGTGTTTTTAGTGATGTTTGATGTATGTGATGAAGTTGTTATTGTTGAATCTTGTGTTTATGTTTAGATCCATCATGTTAAAGCTTGTTAGAAGCTAAGATCTAACAAGTTTAAGCATGGATCTTGAAAGATCCATGGTTAAACTTGAAGATGAACGTGAGAAACCTTAATGTGAACATGAAAAATGGTTTTTAAAGTATGATCTTGTGTTCTTGAAGTGACTAAGTTTAAGTATGATTAACTGATGAAACTAAATTCCATGAAAAGTTTGTAAAAAGTTCATCAAGAAGCTTACTTGTGAAAGATTCAAGTATGTTAAGCATGGATCTTGAAAGATCCATGATGAAACTTGATGATGAACATAAAGATCTTTAAAATGAGCATAAAAATGGTCTTAGAATATGTTTTTCAAGGCTTTGAAACCCTAAAATTCATGGATGGTTTAGTTAGTAAGTTAAAGTTTCATAAAAAGTTTGTTAAAGTTAACAAGAACACTTGTTTTTGAAAGATCCTTGTATGTAAAGTGTAGATCTAAAAGACTACACATTATACCCTTATACAAAAAGCAACTTGGGTTATACCCCATTGTTTAAACATCACGTCGGTTAGCATTTTAATAATAACTGAAAAAAATATAAACCCCAAAATACCAATCGTTGTGGTGGTTATACACATTTTCTTCGCAAGTGCGACGCCGGTTCTAGCCTCATTCCCACCGCTTCCTCTCTAATTTTTATTCCTTCCTTTATTAAATCACTTTTTCCTTTTACACAGTGCCACATCCAAAAATTCACACCGATTTTACCACTCATTTTTCCATTCATAAATTCAAAGCAACCCACCAACAACCATCGCCATCCAAGGTAATTCAGTCATATGATTTTTTAACTCCTTAAATCGTTTTTTCTTTGATTGTTATTTGTATGTGTAAGTAAAAATTAGTATAACCCTCTATGTTTAATTGTAAGAACAACATACGTTTTCTATATTTGATTGTAAGAACATTAGTTTAATCGATATATCAACATGTGTTGATTAAACGTTAATTATGAAGTATATACAAAAACCCCTCAGGCGATTTGTAACCGTCGCCTCTTCGTCTACGGCGAGTCGTACCGTAGTCTCGGCGAGTCGTAACCACCGCCTCTTTGTCTCTAGCGAGTCGTAACTAGCACCTCTTCATATCCAGGCGATTCGTAACCGCCGCCTCTTCGTCTGCAAAATCCCATTTCGCATTCGGCCCCATCATGCAAGTTAGAAGATCGACAGCATGCGTGAAGTACTATTTTAAATATGTTTTTATGTAAAATTGGATACTCAAATAGTTATTTGAACGACGACACTCTCTTTGAATGATCATAACGTTTCAACGATGACGACAGTTATAATACAAACTAAAGGATGTGTCTGTTGAATTGCAAATGTTTAACACCCAGATGTTCTTATGACGGTTATTTATACTAAACAAACCAAAAGACATGTTTGTTTCATATGTGGTCACCGGTAATGTGTAATTCTCTCTACCGTATAATACTATGCCTCTTTTCCTCATGTCTCCAGATCCATTCCACTTGGCCCTCAATCTCCCATACTTCTTATTTGATAGGCGACTTTTGCAAACCGTAACCCCTTAATCTGGTCACATGCGCCAGCGACGACAATTACCTTCTCACCGGAATTCTTGTCAGATCACAACGCCGACGATTCCGATGCAACGTCCGTTGAAATCCACCCTTCCGGAGTTCCGGTCGTTACGGACGGATTAGAATATGAATCACACATACTTCAAGTTATATGTTTGTCCGAAATTCTATAATTTTCTTTTTGATTCCGCATAAGTAATTTTGGATGGAATTCCAGATTAACGGCTTGATCCACAGATAAAATTAAAACGCCATTTCATTAGTCGTTTTTTATATTATATCATGTTATGCGTATGTTTATCCTCTATGTTGGTATTTGTTGATTACAACTATACTCATGTTTTATGTTTATTTCTTTAGTTTATACAAGTACCTCTCAGTTGTTGGTTTACCTTATTGCCATCCGTTAGATATTTCGAAGTGTTGGGCTCGGTCTATATTTACTTTTTTACTCTGCTGTTAATTGTTGATTTTGAAAGGTTTTTATATTTGATTTTTACGCCCTGGATGATATTCTTGCCGGAGATACGGTTGTTTAAAGACATTGTTACACACACGATACGATCACGCGCGATTATTTGCAGGATTTTTGATCGCATACCAATTTAGATGAGGAACTTACATTCGTCACGGATGATAATAATTCGAGCGAAACAGTCTCTGAGGTGTATGGTAAAGATATGTTATTTGGATGCACATCTGAAACATAACATATTCAATGATGAGTTGGTTGTTATGGCTTTTTATGATGCCGAAGAACCGCATAAATGATAGGTTAATTGAGTTATTGTTAAATAATGATGTGCTATCTTATTGTTTGTTTGAATTTACTAAATCTTTTAATATGTATTAAAGTTATTTTATTTTTTTTATTTCTTTATCGGCAAACAAACTGCACTTTTATTCCACCAAAAATATACATCGACTGTGAATAGCAAGTCGCTATCACAGACCACGATACATAACCCAGAAACATCACCAAAGTTACAAAAATTGCTATAATACATTAATATTACTGGAAGATTAAATGGCACCCAAGTCTCCTAACTCCACCCGCTTTGCTTGAACCTATGCTTTGAAGTTATTTTATTGATGTCTAGATGCGAGCTAGCAATACCGATTTAAAGTTTTGAAAGGGGGATTGAGGGGGCTTAAAGGAGAACAAGGATACTAATAAATTGGTAATTTTATTTGTTGTAATTGAGACATATTTATTTAATTATTTTGTTTAAAAATTGTTTGAATATGATTTGTTTCACGGTATTGTACAAACCTAACAATAGCATATGGTTTCATTGTTCTCAATAAAAACATATTATAAACATTCACAGTCAACATCCCGCCGCAACGCGCGGGATGATGTTAACTCGTTTTCAACAAAAATCAAGTTCATCATAAGGTTTTTCATGGTGATTTTAGTGTATGTTGTTTATGAAATTGGTTGGAAATTGATTTTGATGATGAAAAGAAAATAAACACATGTTTTAAAAACATGGGAAACCTCCATTTTTAGGGGAAATTATGTCAAAAATTTTATAAAATTTTGACACTTAGAAAAATATAAGTTTTGGTGAAACTTATTCCCAAAAAATTCACCTAAAAATATTTTCAAAGGTTTCCTAATTTTTATACAAAATTTACAATTAAGAAATAAGGATTTCTTCAAGTATAAAAACAATATTGAGTATGTATATTTTAAGGGAAAATATATATATTTAGTGATCACCAAATTTTGTACTAAGTGTATATTTTGTGTATTATATGTAGTAGTGTATTAGGAACATGAAAATACACTAAATACGCAAAACAGTGCTTTTAAACTTTTACTTGTTTTCTAAACTTGGAGAAAATACATGTACTATGGTATGTAGTACACAAAACTAAGGAATGACACATAGATCATATGACGAATATGGTGACATAAGCACCATTAATCAACTATATACCTAGACCGTGGAAAAAAATGTTAGATCTAATGGGTTTTAGGCAGCCACACTCCGGGCCACGTTCTACCTAGAGTGCTTTTGTGTCTCGAGTCGTAAATCGACAAAAAATGCCTATGGTTTGGATGCTTCCTATGTCGTGCCATATGTTAATGTCCTCGCGAAACATTAGCGATCTCGTATTCCTTACATTTATAGAATACTTTTTTAAGTACAATGACATACCATGATTCTTAAAACAAATACTTAAATGTTTTACACAAAACTGAATGAATTCACACCAACTTATGTTGACGATTTTCCAAAACTTACATGTATTTCAGGTAACTAAATGGATGTTTGCGCGGTCTCCTTGCCCAAGATGGTCGTTTTGGTTTCAAGTTTTTATGTGTCGATGCTCTGTTGCCGCTTTTGTAGGATTTGTTTGTTATATCCCGCCTTCTGCGGAGATATAATGAACAAAACCTTGAAATTTGTTTTTGAAATGGTGTTGTAGACTTTCAAACAATTATCTTTTATTGTGTTGTGAATTTAAACTTAACTTTTGTTTTGGATATTAAACTATGATTGGCAATATGGAGTTATTTTATAATCATATAGAATGTTTACCATTCGTATGCAATGAGAACCTTTCAGGATCACACCTCGTGCTTCCGCCTTAGAAAGGGGTGTGACAGAAACCACTATAAGAAGCTTTGGTTCATAAAGAAAATCATGAATTTAGTTTTGCATGATATAAATGGGGAAGAAAAGACGATACTTTTATATTCATGTTAACGAATATTTTGTTTTATATTTTTAATTAAATGGTTCATATATACATTATAGTCTTATTTTATAAATACTAAGGGCATTATAGTCTTTTTTATCAGACTTAACGGACTTACACTAACAAAATTAGTAGTGTGGACTAAAACTATTAAAATCAGCAAACTAATGGATGATAAATGCAAATTTTAAAATATTGGATTGAGAGTGTTAAAATCAGCAAAACCATAGGGATGAAAATTTAGGTTTACTCTATATGTTATTGTGGTTATTTTCTTTTCATCCAATCTTTAGTATGTGGACGCTCAAATGTGTTTTTCACGTTTATGATTTGCAAGAAGAGGAATACATTGAAGAGGTAGAGTGATGCAGTCGAGAGATTGCAACAAAAGCACATTAATAGTTAATCATGCTTTCAAATTATGAAAAATACTTTTGATTGTCTTAAAACATTGTTTCATTTTACACTTTTGGGTTTTGGACAAATTTTCATTATCCATTTGAATATTTGATAAATATTGTGGTTTCTTGAATTTGATAAAATATCCATGATGGTACAAAAGCACCTTATCTTTACCTATGAGACGTATATCCTCTAAATTAACGTATTATACATTATCTCTAATGTATGTGATAGAAAGTGGATTTCTAGAGCGCGCACGCACACACACACACACATATATATATATATATATATATAATCTAGAGCACATAAGCGGAATCACATAAAGAGGGTTCCAATTTTGTCTAAAATCGTTTACAAATATGGAATCCCTAAGGTTATGCAAATCAATTTTAAGTGATGAATCAACTAAAGAATAATTAGTAATCAACTTGTAAAGAAAGAGTATGGTGCATAGCGATGCATCGAGTCTTTCAAGACAAGTGAGACAAAACAAACAATTAATCATGTTTTACTTGTGAAGTTAAAACATAGAAGTAAGATTCTTCTAAGATTATTTAAAACGGCTCAGTATATTAATTAAGGTATTTTGATTGGATCAAAGGGTAAAAGCCTGAATCGAATCTTCTAAACAAACAATCATTAAAGATTTTTTTTTTCCATTCGAAATGCTAGAGTAGTGAATTTGAAATGAAAGGTTGAAGCACATTGGGTGATACTTCAATTAATGATGAAGGTGGAATCTAATTCAAGAAAAGATATTTCCTAAATATCAATCTGGGTAGACGTGAATCTTATAGATCATTGTATAATAGTTATACAATAAAATTCTTACCTTAATAACTAAAAATTCTAAGACGAAACTTAATTTCTTTGAAGATTAAATCTTCAAGTGGACAAAGTGTTTTGTCTGGAATTCTTAAGGGGTCAAATCAATCCAATATAGAATGAGATTCTAAATGATGAGTAGATATATTTCAAGGGTTCAAAGAAAGTCTAAATGAATATCACAAGAAGTTATTAAGCGTTCACACGAAAGGTTCTAGGAAACAGTTGTGATATTGAACATCCAATGACAGAGTTATCAAATGGAGAATTTGATGAACTCAATTGGAGATTGAGAATCTCTGAAATGGTCATGGTTATGGATATTGAGAATTAAATGGATATGAATCTATAAGATAGATTCGTATATGGTTTTTAAACAAACATTTCAAGACATGATACGTATAATTGATTGAAAGCAAATGGGTTTGTTTTCAAGACAAGACTGTTACAAATAACATAAAGGCAAGTGGGAGTTATAAAATATTTTGAGATATTAAGTTAATCATTAAGAAAAGATGTTTTCATAATGTGGATCTTGAATATAGATAACGGATGACAAGTGTTGTAAAGTCATCAATGAATGATGCCCGGAGAGGATCATGATCTAAATATGTGGAATAAATCCGATTTCAGAAATCAGAATACTCACTCAAAAGGGATAAGAGAAAATAGAGCGGGTTCTGTTTTATGTCTCGTTCCAACATACAAGATACGGGGTATATACTAATTATTGTCAAATCTACATATTAGATCCGTAGTGAATGATGGAACCTTTATGAAAGATTCCTGGAAGACTGTTGAGTTGAACCTAAGAAAGTGTGTTTTTAGGATAACTAGAATTGATCATACAGTTTCTACAATACATGAGATCATCAATGAAGGATTAATTTTGACAAATGAAGAAATAGTTCATGAGCTTGAGAATCACCCAAAGTTTTATTATAAAAACGGATTCATTAGAATAAGTCAAAACAAAAGGATCTATGTAGGACACAAATATTATGGAAAGTGTTGTTCAATAAATGAAATGGGCATTGTGGAAATGAAAAGTTCATTTAAGGCATAATAGTGAAATGAAGAGTTCATTTATAACATCAGACAGGGCACCGAGAGTCTGGTGGTCAGTCAAGACGTTATATGACAACAAAGATTTATTGATTAGCTTGGAGCCAATATACCTAACTATAAAGATATTTTGAATAACATCTTGATAAGACAAAATAACATGGATTCGTTTTTAGTAGAGCCATTGATTGTATCCGTGTAAAGATTCATTGTGCATGTGGAGAATTTATGGCCAATATTGCTAAAAGGGTTTTAATCTATTGTTTGGTATTTAATGCATTTATCGGATGGTAAAGTTAATTATGAATTTATTTGGATTAAATGGTTAAATGTCATATAAACAATGTTCCTATGTTCGAATATTTGTACGTTTAAGCATCCATGAGGATGATACTCTAAATGTTCGTAGTAGATCAAATTCATGGGAATCAATTTGAATTAAGACTATTGTGAATGCCTGATTACGTAAAGAGTTACTTGATCGGAGAGGGATATTTGATTAATGTAATACGTCATACCTTGCAAGGGGCAGTGCGATACAGCGAGGTGTCCAACTCTGTCTATGTTAAGGGATATAATCGAAAATAGTCCAAGTGGAGACAGTTAGAATTGGATGTCCAATTACCAATTATTTAACGTTTCTATTATGGTACAATCCAAAGAGCTACAATTTGGATGACGAATAAAGAATGATGTTTAATTGTTAAACATTATATATCACAAGAGTTGGTTAATTTTGGAGAGCAAGTATTTGGTGAAATACTAGGAAATATTAATTGTTTACGAAACATCTAAAGTTGCGGAAATAATTGGTGCCGTTTAAAGAGTAAAACAAATATTAGTTTGTTATTTAGATAATAAATTAAAGAGGTTATTTTAATAGGAGTATAAATTCAAATTGTTTAACTAGTGGCTTTAATTTAACAGTCAATAACGATTATTTGACACAAATGAGGATTAATTATTATTGGATAATAAATTGAGATAGCTAGTTTTATTATATGATAATAAAACAAAGTCAAAGGGTTGACTTAAAAACAAGTAATTAATCAAGGGAAAATTACTTGGAGGGAAAGTAAATTGTGTATGAACCAAAGTGTTATTAAGGGATCCTTAAATAGTAGGTTAGACCTAAACCCTAATTGCAATTTTATAAAAAAACCTGAACACACACAAAGAGGCCTGAAACCCTTCCTCCTTTTCTATTCCCTGTCGTCCGCCACTGCGCGTCAACGCCGCCTTGCCGGCCGCCGCCCCATTCTGCCATCACGTGTTTCGGTTAAACGGATTCAATTCATTTTTTCATGTGGATCTTGTGGTGATTTAGAAATTGGGACCAGGCTTACTAGCGGAGCCATTTGTATATAATTGTCTGGTTAATTCATAACTAGATCATTGGTTGGAATAGTTTCATCCATTTTATGTTTACTTATGCTTCCGCATCTAATTAATAATAAGATGTTATTATTATTAAATAGAAAATTTGATTTTATTAAAGAATAATAAAAACAAAGACTCAGAATTCTCTACAATTAACCATGATGAGTAGCGTCATTGGTCTTTTTTTGGGTGAATATTTCGACCAGCCAAAACTGACCATCCAGGATATCTAACAGGTTTCATATCCTGAACCTAATCCTTATTTGCAAATAACTTATTGAGTTAATTACTATTTTCGTCCCTGTGGTTTGTCAAAAATCACTATTTCAGTCCATTAGTTTAAAAATTACGATTTCAGTCCCTGTGGTTTCACTTTCGTAACCATTTCAGTCCACCTCCGTTAACCCCATCCATTTATTCTGTTAAGTACACGTGAAATGCCCTTATTAATAAAAACAAAAAGATATCTAATGAGTTAATTACTGTTTTCGTCCCTGTGGTTTGTCAAAAATCACTATTTCAGTCCATTAGTTTAAAATTTGCGATTTCAGTCCCTATGATTTCACTTTCGTAACCATTTCAGTCCAATCTCCTAACACCGTCTATTTTACTGTTAAGTTTTTAATAAAATACCTAAATTACCCTTGTGTTAATTAAATATGGACTTATATGATTTTATTATTGGATTTATATGATTTTATTGTTGTAAGACATGTGGACTTAAATTGGATTGTAGGGTTCGACCCACCATGGCTTCGGTAGAAGTAGAAGTCTGGCACTATTTTTACATATATGGTTCCAAAATTTTAATTTTGGATTTTAGAATGAGAAAATGTCCAGGTAAGCATTATTTTTCAAAGTTATTATGTTAACTGATGCTGCTAGGAAGATATTAAGAGGGTCGGGTTGTGATGCCGGAGAAGATGACCGGAAACTTTTGCCGGAAATGAGAGCAATGATGGAGTGGGGTGGGGTAGCGTGGGGTTGTGTTTTAACAAGTGGGTCATAGAATACAATCTTTAAAATTTCCATGGTTTTTTATTTAATTAACACAAGGGTAATTTAGGTATTTCATTAAAAACTTAACAGTAAAATAGACGGTGTTAGGAGACTGGACTGAAATGGTTACGAAAGTGAAACCACAGGGACTGAAATAGTGATTTTTGACAAACCATAGGGACGAAAACAGTAATTAACTCATTTAGATATCTTTTTGTTTTTTATTAATAAGGGCATTATGGTCAATTCACGTGTACTTAACAGAATAAATGGATGGGGTTAACGGAGGTGGACTTAAATGGTTACGGAAGTGAAACCACAGGGACTGAAATCGCAATTTTTAAACTAATGGACTGAAATAGTGATTTTTGACAAACCACAGGGACAAAAATAGTAATTAACTCTAACTTATTTTTGCACATGTTATTAATGTAATGCAGGATGATTAAATAAGACTAAGTTAAGCTGAAGATTCAAATATGACCGTTAGAGTCGTCGACCAAGTTCACAACGTTCATATTGGAATATTCCGAGTATCCCAGGATATCAGATAGTTAGTTATTATTTTATTATTATAAATAATGAGTTTGGGCGATCGATTTAGGGTTATTCTCTGCTCACTATAACTTTCGCACACTCACTTGTATCATTTTGTTGCTAACACACTCGCAATCACACAGTCACTCACACAAAACTCTCTTGTACAACCGATCGATCCAGTTCTCGAGTTGTATTTTTACATTGCTTTAATAATATTGACAGTGGTAGACGTCCTTTATAGTCATCTCCCTAGGTTTATTGCCGGCGATCCATACTGAGCAAGGGCTTTCTTTGCTAATTGTTTGTTCTTCTTTGTTTATCTATTGTTTCAATCTCAATATCTTGAGCCATATTCCAATATTAGGAGTATTATTTTTGGCAATACAAACCATTCATTTGCATCATCATTTGACATTCATTTTTATCAAACTAATTATAACCTTTGTTGCTACAGGTCACATTGATTAAAAACAAGCACACTACATCATATTACAAATTTGATCACTAAATTGCTTAAATAATTTTTTTTTACCAAAACAGGTATCATGTGCCTATGAGCTCTGGACCAAAACCTGTATGCGACATTTTCTAAAGTGATTATGAGCAAGGTTGTAGAATTCATTAGTTGCTAGTCGGTCGATAAGGTGGGGACTAGCGATTAATCGGATCAGAATTTTTATATGTATATGTGTGTGTGTATGTATATGTATATGTATATGTATATTATTGAAAAATTAAGGTATACACCGAATAGATGTGTATACCTTAAATATAGTAACATTAACTGAGCGTCCAGGATCCGGCGAGTTTGACAGAGTTTTGGTCCCGAGATAACCGGTTCGGTGATAAGAAATGAGTAGAAGTAGAAATCGACACCGAACAAGTCAATTTAATATGGTTTCTATTAATGTATAAAGGTTACATACCCACGAAACCAGTTGGACAACATTTCCCCTCAGGGAATCAAAAGCTTGTCCAACACAAGACCCAACACCCATATATATAGGGATTGTGCCTTCGTACGAAGTTGCACCTAGTGCCTTCGTACGAACTGGCTCATGTCTTGTGCTTCAGTACGAACCCATTAAGTTGTCCGTTCGTACGAAGTGACTCCCTTCGTACGAAGGAGCAGTAACATCACAAAACCTTCAGTTCGTACTGGATTTCACACTATTCTATACAATATTTAACACACGCTCTATCTAGCCTATTCGCACAGTGGCAGACATACAAAGTATGCACCAACATTAACTAAAGCTATATTTATGTGTATAATACTATAATTCAGTTAAAACCCTTCAAAATAATCAGTTCATTTAGTAATATGATGGGTGATCTAGGATCAAATAAAAAAATTAAAAGTAGTTTAAAAAGAAAATGGAAGATGTTGGTGTAGTATGCGATTAAGGTGAATTGGGATTAATGATCGTTGTAGGGGTATTGGGTATGGATTAATGGTAAATGGACTGAAACATTTTTTTCTAGGCCAAATTTTAAGTAATTTTATTGGGCCGACTAGTCTGATTTTGTCCGACGTGGGTCGACTATCCCCGACTAGCACCAGCTTGGACAGACTAATTTATGCAAACTAGTTACATAAACCGCACCGAACACGAAAAATGCATAACGGGTAAACAAATGAGTCATGAACAGGTTTCCTAAGTTAATATGCCTTAAATATGTTGTGATATCAGTAGGATACCTTCCATTATGCCCAAAACGAATTTAAACTCAAATTAAGCCCCGTAGGGGTATTTTGGTCATTTTATAGGTTATAAAAGAGATTAAATATTAATCTGAGGTTCAGATCTGAAATGATCAGTAAAAATATTTAATTTAACAAGTTATATCAGTAGGGTATTGCATATATGTGAAATTTATCATTTATAACCAAACTATGCACCGTAAGGGCATTTTGGTAATTTCACATAAGCTTTAAAGGTAAAATTTGGAAATCTGAGTTCAAAACTTTTGCTTATTGTTAAATCATAAAAATTTACTTAAAAAATCAGTAGGTATTAAGTCTTATGTATCAAAAATAGTTTTAATCCATACTATGCGTTTAAAACGCGTAAAAAGTCGGTTTTAAGCGATTTTCGGTTTATATAAGGAAATCTGAGTTTTTGATCAGTTTATAAAGTTCAAAATATTTTATTTATCATATAAAATCAGTAGCAAAAGGTTTGGTATCAAAATGTTATGTAAAACTCATTTTATTAGCAAAAAGGGTATAACCGACAATTACCGAATCAAAGCAAGAACCCTATGTTATGTTCAGTTTAAAAATAAATAAAAATCTTCAAAAATCCCAAAATATTATATTACATCATTGGGTAAGAATTTTGGTGTCGAAATTTAGGTTTAGATAGGCTTTATGCTAATAATGCCGTTTAATTAATAAAAAGCTTTCTAATTACGATATTGAGCATAACTCCTAATTTAGACCTCAAACTGATGTCAAATTTTTAGGACATGTTTATAAATCAGTAATAAAGGTTTTTGTCCTCTCACATTTTCAAAAATCTCGTTTTAAGATCAAAAGGGCATAATGGTCAACTTTTAAGCATATAACGGAAACATGCAAATGAATCGGATAAATTAGGAACCAAGTTGTATAACCTCAGAGGGTTATACTAACCTATAACCTGGTCCTAATGGAACTCTAAGGCATATCTAAACTAAGTTAAATCGGGTCAGAACTGAAAGTCAAAGCAAAAGTCTACTTTTGCGACTTTTGGTTCCGAACCGAGCCTAAACTCAAAATTGTCGGGTTGAACATGCTTAGACATGTTCTTACATTAATTACCAAGTTATATAAGTGTTAAAACATGTTTCATAGCTTCTACATTGCTAATTATGAGTTTATTTGCAAAATAGCTTTCTGTTGACTTTTTATAATTACGTTTGACCCGACAATTGACCTAGTTAGAGTGGAAATCAGAGGGTGCCCTTTTAAGGGTTTATTACCCACATAATTACCAACTCATAGCCACTTTCAATTCGAAAAATGACTGGACCATTAGTGATTAATCATTAAGTCAAAGATTAATTACGACGGCTTTGACTTTTGGTCATTAAGCTAATAAAACTTGAATTAGGAAGGCTAAGAATGCTTACAAGGGCTCTTAGCATGAATTAGGAGATGAGGAAAGCTTGCTTGAAGTCCAGAGAGCTCCAGAGAGTGTATGAGAATGATTTTCAAATGAGCAAGAAAAATGTTGCAACTTATGTTCTTTATATAGTGATTTTAATTGCACAAGATCATTACACACAAGTCTACAAGTGTTCCTTGATCATCCTAGGTGTCCCCTATTCATGAAAAACCACTGGTGCAGCTCCTGAATTCGAAAACCAGGCCTTTAAGGCGATGCAACCTGCTGTTCCAGACATATGTACTGTTTTTGGGAGCTGGCAACTTTCAGGCGGCCCGCGTAAGGATTGGCCAAAGCCTTATGCGGCCAGTATGAGGCCCAGATCCGGTCACATGTTTGACAGCTTTGCACATTTGGTCCCTGGTCCTCCTAAACTTATTTTTAACTTGTTTTTATTGCATTTTTAACCCCCAAACTTGACTTTTAAGGACTCTAAGTCATAAACAAACTTTGTTAAGCTCCCAGTTAGTTATACGATCACTGAAAAGTCCCGAATTTCAACGTTGACGCTTTTAACCCCTTATTTACGAATGTTAGCGTATTTTCCTCATACGATATCGAAACCTTGTGAAATTTTTATCACTTATTCTAGGGAGCATAATTAAACGTTACAAGGCTTCGGGTTCGTTAAAAGGTCACTCAGAGGTATAATTTAAACATGTTGACACATTTAACCCTTGCGGTTTGTAAACTTTCACTTTCTTCCACAAACGGCTTCATATGATTCGTAATTCATTCGTTTAAGGGTATAAACATCGTGTAGGGTTGTTGAAAGGTATAATTATCAAATATTGACACTTTGAATCCTTCTACACACATACTTTCTTTATTTGTCAACTTTAGTCCCTCTGAAATAATTCTTTGCACGTCTAAAGTCCATGACACGTGTCCTTATAATATTGGACATGATTTTACGAGGTGTTACATCAATCCTTCAATATAACCAAATTCAAGCATAAATCATCTCCAATATGATGATTCTAACGCATATATAACTTCGATTCATTCAATTTTTACGGATTGATTAAAACCTATTTCATCCACTAGCATTAAAACACATAATTTAACTTATCATACATTGAGAACTCTTAGATGACTGAAAATCCAGTCACATGCATTCGAAATTCAAATCTCACTTAATTTCTTCAACTTTTGGAATAATTGGAGAAGAAGGGTTTTCCTTCTCCTGCTCCTGCCTTGCGTCGCACACACCTACAACCCACACACTGCACTTTTAATTTTTTTCCCTTATTTATTTGTTAAATGTTCACTTTCAACCCTTAGGGTTTCATTTGGTTATTAATAAGGCAAAAACTTTGGTTCTTTCTACACTTTTTTCATACAATCTAACTTAGTTAACTAACAATTTAAACACAAGGTAAATTCATAATTCAGATTTTGGGGCGTTACAGATTGATCGATAACATTTAGGTCGTTATTTAACCCAGCAACTCCAAAAAACGCATGCCAAAACTAAAGATCATGCGAGGCCACCGCTTCAAGTACAATTGTCGAGCCAGTATGATCACCTCGGTGGAGATGACCACGCCAAGCCATAAGACACATAGCCCATCCAACATGCGTACAGTCGAGGCTATCGAGCATTCTAGGAAAACCATATTTTTCACCGTGAACCACGTATATGCGTTGGATATCAAACAATGTTGGTTTACGCAAATATCTTCACGATTAAATGGATTTGGTCCCTACGTAAAGATATATAAGTTAAACATGCGTTGTCAAATTTAAACTTAAAATTTTAAAAAATATAATTTAAGTAAAGATATATATACCTTGACAAAAAAAATGAAGTGAATCGCGCGCAATTTTTTCAGACATTTCTAGATATTCATCTATTGCGTTTGACGACATCCCATACGCTAGTTTCCGTAGAGCGGCAGTACATTTTTGTGTAGAGGAGAACCTGAATCTACCTCTCGCATCTTCCCTTTGTTGAAAAAAAGGATATTGCTCCGACAAATCATTCGCTAAAAGCATAAATAATTGTCTACTAATTCGAAAACGTCGCCTAAAATGTTCTTCTTCGTAAACGGGATCGGGGCTAAATAGTGACATATAATGTCTGGTTAGCTCCCTCTCGATCACGATTAAGTGGTGGTTGTCTCGTTAGCCCCCTGTCGTCTTTGAGACCACTCAACCAAGTAGTTAAATGTTATCCTACCATCTTTAATAATCAAATCATCTTCTTCGGAAGAATTGGATTAAGAAATTGCATTCCATTCTATTTTTTGTGAGTAAGGAGCACGTGAGGTTGATTTTTAAGAATATGAGTGAAATTTTGATAGAAAGAGGTTATTTATGGAATTTTTGTAATTGTTTTTCTATTAATTCTAACGTTAGGCACGCATACAGACACATCCCCAACGTTCAAATTCTCCTGCTAGCCCACTCACGCCCGCTCACTCGCAGCCATAATCGTTTGACACTGTTGTGGTATTCACAAGCCAGGTTGGCAGTCGCGTGGCTAGCGCCACCCTGTAACGGGACCACAACAGGCAGGCTTAAGGGATGTTAAAACCTCCCTTGGTAAACATGTTAACTTAGGAAAAAAAAATTAATAATAAGAAATTAATGTTATTTAATATCAATGATTATTTTAGCTAAGAAGTTAATGAAATGGTATTATTATTATTATTTATGTATTTATTTATTTATTTTGTATTTCATTTAAAAATTTAATATTAAATAATTAAAAAATGGTGGGTGAGGTAGAGTTAACAAGGTTAAACCATTTCCATAGGATGATGTGGAGTAAAAAGAAGAAAAAAAACAGGTGATGTGTCGTTTATATGGAGTTAAGAGGGGTTAAGTTATACCTCATGGCCTAATGCCATTCTTCACGGCATTAGACTTTACAAATACCGAATGCTAAATAAATGTGATGACTACGTAGGTTATTGCTATGCATTGCGACGGTTCATTTCAATAAAAGTATATTGAAACATAATAAAAAAGTTGCAAGGTTTGGAATTTTATAAAACATTATATTGTAAGGAAACAAATATGTTACATTAATTGACAACATAAACTGAATATTGATACCGGTTTCGATGATACCAATACTAGTATTCCGACATTATTTGCTTGGTATGAATTTTGTTTGTTTCGTTACCGGTATAGTACCGCCAGTCAGTATTGCTTATGACAAAAAAAAAACATTATTTTGAAAACTACCCGGTTCGTTACAGTACGTAGTTTATGATATAAAGAAGGTTTATTGACAATTTTTTTATTACACAACAGTCGTTTGATGTAACTCAAAAAATAAAGTCGTGTAACCCCAAAGGTAAAGTCGTGTTTACATCGATTTAAAAACATAAAAACAAATATTGATATCGGCTCAAACGACACCGGTAACGATATTGTTCGTTTAGTATCAGTTCGGTTCGTGATGTTGTCGGTATCATAATGATACTTAGTATAGCTAACAATACTAAAAAAAATACTCTATTTCGACCATAACTTCATTTTCAATAAAAATTAAACCGGAATATCTAGAAAAAAATAAACGCAACCTAGTATTCATTTTTTTCAGTTAACGAACCCAGGTTATTAAAGAAAAGTCAATATAGTAAAAAATCAGATGAATTTAAATCGTATGTTAAACATAGATAAGAGGTGAAATTGAAACTAAAAAACACTTTTAATACTATTCATCAAAAGTTTTTGTTATATGTAACTTGTGGGATTCTTCATGCTACGCGGCGGGATTTCAGTCAGTATCGGCTTGGCTCGTTACAGTACTAGTATGATATAGACACTCGATATAGCGATCAACACGTGATTTACATCGATTGAGAACCATAAAAACGAACGTCGGTACCAATGTTGTTTGGATGGTACCCGTTCGGTTCGTCACGATATCGATACAAGTATTCATTGACGTAATTATATTAATAAAACATTATTTAAACTGGAAACTGTTAAAATGAATACAGGTAAAAGTATCGATGTTGTTTGGTTCGGTTTAGTACCATGTGGTAGTGCCGATGACATCTAGCTCAAGTGGTAGGAGGACTTGAGTCCTTCTGTGAAGACTCAAGTTCGATTCCTATTTGGTGCAAAAAAAAAAGTGAGCCACTGGTGGGAAATGATTGGAGACACAGGGAAACTTGGGTTCGATCCTTAAACCAAACGAGTTTTACCGGTAATTTCACCGTCGTGCCTACGGGCGGGTGGGTTACCGGGTTTTCCCCGGAAGTGGTGGTGGACGACTCGGGTTACTCTCGGAGTACTCCGTTTGTCTAGTGGGTGCCCGAGAGTACTCACATTGATTTGCTGGCCGTTCCAAAAAAAGTACCATATGGTAGTGATACAGATCGATTTTCCGAAACTGGAAATAATAAAAATGATACGGATACCGATGTTGTTTGGACAATTTCAGTTCGAATAGTAGCGACATGATATCCGTTTCTAATATTATATCGGGATGTTGAAAAAGATTTAAACATGGATGCAGATTTGGATGTTTTTTTATAAAAGTCAATGAACGCATGTTATTAGTAAACAGTCAAATGTTCAACAATGTTAAAAAAAACTAAACATAATCGTGGATTTATATTCTTTAGAAAAAGTTAATGAACGCAAGTTTCTGAAAAAAAAATTAAATTATAAATAAAGTATTATTAGAAAACAAAAATAATACTTCCAAAAAATACTGTTCAATATACTTCACTCTTTAATATAAATAAATAAAAATAAATAAATAAATAATAACTCCTTATACATTTCGGCGGAAGTTTGATTGTCAGTACAATATCGACACTCGGTATAGTAACCAAAAGAGATAACGTAAAACGATGGGAAAATTGTTATGGCGGTTAAACCATTACACCAGATGTGAAGCAGACGCAAAAACATTGAACCACGCACGTCTGTTACGGTGTGTTAACACACAAAAATTAGACCGAAACGTATAACATAGAAAATAATACCAAATCGACCGCCATTTGATAAATCTCTTAAAATTCATGAGATTGGCACGTAAGTTAATTAACGTAAAAAAGAACCAATTTGAATAACATGAAAGGAATGAAGTGTAAAAAAGTAACTAAAGGACAAAATAAGGACTATATCCTTCTAAGATGTATAGTTGTAGAATACATATTGTCACATTTCTGACATTAGGGGTTTGTTTTGACTCTTTACACTGCTCACCCAAATACATAACACATTTAAATGTGAAGTTATGATATCGTGTGGTGTATGTGTGGACCTCAATACATGTCATAGTTGATAAGAGATATACCTTTCTTAACCAATTATGCATATTCACAAAGATGTGAGATTCACATAACGTGTTAGAAAAAATCTCTTTACAAACTCATCATCTGAAATAGTAAAAGAGTTTTTTTGACACCATATTTCAACACCCCCACCACGACCAACGTATTGCATGCTTGTTAAGGCTAAGTTCGTACTAGAAGAAAACTAAACTTCGCACGAGATTACCCATTTTGTACTCGCCTCACAAAAAAAAAAAAAAAAAAAAAAAATTAACCACGAGGTTCTAATTAGAGATCAGTAGTTCATGTAGGTAAAATGCACCGTGTCTTATAATATAATAAACTCTAGAGTAAATTGCCATTTTAGTTCCTGAGTTTTGTCCAAATATGCCAGTTTAGTCCAAATAGTTTTTTTTGTGCATCTGGGTCCCTGACTTTTACATTTTGCTGCCATTTTGATCACAATGCCTAACTCCATCCATAAACCCCATCTGTAACCAGGGGTATTTTGGGGATTAACTTAAAAAATGTTTTCACTTGCCATTTTGATCCAATTCCAAAAAATCAAAAAAATTCCAAAAAATCAAAAAAATCAAAAAAAATTCCAAAAAATCAAAAAAAATTCCAAAAAATCAAAAAAATTCCAAAAAATTCAAAAAAATCTAAAAATCAAAAAAATTCTAAAAAATCATAAAAATTCTAAAAAATCATAAAAATTCTAAAAAATTCAAAAAAATCTAAAAATCAAAAAAATTCTAAAAAATCCAAAAATCATTAAATGTTTCGGCACGAACCGTTTCGACCCGTACCGTTTCGAACCCGAACCGTTTCGAGCCGAACCGTTTCGACGCGACCCGTTTCGACGCGAAGCGTTTCGACCCGTACCGTTTCGAACCGTACCGTTTCGACGCGAACCGTTTCGAACCGAACCGTTTGGACCCGTACCGTATCGAACCGAACCGTTTCGACCCGTACCGTACCGTTTCGACGCGAACCGTTTCGAACGCGAACCGTATCGAACCGAACCGTTTGGACCCGTACCGTATCGAACCGAACCGTTTCGACGCGAACCGTTTCGAGCCCGTACCGTATCGAACCCAAACCGTTTCGAGCCGAAACGGTACGGTTCGAAACGGTACGGGTCGAAACGCTTCGCGTCGAAACGGTACGGTTCGATACGGTACGGGTCCAAACGGTTCGGTTCGAAACGGTTCGCGTCGAAACGGTACGGTACGGGTCGAAACGGTTCGCGTCGAAACGGTACGGTACGGTTCGAAACGGTACGGGTCGAAACGGTTCGCGTCGAAACGGTTCGCGTCGAAACGGTTCGGCTCGAAACGGTTCGGGTTCGAAACGGTACGGGTCGAAACGGTTCGTGCCGAAACATTTAATGATTTTTGGATTTTTTAGAATTTTTTTTATTTTTAGATTTTTTTGAATTTTTTAGA
This sequence comes from Helianthus tuberosus, assembly GCA_030545235.1. Taxonomy (NCBI): domain Eukaryota; kingdom Viridiplantae; phylum Streptophyta; class Magnoliopsida; order Asterales; family Asteraceae; genus Helianthus; species Helianthus tuberosus. The sequence continues at coordinate 69,532,231 of CM060360.1, forward strand.
ATTTTTATGATTTTTTAGAATTTTTTTGAATTTTTTATAATTTTTATGATTTTTTAGAATTTTTTTTATTTTTAGATTTTTTTGAATTTTTTGGAATTTTTTTTATTTTTTGGAATTTTTTTTTATTTTTTTGATTTTTTGGAATTTTTTTTTATTTTTTTTATTTTTTGGAATTTTTTTGATTTTTTGGAATTGGATCAAAATGGCAAGTGAAAACATTTTTTAAGTTAATCCCAAAAATACCCCTGGTTACAGATGGGGTTTATGGATGGAGTTAGGCATTGTGATCAAAATGGCAGCAAAATGTAAAAGTCAGGGACCCAGATGCACAAAAAAAACTATTTGGACTAAACTGGCATATTTGGACAAAACTCAGGGACTAAAATGGCAATTTACTCTAAACTCTAGCTTGAAATGAACCCAACCCTTATGTTTAAAATGTTATAAAAGATCCCACATATATAAAATGTTGCAATTTTGATTGTAGATATATAGTCCAATTATAACATAGAGATGCTAACTCACATGTCTTTTAGCTTATGTTTTCTTCATAATGACACTTCTAATCGAATTACTTTAACAAAGCTAGTGAAAAGGGATCTTTCACTAAAAAAATACGTCTTCAAAATAATATTTACTACTCTTAGAAAAACCGTATCACGTTTACAGAATGTTAATACGAACTTAGCCTTAAACAAGTATGTGCTATTGTCTTTTGTACCTTTTTTATAAGACAAAAGTGGATTATTTATTTTACCCACACAAAACATATCACTATAAGACATTGTGGTTTTATAGGAGTTCCAAATTTCATTATTTTTATTTATTTAGGCCACTCAGTGTGGGGGTCGTCCAGGCCCGGCGACGCCCCCAAACACCATCCCGGGTGACTCGTCCTCGTCGTGAACGTCGGCAGTGGGACTATGGAGACGAAAGGTAAAGGACAAAAATTTGTGCAGCTTCTTCTCACACACACATATACATACAACATATACACACACACACACACACACATATATATATATATATTAGGCTCATCCCTCATTTTCTTAGGTCCATCCTCTTTGCCTCATCCAGTGACGGATCTTGCCCGTTGAACCTGCCAGGGCCGAAAGACACGGGCACTAAAATTAACACTACGGCCGAAAAACTTGCCCGGGCCGAACATATATAGTATATATACAAAATTTCGATCGAAATGCGGAAAATTAGCACTACGGCCGAAAAATTTGCTAGGGCCATGGCCCTGCCACGACTCCACTAAGATCCGCCCCTGGCCTCATCCTCATACTCATCCTATATGACGCAGACGTAAAGAATCATCCTCCAAAGATAAGACTCACCTATACCAACCAGCCTTATATCCAAGTTTGAAGTGTTATTGTTAATTTGTTTTGTATGTGCTTTGGGAACCATGAAAGGTGAGGGACCACAAAAGGGGTTTGGTGAAGGAACAAAGACTTCCTTTTTAAGGGCTTTTGTCCCTTTTGGGTACCGGTACCAATTAGATGGTCAGATTGTTAAAATATATGGTCAAATGTGCACTTTCATATTCAAAGATGCTCAACTTAGTTACAAAAACACACAAAAGGCTTCCTTACTTTTGAAATTTTATTAAATTAATTAAAATATTTTTAAGCTCTAGCTTTAAAATGCTATCACGAGCTGACTCTCGTAAGTTGAATGAGGCGAGCTCCATCTGACTCGTTTATATATGGGCGGGGCTTACTTAGGACCACTAAGGGACAAGGCCCCCTATTTCTAGGCTTAGAAGTGCAAGTTTAACCGATTACCTTTGAATAATATTATCTTTAAATGGTTAGGCCCTCTTAATCCAAAAGCCTCAACTAAACATATGTTTTTCGGCCCCCTTAATTTGAATGTTTAAATTCCGTCACTGGGTACTCTAGTTATACTGCTAATTTATTAATATTGTCCAAATCTAAATATATAACTTCGGTCCCAAAGTTTTAGTAATAGCAGTGTGTAGGGCTATTCTAACGTTTTTGGATGCCCTAAGCGAACTACAAAGTCAGGGCCCTATTGAATTGGTATAAAAGAATTGGGATTGAGATTTGAGACACTGAATAACCATAGCGATGATTTTTCCTAATCTTGGCCCTAATTTCGCTCAATCCGCAATCAGTTTCACCTGGTTACTCAAAAGACGCTGCAAGTAACGAGGGTTGATGTGTTGTGTGCGTGGACAATGCAGACTCCTAGTGCAAAACCTAAATCTTGGGCCTAGAAACGTTGTTTAAATGGCAAAAAACAAGTCAAATATATGAAAGGAAATAAAATTGGAGTCCTTGTTTTATGGTGGTCCTAGGCCTTAGCCTGGGTTGATAAACCTTATGGGCCGGCCCTGCCAGTGTGCAAAATCCGTCCGGGACGGTCCGAATGTATATAGGTTGGTTTGCGGTTTGAACATCATGAACGAATACTGAGATTATTTATATTTTTTAACGATTGTTAGTTGTTTAAAGTAAACGAATTTTGTTATAAAAAATATTCAAGTCCAAAATTAGAATAATGGATCTACTTCATGTTCTATTGGAACGTGGAACTAGAAGACAAAATGTGGAATCTGGCCCAAAACAAATTTGCAGCCCAACACTTAAACCTGATCCATCAAGCCCGATTGTGTTGGAAAATCAGGCCCTTGAAGAAACACACAAACACGAGATTGAACGAACACGCTCGACTCTTTTATTATTTATCAATCAAAGTATACCAATTACAATAACTCTAACCATTTAGTTATACTAAACTCCTTCTAGTCCTAATCCAACTCAAACATTATTTTTAATATTAAATAAACCAACTAAATACACCTAGGTCTATAAATGGAGAATTGAAACTATTAAATATATAAACAAAACTATATTTTTCTTGAATTATCTTTAATTCATTTAAACTTTTTGGATAATCCTCCAAATCAGAATTATATTTTCATATTCTAGCCCGGCCGCCAAACCCGCACCAATCTTGGACTAACCGGCCGACCCCCTACCTGTTTGGTCTCCGGTTCTCCACCTTTCTAAATTTCTTGTCCAATTTACGACTTGTGCACAACCGTAGCTACTTAGGATTCGACTACACAATCAACAAGTCAACAATATTAAAAGAAAGAAAAAAAAATATAACAAAAATCTAGCACACATGAGTTAATAGACAAGACAGGAAAATGAAAGGCATGATTTGTTGTATTTCTGGTGAAGCTAGTGTTTGGATAAATATGAATAACGTAAATTCGATGGATCTTATGTTTTTCATTTGTTGGAGCCAGGTATGTTTTGTTGTGTATGGAAGTAGCTCAATTGCTTTTGCTTTCACTAATGATATGAATGACACGTCAAGATGTTATTAATGCCAAAAGTGAAACATGAGAAAGTGAATAAGATATTCTATTTAATATAAGAACTAGGATTACTATCCGTCGCAATGCGGCGGGGTGCTAGTTTCATACACATTAGCTGAAGCCATATGGTTGTTACATCAAGATGTTTTTTTTTCACTCACGTGCCATAATCTTGCTAACTAAGTCATACAAAAATTTGTTGAATTCGTATGTTCACAACTTGTACAAAAGGGTTATTGTTATGTCATGTGTTGGTGTGGCTGCCTTATCGCTTTCATGTCAATCTGGACTTCAGCTTTTCACCTCCAAATAGGGTAATGATAGTTAAAGTTGCAATGTAGCATACCAGAATTTCGCAACGTGATTCTGATCTGAAATCAAACCCACGCACAAGCAAAAGTTTTAAACCGTGAACACTAACAAAAAAAGACATCGCGCAACGTAAAGTCGTCGCCGCCATAGACGGCTAGAGCCACCGGCAACGGCGTGGCAACAACCTTCTCTCTATGCTGCTCAAACGCACAGGCAAACATGTCTGCAAAATAGAACCCCAAAATACTGAGTTAACAAAAACAAAAATCATTAGAAGTCAAAGAAATTATATTAATCATACAATTATATCATAAAAAAATAAATGCAACTTACAGTCATTCATGCCTTTGCAAAGAATACACTTAGTATTGTCATTTAACATATGAGAACGTGCGCACCATGGCTGCACTCACCAAATGGCAAGTGAAAGCAGACTCAGTTATCAGCCACTTTTATAGAACCAGTGTATAGCTACTTTACACTTTATTAAGAGTAACTATCTCGGCCATTGAGTCGCATGATCAATAAGACATTCAAGTATATTACACACCATAACTTCCTCTAGAACGTTATAACGGTCTACTCAAACTAAAATAGCAAGCATATTCGCGCGACTCAACGGAACTTTGGTTCGCATATAGTTGAAGTCTATCTGTATGTTTTTCACCATTAAAGATTACATATGTAATTACCAAACGCCGAAAAATCATCCAACCAATCAAGAAACACAAACATTAATCCTAAAACTTCAAAAATTCAAGCTGAATCCATCAAGCTTTCATAAAGTCGCTTTAAAAAACCAAATGAATCGATCAAAAACCATAAACCTAAACACTAAAACTTCAAAAACTCACACCCAATTTGTCAATCCTTCATAAATTTAGTTCAGCTGAAACAACACTTTACACTCATCATACCGTACTCTAGTCAAAACCGTCTATCAAAATCATTATAAACTATAATCAGTTCTGTAACGAATTGAAACTTTAGCTACAAAGTAAAAACTACAGAGATCAAAAAACATACCATTTAACAGTTTTCGCATCCACTCTCTCACAAAGCGAACAGGCCTGAAATGCAACAATTAGATCCAATGAAAACATAGATGACAAAGATCGCAATAAGAAAAGAAGATGAAATGAAAGAAAACACATAAATCTTGTACTGAGTATAGACGGTGCGGTGTGCAGAGATGGTGACGCAGTTGATGCAGGGGCGATGACGGATGGCATCGATCGGAATCCAAAACTGCTTCCTACCCGAATAATACCGCTTACTGAGATATCCTAGCCATCGTTAGGGATTGAACATCGGAACACAACTATCGCCCACAGCAAATCAACATCAAATAAAACCACCTTATGGAGAAACCCTAGCCGCCGCTAGCGATTGAGCATCGAAACACAACCATCGACCACCGCAAATCAACCTAATTCTTCCCCAATTGAACTTCTTTGATTTACTCATTTTCAGCCTTAACCTCTTCCCCAATTGAACTTCTTTGATTTACTCATTTTCAGCCTTAACCACCGGTCGCCACCACTATCAAGGATCATGGCGAAACCCTAATCTCGCCGTCGGAGTGTCTCCTGTCCTCGCCTCTTTCAGCCTTAACCACCGATAACATCCTAAGCTATACAAGGAAGAACCTTGTATAAAGGTATTGATTTTGTGATATGGGTGAAAATTAGGGTTTCTCAGTGTTTGACTGTTTGGTGGATGTATGAAGCAGAAGAAAAAAGTTTTTTTTTTTTTTTTTTTGAAAAGCTCCCTAAGCCTATGGTACAACCAACATATACACACAGTTGTTGCTTATTTATAAGGGAATAATAATGTAAATATTCACTAATTTCAGTAATATTTATGAAAGCAAAATAGTTAAATAGTACACCTTAAAAAAAATTGTCCATGACTTTATACCCTAGTAACATCTTAGGGGTGAGATAAGACTTTGGGACCAATAGGTCCTGGGTTCGACTCCCACAAGGGGGTTTTTCCCATATTTTTTTTTTGTTTCCTCCTGAATTGGTGTATAGACATTATGCCTAGTGGAGATGGATATGATCGGGTGGTTCCGCTGGTGGCACGATGATACTCCAGTGGTCCGTCAGTGATCCAAATTTGTAGTTCAAAAAAAGTACACCTTAAAATTTGGATTTGTTGGGTTGGATTGGATTGGAAACATGTTCGAACACGATGGTGATGATGTCGTGTAATTCGGTATGGATATATGTAGATCTGAAAAAGACAGAGGGAATTTGAGTGAGAGAGGTTGGGGAAGAGGATGTAGTCGTCGGATAGTGAGGGGAGGGATATTGTCGGAAAAGGAAAATGAAGAAAAGGAGGGAAGGATACTGAGCGTATTTGGCTTGTCGTGATACAATAAATGTTTTTATATTTTTGTATCGTACAGATAAAAAATAATTTGAAGAACAGCGGACGGACGTATAATTTTAAGGTAACATAGTAAACTAACAATAAATTTATTTACAATAATATAAAATATATCTATACAGTTACTAAATAGTTGATATTACACCTTAACTTTAGACAATAGATAGCCTTCAAATCAAATGAACTTGGCCCTAAACTAGGGCTTATAAGCTTGGTGCACTTATTGCGCTAAAGGGTAACCCTTATCATAATTAGAACTACTACTAGGCCCGCATAACATCTAGACCATATAATTCATGTGTATTGTCCAACTTCAACACCCGAAGAAACTATCATCTAGAGCATCTAATGTTTGAATCATTACACGTTAGGACAAACCATTGTCTAAACCATCTAACGTATGGATCGTCCAACATCTGGACAAAGATGTCATCTAGATGATCTAACGTCCAAACCATCTGGACAGATTATCATCAGTACAATCTAACCTTTGGACCGTCCAAGGACCAAATGTACTACCAGACTTCTTATTTTTCATGGACAACTTGTAACATCCTAACCCCGTGGAGCGTGCCATTACTACACATGAGAAACAAAACCATAAATCCACAAATATCAAAAGTTCTTTTTTTTTGAACGGCTAACAAATCCTCTAAATGGGCTACTGGCGAAATTCAGCACATCGGGATACACTCGCCTCTGAACCGTGGAAAACCCTCACCTAGGGCCGGAACCCGTGAACACTAGCCTGAAGGCACGACAGTTCGGTGAGGTAAAACCACTCGCCTCCGAACCGGGGAAAACCCTCACCTAGGGCCGCAGCCCGTGAACACTTGCCCGAAGGCACGACATGCGATGAGGTAAAACCAGTTCAGTTCAAGGATTAAACTAGCGATCTCCACCTTTTCGCCTAGTCTCTCATCATCACCAGGTGCCGCAGAAAATAATGGGAAGGTAAGGAATCAAACTTGGGTCCCTCAGAACACCAAGTCTCTCCCTTACTACTTCACCACCACCTCGTTGAAAGATTAATTTACATTACAGTAGATTTTAACTCGGTCTTCTCGTTTCAATGCTTTCCCCAATAACACTGAAACTTGTCGTGCCTAAAGAAAACGCAACTGAATCCAAGGTCCAAGGTAACAATGCACCTTGATTTTATTACACAATGCCTGGGTATCATATCTGGATTAGAATTTAACTAAAACCAACAACTTTTATTATTTTCTATTTTAAAAATGAATTAAACTATCCAATTAAGAAATAAAGTATATCGAAGTGAAGACATGATTTCATGAAATTTTATTGTATCAACAAACAATATTTCATAGTAGCAATGCATTAAATAAATAAATAAATAAAATACTTCCATTTTTTGCAACCTTTAAAAAAACTAGTAAATCCTTTGTTTATGACTTACTTTTTTGGTTAAATAGTAGGTCTAACCCTCTATATGGCTAAAGCTACATAAAAGACATTGTGAAAGCTCTCTCTCTATATATATAGCATATACTATTAGCTTGTGAGGATCCAAAACCAATGTTCTAAATCGTTTCTTAAGACTTCTATCACAAAGTTTAGATTATTTCCGTCAAATACACTTTAATCATAAATTAACATTGTGTATATACATACACACATATGCGCATTTAATCAATACAGAACCAATTAACCCAACCTTTAGGAATAAAGCTACAAGAATCACATAAACACTTGTACTGATTTAACTGTGATACATAATGAGGATACTCTCAATGTATTTGGCATGCATCACGTACAAATGTTCACGTGAGGTGGTTAAAAATTGGTTTTGTATCGAAACGAGAGAAAATAACCGAAAATGCATCAGAAGGAGAATTTTATAAAAGCAAATTTTGTTGTTTAAAAAGGAAACTTGACAAGAAACAATGACATTCCACGCCCACCTCCTCCTCCAGTCACACAACCATCATCAGCCGTCTTGTTTGCTATTCATCCATCTGCTCCTGCAAACACAAAAACGACGTCTTCTCTTAAGTGGGTGTTTGGATCTGTGTTTTTGTCGTTTGAAGTTGTAATAATAACATAATCTAATGTTTGAGCATATCGAACTATTTAACCTGAGCGTCTGAGGTCCACAGAGTGAGATTGTCCCTCAGTAGTTGCATGATCAAAGTGCTATCCTTGTAGGAGTCTTCACCTAAAGTGTCCAGCTCAGCTATGGCATCCTCAAATGCCTAAAAATGAAAAACAACACAAGTATAGTTATACCACAAACTCTAATATGTGCATCTATACACAAACATTCATAATTCCATAGGTATACATTTATAGATACACACATAGATATCAATACAAACGTGCATATGTAGATAATACTAGATACACACAAATAGATAGATATACAAACATACATATGATACACACATAATGTGTATATGTATATGCATGAATATGTGTGTATCAAAAACGATTATAATTTATAAAAAATGGAGGTATCAACTAAGGAATTTATACATGTATAGGAATTACTATGCTTAAACCTTGTCGAGTCGACTTCTCCTTAATGTGCTATAATCATTCAAACTATTTAGGAAAAATAAAGTTGACTACAACTTTTAAACAAAGTGAAGATTATGTCCACCTCTAAATGACTCATTCTTCACTTTTAAAATAAAGTTGCCTTTTATGTGTCCTTAAAGATCAAGTCTACATAAGTACATCCCACTTACAAAGTCAATGGCTAACTGCCTTATTAATCAATTTAAAAAAATTATTTTGTTTCATGAGCTTTTAGCCCTACCAAGTACTGAAACATCCTTAATAGTATTTTAATTCGCAACTAATGATAAAACAAATTTTAAATGTAAGAGAAACTTTTAAAGAAGAAAGACAACAGCATATGAATAAAAAAGACATGGTGTCCAACCTGTTTCGCCATGTTACAAGCCTTGTCAGACGAGTTAAGGATCTCATAGTAGAAGACGGAGAAATTTAGTGCCAGGCCCAATCTTATCGGGTGAGTTGGAGCCAGATCCGCCTCTGCAATATCCTTCAATATAGAATTAAATGAAAGATCATTAAAAACAATTCCAAAAAAAAGTATATGAAAGCTCTATAAGTTACGTTACAATCTGCAGGACTAGCCAAAGCTCCTACAAGTGCAGTGTTTTTTGAACTTATGTAATTATATTAACAAAATAGGTCTCATGTTTGAATGCAGCTTCCATTCATTTTCTACCTTTAACTCTTTTGAAGACCACCAGCCCGACCCAAGCTGTGTTTTACCTTATCTCACTGGTTAGTCTGGTACTGGTGGGGTCCTGCGAGTTTTCAGGTAACATATTCTCATGGTTAACAAAAAGATCTAGCCCAATGTTGGAAATTCCTTTATAGAAACCAACGTCATAGTTCATATGAATACGTAAGCTTCTCACTCCATTTAAAGTTGTAATACTTAAGATTTGTATATCTTTATGAAATTATATTCATTATTACCTTGACTATGTAAATCATATTTCCTAACAAAGTTATAACACAAGGTGTCTACATGGAAGCTGTGTAATTCCCACACTAACGGGATAGCAAGCCTACTAGATATTTATACCTCTTCAATCAGATGTTTGATGTCATTAGTGTATGAAATATATCAATATATTCAAAGACTGATGCAATAACCTAGAAATCAGGGCCTAGAACTTCGTAGATCAGTTTACATGAACATAACATCGCAAATTCTTATACCAGACTGGATTCAATCACAAATTTAAACTACTCAGAACCATATGTAATGTAAATCAGTTTATATGGACAGTAATATAGTTGACAAATTCTTCAACTGTCAACACAAAATTCAAGCAATCAACTACCTGAGCATTGAGCAGCTTTGTAGGAGTTCAAATTCTTACACAAAACTAGATTCGATCTCAAGTTTAAACTACTCAGAACGATACGATACGTAACGTAACTCAATTGATAAACTTTAACTTAAACATCACAATTCTTCAAAACTCAACACAAAATTCAAAAAAAATCAACTACCTGAACAGCCATGTACGAGTTTAAATTCTTACACAAAACTAGATCCAATCTCACCTATAAACTACTCTGAATAATATGTAACGTAAATCCGTTGACAAATCTTAACCTAAACATCACAATTCTCCAATTCTCAACACAAAATCAACTACACAGAACAATAATCAGTTGACCTAGACATCACAATTGATTCAAAATTCAAAGAAACAACTACCTGAGCAGCTTTATACGAGCTCATAGTCTGCTCCGCAGCTTCCTTCCTCTCATCTCCAACTTTAAACTCGGCCAAATACCTATAATAATCTCCCTTCATCTTCAACCAAAACACCTTCGCTTCCGGCGTAGACGCAGACGGCACCAAATTCACCTCCAAAATCTTCAAAATCCCTAAACAAACAGCCGTAAGCTCATCCTCAACCCTAGATCTGTAATCCTTCACCAGCACAACATGATCGTCGTTCTTCCGAGACTCCTCCTTCTGCTCGATCGACGAAACGATGCGCCAGGCCGCTCGGAGTGAGCCGATGACGTTCTTGTAGGCGACGGAGAGGAGGTTGCGCTCCTCGACGGTGAGTTCTGATGGTGGAGTGAGGCTGAGGACGAGTTTTTCCATGAATTGGACCATTTCTTCGTAGCGTTCGGCTTGTTCTGCTAGTTTTGACATGTAGAGGTATTGTTCTCTGGTTAGGTTTTCCGGTATGGTTGCCGGAAGAGTCGCCGGAGCCACCATTGATGGAGGTTGATGGTGGTGGTGGAAATAATTGAGAAAGTGGATTGATAAAGTGTGTGCTTGTAATGAAACAAGTTGATGATGGGGGAGTTTGTATAGGGTGTTCGAATAATTGAATGTGATTTTGGTTTGGTTTGGTTTGGGTTGAATCTTAACCGTTGATTACATGGGCCCGTTGATGAATTTGAAATTTGTATTTTAGAGTGTAAGTTACAAGAATGGTGCTTGAGGTTTGGGAAAAGTTAAAAATCAAAATATTTTTTAGAGTTAAATGTATTTTAGTCCATGTGGTTTGGCTAATTTTGTCAATTTAGTCCAAAGCTTTATTTTTACTTGTGGGTTCAAAAAGGTTCCACAGCTGCCATTTTAGTCATGTTTTTTTCACAATTGTCACTCTCGACCCATACTAGTAAAGTTCAAACACCACAACCAATAGTGCCACAAATATTTATTTGGTCCTTATTGGCCAATAATGCAAAATTCCTCTATATTCTCCTACAACCTTGAATCTCCTTGCACCAACAACTACCACCATCACCCTCGTTCTCACCGAAGAACATGTACCAGACCACCTCTGTCGTTAATAGTCACCAACGACACTATTGTTATCGTTTGTGCCTTTTGTTTGTGATATCATCTCCACCTTCAACCTTTGTTTCTATCACTAAAATTCTAAACTGCTTTTTGCATCACCGACAACCATAATCATTACAACCAACATCTCCGTCCCTGACATTCTTTTTTGTCACCGTAACAAGCCCGAATAGCTGGAGAGGCTGACCTGCCTCACTTTCTTCATCAGCTTCCTCTATCTTTCTCTATGGTTTTCTATTTCTCTATAGACGACGGTGGTAGTGAATCCGGTGTAAACAGAAGGTGACAGTGGTACGACGAAATAAAATTGCAAGTAAACTATATGTAGCATTCATGTCAAACTATATGGTGTAATTTTTGGTATACAAGTAAACCAGAAAATTTAAAGTTTAGAAATAAAATTGTTTAAAGTTTAGAAATAAAATTGTAATTTATGTCAAACTATATGTAGCATTCATGTAATTTCCTCTATTTTAAAATACGGATAACATGAAGAGGGAAATGTGGCTATAAAAAATAATAATTTTGATTTGCATCGATTAGTTAAAAGAAAAATATCGTATGGGTACCATTATACACCTTATTTTATTTATATCGATTAGTTAAAAGAAATATCGTATGGTACCATTATACACCTTATTTTATTTATATTTCGTTTTGATTCTACCACCTTCATATATATATATATAACATAATTTATGGAAAAAAATCAAAACCTATGATATATAGAGTTTAAAACCTTTTTAAATGACTTTTAAAACTCTTTATCAATAACATGTCTCTAATACGATAAAAAAAAATAAACATAAAATTACTTTTTATGTTTTTAACAGGAGCTTTTAAAATCCGTTAAGAAGCAGGGGGCAGATCTAGCATAGGTTAACTTTTTTTGGCGAATTATATTTTTAGGGGGTGTTTGGGATTGTTTATTTTAGCCGTCTTATAACTTATTGACTTTTTTCAAAGTTAAATGGTGTTTGGGATTGAGAGTTGTTGGTGCATATTTTATATGTCTACCACTGTGTGAATAGACTAAGATAGAGCGTGTGTTGAATATTGTATAGATTAGTATGAAATTCGTTACGAACCAAAGGTATTGTGATGTAACAGCAGGTTCGTACGAACGGAGCAGATTCGTACGAATGAGCTGATGAGTGGGTTCGTACGAACGCACCATATGTGGATTCATACGAAGCCACAATGCCTATATATATGGGCTTTGGGTCTTGTGTTGGACAAGCTTTTGGATCCCAGAGGGGACATGCTGTCCGTGTGGTTTCACGGTGCTGTAACGGTGAGTAATCAATAGAAACCACTTTAAATTGACTTGTTCGGTATTCTCTCTTCTACTCATTTCTTATCACTGAACCGGTCGCCTCGGGACCGAAGCTCCGTCAAACTCGCTGGATCTTGGAATATCAAGTGGTATCAGAGCTACGGTACCGATTCAATCGATCTAACAGTTGGTTGAATCACCTAAGCTCATAAATTTTGGGTTTTGAGGGAGTTTTGACGTAAAACATGGAAAAACATCAAACTGAAGGTCAATTCACGGATGGAGTTCAAAATTGAAGACATCATTGGGTTCGAAATTGATTTTCGCACAATCCTGTGAAGTTTCATCACAAAATTCAAAGAAATAAAGATTCTGGATCGAAAAATGTGTTTGAAAGTGTTCTTGAAGAAATCCGTTTTCCTGGTACGAACGCGTAGCTTCGTACGAACCCACATTCCAGGTTCGTACGAATCCACATTACGCAGGTTCGTACGAACCCACCTACTGGGTTCGTACGAAGGGGGATGGAGGTGTTAATTCATACCTATGTCCATTCGTAGGACTAGGTTCGTACGAAGCTACTTTCATGGGTTCGTACGAAGGGATAAATGGTGCTTAATTGTTATTTCATTCAGAAACTTTAGCAACATATTTGATAATGCGATCACAGATTGTGGATATTAGTGGGGTAGTCATGATGCTGGTGCTGAATGTTTATCATCTAAGGTAGCTGACTATTTATGGGCCAAAACGTTAAATCCGCATAGAAGAAAAACTGACGGTCGGGACAGAGATTGTTATATTCTCAGTATAGTCAAGTTTTTTAGAGATGACAGAAGATTGAATTGCTCAGTGTGAGGGGGAATTCAGTAAGAAGACGTCAGAATTTGCAAAAATGAGGGGGAATAAAAATTTCAATATGAAATTCCAGCATTTTTGAAATTCGTGACGATGCAACAGTATTCGGGTGGTTCCGACTTCAGAGTTGTCTGGGAATGTGAATCTGATCGTGGATGATAATTTCTAAGATCTAAATTGTCCGAGAGGGTGAATCTGATTGTGGATGAATGCTTCGGAGATCTGGATGCGTTACCAGATGATTTGTTATCCGATGAAGATTTGCTGATTGTGGAGAGTGTCGTTTACACGTATCAATCATTCTGACGGTGCGTAAAGGCGATCACAGAAAACGGGATATCAGATCTTCATGGGTAATCAGAGATTTAACATTAACCAGTGGGGTATTTGAAGTTTCTATCAATTGTCGGTTGGGTTTTTGTACAATAAACAGATCAAGCAGGCGGAATGCAAGATCAATGGTGTTGAAATGATATATAAAAAACCGAACGCGGATGTGGTTAAAGCGGAAACAAAGATGCTGCAATGATTAATTTCAAGTTGATGGTTATTCGTGAAGATTGCAGTTCAGCAAATCAGAGGAGGAGTCGTGAACTGTGCAAATAAAGACCTGGAGATTCATTTAAGGGGGAATACAATGTCAATGATGCAAACCCGGATCATCAATCAAGGGGGAATCTATTGAAGATTTCAAGATGCCTGATTGAAGTTGCAAAATATTCAAAGAATTGAAGAATATTCAAACATGGCTCAAGGTTTTCATAGAGACGATTCGACAGTGACAGCCAAGGGGGAATCTGTTGGTGCATATTTTGTATGCCTGCCACTGTGCGAATAGGCTAGATAGAGCGTGTGTTAAATATAGTATATATTAGTATGAAATTCGTTACGAACCAAAGGTTTTGTGATGTAACAGCAGGTTCGTACGAACGGAGCAGGTTCGTACGAACGGGCTGATGAGTGGGTTCGTACGGATGCACCAAGACCAAAGCAGGTTCGTACGAACGCACCATATGTGGATTCGTACGAAGCCACAATGCCTATATATATGGGCTTTGGGTCTTGTGTTGGACAAGCTTTTGGATCCCAAAAGCTCTTGAAGTTGTGTCGACAACTCTTGCATTTCTGAAGGCGCAAGTCGGTAAGGTGCTTTAGCCACAGGTGCGGCGCCTAGAACTAAATCAATGTGGAATTCGACTTGTCACTGTGGCGGCAATTCTGGCAAGTCTTCGAGAAAGACTTCAGGAGATTCCTTCACAACTGGGATATCTTCCAACTTTGGCGCAGTGGCTTCCTTGTCCACAACGTGTGCCAGGAAGGCAACACATCCTTTCTGCAAACATCTTCGGGCTTTCAAAAAACTAATGATCCTTAGGGGCGTATTGTGCTTCTCTCCATGTACTACAATCGTTTCTCCATTCGCCATCGGGATGCGAATGATCTTCTCGTGACATACGATTTCTGCTCGGTTGCTTGACAACCAATCCATTCCGACTACCACGTCAAAGCTTCCCAACTCGACTGGCAGAAGATCAAGCGTAAACTCGTGCTCGCCCAGCTCTATTACGCAACCTCTAATGACTTCATTTGCTTCTACTAGCTTTCCATTAGCTAGTTCTATTGAATACGGAATGTCTAGCTTACTAGCTACCAACCCAAGTATATTCTTAAATTCTAGGGATACAAAACTATAATCGGCCCCAGTATCAAACAGTACAGATGCAAAGCGTTGGTTGATAGGGAACATACCAGTGACTACGTTCGGATCTTGGCAAGCTTCCCTAGCTCCGATGTTGAAAACCCTTCCTTGAGCTTGATTGAGCTTTGGGCATTCCCTCTTGAAATGCCCCACATCTCCACAGTTAAAGCAACCTGGTCCCCGACCATTTCCATTTCTATTACCACCTTGATTGTTGTTGGCTCCACGGTTTCCACTACCAGCTTGATTCCCAGAATTACCACAATTACCATTACCGCCATTTCCTCCTTGAGGGCGGTTTCCATACCCATTACCACTGCGGTTATTGTTTCCATTGCCATAACCTCTCTGACCACCACGACCAGTACCAACCCAGCACGTCTCCTTCGAATGGCCAACCTTCCCACAAGACTCACATTTCCTAACTCTGCACTGGCCGGCATGATGGTACTGGCACACATCACATTTGGGCAGAGTTCCCATATGTCCTTTTACTTTGTTTTCAGCACCAGTCTTGACCTCAGCTGGTGGGTTCACATCCTTCTTCTTGTTAGCACTGTTGGTACCCTTCCTGAAGTTGGAGAACTTCCTTTTGTTCTCACCTGATGACTCAACGTGAGTCTCTTTCTTCTTCTGGTCAGAGATCGAGAACTTGTTCAACCTGATTGCTTCTTCAGTTAGCGCTGCACTCAGATCAATAGCCTCGGTGATCGTAGCAGGTTTTGACGTCATTACCATACTCATGATTTGGGGTGCCAATCCCCAAATAAAACGCGAGATAAGTCGTGAAATATCTGCACATATTCAGCAATCTTTGGGCCATCCATCTTGAGGTTCCAGAATTCAGTCTCCAGCTTTTGAATCTCGGCCCTTGAGCAGTACTTCTTTCACATGAGTTCCTTCATTTCATCCCATGTCATGGCATAAGCAGCCTCTTCTCCCAAGGTCTAGACTTGGAGATTCCACCAGGATAACGCTCCGTCTAAGAACAATCCAGAGATGTAGGTGACCTGGTGCTCCGGTGCACACTTGCTCATTCTTATCACAGAATCAGTCTTCTCCGTCCATCTAACAAAGGCCACAGCACCCCCGGTGCCGTCGAAATTCAGAGGCTTACAGTCTAAGAACTGCTTATAGGTACAGCCTGTACAAGCAACATCATTCACATAATGCATTAGCGATCGCACATGGAATATCCAAATGTAACGTAATGTGTCCTTAGTGACTTAAACATTACCAAGATGTGGGTTTCTTCCTGAGGTACCTCCGCTATGCTCAGAGCGTAAGGCCTCATGTTGTGCTATCGCTCGTGAAATCCGTTCTTGTAACTCGGCCTCAGTTGTGGGCAGTGTGTTATCTCTTCGAGGAGGCATCTTCTAAAGAAGATAGTATAGGTCAGGTCTTATGTATATAAGTATGTAGTACGTGTATGTAATAACATTTATCAATGCAAGTAAACACGTAACATCCCAATCATAACGTAAACAAGTAATTCAACAATGTATGAAATGAGAATGCTGCGATTGAGCTTGTATAAATCATCGACCACAATTACAGTTTTACATGTTCTACAATATACCATACATCAAAAGGGACTACAGGGTCACATCACCCTTGTCCACATCGTCTATCAAACTACGACAGTCAAAAGTCAAAAAGTGGTCTTCAAATAGGCTGTGCAATCTGGGCTCAATAGCTACACTCTCATCAAAAGTATGCTACCTGCATAAAACCAAAAACTGCTATGCTGATGGTGGAGGAGGAGGATGTGGAGGAACGAAAAGCAAACTGCGCACATGCGCTAACTCCTCCTCAAGAGCATGAACGGTACGCAGCAGGTAACTAATCTGCTGCTCCATAGTAAGAAAATGGACTTCAAAATCTGGGTATGGCAGAAGAGGAGCGGGTGGAGTCGCAAACGGTGACTGACAAGGACAAGGTGGAGGACGCGGAATCCTCTCTAACTCCATGACTCTACGGCACAACAACTCCTGCTGGAGCTGTAACGACAAAAGCAGATCATCCCTTGTGTAACCAGTGTAATGTGAGGGATGGTATGGATCAGAAACAGGCATCGTGTTGGGCGGAAACCAAATCAGTGGCTCGCCCGATGGTGCAGAAGCAAAAGGAGCAGCATGTGAAAACTGTGGCATGAAAGGAGAGGCTGCTGACACAGGAGGACTATGACTGGGCTGCTGACTCGATGGACCTTCCCCTGGATGGGGTGGAGGGATATCCTGTAAGAACATGATCGGCAGATCGGTGCGGTGTGTGTCAGACACGTGTGGATGAAACGGGGCGATATCAACATGTGCATGGGTAGGTGCAGGTGGGGGAGTAATAGGCCTAACAAAAGGAGGCAAGTCATCATCGTCCTCTATCCACCCATTGCGGGTGAATGCATATCTGGGGTCAATCTGGGCTGCAAAAGGAGCATGGTCAACAGGTGCAGGGATCGGGTCAGGTAAAGGTGGTGCAACAACTGGTATATCAACAGGTACAGGGTCATGCTCAGGCAGAGGACCGTGAGTAGGTATAGGCTCGGGTGCAATCATAGGCTCAGGGTCGGCTGGTGCTAACTCAGGATCAGCGGTATCGGCTCGAGATCACGGGGTATATCAAAAAGCTGATCGTCGGGGACGAAGTCAACCTCATGCTCAGGATCAATGTCAGGATCAAACTCAACATCAAACTCGAAGTCCTGTGGAGGAACAGGTGCGGCAAACATAGTTGTGTCAGAATCAGAATCTATGGGATAACGCTGTAATCCCAGTGCGTGTAGAGTAGTAGATGACACAGACTCAAACGAATCAGGACCAGAATGGTCAGACAAAATCTCAATGATCGGAATCTCAATAAGCGGAACAGCAATGACATCATCGACTGGAGCTCCATCACCATGGGCACCCTCTGGGGGACCCTCGATAAAAAGATCGACGTCATCGTCAGACAAAGCATCCAAAGGCAGATCATCGAGAGGAAATGCAGCAAGAGGAAGAGGGGCAGGGATCGGAACAAGAAGCAGATCCTCGCCAGGAAAACCATCAGCTAGCGGTATATCATCGCCAAAATTTGGTAAAGCAAACGGCTGGAAATCATCATCATCGCTACTCTCAGTGTCAGAAGTGAAAACCTCAGGGTCCGGGACAATCTCGTCGTCCGAAACTATGGCCATAGGGTCTACGGTGTCTGATAGGTCACTCTCAGATGAGGACATGGTGTCTGTAATCAAAACAATCACAACATATGCACATAATTCAACAATCATCAAATAAGCATGTAAGTAGTAACAATGTAAGCATGTATGCATCCTAGTCTTCCTAGACTATCCCACCCAGCCTCTCAGACTGAACCACCTAGTCTCTTAGACTAAACCTCCCAGTTTGTCAAACTGTCCCAACTAGTCTCTCAGACTACCCAGCCTCTCAGACTGAACTACCCAGTCTCTCAGACTGCCCCAGCTAGCCTCTCAGACTAACTCCCCAGTCTCTCAGACTGAATTATAAACGAATTCTTTGAATTGTACTTTGTGTCTTTTATTTGTAAAAAAATGTTTGTTTCCTGGATCTGGACATTTCGTGTATGCAATGAAAATATGTTATGAAAACATTTTCATGAGAGCCCTAATGATCGTAGTCTAGACTCGAGAAAGAATCCTAGTTCGCTACGATCGAAGCTCTGATACCAAGCTGTCACACCCAGAATTTTGCGGAAGCGTGGTTATTGGTGTGACTTTCTTAATACCATAGCATTCAATCATAACAACACTATATGATAAAACCATAAGATGTTCATCCATTAATTAAGTTGAAAATAACAAAACATACTTGTTTGAAACGTTGACACCAAATTCAAGTTACAAACCACAACATGTTTTAATGAGTTCACAAGGACTCGACAAAAGATTTTAAACAAACCCGAGTTTAGAACCACGCATCTCGTCCAGGATTAAGATACGTTTCCTAAACCCTAATGACCTTGGATGACACCTTTTATTCATGACGCAGCTTGAAAACATGCAACACCTGCCAGATCCACTTAGTTCCCTGAAATACATGTAATTTGAAAACATCAACAAAATTTGAGCGAGTTCATGTGTTTGTGTATGAATAAACCTTTAAAGTATGTCTGTATGTATGTCCCTAGTATGTAGCAATAAGGAAAAACAGACCACCAATGGTTTACAAGGCCAATGGTATGTGTGAAATGGTGCAGGAAAACTCAAACCTAGCGGAATTTTGCCACGACATTAGTATGTGGACATAGTCACCACATGGGCCACCCTGGTCCTCATGGGTGTGGCCTCGCTACACCCAAATAGATCTATCACTCATGTCCCTCGGTCCTACGACGAGAATTAATGGCCTTAAGTGTTATACCCACCTTTCACATGATCAAGCAGTAACCCTCCTTAGCTAATCATACCATGTATAAAAAGTTTGTAAACAATTGTAACATGTATTTCACCCCCGAAGTTATAAAACTGGAAACAGTTAAAAGAAAAGGGGGGGACATGAACTCACAATATTGCGTCTTCGGTACTCGTAACTCAAATCTCCTTAGCAAACACGACTACCTACAATGTTCTAACGTCTATTAGACGAACGGGTCGTGCCTTGTCTTAGAGTTAACGTTTTTGAGTTACGTTTCTTTTGATATTATCCCAAGTTATAATTTCTTGTTAAAATAATGATTATTTTAACTTTAAATTATATTTAATTTTGGAATAATTGTTAAACAATATTTCGGTAACAATACTTCTCGAGTATTTATTTTCGTATTTCCTTCCCAAGGATGGGGGTATCTCATGTATTTTCGTATTTGTAGTTCCAAAATATATTTTCAAGTCTCACTTTAGAAAATATATATAAACTTATTTTGTCCAAAAATAATGTATTTCAAGAAAATATATATTTTCCCAAAAATCATAGATTTTCCAAATATTCAAGAAAATATATTCTTACTTCCAAAAATAATATATTTTCTCTTTGTCGAAAATACAATATTAATTTTGTGATATTTACAAAAATCATATTTTCATTTCTTGTATCCAAAATAATATTTACCAAAAATATATTTATAACGGTACCTTCCGGAATATTTTGTAAGTTACGTTCTTGCGTTCGGTTTCACAATGTTAAGTGTGTAACTTATATATATATATATATTCCTTATGATTTTTGATATTATTTTGGATTGTAAATTTTTGGTATTTTGTTAAGTTATATTACTTTAGATCCTAAAATAATATAATTAATACACAAAGTATACAAATAATCACACACAATGTGTCTTCTAAATATATATCTTTCAAATACATATTTAGTTATTTTTATTTACAAAAACCAACCTCCAATACTTGTATTGTTGTACCAAAATCTATGGCAAAGTTTATATTGAAAACCATAGTTTAAACATACTTGTATATATTTGTTTAGAAAATATTTTTCTAAGTGTTTGTATTTTTAGAAAATTTTGCCATAGTTTCCCCTAAAAATGGAGGTGTCCATGCTATCAAAGCATATCATTTCATTTTCTTTTCAAAATCGTCACAAACAATCAACAATCAATCTACACTTACCAAGTGCTAAAACAAAGCTATCTACATAATAATCATGAACTTGAACTTTCATAAAAACTTGTAGTAACTTGGTAGTGTGCTTAGTAGGTTTAGTTACCCTTTAAAGTGTGTTTACTTCTTTAAAAATCTCATTCTTAAAGGATTTAGGTGTTTACAACTTACTAGATAATTTTTTACAAAAATCATTCTTTTGAATTTTTCTTGTAAACATAGTATGTTTGGGTGTTCGAGGCTCATAACTAGCTCAGAAACATTAAAACAATGCTTCTAGTATAATTTTGGTGTTTCGGGTAATGTCCGGTTGTTCGGTTAGATACCGGTTCGTTAAAGTGTCAAACTATTCCGTTTAGTGTTCTTTAAGTACCCTTTTGTGACACTTTTAATTCCCGACACTTAGGAAAGCATTCAGGACCATTTAGTCATGTTTTTACATGGTACAAACTTGTTAAATTGCTGATTTTTGCTGATTTATGCAAAATTCTACACTTTAAGTGGGTTTTAGGCACTTTCCGGCACTTTAACTATCACCTAGTGAAGCAGTTTTGTGATCCTCACTTTCCTACACACTATACTAGTGTGAAACTTAGTCTCTGGCCCATACAGGGTCTTAAAACACTGTCTGTCTATGCACTGAACATCGTCAGCATTTTTCTGAGTTATCCGCTAACTGTGCTAGCTATGCTTTGTGCATCATATATGTCAATAAAGTTTGCATGTGATAATGAGGTGACACTATGTAATATGTGATGCACATGTAAGTATGATGCAGTAATCAGAAAGCAATTATTTGTAATTCAGCACAGTCATTAAGCACTAATCATGGTTAATTAAATTGTACGGATACCTGGATTTTTGACGGTTGTCACAATTGTATATCGTAGCGTTATCTAAATCATTTCGGCAAAGACATGATACATTTTATACAAACGACACATTTTCACAAGACATTGATTTACAATCGACATATTTTATACAAACTCATTTTTACTTGGTTATTCACTTAACCATACACTTTTCTTTTATATCATTTGATTTCCTTATCGATTTTCATATGATTTATAAAGGAAAACATTTTTATAAGGTTCATGACTACTTTTTTGTTAAACACTTCTTTTAACTACAAGTCATGAATCCTGCATCAACAAAACATATGTATCTCACAAGCATTTTTATGCTGACGTACCTATTTTTACATGTGTTTTCAGGAGCTAATGTTTGATGAGGAACGTGATACACTTAGGCGGACTCGGGCCTTAGTGACATAAAATGAAGCAAGAATAGTCTAATTATGTTATGTTCTTTTCGTTTCCAAGACAATGCAATCACTTTAATTCTAAATAAAACCAAACTTTAAATGCCACGGTTGTGAAACAATAATTATGTCGCTCCACTCCCTGACGTTTCCGCCGCGGTTTGTTGTTTTACGTGGTCGGGGTGTGACAAAAACCATCTGAGGAGAAACTACAGGGTGACACGTGTCCCCCCAATGGTTCCTTTTATATAATATATAGAATCATGTATTTTAATTTCCTTATATATTATATTATCTATCTATTATTTATCAACTTTCCTCCCCTCGCATATTTACTATTCATTTTGTCACACCCTCAAATTCCACATGCGAGGTGTTACCGCGATGCACATGACATACCAGGATCAAGCCACTAATCATGTTGAACAATTTCAAATTAATTGGCAAATTTTTAATTACCACATGCAACATGAATAGTGATAACAGTTTCAATGTTTGAAAACGAAAGATTTAAGTTTAACAGCGGAAGCTAAAGTATAAAAATCTAGACATAATCAAAACCCACAGTCGTTTAGCTTAAATAAAGAAAATCGTTTGATAAAAAGCCATGTCACTCTCCAAGCTGCAAGTTACCATGTGTGTCGTGCCTAGCGTCCTGCAAAGCATGCTAAAGTGTATCAACAAAAAGTTGGCAAGGTCACAGTTTTAGTTCAACGAAAAGTAAGTTCAAATACAAAAGTTATAAATGCATGTCATGGGTAGCTAACCCACTGTTAAGCAACTAAACTGGTAGTACCGAATACTAACTGTGTATGTCCTTGTGCCCCACATTAATTGTAACACCTGCGTCCCTAGACTTTTAGCTATTGTCAATTTTAGTCCCTAAACTATGTGATACTTGACACTTTTGATACTTGTGATGCTCAAATCTAGATTCTTGATTCTTAATGCTATGATTCTTGATACTTAAGCTAGATCCTTGATACTTGAATCTTGACTCTTGATTCTTAATACTTGGAAGCTATGATTCTTGATACTTGATTCTTGGAAGCTATGATTCTTGATACTTGATACTTTGGTGCTTGACTCTTGAGACTCGTGAAACTTGAGACTTGGTTGAACGAGAGATTGGAGACTTGTCACTGGCGGAATCTATGAAACTTTGAAACTAATGTGTTAATAATATAATCTAATTATGTGATACTATTACCCAATAATACGCAACACAACACCTAATCTAACTCGCAAAACGAAACAAAGACGGGAACGCGGAAATGATGGGATTGGCCGAATGGCAATCCGATCGGATGACCATCCGATCCGTTGCACACCGCCTTTATCTCCTCCTTGCACTATAAATAGGAGCTGTCACATCATTTCTCACTGATGTGACAGCCTCCTCCGAACCAGATGCACGCACTCCCCTTTTCGTCTATTTCTCGGCGATTTCGGTACATTTTACACTAGATTCTTGTACATCTTTGATCTACATACTATTCTCTACAAGATTCTCCTTTGAAATCACACTTTTCACCATGAAATCTCTGAGATTTGAGCTCTTGAGGGTGACGTCATCATGGCAGTTTGAACAAACTGTGGTGTGATGTTATTCTAGTCAAGATCTAGCTTAGATCTAAGAGATTTCGTACGTTTTTACATCAAATCTATACTAAATCTAGACTTTTCATGCTAAAAATTATGTTTTCTTCATCATTGTTCTTAAACTTTTACTTCAAACGGTGGAATCCGGACCCAAACGGATTGTAGAGTTGATGATTAGTCTGGAATCGGCTTGGAAAATGGATTGGTACCGGAGAAGATGACCGAAGTACGGATTCCGACATGAACACCCTCATGAACAGGCACCAGATCAGACGGGGTGATTCCCACCCGATCAGAACAACTGAACATTGATGGGTTACCGTTGTTTCAAGACGTACCGTGTCATCACCGTCAAACCAGAAACTTAGAAACTTTACAAATTACAAAACGGAACAAGTCATGAGGATCGAATGGCAATCCGAACGGACTGCCGTCCGATCGAACAGCCATCCGATCGAAGTGACATGTGCCTTGGAACCTTTCAATCCTTAGAAACTTTTTTAGAAACTTGAGACATTGGAAACTACCATCGTCGAATGGCAATCCGATCGAACTGCCGTCTGATCTGATGACCATCCGATCGGAGTGGCCTGAGTTGAACACTTGATTTAACTTTTTGGAATCACACTTGGATTGAATGACCATTCGATCGGATGGCCATCCGTATGGATGACCATCCGATCGGATGACAATCTGACCCCCCACACACTATAGTCACCTCAATCGAATGGCAATCCGATCAGACTGCCATCCGATCGAACAACCATCCGATCAAGATGACTGATCCGACACTTTGCGGAATCTCGTTGTTTTTGTCCGACGCTCATCTGTTGTAATCTAATTAGGCTAAACCTAAAGAGCTCCCTTTGATCCAATAACAGTTAATCTATTGAGCAATCACTGTGAGTATACTCGATCCCTTTTTGTTTTAAACTTTGGGATGCAACATGTATTCTATGAAACTTGAAACTTTTGGAATCTAAACTCTATCCTATGTGTATGTGAAACTTGTGATTCTTGATTCTTTGTGCTATGTGAACGTTTAATCCAGAGTGTGTAGTACCGCCTTAACAATAGTAGCGCTATAGGAGATGCACCTCCCCATTATTCTCGGGGGTATTGTTAGGAGGATTCTAGTTTTCCTTGAGTCTTGGGAAAACACCAAAGCATCGGGACACTTGGGCTATCACTTGGACTGCGAACACTAGCATGGCTGAAACTATTTTGTTATCATTTACATTATGGATATAAGTTTTTGAATCTATTATGCTATATACTCAAACTTGTATACTCGCCAGTGCATTTTGTATTGACTATAGTTTAATACATGTTGCAGGCTGATAGGATGTTATGGAAACAAGTGAAACAAGCTAGGATTGATGCTTAGAAACTCGCCTAGTTTAATCTATCAAACTTGAAACAATGTTTTGTGTTTGTATTTGATACTATGTTTTGGTTGATGTTTGACGTTAGACAAGGAAACTTAATTAATCTATAATGAAACTTTTGATGTTATGGAATCTCATGAGCAATCTGAACGCTTAGTGCCGCACCCCGATGTTTCCGCCATCGGTTGGGGTGTGACATCAATGTCTATCGACATTGATGCAAAGTAAAGGTCAAAAGTTCACACCCGGCTCCCCGCACGGTGTGAGGTTTGTCAAACCTAATAGCACTATCAACTAATAGACATGAAATTAAACTAGAGTATTTAAGTTGTGGTATTCCATTAAGGAATATATGTGTAGTCCCAAACCAGGGATAATGTAGTCCCAAACCAGGGATTCATGCTTAATAAAGTAGTGAACTCACCTTAGATTTGCTTGGCTAGAATTTTAGTGACTAGAGTTAGGTGTGATCAACCACGTCCTTATATGGTTATCGATTAGTTGCTATTCTCATAAGTCTCTTGAATTCCACACGTATACTACCACATAATATGCACACACGTTGACACTTAGTTATACGTTCGTGTGGTTATGTGCATGTGTACACCTCACAACATGTAACATGTTTAATGATGTCTCTTAGATATTAGATAACAATTAGCATCTCGTAGTAACAAGTAAATGCATTTATAAACATTAACATCAAGTTTCAGCGGTTTCAGCTCAACGTCTGTAGTTGAGATGTTTTCGTAAATTTTGTTTAAAAATACTAAACATACTAGAAAAATTCCAAATAATCTATGAGGCATGTCATTTAATCCATTCGACCTTGTGTATTTTTCTCAAGGTCTGAATGTTCACACAAGAATCACTAAAAATCATTTAGCATATAATGGGAAATTTCGTCACATTCTGGTGACAGTTTACGGTTCATTTGATATAAAAATCCTCGTTGATCTGTTTAACTAAATTCTAGTTGACAAATTTCATAATCTCCTGGGACTATCTACAGTAGAAATTTCAAGTATTAAGTCCAATTATAGACCAAGTTACGACTTTCGTAGTGGACTGCAATTTTTGTAGAAAAACGCAGAATGCACCTGTGTTTCCTTTTTAATCCTTTGGCTGACCTAAACTTGTCGAATAAATATGAAACCAATGGGGTTTGAAAGCTATTTCATTGACTTCATTTTAGACTCAAGAACCATTCGATATTGTTATGCTTTGGCCAAGAAACAGTTGGTACAAGTTGGCTTAAATTTCTGCGCAGAAGTTGTTTGTTCACAGCAGTTTACAAAAACGTTTTTATGATGATTTTTTCAAACTTTTTGCTACTAGCAGGTAATACATTTAAATACATCAGATTTAACATCAAGTTTCCATCAAGATCACGTAACGAACCAAAACCCTAGCCATATACATGCATGTATACGCAAACTACTAATCATCAAACGTCATATGCTATCAAGAACTTGACTCTAAACAACCCTAGTTTGCATGTATTCAAGATATCATGAAATCAATCATTCTCAGTCAAGAACTTCAAGTTATATACAC
The DNA here is from genome assembly GCA_030545235.1 of Helianthus tuberosus. Classification (NCBI taxonomy): domain Eukaryota; kingdom Viridiplantae; phylum Streptophyta; class Magnoliopsida; order Asterales; family Asteraceae; genus Helianthus; species Helianthus tuberosus. Next base: position 69,558,852 of record CM060360.1, read on the forward strand.
ATGCTTATGAACTAAAAGTGAGGCAAAAATAGGTTACAAAGAGATAGATTGAGATCGCGAGAAGAAGGAGAAGCTCAGAGAAGCTTCGTGGGTGTTGGGTTTCGTCGATCAGAGAAGAGCTGAGGGACAAAAGTCGCAAATTATGGGGAGGGGATGGTTCTAGGGTTGGGTGTTATATTGATAATTTTTTACATACTTACACAATTAGTCCTCCATGTATAACCTTCTACAACTTGGGTAGCAAATTACCCTAACTAATTTTGTATTATGACAAACAAGTCCCCTGCGTTTCAAAACTTGAAACTTCAAGTATGTACCAGACTAGTCCCACCAGTTTTTATTGGTTCGTGTACTATAATTTACAAGTGTGATAAAAAGGTATAGACGTTCAACAATTTATAAAGATTCAAATATGAAAAGTTGACGTTAATTACCCAAAAATGCGAGTTGTCACACATTTTACTTTGACATTTTTTTACTTTTTTCTTTGACTTTTGTTTACTTTTAACCTCAAACTTTTCAAGTTTTACAAATTTGTCACAAATTCTTTTTCGTTTCTAACCCCAATATTTTTCTACTTTCAACTTTGTTCCTCTGTACTTTTCACATCGCAACGCACAAGTTCTAAGTTGACATAGTTATTCTTTTATATGTTGTTCGTGTTGGGTAAACTTTGCAAGTTAACGCCGCAATTAAAGTACGTGGTTCAATGTTTTTACGTCTACTTTTTGTTCGATTTAACGGTCCCACTGCGAAGCGGGATCCTAAATACTAGTTAATATTAAAAAGAGTTAAGTGCCATTTATGTCCCTGGCCAGCTTTTAACATTGTACAATTTTCCTCCTTGACTTTCTCGAAACATGCCATTTCAGTAAAAAAACTAACCCAGTTAAAAAAACTCATAACCCAGTTATCCCAGTGACGTAAATGGCACATAAAGTATAGGGACGAAAATGGCACATAACTTCATGTATTTTTTTTTATTTTTTTAATTGCTTATTATTATTATTACACACAGTTAGGGATGAACATTTGGTACCGTGTATCAGTACCGAATTATTTTCGGTACCGATTTGGTACCAACTTTTGTGTTTTTTGGTACATGTTCATTCGGTTTGGTACCGGAATTTGACCGAATACAACCTTCAAATACCGGTACCGTACCGAATATTTTAGGTACCGATGGCGATACCTATATTTGGCGATTTTCGATACCGGTACCAAGCTCAGCCTTACACACAATCTCTTTCACCCCTTCTCTACATCACCACCACCCCTGCTGCCACCACCAGACAACCACCATCTGTAAAAAAAACTCAAACCAACGTTAGATCATAGCAGCTCCCCCTCTCGATACGGTTCAGTGGTGGTTGGGGTGGTGACGGTTGTTTGGTGGTGGTGGTGGCGGTGGTGATGATGTGGTAGGGGGGGGGGGTGAAAGAGACTGTGTGTATGGGTGTATGGATGAGCTTGGTACCGGTACCGAAAAAGTTCGGTACAGTACGTACCGGTACGATACTGGTATTTAAAGGTAAGATTCAGTAAAATGCCTGTACCGAACCAAAAACGCCAAAAAGTGGATACCAAATCAGTACCGAAAATAATTCGTACGAGAAATTCGATACCGATACCTGATACCAATTGCTTCTCTCCAACTGTGTGTATTTATAATAATGATAATAATAATAATAAAATAAAAAAATCTTGAAGTTATGTGCCATTTTCGTCCCTATACTTTATGTGCCATTTACGTCCATAGGATAACTGAGTTATGAGTTTTTTTAAATGGGTTAATTTTTTGGACTAAAATGGCATGTTTCGAGAATGTCATGAAGGAAAAATGGTAGCAATTTGAAATTTGGTCTAAAATGAAATTTGGTCTAAAATGACAAAAGTGGACAAAGTAAAGGAACGTAAATGACACCTAACTCCATAAAAAGTAAAACGATTAGCTAGTTTACACCGAGTCCTCCACTTGTGACCTAGTGGTAAGAGACTTGAGTTTTTCAATGGAGACTCAAGTTCAAGTCTCACTTGTGTCATATGTGGGGTGGATATAGGCTATTAAGGATTTGAACCAGACTTTGTGTAAGGATGTCAGTTCGATTCTCGAGACCAATCGAGTTTTTGTTCCACTGTGTGTTACATCAGAGAATTTTGGCTCTTGGACACAACAACTGTCAAGTGACAGTAGGTGATATGATTCCCGGGGAGTATTAAAGAAAAAAAAAAAAAAAACTAGTTTACACCGATAGCGTAGAGACTGGCATATTGTAAAGGCGACTTACGATGCTGTTGGTTTTCAGAGCATATTAGAACCATCCACACACACACACATTACAAAAACCCCAAAACCCACTCACCGACTCACAATTTCTCCTCAATTATTAGAACCGATCGGTTAGGGTTTTCACGTTCCAATTTATGGTCAATTTTGATCCTATAATCATCGATCAACCGCAATGGAATCGCTCTGCTTTCACGATGGCAACATCACCGACTTCATTGATGCTCGAACTCTACACGTTCGCACCGTACGTCAATTATTTCATGATTTTAATTCTCTGTTTTTCTTCATTTATTCGCTGTGTGAAATTGTTGTTAATCTGTTTGTTTTTGTGCTCTGTGTTGATTAGTTGTGAAATTAGTGTTGGTGAGACTTGTTAGAATGTGTTTTGGTGAAATGAAAGTGGATTTTGATGTTTCTAGGGCTTTTGGATGGTAACTAGGTGTTTAGAGAAGAAAAGGTTGATGCATCAGCATTTATTTTGAAGTTTTATGTAATTGTTAGATGTTTATTTGAGTTGACGATCAATCAGCATCTTGTTCGAGTATGCGATTTCAGCTAATGAAATTTGATTTTGATGTTACTATGCCTTTTTCATGATTGTTAGATGTTTAAGGGAAGAAAAGGTTGATGCATCAAGCCATCAACAATTGCTTAAGAGGTTTTCATAATTTTAGATGTTTATCTGAGTCTCAGCACCTTGTTTTGCTTAGTTATGAATTTAGTTTTGGTGAGACTGTTGAGAATGTGATTTCAGTTATATTTCACTGAAATGAAATTCGATTTTGATGTTCCTAGCTATTGCATAGTTGCTAGATGTTTAGAGAAGAAAAGGTTGATACATCTACATTTGTTTAGAGGTTTTTCATAACTTTTAGATGTTTATCTGAGTATCAATCATCACTGGTCATGTTCTATCATTTTTGTTAACTTAATTCATATGTTCTGGTTATGTGATATTTCGCACTGTGAATTTTTGGTAAATTCCGAGTTTCTAATTTTGCAGGATATAAATCGCAGTCTGCAGTTGCATTCATCATTCCTTAGAAGGCTTTCTCTAGAAAGAGAGCTGGAGGTGTGTTTAAATCTTGGTATATCTTGCTATGGATACTTTTTAGATGGAATTTAAATTTCGATCAACGTGTTTGTTTGTGTTCTTTCAGGGGCACCGGGGATGTGTAAACACTATTGCATGGAACTCAAACGGCTCACTATTGATATCTGGATCTGATGACACTTGTGTAAGCTTTTTCATCTCTGTCTTTATATTATTATTACATATTTTGTATATGTTAGCATATGATGGTTGAACAACCAAGTGTTATGGACCTGAATGATGCATATATGTTACATGTTCATCAACAGATATGGTTTTCACTTTGTTTTGTTTTGCAAAGCACATGCGTATAAAAAACGACCATTAGTCATGCAACTGCTTCTGCATTTTGTCATATATGCTTTGGTGGCTTATGATATGAAAGTTAAAAGCTTGAAGTAAAAATGTTCCATTTTATTACAGATCAATCTTTGGAGCTATCAAAGCCGCAAACTCTTGCATTCCATTGACAGTGGTCATACCGCTAACATATTTTGTACGAAATTTGTTCCTGAAACATCTGATGAGTTGGTTGTATCCGGAGCTGCTGATGCTGAAGTAATACTTCAATTTTGGTCCTGAAACATCCAATTACATGAAGCTTACACCTGATGAGTTGGTTATATTCTTGCATTTACCGTGAATCCAAATTGTTGACTGCAGGTCCGACTATTCAATTTGTCTCACTCAGGAAGGAGGCGTGTTGAAGATAGCACTATTAATCCATCAGCACTATTTCAATGCCACACCCGGAGAATTAAAAAATTAGCTGTAAGATATATCTGGCAGTGGCTCCTTAATCCTAAGTTATTTGTCAAGATTTGACATTAGATTTGAATATAAAGAGTAAAGTACACGGATGGTCTATGTGGTTTACCAAAACTTTGGATTTGATCCCTAGCTTTCCAAAAGTACACCAATGGTCCCTATGGTTTCATTTGCACTTTGTATCGCATTTAGTCTCCTACTTTTTCTAAAAGTACATGGATGGTCTTGTGTTTCGCACTTTGTAATGCATCAAGTCCCTAACTTGGACATGCTAAAACTTTAGATTTGTTGGCTGGGGACTAAATGCGTTACAAAGTGCAAACCACATGGACCATGCGTGTACTCTTGGAAAGCTAGGGACCAAATCCTAAATTTTGGTAAACCAAAGGGACCATCCATGTACTTTACTTGAATATAAATTTGGTTTGTTGTGGAAGCTTTTTACTTGATTCCTTGAGACCCTTCTTTTCTGTTGCAGGTAGAACCTGGGAATCCAAATTTGGTATGGAGTGCCAGCGAGGATGGGACATTGAGACAACATGATTTTAGAGAGTGCACTTCTTGTCCCCCTTCTGAATCTTCTCATCGAGAATGTCACAATGTATTGGTAAGTATATTCATGGTCAATCAGTTCACTACATTTTTATATTTATTGGCAATAGATAACCTGTATAAGACACGATTAGACCTGTTTACTGAAAAGTACACTACGTGATTTCTTACTTTTTAAAAATAAATAAAATTAGGAGTGGTCTGGTCAACCCTTTACCAAAAACACAGGTCTCCGCAAAGTCGTAAGACCATGTATGGGGGCTGACGCCTGTCTAGTGCCGGAAGGTCATGTAAGTTGGTGACCTGATGACAAGGGAGCCGGTGACCGAAGCTCCGGTGAACAACGGCCGAAACCTGGGTTTTAAAAAGTAGGCGCGCCTAGGCGCAAGGCGCACTGAGGTGCGTTTTTTTTTCTTTCCAAAAAGCGCAAGAAAAGCGCATTTTTTTTTGGGTTTTTTTGGGGTCTGAGGCGCGCACTTTATGTATTTGGGTATTTTTATATTTGTTTTATGCATTAAAGTGTTGTACAAAAGGTTTTTTGGCTTGTACATTTAGGTAACATCATATATAAACCTTATTTATAACTATATTTTGGATAAGAGATGCTAAAAACCTATAGGATTAGGATATATATAAAAATTGATATAATCTCCTTGCGCCTTGGGTACGAAAAACCCACCGCTTTTGCGCTTCGCCTATGTTGTCAAAGACGCAAGGCGCAGGCGAGGCGCATCGGCCTCGCCCGGAGCCTAGGCGCAAGGCGCAAAAAAAGCGTGGGCTTTTTTAAGAAAAGCGCACATAGAGAAAAAAAATATAAAAAATATGTTATGCTTTGAAAATAAATAAGATTCCACATATATAATTAAAAAAACTATTATACATGCCATTTAAGATCATGGAGCTAATAGTTAGTAGCAAAAGTTTAGGACTTATATGTTGTAAGTTTTGGGTGTGTGAATAAAAGTCTCAAAAGGTGGTAAATACTTTGTCCCACATCGGTGTGGGGACAAAGTGAGTGGTTGTTTATAAGGTAAAGTTTTTACTACTCTATTGTAGCTTTATGACATGTTTTACCACAAGTCCTACCCGCGCGCAGGGGGGGGGGTGCAAAAATGAGTTTCTGAGCTGGAATTTGGTTGAACTCATGCGTGCCCGCACCTGCGGACACGAATGCAGCTCCGAAAAGCCCGCGTGAGGCAGTTTTTATTCGTCGTACTCAGTTCAGTTTTTTCGTTTTTTTTTTTTAATTTTTTTCTGCTGCGCCTCAGGGCCGTTTTGTGCGCCTTTTTTGCGCCTCGGGCCGCTTTTTTCAAAAAAACCCATTTTTGCGCCTAGGCTGCTACCAGGCGCTATTGGTGCACCTCGCTGCGCCCGGGCACCTCATTTTTAGACCTTGTCGCTTTTGTGCGCCTCTCGCTTTCTAAAAATTAAAACCAAGGCCGAAAATACAACTATCCTAAAGTAGCGAAATTCCTTATTGGGTATGTTCCGATCCGCGCGCGAAAGGCATAAGGATCTGGGCACTGTCTCGGATAAATCAATTAAATTCCGGGAGGCTTCATGAAGTGCTTCTTTAGGAGGCTAGGATCAATCATTTCTTCTTCTCGGTACACAAAACATACAACTTGTGTTATAGACATGAGATATAAAGTAGACAAGTAGTTAAACGAGTTGTATTCATGTTTAATACTTGTGTTATTCGCGTTGTTAGAGACCTGTTAAACACGATAAGACATTATTTGCTAGCCTAACATCTGATATCAGGCTTCATATGAATCTATCTTTGAATGAAAATGTTTAAACCTTGCTTTTGCACTCATTTGAAATTGTTGATCGTGAATTGAAAGTGGGCACATCGATCTATATAGCTGGATGACATGAACCTTACAGTTTAAAATCAAATTTGGTAATTGCACCATCACTAGAGGCAAGGATTTAAGAACTTAAGCATGCCAGTGGGAGATTTTGACGAGCACACTGCACATTATTTTATGGCAGGGCAGCCAACCAACTCGGTAAAGCTTCTTAACAATATGGAAGAGGAGTGAGCAGAAGCCTAAGCAACCCACACATATGTAATGTGTATGTATATGGATAGTCTTGTCATCACATGAACTATGATAGTCTTGTCATTACATGAACTGTGATTATCATATCATCAGGAGCAAAAGCATGAACAAAGGACCAGCCTATATATCTCTCAAAGTATGCAAGCTCTTCTTACATGGCTTTTACCCAACATGGATCCAATACAGCTTTGAAATTTTTTTTAGGCTCAATGACAGATAACAAGTTCACATACAAACATAGGTTACACGTGGACACGTGGTCATAGTCTCATAGATCTTTTCTGGACACCCGAATCAGTCTCTGCTATAATTTGATCAACCGGATGATCCCTAAGCTGCTTAATGCAGGAGAAGAAGCTGATGAAGCTCATGTTTCGGTAATAGTATGTGTGGAAGCAGTAGATCAGTAGTATCTGACCATGTTGGAATCAGGCCTCACCTTGATTGACTCAAGATTCTTCACATTCTTTTAGTGTTGGTTTGACGGGTGATAATAAAGTATTCATTTTGTGTAGCTTGTGGAATTGCTTGAAGAGGAATAATATTATGGCGCCAAGGAACATGTGAAAATGAAATGTCGACTTGTTGTCTTCATCTCAATCACGTTACTTCCTTTGAAAATTGCAAAGTATTCCATGTAGACTAGACATCTTTATCAGCTTCAGCCTTAAACTTGCTCAAGTGATCTCTTTGATTCTGAGTAAGGCACGTACTCCCAGATTATTGAAAAAAGTCTATGTTTGGTCTATCTACCATTTAGATGGAAGACTTGTTCTGGGTGAAGTTGGTTGTGTTCACTGCTTCAGCCTAGAAGAATGGCTTCAACCTACACTCACATAGCATGGCTCTAGTTGCTTCTATCAATGTTCAATTTCTTCTTTCAACTACTTCATTTTGTTCTTGAGTTATGATTACCAAGAATCTTGATAGATTCCATTTTCTTCACAAAAGGCTTCTAAAGTTCTATTCCTGAAGTCAGTGCCATGATCACTCCCTAGCTGTGTTCCCACTTCATTTCAAGAAGAATACCCATGTATATCTACGATATTCATCAGTCATAACTAATCATAAGGTGAGCATAGATGATCCTTGGAATAGGACATCTTGGGCAGCCTAGACACCGACTCACCTTTCGCAACTTTGTTGATGTTCTTAAGGGTATAAGTGAAGAAGTCTCTAAAAATCATGTGTAGGGCATATATGTTCTTATTTCTTTTGCCTTTAGTCTTTAGAAGGTGGCCTTATTATCAGCATTAAAACTGACTGAAGCTGATAAGGTTGTGTTTTACACCTTCTGAAATGATACATTGTCATACTGAATACCACCACAGTTTCTCATCTGACTCTTTACATTATCACCAAAAGTGACTGTACGATCTTCTATGTAGTTTGTTAGGGATTTTGAGCCAGTGACAAGATGCCATATATGCTTACTTTGGCTTTCCTGCACAAACAAATACAAGAGTTAAATACGTTTGGGAACCTAGTCCTACCTGGCGGTGAGTCTTCATTAGGGATCATAGTTACCTAGATCGTTATTAGCTTCGGTACGGGAACGAGGACCGGGCACACGATTCGCTTGACGAGACGTATTCGGTACGTGGGGGGTAGGTTCATTTAAGTACGAACCGGTACAATGTACCATAGAGTTTGGTTCGGTGTACCCAATTCAAAACATAAATTACTAAATTTCAAAATCCAAATCACCAACACAGTGAACAAAACAGAACAAAAATGTTCTAAATTTTTAATCTAGCCGCTGCCTTTTTTCCCGTTCTCAACGCCTTCGTCATCAAAGATCTTCCCAAATTATTTCCTCTAAGCCAACACTTGAACTTTCTATTTATGCGCATCCGTATTCACGTCTCACTTTTTGTGGGGGCCAGATTTATAAGATTCTGAAAAACGAGATTGAAGTCTTATGTCGGAGTGAATAAAGATAAGTTTGTCTGCTCTCTTGCAATATAAACAATTCCACTTGACATTATGGATATAGGGGAGTGTACTCCAATTTCTCTCCGCCAAAGAGTTACTAATCGGTTGGGAGAGTACTTTTTTGCTGCTTCTGCCAATTCTGGAGTCTCGGATCTATATGCAGCCCACCAATCAATTCCGTCCATTGTCACGGCATCGGCTTGCGTTGCAATCCTAGAATAAATTCCTTTCTTCATATGAAACGTTGCAAATTGTTCTCGTAACATCCTTTCTTCATCTTGATTTTCCAGCAATAATTCTTTGAAATGCTTCCATAACGCATAGTACAATTTCTTTGTCTTGGTTAGGAGCTTTTAATTCCATGACACCGGGTGCCAGCTTTTCTAGATAGTATTTATCATACTCTTATATTCATAATGTCAAGCGGAATCGTTTAATTTGCAAGATAGGGGATAAGCTTGTCTTTATTTACATGAATCCAGAAAGCGCATATATAAAAGGTTTAAGTGCTCGCTTAGAGGAAATGGTTTGTGTTGATCTTGATGAGAAGGCATTTTGAGAACGACAAAGGAAAAAGGCAGTGGCTAGATTAGAAATTTAGAACTTTTTAGTTTTGTTCTTGATTAGAAGTAATCTGTGTAGGTAGTTTGGATTTTCTGTTTTGAATTGGGCACATCGAACCAGACTCTATGGTACTTCATACCGAAATGAACCAACCCCCTACGTACCGAATATGTGCCCTCTAGCGAATCGCGTGCCCAGTCCTTGTTTCCCTACCGGAGCGAATCGCGATCTAGGTAACTATGTTGAACCATCATAGCGAATACGTCCGCTTCGTACCGGATATGTCTTTTTTGTATTGAGTATGTCTCCTCTACCGAATATGGGTTGTGACTTATGAGTTGAAGCTTAGTGTGAGCTTCGATGTGCCTTCAGGATTAAGGATTAACTAATGAGAAGGCTGTCGCAACTAGTGGTAAATGAGAGGTACAAGTGTTAAAGACTATGGATTGTTAGGCGATGTGGTGTGGAGGCTAGACTTGGGGCGGTCCGCCGGCTCTAGCCTTTGTTCGACTCGCACAGTTTATAATATGCAGTAAATTAGGGTTTTAATTTGTTGTTCCTAATAATCTCTATGCGCGCTTGGGCCTAACTTGGGGATTAAGTTTCCTAACCCTAGATTAGTCTATCTAATGATAGCATTGTATTTGTAATTCTTTGTAGCCCTCAAATAATAAAAGAAACCCTAGTTGTAGCACAACAGAATGTGGATGTAGGTCGACTGACCCACTTAAAATCCTCGTGTTCGTTTATTGCTTTCGTGTGTATTTAATTCTAACAGCATGTTCACGGGAAGGCCATGATCAGTGAAGGCATGAAGTGTTGATCTAACTGCTTGTTTGAAATGGCATGTAGTGAAGATTGCATGGAAGCAATATTAGAGAGATTCAAAGATTGGTTTGATAGATCTTAAAGATTTGTTCTCTGTTATCTTCTGTATGTGTGTATGTTTTTGTGTGTATATGCATGGTATCTTTTACATATGAAGATATGCATTTCTCATGTTAGTTGGTCTCTGATTACACGTATTAGTTAAGCTAGAAACCCTAATTAGCTTTATGGCATCAGAACAGGTTACAGTTATGAAACATGTGGCTCAATGTAATATTCTTGTAACAAATATGTTGATTATGGTAGAAACACAAAGCTTAAATTAAAGGAATGGTTTTTGTTTTAAGCTGTCATCCAATCTTTGATTGTTATAATAACTAAAGCTCCTAGTCACCACAAGTACTTCAACAGATGTTGAAATTAGTTGACCTAATCATATTGTAAGCTGCACTTGATACTTTTTTTTTCCTTCACATGCTTTTTGTTTAATGCCAGCTTGATTTACGATGTGGAGCAAAGAAATCATTAGCTGATCCACCTAGACAGTCACTTGTTCTGAAATCTTGTGACATCAGCAGTACCAGGCCTCATTTACTCCTTGTTGGTGGGAGGTAATCTTCAGTCCTCATCACTCTTGTCACTTAATTTTACAGTTTACACCCATCTTGTTTCATACGTTTTATAGCTGATTTGTTATTCGAAATGTTTGCAGTGACTCATTTGCTCGTTTATACGATAGACGCATGCTTTCACCACTTTCTTCTGGCCGCCACAAACAACCACCACCTCCTTGTGTTAACTACTTCTGCCCAATGCATCTTTCTGATCATGTTAGTTCTTTGTCAGTATCTGCTTAACATTTCGTGATCAAGTAAAATGCCATTTTTGTCACCGAGGTTTGGCCAGTTTTGCGACTTTCGTCCAAAGACTTGTTTTTCCGCATCTGGATCCAAAAGGTTTGAAATCTTTCCATTTTCATCTGGCTCGTCAACTCCATCCATTTTTCTCCGTCAAGTCAGGGGCATTACCGTCTTTTTAGACATTTTTTATTAAACAAAAAACACTATAAGAAATAAAGATCCACCTCTGTTGACTTTATTTTTTATAGTGTTTTTAGTTTAATAAAAAAAGTATAAAAAGACGGTAATACCCCTGACTTAAGGGAGAAAAATGGATGAAGTTAACGAGTCGGATGAAAATGGCAAGATTTCAAACTTCTGGATCCAGATGCAAAAAAAAAAAAAAACAATCCTTTGGACGAAAATGGCATTTTACTCTGTCGTGATACTTTGTATATTTTAGTTATGCATAAATTGAAGCAATTCCTTTGTCCCTTGTTATTTATGGTATAGTTTCATGTTTTCATTTGTTCAATAGATGATGGCTTTTAAGCTTTCAACATGTTTATTCTTTTGCAGGGGCGACAAGGTTTACACCTTACACATGTTACATTTAGTCCAAATGGAGAAGAGATTCTTCTCAATTATAGCGGTGAACATGTCTACTTAATGGATGTAAATCCTGGTATTTTTCTTCCTTAAAAGTTATTTTATTATTTTATTAAAGCCTAGTTAACCATGAATATTATATATAACAAATACCAACCCCCCCATACTCACAAAAATTACTATTCATAACATTGGCCCGATCATATGCTGCCATGTGGCAGCCTACTTTCTGCTTTTTTTACAAAACTTTTTTGCCTTTTAGTGTATGTTTTTACTTACACCCCCTGCACATTAATCAACCTATCTTTTTTTTTTCTTTTTAATCAACCAGTCTACTTTAGTACCCTTGAACTTTAATAAAGTTATCGTACAGCCCCTAAACTTCACTAGAGTTACCTATTTTTACCCTTTTTACAACTATACTGAGTTCTGGTTTTACAACTTTACTTTTTTATTTAAAAAAGAGAAATCCCCTGAACTTTAATAAAGTTATTATACAACCCCTAAACTTCAATAAAGTTACTTTTTTCTCCTTTTTTTACAACTATACCTAGTGCCTGTATTGTACTGATACCGGCATACCGCCACAACGCACGAGGTAAAATACCAGTTACATGTTATTAACCGCTTGCAATATTTGTGGCTTTATAGTTCAGGGAAGTTCTATGCGGTACACATCAGATGACGCGATGAAGTTTTTCAATCCAACTACCATACTGAAGGAGGTGCAATCTAAACCACCACACTCTGATTTCCCAAATCGTGTTCCTGCAAAGAGAAACCTCACAGCTAGTGTATGCTTCCGTTTTCAGTTATATTCTATGTTTGGTTTTATCACTAACAGAATTGTTAATGCTTGTTTTCTGATTGTTAACTTTGAATCTAATGACTGACAGCTTGATCAATGCCGTAAACTTCTTCAAATTGCAGAGAAGTCTTTAAAAGAGGGAGCCAATTATTACTACGGTATCGAGGCTTGTAATGATGTTTTGCATGGTCATGGTCAGATTGGACACACATTGATACTTGAATGTTTGTGTTTACGAGCAGCATTGTTTCTGAAGGTCTACATAAAGCTTATTTATTTTTATCTTTTGTAGCTAACTAGTCTTCTTTACCTCTGTTCATTCTTTTAAAATTTTTGATTGTTTTCAGCGTGATTGGAAAAATGATGTTCATATGGCCATAAGAGATTGTTTTAGAGCTGTGGAAATTGATCCCGCATCATTTAGAGCCCTACACTGCATGTCTGAAGCTCTATTACAGGCAAACTCCGAGTTCTGATCTTATAAATTCTTGTAGTTACGTATGATAAAAAAGTTGCATGACGGGGTTTTTTTTTTCTTTTTGTTTCTATTGATATTTCTGGCCCGTATCTGCATATCAGTTGGGTAAACTCAAAGAAGCTACGGACTTTGTTATTGCTGCCCAGTTTGCAGCTCCATCTAATCCTGAAGCTGTTGAGATAGTGGAGAGTATAAAAAAACGTATCAATACAGGTTAGTAAAGATCACATGTATATAGAAAATGATATAATCGTATGCTAGTATATTTTAAAACCCTACATAGCGTTTAGCTGTGTTTCAAATATTGTATCTAAATATGTCCGTGTTCGTTCTATTAACTTTAACCGAACACAAACATATAATCGAACACATTTTTTTGTTCGTGTTTGTGCATTAAGAAAATGGGCATGTTTGGGTTCGTTTATGTCCGTCCGTCCGTTAAAAACCTAAACGAATAGTTCATGAACATAAACAAACATAAAACAACACAAATGAACATAAATGACCAAATTTAAACAGACATGAAGTAGCTTTTTTATATAAATTATTGATTAATTACGATAAGCTATATTGGAAAGCCCGTTTTTAATTACTAGAAATCCCAATTATCAATTAGTTATATGTATATAAGTAGTTAAAAAACCTCCTTTATGTTTATATTTATATAAATATAACTCCATATGTAAATTAAAATGTTAACGAACATAAATGACCTGTGCTCATGTTCGTTCATTTAATTAAATGGACAAATAATTTTGTTCATGAATGTTCGTTTATTTAATAAAAAATCTTCCCACCGAACAAGTTCACGAACAAGTTCACGAACAGCGTTTACAGGCCTAATTTTCATGTATACTCTTGATGTTCATTTTATTTGTTATTTTGTACGTGTAATTAGTTATATATTTTTTTAGCGGAAGCTGGCAAGCCAAAGGAAGGAGGTCCTAGTTCTGAAGCTAGTAAAGTATTATCTCTGAGTGACATACTGTATAGATCAGATGCGAGTAGTGATACTTCACAACCTATGTCCGAAAGAGAAAATTCTGATTATGACGACGATTTGGAAGTTGATTTTGAAAATTCAATATCAGGTGATGAAAGCCATGATGCTGAATCTAACAACTTTTACCCAACTCTTAAAGTCAGAGTCCACAGAGAACGTGATTCAGCGAAGAATACTTTCCATACAAGTAGCTCCGGTGGATCACCAAAATCGTATTCTCCAAGTGACAAAATTACTCGTCAGGTTTCAGCTTTTCTCTCTGTTAATTCGCAATGGAGTTAAGTACGCAGATAGTCCCTGTGGTTTAGCAAAAGTAACACTCTTAAGTACTAGCTTTTTTTGTAACATGTTCAGGTTCTATGGTTTCGATTTTGTAACATGTTGGGGTACTAAGGTCAAGGGAGGTTAAATAGCATGTTAAGTTGTGCTGAAATGACCAAAATGCTCTTTAATAACTAGAGGGACTATTTTTGAATTAACTATATTTCATTACAAGGATCATTTTTGCAATTTATTCATATTAGAATTATCTATTAAGAGTATACAAACTTAAAAACTAAAAACCATAAAAATATAACAAATTAAATAAATATATATGTACTCTATATATTACAATATATATTTTTTATAAAAACAATACTTTTATCAATATAAGGGTATTTTAGTCATTTTACACTGATTTAGCAGAAAAGTTAACGGCAGTTAGCCTTAATACTCGAAGGTGTTACAAAATCGGAACCATAGAACCTGAACCTGTTACAAAAAAGTTAGTACTCAAAGGTGTTACTTTCAATAAACCACAAGGAGTATCTGTGTAATTTGTTTATAATTGAATTACTTTTTGATTGATTAGTGTTTGTTTAATACGTATACACGTATCATCCCTGCAGCATGAGAGGGCAATAGATATGAAGCAAAGATATGTTGGTCATTGTAATGTAGGGACAGACATCAAACAAGCCAGTTTTCTTGGGCAAAAAGGTACTATGTGTATGTTTAATCTCCTCTTTTGTGCTTATTATTGACTGTTAGACTTACATCATTTGATCAATCAGTCTGTGACATTACTAATCAGAAACTATATAGTTTATCATCTGGCACATGTGGTTCATGAGTGGTACCGGAGCTGGAGTTTTTTGTCGGGGTTGGGTAACGGGTCAAAATGTTCACTTCATAATGGGTAATTTTTTTATGTTGCTTAAAATGTGTCAAGTTGATCTTAAACTCTCATGTCGTATGATTACTCAAATTATATATATATATATATATATAGAGAGAGAGAGAGAGTTAGGATCATGTGAGAAGCACTAGGCTAATTGAGAAACGCGAGAAGCATTCTGGACCACATGTTTTTCCTAAGCAAAAATGCAAAAAAAATTGGAAAAATCGGAGCTTTTTCTGTCAGGTTTTTTTTTTTGGATATATACATGCATCTGTAATTGATATAAACACATGTATATTGCCAATCTTTAAATATACATATGTGTACACATATAAGTATTGTACTTCTATGTTGGATAATGTACATATATGTACAAGGAATATTAGATTTTAATAATCCCAACTATTCGCCGTTGGCCGCCAACAGTCCCAACTTCAAAAATAACTATCAGCAGTCCCAACTATTGACATATTGGCCACCAATGGACCCTGACTAACAGAACCCTAACACCGCTAGTCTTCGGTCGCCGGAAAACCGCTTTTGGCCAGAAAAAGGTTTCTAAAGGTCTGATCTATGGTTTCAAAGAGGTTTGGGACGAAAATGTCGAGTTTTCCGGCCAAAAAGTTGAGTTTTCTGGCGACTTCAATAATTGGGGCTTTTACTAGAAAAAAAGGTTCCTAAAGGTCCATTATAAGGTTACAAAGAGGTTTGGGACGAAAATGTTGAGTTTTCCTGCCAAAAACGTTTTTTCGGCGACCGGAGACTAATGGCGTTAGGGTTCTCTTAGTCAGGGTCCATTGGAGGCCAATATGTTAATAGTTCCAATATGTTAATAGTTGGGACTGCCAGTGGTTATTTTTTTAAGTTGGGACTGTTGGCGGCCAACTGCTAATGGTTGGGATTATTAAAATCCAATATTCCTATGTACAAATGTTTATAAATGATTGTACATGTATGTATACAAAGGAAGATTATGGTTCTAAATATGTTTTTTATAGTGTACATATGTGTAAAATACGTGTTTTAAAGTTGGAAAACAAGTATCCTACATATATGTCATACTATACACATATGCATAGTTTAAGAATTGACAACACACACGTGTATATTTAAAAATTGACAATATACATATGTATACATCCTCCAAAAAAACACTCTTAACAACGTGCGATTAGAAGTAAAAATTTTGTCTTAGAGAAAATGTGTGGTCCAGAATCGTTCTCACGGTTCTCAATTAACATGTGTTTCTCTTAGAACCCCTACCAATAAAATCTAAATTTTTAGGTAAATGATTCACAAGAGTTGTACGCATAAAGCTACACTATAGGCAACTTTAACCTATTTGACCAATTTCCTTTATAGCTATATATTTATTCCACCCACTGGAGATCAACATAACAATATCCAGCATAAAAATGGTTGAAAATGCAACCTCTAGTTGGTGTTGTGAACTATACAACACATATATTAGTGTTACCGCCCACATTACTCTCTGCAGAATTGGAAATGCATTTTTTTAAGTCTTGACTCTTCAATGCTTAACTATCTTAATGTTTTTGGTAATGTGCATTGAAACATTATAATATTCTTAGGACTCACATATACTTTCATGAACACCTTTTGTTATGGCAGGGGAGTACATTGCTGCCGGAAGTGATGATGGTAGATGGTTTATTTGGGAAAAGAGCACTGGCAGACTAATTAAAATGCTTCTTGGGGATGGAGCTGGTATGTTTTTGTGTGTGTATACATACACCCAAACACACTTTCTACCCGAGTTGGTCCTTAGTTTCTTGTTGGCTAATATATATATATTTTTTTTGCAGTTGTGAACTGTGTGCAAAGTCATCCATTTGATTGTGTTGTAGCTACTAGTGGCATAGATAATACCATCAAGGTAACCAGCATATATGATATATAGATTGTAGGTGGCAAAATGGGTGGGTCAAGCTGTCAATTTAGGGGTGCAAACGAGCCGAGGCGAGCCCAAGCTCGAGCTCTATTAACTTATAAGAGCTCGAGCTCGGCTCATTTATTATCTGTTAATATATTAAGTAAAAATAATAGACTTGTTTAGGCTCGCGAGCTCGATAAGTGAAGCTTGGACTAATTTCTAAACAAGCTTATTTTTAGGTTCAGGAACGGCTCGTAAACAAGTTTAAATAAGCTCGGCTCGGCTCGTTTATTAGACAACTTTAAATAAGGGTAAATATTATTAAATATTAACAAAACTAATATTACACTAAGGCTTGTTAGGCTCGGCTTCACATGTCAGGCTCGAGCTTGGGCTCGATAAATAAACGAGCTTTATTTTAGGCTCAAGCTCGGCTTGGACTCGATAAGGCTCGGCTCGTTTCAAGCTGTCTCTCGAGCCGAGCTCCTAGTCAGCAGCTTGGGTACAGGTTCGATTGGCTTTTCCCGAAAACCATTTGTCCAAAAATATTATATAAATAATATTTAGTGACACGTATTAAAGGTCGCAACATTCCAGTCTGATATTTTTAATATAGTGATTTATGATGTTTTTATTCAGAAAATACACTTTGGGCGACTTTCAACCACCAGTTTCCCTTTTAAGCTATTTCTTTTTTTATTTTACACGTCTGATCTGTAAGAGATCAACAGGAACCTCACAAGTCCTGTTCATAAGTTACTAGTAAAAATTTCCACCTCTGATTCTAGGTATCTGTTCTTATACATGAATACAATTTGTTCGATAGATGACAAATAGATATTTTGTGCTCAGATTTGGACCCCGCTTGCTTCAGTTCCATCTGTCGTTGCTGGAGGAGCAGCCGGACCTGACACTGCTAATATTATAGATACTATGGAAGGCAATCAACGCAGATTATCCCATAACCGTGAATCGTTGTTGTAAGTGCTACAATATCGTGTTTTGTTTTGTTCTTATTTTGACCTCTGGGGAGACCGCCATTTGGTTCATCATCCTGCACTATAATAGAAACCGTCTTCTGTGCATCTTGTGGGAAAATAATTAATGTAATAGGTTTTAGACTCTTATATCTGCAGGCCATTCGAGATATTAGAAGGGTTCCGGATGCATGAGTTTCCTGAAGGATCGTTGCGCCCGTTTGAGTGTATACAGAGTTAGGTTCACCCGGCTTTAAGGTAACGCATTTTGTTTTTAGGGATGGTTTCATATCATAGCTATTAAAGCGAGCGCCCAGGCGCAAATAAAGCCCCAGGCCCAACAAATCGCCCTGAGTGCGCCTCGCGCCTTTAATCTTCAGGTTAGTTCATAATCCTCTTCATAGTTATTAAAGCGAGCGCCCAGACGCGCCTAGGCGCAAATAAAGCCTCGGGCCCAACAAATCGTGCTGAGTGCGCCTTGCGCCTTTAATAACTATGTTTCATATACGATATATCCCTCTCAAAACTTAATATTATATCATATTTGCCCAACAAAAGTTCATATATCAAGTGCACTCATTTTCACATTTATGATATTTATACCCTTCCCTTATAGCTTGCATTAGTATATGAGAGTTTGGGGTGTAAAGAGAAAGAAGGGTATAACAGTCATATTACAAATTGTATTTAGTGAAATGAAATGAGCTGAAGTTGTTATGAAATTTTGGATTTGGTCCCTAGTTTTTCAAAAGTACCTTGGCATTATGCTAGTTAAATTGACCTTGGTAGTTTCATTTTGAGTAAAATACACGGGTGGTCCCTATGGTTAACCAAAATTTTGGATTTGGTCCCTAGTTTTTCAAAAGTACATGGATGGTTCCTTGTGGTTTGCATTTTGTATAGTATTTAGTCCCCAGCTAACAAATCTAAAGGTTTTAACACGTCCAAATTAGGGGCTAAATGTGTTGTAGAGTGCAAACCATAGGGACCATCCATGTACTTTTGGCAAAAGTTGGGGACTAAATGCGTTACAAAGTGAAAACATTATCTGCGTACTTTTGGAAAGCTATGGACCAAATCCAAAATCTTGGCCAACCACAGGGACCATCCGTGCACTTTTCTCTTTCATTTATAAGGTTTTATAGGAATTCGACTAGTATTACAACAGTTATCCATTGAACGGTATTTTCATTTTCTAAGCTTATGCACTCAAAACATCTAGGAATTCGACTAATGGCTGCCCCTGGCGCGTAATGAGCACACCATTGAATGGATCCATCACATTTCAATCTTTTTTTATTTTTTAAAATGGTTAATGTGATTACATTAATAATCTAAACTTCTAAAAGAAACAATTTATGAGGGAGGTTTTAAGCAGATTTAATGACTTTTATTTAAACCGTTTGATCATTTACTTTGACTGGTCTTTTTTGTGCATTTTGGCAGATAGTTTTTGGTGGATATCAATTGGACCAACTAAACCCGTTTCGAGGTTGTCGGGACTTGAAAGTTTTTGTTCTTATTATGTTCATTCTTGATCTTTTGCATCTTGGTTTGTCATTTGAGATTTTTGGTTCCCTGTGCAATTAATTATCACTCTCTGCTCCTACAATATCAAGCTTATATGTACAGTTTAATAGTTTAATCTTAAAAAATGAAATAGCAATAAATCACATGTACACGAAAACGTGGATGAAGTTGTGTATTAGTGCTTTCCCGTCGTGTTTATAGAGGATGAAATTTTGTTTAAAGGGTTTGATTTTAGTGTTGCACAAGTTCGGTTTGTGTGAACCTATACATACAGGCAAGGGCCACGCCCTTTTTTACTTTGTAGTGTAATTTTTTGTTTTTATGGGTCGTGTAAAATATTCGAACTTTTAAGGGCCCCCTCCCCCTTTTTGAATCTTCGTTCAAGCTCTGTCACTAAATACAAACAAAATAGATTTGGAGGTGAAGTGATAGTTTTGACCCATTTAACCTAAAAATTGATCATGGAATAAGTAAATCATTAAAGCCCCGGTAAAATTGAAATTGGAGTCTTACATGACGTGTAATGCTTAGACCACCCGTGGTGGAGGGTTTTTGGACGTTTTTCCCAAAAATGCCTCACAACGCCCAAGGACCGCCCTGGGGGCGTCTTTTTTCTTCAAAAACCTCCAAGGCGTGCTTTTATCGTCTTTCTTCAAATTGTTTGGCCAATTAGATCATCCAAAATCAAATATCATTAGTTTTAAATTAAAAAAAAACAAGAAAATAATAATTGCGTAATCATTGATGGGGCATTATTGGACGTTATCCCACTACGCTCTTTTGTGAAAACGCCCCTTGCTGACTGGAATGACATGTGTCGCACAATGCCCATGGGTGGGGGCATTATTCATGCGTACCACTACACATGATCTTAGAATTGTTTTATATAGTGCGTAGAACTAGTAAGGTATAACATGAATTATAGGATGATTGGTTATACGTATCGTTGTTAAAGCAACAGTGACAGTTGTTTTTGTGACTGTTATAACACTACTTAAAATGTGATGAACATGCCTGAACGTTGCACAAAAGGGATTATGATATGATTATAGAGACATTTTTACGTGTTATCATGCTTAAAGTTATGATAAGTTTCTAAGCATGATTAGTTTTACAAGGTAAAATGTGATGGGGGAGAGGCTATACGAACACCTTCAATCAAGGTTCAATTTGTTAGGATATGCCTTATAGGGCTTTATATGCTCTATAACGTGATGGTATACATTTGTATGGTACATAACTGTCTATTGATGTGATAGATGGGATATGTATCCAACATTTGTGAGAGAAGAGGAAGTGTTCCTTAGATAAATATCAAAGGAAGAAAGTTTGTTGGATTTTTTAGTTAACTTATCACCGTTTTGCTCCATGCCTTTAACGCCATCCAAAATATTAATTAACTAGAAGGGTATTTTTATAATTTAATAGATAAAAGTATGGGCATTTGATCTTTTCACCTAAACATAAATACCAATCTTATTTTGTTTTACACTATTTCTCTCTCACAAACACAAACACAAACACCCACACTTACCACCACCTGTCACCACACTCACCAGCACCGGCTGACAACAACGACCACAACCACTAACCCTTCCAAATCACCGGAACCACCCAAACCACCGCCACCAGGGGTGTTCATCGAATCGAATATCGAATTTTCGAATTATTCGAATCGAATTATTCGAATAATTTTTATTTTCCCTCGAATTCGAATTCGATTAAAACCTACCGAATTCGATTCGAATCGAATTCGAATAAATTCGATTTGATTTAGATTCCTTTAAAACATGTAAAACAACTATTAAAATGAAACATACATTTTAAAGCAACCATAAAACAAGATATCACATAAAAAGTTCCAAATAAAGTACCACAAGTCTAAAATTCAAAACGAGAATTTGGGAATAACTACTACACATTACAAGTGAATATTTTTAGAGTTTTAAATCTATTGATAGATTTTTTAGTTAAGATTTAGTTGTGGGCTATGTAGTGGTTTGCTAATGGGTAATTTTAATACTTGGAATAAATTTTGAAAATAATTTATAGTATAGCCCAATAAAAGTTATATAGGTATTATATATAAAAAAATAATTTATAGTAAGCCCGCTTGCGGTCTGCTCATATAATGTAATATATGTGTGGGCGCTCGGGGGGGGGGGCAAAAGCAAAAGTGCACTAATTTTTAACGTTATTTTACTAATTTCGTGAAAATAACGTTAAAAAGAGGGGATCGTTAATCAGGCATCATGTGGTGGCGTTGATAGCCGAAAGACAAGGGGGTACATGCACCAATTGGCGTTTGTCTCAATTGCTGAGTGTTATGTGCCTTATGTCCAAGGCTTGATGCAAAACCACAATCGAGCCGGGGGTCTCATTGGAAGCAGCCTCTCTATTCCTACGGGGTAGAGGTAAGGCTGTCTACATCCCACCCTCCTCAGACCCTACCTTAGCTTTGCTATAGGTGGGATATACTGAGTACGATGATGATGATATAAAAAAATAAATAAAAATGTATAATTATTATTCGAATTTCGAATCGAATTTGAAAATATAAATTCGTATTCGATTTACTTGACTCGAATTGAATCGAATTCGAGTTAGAATTCTTATAATCGAAACGAATTCTTGATAATTGAATCGATTTTAATCGATTTTCGAATTTTTCGAATTCGAAACGAATTCTGAACACCCCTAACCGCCACACTGTAACGCCTCGTGTTTTGTAACTTTCTTTATTTAGCAAGTTCATTGTACTTTCCATTTATGGAAACTTGTATTTCCTTTGCATTCGTACTTCATTTCATATGTTGTAATCCGAGACTTGAATCATGATGAAAATCTCATCTTTTACATACTTGTGTTATATATTATACATAGATACCTGGTGATTATTCATGTTACATACATACTTGGTACCAAAGGTACATGCAAATTCATACGTATTCCTACTTGTTATACATGCAAAATACATTTTTACACTCCTTAACTTATGCACGACGCTTAATGCACAAACAATCCTAATACATGCATGCATACGTTATACTTGATACGTTAATCTGGATTTGTACGTTTTGTGTTTAACTTGTCATTAACTTCGTACGAGCCTACCCTTGACATGTATAGCGCTATAGGAGTAACACACCGCCTGTGAACGTTGGGTCATGTTAAGTCTTTTTACGTTAAACTTTGGGTTGACTAGTTTGCTCACATGCCAGTTTATTGTTTATCTTGTTAACTAGCTTGTCATGAGGATTCGTTTAAACTTATTTACTTATGTTATGTATTAAAAACTTGTATGCTTGCCAATGCCTTGTTTGTTGATCTATACTTTATAACATGTTGCAGGATGATGCTGATGATTAACTAGGCGTAGTGACGAGGCCTTAGATACACATCTAGAAATCGTAGGATTTGAATTGTTGTATCAAATTTTGTACTATGTTTGTTGTATGGATCTGATGTAATCAAACATGTTGTATTTGAAATTCTTGTATTGTAATCCAACTTTTGTTATGAAATGAAATCAGTTTACCTTAACTTTATTGTCACTTTAGCGTTGTATGCAATGAGCAATCTATTCTCGTCTCACTCCGATGTTTCCGCCATCGGTTGGGGTGTTACAGATTGGTATCAGACCCATAACTATAGGGAATTAGGTAGAATTGCATGATTCGACCAAGTCTATAGTCTAAGTACCTAAAACAGACCCTTCCGAACGAACATGACCATCTCGCGCGAATTGCACATCTGCGCGAATCGAACAGTCCACTTCGTGCGAAGTGCGCTGTTCGATTTGTGCGAATGGGGACTGCTGTTTCATGTGAACCGGCCAGTTTGTGATTCTTAAAATTCTTAAATTCTTCCTACTTGCTTCTATCTCTTATTCTTTTGTCTTAATACTTACGACATGTCCTAAAACATTTTACACAATACACGTTGAAGACTTGAAGACATTCGTAATTCAAACGAGACAAGTTCACCAAAATAGGCGTGAACCTCACACTTTGGTGAACGACTCTCACTCCGCTTATTCTATTTTTTTGCACAAAATTACACCATCAAGTTAGGAGTGAGATCCACATCTTGATGGGAAATTTCCAACTCTAATTCAAGTGGACCCTCGTCAAAGTGTCGGAAATTATTTTCTTGACCCGACGAATACTAACCACACTTCGGATATGACGTTTTCAAGTTAGGGGTGAAACCCGCATCTTGTCAACTAGTCCCACTCCTCGATTTTCAATCCCACCAAAGTTTTGATTGTTTCAATCGATTAGGACGTGTAGTATCTGGAAGGGTAAAATACTGTTAATCGCTTCTCGACGAGAGTATTTTACCTATAGGCCAAAGCACGTTTCCCTAATTTGAAATGAAAAAGTCAACGTTTCTAAACCCGAAACAATCCAATGCTTTATTGAGCCTCTCTTTTATGTTATCTCAATTTTATGAATTTTATACTTATTACCTCGTTCATTTCAAGACCGATGCACGATTCGCACGTCTCTCGCAATAAAAAACATTAATAAATCTCGTGAACCAACTAAATCTATACTCTTTTATGCAAATATACGTGTTTGTACCTTGTGAATACTTGTCGAGTTCATGCTAATTATGTGAACCATACGTGATACGTGATACATACATGATTGTACATGCTAAACTTATTTTAAATTATGATCAAGTCTCATCCTTACTTCTCTTTCAAACCTTTAGATGGCCTCCCCAAACGCAGACTCATCCAAGAAAACCAAGAAGTCGCGATCTGGTCGAAGAAAAGGTCCAACCACAGTGACGACACCATCTCCAAGAAAGACCTCATAGGTCTTATTGCTGAGCAAATGCCAAGATTATACCCGATATTGTTAGCAAGATCCAACCTCTCACTGAAACCCCTCATGCCTCCGTCAACTCAAAGGTGGAAACACCTAAGGCGACGTTCCTTTTCAAACAATTCATGGCCTGTAAACCTCTCGAATTTACTGGGGAAGAAGGCGCTACTGCCTTGCTTCGATGGTTTGATGCCATCGAACTCACCTTCCTCCAGAGTGGTTGTCCTGACAACCTTAGAACCCAAAACGTTACTGGGGTGTTCCGATCGACAGCACTCGATTGGTGGACCTCTGAGCGAAACACACGAGGAAACAAAGCAGTTCACGCTTTACCCTGGGCTGAATTGAAGAAACTAATGAGGGATGAGTTTTGCCCTCCCCACGAACTTCGAAAGCTAGAAAACGAGTTCTGGAATTTGAAACAGATTGGGGATGACAATGCTGGTCTCACTGCACGTTTCAAACAGTTGAGTATTTTGTGCCCCGGCCAAGTTGACATGGCCATCACCAAGTACATTCATTGTCTTCCCACTTCGATCATGAACCTCGTGGAGTCTGCTTCACCAAAGACTCTCGAGGATACCTTTCGTTTTGGCAGCCCGCCTTAACAACAACTGCGTCATTCGTGGGGCTTCTGATAAGACTCCGTCGAAGAACGCGCACCAAGCTACCACCGATACCACCACTGTTGAACCATCCTCCTCCCAACCAACCAAGAAAAATAAGAACAGGAAGCGGAAGGCTTCGAGTCAAAACTGTGCGGTTGTTACTCCACAAAACCCTAAGCCCTTGCAATCAATCCCTGCTACACCCAACACCGAGCCTCAATGCAAAGCTTACACTGGGACTCAGCCCAAGTGTAACAATTGTCTGTACCATCATCCCGTCAACGCTCCATGCCGTTTGTGCACTAATTGCAATCAGTATGGGCATTTTGCTCCTCAATGCCACACACCCGCAGTTAACCAAAACCAAGCCGTCTTAGCTCAAAACCCTGCACCCAACCAAGCTCAACCACAGGCCGCTCCTGTTCGTGCCTGCTTCAAATGTGGTGATCTCAATCTGTAACGCTTCACATTTTTGTACTTTCCTGTTTTAGCAAGTCTTGTTGTATTTTCCATTTTTTAGACACTTGTACACTTGTTGTATTCTATGTTCGTTTCAAGTTGTAATCCGAGACAGTTGATCACAATGAAAACACGACTATTTTTATCATATTCATGATTTTCATGTTAGACTTATGTGCAAATTTGTATTCATAGTTGATGTTTGGAACGCTATCTTATTCATGATTCTTGATTTTTTTTCATTGCACTTTGATGCTTGATACTCGAAAAACCGATTAAAAAACGTAAGGCAATCGAAATTGGAAATTTAAAATAATAGAGCACTCGTTCGTATAAGGGAGGTCCCTTCGTATGAAGGGAGTGCGTTCGCACGAACCCACTCTCAAAACCCCAGAAACCCTAATTTTCATCTAAATCTATAAATAGACCCTCCATCCTCCACTCCAACTCGCCATTTTTCCCTTGCTAACGCTCTCAAGCTACTCTTGGCAATCAGAAGCTTTGTAAGAATCCCCTCCTTCTTTTCATATTCATTTCATTTCTTGAAGTTTTAATCACACACCCTTGAACTTTTACAAAGCTCTTTGATTAAAACAATCTCGTAGATGGGTTTTACACATTTTGCTTGGGCAAATTGTTGTGGAGCATCACATAAACGAGATTGAATCAAAGTTATAAGAAATCATAGCATTTTACAACTTAATTTCCTTTTCGATTATTACACAATCTTGGTGGAATCGGAAATCCATCAGACTCTCAACTCATCTCATAGTTAAGAGCCTGCAATAGGGTTAATTTCCATCAAGAAATGATCCGTTTAACAGATCAAACATGAATTTTCATCAAGAACAGAGCCTTCGTATGAAGGGACTATGCCCGTTCGTACGAATGGACTTCGATTTGTATAATCGTTTTTCTGATCTGTTTTCACATCTGTTTAATTTTGTAAAAATGCCCCATCAACTGTTTTAAAAGAAACCAAATGATTACTTCACCCAAACCTGTTCAAAATTTGGAACTCTTCATCAAACAGCCGGTTCGTACGAAGGGACAAAGCTCGTTTGTACAAACAAAATTTTCTTACACAATTCTGTTTTGATTTCCAGATCTGTTCTAGCACCCGTTTAACCCTTTTACCTACTGTTTTGAGTAAATTGGACAAAAACTTCAACGTTTCAAATCAAAACAGCTTAAAACTAAAAGTTTCGTAACAATAACAGTCAGTTCGTATGAAGGGACTATGCCCGTTCGTACGAACCTACCTTATACCATATCAAAACTGTTTTAACTTCGGTTTTCAAATCAGTTAACACACCCGATCAGTTATTTACTGTTTAAATCATTACCTTACTGTTTGAGATCAGACCAGTTCGTGTCATACAATAATCAGCCAGTTCGTTTTAGGCAAAAAACCCCGTTCGTACGAAGGGACAAAGCCCGTCCGTACGAACGGAGTGCTTTGTGTATTGACTCGTTTTAATTCCGTATTTTAAGCAATCTAATTCGACTCTCTTTCACATCAGTAAACTTACACTCTCGTTTAACCATTTCAGCGTGATCTCGAGACTTCATCAACTTTTTCTCGCGGTTTAAGTGTATTCCCTATGCAAAACTGTGAGTATACTCGATCCCATTTTCGTTTTAAACACTTTGGGTACAACATGTACAACATACAAAAACACGCAACACTTGAAACTTGTTTATTCAAAATCATACTATATCCACATTTAAACATGAAAAAATGTGATACTTGTTAATCTCATATGTTATGTATACATTTGTGTCTATATGCTCATTAACTTTGCTAGCCTACCTTAACAATTATAGCGCTATAGGATTAACACCCCACCCTTGATTCTTGGGGTATTGTTAAGTAAAACATGTTAAACTCCCTTCGTTTCGACGATGTTGGAAAGTTAAGATTGCGTTGGAAACTTTGGTTTGACATATAGTGACAATAGTTCAGCATATTAGTAACTTGTATGTGTTATTCATGTTGGATATGGGCACGTTTAAACATTTTATTCTTATTATGCTATGTATCAAACTTGTATACTCGCCAACATTTTTGTTGATCATTATTTTAATACATGTTGCAAGTTGATAGACGAAGTGATGAAGAAACAAGCTAGGGTGAACATAGAAACACACCTTAGAAATAAATAATTGTTTTGATTTATGTTTGATACAATTTGATCATGTTTTGGAATAATGTATGGCATTTTTTAGTATTTATGATATCATGATTAGTTTATATTGTCATAGTTAGTGTTATGATGCTTTGAGCGATTTGTTTTCGTCTCACTCTGATGTTTCCGCCATCAGTTGGGGTGTGACCTAAACCCTGTTACACCAGAAAACACCAAGAAGCCATACACTAGGGTTCATCCCAAGTGTAACACTTGCCATTATCATCACCCTGCCAACTCTACCTATCGCTATTGCACTACGTGCAACCGTTTTGGTCACACAACCCCTTATTGTTGCAATAACCCTACACCAGAAGCTAACTATGTTCAGCAAGCTCCTCAAAACGCTAAGCCAGCCAACAATGCACGAGCCTGCTACAAGTGTGGTGATACCATGCATCTTCGACCACAATGTCCTCAACTTAATCAAGAGCAGTAGCAGCAGCAAGCTCCACGAGGACGAGCTTTCAACATCAACGATAATCAAGCACAAAATGACAATGAAGTCATTAATGGTACGTTTCTCCTTAACTATCTTTATGCTTCGATGCTATTCGATACTGGCGCAAACAAAAGCTTTGTGTTCGTTGAATTTGATTCTATGTTAAGTTGTATACGCTCTAAGCTACCTAAGTCATTCACAGTCGAAGTTGCCAATGGCAAATCTATCACAGTCGATTCTGTTCTTCGCGATTGTTTTCTCACTCTTAATGCTTCGCATTTTTGTACTTTCCTGTTTTAGCAAGTCTTGTTGTACTTTCCATTTTTTAGACAATTGTACTCTTGTTGTATTCTATTTTCGTTTCAAGTTGTAATCCGAGACAGTTGATCATAATGAAAACGCAACTATTTTTATCATATTCATGATTTTCATGTTAGACTTATGTGCAAATTTGTATTCATAGTTCATGTTTGGAACGCTATATTATTCATGATTCTTGATTTTTTTTCATTGCACTTTGATGCTTGATACTCGAAAAACCGATTAAATCACGTAAAGTAATCGAAATAGGAAATTTAAAATAATGGAGCAGCCCGTTCGTACGAAGGGAGTGCATTCGTACGAACCTACTCAAAACCCTAGAAACCCTAATTTTCATCCAAATCTATAAATAGACGCTCCATCCTCCACTCCAACTCGCCATTTTCCCTTGCAAATGCTCTCAAGCTACTCTTGGCGATCAGAAGCTTTGTAAGAATCCCCTCCTTCTTTTCATATTCATTTCATTTCTTGAAGTTTTAATCACGCACCCTTGAACTTTTACAAAGCCCTTTGATTAAAACAATCTCGTAGATGATTTTCACACGTTTTTCTTGGGCAAATTGTTGTGGAGCATCACACAAATGAGATTGAATCAAAGTTATAAGAAATCATAACATTTTACAACTTAATTTCCTTTTCGATTATTACACAATCTTGGTGGAATCGGAAATCCATCAGACTCTCAACTCATCTCATAGTTAAGAGCCTGCAATAGGGTTAATTTCCATCAAGAAATGATCCGTTTAACAGATCAAACATGAATTTTCATCAAGAACAGAGCCTTCGTATGAAGGGACTATGCCCGTTTGTACGAATGGACTTCGATTCGTATAATCTTTTTTTCTGATATGTTTTCACATCTGTTTAATTTTGTAAAAATGCCCCATCTACTGTTCTAAAACAAACCAAATGATTACTTCACCCATACCTGTTTAAAATTTGGAACTCTTCATCAAACAGCCGGGTCGTACGAAGGGACAAAGCTCATTCGTACGAATGGACTTTTCCTACACAATTCTGTTTTGATTTCCAGATCTGTTCTAGCACCTGTTTAACCCTTTTACCTACTGTTTTGAGTAAATTGGACAAAAACTTCAACGTTTCGAATCAAAACAGCTTAAAACTAAAAGTTTCGTAACAATAACAGTCAGTTCGTATGAAGGGACTATGCCCGTTCGTACGAACCTACCTTATACCATATCAAAACTGTTTTAACTTCTGTTTTCAAATCAGTTAACACACCCGATCAGTTATTTACTGTTTAAATAATTACCTTACTGTTTGAGATCAGACCAGTTCATGTCATATGCTAATACGCCAGTTCGCTTTAGGCAGAAAACCCCGTTCGTACGAAGGGACTAAGCCCGTCCGTACGAAGGGACTAAGCCCGTCCGTATGAACGGACTGCTTTGTGTATTGACTCGTTTTAATTTCGTATTTTAAGCAATCTGATTCGACACTCTTTCACATCAGTACACTTACACTCTCGTTTAACCATTTCAGCGTGATCTCGAGACTTCATCAACTTTTTCTCGCGGTTTAAGTGTATTCCCTATGCAAAACTGTGAGTATACTCGATCCCATTTTCGTTTTAAACACTTTGGGTACAACATGTACAACATACAAAAACACGCAACACTTGAAACTTGTTTATTCAAAATCACACTATATCCACATTTAAACATGAAAAAATGTGATACTTGTTAATCTCATATGTTATGTATACATTTGTGTCTATATGCTCATTAACTTTGCTAGCCTACCTTAACAATTATAGCGCTATAGGATTAACGCACCACCCTTGATTCTTGGGGTATTGTTAAGTAAAACATGTTAAACTCCCTTCGTTTCGACGGTGTTGGAAAGTTAAGATTGCGTTGGAAACTTTGGTTTTACATATAGTGACAATAGTTCAACATATTAGTAACTTGTATGTGTTATTCATGTTGGATATGGGCACGTTTAAACATTTTATTCTTATTATGATATGTATCAAACTTGTATACTCACCAACATTTTTGTTGATCATTATTTTAATACATGTTGCAGGTTGATATACGAAGTGATGAAGAAACAAGCTAGGGTGAACATGGAGACACACCTTAGAAATAACTAATTGTTTTGATTTATGCTTGATACTATTTGATCATGTTTTGGAACAATGTATGACATTTTTTAGTATTTATGAAATCATGATTAATTTATATTGTCATAGTTAGTGTTATGATGCTTTGAGCGATTTGTTTTCGTCTCACTCCGATGTTCCCGCCATCGGTTGGGGTGTGACACAATCATCTTGCCAATTCTTGCAACCAACGCGCCAATAACAACAGCAGCCAGCTCGAGGCAGAGTATTCGTCACCGCCGCTCAGGCACAGAACGCCAATGATGTTATAAACAGTATGTTCCTCGTCAACAATGTCTATGCATCTTGTTTATTTGATACTGGCACCGATAAGAGTTTTCTATCTGTTGAATTCGAACCTATTGCTTAAGTGTGGACGATCTAAGTTGCCCAAGTCGTTCGCTGTCGAGGTTGCAAATGGTAAATCTGTCACTGTCGATTCCGTCCTTCTTAAGTGCTCTTTGAATCTCAACGATCATACGTTTCCGATTGACCTCATACCTATGCAAATGGGTAGATTCGATATCATAGTAGGCATGGATTGGCTTAGGCGAGTTCGTGCTGAAGTTATTTGCTCTGATAAATTCATTCGACTTCCTCTTCCAAACGGTGATTCCTTACACGTCTATGGTGAGATACCTTCAAAAGGTCTCAAGCTTATGTCATGTACTCAAGCGATCAAACACTTGCGTAAGGGTTCCTTCGCCTTTCTTGCCCACGTTGTGGAAAAGAAGGATACGGGCTCGAGCACGAGTGATGTTCCTGTTGTTTGTTATTTTTCTGACGTTTTTCCTGACGATCTTTCTGGTCCGCCTCCTGCTCATTCTGTTGACTTCGCATCGATTTAGTGCCTGGCGCTACGCCTGTCGCTAAGCCTCCCTATCGTTTAGCACCCCAAAAGTGCAAGAGCTATCGAGCCAACTTCAGGAGCTTCTTGATAAAGGCTTTATACACCTTCGTACTTCTCCTTGGGGAGCTCCTGTTTTATTTGTCAAGAAGAAAGATGGATCATTTTGGATGTGTATTGACTATCGTGAGCTCAACAAGCTCACTGTTAAAAACTGATATCCTCTTCCTCGTATTGACGATCTCTTCGATCAATTACAAGGCGCTACTTGTTTTTCCAAGATTGATCTCCACTCTGGTTATCATCAACTTCGAGTCCTCGAAGAAGATATACCCAAAACCGTTTTTCGTACGCTTTATAATCATTATGAGTTCATGGTTATGCCATTTGGTTTGACCAACACACCTGCAGTTTTCATGGATTTAATGAACAGCGTGTGCAAAGCTTATTTAGACCGATGCGTGATCATCTTCATCCACGATATCTTCCAAGACACAAGAAGAGCATGACAAGAAGAGCACGAGCGACACTTGCATCTTATCCTTCAGCTTCTACGCGCTGAACGTCTTTACGCCAAATTCTCCAAATGTGAATTTTGACTAAAAGAAGTTCAATTCCTTGGTAACATTGTCAATGAACTTGGTATTCACGTTAACCCTGCAAAGATTGAAGCTGTGAAGAACTGGATTGCTCCTAAATCCCCGTCTGAAATTTGTTCATTTCTTGGTCTAGCTGGTTACTATCGTCGTTTAATTTCTAACTTCTCAAAAATCGTTGTTCCTCTCACTTCCTTGACTAAAAAAGATAAACCTTTTATTTTGGGTCATGAACAAGAGGAGTCTTTTCAAATGCTCAAGGACATGCTTTGCAATGCTCATATCCTTACTCTTCCTGATGGTAATGACGACTTCGTCGTGTATTGCGATGCTTCAAACCTTGGCCTTTGTTGTGTCCTTATGCAATGAGAGAAGGTTATCGCTTACACATCGAAGCAACTCAAAATACATGAGTAGAACTACACTACACACGACCTTGAACTTGGTGCAGTCATTTTTGCGTTGAAGATATGGCGACACTACCTTTATGCTACCAAGTGTGTGGTCTTCACCGACTATAAGAGCCTTCAGCACATCTTCGACCAAAAGGAACTGAACATGCATCAACGTCGTTGGTTAGAGTTGTTAAATGACTACGACTGCGAAATTCGCTACCATCCAGGTGAGGCAAATGTCGTGGCCGACGCTCTTAGTCGTAAAACTCATGTCAAGGGTGTTCGTTGTTTCTAGCTCGTCAACGATCTTCAAAACCGCATTCATGAAGCTCAATACGCAACGAGGGTAACCTATATAATGAGATGCAATGCGGTGCAGAAGAGAGTCTTGTAACCAAATTCAATGGTACTCTATATCATCTCGATCGTGTCTGGATTCCTAATCGTGATAACCTTCGAGAATTTCTGATGAAGAAGGCACATAAATCTAGGTATTCTATTCACCCTGGGGCTGATAAGATGTACCACGACATACGTACATCCTATTGGTGGCCTGGAATGAAGAAAGATATCGCCACCTATGTTTCGAAATGTCTCATTTGTTCCAAGGTTAAAGCTGAACATCAACGTCCCTCTGGATTTCTTGAACAACCAGAAATTCCTGTCTGGAAGTAGGAGAGCATTGCGATGGACTTTATTACTAAGCTTCCTCGTACTTCGCCTGATCATGACAGTATTTCGGTGATCATTGATAGATTAACCAAATCTGCTCACTTTCTCCCCGTTGGTGAAGATTACAAAGTCGAGAAATTGGCTTGTATCTACATGGATGAAGTCATCTGTCGTCATGGTATCCCCATTGACATCATTTCAGACCGCGATGGTCGTTTCATGTCTTGTCTTTGGCAAATGTTTCAATCTGCTATGGGTACTCATCTTAACCTTAGCATCGCTTTTCATCCTCAATCTGACAATCAAACTGTGATAACCCGAACTTTCCAGGTTAGCGTTACATGATTCCTTGACCTCTGGCTCGTATAATTACGCTTCATGTCTCACTACATGTTATAACCGAGTGCCTGCTATCAGGCATAGATTAATTTATATGAGATTTTAATTAATTTCATAATGTAAGTTATTATATGTTGAATGATTGATCCTATAAATCCCGTCATACACTCCAGCCGAGTCGCACACCTTCTTGTGCGGGCCAAACAACTTTCCCTTGTCATTGGATGTTCTCGGCCCAATATCCAGGAGCCAAATCTGGGTCCGGCCCATGTATTTAGATTGTAAACGCATACAAGGTTGTGTAGGGTTTTCATTCTTCTAAAACACACCTAACTACCCAACCCTGGCTCTCCTCAACCCCGACGGCAAACCCCCTGCTTCGAAGCCCCTTCGTGAATTCTCTTTGGAGCCTACGCCGTACACTCCTTCAAATGGTACGATTCCTCAAGTATGCGATTCACTTCACTTGTTAATTATAGTTATGTGCTAGCACACTGAATTGAATTATGGTTCTATGATTATGTGGGTTGTTGCTAGTTAATATGAGATTAATATGAGATCAATGT
This sequence comes from Helianthus tuberosus, assembly GCA_030545235.1. Taxonomy (NCBI): domain Eukaryota; kingdom Viridiplantae; phylum Streptophyta; class Magnoliopsida; order Asterales; family Asteraceae; genus Helianthus; species Helianthus tuberosus. Next base: position 69,592,645 of record CM060360.1, read on the forward strand.
ATGGTTATAGTTTAGTCCGTAAACTCAGTTGCATGTGGCCGATCATTGTTTTGTTATCAAACAATTAGCATGAGTGATCTGTATGTTGTAATCTAGAAGAGGTAGGGTGTTAAATCCATGATCATAGTTTGCATGAGGACTCGGGTTATAGGAGCCGTGGAATGTGATATTGAATCGGTTCGGATATTATTGATTATCATGATAAAATGATATGAAGTGTGTCTACGGACCTAGTTGGTTGTTAATCATGATGCTAATTATTATGAATGATTAAGTAATTGTTAGGGTTATGTGAGGATAGAAACTGTAAATTCTTGAGTAGATGATGAAATTGTGTTCGATAATATGATTGCTATTTGATTCGCATCTCGATATAACATAACTGTTAATGGATGATTTGGTATTAATTGGAAGATGTAAATTATGATAAATGTTATAGTTACAATCGTAAAAAGGAAACAGTTACGATTTCTTTTAGAGTAGATCCTACAAAATCGGGTGGTTACAAATGTGATCTGGGGATTGACTGGTCAACCGCACAAGTGCAGTCGCACAACCACAGCCCAGTTGCACAACATAATTGGGCTGAGAACATGTATGGATCGCACAACATTATGGGCCCTGAACTGATTGAATCGCACAATTAGAAACCAATCGCACAATATAACTGGATCACACATATTCGGTCCAGTCGCACAAGTTACCCATGATTGCACACTGGGACTTGGGCCTCAGGTTTAATTGGGCCTTACACAGCCACATGTCGCACACTACTTTGGGCCGTAGTTGAATTGAGCCGCCCTCTAGTGGGCCACACGTGTATTGAACTGTTTCATCCTTGTGAACTTGCATATTACTTGAATAAGAATTGAACTGTTGATTTGTGTTATTGGGAAACACGAGCATATGATGTGAACTTTGCACAAGACCTGAATGTTTGTTACATGCTGTTAAGGACCAATGTGATACGTGTATATGAACTTGCATGTTAGTCTGTATGTTATGTGAATGTATGTTGATAATGAACGAATAAGTTGCATGGTCAGCTGGTATGCCATTTATGATGATATGTGAATCACTTGCTCGTTACTTGAAAGATATGTGCAAAGAATATGTGATCTATGTGTTTACGAAACTGATTATCTTTGGTAACCACGGTAGGGTATGGTTGACCAGCTTGGAGTGGGTAATGTAATGTAACATACCGAGCAATCTAAGGTGAGTTCACTTCTCTTGAGCATGCATCCCGGTGGGTGGGACAATCATTGGGTATTCCTGAGAGGAGTAAGTCATTTGGGTAAAACTGGGATGTTGGATAATACACTCACTCCTATCACCATTAAGTCCCATCTTGTTTGTTACCTGAGAGGTAACGGGGTATTAGCTGGTAGCGCTATCTAGGTTTGGCACCCTCACCCCGTACCTGAGAGGACGGGTGTGAACTAATGACCCAGTCATGCCCAATGCTTTGATAGGGGCGTTGGGGAAAGGGCAAAAATAATCTGGAGCCATCTTGTACGGTATCGAGTTATTATCAACGTTACTTTCGGTATTATTATTAAACTGGATTAAACACTTGGTAACCAAAACGTTTTCATAAAACTGTGAACTCACCAGCGTTGTCTGATACACTTGTGTGCATGCTCGCAGGGTTATTGATATGTGTGGATGTGGAACTTGCTGTCTGGGATGCTGGAGTGGTCATGGGTCGAGATACATGGAAACTTGGAACGAGACTAGTTGATTACATACACTTGGGTTTTGGTTAAACTTTGTATTATGCTTCCGCTGAACACAACGAGTTATAAATAATGTTTTGTAACACTTATCTTAATGAATGAAAGCTTTTATTTGAAATCTTGTTATGAGTTCAATGTGATTAGTGGCTAGATCCTGGTACGTCACATGCCTCGCGGGGGATTCTGCATGTGGTATTTTGGGGGTGTGACAGTTTGGTATCATAGCCACTGGTTATAGTGAACTTGGTTTTAAAAATGTTTTTATTAAACCAGACTATAACTGAACAGTTCTAAAAACGAGAATACGACCATGACACTCTGCTCCAGATTGCAAGGTTCGTTTTTTTTCACATGTTGTATACATTGCATGAGTAGTGTACACCTGTTTTTGATGTAGCATACGGACACACACTCGTCACTATAACATAATTACATGAATTGCTTGTTTACATTATGATGTGTTGTTAGTGTGTCGTAGCCCTTGGATTCTTGTGACCTTGTCGTTTTGATAACCTCCGTTTAACATTCGAGTTTGAGGAACCATTTGACATGAGTTAGGAGGAACTGAGACGAGCATGCAAATCACAATATTATTGTGGGTGCACACATAATAATAATGCGGGGTGCATGTGGGTCCCAGTGAGGCTTAACAAGTGTAAAAATGGGTTCTGTTCCGTTATTCAATCTAATGAAAAATACAACAAATCTATAGGAGTCATAGCGATGATTGCCTTCTACTCGAGCGTGATCTTTTCACTTCCCTCTGAATCCTTACGAATTTCAATGATATTGAGTATTGCCTGAACACGTATCTGAACGTCTAGCGAATCGTATAAGAATGTTAGGTGTTAATACGAACATCCTGAGTTAGTTATCGAACCATTGAATGCTTGGTCTGTGTCTCCCTCACTTTCTTCGTTTACTTGAACCCAACGGATTGACGCCTCAGATCCCAAAGTATGGTCACCCCTGCAACTCTCTAGTAACATATCGTGTATTACTCAACCAACTTGCAAGATCGATGGACAAGAGGATGAGCGTAGTACCTTACCGACCTCAGTATTATGACGACCCTGATTACCTGCAACGAACACCAGCAAATTGACTTTAATCGAATCCTTAATCCTAATCAGCGACTTATGGGAGTCAACTCTTACGAGTTAATCGGGACATAACCAATGACCATGGACTATGGTGTGGAATGTGTAGCAGCCAGCACAGTGAGTAGTGCCTTAGGACGTGACACGGAATGTGAAAAGATGGACCCTGTTGGTGAAAGGTCGCAGGACTCCGTTTCAAGCAACGACATTAGAGGCAAAAGTCACGGCGACATCAAGGTACTCGTAATCATAGCCTACAGTATGGAAACAAAGGTGAATTCGACAAGGATTGACTGTTAAGTTAAAATGTCAAAAACCAAGGAAACAATGGCAGTATTGGGAATCCTCGTGACCGTAACAACAACACTGGTAGTGGTGCTCGTGGAAGGGCATTTAGGATTGGCGTAGGTGACGCCAGGCATAATAGCAACATGGTAGCTTGTATGGGTAGCTAATCGCTTCGTTTCTGTTCGGTTTAACCGTGATGCTTCTAGAAACCGAACCTGTTGTGGAATCGGCTGATGTCAAGTCAATTGAAACCTCATATGTTCGTTGGGATGCAAACTCGACCTTGTGGGACAAGTGTTCAACAACGACCTTCCTTCTGCTACCCTTGATAGTTTTGATGCAGTAGTTAGTGTGGATTGGTTATCCATATATCGCGCAGATATACCCGGTGAGGAGAAAACTTTGTGAATCCCTCTCCCTAGTAGAGAATCATCGTCTGTCCTAAAGTATCCGAGTGGTGTAAGGGTTAGCATCATTTCAGCAATGAAAGGTTAGCATCGTCGTCTGTCTACGGAGGGATTACCCCTCTATGTTGGCACCCGTTACTAATGTTAAGGCTAAGGAAGAGAGGATCGAGGATCCACCAATTGCTCGTGATTCCTCTCGGTGTGCTGCCCGAGGAACTTTCAGGTTTACTTCCACAATTGCAGGGAAGAATCTCAGTTTGATCTCGCGCCAGGGGAAGCCCTGATTACTCGTATTCCTTACCGTCTTGCACCTGGAGGGTTGCAAGAACTGTCTAATCAACTACATGAACTGTTGGACAGGAGTTTTGTCGGACCTAGTTTTTTTTTTCGCTTTGGGGAGCCCTAATTATATCCGTGAAGATAAGCCTTTTTGTATGTGTACTGATTAACGAGAACTCAGCAAAGTGACAGTCAAGAACCATTCGCCTCGACCATGTATTGACAACCTGTTGACCAGTTGCGAGGGTCAACCTCCAATTCGAGGGTTGACTAATGAACGAACTATAATCGGATGGAAGTCCAAGGGGATGCTCCTAAAACGGCATATCGAACGCAGTACGGCCACTACAAATTGCCATCCTTGTTGTTTATGTTATCCAACACCAGCGTCCGTAGGGATCACATGGGTAGTGTGTGTCAACCTCATCTCACCAGATCCGTCAAACGTGTTTAGCTAAGACGTTTTGAATCACTCCTAGGAGAAAAGAACACCATGAACGACAATTGTATTCATCTTAGAACTCCTAGGGGAGGAGCAACTCCATGCGAAGTCCACCTAAGTGTGACTTCAGGATTTGAGAGGTACACTTTTTGGTCACGCAGTCAACGACGTGGGGATACACGTGGATCTCGCTAAGATCCATTTTATTAGAAATTGATCGGCCCCAGAGAGTCTTTAGGGGATACAACAATTTCTTGGTCTAGCTAGATACTATCGCAGATTCATCGCTGGATTTTCGAAGATCGCGCAACTTTAATCTCTTTAGCACAGCAGGGTGCTGTGTATTCGTGGGAGACAAAACAGGAGGACGTCTTTTCTGATTTCGAGTCCCAACTCTACAATGCACTGAGCATCGTCTTTACCCGAGGGTACGGGTAATCCGGTGGTATACCATGATGGTTCGAATCAGAGTCCTAGTTACACACCGATGCAACACGAGAAGGTGATGGCTTACGTAGTGGATTTACAAGAAGAATTGCATGAGTCACAACTTGCGGTGGAAACCATGGTCTTTGTATTTAAGTTGGAGGCATTACTTGGACGGTACCAAATGCACTACCTAGACCGATCACAAGGGCCTCCCGTGTACCCTTGTTTCGAAAGAGCTAAACATGTGATGGCATCGCTGAATGGAACTTTTGAATAATTTCGGCTGTGAAACCTAGACGTGTGCGAGCCTCGCAGCACACCATTGACTCTAACCTACCCGATCAGATTCGCCCTGTTCGAACCGAAGCACTGAAGGAAGAGAATTTTTAAGTTGAGTCCATGCGGGGCATGGAGGAGCAACTTTTGGCAAATCGGACGACATTTGCTACTTCATGGAACGAATGTGGAACCCACTATATGGCAACCGTAGGGAACTTGTGTTGAGCAAAGCACACCAGCCCCGTTATTTTAGTCGTCTGGATTTTTGATAGGAGATATTAGGATCTATAAATCTGGTACTGGCAGCCGGGCATGAAGGTCCATATAGCAATGTATGTGAACGATGTTTGACTTGTGCGAAAGTCAAGGTGGAATATCAGAAACCTTCTGGTTTGTGTCAGCAACCAGAAACACCCATATGGAAATAGGAACAGATTGCCACAGATTTTGTTACTGGTCTACCTAAAACTCGAAACGGAAATAATATCACCTGGATGATCGTCGATTGTCTCAGATAACCAGCACACCTCCTTGCAATCAAGGAAACTGACGAGCCATCACAACTTTAGAATATTCCTCTGAGAAAGGCGATTTCTAGGCACGGGGTGCCAACTCCTATTACCTCTGATTCTGATTTACGTATATGCCTGATTTATGGCAGGCATTATACAAAACCCTTGGCTCACGTCTAGAAATGATCACTACTTCTCACCATCCGACAGATGGTTAGATTGGATGAACCATCCAGATACTCGAAGACATGCCGCAAGCATGTGTGCTTAACTTTGATAAAATTGGAAAGCCATTTACCCTTGGTAGAGTTATATTGCAACGGCAGCTCCGTTCGAGGCATAGTATGGACGACGATACCGATCTCGTTGCTGGGATGAGGTGGGTGACAGCCTAATCACAGGTCCAGGACTTGTACTTGAAGCTCCTTAGAAGATTGTTTCGATTAGAACTCGTATGGTGGCAGCGCGTGACCACCAGAAAAGTTGCTAGGTGTAAGAAACCTTTAGAACTCGCAGTTAGCAATCATGTTATGTTGAAGGTCTCACCCTGGGAGGGTGTGGTGCGCTTGGGAAGCGCCGCAAATTTAGTCCACGATACGCTAGTCCATTTAAGATTCTGGGAAGAATCGGTATAGTGGCCTATAAACTTGAATTGCCTGGTATATTAAGTGATGTCCATGATGTCTTTCATGTCTCTAATCTAAGGAAGTGTTTGTCCCATGAAACACTTGTAATACCCTTACAGGAACCATAGATTGATGATAAGTTGCAGTGGTTGAGGAACCAAAGCACAGTCGGATTCCAATTATGAGAGTTCGTTGGACCTCAAGACGTGAACCGGAGTTCACGTGGGAACACAAGGACAGATGAAGCTCAAGTATCCTAACCCGTTTGAAACTGCGGAATCAAATCCTAGCGCAACTGGCGAATTTTGGGACGAAATTTCTTTCAAGTTGGGGATGATGTGGCACTCGAGGAAAATCCACAGTCATCCTAATCTAACACTTTGCCGCTTTGTGTTACTGATCAAATTTCGGGACGAAATTTCTTTCAAGTTAGGAATGATGTGACAACCCGAACTTTCTAGGTTAGCGTTACATGATTCCTTGACCTCTGGCTCGTATAATTACGCTTCATGTCTCACTACATGTTATAACCGAGTGCCTACTATCAGGCATAGATTAATTTATATGAGATTTTAATTAATTTCATAATGTAAGTTATTATATGTTGAATGAATGATCCTATAAATCCCGTCATACACTGGCTCTCCTCAACCCCGACGACAAACACTGACGCATACAAGGTTGTGTAGGGTTTTCATTCTTCTAAAACACACCTAACTACCCAACGCTGGCTCTCCTCAACCCCGACGGCAAACCCCCCTGCTTCGAAGCCCCTTCGTGAAGTCTCTTTGGATCCTACGCCGTACACTCCTTCAAATGGTATGATTCCTCAATTATGCGATTCACTTCACTTGTTAATTATAGTTATGTGCTAGCACACTGAATTGAATTATGGTTCTATAATTATGTGGGTTGTTGCTAGTTAATATGAGATTAATATGAGATCAATGTATGGTTATAGTTTAGTCCGTAAACTCAGTTGGATGTGGCCGATCATTGTTTTGTTATCAAACAATTAGCATGAGTGATCTGTATGTGGTAATCTAGAAGAGGTAGGGTGTTAAATCCATGATCATAGTTTGCATGAGGACTCGGGTTATAGGAGCCGTGGAATGTGATATTGAATCGGTTCGAATATTATTGATTATCATGATAAAATGATATGAAGTGTGTCTACGAACCTAGTTGGTTGTTAATCATGATGCTAATTATTATGAATGATTAAGTAATTGTTAGGGTTATGTGAGGATAGAAACTGTAAATTCTTGAGTAGATGATGAAATTGTGTTCGATAATATGATTGCTATTTGATTCGCATCTCGATATAACGTAACTGTTAATGGATGATTTGGTATTAATTGGAAGATGTAAATTATGATAAATGTTATAGTTACAATCGTAAAAAGGAAACAGTTACGATTTCTTTTAGAGTAGATCCTACAAACTCGGGTGGTTACAAATGTGATCTGGGATTGAGTGGTCAGTCGCACAAGTGCAGTCGTACAACCACAGCCCAGTCGCACAACATAATTGGGCTGAGAACATGTATGGATCGCACAACATAATGGGCCCTGAACTGATTGAATCGCACAATTAGAAACCAATCGCACAATATAACTGGATCGCACATATTCGGTCCAGTCGCACAAGTTACCCATGATTGCACACTGGGACTTGGGCCTCAGGTTTAATTGGGCCTTACACAGCCACATGTCGTACACTACTTTGGGCCGTAGTCGAATTGAGCCGCCTTCTAGTGGGCCACACGTGTATTTAACTGTTTCATCCTTGTGAACTTGCATATTACTTAAACGAGAATTGAACTGTTGATTTGTGTTATTGTGAAACACGAGCATATGATGTGAACTTTGCACAAAACCTGAATTTTTGTTGCATGCTGTTAAGGACCAATGTGATACGTGTATATAAACTTGCATGTTAGTCTGTATGTTATGTGAATGTATGTTGATAATGAACGGATAAGTTGCATGGTCAGCTGGTATGCCATTTATGATGATATGTGAATCACTTGCTAGTTACTTGAAAGATATGTGCAAAGAATATGTGATCTATGTGTTTACGAAACTGATTGTCTTTGGTAACCATGGTAGGGTATGGTTGACCAGCTTGGAATGGGTAATGTAACGTAACATACCGAGCAATCTAAGGTGAGTTCACTTCTTTTGAGCATGCGTCCCGGTGGGTGGGACAATCATTGGGTATTCCTGAGAGGAGTAAGTCATTTGGGTAAAACTGGGATGTTGGATAATACACTCACTCCTATCACCATTAAGTCCCATCTTGTTTGTTACCTGAGAGGTAACGGGGTATTAGTTGGTAGCGCTATCTAGGTTTGGCACCCTCACCATGTACCTGAGAGGACGGGTGTGAACTAATGACCCAGTCATGCCCAATGCTTTGATAGGGGCGTTGGGGAAAGGGCAAAAAATAATCTGGAGCCATCTTGTACGGTATCGAGTTATTATCAACATTACTTTCGGTATTATTATTAAAATGGATTAAACACTTGGTAACCAAAACGTTTTCATAAAACTGTGAACTCACCAGCGTTGTCTGATAAACTTGTGTGCATGCTCGCAGGGTTATTGATATGTGTGGATGTGGAACTTGCTGTCTGGGATGCTGGAATGGTCATGGGTCGAGATACATGGAAACTTGGAACGAGACTAGTTGATTACATGTAAGGACTCTCAAAAATGTCCCAAATTGACCCGTAAGTAAGAACCCGGACCCCTGAAACCCTAATCCATATCAAAAATCAAGAAAATCAAAATTCTGATCTTCAGGCGGGCCGCGTAAAGTTTGGCTTATCCTTACGCGGGCCGCATCAATGTGGAGTTGACCAGATAAGCGTCCAGATCCACGTGTCACCCATGTGGCACACCTATGTGTGACACGGAAGCCCTAATCTACGAGAAGGAGACCCTCGCGGGCCGCGTGAAACTCATATTTCACCTATAAATTGCCTGGACATCGAGCTTTCATTCTGTGTCGAAAACTTTTCATAAAAACGAAGTTTGGCTGCTCAAATTCGAAATTTCATTTTCAAAATAGCGAGGCGCTGCTACGATACAGGGTATTAACTCGATCGCTGCTACGATTCAATGTCCAATCGATTGAAACTATCCGATGGATGTTTAAGTGCTGCCCACATTAGGGCCATACTTTGTCATTAGTCGTAAATTCGACGGATGTTTAAGTATAGCACTTTGTCATTCGTTGTGAGGGTTATAGTCTCGTGAGTTATCGTAAATGCTGTATTAGTTACTGACCTAGTTCGTATGCATTGTTATTTAATTTAGGTTACAAGGCTAATCAGTAGGCTAAGCTCTGCCCGTTTAAATCTGCAATGTGAGTCATTCTCTTTTTATCAACAGTATTTTACAATACTCCAAGCATTTTCAAAAGTTATAATTACAGGGATTAAGTCATGGTTATCTTGAATCACTGGCTAATTGGGGTATTGTGCACATTACTAATTTCTCATGGTTAGGCTAATAAATCCTAATAGTGATAATCATCACTACTTGGGGAAAGACCCAATAGATGTATGACCATCGTCACCAGGTGACACGGCACCAGATAAAAATAAGATAAAAGCCATTGTAATCGCTCTTATGCTGTAATTTATAACTATGTGTCATTTTATCAAATTGAGTGACTCATCAGTATTTCCCCGCTGACAAAATATTTTTAAAACATGTTTCAGGCGACCTGCTGTAAATCAAGGAAAACGTGCTACGGAGCACTAACAAGCTTGAAGAGGTGGTTCAGTTAAAATAAATAAACATGTTTTGTAAATCAGGGAATTTACTCGTGAAATTCCTCTATTGTAAAATCACGGGGTTTATCCCGATTTATGGAATAAAATAATCGGGCATTTCAAGTTTTAAAAGATCCTGTTAAAATCTTCCGCTGTCGCATCAATTAATAAATACCACGGGTTGCTGTCCCGCGGCTCCTGACCGGGTCAAACCGGGGCTGGGGCCGTGACAGAAAAAGGTGGTATTAGAGCCACTGATTTAAGCCTATTAAGTATTTAAAATACTTAATTTTCCTGATTACCCTCTTGTGATTATATGTTTTGTTAACTGACTACTTGTTAGTTACAGTATGGGTAAGCAAAGAATTTCGGACATCTATCATAAATTAGATAGTTCACCGAAAGATAAGGGAACTTCATCCCAATCAAATTCCTCAAGATACTCAGCAGATACTGAGGAGGGAATATTTGTTCGTAAGGCACTAACCCACCATGGGAAGATGAATTAGACGAACAATGGGCAAATCTCTATATGTTAGCCACTATTGCAGTAATCACCAAACCAGTACCAACACCTATGCTACCTACAAGCCAGAAACTTTAATATAATAAATAACCACTAGTATATTTTAAATTTTAGTTGTACTAAAAAATAAATTTTTTGTTTAGATAAAATGGTTTATTAGATATTTGTAATTAATATTAAGTTTTCTAAATTGCCATTCCATGATTATGTGAAAATTCAAATTACAAACTCTTAACCTAGATTTTGTGTTTCTTCATAACTGCTAAACAGCATGAATGAATTGTCTGAAGCTCTTGAGAATCTCAATCTCTATCCTGTTAATGTGGAAGTTTCCAGAAACTTTAACGGGTATTGTGCCGACGTGGAGGAACCTATGGAATTTCAAGCCCAGCCACCAGAAAAACCCAAACCCAAGAAGAGAAGAAGAATTGTGGGCTGGAGGCGTATGCCCAGGAAGAAACCAACGACACGGAAAGTTACCAAGATAGAAGATTCCAAAGGTAAAGGCAAGGAAATAGAGATTGGAGAAAGTTCTAGGCAAGACCAAGAAATGCCACCCTGGGAAGAACTAGATCATAAACTAGCTCTTAGTGACCTCATCGGACCTGCCGATGAAAACCACTTTAGTTACCCAGTGGAAGCACAACTTCCAGTTGACCTAGAGCCTGAAATCCCAGATCCTATTATCCACACCCAACCTCTACCAGCAGAACTAGAAGAATGGTGGACCACCGACTGGCAATTCCAGAATCTCCTAAATAACCCTGATACCTTTTTCCCTCAGTTTGACCCAGAACCTCCACTACACCCACCTATGAGCTCTGAAAACTTGGCAGAACTCTGCCACTATGGCGAGGAGCTGATTGATGCGGGAAACCGAATTAGGGATATGGGAGAATGAATCACCTGGAAATACGACGAGAGGGAGCGTCGTTTCTGAAAAGCCAGCTGACGGGAGAGTATGTGGTTGTAGGAATGTGTGTTTAATAATAATAATATAATCATAAAAAATATAATTATGTGTAATAACTTAAAAATAAAACTTTTGTAAGATAATCAGTGTGTACGGATGCCTATTATAATATATTAAATATCGAACGTCGAAAGATCGACAATTTTGACTATACATGTTGACATGATTATGTGCAATTGTTTTGTTATATTTGGTTATTAATTATTTTATGCTAATCACTTATATAAATTAATTACCAGATGGCAAACGCTGGTAATGAACCCGTTAATGAAGTTAATCAATCTGAGCAAAACAACGAGGATCAATTTCTGAATAGGCAAGATATCGAAAATATCGTTGCTCAGGGAATAGCCAATGCTATTCCAGCAATCCTTGCTGCTGCTCGAAATCCAGTTGAACCTCAACAAATTATTCCTAGCAAACGCACACAGGGTGACAATTTCAGTAATAGTGTAAACGAAGGCGGCAACCATACTAATAACAACAACGCTGGAATGCAAGCCCCGCTCCTTAAGAAAATGAAAGCTGCAACGCCTGGTTGCACTTATAAGGAATTTCTTGCTTGTAAACCAGCTGAATTTGCAGGCAATGAAGGGGCAACTGCGGCGCTGCGTTGGTTGGAGAAAACCGAGGCAGTAATTATGATAAGTAAATGTGTCGAGGAAGACAAGGTCATGTATGCGTCGCATCTTTTTAAAAAAAGGGCGCTAGAATGGTGGAATATGGTACTTCAAGCCAAAGGAAGAAATATGGCATATGCCATGAGTTGGGAAGAATTTAAACAGCTAGTGGAAAGAAAATTCTATCCCGAATATGAAAAGGAACAAATGACAAATAAGTTCCTGAACCACCGGATGGTGGATGTAGACTGTCGAGGGTATACTTCGACATTCTTCGAGTATGCGAGAGTGGTACCAACCCTGGCTTCGCCAGAATCGATACTTATTTCCCGCTATATTTGGGGATTGATTGGCGAAATCCGTGATATCGTTAAAGCTGCGAGACCCCACACTATTGACGATGCTGTGGAATTAGCTAACACCCTAACTGACGGACTGGTACGTACAAGAGAAGAAACCCGGAAAAAGGAAGTGACCCAAAAGATTACCCAGGGATTCCGTATGGGTAACCGTAGCAATTTCAAGCGAAAGGGAACTGGGCAATCTTCCACTGTTCCATTTTGCAATACCTGCAAAAGAAAGCATTTTGGTAGATGCAAAGGGTATTGCAATTTCTGCAAAATTCCGGGGCATCAAGAAGAAGATTGCAGGAAGAAGAAAGCAACAATTTGCTACAACTATGGAGAAGCTGGACACTTTAGGCCAGACTGCCCAAAACTGGTCAAACCAGCTGACAACAAAGCCAAACCTGCAGAAGGAACTACCAAAAAGAACGCAAGAGCCTTCCAACTGACTACTCAGGAAGCATAGCTAATCCCTGATGTGATAGCTGGTACGTTCCTAGTTCACGACGTTTATGCAAAAGTATTATTTGACTCTGGTGCAAACCAAAGTTTTATAAATACTTCATTCTGCCAAGCTCTTAACTTACCGTTAACCAACCTTAGGCAGATTTTTTATAGTCGAAATGGCAGATGGGAATTCTGTTAACATAGATAAGGTTTTGCGAGAAGGATAGATAGAACTTGTAGGCCATAAATTCTCGGAAAACTTATTACCTATGAATTTAGCCGGATTCGATATTGTGTTAGGAATGGATTGGTTAGTAGCCAACCATGCTCGAATCCTATGTGATAAGAATTCCATAGAAATTCTTACACCCACAGGAGAATTAGTAGTGATTACAGGAGATAAGCCAAGAAAGCCACTGAAATTCATTTCAGTAATGAAATTGGCCAGTTATTCAAGAAAACAAGAAATGGTGTATATGATTTCAGTAATCATTAACACTAAGGGTAAGGAACTTAAAGAAATTCCAGTAGTATCAGAATACCCAGATGTATTCCCAGAAGAACTACCGGGATTACCACCCAATAGGGAAGTAGAATTTAGAATTCATCTAATTCCTGGAACTACACCGATAGCCAAGGCACCTTATCGGTTAGCACCCACAGAAATGCTAGAATTGAAAAAGCAATTAGATGAATTACTAAGCAAAGGATTTATACAACCTAGTTCATCCCCGTGGGGAGCACCAGTGTTGTTTGTGAAGAAGAAAGATGGTTCGATGCGAATGTGTATCGATTATAGGGAATTGAATAAGGTTACAATTAAGAATCGATACCCATTACCTAGGATTGATGATCTTTTTGTTCAACTTCAGGGAGCTAGATATTTTTCTAAGATATATTTACGCTTCGGATATCATTAATTGAAGGTACAAGAAGAAGACGTACCTAAAACTGCTTTCAGAACTAGGTATAGTCACTACGAGTTTACAGTCATGCCCTTTGGGTTAACAAATGCTCCGGAAGCATTTATGGACATGATGAATAGAATCTGTAAACCGTACTTGGATAAATTTGTAATTGTCTTCATCGACGATATACTTATTTATTCCAAAAGCCAGGAGGAGCATTGTGAGCACCTGCATGCACTCTTAACTTTGTTAAGAAAGGAAAAACTTTACGCAAAATTCTCGAAGTGTGAATTTTGGCTGCAAGAAGTGCAATTCTTAGGTCACATGGTGAATCATGAAGGCATTCACGTAGATCCTGCTAAGATAGAAGCGATCACCAAATGGAAGGTCCCGTAGTCAGCTATGGAAATTAGAAGTTTTATAGGGTTAGCCGGATATTATAGACGGTTTATTAAGGATTTTTCCAAAATAGCTGTACCATTAACTAAGCTAACCTGTAAAGCAGTTAAGTTTGAATGGGGGCCTAAACAAGAAGAAGCTTTTAAGATCTTAAAGCAAAAATTAACAAACGCTCCAATTTTAGCTTTACCAGAAGGAACAGAAGATTTTGAAGTATACTGTGATGCTTCAAAACTAGGATTAGGATGTGTACTAATGCAACGCAAGAAGGTAATTGCGTATGCATCAAGGCAATTGAAAAAGCAATAGGAAAACTATACGACTCATGATTTAGAGTTAGGAGCCATAATTTTTAACCTTAAGATTTGGAGACACTATCTGTACGGAAGTAAGTTTACTGTCTATACAGACCATAAGAGCTTAAGATACATATTTGGGCAAAAAGAGTTAAACATGAGGCAAAGGAGATGGATGGAAATCCTAAGTGATTACGACTGTGATATTCAATATCACGAAGGAAAAGCAAACGTAGTTGCTGATGCTTTAAGTCGTAAGTATCATGAGAAACAACGACGAGTTCGTGCTCTTAGATTAAGTTTACAATTAGACTTATTGGAACAACTGAAAAACATTCAAGAAACAGCAATCAAGGATGATGCTGAAGGGATGAAAGGAAGAGTAAAAGAATTAGAACAGGGAACTGATGGAATTTGGAAATTCCACAAAAGAAGAATTTGGGTACCTAAGCAAGGAGAGTTAAGAAATAAAATTTTAGAGAAAGCCCATAAATCTAGGTATACCATGCATCCTGGTAACAATAAAATGTACCAAGATTTAAGAAATAACTTCTGGTGGATAGGAATGAAAAAGGACATAGCTAGATATGTTTCTAAGTGCCTAACTTGTTCGCAAGTTAAAGCAGAACACCAGAAACCTTCAGGTCTACTACAACAACTAGAAATGCATGTATGGAAATGGGAGCTCATAACAATGGACTTTGTTACTAAGTTACCCAAAACCAGAAAAGGTAATGACGCAATTTGGGTAATTGTGGATCGATTAACCAAATCAGCTCATTTCCTACCCATGAAAGAAACCTTTAGTATGGAAAGGTTAGCCAAGTTGTATGTAGATGAAGTAGTATCCTTACATGGAGTCCCACTCTCCATTGTATCGGATAGGGATAGTCGTTTCACTTCCCACTTCTGGACAAGTTTCCAGGAAGCCATGGGAACTCGACTAAATTTAAGCACTGCATACCATCCTCAAACAGACGGACAAAGTGAAAGGACGATCCAAACCCTAGAAGACATGCTCAGGGCATGTGTGATAGATTTTGGTGGAAACTGGGATGACCACCTACCCTTAATTGAATTCTCCTATAACAATAGTTATCATTCAAGCATTGAAGCTGCCCCGTTCGAAGCACTATACAGACGTAAATGCAGAACTCCAGTCTGCTTGGCAGAAATAAGAGAAAGCCAATTATCAGGTCCTGAAATTGTGCAAGAAACTACCGACAAGATCACTCAAATCAAGGAAAGACTAAAGACGGCTCGAGATCGCCAGAAAAGTTATGCCGATAATCGACGCAAGCCGTTAGAATTTCAAGTTGGAGACAAGGTACTCTTAAAGGTATCTCCTTGGAAAGGAGTAGTTCGGTTCGGTAAGAAAGGAAAGCTGAGTCCAAGATACGTAGGACCATTCCCAGTAATCCAACGTATAGGACCAGTCGCCTATCGCTTACAACTACCAGAAGAATTAGCTGGGGTACATGACGTATTCCATGTATCCAACCTCAAGAAATGTCTATCTGACGAATCTCTGGTAGTACCTCTTCAAGATGTAGAGGTAAATGAAAAATTAAAATTTGTTGAGAAGCCACTGCAAATAGAAGACAGAAAGATTAAGTTTCTCAAGCACAAAAGGTTGGTACTAGTCAAAGTCAAATGGGATTCAAAGAGAGGACCCGAGTACACTTGGGAGTTGGAATCGGAAATGAAACGAAAGTATCCTCACTTATTTCAGTAAATCTCGAGGACGAGATTTTAAATAAGGTGGGGAGGATGTAAGGACTCTAAAAAATGTCCCAAATTGACCCGTAAGTAAGAACCCGGACCCCTGAAACCCTAATCCATATCAAAAATCAAGAAAATCAAAATTCTGGTCTTCAGGCGGGCCGCGTAAAGTTAGGCTTATCCTTACGCGGGTCGCGTCAATGTGGAGTTGACCGGATAAGCGTCCAGATCCACGTGTCACCCACGTGGCACACCTATGTGTGACACGGATGCCCTAATCTACGAGTAGGAGACCCTCGCGGGCCGCGTAAGTGTAAAGAAGGGTTTCACGCGGGCCGCGTGAAACTCATATTTCACCTATAAATTGCCTGGACATCGAGCTTTCATTCTATGTCGAAAACTTTTCATAAAAACGAAGTTTGGCTGCTCAAATTCGAAATTTCATTTTCAAAATAGCGAGGCGCTGCTACGATACAGGGTATTAACTCGATCGCTGCTACGATTCAATGTCCGATCGATTGAAACTATCCGATGGATGTTTAAGTGCTGCCCACATTAGGGCCATACTTTGTCATTAGTCGTAAATTCGACGGATGTTTAAGTATAGCACTTTGTCATTCGTTGTGAGGGTTTTAGTCTCATGAGTTATCGTAAATGTTGTATTAGTTACTGACCTAGTTCGTATGCATTGTTATTTAATTTAGGTTACAAGGCTAATCAGTAGGCTAAGCTCTGCCCGTTTAAATCTGCAATGTGAGTCATTCTCTTTTTATCAACAGTATTTTACAATACTCCAAGCATTTTCAAAAGTTATAATTACAGGGATTAAGTCATGGTTATCTTGAATCACTGGCTAATTGGGGTATTGTGCACATTACTAATTTCTCACGGTTAGGCTAATAAATCCTAACAGTGATAATCATCACTACTTGGGGAAAGACCCAATAGTGGTATGACCATCGTCACCAGGTGACATGGCGCCAGATAAAAATAAGATAAAAGCCATTGTAATCGCTCTTATGCTGTAATTTATAACTATGTGTCATTTTATCAAATTGAGTGACTTACCAGTATTTCCCCGCTAACAAAATATTTTTAAAACATGTTTCAGGCGACCTGCTGTAAATCAAGGAAAACGTGCTACGGAGCACTAACAAGCTTGAAGAGGTGGCTCAGTTAAAATAAATAAACATGTTTTGTAAATCAGGGAATTTACTCGTGAAATTCCTCTATTGTAAAATCACGGGGTTTATCCCGATTTATGGAATAAAATAATCGGGCATTTCAAGTTTTAAAAGATCCTGTTAAAATATTCCGCTGTCGCATCAATTAATAAATACCACGGGTTGCTGTCCCGCGGCTCCTGACCGGGTCAAACCGGGGCTGGGGCCGTGACATTACATACACTTGGGTTTTGGTTAAACTTTGTATTATGCTTCCGCTGAACACAAAGAGTAATAAATAATGTTTTGTAACACTTATCTTAATGAATGAAAGCTTTTATTTGAAATCTTGTTATGAGTTCAATGTGATTAGTGGCTAGATCCTGGTACGTCACACGCCTAACGGGGGATTCCGCATGTGGTATTTTGGGGGTGTGACACAAACCGAGCGTACTATCCAAACTCTAGAGGATATGCTTCGTTCATTCGTAATCGATTTTGGTGGCAAATGGGATATGCACTTGCATTTGATCGAATTCTCGTACAATAACAGTTATCACGCGAGTATTCAGATGGCACCATTCGAGGCATTGTATGATCGTAAGTGCCGTTCACCTATTTGTTGGCACGAGGTCGGAGAAGCTCAAATCACCGGTCCCGAGCTTATACATGAGACGACAGGCAATATTTTACAGGTTTGAGATAACTTGCTGAAAGCCAGGAGCCGACAAAAGTGTTACGCAAACAAGCGTAGCAAACCTTTGGAATTCGAAGTAGGTACTTTGTACTTATCAAGGTATCCCATTGGAAGGGTGTAGTTCGTTTTGGTAAGAAGGGAAAACTCTCTCCTCGCTACGTAGGTCCTTTCAAGATTCTCGAAAGGATTGGCAAGGTAGCGTATCGACTAGATCTACCTGCAGAACTCAACAATGTTCATCCTACTTTCCACGTTTCAAACTTGAAGAAATGTCTAGCGGAAGAAGGACTTCAGGTTCCGCTCGAAGATCTTCAAATCAACGAGACGCTGCACTTCGTGGAGAAACCTGTCGAGATCATGGATTGAGGCGTCAAGCAATTGAGGCGCAGTCGAATTCCTATCATTAAGGTTCGATGGGAAGGAAAACGTGACGCTGAGTTTACTTGGGAACTCGAAAGTGATATGAAGACTAAATATCTGCACCATTTCGTTACGCCTTCGTAAATTTCGGGAAGAAATTTCCTAAAGGAGGGGAGACTGTAACGCCTCGTGTTTTGTAACTTTCTTTATTTAGCAAGTTCATTGTACTTTCCATTTATGGAAACTTGTATTTCCTTTGCATTTGTACTTCATTTCATACGTTGTAATCCAAGACTTGAATCATGATGAAAATTTCATCTTTTACATACTTGTGTTATACATTATACATAGATACTTGGTGATTATTCATGTTACATACATACTTGGTACCTCTTTACATGCAAATTCATATGTATTCATACTTATTATACATGCAAAATACATTTTACACTCCTTAACTTATGCACGACGCTTATACATTGCATCTATACGTTTAAAACGCTTAAAATCGTCAAAATAATCAAAAATCAGCAATTGGGCTTTTAGGTCTGGCACATCCGTGAGGATGGGCCAGCCCAATCCACGCTAATAGCCATCCGCCATAACCGGCCCATCCGCGATTAGGGCCATCCGCCCTTAATTCATCTCAGCCTATAAATACAAGGCTTTCTTCTTCATTCCAACCCTTTAACACTCAAACTTCTCTCTCGAACCAACACGGATCGGAAGCATTCGGAGCTCATTTCAGTCACTTTCACAGTGAGTATGGAGCTGATAACTTCTGTTCTTCATCTTAATCTTCTACGCTTCTGATTTTACAAGTTTTTAACAAGATTCTTCATCATCCTTCACTTGGGTTCTCAGATTTGCTTGGGCAATCTGATATGAACTCTCAAACTATTGAGGACTAAGCTGGAATGAAGATAAATCTTTTCAAAAACCATTTTTACAAACTTTCTGAACTTAACTTGACTGGATCTAAGGTTCGTGAGCTCACAAGCTGGGTAAATGGCTGTGGATTCAAGATATAACCAAGACCAGTTGAGTAGGTGGTCAGTTCAAATAAAACCGAGCTGATTTACCTCAAGAACAGCCACATCCGCCCGAAACGGCAAGCGCATACGCCCAAATGGGACATCCCCATTCGAGCGATGCGAAACCTCCATCCGTGCGAATGCATTGTTCTTCATGTTCCGACGACTTTCAAGGGGATGAATGATTTCCATATTGATATTTCTCCATATAGTTAATTTTGGAACATCAGTGTGTGTTCTTTGGGAACCTTGGTTCCCAATCTAAAACCACCGCCTCACTTAAACTCGTAAACGAACACCTAAACAACTTCCTAGACCTAGAACAAGTGAACCCCGTCCAACCTTCGACATTTAGTTAATTCTGTGTATGTCGGGTTGACACACCTAGGTTGTACGTTGTTCGGTTGTTTGGTTAACTTTACATTCTGTCATTTCCTTTTTGTAAATCATGACCAACCGATCAGTTTAACTGATTTGTGCTTTGGTGATCAATAATGAGGTATTAACCTCCATGCATGACTTCTATGAGACTATTGACATTATTGGACTAATAATACACTAATACTATAACCGATAAACTTAACAGAAAACACAAACTTAACTGATCAATAGTTAAAACGTTCAAAACGAGACTCTGACCGACAACAGTCCTATTCGCACGGATGGCACATCCTCACGAATGGCACATCCGTCCCAGACAACCTCTTACGAATTGTTAGTATTTCCGTTCTCGTCATTCTGATGCCGTGTTCCTAATCACTGATAATCAGAATACACTTACTGTTTATTTTACTTATTAATTTCATATTATACTAAGTATTTAAAGTTCCGTAATTTAAATCCTCCAACTCTAACTCACACCTTTGTTCACCCTGTAGGGTAACCTCGGTGTTCCTGTACTAATACCTTCATCCCTTTGCTCACAGGGTAGAATAACCTCGGTGTTCCTGTACTACGTCCGCCTACTCCTGCCAAAACTACGCTCACTAGGATTCTATTGAAGAATTAGCAAAACTGTGAGTATACTCGAACCCCCCTTTTCTTTTACACAATTTGGGGTGCAACATGTTATCCTATCAACTTACACTTAAACTATTATTCTTAATGCACAAATAATCCTAATACATGCATGCATACGTTATACTTGATACTTTAATCTGGGTTTGTACGTTTTGTGTTTAACTTGTCATTAACTTCGTACGAGCCTACCCTTGACATGCATAGCGCTATAGGAGTAACGCACCGCCTGTGAACGTTGGGTCATGTTAAGTCTTTTTGAGTGAAACTTTAGGTTGACTAATTTGTTCACATGCCAGTTTATTGTTTATCTTGTTAACTAGCTTGCCATGAGGATTCGTTTAAACTTATTTACTTATGCTATATATGAAAAACTTGTATGCTCGCCAATGCCTTGTGTGTTGATCTATACTTTATAACATGTTGCAGGATGATGCTGATGATTAACTGGGCGTAGTGACGAGGCCTTAGATACACATCTAGAAATCGTAGGATTTGAATTGTTGTATCAAATTTTGTACTATGTTTGTTGTATGGTTTTGATGTAATCAAACATGTTGTATTTGAAATTCTTGTATTGTAATCCAACATTTGTTATGAAATGAAATCAGTTTACCTTAACTTTATTGTCACTTTAGCGTTGTGTACAATGAGCAATCTATCCTCGTCTAACTCCGATGTTTCCGCCATCGGTTGGGGTATGACACACACCACCTCCATTGTCGCCAGTTCTATTACACCCTATTCAACCAAATACATCTCTGTGTCAGATCTGGGAAACCCTAGGAATTAGAAAAGAAGATGGAGATTTGGTTTACGATGGTGGGTGGCGCGAGAGACGAGGAATGAGGAACGTGGAGACGATCTGAAATCAACGACGGACTGAGCTAAATGGGTTTCGAGCCGGTCATAGGTGACGGCCGCCTAGGGTTTCGACAGTGACGGCTGCATATGGTTTTGAGCCAAGGACTCCATCTCCAGCGACTTTTTAGACTCGAATGATTATGTTGCCGGTGGGGTCCATTGGAAGCTCCGGTGGTTGGTGTGGGGGGGGGGGGTGGTGGTGCCTTGTGGTACGGTGGTTGTTGGTGGTCGGGTAGGGGTGTTGGTCGTCCAGTGGAGCTGGTACGAGGTGGGGGTCGTGCACCGTGGTGGTGATGGTCGGTTGTTGTGGTGGTTGTTGGTGATGGAGAAGAAAGAGAGAGAGAGTGTGTGTGTGTGTAGAGAGATAAGAGAGAGGGTATAGAGAGAGAAAGAGATAGTACAAAGATTATAATATATATAAAATAATTTTTATTTGTAATTTTATCAAAATATCTTTAGTTTTATATTTGAAGTTGCTAAAATACCCTTCTAGTTAACAAACAATTTAGATGTAGTGTCAGGGAGCTGATTGGGAAAAACATAGTAAACTATTGAAGAAAAATAACACTTTTTAGATGATTGGGGCAAAACCGTTAAAACGACTAAACCACGAAAAGCAAAACGGAAGTTACTTTTTTTTTTAAGATCAATTGTTGATGTTTTCTGTTAGTTGGGTTTATTTTAATAACCTCAAATTTTATTAATCATATTAATTACAAACCATACTTTATGTAATGAACTCTTTTTGTCTTTTCGCATGTGACATTATGATGGGTTTTCGAGTCTGTTTATATTAAAGTAACTCTTCTTGGAATGCAATCAAATTCGTTGTCCTGGGTCCTTGGCTCAGTGGCATGAGGCAATGACGGATTGACTTGTTGACGCAAGTTCGATCCCGAGCTGACCCGGTTTTAATCCGACCTTTACCCCAGTGGGATATATACTCATGTGGGGGAGGTTACGGTTTCCGGGCGGTAGCCTTAACGGCCAGGCCAGCTTCAGCTCTGCCTCCCAACTGATTCTTGACCTGGTCGGGGTCCCCGGTTTGTGGGATGTGATAGCCCTTCCAAAAGAAGTTCACCTACCAAAAAAAATTCTTATTCGTTGATTATAATACTATAATAAATACTTGATTAGGTGAGCAGTTGTAACACATAATAGCCATACAATATTTATAAGAGAAAATATCAAATAGGAAGTTTATTTTGGCTAGGAAGTATAGGAAGCAATAAGATTAGGACATGTGGAAAAATTTAAAATAAAGAGGAAGGATATTTTAGTCAATTTTATCCTTTTCTTCTTCCTTCTTCTTCCCAGTAACATCAAAACCCACCATTTTCAAAACCCATCATCTTCAACCATTTCTTCACTTTCTATCTCAATAATCACTATATTATAGTGCGATTTTCGTCACCAATCAATGATTCAAACACCTGATCAACATGCTCTTCAGCTTTTTTGAAGAAAATCCAGTTTAATTTCATACAAAATCTTGTTTTTTCCGGTGATTTTGAAGATAATAACTCGATTCGATCGCTGATAAGTGTTTCAATCATTCAAATTTCGTCAATCGTTGAAGAAACCGACTTCGATCCATGTAAGAAATTCTTTAATTTCATTTTTATTATCTGGGTTTTTGATTTAGTCATTGCGTTTTACGATCTTGGCGGGGGTCCGGGGGCAGCGCCGCTGGTAGCAGGGTCCCAGGGGCGGCAGCCCCTGGCGGGGTCCAAGGGGCAGAGCCCCTAGCTGGGGTTGAGCTGACAGTAATTCGTAGACAATTCAGACAGTTCATAGACAGTAATTCGTAGACAATTCAGATAGTTCACAGACAATTCGCAGACAGTTCACAGACAGTTTTATGTGTCCATTGCGTTTTAGAAATAAGAGAGTTTTATGTGTTTTCTGGCTATTGCGTTTTAGAAAAAACACATTTTTAAGTGTTTTTAGTCATTGCGTTTTAGGTAAAACACATTTTTGAAGTGTTTTTAGTCATTGCGTTTTAGGTAGAACACATTTTTAGGTGTTTTCAGTCCATTGCGTTTTAGAGAGAACACTTTCTTTTGTTTTTTTAGGCAATTGCGTTTTAGAAATGAGACATTTCTTTGTGTTTTTTGTGCATTGCGTTTTAGGTAAAACACATTTTTATGTGTTTTCAGTCCATTGCGTTTTAGAAAAACAGACATTTTAAGTGTTTTCTGGCCATTGCGTTTTAAAAATAAGACATTTGTTTGTGTTTTTGGTGCATTGTGTTTTAGGTAAAACACATTTTTATGTGTTTTTAGGCTATTGCGTTTTAGAAACTACACTTTCTTTTGAGTTTTTAGGCTATTGTGTTTTAGAAATAACACATTTCTTTGTGTTTTCTGGCCATTGCGTTTTACAAATAAGACATTTCTTTGTGTTTTTTGTGCATTGCGTTTTAGAAAAATGTCATTTTTTAGGTTTTTTTTTTCCATTGCGTTTTACGCAACTGAGTTTTTTCCATTGCGTTTTACGCAACTGAGTTTTCAAAAAAAAATTTCGAAAATATAGCAATAGTATACTCGTTTTAAAGATAAAAAAACGCTCGTTTCTTTGGTGCAATTTTTATAAAAAAATAATGTCGTATGAAAGAGTTATTAACGTTTAAAAAATGGGGGGAATTGGAGGAGAGAGAAACTATTGCATGGATTGACTAAAATGCCTCTAAACAAACTCACGCGTCTCTTTTATTCTTTTCAATTTCCATCATTTAATCTTAGCCCTTGATTAACTAAATGGATGGTCAAGATCACTTCCTAGCCTTCTTAGCCAAATAAACTTCCTATTGTATCCCCACCCTATTTATGAAATAGACGTATAAGTTTATGTTTGTTTTTTCAAATTTATTATACTTGACTTTGTAGATAGATTCAACCATAAACGTCGTATTTGGTGTACTCAAGTAGGTAAAGTTCCTGAATATGTGATTGTCGGGAAGTTGTCTTCACTTATGGCATGACAATAAGTTATGTACCATTACATGTTTATTTAGGGTGTAGGGAGTGGTTAAACACTTTGAGTGGCAAACAAAAAAACCGACCAATCAGAGCGCGCCTGTCAATCGGTGAAAAGTGTTTAAACTTTGGTGAAAAGTGTTGGCAATGGTTTAGACACTTGGTGAAGTGGTAAACTATTTAAAAAAAAAAAGGAAAAAGGTGTGATTGGTTGAGATTGGATTGGACCCCACCCCAAACCCCCCTCTCTCTCTTCTTCCTCCCCTAACCGATTCGGCATGCCACCACCGATTTGGCAAACTTTGGTGACCAAACAAGAGTTGGCGGTGGTGTTTACCGATCGGTAAAGGGGTTTGCCACCCTTTACCGATCACCACTCCCTTCACCCTTACAAACGAAATGAGTGCTGTTTATATAAACTTTCCAGGTTTGTACTAACGGTTTTGTTTTTAGTGTACCGATGCTAACTTACAAGCTTTATAGCTCACCTTTTGTGCGTCCATGTCTTTAGGTGTGAATGTAGCCTACCCAATTTCCGTTTGACATTTTTTTAACTTATATTGACCGTTCAACGGCCATAAAGAGCATCAAAACTCACAACATGCATATAGGTTCCTCTACCCGAAGTTTCTACCCGCCGAGCCAACCCGTGAGAGTGGCGGCAGTGTTCTGGCACGAGATCAAAGCCGCATGGCTTACTCGTGAGGATGCCCTGTCCCCCTTAGAAGTAAATGGTCTTTTTATGGTTTTCTATTTTCTTGAAAAAGCTACTCCTGACTTTATTATTATATTGTTTTCCTTGTTATATATTATATACTTGTATGTTTTCAATAAATAAATCACATTCAACTACTCCAAGATAACCTTTATTGACAATACCACAAATTGGTTTATATGTAATAAAGAGCTATAATTGACGTTTAACTCCTTACTTTCTAAATATTAGTTTAATAATAATAACAACAACAACAACAATAATAATAATAATAATAATAATAATAATAATAATAATAATAATAATAATCTTCCTATACTACTAAATAAAAATCTTTTTTGGACACCACTTTCTGGTGCTTTCTCACCTTATTTTTTCTTATTAATCTCTCATATTAAATAATAATAATAATTTTAAACAAAAATATTAGATAAGAATAAATATTTAGATAAGGATAAACATTTGTTTTTATTATTATCATATTAAATAATGATAATAATAATAATAATAATGATTTTAAACAAAAAAAATTATATAAGAATATAAATGTTTATTTTTATTATGATCATATTAAATAATAATAATAATAATTTTAAACAAAAAATTAGTTAAGAATACATATTTAACAAAGTAAAATGTTATAATAAGTAAATAGGACATTAAAGTTCATTTTTAAAAGATAAATCTTGACGACTGAATGTGTTAAAATATGACTTTATATTTTATTAAACACGTGCAATATACGAGTTTTTTTAAAGATACATCTTTTTTTATTATTTATTATATAAAATTACATTTATGCAAAATAAAAAAAGTAAAATTTTATAATAAGTAAATAGTATATCAACGTTCATTTTTAAAATATAAATCTTGATAACTGTTTGTATTAACATATGACATTATATTTTATTTAACACGTGCAATATACAAAATTTTTTAAAAATATATCTTTTTTATTATTTTTATATAAAATTATAGTTATACAACCCGTGTAATACACAGAGTTTTACCTAATAATAATAATAATAATAATAATAATAATAATAATAATAATAATAATAATTCGTTTAAAGAAGTTTTATATCTGTACCTTATAATAGTATTTTTGTTATCCTTAAAATATACATTTAAAATTTTTTTTTGAACGGCTGCATTTTTATAAAATCATAAAAATGAAAACAAAGGGGCCAACAAGAAGCTGGGAATCCCGAAAAGCAAAACAAAACAAACAAAAAAAACAAAATAAACATACACTATCCGATTACATCTCTCACGTTAAAGTTCCGCCACCTCTCCCAGTTCAAATTTGTGATCTTCGACCTGTTTTTGATTTTAAATTTATTTAGACTTCACGAACAATTATTCATCAAATATACGATTTGTTCTCTGACTAGGATCCGGCTATATAACTGTTATGATTATCTAATGAAGTTATAACGGCATCCTATTAAAACTGGCATTACAACAGACCGGTATGATGGTTCATTATTAAAACATGGATCGATATGTGTGGATCGTATCGGTCCCGATCTAAATTTCTAAGTTAGGTTTGGGATATCTACAAAAGGAAATTGTAATAAAAGCCATCATACAAATTAAAGGTCCAGTTTCACCAAACATAAAAATTGACATCATACCAAATTAGTTTGAATTCTCCATAAATTTCCAATTACTAGAAACCATAAATTCATCTAAACATTTATTTCCTACAAATAAAAATATATATTTAATTTTTGTTGTGATTTGTTTCACAAATATATCTATTTTTCTTTGAATTTTTTAAAGTTAGATTGTGAATAAATTACTTTATACAAAAAAATATTAAGAGATACAAACATTTATACAAAATATATTTAGCTGAAAAAGTTGATATTGGAAAGAAGACCTAGATAAACAACATATTTCAAAAGGGATGAGTTGTTTTCATGTTAGCGCCCCCTACCCCCACCCACCCCTACCTATTGTTGACAATCTAATATCCAAGTAAACATAGCTCCAAAGAAAAACACTCCAGAAAAACATTATTAAATTACTTAATAAGACCATTGGGTATGGGGGAGGATAGTCTCCAAAGGACTACCCGCCATGTAGGCGCCACGTAATCACGGGAGGAGGATAGTCTTTTTGGGGACTACCCAAGGGTGTGGGGACTAGCCAAGACTACCCCACCATTAATAATATATTAATATATATATATAAAGGATGAGAGAGAAGTTGCCATGGGGGCCCACCAACTTGCCCCGTCTCCGGCGTCACATATCCGACGGAAGTGCCGGGACGCCCCTAAGGGGGGTGGTGTTTGACGGAGCTATGGGGGGTGGGGGGGGGGGGGGGGGACGGCCCTGTGCCGATCCCCATACCCTTCGGTCTAATTTGCTTAAACATAGCTCCAAAGAAAAACACTCCAGAAAAACATTATTAAATTACTTAATTTTGAATAAAAGCATTCACGTGTACTTTATTTGGAATGATGTTTTTTGAGGTCAAATAATTATTAAATTATTATCATGGTTCTATATTTATAAAATACCATTTTATATCTAACTAATAGGAAGTGATCGAATATGAAGTATGGTTTGGATATAACAGGATATGTGACAAACAAGAAAAAACATAAGGAGAGAAATTTTAGTAATTGGCCTTAACTAACTCTAGATCTAAAAAAACCAGTATATCTTTATGATTCATCCAATCCCCTACACACCACCACCCACCGCCACCACAACCATCACCCCACCCACGGCCACCCATTCCACCAAATCAACATCGTACTTGAAGGGGTATGGTCTCAGATCTCGCACCAAAGCGGTCGCGAGTGACCATCACCCTTATCAAATACTCCCCCTGCAAGGACTTATCTGCGTCCGTGCGGGCACGCGCGAACGCGGTTAACTGTTCCAATCGATCTAGTGATGAGAAGACTTACCTTGTGTATGAAAACGGTTGTTTTCATCAGGACAAGGGATGCGGTAACAACCGCAGTTACCACACATAGCGATACGGCTCAGCACCGCACCCTATTAATACTTTCGTCAAGACAAGGGACACGAAAACAACCGCGGTTACCGCACATAGCGATGCGGCCCAGCACCGCATCCTATTGACGACGCAAGTGGGACTAACACTTTGACTTAAGTGTCCAAAACAGCAAGTGACACTGACAGCAGTCACCTGTCCAGCCCACATGTATGCAACGCTGGCGAACAGATTGACAGCCACAGCAGGACGTGGCATCACCTCCGTGACCTACGCGCCTGACATACCTGCAAAGGGCTGCGCGTTGTCAGTCTAGCCACTTAATTACCCTCCTTCACTCTTCGGCTATATATACCCATCCCGGACCAGGTTTGAGGTATCGCTTATCTGCTCTCTCACACTTACCACTATCACACACTTTGCTCTCAAGCAAATACTGATTCTCACGCCGGAGAGTGGTAACAAGGAGCACCCCCACCCCATCCTCCTTGTTACGAGTCACGGTGTGTTTCCTTGTACAGGAGACAGGTCAGCGGACGATCCAGACGCCGATCCTCAGAAAGAAGGGATTAACCCTACTTGACGAGACCAGTGAATTAACCTCCCCGGTTAACCACCGTTTCATCATTGGCGCCCATCGCTACTCTTAGAACCTTTTTCCATCTCTTTCTTTCTTGAAGATCAAGTCTGATCGTCAAAATCATGCTGCGGGGGAAAACGTTACCCCAACAAACGCAGGACAAACGGGGAACACTCCCCCTGTCCAACCAATAGGCCATATCGGCACCCGGAGTGGATCTTCACACCTGGTTCTTACAACAACTAGCTGCTCTAAATGCAGCCTACACCCGAACTTGCGCAAGTACGCAAGCACCCGGAGGGCCCACACCAGCGCCATATAAACCCGCGGCTCGCGTTTTACAATACGAGGGCCGGGCACCAACACATCCCGCATCCCGGGATAGGCGCGGACCGTATGAACCTTCCTACTGCAGTGTCCATACGCTCAATGAAGACGATTCCACATACGGGTCCCGGGCCAGAGCACCGGTGCACGACCGCCTTGGCCCGCATGGAGAATATAGGCGAGAATCAGCTGCTCGCCGAGGGTCCGGCGTACACAGCCGTCTGGGACCGCATCCCTACAACGAGGGATACGACCGAACCGACCCAGACGACCATACATTCCGAGGGGACTCCCAGTCGGCTTACAGCCAGTCTGGGGACTACAATTACTATACCCCCGTACAACCTCGCACAACATACGACCGCGTCGCAAAGCGCGATCAGGGTTTAGCCTACCGGCCAAAGTCCGCCGCTGGCAGCTCCAAGTTCGTAAAGGAGATTGCCTTAGTCCCACTCACCAGGAGAAAACTCCCGCTCACCATGGGTAAATACAATGGTTCTTCGGACCCCGACGACCATATGAATGCTTTTACTGGCGCTGGGGTCATCGGTGGTTGGGAAGAACCCATCTGGTGCCATTTCTTTGCCCAGACCCTTACTAGATTCGCGAGGGCCTGGTTTGATTCTTTGCCAGTGGGATCACTGGCCTCATTTGAGGATCCGCAACAAAAATTTCTGGCCCATTTCAGCCAGCAAAGACGTCACAAGCGCGACCCAGTAGACGTCATGAACATCTGGCGCGGGGAGAACAAGGGCTTGGAGGCCTTTGTTACCCGCTACAACAAAGAATGCCTCGAAATCGGCGGGGTAGCGTGTAACGCCCTGCTTTTTCATACTTTCCTTAATTAGAAACCGTTGCATGTATTTCTATTTTTGGAAGTCTTGTATTCTTGTATTCGTCGTAATTGTTGTAAAATCCGAGACTTGGATTATAATGAAATCCGTATTTTCTTTACATTCATGTTATACACGTTTCATACTTGTTCATATAGTTGGATTGATTAAACATATGATACTTGATGTGTGCAAAATGCAACATATAAATTACATCAATTGTGGCATAAAACTAACCCTTTTTTAGTACTAATGTTGGAAAAAGTGTGCTTTTGTCTTCCTTTTGTATTTTCAGGATTAAATGAGCTCAAATTAACAAAAGAAGCAAAAAGACATCAAAATCTAACATAAATACAAGAAAAGGAACAAGACGTGACATGCCGGACCCCACGACAGCAGCTTCCCAAGCAAAACAAGATAACAGAAGACTGAACACGCCCCGTGCTCAGCCAGCACGGGGGCGTGCCCAAGTGTCAGCAGAAAAGACAAAGTGGTAGAAGCTTCTATTGCCCACCATGGGGCCGTGCTCAGCGGACACGGGGCTGTGGTCAACTATAAGATTCGCACAATCCAGGAAAATCTTCATAGTACAAAGATTCTTCTGCACCACGGGGTCGTGCTCAGCGGACACGGGGGCGTGGTCAACTAATAAGACAAGCTGCATTAAATGAAGAAAGAGAAGGATGTGAACACGGGGCCGTGCCCACTGGACACGGGGTCGTGCCCGAGCTTCTGTTCAGCCTATAAATAGGAGTGCTTGGCTCAAGCTCAAACCATCCCTTGGCACACCACCTCTCTCACACTTCACTCACCACCCACCACCACCATAACACCATCATCCACCACCATCATCCATTGTCCATCATAGAGTGTGTGAGTCGTCTCGGGATCCAAGATTGGTCGTAAGAGTTCTTGACAATCAAGGCCATGTTTGCCTAAGTCTCTTACATCACTTGGTGAAGACAAGTGTCTAGTGTAATACTTTTTATTTCTAATCTTTTCGCACTTTTTATTTGGTTTTGTATTAATGACTTTAATAACTAGTTTCTTATGTTGAAGGCGATCTTTCCTTATCGTTTGTCTGTGGTGTCTTGACATTATTTTACTGTCTATATAAAATAAAATATTTTCACCATTCATATCTCCACGGTCTATATGGAGGTATGTTGGCTACCTGGTCGGGGGTTAAGGGAACGGTTTGGTAAAGGTCTTGCCATTGTTCAGCGTTTAGAGGTCCTGCAATGGACCTGGGTCAAATTTAGTAGGACCCCCTTCAATACTTAACGGTATTGGATGGCGGGGGTCCAAACTCTTTGATCCCCTCATAAGTTAACTACTATTAATACTATAATCCGGCTATTTAGGACTGTATCCCTGCTCACTCAGACTACTTAGTCGAGGGTAACGTCACCTCCAAAAGAGGGGCCTACCATAATTTGCATTAATAACTTAATTCAATATCTTTCAATAATCCGACCCTTTAGGATTGTATCCTTGCTGACTCAAACTACTGGGTTGAGGGTAACGTCACCTTCAAAAGAGGGGCCTACTACAATAACTAAGATAATCTCTTAAATAAGTGCAAAAGTGCGGAAATAATCAAAGGTTACACTATACACGAGTCGGAACCAAGTGATTCATCTTGTCTATCTGTTTTTATTTTTATTTTTCAGCATTTTAGTTAGTTTTTATTTTCTTAGTTTTAAACATTTTTCTAAACCTTTTGATTTGATTAGACGTTGAGGATAAACCGGTACTAAAAGCTCTTGTGTCCTTGGACGACCTCGGTATCTTACCAACACTATACTACGCTCACGATGGGTGCACTTGCCCATATGTGTGTTTAGTGTTAGTAAATATCGTGTTTTATAAATTTAAAACTTGGCTAAAAAGTGTTAAAGGGCTTAAAATATACACCTAATATATATAACACTTCACACGCATCAATACTTTATTCACAACTTGTGAAAAATACGTCAAACTTGCAAACACATAATTATATGTTCAACTTACGCGAATACGACACTCAATCTCGGTAAATATACTTGCTTATGCTTATTTTATAGTGGTTTTATGATATAATTACATCTCTTACCCTTAAACATGTTTCTTGTGCTTAAAACACCCTAAAATACACTTAAAACATCAAGTATTGGAAGTTTAGGGGGGCTAAAATGTCAAATAATCAAACTTTGCCCAGCTTCGGGCTGCTCACCAGCCGCGACCCGGCCTACTTAAGTGGCTCGCGGCCGGCGAGGTGGTCTAATCCGCAGAAAAACTCTTCTAGCTACGAGATTCGGCCATTAGGTGTGTTTTGTTGAGTTGTTTTTATGTTTTCTTCATTAATAACACCCAACCAACTTAACCTAACTCTCCCCTATAAAACCCAAGCCTCCTCCACACTTTTTCCACTTTGCAACTCACTTCAAACACCCTCAAATCACTCTTAATCAGCTGGAAAATCAGAAAGTGGACAGATTCATCACAACTTGCTTAAGTGAGCATAACTTCTTCATTTCTTCATCTTTTTCTTTGATTCTTCTTTCTAAACACTTGGAACAACCTTAGGTATGATTCCATAGGTTTTCCATGGAAAACCAAGGCCTGGAACATCACCAAAACAGGCTCTAAAGTGAAGTAAACTTTTTGTTTTTATTTAAACACTTGTTAAACTATTTAAACTTGAGGTTTCTCATACACATTCCTATGTCCTTATGCTCATAATCAAGTCTATGGTTAGTTGGGCTTAAAAACAAGGTTGTGACATGTAAAATCAGAGGTTTAAACCTCATAAACATTCTGTTTTGGTTAGGGTTTTAACCCACAAGTGGTGTACAAGCTTAAAGCTTGTAGTTTGTGTGATTATAAGGTTAGCTTGGGCTATCCTACTTGAAAATCCACACATCACTTGATGTTTTTCTTAGATTAGTGGTAGTTATTTCATTTCCTATTGTATGTTCATGACCCTCCTTGTTGTCTATGACAACATGTGTAGTGGTGGACACCAAAGAGGTACCTAAATGGAAGACTTGTCTTTCCTACCTCATGCATGCCTTATGTGAAATACAAAAGAGGTTCCTAAATGGAGGATTCATCCTCCTACCTCATGCTTGACTTATATGACAAATATGATATACTATATAACTTATATAATATTCAAGTAACCAAACTTTTGATGATGAACTAGTGGTCATTGTCAAATGTTAAGTTACATCATCTAAGACTTTAATAACTTGTTGTGATTCTAATGGGTAATTTGACCCATGAAAACATTCTAACCCTTTTGGGTTTCATAGTGTCAAAACAAGTATTATATGACTAGATGATTATTTTCCTCATATGTCTATTTTCATGTAATTTAAATTCCGAATCTTTACTCCTCCGTTAAGTTCCAATATCCACACACCAATGTTTCTTCGTGTAGAAGGACACGGTGTTCCACTCTAACCAACCAACAACTCTCGCGGGATTATCAAGTGGAAAGCTTGCAAAACCGTGAGTATACTCGATCCCGTTTTACTTTTATCACTTTGGGTGCAACATGTATGTTATACAAATCACACGTGATGTGTGCAAAATGCAACATACAAATTACATCAAATGTGGCATTAAACTAACCCTTTTTTAGTACTAATGTTGAAAAAAGTGTGTTTTTGTCTTCCTTTTGTATTTTCAGGATTAAATGAGCTCAAATGAACAAAAGAAGCAAAAAGGCAGCTAAATCTAACATAAATACAAGAAATGGAATAAACTTGGCATGCCCGACCCCTCAACAGCATCTTCCCAAGCAAAACAAGAGAAAAGAAGGCTGAACACGCCCCGTGCTCAATGAGCACGGGGGCGTGCCCAAGTGTCTGCAGAAAAGACAAAGTTGTAGAAGCTTCTATCAACCCCCACGGGGGCGTGCCCAGCGGACACGGGGCCGTGGTCAACTCTAAGATTCGCAGAATATGAGGAAATCTTGATAGTACAGATACGCTTCTACACACGGGGTCGTGCCCAGCGGACACGGGGGTGTGGTCAACTAATGCAGACAAACTGCATTTAATGAAGGAAGAGAAGACGGGTGGACACGGGGCCGTGTCCGGGCTTCTGTGCAGGCTATAAATAGGGGTGCTTGGCTCATTTGCAAACGATCCCTTGGCAAACCACCTCTCTCACACTTCACCCACCCACCACCACCACCATCACAACTCACATCCACCACCATCATCCATCATAGAGTGTGTGAGTAGTCTCGGGATCCAAGATTGATCGTAAGAGTTCTTGACAATCAAAGGCCATGTTTGCCTAAGTCTCTTACATCACTTGGTGAAGACAAGTGTCTAGTGTAATACTTTTTATTTTTAATCTTTTCGCACTTTTTATTTGGTTCTGTATTAATGACTTTAATAACTAGTTTCTTATGTTGAAGGTGAGTCTTCCTTATCGTTTGTCCGTGGTGTCTTGGCATTATTTTACTGTCTATATAAAATAAAAGATTTTCACCATTCATATCTCCACGGTCTATATGGAGGTATGTTGGCTACCTGGTCGGGGGTTAAGGGAACGGTTTGGTAAGAGTCTTGCCTTGTTAAGTGTATAGATCATGCAAGGACCTGGGTCAACTTTAGTAGGACCTCCTTCAATACCCACTGGTATTGGATGGCGGGGGTCCGAACTCCTTGACCCCCTCATATGTAAACTACTATTAAAACTTTAACCCGGCTACTTAGGACTGTATCCCTGCTGACTCAGACTACTTAGCCGAGGGTAACGTCACCTCCAGAAGAGGGGCCTACCACAATATGCATTAATAACTTAATTAGTTATCTTTCAATAATCCAACCCTTTAGGATTGTATCCTTGCTGACTCAAACTACTGGGTTGAGGGAAACGTCACCTTCAGAAGAGGGGCTTACTACAATAACTAAGATAATCTCTTAAAAAGTGCAAAAGTGCGGAAATAATCAAAGGTTACACTAAACACGAGTCGGATCCAAGTGATTCATCTTGTCTATCTGTCTTTATTTTATTTTATTTTTCAGCATTTTAGTTAGTTTTATTTTTCTAGTTTAAAACCTTTTTTTCTAAACTTTTGATTTGATTAGACGTTGAGGATAAACCGGTATTAAAAGCTCTTGTGTCCTTGGACGACCTCGGTATCTTACCAACACTATACTACGCTCACGATGGGTGCACTTGCCCATATGTGTGTTTAGTGTTAGTAAATATCGTGTTTTATAAATTTAAAACTTGGCTAAAAAGTGTTAAAGGGCTTAAAATATACATTAAAAACTATACGACACTTCATACGCATCAAGTTTTTGGCGCCGTTGCCGGGGACACAAGGATTTTAAGAAAGCTTAAAATCGACGGCCTAATCAGTTTCCCAAAACTTTTTCAAAACGCGCGCACATTTTTCTGCATTTTAGTTAGTTTTTCATTTACAGTAAGTTGAACACGGGCCATGTTCACTGAACACGGGGCCGTGCTGCATATTTTTCATAAAAACACCCAGATACAGAGTCTGAACATGGGGTCGTGCTCACTGAACACGCCCCCGTGCTGCACAAAACCAGTAACTTTTATTTAAACGCCCAGATACAGATCCTGAACACGGGCCGTGTCCACTGAACACGGGGCTGTGTCCAGCCTCTGTTTCCGTTTTTATTTTTTGTTTTCTGGTCTCGAGACTTTGTTGTGGTCTGCTGAGTGATTCTCATGGATCAATACTCAGGAGGTTACAACTACACCTATGAGGAGGATGATTATAGGGAAGACTATTGCACTAATTGTGGTGACCCGCACTCGGTTCAATATTGTGACTTATTTCAACCATCCACTTCATACACCTACTATGTGGAGCCCAGGTACGAGCCATCAACTTCATACACATCCTATGAAGACCCAAGGTATGAACCTCCTCCCTCATACTCATATTTTGAAGAACCAAGGTATGAGCCTTCATACTTATACTTTGAGGAACCGAGATATGAGCCACCACCTTCATATGCTTATTATGAGGAACCATGGCGTGAACAACCCACCTCATATGAGTGTTATGAAGAACAAAATTACGACCCTTATCCATCATATACTTACAATGAAGAACAATGGTATGAACCATCTACTTCCTAAGAGTATTATGAGGAACAAAGGATCGAACATCCGGATTCAAGCTTTGAGGATCCTGATCCTTATTCTATCACCAACATAGCCGATAGGATAATAGAACACATTAAAACTATCGAACGTTGCATAAAAGAATCTCGCGCAAGGGAAGAGGAGTCCCACGCAAGAGAAGAATTAAATAAAAAAGAGATAGTTGAAAATGTAAAAATGGAAGAACAAATAAGTGAAAAGCCGACATATGAGTTAAACAACGAAAAAGGCGAGTCCGATAACGTTAAAATTCAAGAAGAGTCTAATTTTGAAGAAATTAATCTCTTGTCACCTTGTTTCGAAAATCATTGTTTAGTTCCCACTCATGCTAAGTTTTTAAAAGAGTTAAACACTAACACTAAAATTGACGAAACGGTAAGCGTTAAGTTAACTAATGATCAAACTTCGCTAATAAAAGAAGATCCATTTGAAATTAAAATTACACCGGTTCCATGTTTTTTTCAAAATTCATTTATTAGTAATATCACAATCGATAAAGATCTTTGTGTTAACATAATGCCAAACTACATTTTCGAAAAATTAAGTATTGGTGATTTTTCTCCACTTCAAATACCCATTTTTCTATCTAATCGGAAAGTAATAAAATCAATAGGGGTAGTTGAGGATGTCTTGGTTCAAACAAATCAAATGGTAATCCCAACCGACTTTGTCATCCTTGATGACGCTCCTCTAGTGTTGGGACGACCTTTTGTGAAAACACACAAAGCTTTGATTAATCGGAAGAAAAACAACTTACCCATTCAATTAGGGGCCTTCAAAAGGTGTGTCGATCTTGAACGATCAATGAAATATCCAATCGACAATGGCGACCCCCTAATTGAAGATGAGACAGAACCACCCGATAAGGAGGGTCTAGCCAAGGACCCTTATAAACGTGGCGCACCACGGAGGCATTCAGCGGAACTATCCTTAGTTTTAGATTAGTTTAACTTTTATGTTTTCTAGTTTAGTTTTAATTTTCAGGAATAAAGCACACTCGAAATGGTGGAGGTTACTAAGGGAAACTTGAACCCACACCCCATGCACAAAAACAGAGCCTCCCGACAATTTTTCTTCATTACAGCAAGTTCAGCACGAGGCCGTGCTCACCCCAACACGCCCCGTGCCCGAGGTTCTGCAGAAAATGCCCAGTTCAGGTAACTGGACACGGGGCCGTGCTCACAGAACACGCCCCCGTGCCCAGCCTTCTATTTAAATTTGATACTGGCAGTCTGACCAGGGGGCCGTGCTCAACCAACACACCCCATGTTCAGCTACCCAGTAACATAAAATCTTGTTTTTAACCCACTTTTACACATTTTAATCAACCCAAAAACTTATTTTTGGGACACATTGAGGACAATGTGTAATTTAAGTGGGGGGGGGGGGGGATGCTAAAACCTTGAATCTTGCAAGTCCTAAAAACAAGCCTTACACAAAACTCTATTGGAACCGCTAATCACCATTTCATTTTTTTACTTGTCTTGGTTTAATTTGGGAATAACAAGTTCTAAAAAAGTTATATTTTTACAAATTTACAACCGATCGCGTCGTGATAAAAAGAACCAACATAAGAAAATTATGAAACGGCATGACAAATCTAGTTAAAATTTGATTATATATACTTGATCACATTAAAACCCCATTCCCACAAAAAGTGAGTTTTGAGCCTTTATTGAGCATACAAATACACATCTTTAGATTAAATGCTCATCTTTCGTTTCTTGTGTGAATAGCCGCTTGGTTTCTTACGACTCTAGAACTTGCCATGACAATACATTCCCGGTCCTTACCAACTTAACCCCGAGTAAGTAAATGATGGAAGCATTAGGACTAACCCTTTTTCTTTCAACACCATTATTATTTTTTTTTACCACCTACCCAAAATCCCCCTAGTTAACCCCTTTGAGCCTAAACCTTTTCATTTCTAAACCCAAAACAAACACTCTTTACCCACCAAAACCCTTTTTCATTTTAACCCTTTATTTTAGTACAAAGCTCGGTTTTCATGTGACATTCCTTATAAAAAAAAAATGTTGAAGCCAAAAAAAAATAAACAAACAAGTTCATCAAAAATAACTTTGTTTGAAGAATTGCTTCATTAGAAAAAAAATAACAAAAATAAAAAGTCTTACAAAAACCGAAGCTTTTTACGCCTTTCGCCCTTTTCTACTAACCACTAACCCAAAATCACCTACCTTTAACCCAAGCCTAACCTTTCCCCAAATTCCTCTTGATATTTACAAAGGTGTATAGTTAAAAAGGAGGAGGATTGATTGCTTGGCAAGCATATGGTAGAAGTAAGTTCCATGCCGGTCCCGAGTATTTCACAAAAATACATCTTCGGCCTAGTGTTGAGTGATCCCCCGTGAGGTATGTGAACTTGTATATAAATGGAATTTTAAAGAGGAATGTTATGCCCTAATAAGTAATTTATCTTATGTAATGTTTTAAATAAATCATGACGAATATGATTGTAAATAAATAAAAATAAAACTTAATAAAGAATCTTGGAAATCCCGATACTCTATGACAAGCCCAAAACCTTCTCTTCTACCCATTCCATTTGGAAGTGTAAAGCCACATTATAAAGAGTTTTGCTTGAGGACAAGCAAAGATTCAAGTGTGGGGGTATTTGATGTGTGCAAAATGCAACATATAAATTACATCAAATGTGGCATTAAACTAACCCTTTTTAGTACTAATCTTGGAAAAAGTGTGTTTTTGTCTTCCTTTTGTATTTTTAGGATTAAATGAGCTCAAATGAACAAAAGAAGCAAAAAGGCAGCTAAATCTAACATAAATACAAGAAAAGGAATAAACGTGGCATGCCCGACCCCTCGGCAGCATCTTCCCAAGCAAAACAAGAGAACAGAAGGCTGAACACGCCCCGTGCTCAATGAGCACGGCGGCGTGCCCAAGTGTCTGCAGAAAAGACAAAGTTGTAGAAGCTTCTATCAACCACCACAGGGGCGTGCCCAGCGGACACGGGGCCGTGGTCAACTTTAAGATTCGCAGAATCTGAGGAAATCTTGATAGTACAGATGCGCTTCTGCACACGGGGGCGTGGTCAACTAATGCAGA
This sequence comes from Helianthus tuberosus, assembly GCA_030545235.1. NCBI lineage: Eukaryota > Viridiplantae > Streptophyta > Magnoliopsida > Asterales > Asteraceae > Helianthus > Helianthus tuberosus. The sequence continues at coordinate 69,631,537 of CM060360.1, forward strand.
AAAACTGCATTTAATGAAGGAAGAGAAGACAGGTGGACACGAGGCCATGCCCAATGGACACGGGGTCGTGTCCAGGCTTCTGTGCAGGCTATAAATAGGGGTGCTTGGCTCATTTGCAAACGATCCCTTGGCAAACCACCTCTCTCACACTTCACCCACCCACCACCACCATCACAACCCACATCCACCACCATCATCCATCATCCATCATCCATCATAGAGTGTGTGAGTAGTCTCGGGATCCAAGATTGATCGTAAGAGTTCTTGACAATCATAGGCCATGTTTGCCTAAGTCTCTTACATCACTTGGTGAAGACAAGTGTCTAGTGTAATACTTTTTATTTTTAATCTTTTTGCACTTTTTATTTGGTTTTGTATTAATGACTTTAATAACTAGTTTCTTATGTTGAAGGTGAGTCTTCCTTTTCGTTTGTTCGTGGTGTCTTGGCATTATTTTACTGTCTATATAAAATAAAAGATTTTCACCATTCATATCTCCACGGTCTATATGGAGGTATGTTGGCTACCTGGTCGGGGGTTAAGGGAACGGTTTGGTAAGAGTCTTGCCTTGTTCAGTGTATAGATCCTGCAAGGACCTGGGTCAACTTTTGTAGGACCTCCTTCAATACCCACTGGTATTGGATGGCGGGGGTCCGAACTCCTTGACCCCCTCATATGTAAACTACTATTAAAACTTTAACCCGGCTACTTAGGACTGTATCCCTGCTGACTCAGACTACTTAGCCGAGGGTAACGTCACCTCCAGAAGAGGGGCCTACCACAATATGCATTAATAACTTAATTAATTATCTTTCAATAATCCAACCCTTTAGGATTGTATCCTTGCTGACTCAGACTACTGGGTTGAGGGTAACGTCACCTTCAGAAGAGGGGCCTGCTACAATAACTAAGATAATCTCTTAAAAAGTGCAAAAGTGTGGAAATAATCAAAGGTTACACTAAACACGAGTCGGATCCAAGTGATTCATCTTGTCTATCTGTTTTTATTTTATTTTATTTTTCAGCATTTTAGTTAGTTTTATTTTTCTAGTTTAAAACCTTTTTTTTCTAAACTTTTGATTTGATTAGACGTTGAGGATAAACCGGTATTAAAAGCTCTTGTGTCCTTGGACGACCTCGGTATCTTACTAACACTATACTACGCTCACGATGGGTGCACTTGCCCATATGTGTGTTTAGTGTTAGTAAATATCGTGTTTTATAAATTTAAAACTTGGCTAAAAAGTGTTAAAGGGCTTAAAATATACATTAAAAACTATACGACACTTCACACGCATCACACAACACTTAAACTATTTTAATCTCTATCCATGCTTAACATGAAACTATATGATGCTTGTTAGACTTGTATGCTATGTAAACTTTTTGTGTCAAGATATGCTCATTAACTTTGCTAGCCTACCTTAACAATTAGAGCGCTATAGGATTAACGCACCACCCATTAGTCTTGGGGTATTGTTAAGTTAAACATGTTAACCTCCCATTATTCTTTGGGATAGGCAAAATTAACGCATTGTATTCTTGGGTTTGAACATATAGTACACCGTTTTAGCATATTAGTAAACTTGCATATTGGTTATTCATGTTGGATATGAGCCTTCAAACATTTTGATTCTATATTATGCTATGTAACAAAACTTGTATACTCGCCAACTTTTTGTTGATATATTTTAATACATGTTGCAGGTTGATAGATAAGACGATGTTATGAGAAGAAACGAGATTTAGGTGGACTTAAATACACACCTAGATTAACTTGTTATTTTGATGTTATGTTGAACAATGTTGTCTTTATTTGAATCTTTGTATGAAATTTTTAGTATCTTTATGAAATTTGAATTTTAATTATATTGTCACATAGTGTTATGATGTTTTGAGCAATTTGTTCGTCTCATCCCGATGTTTCCGCCATATGTTGAGGTGTGACAGAGCGGACCAACTGGCCCGTAGTCATTTCGTCCGAGTAGTCAAACACTACGAAATGATCATGACAATATCGGGCAGGGACGGCTTGCCAGAAAAATGGGACGACATCATGGCGGCAGTCCAAACGTACGCCCAAACAACACGGTCTCTAAGACCCGGCACCGATAAAACCGGTCCCCAGGCGGAAGGACAATCCTCCCGCCAAGAGCCCAGGCGCAACAACAACAAGCGCAACCGGGATGCGTGGAACCGCGACCACGATTTCAAACCATATGCCCCGCACGGGTCCCAGCCCGATGCTAGGGCAAGAATAAATGCCCAGAGAGATCAACAGGCATCAAAGAAAGAGCCTCGGGAGCGCAATTGGACCGAGCTCACAAAGTCGCCAAGGGACGTTCTTCTTGCAGAAGAACAATACTTGCGATCGGCCCTACCAATGAAGTCTAAAAAGGGCAAGACACGGCCCTATATTGTGAATATCATAAAGACTCGGGTTACTCCACAAACAATTGCATCAGTCTCCGCCTGGAGATTGAACGAGCCCTAAAGGAGGGAAAGTTGCAACACTTGTTGCCGAATGCGCCAAAGCAAACTAAGCGCATCACTCCACATGACGAGGGCACCTCCAGTGGCAAGAAAGCCATGTATGTGGCAACTACCCACATGATCAGTGGAGGCCACAGACAGCCGCGCAAGGCAGCAAGGAGGGGGGACGATGACTGGCGTGACGAACAAGTCGTTTTCCCAAAGGTTCAAGGCGGACCGCGCGACAGGCGCGCCGTCGTAATCACCGGCTACCTAGCTCACTATTGCACCGAGCGTCTATTCATAGACCCGGGTAGCACCTCTGATATAATATACGAGCAATGCTTCAACCAATTCGATCAGGAGGACAAAGATCGGTTGCAGCCGGTGGATTACCCGTTGGCCGGGTTTGTAGGGGAAACAGTGTTCCCCTTCGGCCAAATCACATTTCTAGTGCGCCTTAACAACGGTAAGCACACGCGGGTCGAGGAGCTAAATTTCATGGTTTTATCCCACACCTCCCGATATGACGTGCTTTTCGGCAGAGAATCACAGGGCGACTTCAACATAATAACATCCGTTCTCCAATCTGCTATCGGTTCTCCAACCGAAACGGGGATCGTGATAATATACGCCCGCAGAGGAGTCATGTCAACAGACGAGCTGCGTCCAGCCAAGACGGCAAGGCTGACCCCCAGCACTGAACTGGAAAAATGGGTACTTAATGCAAAGTACCCCGAACAAACGGTCACATTGGGTCACGCCTTGTCCAACAATACAAAAGCACGCCTGAAGCAACTTCTCTTCAGGAATAAAGACATCTTCGCGTGGACTCCATCAGACATGAGGAGTCCTGCGTGAGCTTGCGTAACACTTCTTGAATACCCTACCAGGTATCAAGCCCGTGGTCCAGGGAAGACGTAACCTGGGATTCGCAAAAAACAACACAATGAATAAGCAGGTCAAGGAACTGCTCTCCACAGGGATCCCACGGGAAGTTAAATACCAGACCTGGTTGTCAAACCCGGTTATGGTAGAGAAGGCAAGCGGGGGTTGGCGCATGTTCGTCGATTACAAAGACCTCAACAAGGCCTACCCCAAAGACTGCTATTCACTTCCAGAGATCGACAAAACAGTCGACAATCTCACGCCATTCCGATGGAAGTGTTTTCTCGATTGCTGCAAAGGGTACCACCAGATACATATGGCAATCGGGGATGAAGACAAAACGGCATTCTGCACCCCTATGGGAAATTACTGCTATACGAAGATGCCGTGTGGGTTGCGCAATGCAGGCGCAACCTACCAAAAACTGATGAACGACACTTTTGGAGATCAGATCAGCAAGAGTGTCGAGATTTATATGGACGACCTGCTCGTCATGAGCATGGAAGAAGACACCATGCTCCAAGACATTGAAAGACATTCCAAACTCTGCGAGGCATTTACATGAAGCTCAATCCAAGGAAATGCTCGTTTGGAATGGAAGAAGAAAAATTACTTGGATTCATCGTCACTAAAGATGGATTCAAGGTTAACCCAGAAAGGTTTCAGGCGATCGAGCGCATGCCATCGCCTTCCACGATAAAGCAGATGCATAGGTTGGCCGGCCGGCTAGCCGCGCTAAATTGGTTCTTGGCCAATCACACGGCAAAATCCTATCCCTTCATCAGCACCTTGCGCAACTGCCTTAAGAAAGAACAGTTCCAATGGACCGCATAGGCAGAATGCGCCTTTCAGGAAATGAAGGAGTGTTTGATCCAGTTACCCACCCTCACCGCACTGCGCGAAGAGGAACCACTCATCATGTCCTTGTCCGCCGCGAACAAGGCAGTGGGCGCGTTACTCATAGCGGATCGAGAGGGGTCCAAACACCAATCTACTACGTCAGCAAGATGCTCAACGACCCAGAAACAAGATAATCCATCATGGAGAAATTTGTCTTAGCATTGGTACATGCCTCTAGGCGACTGCGCCGATACTTTGCAGGTCATGTCATCACTGTCTTAACTAATTACAGGATCGGGCAAATCCTCTCCAAGCCCGAAATCTCTGGAAGACTTGCCAAGTGGGCTATTAAACTAGGTGGGCACAACCTAGTTTACAAGCCACGCCTGCCAATCAAGGGGCAAGTTTTAGCTGACTTCACCGCAGAAGTACCGGCGAACAGCATCCAAGAATGCGAAGAAGAGCAAAACCCTACACCTCCGCCGTCCCCATCAGACATTTGGGCACTATACACTGATGGTGCGTCCAATGAGGACGGTGCGGGTGACGGTCAAGAGCTTACCTATGCCATACGCCTTGACTTCAAAAGTACAAATAACAAGGCTGAATACGAGGCACTACTCGTGGGGCTACGACTGGCAGTCAAACTCAGCGTGCAACATCTGGAAGCGCATGTCGATTCATTACTAGTTGAAGGGCAGGTAAACGGGGAATATGTCACACCCCAAAATACCATATGCGGTGACCCCGCTAGGCGTGTGACGTACCAGGATCTAGCCACCAATCACATTGAACTACATTAAGTTATATAACAAAGTTTCAATTTATAGTGATAAAACATTCATAAACGTAATCCAAGTTTAACATGTTCAGCGGAAGCAAATAGTAAATCACTGTTCAAACGTTTCAAAAACCAAAGTATGTGAAATCAGTAAACAAGTCTTGTATATTCAAGAAGTACGACCCATGACCACTCCAGCCATCCAGATATGCAAGTTCCTTGTCCTTAGTACCTAACGACCTGCGAGCATGCAACAAGTGTATCAGACAACGCTGGTGAGTTCATAGTTTTACGAAAACGTTGGTTACCAAGTGTTTAGTTCAGTTCATTGATTATAATGTTGATAATAACTCGATACCGTACAAGATGGCTCCAGACTATTTTTACCCTTTCCCCAATGCCCCTATCAAAGCATTGGGCATGATTGGGTCATTAGTTCACACCCGTCCTCTCAGGTACGGGGTGAGGGTGCCCAACCTAGATAGCGCTACCAACTAATACCCCGTTACCTCTCAGGTAACAAACAAGATGGGACTTAATGGTGATAGGAGTGAGTGTATTAGCCAACATCCCAGTTTTACCCAAATGACTTATTCCTCTCAGGAATACCCAATGATTGTCCCACCCACCGGGACACATGCTCAAGAGGAATGAACTCACCTTTGATTTGCTCGGTATGTTAAGTTACCCGTCCAAGTTGGTCAACCCAAACCCTACCGTGGTTACCAAACAATATCAGTTTCACAATCATTCAAGTCACGTATTCGTACACAGTTTGTATCTAACACAAAGACCGTTGTTAACACATAACACATGCCCAATTATCATACTAGTCCACATCCCCCGTGGTTGTCACTTAACATTAAACAGTATGGTTATCATGCAACTACCGTATTTCATAAACATAGTACTCATCAATACATACTTTTCAAGCTGTCTACTGTTCCATCTATATACTCCTACGACGAAGATTTCAAGCGATGAAGGTCTATCCTTCGTCGAAATGAAATGTGACGAAGTATCCATACTTCGTCGAGGTGGAGATCGGCGAAGTATCCATCCTTCGTCGATGCAGGGTTCGGCGAAGTATCATAAGGTTCGTCAAGAGTCAATCTTCGTCGTCCCTCATCAGGTAATGAAACAGTTGCAACTCCTTTAATTTCTAATAACAGTTACAATTTGACAGTTTCAACAAACATCGATCATTCACGATTAAACATCCTAGTTATGAGCAATCATCAAGCATTCAGATCCATTCCAACCATAACAGTTTCATCAAAACATTAAAACGTACATTCACTGACCATACACCATCAGATGTTAATCTATCATGCTATCAACTCGTTACACGGAATTAACAAATCACACCACGAAAATGTACAAAATCATCGGAACCCTAATTCACATAAAGTCTATATCTTCCTACGGAATTAACAAATCATGTAAGTTCTAGTTCTATATCCCTGTTAACGAAACCCTAATTCACATAAAGTCACAATATCAGGACTCCATCGAATAACAAAGTTAGACACTAACCGTGATACTTAAGTGTTTGGATAAATCGAGATGACAAAGCTTCGAGATTTCCCCAACTGCCGTCGCACAGAGATTAGAAAGGGAGGACTTTAGGGTTGAGTGTTTTGCAGTTACGTGAAACGAACTATCATACGTACCCTAAATAAAGATCAGGCCACACCGGGCCTCAAAGGGTTTGGGCCAAGGGCCCCTATTTGGCGAACAATATCTCCCAACGAAGCATCAAGCTTTGTCACAAATGTTGATGGCGAAGATCTACCTTCGCCGAGGAAGGTTCATGACGGCGAAGAACCATTCTTCGTCATCCATGTTGATGACCAAGATCCACTCCTCATTAAATACAACACATTAATCATAGACACAATCTACAATAACCATAACACAACACACTAATCATTTCAACCTCAAGATACTTTAATCAGTCAAGTGATGTACACATGACACTACGTAAAAACCAAATTGTAAAAACAAGATTCTGACACAAGTGATGCGTAGGGGAAAGGCCTCGAAATCTCGGGTTGTCACATCATCTGCAACTTGAAAGAAATTTCGTCCCGAAATTTGACAAGTAATCCAAAGCGACAAGGTGTTAAATCAGGATGACTGTGGATTTTCTGCAGGTGCCACATCATCCCCAACTTGAAAGGGAATTTTGCCCCAAAATTCACCAGTTGCATCAGATTTAGATTGGTCGGTTGGGAATAAGTGTGGGTACTTGAGCTTCATCTAATCCTCACGTTCCCACGTGAACTCCGGTCCACGTCTTGAGTTCCAACGAACTCTAACGATTGGAATTCGACTATGCTTACGAACCTTGACTTCCCGATCCATAATTTCTATTGGTTCCTCAACAAACTGCAATTTGTCATCATTTCTCAGCTCTTGAAGTGGGACCACCAGTGTTTCATGAGACAAACACTTCTTTAGTTGCGAAACATGGAAGACATCATGAACGTTACCCAACTCAGCAGGTAACTCGAGCTTGTACGCCACTTTACCAATACGCTCCAAAACTTTGAATGGCCCAACATAGCGTGGATTAAGCTTTCCGCACTTCCCAAAGCGCACCACACCCTTCCAGGGTGAGACTTTCAACATAACACAATCGCCTACAGCGAATTCCAAGGGCTTCCTACGCTTGTCAGCGTAGCTTTTCTGATGGTCACGCGCCGCCGTCATACAATTTTTGATTTGGACAATCTTTTCCGAAGTTTCAAGAACAAGTTCCGGACCTGTGATTTGGCTGTCACCCACCTCAGCCCAACAAAGAGGAGAACGACATTTCCGGCCGTACAACAATTCAAACGGAGCTGCCTGGATGCTAGTGTGGTAACTGTTGTTGTAGGAGAACTCGATCAATGACAAGTGTTTCTCCCAGCCTTTACCAAAATCGATTACACATGCTCGCAGCATGTCTTCAAGTGTTTGGATGGTTCGTTTGCTTTGACCATCCGTTTATGGGTGATAAGCAGTGCTCATGTCGAGGCGTGAGCCGAATGATTTATGCATTAATTGCCATAAAGCAGATATGAAACGCGGATCACGATCAGAGATAATAGAGGTTGGCACCCCGGGCTTAGAAACCACTTCCTTCAGATATACTACAGTAAGTTGAGAGAACTTATCCGTTTCCTTGATCGCAAGGAAGTGTGCAGATTTCGTGAGGCGGTCAACGATCACCCAGATGGTATCGTTTCCGTTTTGTGTTCTTGGCAAACCAGTGACGAAGTCCATAGCAATTTGTTCCCATTTCCACATAGGTATTTCTGGTTGCTGTAGCAGGCCTGAGGGTTTCTGAAACTCTACCTTGACTTTCGCACAAGTCAAACACTTACTCACATACGTCGCGATGTTAGCTTTCATCCTCGGCCACCAATACAAGACCTTTAGGTCCTGATACATCTTATCCGAACCCGGGTGAACAAAGTATCGAGACTTGTGTGCTTCGTCCATGACAAGCTCCCTAAGATTTCCAAACAGAGGAACCCATATCCATTCCATAAAATAATAGATGCCATCTGACCTTTCCACGAGTCATTTCTCCATGCCCCGCAAATACTCAGCTTCCAGGTTTTCTTCCTTTAATGCTTCGGCCTGAGTGGAACGGATCTGATCAGGAAGGTTTGAGTGAATAGTGAGCTGTAAGGCTCGCACATGTTTGGGTTTCGTTTCCTTTCGACTAAGTGCATCGGCTACAACGTTAGCTTTACCTGGGTGAAACTTGATTGCACAGTCGTAGTCGTTTAAGAGTTCTACCCAGCGACGTTGTCGCATATTCAATTCCTTCTGATCAAAGATATGCTGGAGGCTCCTGTGATCGGTATAGATAGTGCATTTGGTACCGTACAGATAACGCCTCCAAATCTTTAGCGCGAAAACCACGGCCCCCAACTCCAAGTCGTGAGTCGTGTAATTCTTCTCATGAACCTTCAACTGCCGAGAAGCGTAAGCTATCACCTTCTCGCGTTACATCCGCACGCAACCGAGACCCTGAATAGAAGCATCACAATATACCACAAAATCTTCGGTACCTTCAGGTAGAGACAAGATCGGTGCACTGCAGAGTTTTTGTTTCAAGAGTTGGAAAGCATCTTCCTGCTTCGATCCCCAAGAGTATACCACACCTTTCTGTGTCAACGAGGTGAGAGGTTGAACGATCTTCGAGAAGTCTTTAATAAATCTTCGATAGTACCCAGCGAGACCAAGAAATTGTCGCACCTCCGAAGGATTCTTCGGTGCCGCCCAATTTCTAATAGCATCAATCTTAGCCGGATCCACGTGTATCCCTGATTCATTAACAATGTGGCTGAGGAAGTGCACTTCTCGTATCCAGAAGTCACACTTAGAAAACTTCGCGTAGAGTTGCTCTTTCCACAGGAGCTCCAAGATAAGACGCAAGTGTCGCTTATGGTCCTCCTTGCTCTTAGAATAGATCAAGATGTCATCGATAAACACAATGACGAAATCTTTGAGATACGGTTTGCACACATGATTCATAAGGTCCATGAAAACCGCCGGTGCGTTTGTCAACCCGAATGGCATAACAAGAAACTCATAATGGCCATACCGTGTTCAAAAAGCTGTCTTAGGGACATCCTCCTCTCGGACTCTCATCTGATGATAGCCCGATCTTAAATCGATCTTCGAGTAGTAACTTGACCCTTGCAACTGGTTAAACAGATCGTCGATACGTGGCAAGGGATAACGGTTCTTGACTGTCACCTTGTTGAGTTCCCGATAATAATACACATAGGGAAAGACCCGTCCTTCTTCTTCACAAACAAAACTGGGGCTCCCCAAGGCGAAGAACTAGGTCGGATAAAACCTCTATCCAACAGTTCTTGGAGATGATTTGACAGCTCTTGCAACTCTCCTGGTGCAAGACGATAAGGAGCATGGGCAATCGGGGCTGCTCCTGGAATGAGGTCAATCTGGAATTCCACCTGACGTTGTGGAGGTAAACCAGGAACTCTTCAGGAAACACATCAGAAAACTCGTGAACAACTGGAAGGTCTTCAATCTTCCTTTCCTCAGGTTGAGTATCAATAACAAGAGCTAGAATAGCAGGGTAGCCCTTTCGTAGACACTTCTGGGCTTTCATGGCTGAGATGATTCCAACCATTGCACCACTACGATGACCTTGAACCGACAAAGATTCTCCACTGGGGAGAGGGATACGCACGATTTTCTCTTTACAGAGAATTTCCGCTTGATGCTTAGACAACCAATCCATGCCAACGACCACATCAAAATTCCCGAGAGTAACGGGGAGTAGGTCAATGTCGAACACTTGACCCATAAGATCGAGTTTACAGCCAAAAAGAACATGTGAAGCTTCAATCATTTTACCATCGGCTAACTCTACAATGTGTTTGTTTACAAGAGGTGCAGGACTCAATCCTAACTGACGGCTGAACTCCAATGACACATAACTCCAATCGGCACCAGAGTCGAATAAAACATAAGCAAATAGATTGTTCACAGAAAACGTACCGGTCACAACGTTGCCATCATTGCGAGCTTCCCCAGCACCAATGGTAAATACTCTCACACGCGCACCGTTCGCACCATTGTTCCCATTGTTGTTATTCCCAGTGTTGTTATTGTTGTTATTACCAGCATTTTGATTTAGTTGTGGGCAATCTTGCCTAAAATGACCCTCATCACCACATTGGAAACAACCCTTATGATTTCCCTGATTCTGCTGAGGCTGCTGCCTCTCCTGTTGCTGCGGCTGCTGATGCTGTGGGGGTTGCTGCTACTGCTGCTTTGGGAGGGAGACCCTGCGGTCTCTAGCCATATGGTCCACCTTGTTGCACCTGTGACATGCCTAGGTGCATGGCCCATGATGGAGGAAGTTACACTTGTTACACTTAGGCTGCTTCCCCGCGTATGAACCCTGGTTCGAATTGTTGCTCTGATTCTGATTCACAGAAGATGTCTGGCTAAAGCTGCGGTTGATACTGTTGTTTGGTTTCTTCTGTGACTGATTAGAGTTGGACACCTTGTCCACATCATTCCATTTGCGTTTGCTATCAGTAGCAGGAGTAGTAGTTGCAGCAGTAGTGGCAGTAGTTGAAACACGCGGTGGTAGCGAGCCACGCTCCACCTCCTGATCTGTGATCTTGTGAGCTAAGCGGATGATCTGAGGTAAGTTATTGAGGTTCGCTGCAGTAACCAAGCCCTTAACCGGCGGGGCTAATCCCTTGATGTACAGCTTGATTCTTCGGTGTGGAGGTCGTGATAAGTTCGGGCACATATTAGCTAACTCATGAGACCGTTTCGTGTATGCCTCAATCTCAGACCCCACCATTTTCAGATCATAATACTCGTTCTCTAGTTTCTGTACTTCATCACGAGGACAATATTCCTCTCTCATCAACTCCTTGAAATCCTCCCAAGTAGTGGCATTCGCCATCTCAATACCCAGCATCTGAACTTGGGAATTCCACCAAGTCAATGCACCATCCTCAAGTGTGCCTGAAACATACTTCACTCTGTCCCCAACAGGACAGTTACTGATGTGTGTAAAATGCAACATATAAATTACATCAAATAAGGCACAAAACTAACCCTTTTTAGTACTAATGTTGGAAAAAGTGTGCTTTTGTCTTCCTTTTGTATTTTCAGGATTAAATGAGTTCAAATGAAAAAAAGAAGCAAAAATACAGCTAAATCTAGCACAAATACAAGAAAAGGAATAAACGTGGCATGCCCGACCCCTCGACAGCATCTTCCCAAGCAAAAACAAGATTTCAGAAGGCTGAACACGCCCGGTGCCCAGCGGACACGTTGGCGTGCCCAAGTGTCTGTAAAAAAGACAAAGTTGTAGAAGCTTCTATTTCCCAACACGGGGGCGTGCCCAGCTCCACACGGTCATGGTCAACGCTAAGATTCGTAGAATCTAAGCAAATCTTAATAGTACAGATACGCTTCTGCACATGGGGCCGTGCCCAGCGGACACGGGGGCGTGGTCAACTAATACAGACAAACTGCATTAAATGAAGAAAGATAAAGTGGATGGACACGGGGCCGTGTCCGGGCTTTTGTGCAGGCTATAAATAGGGGTGCTTGGTTCATTTCAAAGGCATTCCTTGACAAACCACCTCTCTCCCACTTCACCCACACTCCACCACCATCACAACACCCACATCCACCACCATCATCCATCATAGAGTGTGAGTAGTAGTCTCGGGATCCAAGATTGATAGTAAGAGTTCTTGACAATCAAAGGCCATGTTTGCCTAAGTCTCTTACATCAATTGGTGAAGACAAGCATTTAGTGTAATACTTTTGTTTTTTAATCTTTTCGCACTTTTTATTTGGTTTTGTATTAATGACTTTAATAACTAGTTTCTTATGTTGAAGGTTAAACTTCCTTATCATTTGTCCATGGTGTCTTGGCGTTATTTTACTGTCTATATAAAATAAAAGATTTACACCATTCATATCTCCACGGTCTATATGGAGATATGTTGACTACCTGGTCTGGGGTTAAGAGAATGGTTTGGTAAGGTTCTTTCCTTGTTCAGTGTATAGATCCTGCAAGGACCTGGGTCAAGCTTACTAGGACCTCCTTCAATACCCACTAGTATTGGATGGCGGGGGTGCGAATGGCTTGATCCACTCATATGTAAACTACTATTAATACATTAACCCGGCTACTTGGGATTGTATCCCTACTGACTCAAACCACTTAGCCGAGGGTAACGTCACCTTCAAAAGAGGGGCCTACCACATTACGCATTAATAACTTAATTAATTATCTTCCAATAATCCAACCCTTTAGGATTGTATCCTTGCTGACTCAAACTACTGGGTTGAGGGTAACGTCACCTTCAAAAGAGGGGCCTACTACTATAACTAAGATAATCTCTAAAAAAGTGCAAAAGTGCGGAAAACATCAAAGGTTAGACTAAAGGCGAGCCGGATCCAAGTGATTCATCTTGTCTATCTTTTTTATTTTTATTTTTATTTTCAGCATTTTTAGTTTTTATTTTCATGTTTAAAACCTTATTCTAAATTTTTTATTTGATTAGACGTTGAGGATAAACCGGTACTAAAAGCTCTTGTGTCCTTGGACGACCTCGGTATCTTACCAACGCTATACTACGCTCAAGATGGGTGCACTTGCCCATATGTGTGTTTAGTGTTAGTAAAATATCGTGTTTTATAAATTTAAAACTTGACTAAAGTGTTAAAAAAGGCTAAAAATATACTTAAATATATATACACACCGACACACATCAGTTACACATAGCGAACACCGATTCTACCTTCTCAAACCAATGTAGTAGTCCCACAGCCCCTTCAGTCCCACCGAATGTTTGTGGCTTACAGTCCATTAACGTCTTAAACATACAAGCAGGCGGATTGTTTTGATTCTGATTCGCTTGTTGAGCAGCCTGATAGGCTGCCAAAGCCTCAGCCACACGTGTGTTAATCAAGTTTGTCAACTCGGCCTGAGTCATCGCAATGTGACCACGCCCATGGCCTCGTCCGCTCATGATTCTATATAAGAAAAGGGAAAAGGTTAAGAGTCGAGATAAGGTAGGAGTCAAACCTCACAATGACTTCTACAGACTACTGAGTTTACATCAGACTACAGAGCGGACCCCTTTCACACTCGTTAAGCCTCACTGGGACTCACATGCACCCTGCATTATTATTATGTGTGCACCCATAATAACAATGCGATTTGCATGTTTATTTCAGCTCCTCCCAACTTCTGCTAAAAGGTTCCTCAATTTCGAATAACAAAACGAAAACACTACAACATAAATCAGGAAGGTTTAGAGAAATATCACACTATCAACCACGTAGCATAGGCTAGTATCACAAGAATGCATAGTAGTACTAACTGTGCATTCACATACAATGTCATAATCAAGTGTTCACTAAATATGATGTGCAATAAGTAAACGAAGAATGAACCTTGCAATCTGGAGCTGAGTGTCATGGTCGCTTTCTGAACTGTTCGGTTATAGTCTGGTTTTATAAAAACGTTTTAAAACCTAGTTCACTATAACCAGTGGCTCTGATACCAAACTGTCACACCCTCAAAATACCACATGCGGTGACCCCGCTAGGCGTGTGACGTACCAGGATCTAGCCACCAATCACATTGAACTACATTAAGTTATAAAACAAAGTTTCCATTTATAGTGATAAAACATTCATAAACGTAATCCAAGTTTAACATATTCAGCGGAAGCAAATAGTAAATCACTGTTCAAACGTTTCAAAAACCAAAGTATGTGAAATCAGTAAACAAGTCTTGTATATTCAAGCAGTACGACCCATGACCACTCCAGCCATCCAGATATGTAAGTTCCTTGTCCTTAGTACCTAACGACCTGCGAGCATGCAACAAGTGTATCAGACAATGCTGGTGAGTTCATAGTTTTACGAAAACGTTGGTTACCAAGTGTTTAGTTTAGTTCATTGATTATAATGTTGATAATAACTCGATACCGTACAAGATGGCTCCAGACTATTTTTTCCCTTTCCCCAATGCCCCTATCAAAGCATTGGGCATGACTGGGTCATTAGTTCACACTCGTCCTCTCAGGTACGGGGTGAGGGTGCCAAACCTAGATAGCGCTACCAACTAATACCCCGTTACCTCTCAGGTAACAAACAAGATGGGACTTAATAGTGATAGGAGTGAGTGTATTATCCAACATCCCAGTTTTACCCAAATGACTTATTCCTCACAGGAATACCCAATGATTGTCCCACCCACCGGGACGCATGCTCAAGAGGAATGAACTCACCTTTGATTTGCTCGGTATGTTAAGTTACCCGTCCAAGTTGGTCAACCCAAACCCTACCGTGGTTACCAAACAATATCAGTTTCACAATCATTCAAGTCACGTATTCGTACACAGTTTGTATCTAACACAAAGACCGCTGTTAACACATAACAAATGCCCAATTATCATACTAGTCCACATCCCCCGTGGTTGTCACTTAACATTAAACAGTATGGTTATCATGCAACTACCGTATTTCATAAACATAGTACTCATCAATACATACTTTTCAAACTGTCTACTGTTCCATCTATATACTCCTACGGTGAAGATTCCAAGCGACGAAGGTCTATCCTTCGTCGAAATGAAATGTGACGAAGTATCCATACTTCGTCGAGGTGGAGATCGGCGAAGTATCCATCCTTCATCGATGCAAGGTTTGGCGAAGTATCATAAGGTTCATCAAGAGTCAATCTTCGTCGTCCCTCATCAGGTAATGAAACAGTTACTTTAATTTCTAATAACAGTTACAATTTGACAGTTTCAACAAACATCAATCATTCACGATTAAACATCCTAGTTATGAGCAATCATCAAGCATTCAGATCCATTCCAACCATAACAGTTTCATCAAAACATTAAAACGTATATTCACTGACCATACACCATCAGATGTTAATCTATCATGCTATCAACTCGTTACACGGAATTAACAAATCACAACACGAAAATGTACAAAATCATCGGAACCCTAATTCACATAAAGTCTATATCTTCCAACGGAATTAACAAATCATGTATATTCTAGTTCTATATCCCTGTTAATGAAACCCTAATTCACATAAAGTCACAATATCAGGACTCCATCGAATAACAAAGTTAGACACTAACCGTGATACTTAAGTGTTTGGATAAATTGAGATGACAAAGCTTCGAGATTTCCCCAACTGCCGTCGCACAGAGATTAGAAAGGGAGGACTTTAGGGTTGAGTGTTTTGCAGTTACGTGAAACGAACTATCATACGTACCCTAAATAAAGATCAGGCCACACAGGGCCTCAAAGGGTCTGGGCCAAGGGCCCCTATTTGGCGAACAATATCTCCCGATGAAGCATCAAGCTTCGTCACAAATGTTGATAGCGAAGACCTACCTTCGCCGAGGAAGGTTCGTGACGGCGAAGAACCATTCTTCGTCGTCCATGTTGATGACGAAGATCCACTCCTCATTAAACACAACACATTAATCATAGACACAATCCACAATAACCATAACACAACACATTAATCATTTCAACCTCAAGATACTTTAATCAGTCAAGTGAAGTACACACGACACTACGTAAAAACCAAATTGTAAAAACAAGATTTTGACACAAGTGATGCGTAGGGGAAAGGCCTCGAAATCTCGGGTTGTCACAGAATACGCTGCCAAAGGGGACATCATGATCTTCTACCTCGAACAAGCCAAGCAACTAACATCACAATTCACCTCCTTCAACATTGTACATATCAACAGGGGTGAAAACAAACTGGCTGATGCACTTTCTAAATTGGCATCAACCAACTTCCAACACCTGGCGAAGGATATTCGTGTTGCATTCCTCAAAAACCCTTTAGTACCCTTGCGCCAGGTCAAGCGCCAGGTCAACGTCATCCAATATGGCGCGACGTCTTGAATGACACCAATTATAAGATACCTGCAATCAGGCATCGCCTGAGAAAACAAAGCGGAAGCACGCAAACTGCAATACAAAGCATGCCACTATCAAATGAGGGACTTTATCTTATACCGCAAGTCATACCTGGGGCCACTTCTACGATGCATCGACCCTCAAGACGCCACATATCTAGTCCAAGAAATACACGAAGGCATATTTGGCATCCACGCAGGACCGTGCATGGTAGTGGCCAAAATCATGAATGCTGGGTATTATTGGCCCGACATGCACTTCGATGCTGTTAAGATCTTGCGCAAGTGCTTCATCTGTCAACGACACGCAACAAAAACAATGCGCCCAAAGAACAACCTGATTCCAGTCACCACTGCTTGGCCTTTTCAAAAATGGGCCATAGACGTGGTGGGTCCTTTTCCAGACGCAAAAGGTGCGGTTAAATTTATCATAGTGGCAGTCGATTACTTCACCAAATGGGTGGAAGCAAAACCACTAGCCTCCACCACCGCTATGATAACTCGAAAGTTTCTCTGGGAACACATCATCTGCCGTTTTGGTTTACCAATGTGCATCGTAACCGACAACAGCACCAACTTCGTTGCTGACGAATTCCAAAAATGGCTGAAGGAACTAAACATCAAACACATCTTCTCCTCCGCGGCGCATCCCCAAGGGAATGGTCAGGTAGAAAGCATCAACAACGGTTAGTCGAAGGAATAAAGGCACGGTTGGGAACAGCCAGACGAGGCTGGGTCGATGAACTCCCAAGTATGATATGGGCACATTGGACCAACCCAAAGACAAGCAATGGCGAGACACCCTTCAGCCTAGTCTACAGCTCTGAAGCGGTGATCCCAGCCGAAATTGGCCTCCCTTCACCAAGAATGCTGGCCGTTAACAAAATTAACAACAGCAGCGAGCGAAGGCTTGACTTAGACCTCTTGGAGGAAAGGCGCAAAACCGCAGACATCAACGAGGCTAAGTAAAAAACCAAGATAGAAAAATACTACAATGAGCGTGTGCGAATCTGCACGTTCAACCCAGGAGACTATGTCCTTCGCGATAATGAAGCCTCTAACGCAGAGCGCCCAAGCAAACTTGCCCCTAAATGGGAGGGTCATTACACAACTAGAATCAAGTTCATAACTTGTTATTTTTTCCAATTATAATCATACATTTCGATTCCATTATGTCAAGCGTGCATACTTTTATCAAAATCATCTTATAGAAATCAAGTAACACCACTTTTGATAATCATGATCCTTGTGTTCTTCCTATTTCTACAAAACCCATTTAACCTATAAATGGATTATCATGAGTTTCACAATTTGAACACATATCCAACATGTTATTGACTAGGGTTTAATCCTAGACATGTTTTTCCTTACTAATTTCATTTATACATCATTTAATCAAGCTCAGATTTCAATTTCACAAATCATCAAGAATTTGAGTTGAAATTAAATGATGAAATTTAGCATACCTTATGATCCCTTCAACGAGGTGATCACGAATTTGTGCTTAACTTTCGATTTGGAACAGATTTGGAACAGATTAGAGCTTCCAATTTGTAGAAAATAACAAGAACAAGGGTTTGTGGGGGAGCCCTGTGTCGCCCCTGTGCTTTGTTCGATCCAGACACACACATAAGTGTGTGTTTGGATTTTGATTATTTTGTTTTATAAAATCAAGTTTCCAACTTAACACTTTTGGCCCTCCTACTAATGTTAAGTTAAATTTTCAATGTTTTAACCAAGTTTCTTTGTTACAATTAGACTTATGACTAACTTGGTTAGTTTACTCTCATTTATTTTATACTTTATAAGTTTAATATAAATTTTTATATTTTCGGGGTTCTACAAGTCCACCCCCTTAAAAAGGGTTTCGTCCCCGAAACCAGAGTACGTACCGAATAGCGTAGGGTAGAGACGTCTCATCTCCTCTTCGGACTCCCATGTGGTATCCGAACCTTTTCTGTGCTCCCATTTGACCTTCACTTGGTCAATTTCTTTGTTCCTCAAACTTTTCACCTTACGATCTAAAATCGCAATCGGCTTCTGTGACACCCGTCTTTTCAGGCTGTACCGTACAATTGTAACACGTGTAGTGAATAGATAAAAAGGCTATATGTGACTGATTATGATGTTTATATATGATATTTAATGTGTTGGTGAATCCAAACAATTATAAAAATTATGTTGGCAACGATAAAATAAACGCTTATCGCGTAACGATTAAAATGCGAAACGAACATCGGTGACCACCCGATCAGTGTTAAAATCCTAAAAATAGTCTGTTATGATTAGAGTATTAATTTTAATCATAATCATGAGGAAAAATAAATTAAAACGCTAAGAAACTCTATTTTTCGAGTTTGAGCGCGTACCGCGTGATACTGCGCGTATTGAAAAAATACTGTCAACGCAGCCATTCTAGACAACTGACAATTATTTCAGTAAAAGTTTTATGTGATTATTTTTTTAGAATGATAAAAATAATTTAAAACGCACTAAAACGGGGTTAAAACGCTAAATAAAATACCCAGTATCTAGTAAATACCTGTTTTTACACTAATTTACATATATATATATATACATATATATGTGTATGTAATATATGTCTGTGTGTGAGAATGATAGGTGGCGGCTATAGGGCTGCCCATCTCTTGCCATTTCTTGATCTTCATGCCATGTGTTGATCGTGGAAAAATAAACAATCATTTAAACACCTCTTACACACTTCATATTGCATAAACCAAGATCAAAAATCACTCTCTTCCTCTCTCTTGAACATTCTCGGCCGAACACCCCATAAACAACATCCATCTTTATTTTCCAACTCAAATCTTGAAGAATCATGTCCATTCCAAGGTGTTTTTATCACGGCCCCCGACCCGATGTTACCTGGTCCAGAAGCCGCGGGACAGAAACCCGTGGTATTTATTCTTTAATTTGGGAGCGGAAATGTTGACAGGATCTTTTAAACTGAAAATGCCCAATTATTTTATTTCACAATTTGGGACACACCCCATAATTTACAATAAAGGGGATTTTACGAGGAAATCCCTTGTTTTACAAAACATGTTTATTTATTTTACTGAGCCACCTCTTCAAGCTTTTTAGTGCTACGTGGCACTTTTCTTTGATTCACAGTAAGTCACCTGAAACATGTTTAAAAAAGATTTTATTAGCGGGGAAATACTGGCGAGTCATTCAGGTTATGTAAAATGAAACATTAGTTATAGATTACAGCATAAGAGCGATTACAATGGCTACTATCTTATTTTTATCTGGCGCCGTGTCATACCCTGGTGACGATGGTCATACCACTATTGGGTCCTTTCACCCAAGTAGTGATGATTGTCACTGTTAGGTTGGTGAACCTAACCGAGAGAAATTATTAATGTGCACAATACCCCACTTGCTAGTGATTCAAGATAACCAAGACTTAATCCTTGTAACTATAACTTTTGAAAATAATTTGAGTATTGTAAAACATTGTTGATAAAAAGAGAATGACTCACATTACAAGTTTAATCGGACAGAACCTTGCCTACTGATTTAGTCTTGTAACCTAGGTAAATAACAATGCACACGAAACTAGGTCAGTAACTTAATACCACATTTACGATTAGTTCACGAAATCAAAACCCTCACGACGAATGACAAAGTATAGCCCGTATTCGGGCAGCACTTAAACATCCATCGGATTGGTTTCAATCGATCGGACATTGTATCGTAGCAGTGATCGAGTTATTACCCTGTTGTTGCAGCAGAGGGTCGAGATTTTGATTGTTTTTAGAAAGATCAGAGCACAAAGTAACGTAGAAAACCAATTTTCACGTCGTAACAAACATTCCATGCAAGTGCCAAACCCCTGATATATATACTGAAAAATGGTCCCTCTCGCGTGGCGCACCTGACCCACCTGGTCCTGGCACGTGGCGCGACGGCTACCCTTTTAGGGTAGGGTAGCCTCGTGTCTATCATAGCCCAGGTGAGTCAAGTTTCAATGAAATTCTTGTTTTACAAACGATTTTGAGGATAATTATCAATTAGGGGATACCCCCCCCTATGAGTTTTAGGGGCCCTGATCCTAGTTTCAATTGTTCTGAACAGTTTATGGGTCATGCCATACTACTTGGGGGTCTCAATTAGGGTTTCCTATTGGACATTAAATAAAATAAGAATTAATAATTTTGGCGAGAGTTGTTACATCCTCCCCACCTTACTTAAAATCTCGTCCTCGAGATTTACTGGAACAAGTAGGGATATTTTCGCTTCATTTCTGATTCCAGTTCCCAAGTGTACTCAGGTCCTCTCTTTGAATCTCACTTAACTTTGAACAGTACTAGTCTTATGTGCTTGAGAAACTTGACCTTTCTGTCTTCTATCTGAAGTGGTTTTTCCACAAATTTTAACTTTTCATTTACCTCTATGTCTTGGAGAGGTACTACCAGGGATTCGTCAGACAAACACTTCTTGAGGTTAGATACATGAAACACGTCATGTACTCCGGCCAGCTCTTCTGGTAGTTGTAGGCGATAAGCAACTGGTCCTATTCGTTGGGTCACTGGGAATGGTCCTACGTACCTTGATTTCTGCATAACTCTTCTGGCGATCTCGAGCCGTTTTTAGTCTTTCCTTGATTTGAGTTATCTTGTCGGTGGTTTCTTGTATGATTTCAGGACCTGATAATTAACTTTCTCCTATTTCTGCCCAACAAACTTGAGTTCTGCACTTTCGCCCATACAGTGCTTCGAACGAGGCTGCTTCAATGCTCGTATGATAACTATTGTTATAGGAGAATTCAATTAAGGGTAGGTGATTATCCCAATTTCCACCAAAATCTATTACACATGCCCTGAGCATGTCTTCCAGGGTTTGAATCGTCCTTTCACTTTGCCTGTCTGTTTGGGGATGGTATGCAGTACTTAAATTCAAGCGTGTCCCCATTGCTTCTTGAAAACTTGTCCAGAAATGTGAAGTGAAACGACTATCTCTATCCGATACAATAGAGAGTGGAACTCCATGTAAGAATACTACCTCGTCTACGTATAGCTTGGCTAATCTTTCCATACTGAAGGTTTCCTTCATGGGTAGAAAATGAGCTGATTTGGTTAATCGATCCACAATTACCCAAATCGCGTCGTTACCTTTCCTGGTTTTGGGTAACTTAGTAACAAAGTCCATTGTTATTAGTTCCCATTTCCATACAGGCATTTCTAACTGTTGGAATAACCCTGCAGGTTTCTGGTGTTCTGCTTTAACTTGCGAACAAGTTAGACACTTAGATACATATCTAGCTATGTCCTTTTTCATTCTATCCACCATAAATTATTTCTTAAATCTTGGTACATCTTATTATTTCCAGGGTGCATGGTATATCTAGATTTATGGGCTTCCTCTAAAATCTTATTTCTTAAATTTCCTTGCTTAGGTACCCAAATCCTTTTCTTGTGGAATCTCCAAATTCCATCAGTTCCTTGCTCCAATTCCTTTATTCTTCCTTTCATTCCTTCAGCATCATCCCCTATTGTTGTTTCTTGAACATTCTTTAGTTGTTCCAGTAAATCTAACTGTAGATTTAATCTAAGAGCATGAACTCGCTTTTTGCTTTTCATGATACTTACGACTTAGGGCATCTGCGACTACATTTGCTTTTCCTTCGTGATATTGAATATCACAGTCGTAGTCACTTAGAATTTCCATCCATCTCCTTTGTCTCATGTTCAATTTTTTTTGCCCAAATATGTACTTACTTCCATACAGATAGTGTCTCCAAATCTTAAGGGCAAAAATTATCGACCCTAACTCTAAGTCATGTGTCGTATAATTTTCCTCGTGCGTTTTCAATTGTCTTGAAGCATACGCAATTACCTTCTTGCGTTGCATCAATACACTTCATAACCCTAGTTTAGAAGCGTCACAATAAACTTCAAAATTTTCCGTTCCTTCTGGTAAGGCTAGAATTGGAGCGTTTGTTAACCTTTGCTTTAAAATCTTAAAAGCCTCCTCTTGCCTCGGTCCCCATTCAAACTTAACTGTTTTACAGGTTAGCTTAGTTAATGGCACTGCTATCTTAGAGAAATCCTTAATGAAACGTCTATAGTATCCAGCTAACCCTAGAAAACTTCTAACTTCCATAGCTGATTGCGGGACCCTCCATTGGGTGATCGCTTCTATTTTGGAGGGATCTACGTGAATACCTCGTGATTCACCATATGTCCTAAAAATTGCACTTCCTGCAGCCAAAATTCACACTTCGAGAATTTGGCGTAAAGCTTCTCATTTCTTAACAAAGTTAAGAGTGCATGTAAATGTTCACAATGCTCGGCCTGACTTTTGGAATAAATAAGTATATCGTCGATGAAGACAATTACGAATTTATCCAAATACGTTTTACAGATCCTATTCATCATATCCATAAATGCTGCAGGAGCATTTGTTAGTCCAAAAGGTATAACTGTAAACTCGTAGTGACCATACCTAGTTCTGAAAGCGGTTTTAGGTATGTCTTCTTCTTGTGCCTTCAGCTGATGGTATCCGGATCGTAAGCCTATCTTAGAAAAATATCTAGCCCCCTAAAGTTGATCAAAAAGATCATCAATCCTAGGTAATGGGTATCGATTCTTAATTGTAACCTTATTCAATTCCCTATAATCAATACACATTCGCATTGAACCATCTTTCTTCTTTACAAACAATACTGGAGCTCCCCAAGGGGACGAACTAGGTTGTATGAATCCTTTGCTTAGCAACTCATCTAACTGCTTTTTCAGTTCTAACATTTCAGTGGGTGCTAATCGATAAGGTGCCTTAGCTATTGGTGTAGTTCCAGGAATTAGGTGAATTCTAAATTCTACTTCCCTATCTGGTGGCAATCCTGGTAGTTCTTCCGGGAATACATCCTGGTATTCTGATACTACAGGAATTTCCTTAAGTTCCTTACCCTTAGTGCTAATGATTACCGAAATCATATACACTATTCCTTGCTTTCGTTCATAACTAGAAACTTTCATTACTGAAATGAACTTCATTGGTTTACGCGGCTTATCCCCTGTAATCATAATTACTTCTCCTGCGGGTGTATGAATTTCTATGGAATTCTTATCACAGAGGATTCAAGCATGGTTGGCTACTAACCAATCCATTCCTAATACGACATCGAATCCAGCTAAATTCATAGGTAACAGGTTTGCAGAAAATTTATGACCTGAAAGTTCTATATTTCCTTTTTGCAAAACCGTATCTATGTTAACAGAATTTCCATCTGCCTTTTCTATTGTATAAATCTGCCTAAGTTTGGTTAAAGGTAGATTAAGAGCTTGGCAGAATGAAGTATTTATAAAACTTTGGTTTGCACCAGAGTCAAATAATACTTTGGCATAAACGTTGTGAACTAGGAACGTACCCGCTATTACATCCGGAATCAGATCTGCTTCCTGGGTTGTCAGCTGAAAGGCTCTTGCGTTCTTCTTATTAGTTCCTTCAGCAGGTTTGGCTTTGTTGTCAGCTGGTTTGACCAATTTAGGGCAGTCTGGTCTAAAATGTCCAGCTTCTCCACAATTGAAGCAAATTGTTGATTTCTTTCTTCTGCAATCTTCTTCTTGGTGCCCCGGAATTTTGCAGAAGTTACAGTACCCCTTATGTGACACCCCAGGAAAACCAGGAAACCAACGCCACATAACTAGCTTCCTCAGTACCCACGAGCTAAATTTCGGGACGAAATTTTCTTAACAGGGGGAGAATGTGACAACCCACATAATTCCATGTATCCGTACAATTTATTAATGATAATTAAAGTGCTTGACGACTGTGTGGAATTACTTAACTGCTCTCTGATTACTGTGTTATACTTACATATGCTTGTTAACATACTAGTAGTATACAGAAAAGTTACTAAATGGTCCGGTATGCTTTCCTGAGTGTTGAGAATTAAAAATGCTACAAAAATATATATATATAGGACACTTTACGGATTAATTAAGCACTTTAACAGAACAGTATCAAACCGAACAACCGGACATTACCCGGGACACTAAATTTTTGTCAAGTACATTGTTTAATTATTTTTGAGCTAGTCGTGATCCCCGAACACCCTAACACCCACTACATATCAAATAAATACCATATGGAAGTTCATACTTGGAAACTAACTATCCATTACTCATTAGTTGAAAAAGTTGCAACCAACCCCCCCCTAACCGATTCGGTCACAAGGACCATCCCCACCATACTTCCATATCTTGTTCAAGATTATATTCAATTATTTCTTAGATAGGTTGCTTGTTGGAGTTAATAAAATATAGGAAGTAATCTTATAAAGGCATGGCCAAGATCACACACTATCTTTCACAATCTTCACTCTCTCACTTCACTCTTCTCTCTCTCTCTCTCTCGGCCTCCCACAACCGCCCCCATCACCACCACTACACCACCATCATCTTCCATTATTCAAGTTCCATTCAAGTATATAAGGTGATTCATAGAGGTTGCAACTTGTAGAGCTTCAAAAGACCTTGTTTCTTGCTTGCTCATCATCATTTCTCATCATCTTCCTCACTAGATTCTACCCTAGCCTTGTGCTAGTAGTAAGTTCCTTGTGCACCCTTGTTCATCTTGTTTCTTAGCTAAAAATTTTAGTATGATGGTTATATTTAGAACACTAAAAGAACAAGAACACTAAAAGGGGTTAAACATGAGACTTGAACATAAAAGTTACATGAAGATTTACATGATGAAATGTTGTAGTAGGATGTTGTATGTTGTTGATTACTTGATGATTTACTTGTTAATATTGATGTTAAAGGTCGTGGTTGATCACTAGACATGTTAACGGAACCAATATAACTCACATTAGAATGTTAAAAGCTGAAAACAGGAGGCTGTTTAGTGATTACAGCCAACTTCAGTTGGCTGTAACCGGACCTTAATAAAACGAAAAATGTATTTTCTAAAGTCTAGATTTATGTATTATGAAATACGGTTCTAATGGCACTGGAATCATAATTTTTGGACTTCGTTTGCTATTTTTAAAGGGTCGATTTGTAACAACAGCTAAAGCTGAGTTTTTACAGCAGTAAATGGGTGTTATATTTTTAGTCATAACTTGAAACCTGAGTAGAGCTATGTCATGAAACTTGTACTGTAAATGACCACTGATGTATTTGTAATCCTCCCACTGGAATTTCGTAAATCAGACTTACAATGAATTTTAAATAAATTATTCCGTGGACTGCAGTCAGAAAAAGATAAATCTGAGTATAGTCCGGAAAATGATTTTTTTAAAATATTGGTAATGAATTGGATCCCGATATTTTTACACAATAATATTTGGATCGTTTAAGACCTTTTGTAAAAATTTGGGAATTTTTGGAACAAGTTAACTATTTTATTAAAATCCCCGAAATAAGCCCAGTTTTGAATATAAAAGCTGAAACGACATAAGTAGTAATTTGCGTGTCTAAATGTCGGGTAGGTTATCTGAGAACGATCTAACATGTTATATGTCAATAAAAGTGTTATGTGCAATGTCGTATGTTTGCTTATGAACGGGAATAGATGGGAAGTTTATATGGGCATGAACCGTTAAAGTGATGCATGTTATGTGGTAGATGCGTGTAGGAACTTTGTGCTTATTTGAAGTCACTAATAAACTAAGTGGTAATCATACTAGGACGTGATTGACCGACCTTGACTGTTAGCTATTTTTGAGAATCAAACCGAGGTGAGTTCACACTTTTCTACAAAGCATGGTAAATTCCCGGTGGGAATGGGAATGGGTTCAGGAATAGGGATTCATCGTCCTTTGGGACGCGTTCAGCAATGTGAATTCCTCGTCCTTGGGACGTACTTAGACTTACTAGACTAGAACTCTATCAGCGAAGTCCCTCCCTTTTTGTATCGACTTAATCGCCGAGGCTATGGCGAGCGGGTCATTAGTTAATAGCGCTATTAGGTTTAACAAACCTCACACCGTGCCAGTCGGACGGGCGTGTACTAATGGACTATGGTACGTCGGTGATGATAGACACCGACGCTAGGGCACAATTTATTTTCGTTAGTAGTCGATATGATAAACGAGTCCGGTAGTTTAAAAAAATGGGGTAGCCCCCACGGCAGAAGTGCCGGGCTGGATAGCCAGGGAAGGTGGACATGGGATGGTTAACTAATAAACGTTTTCGAACTATGGGGTAACCCCCACGGCTGGATAGCTGAATGAGATTAAACTACGTTTTTGGAAATAACTCTAAAATGGACAACCAACCGTGAACTCACTCAACTTTGTTGTTGACTCGTTGTTACATGCTTTGCAGGTCACTAGATGCTTATGGAGCTTGCACGAGGAGGCGGCTGTTGTGGGATGCGAACTGTTATGTCCCGTACTCAATAAATAAACTTTATGAACTTATGAAACTTATGTTTGGGTCTTTAAACTTATGAACTATGAATTTGTGTTTTGGTTTAACGTCTTATGCTTCCGCTGATTAAATTGAACTTGGTTAACTTACTTTTGGTCACCAATTGTATTGTGGTTGGTCTCATTTACTTAAATACGTTGTTCAATATGATTGGTGGCTCGATCCTGGTCATGTCACGCCTCCAAGCGGTGATGCTCCGCATGGTGGAATTTGGGGGTGTGACACCTTACATTTTCCAAAATGCTTTCTTTTACAGGTACTGCAAAATGGAGCAGTGGAGGGTTGCCCAGTTCCTCTTTTCTTGAAGTTGCTACTAGTATTACCCTATCGGAATCCTTGGGTAATCTTCTAAGCCAATTCCTTCTTTCTGTTTTCTTCTCGCGTACGCACCAGCACGTCAGTCAAGGTGTTGGCTAATTCCACTGCATCGTCAATTGTGCAGGGTCTCGTAGCTTTGACGATATCCCGAATCTCGCTAATTAAACCTCAAATATAGCGAGATATAAGTACCAGTTCTAGCGGAGCCAGAGTTGTCACAATTCTGGCATACTCGAAGAATTTCAAAGTATACCCTCGACAGTCGACATCTATCATCCGGTGGCTCAGGAATTTATTCGCCATTTGTTCCTTTTCATATTCGGGGCAGAATTTCCTTTCCACTAGACGCTTAAATTCTTCCCAACTCATGGCATAAGCCATGTCACTTCCTTTGGCATGCAACATTGTGTTCCACCATTCCAATGCCTCTTCCTTGAAGAGGTAGGATGCATACATAACCTTGTCTTCTTCGGCGCATTTACTTATTTAAATTACTGCTTTAGTTTTCTCTCACCAACGCAGTGCAGCAGTCGCCCCTTCATTGTTGCAACTTTCATTTTCTTAAGTATTGGGGCTTGAATCACGTTGTTATCATTGTTGCCGCCCCCGTTAACACTGTTACTGAAATTTTCGTCGCGAGTACGCTTGCTGTGGTTGGCTTGTGAAGGCTCAACAGGACTTTTAACAGCAGCGGGGATTGCGGGGATAGCGTTTCCTATTAAGGAAATGATCCTCATTATTTTGTTCTGATTGATTAACTTCATGGACTGGTTGGTTTTCCCCGTTTTCCATCTGAATAATAATTAACAATATAATTATAAATTATTTACACAAAATAAATAACAACCAAACATAATAAAGCAATCACACATAATCAAGTTAACACGTATAGCCAAAATTGTCGACTTTGCGACCTTCGTATTTTTATATATTAGTATGCATCGATACACACCGGTTATTTTACATGATTATATTATTATTATTATTATTTAGTAATTTTATTTTATTATTATTAAACACACAACCACAGTCAGCTGGCTTTTCAGAAACGACGTTCCCTCTCGTCGTATTTCCAGGAGATCTTTTCTCCCACTTCCCGGATTCGATTCCCTACGTCCACCAGTTCCTCGCCGTAGTGACGGAGCTCAGCCAAGTTTTCGGTGCTCATAGGTGGGTTTGGTGCAGGCTCAGGGTCAAACTGGGGAAAATAGGCGTTGGGGTTATTCGTGAAGTTTTGAAATTGCCAGTCGCTTGTCCACCATTCTTCTAGTTGGCCGATAACAGGTTGGGGGTTGACAATAGGATCTGGGATAGCCGGTTCTAAATTAACTGGAAGTTGGGATTCAGCGGGGTAATTGAAGAGGTTTTCATCGGCAGGTCTGATAAGGTTACAATTTGCCAGTTTGCGATCTAGCTCTTCCCACGGTGGCATTTCCTGAGCTTGCCCGGAACTTTCCCCGATCTCTTTTCCTTTCCCTTTATCCTTCGGATCCTCGGTCTTTTTAACCTTCTGTGCAGCTGGTTTCTTCCTACGCCCCAGTTTCCAGTCCAAGATTCTTCTCCTCTTTTTCGGCTTTGGTTTCTCCTGCGGCTGGGCCTGGAATACTATTGGCTCTTCAGTATCAGCCTGGTAGCCAGTTAAGGTGCCGGTGGTATCCATATCAGTGCTATGGATAGTAAAGTTTCGGAGTGCCTCCGACAGTTCATTCATGCTGTTAGCACACATGAAGAAACACACACAATTCTAAGTTAAAATTTTATTTATCAACTTAAATTCATAGAATCACAAAAATGGTAATCTGAAAAATTAAGTATTTCTAAATACTTAATTGGCTTAAATCAGTGGCTCTGATACCACCTTTTTCTGTCACGGCCCCCGGCCCGATGTTACCTGGTCCAGAAGCCGCGGGACAGAAACCCGTGGTATTTATTCTTTAATTTGGCAGTGGAAATGTTGACAGGATCTTTTAAACTGAAAATGCCCAATTATTTTATTTCACAATTTGGGACACACCCCATAATTTACAATAAAGGGGATTTTACGAGGAAATCCCTTGTTTTACAAAACATGTTTATTTATTTTACTGAGCCACCTCTTCAAGCTTTTTAGTGCTACGTGGCACTTTTCTTTGATTCACAGTAAGTCACCTGAAACATCTTTAAAAAATATTTTATCGGCGGGGAAATACTGGCGAGTCATTCAGGTTATGTAAAATGAAACATTAGTTATAGATTACAGCATAAGAGCGATTACAGTGGCTACTATCTTATTTTTATCTGGCGCCGTGTCATACCCTGGTGACGATGGTCATACCACTATTGGGTCCTTTCACCAAAGTAGTGATGATTGTCACTGTTAGGTTGGTGAAACTAACCGTGAGAAATTATTAATGTGCACAATACCCCACTTGCCAGTGATTCAAGATAACCAAGACTTAATCCCTGTAACTATAACTTTTGAAAATAATTTGAGTATTGTAAAACATTGTAGATAAAAAGAGAATGACTCACATTGCAAGTTTAATCGGACAGAACCTTGCCTACTGATTTAGTCTTGTAACCTAGGTAAATAACAATGCACACGAAACTAGGTCAGTAACTTAATACCACATTTACGATTAGTTCACGAAATCAAAACCCTCACGACGAATGACAAAGTATAGCCCGTATTCGGGCAGCATTTAAACATCCATCGGATTGGTTTCAATCGATCGGACATTGTATCGTAGCAGTGATCGAGTTATTACCCTGTTGTCGCAGCAGAGGGTCGAGATTTTGATTGTTTTTAGAAAGATCAGAGCACAAAGTAACGTAGAAAACGAATTTTCACGTCGTAACAAACATTCCATGCAAGTGCCAAACCCCTGATATATATACTGAAAAATGGTCCCTCTCGCGTGGCGCGCCAGACCCACCTGGTCCTGGCACGTGGCGCGACGGCTACCCTTTTAGGGTAGGGTAGCCTCGTGTCTATCATAGCCCTGGTGAGTCAAGTTTCAATGAAATTCTTGTTTTACAAACGATTTTGAGGATAATTATCAATTAGGGGATACCCCTCCCCCCCCCCCCTTGAGTTTTATGGGTCATGCCATACTACTTGGGGGTCTCAATTAGGGTTTCCTATTGGACATTAAATAAAATAAGAATTAATAATTTTGGCGAGAGTTGTTACAGTTTTCAAGCTTACATGAAGGTTTAGAGGTGATTTCAAGGAGATTTGAGCAAGAACAAGGCTTCATATCATCACTCTTATTAAAACCGACTAAGAATCTTGAAGGTATAACATATTTTCTTTTAAATCTTGTTCGTGATTCATGGTGACGATGAAAACAGTGAGTTTCTCTTGTTCTTGAATCTAAACACTAACTTGAAACTAAAAAAAATGGGTTTTTGAATGAAATAAAAATGGGTGTATCTATATATGTGTGTGTGGCCGTGAGTGTGTGTGTGGGTGTATATGTTTGTGTTTTTTATTTTTGTTGAAAGGTTCTTCAGTTACTTAATTTCTTGAAAGTAAGAATGCATGTAGGAATCAATGTGTATTATAAAAGAATGTTCTAAAGGTAATTTAATATTTGAAAGTGACATGATGAAAAGTGAATTTTGGGAGGTTTATATGTGTATATATATATATATGTATGCATGCATATAAAAGTTGTCATATAACCTTAAATGTGAAGAATATTTGCATAAATGATTATGAATGATTGGATGATCATGATGATGTGTGTGTTATGTTAAGTAAGAACATGATATTAATGTGTTCTAGTATATGATTAGAACATAAATGATGATGATGATGATGTATGAGTGCATTAGAGGCACATATGTGGGCATACATGAAATGATGTGAAAACTATGATGTGAAAGCATGAAATGATCATTTGAGTATGATTTAAAAAAAATCAATTTAGATCAGATTACAAACACTAAAATAAGATTATTTTGAAGTGTTTAATGATATATAACCTTGACATAAAGTTTACTAGCCTTGCATGTTGTACTTGGTGCATTAGGAGTTGTAAAATACGTGAAATCGCATGATTTATGTGACTTGTACAAAAACTGCACTAATCTGATTATAATCACTATTTTAACCAGTAAATAACATGTATTGTGTTAAAATATTAAGTCATTCCGATTTGGGATGATTATAGTAACGTTTAACGCAAAAGTATGCGTTAAAACGGTCAAAAATCGGCTTTTCGAACGATTTTTATAAAACTGATTTAGATCAGTAAGTAAATTGATATTTTTAGTTTAAAAATGACTATTTTAACTAATTTTAAGTTTACTTGGTGTTTGGTTGGTCATACGTGACTTCCGACGCCCGAAAATATTACCGAATCGCTAAAATACGCGTTTTTCAATAAACACTAGTATGGGTTATTTTTGGGTGAACCATATGTGTTAAAATGTGCTATGTGATTTAAACATGTGAATGTGAAAATATGTTAATTGTTAACAATATAATGGGAAATTTAGACTATGCATGTACACTTGTGCATTTTATGTGGTAGAAACGGTAAAATCGCGTTACACGTGTAAATTGTTTGTCGATCATGAAATTTGATACATATAAGTTATTTTATGTATGCTTGCCTTAAAAATGACAACATAGATAAGTTAATGAGATTACGTGTATTTCGAAGTTAATTTATGTGTACGTTTATGTATATATATTACGACGCGCAAATCGTAGATATATTACGTATAAACGGGTGTGTTAATGGTTTACACAATAACGGTCACCAATAAAATCGTTCAAATCGCGAAACCTTAAATATATATATAGGGAGAAGATCATGCGAGAACCACCTCTTATTGCGAGAACCGCGAGAACCAATGTGAACACAAACAAAAATGCCTAAAAATAGCTAAAAATCACACAAAATTTTTTTTTTTAATATTTTTTATATAAAAATCGCTACTTTTCGAAGCAAAAAAAAAAAATTTTTTTTTTGCCACTAAAATAGCGATTTGAGCATAAAAAATATTAAAAAAAAATTAGATTTTTTTTTGATTTTTTTAGATTTTTTTTAGGTTTTTTGGGGGTTTAGTTTTTAGCTTGGGGGGGGGGGGTTTAGGTTTTGGGGGGGGGGGGGTTAGGTTTTTTTTAGGTTTTTTGGGGGTTTTAGTTTTTAGCATTTAGCTTGGGGGGGGGGGGGTTAGGTTTTTTTGGGGGGGGGGGGGTGGGGTTAGGTTTTTTTAGGTTTTTTTTAGGTTTTTTTAGCTATTTTAGGTTGTGTTCACATTGGTTCTCGCGGTTCTCACAATAAGGGTGGTTCTCGCATGATCTCCTCCCTATATATATATATATATATATATATATGTGGACTCATATATATTAACGTGCCAACATAATCAAAAACGATAACTTTTTGAGAAAATCTCAAAGTTATGTGAAAATTCTGAGAAACAGAGAAACTTAGGATTTTTGTGATATGTTGATTTAAAAATCGTTACTACATATAATAGGACGTGTAGAAATCAATCTGTGGGATTGTGCTATTTAAAAGTACGCACCCAAAGGTGAGTGTCACTAAACCCCCTCTTTTTACTGCTTTGTATATGTTTTGGGGGAAGAACACGCCTAAAAAGGTTTAATAATGTTTTGGATTAAAACATACTTTTTTGATACAAAATATATTTTCGTTGAAAATATATTGATTTTTGATAAGTTATACGTTTCGAGATAAAACGTTTTTGATGAATATATGTTTCGGGAGAAACTGGGGTTGAACGGTGTTTGGGGGAAACAACCGTGTAGTTGGAACGAATTTGGCTTGATCTCAAGAGAGTAAGTATCGGCTTAGGCTTAGATTTCGGTGGGGATTTCAGGGAATTCTTACAACATCATATATTAAAATTTTCATATTAGTAGGATATATATATTGTACGTGAGGCAGACATCATAGATGGTCTCAATATAGACCATGCGTCAATGGTGTCGTTTAATCATTTAAGTATTGCACGCGAGGAATTGTTGGTATATCTATCGGGTTGACAACCCCGTCGTGACCGGTCGCCCCGTGTCAAGTCAAACGACGAATTTACATTCTGTTTATAGTCTAGCCTTGATTATCCCTACATGATAAATAAATAGTTCGTATTGTCTAGCTAACATACGAGTCTGAACATTGACGTTATAAATTTAATATGTAAACTTGGGAAAATGCCTTATTCGGAGGTTTCAGCTGAAAAACCTACGACAGTTGACCCATGAATTTTATTAAGGAAATAAATTGACTTTCAAAAATTATATGGATGTTTTATAATAAACACATAATTAGAAAGCTTTTTCCTTGGAAATCAAATTGTTTAAAATTTGAATATGTGAACTCGCCTCCCTTTGTGTTGACACTTGATTTTTAACGTGTTATTCAGGTACTTGAGTTCGGCTTCGGGAATCATGGCGTATCTTGTGGTTGTTGATGCATGTTTTGTCACTTAAAATGTTGGACTAACTTTTAAAACTTTCTGGGACAAATGTAATAAGTTCCGTGAGGATCAAAACAACTAAACTATGTCGTGGTTGTGTCATGTTTCTAATCGTTATGTTTAAAAACTTATGTTCTAATTAAGTTAATACGTCCAACAATTTAATGCATCGAACATCAAGATAGAGATGGGCACCAACTTCCGTCACCACTACATTTAACATTCCGCTGCGACGTTTTTGGGGTGTGACATAAGTTGGTATCAGAGCCAATAGTTGTTAGTGAACTAGATGTTTTCCGGGGAAAACACTAGACTTCAACCGAAGAATTTTGAGAATAAAGTCCAAAATTCTTGAAGCCAAAAATTTTAAATAAAAATAGAAAATTTTATCATGTATGAAAACCATTATGTGATTATGTGCATACGCGATTTTCTGTTTATTTGGGCCTTATGTGTTACTATTCATTTTGATCACACACTTACTTATACGGTTATATATGTATCACAGATGTCGCACGAACACGAGGTCATCGAGATCCACGACTCAGGTAGCGAGCCAGATTTCACGACTTCACCCAGATCCATTCTACTAGAGATACCTATCAAGACTCCACAGATGGTTGGTATTGCTGAGTTTGCTTCATCTTTCCACGTCGACCCTACTGCTTTTGCCAGCCAGGTAGACCCCCGATACGCTTTCACTAGCAATGGGTGGATTGATGATGACGATGATGCTCCTCTCTTGATTCATGAGACGGGACAATCATCTAGTATAGTACCAGTTATCGATGACGTGATTAGAGGTGTCCCTACTATCGGAGGATCTCTCAGTATCGCACCAGTGGTGGACGCCACTATTGTCATGGCTCGACCATTAGAGCCATCAGTCGTTCCACCTGCTGCTGTGATCGAGCCTATCGCTGAGATCCCTCCACCCGTTTCTTCCGAGTCGTCTTTACCTGTCATTGAGTCACGCGCTCCTACTACGCCACTTTTGGTTTACTATCGTCATAGGAAGAGGACTAGGCCTGCTGGGGAAATCGCATATACGTCATGCACTGAGACGATATCTGCTTCCAAGAAGCAGAAAGGGGATAGGGTAGACCGATGTTGCCACTGCGATCAATAGTTCGCCACTCTGCGCGGAGATCTGGACTCAGCCAAGGATAAGGTGAAGGACCTCGAGGGACAGATGGATTGGTACGAGGAGTTGAAGGTTTTAGATGACAGTGCGATGGACCAGATACATTGGAGGATAGTGGATTTGGAGAAGCTTGTCAGGGAGATGTTAGAGTCCTTAGGTTTGAAGCGTTGATGCTTGTCGTTGTTTGTTTTGATGGGTTGTTTTATTAGACATTTTGATATTCTTTTGTTTGGGGCCTACGTGCCAGCTTTATTTCTGAGATATTATGTGGAAATTTTGTGTGAACTTGTTATGGGTGTCGACGTAGACATGCCAAGGGTAGTCGGTTTGTACTGGAAACAAGTTTAATTAATTCTATGATAAATATCAATGATTTACTTTTGGTTTAAAAGTTATTCTCATTAATATGTGGATATTATACATGCGCAATGTTTGGTCCACTAGCATTTAATGATTGAATTATTTTTGGTTACCGTCTTATGTGATTATTATTGTTGTAATCATAGAAACGGCGAAATGCTGCCAAAAGCAAGACAGGGTTCTGGACTACTTACCACACCAGAAGAGTTGGCTCAACTCATAGCCCAACACGTTAATACTGCCATGGAACAGCTTAATGCTAACCAAAATAATGGTCAGCGACGTGGACGTGGTGCTCACGGGCATGGTTTTGGTGGGGCACAAATTGGAAACCCTCCAGGTAAAATATGATCGAAAAGTTTTAGTAGTTCATGTGTTACGATATAGTCAGAACGTTTTCCTGATTTTCATTAACTTTATGAACAGTGCACGGATGTACTTATAAAACATTCCAGGGCTGTAACCCACGATCATTTTCCGGTGCCGAAGGACCCTTAGATATCACCAGATGGATTGAGAAGATGGAATCCGTCATGGCAATTAGTGGTTGTGCTGCAGATCAACGGGTGAGGTATGCTTCTTGTTCTTTTCTTGATGAAGCACTGTCCTGGTGGAACTCGCAAGTTCAAATTTTGGGTGAAGACGCTGCCTATGGTCTAACCTGGAACGAATTTAAAGAGATGCTCCTGAAGGAATACTGCCCACGTGTAACACCCCAAAAACGGGTTTGGTAATCGAACCACGTTAATACTAAAAGACGGCTAAAGAACCGTTAGTGGTAAAATTAAGCCAGAAAATATTAGGATTTATATAACTAAATCTAATATTTAATAAAAAGAGAAAAAGAATGCGTTTGGGAAATAAAGTTTTTAGAAGGCCCGAATTAACGGGACTTAAACTAAACTTAGTCGTAGATTCCCAAAACCCACTAATTTAATTAGGAATGTTTAACCTAGTTAATAAGTGGGGAATATTGTTAGAAATAAGTAGGTTGTGCCCTACTTAATTAACTAACCAAATTAGAGGGGCCAATGTTGTTAAAATTGAAACTTATATTATTAGTCTTAATTAAAAACAAAACCAAAACACCTCAATTGAGATGTCTGGTCGAACAAGAACACAGGGGGCGACACAGGCTCCCCACCAAACCCTAGTGCATGTCAAACTTGATCAAATTGAGGGTTCAAATCAGATCCAAATCGATTTTCAAGCACGAATTAGTGATCACCTTGTTGAGGGGATCATAAGGTATGCAAAAATTCGATGTTTTGATTCATCTTAAATTATAGGTTAATTGTGAAAAACTGAAATTGAGCTTGATTATCTCTTGCATGGATGAAATTAGAAGTAATATGGTATCTAGGGATAAACCCTAGATGATTCCTTGTTAAAACCTAGCATTATACTTGTGGGGTTATAATCACCATTGTAGGTGATTAGTGAGTTTGTAGAAACCAAATAAACACTAGAATTATGGTTCTTATTCTAGTGAAATCTGAATTCGTGTGGCGAATCTGAGATTATTGATGTTAAAATTTAGTATAGATTTGTTAATTGAAGTGAAAGTAGATGAAAGTAACATGTCAAGAACCTAGTAATGGTTATGTAAAAATCTGACCCGCTAGGTGTTTGTTAAAACGCCTAGGTGAGGAGTAAAACGTTAAAGATCGGACAAAAACGCAGATTTGAATATCATAATGAATTGTCCGATTTTTGGTTACAAAAGAGTTCTAAATTTGGTTGTGAATGGAACTCTATAGGTAAAGAATCCGGGTCGTCAAGTGGACAAGCCGGAAGTGATACACGCTAGAAAGGTGTGCTTAAAAGGTACGTAACCACGATTTTGTTACGTTATGTTTGTTATGTAATTTTTACTAATAGACTTGAATTTGGATGTCTAGTTGAAGTGACGAAGATCACTAGATAAGAAATCATGAGTTATGGTAAAAGGAGTAAAATGGTAAATTAGTCATGTAATGACGAACAAATAAAAACGGTTTTTAAGCAAAACGAGTTCAAGGAAAACCGGGATAGGTTTAAAGGGATAGAATGGTAATTAAATACCATCTCATGCGGACAAATGGTCAATTAGACTAAATGGGTCAAATGGTGTTGTTAACACCATTTGACAATAACAATTGACAAATCGCTTGTTGAGTTTTGTAATCACAGGAATAACATAAGCTTGCGTTGCTTTAACTAGAAAGATTTAACGCAAAAGTTAGGTAAACGGGTCAATATATTGATCCGAGCCAGGTATGTATACTAACACAACTTATCATGTAGAATTTGGAGTTCTAGAAGAGTTAGACAAGGTTAAAATATAGATATTCGGTTATCTTTTAGGTAAACCGAATAAATTGAATTATGTTTATGGTGTTTTAGAAGCACATGGGTTTATAAACAAGATTATAGTTAAAAGGGTCGGATTTTGGGTCAAACAAGTATTTAAAGGACCTTTGTAGTAAAAGGAGGATGAAAATTTACCAAATTGCCCTTGTAAGCTAATTCGGACGTACGACCCTTAAAGGTGGTTCGGAAATGAGTTTTATGATTAAATAAATGCTTTGAATAAGTATAGATAGTGAAAGACATGAATTCTTGGGTCGAATGACTTTATATGAGTCTTTGCCGTAAAATGGAAATCCGAAGGGTAAAACTCAGAACATATAGATATCCACATTAAATCCAACACACATATAGTTGTAGTGGAAGATTACTTGATAAGAAACGTAGGAATAAGATGCTAGAAATGAATGAAAGCGATTTCATGCTTTAAAGTGCTTAAAATACCCTTAACGGGTCAAAATAAGCATACGAGCGAAAACGGGTTTAATTTGTGTAATAAACCTGTGATTAGAACCTAAAATGGTAGATAACATTAATTTGAAGAAGTGTATGTGTTATAAGGATCAAACAAATATGTTTGTTTGATAAAATGCATAAACGGGTTAAAATTCGGTAAAAAGGTAACGAGTCGAAGGCTTAGAAGTCTCAAAATTTATTATGTTGGATGTTGGATTTTAACTCCACATGATGGAGAATTAAATTACGGACGCGTAGGAAAAAGAATCGGGTAAAACGGATTAAAAACGAGAGAGTTAGGCTCGTTTCCGTGAAATCGGGTTATGCTGGGAATGTACAGCAGCTGTTAAGCAACTGGCTGTGAAAACAAGGGCTAGGCGTCACGCGACGCCCCCCTGATCCGGAAAAAAATTATTTTGTTGTTGTTTGACCCATGTAACTTGTTTATACTGATTATTTATCTATCAAAACTAACTTTTAAGTTAGTTTTGATCTTAGGTGATCGCGAAGAGTGCCCGGATGAAGATCAAGCTCGATAAGGAACCGAACACGATAAAGTACAAGCTTCCGCGTGGCGTTTCGTCGTATCTTTTAAGCGACGAATTCAATTACATTAAGTTGTTCAAACTTTTAAATTGTAAAAGTTTTAGTAAACTCGTATTTTCTAAGGATACTTAATGGTAATTACATGTTTATTTTCGTTATTTATACGAAAACCTTTAAAATAATAACAAGGGTGTTACAAGTTGGTAATCAGAGCTCAAGGTTGTTGACAAAATGTGTTCGGTTCGAGGCTTGATCGCAAATCCGGTAAGTACGTGTATTTTAATGGTTTAGCATGTTAAAGTGTTGTAAACAACACATAGGGTTATCGTGTAATATACGATACCTCAATTAAATAATAGATATAGTTAACAAAATTACGTGCGTTAACACGTATAGTAGAAAAGCCTTGTATTATGATACGGGCATTTAGTAAAGTTGACATTACTAACTTTATGAATGTTTTAATTGGAGGAAACTCGCATTTGAAGATGACGAGGGTTAAATAAATTACGGATATGATAGAGGAATGGTCCAAAGTATGACAAGAGGAGCATGCTCACCGAGGACTAAATCGCGTAACGACCGCGAACAAGGTTAATGGCAAGAAACGGCCGTCGGTGCAAGCATTACCAGGTGCACATTTTAAATTTAATTGCATAAATAGTAATATGCAACAAATACGTAGAGATTGAAAGTTGCATATGTAGATTGAAAACTTGGAAAAAAAAAAACCTGAATAAGAAACCTGTCCGGGATATTGTTTCCAAGAATAACAAATAGAGGCATTACTTACATGGGGTGTAATGTGAAAATTATAAAAAGGTCATGTATACCAGGTGTTGATCGCTTACTCTGGCCAAGTAAGTAGTGAACACGTGGTACCATGAACTTCTTATGATGGACACATTTATGTCCGATGTAGTAAGGGTGGGGTGAATGGGACTAACTTAAATGGTACCCAAATGAATCAAATAAGTAAGACGTTTGATGGTAAACGTAAACGTAAGT
This sequence comes from Helianthus tuberosus, assembly GCA_030545235.1. Lineage (NCBI taxonomy): Eukaryota > Viridiplantae > Streptophyta > Magnoliopsida > Asterales > Asteraceae > Helianthus > Helianthus tuberosus. Next base: position 69,671,026 of record CM060360.1, read on the forward strand.
CGGATGACGGAAGCGTATTACGTAAGAATAACGAGCCCGAGAGAAGGGACAAGGATTAAGTAAAAAGAAAATACAGACCGACCAATAGGAATGCTAAAGCATAGGGATAAAATTTTGACTGTCACAAGTGATGAAATTCACATGGACAAGTCAAACGAATTGAATAAAGAATAAAGGACTTGATTGAATAAAAGCGATGGATCTCGCTAAGACGACCAAATAAATTAAAATAACGTCTAAAACCATATAAAAATGGTTACTTGAAAATGATTACGGTAAAGATACCCGATGAATGGGTAGGATTTGGAAAGATTGCGTAAACCAAGAGACGGGAACGCGAAATAGAAAGTCACAAGACTCGGAATACGAGTCATGACTAAAAGATGACAAGAATTTTCGCAAACATAAATTTTGGTAATTACGTTCAACCATTTCAAAATTGGACGGGTCAAAAAAAAAGAATGAAGTTTGACATTCATAAGTGATGAAAATTCACCCAAAATGAGTCAAACGAGTCAATTAAGGAGTAACGCTTAATATAATAGGAAAACGTAAACCGGTGAAACCGGAAAGCTAAAAACAATAAGATAGAAGGACCCGGGTAATGGGTGGTAAAGGAGTATAAATATGAACCGGGTAACGGTAAGCGTAGGACAAACCGACGTGTAAATGACGTTAGAAGTCGTAAAGTCGGAAAGATAGTCCGAAAGTAAACAAATGAAACATTAGACTACGGTCAAGGTCAACTAAAGCTCAAAAGCAAAATTAAATGATTCCAAACATAACAAAGGTTGCTTTAAAGCTATATATGTATAAATAGACAATTGAACAAAGACTAGAATAAAAGATGATCTACGGGATCATCATAACCTACGGGATATTAATTAGTGTAAAAGTCTACGGGGCCAAAATGACCCACGGGTCATAAATTGAAGCAAATGGATAATAAGGGCCTCGCCTTAAAGAGGTGAAAGCTTAAGGAAATAGTCTACGAGGTTAAGTGAAGGAACCTACGGGTCAGTAGTGTAAGATGAGGGAACTTGTTACGATTCCCCGCGTAAAACGAGAACGGAAAACAATAAATTATGGGTTGTCAATATCCTGGTATGGGTAATTGACAAAAGTTAAAGAGAAGATCCTAAAACTAAAACTTCGGTTTTAGTAAGAAATAACGTTTTTACAAACATAAATTCTGATAGGAATTTAAATAATAAGCATGAAAGATACAAGTCCTGACACTGATAGGCGCAAGACAATATATTCGAAAAGTGATATTTTCGAAAATGAAAGGTTGATATAAATTAAACATGATGTGACATGATCACGGTCAAGAGATGCAATGTGAAGTAGAATCACATTATAACCAAGCAAGCAGTAAAAAGTAACTGGACTAATAAGTCTAGTTAGTGAGACCGGTTAAGGTCAGCAATTCAAGTCAAGAAATTTGGTTTGCTCGAAAATGGTGGATTCGGTATAACTGAACCGAATAAATAAATTTGAAAACAAAAGAATTTGTTGCTAAAAGTGAAAGATTTCACTAAAGACCTTTAAACGGGTCAAAGTAACGGATTCATAAAGAATTCGATAGTATATGAAAGCGATGGATATCGCTAAGTTAATTAAACTAGTGGAAATAACGAGATTACGATATTTCAAGTTGCACTATGTCGTATGAGTTATGTAGACAATTAGTAACCAAAAAGACGTTACCATACTTTTCTGGTAATACAAACTATTGGATAAAAGTATAAGTAATGTTTAAAAGATTTCTCGGATCGAATACATTGAGTTAAACTCAATGAATTATGTAAGAAAAGGTTTCAAGGACGAAACCTCTTTAAGGGGGGTAGACTTGTAACACCCCAAAAACGGGTTTGGTAATCGAACCACGTTAATACTAAAAGACGGCTAAAGAACCGTTAGTGGTAAAATTAAGCCAGAAAATATTAGGATTTATATAACCAAATCTAATATTTAATAAAAAGAGAAAAATAATGCGTTTGGGAAATAAAGTTTATAGAAGGCCCGAGTTAACGGGACTTAAACTAAACTTAGTCGTAGATTCCCAAAACCCACTAATTTAATTAGGAATGTTTAACCTAGTTAATAAGTGGGGAATATTGTTAGAAATAAGTAGGTTGTGCCCTACTTAATTAACTAACCAAATTAGAGGGGCCAATGTTGTTAAAATTGAAACTTATATTATTAGTTTTAATTAAAAACAAAACCAAAACACCTCAATTGAGATGTCTGGTCGAACAAGAACACAGGGGGCGATACAGGCTCCCCACCAAACCCTAGTGCATGTCAAACTTGATCAAATTGAGGGTTCAAATCAGCTCCAAATCGATTTTCAAGCACGAATTAGTGATCACCTTGTTGAGGGGATCATAAGGTATGCAAAAATTCGATGTTTTGATTCATCTTAAATTATAGGTTAATTGTGAAAAACTGAAATTGAGCTTGATTATCTCTTGCATGGATGAAATTAGAAGTAATATGGCATCTAGGGATAAACCCTAGATGATTCCTTGTTAAAACCTAGCATTATACTTGTGGGGTTATAATCACCATTGTAGGTGATTAGTGAGTTTGTAGAAACCAAATAAACACTAGAATTATGGTTCTTATTCTAGTGAAATCTGAATTCGTGTGGCGAATCTGAGATTATTGATGTTAAAATTTAGTATAGATTTGTTAATTGAAGTGAAAGTAGATGAAAGTAACATGTCAAGAACCTAGTAATGGTTATGTAAAAATCTGACCCGCTAGGTGTTTGTTAAAACGCCTAGGTGAGGAGTAAAACGTTAAAGATCGGACAAAAACGCAGATTTGAATATCATAATGAATTGTCCGATTTTTGGTTACAAAAGAGTTCTAAATTTGGTTGTGAATGGAACTCTATAGGTAAAGAATCCGGGTCGTCAAGTGGACAAGCCGGAAGTGATACACGCTAGAAAGGTGTGCTTAAAAGGTACGTAACCACGATTTTGTTACGTTATGTTTGTTATGTAATTTTTACTAATAGACTTGAATTTAGAATAGAGTATGAATTTGGATGTCTAGTTGAAGTGACGAAGATCACTAGATAAGAAATCATGAGTTATGGTAAAAGGAGTAAAATGGTAAATTAGTCATGTAATGACGAACAAATAAAAACGGTTTTTAAGCAAAACGAGTTCAAGGAAAACCGGGATAGGTTTAAAGGGATAGAATGGTAATTAAATACCATCTCATGCGGACAAATGGTCAATTAGACTAAATGGGTCAAATGGTGTTGTTAACACCATTTGACAATAACAATTGACAAATCGCTTGTTGAGTTTTGTAATCACAGGAATAACATAAGCTTGCGTTGCTTTAACTAGAAAGATTTAACGCAAAAGTTAGGTAAACGGGTCAATATATTGATCCGAGCCAGGTATGTATACTAACACAACTTATCTTGTAGAATTTGGAGTTCTAGAAGAGTTAGACAAGGTTAAAATATAGATATTCGGTTATCTTTTAGGTAAACCGAATAAATTGAATTATGTTTATGGTGTTTTAGAAGCACATGGGTTTATAAACAAGATTATAGTTAAAAGGGTCGGATTTTGGGTCAAACAAGTATTTAAAGGACCTTTGTAGTAAAAGGAGGATGAAAATTTACCAAATTGCCCTTGTAAACTAATTCGGACGTACGACCCTTAAAGGTGGTTCAGAAATGAGTTTTATGATTAAATAATTGCTTTGAATAAGTATAGATAGTGAAAGACATGAATTCTTGGGTCGAATGACTTTATATGAGTCTTTGCCGTAAAATGGAAATCCAAAGGGTAAAACTCGGAACATATAGATATCCACATTAAATCCAACACACATATAGTTGTAGTGGAAGATTACTTGATAAGAAACGTAGGAATAAGATGCTAGAAATGAATGAAAGCGATTTCATGCTTTAAAGTGCTTAAAATACCCTTAACGGGTCAAAATAAGCATACGAGCGAAAACGGGTTTAATTTGTGTAATAAACCTGTGATTAGAACCTAAAATGGTAGATGACATTAATTTGAAGAAGTGTATGTGATATAAGGATCAAACAAATATGTTTGTTTGATAAAATGCATAAACGGGTTAAAATTCGGTAAAAAGGTAACGAGTTGAAGGCTTAGAAGTCTCAAAATTTATTAGTTGGGTGTTGGATTTTAACTCCACATGATGGAGAATTAAATTACGGACGCGTAGGAAAAAGAATCGGGTAAAACGGATTAAAAACGAGAGAGTTATGCTCGTTTCCGTGAAATCGGGTTATGCTGGGAATGTACAGCAGCTGTTAAGCAACAGGCTGTGAAAACAGGGGCTAGGGTCACGCGACGGCCCTAGGCGTCACGCGACGCCCCCCTGATCCGGAAAAAAATTATTTTGTTGATGTTTGACCCATGTAACTTGTTTATACTGATTATTTATCTATCAAAACTAACTTTTAAGTTGGTTTTGATCTTAGGTGATCGCGAAGAGTGCCCGGATGAAGATCAAGCTCGATAAGGAACCGAACACGATAAAGTACAAGCTTCCGCGTGGCGTTTCGTCGTATCTTTTAAGAGACGAATTCAATTACATTAAGTTGTTCAAACTTTTAAATTGTAAAAGTTTTAGTATACTCGTATTTTCTAAGGATACTTAATGGTAATTACATGTTTATTTTCGTTATTTATACGAAAACCTTTAAAATATTAACAAGGGTGTTACACCACGCAGCGAAATTCAGAAAATCGAGACCGACTTCTGGAACATAACCATGGAAGGTCTGAACGTCAGAGCTTACACTTCTCGTTTTAACGATTTGGCGAGGTTAGTTCCACGAATGGTTACTCCTGAATATGTAAAGGTAGAGAGGTATATCTGGGGGCTGTCACCACGGATTCGCAGCATGGACACATCAGCGAAACCCACTACCTACCTAGAGGCTACTACTTTGGCAAAATCGTTAGCAGACGATGCAGCTCGCAAAGGTGGTCTTGATAAAAAGGAGGAAACCGAGAAGACATCGGGCAAGGCCAAAGCAGACGCCAAATCTGAACGGTCAGGGCGTTTTGAATCTAAGTCAAGATATTCGAAGAAGATCAAGTTCGAGAGCTCGAGGAAGGAAACTGATGAGAAGCGCGACAGGAAACGCAGTTCGGGGAAGGTGTACGTAGCCAGTTCTAGCAGCTCTAGAAAGGATAATGCCAGAGATGGCAAGAGTGGTTCTGAGAGGAAGACTCACGAGGACGAACAGAAAAAGTGCGCCAGATGCGGTCAAACTAGGCACGTTTCCCGCGAGTGTTATGCTAAGAGTACTTTGGAAGGAGCGAAGCTTGAGGGATGCTTCCAGTGCGGGGAACAGGGACATTTCAAGAAGGATTGTCCAAAAGCAAAGGGTCAGAATGCCAGGGGTAGAGCATTCGAGCTAAATGCTGGGAAGGCATGTGACGATCCTACTATTGTTACCGGTATGTTTTTTTTATCAATAACCATTACGCGTTCGTACTTTTCGATACCGGAGCTGACTTGAGTTTTGTCTCGAAAAACTTTGAACCATTTTTGTGTTCACCAACAAGTAAGCTAAGTAAGAAATACTCGATAGAACTAGCAAATGGTAAACTGATAGAAACTAGCGACGTCATTCGCGATTGTAGTATTCAGTAAGATGATCATAGTTTTAGTATCGATTTATTACCAGTGGAGCTGGGGAGCTTTGATGTAGTTGTGGGAATGGATTGGCTGTCCAAGAACAAAGCTGAGATTATATGCTCGGAGAAGCAAGTAAGGATACCTCGTCCTGATGGTGGTGAAGCGATAGTTGTTCACGGAGATCGATCGAGTCGAGTGTCGAATGTCGTCAGTGTTATGAAGATGCTCAAGTTGTTGCGAAAGGGTTACCCTGTGTTCTTAGTTAACGTGGTGGATACGAAGGTTGAATGTAGGAAGATCGAAGAGATTCCTATTGTTTGCGATTATCCAGAATTTTTTCCTAAAGACTTACCTGGATTGCCCCCTGCGAGACAGATCGAATTCCAAATCGATCTGGTACCCGGTGCCGCACCAATTGCAAAATCTCCTTATAGATTAGCACCGTCAGAAATGAAAGAAATGTCGAATTAGCTTCAAGAGCTACTAGACAAAGCTTTCATTCGACCAAGTTATTCGCCTTGGGGTGCACCTGTTTTGTTCGTGAAGAAGAAGGATGGCTCCTTTAGGACGTGTATTGATTACGGAGAGCTGAACAAGTTGACTATCAAGAATCGGTACCCTTTACCGAGGATTGACGATTTGTTCGATCAGCTACAGGGATCCAGCTACTACTCGAAGATTGATCTACGTTCAGGATATCATCAGTTGAAGGTTGCTGATGGCGATATTCCGAAGACTGCTTTTCGAACATGATATGGCCATTACGAGTTTTTAGTCATGCCATTTGGCCTAACTAATGCGCCAGCTGGGTTCATGGATCTCATGAACAGGGTATGCAAACCCTATTTGGATAAATTCGTGATAGTATTCATCGACGACATACTTATCTATTCGCGAACCAAAGAGGATCATGAGCATCATTTGAAGTTGTTTTGGAGTTGCTGAAGGAAGAGAAGCTGTATGCCAAATTCTCTAAATGTGAATTCTGGATTCGGGAAGTTCATTTTCTCGGACATGTCATAAATGAGAAAGGTATACATGTGGATCCATCTAAGATCGAAGCGCTCAAGAAATGGGAAGCGCCAAAGACTCCGTCAGAGGTGCGACAATTCTTAGGGCTTGCTGGGTACTACCGGAGATTCATTGAGAATTTCTCCATAATAGCGCAACCATTGACGCTATTAACCCAGAAAGAAAAGGAAGTTTGATTGGACGGAAAAACAGGAGGAAGCTTTTCGGACGCTGAAGGAAAGGTTGTGTAGTGCGCCTATTCTTTCCCTTCCTGAGGGAAATGATGATTTCATTGTATATTGTGATGCGTCACGTTTGGGCCTTGGATGCGTGCTTATGCAGAGGAACAAAGTGATAGCCTATGCATCCAGACAATTGAAAGTGCATGAGAAGAACTACACGACGCATGATTTGGAGCTTGGAGCTGTTGTATTTGCCTTAAAGATCTGGAGACACTATTTGTATGGCACGAAGTGTACGATATACACAGACCATAAGAGCCTCCGGCACATCTTTGATCAGAAGGAGCTCAACATGCGACAACGATGTTGGGTAGAGTTACTCAATGATTACGAGTGTGATATCCGTTATCACCCAGGAAAAGCAAACGTTGTTGCGGATGCGCTCAGCAGGAAAGAGCGGGAGAAGCCTCTTCGAGTGCGCGCTTTGGGCTTGACTATACAGACAAGTTTGACCGATCAAATTCATAATGCGCAACGAGAAGCTTTGAAGGTTAAGAACTTGAGAAAAGAAGGTTTGAGAGGATTAGAATGTAAACTGATACCAAAAGCGGACGAAGTGATGTACTTCATGAATCGAATTTGGGTACCGCTTAGAGGTAACCTACGTGAACTGGTTATGAACGAAGCTCATAAATCCAGATATTCCATTCACCCAGGTTCTACCAAAATGTATCAGGATATCAAGGAGTTTTACTGGTGGCCCAATATGAAGAGAGATATTGCGGTCTATGTGGGTAAATGTCTGACGTGCTCAAGGGTTAAAGCTGAACATCAGAAACCGTCTGGGCTTCTGCAGCAACTAGAGATTCCTAAGTGGAAATGGGAACATCTTACGATGGACTTTATCACCAAGTTACCCCGTACGTCACGTGGACATAATATGATCTGGGTAATTGTGGATCAATTAACAAAGTCTGCTCATTTCTTGGCGCTTAAGGAAACAGACAGTACAGAGAAGATATCGCATTTACACTTTAACGAGATTGTAGCCCGTCATGGAGTACCTGTGTCGATTATTTCGGATAGGGACGGACGATTTGACTCCAGGTTTTGGCGATCTCTTCAAGAATTGCTGGGTTCTCGTTTGGATATGAGTACTGCGTATCATCCTCAAACGGATGGTCAGAGAGAAAGGACCATTCAGACGTTAGAGGATATGTTGAGAGCATGTGCGTTTGATTTCGGTGGAAGTTGGGATACTCATTTGCCATTGGCAGAGTTTTCCTACAACAATAGTTACCTCGCTAGTATTAAGGCCGCTCCGTTCGAAGCCTTGTATGGAAGGAAGTGTCGATCACCACTTTGTTGGGCTGAAGTCGGCGAAAAGCATTTGACCGAACCCGAGCTTATTCAGGAGACCACGGACAAAGTCGTCCAGATTAAGAGTAGGTTGAAAGCTGCCGCGGATCGACAGAAGAGTTATGCGGATAACCGGAGGAAGCCGTTGGAGTTTCAGGTCGGTGATCGAGTTATGTTGAAGGTATCTCCTTGGAAGGGCGTTGTGAGATTTGGGAAAGGGGGAAAGCTGAGCCCGCGTTATATAGGTCCTTTCGAAATCGCATCTCGAGTTGGACCAGCCGCGTATAGGCTTAAGCTACCGCAGGAGTTGAGTGGAGTTCATGACGTGTTTCATGTCTCCAATTTTAAAAAGTGTCTGCCTGATGAGACACTGATTATACCCCCTGGAGACGTTCGATTGGACGATAAAATGAGATTTATCGAAGAACCAGTGGAGATTCTGGATAAGAAAATTCAGAAACTTAAGAGGAGTAGGATTGAGTTGGTCAAGGTCTGCTGGAATTCTAAGCGAGGACCCGAATTCACTTGGGAATGACAGGACCAAATGCAACAGAAATATCCTCATCTCTTCCCACCGAGTGCGAAAACGAAACCTGTAAAATAGAATTTCGGGGACGAAATTCCCTAAACAGGGGTAGACTATGACACCCGGCTTTTCAGGCCGTACCGTACAATTGTAACACGTGTAGTGAATAGATAAAAAGGTTGTATGCGACTGATTATGATGTTTATATATGATATTTAATGTGTTGGTGAATCTAAACAATTATAAAAATTATGTTGGCAACGACAAAATAAACGCTTATCGCGTAACGATTAAAATGCGAAACGAACGTCGGTGACCACCCGATCAGTGTTAAAATCCTAAAAATAGTCTTTTATGATTAGAATAGTAATTTTAATCATAATCGTGAGGAAAAATAAATTAAAACGCTAAGAAACTCTATTTTTCAAGTTTGAGCACGTACTGCGTGATACTGCGCGTATTTGACGAAATACTGTCAACGCAGCCAGTCTAGGCAACTGGCAATTATTTCAGAAATAATTATATGTGAGTATTTTCATAGAATGAAAAAAATAATTTAAAACTCACTAAAACGGGGTTAAAACGCTAGATAAAATACCCGGTATCCAGTAAAATACCTGTTTTACACTAATTTACATATATATATATGTGTGTGTGAGAATGATAGGTGGCGGCCATAGGGCATCCCACCTCTTGCCATTTCTTGATCTTCATGCCATGTGTTGATCTTGGAAAAATAAACAATCATTTAAACACCTCTTACACACTTCATATTGCATAAACCAAGATCAAAATTCACTCTCTTCCTCTCTCTTGAACATTCTCGGCCGAACACCCCATAAACAACATCCATCTTTATTTTCCAACTCAAATCTTGAAGAATCATGTCCATTCCAAGGTGTTTTCAACCTTACATGAAGGTTTAGAGGTGATTTCAAGGAGATTTGAGCAAGAACAAGGCTTCATATCATCACTCTTGTTAAAACCCACTAAGAATCTTGAAGGTATAACATATTTTCTTTCAAATCTTGTTCGTGATTCATGGTGATGATGATGATAGTGAAAGTTTCTCTTGTTCTTGAATCTAAACACTAACTTGAAACTAAAAACAAATGGGTTTTTGAATGAAATAAAAATGGGTGTATCTATATATGTATGTGTGGCCGTGAGTGTGTGTGTGGATGTATATGTTTGTGATTTTTATTTTTGTTGAAAGGTTCTTGAGTTACTTAATTTCTTGAAAGTAAGAATGCATGTAGGAATCAATGTGTGTTATTAAAGAATGTTCTAAAGGTAATTTAAGATTTGAAAGTGACATGATGAAAAGTGAATTTTTGGAGGTTTATATGTGTATATGTATTATATATATATATATGCATGCATATAAAAGTTGTCATATAACCATAAATGTGAAGAATATTTGCATAAATGATTATGAATGATTGGATGATCATGATGATGTGTGTGTTATGTTAAGTAAGAACATGATATTAATGTGTTCTAGTATATGATTAGAACATAAATGATGATGATGATGATGATGTATGAGTGCATTAGAGGCACATATGTGGGCATACATGATGATGTGAAAGCATGAAATGATCATTTGAGTATGATTTAATAAAAATCAATTTAGATCAGATTACAAACACTAAAATAAGATTATTTTGAAGTGTTTAATGATATATAACATTGACATAATGTTTACTAGCCTTGCATGTTGTACTTAGTGCATTAGGAGTTGCAAAATACGTGAAATCGCATGATTTATGTGACTTGTACAAAAACTGCACTAATCTGATTATAATCACTATTTTAATCAGTAAATAACATGTATTGTTTTAAAATATTAAGTCATTCCTAGTTGGGATGATTATAGTAACGTTTAACGCAAAACTATGCGTTAAAACGGACAAAAATCGGCTTTTCGAACGATTTTTATAAAACTGATTTAGATCAGTAAGTAAACTGATATTTTTAGTTTAAAAATGAGTATTTTAACTAATTTTAAGTTTACTTGGTGTTTGGTTGGTCATACGTGACTTCCGACGCCCGAAAACGTTACCGAATTGCTAAAATACGCGTTTTTCAATAAACACTAGTATGGGTTATTTTTGGGTGAACCTTATGTGTTAAAATGTGCTATGTGATTTAAACATGTGAATGTGAAAATATGTTAAGTGTTAACATGATAATGGGAAATTTAGACTATGCATGTACACTTGTGCGTTTTATGTGGTAGAAACGGTAAAATCGCGTTAAACGTGTAAATTGTTTGTCGAGCATGAAATTTGATACATATAAGTTATTTTATGTATGATTGCCTTAAAAATGACAACATAGATAAGTTAACGAGATTACGTGTATTTCGAAGTTAATTTATGTGTACGTTTATGTATATATATTACGACGCGCAAATCGTAGATATATTACATATAAACGAGTGTGTTAATGGATTTACACAATAACGGTCACCAATAAAATCGTTCAAATCGTAAAACCTTAAAAATATATATATATGGACTCATATATATTAACGTGCCAACATAATCAAAAACGATAACTTTTCGAGAAAATCTCTAAGTTATGTGAAAATTCTGAGAAACAGAGAAACTTAGGATTTTTGTGATATATTGATTTAAAAATCGTTCCTACATTTAATAGGATGTGTAGAAATCAATCTGTGGGATTGCGCTATTTAAAAATACGCACCCAAAGGTGAGTGTCACTAAACCCCATCTTTTTACTGCTTTGTATATGTTTTGAGGGAAGAACACGCCTAAAAAGGTTTAATAATGTTTTGGATTAAAACATACCTTTTGATACAAAATATATTTTCGTTGAAAATATATGGATTTTTGATAAGTTATACGTTTCGAGATAAAATGTTTTTGATGAATATATGTTTCGGGAGAAACTGGGGTTGAACGGTGTTTGGGGGAAACAACCGTGTAGTTGGAACGAATTTGGCTTGATCTCAAGAGAGTAAGTATCGGCTTAGGCTTACATTTCGGTGGGGATTTCAGGGAATTCTTACAACATCATATAATTAATTTGTCATATTAGTAGGATATATATATTGTACGTGAGGCAGACATCATAGATGGTCTCAATATGGACCATGCACCAATGATGTCGTTTAATCATTTAAGTATTGCACGCGAGGAATTGTTGGTAGATCTATCGGGTTGACAACCCTGTCGTGACCGGTCACCCCTTGTCAAGTCAAACGACGAATTTATATTCTGTTTATAGTCTAGCCTTGATTATCCCTACATGATAAATATATAGTTCGTATTGTCTAGCTAACATACGAGTCTGGACATTGACGTTATAAATTTAATATGTAAACTTGGGAAAATTCCTTATTCGGAGGTTTCAGCTGAAAAACCTACGACGGTTGACCCATGAATTTTATTAAGGAAATAAATTGACTTTCGAAAATTATATGGATGTTTTATAATAAACACATAATTAGAAAGCTTCTTCCTTGGAAATCAAATTGTTTAAAATTTGAATATGTGAACTCACCTTCCTTTGTGTTGACACTTGATTTTTAACGTGTTCTTCACGTACTTGAGTTCAGCTTCGGGAATCATGGCGTATCTTGTGGTTGTTGATGCATGTTTTGTCACTTAAAATGTTGGACTAAGTTTTAAAACTTTCTGGGACAAATGTAATAAGATCCGTGAGGATCAAAACAACTAAACTATGTCGTGGTTGTGTCATGTTTCTAATCGTTATGTTTAAAAACTTATGTTCTAATTAAGTTAATACGTCCAACAATTTATGCATCGAACATCAAGATAGAAATGGGCACCAACTTCCGTCACCACTACGTTTAATATTCCGCTGCGACGTTTTTGGGGTGTGACAACTTCACTGCGTAGTTGAGACTATTATCCACCTCAATGTCGTCGTAGTGGATATAAGCTATTTCATCGGCTAGACATTTCCGGAGATGTGATACGTGGAACGTGCTATGGATTCCACTCAATTCCTCGGGTAGTTCGAGACGGTATGCGACCTTACCAACCCGTTCGATGATTCTAAATGGCCCAATAAACCTCGGGCTTAATTTCCCCCTTTTTCTAAACTGAATAACCCCCTTCCACGGAGATACCTTTAGCATAACTTTGTCACCAACTTGAAACTCAATCGGTCTCCTTCTTTTGTCCGCGTACGATTTTTGTCGATCCTGAGCCGCTTTCAAATTGGCTCGGACCAAGTCAATTTTCTCATTCGTGATTCGGACTACATCCTTATGTGCAAGCTCACGTGGACCAACCTCATCCCAACACACCGGGGGTCGGCATTTTCTACCGTAAAGCATCTCGTACGGAGCCATACCGATGCTTGCATGGTAACTGTTATTATAAGAAAATTCGACCAATGGTAGATAAACATCCCAACTTCCCCCGAAGTCGATAATACATGCCCGTAACATATCTTCCAATGTATGTATTGTTCTTTCACTCTATCCATCCGTTTGAGGATGGTACGCTGTGCTAATGAACAATTTAGTTCCCATTTGCTCTTGGAATTCGTGCCAAAAGTTCTAAGTGAACCGGGTATCTCTATCGGACACGATGGATATCGGTACTCCGTGGCGTGCCACTATCTCATTGGTATATACCTTTGACATCTTTTCGGACGTATAAGTCTCATGAATCGGAATGAAGTGAGCACTTTTGGTCAATCTATCCACAACTACCCATATAGCATCGAATCCGCGGTTGGTTCTGGGCAGTTTGGTTAGTAGATCCATTGTGATCTGCTCCTATTTCCAAACTGGGATATCCAACGGTTGCAGTTTACCATATGGCTTTTGGTGCTCTGCCTTGACTTGTAGATAGGTCAAGTATTTCTCTACATACTTTACTACATCTCTTTTCATTCCGGGCCACCAATAGTTTTGCTTTAAATCGTTATACATCTTGGTTACCTCGGATGGATAGAATAACGAGATTTATGAGCTTCGTCAAGTAGAAGCGTCTTGACTCCACACGAATTTAGGACCCATATTCTTCCGAAATGAGTCTTCAACCCGTTGTTACCATCTACCAATTCTTTCAATTGGTCAACTATTCTTTCTTTCTTCTGATTTTCCTCTTTTATAGCTTCAATTTGGGCCTCTCGGATTCGTTCAAGTAAACCCGATGTCACCATTAGTTGCATCGATCGCACTCGAATAGGAGTATAGTCTGCCTTTCGGCTCAATGCGTCCGCCACCACATTGGCTTTCCCGGGATGGTAATGTATCTCACAATCAAAATCTTTGACTGTTTCCAACCATCGCCTCTGCCTCATGTGTAATTCCTTCTGGTCGAAAAAATATTTCAAACTTTTATGGTCGCTAAAGATAGTGCATTTTACCCCATATAAATAATGCCTCCATATCTTTAAGGCAAATACCACCGCCGCCAATTCGAGATCGTGTGTATGGTATTTCTTTTCATGAATCTTCAGTTGTCTCGAGGCATAGGCTATAACCTTGCCTCGTTGCATCAAAACACACCCGAGCCCCGAATGTGACGCATCCGAGTAAACCACCATATCATAAACTCCGTCCAGCAATGTTAATACTGGAGCGTGGGTCAATTTTTCTTTAAGCGTTTGGAACGATTTTTCTTGCTCATCGCCCCATATAAATTTTTCATCCTTACGAGTTAATTTGGTCAACGGCGTAGAAATCTTGGAGAAATCTTGTATGGATCTCCTATAGTATCCCGCAAGCCCCAAAAAGCTTCTGATTTCTGAAGGATTCTTCGGAGGATTCCATTTCGCCACCGCTTCTATTTTTTACGGGTCCACCAACACTCTGTTCGCACTAATGATGTGCCCGAGAAATTGCACTTCCAGTAACCAGAAGGCACATTTCAAGAATTTTGCATATAATTTTTCTCTCCTGAGAGTCTCCAACACTTCACGTAAATGACTAGCGTGTTCCGCTTCATTCTTTGAATATACCAAGATGTCGTCGATGAACACTATCACCGACTTATCCAACATCGGTTTGCAAACCCGGTTTATGAAGTCCATGAAAGCCGCGGGTGCATTGGTCAACCCGAAGGACATCACGAGGAATTTGTAATGTCCGTACCGTGTACGAAAGGCAGTCTTCGGTACATCTTCCTCCTTGACCTTCAACTGATGATACCCCGATCTAAGGTCAATCTTGGAGAACCAACTCGCGCCTTGTAGCTGGTCAAATAAATCATCAATTCTTGGGAGTGGGTATCGATTTTTCACCGTGAGTTTATTCAACTCCTGGTAATCGATACACATTCGCATACTCCCGTCCTTTTTCTTCACAACAGTACCGGTGCGCCCCACGGAGACACACTCGGCCTAATAAACCCCTTGTCAAACAGGTCTTGAATCTGGGACATCAACTCCTGTAGCTCCGATGGCGCGAGCCGATACGACGCCTCAGCTACAGGTTTCGCACCCGGAATCAAGTCAATTCCAAACTCTACCTCCCGTTCAGGCGGTATTCCCGGTAAATCTTCTGGAAACACATCTACATACTCACGTACCACCGGTACGTCTTCGATCTTTGGCGATCCCTCCTCTGGTTCGTTTGCGTATATCATGAACGCTCTGCTTCCGCGCCTCATAAGTTTGTGAGCCTTTAACATTGAGCATATTACGGGATTACCCCTTTTCTCACTTTAGATGGTAACGTGTTTTCCACTTGGAGACGTCAGTTTTATCTCCTTGCGGAAAGACACGGCCTTCGCGTGATGTCGGGATAACCAATCCATCCTGACCACTACCTGGAATTCTCCCATTGACATCGGGATCAAGTCTATTAAGTATTCTTCACCATCGATACTCATCTTACAATCTTGACACACGTCACACACGATAAAACTTTTGTTGTCACAAATTTCTACTTTTAAAGGCATAGGTAATTTCGTCAATACAAATGAAGGATGTCGAATAAATCCATGTGAAATAAAGGATTCATTCGCACCTGTATCAAATAACACATGTGCGGGAATTGAATTTATGGCGAATATACCTGAGACCACATCGGGTTCCATTTTTGCCTCGGCCGCGGTTAACTGGAAGGATCTGGCCTTTGCCTTTGGAGTTTCTGCTTGTGAATCCTTGCCATCCTTCTTTCCGACTAATTCCGGGCATTCTGATTTCTTATGACCCAGCTGGTAGCATTTATAACAAACCGAAACTTTTCCCGGGCATAGTGTAGCCGTATGCCCTGTCTTCCCGCATATAGGACACGACTTATCTTTGAACTGACAATCGCCCTTGTGCCCTTTACCGCAGACCTTACAACTCGGTGACCCACCTTTCGCTTCCTGTTTCTTAGACGACTCCGTGGTTCGTGCTTTCTTTGTAGGGCTTGGATTAACAATCTGTGCCCTCCGTTCACCTCGCTCGACTTGATTTTTCAGCTCTATCTCTCTTTCCCGAGCAGTGTTTATGATCTCAGTGAGAGTTTCATATTTCGAGGGAGTCATGAACTCCCGATATTCGACACTCAGCATATTGTAGTAGTAATATACTTTCTACTATTCGGACGTCACCAACTCATCACAAAATCTCAATTTGTCGAGAAAGATACCCGTGATCTTATCAATAGATTCACCCTTTTACCTTAGCTGAATAAATTCTTCCTTGATTCTGTTGATGACTGCCTTGGGACTGTGGTGTTTAAGGAATGGTGCCTTAAACTCGTCCCATGTCATCGCCCTCGCCGCTTCATTCCCAATCTCCTTTTTCTTATTATCCCACCAATCTTTTGCTTGGCCTCTTAACTGACCTGTGCCGTAAGCTACGAAGTCATTTGTGTCGCAGTGGGTTCTCTCAAACACCCCCTCGATATCACTTAGCCATCGTTGGCATATTATCGGATCCACCTCTCCATTGTAAATTGCCGGTTTACACGCTATGAACTCTTTATATGAGCAACCTTTCCGCTCTCCGGATTTTTCCTTTGCTAGGTTGGTATTATCTTCCAACTTCTTGATCCGCTCTTCAACTACCGAAAGCACCGTATTTTGGATCTTGTCTATAAAACTGGATAGGCTATTCTCTATTACCTTTCCTACCTCCTCGGCAATCACTTCTTTCATTTGCTCGGTGACTATCGGCACCGCATCATTGTTACCTATTTCCGTCATCTTGAAACTGAAATGTTTATACCAATCGTTAAACATTTCATTTTTATAACATATACTTTATTAACTTTGGTTTAGCCAAGTTTGTAACTTGCTTTAACCATTCTCCTTTAGTGCACTTTCCAGGTTCGAGTGTGCTAATACACTTTTCCCGTGCACATCAATTCATATTTCTTTTTCTAACATTAAATAAAATCTACTAACGTAACTTATTCTTACCGGATGTTTGATCAAGCTTGAACCGAACACACCATGATAACAACCTTGAGCTCTGATTACCAACTTGTAAGACCCATCACGTTTGTTAAACAATATTATGCAAAATACACACTTTAATATCCAAATATACGGCTTTTCAAAATGTTGATGAGTAAACACTCATCATAATCAAAGTATTCGAGTTACATCACCATACTAGTTTAAAAACATTTAAGTGATTACATGTTTTTATAATGTAACTAAACAAAAGATAACATTTGCAGAAGCATCAAAAGCGTTGTGTTCGGTTCGTGACATATGCTTGATCACCATCCGGAATAACACCAATATCACCTAACATCAAAACCATCACAAATGTTAGTTTTGATAACATAATAACACTATAAACAAGTTCTATTGCCAAACAATGAAAACAAAGCAAAAATTCAGCGATTTGGGTCTGTCGTGCCCCGCGACAGATCCCGCCTTGGCTTACGCGGGCCGCGACCAACGTCGCGTGACGCGATGATGTTCCTGGGTTGGTGTCGCGTAGCGCGAGCACCCCATTTCGACAGAAGGTTTGTGGATTGGAGCTGCATATTTGCCCAGCTTTGTTATTTCCAATGTCAAACTTCAATTTTACATAACTTTCAATATACATGTCTGTTTTGGTCGATTCTTTTTCCTACGCGTCCGTAATAAAAATACGGATCTAACCATTTAAATTTCACACAACGAAACCCGGTTTATAAATGAATAGTTCACAAATCGTTGTTTCGATTATTCGACCCGTTTGTTTTGTGACATATTTTTCATCATTCAATTTCATTGATTTCTAAGCTTTGTTACCCATTCCCCGGGCTTGTCAACTATGGCGTATCATCACCATTACATGGTTTTACGCACGCACTAGAATTTCATGCTCGTTTTCCCATAATTCGTGCAAACCGCTTTATGCAAATCTTACAAGCGATTTCTAGTCATTTGACCCAATATCAAGGGTTCATAAAAATCAATTTGGTGCATCCAATCTCTTGGCATATCACCTCCTATTGTTAACATATAATGTGACTTTCAAGTCTCTACATACATTGTCGTTTTGAAAGCATAGTTTTGACCCGTTCCGTTGTCAAGTGAAAACCTTCACTTTGATTACTACCAAGATTTATTCAAATTGACCCATTTGATCTATCGAGTAAATTTCGTCACTTCAATGATACATCAACATCCTTATCACACTATGACATCATTTACAAAACATACTAAACATTTTTGTAACTAAGTAACGAAACTAATAGTTACATACCTTTAAAGCACCCCTTTCAAGCACGTATCCCCTCCGGCTTGTCCACTTAACGATCCAGATTCCTTGCCTAAAGAGTTCAATTCACAACTGTTTTAGAACCCTTTTTATAAGTTTTAACACATAATTTGCCATATAAATCAAACACGCGTTTTCATCCAATTTTTAACATTTTATTCCTCACTTAGGCATTTTAACGAACACCTAACGGGTTTAATTTTACACAACTAGAATCAAGTTCATAACTTGTTATTTTTGCCAATTATAATCATACATTTCGATTCCATTATGTCAAGCAGGCATACTTTTATCAAAATCATCTTATAGAATCAGGTAACACCACTTTTGATAATCATGATTCTTGTGTTCTTCCTATTTCTACAAAACCCATTTAACCTATAAATGGATTATCATGAGTTTCACAATTTGAACACATATCCAACAAGTTATTGACTAGGGTTTAATCCTAGACATGTTTTTCCTTACTAATTTCATCTATACATCATTTAATCAAGCTCAGATTTCAATTTCAATTTCACAAATCATCAAGAATTTGAGTTTAAACCAAATGATGAAATTTAGCATACCTTATGATCCCTTCAACGAGGTGATCACGAATTTGTGCTTAACTTTCGATTTGGAACAGATTAGAACTTCCAATTTGTAGAAAAAATAACAAGAACTAGGGTTTGTGGGGGAGCCCTGTGTCGCCCCTGTGCTTTGTTCGATCCAGACACACACATAAGTGTGTGTTTGGATTTTGATTATTTTGTTTTATAAAATCAAGTTTCCAACTTAACACTTTTGGCCCTCCTACTAATGTTAAGTTAAATTTTCAATGTTTTAACCAAGTTTCTTTGTTACAACTAGACTTATGACTAACTAGGTTATTTATTCCTAGTTAGTTTACTCTCGTTTATTTTATACTTTATAATTTTAATATAAAGTTTTATATTTTCGGGATGTTACATTAAGGGGCTTGAGAACGTTCCCAACCTCACCTCCCCTAGGGGTGTTATAGGACATGAAGAGAGAGAGAGAGACGTTTATACTATAACGCCAAATGAGGAGAAAAAAGTTGAAATATAATGATTGAAAGAGCATTAACCATTACACATTTTTTGAAGGGGCGTTATGATGCTAACACGGTGGATAATGCCCCTTAAGGAGCATTAACCATTACAGATGACCTTAGACTATGTGTGGTAAGTTAACGCCCACTTACACGTATACAATTGGTGGGCGTTAAACATCACATTGTGGGTGTCAAAGGCGGGGCTTGACGAGTGTGAAAGAGAGAAGATTATTGTCATGGATGTATTGTCATGGATGTTGTCCACTGAAAACCCTCCATTTGGAGGGGGCCCAGCCCACTACTCATGGTCTTATGGGTGATACAGGATATAAGTGAAGAATGATACTTATCGATGATGCTAAAGAGTAATCATCTGTAGGGGGGGGGATAGTGCACGGTCCTCCCAACCGCCGGAGTGATCCCACTCCGGGAGCCGCTACCCGACCAAGCTAGCTCCGCGGTGAATTCCCCATGCCGAGTTCTTACCCTGGGCGACATATGCCACTCCCAAGACTCGAACCCGGTACCTCTGGGAAGAGGTGGGTGTCGGTGGCCAACTGGGCTACCCCAGTTGGTTAAGAGTAATCATCTGTAAATCTACACACAAACGTGTCTGTCATATCATATGGGTCGTATGATGTCAAATCAAGTATGTACACAAGAGTCTCTCATATCATACATACTACATGATATGGCAAAAAATGGCCATATGGACCATATGATTTTATTAGTGTTTAAATTATTTATTTATATGTCAGTCAAACAAATCATATAGGTCATATGATCTGGCGAACACCGCCACATACGACTTATATAAACATTGTTTTTGCAAGTCTTACGATCCGTATAAGCATACAACCTGTATGACACGCCAAGTATTTCTAGATAATGTGTGTCCAACCCCATTATTATTCATGTAACCTATAAAATACAAATTTATAAATGAAAGGCATTAGTGACAAGTTATTGTTAATTTTGTTCATTACCCTCACCTGCCAATCTCATTTCCTTTTCACTAGGTTCTTTTAATTTCAAACTAGAGGATTATGATCAAATACAAAGGATCCTAATTGTAAGAAGTGTAAGAAGGATTTATAGAGTGACAAGTGTCCAATAACCTAAAAAAACCCACTACACAAAAAAACCCCACTACAAAAAAAAAAAAAAAAAAAAAAAAAAAAAAAACCTTAGACATTTGTCACTCTATAAATCTTTCTTACACTTCTTACAATTAGAAGTCTTTGTAGAATAACTTGACCCTCAAACTAGATATGTAAACACAGTATTGTTAATTAAGAATGAGAAATATATAGGGGAAATGATTGAAAATATATCAATTACAAAAAAAAAAAAAAAAAAAATCGTTCAAGTTGTAGTAACCGAGTGTTAAATTTTTAATAAGTCATTATGTATTACTCATATTAATAAAGGAACGTTAAACAAGTCGACTCAAAACTCGACACAAACATGTCAAGAATATAAATGTATCCACGTTTTAGCTAATGTCTTTTAAACATACATATGTGGGTTGTGTTTGGATTCAGCGATTCAACCCGTCAACATAAATACCATTAACACGTCAATCCACAAACCCGACATAGTTCACACATTGAAAATGGGTTTACAATTACATATACTTATCATTTTTGTTATAATGGAAATTGAGAAGGATTTTTTATTCAAAATAATCAATTAAGTATGTATCATTAGGCAAACCAAGTCATAATAAGTCTGGAAAATTTTCTTTAAACTTTTATAAAACTTGAAATTTTCCTATAAGTAGATATAATTTAATTATGTGGCAGAAACTATATCCGGATAAGTGGGATTCGGGCTACACGCTAAGCCACAACCAATGCTCGAATTAACAAAGCAGGCCCACTTTTATTTAAACATATTAATATACCATACTAAATGGATGCCATCAACACTTTCATGTGTTTACTCTAAAATTAATTTTTGAGTTAAATGGCATTTTAGTCTATGTGGTTGGGTTATTTTTGCAGTTTAGTACAAAGGTTTCATTTTTTGTCTGTGAGTCCAAAAAAATTCACCGATGCCATTTTAGTCCAGTAGGTTAACTTCATCCATTTTTTCTGTTAAAAAGAAGAGCAATTTGGGCATTTTATATGTAATTTTATTAACTAGAAGGGCAATTCGGCCATATAAAATTAATAAGGGTCAAATATTATATAAAACCAATGCACCGTTTTGTTATTCATCAAAAAGCACCTCAACCTGCAAATTGAAAAAAAAAACTAATTTTATTTTCGAATATTTAAGTTCCTGAACGCGGTTAAAATCACATACCTCTAGCGCCAGGGTGTGGTATAGCGCCCCTGGCCAAATCAGCAATTTTAGTGCCCTTTAGCGCCTCATAACCACCCATTGGGCGCCAAAGGGGGCGCTATGGAGAGGGCTCCATTGCAGTAACGTGCGTTAAAGGGAAAAGCAGAGCTTTAAACAATTGCATGCAAGTTAAATGAAAGAGCTTTAAAGCCCTCTATGTGACATGACACTGATGTGACGTGATAAAGCCCCTAGAGGCTTTATACCATCCAGCCTAATTATTGAGTTGGTCAAAACAAGATGGTATAAACTTTTTCTTTTATAAAGATGTAAGAGTTACTTTGTTAGGTTTAAACCAATTTAACATATTAGTTTAAGAAAAAATTACAAGTACACATATTTTAGACAAATTTATGAACTCTAACAAATAAAATAGTAAATTACTTTTTGAGTCTCTGTACACAAGGACCCAAAACGTTAAAAAATGAACGATTAGAGACGTTAAATTTTTTTGATTTTGTATTCAGTTGATTAAAAACATTAAAACACATAGACTTAAAAATTAATTTACTCTAAATAAAAACTAGTTTAGTGATGTTTCTATGTATTTTCTACAAATTGAGTCCTTTACATATTTTAACATATTAAAATTCTGTTCAATGATTTCAAGCATATCGTTTTTATTTTTTTAAACTTACAATTAAAGCAAAGCAAGAATAAAGCTAAAAGAAGAATCTGACTTTGCTTTTTTTAAAGAAAAAAAGTGATGCTTACACTTTATTGTTCACAACATTTGGTAACTTTATAAAAACATATCATATTTATACTTGACACACCCTCCCAATATATTCTTTCCCTCCCTCCATCCCCTTTCAAACCCCTTGCACACCTTTACACACACACACACACACACACACCATACTTCACACCTCAACCACTCACCTCCCACCATTACTCTCTTCATAGACTCACTTCAATTTTATTACCAGTGAAGCTCCAGAAAGATTAGAACGTTAATCTCAAAAGAGTCATGCTATAGATGCACATATACAATACAGATTAAGTAGCAAGTTTACGTTAAGGCGAATGGGTTACCTTTCGTCATGTAATGCAGAATCGGCCATTTCCACATGCGATTCCTACAATCTAACCAAGAAATCGCTCTCAAATCCTCAAAACAAGCAGTTTAAGCTCAGAAAATTCCGTTTTGCAGATCTTGAATCCGCTACGAACCGATTTTCCGAGAGTAACTTCCTCGGAAAAGGAAGTCACGGCTCGGTGTACCGAGCCGCGCTCGACGGCGGCGCTCTGATCGCCGCTGTGAAACGAACTACTATTAATCATTCGCCGGAGCGTAACACCGCCGCTAGTCCGGCGGAAAACGAGATCGAGACGCTATCTCGTGTGCGAAACCCTAGGTTAGTGAATCTGCTAGGGTTTGGAACAGATCCGATCGACGGAAGAAAACTTATTGTTGTTGAATACATGCCTAACGGTTCGTTGTACGATTTGTTACACAAAAACGATACACGAACGTTCGGATTATCAAAACGAGTACGGATCGCGATTCAGGTAGCGAAAGCGATTCATCATCTTCATACCTCAAATCCGCCAGTGATTCACCGTGATATTAAGTCGTCAAACGTGTTGTTCGACGGAAAATGGAACGCTAGGTTAGGTGATTTCGGATTGGCGTTGAGAGGACACGTGGAGGACGTGAAGGTGCAATGCACACCACCGGCCGGTACGTTAGGTTATCTCGATCCGTGCTATCTTGCGCCGGGAGATCTCAGCGCCAAAAGTGACGTCTTCAGTTTCGGAATTTTGTTACTCGAGATATTTTCCGGTAGAAACGCGATTGATTTGAGGTTTAGTCCACCGTCGGTGGTGGATTGGGCGGTTCCGATCATTAGATCCGGTGATTACAGCGAGATATTCGATCGGAATGTTGACGTCACGGCGAACGAAACCGCCGTGAGGATGCTAGCGGTGTTGGCGGCGAGGTGTGTGAGATCGACGGCGGAGAAGCGGCCGGCGATGGCGGAGGTGGTTCAGTGTTTAACCGCGGCGAGTAAGCGAGTGACGTCACAAGTATGGAACGGTTTTGGGCGTGTGCGGCGGCGCGTGAGAGTGACGTCACCGCCGTTGATTGAATATGAGGCGTTGGTTGAGAGTACCGAGACGGTTATTGTATCGAGTAGGAGGGTGAGGAAAGTATCCGGTGGGACGAGTGTGCAGGTAAAGGGGAGATCTGACGACGGTGGTGGTGTGGGGAGATCGAGATCGATTGGGTCTGTGGATGAGATTGGATTTGGACCGTTGGATGGGATGAAATGTGGGGTGAGTGTGAAGGGGATGATGAGTAGGTCAAAGTCAACGGGGGAGTTACAGAAAAGATATGGTGGGATTGTGTTGCAGATGATTAGGAATCCTAATGTTCGAGAATTGGAATCATCAAAGTTACTTGTGAGGTTTAGATGATATGATGATTTGAGTGTTGATTATATATGATTCTTGTTATTTTTTCATGTAAGATTACATTCATACATCTAGGAAAAAAAGATGGTTTTTTTGTATGTTTATTTGGATAATTATTACATTAAAATGATTTGTAGGATAATGTATTATCACCATGCATAATCCAATTCTAAATCTATAAAGCTATGTGTTGCTAGAGAAGGGGAGGGCGCGATGATGGGGCCACGTCGACAAGAGGGGGGGGGGGGGGGGGGGTGCATGGGAGTGGTGTCGTAGAGGGCTTCGTGGGCGTGAGGTGGTGGGAACTGGGAAGTGAACATTGGGGGTGTGGGGAGTGTGCCATATAGTTTTGGGTGTGGAAGAACCAAATCTAGCCACCATCGTCGTTGTTTGAGCTAGATCAGGGCCGGCCCAATGGGCTTCCGACCCTAGGCACAAGCCTAGGGCCACCCAAATTGAAAGGCCTCAAATTTGTTGTGGGTTTTTTGTATAGTAGGCCCATTTTGAGTTTTAAAAAAAACAGCCCATAACATGAAAGGCCCGTTTTGAGTTTTAATGAAACACAAAAGGCCTCACACAGATTCATTCACGCGCGCAGATCAATGAATTGAAGAACCAAAGGTCGGCGGCTGTACAATGATGGTATTGAAGAACGAATCGTCATCCGATCAGGCGCTGATGAAATTGAAGAACGAATCGTCGGTAAGTTATTCACTAACGGCTCTTTTTGCTTTTTTACATCTATATCTTCTTCATCTTCAGTTCTTCCATTTGATTACAACAGTTGTTACAGTTCTTTTATAATCGATTACAAACAAACCATTAACCAAACCGTGTGATTACTGTCTTACTGATTAAATCAGTTCTTCGATTAAATATATGTTGTTCGATCGATTCAGTTCTTGTTCTTCGATTTGTGGCAGTGGCAGAAGTTGATTAATTATTGATTCGAGAATTAGGGCTTAATCGTTGGTTGTTTGTCTATTGAATTTGTTGTTTAGGGAATTAGGGCTCATTATCAATCTCTCAAATAGATTTATATTTTACCAATGTCGAATCGAATTAGAACTTTTAAAGTTAATGATTTTTGGAGGTGATTTGTGGTTAGGTTAGTTTCTTGATGTGAATTATTCCTCTGAACAAAGTATGGTGATCTGATCATGAAACATAGAAAATTATTGATGTGAAGTTTTCTAAATAAAATATGGCGATCTGTTTATTAAACATGGATAATTCATGAAATTTGTCGATTTTTCGAGGTGACTTGTGCTTAGGTTAGTTTCTTTATGTTAAGTTTTCGGAACAAATATGGTGATTTGTTTATAAAACATAGAAAAAATGTGAAATTTATTGATATTTAGAGGTGATTTGTGCTTTTGTAAGTTCTTGCTGTAATTTTCTTTGAACAACTTATAGTACGTAATATGTTTATAACCATTGATAATGTTTGAAGTTTATCGATTTTTGTAGGCGAATTATGCTTATTAGGTTAATTTCTTGATGTAAATATTTCTGAACAAAATATGCTGGTCTGATCATACATCATAGAAAATTGTTGTAATTTTTTTTTTTTTGATGTTAGATCTGATATCCTCATTCTTAATAAACAATACTTAATTTATACAAAACATACAAAATTTAAAAAAAAAAATTTAACTTCGCCAACTATAAACTTTTTAGTTTATATGTTGAAAGGATAATTTTGCGAAAAAGGCCTCCACTTCGAAGTTCGCTTAGGGTCTCTAAAAACCTAGGAACGGCCCTGAGCTAGATCCAGGCATCTAGCGGTCTCTTCGTTGTTTTTGGCTATAACGAGTGGGTGGAGGTGGTTGACGACAACCAGGAACGCTGGCAATTTCAATACTAGATTTTACAATAATACCATTAACCTATTATTAAATAAATATATTAACAAGTATAAGTTAGTTTTAAAATAATTACACAATTCTCTACGTATTATTAGTTTTAAAATGACGTGTTTACACATAAATTTAGGTTTGCCTTAACATTTACTAGCTTGAGAGTTTAATATCGCACACTTATGTAGGAGATCGAGGCGACCCAGATATGGGAATAAGCCAAATGTTTGAAGCTCGAGCTTCATTTAGAGGATTGTAATGTCACATGCTACCATAACAATAGCTCAAGATTCCCATTGAAGAGTATTGCACGAGTTTGACTACTTTTTGAGTTTATTATTATATATTATTATTAAATTAAATATTAATTTAGTCTCTTGTCGTTTTGATAGATGTTTTTCTAAAAGGAAAATTTGGTTCACTAACGAACTACTGCAGTATCATCGAGTCATGAGCGGAACTACCCGATCATATCCATCTGTGATCCCATGCAGTAATTCAACAGGAAACCTGATCACTGACGGGACTACTGGAGCGATCCTATACACAAATTCAGAAGTAAACCCAATAAATATGAGAAAAGCCCCCCGTGTGGGAATTGAACCCATGACCTAATGGTCATAAGCCTTATCTCACCCCTAAAACGTCACTAGACTATAATGTCATGGGCGCTTAAACATGATTTAAATAAAGGACCTTAAAGGTATATGCTTAGCATTTAAAACATCCCTTCGCAAATTATTAATATCTTAACTTATAAATTTAACAAATAAAAAGACAGAATTAAAGAAACATCTCGTGTTAGGGCTTTTTATCTTGCTGCGAAAAATTTGTTCTTTACTATTTACAATAATGAATTCAAATGATTAAAAGTGGAAAAGTTAAAATCGATATTTGAATAAGACCGTGGGGTATGGTGGGGCGTGGGTTGGGGGAATGGTGCGACACGTGGAGTATGGACACCCAAGATCAAAAGCCAATTTCAAAGGGGTATGGTGGGGCGTGGCTGGGGTGGCGTGGAAAAAAAAAGTCAATTTCAAAGGGCTAGTGTTCTTGGCAATGAGGTTCCGCCATGTCATGTGGGTAGCCCCGCCCAACGCCCGGGCTGAAACCCTCGCCCAAGGGGCCACGCCGAAACCCAAGCCCACCCGGGGTGGTGACTTGGGCGTTTGTACCCAACCCATGCCCCAACCCCCGCCCCATACCCCATAGTCTAAGCAAATTCATCTTTCTGAAAACTATTGATATTTTTTTTCTTATTTTAATTTCATACATAACTAGTAAACATACCCGCGCGCGTTGCGGCGCGAGCACATCGCAAAAATCGAACGGATAACATGTATAGTACCTGTAACGACCCGAAAAAACAATAGAGAACCTGAACGCAATTGATTCTGCAACACAAAATAAAACATCTTGAAGATATGAAAGAGTAAGATATGAAAATCAAACATACGTACGAAAGTAGGCCACCATTCATATAACATATTTTGTAAAACCACATTAATTATTCTCTAAATCTAACTCAAACTCTTAAAGCTCAAAATCCCTACAATGGACGTGTAAATGTTTACCCTACTTATTGTAAACCACTTCAAATGGATAAACCGATAAGCACGATAAAAGGGTACCAAAATCTGAACAAAGCTAAAGACATGATGGATGATTAAGAAGCCATATCCCGAACACCAATCACATAATTATAAATGATAATGGCTGGTATATTATGAACTCCACCTTTAAAGTTTTTATCAAAACTATACAGGATTAACCAACTCCTCCCAATCCTATGCTTTGATGATTTTATTCATGAAGTTAAGTACTTCATAAAGCATAAGATTATTTTTTTTACCAATATGAGCTAAGTATAATAATATATGTATAAATGAAGAGACATATATTAGACTTTATTTTTTGACGAATCCTTCGAATTCACTATATTTTTTTCCATTTTCCTTCCTTTATATTTCTTTTCGAGAATTACTTCACTTTTGATTCAGGAAAATAGCAAATCTGTTGGTTTTATTGCGATCAGAATGGAAGCTGACTTCCCATTTCAACTCCATTGACATATAACATTTTTTTTTTTGTCATGTTCAAGATAATATTAGAATTCAATGAAATAATGACATGACAATATTAAAATGACAAGTCATCCTAAAATTAAGTAATAGTATAGTTGCTCCTCATAGATTATTGATCATTTTTAACAAATAATAATTAGTAAAACACAACATGAGTATTTACAATTCTTAGCACTACATGAGTAGTAATTCTAACAGCAAATTACCAAACTATATTAGATATAAGAGTAGACATGAGAAGCTAGTGGGATAAACTAAAGAAAATGGAGCATAATAGAGCAATGTATAACCAAATTGCCTAAGGGCATAGATCTACAACAATCAATTAACCACGGTATGACCTCCATAGTGCAACAATTAAAAGTTAAAACCACAATGGAATCCTGTGTACCTTTATTCCGCCAAAACCCTTCCGCTCGGGTGGTGCTCCACAAACACCCCTTCTCCAACCGACAAACAATCAGCACCTACAAAATTGAAATCAGTTATAACTTTCATTATCACTTCATTTTACGCACTAATTAAGCACTCAATTCAACAAACAAACAAACAAACTAAGTGCCTAACTCTTACCTCTGTTCAATCGATCCGTGGTCTGAGAGTTCGTGCGGCGGTGTTCGACTGTTATCGATTTGTAAAGAAACGAGGTCACCTGAAATAGAAAGAAAGAAGAATCCGAAATCCGAATCCCCAAATTACCGCCGTTTAGGGTTGTTTTGGTCGTCGTTGCCGCTTGCTCACCACTACGCGAAACTTCATCGCACTTACTTCTTCGTCTTCGTCTGGGAAAAACTCATTGCGCTTTCTTCTTCTTCTTCTAGTAAACCTTTTGATTTAATATTGAAATATACACGTGTAAAGTTAAAAGACAGAGGTGGTGGGAGGAAAAAGATAGCATTCAAAGAAAGTTAATGATCAACTATGTAAAGACAAATGAAGGGCCAAAGAAGTAAATATCACCGACTTTCAACTTTAAGATATACAAATTATATATCTATCGAATTGAAACCTAAATATTAATTCATTGCATTCAGCCATTATATACAGAACACCATATCAGCCATTGGATTACAGAAAATTGTTTACATAAATGGAACCTTAATGTCCATATATCTAATCCAGTCAATCCAGGTCAAGGTTAAAAACAGGATAAAACAAACAAAACTTTGTGCTATCATGTATGATGTAACCCTCTTATTGCTTATCTACTTTATGCCCAAAATGCTAAATTAATGGATGAAGGATAAACAGTACCTAGAAATTAACACAAATTTGACCCATACAAATTCAAAATTACTGCTTCTAGGACACTGT
The DNA here is from genome assembly GCA_030545235.1 of Helianthus tuberosus. Classification (NCBI taxonomy): domain Eukaryota; kingdom Viridiplantae; phylum Streptophyta; class Magnoliopsida; order Asterales; family Asteraceae; genus Helianthus; species Helianthus tuberosus. The sequence continues at coordinate 69,700,506 of CM060360.1, forward strand.
CGTTCACATAATGATATTTACGTTTGTTCATATAGAATAAATGATATATCAACTTATATATCTATCGAATTGAAACCTAAATAATAATTCAGATAAAAAATCGAAGTGAGTTAGCAGATAGAAGGATAGGGGGCTTACTGTTACCGGAAGCCGCTGTTGAAGCAGAGGACGACTATCGAAGGCAGAGAAGCATCCGGAAGATTGCCGATAATCGTCGGAGCTAGGGTTTTAAATTTTAAGGTTTTTTCAATGTTTTTGTTGATGAGTAGTTTGCGGATTTGGTGGTGAGGAGATGACGGTCTTCAGAGGCAAAACGACAGTCGTTTACAGATGACGTTCGACAGAGACATCGTTGGCCACAGACAAAGGCGAAGAGCCGGAGAGGAACCACCACTTTACCATCGCGGCGGACGTCTTGGTCATATTCCACTGACGCCGCTGGTTCACGGCGAAATCCGACCATCTCTCTTTCTCTGCTCTATAAATAGAAACCCTGGTCTGATGGAGTGTGGCACAACGTGGAGGACTAAAACGTGTTTGGTCGATGGCGAGGCCACTGACTTTGTGCTTTAAGTATATAGGGTAATTTAGTGTTTTTCTAATACTATGTGATATCTAGGAAAAGCACATCATTCTTTAATATTTTTCACATTTCAAAACAAACTTTATTGATATGTAGTCTAAATCAATTCAGTTTTCCATAAAATCTATATCAATACCAAAGAAATACCTCTACATTTTAATTCTTTTCAATATTATATGTTATTAAAGAAAAACTAAAAGAAAAGAAAAGATTTTTTTAATGGCAAATTTGGATCACTTATGGACCACTGGAGTATTATCGTGTTACCAGCGGAACCTCACGATCATATCCATCTCCACTAAGCATAAAGTCAATACACCAATTCAGGAGGAAACCCAATAAATACGGGAAAACCCCCTTGTGAGAATCGAACTCAAGACCTATTGGTCTCAAAGCCTTATCTCACCCCCCAATATGTCACTAGGCTATAAAGCCATGGGCAAAAGAATAGAATTTTAAATGAGTAAAATGACCGGATAGTCCCTGTGGTTTTCTTAAATTTCACCTTTAGTCCCCAACTTTCTAAAATTACACTCTTACTCCCTATAGTTTGATTACTTGTTATTCGGATAGTCCCCCAATTGGATGTAGGTTAGTTTTTCCGGTTAAGTTATGTAAAATGATAAATATACCCTCATTGTTTAAAAAACAAAAAATACATAAATAAAATTAAAAAATGTTATAATAAGTGGGACCCACCTTTTTTTCTACCTGAGTTACTTGTCGGCTTCCAAACCATCCACCTTACTCCGGCAGAACTCCGACCACCACTCCCACTCCACCTCTACTCTTTCTATCCTAAATTCACAATATCAAATCACAATCATCCACATAATTCACACAAAATCCACATAAATCATCACCAAAACAAAGTTATAAAACCATCTTCCGATCTCGATTCAAATCGCCTAAACATAACCTCCACATCCACTAGCTTTACTGTTTCTCCGGAACATTCCAAAACATATCCACCTACAACTTCTTGGACAAAACTCCTACATGAAATTCAATCATATTTGAGCTAGCATCCAGATCTATACAAGTAACAGTCAGCAACAGGAACAACTGCTTCGCCTAAATACTGGACGCACCGGATACTGATCCGTAAGTCAGCAACTTTTTATTTTATCCATATTCTCACCCTATATCGGATGCCAAATATATCAATCCAATAAATCATGAAGACGACGCCAACGCATATCAGTAAACGTCGATCCGTAAATGCAAACCTTGTAAAGAAGACAACACCGTTACTGTAACGCCCCAAAACTTGAATCTTTAACCCGCTAATACGATTTCCATATATTATGGAATAAAGTATAATTACTAGGATTAACTAACCTAGTTTATTAATATTAAGTAATGGATGAAAACATGAATTAGTGGCTTTTATAATAAAACCATAGTTGAGGGACTAAATGGGAACAACTAGAAACTAATTGTTTTAAATAAAAGAAAATAAAACACAACACACACTTGTATGTGTGTGTGTGTGTGTGTCGACCAGGAACAAGGAGAAAGAGGGAAGAACCCTAATTCTTCAAAATCTTCAAATTGAGAGGGGAGTTCAGCTCAAATCTAATGCATGTACTCAAATTCATGATCATCTAGACTTGTTACACATGAGGTAAGTTGTAGAAGTTAATTTGATGATCTTGTATGAAGTGGGTTGTGATCAATCCACAAATTTGTATGAAAATGAGTATGAATATGTGTTAGCATCATCATACAGGACATGTGTTATGCATAATGTTGATTAACTTGATTTTTAAAGATGAACACCCACTAGTTGGGTGATGAAGATGACATGGGTGTTTCACCATGTCCAAGTCTTGTTCAATTCATGATGTAGAGTATGGTATTAGATGGATTCTTGTTAAATGGATTGAGTATTTTATAGAATATGTATGATATTTGGTTATATTGATGAATGAAAGCAAGTATTAAGAGAATGAACATATGATACTTGTACATTATGCTTAAATAGTAATACGCACACCAAGTGTTTGATGAAATACATAAGTGAGATTATTAGATGAGATTGGATGTAAATAACGAATGAATATGCATAGAATGTAGACATGATGAATTTAGTAGTAAAATATCATGATAAGTATGTTCTTGGTGAAATTCCATATGTGAAAGTAGTTAATGGGTGATTGATAGAAGTATAATTTAAGAGTTGTGTTATATGCTTGAATGATGTAATGCACACATATGAATTGTTTGATCGTCTTAATCGCGATTAAGAAGTAGATGGGGAGCATATGAGAATCTTAGAAAAGAGTGAATTCGAATGATGTTGGTGTAATTATGAAGTAATGGAAATGGTAGTGTGGATGGAACGGATTATGAATCTAATGAGTATATAACTAATTGACTATGTAAGAGTATATGTCATATAATACGAGTATGAAGTGCGTATGATGCTAATACAATTGTCTACCATTATAAGATGGTTTCATGTTCATAATTTGAAAGTATATAAGTAAGGTAGTTGACTTTTGAAAGTCTACAATGTATGAATACCATGAACTGGTCTTTGGACATGATTGTTAGAGTAGAGAGTTAATGTGTTATGTGCTAGATGATTTATGTGTTATGCATGATGATAATTGAGTAGTGTAGATTTGGAACAAGATGACTATTAGTGTATGTCTTATTTATGCGGCTTTTGACTAACGAAAGTCAATTAATGTATGAATGGAAAGAAAATGAATAGGATATCTATTCAGGATGATGTTTCCAAGAGAAGTTTAATATAAACATGTGTTATTCACGTGATGAATAACAAAGAAATAATAGGATTAGTTCATATGGAAACTTGGACGGGGGGTAATTATCCAAGTGGAAAACTCTCAATATAATGCTATTGAGAAAGGTAGCAATCACATTAACGAATGTGATTATATAATAGTTCGATAGAAAAGAAAAACATTTTATATTTTCAAATGTAAAACTAGTAAAACTAGTGATTGTTGTTTTGCAATTAAATAAAGTTTTACTAAATGAAATCAGAGATACGAAATAAATAGAGGCGTTACTTACATAGGGCGTGATGTGAAAACTATAAAAAGGTCATGTGTATCATGTGTTGATCGTTTACTCTGGCCAAGTAAGTAGTGGCATATGATACCATGAACTTTTTATAGCGGACACATTTACGTCTGATGTAGTAAGGGCGGGGTGAATGGGACTAACTTAAATGGTACCCAAATGAATCAAATAAGTAAGATGTTTGATGGTAAACGTAAACGCAAGTCGGATGACGGAAGCGTATTACGTTAGAATAACGAGCCCGAGAGAAGGGACAAAGATTAAAGTAAATAAAAATACAAACCAACTAATGTGAATGCTAAGGCATGGGGGATAAAGTTTGACTGTCATAAGTGATGAAATTCACACAGACAAGTCAAATGGGTAGAATAAGGAATAAAAGACTTGGTCGAATAAAAGCAATGAGATTCGCTAAGACGACCAAATAAATCAAAACGAAATTTTAATGCATACCGGAAGGGTTACAATAATAGTGAATTCGGTAAAATACCCGATTGATGGGTAGGGATTCAGAAGTATGCGTAAACCAAGAGAGGGGAACGCGAATTAAAGGTCAAAAGACTCGGATTGAGTGTTATGACTAAAAGATGATGAAATCTTGCAAACATAAAATTAGAAAATTTCGTTCAACTATTTCAAAGTTGGACGGGTCGATTAAAGAACGAAGTTTGACACTCATAAGTGATTAAATTTCACCCAAAATGGGTCAAATGAGTTAATTAAGGAACGACGCTTGATATAGTAAGGAAAACGCAAAACGGTGAAACCGAAAAGCTAAAAACATTAAGATAAAAGAACCTGGGTAACGGGTCATAAGGAAGTATAGGTAAGAACCGGGTAACGGTAAGCGTAGGACAAACCGACGTATAAATGACGGTAGAATTCATAAAGTTGGAAAGATAATTCGAAAGAAAACAAATGTAGCCTTAGACTACGGTCAAGGTCCATAGAACTCAAGAACGAAAACAAATAATTTCTAAACTTAAGAAGGGTGCATTGACACCGAAAGTATATTTTAGAACGACATGAGTAAAAGATGAATCTACGGGATCATCACAACCTTCAGGAATTATAAGCAATGTTGAGGTCTACGAGGCCAAAAGACCCTTGGGCCAGAAATAGAAAGAAACGCATTGTAGGGTCTCACCTTAAAAAAAAATTCCTAGACATGAGAGAAAAAGACGCAAGACAGAGAAAACATAAACTAAAAATTTAGTTTTTAATCAAAAGCAGCGTTCTAACAAACATAAATAGTATGAGGGAATTTAGAAAATCTTAAACATACGTAAGGCCGGAGATGACAAAATAGTATACCCAGATAACGGGGTATGAAGTGACGGCGACTAATTGGTCTAGCCGGTAAAACTAATCAAAGTTAAGAAAATGTCCTGACAAATACGAAGCGCTTGTTAATATAAGACAAGCGCAGGATAAACATGTTAACAAACTGATGAGACTAAGTGATCAAGTGACGACTTGGTTAAAAGAACTACGTAAATAAGGTTTCGGGGACGAAACCTCTTTAAGGGGGTAGACTTGTAACACCCCAAAAACGGGTTTGGTAATCAAACCACGTTAATAGTAATGACGGGTAAAATACCGTTAGTGGTAAAAAAAATTAACCCGGTAAATATTAGGATTTGAATAAAGAAACTTGATGTTAATTAAAAAGGAGAATAAATACTTTGAGAAAAAAAAGTATGTGAAAGGCCCGAGTTAACGGGACTTAAAATAAAACGGGTTATAACTTTCACGAACCCACCAAGTTAACTAGGAATAATTAACCTAGTTAATAAGAGGGAATGTTACTAGAAATAAGTAGGTTGTGGCCTACATAATAACAAACCAAAACATGAGGGTCTAAAGGTGGATAAATAGGAAAATGTTTTAATTAAAACATATATAAAAAAATAAAACACACACACAAAGGTGTGTGTTCTAGATCGACCTCCAGGAGACAAAAAGGGGTGAAAACCCTAGCTCCACCAAATCTTCAAATTGAAGGATCAATCGAATGCCAATTTCGGATTTGAATGTATATAAACGATCACTAAGTCAAGGGGATCGTAAGGTATGTCGAATTTTTGACATTCATGAAGTTGTAAAAATTAGTTAACTTTGCATGATGCGATCTATGTAAGAATCGTAGAGGCTATGGCCGAATTAGTGAAGTATAATTGCTTAGGAACAAACCCTAAGTAGAAATTTGAAGTAAAATTGCCATGACTAGGTGTTTGAATGGATTACCACACTTAAATAAGTGGGTTTTGACTAAATAGTGAGGAGGATGATATATTGGTGTTTAAAAATCATCATAGTTCATAGTTGAAGCGAGATATTTGAACAAATTATAAGTTCGGATGAAAGCTTAAGCATGACTTGAAATGGGTTATAGTATGTTATGATAAAATTTGGTAATTTTGATTCATGTAAATAGATGTATGAAATCGTGTCATATACTTGTTCATATGAAAAACTTGATTTTATTAGGCGTTCGGATGAATGCTAAATAGCATGATGAAATGGGTCTCACAAATAGAGGGGAACCCTTAGTTCTTGTGAAAATGAATAAATAAGTTAGATTTAGTAATCATTTGAACTAGTTGAAGTATTGGAAATATATGGAATCGGGTTAAAAGATTTGTTAAACGGTGGCTTAAAAGAACGCCTACCGGGTGATTTGAGAAATGCCAAAACTAGTTGATAAACTTGAATGTGCATTTTATATACTAATAGGCAATTGACTTTTTAAAAGTCAAACCGACCATTAATAAGATCGAATGATAATTTTGATAGAAAATACGTAAGATGGAATAGTCATGATTGACAATGACTAAACTAACCACCTTACGAAATATGATGATAGTTTGACGCCTAACGAGCTAAATGGAAGCTTGTGGATGAAGCGGGTCAAACGGAGCAAGTACGGAAAGAAAAGCGTGGCATGGATGCAAGGTAAGTGAAACTTACACCTTTTGTAGAACATGTGTCTATCCTATAAGTTATAAATACAATAGAGATAGTATTCGAAATAAGGTTTCCGACGCAAAATGATACGGGTCAGAACCAAAAACAAATGTTAAAAACCATAGTTAATGGTGAAACGGGGTGGAACGGTAAATTAGTCACGAAAGGACTAAGATAAAATGAGTTTTCGACGGCTACTTTATAAGTAAGCCTAAACTAATAAAAAGGGTAAAACGGGTCAAATGGTAATGCTGATATCATTTGACAATTAACGACTAATAAGTGTATGCCGAGTCTCATGCTCGTAGGATGAACGGCTCGGGAATTAGCGAAGCTGTGAAATAGCAAATAAATGAAGACAACGTATTAAAATGGGTCAATATGTTGATCCGAGCCAGGTACGCATAACTATGTTGTGGTTAAAAGTGCTATTTTGGTCAAATAATTAGTGAGAGTCTTCGTCGTAAAATAAGATACTAGAATTGACCAAAAAGCCCTTGATGGGTAAATCGGACAAACGACCCTTAGAGGCCGTTTAGAAACTTGTATTATAATTACGAAGCCCTTAGATACATGTAAGAGTTGTAGACATAAACTTCGTAGGTTAAATGCCTAAGAACAGGTCATTTAAGCAAAATGACTAAACGAAGGGTAAAAAAAAATGGGATTGTGGGTTCCTTATGTAAATCCACCACAAAAAGAGTTGTGGTGGAATATAAGTAGCTATTTAAATATGGGAACGCGAGGTGTGAAAAGAGAAGAGCGTATTTGATTCTTAAATGCACAAAAATCATCTAAACGGGTCAAAATGAATTACGCGTGTAACTTGTGTGTTTGCCGTGTAATTCACAAAAAATTATGAATCCGAAATAGAGATTTAAGTTAAACACTTTGGTATATGATTTATGATTAATTAGAAACAAGTTTGGAGGTCTTAAATCCAAACGGGTCAAAATGTTGATTTTGAATAATAAGCCGAATGCTTAAAAATTTAGAATTATATTAGTTAGAATGTCGGATTTTTCCTCCATGAGATGGAGAATTAAATTACGAACGCGTAGAAAAAAGAATCGCGTAAAACGGACCAGTAGACAACAAGTTATGGCAATTTGAAGTTTGCACTTTGGATAAAGCTAGAGCTGGGCAGAAAATGCAGGTCCAGATACAGACCTGCTGGAAAACGTTCTCCCCCGCGACACACGCAGGGGTACTATGGTCCGGGCGCGACACGTGAGAGCGCTCGCGGCCCGCGAAAGATTAAGAGAAGTCTGTCGCGTGGCGCGACAGACTTAAATCCGGAAATTTTATTTTCTCTTAAATTCTTTGATGTTAGAACTTGGTTATACACACTTTTGAGCTACCAAAACGAACTTTTATGTTGGTTTTGGATTTAGGTGGTACTAGCAAGCTCTCGGATGTCGATCAAGCAATGGACAAGAACCGAACACACGCCCAAACAAAGCTTCCGCGTTAATCCATGATTTTTTTTTATCTTAAGTGAACTATGTAAAACATTTGGTACTATATTTTGAATATTATAGACATGTAAGTATGTTACTTTAGAAAGGTTTTTGTAAAGTCACATTTTAGCATAAAAATGCGTATTATATCGTTAAACTCTTGATTAATTTAGATGGGTGTTACAGTCTGTATCCCGATTAGACAGTATTAATGATACATGTGTTCTGGTAAGCCTTCAAAGGCGGCTGAGGTGGCGGTTGAAGCTGCAGAGAAGGTAGAGGCTGGAGCTGATGTTGCTGTGTGAGAGCATCGAAATGGGCAATGATGGATATGATTGCTTAGGTCGGAGCCCACTCTTTTAAATTTGAATGGTCTGTAACCCCTAAACAATTTACATTTCCAGCACTTTACTTTTCCTGCACTTGAACAATTTAACAGTTGGAGGTGGAGGGATCCTGAGTTTCAGGATGAAGCCCTTGGTCATCAATCTTTAGTATGCTTTTTTTTAACAATCAACAGTTGAAGGTGGAGGGATCCTGGTTTTCAGGACGAAGCCTTCAACTGTTTAAGTAAATATGGTTTAGAACTAGTTGCACTGTTGGTGGATGGGTCTCATTTTGAGATGAGCCAATAGTGCAACCTTTTGCATGTGAATAATAAACTAACCTTTCTATCCTTATCCACTGTTATTTATTGCGTTGCATGTGTTTGATTTGAAAGTAGTTTTCTCCTTTATTTCAATACTATTTCAAATATCTTGAGAAAATATTCTGAGAAAATATCCTGAGAAAATATTCTGAAAGAATATCCTGATCATGATATTATTATTAAACTCTAGTATTTAATCAGAAATGTTCTGTTAAAGCTTTGTCATACATAACTCCAAAAACTTAGGTTATTTAGATAAGGTTTCAAAAGATGAAAAGGAAAGATCATACCAAAGACTCCTAGAGAATTGATTCCAATTTCCCACCTTTGAACCTTTTGCAATATTCCCCTTGTGGATGTCCCCTGTCTGGAACATTTAGGAAATTGAGTTCATCCTTCGAAATGTTTACAATGTATCAAGATGGATGTCCCCTGTCCATAGACTTTAGTTTTTCTGGGGATAAACCTTTTATACCCTGGGGATAAACCCTTAATATCCTGGGGATAAACCCTTGTTTTCATGCGCTATAGGTGGGAGTGTATAAACTCCAAGACTTAGAAAGGCGAAAACCTTTAAACCTTAGAGCGTATGAAAATACCCTTTTGTGAGAGAGGGTGATCAATCCTCATATACCTTAAGGATCCAGGATATAGCCAATAATAATGAAATTGTCAGCCACTTTTACATGAACTGGTCCCGCTACCTTGAACTATCCCTGAATAACTTACGCTCCAGGCGAGGTGTTTAAACCCAATTCAAGAGAAAGGTGAATACCTTTAAACCTTTGAAGGGATGAGGATCCCTTAAACGTGAGAGAGGGGGCCAATCCTCTAATCTTTCGATTCATCTTGAGCATATATCCTGGAGTAACATCCTGAAGCGTATCCTACAAAACACCTTCAAACTAAGGTGGGTGTTAGCTTGGCTAACACCCCTCCGATGCTTAAGTTAGTATTGGGTTCAAAAGAATAAATAAATTCAAACATATTTAAAAGGGATAGAATTCATACCATCCTAAGTTAGAAATTAAATTCTAAACTCACTTGAAATAGAGCTTAAGGTGTATGGTATTCTAGGATCTTGGTAACATATCCCCTTCCATATTCTTGAGTCGGTATGCTCCTTTCCCAGATTCTGATTCAACTTCATAAGTTCCTTCCCATTTTGGGGCAAGCTTCCCATCAGCAGGATTAGTAGTATTCTGAAAAGCCTTCCTTAACTCCCAATCTCCAACTTGAAACCTTCTAGTCCTCAGATTCTTGTTATATGCTCTGGATATCCTCTGTTGATATGCTGTCATCCTTAGCTTTGCCGCATCTCTTGTTTCATCAACAGTATCTAATTCTTGACACAGGGCTTCAGGATTTGCCTCAGGATCCCGGAGGCTTGATCTTGCTGTAGGTATCACCATCTCTATCGGGATCACTGCTTCTGCCCCAAATACTAAAGAAAATGGGGTCTGATCAGTTGCACTTTTTACTGTCGTCCTATCAGCCCATAGGACAAATGGTAGTTCCTCTGCCCATCTACCTTTTTAGCACCTTATCTCTTCTTTAAGTTGTTGACAATTATCTTGTTTGAGGATTCTGCTTGTCCATTTGCTTGAGGATGTACTGGAGTTGATGTGATCATCTTGATCCCCCAACTTTTGCAAAAATCAGTGGTTCTCTTACTGATGAACTGAGAGCCATTATCACAAATTATCTCAGCTGGTACCCCAAATCTGGTCAGGATATTCCTCTTTATGAAGGATACCACTTCTTGATCCCTGACTTGAACAAAGGTCTCAGCTTCAACCCACTTGGAGAAATAATCTGTCATTGCCAGCATAAAAACCTTTCCTCCTGGAGCTTTTGGGAGTTTCCCCACTATATGCATACCCCATTTCATAAATGGCCAAGGGGATGCAATAGGATATAATGGCTCAGCAGGCTGATGTAGTATATTGTTGTGCCTCTGACATGCATCACATCTTCGAGCATATTCTGCAGCATCTTTTCTCATAACCTGCCCCCAGTATGGTTGCCACAGTCTCCTTCGTGAATATCCTGAAGTACTTCCTTGGTTTCAGGATCCTCCAAGCATCTTAGGTATGGACCTGCAAGAGACTTCTTATACAAAACATCATTTATAATAGTAAAACGAGATACCTTCAATTTGAAAGCCTTAGGATTTTCATCCTTTGGGATGTATCCTTCTTTGAGATATTTCTTGATTGGGGCCGTCCAGGATTTAGGATCCTCCTCAGGATACTCATCACCAGGACCCTGGATACTTGCTACTTCTTTACACTGAGACTTGAAGAGTTCCATGGCAGGATACAGAATATGTAGTATTGGTATTTGAGTTCCTTCTGGTATCCTGACTGTAGATCCCAAGTTTGCCAAAGCATCTGCCTCAGCATTATCCTCTCTTGGTACCTGTTCAATTGTAAAAACTTTGAAATATCCTGCTAATTTTTTTGACAATTTCAAGATATTCGATTAATCTTTCACCTCTGACTGCATAGGATCCATTGAAATGGTTAGTAATTAACAAGGAATCAACATATACTTGCAAATTTTTAATATTCATATTCCTGGCCAACTCTAATCCTGCAATCAGAGCTTCATATTCTGCTTCATTATTAGTGGCAGGAAATTCACACCTAATAGACTGGGGTAATATGTCCCCCTGTGGCGATTTTAGTAGTATACTTAATCCTACACCTCTTACATTAGATGCACCATCAGTATATAATGTCCAGGATTCTAAGGTCTCACCTAGTTGTTGTACTTCTAAGTCTACTTCGTTTTGAATGTCACTACTGAAATCATCCACAAAGTCTGCTAAAGCCTGAGACTTTATGTCACACCCCGATATTTCCACGTATTACCGGTGGGCCCGGTGGGGAGTATCGTGACGTAGTTGATATCATCATAGTTAAACAACACAATTTAAATGCACAGCGGAAGCAAAAGATAAAATATATTACAAACCGATATAAAGTAATATCCAAGTATTACAAACGGAATGTAAAGGATCCACAGGCGGATCAAATAAACAGAAAACGTAGTTCAACAGACTCAAAATGCATCCAAGCTTGCGAGACTCTTATTGATGCTAAGGAGAGGCCAGCCTATTACGAGTAGTACCTGCACTTAGCCTTTTTGGGAAAATACGTCAGTTTACACTGGTAAATGCAATTAACTGACTCATTTTGAAAAGGTTTAGAAAAATTTATTTGAATGCACATGGCACAAAACATTTTATAACTTGGGATAATTATTTGTATATAATACTTGTAAAAGAATTACATGTTCCTTATACGTTCAGTAGCCCGGATTGACACCGGGTTAAGGATTAATAGACACACCACATGATATAGTCCCGGGGCGGGTTGTTCCCGAAACCGGCGGTTATACCATATTATTTATTTATGCACTGACGGGTGTACGCCTACACCCCGTGCTTAGGTCGTGGCCATTTCGTAAAATGGTGCCAAGGATATCCGGGACATGGTCATTAACCCCCCAAAGGTTTTAAGCAAACAAAACAATTTAAACGGGACATTTCAATGATTTAACCTTCATACAATTAAAGATTCAATGCCCGACCAAGCGGTATTTTATATACCGTACCCCAAGCCCGTATAGGGAAAATAAGTTAAAAGTATTTACCTGAGCTAAATATAAATTAAATCCCAGCCGTATATCAAATCAGCAAGTACAGATAGCTTTTACTAGGCTCCTAAATCTGGAATGAAGGTTTTTAATAACCTATTAGATTCCTAACGGGTCTTAATTAAGCCTATGCTTAGACCGGTTAGTTTTAAAAGAGGATACGGTTCAGAACGCATGATTAAGCGAGAACTGGATTAGAATGTGGTTTAGACCCGACAAGCTTGTATACTTGTGTAATAAGGGTAAACTAAACACATTCTGGATTTTGAGATAAAAATGATAAGATTTGACCCGTTTCGGCTAATTTATGCAAACTAGTTATATAAGCCGATCCGAATGCGAAAAGTGCGTAACGGGTAACCAAAATAGTCATGAACATGTTTCCTAAGTTAATATGCCTTAAATATGTTGTGATATCAGTAGGATACCTTCCATTATGCCCCAAAACGAATTTAAAACCAATTTATGCCCCATAGGGGTATTTTGGTCATTTAAAAGGTTATAAAAGAGGTTTAATATAAATCTGAGTTTTAGGTCTGATTCAATCAGTAAAAATACTTAATTTAATAAGTTATATCAGTAGGGTATTACACATATGTGAATTTTATCATTTATAACCAAACTATGCACCGAATGGGCATTTTGGTAATTTCACATAAGGTTTAAAGGTCAAATTTGGAAATCTGAGTTTAAAACTTTTGCCTACTATTTAATTATGAAAATTTACTTAAAATATCAGTAGGTATCAAACCTTATATGTTAAAAATAGTTTTAATACATACTATGCATTAAAAACGCTTAAAAAGGCGATTTTGAGCTATTTCCGGGTTTTTAAAGAAAAGATGATATTTTTATTATTCCAGAAGGCTCAAAATATTTTATTTATCATATTAGATCAGTAGAAAAAGGTTTGGTACTAAAAGGATTTGTAAAACTCATTTTATAGGCCAAAAGGGCAAAACCGGCAATTACCGAATCAAGCTTAGAACTCTATGTTATGCTCAGCCTAAAATTAAATAAAAATCTTCAAAAATCCCAAAATATTATGTTATATCAGTGGGTAAAAATTTTGGTATTAAAAATTGGGTTTAGATAGGCTATATGCTAATTACGCCGTTTAATTAATAAAAAAGCTTTTCATTTACGCTAATGAGCATAACTCCTAATCTAGACCTCAAACTGATGTCAAACTTTAGGGACAAGTTTATAAATCAGTAATAAAGATTATTGTCCGCTCACATTTTCAAAATTCTCGTTTTAGGGTCAAAAGGGCATAATGGTCAACATTTAAGCATATAACGGAAACATGTAATTGAATAGGATAACTAAGGATCCAAGTTGTATAACCTCGGAGGGTTACACTAACCTATAACATGATCCTAAAGGAATCCTAAGGCATATCTAAACTAAGTTAAATCAGGTCAGAACTAAAAGTCAAAGCAAAAGTCTACTTTTGCGACTTTCGGTTCCGAACCGATCCTAAACTTGAAATTGTCGGGTTGAACATGCTTAGGCATGTTCTTATACTAATTACCAAGTTATACAAGTGTTAAAACATGTTTCATAGCTTCTATATTGCTAATTATGAATTTATTTTCAAAATAGCTTTCTTTTGACTTTTTATTATTAGGTTTGACCCGACATTTGACCAAGCTAGGGTGATAATCAGTAGGTGCCCTCTGAGGGGTTTATTACCTACACAATTACCAACTTATAGCTACTCTTAATTTGACTAATGGCTGGATCATTAGTGTTTAATCACTAAGTCAAACCTTAACTATGATAAGTTTGACTTTTGACCATTAAACTAATCAAAGCTGAAATTAGGAGGTTAAGGATACTTACAAATGGGTCCTTATTACTGAAAAGAACCCCAAGGAAGTTCCAAATACTCAGGATCCTCCAGAAATGAGAAGATAGCAAGGTTGGAATGAAATGGTGAGCTTGAAAAATGAAACCCACTCCTATTTATAGTCTTTGGAGGATGATTGGATGATGACAAGTGTTTGAAGGGGTTAACCAGATCACTACACCTGTTAGGACAGCTGTATAATTGTCTTGAAGCCCAAGGATTCGGTTTTGATTGGATGAGAATGGAATAGAATGGAGACCAAGCAAAATTCATATCTGGAACTAGCATACGGACCGTATGGTCCTTGGTATACGGTCCGTAAGGACCCTGTCAGCTCAGCAAAGTTTCAACTGTTGACATATTTGGCCCCTACACTTGCATAGTTGAGTTTTTGGCACTTCTAACACCCGTTAAACCATTTTCAAGGCTCTAAAATGATGCCTAAACATAGGGAACATGAAACATGCTCAAAAATATGCCGGATGTCGGTTCGTTAGGTCGTACGGTCACGTTGTTCGGCTAATTACGACGAAACACGGACGGACGCGAAAAACGATCCAAATTACGCGACGAATGGACTTTTATCATGCCAAACACTAAAATAAAATATTTTAGTGCTTACATAAATTTTTGGGTGTCCGGAGATATTCAGAATGTGAGATATGCGCGAAAATGCAAACTTGTGCACTTTTTGACACTTTTAGTCCCTGCATGACTTAAAAGTTTATTTTTGCGCACCAAACACCTCTAAGCCTATATCTAAGCTATATAAAGGATAAATAGGGTATGTTTAACTCATGGTCATATTCCGAAGGTCTGTTACCATACGAATCGGCATACTTTTGCAGTTTGACGCGATTAGTCCTTTAATCGCACAAAGTTGCGCGAAATGTCGTTTACTGACATCCAAGCCTTCCATGGCCCATAATGGGAGTTCCCAAGCATATACTTAAATATTACTACACTCCTGTTTGCTTAAATGGTCACCGAAAGGCGTAGATTCAAAAGTTGACGCTTTAGGTCCCTCTATTGCGCAAACTTGCGCATCTCATCATTTAATAGCATTGAAGCCTCATCTAATCCATATTAGGCATTCTTGAAAGTATTATTAAACATCATGATGCTTCTGGTTTGCTAAAAGGTCATTCAGAGGTATAATTAAACATATTGACGCTTTTAGCCCCTCTAACTTGCAAAGTTGCGCGTAACTTTACATATAGGCATAAAAACCTTAGACGGCCAATAGTTGGCATTCCCGAGAGTATAATCAAATATCCTGAAGCTCCCAATTTGTTAAAAGCTCACTCAGAGGTAAGAATTAACATGTTGACGCTTTTAACCCTTCATTGCGCAAACTTTCAATTAATCACGCAAACGGCTACACTCGATCGACGAGTGGCTCATTTGTGAATATAATCATCGTGAGAGGTTATTTAGAAACTTATTTTAGGTATGCTAACACTTCCAGTCCTTTCATTATCAAATTTTTTGATTTTTCGAAAAATTAGTCCCTTAAATTCAACACTTGACTTCATTAGGGTTTATTACACGTGTCAATACACCATTGGACGTGATTTTATGAGGTGTTACACTTTATAACATTTCTTGGTTCATATACTAGATCAT
The DNA here is from genome assembly GCA_030545235.1 of Helianthus tuberosus. Lineage (NCBI taxonomy): Eukaryota > Viridiplantae > Streptophyta > Magnoliopsida > Asterales > Asteraceae > Helianthus > Helianthus tuberosus. The sequence goes on from CM060360.1 coordinate 69,716,363, forward strand.
AAGCACTTAATTTTACCGACCATTTAGCCATTCTACCCGACATCTCAGGTTTCCTAAGCACATTTTTAACAGGATAATTAGTTTTAACATGAATCCTATATGTCTCAAAATAATGTCTAAGCTTAGTTGATGCCATAACTAGAGCTAATATCAATTTTTCTAAGTGTGAATATCTAGTTTCAGCATCTAATAAACTTTTACTAACATAATAAACAGGATACTGCTGACCTTCTTGATCCTTTACCAGAACAACACTTACAGCATTCCCTGATACCGCAAGATACAGGGATAACGGTTCACCATCCTCGGGCTTCATCAACAAAGGTGCAGTTGAAAGATATTGCTTTAATTCTTATAGGGCCTTTTCATGCTTTTCTCCCCATTCGATTTTTTTATTCTTCTTCAGGATATCGTAGAATTCCTTGCATTTCTCTGAGTATCTTGATATAAACCTGTTCAATGCTGCTACTCGTCCTGTTAACCTTTGCACATCTTTCATGTTAGATGGTGACTTGATATCCAGGATAGCTTTGATCTGTTCCGGGCTTGCTTCTATCCCCTTTTTAGTCACCATATATCCTGAAAACTTTCCTGCCCCCACTCCAAAATGGCACTTAGCAGGATTCAGCTTCATGTTATATTAGTCCAGGATATCAAATGCACCTTCAATATCCTAGAGATGATCCTTAGCCTTCTTGGATTTTACCACCATATCATCAATGTACACCTCCATGGTGTCCCCCAGTTTGTCTTTAAACATCATATTCACCAATCTTTGGTACGTTGCACCTGCATTTTTCAAATTGAAAGGCATGGCAGTATAACAATAAATACCTGTTGGTGTCATGAAAGCATTATCCTCCTGATCTGAGGGTTCCTTTGGATCTGTTGGAATCCTGAGGATGCATCCATAAAGGTTAGCATTTCACACCAGCCATTGCATCCACCATCGAGTCTATAAGAGGCAAAGGAAATGGGTCTTTAGGACATGCTTTGTTCAAGTCTGTGTAGTCTACACAAACTCTCCATTTCCCATTCTTCTTTTGAACCACAACCACGTTTGCTAGCCACTTGGGGAATTTGACCTCTCTAATCATCTTGGATTTCAATAACCTTTCAACCTCTTCCTGTATGATTGCATTCCTTTCAGGAGCAAACTTCCTTCTCTTTTGTTGAACGGGCTTGAAAGACCTGTCAATCCCAAGCTTATCAGTTATAATATCTTTAGAGATACCTGTCATATCCTCATGTTTCCATGCAAACGTGGACATCCTGCATTTTAAAAAGTTAGTTAACTGATTTTCAATATCATGTGGGATATTAGCTCCTACGAGCACCTGAGATATATGGATTATCCTGATCCAGGATAATTTTCTTAATATATTGCTCTGAGGCTTCCACGATATCCTGGGCTCATATCTTTAATTGTTATCCTGCTTTGGATTTTGTTGAATCCTTCATTGAGGAGGAATAACACTCTTTTGCCTCTTGTTGATCGCTTTCCACTTTGACAACCCCCCAAGGGGTAGAAATCTTGATACATTGATGGTAGGTTGATGGGACAGCCTTCATATCATGGATCCATGGTCTGCCCAATATAATATTGTAGCAGGATAATGAGTCCATGACACAGAAACGTTGCATTGAATTCACTCCCTCAACATATACTGGCAGCTTTATTTCTCCCACAGTATTCTTGGCCTCTCCACTTAACCCTACAAGTACAGTGGATTTTGAAGTGATTTCCATCTGGGGAATGTTCATTCTCTTGAGCGTTTCCAACTGGATAATGTTGACAGAACTGCCGTTGTCCACCAATATCCTGCACACAAAATGGTTAGCAATATATAAAGTGATTACCAAACCATCATGATGAGGATCCTGGACGTTATCCCGGTCATCACTATCAAGCGTTATCACTTTATCAGTTGTGAGGGTTGTCATCCTGGTCGGCTTGTCCCCCCGTTCTGCCTTAGCCACCTTTGCATGTCTTTTTGCTGCAGAGTAAGAGGTTCCACAAATGTCGGATCCTCCTGAAATAAAGTTAATTATCTTGGCATCTGCAGGAGGTGATGTTGCTCGTTCAAGATCCTTCTCAATATCTTGACCCTTATTCTTTTTTCTGCCCAAAAGATCCTTCATGTATCCTTTACTCAACAGGTAGCTTATTTCCTTCCTCAGGGCTATCCAATCTTCCGTCACATGACCAAAATCCTCATGGAAACCACACCACTTAGATTTGTCTTTCCAATCAGCCTTTTGCTGGTTCTTCCGGGGCCACCTTGCTTTATCTCCCAAACCCTGCATAGCATACATTAGTTCGGGTATATTAACAGAAAAACAATATTCTGACAATTCAGGATACTCCTCAGGATCCTCATCTTCAACAGCAATAACTTTCTTGTTGGCATTCCTGCCATATGGCATAGAGCGATATGGTTTGTATGAGGATTCTGACTTCCTGTTAGTTGATTCATATGTTGAGGGTGAATTCATCCTCTCTTGCATTTTCTTATCATCTTCCAGTCTGATATATCTCAAAGCCCTGTTTCGAGCTTCATCCAGTTCCTGCAAGGATTCATTACAAGATCCTGATAAAATTGGGAATCCTTTTGCAACCCCATTTTGAATGCCTGAACAGCTGTGGCAACATCAAGGTGTGGTATATCTAAGGATTCCCAGCTAAACTTGTTCGCATAATCCCTTAAAGATTCTTGAGGACCTTGAGTTATCCTGTAGAGATCGCTGGTTAGTTTCTCAAAACTTCGACTGCAAGAAAATTGACTATTAAATAAGTTAACTAAATGAGCAAATGATGTAATTGAATGAGGTGGAACGTTTAAGAGCCATTTTAAGGTTGATCCTGTCAAAGTAGAGCCAAAACCCTTGTAGAGGCATGCTTCCTTGAGGTCCGGAGGAATAGGGTTAATCTCCATCCTCTCCCTATACTGAGCAATATGCTCTTCATGATCCGTGGTCCCGTCATAGAGCTTCATGTTGGGAGTTTGAAATCTTTTTAGAATTTCCGCATCACAAATAGGATGTGCAAACCGAGATATCCTGTGGCTATCCTGGGATATTTCTGGAATGGGTTGAACAACCCTAGGTACACTGGATATCATTTCCTTCAGCTTCTGAAGCTCCCTAGAGAGTGCTGATGTTACACCTGTATCCTGCAAAGATCCAAAACTATCAGTAGGAGGAGTATTAACATTATTAGACACGTTACCAGCCTGAGGATTCTGGCCATATCCTGGAGCATATCCTGAGCCTCTCACAGTTGATATCCTGACTGTTGAAGGTATCTCAGGAGTATGAATGTGGGAGTGGCTTGGTACAATATTGCCCCGGTTATCCTCAGTATATATTGTCGAGCTAAAGTTCAATGCTCTGGGTTGCAATGGAGTGATAGTATCCTCAGCAGGCCTGTTTGAGTTAGATTTCAAGAGTTGTATTTCTCTTATCAGCATTTGGTTGGTCTCCTGCTGTTGCTTCATCTGATCCTGTATACTACCAAACAAATTCAGAATTTCATCATTAGAATCCATAATAGGAGTTCTCCCTGAAGCAGCAGATCCATGGACATTTTGAGTAGGAACAATATCCCGAGATGTGTGAGTTTCAATCCTCCTTGGAGGAGCTTGAGGTTGTGAAGAAGCTTGCGTCCTTGGAGGTGGTGGAAGCACCGGACCAACGGTTGCAAAAGTTGTGGCAGACATGGTGGAAAAGCTCATGTTTGATTTTGAGGCCATTGAAAATAGTTGTGCAAAAAGTTTCGAAAAAAGAAAACCAAGTAAAGATTTTAGCAAGGTTTTTAGTAAGAATAGCACCACTTGCCCTACGGTGGGTGCCAAATTGTTTTGGTCAAAAATTACCGAAGCAATTAAGTGATCAAATTAGTTTTGTGAGGCAGTGTGCTAGCTGTGTCTGTAGAAAATATGTTGATTTAGTTGTTTGCAAAAACAGTTTTCAGGATATAGCTCAGGATACCGAGTTGTATTAACAATCAAACAATGTGCAAAAAAGTAAAGGTTGACACGAGATGTACGAGGAAAGCCCTTGATCAATCTAGATCTCCGGCATAAAACCTCGGGAGCTGACAATCGTCGGCTGCCTTGTTCTTCTTATTGCTTGAATAACCAGGATACAGTGCAGGATAATGCTCAGATCTCTACTAAGTGTTACAATGATTGCAAATAATGAGTGTTAGTGTGTGATTGCAAGAGAAATGTGTATGAATTCGAGGGCTAGAAGTGGAGTGAGTTGAAGTGAAGTGTCCTACGAGATCTGGCCATCCATATTTATAGTTACAAGAACCAACAAACTATCCTATTATTCTGGGATACTTTGGAATATTCCCTTTTGAACGTTGTAGACTATTTCTCCTGGCTCCAACGTCTCTTTTCCAACTAATTTAAGCGAGTCTTCAGGGGAATTGGTCTATGTGAACGTTAACAACCTTCAGCTACAAGCTACAAGCAAATCGTTAGTATGTAACATCCCAAAAGTATAAAACTTTATATTAGAGTTATAAAGTATAAATAAACTAGAATTAATTTAACTAGGAAATTATAACCTAGTTAACTAGAAGTCTAGAAATAACTCCAATTAGGGTTAGAATGACCAAACTATATGTTAAACAAAAGTGGAGGGGCTCATGTTGTCAAAAATGAAACTTGTATTATCAGATTTAATTAAAACAAAACCAAACACTCCATTTAGGAGGTCTGGTCGATCAGAAGCAAGAGAAGGGCGACCCCCCACTCTCAAACCCTAGAAATCACAAAAACCATGAATTGAAGGCTCAAAGCAAGTTCAAATCAAAATCTGATTATAGATTAGTGGTCTCCTTGTTGTAGGGATCATAAGGTATGTAAATTTTGGTATTTTTGATTCATCTCAAGTTCTAGACAAATCATGAAAAGTTGAAATTGAGCTTGATTGTGTCATGCATGAATGAAATGGGAAGTGATGTAAGGTTTAGGGACAAACCCTAGATGAATTCTTGTCAAAATCTTGCTTGATGTTTGTAAGGTTCATAATCATCATAGTGGGTGATTAACAAGTTAGTAAAATTTGATAAACACTAAGATTAAGGCTTTTGGTTTAGTGTAAACTGAAATTATGTGATAATCTCTGAAATATTGATGTTGAAAATATGTAGATATTGGCCTAATTAAGGTTGATTTAGATAAGTTAACAAGTCATGAACTTGGTAATAATCATGTGAAAATTTGACCCACTATGTGTTTGTTGAAATGCCTAAGTGGGGAATTAATATGTTAAAAATTTGATAAAAACGCATAATTAACTAACGTGGCAATTTATGTGTTAATAATTACAAAAAGGGTTCTAAATGTAAGTTGAATTGAACTCTTTAGGCCAAGCATCCGGATCGTCAAGTGGACAAGCCGGAGGAGGAGATACGCGCTTGAAGGGTGTGCTCTAAAGGTACTTGACTTTGGTCTCGTTAAAATTACGCATATATGTTTGAGTTTAGTGTATAGATAGAATCGTAGTGTAAAGGATGCGTTTGATGTGTTCTAAAGTGGCGTAGATCACTTGAATATCAAACGGGTCAAAATAAAGACTTGGGACTGGATTTGACTTATTAATAAAGTGATGGTTTTCACTAGATGGTCAAACAGGTTGAATAGATACCATAAAGGGGAAACATGATAATAGCGATATGATGGTTTCGTAAGTTGTTAAGTGTTGGATTGCACTATGCTTATGAACCTAGCTATGCTACTTAAGTTGTAAATCCAGGATATTGGAATAATAATTGAGGTATGTTGAAAAAGAGCGTTCAAAACGGAATGTTGAATTCCGAGGAAACGAGCTCTTAGTTCCAAGGGAACGCAAAGCTATGAATAAGTGCAAACACACCATGATGTACAAGCCCGGGAACTTGGGTAATGACATCTAAAAGGTTTGGAATACGAAATTGGGATAAACCCTTATAGTTAGAACGGGTCGAATAAATGGTAGTATAGAAATCTTTAACCGTATGATCGGTAAGTTAATTGTTGGTATAGAAATCGAAAAGAACATGTCCGTAATGAATTTACGAACATACAGGAAGAGAATAGCCCGAAACGGTATTCGGATTAGAGCGAAATCCACAAATTGGTCGAAGGGCAAAGCTACAGTGTCCACCGTAAATTACGGTATCCACCGTAATTTACGGTGGATATCAAAGGCCTTACAGTGAACCTTTCCTGTGTTACGGCAAACCAGAACTGTTCAGGGTCCACCGTAACTTACGGTAGACACCGTAAGTTACGGTGGAATCCAGAAAATATGTATGTTATTTGTTACTTTTCGATGTCGGAATTCGTTTATACGAAATATATTAATGTCAAAACTAATGTTTTTAGTGTTTGACCCTAGGTATGGATGAGGACCTCCCGGATGGTGATCAAGTATATTGTCAAGAACCGAACATGCATTTTGAAGCTTCCGCATCAAACTTAACTTAGTCTAGACTTTAGTCGTGTTGTAAATGGGTTGCTAACCATGTTTTGAATCCTTTAAACTAGTTGTTAGTTGACTAGCAAGGGTAAACTTAAAACTTGTTATGTACTACCTTGGATTTGTTTTGGGTCTTATCATAATTATGTATGGTCTTTAAACATGAAAAGTTTTTGTAAACTCTGATTTAGTATTAATTAATATAAATATTAATTAAATACCGTCCAAATCTTAAGGGTGTTACATAGTAGCTGCCAGGATACTGTCTCAGGATGTTACCAATATCCTGGTCCGGTATCCTGATCATAAACAACTAACATAAAATCAAGATATAGTGTCAGGATATGGGCTCAGAATTTAACTCATAACATTGGTGACCTATTCTTTCGGCTTCAATGTTTATTTTCCAACCAAATGGAGCGAGTCTTCAAGAGAATGAGTCCACATGAACGTTACGATCCTGCAGCCATGACCTACAAGTAAATAATTAGTAACTGCCAGGATACTGTATCAGGATGTTACCAATATCCTGATCCGGTATCCTGATCATAATCAGAAATAATCAAGTCAAGATATAATTTCAGGATATGGGCTCAGAAAACCACCCATAACAATTGTCCCCAAAAATATATTGGTTGGAATCCCCAAATTCAAACGGATATATTTTTTTCTTTGTGTCGATCGAGGCAATTAATAGGAAGTGACGGTTGATTTGACAGGCTGCAACTTCCCACGCGAAATTTACCCAATGCCTATCTATCAAGCTCCTATATCTTCTCTCTTCTACTTTGAAATTCAACCATCCTTCTCATAATTTTCAAGTAATCACTTCTCTCTTTTACCTTCCATTTCCTCATGGCCAGTCGAATACGATCACACACAGCCGATTCCATTCCGACCTTCTAGGAACAACATCTCCTTAAGAAGCCTGAGAAAGAAGTTTGTTCTTTCGACAATGCTGACATCGCCGCCCTGAAAGCCTCCGGTGCTTTTCTCGCTGGAGCAATCATTCAACCGTTTGACCGGAATATCCGATTAGACGTGTCTTCTGATGAGTGGATTTGTTTCTTGGCTTATCCCTTTCTTCGGTACCCTTTTCTAGACTTCATCACGCATTTCTTTGATCTCACTGGTCTCAGCTTTGCCCAAACTATGCCTATGGTTTGGCGAGTTTTGGTGGTACTGGACCAGAACAAGACTCATCATATTCCTGACCTTTATATCGAGGATCTTCCTATTGCTTACCGTGTACGGTCCCATGGTTCTAGCCGATTCCTCCTTTTTCTCAACTTCTAAACATCTTCTCATCCTCAAGGCAACTAAAAACGCGGATGGGTGGAAGCAAAAGTTCTTTTTTTGTAAAAAGAGAATCCATTGAGAAGGGTGTTGACCTTCCGGTGAAGTGGTTGACCACTGGTAGGATCTAGGGTTTTAGACATATCCCCAAATATATCATGTTATTGAACTAATATCCTCATTTTTTGTGTAGCAAATTTTAAAGAACTAGCCCCTCCGAGTGCAGAATCAGAACAAAGAATCAAAGCTATCTACCAACTCTCGAAGAGTGAGAGAACCTTTTCCCTGTCTTTCGCAAGTTCAAGCCAAAAATCTAGCTCTGACATGTCTGGTAAGGACATTCGTTCTAAATATTCCTGTACACATTTAGATTAATCATGATATTAAGATATTCAGAAGTTTAGATTTTTTTCCCTTTGTGCAGCACCAGCCAAGATCCCTGAAGTATTTGACCTCGAAGAATTAGACAGCTATTCCGGCCCTGTTGCTGTGAAGAAGGAACCAAGCCCCAAACCTGCCACTTCGTCCAAGCCCACCAGTTCCAAAGCTGCTACTATCCCTAAGCCTTCTCCGGCCACCAAGACTCGTGCCTCCAATGCTCGCAAAGGGAAGGAAACAGACTCTCCTGCTACCCCCGAGGCCTTTCTTTATGAGAATCATGGATTCATTGAATCTAGTGGATTCATGACTTCCTTTCTCAACCAGGTAAAAATCCTTATCCTGTATCCTGCACATATATGTGGAACTGATATCCTGATTAGCTTATACATACTGATACCTATGTTTTTTGATCGTAGGTCCTTGAGCGCCTGATGCATTTATTCGAGGAAGCTTGCGTGGTTAACAAGATGCTGGAGGCCAAGTTGAAGAAGGCTGAAGTCACCATTGCTGACCAAGGGATGATTGCAGCCGCCAAGTCGCAACATTATGAAGACAAGTTCAAGGGGATGACCCAGGAGCATCAAGCTGCTATGAAGAAGGCTACCCAGGAGGCTCAGGCAAAGCTCGACGCTGTCCAGGCCCAGGATGAGCAGGATAAGGTCTCTTACAGGGAAGGCCTCAAGAGCTCTGTTGTGATTTCCCTCCTCCAGGCCAGGTTGAAGATTGCCTATGAAGCCAAGGTTGCGGGCTTTGAATGCCCAACTTGGACCATTGAAGCCTGGGAGACGAAATTGAAGGATCTCTGTAGCGCTCCTGTGGAGTATCCTGCTAAGCATGTGGTTGAAGAGTCTTCTAAAGTGGCTGAGATGGCGGTTGATGCTCGCGGTGATGCTGATAAGGATGCTGGGGCTGATCTTGGACCGGATGCTGGCGGTGAAGCTATGGTTGATGGAGGTGCTGCTGCTTGAAGGCAGCAAAGTGCGCGATGATAGATGTTCATGCCTAGGCCAGATCCCACTTTTTTTTTTAAATCTGTTGGTTGAATGGCTCTTGAACAATTTACTTTTCTGTTTTGAACAATTTTAATTTCCTGCACTTAAGACAATATGATAGCCAAAGGTGGAGGGATTTTGAGTTTCAGGAGGAAGCCCTTGGTCATCCATGTTTATATGCTTTTGAAACTTAATTGCATTCTTGGTGGATGGGTCTCGTTTTGAGATAAAGCCAAGAATGCAATCTTTTGGTATGTTAATAATAAACTAACCTTTTAGCTTTATCCACTGTTGTCATATTTTTATCTTTTGAAAGTTATACTTCGTATATTTTATTTAAAAACTTCATAAATTGTTTCCTTTTTATTTCGAAAACCATACTCTGAATATTCTGACCAAATATCCTGGTCGGGATACTGATATTATGCTTAGTACCTTTGTCAAAACATTTCATTAGAACTTTGTCAAACATGACATTTAGATAAGGTTTTTTAAAATTTGAAGAATAAAAAATCATACCAGAAACACTTAGGAAATAAATTCCAACTTCATACTTCGAGCCACTTGCAATGTTCCATCATGGATGTCCCCTGTCAGAAACACTTGGGAAATAGATCCCAACTTCATTCTTCAAACTATTTGCAACTTACCCAACGTGGATGTCCCCTGTCTGTGCAGCAAATGACATATTTGAATACTTAGTGTCTAAACTTCGCAAATTTCCATTCATAAAAGAATTTTCAAACACAATCATAGTTGATGTCACAACTTTAGATTTCATCAATAACTTTAGTTTTACTGGGGATAATCCCTTAGTATCCTGGAGATAGATCCTTAATATCCTGGGGCTAAAACCTTAATATCCTGGGGATGAACCCTTGTTTTCGTGTGCTACAGGCGGGAGTGTATAAACTCCAAGACTTAGAAAGGTGAATACCTTTAAACCTTAGATAGTATGAAAATACCCTTTCGTGAGAGAGGGTGATCAATCCTCATATACCTTAAGGATCCAGGATATAGCCAATAATAACAAAATTGTCAGTCACTGTTACATGAACTGGTCCCGCTATCTTAAACTATTCCTGGATAACTTGCGCTCCAGGCGGGGTGTTTAAACCCAATTCGGGAGAAAGGTGAATACCTTTAAACCTTTGAAGGGATGAGGATCCCTTAAATGTGAGAGAGGGGGCCAATCCTCTAATCTTTTGATTTATCTTGAGTATATATCCTGGAGTAACATCCCGAAGCATATTCTGCAAAATACCGTTAAACTAAGGTGGGTGTTAGCTTGGCTAACACCCCTCCGATGCTTAAGTCAGTATTGGGTTCCAAAGAATAATAAATTAAATAAACATATTAAAAGAAGTAGAATCCATACCATCCTGAGTTAGAATTTAAATTCTAAACTCACTTGAAATAGGATTTAAGGTGTATAGAATTCCAGGATCTTGGCAACACGTCCCCTTCCATATTCTTGAGTCGGTATACTCTTTTCCCAGATTCTGATTCAATTTCATAGGGTCCTTCCTATTTTGGGGCTAACTTCCCATCGGTAGGGTTGGTTGTATTCTGAAAAGTTTTCTTAACACCCAATCTCCAATTTAAAATCTCCTAGTCCTTAAATTCTTGTTATATGATTTGGATATCCTCTGCTGATATGCTGCCATCCTTAGTTTTGCTGCATCTCTTGTTGCATCAACAGTATCCAATTCTTGGTATAAGACTTCAGGATTTGATTCAGGGTCCTGTAAGCTTGATCTGGCTGTAGGTATCACCATGTCCGTCGGGATCACTGCTTCTGCTCCAAACACCAAAGAAAATAGGGTTTGCCCAGTAGCATTCTTCACAGTTGTCCTATCAGCCCATAGGACAAATGGTAGTTCTTCTGCCCATCTTCCTTTTTTAGCACTTAACCTCTTCTTCAAGTTGTTGACAATTATCTTGTTTGAGGATTCCTCCTGTCCATTTGCTTGAGGATGTACTGGAGTTGATGTGATCATCTTGATTCCCCAATTTTCGCAAAAATCAGTAGTTCTTTTGCTGATGAATTGGGAGCAATTGTCACAAATTGTTTCAGCCGGTACCCCAAATCTTGTCAGGATATTCCTCTTTATGAAGGATACCACTTCTTGATCCCTAACTTGCACAAAGGCTTCCGCTTCAACCCATTTAGAGAAATAATCTTCCATTGCCAACATGAACACCTTTCCTCCTGGAGCTTTTGGAAGTTTCCCTACTATATCCATACCCCACTTCATAAATGGCCAAGGGGATACAATAGGGTATAATGGCTCAGCAGGCTGATGTAGTATATTGTTGTGTCTCTGACATGCATCACACTTTCGAGCATACTCTGCAGCATCCTTTCTCATAGTCGGCCAGTAGTATCCTGTTCTTAACACCTTCAAGAACAAAGATCTGCCCCCAGTATGGTTGCCACAATCTTTTTCGTGAATATCCTGAAGTACCTCCTTGGTTTCAGGATCTTTCAAGCATCTTAGGTATGGTCCTGCAAGGGATTTCTTATATAAAGTATTATTTATAATAGTAAAACATGATACCTTCATTCTGAAAGCCTTAGGATTTTCATCCTTTGGGATATCTCCTTTTTCAAGATATCTCACAATCGGAGCCATCCAGGATTCAGGATTCTTCTCAGGATATTCCTCACCAGGATCCTGGATACTTGCTACCTCCTTATCCTGAGATTTGAAGTGTTCCATTGCAGGATACAGGATATGTAGTATCGGTATCTGAGTTCCTTCAGGTATCCTGACGGTAGATCCTAAATTTTCCAGAGCATCTGTCTCAGCATTTTCCTCTCTTGGTACCTGTTCAAGTGTAAAAACTTCGAAATATGCTGCTTTTTTTTTAACAATTTCAAGATATTCGACTAACCTTTCACCTTTGACTACATAAGATCCATTGAAATGGTTAGTGATCAACAAGGAATCAACATACACTTGCAAACATTTTATATTCATCTTCTTAGACAATTCTAATCCTGCTATCAAAGCTTCATACTCAGCTTCATTATTAGTGGCAGGAAATTCACATCTAATAACCTGGGGTAATATGTCCCCATGTGGCGATTTTAGTAGTATACCTAATCCTACACCTTTTATATTAGATGCATCATTAGTGTATAATATCCAAGATTCTGAATTCTCACCTAGTTGTTGTACTTCTAGGTCAACTTCATTTTAAATATCGCTACTAAAATCAGCCATAAAGTCTGCTAAAGCCTGAGACTTTATAGCATTTCTAGGTTCATACACTGTAACGCCCTGCGTCCCTAAACTTTAGGCTATTGGTAAGTTTAGTCCCTGAACTTTGCTTATTGTCAATTTTAGTCCTTGAGCTATGTGATCACTAATACTTTGATACTTGGTGAATTTTATGTCATATTCTATATACTTGGAATGCCTAATTCTATATACTTGGAATATCTAAATCTATATACTTTGGTGCTTGACTCTTGAGGCTCGTGAAACTTGAGACTTGGTTAAACGAGGGACTGGAGTCTTGTCACTGGCGGAAACTATGAAACTTTGAAATCTTTTGTGTTATTGCTATAAACTAGTTATACTATTACCCAATAAATACGCAACGCAATGCTGGATCTAACGCACGAAAGGAACCAAAGACGGAAACGCGGAAAGGATGGACTAGCCGAGTGGCAATCCGATCGGATGACCACCTGATCGGATGACCATCCGATCGGATGACCACCCGATCGAATGGTCACTCGATTGAGCTGCCACCCGATCCGTGTGTACTGCCCCTCTTCACCCACCTTACACTATAAATAGGAGCTGTCACATCAGTCCTTCACTGATGTGACTGCCTTACTCGACTCAGACGCACGCACACCACATTTCTTCGATTTCCCGACGATTTCGCTACGTTTTACACTAGATTCTTGTACTTTCTTGATCTACACAACATTCTCTACGAGATTCTCCTTTGAAATCTCACTTTTCACCGTGAAATCTCTTAGATCTGAGTTCTTAAGGATGACGTCATCAATGGTGGTTGGTACAAACTACTATATGATGTCACTCCTAATGAAATCTAGCTTAGATCTAAGGAATTTCATGCATTTTACACAAAATCTAAGCTAGATCTACACTTTTCAAGCTAAAATCCAAGTTTATCTTCATCTATTTTGAACTTTAACATAAAAACGGTAAGATCCGAATCCGAGCGGACTGTAGACTTGATTATTAGTCTAGAGTCGGCTTGGAAAAAGGGATTTGTTACCGGAGAAGGTAACCGGAGTACGGATTCTGACATAAATATCATTACAAACTGACGACGGAACGGACTGGGGTGATTCCCATCCGATTGGATCGGCTGAACACTGATGAGTTTACCGTTGTCTTAATACGTAACACGTCACCATTATGTAAATCAGAAACTTGGAGTTTTATAAAATTTAGAACGGGACAAGGTAACCTGATCGAGTGGCAATCCGATCGGATAGCCATCCGATCGAACATGCTACAAGTGTGGAGATACTACTCACCTCCGTAATCAGTGTCCTCAGCTGAACCAGGACCAGCAGCCAGCCGCTCGTGGACGAGCGTTCAATCTCAATGCTAACCAGGCGCGTAACAACAATGACGTCGTTAATGGTATGTTTCTCGTGAATAACCTTTATGCTTCGATCCTATTTGATACAGGTGCCGATAGAAGTTTTGTGTCTGTGGAATTCGAATCTTTGCTAAACTGTGCACGCTCAATGTTACCTAAGTCGTTTTCAGTGGAAATTGCCAATGGGAAGTCTATTCTAGTTGATTCTAATCTCCGTGGTTGTTCCTTGATCCTTAACGACCATGTGTTTACTATTGATCTAATACCCATGCAATTGGGTAGTTTTGATGTCATTATCGGTATAGATTGGTTACGTAAGAACCATGCAGAGATTGCTTGCCACGAGAAGTTTGTTCGTTTACCTCTACCATCTGGTGATGTCTTGCATGTTTATGGAGACCAACCTTCGAAAGGATTGTGGCTGATGTCATGCACATAAGCGAGCAGGTGTTTACGTAAATAGAACCTTGCATTCTTGGCCCACGTGGTGGAACAAAAGGGCAAGGGGAAGAACATAAGTGATGTTCCAGTGGTGTGTGATTTCCCCGATGTCTTTCCTGAGGATGTACCTGGTCTTCCACCTCCTAAAACTGTCGACTTTCGTATTGATCTTATACCTGGAGTGACTCCTGTCACCAAGGCCCCGTATCGTCTTGCACCTTCTGAGATGCAAGAGTTATCTAGTCAGCTTCAAGAACTACTTGACAAGGGATTTATTCGTCCAAGTACCTCCCCATGGGGTGCTCCTGTGCTATTCGTCAAGAAGAAAGATGGCTCGTTCCGGATGTGTATCGACTACCGTGAACTTAATAAGCTTACCATTAAGAATCGTTATCCACTTCCCCGCATCGATGATCTATTTGACCAACTACAAGGCGCCTCCTGTTTCTCGAAAATCGATCTTCGTTCTGGTTACCATCAGCTTCGAGTTCTCGAAGAGGATGTACCCAAAACAACATTTCGTACTCGTTATGGACACTACGAGTTCGTGGTCATGCCTTTTGGATTGACCAACGCACCAGCCGTGTTCATGGATCTCATGAATCGTGTTTGTAATCCTTATTTGGATCGTTTCATGATAGTCTTTATTGATGATATTCTAATTTATTCTAAAACTAAAGCTGATCATGCTTGACATTTACGCTTGATGCTTGAACTCTTATGTGGCGAACGTCTGTATGCTAAATTTTCTAAGTGTGAGTTTTGGATTCACGAGGTGCATTTTCTTGGTCACGTCGTTAGTAAGGAAGGTATTCATGTTGACCCGTCTAAAATCGAAGCTGTGAAGAATTGGACTACACCTAAATCGGCATCTGAGCTTCGTTCCTTCTTAGGATTGGTGGGGTATTACCGCCGATTCATTTCAGACTTCTCCAAGATCCCTATACCTCTCACTTCATTGACCCAGAAAGAGAGACCTTTTGTTTGGGGTCCCGAACAAGAGGAATCTTTTCAAACTCTTAAGACTCTTTTGTGTAATGCCCCTGTTCTGACTCTACCTGATGGGAATGATGATTTCGTGGTATATTGCGATGCCTCGAACCGCGGTTTGGGTTGTGTGCTCATGCAGCGAGACAAGGTTATTTCTTATGCTTCCCGCCAACTCAAGATACATGAGAAAAACTATACTACTCACGATCTGGAGCTTGGTGCAGTTGTGTTTGTGTTAAAGATATGGCGACACTATCTGTATGGTACTAAGTGTGTGGTTTTCACTGACCATAGGAGCCTTCAACATATCTTTGACCAAAAGGAACTGAACATGCGACAGAGGCGTTGGGTAGAATTGCTTAATGACTACGACTGCGAAATTCGCTATCATCCTGGCAAGGCGAATGTAGTGGCCGATGCTCTTAGTCGTAAAACTCATGTGAATGCTATTCGTATTTCTAATGATCTCCATGCGTGTATTCGTGACGCTCAGTATTCGTCAGCAAATGAAGGAAGTCTAGAAGTGGAAATCCAAGGCGCTAAGATTAACCAGCTTGAAACTAAACCTAATGGGCTGCAATATTACCTCAATCGCATCTGGGTACCGGATCGCGATAATCTCCGTGAGCTTATTATGAAGGAGGCCCACAAATCCCATTACTCCATTCATCCGGGCGCTGATAAGATGTACCATGATTTGCGTACAACTTATTGGTGGCCTGGCATGAAGAGGGACATTGCTGTGTATGTTTCTAAATGCCTCACTTGTACGAAAGTTAAGGCTGAACATCAACGTCCCTCAGGACTCTTAGAGCAACCCGAAATCCCAATTTGGAAATGGGATAGCATCGCTATGGACTTTATTAACAAGCTACCTCGAACACCTTCTGGTCACGATAGTATCTGGGTGATAATTGATCGTTTGACCAAATCAGCCCACTTTCTTCCTATTCGTGAAGATTATTGAGTGGAGAAACTTGCTCGAATCTATACTGATGAGATTATATGCCGTCATGGCATACCTCTTGACATAATCTCGGACCGTGATGGTCGTTTTACTTCACGTCTGTGGCAAACCTTTCAATCCGCTATGGGTACTCATTTGAATCTTAGCACGGCTTTTCATCCTCAAACGGATGGACAGACCGAGCGTACTATTCAGACCCTAGAGGATATGCTCCGTTCTTGTGTCATTGACTTTGGTGGTAACTGGGATGTACATTTACCATTGATTGAGCTCTCATACAACACCAGCTATCATTCAAGTATTCAGATGGCTCCTTTCGAAGCTTTGTATGGCCACAAGTGCCGATCTCCACTCAGCTGGCATGAGATTGGTGACAAGCAGTTTACTGGCCCTGAAATAATTTAAGAGACAACGGATAAGATTCTTCAGATCCGTGATAACTTGATCAAGGCTAGGAGTAGACAAAAGAGTTATGCTGATAATAGGCGTAAGCCTCTGGAATTTGATGTTGGTGACCGAGTTCTTCTCAAGGTATCTCCCTGGAAGGGAGTAGTTCGTTTTGGTAAGAAGGGAAAACTCACTCCTCGCTATGTGGGTCCTTTCAAGATACTCGAAAGGATTGGCAAGGTAGCGTACAGACTCGACCTGCCACAAGAACTAAACAACGTGCATCCAGTGTTCCACGTATCCAATCTACATAAATGCCTAGCCGACGAGGAACTGCAGGTTACCCTCGAAGACTTGCAAATAAACGAAGTTGTACACTTTGTGGAGAAACCGGTCGAAATCATGGATCAAGGAGTCAAGCGATTGAGGCGCATCAAAATCCCCATTGTCAAGGTTCGGTGGGAAGGAAAGCGTGGCGCCGAATTCACTTGGGAATTGAAAAGTGAGATGAAGGCCAAGTATCCGCAGCTCTTCGAGCAGTCCTCCTCTAAGATTTCGGGGACGAAATCTCGTAAAGGAGGGGAGACTGTAACGCCCTGTGTCCCTAAACTTTAGGCTATTGGCAAGTTTAGTCCCTGAACTTTGCTTATTGTCAATTTTAGTCCCTGAGCTATGTAATCACTAATACTTTGATACTTGGTGAATTTTATGTCATATTCTATATACTTGGAATGCCTAATTCTATATACTTGGAATATCTAAATCTATATACTTTGGTGCTTGACTCTTGAGGCTTGTGAAACTTGAGACTTGGTTGAACGAGGGACTGGAGTCTTGTCACTGGCAGAAACTATGAAACTTTGAAATCTTTTATGTTATTGCTATAAACTAGTTATACTATTACCCAATAAATACGCAACTCAACGCTGGATCTAACGTGCGAAAGGAACCAAAGACGGAAACGCGGAAAGGATGGATTGGCTGAGTGGCAATCCGATCGGATGACCACCCGATCAGATGACCACCCGATCGAATGGCCACTCGATCGAGCTGCCACCCGATCCGTGTGCACTGCCCCTCTTCACCCACCTTACACTATAAATAGGAGCTGTCACATCAGTCCTTCACTAATGTGACAGCCTTACTAGACTCAGACGCATGCACACCACATTTCTTCAATTTCCCGGCGATTTCGGAACGTTTTACACTAGATTCTTGTACTTTCTTGATCTACACAACATTCTCTACGAGATTCTCATTTGAAATCTCACTTTTCACCGTGAAATCTCTTAGATCTGAGTTCTTAAGGATGATGTCATCAATGGTGGTTGGTACAAACTACTATATGATGTCACTCCTGACGAAATCTAGCTCAGATCTAAGGAATTTCATGCATTTTACACGAAATCTAAGCTAGATCTACACTTTTCAAGCTAAAATCCATGTTTATCTTCATCTATTTTTGAACTTTTACATAAAAACGGTAAGATCCGGATCCGAGCGGACTGTAGACTTGATTATTAGTTTAGAGTCGGCTTGGAAAAAAGGGCTTTGTTACCGGAGAAGGGGACCGAAGTACGGATTCTGACATAAATATCATCACGAACTGACGACGGAAAGGCCTAGGGTGATTCCCACCCGATCGGATCAGCTGAACACTGATGAGTTTACTGTTGTCTTAATACATAACACATCACCATTATGTAAATCAGAAGCTTGGAGTTTTATAAAATTTAGAACGGGACAAGGTAACCCGATCGAGTGGCAATCCGATCATCCGATCGAATCGCCACCCGATGGAGTGACACTTGCCCCTAATCCTATGCATTCATAAAACCTTAAATCCCTGATCGTCGAGTGGCAACTCGATCGGATAGCCATTCGATCGAACAACCATCCGATCAAGGCAACCTTGAAACTTAAACTTGGATCGAGTGGTGACCCGATCAGATAGCCATCCGATCAGATAGCCATCCGATCGGACAGCCATTCGATTCCCAGACTTATGTCAACCTAGAATGGAGTGGCAACCCGATCGGATAGCCATTCGATCGGGCAGCCATTCGTCTCTTCACTCACACTTGTCACCCGGTCGACTGGTAATCTGATCGGATGGCCATCCGATCGGACAGCCATCCGATCCAATGACTGATCCGACACTTGTGCAATCTCGTTATTTTGTCCGACACTTATCCGTTATAATCTAATCACGCTAATTCTAAAGAGCTCCCTTTGATCCAATAACAGTTAAACTGTTAAGCAATCACTGTGAGTATACTCGATCCCTTTTTGCTTTAAACTTCGGGATGTAATATGTATTCTACTAGACTACGATACTTGAGACTTTTTCAAACTAAACTCTATCCTGCTTGTATGTGAAACTTGTAATTCTTGTATTCTATTTGTGCTAAGTGAACGTTTAATCCAGGGTGTGTAGTTCCGCCTTAACAATAGTAGCGCTATAGGAGATGCACCTCCCCATTATTCTCGGGGGTATCGTCAGGAGGATTCTAGTTTTCCTTGAGACTTGGGAAAACAACAAAGCATCGGGATACTTGGGCTATCACTTGTTGGACTGCAAACACTTGCACGGCTGAAACTATTTTATTACTTACATTGTGGATACGAGTTGTTTTAATCTAGTACCCTATATACTCAAACTTGTATACTCGCTAGTACATTTTTATACTGGCCCTATTTTAATACATGTTGCAGGCTGATAGGATGCTGTGGAAAACAAGTGAATCAAGCTAGGGTGATGCTTAGAAACCCACGTAGTTAATCAAACTTTGAACAATATCTGATAATTAGTGTAATTTGATACTTGATATGATGGTTGTTTGTTTTAGACAATGTTAAATCAATTTAATCTAATATGAAATTTCTAGTGTTATGGAATCTCATGAGCAATCTGAACGCTTAGTGCTCGCACCCCGATGTTTCCGCCATCGGTTGGGGTGTGACATACACTAAATCATATGCACTTAGTTTTACGGACCCCTTAGCCATCCTACCCGACATCTCAGGTTTCCTAAGCATATTTTTAACCAGATAATTGTTTTGGTCAAAAAATCTGATAAGTATAATGCAACCAAACTCTTTGTTACGGGGAATGATGCTTTAATGTGGAACAATGATAAGGATCACTTCAATGTAAATTGCACAAACGACACAAGGATTTATACGGGGAAAAAGCCCTTGATCAAGAGTTGATCTCCGGCACAAAAAACCCCGGGTGATGGAAACTACCGATCACCAAGCTCAAATAAATCAATAAATGTTTACAACTTCGGATAGTAACGAGCCAGGTACAAGGATCACTATGGTGAAATGTGTGAAAGTGAGTATAAACTGTTAAGTGTTTGCCGAGAGCTTCAAGAGTGCGATTGTACGAGAGTGTGTGTAGCTGAAAATGGCTAAGTGTTCTAAATTCTAGCTCGTCACCCCTTTAAAAATAGAAGTTAACTAAACTAACAAACTATCCGACTTTTGTGCCAAGCTCCCACGTTCTCCACAACGTCCATTTCCAGTCAAACGTGTGCGAAATACCCGTGGAATATTCCATAGTAACGTTGCCAAGACCAAGTCAAGCTTGTTACTCCTGCAAAATATTGCAAAACACAAACAAACAATCGTTAGTATGAGGATCCTTAAGGTGATCCATGATCCTGATCCTAAAGCTCTTCTGAGGATCACTATCTGTCACAGAAGTAAGGATCATTAGTTAGGATAACAAGTAAGGATCACTAATTGTTAGAAAATCCTCCCCTAACAATTGCCCCCAAAATATAAGGAATGATATGTAAAATGAGCGAATTATATTTTCTTGATCTTATCCGCAACTAACTATCGGAAATATAGCCGTTATTGTAGAACTATCCGTTGCAACCATGACGTCACAGAAGCGACAACCCTGCACAATCATGATTATAAATAGGAGATAGAGATATGATCGTTTGCATTTAAATTTCAGAGATACTCCCTTTATAACTGCATCCGAAGATAAACAGGTATTCTCTCTTCATCTTCTTCCTTCTTTTACTCTGTTTTCCGTCTCTTCCCATTTGTCTATCAAAGATGTTGCTCCGGAACTCCCCAGCTAAGGATCACCCTAAAAACAGCCCACTGAAGAGCCAGGGGATCATCGAAGATTCCATAAAAGAACGCTGCTGTTTCAATGATGCGCATATTGATAGGATCCGCCACTGCTTCCCGGCGAACACCGTGATTAAGTCTTTTGATCCCAATGCCCTGAGTGATCATATTTCCGACAAGTGGGTTGCTTTTCCTGTCACTCCGTTCACCATAGGCTATACATATCCTTTTCCAGCCTTCACCCAATCTTTCTTTTCCCTAACCGGCATCTCTTATATCCAAGCCATGCCGATGATATGGAGGGTTTTGTACACCCTTGAAAGGATCATCGAGCAGGAAGGGATAGACCTAGGAATGTCAGAGCTGGGAGAGTTGTATGATCTTACTACCTTTGGTTCTCATCATTATTTGTTTAAACGTAAACCTGGTGAGGAACACCCGATCTTCAAAGCTACCAAGAATGATGCTAACTGGAAGTGGCGTTTCTTTTTCGTCAGGAGAGATTCTATTGATGACGAAAAGGATCTACCCAAGAAATGGGCTACCCATGGTAGGGTGGAGGATCCTGAGAAGGATCACCAGAGAACTTTCTTTTGATATAAGGATCACTTATATATTTTTGCTTTCTTGTTATGCAGCTATCACCGTCTCACACTTCAGACTGTCTCCTGCTGCCAAAGAGAGACTCATCGCTTTCAAGAAACTTGATCCTGAAACAAGAACTTTCAAGACAACAACCCAAGACTCTCAGGAGGTATCCTCAGGCCCTGTCACGATGTCAAGTAAGTATCTTTGTTTAAAATTTAAATAAATAGTGAAATATAAGTGAAGTAAAGATACTTATCTTGTTTTGGTTGTGTAGGTGCTGGAAAATCCACCAAGCCTGCTTCTCAATTCAACACGGCTGACCTTGATACTGTTAGACCCAGGAAGAAGAGGTCCACTACCAGTCCTAGCATCTCCATTCCCAAGGCACCCACTAAAGGAAAGGGTGGCAAGAAGAGAAAGGCCTCCGAGGCTGAGGATCTGCAGGGTCTGCCTCTGATCCGTCACCAATTCCTCGAGTACTTCAATGATGTAAGGATCATTGTATCTGCTTGTATATCCTGCTGGCATATCCTGCTGATTTGAGGATCACTTGGTCCTGACCTTATCTTTTATCCCCTTTGCAGAAATTCGCTGAGATTGAGGACTATGTGGGAAGCGTCGAGGAGCAGGACAAGAAGATTGCTGACCTCCAACAGGTTGCAGTGCTTAAGGACCTCAAAATTGCTGATCTTCAGAAGGAACTCCAAGATGCCAAGACTAAGACGGCTAAACTTCTGATCGACCTTGACTATGAAAAGCATGATCTCATAGAAGGTGCAAAGGTCTCTGCTGCCATCACAATGTATCAAACAAAACTGAAGATGGCCCAGGAAGCTCAAGATCCTAACTTCGACAGAAGCAGCTGGGATGTTGAGGGCTGGAAAGCAAGGTTGGCTGATCTTGAAGATGATGAAGAGGCTGAGGAAATTTTGGCGATTGAGGCTGGAGGCAAGGGTGAAGGTGGTGAAACAAGTGGAGCCGGAGGTGGCGATGCAGGGAAGGTTTAGGATGCATGATTGGGCGATGATGGAAACTTCTAGACATAGCCGGAGCCCAATTTTTTTCTAGTTTGATGGTTATTTTGTTGAACAATTTGATGGTTTGTACTGAACAATAGTTTTTAGGATTAAGGATCATGTATGATCCTTTGGACAATAGGCAGGATTGCAAATGGTGGAGGGATCCTCTGTTTGGGGGATGAAGCCATTGTGATCCTGCTGCCTTTATATTCCTGCACTACTTTCGAACCTATTATCATGGACACCCTTTACCTACCCCAGCGGACGGGCCACGTATTGCTGGTAGATGCTCGGGGTAGGTAATTTTGACAACCTTTAAAGGGCTAGTCTTTTGTTAATAAATAAAATCTTAATCTTTTGTCGCTTATCTTGTATTGTTATCCTTTTTTATTCTTTAATTCTCAATTGTTTTGATGTACACTTATTGAATAAGCAATTTTGAATAAGTCAGATTGAAAATATTTCGGATATGATCCACGATCAAATATCCTATAGTTAAAGAATCCCAAAAAGTAATGTATTTTAAGGATCACAAGTTTAGTTGTCAAATACTAAGGGTTATTCAAATGAACAACGAATAGAATTGAAAATAATTAAGGATCATACCTGAGGATCCAAGTTAGGATCCTAACCATAATCAGGATAACTATAAGATAAACCTTAGAGAGAAGTAAGGATCAAGGATCCCTAGTTGCTTATCTTCAAGGACCTGAAATAGAGCATAACTTGGGACTAAGCCAATATAAGATAAGAGTTAGCAACTGGGGACAAGCCCAAGGATAACTGGGGACAAGCCCAAGGATAACTGGGGACAAGCCCAAGGATAACCGGGGACAAGCCCAAGGATCGTATGTAAACTGGAGTATGGCCCTAACTGGCGACTATCCAAACTTAGTGACATGAACATGCCAAAACCTTAGCTAACGTGAAAACGTTAGAAACCTTAGGAACGGATGTATGGTATGTCTACCATTATACGTAGGATCCTAGGTATAGCCAGTACAATGGAATTATCAGCCCCTAAAGCGAGTACTGGTCCCACTGCCTTGAACTATACCAGGATCATCATGCGCTACAGGCGGAACTGGGGCAAGCCCAAATAACTGGGGTTAAACCCAAGGTACGGATTGCTTCTGCAGATAACCAATATTATGCTAAGGATACCTGAACTTTCAAAACTTAAAATTACATGAGAGATGGATAAAGGACACATGATCCTTATCCTTATATGAGAAAATAAAGAAATGAAATAGTTCAAGATTAGGATATTACCAAAGTAAGGATCACCGACACTTTAAGGATCCCTCAAGGATACCCCTAACGTAAGGATCATCTGTGCCATGCGGATCCTGCTCACATGAAATATTTCTTCAAGTGGACAGCATTCCAAGCTCTTGGTAGCAAATCACCTTCCATGGTTAGCAATCTATATGCCCCCTTTCCTGCTTCAGCTTCAATCAAATAAGGGCCTTCCCACTTTGGAGCCAATTTCCCATCAGCAGGATTGGTGGTATTCTGAAATGCTTTCCTTAATACCATATCTCCAACTTGAAACTTCCTGACCCTGACATTTTTGTTGTAGGCACCAGCCATTCTTTGTTGATAACTGGCCATCCTTATCCTAGCCAGATCCCTGATTTCTTCAATAGTATCCAGGTCTTGAGCCAAGTTTTCATCATTTTCCTCAGGATCACGGGTACTTGTTCTAGCAGTTGGAACCACCATTTCTGTTGGGATCACTGATTCTGCCCCAAATACCAAAGAGAATGGCGTTTGACCAGTAGCATTCTTAGGGGTTGTCCTATCAGCCCAAAGCACATAAGGTAGTTCTTCTGTAGGAATCTCTCCATGTTGTAAGTATCTCATGATTGGTGAGATCCATGATCCTGATCCTGAATGGGATTGAGTATCCTCACTAGGGATAATTGCAGAATTATTTCCTACCTCCATAGCCACATGATCCTCGATAGCCGGGGTTAGGATATGGATAATAGGGATCTTGATATCCTCCGGGATCTTCAAAGATGATCCTAAGTTAGCCAATGCATCAGCTTCTGTATTTTCTTCCCTTGGTACCTGTGTCAAATTGAAGGAAACAAAAGAGAGTGCCAATTCTTTGACTATCTCTAGATATTTGGTTAGCTTTTCACCTTTAACAGCATAGGATCCATTAAAGTGATTTGTAATTAACAATGAATCTACATGTACCTCAAGATACCTGATCCCCATATGCTTAGCAATTTGCAAACCAGCAATTAAGGCTTCATATTCAGCCTCATTGTTAGTGGTTTGGAACTCACAAGCTATAGAGTGGGGTATTATGTCCCCCTGTGGCGATTTTAGTAGTATTCCGAGCCCTGTGCCTTTTACATTTGAGGATCCATCAGTGTAGAGTATCCAAGGATCCTTGGTCTCCTCTAGCTGCTGGACTTCTAACTCAGCTTCTTTTTGTAAATCACTACTGAAATCAGCCACAAAGTCAGCTAATGCTTGGGATTTGATGGCTGTCCTAGGCTCATATCTTATATCATAGGCACTAAGCTTCACTGCCCACTTAGCCATCCTTCCTGACATCTCTGGTTTCCTGAGGACATTCTTAATTGGAAAATTAGTTTTAACAACAATAACTTGAGTTTCAAAATAATGTCTCAACTTAGTAGATGCCATAATTAATGCAAGAATAAGCTTTTCAAGGTGTGAATACCTGGATTCGGCATCAAGTAAACTTTTACTTACATAATAGACAGGACGTTGTGTACCTTCGTGATCCTTAACAAGGACCGCACTTACTGCTTTTGAGGATACTGCAAGATATAAGGATAGCACATCGCCTTTTTCTGGTTTCATCAAGGCCGGGGCTGAGGATAGGTAATCTTTGAGAGCTCTTAAGGCATTTTCATGCTTCTCAGTCCACTCAAATTTCTTGTTCTTCCTTAGGATATCATAGAATTCTTTGCACTTCTCTGAGGATTTGGATATAAATCTGTTCAAAGCTGCTATCCTGCCTGTTAGCCTTTGGACATCCTTAGCATTGGCCGGAGATTTGATGTTCACTATTGCTTTGATTTGTTCCGGGCTAGCTTCAATGCCTCTCTTTGTCACCATATATCCTAAGAATTTACCTGCTTTAACACCAAAGTGACATTTTGAAGGATTAAGTTTCATGTTATATTTGTCAAGGATATTGAATGCTTCCTCCAAGTCCCTTAGGTGATCCTCAGCTTTTATGGATTTTACCACCATATCATCTATGTAAACCTCCATAGTTTGTCCAATCTGATCCTTGAACATCATATTCACCAGCCTTTGATATGTTGCACCTGCATTTCTTAGTCCGAACGGCATAGCAATATAGCAATATATACCAGTTGGAGTCATGAAGGCTGTATCCTCTTGATCGGATGGTTCCATTTGGATTTGTTGAAATCCAGATGAAGCATCCATAAAAGTTAACAGTTCATGACCCGTGGTTGCATCCACCATGGAGTCAATGTGGGGTAATGGGAAAGGATCCTTGGGACATGCCTTATTTAAATCGGTAAAATCGACACATACCCTCCACTTTCCGTTTTTCTTTTGAACAACAACCACATTGGCCAACCATCTTGGATACTTGACCTCTCTAATCATACCTGCCCGGAGCAATTTCTCTACCTCTTCCTGGATAATGGCATTTCTTTCCGGTGCAAACTTTCTTCTCCTTTGATGGATCGGTTTGAAGGACCTATCAATGCCAAGTTTGTGAGTGATAATATCCTTAGATATACCTGTCATATCCTCATGCTTCCATGCAAAGGTAGTTTTCCTCCTTTTGAGGAAGGATACGAGGTCTTCTTTCATTTTGCCAAGGATCCCTGATCCGATATAGATTTTGGATTCAGGATCATGAGGATCCGTGAGGATTTCTACCACATCATGCTCTCTTGCCTCCAAGACATCCCTTGGAGGATACTTTGATTGCTATTGCTCCCTTGACTTTGAGGCTGGTTTCATCGATGAAGTATAGCAATTCTTGGCCTCCTGCTGATCACTATCAATCTTGACTATTCCCTAAGGACTAGGGAGCTTCACACATTGATGGTAAGTAGATGGGACTGCCTTCATATCGTGTATCCAGGGCCTGCCAAGGATAACATTACAACAAGATAAACAGTCAATAACACAAAATTTTTGACAAGAGTGTAGGCCTTCGATGTATATTGGGAGCTTAATGTCCCCCAGGGTATTCTTAGTTTCGCCACTAAATCCCACTAGCACGGAGGATCTTGGTATGATATCTGATTCAGGGATACCCATCTTCTTTAGAACATCAAGCTGGATAATGTTCACTGAGCTTCCTCCGTCTATAAGGATCCTGCGGACAAAATGGTTAGAAATGAAAAGAGTAATAACTAAACAATCGTGATGAGGATCCTGAATATCAACAAGATCATCCTCATCAAAGGTTATGACTTTTCCTTCGGAGACACTTGATGTTCGAACGGGTCTTTCTCCATTATCCATTTTAGTTTCCTTTGCATGCCTTTTAGCTGCTGAGAAGGATGTTCCACAAATGTCCGATCCTCCAGAAATAAAGTTTATTACTTGTGCATCTGCTGGAGGGGCCGGAGCTTTCTCAGGGATCCTTTCAGGATCCTGAGTCCTTGACTTTTTTCTTCCCAATAATTGTTTCAGATGCCCCTTGCTCAACAAGTATCCAATTTCCTTTCTTAGTGCAATGCATTCTTCTGTGAGATGCCCAAAATCTTCATGGTATGCACACCACTTTGATTTATCCTTAGTTGCAGCTGGCCTATTATTCTTTCTGGGCCATCTGGCTTTATCACCTAGATTCTGCATCGCAAGGATTAGTTCATTGTTATCAACAGAAAAACAATATTCAGAGATTGGAGGATAATCCTCATCATCCTCTTCTTGATCAACAGCATGCACGTTCTGGTTATCAGATCTGTTATAGGATCTGAACTTGTTGTTCTTGAACGAGGATCCTTGCTTCTCTTGTTTTGAGGATCCTGCTAATCTTTCCTGGATCCTTTTGTCATCCTCTAGCCGGACGAACCTAAGGGCCCGGGTTCTTACCTCATCTAAGTTCCTGCATGGTGTCATAACAAGATCATCATAAAACAACGAATCCCTAAGCAGTCCCATTTTGAAGGCCTCAACAGCCGTGGCTATATCCAAGTTGGGAATGTCTAAGGATTCTTTACTGAATTTGGTAATGTAATCCCTTAATGATTCATTATAACCCTGGGTTATCCTATATAGATCACTAGTTAATCGTTCAAATTTTCTACTACAAGAAAACTGATTATTAAATAGGTTAACTAGATTAGCAAATGAGGTAATAGAATAGGGGGGAAGACTTAGCAGCCATTTGAGAGCTGATCCAGTAAGAGTGGATCCGAATCCTTTGCACAGGCATGCTTCCTTTAACCTTTTTGGGATTGGATTAATCTCCATCCTCTCCCTGTATTGTGCTATGTGTTCTTCAGGATCCGTCGAACCATCATACAGCTTCATAGTTGGGACATGGAACCTCTTGGGTATCTCAGCATCACAGATTGGTGGTGCAAAATGAGATATCTTGTGGCTCCCATCTGCAATCTCTGGGATAGGTTTGACCACTCCTGGAACACTTGATATCATATCCTTCAGCTTTTGCAATTCTCTGGCCATGGCATGATTGATACCTGGATCCTGCATAAGGCCATGATTAGTAGTATAAGAATTATTAAAAGTGTTACCTCCCATTGGATTCAAATTAGGAAGAATGGATGTTAATCCATATTGTTGGGGCTCTGGAATGATCGAAGGACCAGTAGAAGCATTGGTCTGCATTGGAATAAAATCTCCCTGATGGACATCTGAACTTCCTGTTTGCAAACTCCTCAAGGATCCTGGCATCTGGAAGGATCCCTGAAACTGGGACGATCCTGGAACAAAGGAGGATCCTTGAACCTGGGATGATCCTGGAACAAAGGAGGATCCTTGAACCTGGGATGATCCTGGAACAATGGAGGATCCTTGAACCTGGGATGATCCTGGAACAATGGAGGATCCTTGAACCTGGGATGATCCTGGAACAAAGGAGGATCCTTGAACCTGGGATGATCCTGGAACAAAGGAAGATCCTTGAACCTGGGATGATCCTGGAACAATGGAGGATCCTTGAACCTGGGATGATCCTGGAACAATGGAGGATCCTTGAACCTGGGATGATCCTGGAACAAAGGAGGATCCTTGAACCTGGGATGATCCTGGAACAAAGGAAGATCCTTGAATCTGCTGCGCTCCTGAGTATCCTCCTGAATTCGTGAGGGATCTCATATGCTGAGGATAGGATCCTGCTGGCTGGAAATATGAACCTGATGCCTGGGTCACTGTTGTTGTTCCGTAGTGCACTCCTTTTGGTCCACCCACATATTGAACATCTGGAACCACTGATGGCTGAGAAGTAATCACCGGAGTATCAAAATTCAAAGATCTGGGCATCAATGGGGAATGATCCTCTGCCGTTTTCTTTTGTTTCTTGAGATCTCCGATTTCTTTGAGAATCCTTTCATTGGTCTTATCCTGTTACTGTATATGATCCTTCATCTGCAAAATCAAAGTAAACATGTCACTAGTAGTGGGAGTGTAAGAAGCAGAAGAAGTTGGAGGTTTTGAGAAAATGGGAGTTGGTTTCTTCGCAGCATTCTCAGCATTCTTCTGGGATCCAGAAGGTGGTGGAGGCAAAGGGGGAACGCCTTGTGAAGAACTGAATGAGGGCATCAAATTTGAAGCATTCTTTGCTGAGGAAGCCATCTGCTTGGTTGTAGTGAACTGAAATGAGCACAGAAATACGAATCTTTCTAAGAATGAAGCACCAATTGCCCCACGGTGGGCGCCAAACTGTTTTGGTCAAAAAATCTGATAAGTATAATGCAACCAAACTCTTTGTTACGGGGAATGATGCTTTAATGTGGAACAATGATAAGGATCACTTCAATGTAAATTGCACAAACGACACAAGGATTTATACGGGGAAAAAGCCCTTGATCAAGAGTTGATCTCCGGCACAAAAAACCCCGGGTGATGGAAACTACCGATCACCAAGCTCAAATAAATCAATAAATGTTTACAACTTCGGATAGTAACGAGCCAGGTACAAGGATCACTATGGTGAAATGTGTGAAAGTGAGTATAAACTGTTAAGTGTTTGCCGAGAGCTTCAAGAGTGCGATTGTACGAGAGTGTGTGTAGCTGAAAATGGCTAAGTGTTCTAAATTCTAGCTCGTCACCCCTTTAAAAATAGAAGTTAACTAAACTAACAAACTATCCGACTTTTGTGCCAAGCTCCCACGTTCTCCACAACGTCCATTTCCAGTCAAACGTGTGCGAAATACCCGTGGAATATTCCATAGTAACGTTGCCAAGACCAAGTCAAGCTTGTTACTCCTGCAAAATATTGCAAAACACAAACAAACAATCGTTAGTATGAGGATCCTTAAGGTGATCCATGATCCTGATCCTAAAGCTCTTCTGAGGATCACTATCTGTCACAGAAGTAAGGATCATTAGTTAGGATAACAAGTAAGGATCACTAATTGTTAGAAAATCCTCCCCTAACAATAATTAGTTTAACATGAATCATGTGTGTCTCAAAATAATGTCTAAGCTTAGTTGACGCCATAACTAGAGCTAATATCAATTTTTCTAGGTGTGAGTATCTAGTTTCAGCATCTAACAAACTTTTACTGACATAATAAACAGGATACTGCTGACCTTCATGATCCTTTACCAAAACGGCACTTACTGCATTCCCTGATATTGCAAGATATAGGGATAAGGGTTCACCATCCTTGGGCTTCATTAGCAGAGGTGCACTTGAAAGATACTGCTTCAATCCTTGTAGAGCAGCTTCATGTCTTTCCCCCCATTCAAACTTTTTATTCTTCTTTAGGATATCGTAGAATTCCTTGCATTTTTTCGAGGATCTTGATATGAACCTATTCAACGCCGCTACTCGTCCTGTTAACCTTTGCACATCTTTCATGTTGGATGGTGATTTGAGATCCAGGATAGCTTTAATCTGTTCTGGACTTGCTTCTATTCCCCTCTTAGTCACCATATATCCTAAAAAATTTCTTGCCCCCACTCCGAAATGGCACTTAGCAGGATTTAGCTTCATATTATATTGGTCCAGGATATTGAATGCACATTCAAGATCCTGGTGGTGATCCTCCGCCTTCTTGGATTTTACCACCATATCATCAATATACACCTCCGTGGTGTCCCCCGGTTTGTCTTTAAACATCATATTCACCAGTCTTTGATATGTTGCACCTGCGTTTTTCAAATCGAAAGGCATGACAGTATAATAATAAATACCTGTCGGTGTCATGAAAGCTGTATCTTCTTGATCGGATGGCTCCATTTGGATTTGATGGAATCATGAGGATGGATCCATAAAGGTCAGCATTTCATGACCTGCGGTAGCATTTACCATCGAATCTATATGAGGCAAGGGGAATGGGTCTTTAGGACATGCTTTGTTGAGGTCTGTGTAGTCTACATAAACTCTCCATTTCCCATTTTTCTTTTGGACCATGACCACGTTTGCTAGCCACTTGGGGAATTTGACTTTCCTAATCATCTTGGACTTCAATAATCTTTCAACCTCTTCCTGTATGATTGTATTTCTTTCTGGAGCAAATTTCCTTCTCTTTTGCTGAACGAGCTTGAAAGACCTGTCAATTCCAAGCTTGTGAGTTATAATATCTTTTGAAATACCTGTCATATCTTCATGTTTCCATTCGAACGTGGACATCCTGCATTTTAGAAAATTAGTAAGCTGATTCTCAATATCCTGAGGGACATTAGCTCCTACAAGCACTGAGATATCTGGATTATCCTAAACCAGGATAATTTTCTTAACATCCTGCTCTGAGGCTTCCATGATATCCTGGGCTCGTATCTTTAATTGCTATCCTGCTTTGGACTTTGTTGAGGCTTTCATCGAAGAGGAATAACATTCCTTTGCCTCCTGTTGATCGTTTTCCACTTTGAGTACCCCCCCCCAAGGAGTAGGGATCTTGATGCACTGATGATAGGTTGATGGCACAGATTTCATATCATGAATCCACGGCCTGCCCAATATAATATTGTAACAGGACAGTGAATCCATGACATAGAATCGTTGCATTGAATTCACTCCTTCAACATATACAAGCAGTTTTATTTCTCCAACAGTGTTCTTTGCCTCTCCACTGAACCCTACAAACACAATGGATTTTGAAGTGATCTACATTTGGGGGATGTTCATTCTCTTCAGGGTTTCCAACTGGATGATGTTGACCGAGATGTCGTTGTCCACCAGTATCATGCGTACAAAATGATTAGAAATATATAAAGTGATTACCAAACGATCATGGTGAGGATCTTGAATGTTGTCCCGTTCATCACTATCAAAGGTTATCACTTTGTCAGTTGTAAGTGTTGTCATCCTCGTTGGCTTGTCCCCTCTTTCAGCTTTAGCCTCCTTGGCATGTCTCTTTGCTGCAGAATAGGAGGTTCCGCATATATCGGATTCTTCGAATATGAAGTTGATTATCTTGGCGTCTGGAGGAGGTGATGCTGCTCGTTCAGGATCCTTCTCAGTATCCTGACCCTTATTCTTCTTTCTGCCCAGGAGATCTTTCAGATATCCCTTGCTTAGCAGGTAGCTTATTTCCTTCCTTAGGGCTATGCAATCTACCATCACATGTCCAAAATCCTCATGGAAGGCACACCACTTGGATTTATCCTTCCAATCGGCCTTTTGCTGGTTCTTCCTTTGCCACCTCGCTTTATCTCCCAAACCCTGCATAGCATACATTAGTTCGGGTATATTAACAGAAAAACAATACTTTGACAATTCAGGATATTCTACAATATCTTCTTCCTTGACAGCATTCACTTTCTTGCTATCATTTTTACCATACGGCCTAGAGCGGTATGGTTTGTATGAGGACTCCAATTTCCTGTTCGTTGATTCATATGTTGAGGACGAATTCATCCTCTCCTGCATTTTCTCGTCGTGTTCAATTCTGATATATCTCAAGGCCCTGTTTCGAGCTTCATCCAGGTTCCTGCAAGGATTCATCACAAGATCCTAATAAAATTGGGAATCCTTTTGCAATCCCATCTTGAATGCCTGCACAGCTGTAGCAACGTCAAGGTGTGGGATATCCAAGGATTCCCTGCTGAATTTGTTCACATAGTCCCTTAAGGATTCTTGAGGACCCTGAGTTATCCTGTAGAGGTCACTTGGTTTTTTGAAACTTCTACTGTAAGAAAATTGACTATTAAACAAATTAACCAAATGAGCAAATGATGTAATTGAATGTGGTGGAACGTTTAAGAGCCATTTTAAGGCTGATCCTGTTAGAGTAGAGCCGAAGCCCTTGCAGAGGGATGCTCCTTAAGTTCTGGTGGAATAGGGTTAATCTACATCCTCTCCCTATATTGAGCAATATGTGCCTCAGGATCCGTGGTTCTGTCATACAACTTCATATTGGGAGTTTGAAATCTCTTTGGAATTTCAGCATCACATATAGGATATGCAAACCGGGATATCCTGTGACTGTCCTGGGATACTTCTGGTATAGGCTGCACTACCCTAGGTACACTGGATATCATATCCTTCAGCTTCTGAAGCTCTCTAGACAGTGCCGACGTCACACCTATATCCTGCAAAGATCCAAGACCGTTAGTAGCAAGAGTGTTAACATTATTAGATGAGTTACGAGTTTGAGGATTCTGGTCGTATCATGGAGCATATCCTGGTCCCCTGACAGTCGATATCCTGACTGTTGAGGGTATTTCAGGAGTATTGGCCTGGGAATGACTTGGCACAACATTGCCCTGACTATCCTCAGTATACACTGCTGAACTAAAGTTCAGCGTTCTGGGCTACAAGGGAGTGACAGTATCCTCAGCAGGTCTCTTGGAGTTAGACTTCAAGAGTTGTATTTCTCTTATTAACATCTGGTTAGTTTCCTGCTGTTGCTTCATCTGATCTTGTATACTACCAAACAAAGTTAGAATTTCATCATTAGAAGCCATAATAGAAGTTCTCCCTGGAACACCAGATCTGTGGACATTTTGAGCAGGAACAGTGTCTCGGGATATATGAGTCTCAACCCTCCTTGGAGAAGCTTGAGCCTGTGAAGAAGCTTGCATCTGTGGAGGTGGTGGAAGCACTGAACCGGTTGTGGCAGAGGTTGTAGCAGGCATGGTAGAAGAGCTCATGTTTGATTTCGAAGTCATTGAAAATAGTTGTGTAAAAAGTTTTGAAAATAAGAAGCCAAGTAGTGATTTTAACAAAGCTTTTAGTAGAAATAGCACCACTTGCCCCACGGTGGGCGCCAAATTGTTTTGGTCAAAAATTACCGAAGCAATTAAATGATCAAATTAGTTTGTGAGGTAGTGTGCTAACAATGCTTGTGAAAAATATGTTGGTTTGTTTGTTTGCAAAACAATTTCAGGATATAGTCTTAGGATATGAAACTATATCAACGATCAAACAATGAGCTGAAAAAGTAAAAATGGACATAGGATGTACGAGGAAAGCCCTTGCTCAATCTAGATCTCCGGCATAAAACCTCGGGATGTAACACCATTGGTAATATTTTACGTTTTTCATACAATTTAAGTCCATAATCATGTAATCACGGTCACAATTACAATGAAAATACGGGTTTATTAAAAACTTTTACAATTTAAAAAGATACAACTTAATGTGAATTAATTCGTCGTATTAGAATAACGACGAAACAACTTGCGGAAGCTTCAATTAACGCGTGTTCGGTTCTTGCTCGACGCTTGATCTTTATCCGGGACTCTCGACATTCACCTATGTTCAAAACCAACTTAAAAGTCAGTTTTGATAATTAAATAACTAGTATCACAAGGAAAATGGGTCGAATAATCGAATTAAAGAAAAATCAGGAAATCCCAACATTAATCTCTTGATCCCAGAAACAAGGACTCGAATCTGGCCTCCACCGTAACTTACGGTGGGCACCGTAAGTTACGGTGGCCCCTGATTTAAAATGCCCCCACCGTAAGGCAGTAGGTATCTGGCGTAACAATTTCAACCCCACCGTAACTTACGGTGGGCACCGTAAGTTACGGTGGCCCCTGTATCAGACCGTTCCATTTTTGCCGTTTTTTACACGAAAACTTTCGTATCTTTCAATCCGCATATCCGTTTGATCTCTCGTTTCTTCCTACGTGATCGAAATTTGATTTTCCATCTCGTGGAGTTTAAATCCAACCTTCAAACTAAAAAAAATCCGCGATTTCTAAGCATTCGGTTTATTATTCAAAATCCACATGTTGACCCGTTTGTATTTAAGACCTCCAAACGTGTTTCTAGTTATTCGTATATCATAAACCAAGGTATTTAACTCAAAATAACTATCTTGGATTCATAAGTTTTGTGAATTACACGGCAAACACCCAAGTCACGCGCGTAATTCATTTTGACCCGTTCAGGGGATCTTTTATGCATTTTAGTCTAAAACTAACTCTTTTCTTTTCATACTTCATAAGGCCACATCTACACACCTGCTTATGTTCCACCACAACTATTTTTATGGTGTATTTAGCATAACTAACCTATTATCCAAAATTTACCCATCGGTTGGTCATTTTACGTAAATGACCATTTTTATGCATTTGACCCATGAATGTGTATTCCTGTAAATTTTATTCATATCTAATGATTTCATAATCTTAATGCAAGTTCCTAAACAACCCCTATGGGTCGTTTACCCAATATACCCTTCAAGGATGTTTTGGTCCACTTTAGTCCCTCACTTTACGACGAAGGACTTTCGTTAAATATTTGACCATAAATTATATGTTTAACTAAAGCTTATTTATGCGTACCTGGCTCGGGTCAAGGTATTGACCCGTTTATATAACTTTTTGCTTTAAATCTTTCTAGTTAAAGCAACGCACGTTTATGTTGTTTCCTGTGACTACAACACTCAACAAGCAATTGTCAAATGGTGTTAACAACACCATTTGACCCATTTAACCTAATTGACCATTTATCCGTATGAGATGGTATTTAGTTACCATTTCATCCCTTTAAACCTATCCCGGTTTTCCCTTAAATTCGTTTTACTCAAAACCGTTTTTATTTGTTCGTCATTACATGACTAATTTACCTTTTTACCCCTTTTACCATAATTCATGATTTCCTAACTTTTTATTCATTCCGACTTGCATTGTATCATGCCGGAACATCGTATTTCAATTATTTAACATTATTCATGACCAATTTTCGCTAGTAAGTGTATAGTAATTAAAAAGGGGGTGTAAGTTTAACTTACCTTGTATCCAAGTTACGTCTTTTCTTCTTTCTTGTTTTGTTTGACCCGCTTCCTCCCAAGCCTCCACCTAGCTTGTCATGAGTCAAACTATCATCATAATCCGTAAGATGGTGAGTTTAGTCATTATTAGCTACGACTATTCCGTCTTACAAATTTTATGTCGAATCTACCATTCGACTTCATCATTGGTTAGTTTAACTTTCTAAAAGTTAACTGCCGTTATCCATATGACAAAATACCATTTAAATTAAATCAACATCATGCTTAGAATTCATATTACCCCATATCATACGGGATAAATCGAGTTTGGCAATCTCGCATTTCATTTACAGTTTCAGCACTTTAGTTTTCATTTAGGCATTTAACAAACACCTAGTGTGCATAATTTTACATATTTACTAACTAGTTCATAACTAGTTATCTTTACCAAGGTTAACATCAATTTGGCAATTTCACATCAATTTTAACATCAACAAACCTGAAATTGCTTTATAGAATTCAAATTACACTAGTACAACTTTCATAATCCTAGTGTCTTCATACTTCTACATCACCCACTTAACACCTTCAATGGTGATTATGGAATTCTCAAGTATTGAGCATAATTTCAACAATCTAATGGCTAGGGTTTATTCCTAGACACTATTTTATTCTAATTTCATCCAAACAACATTCATGCAAGCCAAATTTTCGATTTCATATGTTCATCAAAATTTCAAGATGTAACTAGGAGATGAAATTTGACATACCTTGTGATCCTTTCACTGAGGTGATCACTAATCTAAACTTAGATTTCGATTTGGAGTCGATTTGGCTTCTCAATTTGATCAATTTGTTGAATTTAGGGTTTGAGCTCCCATGGAGCTTTCTCCTGGTCGACCTCCACGCACGCACACACCCTTCATGTGTGTGTTTTGTGTTAAGTTTTATTTTTATAAAACCATTTTCAAGTTATCCAACTTTGGCCCCTCATGTTAGGTTAGTTATTAAGTAGGCCACAACCTACTTATTTTAAATCCACATTCCCCTTTATTAACTAGGCTAAACATTCCTAGTTAACTTAGCGGGTTCGGGGATATTTACGACTAAGTTTATTTTAGGTCCCGTTAACTCGGGCCTTTTATAAACTTTATTTATTCATAGGCCTTTATTTGACTTTTTATTAAATACTAGGTTTATTTATTTTTAAAAATCCTAATTTCTCACCGGGTAAATTTTACCACTAACGGTACTTTACCCGTCTTTTAGTATTAACGGGTGATGTGTATGCATTTGGTACGCCTAAATGGTTAATATTTATATGTTTTAGCATCGAATTTGTATCAAGACATGTTACTTTGATGCATTTTTACATGTAGGGTAGCGGTGGAAGATTGCGTGATGATTCCGGATCATAAACCTATCACATGGAGCTTTACACACATCAAAGGAACTCAAGGAAAGTGATCTAGGCTTGTTTGGAACACCCCGGCGTACACTTCAACATTGAACCAGCGTTTGACAGTGAAGCATGGGCGTTTGGGTATCTGCCCGGCGTTCCATACTCCCAAACCCGGCGTTCCATACTCCGGGTGCAGATACAAAACGGTTTTGTTCGGGTTTGGACAAAAATAAAGTGGTTTTCTTGGGATTTTTCATTCATTCTTGACCATTGGAGGCTAGGAGACATCAAGGGACAAGGAATACTCATTCACAAAGTGTTCTAACATCAAGATTGCTCCAAGTGCTACCGAAATCGCAACATTTCTTCATCAAGCATGATCATGTGTGGCTAAAACCCTTGTGATCACAACCAAGGGCTAGGGTTTGTATGCCATTTAGTTCAATTTGAGTTGTTTATCTATGTTGGACATGAATTCGTAGTGTTTGTTAGAGATCTATGACATTTGCTAAGTTTTTATGTGTTATTTAATGTGTTGATTGTTCTTAAACGTTGTTTTCTTGAATCACTTCATGTATTTTGAGTTAATTGATGTTTAATCATTGAATGTCAAGATATATGATTGAAGGTTATGTTAACATGTTTATATTTGATGGTGATTATTTTGTGATAGCCTAATTACATCGGTGTTCAATCGTTGTAAGCTTAGATACACAAGTATAGGTCTTTCAATACTCAATTCACATATGATGTCACAAGATTATGTCTATATAATCTACCCAACCAGATTCACAAACTTAAATTACTAATTGTGCTATCAAACTCGATACTTGGTTGTGCTCATTGTTACTTTATTGAATTTACAGTTGTAGTTAATTCTAATTTCTCAAATCAAAACACAAATCCAATTTTAAGTTTTTACCATGTTTTGCAATCGACTGAGATCTTACACCTACCACTAGCTCTTCGTGGTTCGACACTCTATTTGCCACTACTAATTTAGGGTACCTAGGAGCATATAATCTTTTTATCTTTGATCGGTACTTCGACGTCGATCAAATTTTGGCGCCGTTGCTGGGGAGCGCGTGTGCTTGGTGTTTGTTTTTAGTTGATTGTTTTTCTGTTTTTGTTAAATGTTGCTAAAAATCCAAAAATATCATAAGTCTTGTATCTTTTTACTCTTTGTTACGTTTGGTGTGGTGATTGCGCAGGTAGTAGTTTCATTGCATTCACACTAGACATTCTGGAAGATCATCACCATTAGCATTTGTTCTGGAGATAGGAAGATTAGAAAGGCATAACCGAATTGTCCATAGAGCAAGCTTGACTTCAAGTCCAATCTCTTCATACATTTCTGATTCTGAAGAAAGCGATACCGAAAGCACAAATATGGCAGGTGGTGAAGGTGATCCACCACTACCCGGAGTAGACACTCATTTCAGGCCGACGATCTTTAGAAACCCATCTCCAATTGTTACACCGGTTTTAAATGGGAGAGTATTTGAAATCCGGCCTCAGTACTTGGCTATTTTACCAACCTTTAGGGGAGTTGCATCAGACGAGCCTTACTCACATTTGATTGACTATGCAGCAATATTTAGCACCATTGGGAAACAAGGCTTTACACCCAAAGAGGTAAAATTACGTCTTTTTCAATTTTCACTCAAAGATAGAGCTAAACAATGGTTTTCAGCTTTACCATCCGATAGTATTCGAACATGGGATGAAATGCAAAGAACTTTTCTTGAGGAATACTATCCGATGAGTAAAACTAGTGAAGCTCAAAATGCTATCAAATCTTTTAGTCAACATGTTGGGGAAACATTTCATGAAGCCTTCAAACGTTTTAATGAAATGCTTAGAATGTGTCCTCATCATGACATCCCTAAATGGGATTTGGTCAAAAATTTTTATGATGGTTTAGTTACCGAGGATCAAAAAGTTGTTGTTGCATGTAGCGGTGGAACCTTTTTAACTCATGATGAGAATTATGAATGGAACTTTTTAGAAACTTTAAGTAAAGGTTCAAAAACTCAAGCTTCCGCTGATCGAAGTGTTAAACCACATCAAATTAAAGTTATAAATGACCAACCTAGTAATGAAAGGTTTGACGCATTAGAAAAGAAAATTGATATGATTTGCCAAAAGTTGGGAAAGGATGTTTCTCTTGTTTCGCAGGTACAAGAGTTATGTGAAATATGTGGAGATATGGGGCATGTTGCTTTTAATTGCCCTATGAATTTTGGAAGTAGTGAAGAAGTTAATCAAATACACGGGGAAAGGAATATGAATTCTAACACGTATCATCCCGGATTGCGGAATTATCCAAATTTCCGATACGGCAATCCCGCGAATCAAATGAATCCTAACTTTCAAGGATCAAGCCAACAAGGTGGACAACAACAATTCAAGCCTCGTCAACAAAACTTTCAAGGTAACTATCAACGGGGGCAATTCAATCAAGGATTTAATCAAGGTTTCAATCAAGGTGGGTACCAACAAGGAATACCTCAACAACAAGGGTACTCAAGAAATTTCCAACAAGGTCAAAGTCAAAATCAAGGCCAAGCAAGTTCATCACAAGGAAATGCAAACAATGAAGGTTCAACCAAGTTAGATGAGATTTTAGGAATCCTAAAAGGGGTGGTGCAAGAACAAGAAGTTCAAGGTAAGACCTTAGGATCTCTAACCCAACAAGTTGGTTAACTAGCGGAAGAAGTAGCTATAAGACGACCGGGAAAGCTTCCAAGTGACACAACAATCAATCCACAACATCAAGGATCATCATCAAAGAGCAACAAAAATGCACACGTCAATGAGGTATGTGTTCTTAGAAATGGTAAGCCTTATGAGAACAATGTTGAAACTCCATCACAATTTGTTGAAGGTGTGGTGGAGGATGTTAGTGACGAATCCGATAATGACCAATAAATAGAAACTCATGTTACTAAAACTCAACCTAATCAAAGTTTTAAAAATTCAACAAATCAAGAGGTTGTGGGTAACGAGTCTACTAAAGTGACGGATAAGGGTGTGGAGACTAATACCGCCCCATATCCTTTCGCTTTAGTAAATCCGGTGAAAGCATCGATTTATGGGAAAAGGGGACCCCAATCTGAGGAAATATGGGATGTATTTAAGCAAGTCAAAATTAACTTACCGTTGATTGATGCGATTCGTCAAATCCCTTCTTATGCAAAATTTTTGAAAGATTTATGTACTCAAAAATGACAACATAAGTTACCTAAGAAACTCGATTTGACAGCTAATGTAAGTGCAATTTTGTCAAGTTTTCTCCCACAAAAACTTAAAGATCCTGGGGCACCCCTCATTTCCATCCAAGTGGGTGATGTTAGCATTAAACGAGCACTATTAGATTTGGGAGCAAGTGTTAGTATCCTCCCGGGGAGTTTATATGACCAACATGACTTTGGTCCACTTAAGCAAACTGACATTACTGTGGTAATGGCGGATATGTCACCTAAACTCCCTAGGGGAATGCTACATGATGTAATTGTAAAAATTCAAGACTTTTATTATCCCGTTGATTTCTTAGTGCTTGATTCCACATCAAAACAAGTAGATAAACAAGCTAATGTGATTTTGGGAAGACCTTTCTAGGCTACAGCCAATGCTCAAGTTGGTTGTAGGGATGGGACTGTGGATCTCACTTTTGGAAATAGGAAATTAAGACTGAATGTTTTTACTAATGCTACTAATCCTTTTTCTGAAAGTGAATGTTTTGTAGTGGATGTGATTGATGATTGTGTCCAATCCTACACTTCATGTGTAGAGGAGGATAACAACACCAAGGAGAAGAATTTTGTTTATGACAGGGATGCTTTGGAAGAAATTAGAAGCATGATGGATGATGAATGTCCCGAAGTGGTCATGGCAATTGAAGAAAAAAGACCACCTTGGACCGTACGAGTTGAAAGCCTTCCCGATCATATTGATACAAAGCTTAAGCCATCTCTTGAAGAATCACCTAAGGTAGAGTTAAAAGAGTTGCCTAAACACTTGAAGTATGCATTTTTGGGGGAAGGTCAAACATTACCGGTGATTATTTCTTCAAATTTGCAACCCGAGCAAGAGCAAACCTTAGTGGAAGTTTTGTCAAGGTATAAATCGGCTATTGGATGGACCATAGCTGATTTGAAAGGGATTTCACCTTCTATTGTCATGCACAAAATCATCACTGATCCGGATGTCAAACCAAGCCGAGATGCTCAAAGGCGACTCAACCCAAATATGCGTGTGAAGTTGTTAAAAAGGAAGTTCTTAAATGGCTAGATGTGGGTATAATCTACCCGATCTCGGATAGCACATGGGTTAGTCCAACTCAAACTGTTCCCAAGAAATCAGGTATTCAAGTTGTTAAGAGTGAGGATGGTGAGCAAATCGCTACTCGACCCGTAACCGGGTGGCGAGTTTGCATTGATTATAGAAAATTAAATGCAGCAACATCTAAAGATCACTTCCCACTT
Organism: Helianthus tuberosus; assembly: GCA_030545235.1. Taxonomy (NCBI): domain Eukaryota; kingdom Viridiplantae; phylum Streptophyta; class Magnoliopsida; order Asterales; family Asteraceae; genus Helianthus; species Helianthus tuberosus. The sequence continues at coordinate 69,757,821 of CM060360.1, forward strand.
CCATTCATTGATCAAATTGTTGAGAAGCTATCCGGTCAGAAATTCTATTGCTTTTTAGATGGTTACTCCGGGTATAACCAAATAGCGATTCACCCGGAAGATCAACAAAAGACTACATTCACATGCCCGTACGGCACATTCACATTTAGGCGAATGCCGTTTGGGTTGTGCAATGCTCCCGCCACATTTCAACGATGTATGATGAGTATATTCTCTGATATGGTGGGCGAGTCTTTAGAGATCTTTATGGATGACTTTTCGATATTTGGTCATACTTTTGAGGGTTGTCTCGTTGAATTAGAAAAAGTTTTAAAAAGATGCACCGAGACAAACCTTGTGTTGAGCTGGGAGAAGAGCCATTTCATGGTTCAAGAAGGAATTGTGCTAGGCCATGTGATATCTCAAAGAGGAATTGAGGTGGACCGGGCCAAAGTACAAGTCATCTCTACTCTTCCCCCACCAACAAATGTGAAGGGTGTACGATCATTCTTAGGACATGGAGGTTTTTATAGACGATTTATTAAAGACTTTAGTGCAATTTCAAAACTTTTGTGTAATTTATTGCAAAAAGATGCACCGTTTGTTTTTGATGAAGCATGTCTTAAGTCCTTCAATGCATTAAAACAACACCTAGTTGAAGCTCCCATTTTGCAATCACCCGATTGGTCTTTGCCCTTTGAGATAATGTGTGATGCGAGTGATCATGCAATTGGAGCTGTCCTAGGGTAACGGGTGAATAAAAAGCTCGTTGCAATCTACTATGCTAGTAAAACCCTTTCCGATGCCCAACTTAATTATACAACCACCGAAAAGGAATTACTAGCCGTTGTTTATGCTTTGGACAAATTCAGATCGTACATTTGGGGTAGCAAGGTAATTATATTTTCTGATCATAGTGCTGTTCGTTATTTGATGGAAAAGAAAGATGCCAAACCAAGATTGATTAGGTGGGTGCTTCTGTTGCAAGAGTTTGACTTTGAAATTAAAGACAAGAAGGGTTGTGACAACGTCGTCGCGGATCATTTATCAAGGATACCCGAAATTAAGGAAGATGATACAAGAGAGATCAATGAAGAATTCCCGGATGAGCATTTATTTGTTGTTTCTAAATTACCATGGTTTGCTAATGTTGCTAACTTTTTGGCCACATGTAGGACACCGGATTCATGGTCCATAAGGCAAGTGAAACATCTCAAATCCCAAGCCAAACAATTTATTTGGGATGAACCGGATCTTTACAAGGTTGGAGCAGATCAAATCATAAGAAGGTGCACACCAGATGAGGAAATTCAAGAAGTCTTGGCCCATGCTCATACATATGCATGTGGTGGCCACTTTAGTGCTAAGAAAACTGGACATCGGGTTCTTTCTTGTGGTTTATATTGGCCTACTATTTTTCGTGATGCCTTTTTGTTCACCAAGCAATGTTCTAAATGTCAACAAGTAGGTGGAATTTCCAAAAGAGATGAAATGCCCATGAATCCCATACTTGTGGTTGAAATTTTTGATGTGTGGGGGATTGATTTTATGGGGCCGTTTCCCAACTCTTTTGGAAATTACTTTGTTTTAGTGGCGGTCGATTATGTATCAAAATGGATTGAAGCAATCGCCACTAAAACAAATGATCATGCTGTTGTGTGTAAATTTGTCCAAGCAAATATCTTCACTAGATATGGTGTTCCTCGTGTCATTATAAGTGATGGAGGGACTCATTTCAAAAACTTCAAGTTTGGAAAATTACTCAAACAGTATGGTGTTTGCCACCGAATTGCTACACCTTACCATCCACAAACTAGTGGACAAGTGGAGGTTTCCAATAGACAAATAAAAGAGATTCTTCAAAAAACGGTTCGCCCGGATCGTAAGGATTGGTCCTTACGCTTAAATGATGCTTTGTGGGCGTACCGGACAGCCTTTAAAACACCTATTGGAACCACCCCATACCGGTTGGTGTATGGTAAGGGTTGTCATCTTCCCGTTGAGATTGCTCACCGTGCCTTATGGGCGGTGAAAGCTGTGAATGTTGATTTTGATGCCGCAGGGAAAGAGAGGAAATTGCAACTTTGTGAACTTGAAGAATTGAGGAATGAAGCTTATGAATGCTCTTCAGCATACAAGGCGAGAATGAAAGCGGTTCATGATGCCAAATTAAGGGCAAAGACTTTTGAAATGGGACAACAAGTTTGGTTATACAATTCGAAGATTAAGTTCTTTCCCGGTAAGCTAAAAAGTAAATGGTTGGGTCCTTTCACCATCGTGAGAATTGGGAATCTTGGTGAGTTTAAGATTGAAGACAAAGATGGTAAGAAGCAAGTGGTGAATGGTCACCGGTTAAAACCATTCATAACCATGATTGACAACAAAGGAAAGCAATTGGATGTAGTGAATTTTCTCACAAATTCACCATCTTATGAAGCCACTTAAGGGCCAGGTATTGTCGGGCTCATGACATTAAAATTAGCGTTGTCCGGGAGGCAACCCGTTGTGTGTTTGCATGTTTTGTTTGTTTGTTTGCATTTGCATTGTGTGTTTTGTGTGTCCCATCATTTTGAATCACTGTCATCACATCATTTTCACTCATCACTTTTGCAAAACAACTAAGTTGGGGAAAGATAGAGTCGAGTCTTCGTATGTTATTTCATTGGTTCCGTATACTCATTTTTAGTTTGCTTGTGCATTAGGGACAATGCACGATTTTAAGTTGGGGAAGGGGTACGTTTTGTATACGGCTTTTCAAACCGAAGGTCTTAAAAAAAAAGTGTGTACGTTGAATAAAAGGAAATAAAATTTTAATATAGAAAATAGTTTTTAATTTACCCTTTTACTAAAAAAAAAATAAAAAACAATGAATTTGAAAAAAAAAGAAGGTCATTTTGTAATTATTAAAAAAAAAACTATACTAATTAAAATTAGTGGTTTGAAAAGTCAATCCCAATCTTGTTAGTGGTAAAGATGAACACAGAGGTACATTCCAATCAAAGTTCTAAAGCTTTTTCCCAACATTTCAAAAGAGCCCAGCTCTGAAAGCAGCGTTTCAAACGTCAGAAATCACCGTATCAAACGCCGGAAATTTATCACTTCATTTGAAACGCCGATTGTTCACTGTTGAACGTCGGTACCCTTCGAAAATAATACGCCACCATCAGGTCTGATAGCACCGTATCGTACGCCGAACCCCACCGTCTCATACGCTGCCGTTATTTGATGCAATCCGGAGAATTCGGAAAGAAGTTGCACTCATTCCCAGTGTTTAACCCTTTTTCAACAATACGTCTCTTCTCTTCTTCATTTTTTTTACATAAACCCTAACTTTCTCCAACTCATTGCCTGATCAAATCTGAACCAAAACCCACAAATTTGGTATCAATCTCGCTTAGAATTTCAAGGAGAACGCAATTTATGAATTAATTTTTGGTAATTCTTCGCGATTGGTGAGAAATCAGAGCTTTAAAGTTTCGATTTTTTTGGGTGTTTTGAGTGTTCTTCACTCACAGTTGCACGCTTCATCTTCTTTTGACACCAAGGTATGGGTTTTCTTACTCTTTGTTAATTTTGAAGGTAATGTAAACTTAATAGTTCATTACATTCATGGTTCTAGGAGTAGAAAAAGAGATGTTTATTGTTCAACAGTGGGTGATTATGGGTAAAAAGCATGAAAAATTTAGATTGTCATGTTAAATTTGCTTATGTAGCTGGAAGTTTTGCAAGAAAAGAAAACACATGGTGTTAAACTGTTGAATATTGAAATGTGGATTATGAGGGTTGACAACTGTTGTGAGATAAATGATGTTTATTTAAGCTTGATGGAGGGTAGTTTTTGTAATTTTTATTTGCGCTTGAACGATGGATTGGGTATTTGAATAATAACAGTTTAGATCCTTTCTCAAAATTTAAATGCAATGTGAGGTTTCGGGATAACTTAACTATTGGAAGGGATCAAATGTTGAACATTGGCGGGTAAAAGGGTCTGGTTGTGTTGCTGAGAAATTGATATGGTTATCAATATGAGTTCGTGACACCACTTTGTATTCTTGAATTATAGGATATGGCTGAAAACAACGGAAAACGCAAAGCCCCGGCTTCTAAGAAACAAAAGGGAGGAACAAGTGCTGCTCATAACAGTGTCGCAGAGGCTATGGAGGTCGAGTTGCCTGAATGGTCAAGGGGTGAACGGTTATCAAAGTTTAAAAACTGCCAAAAAGAGTTATATCTTGACAAGATTTCAAAGGTACCTCGAAACAAATTGGGAGTAGCTGAAAGATTTACAATGATATCAGACTTTAAGTACTATGGGCTGGTCAAATGCTTCCAACGATTGGGATGGGAAGCGGTACTCACTTACAACAATAATAACAAAAGTGAGGTCTATACCGATGAAATTGTTGAATTGATGGCTACTCTGGAGAAAAAAGATGGAAAAAAACCCCCCATTTACTACTAAACTGATTGGTTATGTTGGAAATAAGAAGGTAGCGTTGTCTTTTGAAGCCATGGACAAGATAGTCAAATTCGATACGGGTGCGGTCAATCCTCAAAGAGAGTATGAGTATTTGTCGGCAGAGAAGATATATGGTAAAGGAGATGATTGGCTTACAATGTTATGATTGGCTTACAATGTTGAGGGAATTGTTTCAAGTTGATGACATTAGGGAAGATATGAAATTATACAGGAAGGATCTAAAACCGCTCCCTAAATTACTGACCTGCATCCTTAACTGGAATGTCATTCCAAGAGCGGGAGATAAAGAGAAGATTAGGAATTATGAGATACGAGTTTTGTATGCTCTAATAACCGGGAGACCCACCATATCTTTCAAGCATCTTGTGCTACTTAATGTGTGGGAGTCGCGTGAGGATTATGACAGGAAGAGAATTCCTCACATCAGATTATTGACTCGAGTGCTTGTGGATGCAAAAGCCATACCTGCAGGGGCGAAACCCTACAAAATGAGGCAAACTCCATTTTGTATTGACAAAACGGATGTAGGTGACTGGGATTTCCGAAAGGGAAGATCAAGATGTGTCCTCATTGACATGAAGAGTGGGCGTCGGGAAACTTTTGAAAGAGATGATGTATCTGAAGGATCTGGCGAGGATGATAATGAAGACGAGGAAGAGCAAGAACAAGGGGATAATGCTATAGTGGAAAGACCACTCCAAAGGCAACGTGTCTTGTTACCCAGTACACCTAATCCTCTTGGTTATGGAAGGTGGTCAGCAGGTGAAAAGGCTTTGTGGCAAAGAATCTCGAAATAGTGTGAGACAAATCGTCTGTGGAGGGAAGAACAAGAAAGACTTGCAGCTGAAGAAAGAAAATTGGTAGCTGAAGAAAGAGAAAAGCAGGCTAAAGAAAGAGAGGAGCAATCTCGGTGGAGGATTGAACAGGCAAGACTTGCTGCTGAAAGAAGTTCTACCCAGACCCAACACCACTTGCCCACATTAGACGCTGAGGTTATCTTGGAACCGCCCCCGGGCTCACATTGATTAGGTGCATGTCTTCTTTCCTTACCTTTTTATTTTTGTTTTGCATGAAGTGAAGTGTGTGATGTCGTGTTTTCTTTTGTTTTATGTGTTGCATGTAGGAAAGTAGTAATTTGGCTCTCTAGTTTGCACTTCCATGTAGTTGCATATGTTTTAAGTTTTTAATAAAGATATCGACTCTAATCGACTAAGAATCACATGTGTTGTGCTTGTTTGGTGAGATGATGTTGCAATATTAAATCATTGAAAAGAAAAAAAAAGATTGCATGCAAAATGGGAAATGATGAAATTCTAGTGTGTGGTACTTAGGCATGAAATTGATCCGAAATGGAGGGAAGATAGGATTTGTGATGATTGTACAAAAAAATAATAATAAACCTTCAAGTAACTGAATTTGTGCATGTAAGTATGATTAGATAACACAATTCATTGCATGTCATAACTAGTGATTAAGCATAGGTCCTTTGGCATGGTTAGCCCTTCAAGTGCTTGATAGAATATGCTTAGTAAGTTATATAGATAGAAATGCCTATTTGAGGGTAATATGCCATATGCTTGTCAACACATGTTTCACACTTTTACCCATATCCTTCCATTACTGTGAGAATTTGAGCCTATTCGAGGACTTTCATATATATGTATGTATCATGCTCATTTCTTTGTAGAGGGTTACCCAAAATTGTTCATTTCATTAGAACTAGTGCAATTATACATTCCAAGATCTTGAACTGAGATTCGTGCAAAAGTGATAGAGGCATTAGGATACCCTTTCTTGATTAACACCATTTCATTTGATTAACCTACCTTAAATTACCCATTAGATCACCAATTTGAGCCTATTCCTTTCATTTGTTAAAACCCACAAATATTCACCCATTCACCATGAAGCCATCTCTACCTTTTCTTTTTGATGAAATCCGGATCAAAGTTGATAGCTTGTTTAGTTTATTGTTTCCTAGAAAAAAAAAAAGAAAAAAAAAACGTTGCTATTTATGAGGCCAATTGACCAAAGTATGTGGTTACAAAAATAGCATAAAGTGAGCATTATGTATACGGGTCAAAATAACCCGAGTGTTTGTAGGATCCGGATTTCTTCACCTTTTAGCTATTTTCCAATGTTAATTCCAAACCAAACACCCAAGCCAACCCATAAAGTCCTCTTGATTTGCATTTAGTCTTTTGTTAATAGGTGGCGGTTTGATTTTTGTACTAGCATATGATAATAATGTTGCAATTGCGGGTTGAGTGTTTCAGAAAAAAAAAAATTATTAGTACTATTTTTACTAGTTCACAAATGAACCCGAGGGGAGTGACACATTGTGAGGAGTGTGAAACTTTAAGTATTGACAAGTTGAGGCATATTAGGTTTAATTAGGCAATTCATATCTATTTGCTTACTCGTTTTTAAACCAAGTCTTGTGGGTTGGGTATGCCTTATAACCTTAGCTGCATTGGTGAAAAATATGTATATGTTTGTAGCTAATCATTACCCAAGTGTTACAATGAAAGTTATTTGAAGGTTGCATCTCATAAAATTGTACAATCCCTATCAAACCTATTCTGAACTCCTCGGGTAGACAAAGTGTCTTAGGATTGCAAAGCAATCTGATCCCATTGCAGTTCTCTTTTTCGGGACGAAAAAGAATTAAGTTGGGGAAGTTTGATGTCTATGCATTTGGTACGCCTAAATGGTTAATATTTATATGTTTTAGCATCGAATTTGTATCGAGACATGTTACTTTGATGCATTTTTACATGTAGGGTAGCGGTGGAAGATTGCGTGATGATTCCGGATCATAAACCTATCACATGGAGCTTTACACACATCAAAGGAACTCAAGGAAAGTGATCTAGGCTTGTTTGGAACACCCCGGTGTACACTTCAACATTGAACCAGCGTTTGACAGTGAAGCATGGGCGTTTGGGTTTCTGCCCGGCGTTCCATACTCCGGGTGCAGATACAAAACAGTTTTGTTCGGTTTTAGACAAAAATAAAGTGGTTTTCTCGGGATTTTTCATTCATTCTTGACCATTAGAGGCTAGGAGACATCAAGGGACAAGGAATACTCATTCACAAAGTGTTCTAACATCAAGATTGCTCCAATTGCTACCGAAATCGCAACATTTCTTCATCAAGCATGATCATGTGTGGCTAAAACCCTTGTGATCACAACCAAGGGCTAGGGTTTGTATGCCATTTAGTTCAATTTGAGTTGTTTATCTATGTTGGACATGAATTCATAGTGTTTGTTAGAGATCTATGACATTTGCTAAGTTTTTATGTGTTATTTCATGTGTTGATTGTTCTTAAACGTTGTTTTCTTGAATCACTTCATGTATTTTGAGTTAATTGGTGTTTAGTCATTGAATGTCAAGATATATGATTGAAGGTTATGTTAACATGTTTATATTTGATGGTGATCATTTTGTGATAGCCTAATTACATCGGTGTTCAATCGTTGTAAGCTTAGATACACAAGTATAGGTCTTTCAATACTCAATTCACATATGATGTCACAAGATTATGTCTATATAATCTACCCAACCAGATTCACAAACTTAAATTACTAATTGTGCTATCAAACTCGATACTTGGTTGTGCTCATTGTTACTTTATTGAATTTTCAATTGTAGTTAATTCTAATTTCTCAAATCAAAACACAAATCCAATTTTAAGTTTTTACCATGTTTTGCAATCGATTGAGATCTTACACCAACCACTAGCTCTTCGTGGTTCGACACCCTATTTGCCACTACTAATTTAGGGTACCTAGGAGCATATAATCTTTTTATCTTTTATCGGTACTTCGACGTCGATCAACGGGGTTTGATTACCAAACCCGTTTTCGGGGTGTTACAATGGAGCTGAAAATCGTCGGCTGCCTTGTTCTTCTTATTACTTGAATGTTCAGGATATAGTGCAGGATAATGCTCAGATCGCTACTAAGTGGTATAATGATTGTAAGTGATGAGTGTTAGTGCGTGATTGCAAAAGAAAGAAGTAAGAGTTCGAGAGCAAAAAGTGAAGTGAAGTGTTCTTACGATCTGGCCTTCCTATTTATAGTTACAAATATGAAACAAATTCTCCTATAAACTAGGGATGCTCCGGAATATTCCTTTCTGAACGTTGGTGACCTATTCTTCCGGCTTTAACGTTTATTTTCCAACCAAATGGAGCGAGTCTTCAGGAGAATGAGTCCACATGAACGTTACGATCTTGCAGCCATGACCTGCAAGTAAATAATTAGTAACTGTCAGGATACTGCATCAGGATGTTACCAATATCCTGATCTGGTATCCTGATCATAATCAGAAATAATCAAGTCAATATATAATTTCAGGATATGGGCTCAGAAAACCACCCATAACAGTTATCAAATCTCAAAACCCTAAAAATTAAGGCATCAACTTCAACTTGCGATAAGTGTTGCCAGATCATGAATTGTCTAACATTGTTATCTAGATTGATGTTCATTGTGGAGTAAAGTGAAGAAATTAGAAGGATGAATGAGGGAGAGAGTGAAATATGAAGGTTGGAATGTGAGTGGTGAAGAATATAAAGGGATGACAGCTGTAATTAATGGTGTAATACCAATAATGCCCTTGCCTTAAATAAACCCTAACTGAGTAATTTAACTCAGTTTGGTGTAAAGGACGTAAAGTGTTATATAACATGTGTTTTTTTGGACATAAAATGAAATTAAATCTTTTAAAGGGCACGTTTCAAAATTCAGATAATACATAAAGGACACAAAATGTAATTTACTCTTAAATTAAAATGAGATATAATAAAGTAACAATACGCAATTCACAACCAAATCAACATGCCGTCCAGAAAGTAGTTGTTTCACAACCATATCCACGCACCGTTGTGTACAACCAAATCGAAGCACCGTTCGGACAGAAAAATAATCAATCTGTCGTGTCTCCTCCCACAACGATTTCTGACACTATTTCACATCCCTATATAATCCACATCGCACCAAAAATATCCGTCCATGACGTTTTCGGTACCACAGTAGCGCGTGGTGGCGGGGCAACGTTAGAGACGGTATTTGCAAACCTGATTTATGTTGTGCGTATTTTCAATTCCAATATGCGGTTTGTAACATTGTTTGATTTGAAATAGTTGTTTTTCGTATGTTCATTTTATGCTAACCCTTTTACCATATATAATTGGATTATTTGGCGTTCTTCTGTAGTTTGAGTGTTGAATACATGAATTTAATAAGTTTTATAACAATTATGTGATAAGCGTATGTCAATTTTTCAAATGGCATGTTTGACTGAATATATTGTGTGTTTTTTTCCTAGGGTGTGATTTTTTATATCTCTGTGAATTTATGATGCATATTCTTAAACTCATGATTTATAGTGGATTATTGCTTTATGGGTTTGTTTGGTTAATTTGTTCGAACATGATTTAAGAGAGTTCATTTGCATTCTGTGGCGATTTACATGTATGGGAGGGTGGGCATGTGCCCACCATATAGACTCCGGCCACTGCACAAACGTACACCGATGTAACACCTCGAAAATTCACGTCCTATAATGTATTGACACGTGTCATAAGCTTGAACGTGTGAAATAATACTCTAGAGGGACTAAAGTTGACAAACAAGAAAAGTGTGTGAATATAAGGGTTCAAAACGTCAACAAGGGATAAATATACTTTACAGTAACCCTACATAATGCTCATACCTTCAAACGAATAAATCATGGATCATACGAAGCTAAATATGAAAGAAAGTGAGAGATTACAAACTACAGGGGTTAAATGTGTCAACATGTTTAAAGTATACCTCTGAGTGACCTTTTAGCAAACCCGAAGCTTTGTAACGGTAAATTATGCTCACTAGAATGTGTGATAAAAATTTCATAAGGTTTCGTTATCGTATGAGAAAGTTATGATCAAATTCGTATATAAGGGGTTAAAGCGTCAACGATAACAATTATGACTTTTCGGGTAAACACAAAGCAAACCAAGGACTTAACAAAATAGGTATAAGTCTTGAAGCCCTTATATGTCAATTTGGAGGGCTCAAATTGCAAGAAATAAGGGTTGGGTGACCTTTCGAAGAGCCAAGAGCCAATATGTGAAAACTAGAAAATGTTTAACCTGACCTCCACTCTCAAGCGGGCCGCGTAAGCCCAGGAAGACACTTACGCGGGCCGCGTTCGACGCCCAGATGCAGAAATTTGGGACAGCAGCCTGTTTATGCGCAATAACTGACTTAAATCAGATATTTTCACTCCATGGGCGACCCCTACATGCTTTTTAGACCTTAGGGACACATGTTGATGATCAGGGATCAATGGTAGCATGATTTGTCAACAATCTAATGAGATTAAAGCACTATAAAAGGCCCTCATGTTGCAACCATTTGAACACACCTTCCATCTGCATTCTTGAAGACTTCTGGAGCTCCAAAGCAGACCCAAGTCATCACTAATCGTGCATAGGACTTTGGTAAGTGCCCTTAACCTTTCTTAATTGAGTTTTGCTTAGTTATTAGCTTAAAAGTCAAACCGTCGTAATTACCGTTTGACTTAGCGATTAATCATTAATGGTCCAGTGATTAGTCTAATTGAAGGTAGTTATAAGTTGGTAATTATGTGGGCACTAAACCCTTAAAAGGGCACCCTCTGATTCCCGCTCTAACTAGATCAAATGCCGGGTCAAAGTTGTTTAGAAAAAGTCAACAGAACTATAATTTGCGAATTAACATGTAATTAGCAATGTAGAAGGCATGTAACCTATTTTATCACTCATATAACTTGTTAATAAGTATAAGAACTGGTCTAAGCTTGTTTGATCCGACAATTTTCTGTTTAGACCCGGTTCGGAACCGAAAGTCGCAAAACTTTGACTTTTGCTTTGACTTCAGTTCTGACCCGATTTAGTATGATTTGGAAATGCCTTAGAGCTTCCTTAGGACCAGGCTACATGTTAGTATAACCCTCTGTGGTTGGTTCATTGATTGATCGATTCGTTTACATGTTTCCGTTAAATTGCTTAATGTTGACCATAATGCCCTTTTGACCATAAAACGAGAATTTTAGAAATGTGAAAGGACAATAATCTTTATTACTGATTTATAAACATGTCCCTAAAATTTCACATCAGTTGGAGGTCTAGATTAGGAGTTATGCTCGTTAGCGTAATTATAACGCCTTTTAGTAATTAAACGGCGCAATTAGCATAAAGCGTATCTAAACCAAATTTTGACACCAAAACTTTTACCCACTGATGTAATATAATATTTTGAGATTTTTAAAGATTTTTAATTATTTTTAAACTGATCATAACCTAAGGTTATGGCGTTGATTCGGTAAATACCGATTATACCCTTTTTGTGTATAAAATGAGTTCTACATAGTATTTTAACACCAATCCAATTGCTACTGATTTTATATAATAAATAAAGTATTTTGAACTTTATAACCTGATCAGAAAACTCAGATTTCCTGTATAACCCGGAAATCATTTAAAATGGCTTTTTACGCGTATTAAACGCATAGTTTGGGTTTAAAACCATTTTTCCATATAAGACTTATTATCAACTGATATGACTTATTAAAATAAGTTATTTTACTGATGTATTCGGACCCGAATCTCAGAACTTCATTTTAATCTCTTTTATAGTCTTAAAATGACCAAAATACCCCTACGGGGCTTATTTTGAGATTAAACTCGTTTTGGGCATAATGGAAGAGATCCTACTGATATCACAACATATTTAAGGCATATTAACTTAGGAAACCTATATATGACTCTTTTGGTTACTCGTTACGCACTTGTCGCGTTCAGATCGGCTTATGTGACTGGTTTGCATATATTAGCCGAAACGGGTCAAACCATATTATCTTTATCTCAAAATCCAGAATGTGTTCAAGTTACCCATATTAAACAAGCATACAAGCTTGTCAGGTCAAAACCACATTCTAAACCGGTCTTCGCCTTATCATGCGTTGATTCATGTCTTCCTTTTGAAAACTAACCGGTCTAAGTCTAAGCTTAATTAAAGACCCGTTAGGATTCTAATAGGTTATTAAAAACCTTCGTTCCAGATTAGGAGCCCAGTAAAAGCTACGTGCACTTACTGTATTGGACTTATACTTTGCTCAGGTAAATACTCTTAACTTATTTTCCCTATACGGGCTTGGGATACGGTACTATAAATGTACCGCTTGGTCGGGTGTATGTAGTCATGTAAATCGGATTGTGATTGATGTATGTACATAACCTGTTTAATATGTATTATTTGGTGTATGGCCTTTGGGGGTTAATGACCATGTCCCGGATATCCTTGGCATCATTTTACGAAAAGGCCACGACCTAAGCACGGGGTGTAGGCGTACACCTGACAGATGCATTATGTAAAAACTGGTAATCCTCTAAAGGAATCAACCTTGTGGGCATTATACCTGTGGCGTGTCAGTTAATCTAGACCGGCCCTACAAACCGGCTCTGATGGACGACAAATAAGTAAAACTGTATACAAGATTATATACAAATGATTGTCCCAAGTTATAAAAGATATTTTTGCCGAAGTGCATCCAAATCAATTTTCAAACTCTTTTCAAAATGTTGGGATTGAACCCTATCAGAGGAACAGATAATGTAAAGCCAAAACTGGATCAAAGCAGTGGATCCAGAATAAGCAGACGTTTACAGATTAGTTCATGCAAATCTCTCCCCTTGAAAGTGGCTTTGTATCTGCTGACCTCCTATCTACTGATCTTACTAAGTGCTGACCTACAACTGCTGACCAATGTCAAAGACTGATGGAAGACCAAAGCTCTGCTGACTCAATCTACTGCCTTGAGTCAAGTACTGCTGATCCGGACAAGCACTGCTGGGTTCACAGCAGTGGAAGGATGCAGCAGCAGTTTATGTGTCTTTTATGTATTAGATTGTAATAGCAGTAGTTAGTACATCAGTGTTTGTATAGATCAGAGGTTAGAGTTTGTTAGGAGGTTAGATGTCACTTTCATGGTGACGTCAGCTAAGATGCTCAGTGGTTTGCAAGTGCCTATAAATAGTTCAGTACTTTGTACTGTTCTATTAGCTCTTTCACCACATCGTCTTCTTTGCACGAACAAACTACTGAGCTCTGGCTGAGGGGGAGTTTGCATTCTTACATCAATCATTGTAATCGTTGTTGAAACAAATTCAATCTTTCGATTCATTGTGTAAAGATGTTTGATAAAAGTATTACTCTCGTTTGATTGTATGCAAAGTTTGTTTTCATCTTATTTCCGCTGCACAACTCTTTCATTTCCATCTTAATTACAAACGAAAATACAATCAAAAAGAAACTCAGATCCAACAATTGGTATCAGAGCTTGGACAGTCAAATTTGATTTAACAATCATTTTGACGTAAATAGTTCAGCTCATAACAGTTGATACTGATCGTTTGTTCGTCCGTTGAAAAACAGAGCAAGGATTAATCACCATTAAAGTTGATTTCTCAGTGTCTGTAAAACAACAAGAATGACGTCACAATCTCAGGATGATAAAAACAACATCGGCTCACTTTTTAAACCACCTATGCTAAAAAGAAATGAGTACAACATCTGGCAGAGGAGGATGGGTCACATCCTCGCTCAACAAAGCACAGGTTGTTGGAGGTCTGTCATCTTTGGTCCTCATGTTCCTTCAGTGCCAAGCGCTGAAGATGCTAAAAAGTTCGTTCCAAAACCAGTTGAAAATTACACCGAAACCGATTTTCAAAAGATCGAACTAGATGCTAAAGCGTTTAGCATCATAGCATCAGCGCTGCCCAATGAAATATATGCTGGACTGTTACACTGTAACAGTGCCAAAGAATTGTGGGACGCACTTAAGGAACAGTTTGGAGGTACTGAAGAAGTCATAGAAAACAATAGGGAAATCCTGAACCAACAGTATGAGACATTTTGTCATGTTAGAGGTGAATCACTGACTCAACAATTTGAGCGGTTTAGTTGTCTCATCAGTGAACTGAGGCTTGTTAATACTACCTTTACAAACTCGACTCAAAACAGCAGGTTCCTCAGGTCACTGCCCGAAAAATGGGACACTATAGCCTTTGTCACCAGAAATTCACCTGAGTTCAAGGATCTGACCTTGACCCAACTCCATGGTCGACTCCTGACCTACGAAAGGGAGTTGAACCAGAAAAGGAAGTTACAAGAGTCAGGAAAAGCCGTTGATGATTACACATTCGGTAATACTGCTCTTCTGGGTCAAGAAGAATCTGGGAGCAGTGGTAAGGACCAGGGTTATGATCACTTCATTGACATAACTGCTGGTGCAAATTTTAACAACCCTGATCCTCACTCTGCAAGTTATGCATTCACTGCAAACGAAAACCAGATGTCAGATAATTTAAGCTTTGAACTAAATGATTTGCAACATTTTGATCCCACTGATTTAGAGGAAATGGACATCCTGCACCAACTGGCTTTGCTAAGTGTTAGAACTAGCAAGTTCTACAAAAGAACAGGGAGAAAATTCCCAGGGTTGCATGGGAATCTAAGGGTTGGGTTGGATAAATCGAAAATCAAGTGCTACAAGTGTAATAGGTTGGGACATTTCGCTAGGGAATGTAGGAGTCAAAATACTGGTCCCATAATTACTCATCCTAGCTCAAATCCTAGACCTCAAAACCAAAACACTGTGCACTATGCCCAATATGCCCCAGCAGCTCAAGTGAACACTGCTCACTATGCTGCTGCCCCTGTGCCAGTACATTATGTCCAAACTACTGTTCCACAAATCCAATATGTTCAAACCCCTGCTCCACAGGTACAAGTGCAACCTGTTGCACCTCAAACCACTGCTCCAGCAGCAGCACAACCAGATCAACAAAGTTTTTTTACTCAAGGGTTTGTTGACTGGAGCAGTATGCCTGAAGACCTTAATGATGAAAATTTTGCACTCTATGCTTTTAATGAACCCTCACATGATGAGTTTTGTTTGATGGCATTAGAGTCAATACAGGAGGGGATTGAAGCTAAGGAGGAACAGCAGTGCTTTGAAACAGTGGAAGAGGTGACTGAAGCAGTGGTTACTGCTGTGGCTGGTGAACTACTGTTGGGAGAAAGTTCAGGTACTCTGATTGAACCAATGACAGATCCATGGTCCATAGAGGACAAAGAAGAAGAGAAAGAAGAAAAGGCTGGTGAAAAGAAGGTAAGAGCTGATGATGATGAAGATCATCAATGTGATTGTGCAATGATGGCAGCTGCCAAGGTATCTCCTCAAGTTCTTGAAAAACTGTGTTCAGACAATTGCATAATTGCTTTTGCTAACATCAAAGAGGTGAATGAAAACCTTCGGGATAAAATCTTAACTGATGAGGTCAAATTTGAAAGCTCTTTAAAAGAACTTAAAAACAAATTGACTGAAAAGGAAAAAGAAATCAGTTGTTTAAAAGAAGAGCAAAGTATAACCAAAACCCAACTTCAAACTATGGTAGAAAAATACCAAGTTTGCAAAAAGGAGTTGGAGTTTGCCCAGATTACTTGTGAAAGATGGGTGGAATCCTGCAAAGGATATGAGGTTATGCTTGAAAAACAGAGAAAAAGCAATGTGAAGTTTGGGGTTGGGTATAGAAAATATGATGATGAAAACACTACTTTTGAAAACTCTGTTCAAACCACTGATGAAGCTACTGAGCTTATCCCCACAAACAAGAATGGCCAAGAAGTGAAAATCACTGACAAACTTGGTAACAAAATCACACTTAACAGACCAATGGGTTCCTCCACTTTCAAGGAGCTTGAAGATCATCAGTTTAAACCAAAATGGTCTGATGAGTGTGATATTCTTGAAAATTTCAAGCCAATGGACTTTACATCAATTGATGGTGCTAAAGCTCCAAAAGCTAAAGTCATACCTCTCAAAGATATCCCAGCAGTGGTTAAAACCTCTGCTGCAAAGGAATCTGAAAAGAGAAAGAAGAAAGAAAAAATTGATAACCTGTTTTGTGAATTCTGTGAGAAAAGGAATCATCTAACAAAAGACTGTTTCCACTTAAAAGCTTATGATCTAAACAAAACAAGTGTCATTGTTTCAGCAGAAAGCTGCATTGTTTGTGGGAAAACAAACCACAAAACTCAAGCATGTGTGTACCTCAAAAACTTTGATGTGAAAAAGAATGAGTACATTGCTAAAACATCCTTGAGTCCATCATCATCATCAACATCTGTCAAATTCACCAAGAAACAACCACTGTTTGTGCCAGTACAAACAGCTGTTACAAAACAGCTGAACCAAACATCTGTCAAAAGAGATGTTCAGGTTACTGATGCACCCCCTGCCAATCAGTTCAGAAAAGGCAGAGAAAAACAGTCTTACCAAAGGATTCCTCACGTTTATGAGGCCTACAAAAGGCCCTCTAAACCCAAAGTGAACAAGCATCCTTTTGGTTACCAGCAGATGATTGGTCAGGACCCACAACAGTGGTTAGAGAAACACTGTTCTAAAACAGTTCAAACCTCTGACCTAACCACTGTCCATCATTCTGCATCCATCCCAGACACTGTTGAGACCCCATCCAAAGCCCTGCTGGCTTTGGAGACCTTAATGAACTAATCCTTTTACTTCATGTGCAGGGAGCTTTTGCATGTTTTGATAGTCTTTGGTATGTAGACAGTGGAGGCTCCAGGCACATGACAGGATGTAAAGCCCTCCTCAAAGACTTTAAAATCCATGGTGGGGGTGATATATCCTTTGGGAATAATAGTAAAGGGAAAGTTTTGGGGTCTGGAACAGTGCAATCTGGAAATGTAAAATTTGAAAATGTCAATCTAATAGACAATCTAAAATTCAACCTTCTGAGTGTGTCCCAAATGAGTGACAAGGGATTTGGGTCATTCTTCACAAAAGACTGTTGTAGGATTGTTGGACCAGAAATGGTCAAAAAGATTGAAGCAATAATCAAAACTGGTCAAACTAAACTTGTGGCTCAAAGAAGTGGCAATGTTTATGTTGTTGACATGTCAAAAGAGTGTCCCAGAGCTGATGCCTGTCTGTTCTCAGCTGCCTCTAACAAAGAGACAGAACTTTGGCACAGAAGGCTGGGACACACAAATCTTAAGACAATCACAGAAATTTCAAAAAATGGTTTGGTGAGAGGCCTACCACAAAAATTGTTTTCATGTCCTGAACATTGCATTTCCTGTTTAAAAGGAAAACAGCATAAAAGTTCTTATAAGTCCATTGAAGAGTCCAAAACAACCCAGTGTTTGCAAATGCTACACATGGATTTGTTTGGCCCAGTTCAAGTCATGAGCCTTAAAAAGAAAAGATATTGTTTGGTTATTGTTGATGACTTTTCTAGGTTCACGTGGACTTTCTTTTTGCACTCAAAAGATGAAACTGCAGGCATTTTGCAAGACTTTGTAATACAGGTTGAAAAGCAATTTGACCTTCCAGTAAAAAGCTTCAGGAGTGACAATGGCACAGAATTCAAAAATAGGGAGTTGGATGCCTTCTGTGTGAAGAAAGGGATTGTAAGGCAGTACAGCATCCCAAGGACACCAGAGCAGAATGGGGTAGTGGAAAGGAAGAACAGAACTCTGATTGAGGCTGCCAGAACCATGCTTGCAGATTCAGGTTTGCCTTTAACTTTCTGGGCAGAGGCAGTAAACACTGCTTGCTATGTTCAGAACAGAGTTTTAATAAACCCCAGGCACAAAAAGACTGCCTATGAAATTCTGTACAAAATTAAACCACTGATCTCATATTTCAAAGTGTTTGGCTGCCCATGCTTTATTTTGAACTTAAAAGATTCCATTTCAAAATTTGCAGCCAAAATTGATTGTGGTTATCATTTGGGATACTCAACCACTGCCAAGGCCTACAAAGTGTTCAATACACGGACCAAGGCAGTGGAGGAGACTTTGAATGTAAAGTTCAATGAACTTTCATCAATGAAAATCCCAGCAAACCCTGCAGATCTGTTTGATCTTGAAAAATTCACTTTTGAAAATACTGCTGTCAAGACTAACAGTGCAGGTCCATCAGAGGATACAACACCAGACTATGGGTATGAAATCATCATCCCTCAAAGGTCTGCCACAAAGGGAAAAGCATCAGCTGTTCAAATCAGTTGTCAAAGCTCTACCACTGCTACCTCAACAGTTGTTGACCAAAGTAGCCCATCAACCACTGTTTCCACATCCTCAAACACTGCTGACAAAAGTCCTCAAATAGTGGATAAAAGTCAGCAGTTGTCCACCTCATTACCTCCTATACCACCACCTTTTGAAGCCACTGCTGGATCATCAAAGTCCCCAGCAGTGGTTAGCTCAGATGATACACATTTGCAGCCTTCACCAACCAATGCCATCATACCATACCAAGGAGATTTAATCTTCTTGAGATCTCATCCACCTGATCAAATCATTGGCAACATAAATGAAGGGGTGCTCACAAGAAGCCAAACCCAAAACATTTGTCTTTTTGCTGGTTTTCTATCACTCCATCAGCCAGTCAAGTACCAAGAGGCACTGAAAGACAACAGCTGGGTAGAAGCCATGCAAGAGGAGCTCCAACAGTTTAAAAGACAACAAGTATGGGAGCTTGTACCACTGCCAGAAGAGGTTAGTTCCATTGGCACAAAGTGGGTCTTCAAGAACAAAACTGATGAAAGGGGTATTGTTGTCAAGAATAAAGCCAGGCTTGTGGTTCAAGGTTACAGACAGGAAGAGGGGATTGATTATGATGAAACATTTGCCCCTGTTGCAAGATTAGAAGCAATTAGACTGTTCCTGGCCTTTGCTGTCAACCACAACATGAAGGTGTTTCAAATGGATATCAAAAGTGTTTTCCTCTATGGTACAATTCAAGAAGAGGTGTATGTTTGTCAACCTCCAGGTTTTGAGGATCCATTTTATCCAGATCATGTCTACAGGCTAAACAAAGCCTTGTATGGCTTGAAACAAGCACCAAGGGCCTGGTATGAAACTCTTTCCAACTTCCTACTCTCAAATGGTTTCAAAAGAGGTACCATTGATAAAACACTGTTTTTAAAATGGAGAGGGAAGGATTTAATGATTGTCCAGATTTATGTGGATGACATTATTTTTGGAAGCACATGTAACTCAATGTGTGAAGAGTTTAGAGAACTCATGACAGCTGAGTTTGAAATGAGTGCAATGGGTGAGCTGCAATGCTTTCTTGGTCTCCAAGTACAGCAAATGCAAAATGGAACTTTCATTCATCAAAGCAAATATGCTAAAGAACTTTTAACCAAATTTGATATGAATGATTGTAAACCATGCAGCACACCCATGGCAACAAATAAGCTGGTCATGTCTGATGAAAAAGATGAGCTGATTGACCAAACACTTTATAGAAGCATGATTGGGTCTCTATTGTACCTAACTGCATCTAGACCAGACATCATGTTTGCAACATGTGTCTGTGCAAGAAGTCAATCAGCTCCCAGAAAATCAAATCTCATTGCTGTAAAAAGGATCTTCAGATACATAAAAGGTGCTCCCACACTTGGTATCTGGTATCCAGCTAATGGGAACATCAAGCTTTCAGGTTTCTCAGACAGTGACTTTGCTGGATGCAACACAACAAGGAAGTCCACATCAGGAGGGTGCCAGTTTCTAGGTGATTGCTTAGTCTCATGGCAAAGCAAAAAGCAAGCAGCTGTTTCAACATCCACTGCTGAAGCTGAATACATTGCTGCTGCAAGCTGTACAGCCCAACTCCTGTGGCTTCAAAATCAGTTGCTGGATTTTGGTATCACTGCCTTAAAGACACCACTCATGTTGGACAGTCAGGCAGCAGAAAATATCATCAAAAATCCAGTTTCCCATTCAACCACCAAACACATCGACATCAGACATCACTTTGTGAGGGATTGCTATGAAAAAGGTTTGATTTCTCTGCATCATGTCCCAACTAAAGATCAGCTAGCTGATGTGCTCACAAAAGCACTTGATACAGCCACTTTTGAAAGCTTGGTCTCTAGAATTGGGATGCTGAACATGGAATAACACGCAACATCTTGTTTTTCCATGAATAAAAGCAACAAAATGTTTTCAGAAAATCAAAATTCCATCCTTAAAAATAGCTAAAAATGAAATTTTTCATTAAATCCTTAAAAGTCTGCCATTAACCACTGATTGTTCAAAAGACTGCTCTAATTGAAAAGTCTGTCCACTGCTGAAAGTCAACCCCTGCTCTCTCATTCCTTTGATAAACTCTGTTGCTCAAAAGCAGTGTCTTATCCACTGATATGCTATCCACTGATAGTGAAAATCATCCACTGCTTTCATACCACTGCCTTCATTTGTCCCTATCACACAAGTACTGTCCTTCACTTTCAACAGGGGTTGTCACGTGGACAGTACATATTGGTCAGACCTTTTGTAACGGCTGCCACCTCAGCATTCACTTTCTTCCCTATAAAATCCCCCACTCACCATCAAAACAGGGTTTTACTGTCGAATTGAATTCTTAAAAATTCTCTTCTCAAAGCAGTTTTTCTTCACATTTCTTCACAAATTTCTTCGATCAATCATCCTCAAAATGACTAAATCAAAGAAATCTGCAAAACCCTCATCCAAATCATCATCGAAAACAGCCTCTCAAAAGGCAATCTCCACTGAAATTCCACATAAACCATCTCACAATCTCCTGGGTCTTCTTACAAAACCCAGTTCCACAAAGGAATTCGATTCCATCATTGATATCATCACCGCCTCAAAGTACAAAACTTTGTTGACAGCGGATGCACCAATTTACTTGGCAACCCAAAGGGAGTTTTGGAAGAATGCAATCCTTGAAACACAAGGAGAAGCTGTAATAGCCATTAACTCTACTTTAAAGGGAAAAGAAGTCAAGATTACACCACAAACAATTTCAGAGGTCTTTCAACTCGACGATCAAGAAGGTAAAATTACTTTCCCTAAAAACGAGTTAAAAAATGATTTTCTGGAAAGGGGGTACAATGCAGAGGTCAAAAAGGACACCTTAGAAAAAGGTTACTTTCCTCCTGCAACAAGATTTTTATTTCACACCCTCTTAAAATGTGTTTCAAACAAAACCACTTCTTTCAATGAGATACCATTAAAAATTCAAAAACTGGGATTTGCAATTCTTCAAGATGAAAATTTTAACTACTCCCAGGTAATTTTTAATGATTTGGTTAACAATGTTGAAACAAAGGCATTCCTACTTTTTCCAAGATTTTTAAGTTATTATTTTGAAATGAAACTTGGAAAGAAGGATGCTGCTGCAATAAAACAAGGTGATTCCATTCAAACAAATTGCTTAACTGCTGAAACTTTTACAAGAATGTCCACACCTTGCAAAACACAAGCAGAGGTGCCTGAGCAGATTTTAGCAGTTACAACTGCTCCTCAGGTATCTGCTGCTGAGCCCACTGCTCAAGGTGATCAGAGCAGCAGCACAACTGCTTTGAAACCCACACCTAAAATCACCAAAAAGCCCACAAAAAGAAAAACACAACCCCCCCCCCCAAAACCATCAAAAAGGCATCTTTGGAGGATGAGATACCAGAGCTTCTGCCAGTGACAACACAAAAGTCACAAGAAACCACTGCTGCTACTTCCTCACAGCAGTTGGTACAAATATCTCAACCCATAACCAAAACTCCTCCTGTTTCTTCACAAAAAGAACAGGTTGTACAAATAGGGTCTCCACATCATGATGCTCTGGAAACACTCGTTTCTATCATCCACAGTCCAATGCCCGGGACACATCCTATTTCTACACCAACCATCACATCCACATTTCCCTCACCAATAAAACCACTGTTGGATGCAATTGATTTGAACCAGGCATTATCCAGTCCTTCTCAATCACCTATTAATGAGAATATACCTCAACAACTGACTGGGTCTGATGTATCAATCTTTGCTAACCCACCAACACAACCTGAGGAGGTTACACCCCTTGAGTTACAAGTAACTCTTGGTGGTATTCCAAGCGAAGCAGCCACTACAACTGTTACACCCACTGGGTTACATTTGGACAGTGGTTACATTCATAAGACTTCCTTGGAGGCAATTCCTTTTATAGCACCTCTGTCAACCACCAGTGGATTTATTTATCCTACTGGCAACATCAAAAGGTTGTCAAGTGTTGAAGGAAGAAGACCCCAGTACCAAGAAAAAGGGGCATCAGTGGTTAATGTTTGGAAGATATTCCCTACATCTACCACTGATAAAACCACTGCTAGTGGGAAATCAGATGATCCCATTAACTTGGGTGATGGTTTAAAGTACCAGAAATTGACGGATCGTATTGCAAAGCTTGATAACTCTGTTGCAGAACTCAAAGATATGCTACAACAGGTGTTACAAGTTCAGAAGGTACAATCAACTGCTGTTCCACCTCAAGCATCTGTTCCACAAAGGGCACCTGCTACAAATGAGCTCTAGAACTTATTTCAACCTTTTCTCCATCAACAAGCACAATTAGCAGATCAGCAACATGAAAAACATGTCCAACAGCTGAGAAATGCAATGGAGTCAAGGTTCAAGAACACTCAGGCTGATCTGAAGGCTCTCAAAACTCAGATCTTGCAAACCACTGGCACTGCTCCTCCACATGTCCGCTACATTTCTCAACTCCCAGAAGATAATGCCAAAAAGGGGGAGAAAATTAAGGAATGGAAAAGGAAGGGTATAGAGGATGGTCTCTATCTTGAACCAGAAAATTCAAACATGACCAAAGAGATCCCTTTGCCAGATGGTAGCAAGAAAATTGATGTGACAACAAATGCACTAGCAGAAGCAGTTGCAAGTGTGAAAAGAGATAGAGAGGCCAAAAGGAAAGCCAGGGTGGACAGAATGGATCATCCAGATCAGGGTACTTCTGGGTCAAGGGATCATGAAAATCCAGTTGAGGAAAAGAAGAGGCCTACTAGAAAAGTAAGGCAACCCAAATCCATTCCAACCAGACGTTCAAAGTCTGCTCAAAAACCATCATACAAAACAGCTGATGCAACAGGAGTTACAAAAACTACTGCTTGCCAAACAGTTGTTCCATCAACACACACCACTTCAACACACACAACATCCACCGCTTTACCATCATCACCACCAAAAACAACACCTGCTGACATACAGCAGAAGACAGCAGATGTTATAACATCTGTTGTAATGACAACAGTGGTTGAAACACCAGTTGTTTCAACAGCTGTCAGTCAATCACAATCCACTGCCACTACATCTACCACCACTGTTCCATCCAAAACATCATCAGTCCCTCCTACAAAAAGGAGAAGACTAATTCTCAAAGATGATGACAATTCACCACCACAAACATCTTCAAAATCTTTAACACTTGTCACAATCCCAAAACCTGTTCCTCTCTCTTCGGTTCAAATGTACAAGCCCTTACCTCCTGCAGGTGTTCAATTTCCTCTTGAACTAGCAGCTGTTAGAGATGAAATAAAATCCTTTTACTATGAGGATGACCCTGCCAAAAGGAGTTTGCCATCAATAAAGGGATATCCCTGGCCTAAAAATGTTGATGAATATCTGGAAATCAAGGCCAAGCAAGCAGAGGATATCTCAAAGAAAAACACACAAGGGAAATCTGATAAAGAAATTGCACAGAGAAGTCAATATTTGCTCACACAAGTCAGATCCCTAGAGCAATTTGCAAAAAATGTTAGTCAACAAATTTCTGAAAGAGCAGCTGAATCTATGAAGAAAGACTACATTGAAAGCATCATGGCTCACAAGAAGTACAAAGGAGAGAGATACATGTACAAAGAGTGGACTATTCCTGAACTTGAAAATGAAGCAGCAAGAATTCAAGACATGATAAAAAGGAATGTCACTCACACTCCTCCAAACTGGGCAGAGTTTAGAAAGAATATACCTGACAAACAGGAAGAGCTGAAGAGAATGAAAGAGGAACTGGTAGCAGCTGATTATGGAAACAAAAGACAAGTTGCTAGATGGAAAGAAGATGTGGTCAGGGCTACTTACAAAAAGTTGGAACAATTAAGAAAGAAAGATCCTTCAGTTCCTCAAAAGCCTGACTATTCTAAAGCAGAGGTTTCTAAAAAACCACCAAAGCTGCAAGTCAAAAGAACCATTGCTCCAGCTGGTGCTGCCATCTACAAAAGAAGGAGCAAAAACCAGTTTAGCATGGAAACAATTCAAGATCTATTAGCAGGAGATGCCATTGTAAAAGCAGGCACGGAAGTAATGATAAAAGAAGATCTTGAATTGGAACAATCTGCAAGTGCTGCTCAGCCAGCTATGAACAGGCCAGCCTCACCAAATACTTCTGCTAATAAACATCTCTCAAGAAACCCACCAGGCTCAAAAATACAAAAGTGGGAAACTGACAAACAGACCTGCGTATTGACTTTGCTCAGGCCTGGTGGAGTAGTGGAGAAAATATCAAGGGAACAAGCTCTTGGCCTGAGTCTTGAAGATTTGCAGGATCTCCTTGATCTTCCACTTAGCAGGGATGATGAAGATACAGATGCCCTAGACTTTGAATTACAATTTAAAGGTCAGATAAGGGAGCTGTTGTTGAGGCAATAAAGATTTCCACAAATAATGAAGAGTTTTGGCATTATCTGTTCCAGGGGGAGATTGTTGGGATTGAACCCTATCAGAGGAACAGATAATGTAAAGCCAAAACTGGATCAAAGCAGTGGATCCAGAATAAGCAGACGTTTACAGATTAGTTCATGCAAATCTCTCCCCTTGAAAGTGGCTTTGTATCTGCTGACCTCCTATCTACTGATCTTACTAAGTGCTGACCTACAACTGCTGACCAATGTCAAAGACTGATGGAAGACCAAAGCTCTGCTGACTCAATCTACTGCCTTGAGTCAAGTACTGCTGATCCGGACAAGCACTGCTGGGTTCACAGCAGTGGAAGGATGCAGCAGCAGTTTATGTGTCTTTTATGTATTAGATTGTAATAGCAGTAGTTAGTACATCAGTGTTTGTATAGATCAGAGGTTAGAGTTTGTTAGGAGGTTAGATGTCACTTTCATGGTGACGTCAGCTAAGATGCTCAGTGGTTTGCAAGTGCCTATAAATAGTTCAGTACTTTGTACTGTTCTATTAGCTCTTTCACCACATCGTCTTCTTTGCACGAACAAACTACTGAGCTCTGGCTGAGGGGGAGTTTGCATTCTTACATCAATCATTGTAATCGTTGTTGAAACAAATTCAATCTTTCGATTCATTGTGTAAAGATGTTTGATAAAAGTATTACTCTCGTTTGATTGTATGCAAAGTTTGTTTTCATCTTATTTCCGCTGCACAACTCTTTCATTTCCATCTTAATTACAAACGAAAATACAATCAAAAAGAAACTCAGATCCAACACAAAATGAGTCAGTTAAGTTGTATTTACCAGTGTAAACTGACGTATTTTCCAAAAAGGCTAAGTGCAGGTACTAGACGAAATAGGCTGGCTACTCCAGGCATCATTACTCAAGTCTCGCAAGCTCTAGATGTCAAAGTCTGTTGAACACTGTTTCATTTTATTTTCGATCCGCCTGTGGATCCTTTACTTTCCGTTGTAATACTGGATATTACTTTATATTCGGATCGTAATATATTTATCTTTTGCTTCCGCTGTGCATTTATATATATTGTGTTATTTGACTATGATGATATCAACTACGTCACGATACTCCCCACCGGGCCCACCGGTAATACGTGGAAATGTCGGGGTGTGACAACCGAAACTTTCCGAAGAGTTTCCGGTGGGTCCAGTGAGTTTCGAGATAGTGGCCATGGTTTGTTTGGCGCGTGCGAGAGTTGTTAAGGTGACCAAGAGCGTTGTGGTGTTCTATCAGGGGAAGGTTGCCGATGGCTAGGGCTGCAAACGAACCGAACGAACACGAACAAGACCTTGTTCGTGTTCGTTTGCTAAGAAATATATGTGTTCGCGAACCGTTCACGAACACTTATCGAACGAGATTTTATGTTCGTGTTTGTTTGTTAATTTTAGGCAACAAACAAAAATGAATGTTGACGAACACAAATGAGCACCAACTAATGTTCGTGAACACATATGGAAACAAACAAACACAAACAATCGTTCAAGAACAGAATATATAATACACTGACCCTTATTATATATTTAATTTGCCGGAATTTTGAAGTATTTAAAAAAATATAAAAACTAAAAACACTAATGAACTATTGAACACAAACGAACATGTTACCGAACGTTCACGAACATAAACGAACGAACACGACATCTGTTCATGTTTGTTCATTTAACGAAACGAACGAAATTTCTTGTTCGTGTTCGTTTGTTTAATAAACGAACGAACACAAACGAACTTCCCGCCGAACGGTTCACGAACTGTTCGCCGAACGTTTGGTTCGTT
This sequence comes from Helianthus tuberosus, assembly GCA_030545235.1. Taxonomy (NCBI): domain Eukaryota; kingdom Viridiplantae; phylum Streptophyta; class Magnoliopsida; order Asterales; family Asteraceae; genus Helianthus; species Helianthus tuberosus. The sequence goes on from CM060360.1 coordinate 69,784,663, forward strand.
TGCAGCCCTACCGATGGCTAAAGGTGGTGGTGGTTTCATGGTTAGTGATGACTTCATGGTGGGTAAGAGAAGATGGATTGAGATGGTGATTAACAATAGTGGGCATTCATTATTTCATTGTCTTTTTAAAATAAAAATAAAGTGGCTCTAACACTAATAAAAAATTTACTAAAAGAGTCATTGAAAGTTAGTATTTTCTTTAATTGTCTTTTTTTAAAATAAAAATAAAGTAGCTCTAACACTAATAAAAAAAATTACTAAAAAAGTCATTGAAAGTTAGTATTTTCTTTATACACGAATATGTATTTTACATGAAATCTATTTTAAATATGTATACACATTTGCAATTATAAACTACTATAAAGGAGTAGATTATAATATCAATTTCAACACTTTTTAATATAAAATAAATGATGATGTGTCCAACCAATTGTATAGTTTGGTACAATTTCTTATATTGTACATTTAATATCTGTAAGTTTTTATTGGCTCTAATATTATTTTGAGTAAACTGTCATTTTGACCCTGAGGTTTGGTCACTTTTGACACTTTAGTTCAAATTTGAAACCTTTTGCATCTGGGTCCCTGTGGTTTTACTTTTATTGTCATTTTGGTTAAAAATGAAATTAAGTCGTATTTCTCAAATTAAATCCTGGTATTTTGTCCTTTTCCTCAGGAGAAAAATAATCATTTCTTTCTTATTTTATTTAAAGTTTTATCCAATGCTCCATCGAATCACTCAATTCAAGTGTTGAATAACAAGTGGACTCCACAACAACCAACCTTAATCAGTCATGGGTGAATAAGATCAAAGACGTCTTCACTGAAAAAAAAAAAAAACATTTTCATCCACTAATCAAGACGCCCCATCGCAATCATTCACTCTCCTCCGTAAGTGTCACCATCTGTCAATTCCGATTTCCCTATTTTAGCCCTAATTTTATACACAAAGTTGACGATTATGTGAAGCACCGTAATTAGAGTTGTACTTAGTAATGATGAATTAGTTTTTATATAGAAGCAGAAGTGGTAATACAGTTATTATGTTTGGTTTGTTGTTATTGCTTAGAGCATTCACATCTTGGGAATCAAAATCTGTGTGTGGGGTTTTTAAAGTATAAAAAGTATAAAAAGTGGTTGTGAGTGGAGGAGAGAGAAAATGTTACTGTTCATCTGTATATTTGAGGGGACACTGTTCACCCACTATAATTTTTTAATATATATTGAAAATGGTTGTGAGTGAAGGAGAGAGAAAAATGTAATGATAAAGGTATAAAATATTATTTAATTGAAAATGAGAGAGAAAAAATATTTGTTTTTAGTGGAAATATATTGATATAGGAGTTGTTTTTTAGTGGAATGTATGTAGATTAAGTGTTTGATGAAATGATTGTATGCAGTGGCGGACCCAGAAAATTTTTGATAGGGCACTACTATACACACCCCTCCCTATTACTAACTACACCCCCCCTCCTCTCACATAACTTACAGGTGGGGCCTGCGTGGGACCGACAGTTTCCTCTCACAAGGGGGTGTGTGGTTAGTAATAGGGGGGGTGTGTATAGAATGGGCCAAATGTTTCATGGGGGTGCGGAATATTTTTAAAGAATTTAGGCCCGTAGGTATATAAAAAAATTCGGTTCATATCGGGTCGGGTCGGGTCATGTAAAACAAAAGAACATCAAGCTAAAATTTATATAATCATCAAAAACAAGTCAAACGTCATTACAAATATATTTAAAATGTCGCCATACGGGTTTTCATTTTTTGAAATCTATCCGAAACTTCTAGAGTTCATTTTCTAAGCAAGTCTTTCTCTATATAACATATACAACTAATTTTCAACACTAAACACTTAAACAATAATCACCAAACTTAATAATTTTCAACTTTAAAATCAAGTCCTAGTTTTAATTGTTGATTCCTTCTAGCTAACCATTTAAACACACTAAACTTTAACTAAAATAACAAAATCAGCCAACTAAAGTTTAAAAAACAACAAAACTACTAAAATTTCAACCTTTTTTAACAATTTTATTTCTTCTAAAAATCCAAATAAAACAAGAAACAATAAAATAATCGAAACATACCCGGAAAGAGTGATGAAGATGCTGTTTTCATGAGTTTGGTGACCGGAATTGCTGTGGGTTGGGTTATTATATTTCTGTTCAAATTAGATTATCAGATTGGGTTGGGCTTGAATTATGGTGTGTTTATTGGGTTAAAGGTTAAGAGAAAGTTAATTAGTTAAGTGGAAAGTTAATTAGGTTGTATTTTAAAAAAAAATCAGTGTTTACATCAAAAAAGTTTATAAATTCATAAGATTTTTTTCGTAAGGGGAGCGTTCGAAAATTTCCAAGGGATGCGGACGAAAATTTTCAAGGGGTGCGGTCGGGATTTTACCAGGAATTTAACACTAAATTTTCTCTTTTCAAGGGGTGCGCCCGCCCACCTTAATATATATGTGGGTACGCCCCTGATTGTATGTTGTTTTTTTGGTCGATTTGAAGTGGATGATGGTTATGGTTGAAGTATAGGGGAGAAAAGGTCGATGAGACGAAGGTGGTTCCGGTGGTCGGAGATGGTGTTTGGCCGGCAGGAATTGAAGGTGGATTGCAAGAGTTTAGAGATTTGTGATTTGATGCGTTTTTCCATTTTTGAGGAGTTTGTAAAGATGGAGAAAGGGGGTGACGTTGAGCAGTGGTGGAGGTGGAGATAGATGGTGGCGGTGGTGGAGATTGATGGTGGTGGAGGTGGTGATGGATGGTGGTTGTTATGCAGGAGAGATACTGGAGGTAGGTGAAGAAGTGGGGGTGTGGTGGGATCCACAAAAGATTATTGTTTTAACAAAAGATTTAAATAAAATAAAAAAGAAATGACCATTTTGCCCCTGAGGAAAAGGACAAAGTACCATGATTTAATTTGAGAAATATGACCTGATTTCATTTTTGGACCAAAATGGCAATAAAAGTGAAACCACAGGGACACAGATGCAAAAGATTTCAAATTTGTACTAAAGTGGCAAAAGTGACCAAACCTCAGGGACCAAAATGACAGTTTACTCTATTATTTTTTATCACATTCGTTTACACGATCAAATAAGTACGTCTTTTTAAATTACAAGTTTACACAATTTAGAAAGCAAAACCAAATGGTATGTTCTTTTATCATATTCGTTTACACTACAGAACTAATACCAATCAAATTCCCGTCGTGTCCTCATTGTTGATTTGGATTTAAAATCCAACTTGGGTTTAATCAACATCACGCTGAAACGTGCGGGTTAGCGTTAACTCGTTTTAAACAAATGGTAATATGAGAGTGTGGAAGATCCACGAAGGCTGGTGTGGGTCGAATTAGCGGATGTTCACACTCGGGCTTTCGAGTGCTACCATTTTTTGTGAAATTGGTCACATGGGGAAGAGGGAGACATTAAAGTCAATCCCAATTTTCTAAACATGGCATTGGTCCTTACCCATATGGAATGAGAAGATGTGATAAAGATCACGTATCTGTAACCAATGGGATTAATATGCGTGGATATCTAATACGACATTTTTTATGAACGCAACAATGCATACACACAGCTTATATAGGATTTGTCTAGGGTGTTAACGGTGATCTATACGGCTAAAGAGAAGTTTAGTGGAGACAAGCTCTTGGCTGGACAAATATACTTTATGTGATGATTACATTTCTATTTTGTATCTACTTCGTCACACATCAGACGTTTAATAGTCAAGCGATGGTAGAAGAAGATGCACATTTTATTCGTGACACTAAAGGTGGTGTTCATTACAAGTACGCATATGCCAGAAATAATGGAGGACGATTTCCAAAAGGCAAGAAGACACATGAGAAAATGGGAGAACAATGATTACATATACGCAGGCCATATGTTGAACCGTACGTGTGATGCTCTCATCAATTGACCAAGGAATAATGGGAACCACTTGAATTAAAATAGGGCCAAACTATCCACACACCAATTTTGTCTATCTACACACCTAAAAGGTGATTTTTGTCTTTACATGCACACCCTGCAGTGTCGAACTGTGGCCAAAACGGGACGTTTTGGTCCGATTAACCAGACAAAGACTGACGGGTGTCTGACGGGTCTGTTGTCCGGACCAAAACGCCGAGCTTTGGCCGCGTTTTGGTCCTGTCAACCAGACCGGGTATCAGTCTTTTGTCTGGTTGACAGGACCAAATCGCGGCCAAAGCTCAGCGTTTTGGTCCGGTCAACAGACCCGTCAGACACCCGTCAGTCTTTGTCTGGTTAATCGGACCAAAACGCCTCGTTTTGGCCACAGTTCGACACTGCAGGGTGTTCATGTAAAGACAAAAATCACCTTTTTGAGTGTGTAGATAGTGAGATGAGTGTGTGGATAGGTACACTCAAATATGGCAAAGTATGCTTCTACTAGTGAGTGTGTTTTTTTTTTTAATTTTAACGGCCAACAAATCATATATTTTATTTAAAATAGGACTAACAATGTATTAAAGCATATAATTTATTTAACATAGGACTAACAATGTATTAGCCACACTAAATGTATGATATAAAAGACTTGTATATCATTAACAATTTGTTGGTAATATTTGACACAAGGGATAGATTGCGCAATACACACTAATTCAATGTAAAGCTCCATCATTTCTCAACTAAGCCAGTTTATAGTTGCTAAAATTTTTGACAAAGAACACAGTAGTATTTCGGTAAATACAAGTGTAACAAATTCTACCCTTTTGAAGAATTTCTTTGACAAGAGCCAGAAAAGCAGTACAATTGTACAAATTCTACATATTAAGTCTCCACATAATCATACAAACCAAATAAAAAATCTCTTAATGACACGAAGGGCCATGTTTAACATCATACAAATATACAATAAAACAATAGCACAAATCTCAAGGGAAACGACAACGAAGCACATAATGCAAAGAAATAAATAAAAGAGCATCACACGATACACCAAAATGCACCCAACTTGTATCTAAACACATAAAATATGTAGCAAGAACCATACCACATAATGTTCGAACCAATTTACTGTAGTGACCATGGTTTATCATCAGTGAGTGGTGCCACGCGATAAATTGTCATGTATGACTTGAATATACCCATGAAGAAAGAAGTTACACTTGATGATGCGATTGAAGAGCGCCTTGAAGGTTTTTTACAGCACTGTCGTAGTTAACAAAACCCATGAACCAGAATTCATGATTATCAACTGAGATAATCTGGATGTACTTTTCCGCAGGATTGGCTTTGCTTTTTGAAGCATTCACAGCTTTCAGCTGATGCAACGGGATAACCACCTGTTATATTAAGGTTTTAGTCCAACAGTTTACCCGTTTAATAATGAATGGGCCGCCTCAGGTTATGTTAATCTTTAAATGGTCAAATGGGTCAACTATAAAAAATCTGAAATTTTAGAAAGCAAACTACTTTTAGAGTCAAGTACACGGATAGTCCTTGTGGTTTACCAAAATTTTGAATTTGGTCCCTAGCTTTCCAAAAGTACACGAATGGTCCCTGTGGTTTGCACTTTGTAACGCAATTAGTCCGCAGCCAACAAATCTAAAGGTTTTATCAGGTCCAAGTTAGAGACTAAATGCGTTACAATGTGCAAACCATAGGGACCATCCATGTGACTTTTGGCAAAGTTGGGGACTAAATGTGTTAGAAGGGCAAACCACCGGGACCATCCGTGTACTTTTGGAAAGCTAAGGACAAAATCCAAAATTTTAGTAAACCATAGGAACCATCCATATACTTTACTCCTACTTTTAAGAATGGTAAGAAGATATGGGACCTTATAATAGCTCCATTGTGTCTCTTCACCAACTTTGTATGAAAGTGGATTGTCGCTTGAAAAAGCAAGTTTTGCAGTTGACATGTAGAGGATTCCCATGACCGGACCCGCAGATGTGGAAAGGTAGCAGGGATAATACTTGACAAGTTTCTCATCAGGGCCCGTCTCAAATGTTGTTGCAAAGATTTTTTCATAACCACCTTCTGCAAGAGCTTTGGTTCCTTGTGCAATTCTCCCAACCGCCGCATCAGTAATACTTGGTGCCGTTTTCACTGATTCAATATTCATTATATTTAAAAAACTGATAACAGACTAATATAGTAGCATGTTTTGGATTTGCATATATGTATTATCTAGATGTGGCAATTTCGACCATTTGGGTTGTGTTTCTCTTTAGACTGCGGGGTATGGGGCGGGAGTTTGGGCGTGGGTAGGGGGAAAACGCCCAAGCCACCACCCCGGGTGGGCATGGGTTTGGGCGTGGCCCCTTTGTCGTGGGTTTGAAGCCGGGCGTGGGGCGGGCTAGTAAGTGACATGGCAGGCTCTCAATGGCCAAACCGAATTCATGCCCCCAACCCAAGCCCCCAACCCAAGCCCCACCATACCACATGGGCGTGGGTTTTGATGGTGGGGGATCTCCCATTCCACATGTCAACAAATGCCCCACTCACAGCCCCAACCCAAGCCCCCCATACCCCATAGTCTTAACGAGTAAAACCAATATGCGGGATTTGAAAAAACAAGTTCCCATAGTGTATCTTTAATGCATTAAATCATTTAAATCGTTCTATTATAAAAATAAGTTTACGATCAAAATAATATATTTTTTCTACTCAGAACTAACACTCTAGTTAGTGTTCATGTCAACCTGATCCGTTTCTACCTGTACCTAAATATTGCATGTTTTGACCCATTACCCAACCCGCCCATTTTGCCACCTATAGTGTTCTCTGTTATATGAAACAAGTTACCATAGCTACATAGAGCAGGAGAGTATATATATTAGCGTATATTGCATGTATACTGAATGTAAATTTTCACTAAAATATAAATCGAATGAAAATAAGCTTAATGCAAGATATATGGTGGTACTAATAAACTCATTGACATATGGAAACATGAGAGGAGAATCTGTATTTTACTTTTGTTCTTTCACAATCCCATGACTGATGTCACATGAAAGTTTTTAAATTAATATTATTAATTTTCTTATTACATTGAATCAAGTAAATCAATGGTATTAATCCAGGTCCACATGATCCCTTGATGCCATATCTGTTGAGCAGTATGTGAGATATTTAACAGTAATGTAATACTATTTTAAATCATGTATCCGATCAAATGACACAATTTTAATTAGATGGAAATTTAAGCATTTCTTTTTGTCTTCTCAGTTTTTCATTAAAGACTCCACAGAGAAAACAGAACATTTCAAATCCAATTATTGGAATTGACATTTTGCATTTGCACAACTTTGTTTGTATATTCTTATTCATATGCACCTGTTTCCTCTGCTTGTTTATACTATTTGGCTCGCCAAAAAACGAGTCTGAGGCGCGCCTCATGGTGTTTTTAATGTATATGCGCCTCAAAGGGGCTGAGGCGCTAAGAAAGATGCGCCTCAGGTGCGCCTCAAGGGATTTTGATAGTTGTTTTTGATGTTTTGACTTTTTGTGTCAATTTCAAGCATTTCATGTCTTTTTTAAGTGTGTTTTTGATTATTTTGATGAATTTGATGATGAATTAGTTAGAATTATTATTTTTATAATATATAATTTTTATATTTATTTATTAATACCGCCTCGCCTTACGCCTCGTTTCGCCTTGAGGCTTACGCCTCGTGAGGCGAAGGGAAAACGCCTCGAAACTCGTTTCTGTTCTTTTAAACGTTGGTAATATATGTTCTTTTAAATGAACTACATTCATCTTCCCAAAAGAAGTCATCTCAACGAGTTCTTTGGTAGCAAATATAGCTGATAACTTTTAACATTTAAGACGATATGATGTTTAATGAAACCATGAATAGATGAACATTTAGTAGATTTGTATCTAATCACTGGTAATTTATTAAAAATCCAATTGCATCTACTTTGATTATGTGTTTATCTATATAATTTTATTAATCCTATCATTTAGCCAACTTAGACAAAACCAATATACAGTCATTATCATACTCAGTAAATCCCACGAACAGCAAAGCTAAGGTAGGGTCTGAGAAGGGTAGATGTAGACAGCCTTACCTCTACCCCGTAGGAATAGAGAGGTTGCTTCCAGTGAGACCCCCGGCTCTATTGTAGTTTTGTATCAAGCCTTGGACCTAAGACACATAACACTCAAACAATCGGGACAGAGACTGATTGGTGCATGTATCCCCGTGTCTTTCAGCTATCAACGTCACCACATGATGCATGATTAACCATCCCGCCGCTTTTAACGTTATTTTCACGAAATTAGTAAAATAATGTAAATTAGTACCATTTCACCTTTGCCCCCAGAGCGCCCACACATATATACATTATAAATGTGCACACTGCAAGCGGGGCAACAATTCAGGTAAAACAATTCAGGTAACGGATATTTAACAAATCAAGATAAGTAAAGTAAGTGAAAACCTACAATTCAGCCATCAATCGTCATGTTAACTTTAAGAAGATAAAAAAATGAGTAGCGTTTATTCAACCAAAACGAAATTTTTATCCAAGTTAGCAGTTTTGCATTCACCTTGTGTAGGATTCTGTATGACACCAATTCCCAATTTACTTTATCGTAACTTGTTATTCTTAATACAACCAGACTCAAAACACGGAGCTCAGAACTTCTCTTGGGCACTAAACGATATGCTAAAAAGCCCATCGCCTTAATGATAAATTAAACCTATTTACCTAAACTCAATAAACAGATTACCTTTTTTTTCATCATTCGTATCATAGTAGTCATCGTTTGTCCTTACTCCTTATGTTGCATGTTGTTGAAACACTTAAGTAACCTATACACTATTAAATATGAAAGCACTAATTCTAGATAACCGTCAACATATTGTCCATGGCCATATGCATATATGATCTTCATTATCTGCCCAAATGATGTTGTATGCATGCTATTATACATGATTTACATTATATTGTGTCAACTCGGATCAATTTCTTGGTATGGGGACTTCTTATTTGTATATTCTTTTACTTGGTGTGTTGGTTTGTTGTGCGTTTTCGAGCCGAGGGTCTCTCTGGAAGTAGCCTCTCTATTCCTATGGATAGAGGCAAGGTCTGCCTACATCCCACCCTCCCCAGACCCTATAAGTAGCTTTGCTATTTGTGGGATTTACTGGGTATGGTTGTTGTTGTTGTATTATCTGCTTAACTATAAAGATGCATTTCAAACTTAAAGTAGGCATACGATGCTTCATATATAGAGTCAAACGATATCTAAAAAAAATTGATCAAAAACATTTTAAGCGCTAAACTTACAGTGTTGCCAGACTTCTCCAGCATAATCTTGACCCTTCTTTGTTGCATCAGCAGCCGCCTTTCCCCATTTCCCAAGCACATCCTTCACTGTATCAATCGTTTCTAAAACAACAGGAACACAACCATGTAAACATCAAAATACATTTAAACTAATCAACAAACATCTAACTAAACAGATACTTTTGTGAAACCTAACTACTTCAGAATCAATATTAGCTTTCATACTCGTATCACTTAACAACAACACATAACAAACCAGATCTATAACAAAAACAATTTCAACCGCACACTCACTCTTTGAAGAAGATGCTGGCACCGGAGCCGGAGATATGTAAGGATTAGATTCACTAGGCATCGTCGTCGCCGCACCTTGCGGCGGAGCATCCGATGCCCTAGCAGCAGCCGTATACACCGGTTGTCCGGCAGCAGGTGGCGGCGGTGGCGGAGCTTCAGGTTGAGAACCGACGGGGACGGATGTCCAGCTCTCAGCGGCCGGAGGAGGAACGACGTCGTTTGGATCAATTTTTGGATACGGAGCGTAATCGGTGGAGTGAGATTCCTCTGGTTTCGCCGATTGATTTGGATTCATTGCTAGGTTATGTGAGTGATCTGAACAATTGGTTCCGGTGAGGTTGAATTTCGTGTGGATTTGATCGATTTGACTACTAGGGTTTTGAGGTTTGTTGTGTGTAGCAGGTGTCACGTAATCGAACGATTAACTGTCGAATCTTCTGGAAACTAGATTTTTATATACTTTAATTCTTGTTAAATTTTTAAACAATATTTTCAATACATACAACCATAAGATGTGAATGTCGGCATCCGAACCCCTAGCCCAGTTGGTCCCATGTGGTGGGGTTGGGCCGGTTCCTCCTTGGAAGTCATCGGTTTGATTCACGGCTGCGGTGTTATGGGGGAACGTCCCAATGATGGATCGTTCCTACCGAGGCATGGTGCGGTCCTAAGGGTAACCCGGTTTTACCCAGCTGTTACTCCAGCGAGTCTCTCGTGTGGGGGCAGTATGGTTTCCGGGCGAAGGTCAGTCAGAGCGGCAGCCGGGGCCCGATCGAACATCGCGTCTGAGAATGCTGGGCTGACGGGTAACCGTCCTTGACGGGGACCCGGTGACCAATGGTCCATGTAGATATTGAAAGTCACCCTTCAAAAAAAAAAAAAAGATGTGAATGTCGGCGGGAATAGTAGTCATTGGTGGTTGGCCAAAAGTGGCGGCCAGCCAGCTTTGTTGTTGTTTTTTTTTATAAAATAGTTATTTATAGGTCCTACCAAATAACGATTTTATCCCCTATTTAAATTTACAATGTTGCCCCCGATTAGAAATTAATTTACGTTTTGCCCCCAGCTTAAATTTACGATTTTGCCTTGGTTAAAAAATTATACTTTTGCCCACAGCTACAATCATGCCAAATTACAATTTAGTTCCCAGTTTAAAATTATAATTTTGCCCCCAGTTCAAAATCAAATATTTTTTTTGCCCCTGCTAAAAATTATCGATTTTACCCTCAGTAAAAATATTACGATTTTGCCCCCAATTCAAAATAAATAAAGGGTTTTGCCCTCGGTTCAAAATATTATTTTACCTCCATTTTTAAATTACGATTTTACCCAATCTAAAAATTGCAATGTTTCCATAGTTTTTTGGGCAAAACTATGGTAGTGTTTTATTTTACTTGGTTTACTCAACCAAACAGCTGCCTACCACTCGCTAATTGGTCCTGACAAATTATTGTTTTACCCCCAACTCTAAATTACACGTTTGCCATCGTTTTACTTATTTTTTTATCATAACTATGATAGTGTTTTTTCTTTATTTGGCTAACTCGATGCATCTTTTTTTATATCGTGTTATAAGTAGCATGTATAACTAACCGAAATAAATGCGTACATGTTATTAAACTAAGAAATATTTGGTTTAGCGCCCTGCAACGCGGGCGGCGCATAACTCTAGTTGTTTAACATGTGGTGCGCTAGGAATGGAGTTAAGTTTTCTAAGGGGGGTCGGTATGGTTGCGGGGACCGAGCTCGGGGAAAGGTTTCACCGATCGGTGAACTGTCACACCCCTTTCTGCGGCGGAAGCACGAGGTGTGATCATGAAAGGTTCTCATTGCATACGAAGAGTAAACATGCTACATGCTCGTAAAATAACATCAATTACCATAATTTGAAAGCATAAGTTTAGCGTTTACATCGCTAAGTCGCATAAAACATTGTCTTAAAAAGTTTACAACTTTATTTAAAGATAAACATAAGCGACATCCACGAGCATAAGCAATACCACGCGCACATTTATCCTAGTTACCTGAAATACATGTGAGTTTTGGGAAAAACGTCAACATAATGTTGGTGTGAATTCATGCAGTTTTGTATTTCACGTTTGTATACTTTGTATGAAAACATAGTTTGAGAATAAATCAAGTTTTCATATATAAATCCAGTTTCATGTGTACATCACGTACTCATGTATAATTCAATTTCTTCTTGAGTACCCCACGTACTCAAGTATAATTCCCATTTTTCTTGAGTACCCCACGTACTTCAAGTATAATTCAAGTTCTTCTTGGGTACCCCACGTACTCAAGTATAATTCAATCTTTTCTTGAGTACCCCACGTACTCAAGTATTCATCAATTTTTAGTATGGTATGACTTTTATGTAAATAAAGTATTCCTGTAAGTTTCAGGATTGTTAATGGGTTGCAAAGCCATTAACATGTGACACGACATAGGAAGTCACCAAACCTTAGGCATTTAATTGGTATATTCTGAGACACAAAAGCACTACTCGATTCTCGCCCTCACCGAGAGTGTGGCTGCCCGACACCCGTTAGATCTAACCTTTTGTTCTGCGGTCTAGGTATATTGTTGATTAATGGTGCTTATGTACCCTATTCGTGACACTATTTCTCATAACGCATCCTACTTGGTTCTCGTCCTCACCATGCGCGTTTCTTGTTATCAATTCTCATAACGCATCCTACTTGGTTCTCGTCCTCACCAAGTGTGTTTCTTATTATCATTTCTCATAACGCATCCTACTTGGTTCTCGTCCTCACCAAGTGCGTTTCTTATTATCTTATATTTCGTCACACTTGGTTCTCGTTCTCACCAAGTGTACTTCTTGTATTCTTATATTTCATTACACTTGATTCTCGTTCTCACCAAGTGTGCTTCTTATATTTATATCATACCAATTATAAATATTGTACATTTGTACATGTATTTCACCCCCGAAGTTATAAAAACTGAAAACAGTTAAAGAGAAAAGGGGGAGCATGAACTCACAACTTTGCGTTCCTAGCGTCGTAAACTCCACCGGATTTGCTTAATTAACGTCGTAACCTATACGCGTTTTCTTAACGTTAGTCACTAGACGTGCGTCGCACAAGTACAGTCACTCTTTTTTGTATATATTCTTGTGTTAAAAATATTCTATATTTTTAACTACGTATCTTACTTATATTATTTTCTCTAAAATTAATATAAGTATCTCGTGTTTTGCACTTTGCACCCGAATTATGTATCTTGTATGTTGTATGTGTATTTTTATGTTTATACTCCTCATGAGTGTTTAGTGTATTTTTAAGTTTTAATACACTAGCACGTACAACACATACTATATACACTTAGCACAAAAGTTGGTGATAAAATAATATATATTTTTCTCTCAAAAATATACATACTTATATCCATTTTTATTCTTGAAGAAATCCTCATTTCTTATCACCAAAAATTAGGGAAACCTTGGTAATACTCTTAAATACATTTTTAGGGAATAAGTTTCTCAAAAACTTATATTTTTCTAAGTGTCAAAATTTATAAAAATTTTGACAGAGTTTCCCCTAAAAATGGAGGTTTCCCATGTTTTCAAAACATGTGTTTATTTTCTTTTAAATCGTCAACAATCTCAACAACACAATCTTTATTTATCAAACTTGTCAAAACAAGCATATACCACAACTTATGAACTTGAAAGTTTGTAAAAGTATGTAGTAACTTACTAGCACATTTAGTAAGTCTTGTTACCTTTAAAAATAAGTTTAGTTTCTTAAAAACTTTATTTTTAAAGAATATGAAGTTTCACAACTTCTAGTCAAGATTCACAAAAATATTTCTTTGTTGAACTTCCTTGTTACACAAGTGTTTACACACTTGTTTATTTACTAAAAAATATATGTAAGATCCGGGTTTTAAACAAGACTAATATTTTTGCTTGGTTCTTCCGAAAAACCACTTGTAGATCTTTAGATCTACATGTCTAGAGTCTTTTTTTACAAGGAAAATTATGTTTACTCAAGTTCCAAGTTTATGGTGGATGATTTCATCATCTTTTATATTTCTAACCCTTAACATACTACTAGTTCATGTTCTTGAACATGATCTAGTATGCGTAGATGATGATCCATCCCACTTTTAATGACAAACAACATCAAATAATCTTAACTAGACAAGTTTCACTAGATTTACACAACTAGTTTCTTTTTATCCAACTTATTCATCATATGATCAAGACTTTGTGTTATGTTCTTGCTTTTTAACCAATAAATCATTTATTAACCACCAAAAACATGAACAAGATGAAGATTTGAAGCACTTACTACTAGCACAAGGCTAGGGAAGTTCAAGAGTGCAAATGAGGTGGATAAAAGCAAATGGTGAAGGTCCTTCAAGATCCGCTTGCACCGAGCTTCGTTAGTGACCTTCTTACTCCTCAATATCACCTTGGATTGCTTGAATGATGATTGAAAATGGTGATGGTGTGGTGGTGGCTTGAAGCCGTAGCCAAGGGAGAGAGGGAGAAGAAAGTTGTGTGTGTAATGTGTGAAGTTGTGATGGTTATGATCTTGTGGTGTTTACTTATATCCATTTCAAGTCTCTAACCCTTGGGTATTATGTTTCAAAAGGACATGGCAAGCTCTAATAAAATATGCAACTTAAATCCCATGTGGGATTATGTTCCCAACCGTCCAACATGTAGGGGGGTTAAGTGAAACATTTCTAACTACTAGTTAGTGATTAGTTGGAAATCAAAGGTCTAGTTAGTGCCTTATGGTATATTATATAATGTGTAGTGTGTTAGGGTGTTCGGGGACCCTAACTAGTTTAGGAAAATAAAAACAATGCTTCTAGCATTATTTTGGTGTTCCGGGTAATATCCGGTTGTTCGGTTACATACCGATTCGTTAAAGTGCTAAATTGCACCTTTTAGTGTCTTTTAAGTATCCTTTTGTAACACTTTCGATTCCCGACACTTGAGGAAGTATTCTGGATGATAAAACGAAATTTCTGCATAATATTCACATGTTTAAATGCTGATTTATTGCTGAATTATATAAATTCTGCACTTAAAGTGCGTTTCGGGTGCTTTTTAGTGCTTATTTTTGCTTTCGCAATGTCTATAAATTAAACCCTTATATGTACTCTTGGGTTTTAATGTACTTTTGTCGTCGGACCTACACCTAGGCCTCAATTTTATTGTCTGACTGCTTTCTGCAGTTCCGTTGACACATAGTGTCTTACCGGTGAGTTTACTTAGTATTTTTAACGCAACGCTCTCGTTTATGCATAAAGCAATATTTTGTAGTATACAACGTGCATGAATTCACTTGTTTAATCACGTGTTCAGACATTGCTGACAATTAAGCACATAATTGCAGTCAATAAATAATAATTAAAGTGTACGGAAATTACCGGTTTGTGCCAGTTGTCACAGTCTCCCCCCGTTAAAAGAATTTCGTCCCGAAATTCAGGCTGAACTAACTCTCGCTGGAGTCTTCTTGAATAGGTGGGGATACTTTTCCTTGAACTGGTCTGCACGTTCCCATGTGTACTCGGGTCCGTGCTTAGAGCTCCAACGTACTTTGACAAGTTTTACGCTGCTCCTCCTGGTCTTGTTGACTTTCCAGTCGGTAACCTCAACGGGTTGTTCTGTAAATCGGAGGGCTTCATCAATATGCACTTCATCCATCGGGATGATCATGTTTTCTTGTGTTGGACTCTTCTTCAGGTTGGATACATGAAACGTATCATGTACTCCATTAAGTTCTTCCGGTAACTCCAATTTGTATGCCACGGTACCAATTCTTTTCAATATTCTGAATGGTCCGATGTATCGTGGATTTAGCTTTCCACGCTTTCCAAATCTGACTACGCCCTTCCAAGGTGAGACTTTTAACAACACCTTGTCTCCCACTTTGAATTCTACTGATTTTCTTTTCGGATCAGCGTAGCTCTTTTGTCGATCTCGAGCTGCCTTAATGCGCTCTCGGATCTGCGCAATCTTGTCGGTTGTCTCTTGTACAAGTTCAGGACCAACCATACGTTTATCTCCAGCATCTGCCCAACATAAGGGCGATCGGCATTTGCGGCCATACAGAGCTTCGAACGGCGCAACTTTTATGCTTGTATGATAACTGTTATTGTAGGAGAACTCAATTAACGGTAGATGAGTATCCCAGCTGCCGCCTAGATCCATGACACATGCGCGAAGCATATCTTCCAATGTTTGTATAGTCCGTTCGCTCTGGCCGTCTGTTTGTGGATGGAATGCCGTGCTTAGATCTAACTGAGATCCAAAGGCTTCCTGAAATGATTGCCAGATTCTTGAGACAAAGCGTCCATCTCTGTCTGAAATGATTGAGATTGGCACTCCATGACGTGCCACAATTTCTCTTAAGTATATTTCAGCAAGCTTTCCAGTGCTGTCTTTTTCTCGGATCGGTAGGAAGTGCGCAGACTTCGTTAATCGATCAACTATTACCCATATCATATCGTGCCCTCTCGGGGTCCTGGGTAATTTCGTTATGAAGTCCATCGAGATTTGTTACCACTTCCACACGGGAATCTCTGGTTGCTGTAGTAGGCCGGACGGTTTCTGATATTCGGCCTTAACCTTAGCACAGGTTAGGCATTTTCCAACATAGACAGCAACGTCGCTTTTAAGTCTCGGCCACCAGTAGTAATCCTTTAAGTCTTGATACATTTTGTCCGATCCTGGATGGATCGAATATCTCGATTTGTGGGCTTCATCAAGGATGACTTCTCGTATGCCACCATAGAGTGGAACCCAAATACGCTTCTTGAAGTATAAGGCTCCCTCTTCGTTTGGCACCATGTATTTCAGCATACCCCGTAGGTATTCAGCTTTACGGTTCTCTTCTTTAAGAGCTTCTTGTTGTGCATCCCGAATGCGTGCAGTGAGGTTCGTTCGAATCGTCATTTCCAATGCTCGAACCCTTAGGGTCTTAACCCTTTCTTTTCGGCTCAACGCGTCCGCTACAACGTTTGCCTTTCCAGGATGGTACTTAATCTCACAGTCATAATCGTTCAGCAGCTCGACCCAACGTCGCTGGCGCATATTCAATTCCTTCTGATCAAATCTGTGTTGTAAGCTTTTGTGATCTGTGAAAATTGTACATTGAGTACCATATAAATAGTGTCGCCAGATCTTCAAGGCAAATACCACTGCGCCCAGCTCCAGGTCGTGAGTGGTATAGTTTCTCTCATGAACCTTCAATTGTCTCAAAGCGTAAGCGATGACTTTTTGGCGTTGCATGAGCACGCAACCCAAGCCTTGTCGTGAGGCGTCGCAGTATACCACGAAGTCTTCAGTGCCTTCGGGTAATGATAGTATCGGTGCATCGCAGAGCTTGTTCTTAAGTAGCTGAAAGGCTTCTTCCTGTTTGTGACCCCAGTCGTATTTCTTGTCTTTCTGTGTAAGGGTCGTTAGCGGTTGAGCTATCTTTGAGAAATTCTCAATGAACCGCCGATAGTAGCCCGCTAAGCCCAAAAATTGTCGAACTTCAGTTGGGGTCTTGGGAGCTTCCCAGTTCTTTATTGCTTCTATCTTGGACGGGTCTACATGAATGCCCTTCTCATTCACAACGTGCCCAAGAAATTGTACTTCGCGAATCCAGAACTCGCATTTGGAGAACTTTGCATAAAGCTTCTCTTTCTTCAGTAGTTCCAAGATGGTTCTGAGATGTTGCTCGTGCTCTTCTTTCGTTCGCGAGTAAATCAGGATATCATCGATAAATACAATCACGAATTTATCGAGATATGGTTTGCATACGTGGTTCATCAGATCCATAAAGACCGCTGGTGCATTCGTCAGCCCAAACGGCATCACAAGAAATTCGTAGTGCCCATATCGCGTTCTGAATGCAGTCTTTGGTACGCTTTCCTCTTGGATTCTCAGCTGATGGTATCCAGATCGAAGGTCGATCTTGGAATAGTAGCTTGATCCTTGCAATTGATCAAATAAGTCATCAATCCTCGGTAGTGGATACCGATTCTTGATCGTAAGCTTGTTCAGTTCCCTGTAATCGATACACATCCGCAATGTTCCATCCTTCTTCTTTACGAATAATACTGGAGCTCCCCAGGGCGAGAAGCTTGGCCTTATAAATCCTTTATCCAACAACTCCTGGAGTTGTGTAGATAATTCTTGCATTTTGGATGGTGCAAGCCGATAGGGTGCCTTGGCTACAGGAGCGGCTCCTAGAACCAAGTCTATACGGAATTCGACTTGTCGTTGCGGAAGTAGTCTTGGCAGATCTTCGGGAAAAACATCAAGGAATTCCTTCACCATAGAAATGTCTTCGAGTTTCGGCTCCTCAGCCTTCTTGTCTATAACGTGTGCTAGGAAAGCGACACATCCTTTCCTTAAGCACTTCTGTGCCTTCATGCAACTGATGATTCAAAGAGGTGCGTCTCGTTTTTCTCCATGCACGATGAGAGTTTCACCATTCGCTAAAGGGATGCGAATGATTTTCTCATGACAAATAACTTCAGCTTTGTTCTTGGACAACCAGTCCATTCCGACCACTACATCGAAGCTACCCAATTGAATAGGTAGGAGGTCGATGCTAAACCTTCGTTCACCAAGTTCTAGTGTGCAGCCTCTAACAACTTCGCCCGATTCAACAAGTTTACCATTGGCTATCTCTATGGAATAAGGAATTTCTAATCTACTAGATTCTATTCCGAGTATACGTTTAAATTCCACAGACATGAAGCTATAATCGGCGCCAGTGTCAAATAATATGGATGCAAAGTGATTGTTAATGAGAAACATACCGGTGACCACGTTAGGGTCCTCGCGTGCGTTCTTTGCTCCAATCACAAATGCTCGATCCTGAGCATTGTTTCCCTCTGGGCAGTCCTTCATGAAATAATCATTTCTTCCACACTTGAAGCATCCTTGGTTCCGCCCTTTCCCGTTACCATTCTTGTTACCAGCACCATTTCCATTCCGATTCTTTCCTTTTCCCCAACAGTCTTCTGTTTGATCACCCAATTTACCACATTTGTCGCACCTTGGAATGCGACAAGCTCCATCATGATGATACTTACATTTTTGGCATCTAGGCATGGAGCCTTGGTATGCTTTGGTTGCATGGTTTTTCGCCTCCTGAGACAGGTTAGCGTCACGCTTCTTGTTGTTACGAGTTGCTTGGTTCAGGTTTGCATGTTTTCTTTTCTTGTCGCCGGACGACTCAGCATGCGTCTCGGTCTTCTCTGTTGGGTTCAACGATAACTTCTTCATACGAACACAATCTTCAGTCAGGCTGACAGCCAGAGTTACAGCCTCGGTGATTGTTTGTGGTTTGGCCGACATCACCATGCCACGAAACTCTGGGGCCAGTCCCCAAATGTAGCGTTCAACGCGCTTGAATTCGGGAGTCACCATGTAGGGAAGCACTCTAGACAGATCGTGGAACCTTCGAGTATAACCATTAATGTCAGCACCCACCATGGTCAAGTGCCAGAACTCCGTTTCCAGCCTTTGGAGTTCAGCGCGAGAGCAATACTTCTCTCTCATTCTTTCCTTCAGTTCCTCCCAAGTTAAGCCATAAGCGGCATCATCACCCAAAGTTTGGGCCTGCAGGTTCCACCAAGTCAGAGCTTCATCGACGAACAATCCGGTAGCAAAAGTGACTTGCTGATCCGCGGTACACTTGCTCATGCGGATAGTAGCTTCAGTCTTCTCCGTCCAGCGTACAAAGGCTACTGCACCTCCTGTGCCGTCATAGTTCATCGGCTTGCAGTCGAGGAACTGCTTGAAAGTGCAGCCTGGAATTGATTCAACCAATTCACATGTGAGCAATCGAAGAAATAATGAAACAAGGACCGTTCATAAATTTCTCCATGCTTAGTACATTGTCTGAAGGTTACCTTGAGCTGCGTTGCCTCCAGATGAATCTCCGTTCCCATTACGTCTAGCGTTGCTTGGTCCACCACTGTCTTGAGTACGGTTCGCCTCGTACTGGGCGATAGCAGCGGAGATCCTTTCTTCCAGTAGAGCGTTCAGCTCTTCAGCAGTTCTGGGAAGTGGGGGAGGAGGAGGTTGATCGTCATTGCGAGCATTCGCAGCTTTCCTGGGTGCCATGTTCTGACAGAACATAACACAACAGGGTTAGACATTTGTTTGATATCGTCACACTAAACAGTAGTATCATATATATTCACATGTATATATAACACATAAGTGACATCAAACAATTATTACTCCAGCAGAGTACTTAGTAGGCTTGCACTGAGGGAATCTATACGTGACAAGACTTGCTGTGGTTTCTGTGCACTGAATTTCATAATTATGTATGCATCCATAATTACGTAACTCCTTGCACAGTCCGCACAGTTCGTTTCATCCTCGTATTTCTTCCTTCAGATGGGCCATCGCTTTCAGATAAAGTCACGTATACTTGTGACATTCTACTTCTAGTACATGCTAATTATCACACATAATTGCAAGTAATTTCTAGTCAACGACAAGTGCTACTCAAGTGCACTCTAATTCTCGTAGTGTCTTTTCTAGACTCATGTAGACAGTTTCAGGTAGTGGATGTCGCGGGACGTTTTATGCAATGAAAACTCTTTGAAAATTGTTTTCGTGAAAGGATCCTAGATATTGTAGACTAGACTCGAGAAGGAATCCTGGTTCACTACAATCGCAGCTCTGATACCAATCTGTCATACCCCTTTCTGCGGCGGAAGCACGAGGTGTGATCATGAAAGGTTCTCATTGCATACGAAGAGTAAACATGCTACATGCTCGTAAAATAACATCAATTACCATAATTTGAAAGCATAAGTTTAGCGTTTACATCGCTAAGTCGCATAAAACATTGTCTTAAAAAGTTTACAACTTTATTTAAAGATAAACATAAGCGACATCCACGAGCATAAGCAATACCGCGCGCACATCCATCCTAGTTACCTGAAATACATGTGAGTTTTGGGAAAAACGTCAACATAATGTTGGTGTGAATTCATGCAGTTTTGTATTTCACGTTTGTATACTTTGTATGAAAACATAGTTTGAGAATAAATCAAGTTTTCATATATAAATCCAGTTTCATGTGTACATCACGTACTCATGTATAATTCAATTTCTTCTTGAGTACCCCACGTACTCAAGTATAATTCCCATTTTTCTTGAGTACCCCACGTACTTCAAGTATAATTCAAGTTCTTCTTGGGTACCCCACGTACTCAAGTATAATTCAATCTTTTCTTGAGTACCCCACGTACTCAAGTATTCATCAATTTTTAGTATGGTATGACTTTTATGTAAATAAAGTATTCCTGTAAGTTTCAGGATTGTTAATGGGTTGCAAAGCCATTAACATGTGACACGACATAGGAAGTCACCAAACCTTAGGCATTTAATTGGTATATTCTGAGACACAAAAGCACTACTCGATTCTCGCCCTCACCGAGAGTGTGGCTGCCCGACACCCGTTAGATCTAACATTTTGTTCTGCGGTCTAGGTATATTGTTGAATAATGGTGCTTATGTACCCTATTCGTGACACTATTTCTCATAACGCATCCTACTTGGTTCTCGTCCTCACCAAGCGCGTTTCTTGTTATCAATTCTCATAACGCATCCTACTTGGTTCTCGTCCTCACCAAGTGCGTTTCTTATTATCATTTCTCATAACGCATCCTACTTGGTTCTTGTCCTCACCAAGTGCGTTTCTTATTATCTTATATTTCGTCACACTTGGTTCTCATTCTCACCAAGTGTACTTCTTGTATTCTTATATTTCATTACACTTGATTCTCGTTCTCATCAAGTGTGCTTCTTATATTTATATCATACCAATTATAAATATTGTACATTTGTACATGTATTTCACCCCCGAAGTTATAAAAACGGAAAACAGTTAAAGAGAAAAGGGGGAGCATGAACTCACAACTTTGCATTCCTAGCGTCGTAAACTCCACCGGATTTGCTTAATTAACGTCGTAACCTATACGCGTTTTCTTAACGTTAGTCACTAGACTTGCGTCGCACAAGTACAGTCACTCTCTTTTGTATATATTCTTGTGTTAAAAATATTCTATATTTTTAACTACGTATCTTACTTATATTATTTTCTCTAAAATTAATATAAGTATCTCGTGTTTTGCACTTTGCACCCGAATTATGTATCTTGTATGTTGTATGTGTATTTTTATGTTTATACTCCTCATGAGTGTTTAGTGTATTTTTAAGTTTTAATACACTAGCACGTACAACACATACTATATACACTTAGCACAAAAGTTGGTGATAAAATAATATATATTTTTCTCTCAAAAATATACATACTTATATCCATTTTTATTCTTGAAGAAATCCTCATTTCTTATCACCAAAAATTAGGGAAACCTTGGTAATACTCTTAAATACATTTTTAGGGAATAAGTTTCTCAAAAACTTATATTTTTCTAAGTGTCAAAATTTATAAAAATTTTGACAGAGTTTCCCCTAAAAATGGAGGTTTCCCATGTTTTCAAAACATGTGTTTATTTTCTTTTAAATCGTCAACAATCTCAACAACACAGTCTTTATTTATCAAACTTGTCAAAACAAGCATATACCACAACTTATGAACTTGAAAGTTTGTAAAAGTATGTAGTAACTTACTAGCACATTTAGTAAGTCTTGTTACCTTTAAAAATAAGTTTAGTTTCTTAAAAACTTTATTTTTAAAGAATATGAAGTTTCACAAATTCTAGTCAAGATTCACAAAAATATTTCTTTGTTGAACTTCCTTGTTACACAAGTGTTTACACACTTGTTTATTTACTAAAAAAATATATTTAGTTCATGTAAGATCCAGGTTTTAAACAAGACTAATATTTTTGCTTGGTTCTTCCGAAAAACCACTTGTAGATCTTTAGATCTACATATCTAGAGTCTTATTTTACAAGGAAAATTATGTTTACTCAAGTTCCAAGTTTATGGTGGATGATTTCATCATCTTTTATATTTCTAACCCTTAACATACTACTAGTTCATGTTCTTGAACATGATCTAGTATGCGTAGATGATGATCCATCCCACTTTTAATGACAAACAACATCAAATAATCTTAACTAGACAAGTTTCACTAGATTTACACAACTAGTTTCTTTTTATCCAACTTATTCATCATATGATCAAGACTTTGTGTTATGTTCTTGCTTTTTAACCAATAAATCATTTATTAACCACCAAAAACATGAACAAGATGAAGATTTGAAGCACTTACTACTAGCACAAGGCTAGGGAAGTTCAAGAGTGAAAATGAGGTGGATAAAAGCAAATGGTGAAGGTCCTTCAAGATCCGCTTGCACCGAGCTTCGTTAGTGACCTTCTTACACCTCAATATCACCTTGGATTGCTTGAATGATGATTGAAAATGGTGATGGTGTGGTGGTGGCTTGAAGCCATAGCCAAGGGAGAGAGGGAGAAGAAAGTTGTGTGTGTAATGTGTGAAGTTGTGATGGTTATGATCTTGTGGTGTTTACTTATATCCATTTCAAGTCTCTAACCCTTGGGTATTATGTTTCAAAAGGACATGGCAAGCTCTAATAAAATATGCAACTTAAATCCCATGTGGGATTATGTTCCCAACCGTCCAACATGTAGGGGGGTTAAGTGAAACATTTCTAACTACTAGTTAGTGATTAGTTGGAAATCAAAGGTCTAGTTAGTGCCTTATGGTATATTATATAATGTGTAGTGTGTTAGGGTGTTCGGGGACCCTAACTAGTTTAGGAAAATAAAAACAATGCTTCTAGCATTATTTTGGTGTTCCGGGTAATATCCGGTTGTTCGGTTACATACCGATTCGTTAAAGTGCTAAATTGCACCTTTTAGTGTCTTTTAAGTATCCTTTTGTAACACTTTTGATTCCCGACACTTGAGGAAGTATTCTGGATGATAAAACGAAATTTCTGCATAATATTCACATGTTTAAATGCTGATTTATTGCTGAATTATATAAATTATGCACTTAAAGTGCGTTTCGGATGCTTTTTAGTGCTTATTTTTGCTTTCGCAATGTCTATAAATTAAACCCTTTTATGTACTCTTGGGTTTTAATGTACTTTTGTCGTCGGACCTACACCTAGGCCTCAATTTTATTGTCTGACTGCTTTCTACAGTTCCGTTGACACATAGTGTCTTACCGGTGAGTTTACTTAGTATTTTTGACGCAACGCTCTCGTTTATGCATAAAGCAATATTTTGTAGTATACAACGTGCATGAATTCACTTGTTTAATCACGTGTTCAGACATTGCTGACAATTAAGCACATAATTGCAGTCAATAAATAATAATTAAAGTGTACGGAAATTACCGGTTTGTGCCAGTTGTCACATGAACCACCCCTAGTGTTTGAATGGTGAGTGGGGAGTAGGAGAGAGGGTGAGAAATCGGTGACTATTCACCAAAGGTGGAAAAGGAGTGATGGAGGAGAGAGAGAGGAGAGAAGAACCAATCAAAATTTTTTATTTTTTATTTGAGTGGGTGTTTGAACCATACCTAGTGTTTGAGTAGAAAATAGGGAGTGAAAGGGGGGGGGGGGGTGTTGACATGGCTTTATATCATTGGGTAGAGAAAACTCAAACACCCTAACTCAAACAATCTATATCGTGTACCCTAACAAAGAAGTTTTAGTGGAAGACATTTTTAGTGAGACTAGGTCGGTTGGTTTTTTATGGTTTAGTAGTAGAATGAAAACAAGGTCTTTGTTTTAGACCGAGTGATGTAATTTTGTAAGCATATAGGTTGTTTTTGTGTTCGCTCTGTTTTGTGGGTTGGTGTTTTCTAATGAAGTTTACTTTAAAAAAATGTGTAGTGGAAAGGTAGGTGAAGTGGGCGTGAAGTTGTCCCATAACGCCCTATAATGCCCCGTACACCACCCCCAGAGGCGTGATCTCCATTTTTTTGTCCCAAGCATGTTTATTAAAATGCCATCTCTTAATTGAATGGTCCAATAGAATTGTTTGCTTTTGTTTTTTATTTTATTTTCTAAAAGATAATAATTGGGTAATCATTACAAGGGTATCATGTGGCATTATACCACTACACCCTTTTTAACTTCACATTTCACAATGCCCCGAGCCCTTTAGCATTAGAAATGAAGGATATGTAATTATTTTATGGGATAAGTTGGTCACTATGAAGAGGCTTGGTAGCTTTGGGTTCAGTGATATTCGGAATACAAATTTAGCTTTGATTGCAAAATGGTGATGGATATTTAAAGAAAACAAATCCGCGTTGCGGGTTCGGGTGATCAACTCTTTACGTGGTAATTCTAAGACCGTTCACTCTATTTCTTTCAAAAAAAAATCTATTAAGGTGTTTGGAAAGATGTGGGTGGTATTGAAAAAGTTCGTGTATAAACAGCTCTCTTTGGTGGAAAATCTCATTGGGATGGAGGGAAACTGAAAGCAAATTATGTTTTGGTTAAAAAGTTGGTTGGAGGGAGGCCCTACTCCGTCATAGGTCCCCACATATGTTCTTTGGCAGCTTATAAAAGGGAATTTGGTTGCTGATTGTTTTTCAGGTTTGGGGTATATCCATCCGTTGGGGTTGGGAGGGGAATAGAGGTCCGTCCAGTCCCTTGGAGTGAGGCTAGTTGTATAATCTTTTGGCAGTTCTATATGATGTTTATCAGTTCTGTGTAAACATAAGGGAAAACTTGCAAATAATACATGATACAGCAGACATGCCAGCAGAGAATCCAGTCAGAGACGCAGCCATGGAGTTCGACATAGTTGTTAGCTTGATCTGGTTCTCCTTTAGGATGTATGTTCTTGATGGTAGTGCCGAGTTCTTTAGGGTTGAAGAACTCGTGGTAATGGAGAGAGAGGAGGGGCGAAATTATGTATGATGTTATGAATGTCTAACCTTAATCCCTCTCTAGTAATCTCCTTATATATACCCAAGGGGAAATCCTATTAGTTAATAAGGGTAATGTCACACCCCGACCACGTAAAACAACGAAACGTGGCGGAAACGTCGGGGAGTGTTGTAACAGAATTAATTGTTTCACAACCATGGAAATTAAAGTTACGTTTTATTTATCAATCAAGAGAGTTACATTGTCTTAAACAAGAAACAAAGAGTACATAACATAATTTAACTAGTTCTTGCTTCGTTTTAAGTCACTAAGGCACAGGTCCGCCTAAGTGTGTCTCGATCATCCTATGCAACAGCTCCTGAAAACACATGTGAAAATAGGTACGTCAGCATAAAAATGCCTGTGAGATACATAGGTTTTGTGAAAATAGGATTCATGACTTGAGTTTAAAGAAACTGTTTAATAAAAAGTAGTCATGAGTCTTGTTGAGTGTTTCCTTTCATAAATCATTTGAAAAGTGATAAATAAACCAGATGATATATATATATATATATATATGAAAGAATAACATATGGTTAAGTGAATAACCAAGTAAAATGAGCCTGTATAAGTTAAGTTATTTGTAAAAGGATGTTTATGTGAAGATTGTATTGTAGATGTAATATGTCTAAACTGAAATGGTTTAAATAACGCTACGATATGTAATACCATAAAAGTACTTATATATAGGAAGTACCAGCGGCGTATCCACCATGTTTTTATTGTATTACACGTCGCCTCGTTACTTAAATCACTTACCCAAACAACCACCAAAATGTAATGATTAACAATTGTAGAAATGGTTATGTATGGTCAAATACGGTTCACACGGTTCAACAGTTACAAACGGTTCACATAATCAAATGGTTACAACGGTTCACATAGTCAAATGGTTACAATGGTTCACATAGTCAAATAGTTACAAACGGTTCAAAATGTAATATAATGTGTTCATATGCTGGATGAGCATATGCAACAAAATGTAATGTAAAACAATGTACTAAGTATGCTAAGTTAACATACAAAGCAGAAAAGTCATGTAAATCAATGTGCTAGCTTGCTCAGTCAACATACATAGCAGATATGTAAAGTAAAACAATGTACTAAGTATGCTAAGTAAACATACATAGCAAATCAATGTAATGTAAATCATGTACTATAAATGTACTAATAAACATAGCAAGTATATGATGTGAAAACAGGAAAGCACGAAAGTAACAAGTAGGCACATGTGTTTCACCCCAAAACAGTTTGAAAACAGTAAAAGAGGGGTCTATGTACTCACTTGAGATTGCTCAATAGTCCTAGGATAACCACCAAGCAAAGCTAGAAGATCACAGGATCAAACGGCGCCTAATATAGGTAACTATGTTAAAAAACGGGACCTAAATCGGAGGATCGGATAGAATGAGGATTCGTAAACCAAATGAGTATGGAAACTCATGTAATATGGTTTAACAAGGCCTACATACTACAATGGAACCTAACCTAAGTGCTTACGACCCATTACGACCCGTTTAGGTAGCCTATGCTACTTTAACGCGTCGTTCGCGTAAAACGCGTTCAGAACGCCTAACTAGCCCTATGATGAGTAAAATATGCCTTAACATGTCTAATATTGTTGCCAAATTAGTTTAGATATCAAAAATTATGTTACATATGCTTTAAAGTAGATTTTGGCGTAAAAAGGGCATTTTGGTAATAAACCTAAGGCATATAAACTACCTATCATACAACTAACTAAACGCTGTGACCATAAGGTATAACCTCGGAAGGTTATTCCCTATATAACTATGGCCACCTAATGTGTTTGGTCGGATCCTAAAGATCGACCAAACGGGTCTAGTTCGTAAGTCTAAGCGGGTGTTTAGTCCGCTTGACTTACGACTCTACACAAGCACTAATCTAAAAAGTGACGAGTTAAACATGTCGAAACATGTTTAACTAATGTTAGAAAACAGGTTTGGTATCAAAACAAACAGTTTTGATACCTAAAAGTAGTTTGGTTACAAAATACGCAAGAATACGCATTTTGGCCGAAACTACGACTCGTCACTGAGCCTAGATAACGTGGTAATCAGTAGGTATAGTCACTAGGGGCTATAACCATCGTGATTACGCTCACGTTATGAAGTTCAAACGAACTTCGCATTGACCATGAACTGGTTAATGCAGAAAGTCAAACAAAGTTTAAGTTTCACGACAAAACGAATAACAGAACGAAAGAAGACTTACAAAGGGTCCCCGCAAGATTTGATTCCAAGTAATCTCAGGTAGGAAGTGAATAATCACAACCACTTAGAGAAAAACTTAGATCAAATGTGGGTTTGCAAGAAGTGGGGGTTGTATATTTATAGTTTTCGGAGAGCCGTTAAGATCGTTTATCGTAAACCGTGATTCAATCTCATCCATACATGTGTTTACAATACCATGTGCATCAAAATGGCCCCCTAGTATCAGGAAATGACATGTGCGAGAGAAAGATGAGTGTGTAACAGCTGTTAACAACTTTTTAAACTGATTATGCTGATCTGGGAGGGCCTCGCGGCCCGCGTAAGGCATGCCCAATGCTTACGCGCCCCGCCTGGGTCAGTCTGATCAGTACACAACTTTGCAAAATGTCAGTTTCAGTCCCTGTTGTGTTATAAGCTCATTTCCGACACTTCTAAGGCCCGTCAAGTCAACTTTAAGGCCCTAAAATGATGCCTAAACATTGTGGACATGAAACATGCTCAAAAATATGCCGGATGTCGGTTCGTTGGGTCGTACGATCGCGATGTTCGCTTAATTACGACGGAATGCGCATAAGCGCGAAAAACGATCCAAATTGCGCGACGAATGGATTTTTGACAATCCAATCACTAAAACATAATATTTTAATGATTACATTAATTTTTGGATTTCCGGATGTATTCAGAACGTAAGTTATGCGCGAAAATGCAAACTTGTGCATTTTTTTACGCTTTTAGTCCCTGAATGACCCAAAAGTTTATTTTAGCACACCGAACCCTTCAAATCCTATTTCTAAGCTATGTAAAGGATATTTATGGTATTTTAACTTATGGTCATGTTCCGGAATGTCTGTTCCAGTACGAATCGTCATACTTTCACAGTTTGTCGAATTTAGTCCCTGTAAGCGATTAAACTTGATTTTGCCATACCAAAGCCTTCAAAAACTTATTTCTAAGTTATGTAAAGGTTATTTAAGGTATGTTAAGAATATGTTGATGTTCTGGAGTATTTTTCACGTTTAAACTGATTACGTTTACGCACCAGTTTGCGTATAACTTTCCAGAAAGTGATTTAAAGCTTGAAATCGAACAAGAATTGATATGTGCAAAACATACACATATTTATACAAATCCCAAGTATGAAATACAATATTTCATTGGTTTGGTATTTGTTTGATGGTCACAGTGACACAGGTGTCACATGTAATATGGTCCATCAACAATTACCAGCTAATTAATTATAGGTTTTAATCTATACTATATATATAATGCATATTCGAGGGGCAATAATGGTCATTTGCCACTTTTTCAACATGTACAAGTATTTAAAGCTCATTGTACAGTCCGTCAAAGCACACCAACCCAAAGCTTTTTGAAGCATGATGTGAAGCAGCTTGAATTTTTAGGTGGCCCATATTTTTTGAGTTCAAATTTTGAATTCCAACACTCATCCCCAAATACCATTATCCCGCTTATTCTTTTCATTTGCGGAGGCCATGAAGAATCAGAGAGAGAGAAGGGAAGGAGAATCTCTAGAGAAGGTAGAGGTGGCAAAGGAAGCAAAGGGGTTTGGTTAAACATGTTAAACTCTAAAATGAAAAGGATGCGTGACAGGTCTGAGTTGAACAAAAACCCTAATCGAGTTTCAAAATTCAAATGTTCCTATTCCTTCCTTCCTTCCTTCTTCACTTCTCTCTATATCTCTGCGCTCCATCTCGCTCTCTCTCCTTCTCTGGGTCTCGATTTGACGACGGTGACTTATCACGGAAGTCCTGAACCCAGATGTATCATCACAAGTTAGCTCATTCTAATTCCACTAGCGAAATCCTAATTGTTATCACCGTTTCTAATCATAACAATCTGAAGACTTTGATGTTACCCTTTCAGAATCTTGCGGTAGAAGGAGATGTGAACTGTTGTTGCTTGACATGGATATGGAGACTACTTGATTGACCTGGTGTGTTTTTGTTGTTGTTTTGTTCACGAAAATTGTTATTGTTTCTGATTATAGCGATTCTTAAGTTAGTAATATTATTTTTAGTTGATTTCTGATATTGTTATAGATTTACGTAGTGTTTTCATCCCGAGATGGGTGGAAGATTTCTTGAGAGAAAAAACTTCCCATCCTACAAGGTTTTAATTATGAAATATTGTATAATTTGCTTATAACTTAACTGATTGTGCAAATGGACTTTTGTATTCATTTTTTTTATAGAAAATGCTTACAAATCCAATATTAGTAATTAGCTGTGTTAGATGTTTCATCAAACCATGAAAATTCATAACAAAATAATTGAACATTGATAAATTGTGTATGTTTCTAACTTATTTGATATAAAATGACCACGGGCCCTAAGTTAGTTATTTTATTGTGTTTTGTGTGCTATTGAATCGTAAGAATTCTAATGAATATCCTTGAGTTTGATTGTATGAATCGAACAATGTTAATTTTGTTATGTTTATATCGAGCTTCAGAGATCTGCAAGTGTTTCCGAGATCCCTCAATGCGTTTACGAGTGGATTTGTATTTGGCACACCCATTAGACCACGACTGCAACAAAGTGCGGTTTCTGTACCACGACTACTTTAATCAAAACACTTTTTTTTTCCAAATTTTGGATTGAGTGCCCTTTCTTGCCATGTTAATGCAAGTAAGAGATGTTAACTTCTAATTGTTTTTGTGTTAAATCTTATACTGAATTCTAAAGGGGATCTACGCAAGGAGAGAGAGCGAGAAAGACCGGTGATGATGGAGTGACGACGATGATTTGGGTTACGGATCGGGTGCTTAACAGTGGTATTATGATGTGCACTGCAAAACCATGGTAATGTTTAGATTTTTTTACATTTAATAATTGCTTTAGGAGCAAACCCGATCTATACACACAATATTATTTCAGCTATGCTGTAAGACCCATATCACCAACTTAATATTTCATATAATATATAGCACATTTATAGTGCCAATATTCCAAAAACATCGATAAACCAACTTTTACATAGTGTTCAACCTTTCAAACGAGGTTTACTAACGTTTCAAAACTATATTGTTAAAACAAACCATACTTAACTTTCAAAACATGCAAACCCTATTTACAAAAGTTTGATAACACAACACCAAAGTGTTTTGTGACAAAACTAATAGTTTTTCATTTGCGGAAGCTCCTTTTTAGCATGTGTTCGGTTCTCTAACAAGGCTTGATCATCATCCGCAAGTCCCTTCCTTTACCTATGACCAAAAGTCATCAAAACATTAGTTATACGAGTTTATAATGTGATTTAACAAGTTTACAAGGTCAAAACACATCAATAAAAAAATTTGCAGGTCTGTGATGCTGTCGCGAGGCGCGCCGGGGAAGCGACACTTGTCGCGGGCCGCGAGCTGCTGTCACTTGTCGCGAGAGTGAAAAGGGACTCCGTCGCGTGGCGCGGGGGTCACCTATTTCCAGCGGATTTGGTTTAAAATCCTGCATTTCCCAGCTATGATATCTTTTGCGAAAATGGACATAACTTGTCTGATATTGATCCGAATTGGGTCACGTTTCTTCCTACGTGATCGTAATTCGACCCTTTATAACATAGAATCAAAATCCATTATCTTGATTTACAAATTTCTTAACTTTAGGCTATCGGAGTTATAATTATTTACCACTTATTCGACCCGTTCAGATCTATGAATCACACACTAAATTTATGACTTCAAGACTTCTATAAGAACGATACATGTCAACATATCTATATTTACGGCACATTATATGTAAAGTTTATGTGCCGTCATCGAAGTCTATATCACCAATTTGACTCGTTTAACTTACTTAGAGACATCCATCGCCTTAACTTGGCAAAATTCAATACTTTGGTTTGTTTTGACCCGCTTGATTTTAAATAGCGAAATCCATCGCTTTATTACAATCAAACATATATTATTCGAGTCATTTTGACCCGTTTAACATTTAAGTGGAATCCACCACTTTTACCTTTGTACATTATCGTAAATTTCTAATTATTCTTGTTCGATTACTACACACGAAATCCTCCGTTTTAGTAGTAACCAAACACCATAACGATGTAATTGTTATTCAAGCAACTAAACATAAAATACTAACGAGATTTTACGAAGCGTATAGCCGCGTACCTTTAAAGCTTTCCTTTCAACCGATTATCCGCTCCTCCTTGATTACTAGACGATCCGCCCAAATTGCCTATAAAATCTAATTCAGACATATCGCTTAGAATTCATATTTCTATATTCAACATCCAATGCTTTCAACTAGTCAAATAAGTGATTCTTTCATAATTCTCACTTATTTCAAATTCATTCAAGCATTTTATCAAACATTTTGTGTGCATAATTATTTTAATAACATTACCATGTTTATAAGTAACTAGTTAACCATATCAAAGCATCCTTTTCATATTTATATGACAAGAATACTATGACCAACACTTGAACTTGCATCATAACTATCAAATAACATCAATTATCCTTACAATTCAATTGTTCTTCATTCTATTCACAAAACCCATATAATTACCCATAGGATAACATTGAAATCAATAGATTATAACATGAATCTATCAAATTCTTGTCTAAGACTTGTTCTTAGAAGTGTAATCATCCTTATTTAACCATAACATCAAACTAACATTCAAGAATCTAAGTTATGACAATTCATGTAGAATCAAACATAACCAAAAATCAAATTTAAACATACCTTGTGATCTATTAACTATGATGATCACGAATTCAGCCTCGAATCGAGTTCAATTATGTTTTGTTTCTTTGATTTTTATGAGATTGAAGTGAATTAAGGGTTTTGAGGTGAGCTCTGTTTCCTTGTCTGTGTTTGATCGACCATGGGAACACACACACAAAGTGTGTTTTAAACTTATCCAAGTTTTAATAAAACAACTTTCAAAAATGACTAGTTAGTCCTTCTAGTTTGTAATTTATATAATATGGTTATAATTCTTTGAATCCCCATCTTTTTATGACAAGATTTTAACTAGGTTAATTATTCCTAGTTTTAAATCTCACTATTTTATTTTCAGATATATATATATATATATATATATATATAATTATACATGTGTACACGCATATATAATTTAATATTTTTAGGGGTGTTACATATGCTATATGCACTTTCACAACCTCTTTGTCACCACATCCGGATGCCACTACATAGAAATGTTTATACAACTATCTACTTAGAGTGAATTTGTACGAACAATTTACATAAGACTAGTTGTAGTGGGGTAACACCCACCACCACATCAGCTTGATTCAACGCTAAACATTGTTACACAGGCGCAACGAAGGGGGGACTAAGGAAGTATTCGCCAAGGCGTTAACGGGTGTGAACCAATAGTAGGACAAAGTGTTTATCTCTTGTTAGTAGTACAAAGTGTTTTTATCTTTTTTTTAGTTAGTCACATCAAGCTACATTGCCCATTTTTCTCTTAAACAACTATACACTTTTGAAGGTGTATTTTAGTTAAAGCCACAGTTGTTACATGACAACGCTTTTGCAATTTTTAGTTAAACCACTCATAGTCTAATGATACTAGGAGCAAACCCAATATGAAAGAATCGATTAAATCGTTACAGCTCACTTTTACCCATTTTATAGAAAATAAGTACCTAAATCATATGGACTACTGTTGGAGAAATACTTAATTCACTTTACCTATTTTTTGGGTAAAAAATTCACTTTACCTATTTTCAACTCACTTTTACGAAATTTTTTATCGGGTAGTAGTAACCGAAATTACAAACTAAAGGGTCGGCGCCAGTGTTACCAAAATCCCAATGTACCCAAACGCACTACTCAAGCTATGCCCCGGGTACCCGTACCCTGATCAAATAATGAGAAAAGGTAAAACTTTTGGTGATGAACTGATCATGAGTTTGATGTAAAGCAAAGATTTTTACCAACAACTTTGACCAATACAAAGTCCTTTATGTCACAACACATCATAGAGGTAACAATTATGCATCCATGTAGACATGTACCACCACTCCCACAATATAAAACACAAAACCCCCAAATAAGATCTCACACATGAACAAGCCACCCACTGATTATTCACTTCACAAGAGCATGCAAGACAATCCCTATGCAAACCTCTTACTAAAAAAAAACCCAAATTATTCTTACTATTATTATCACCCATCTCAACCCTCTTTCCCACCAATCTTGATCTAATCAACAACAACAACAAGATTCAATCTTTTTAAAATCCCACAAATCTTTCTCACGTGGGTATTCTCAAAAATGTCCGAGGATGTCGGAACCAGCACCTGTAAACCAAAAACCTCCGTCACCGGCGAATATTCCGTCACAAACCCAGATCAAGTCCTCGAAAACGTCCTCGAAAACGTTCTAATTTTCCTAACCTCACGGCGTGACCGTAACGCCGTTTCACTAGTCTCCAAATCATGGCACCGTGCGGAAGCACACACCAGATCCGACCTCTTTATCGGAAACTGTTACAGTGTGGCTCCGGTTCGTGTGACCGGTCGGTTCAAGAGAATCCGGTCGGTTTGGTTAAAAGGGAAACCCCGGTTTGCTGATTTTAGCTTAATGCCGGCGGATTGGGGTGCGCATTTCACGCCGTGGGCGCACGCTATGGCTGGGGCTTATCGTGCGCTTGAGAAGATTTGTTTGAAACGTATGACGGTTACTAATGATGATCTGGGTATTATTGCTCGCTCGTTTTTGAATTTCAAGGAGATTGTTTTGGTTTGCTGTGATGGGTTTGGTGCTAGAGGGATTGGAGCTATTGCTAGTGAGTGCAGGTAATGTAAATTAGGGTTTTGCTTTTTCAGCTTGTTTTTAGTTTGGTTTTGTTTGATTTGTAGCTTGATTTGAAATTGGGTTGATTTTGAGTATGGGGTTGGTGAAAAGTTGGCTTTTTTGGTTGGGATTAAGGTTCTTGAAATTAGGGTTTTTGTTTTGGTATGGTTTTGTTGAATTTGTGTCTTGATATGAAATTGGTTTGATTTTAAGTATTGGGTTGGTGAAAAGTTAGCTAATTTTGGTTGATTTTATCGAGATTAGGGTTTTGTTTTTTAGTATGTTTTTGTTAAATTCGTGTCTTGATCTGAAATTGGTTTGATTTCAAGTATTGGGTTCGTGAAAAGTTTGCTAATTTTGGTATATTTGTTTGAAATTAGTTGGATTTATTTGTGTTTTTATCGTATGTGATGACGTCATCATTGAATCAGGAATCTTCGTGTTCTTGAGCTGAATGAGGATGAGGTTTTGGATGAAGAATTCGATTGGATTTCTTGTTTTCCGATGGAGGGGACTAGCAATTTGGAATCTTTGTGTTTCGATTGTGTCGAATCATCGGTTAATTTTGATGCATTAGAGAGACTAGTGGCGAGATCGCCGTTGCTAAAGAAGCTTAGATTGAATCGTCATGTTTCAATCGGGCAGCTTTATCGGTTGGCTTTGAGAGCGCCGCAGTTGACTGATTTGGGTACCGGCTCGTTCAGTTTACCGGAAGTTATCGGTGAGCAGCAAGCCGAAAATCATGAACCGGATTATGGTCATGCTTTTGCTGCGTGCAGATCGATTATTTGTCTTTCAGGGTTTCGGGATCTTGCACCGGAATATCTTCCAGCCATATATCCGGTCTGTGCTAATCTCACCTCATTGAATCTTAGCTATGCTAACATTGATGCACAGCAGCTGAAAGCCGTTATTCGCCACTGTCATAAACTACGGGTTTTTTGGGTACTTTACACAACTTTTAGACACAAATTATGCATCTCTATATCTTTATTTAGGTCTAATTTTTGAAATGATGGTTTAAAGAGTTGTTTAATATGTATATTTTATCTTTTGCCAGACACTTGATTCAATATGTGATGAAGGACTTCAAGCAGTAGCAGATACATGTAAAGATCTTCGCGAGCTTCGTGTATTCCCCATAGATGCTTCTGAAAATGCTGAGGGGCCTGTTTCTGAAGTCGGTCTTCTTGCAATTTCTTTAGGGTGTAGAAAACTAGAATCCATTCTTTACTTTTGTCAACAGATGACAAATGCAGCGGTTATAGCCATGTCCAAAAACTGCCCGGATCTTGTGGTATTTCGTCTTTGTATAATAGGCCGGTATCGACCCGATCGGGCCACGGGTGAACCCATGGACGAGGGTTTTGGAGCCATTGTCAAGAACTGTAAGAAACTGACTCGGTTAGCTGTTTCTGGTTTGCTAACCGATCGAGCCTTTAGTTACATTGGGCAATATGGTAAATTGGTGCGAACATTATCTGTGGCTTTTGCTGCTGACGGTGATACCGGGCTAAAATACGTGTTGGAAGGGTGCACAAATCTGCAAAAGCTTGAAATCAGAGATAGCCCGTTTGGGGACTCGGGTTTACAGTCGGGTTTGCACCATTTTTACAATATGAGGTTTGTTTGGCTGTCGTCATGCAGAGTGACTGAACAAGGATGTTTGGAAGTTGCTAGAAGATTGCCGAAATTAGTGGTGGAGGTTTTTCGCAGGGATGAGGAGGAAGGAGGCGAGAGGGGCGATCTTGTCAATACGCTTTATATGTACCGGTCACTCGATGGCCCACGAGCAGATGCACCACAATTTGTCAAGATCCTGTGAAATTCAAAGATGCAAGCAGGCCATCATACTGATTTATACTGTGTTCATTTTATGTTGGGTGCATCTTTCTTCATGAATTTGGAAGAAAATATGATCTTCAACAACGATATTTTAACGCGTATGCTGCACCTTCTCATGCAATAAATGAGTGACAGTTGTTGAAGATCACCGTGGGGCTGTCAAGATCTGTGGGTCACCGAAACTTTGGCTGTTGTTTGGATCAAAATACAAGTTTGTAGTGTTTTACACGAAAAAGATTCGATCTTTGAGGTGGGGTTGATCTTATTTAATGAAGTTTGTTGTATTACGCGATAAAGATTCGATCTTTGAGGTGGGGTTGATCTTAATTGATGAAGTTTCTCTAAGCAGCAGATGATAGTATTATTTACTTTGGTAGCAGAGAGCTTTGAATCCTGCTACATGTTGTATTCAGATGTTAGTGATACATTCATATCTTCTTTATTTAAGAAATTTGTTTTAAAGATGTTATAGTAAGAAGCCCTTGATTTTGTTTAGTTGGAAAAAAAGACTTTGGTGCTTCTGTTGTATGCTTGTATCAGCAACGGTCAAATCTGGAGTAATGTACCAGTTCATATGCATGAAGTCTGGGTTTTAAAAAGCGCGCCCTAGGGGCGCCTAGGCGCAAGGCGCAGGGTCTTGGGCTTTTTTGCTTCTCGCCTTGTGTTTTTACAGAAAGCGCCAAAAAAGCGCATTTTTTGATGTTTTTTTGTGGGCTTTTTGGCCTGAGGCGCGCGCCTCATGTACCCTAGGCATTTTACTGCATAAAAATGTTGTACCTTGGGTTTTTTGACTTGTACATGTAATTAAAATGGTATAAAAGCCTTACTTATAGCTATATTTTGGTTAAAGGAAGCTAAAAACCTATGGGATATGTATGGGATATATAAAAAAAATTATATAAACATCTTGCGCCTCGGGTACGAAAAGCCCACCGCTTTTGCGCTTTGTGCTTCGCGCCTCAATTTTAGACCTTGTCGCTTTTGTGCGCCTCTCGCTTTTTAAAACCAAGCATGAAGTACAAGCTAATACACCCAACTGGATTTAGATAAAATAGCAAAATTCTTATCAATAAGGGTGGACGGTATGGTAGCGGGGAACTCAATCGGGGTGGGGTTTTACCGCGTGGGGAACCATTGCCAAGGGTATAATCGGTGAGTGGGGAGTATATAATTGGTGTATACTCACCGAGTGTTTGAAGAGGAGAGAGGTGGGAGGGAGAGGGGGTTATTGGTGGGTGTTTGACCATTGCTAGTGTTTGAGTGGAAAATGAGGATAGCTTATCAAAAATATCATGTGAAACGTATATTAGAGTGCATCTCAATATAGGTTGATTTCTAACATGAAAATAACTTAAAATAAAATTCACGGGTTTGAGTTCAGTATAAATAGGCACGGATCAACTTTAAGAGGTTCTTGAATTGACCACTTGACTAGTTTATTTATTAATGTAACTAGTGGGTTACCACCCACGCTTCGTTGCGGGTTCGGAATGTAGATAAAAATAAGCAAACTACGACGCGTCAGTCTACGAGAAATAAAAAAACCATGTCGCAGCAGTATTGAAAAGTCACGGGAAAGTTACCGGTTCAGTTCATTACTGTATCGACACTCATTATAACCATAAAAGCGAATATATGTGGCGGGTTCGTAATGTAACTGAAATAACCTACTTGCGACAGTGCATATGAAAAATTAAAAGAAAAAACATTACGTTGAGAAAAAAAAAAAAACTAAAAAGAAAGCATATGAAGTTAGTAAAAGGGAAAAAACTAAAAGTTGAGGGTCTAAATAGTAATTATAATAAAGTAAGTAATGATGAAAATTAAAAAAAAGCAAACCCTATTAAAATTGAGGGGCTAAACATGTCATTATTAAAGTTGAGGGGCTAAGCATGTCATTACTGGAGTTGAAGGGCCAGAGTTGGTTGATGTTGACAAAGTTAAGGGGCTTAATATGTCATTATCAAAGTTGATGGCCTAAAGTTGTCATTACCAATGTTAAGGGGCCAATTATGTCATTACAAAAGTTGAGAGGCTAAAGTTGGTTGATGTTGACAAAAGTTGAGGTGCTAAACATATCATTATAAAAGTTAAGGCGCTAAATATGTTATTATCAAATCGAAAGGCTAAATCTATGATTACCAAAAGTGGAGGCAAAGTTAAACCATGTTGACAAAATAGCATTTTAAAAGTGTATATAGAATAACTTGATGGCTGCCAAAATATAAAAGGGAAATAAGAAATGAACACCAAGTACTATAGTTTAAATGTAGCTCTTTTATAAACATTTGTTTTTTTTTTGTTGTAAATTATAACTTAAAAACGTTTATATAGAAATAATAAAGCAAAACAATAGTTTTTTTTGGTTAAACGCGTGGTGTCCTTTTCAACTTGTGTATACTGTTGTTGTGTTCGGATTCATGTATAAAATATGAATTTTAGATTTGTGATGTGGTTGGGTTTCTGTATCATTTCTGGGTTCGTGTCAGGTTCAACTGCAAACACAGCACATTAAACATCCCTAGCAAAACATGTGTTTTACCTAACACTAACATAAATCTCTATAATAAATAAGTTACATCACAAACCATCTTTAGTGTTCTAGTGGTGACCACGAGTATTTAAGTTTCACCTATGGTAGGTCCGGAAAAGTTTTCCCCTTCAGTTCCCCCCTCTAGTTCCCCTCTCGTGGCCCAAGTGGTTTACTCCCATGTGGTTAGGTCGGCCGGTTCCTCCTTTGGGAGGTCACCGGTTCGACTCCCACTTGTGGCTTTAGGGGGGGACGTCCCAATGATAGATCGTATCCTACCGAGGCATGGTGCGGTCTTGAGGGCAACCCGGTTTTACCCAGCTGTTACCCCAGCGAGTCTCTCGTGTGGGGCAGTATGGTTTCCGGGCGGAAGTCAGCTTGCGCGGCGGCCGGGGCCCGATCGAACATCGCGTCCGAGAGTGTGGGGCTGACGGGGGATTGTCTTCGACATGAACCCGGTGACCAAAAGGTTCAGTACATAGAAAGTCACCTTCCAAAAAAAAAAGTTCCCCTCTAGTTCACACACCAACCCTGTACTTTAATGAAATAAATGAGTAAAAATATATTTAGTTTTGTAACAAGTATTAATAATACCGATGGCGATGTCTCAATGAATGATGTGTGGAAGAATAGTACAAGTACAAACATTGGTGGTCCCTTGGCAGTTCACACACCAACCCTGTATTTCTTATTTTGATGTAGCGTTGACGTGTACATTCTGCATCTTTTTTTGTTTGAAGGGGCTCAGCGGGTCAAAGTGTCAAACCGGTCTTTTTCATATGTCCTAATATGCCTTTGATAAATCAAGAAAGTACTCGGTTTCTTAATTGTGTGTGTGTCTATCTTATTTCAACAAGCTTTAATCAGCAAGCTTCTTGGTTACCGGTATTAGGCTATGCGGTATGGTGATGGTCCTTCATTGGAGGATGATCCGCCACGTAGATCGGGTGTGAGGATGGGGCAAAGAGGATGAAAGTGATGAAATGGGGGATGAACCTAATATGTATATATATAAGTTGTATGTATAGGTGTGTGAGAGAGGGAGAGGACCAGCTCCATCGTCTGGAACTCGACGTTCAGGACGCCGACTGGGGGGGGGGGGGGATGGCGGCGCCGGAGCAGGACGTGAGGGGGACGAACTCCATACTGCAAAGCCTCAAAGGTGTAAATAATGGTGTTCTTTCACAAGGGTTTAGACTTTAGAGTCCAACGGACAAAATTATAGACTTTTAGGGGCTGTTTGGCAACTTCTGAATAATTAAGTGCTGAACTAATAATAGGTCTGAATCATTAAGTGCTGAACCAGTAGGATGTTTGAACAATTAAGAGCCGGTACAATACTTAACCATTCAAAGGCAAATGTCTGATCAATTCATATTAGATGTTTAACTATCCAGACTCTGTATAATGCTTAACCATTCAGATGTAAATGTCTCAACCATTCAGATATCTGCTCGCGAAACAATCAGTCTGAACCATTAAGTGTTGAACCAATAAGAGATCTGAACTATTAAGAGGCAAACAAACAACCCCTTAGAAGTATAATTAGAGTGTGTGTGAGTTCGTGTTCTAAAACCAAGTTTAAATCTATACTTTTGTGTATTGATAGCGTATCTGCTCTTGCTAGCGAATTAATTTTACGTGTGGTATACTAAGAAACACATCATAAAATAAGATTACGTTAATTAG
The DNA here is from genome assembly GCA_030545235.1 of Helianthus tuberosus. Lineage (NCBI taxonomy): Eukaryota > Viridiplantae > Streptophyta > Magnoliopsida > Asterales > Asteraceae > Helianthus > Helianthus tuberosus. The sequence goes on from CM060360.1 coordinate 69,825,223, forward strand.
ATTTGAGCATGTGCCTCTTATATTCAAGCAATGTTGCAGAAGTCGGATTAGGCGGCCGATTAATCGGCGCCTAGGCGGTAATCGGTGAGCCATCGCCTAAAAAGTTGCAAATCGGTTAAAAAAATCGGTCCCGGTCAAAATCGGACCTAGTCGGAGTAAATCGGAAGAAATCGGACTCAGAAATTTATACTCACTTAACCCGAATTTTCGAGCCGATCCATGGTTTTAAAGGGTTATACTTCATAATTTGTAACCCTAATTCACTCAGCCGTCAAAGATTGTAAAGAAACTTACCAGAGACACTCCCATATTCCGACTCCGCCGCACACCTCCATCCATCGACGGCGACGGCGACCTTAGTCTTCTTCTCCGACGACCTTACTCTTCTTCTCTGGCGAAGAAGAAGATGAAGGGAATACGGGGATTAGGGTTTGTGTTTTCCTTTTGTATCTGATGAAGAAGAAGAGATGGGGAGCGGTAAACAACGTATGATAGAAAGTGGGGATGATTAGGGTTATTTAAGTTTGGGTATTTTAACATATAACCCCCTCCATCTTTATTAGTTTATATTTAGTCCCCATACTTGTGAATTTATATATGAAAAATATAAAATTAATGGTATATGTATATAAATTCATAAAATTATACATATAAAGTCCATTCCGACTAATCCCTATTAATCCCGATTAATCCCTAGGCGGTACCTCACCGCCCGACTAGCGCTTTCTACAACATTGTATTCAAGTATTTTTTTTGTTTCATAGTTAGTTTTCAGCTCTCAATAACAAACTGATACATCGAAACAGAACGTAAATAAGTAACAAACTGCGCCGTTAGCCCCTTTTTAATAGCAAAACTAATTTAAAAAAAAACTAAATTCATAGATCTTGGAATCATAACTTTATTATGCATGATTCAATTAGAGTCTGTCTATTGAGTAGCTTATAATAAATAATAAGTGTAACTACATTCATCCCTTATAATAAATGACAAGTGTAATTTTGATTTTTTTTATTATCATTGAATAAAAAATATATACGAGTAAAAGTAGATATATAATTATAAGAGTAAATTACCATTTTAGTATTTAAGGTTTGGTTTAAAATGCAACTTTAGTGCAAATAGTTTTTTTCCTCTCATCTAAGTCTCTAATTTTTCTCATTTTTTACCATTTTCATTATCTGGCTTAACTCCATCTAAAATATCCATTTATGTTAGGGTTATTTTTGTCATTATAAAAAAACTTTTATCATTTTCCATTTTGATCCACCTATTTTGTAATACCCCATCGTAACTCGGGTGATTGCGTACAATTAATACACTTAGAGCGAAAGCAATCTGAACTTTGATTTAAACTTATAGTTGTCTGAATACAAAACATTATTTATTTACAAACTCATAACAAGTAAGAACTTATTGGTCTTCTAAGCTCCATAATTGCCAAGTGGTTCCTACAGCTGCCTCATAACTCACCTGATATAAGTATACTCAAAACGATGTCAACTATACGATGGTGAGCTGATACTATACAATATTATAAAGATATATCACAATTTACATTATATGCATACACAATATTGGTCTGTGACCAAATTATACTCATGTTTGTCACACCCCAACCGATGGCGGAATCATCGGGGCGCGACACTGAGCGAAACAGATTGTCCAATAGAATCCATAACACTATTAGTGACAATATATGTCGCAACCCCCGATCCCTTATCTGTCCCGGGAACGGGCGGACGCGAACTCAGAATTTCGGTGGTATCAGTTGGTTAATTTGGCAGCGGAAATTACATCAGGACCGTAGTTAGGAAATGTATATCAGAGTAAAACCACCATATTTGATATTAATAATCACATGGGTAAAACCCAAGTTTCTTATTATAACATGTTTATACGGATAAAACCCTATTTTATTGAATTTAAAACATCGTCTTTTAGGTAACTTTTATAGCCACATTTTTCCCAAGCCTTTAGTGCTCTCCAGCTGGCTTTTTACTAATTGGCTGTCACATTGTGTTACCTGAAACGCGTTTTAAAAACATTTGTCAGTGGGAAATACTGGTGAGTGAATCCTAGTTTAATCAAGAACATTTTATCAATTAAAACAGTATTGAGAGCGATCACATTGTTTATTTCTACACAATTACTCATTCAGTACTGTCAATCCTGACTTGTGGGTCATATTACACATTGGCTAACTCGTTGTCCAATGGTAACATGTTGTCGTCCCGACTTACTACTCACAGTGTAGTAAATTTTGTATACAAAACCCCAACATACTGGCAGTAATTAAAGAACTACAAAGACTCAATCACCGCTTAATCACATTGTAAAACATTTAAGGTTTTGTAAAATATTACAAAAAGTTTAACAAAAATTGGATAAACTCACATTGCTATCTTAGACTTCGCGTAAGGGTTTCCTGGGATTAATCTATAATTTACACAAATGTACATATGTTAGTATAATAACCCTTTGAAAATATTAATGATACCCTCCCCGAGACGGTATTCCAACAACTACGTCGGGCAGAACCACGGCAGTTGTTACAGAACCCTAAATCAATCGGGCAGCGTATCTATTACGAAACTGGGGTTATAATACTTACAACGGAGCAGAACCTCGCTAATTAGGGGGTATAATACCAGCTTTATAAAGCCTAATATTCAGAATTTGAGATTGAGAAACGAAAAATGAACGATTTCTGGTTGAACCCGATGGCTCCTTTATATAGTTGCTGAAACTGACTCTCACGCGGACCGCGTAAAGGTAAGCAAAGGCTTACGCGGCCCGCGTCGTAGCCCGGGTAGGTTTTAGGTGATCCGGGTCATCGCCTAGACTCGCCACGATGATGACACGTGTCATCACCGGGCTGCGCCACTATCTCGATCTTACGCGGCCCGTGTAAGTGTTAAGGTTAGCTTACGTGGCCCGCCTTAACTTTAAGAAATCAAACGAAATCAGGTTTCAACCTTGAAACCGCCCGCGTAAGGTTGGGGTGGGTCCTACGCGGCCCGCCTCAACTTAATAATCAAATTTTAAATTTTATTTTTAATGCTATAGTGTATTTCGGGATCGGTTTTTACATACGGGGTGTATTTAAAGACATATTGGGACATTTTAAAATATACTAGGGTGTCGAAAATATTCAAGGGTGTCGGTTTTCTTTAGGGTTGTTACATCCTCCCTACCTTGTTTTAGAGCTCGTCCTCGAGATCTACTGGAACAAGTGCGGATATTTCTTTTGCATTTCAGATTCAAGCTCCCATGTGTACTCAGGTCCTTTTTTGGAGTCTCACTTCACTTTGACCAGAACTAGTCTCTTATGCTTGAGGTTCTTGACTTTTCTGTCTTCAATCTGTAGAGGTCTTTCTACAAACTTAAGTTGTTCATTTACCTCTATATCCTTAAGAGGTACTATCAGTGATTCATCAGTTAAACACTTCTTGAGATTAGATATATGAAATACATCATGTATTCCTGCCATTTCCTCTGGCAGTTGTAGTTGATAGGCTACAGGTCCTATTCTTTTAATAATTTCAAAAGGTCCAATATACCTGGGACTTAGCTTTCCCCTTTTTATGAATCTTACCACTCCTTTCCAAGGAGAGACCTTTAACAATACTTTATCTCCTATTTGAAATTCCAATGGTTTACGTCGGTTATCGTCATAGCTCTTCTGTCGATCACGTGCTGCTTTCAGTCGTTCTTTGACTTGAATAATCTTGTCGGTTGTTTCTTGCACTATCTCAGGTCCAGATAGTTGCGTTTCCCCAATTTCTGCCCAACAGACTGGGGTTCGGCACTTTCGTCCATATAGTGCTTCGAATGGTGCAGCATTGATACTTGTGTGATAACTGTTATTATAGGAAAATTCTATTAAAGGTAAGTGATCATCCCAATTACCTCCAAAATCAATTACACAAGCTCTAAGCATGTCTTCCATTGTCTGAATTGTCCTTTCACTTTGTCCATCCGTTTGAGGATGATAAGCCGTGCTTAGATTTAACTTGGTTCCCATGGCTTTTTGGAAACTTGACCAAAAATGAGAGGTAAATTGACTATCCCTATCAGAAACAATTGATAAAGGAATTCCATGTAATGAAACAATTTCATTCACATATAGTTTAGCTAGTTGTTCCATGCTGAAAGTTTCCTTCATTGGTAGAAAATGAGCTGACTTGGTTAGCCTATCTACAATCACCCAGATTGTATCATTTCCTTTCTTTGTTTTGGGTAATTTAGTAACAAAATCCATTGTTATCAATTCTCATTTCCACACTGGCATTTCTAATTGTTGTAATAGACCTGAGGGTTTCTGGTGTTCAGCTTTGACTTGAGAACAGGTTAAACATTTAGAAACATAGGCTGCTATGTCCTTTTTCATTCCTATCCACCAGAAATTTTTCCTTAAATCCTGGTACATTTTATAATTTCCTGGATGCATCGTATACTTAGATTTATGGGCTTCTTCTAATATACAATGACGTAGGTTTCCTAATTTAGGTATCCACATTCTCTTTTTATGGAATCTCCAAATTCCATATGTTCCTTGTTCTAATTCTTTTAGCATACCTTTTAATTTTTCAGTATCATCCTTGATTACTGATTCTTGTGCTTCTCTTATCTGATCATTTAAATCTACTTGTAGATTTAATTTAAGAGAACGTACCCTTTTTGGTTTTTCATGATATTTTCGGCTTAAAGCATCTGCCACTACATTTGCTTTTCCTTCATGATACTGGATATCACAATCATAATCACTAAGTATCTTCATCCAGCGTCTTTGTCTCATATTCAACTCCTTTTGCTTGAAAACATACCTTAAACTCTTATGATCAGTGAATATGGTAAACATACTACCATAAAGATAATGTCTCCAAATCTTAAGAGCAAAAATTATAGCTCCTAACTCTAAATCATGGGTTGAATAATTCTCTTCATGATTTTTAAGTTGTCTAGATGCGTAAGTTATAACCTTTTGACGTTGCATTAATATACATCCATAACCTAATTTGGAAGCATCACAATAGACTACAAAGTCTTCAGTTCCTTCTGGTAACGCTAATATGGGTGTATGGGTTAATCTTTGCTTAAGGATTCTAAAGGCTTCTTCTTGTTTTAATCCCCATTCAAACTTAACAGATTTACAGGTTAGCTTAGTTAAGGGAATGGCTATTCTAGAAAAATCTTGAATAAATCTTCTATAATAACCGGCCAATCCTAAGAAACTTCCAACCTCGGTTGGTGATTCAGGGGTTTTCCATTTAGTAATCGCCTCGATTTTTGTTGGATCCACATGAATTCCTTCATGATTGACTAGGTGTCCAAGAAACTGTACCTGTTCTAACCAAAATTCGCACTTGGAAAATTTAGCGTAAAGCTTTTCCTTTCTTAATAAACTTAAAAGTGCGTGCAAATGCTTTGCATGATCCTCTTTATTCTTAGAATAAATGAGAATATCATCTATAAAAACAATTATGAATTTATCCAAATATGGCTTACATATTCGGTTCATCATGTCCATAAATGCAGCTGGGGCATTGGTTAAACCAAATGGCATGACAATAAATTCATAATGGCCATACCTTGTTCTGAATGCGGTCTTAGGAATATCCTCTTCCTGTACCTTTAATTGATGATATCCTGACCTTAAATCGATTTTAGAGAAAAATCGAGCTCCTTGTAGTTGATCGAACAGGTCATCGATTCTTGGTAATGGGTACCGGTTCTTAATCGTGACTTTGTTCAATTCACGGTAGTCAATGCTGAGGTGTGCAAAATGCAACATATAAATTACATCAATTGTGGCATAAAACTAACCCTTTTTAGTACTAATGTTGGAAAAAGTGTGTTTTTGTCTTCCTTTTGTATTTTCAGGATTAAATGAGCTCAAATTAACAAAAGAAGCAAAAAGGCAGCTAAATCTAACATAAATACAAGAAAAGGAACAAACGTGGCATGCCCGACCTCCCCAAAGCATCTTCCCAAGCAAAACAAGAGCACAAAAGGCTGAACACGCCCCGTGCTCAATGAGCACGGGGGCGTGCCCAAGTGTCACCATAAAAGACAAAGTTGTAGAAGCTTCCATCGCCCACCACAGGGCCGTGCTCAGCGGACACGGGGCCATGGTCAACTATAAGATTCAGAGAATCCAGGCAAATCTTGATAGTACAGATATGCTTCTGCACACGGGGTCGTGCCTAGCGGACACGGGGCCGTGGTCAACTAATACAGACAAGAGCAATTAATGAAGACAGAGAAGGATGTGGACACGGGGCCGTGCCCGAGCTTCTGTTCAGCCTATAAATAGGAGTGCTTGGCTCAAGCTCAAACCATCCCTTGGCACACCACCTCTCTCACACTTCACCCACCACCCACCACCACCATAACACCATCATCCACCATCATCATCCATTGTCCATCATAGAGTGTGTGAGTCGTCTCGGGATCCAAGATTGATCGTAAGAGTTCTTGACAATCAAGGCCATGTTTGCCTAAGTCTCTTACATCACTTGGTGAAGACAAAGTGTCTAGTGTAATACTTTTTATTTTTAATCTTTTCGCACTTTTTAATTGGTTATGTATTAATGACTTTAATAACTAGTTTCTTATGTTGAAGGTGATTCTTCCTTATCGTTTGTCCGTGGTGTCTTGGCATTATTTTACTGTCTATATAAAATAAAAGATTTTCACCATTCATATCTCCACGGTCTATATGGAGGTATGTTTGCTACCTGGTCGGGGGTTAAGGGAACGGTTTGGTAAGAGTCTTGCCATTGTTCAGTGTATAGATCCTGCAAAGGACCTGGGTCAAATTTAGTAGGACCTCCTTCAATACTTAACGGTATTGGATGGCGGGGGTCCAAACTCTTTGATCCCCTCATAAGTTAAACTACTATTAATACTTTAACCCGGCTACTTAGGACTGTATCCCTGCTGACTCAGACTACTTAGCCGAGGGTAACGTCACCTTCAAAAGAGGGGCCTACCACATTATGCATTAATAACTTAATTAATTATCTTTCAATAATCCGACCCTTTAGGATTATATCCTTGCTGACTCAAACTACTGGGTTGAGGGTAACGTCACCTTCAAAAGAGGGGCCTACTACAATAACTAAGATAATCTCTTAAATAGTGCAAAAGTGCGGAAATAATCAAAGGTTACACTAAACACGAGTCGGAGCCAAGTGATTCATCTTGTCTATCTGTTTTTACTTTATTTTTATTTTCAGCATTTTAGTTAGTTTTTATTTTTCTTAGTTTAAAACCTTTTTCTAAACTTTTTGATTTGATTAGACGTTGAGGATAAACCGGTACTAAAAGCTCTTGTGTCCTTGGACGACCTCGGTATCTTACCAACACTATACTACGCTCACGATGGGTGCACTTGCCCATATGTGTGTTTAGTGTTAGTAAATATCGTGTTTTATAAATTTAAAACTTGGCTAAAGAAAGTGTAAAAGGGCTTAAAATAAACATTAAAACCATAACACACTTCACGCACATCAATGCACATACGCATCGACCCGTCTTTCTTTTTAACGAACAGTATCGGCGCTCCCCATGGCGACGAACTTGGTTGTATAAATCCTTTCTCCAACAATTCGTCTAATTGTTTCTTTAATTCTTGCATTTCTGCAGGTGCCAAACGGTAAGGTGCTTTGGCAATCGGTGCTGTTCCTGGTATTAAATGGATTCTGAATTCAACTTCTCTATCTGGAGGTTGCCCTGGCAATTCTTCTGGAAATACATCTGAAAACTGAGATACTACTGGAATATCTTTTAAATCCTTTTCTTTAGTGTTAGTGATTATGGAAATCAAATACACTATAGAACCTTTTCTTATATAACTTGCAGTTTTCATCACAGAGATGAATTTTGTGGATCTAGATGATTTATCTCCTTTAATTGTGATCGTTTTACCTTTTGGTGAATTTACTTGAATTGACTTTTGATCACATAAAATACTGGCTTTATTGGCTATTAACCAATCCATTCCTAAAACAACATCGAATCCTGCCAGATTCATGGGGTAAAGATTTGCAATAAATTTCTGATTTAAAATTTCTATTCTTGCTCCCTGCAAGATTTCAGAAATCCTAACAGTTTCTCCATTATCTGTCTCTACTAAGCATTCTTGTGGTAGTTTAGTTAATGACTGATTTAGAAATTTGCAAAATGATGTATTAATAAAACTTTGGTTTGCACCAGAGTCAAATAATACTTTAGCAAAGACATCATTAACTAAAAACGTATCAGCTATGACATCTGGAATCATCTTGGCTTCATCTGCAGTCAGAACAAATGCTCTAGCATTTTTGGTATTCTTGTTGTTCGTAGCTAGAGCTAATTTCGGCCAATTAGGATTTTAAGAAAGTTAGGAATCAACGGCCTAATCATTTTTTTTATTTTTCTATTTTTTAGGATTTTTCTTAGTTTTTTCAGCTTCTGCAGAACTCAGAACGGGCCGTGCCCGCTGAACACGCCCCGTGCCCAATCATTGGGACTGGCAATCCTGTTTTAAGTCAGACAGTAAGCTGAACACGGGGCCGTGCCCACTCAACACGCCCCGTGCCCAAGATTCAGTTACTGAAAACAGAACCGTGAGATCCCGACGGTTGGTAATTTCTGACACAAACATGAGTGATAGCGATATTTTTTACTTTCGGCACTCTTATGGTACGTGGTGTCAAATATGTGGTGGTTCCCATAAGGAATTAGAATGTTATTTTCTAAATTATAAGTCCCACTATATAGACCCATCATTTTCTTGCATCCTTAAGAGGGGCGAAAGTAAAAATAATCCCTATCTCTCCCTCGAATGCTCCCAACCAGATTTTCTAGGAGAAATGCTTCTTGATGAACTATTTCAATTAGAAGATCTAATTCTTAATTGGTTAAAAGAACTTAGGATAGATTTCAATAATTTATCTCAAGATGATAACCAAGAAGAAGTGTTGGAATCGCATTCAAACAACTTCGTTGTCCCCGACGATACTTCTAACTCTAGTGAGGACTTGAGCGATAGTCGTCCCTATGCCGATTGTGCCGTGAAGGACTCCCCATCGACTTCGTTCGATGCATACATAGACCTGAGCAATTCGGCATACACCTTCTTTTACGAGAGCCCGGAAAAGGGTTGGACTTGTCCACCTACATATAGCATATGAATCACCCTCACCGACAACCTCTTGCGTTCTCGTCTCAATCTAGAACAATTAAGGTATCTTAGGCACTTTGGGGTTGTTCCATCCTGTAAGGAACCACCCGATCCGGATAAGTTCCTTAAAACTAAGACAAACTTCATAAAACAGCCTTTCGACACGGGGCCGTGCCCAGGTCAACACGCCCCCGTGTCCACCAAAAGATTCCCTTCTGACTTTTTGTCAGAATACGGACAAAACGTGTCAGGATCTTGCCTGCACACGGGGCCGTGTCCAGCATGCTGTCGTTTTCTATAAATGCAGCCAAGAATCCTGCACATTTGGACCATCCAGGGACAGAGATTTGAAAGGATCTTCCCACCTACCATCCTAGGTAATCTCTAAAAGAAGGTTCTAACAAACATCTTGTCCTTTCCTCTTTTATCCATTGCCTTCTTCTTCATCTTTCTTGTTTCAACACCTCTATTGAAGCTTGCTCTCAAGCTTTATTGTGTTGATTATTAGATTTTTGTCCAAGGAATTTTGTTAAAAATAAGTTATGCAACATTGTTTTAAGTTATTTCTGTTAAAAAATACTTCATGAGTTGGAAAAATAATTTAAAACTCCAAGATTCCTTGTTCCAAAAATCTGCAGAAAGTTGAACACGGGGCCGTGCTCATCGAGCACGGGGCCGTGTCCGATGTACTGTTCCACTTAAAATGAACTATTTCTGGTTTATTTTCGTAGAATGTCTAGTCAAAACAGTGGAACCTCTTCTGCGCACTCCAGAAACAGTCGAAGGGAGAGAAGGTCATCAATCGAAGCGACTCTCGTACGTTACGTGATGGCATTACGTGAAGCTCTTGACGAGATGACTTCGGTAGAGGAGGTCCTAATAGACCGTATAAATTATCTTACGGTGGGGTTGGAAAATAGTTTTCAAGAAATAAACCTCTTGCACCAGAGGTTAAACATTCTTGTAACACCTCCCATGGAACCAATCCTCCCTCAAGAGGATTGGAACCTAGCACTTGGAATCAACAATCATGCCGGTTGGGACGACATTCCAGCGGAACCTCCTCTTGAAGATCTACAAGAAGTCCCGGTGGAGGTTGCACCTCCTCAAACCAATGCCAATGAGCCCGCTTTTCTTCTCCCTAGGGAGATAGAAGAATGGCTCGCCGACGTGTGAGGAACCCATGCCCGGAGAAAGAAGTTTTTCAAGCCACATCTAACCGAGGGATTTACCTTTTCGGAAATTTTGCTAATAGAATAAGTAGTAGGCTAGAACTTCTTGGTTTAGATTTCTTGTGTTTCTTTGACCTAACTATCTAGTATTTTAACTTTTAGACTATTATGTAATTCTCTCTATGACTTAATGAATGATGGTTTTAGATAATTTGGTGTTTGGATGATGTTGTAATGAGTAAAACACACTCAGAATGGCAAAGGATGCAAGGGAAACTTGAACCAGCACCCCATGCAGGAAAACAGGGCCATCCGACAAGCTTTCTTCATTACAGCAAGTTCAGCACGGGCCGTGTCCGCCCAACACGGCCCCGTGCTGCACAGTCTGCAGAAATGACCCAGTTCAGGTAAACTGGACACGGGCCGTGTTCACCCAACACGCCCCCGTGTCCAGGCTTCTGTTTCTCTTTTTCAATTTTGTTACTGACACTTGAACACGGGGCCGTGCCCGGACAACACGGGGCCGTGTCCAGGCGCCCAGTAACACAAATTTTTGCTTTTTCACACTTTTACACATTCAATCAACCTAAAAACTTATTTTTGGGACACACTGAGGACAATGTGTAATTTAAGTGTGGGGGGGATGCTAAAACCTTGAATCTTGCAAGTCCTAATAACAAGCCTTACACAAAACTCTATTGGAACCGCTAATCACCCCAAATTTTTTTCAAAAATTTTCATTTTTTTTACTTGTCTAGGTTTAATTTGGGAATTTCAAAATTCTAAAAAGGTTATATTTTTACAAATTTACAACCGATAGCGTCGTGATAAAAAGAACCAACATAAGAAAATTATGAAAAGGCATGACAAGCTTAGTTAAAATTTAATTATATATACTTGATCACATAAAAACCCATTCCCACAAAAGTGAGTTTTGAGCCTTTATTGAGCATACAAATACATATATTTAAATTAAATGCTCATTTTTCGTTTCTTGTGTGAATAGCCGCTTGGTTCTTACAACTCTAGAACTTGCCACGACGATACATTCCCGGTCCTTACCAACTTAAACCCGAGTAAGTAAATGATGGAGGCATTAGGACTAACCCTTTTTATTTCTACACCATTATTTTTCTTTTTTTTTACCACCTACCCAAAATCCCCCTAGTTAACCCCTTTGAGCCTAAACCTTTTTATTTCTTAACCCAAACCAAACACCCTTTCACCCATCAAAACCTTTTTATTTTTAACCCTTTGTTTTAGTAACAAGCTCGGTTTTTCGTATGACTTTCAAAAAAAATGTTGATGATGAAGCAAAAGAAATAAAAACAAGTAAGTTCATCAAAAATAACTTTGTTTGAATTATGGCTTCATCAAAATAAAAACTGCAAAAAAAAAAAAGTCTTACGAAAATCGATGCTTTTTACGCTTTTCGCCCTTTCTACTAACCACTAACCCAACCACCTACCTTTAACCCAAGCCTAACCCTTCACCCAAAAGTCCTCCTGATATTTACAAAGGTATATATTTAAAAAGGAGGAGGATTGATTGCCTGGCAAGCCTATGGTAGGAGTAAGTTCCATGCCGCTCTCGAGTGATTCACTAAAATACATCTTTGGCCGAGTGTTGAGTGATCCCCCGTGAGGTATGTGAACTTGTATATAAATAAAATTTTAAAGAGGCATGTTATGCCCTAATAAGTAATTTATCTTATGAAAAGTTTTAAATAAATCACGACGAATAGGATTGTAAATAAATAAAAATAAAACTTAATAAAGAATCTTGGAAATCCCGACACTCTATGACAAGCCCAAAAACCTTCTCTTCTACCCATTCCATTTGGGAGTGTGAAGCCACATTATAAAGAGTTTTGCTTGAGGACAAGCAAAGATTCAAGTGTGGGGGTATTTGATGTGTGCAAAATGCAACATATAAATTACATCAATTGTGGCATAAAACTAACCCTTTTTAGTACTAATGTTGGAAAAAGTGTGTTTTTGTCTTCCTTTTGTATTTTCAGGATTAAATGAGCTCAAATTAATAAAAGAAGCAAAAAGGCAGCTAAATCTAACATAAATACAAGAAAAGGAATAAATGTGGCATGCTCGACCTCCCCGAAAGCATCTTCCCAAGCAAAACAAGAGAACAGAAGGCTGAACACGCCCCGTGCTCAATGAGCACGGGGGCGTGCCCAAGTGTCAGCATAAAAGACAAAGTTGTAGAAGCTTCCATCGCCCACCACGGGGCCGTGCTCAGCGGACACGGGGCCGTGGTCAACTATAAGATTCGCAGAATCCAGGCAAATCTTGATAGTACAGATATGCTTCTGCACACGGGGTCGTGCCCAGCGGACAAGGGGCCGTGGTCAACTAATACAGACAAGAGCAATTAATGAAGACAGAGAAGGATGTGGACACGGGGCCGTGCCCGAGCTTCTGTTCAGCATATAAATAGGAGTGCTTGGCTCAAGCTCAAACCATCCCTTGGCACACCACCTCTCTCACACTTCACCCACCACCACCATAACACCATCATCCACGACCATCATCCATTGTCCATCATAGAGTGTGTGAGTCGTCTCGGGATCCAAGATTGATCGTAAGAGTTCTTGACAATCAAGGCCATGTTTGCCTAAGTCTCTTACATCACTTGGTGAAGACAAAGTGTCTAGTGTAATACTTTTTATTTTTAATCTTTTCACACTTTTTAATTGGTTATGTATTAATGACTTTAATAACTAGTTTCTTATGTTGAAGGTGATTCTTCCTTATCGTTTGTCCGTGGTGTCTTGGCATTATTTTACTGTCTATATAAAATAAAAGATTTTCACCATTCATATCTCCACGGTCTATATGGAGGTATGTTGGCTACCTGGTCGGGGGTTAAGGGAACGGTTTGGTAAGAGTCTTGCCATTGTTCAGTGTATAGATCCTGCTAAGGACCTGGGTCAAATTTAGTAGGACCTCCTTCAATACTTAACGGTATTGGATGGCGGGGGTCCAAACTCTTTGATCCCCTCATAAGTTAAACTACTATTAATACTTTAACCCGGCTACTTAGGACTGTATCCCTGCTGACTCAGACTACTTAGCCGAGGGTAACGTCACCTTCAAAAGAGGGGCCTACCACATTATGCATTAATAACTTAATTAATTATCTTTCAATAATCCGACCCTTTAGGATTATATCCTTGCTGACTCAAACTACTGGGTTGAGGGTAACGTCACCTTCAAAAGAGGGGCCTACTACAATAACTAAGATAATCTCTTAAATAGTGCAAAAGTGCGGAAATAATCAAAGGTTACACTAAACACGAGTCGGAGCCAAGTGATTCATCTTGTCTATCTGTTTTTACTTTATTTTTATTTTCAGCATTTTAGTTAGTTTTTATTTTTCTTAGTTTAAAACCTTTTTCTAAACTTTTTGATTTGATTAGACGTTGAGGATAAACCGGTACTAAAAGCTCTTGTGTCCTTGGACGACCTCGGTATCTTACCAACACTATACTACGCTCACGATGGGTGCACTTGCCCATATGTGTGTTTAGTGTTAGTAAATATCATGTTTTATAAATTTAAAACTTGGCTAAAGAAAGTGTAAAAGGGCTTAAAATAAACATTAAAACCATAACACACTTCACGCACATCAATGCACATACGCATCGACCCGTCTTTCTTTTTAACGAACAGTATCGGCGCTCCCCATGGCGACGAACTTGGTTGTATAAATCCTTTCTCCAACAATTCGTCTAATTGTTTCTTTAATTCTTGCATTTCTGCAGGTGCCAAACGGTAAGGTGCTTTGGCAATCGGTGCTGTTCCTGGTATTAAACAGATTAGAAGCAAACAATATCTTATCTTCTTCAGCACACTTGCTTATTCTTAAGACTGCCTCAGTCTTCTCTATCTAGCGTAGGGTTGCAATGGCCCCTTCGTTGCCCGAGAATTCCATTAGTTTACAAGACCAGAATTCTTTATAAGAACAACCGTAAGACACGGTTCTTCTCCTTTTGGGAATGGGCATTTGAAGTACAGGTCCATTGTTCACGCTGTGTTCTGGTTCGATTGGTCGCTTACTGCTATGCTTACTTTTATTATTCGCTTCTTGAATCGTTTGAATAATAAATTGCTTTGCATCTATGATTCCTTGTGCCACTATATGTTGAACGACACTATTATCCATTTAGTTTCCATTGTTATTGATGCTCGGATTCTCATTAACCACGTTAATGTTACTCTGGTTATCATTATTCAGATTTCCTTGATTTCCTTCGTCGGCCATCTGAATTTTAAACATTTACCAATCATTAATAGAATAATTAAATAGTTTAAGTAACAACCACATAATACACATATTGGTCAAAAATGTCGTGCATTGCGACTTTACTCTTTTTTATATAGTAGGCGTCAAATACACACTAAAACATAAATTAAAAATTACAATACTACGATGCCTCGTTAACCACAGAGTGGTCTATACTACGATAGATTTATTATTATTACACATATATTTTATTTATTTTATTATTATTACCAACTTTATCATCTCCTTCATGGATATGGATTTCCCCTTAAATCCATCTGGCGCTCATCGTATTTCCATACGAGTTGCTCTCCTACATACCTCATCCTTTCGCTACTTTCTATGATTTCCTCTCCAAAATTTTGGAGTTCTTGTAAATTCTCTGCACTCATTGGGGGTGCAGGTACTGGTATTGGCTCTGGGTACTGAGGTACTGGATTCTCCTGAGGGTATGGATTCTCCAAAATCTCCCTAATGTATTCATCGTTGTTAAAATAGGGATCTAGAGGGTCCAAACCTGGATATGCTGCTAAGTTTGGCAAGGTTTCTTCATTTAAGTGATAGCGTGGCACATAATCCCTAAGATCATCAAACCATGGATCATAATTTGGATCTAGAGGATTAGGGGCTGGTATCCTAGGTATCTCCTCAGGGTTAAAATCATCCATTTCTACCTCCATTGGTTGAGTGGGAATCACAGGTAAGGGTTGTGGGGCTACTAGTTGTTCCAGACTTGGGTCAGCAGCAGTTGTAGCTAGGATATGGAAATTGGCTAGGCTTCTATTAAGCATATCCTGTGTATGGGCATCTGTCTTTCGCTTAGCGGCTGCTAAAACTCTTTGCTGTTGCAACTTTCACATTCTTTTCCTACGTACAAATGCTTCCTTACTGAACCATCCTCTTTTCTTATGAGGGAATGGCTCTTCTGACTGAGCTTTAAAGGCAAACATCCCTTCTTCCTGATCAGCAGAATACCCAGAAAGGGCAGGCTGTGAAGAGGTACCTTCACTCCTAGGTGAATCAGACAATTGACGACACATGTCTGAGGGTCCTTGATCACTCATACTGTAAACTAACAAATAGTCAAATAACACAAAACACATAATCACATAAATTATTTCCTAACACAAATTTAGATTTTAAGTGTCAGCAGAACACTTCTTTGGCTTAGACCAGTGGCTAGGCTCTGATACCACCTTCTGTCGCAACCCCCGATTCCTTATCTGTCCCGGGAACGGGCGGACGCGAACTCAGAATTTCGGTGGTATCAGTTGGTTAATTTGGCAGCGAAAATTACATCAGGACCGTAGTTAGGAAATGTATATCAGAGTAAAACCACCATATTTGATATTAATAATCACATGGGTAAAACCTAAGTTTTTTATTACAACATGTTTATAGGGATAAAACCCTATTTTATTGAATTTAAAACATCGTCTTTTAGGTAACTTTTATAGCCACATTTTTCCCAAGCCTTTAGTGCTCTCCAGCTGGCTTTTTACTAATTGGCTGTCACATTGTGTTACCTGAAACGTGTTTTAAAAACATTTGTCAGTGGGAAATACTGGTGAGTGAATCCTAGTTTAATCAAGAACATTTTATCAATTAAAACAGTATTGAGAGCGATCACATTGTTTATTTCTACACAATTACTCATTCAGTACTGTCAATCCTGACTTGTGGGTCATATTACACATTGGCTAACTCGTTGTCCAATGGTAACGTGTTGTCGTCCCGACTTACTACTCACAGTGTAGTAAATTTTGTATACAAAACCCCAACATACCGACAGTAATTGAAGAACTACAAAGACTCAATCACCGCTTAATCACATTGTAAAACATTTAAGGTTTTGTAAAATATTACAAAAAGTTTAACAAAAATTGGATAAACTCACATTGCTATCTTAGACTTCGCGTAAGGGTTTCCTGGGATTAATCTATAATTTACACAAATGTACATAGGTTAGTATAATAACCCTTTGAAAATATTAATGATACCCTCCCCGAGATGGTATTCCAACAACTACGTCGGGCAGAACCACGACAGTTGTTACGGAACCCTAAATCAATCGGGCAGCGTATCTATTACGAAACTGGGGTTATAATACTTACAACGGAGCAGAACCTCGCTAATTAGGGGGTATAATACTAGCTTTATAAAGCCTAATATTCAGAATTTGAGATTGAGAAACGAAAAATGAACGATTTCTGGTTGAACCCGATGGCTCCTTTATATAGTTGCTGAAACTGACTCTCACGCGGCCCGCGTAAAGGTAAGCAAAGGCTTACGCGGCCCGCGTCGTAGCCCGGGTAGGTTTTAGGTGATCCGGGTCATCGCCTAGACTCGCCACGATGATGACACATGTCATCACCGGGCTGCGCCACTATCTCGATCTTACGCGGCCCGTGTAAGTGTTAAGGTTAGCTTACGCGGCCCGCCTTAACTTTAAGAAATCAAACGAAATCAGGTTTCAACCTTGAAACCGCCCGCGTAAGGATGGGGTGGGTCCTACGCGGCCCGCCTCAACTTAATAATCAAATTTTAAATTTTACTTTTAATGCTATAGTGTATTTTGGGCTCGGTTTTTACATACGGGGTGTATTTAAAGACATATTGGGACATTTTAAAATATACTAGGGTGTCGGAAATATTCAAGGGTGTCGGTTTTCTTTAGGGTTGTTACAATATAATTAATGTTCATGTCCCATACCATAAACTTATAAAGCATAAATAGTTATTACAGACATTGTTCTCAAAGACAAATAATTGTTTCGACAACTCAGATTTTTATTGAATGACGTTTCTAGACCCCCTACTTCGTTCATCAAACAAGCACAGCATAACATCCTAAACACCTGTCACATACGTAAAATAAAGGTCAATACACATAGTGTAAAGGTGAGCATACAAGTTTAGTAACACATAGTATAGCGAAATCGTTTTACGCATAACCAGCATGTAACACGTAGAAATGTGAAGCAAGTAAGCTATCGACAATGAAGTATGCTACCGACATGACTGCGAGTTGTAGAATGCGCAACACATTATAACCACTGTGACCATGTGAAGTAATAACCTTAACAACCCCTGTCCATGACAGGTGCTGAGTCCAAACTATAGTACTATCGTTGCTAAGGTGTCAGGCAAACAAACATACAAGCATTCATTGAGTCACGTATAAAATGCGAGAGCGGTTTGCATTTAAAAGTGTTTGCGTTGTGTGTTCGATGTGATTTAAATATAGGTAACGTATGTAACACCCAAAAGTGCGTAAAGCAAAAAGGGTTCGGGTATACTCACTGAGCGTGTTTAGTAAATAAACACTTCCTTGGATTGATGGGAGCGCTTGAAGGTTAGCCCGATCAGAGAACGATAATGATAGCGTAAGCGTATGCCAACTTTCAAAAGGGTTCGAGTATACTCACTGAGCGTGTTTAGTATACTCACTGAGTGTGTTTAGTAAATAAACACTTCCTTGCAAACAAACACTCTGAAGTTTTCGTTGTAGCATTTTGAAAAGTGTGAAGTATTTCTATATGTCAAGTCATCCGGTCGGATGGTCATCCGGAAGGATGGCCATTCGATCGGATGTTGATTCGTTTGAAAGTTGGCATTCTTTGAAGTTTTGAAAATTGTTTAAGTGTTGAAGTTCACCAATCACCTGGTCGAATAGCCATCCAATCGGATGGCTATTCGATCGAGCAACTGTTTTGTTTGAAGAACTTTGTAAAAATTTGTTAAGTCGAAAGTTTTGCGGTTAAACGGAGACGGTATGACGACGTGTCAAAAAACGGAAACAACACCAAGTTTAGCTCAGCTGATCGGATGGGAACCACCCTATTCGATCAGGCTCAACTGTTCAAGAAGAAGTTACATGTTCAACCCGTGAATCGGTCGTCTCCTCGATAGAAATCCATTCTCAGCTCGGTTCACTACTAGAGAATGAGTAGAACACCCGAACGAGTCTGGATTCCATCGATTTTCGAGTAAAAGTGAAAAATGTTGAAGAAAAGTTTGAAAAACATCTTCCAACTGTTTCAATCTCATGAGGTTTGTGTAAAATAGTATGGAAATCTTTTAGATCTACACAAACTTTGATGAGACGAGGTCACACAACAGTTTCCATCGGAAACCGAGGTGACGTCACCTTCAAAGAGTCCAAATCAGGCGATTTCTTGGTGAAAAAGTAAGATTTGATGGTGTAGATGATGAGAAAGTGTGAAATGAAGATGGGAGTACAATATTTAGAGTGAGAACTTACAAGAATCGCAAGGAATCGAGAGAAAAGAGCTTGAGAGTGCGCGGGTCGGACGGAGCTGTCACATCAATGAACAGTTGATGTGACAGTAGGGTATTTATAGGGGGAAAGGGTGAAAGGCGGTGTAGAGTTAAGCGGTCGGATAGCCATTCGATCGGACAGCCATCCAATCAGATGGTCATCTGGTCGGATGTCCATTCGACCGGTTGGTCATTCGGTCGGTTGGCTTGAGCGAGTTAGTTTTCCGACTTTCGTTTCGTGCGTTGAGCGTTGCTTTGCGTTTAAACGAGTTGTGGGTAAGCGATGCGATAGTATTACACATTAGTTACACAAATAACATAATCAACCTAACAATCATAAAAGTAATCTGCGTTTCGAGTTGCGATGCGATTGCGATAGAGTTGCGATTGCGTTTGCGAATAACATCCCAAAACATATATTAAGCACACACATAAGTAACACATAATAACATGCACACATAGTAACACATAGTACAATAACCATAACTGCGATTCGAATTGCGATGCGGTAGCGATGTGATAGCGTTTAGTAGAATAGCGTTTAGTTGCGCTTATCACATTGTTACTTCACATATTAATAATTCATACTTTAAAACAACGTTACTTAACACATATCGATTATCGAGTCTGCGAGTACAAGCAATAATTAAGCAAGAAATGTCAGATCTAAGTAAGACCTGACGTTGACTTTGACTTTGACTTGTACTTTGACTTTCCTTTGACCTTGACCCGGAAAGTCGGGTTGTTACAGCCTCCCCTACTTTAGGAAATTTCGTCCCGAAATTAAGGCGCATGCGTAACAAAGAGTTGTGGATACTTAGCCTTCATATCACTCTCGAGTTCCCATGTGAACTCGGCGCCGCGTTTGCCTTCCCAGTGAACTTTCACTATAGGAATGCGGGAGCGTCGGAGTTTCTTGGTCTCTCGGTCCATGATCTCGACTGGCTTTTTCACGAAGTGTAATGTTTCGTCCACTTGTAAATCCTCAAGAGGAACATGTAAATTCTGGTCGGCTAGATACTTTTTGAGGTTCGAAACATGGAAAGTTGGATGTACGTTGCTGAGTTCCTCCGGTAATTCGAGTCAGTAGGCCACTTTGCCAATTCTTTCCAGAATCTTAAAGGGTCCAACGTATCGAGGCGCTAGCTTTCCTTTCTTTACCGAATCGGACCACCCCCTTCCAAGGTGCAACCTTTAGGAGTACGTGATCACCAACGTCAAATTCAAAGGGCTTGCGGCGTTTATCGGCGCAACTCTTTTGACGACTCCAAGCTTTCAGGAGATTGTCTCATATCTGGAGGATTTTGTCAGTCGTTTCTTGCAATAACTTAGGACCGCTAATTTGCGCATCTCCGATCTCGTGCCATACACTAGGCGATCGACATTTTCTTCCATATAATGCCTCAAATGGTGCCATTTGAATGCTAGAGTGATAACTTTTGTTGTATGAGAATTCGACTAAAGGTAAATGCGAATCCCAATTACCACCAAAATCTATAACGCACGAGCGAAACATGTCTTTAAGGGTGCGAATCGTGCGTTCAGTCTGACCGTCGGTCTGGGGATGGAAAGCAGTACTAAGATTGAGAGTAGTACCGAGAGCAGATTGAAAAGTTTCCCAGAGGAGTGAAGTGAATCGACCGTCGTGGTCAGATATGATATCACGAGGTATCCCATGTCGACAGATGACTTCGCCGGTATAGATTCGTGCTAATCGTTCACCTTAAAGTCTTCTCGTATCGGCAGAAAGTGGGCAAATTTAGTAAGACGATCAACGATAACCCAAATGCTATCGTGACCTGATGACGTGCGCGGGAGTTTCGTAATGAAATCCATAGCTATACTCTCCCATTGATCTCGGGTTGTTCGTGTAAGACAGAGGGTCGTTTATGTTCAGCCTCAACCTTCGAGCAGGTTAGGCATTTTGAAACGTAGAGAGCGATATCCTTCTTCATTCCAGCCACCAATACCTAACACGCAGGTCCTGGTACATCTTTTCGGCACCGGGATGAATGGAATATCGAGATTTGTGGGATCCGTCTAGCAAAATCTCTCGGAGATTATTGTGATTGGGAATCCAAATTCGGTCAAGATAGTGAAATATGTCGTTAGGCTTATTCAATAGTTGGTTTTCGGATCCAAGAATGCGTTCTTCCTTCAAGGTGCGTTCGGCGAAACAGGCATGTTGAGCATAGCGAATAAGAGCTTCGAGGTTGTGTTGGGCTTGAACGTTACGAACGCTATGTAAATAGCTTCGTCGGCTAAGAGCATCGGCAACGACATTCGCTTTGCCTGGATGGTAGCGAATCTCGCAGTCGTAGTCATCGAGAAGTTCAACCCATCTGCGTTGGCGCATATTAAGTTCTTTCTGATTTAAGATGTGTTGTAGGCTCTTGTGGTCGGTGAAGACCGTACACTTTGTACCATACAGGTAGTGTCGCCAAATCTTTAATGCAAAAACAACTGCACCGAGCTCGAGATCGTGGGTTGTATAGTTCTTCTCGTGAACCTTGAGCTGTCGAGATGTGTACGCGATAACCTTGTTCCGTTGCATAAGAACACAACCAAGACCGAGGTTAGTGGCATCGCAATAGACTACAAAGTCTTCGTCTCCGTCGGGTAGCGCAAGCACAGGAGCGTTGCAAAGCATACGCTCGAGAGTTTGAAAGGTTTCCTCTTGTTCGGTTCCCCAAACAAAAGGCTTGTCTTTATGCGTAAGAGAGGTGAGAGGAACGGCGATTTTAGAGAAATCGGCTATAAATCGGCGATAGTAACCCGCCAATCCGAGAAAAGAACGAACTTTGGACGGGTTCTTCGGTGTAATCCAACTCTTAATTGCTTCAATCTTCACGGCATCAATGTGAATACCTTGACTATTGACAATGTGACCGAGAAATTGAACCTCCTCAAGCATAAATTCACACTTGGAGAACTTGGCATAGAGGCGATTTCCTTGGAGTAGTTCGAGAACCAAACTGAGATGTTGCGTGTGTTCGGCTTTCGAATTAGAATAGATAAGGATATCATCGAAAAACACGATGACGAAGCGGTCGAGAAAGGGTTTACACATGCGATTCATCAAATCCATAAAGACTGCGGGGGTGTTGGTAAGACCAAAGGGCATAACAACAAATTCATAGTGGCCGTAGCGAGTTCGTAAAGCGGTTTTAGGGATATCTTCCTCCTGGATTCATAGCTGATGATAACCAGAGCGTAGACCGATCATGGAAAAGCACGTAGCGCCTTACAATTGATCAAACAAATCATTGATTCGTGGTAAGGGATAGCGATTCTTGATAGTCAGCTTATTGAGTTCCCTATAATCGATGCACATTCGAAACGATCCATCCTTCTTTTTAACAAAAATGACAGGTGCGCCCCAAGGAGATGTACTAGGGCGTATGAAGCCTTTATCAAGTAGTTCCTGGAGTTGACTGGAGAGTTCACGCATTTCGGACAAAGCGAGACGATAAGGCGCTTTAGCGACAGGGTTAGCTCCAGGAATGAGGTCAATACGAAAATCGATATCACGAGACGGTGGTAGACCAGGTAAATCATCAGGAAAGACATTAGGAAAATGACGAACCACGAGCACCTTTTTCCATTGTCTTCTCTTTCTTTTCCTTCTTCGCTACTATGATGTGTGCCAAGAAAGCCTTGTATTCCTTGCAGAGATACTTGCTTGCTTTGACGCACGACATGAGTTTTAGTTCCTTCGAAGCGACTTCGTCATAGACGCAGAATTGATCACCGTTTGAAAGAGAGAAACGGATCATCTTTTCGAAACAAAAAACTTCAGCACGATTCTCATGAAGAATGCCTACTATGACGGTTCTAACAATGACGGTTCTTCCAGTGGCAATTTCTACGTGATTGTTGAGCTCAAGAGTACAATCACGTAGAACGGAACTAACAATGACGGTTCTTCCAGTGGCAATTTCTACGTCGAACGTCATTGGGAGGTTAGCGCGTTTACGGTTTAGGAGCTTTTCGAATTCAAACGATACAAAACAGTTATCGACTCTAGTATCAAATAAACACGAAGCATAAATACCATTCATGAGAAACGTACCGTTGACAACGTTGTTGTCAGCTTGGGCCTGGCGAGCATTGATGTTGAAAGCTCGTCCACGGGCTGCTTGTTGCTATGGTTGTTGCTGTTGCTGCTGCTGTTGTTGTTGTTGCTGCTGCGGTGGTTGTTGCAGCTCTTGTTTAACCACACGGTTCAGGCAGACATTCGCGGAATGATTAGGGTCACCACATGCATAGCAGGCTCGTGCATGAGCAGCGGGAGCATGAGCTGCTTGGTTTCCCTGGATGGCGAGGGGTTGAGCTGGCGGGACAAGAACTTGAACAGCTTGAACTTGTTGACGAGGACCAGTGCGATAGTTCGCGTTAAAGTGTCCGTAGATGTTGCAGTGGACACAAAACGGCAAGCTATCCCAGCTGGATGGTGGTAAGTACAAGTGGGGCAAAGAGGATGAGGATCAGTGTACGCACGTTTTGCAGGAGGTGCGTTGGTCACGGGAGCAGCGACTTAACGATTCTTGTTCTGGTTGGGTTGGGTGGGTACAGCGTTGAGAGGAGCGGCAGTGACAACACAGTTCTTGTTGTTACCCTTGCGTTTGCATCCTTGACGTGATGACTTTGGAGCTTGAGGTGAGGCGGTTTCAGCAGCGAGAGTAGCAGTTGCTTGATGGAGGCTTTTGTTGGTGTTCTTGAAGTAACCAGCTAGAACTCGCTTGTCATTAATCTCAACAGCGAGCTGGAAGGTCTCCTCAATGGTAGTAGTCTTGGCTACTTGAACAAAATCGGCAGCACAATCAGGTAAAGCACGAATGTATTTCTTGATGGTAATGTCGGGAGTTGAGACTTAGCCAGGACAAATGATGCTGAGCTGCTTAAAGTGAGCCATAAGACCAACATCGTCGCCACCTTCTTGCTTGATATACTAGAACTCATTTTCCAGCTTCTGGAGTTCATGTGGGGGACATAATTCTTTCATCATGATTTCCTTCAATTCCTCCCAAGAGAGTCCATAGGCTGCATCGTTCCCACGCTTGTTCTGCTCCGCAGTCCACCAGTCCAAAGCCCTGGACTGAAAAACTCAAGTCGCGTTAACAGTGCGGAGGTTTTCTGGACATCCTCTTGACGAAGAGTGACTTCAATCAAGTCAAACCACTGAAACATGGCGCTACGCCCGTCTTCACCAGTGAAGTCTTTGGGGCCACAGGCCTTGAATTGCTTGAAGCTAAAAGTAGCTTTTGGAGAGTCACACTTAGATTCCTCAGAGGACTTGCTGGCGACTTTATTGATTTCGCTGATGATCTGCGGAATGACCTTGGCCATTTCCTTGGCGACTAGCGATGCGATGCGTTTGTCAGCGTGGTTGCGGCGGGTAGCACGGGAAGTGTGCGAACCGAATGACGAGATTGTCTGCAACAGACATCGTCATAGGATTCAGATGCGATATAATCGAATCTCTCCATACCCACATACTTAGTATTACTAGGTAAAGCATCAGGAACACATCAATCACTTAGGCACGTAATCACGTAGGCACATAAGCACTTATTTCACATAAACCACGTAAGCACGTAAGCATAGAAGCACATAAGCATGTAGTCCATGTAAGCACGTATTTTGCACGTATTCATCTTCTTATTTTGCACGTATTCACCAACATATTTTGCACGTATTCACCTATCCTTCACAGTTGCGTAAAGCGATCGAGAGTTGCGAGTGCGAGTAGCGATAGCGAGTAGCATAAACAGCGAATAGCGATGCGATTAGTTCATAGTGTGTCTACGCTTTGTTAGCGTTTTGGGCTAAATATAGCTTTGCGTATTAGGCGTGTTCCATAAAGCGAGGTGCGAAAAAAGTATAAAGTCTCCAAAATCGAAACATATAAACATTGATCACATAAAAGCGATAAAATCAGCGATTGCAAGCTTAGAATCGAAATAGAGAGTGACCTGGGTGTTAGGCATTGACTACCCAAAATGATTCGACTGTCCACAATCGACTTTGGGTACACGCTTTGGCTTTCTAAACTGTGCTCTCGCCTCAATCCGGGCGAACGGCTCGCATCCTTTCGGCTACTACGTGCCCCTAGTCGTTGGAACCCATCGAGACTTTGGTGAGAGTTTTGTAAAAACCAAATAAAGAGCGGAATAAGTAATTAAGGTGCGGGTGTCACCCCTAACTTAATAACCTTGTTCCTGGTCGTGTGATAGAATCACGAGATAGAAATGGAGAATTTTCGTCAAGATATGGGTTTCACACCTGACTCAACGCAAATTCTCGTGTTTTATAATAAAAATGTGTGTCGAGTGAGCGATTACATCTAGAGTTTTCGGTTTTCACCCCTAATCTCGATCTAACCACTCATTTGTAGTGTGCGAGTATTTTCGAAAATGTGTGTGTCGTCAGCCTTAGGAACGGCTGAGTGGTTGCACGAAGCAGTAGTATGCAGTGTTCGCGCAAAGTTGTGAGTTTAGCGAGCACAAATGAGAGTATAAAGAGTAAGCTCATGCATAACCCCTACCAGGTTCGCACAAGGCGGTCTTTTGGTACTTAGACTATAGACTAGGTCAGTTCTAAGACAACGACCCGGACTAGGTCGAGTCTTGCCTAATTCCCTATGGTTATGGCTTTGATACCAATCTGTCACACCCTAACCGATGGTGGAATCATCGGGGCGCTGCCCTGAGCGAAACAGATTGTCCAAGAGAGTGCATAACACTATTAGTGACAATATAATTAATGTTCATGTCCCATACCATAAACTTATAAAGCATAAATAGTTATTACAAACATTGTTCTCAAAGATAAATAATTGTTCCGACAACTCAGATTTTTATTGAATGACGTTTCTAGACCCCCTACTTCGTTCATCAAACAAGCATAGCATAGCATCCTAAACACCTGTCACATACGTAAAATAAAGGTCAATACACATAGTATAGCATATAATATAGCAAAATCATTTTACGCATAACCAGCATGTAACACGTAGAAATGTGAAGCAAGTAAGCTATCGACAATGAAGTATGCAACCGATATGACTGCGAGTTGTAGAATGCGCAACACATTATCACCACCATGACCATGTGAAGTAATAACCTTAACAACCCCTGTCCATGACAGGTGTTGAGTCCAAACTATAATACTATCGTTGCTAAGGTATCAGGCAAACAAACACTGTGTAAACATAACATACAAGCATTCATCGAGTCACGTATAACATGCGAGAGCGGTTTGCATTTAAAAGTGTTTGTGTTGTGTGTTTGATGTGATTTAAATATAGGTAACGTATGTAACACCCAAAAGTGCGTAAAGCAAAAAGGGTTCGAGTATACTCACTGAGCGTGTTTAGTAAAAACCACTTCCTTGGATTGAAGGGAGCGCTTGAAGGTTAGCCTGATCAGAGAACGATAGCGTAAGCATTGGACAGTACGTAACAGTGCGTCAGGGAGATAGGTAATCAGATGATGGTCCGATCGAATGACCGCCCGGACGGATGGTCATCCGGTCGGAGGGTCGTTCGATGGAGTGAGTGTGGTTGTGAAATGTTTTGAACTTTGAAGTTTTTGTTGTAGCATTTTGAAAAATGTGAAGTATTTCTATATGTACAGGCATCCGGTCGGATGGTCATCCGGACGGATGGCCATTCGATCGGATGGTGATTCGTTTGAAAGTTGGCATTCTTTGAAGTTTTGAAAATTGTTTAAGTGTTGAAGTTCACCAATCACCTGGTCGAATAGCCGTTCGATCGGACGGTCGTCTGATCGGATGGCTATTCGATCGAGCAACTGTTTTGTTTGAAGAACTATGTAAAAATTCGTTAAGTTGAAAGTTTTGTGGTTAAACGGAGACGGTATGACGACGTGTTAAACAACGAAAACAACACCAAATTTAGCTCAGCCGATCGGCTGGGAACCACCCCATTTGATCAGGCTCAACTGTTCAAGATGAAGTTCCATGTTCAACCCGTGAATCGGTCGTCTCCTCGATAGAATTCCATTCTCAGCCCGGTTCACTACTAGAGAATGTGTAGAACACCCGAATGAGTCTGGATTCCATCGATTTTCGAGTAAAAGTGAAAGATGTTGAAGAAAAGTTTGAAAAACATCTTCCAACTATTTTAATCTTTTGAGGTTTGTGTAAAATAGTATGAAATCTTTTAGATCTGCACAAACTTCGATGAGACGAGGTCACACAACAGTTTCCATCGGAAACCGAGGTGACGTCACCTTCAAAGAGTCCAAATCAGGCGATTTCTTGGTGAAAAAGTAAGATTTGATGGTGTAGATGATGAGAAAGTGTGTATTGAAAATGGGAGTACAAGATTTAGAGTGAGAACTTACAAGAATCGTGAGGAATCGAGAGAAAAGAGCTTGAGAGTGCGCGGGTCGGGCGGAGCTGTCACATCAATGAATAGTTGATGTGACAGTGGTGTATTTATAGCGGGAAAGGGTGAAAGGCGGTGTAGAGTTAAGTGGTCGGATAGCCGTTCGATCGGACGGCCATCTAATCGGATGGTCATCCGGTCGGATGTCCATTCGACTGGTTGGTCGTTCGGTCGGTTGGCTTGAGCGAGTTAGTTTTCCAACTTTCGTTTCGTGCGTTGAGCGTTGCGTTACGTTTAAACGAGTTGCGGGTAAGTGATGCGATAGTATTACACATTAGTTACACAAATAACATAATCAACCTAACAATCATAAAAGTAATCCGCGTTTCGAGTTGCGATGCGATTCCGATAGAGTTGCGATTGCGTTTGCGAATAACATCCCAAAACATATATTAAGCACACACATAAGTAACACATAATAACATGCACACATAGTAACACATAGTACAATAACCATAACTGCGATTCGAATTGTGATGCGGTAGCGATGTGATAGCGTTTAGTAGAATAGCGTTTAGTTGCGTTTATCGCATTGTTACTTCACATATTAATAATTTGTAGTTTAAAATAGCGTTACTTAACACATATCGATTGTCGAGTCTGCGAGTACAAGCAATAATTAAGCAAGAAATGTCAGATCCAAGTAAGACCTGACGTTGACTTTGACTTTGACTTATACTCGACATCGGGATCAAAAGAGGAACCTAGGTCTCGAACATTCCACTTCTTGATAGGTTGATTCAATCGAACAATCAGAACTAGTGCAAATGTTGATTCAATTGTAATCCTATGGTGGATGAAAGTGGAGAAGTAGTGAAACGATGAAGGATGATAATGGTGTAATATGGTTTTAAAAACTGTTAATTTGTTTATATACATGGTTAAAAGGGGCGGATCAAAATGGAAAATGATTTTATAATGACAAAATAGCCCTGACATAACAGGGTATTTTGAATGGAGTTAGGCCAGATGATGAAAATGACCCAAAATTGGAAAAGTCAGGGACCAAGAGTAGACGAAAAAGACTATTTGGACTAAAGTGGTATTTGGACCAAACATCAGGGACTAAAATTGCAATTTACTCTTTTATTAATTTTTAAATTTTCTTTTTGTTATAGGTAACAAGACCAAACTACCCTTGTGTAACCCGATTTAACGATAAAAATTGACCGGGCTAGGTCAAAGGATATACCGTGCAAGATTTTGAAACATTAAGTACAAAACTCATCAATTTTAAAGCCCAAGAACACCGCCTGAAATTGGGCGTAAACATAAAATACAAATCTTGTAATTTATCCAATATTAAAATAATATAAATCTAAGTCAATGTCCCAATGTCATTCTAAGTCATCATGAATCATAACCATTATCAGGGCAAAGGGTTGTGTTCAATGGCAAATCCTTTTAAAGTGAAAATGAAGCTCCTCTTGCAAATCAAGAGTTCAAGTCTATTGGTCTAGAGAGAATACATCGGGAATGTTTGGCATGGAGCTTTTAGAAGCTTTTAGGAGCTTCTAGCTGTAAACTTTTAAGAAAAAAAGCTCATACTCAATAAAAAACCTTGTTTGGTTGAAGGAGTTTGAAGCTTTTAGGTTAGGAGCTTGAAGCTTTTGGTTAAACGCTCCTACTAGTAGCGTTTAGAAAGAGCTACAAGCTTTTAGGGAAAAAATGACTATTTTAACCTCTAAAGATAATGAACTTTTTAAGGCACAAGCTTTTTAATTTTTCAGTTATGTCCATTTTGGCTATTTTATACATTTTATTAAAAGCTCCAGCTACTATGCCAAACACCATATATATTTAAAAAGCTACAGCTACTAGCTACCAGCTACAGTTATCAAATACCCGCTTCCAGCCACCACCTAACAGCTACCAGCCACCAACTACCAGCTACTTTTGCCAAACATACCCATCATCTTTAAAAAAATCATAACCATTATCAACCATCACCTCACCTACTTCCTCACCATCATCAACTACCACCTCTTCATCACAATTACACCCTAATAATTACCACCCCATCCCTTCTCATGTATCACCCTAGACCACCACCACCTTTGTTTACCTTCAACACCACCGTCGACAACCACCACCATGCAATATGATCTTTTCGACAGACAGACACACAAACACATAACTACCATACATCACCTTCAACCAACACCATAGATAACAACCACCTACCATCACCAAAGTCGATCATCTTCATCAATTTCCACTTCATGTCCAACCAAAATTGATGAAGAATTGATTTTGTAAAATTACTTAAATGTGGTAAAATTCTGCACGTACAAAAGAAGTCATAGAAACGAAATTACACAAACAAAAAAAATCAAACACACACACACACATATAAATGTCAATAATTTCATGAGTGTTGTTACAACAAATACAAGACCAAGGCCTGTAGCGATATCTCCGGGGTAAAAGGGTTCAAGGTTTCGATTAGCCTAACGCAGGTCGTAGGGTCCCCCCACGTTTGCAGAATGTGGAGAGAGATCACTGTTTTTATTGTTGTTATTCACTTGTTGATTCTGGATTGAAAAGTATTCAATCCAGAAAGCTAGTACCAAATGTTATGGGGTTGTGCTAAGTGAAGAAAAGAACTAGCATAAAGCGAGTTCTTGAGAGGAGAAGAAAGATCAGAGATTGAGAGTAATCTCAGGTGATCTCCAGTTGGGGCTCCTGCATATCAAGAGGTTGTGATTTATAGGGAAGGGATTCTCCCTAAGAGGAAACCTTTGAGCAGTGATCTTGTCTGCAGTGAGGGACTTGCCCATTTTGGAAGGTTGAAGGGTTTGGACCTGCGGGTAAAAGGGTGTGCTCTCCCACATGCTCTGGTTGTGGCTGGGCAGGAGGATTCACACGCAAAGGGTGATGTGACAAGGCTCTGACTCGTCCTTTTTACTGTTCATGACAGCTGACCATTTCCGAACCTTTTAACCTTTTAAGCTATTATGTACTCTAATCAGCTTATTAAGGTTTGAGCTACCCACGTCATCAGCCCCCCAAGTCAGAGGTGTTTGAGGTGTAGGCTCAAAGGCTTCTGACTTTTGTACATTGCTTTTATTGCTTAAAGGCTTCGAGCTTCAAGGCTTTGAAGGGTCCTGGGCAGTTGAGTTTTGAGATTTGAATTTTGAAATGACAGTCGATGTGATGGATAACAGTTTTTTGCCTGTTGCGTAACAATATCTTCATAGACTTCATTTTCTTTTTTCTTTCGATCATCTCTCATGGGTGCTAGGAAGGATTTGTTTGTGAGTTATTCTTGTCTCACTCAAGAGGAAGTTGAGGCTTTTTGTAAAGAATGGGGGATCGATCTAAAGTTTAATCCGGTGGCTCCGAGTTTAGATAAATCGATCGATCAGTGTCCCGCTGGTTCGATTTCTCTTTATTACTGTCATTTCGAGTTTTCCAACTTGTGTCATCCATTTCTGGTCTTTGTTCTGAATGTTTTAGAGTATTATCTTGTGTTGTTTGATCAGTTGCGTCCTCAAGGTCTTGCTAGGGTTTTACACTTTGAGTTTTTTGTGTCCGGCGATAGCGTATGACCCATCGTTGTTGTTGTTCCACCGTTTCTTCCTGTTAGCCAAGAACGACGATTCGTTCACGTTTTTAGACATCCTAAGTTGATGTTTGTCTGATTTCCTTTATGGTTACTACCCTTGGTTCTTGGAAGGGCCGATTTTTCTGGGTTTCTGAGTCCATTGTTCCTTTCAAGCTTGTTTGGAGGCACCCTGATGCTGTGTTAAACAGGCTTGAGCCATTTGAGTCTGAACTAGATAGTTGCTTGTTAAAATCCATTAGGAAATGTTCTTCGAGGCTTCATCCCTTTCCTGAACACCTTTTAGTGTTGATGGGTGTGAGCACCTTGTGGGACAAGCCGGATCGTGACCCTGTGCTCATGAGGGATGATCAGGGTATGATGTTTTGCCTTATGCTTTATCAAGAGTGATGATACCTCTGATGTTGTGTTTGGGGACGTTGAGGCTACCCTTGGCGAAGATGCTGTTGCTAGAGGTGCTGAACACAGGTTCGAGGGTTCAGGTTATGTGAACATTCCAAATGTCAAAGGCTTTACTAGGGTCGGTACTTCCAAAGCTTCTACCCGTCATTTAACCCGACGTATGTTAAAGGGAGCTGACCAACCATTGGTCTCTGAACCAGTGGAACCGAGTGATGACATAGAGACTTCGGACGACTTGGAAGTTGGGGTTGAGGGAAAATTTATGAAAGACAAAGAGTTACCATTGGTGATTGTTAAGGGGAGCAAGGCGGTGGGTAAAAAGGTTGTGAGCTTGAAGGGTTTCAGGAAGGGTGGTGAAGGTTCCACCGATGTTAATCCAGAAGAGGTTTATGTGCTGGATTGGAAGGTCACAGTTGGTAATAGCTTCAAGTCTTCATTCGTTTGTGAGGATGTTCTTACCCATTTTGCTCCTCCTACTGTTCAAGGTTCTTGCTCATCTATGGACGATGACCTGATGGTCTCTAAGATAACGATGGGTGCTTGTAACCTTGTTGGCTTGCTTCTAGAGGGTGTATCCCGATTTCGCAAAAGGATGCAAGAATATGAAGTCTTTTCGAAGAAGAGGGATGAGATGAAAGCTTCAATGGTTGCTTTGAAAGAAGCTGAGGGTTATGCTAAGAAGGAGAAAGCATTGTTGTTTGAAGATTTGAGGAGCTTTCTTCCCGCACAAGACTGAGATGGTTGAGTTGGAAAAGTGCTTGGAGGCTGACAAGGTTCAAGTCAGGGTCGATAAGGCTGCCTTGGAGGTTTAGAAAAAAAGCCTTCTTAGAGGAGAAAGAAGGGTTAAAGGCTTCACTTATCCAGGCAACTGGTGATGATAAATGGCTCATTGAGCATGGATTCCAGCAAGTGGCTATCTTCTCCATTTGTCGGAGTTCAAAAAAGTCTTGGGTGATGTGTACACCAAGCTTCTTGTTCATGGGAGAAACCAAGGTTTGTTTGCTGGTTGCAAAGCTTTGTGAGCCTTGGGAGCCTTAGGAAAAGTCTTCTCTTTTTCAACCCCAAGTCTTCGAAGTCTTCAAGGAAACTGTTTTGAAAATAGAGCATATGATTTACCTTTGTGTGGGTGAGGTCTCCAAGTGTTTTGGTAAACCTTTTCATGTCTTGTAGGAGCTAAAACCCCAGGGCCTTAATGAGGTTGTTTGTAACGAAGTGTTGAAGTCCCTCTCGAAGAAACGTCCCTGCTCCGGAGATAGCGAGGAAACGTGTTATGAAGGTGGTGAAGGCTCAAAGGGTTCAAGCCTTGAAGCCTACGAGGCAGCGGGTGCAGCAAGGAGGAAAAAGAGGAAGGCTAAAATGACCCAAGATGATGGAGGTTCGAAGAAGGATGATGCAGCAAAGTTTACCATCACTGACGCTGCCAAGTGAAGAAGAAACTTTAATTCGTAGCATTCTTAGCATGTCGAACAATGTTATGGATTGTTTGTTTGAACGTCTTTTTATTTTAAGTGAACCGTTTAGGTCCCTTCGTGGTCAAAGCCTGGAAGGCTTGTGGACAATAGTTTATGTTTGATGGCCAGTATGGCCCTTGCTATCTTTAACTTATCTTGCTATGTTTATTGTGTTGTTTTGTTTACTCCCTTGTGTTTTCATTGGTTTTGTATGTTGTCTTTGTTTTGGGTGGTGCATCTTATGTTACTTATACCTTAAAGGGTTCAGTGTTGCAGTCACTTAGCCTTAGGATATTTTTAACAAGAAGATACAACATCTATCCTATGTATGACATTCACTTAGAGTATTTTTGGTTTGTAAGCCAATATTAGGGCTTAAGGAACATTTGGTGTAAGTTGTTCAGACCCGTCTATGAGACATGACTTTTGTTGAAGAAATTTCTAAGTCTCATGGAGTTGTATTGATTTAGGAACTCACCCCTTATATAGGTCCATTCAACCCTTGAACCTATTGAGCGATGTGGCCTGGGAGGTCATCCCCTTACATGCCCTTGCCATTGAGTTTCTTGCTAGGTTCTCAACCTATTTATAGGATAGAAAGACAAATTTTGATTAAAATTCATAGTTCAGTCATTTCACAGTAAAGGGAATAGAACAACTTTTTGGAATTCTTTGTAACACCTTTTAGCTAAACATGGAACCTTTTAAGGTTTTTACCATTCCAGTGGCGGGGAAGCTTTTTGACTTGTGGCCCTGCCAGCTTGTATGATCCCCCTTTGTGGGCTTCAAGGATAGTGTTTGGCCCTTCCCACTTAGGGCCAAGCTTTCCTTCGCTTTCTTTCTTGTTAGCCTCATTGTTTCGAAGCACAAGGTCCTCAGGCTTGAAGCATTCATGCTTTGATTGCATGTATTGCTTGTACCTTGCTTTTTGTATGGCTGCTTGATCACGAGCCTCTTCGAGGAGTTCCAAATTCAACATCGTCTCTTTCTTATTTGACTCGAGGTCGATGTTGAATGTTCTTTGTGTTGGTACTCCAATTTCAGCTGGGATTACAAACTCTGATCCATACGCTAGGTTGTAGGGTGTTTTCTTTTGGCTCATCTTCTCGGTTGTTCCAATTGCCCATATCATATTGGGAAGTTCTTCGAGCCAGTTGTTGTCGTATCTTCCCAATCGAGATTTAATCCCTTCAACAATGCAGCGGTTGTCACACCCCGACCACGTAGAATATACAAAACGTGGCGGAAACATCGGGGAGTGTTGTAACAGAATTAATGTTTCACAACCATGGAAATTAAAGTTTCGTTTTATTCAATATAAGTGTTACAATGTCTAAACAAACATGGAAATACAACATAATTAACTAGTCTGCATCTTTTATTGTCACTAAGGCCCATGTCCGCCTAAGTGTATCTTGATTATCTTATGCAACAGCTCCTGAAAAACACATGTGAAAATATGGTACGTCAGCATAAAAATGCCGGTGAGATACATAGGTTTTGTGAAAATAGGTTTCATGACTTATGTTTGAGAAAATGTTTAGTCATGAACCTTGTAACTTGCTTTGTCTTGTAAATCATTTGAAAAACGATAAGATCAAATGATACGTATAAATAAGAGAATAATGTATGGTTAAATGAATAACCATATAAAATGAGTTTGTATAAGATAAGTTGTTTGTTAACAATGTCTTGTGAAAAGTATGTTATTTGTATAAAATGTCATATGTATCCAACTGAAATGATTCAAATAACGCTACGACATGTAATACCATACAACCACTTATATATAGGAAGTACCAGCGGCGTATCCACCATGCTTGTATCATATTACACACGCATCGTTACTTAATCACTTAATCAAACCAAACCAACCAATGTAAGATGTCTATGTTTAAACCAATTGTCAAACATGTTATATGTCAAATGTAAATCATGTCAAATGTCTATGTCAAATATCCATGTCAAATGTCTATGTCAAATATCCATGTCAAATGTCTATGTCAAATGTCTTTGTGTAAAATGTCTATGTCAAAATGTCATGTATGGCAAGTGAAATGTCTCAACTAAACCATATGCACAAAAACAAAGTATTGAAGTAAACATGGTTTAAATCAATATTATGTCTTGTGGAAAATGCATGCTAATACTGATAATGAACATTTATGCGGTATTGTGAAAACAATGCACTAAGTATGTAATCAAAATGAACATACATAGCGTGAAATGTCATATGAAACAATGTACTAAGTAATGCACACAATGGGCATACATAGTATGAAATGTCATGTAAAACGATGTACTAAGTAATGCACACAATGGGCATACATAGCATGAAATGTCATGTAAAACAATGTACTAAGTAATGCACACAATGGCACACCTAGCATGAAATGTAATGTAAAACAATGTACTATAATGTACTATCAAACATAGCCGGTATATGATGTGAAAACAGGAAAGCATGAAAGTAACAAGTAGGCACATGTGTTCCACCCCAAAACAGTTTGGAAAACAGTAAAAGAGGGGTCTATGTACTCACTTGAGATTGCTTAGTAGTCCTTGAGTAACAACCAAACAATGCTAGAGATCACGGATATCAAACGGCACCTAATATAGGTAACTATGTTAATAAACCGGACCTATATCGGAAGACTGGGTAGCATTAGGGTTTGTAAACCAAATGAGTGTAGGAACTCATGTGATATGGTTTGACAAGGCCTACATGCTAAATGAAACTTAACCTAAGTCTTATCGACCCATTACGACCCGTTTAGGAAGCTTATGCTACTTTAACGCGTCGTGCGCGTGAAACGCGTTCGGACCGCCTAACTAGCCCTATGACAAGTGTTATATGCCTAAACATGTTACATAATCAGTTATGTGACAAAAGTTTAGGTTACATATGCTTAATTACCAATTATACATGAAAAGGGTATTCTGGTAATTTACCTAAGGCACATAAACTACCTATCATACAACTACTCAAACGATGTGACCATAGGGTATAACCTCGGAAGGTTATTCCCTACCTACTATGGTCACCTAATGTATTTGGTCCGATCCTAATGATCGACCAAATGGGTCGAGTTCGAAGGTATAGGCGATTTATTAGATCGCCTACCCTACGACTCTAGACAACGTGGTAATCAGTGGGCATAGTCCCAAGGGACTATGACCAACGTGATTACACTCACGTTGCGAAGTTCAAACGAACTTCGCATTGACCATTACTGGTCAACACTGAAAGTCAAACAAAGTTTGACTTTCTGACTCGAAAAGCAGTAAAATAAGGAAAAGAACGAAAGAATACTTACGAAGGGTCCCCGAATGCTAAACTCGATTCGAAAATCTCAGGTATGAAACTAGTGTTTCAACTTAGAGTTTCTCAAATCAAATTTCTAGTGATTATGAATGAAACATATGGTGGGTATTTATAGTTTTTCCATATAGAATATTCCTAGAATATTCCTAGAATATTCCTAGCATATTCCAAGCATATTCCTAGCATATACCTTAGCATATTCCAAGCATATACCTTAGCATATTCCAAGCATATGCCAAGCATATTCCTAGTATATGGCTAAGACGGGTATTTAACTGGGTACCGGGTATTTTATCTAGCGTTTAAATCCCGGTTTATGGCGTTCTAAATTATTTTTATTACTCTATAAAAATAAACTCGCCAAGTTATTACTGAAATAAATTTCAGTTGCCAGGACTGGCTGCGTTGTCTGCGTTTTGCAGTAGAAGCACTGTGTTGCGCAGAAACACACGGTACGCGCTTAAACTTTGAAAAATAACGTTTTTAGGCGTTTTAATTTATTTTTCAACACGGACCTGATTAAAATAAGATTTTAATCATAACAGAATATTTGTGGGATTTAAATATTATCCGGTCGGTGTTCGTTTGGTCGTACGATCGCGATGTTCGGTTAATTACGACGGAATGCGCATAAGCGCGAAAAACGATCCAAATTGCGCGACGAATGGATTTTTCTTATGCCAAACACTAAAATAAAATATTTTGGTGTTTACATAAATTTTTGGATGTCCGGATGTATTCAGAACGTATGTTATGCGCGAAAATGCAAACTTGTGCACTTTTTGACACTTTTAGTCCCTGAATGACCCAAAAGTTTATTTTAGCACACCGAACCCCTCAAAGCCTATTTCTAAGCTATGTAAAGGATATTTAAGGTGTGTTTAACTTATGGTCATGTTCCGGAATGTTCGTTACAGTTCAAATTGACATACTTTCGCAGTTTGTCATATTTAGTCCCTGTAAGCGAATTAACTTGTTTTTGCAATACCAAAGCCTTCAAAACTTATTTCTAAGTTATGTAAAGGTTATTTAAGGTATGTTAAGTATATGTCACTATTCCGGAGTGTTCGTTGCATTAAACTGGTTATATTTACGCATCAGTGCGCGTATAACCTTCCAGAAAGCGATATAGAGTTTGAAATCGAACAAGAATTGATATGTGTAAATGATACACATCTTTTTTTTTTTACAAATCCCAAGTATGAAATACAATATTTCATTGGTTTGGCATTTGTTTGATGGCCGTGGAGACACAGGTGTTACAGTCTCCCCTACTTTATGAAATTTCGTCCCGAAATTTATTCGTAGGAGTCTGTCTATGACTTTGTGTCAAATAGTCATCAAAGATATGTAAAGCATAATCTGGTTATTTTCCTCAACGGATAGTTTTTTTTTTCAGAAGCGAAAATGAACTAACGGAAATCATTTTCTTCAACGGGTTCTTCAGTAATGGAAAATAAAGGAGTTTAACTAAACGGATATACATTTCCCTCAACGGATATTCTTCAGAAGTGAAAATGAATGGATGATTCATTCTTCCTCAACGGGTTCTTCGTCAGAAACGGGAATGAAGGAAAAATCCATGGATATTCATTTCTTTCAACGGATATTCTTCAGAACGAAAATGAACAAACGGAGTCATTTTCCTCAACGGTTTGTTCTTCAGAATTTGAAATGAAAGAAAAATCAACGGATATTCATTTCCTCAACGGATAAATCTTCAGAAACGAAAATGAACTAACGGAGTCATTTTCAACGGTTATTTCCTCAGAGTTGGAAATGAAGGATTACACAACGGATATTCATTTCCTCAACGGATAAATCTTCAGAAACGAAAATGAACTAACGGAGTCATTTTCAACGGTTGCTTCCTCAGAGTTGGAAATGAAGGACTACACAACGGATATTCATTCCCTCAACGGATATTCTTCAGAAGTGAAAATGAATAGCTAGTTCATTTTTCCTCAATGGATGCTTCATCAGAATTGGAAATGAATAGGGTTAACTCTAGATACATGATAGAACTTGCTGTGATTTTCGTGCACTAAATTCCATAATTATGTATGCATCCATAATTACGTAATTCCTTGCACAGTCCGCACAGTTTGTTTTATAATGTTGTGGGGAAGGATGTCGAACTTGTGATGACGGTGACTAGACTACCATAGGATCCTTTTAATTAGATCCACAGAAGATCTTCTTAATTAGGCCTCCCAGGAGTCCTTTCAGCTATATCATCACATGATATCCCTAACCAGATTTTTGGATCAATCTGTTAAACTAGACCACTAAAGGGGGTCTAATTATGAAGTAGTACTTTATAATCCAAGGGACTTATCTACAACGTAGAAGTCCATTAAGGATTTTAGATAGTACCTTTGGGTATCCTACTATGAATCTCTGGTACAAAGATATGTAAGATTCTACGAGGATTGGGATAACATAATTTGGATCACACGACACATAAAAGGGAACACATAAGCACATAACCACATATTTGTTTAATTGTCATTATCTTGTTATTAATTGCTATAAACTTGGCACCTCGTACTTTGTTTCTCTTGGAAGAAACGGGTACTTAGGATCTTCGTGGAAAACGCAAGAGATCATACAATGGAAGAAATTTGGGGGTAGTCTGTTCTTCAAGGAATGCGGTTCCTTGATTGTCGGTATTGTAGAGGATATGTTGTTTATACATACAATCACATAAATACATTGCGATGTAAATAAAAGATTTATTTATAAACAATGATAACAACAACCGTTTCATGAATCGTGACAACAAAAGAAAATAATACATAAGACGTGATTATTTCTAAACGATGTTGTCTTCTGGTTGGTCATATGCTCATCCCTATGCTGGATTTGCATTAGCAAGTCTTGGGCAATTCCTACTAAAATGGCCCATCTCGCCACAGTTGTAGCAAGATCCCGGTGGAAAACGAGCTTGAGCAGGATTGTTGTTAATCTGATTTGGTGCTGCTACTGTTGGGCAAACCCTCGCTGTATGACCTATAAGTCCGCAAACTTGGCATGTGCGGCACTTCACACCAGAATGATGATGTAGGCCACATTGGTTGCACAAGGGTGCAGTTCCGTTGTAAGGTTTCCTGGCAAGGGGTTGAGCTGGTTGGTTGGGGATGGCTTGATCATTGTGAGCGACCACGGCGAAGTTCTGAGAAGCCTTTTGCTTCTTTGACTTCTTAGAGAATCCAGTCTGTTCATCCATGGTCTTTGATTCCTCGATTGGTTTCGATTCCTCGACCGGTTTCTTGTCACCCTTTCGGAAAAGCTTACGTTTCCTGATCTGGGATTCGGTCAAGGTTGCAGTTAGCTCAATGGCCTGCCTAACAGTAGTAGGGTTGCTACCAGTCAAAATATCTTGTATTGAGTCGGGAAGGCCATCAATATACTTTTCGATTGCCTTATCCAAAGGCGTGACCATGTTTGGGCATAACAGGCTTAACTCCTCATAACGGTCCGTGTAGGCTCGATGCTCACCGCTATCTTGCTTAAGATCATCAAATTCCCTTTCCAGAGCCCTGATTTCGTGACGAGGACAAAACTCCTTCATCATAAGGGCTCTAAGTTCAGCCCATGTCTGTGCTAGAGCAACTTCTGCACCACGATCTCTCATAACCCCGTTCCACCACGTAAGGGCTCTCTTCTGGAACACACTAGAAGCAAACTCGACCTTGCGATTGTCAGGACACTGCACGTGGCGGAAAGTATTCTCAATGCTCTCGAACCATTGAAGAAGCCCAGTCGCTCCCTCAGAACCACTAAACTTGAGTGGTTTCGCCGAGTTAAAACTCTTGAAGTTGCATACACCATTGTTGTTGTTGTTGGCTTGATTCCATTGAGCAAAGAGGTTTGGGAATTGAGCAGCCATTTGCTGCGCAATGATTTCTGCCAGCTCGGCAGTCGCTATCTGGTTTTCGCGTCGAGGAGGCATTCTAAAAGAGAAAACATGAAAGGAAACGAGTGAGAGAATTAGACGAAAAGAATGAGATGAAACAAATCTGATGAAAGCAAGGATAGTGGTCATTTGTTTGTTACTACAAAGCAACAAACGACACACAGTGACTAATCAAAGTAATTGGGTCAAAAATAATGTATCGCGAAGACATGCTCGCCTATAAGTGAACACTCATTCCAAGAATTCCCAGGTAAGCACAACTGGTCTCGCGTCTGATGAGATGTATACGAAGTGCTTGCCTAGACAGAAAACCCAGAATACAGGCATTCACCCTTCCAGTTTGCACGTGTTCACATTATTTAAAACCCAAAACCTTGACGAGATTTTGAAAACTCAAAGGGGTTCAAAACCATATAACAGAGGGTTCAAAACCTAGTAATAAATCATCCTAGAACAGATGATTAGTTTTCAAAGCGGTTTTGAAATTTATGTTCTTGTTGTGGTCGTCGCCTAAGGATAGGTGACGGTATTGTTTTATGACTAAACGCAAGTAAACTCGCGTTAGGGTCCTAGAAAGGTTATAGACTAGGTCAAAGCATTACTAATAACCTAATTCCCTATAACCATAAGCTCTGATACCATCTCTTTTTTGTATATTCTACGTGGTCGGGGTGTGACAGAATTAATGTTTCACAACCATGGAAATTAAAGTTTCGTTTTATTCAATATAAGTGTTACAATGTCTAAACAAACATGGAAATACAACATAATTAACTAGTCTGCATCTTTTATTGTCACTAAGGCCCATGTCCGCCTAAGTGTATCTTGATTATCTTATGCAACAGCTCCTGAAAAACACATGTGAAAATATGGTACGTCAGCATAAAAATGCCGGTGAGATACATAGGTTTTGTGAAAATAGGTTTCATGACTTATGTTTGAGAAAATGTTTAGTCATGAACCTTGTAACTTGCTTTGTCTTGTAAATCATTTGAAAAACGATAAGATCAAATGATACGTATAAATAAGAGAATAATGTATGGTTAAATGAATAACCATATAAAATGAGTTTGTATAAGATAAGTTGTTTGTTAACAATGTCTTGTGAAAAGTATGTTATTTGTATAAAATGTCATATGTATCCAACTGAAATGATTCAAATAACGCTACGACATGTAATACCATACAACCACTTATATATAGGAAGTACCAGCGGCGTATCCACCATGCTTGTATCATATTACACACGCATCGTTACTTAATCACTTAATCAAACCAAACCAACCAATGTAAGATGTCTATGTTTAAACCAATTGTCAAACATGTTATATGTCAAATGTAAATCATGTCAAATGTCTATGTCAAATATCCATGTCAAATGTCTATGTCAAATATCCATGTCAAATGTCTATGTCAAATGTCTTTGTGTAAAATGTCTATGTCAAAATGTCATGTATGGCAAGTGAAATGTCTCAACTAAACCATATGCACAAAAACAAAGTATTGAAGTAAACATGGTTTAAATCAATATTATGTCTTGTGGAAAATGCATGCTAATACTGATAATGAACATTTATGCGGTATTGTGAAAACAATGCACTAAGTATGTAATCAAAATGAACATACATAGCGTGAAATGTCATATGAAACAATGTACTAAGTAATGCACACAATGGGC
Organism: Helianthus tuberosus; assembly: GCA_030545235.1. Classification (NCBI taxonomy): domain Eukaryota; kingdom Viridiplantae; phylum Streptophyta; class Magnoliopsida; order Asterales; family Asteraceae; genus Helianthus; species Helianthus tuberosus. The sequence goes on from CM060360.1 coordinate 69,866,903, forward strand.
ATACATAGTATGAAATGTCATGTAAAACGATGTACTAAGTAATGCACACAATGGGCATACATAGCATGAAATGTCATGTAAAACAATGTACTAAGTAATGCACACAATGGCACACCTAGCATGAAATGTAATGTAAAACAATGTACTATAATGTACTATCAAACATAGCTGGTATATGATGTGAAAACAGGAAAGCATGAAAGTAACAAGTAGGCACATGTGTTCCACCCCAAAACAGTTTGGAAAACAGTAAAAGAGGGGTCTATGTACTCACTTGAGATTGCTTAGTAGTCCTTGAGTAACAACCAAACAATGCTAGAGATCACGGATATCAAACGGCACCTAATATAGGTAACTATGTTAATAAACCGGACCTATATCGGAAGACTGGGTAGCATTAGGGTTTGTAAACCAAATGAGTGTAGGAACTCATGTGATATGGTTTGACAAGGCCTACATGCTAAATGAAACTTAACCTAAGTCTTATCGACCCATTACGACCCGTTTAGGAAGCTTATGCTACTTTAACGCGTCGTGCGCGTGAAACGCGTTCGGACCGCCTAACTAGCCCTATGACAAGTGTTATATGCCTAAACATGTTACATAATCAGTTATGTGACAAAAGTTTAGGTTACATATGCTTAATTACCAATTATACATGAAAAGGGTATTCTGGTAATTTACCTAAGGCACATAAACTACCTATCATACAACTACTCAAACGATGTGACCATAGGGTATAACCTCGGAAGGTTATTCCCTACCTACTATGGTCACCTAATGTATTTGGTCCGATCCTAATGATCGACCAAATGGGTCGAGTTCGAAGGTATAGGCGATTTATTAGATCGCCTACCCTACGACTCTAGACAACGTGGTAATCAGTGGGCATAGTCCCAAGGGACTATGACCAACGTGATTACACTCACGTTGCGAAGTTCAAACGAACTTCGCATTGACCATTACTGGTCAACACTGAAAGTCAAACAAAGTTTGACTTTCTGACTCGAAAAGCAGTAAAATAAGGAAAAGAACGAAAGAATACTTACGAAGGGTCCCCGAATGCTAAACTCGATTCGAAAATCTCAGGTATGAAACTAGTGTTTCAACTTAGAGTTTCTCAAATCAAATTTCTAGTGATTATGAATGAAACATATGGTGGGTATTTATAGTTTTTCCATATAGAATATTCCTAGAATATTCCTAGAATATTCCTAGCATATTCCAAGCATATTCCTAGCATATACCTTAGCATATTCCAAGCATATACCTTAGCATATTCCAAGCATATGCCAAGCATATTCCTAGTATATGGCTAAGACGGGTATTTAACTGGGTACCGGGTATTTTATCTAGCGTTTAAATCCCGGTTTATGGCGTTCTAAATTATTTTTATTACTCTATAAAAATAAACTCGCCAAGTTATTACTGAAATAAATTTCAGTTGCCAGGACTGGCTGCGTTGTCTGCGTTTTGCAGTAGAAGCACTGTGTTGCGCAGAAACACACGGTACGCGCTTAAACTTTGAAAAATAACGTTTTTAGGCGTTTTAATTTATTTTTCAACACGGACCTGATTAAAATAAGATTTTAATCATAACAGAATATTTGTGGGATTTAAATATTATCCGGTCGGTGTTCGTTTGGTCGTACGATCGCGATGTTCGGTTAATTACGACGGAATGCGCATAAGCGCGAAAAACGATCCAAATTGCGCGACGAATGGATTTTTCTTATGCCAAACACTAAAATAAAATATTTTGGTGTTTACATAAATTTTTGGATGTCCGGATGTATTCAGAACGTATGTTATGCGCGAAAATGCAAACTTGTGCACTTTTTGACACTTTTAGTCCCTGAATGACCCAAAAGTTTATTTTAGCACACCGAACCCCTCAAAGCCTATTTCTAAGCTATGTAAAGGATATTTAAGGTGTGTTTAACTTATGGTCATGTTCCGGAATGTTCGTTACAGTTCAAATTGACATACTTTCGCAGTTTGTCATATTTAGTCCCTGTAAGCGAATTAACTTGTTTTTGCAATACCAAAGCCTTCAAAACTTATTTCTAAGTTATGTAAAGGTTATTTAAGGTATGTTAAGTATATGTCACTATTCCGGAGTGTTCGTTGCATTAAACTGGTTATATTTACGCATCAGTGCGCGTATAACCTTCCAGAAAGCGATATAGAGTTTGAAATCGAACAAGAATTGATATGTGTAAATGATACACATCTTTTTTTTTTACAAATCCCAAGTATGAAATACAATATTTCATTGGTTTGGCATTTGTTTGATGGCCGTGGAGACACAGGTGTTACTGCGGTTTGTCCTATCAACCTGGTCATTGGATTGTGGGTAAGCTACCAAGCTAAATACTTGAGTTATTCTTAACTCCTTACACTAGGAGGTAGAAGGCTTCTCGGCAAACTACTTCCCGTTATCCGTGACTAGTACCCCTGGGAGCCCAAAACGATAGATTATGCTTTCCTAAACGAAATTAGTGACCTGTTTCCCAGAGATTTTTGCCAATGGTTTTACTTCTGGCCACTTGGTTAAGTAATCCACGGCTACCAATAAGAATTTGACTCCTCCATTAACTGGTGGGAATGGAACAACAATGTCTATTCCTCGCTTGTAAAATGGCCAAGCCGATGAGGAACGAGGTCATGTTTGGGGCTTTTGGGTACCGAAGCATGTAACTGACAAGCTTCACATTTTCACAGTTGTTCGGAGGTATCTCGATGCATGGAAGGCCAAAAGTATCCGAGGTTCATCAACTTTGACACTACCGATCTTGGGTCACAGTGAGCCCCACATATCCCTTCATGAACCTCTTTGATCAGATATTGGCTTTGTTCTGTGACAACGCATCAAAGTAGTGGTGCAAGGTATCTTTTTTTGTAAAGGATATCTCCTTGTAACACATACTGCCTTAACTTCATGCGAAACCTTTTAGCCTTTGGCTGATCATCGGGTAATTCACTATTTTTGAGGAACTTTTCAATGTGAGTCATCCAATTTGGCCCTTCTTAATTGATTAGATCTTGAACTTTAAGTTCTTGAATGGATGGGGTCTTTAATACTTCAACTAGTACCTTCTTAGTGAGATGGGTAAATGTAAGAGATGCGAGCTTGCTTAGTGCATCAGTTCTCTTGTTTTGAGATCTTGGAACTTGTTTGATGGCACATGTTTGAAATGTGTTCATCAATTCCTTTGATTTCTCTCGGTACTTACTCATGTTGGGTTCTTTTGCTATGTAGCTGTTATTGTTTCGGCTTGAGAGAGTCTGTGAGGACTTGAAGCTTTTGAATCCTCATTTCTTTGGCTAGCTTTAGCCCAGCGATCAATGCTTCGTACTCGGCTTCATTATTGGTAGTCTGAAATTCAAGCCGAAGAGCACGTGTGAATTCTAACCCCTCAAGGTTTATTAAAACTAGCCCCGCCCCTGACCCTTCGATACTGGAAGCTCCATCGGTAAAAAGCTTCTAGGTTTCAGGGTCAGACGATTCAGCAGTAGTTGTGTTAACTTTTGTTGTGACTTCTTTAGGGACTTTTATGATGAAGTCAGCTAGGACTTGGGTTTTGACAGCTTTTCTTAGGACATAGGTGATTTTGTGTTCACCTAGTTTCACAACCCATTTGGCTAATCGTCCGGAATTTTCTTGTTTTTCAAGCACATTCTTAATAGGCTAGTCAGTGACCACTTGTATCGGGTGTGACTGAAAGTACCTTCGAAGCCTTCTAGCCGTTTGGACTAGGGCTAGAGCAAGTTTTTCCAAAGAAGGATATTTGATTTCTTCTAATTTTGAAGTTTTGAAAAAGTAAACGGGTATCTGAACTTTGTTTCGTTCAATGATCAGAGCTGTACTTATGGCCTTTTCAGCAATCGAAAGGTAGATAGAGATCGTTCCTCCAGTTTCCGGAGCCAAAATGGCTGGGAGTGAAGCCAAGTGTTGCTTCATTTGGTTGAAGGCTTCCTTTTGAGGTAAAACGCTTCAAAGCTGTAAGCTTTCCATCGATAGTCTTTCTTGTTAGCACATCCCTTGAGGGTTAGCTTTTATGCTTTGTTTCCCCGCGATGTGCCTTACAAACTTGCCTTCCTCAAAACCAAGCGAGCACTTGACTGGATTAAGTTTCATGTTGATCTTTCTCGAGTTTTGGAAAGTTTCTTGTATGTCATTGAGCATTTGGTATTCCGTTTTGCTCTTGATCACCAAATCTTCAACATAAGCTTCTATGTTCTTGCCAATTTGTTCGGTAAACGCTTTGTCAACCAGGCGTTGATAAGTGGCACATGCATTTCTTAAACCAAAAGGCATTTTTTGTTAGCAAAATATACCTTTATCAGTGTGTAATGCGGGTTTTTTTCGTCTTCTTCTTTCATTAGGATCTGATGGTAACCCTTTTAGGCGTCAAGAAAACACTTGAACAGGAAGCCTGTGAGCGAGTTAACCTTGAGGTCTATTTGGGGCAACGGGTAGCAATCCTTTGGGCATGCTTTGTTCAAGTCTTTAAAATCGATACACATTCTCCAAGACTTGTCGGGTTTTCGAACCATTACCGGATTGGCCACCCATGATTGATACTTGACCTCTCAAAGGATTCCTGCTAGAACAAGCTTTTCCGTCTCTTGGCACTCTGCCAGGCTTCTTTCAGGGGCTTGACTTCGTTTCTTTATGCTAGTTCTTTTGTATAATGGGCTTAATATCAGGTGGGATCCATAACTCATGTTCAACAATGCTACGAGGGATGCCGGTCATATCTTCCGCTCACCAAGCAAAGACATAGTGCAAGAGCAGTTTTTCAAGGTATGAGAGGGTTTCATTGGAAATGTTAGTGTTTACCCCTATCCCCTATTGAGGATATTTTGGGTTTATGTCCAACCCTTGTTCAACGTCTTCGTCCTTTCTTGAGCTTTCCTCTTCAACCACAAAAGCTTCTTGGGTAGGTTGAAGGGTTGCTATCCCTTTTTCAGTGGGAAACTTCACAGTGCCTTGACCTACTGAAAGTGCCATTCTGAACACACTTTTCCCTGGCCTTCTTATGATGATATCATAGTTGGAAGGGATATTGATCACCGCAAAAGTGAGTTGTTCGGTTCGTCCCTTTATTTTCTCGCTGAACAAACATTAAGGGTTATTTGGCCTAAAGGCTTGATAGGTATGTCCATGATACCTTCAATGGAGGATTCAGACTGTTGAAGCTTTGAACGTTCATCGTCACTGAGAGGGTTAAAGCATTTCTCAAACATGATTTTGGTGGTTGCACCGGTGTCAATGTAAGCCTTTAGTGTCTTGATGGTTCCTATGGTGGATTCCATCACCCGAGGGTTTGAAAGCAACTCTACTTCCAGTGGTGGGAAGCAAACATATTGATGTTCCCATGCCTTGAAATGATGGCGTTTGTGGGAAGCTTTATTTTCGAGGTCGACCATGTTCACTTCCTACTTTTTTTTTCAACCATCTTGTCCTTGACCCCTTTAACCAAGTGAGCCAGTTTAGACTTGACAGCTTCTCCGATCCTCTTTTTGAGTTGGAAGCAATCATTGGTATGGTGACTTTTCTATTCGTGAAACTCACAATACTTGCTTGATTTTTCCAATCTTTCATTTTTTGGCAAAGGTTGAGGAGGGCGGAAGCTGTGTTTTACCTCTTCGGTTGCCAAGATCTCTTGTGGAGTGGTTAAGGCTGTAAAGTTTATGGTTTTTTCTCAGCTTGGAGGGTTCCGGCCTTCTGGAAACCTCTCGTAATTGTCATAAGAGCCATACTGAAAGCTCCAGTTAAAAGTTCTCTCTTCTTTTTTTTGTTCTTTGATGTCTACAGCTTATTCTCCTCGAATGTGGGCTTCAGCTCTTTTGAGTGCTTCTTCAAGGGTTCTGGGCAGGCATTTATTGAAGTCTCTTGTGAGATATTTGGAATTTAGCATTCATGAACCCTGCAACCCTAATCTTTTCATCGGTGTAAGTTAAACCTTCCTTCTTGTACATTTCGACGAAGTCTCTAAGACTTTCATCATCGTGTTGTTTGATCTGGAAGATTATCGTGGCGTCCTTGACATACTTATGTTGTTATGGGAAACCTTTTCTAAGATCATCAAAGGTCTGAATGCTTCGTTCAGTAAGGTCATTGAACCATATGCGTGAAGACCCTTCAAGGGCTTGCATGAACATGAGACAACATTCGGGGTTGGGCCATTTTTCAATTCTTGCAGCCCCAGCGAACATTTGGAGGTGGTCATCAGTACCGTGATAACATCTTTATCTGGGTTTGAAACTGGTAATCAACAATTTGTTAGGAGAAGCAAGACAAGTTGTTGGGCTTGTAAGGTTTTGAGAGGTCTTCTACTACCCTTGAAGCTGGGTGTCACGGCCCCCGACCCGGGTTGACCCGTTTCAGAAGCCGCGGAACAGAAATCCCGTGGTATTTAATTAACAGCGGAAGTTTCTTCAGGATCTTTTTAAAACTGAAATATTTCCCGATTATTTTATTTCACAATTTGGGATAAAACCCCGATAATTTACAATCTTGAGATTTCACGTAGAAATCTTTTATTTTACAAAACATGTTTCCTTATTTTTATATTGAGCCACTTCCTTAAGCTTGTAGTGCTTCGCGGCACTTTTCCTGGATCACAACAGATCACCTGAAACATGTTTGAAAAAGGTTTTGTCAGCGGGAAAAACTGAGTGGATCATTCTTTTATGAAAACGACTCGTTTGTTATAATTTACAGTATTAAGAGCGATTACAATGTTTCTGATATCAAACCAACTACCCACGGTATTTGTCACTCGACCGGATCTGTGACTATGGTCATATCCCCCATTGGCTGCCCCAATGGTGACGATTATCAAGTAATGTATACAAGACCCCACATACCGGCTGTACGTTTGGTGATTACAAAGACTTAATCCCCGTAATTATAACTTTGAAAATAAACATTCTTTTATAAACAAATTTGATAAAAAGAGAATGACTCACATTGCAAATTTAATTTTGAGCAGAGCCTAGCCTACTGATTAGCCTTTTAACCTAAATTTAATAACAGGCACACAATTCGGTTAGTAACTTAATACAGCATTTACGATAACTCACGAGATCAAACCTTCACATCGAATGACAAAGTGCGATACTTAAACATCCATTGAATTAACAACGAATGACAAAGCATAAACCCTAATGTGGGCAGCACTTAAACATCCATTGGATAGTTTAATCGATCGGACATTGAATCGTATCAGCGATCGAGTTATTACCCTGTATTGCGGCGACGATTAATGATCCGTGTGTGTTTTGATAGTAAACAGAACGTAACTCAACGTACGTAATGAAATTTTACGTCATTTCAATTGCAGAATTCAAGTCCCAATGCCTACTATTTATAGCCAATTTTTGACCCCCCTCGCGTGACGCGAGGGGTCCTACCCTGGGCTTCGCGTGACGCGAAGGACCCTATTCTACCATAGGGTAGCCATGTTCTTGACTAGCCTTGTTGACTTGACGGTTTCTCAAAATTCGATTTTGACAGCGAGATTTTAAGATAATCGTAACTAGGGTTTACCCCCCCCCCCTGAGTTTTAGGGGCCCTGATCCTGATTCTGATGATTCTGAAATTTTAGGGTTTGTGCAGAATCACTTGGGTGTCTCAATTAGGGTTTCCTATTGGATAAATTAATAAAATAAATAGGACTTTTGATGAGAGTTGTTACATTCTCCCCACCTTAATAAAAATCTCGTCCTCGAGATTTACTGGAATAATTGAGGATACTTTCGCTTCATTTCTGATTCCAGCTCCCAAGTGTATTCAGCTCCTCTCTTTGAATCCCACTTTACTTTGACAAGTACTAACCGTTTGTGTTTGAGAAATTTCACTTTTCTGTCTTCTATCTGAAGTGGTTTCTCAACAAATTTTAATTTTTCATTTACCTCTATATCTTGGAGAGGTACTACTAAAGATTCGTCTGATAGACATTTCTTGAGGTTGGATACATGAAATACATCATGTATTCCAGCTAATTCTTCTGATAGTTGTAAACGATAAGCAACTGGTCCTATACGTTGGATCACTGGAAATGGTCCTACGTATCTTGGACTTAGTTTTCCTTTCTTACCAAATCGAACAACTCCTTTCCAAGGGGAAACTTTCAACAGTACTCTGTCTCCAACTTGGAATTCTAACGGCTTGCATCTATTGTCTGCATAACTCTTCTGGCGATCTCGAGCTGTCTTCGGTCTTTCCTTGATTTGTGTAATCTTGTCGGTTGTCTCTTGCACTATTTCAGGACCTGACAATTGACTTTCTCCTATTTCTGCCCAACATACTAGAGTTCTGCACCTTCTTCCATAAAGTGCCTCGAATGGGGCAGTTTCAATACTTGAATGATAACTATTGTTATAAGAGAATTCAATTAATGATAAATGATCATCCCAGTTTCCACCAAAATCTATCACACATGCTCTGAGCATGTCTTCTAGAGTTTGGATCGTCCTTTCACTTTGTCCGTCTGTTTGGGGATGATATGCAGTACTCAGATTTAGTCGAGTTCCCATTGCTTCTTGGAAACTTGTCCAAAAATGAGAAGTAAAACGACTATCCCTATCCGAAACAATGGAGAGTGGAACTCCATGTAAGGATACAACTTCATCTACATACAACTTTGCCAACCTTTCCATGCTAGAGGTTTCTTTCATAGGTAGAAAGTGAGCATATTTGGTTAATCGATCCACAATTACCCAAATCGCGTCATTACCTTTTCTGGTTTTGGGTAACTTAGTAACAAAATCCATTGTTATGAGTTCCCATTTCCATACAGGCATTTCTAACTATTGTAGTAGACCTGAAGGTTTTTGATGTTCTGCCTTAACTTGTGAACAAGTAAGACACTTAGAAACATATCCTTTTTCATGCCTATCCACCAGAAATTCTTTCTTAAATCTTGATACATTTTATTGTTTCCAGGGTGTATGGTATACCTAGATTTATGAGCTTCTTCTAAAATCTTATTTCTTAATTCTCCCTGCTTAGGTACCCAAATCCTTCTTTTGTGGAATCTCCAAATTCCATCAGCTCCTTGTTCTAATTCTTTTATTCGTCCCTTCATTCCTTCAGCATTATCTTGAATTGCTGTTTCCTGAACATTCCTTAATTGTTCCATTAAATCTAATTGTAGATTTAATCGAAGAGCACGAACCCGTCGTTGCTTCTCATGATACTTACGACTTAAAGCATCTGCAACTACATTTGCCTTTCCTTCGTGATACTGAATATCACAGTCGTAGTCACTTAGGATTTCCATCCATCTTCTTTGCCTCATATTTAACTCTTTTTGCCCAAATATATATCTTAAACTTTTATGATCTGTATAGACAGTAAACTTACTTCCATACAGATAATGTCTCCAAATTTTCAGGGCAAAAATTACGGCTCCTAATTCTAAGTCATGAGACGTATAGTTTTCTTCGTGCTTTTTCAATTGTCTTGAAGCATACGCAATTACCTTCTTGCGTTGCATTAGCACACATCCAAATCCTAGTTTTGAAGCATCACAATATACTTCAAAATCTTCAGTTCCTTCTGGTAAGGCTAAGATTGGAGAATTGGTTAATTTCTGCTTCAAGATCCTAAAGGCTTCTTCTTGCTTAGTTCCCCATTCAAACTTAACTGCTTTACAGGTTAGCTTAGTTAATGGTACAGCTAACTTGGAAAAATCCTTAATAAACCGTCTATAATATCCAGCTAAACCTATAAAACTTCTAATTTCCATTGCGGATTGCGGAACCTTCCATTTGGTAATTGTCTCTATCTTAGTAGGATCTACATGAATACCTTCATGATTCACCATGTGTCCTAAAAATTGCACTTCTTGCAACCAAAATTCACACTTTGAGAATTTGGCGTATAACTTTTCTTTTCTTAACAAAGTTAAGAGTACCTGTAAGTGCTGACAATGCTCATCCTGACTTTTGGAATAAATAAGTATATCGTCTATGAAAACAATTACAAATTTATCCAAATACGGTTTACAGATCCTATTCATCATGTCCATGAATGCTGCAGGTGCATTCGTTAATCCGAAGGGCATGACTGTAAACTCGTAATGACCATACCTAGTTCTGAAAGCAGTTTTAGGTATGTCTTCTTCTTGTACTTTCAATTGATGATATCCAGAGCGTAAATCAATTTTAGAAAAATATCTAGCTCCTTGAAGTTGATCGAAAAGATCATCAATCCTAGGTAATGGGTATCGATTCTTAATTGTAATCTTATTCAGTTCTCTATAATCAATACACATTCTCATTGAACCGTCCTTTTTCTTCACAAACAACACTGGTGCTCCCCAAGGGGATGAACTAGGTTGTATGAAACCTTTACTTAGTAATTCATCTAATTGCTTTTTCAGTTCTAACATTTCTGTGGGTGCTAACCAATAAGGTGCTTTAGCTATCGGTATAGTTCCTGGAATTAAATGAATTCTAAATTCTACCTCCCTATCAGGTGGTAATCCTGGTAATTCTTCTAGAAATACATCTGGGTATTCTGAGACTACTGGTATTTCCTTAAGTTCTTTACCCTTAGTGCTAATGATTACCGAAATTATATACACTATTCCTTGCTTTCGTTCATAACTAGCAACTCTCATTACTGATATGAACTTCATAGGCTTACGTGGTTTATCTCCTGTAATCATAATTATTTCTCCGGTGGGTGCTTGAATTTCTATGGAATTCTTATCACAAAGAATTCGAGCATGGTTGGCTACTAACCAATCCATTCCTAACACAACATCAAATTCGGCTAATTTCATAGGTAATAGGTTTGCATGAAATTTATGACCTGAGAGTTTTATATTTTCCTTTTGCAAAACTTTATCTATGCTAATAAAATTTCCGTCTGCCGTTTCGACTGAAAAGATTTGCCTAAGGTTGGTTAATGGTAAATTAAGAGCTTGGCAGAATGAAGTATTAATAAAACTTTGGTTTGCACCAGAGTCAAATAATACTTTTGCATACATGTTGTGAACTAGGAACGTACCAGCTATCACATCAGGAATCATCTCGGCTTCCTGAGTAGTTAACTGAAAAGCTCGAACATTCTTCTTAATAGCTCCGTCGGCTGTCTTGGCTTTGTTGTCTGTTGGTTTTACCAATTTAGGACAATCCGTTTTGAAATGTCCTGCTTATCCACAATTGTAACAAATTGTGGATTTCTTCCTGCAGTTTTCTTCACGATGACCTACAGTTTTGCAAAAATTGCAGGTTATATCGCACCTTCCATAATGTTTCTTTTTGCATTTCCTGCAGAATGACGGAGTTGATGATTGCCCTGTTCCTCTTCTCTTGAAGTTGTTATTATTACCCGTACGAAATCCTTGGGTAATTTTCTGAACCAGTTCCTTTTTCCTGTTTTCATCTTGTGTGCGTACCAGTTCGTCAGTTAGGGTATTAGCTAATTCCACTGCATCGTCAATAGTGCGAGGTCTCGCAGCTTTAACGATATTGCGGATTTCACCAATTAATCCCCAAATATAGCGAGAAATAAGTACCGGTTCTGGCGAAGCCAGTGTTGGTACCACTCTAGCATATTCAAAGAATGTAGAAGTATACCCTCGACAATCTACACCCATCATTCGATGGTTTAGGAACTTATTTACCATTTGATCTTTTTCATATTCGGGACAAAATTTTCTTTCTACAAGACCTTTAAATTCTTCCCAGTTCATGGCATAAGCCCTATTTCTTCCCTTAGCTTGTAACACCGTATTCCACCATTCTAGCGCCCCTTCTTTGAAAAGATTTGACGCGTACATGACCTTGTCGTCCTTGTCACATTTACTTATTGCAATTACTGCCTCGGTTTTCTCTAACCAACGCAGTGCCGCAGTCGCTCCTCCATTGCCTGCAAACTCAGTGGGTTTACAAGCAAGAAATTCTTTGTAGGTGCAACCAGGTGTTGCAGCTTTCATTTTCTTAGGGAGCGGAGCTTGTCGTGGTTCATTATCTTGATTAATATGATCATTGCCTCCGTTTACGCTATTACTGAAGTTATCTTCAGAAATACGTTTGCTAGGAACGATTTGTTGCGGTTCGATTGGATTTTTAACAGCAGCAACGATTGCTAGAATAGCATTAGCTATCCCTTGAGCAACGATATTTTCTATATCCTGCCTAGTCATATATTGATCCCCTGGTTATTGCTCAGATTGATTAACCTCATTTACTGGTTCATTATTAGCATTTTCCATCTGAGGATTAATATATATAATTTATTAGTATCCGATAAATACACAAAACAATTGTACAGGTTCACAACACATATAGTCAAAACTATCGATTTCTCGATTCCCATTTTTTTTAATATATAATATGCGTCATTACACACCAAATATCTTACAAAGTTTTAATTTAGGTTATTTTACATAGTTATATTTTGTTATTTATAATACAACCACAAGTTCACCAACCCACTATCTCTCGTCATTTGTCTTCCTAAAAACGAAGCTCCCTTTCATCATCTTTCCAGGCAATTTGTCCCCTATCTCCCGGATTCTATTTCCCGCATCCATTAACTCTTCGCCAAAATGGCGGAGTTCTGCTAAATTCTCGTTACTCATGGGTGGATTTGGTAATGGTTCCGGGTCGAACTGAGGAAGAAAGGAATAAGGACTGTTGATCAGGTTTTGGAACTGCCAATCATTTGTCCACCATTCATCTATCCCTAGAGGCTAGGTGTGGATTACAGGTTCTGGGATTGCGGGGTCCAAATTCATTGGTAGTTGTGTTTCAAGAGTAGGGTATAGATTATTATTAATTGGCCTGACGACATCACAGCTCGCCAATGCCCTATCTAATTCCTCTTGAAAAGGTAATTCCTCAACCTGTCTAGAACTTTCCCCAACTTCCCTCTGAGTTTGCCGAGAACCTTCTCCATATTCTATTCCCGGTAGTCTAGAATCTTCTCCCAATTCCATTTCCAGTGGCCTATAACCTTCACTGACTTCAACCCCCTTTCCTTTGTCTAAAGGATTTTCTATTTTAGGGATCTTCCTAGTTGTAGGCTTCCTCCTACGCACACGTCTCCATCCCACCAATCTCCTCCTTTTCTTGGGTTTAGGTTTCTCTGGAGTTGGAGCGTTGAATTCCACAGGTTCTTCTATGTCTGGTATATACCTATTGAAATCTCTGGAAACCTCTATTTTTACCGGATAGAGATTTAAATTCTGAAGGGCGTCAGACAAGTCACTCATGCTGTTATACAAAAAATTACACACAGTTACTAAGTTTAAAATTTTATAACAATTTTCATAGAAAACCTTTAAATATTATTTCATATTGGGTAACTACAAAACAACTGAAAATTAAAAACATACTAGATTTTATTTTTAAATTTATTTATTAACTGGATCAGATTTCTGGCTTATATTTAATAAGGGTGCTAAAACTTGAATCAAAATTATTAAAGATTTGCATTTACTGCTACTGTGGCAAGCATATAAAGATCTGTCCATTTTTCATCTAACTTGTCTTCCCAAGGGGATTTACTGGTCAATTCCTGGGTTTCCTGTTTAACTTTCTTTTCTCGAGATTTCTTTATTTTCTCTTTACTTTTCCTAATAATCAGATTTCTTTTACTAGGAGAAAGTGGTTCCTCATATTGTGCCTTTCGCACAAATATTCCTTCTTCAGGGATTGCAAAGTGATTTGAGGGTTTGGTTTGGGATGAACTTCCCTTCTCGTTGGATGACCTATCTAATTTAAGATAGATATTGGAAAGCTTTTGCTTACCCATACTGTACACAAATATTCAATTAATAAAACATTTAATCACAAAATGGCAATCAGTAAAAAAAAATTAAGTATTTCTAAATACTTAATTGGCTTAAATCAGTGGCTCTGATACCACCTTTTTCTGTCACGGCCCCCAACCCGGTTTGACCCGTTTTAGAAGCCGCGGAACAGAAATCCCGTGGTATTTAATTAACAGCGGAAGTTTCTTCAGGATCTTTTTAAAACTGAAATATTTCCCGATTATTTTATTTCACAATTTGGGATAAAACCCCGATAATTTACAATCTTGAGATTTCACGTAGAAATCTTTTATTTTACAAAACATGTTTCCTTATTTTTATATTGAGCCACTTCCTTAAGCTTGTAGTGCTTCGCGGCACTTTTCCTGGATTACAACAGATCACCTGAAACATGTTTGAAAAAGGTTTTGTCAGCGGGAAATACTGAGTGAATCATTCTTTTATGAAAACGACTCGTTTGTTATAATTTACAGTATTAAGAGCGATTACAATGTTTCTGATATCAAACCAACTACCCACGGTATTTGTCACTCGACCGGATCTGTGACTATGGTCATATCCCCCATTGGCCGCCCCAATGGTGACGATTATCAAGTAATGTATACAAAACCCCACATACCGGCTGTACGTTTGGTGATTACAAAGACTTAATCCCCGTAATTATAACTTTGAAAATAAACATACTTTTATAAACAAATTTGATAAAAAGAGAATGACTCACATTGCAAATTTAATTTTGAGCAGAGCCTAGCCTACTGATTAGCCTTTTAACCTAAATTTAATAACAGGCACACAATTCGGTTAGTAACTTAATACAGCATTTACGATAACTCACGAGATCAAACCTTCACATCGAATGACAAAGTGCGATACTTAAACATCCATTGAATTAACAACGAATGACAAAGCATAAACCCTAATGTGGGCAGCACTTAAACATCCATTGGATAGTTTAATCGATCGGACATTGAATCGTATCAGTGATCGAGTTATTACCCTGTATTGCGGTGACGATTAATGATCCGTGTGTGTTTTGATAGTAAACAGAACGTAACTCAACGTACGTAATGAAATTTTACGTCGTTTCAATTGCAGAATTCAAGTCCCAATGCCTACTATTTATAGCCAATTTTTGACCCCCCTCGCGTGACGCGATGGGTCCTGCCCTGGGCTTCGCGTGACGCGAAGGACCCTATTCTACCATAGGGTAGCCACGTTCTTGACTAGCCTTGCTGACTTGACGGTTTCTCAAAATTCAATTTTGACAGCGAGATTTTAAGATAATCGTAACTAGGGTTTTACCCCCCCCCCCCCTGAGTTTTAGGGGCCCTGATCCTGATTCTGATGATTCTGAAAATTTTAGGGTTTGTGCAGAATCACTTGGGTGTCTCAATTAGGGTTTCCTATTGGATAAATTAATAAAATAAATAGGACTTTTGATGAGAGTTATTACACTGGGTTACCGCTTGAGGTACCCTGGTGAGTGGTAGGCACTTGGTTGATGAAGTGCTGCAAAGGAAATTGTGACATCATCTGCGTCATCAGCTAGGGCATAAGGTTAAAGCCTTAAAGGCTTTCTGATGGTACTCATAAAAGATGCCATCATCTATGTCATCAGCTAGGGCATAAGGATAAAGCCTTAAAGGCTTTCTGATGGTACTGTATAAGGCATTCTCATGGATGTGCTCATGACCGCACCTCAAGCCAAAGGCAGGGTGGCCATGGCTTGTTTTCACAAAGTAGCAATGGGAGGGGGAACACTTGAAGCTGTTGACTACCATAATTGATCAAGGGTGGTTTCATGCCCAATAGGTGCACCGGTTGTAACGAGTTAGGAGGTAAATAAGGGAAAAGCGGTTGGACTTGGCCTCCTAAAAGCTCAAGGGCTTGAGTGGTTGGTCTGTCACACTAGGACCAGCTTCAAGGTAAGATGTGGCTGAACATGAGCTGCTAAAAGGAAGAGATGGAGGGCCAGGTGATAAGGAGGGTTCAGACTCCTCATAATTTAGTCTTATTCTCACCCATTTTTCCCTTTCCAGTCTCACATGCTAGTTAAGAAGAAATCTCAGTTGTAAGAAATTTCTAGCTACTCCCTCGGGTGTTAGATCTATGCGTTCCGGTGTACGCATTGCACCGATTTGAGGAGATGGAGCCCCTGATCGAGATGGGGTTGATGTTTGAAAAGAAATGAACTCCAGGAACATAGTTCTCGGTGGAGTACTTCCGGTAGTAGAAAGAGGTGTGGATCTGACCGGTGAGATCCGACCAAAATTTGGTGTTAAATCGGTGTTGTTAGGCTCCTGATTTACCTCGCCGGGAGATTCGCTTTCAGACATGATGTAAAGAGAAAAAGGAGCTACACAACTGGTCTTTAAGATAAAGTAAGCGGCGTAGCCCCACGGTGGGCGCCAACTTGTTGTTACAACAAATACAAGACCAAGGCCTGTAGCGATATCTCCGGGGTAAAAGGGTTCAAGGTTTCGATTAGCCTAACGCAGGTCGTGGGGTCCCCCTACGTTTACAGAACGTGGAGAGAGATCACTGTTTTTATTGTTGTTTTTCATTTGTTTGATTCTGGATTGAAAAGTATTCAACCCAGAAAGTTAGTACCAAATGTTATGGTGTTGTGCTAAGTGAAGAAAAGAACTAGCATAAAGCGAGTTCTTGAGAGGAGAAGAAAGATCAGAGATTGAGAGTAATCTCAGGTGAACTCCAGTTGGGGCTCCTGCATATCAAGAGGTTGTGATTTATAGGGAATGGATTCTCCCTAAGAGGAAACCTTTGACCAGTGATCTTGTCTACAGTGAGGGACTTGCCCATTTTGGAAGGTTGAAGGGTTTGGACATGCGGGTAAAAGGGTGTGCTCTCCCACATGCTCTGGTTGCGGCTGGGCAGGAGGATTCACACGCAAAGGGTGATGTGACAAGGCTCTGACTCGTCATTTTTACTGTTCATGGACAGCTGACCATTTCCGAACCTTTTAACCTTTTAAGCTGTTGTGTACTCTAATCAGTTTATTAAGGTTTGAGCTACCCACGTCATCGATGAGGAACACGGTATTTAAATTAAATATACTTCAATAATAAATGTAAAGGTATGGGTATGTATGTATGTTACAATACTTATACCAGAAATTTAGTTTATGAAATTATATTTGTTGTGAAGGTAATTTTCCGATTTAAATAATACCATTGTAAGCAACGGCTAATTTAAAAATGGATCGATTAAGAATATTAATATACATCCACACATGAGAAGGTAAAGTAGAAAAAAACAAAAGAATGTAGTTGTATGTCTGTCAAGTTATATATTTAATTATATGATGATTTGATGTTACGCATAAATTACACATTTCATTTTTGTTTTCCGAAATTGCAATCCTATTAACACGTTTTGTTAAACCATGACATACTGATACTTATTGTTAAATATATTTAAAAAGTTAAAGGTCTGTTTGGTATGGGGTAATGGAATGGACGAAGGAATGGAATGGACGAGGTAATGGAATGGACGAGGGAATGCAATGGATCATTACCATTCCATGTCTTGTTTGGTTACCATGTGTGAATGGAATGAGTTATTATTGTGTATTGTTCGGTAGGCAAGAAAAACGGAGTAATAAAATCATCGGTGAGTGGTGGTGGTAGTGGTGGTCGGTGGTAGTGATTGTGGGTGGTTATAGGTGGCGGTGGTGGGTGTCGGCAGCGGCGATGGGTGGTGTTGGTGGCGGCCAGTGGCGGTGCGACGGAGACGACGAGTGGTGGTGGTGGCAAGGTGGTTGTTGGTGGTGGGTGGCAGCAGAGGTGGCGATTGGTGGCGGCGGCGGCGGTTGGTGGTGGCGGTGGTGGCGTCGACGATGGTGGTGGGCGGCGGCGGCGAGTGTCGTTAGCGGTTGGTCACAGCTGTGGGTGATAACGGTGGCGAGTGGGTGGCGGCGGCGGCGGTGGCTGTCGGGGTGAGGTGGTGGGGGGTGGCGGCGATGACGTCGGTGGTGGGTGGTGGTGGTGGTGGGTTATGGCGAAGGTGGTGGGTTGTGGTGATGTTGATGAATGGTGCAAGAGGGGATGGAATGGAAAAAAAACATGGGGGGTAGAAGGAATGATTTTGAGGGAATGGAATGCATTTTGGAATGGGTGATTCCATTCCATTGACCAACCAAACACGCTTTTCTTCATTCCCTCGTAATCATCCATTCCATTCCAACTCTCATTCCTGCATACCAAACACTACCTAAGACTCCTTCATGATTAAACATCTAGGCGGTGTTTGGCTTAGCTTATTTGTGACTTATAATAAGTCATTTTCACTGTTCAATAAGCTAGAATTTCTTGCTTATTGACTTATTGCCTCACATACACACATTTTCCAAACACTTCAATAAGTCATTTTCACCCATTTTCACTGTTCAATAAGTCAATAAGTTGAAATAGAAGCTAAGCCAAACACCCACCTAGTCATAGGGTTATGTTCATTTGTGAACAAACCCCTTTATTGTAAACACTAGTGAACTAATACTATCTCTTGATTATCAGTGTAAATCAATGGCCAGGATTTAGTGATGAAAATAAACTAGTGTATATTACGATTTGATGATGTAAATCAATGGTCAGGATTTATTCACTCACTTCACAAATACACTAATGTTCACTCTAGAACCCCACCCTCTAGTCATATATCTTTAAGTTGACTCATGTCTGTATTACATAATGACATATGTGGTGGCGTGGAGGGTAATCACCTTCAAGGCTTTCGAAAGAAAAAACAAGCAGGGGCGGATCCAGGGGTGTTTTGGGGGTTCTAAGGAACCCTCTCGATTTGGCAAAAAATGGAAAAAAAAAACTAGTGTAAACCTTGTATGATTTGGAAAAAATTAGTCAGAATCTACCAAAAGAAATCCGGTGAAAAAAATTCTTGGATCCACCACTGAAAACAACAAATGAGTTCTTGTTATCGGTAATAACCAAACATTTACAATTTAACAAACCATCCATGATGATCGAAATGTAATTTGTAAAAAAAAAAGATTGTAAATTCAAAACGTATGTTTTGCTAACGTCAATATAATTTCATTATTTTATTGTACCTTTTACATAACAAATAAGAATTATAGTTTTTATAATGTTATTTTAACATCATTTGAATAACAGTTAAATGTAACTTAATGATTGTTAATACTAATATTATATCACTATTAATACTAGTTATCTAAGTTTATATCTATCAGCAAAATTTAATAATATGTAATAATGTTTTGTGACCGACAAATTTTTGGCAGTTTATGAATACTTTAATTCGTTAGCTTTTGAATCCCAACACAATATTATTTGATGAGTTTATGAATACAAATTTTATATTCTATCAACATCATAGATCTATGCCTTATGCATAGTTAAGCAAGGTGATTACTCATCTATATTACGAAGTGTTAGGATAATTGGATGAAAATTTGTTATTTTCATTATGTGTAAATGTGTAACTTTTATAAATTTTTGGACAAATATATTTATATTTTACTTTGGTAAATATAAGTATTATTTTATGGGTTTGTTATCTACGTTGTAAGAGCTTTACAACGAGCCAAATCACGACAAAATCAGAGGTAGGATGAATAAGATATCGATACTCAAAGTTCGGACCTAAACTAATGAAAGCTGAGAAAAAACTGAGGGGAAAGGAGTGGGGAAAGTGGAATTTGTCCAGCATATGAGGAATGAAAGAAAGTGGTGGCTATATATGGAAGTCTTCTTTCCTTCTTGCTTCCTAAGCACCACCTCACACTAGTGGATTCGCGAAGGGTGCGAACCTAACTCATACATGCGTGTGCGCGTGGCATGGGCGATAGGCGCGTTGATGGCGCACTATGCATTTCGCGAGCCGCTTGAGAGCCTATATTTTTTACGACATGCGCGTAGTCCGGGACCAAGTGCCTAGCCACGTGTCCGTGGATGACGTGGCATGACGTGAGTAGTGCCACATGACCGGATGGCATCTTGGTATGCGCAACGGATCCGAGTTGGTCCGCGCATGGTGCATGCTTGCGTGTGTGGAGGTTCCAGATGGCGAGCCAGTAGGCTCTACCGCTCCCCTACGCGCAAGCATGACCTCTCAGCAGCAAATCAGCCTTGAGTTGTAAACGATAGTCAAACATTTACCAGAAAAAAAAGCATTGAAGACGTTCAATGCAATTTATTTTCCGTCTTTAATTTAGTCAAATTGTTTCAACTCGAAGTTAACTATAAAACCAATGAGAGGCCTTTGTTTGTAGAAACACTAAAACACACCGCATACACTCTCCAACTTTCTGAATCTTTTTTGTTCATCATCTACGAGGTAGACCTTCAAGTTTTCATCTACTCCACCAGTGCAACTGCTTGGGTTGTTGTATCCTGAAAACAAATGAGTTCTCATGGGAGACTCGAAATTTGTTTCAAGGGACCGTGTCTAACACAATTCTCAGCCAAGAACAACTTTCTGTTTAAATTTATGTTTTTGTTTTTCCTTTATTTCAGTTGTAATTGTTCTATAATTTATTGCTTTCCTTTGCTTTTATGTTGTAATTGTTTAATAAAAGTGTTCTTATTTATTTATACACTAACGATTCCTACACTAAGATTACCTTTTTTTTTTAAATTAAACTTCATTAAAACACACCTCCGACCCAAACGGGCAAAAGGCCAATACAAAACACCACCCCCGACCCAAATGGGCAAAGGGCAAAATTACAACATATACATAGGATATTTACACCACTCCTTACAACCAATATATTTACATGATCTATTTTTAACCCACCCAAAACTTTTCGATTTAATCTCAATCATAATATCTTGCGGACTTCTATTGATCTGCTTAAAAACAAACTCGTTCCTGCCTTTCCAAATACACCAACAAGAGATAATAACCAAACCATGAATAATCTTCTTCACTCCCCCCCCCCCCCCCCTGAGTAGAATTATGAATACCCATTAAATCTTTAAACTCGAATGCGAACATCGGGGGAATGTTGCACCAAGCACTGGTATCCGCCCACACCCGAGTTGCCACCGTACAAGCTGTAAACAAATGATCTACCGTATCCTCATATTTGTCGCAAAACGGGCACATAACCGAAAGGATATCTACTTTCCTTCTTCTCGAATTAACTCTGGTAGCCAGTCTATCCAAGTTTCCTCTCCAAGCCATGATGTAACAACCCGCACTTTCGTGCATTGTTACTACCTGCTACACTCATTACGCCTAGCACCAAAGATTCGAATCATAATGTAACTATATCGCATACATCGCTATATCGAAACATTTTCGCATATTATCGCATATTTTATCACTATCACCTCACATTGCACTTGCTGACTGTGACAACTGGCACAAACCGGTAATTTCCGTACACTTTAATCATTATTTAATGATTGCAATTATGTGCTTAATTGTCAGCAATGTCTGAACATATGATTAAACAAGTGAATTCATGCACGTTGTATACTACAAAATATTGCTTTATGCATAAACGAGGGCGTTGCGTCAAAAATAATAGTAAACTCACCGGTAAGACACACTGTGTCAACGGAACTGCAGAAAGCAGCCAGAAAATAAAAATTGGAGCCTAGGTGTAGGTCCGACAGCAAGAATGCATTAAAACCCAAGAGTACATACAAGGGTTAATATATATGCAGTACGAAAGCAAAAATAAGCACTAAAAAGCACTCGAAACGCACTTTAAGTGCAGAATTTATAAAATTCAGCAATAATTCAGCATTTAGACATATAAATATGATGCTGAAATATCGTTTTATTATCCAGAATATTTCCTAAGTGTTGGGAATCGTTAGTGTTACAAAAAGATACTTATTAAACACTAAAAGGTGCAATTTAGCACTTTAACGAATCGGTATGTAACCGAACAACCGGACGTTACCCGGAACACCAAAATATTGCTAGAAGCAATGTTTTTATTTTTCTAAGCTAGTTAGGGTCCCCGAACACCCTAACACACTATATAATTAATAACACACAAAAGATACTAACTATATCATTGGATCCTAAACTAGATTAGTCACCTTACCATTACATCACAACTAAATACCCCCTCCCCCTACAAAATCGGTTACACCCATAGGATCCCATTTGTGATTTTATTGAATTAAATATTTGATATGTAGGCTTATTTAGAGACATTAGGACCAATAGTCAAAAGATGGGTGGAACTTTTGTTTATAAAAACCACTAAGAAATTACATTGTCCACTTAACAAAGTTTCATCTTCCTCCCTTGGCCCCCATGTTCGGCCGAGAATAGTGCCATCACCACCATCCCCTTTCAATCTTAATCCAACAATTCCAAGTTCACTTAGAAGTGTTAGAAGGTGGTTGACGAAGCTTGGAGCACTCGGAAGTGGAAGGACCGCTCTCGATTTCTTTTATCCACCACTTTTCTACACTTGAACCTTCCCTAGCCTTGTGCTAGTTGTAAGTGTTCTAAATCACCCTATTGATCTTGTTTTTAGTGGTTAATAAGAGATTTAACGGATAAAATTTATGAACATGCGAAAACAAAACTAAAAGTCTTGTAAAGTATGATAAACTTGATGGTTAAAGACTAAATAATAGTGTAAAACTTATGGAACTTGTTTTGTTATGGTTATTTATTATTGTTGGATGCTAGTAGGAGAACGGATCGTCATCTAACCACGCTAGGTCATGTTCATGGAACATGAACTAGCACTATGTTTAGTGTAAAAATAACTAGATGACGAACCCTTTCACTCACAAACATGAACTTGTGTAAAAATAGTTTTACTTGTAAAATGGAGCTCTAAACTAGTGGATCTAAAGATCTACAAGTGGTTTTTCGGAAGAACCAAGCAAAAATATTAGTGTTGTTAAAACCCGGATCTTATCCGAACTAAAAGCATTTTTAGTAAATAAACAAGTGTGTGGACACTTGTGTCACGAAAAAAAAAATTAACAAAGAAATATTTTTGCGAATCTCGACTAGAAGTTGTGAAACTTCATATTCTTTAAAAATAAAGTTTTTAAGAAATTAAACTTATTTTTAAAGATAACAAGACTTACTAAATGTGCTAGTAAGTCACTACATATTTTTTTTTTTTGTAAATATTCAAGTTCATGAAATG
Organism: Helianthus tuberosus; assembly: GCA_030545235.1. Classification (NCBI taxonomy): domain Eukaryota; kingdom Viridiplantae; phylum Streptophyta; class Magnoliopsida; order Asterales; family Asteraceae; genus Helianthus; species Helianthus tuberosus. Next base: position 69,889,838 of record CM060360.1, read on the forward strand.
GGGAAACTAGTGATTATTGCTGATGAGTATTGTTGATAATTGTTGTTGATGATTGATAATGATTTAAAAGAAAATAAACACACGTTTTGAAAACGTGGGAAACCTCCATTTTTAGGGGAAACTCTGTCAAAATTTTTATAAATTTTGACACTTAGAAAAAAATATAAGTTTTTGAGAAACTTATTCCCTAAAAATGTATTTAAAAGTATTACCAAGGTTTCCCTAATTTTTGGTGATGAGAAATGGTGATTTTTCAAGAATAAAAATGGATATTAAGTATATATTTTTGAAAGAAAAATATATATTATTTGATCACCAACTTTTGTGCTAAGTGTATATAGTATGTGTTACGTGCTAGTGTATTAAGACTTAAAAATACACTAATTACTCATGAGGAGTAGAAATATAAAAATACACATACAACATACAAGATACATAATTCGGGTGCAAAGTGCAAAACACAAAAGACTTATATTTATTTTAGAGAAAATAATATAAGTAAGATACGTAGTTAAAAATATAGAATATTTTTAACACAAGAATATATACACAAAAGAAAGTGACTGTACTTGTGCGACGCAAGTCTAGTGACTAACGTTAAGAAAACGCGTATAGGTTACGACGTTAATTAAGCAAATCCGGTGGAGTTTACGACGCTAGGAACGCAAAGTTGTGAGTTCATGCTCCCCCTTTTCTCTTTAACTGTTTTCAGTTTTTATAACTTCGGGGGTGAAATACATGTACAAATGTACAAAATTTATAATTGGTATGATATAAATACAAGAAGTACACTTGGTGAGAACGAGAACCAAGTGTGACGAAATATAAGAATACAAGAAGTACACTTGGTGAGAACGAGAACCAAGTGTGATGAAATATAAGAATATGAGAAGCGCACTTGGTGAGAACGAGAACCAAGTATGAGGCGCTATGAGAAATGATAACAAGAAACGCGCTTGGTGAGAACGAGAACCAAGTAGGATGCGTTATAAGAAATAGTGTCACGAATAGGGTACAGAAGCACCATTAATCGTGTACATACTTAGACCGCAGAACAAAAGGTTAGATCTAACGGGTGCCTGGCAGCCACACTCCCGGTCGGGGCGAGAACCGAGGAGTGCTTTTGTGTCTCAGAATATACCAATTAAATGCCTTAGGTTTGGTGACTTCCTATGACGTGCCACATGTTAATGGCTTTGCAACCCATTAACAATCTGACAATTACAGAAATACTGTATTTACATAAAATTCATACCATACTAAAATTGATATATAACTTGAAGTACGTGGGGTACTCAAGAGGATTGATATATAACTTGAAGTACGTGGGGTACTCAAGAGGATTGATATATAACTTGAAGTACGTGGGGTACTCAAGAAAAGATTGAATTATACATGAGTACGTGGTGTACACATGAAACGGGATTTATATATGAAAACTTGATTTACTCACAAACTATGTTTTCATACAAAGTATACAAACATGGAATACAAAACTGCATGAATTCACACCAACTTTATGTTGACGTTTTTCCAAAAACTCACATGTATTTCAGGTAACTAGGATGGATGTGCGCGTGGTCTTGCTTATGCTCGTGGATGTCGCTTGTGTTTAACTTTAATTAAAGTTGTAAACTTTTAAGACAATGTTTTATGCTGTCTAGCGATATAAACGCTAAACTTATGATTTCAAATTATGGTATTTGATGTTATTTTACGAGCATGTAGCATGTTTACTCTTCGTATGCAATGAGAACCTTTCATGATCACACCTCGTGCTTCCGCCGTAGAAAGGGGTGTGACAGATTGGTATCAGAGCTGCGATTGTAGTGAACCAGGATTCCTTCTCGAGTCTAGTCTACAATCTCTAGGATCCTTTCACGAAAACAATTTTCAAAGAGTTTTCATTGCATAAAACGTCCCGCGACATCCACTACCTGAAACTGTCTACATGAGTCTAGAAAAGACACTACGAGACTTAGGGTGCACGAGAGTAGCACTCGTCTGTGATTGAGAGTTAATTGCAATTATGTGTGATAATTAGCATGTACTAGAAGTAGAATGTCACAAGTATACGTGACTTTATCTGAAAGCGATGGACCATCTGAAGGAAGAAATACGAGGATGAAACGAACTGTGCGGACTGTGCAAGGAGTTACGTAATTATGGATGCATACATAATTATGAAATTCAGTGCACAGAAACCACAGCAAGTATTGTCACGTATAGATTCCCTCAGTGCAAGCCTACTAAGTACTCTGCTAGAGTAATAATTGTTTGATGTCAGTTATGTGGTATATACCTGTGTATATATATACTACTACTGTCTAATATGACGATATCAAACAAATGCCTAAACCTATTGGGTTGTGTTCTTCAGAACATGGCACCCAGAAGAGCTATGAACGCTCGTGACCAACCTCCTCCTCCCCCACTGCCAAGAATTACCGAAGAGCTGGAAGCTCTACTGGAAGAAAGGATCTCCGCTGCTATCACCCTGTACGAGGCGAACCGTACTCAAGACAGTGGAGGACCAAGCAACGCTAGACGTAACGGGCATGGAGATTTGTCCGGAGGCAACACAGTTCAAGGCTTCACTCTCAAGCAGTTCCTCGACTGCAAGCCGATGAACTACGACGGCACAGGAGGTTCAGTAGCCTTTGTGCGCTGGACGGAGAAGACTGAAGCTACTATCCGCACGAGCAAGTGCACCGCGGATCAACAAGTCACCTTTGCTACTGGGTTGTTTGTCGATGAAGCTCTGACTTGGTGGAACATGCAAGCCCAAACCTTGGGTGATGATGCCGCTTATGGCTTAACTTGGGAGGAACTGAAGGAAAGAATGAGAGAGAAGTATTGCTCTCGTGCTGAACTCCAAATGGAAACGGAGTTCTGGAACTTGACCATGGAAGGTGCGGATATTAGCAGTTATACTCGAAGGTTCCACGACCTGTCTAGAGTGCTTCCCTACATGGTGACTCCTGAGTTTAAGCGTGTTGAACGCTACATTTGGGGACTGGACCCAGAGTTTCGCGGCATGGTGACATCGGCCAAACCTCAAACGATCACCGAGGCTGTAACTCTGGCTGTCAGCCTTACTGAAGATTGTGTTCGTATGAAGAAGCTATCGTTGAACCCCACTGAGAAGACCGAGACGCATGCTGAGTCGTTCGGAGACAAAAGGAGAAAGCATACGAGTTTGAACCAAACAACTCGCAACAACAAGGGTTTCAGCAAGAAGCGTGACGCAAACCCGCCCCAGGAGACGAAAACCCTTGCAACCAAAGGATGCTTCAAGTGTGGAAGCAATGATCATTTCATGAAGAACTGCCCAGAGAGAAACAATGCTCAGGCTAGAGCATTTGTGATTGGAGCAAAGAACGCACGCGAGGACCCTAACGTGGTCACCGGTACGTTTCTCAGTAACAATCACTTTGCATCCATATTATTTGACACTGGCGCCGATTATAGCTTCATGTCTGTGGAATTTAAACGCATACTCGGAATAGAATCTAGTAGATTAGAAATTCCTTATTCCATAGAACTAGCCAATGGTAAACTTGTTGAATCGGGCGAAGTTGTTAGAGGCTGCACACTAGAACTTGGTGAACGAAGATTTAGCATCGACCTCCTACCTATTTAATTGGGTAGCTTCGATGTAGTAGTCGGGATGGACTGGTTGTCCAAGAACAAAGCTGAAGTTATTTGTCATGAGAAAATCATTCGCATCCCTTTAGCGAATGGTGAAACTCCCATCGTGCATGGAGAAAAACGAAACGCGCCTCTTCGAATCATCAGCTGTATGAAGGCACAGAAGTGCTTGAGGAAAGGATGTGTCGCTTTCCTAGCACACGTTATAGACAAGAAGGCTGTGGAGCCAAAACTCGAAGACATTCCTGTGGTGAAGGAATTTCCTGATGTGTTCCCTGAAGATCTGCCAGGACTACCTCCGCAACGACAAGTCGAATTCCGTATAGACTTGGTTCCAGGAGCTGCTCCTGTAGCCAAGGCACCCTACCGACTTGCGCCATCCGAAATGCAAGAATTATCTACACAACTCCAGGAGTTGTTGGATAAAGGATTCATAAGGCCAAGCTTCTCACCCTGGGGAGCTCCAGTATTGTTCGTGAAGAAGAAGGATGGAACACTGCGGATGTGTATCGATTACAGGGAACTGAACAAGCTCACGATCAAGAATTGGTATCCGCTACCGAGGATTGATGACTTGTTTGATCAACTGCAAGGATCAAGCTACTATTCCAAGATCGACCTTCGATCTGGATACCATCAGCTGAGAATCCAAGATGAAAGTGTGCCAAAGACTGCATTCAGAACACGCTATGGGCACTACAAATTTCTTGTGATGCCATTTGGATTGACGAACGCGCCAGCGGTCTTTATGGACCTAATGAACCGCGTATGCAAACCATATCTCGATAAATTCGTGATTGTATTTATCGATGATATCCTGATTTACTCGCGAACGAAAGAAGAACATGAGCAACATCTCAGAACCATCTTGGAGCTACTGAAGAAAGAGAAACTTTATGCAAAGTTCTCGAAATGCGAATTCTGGATTCGCGAAGTACAATTTCTTGGTCACGTTGTGAATGAGAAGGGCATTCATGTAGACCCATCCAAGATTGAAGCGATAAAGAACTGGGAAGCTCCCAAAACCCCAACTGAAGTTCGACAATTTTTGGGCTTAGCGGGCTATTATCGGCGATTCATCGAGAATTTCTCAAAAATAGCTCAACCGCTAACGACCCTTACTCAGAAAGACAAGAAGTACGACTGGGGTCACAAACAAGAAGAAGCCTTCCAGTTACTGAAGAGCAAGCTCTGCGATGCACCGATACTATCGTTACCCGAAGGCACTGAAGACTTCGTGGTATACTGCGACGCCTCACGACAAGGCTTGGGTTGCGTGCTCATGCAACGCCAAAAAGTCATCGCTTATGCTTCAAGACAACTGAAGGTTCATGAGAGAAATTATACCACTCACGACCTGGAGCTGGGTGCAGTGGTATTCGCCTTGAAGATTTGGCGACATTATTTATATGGTACTCGATGTACAATCTTCACAGATCATAAAAGCTTACAACACATATTTGATCAGAAGGAATTGAATATGCGCCAGCGACGTTGGGTCGAGCTGCTGAACGATTATGACTGTGAGATTAAGTACCATCCTGGAAAGGCAAACGTTGTAGCGGACGCGTTGAGCCGAAAAGAAAGGGTTAAGACCCTAAGGGTTCGAGCACTGGAAATGACGATTCGAACGAACCTCACTGCACGCATTCGAGATGCACAACAAGAAGCTCTTAAAGAAGAGAATCGTAAAGCTGAATACCTCCGGGGTGCATTGAAGTACATGGCGCCAAAAGAAGAGGGAGCCTTATACTTTAAAAAGCGCATTTGGGTTCCGCTCTATGGTGGCCTACGAGAAGTCATCCTTGATGAAGCGCACAAGTCAAGATACTCGGTCCACCCAGGGTCGGACAAGATGTATCAAGACTTGAAGGAATATTATTGGTGGCCGAGACTCAAAAGCGACGTTGCTGTCTATGTTGGAAAATGCCTAACCTGTGCTAAGGTTAAGGCAGAATATCAGAAACCGTCCGGCCTACTACAACAACCAGAGATTCCCGTGTGGAAGTGGGAACAAATCTCGATGGACTTCATAACGAAATTACCCAGGACCCCGAGAGGGCACGATATGATATGGGTAATAGTTGATCGATTGACGAAGTCTGCGCACTTCCTACCGATCCGAGAAAAAGACAGCACTGGAAAGCTTGCTGAAATATACTTAAGAGAAATTGTGGCACGTCATGGAGTGCCAATCTCAATCATATCAGACAGAGATGGACGCTTTGTCTCAAGAATCTGGCAATCATTTCAGGAAGCCTTTGGATCTCAGTTAGATCTAAGCACAGCATTCCATCCGCAAACAGACGGCCAGAGCGAACGGACTATACAAACGTTAGAAGATATGCTTCGCGCATGTGTCATGGACCTAGGCGGCAGCTGGGATACTCATCTACCTCTAGTTGAGTTTTCCTACAATAACAGTTATCATACGAGCATAAAAGCCGCGCCGTTCGAAGCTCTGTATGGCCGCAAATGCCGATCGCCCTTATGTTGGGCAGATGCCGGAGATAAACGTATGGTTGGTCCTGAACTTGTACAAGAGACCACCGACAAGATTGCGCAGATCCGAGAGCGCATTAAGGCGGCTCGAGAGCGACAAAAGAGCTACGCGGATCCAAATAGAAAATCGGTAGATTTCAAGGTGGGAGACAAAGTGTTGTTAAAAGTCTCACCATGGAAGGGCGTAGTCAGGTTTGGAAAGCGTGGAAAGCTGAATCCACGATACATCGGACCATTCAGAATTTTGAAGAGAATTGGTACCGTGGCATACAAGTTGGAGTTACCGGAAGAACTTAATGGAGTACATGATACGTTTCATGTATCCAACCTGAAGAAGAGTCCAACACAAGAAAACGTGACCATCCCGATGGATGAAGTTCATATTGATGAAGCCCTCCGATTTACAGAGCAACCCGTTGAGGTTACCGACTGGAAAGTCAACAAGACCAGGAGGAGCAGTGTGAAACTTGTCAAAGTACGTTGGAGCTCTAAGCACGGACCCGAGTACACATGGGAACGTGAAGACCAGTTCAAGAAAAAGTATCCCCACCTATTCAAGAAGACTCCAGCGAGAGTTAGTTCAGCCTGAATTTCGGGACGAAATTCTTTTAACGGGGGGAGACTGTGACAACTGGCACAAACCGGTAATTTCCGTACACTTTAATCATTATTTAATGATTGCAATTATGTGCTTAATTGTCAGCAATGTCTGAACATATGATTAAACAAGTGAATTCATGCACGTTGTATACTACAAAGTATTGCTTTATGCATAAACGAGGGCGTTGCGTCAAAAATAATAGTAAACTCACCGGTAAGACACACTGTGTCAACAGAACTGCAGAAAGCAGCCAGACAATAAAAATTGGAGCCTAGGTGTAGGTTCGACAGCAAGAATGCATTAAAACCCAAGAGTACATACAAGGGTTAATATATATGCAGTACGAAAGCAAAAATAAGCACTAAAAAGCACCCGAAACGCACTTTAAGTGCAGAATTTATAAAATTCAGCAATAATTCAGCATTTAGACATATAAATATGATGCTGAAATATCATTTTATTATCCAGAATATTTCCTAAGTGTTGGGAATCGTTAGTGTTACAAAAAGATACTTATTAAACACTAAAATGTGCAATTTAGCACTTTAACGAATCGGTATGTAACCGAACAACCGGACGTTACCCGGAACACCAAAATATTGCTAGAAGCAATGTTTTTATTTTTCTAAGCTAGTTAGGGTCCCCGAACACCCTAACACACTATATAATTAATAACACACAAAAGATACTAACTATATCATTGGATCCTAAACTAGATTAGTCACCTTACCATTACATCACAACTAAATACCCCCTCCCCCTACAAAATCGGTTACACCCATAGGATCCCATTTGTGATTTTATTGAATTAAATATTTGATATGTAGGCTTATTTAGAGACATTAGGACCAATAGTCAAAAGATGGGTGGAACTTTTGTTTATAAAAACCACTAAGAAATTACATTGTCCACTTAACAAAGTTTCATCTTCCTCCCTTGGCCCCCATGTTCGGCCGAGAATAGTGCCATCACCACCATCCCCTTTCAATCTTAATCCAACAATTCCAAGTTCACTTAGAAGTGTTAGAAGGTGGTTGACGAAGCTTGGAGCACTCGGAAGTGGAAGGACCGCTCTCGATTTCTTTTATCCACCACTTTTCTACACTTGAACCTTCCCTAGCCTTGTGCTAGTTGTAAGTGTTCTAAATCACCCTATTGATCTTGTTTTTAGTGGTTAATAAGAGATTTAACGGATAAAATTTATGAACATGCGAAAACAAAACTAAAAGTCTTGTAAAGTATGATAAACTTGATGGTTAAAGACTAAATAATAGTGTAAAACTTATGGAACTTGTTTTGTTATGGTTATTTATTATTGTTGGATGCTAGTAGGAGAACGGATCGTCATCTAACCACGCTAGGTCATGTTCATGGAACATGAACTAGCACTATGTTTAGTGTAAAAATAACTAGATGACGAACCCTTTCACTCACAAACATGAACTTGTGTAAAAATAGTTTTACTTGTAAAATGGAGCTCTAAACTAGTGGATCTAAAGATCTACAAGTGGTTTTTCGGAAGAACCAAGCAAAAATATTAGTGTTGTTAAAACCCGGATCTTATCCGAACTAAAAGCATTTTTAGTAAATAAACAAGTGTGTGGACACTTGTGTCACGAAAAAAAAATTAACAAAGAAATATTTTTGCGAATCTCGACTAGAAGTTGTGAAACTTCATATTCTTTAAAAATAAAGTTTTTAAGAAATTAAACTTATTTTTAAAGATAACAAGACTTACTAAATGTGCTAGTAAGTCACTACATATTTTTTTTTTTGTAAATATTCAAGTTCATGAAATGGGGAAACTAGTGATTATTGCTGATGAGTATTGTTGATAATTGTTGTTGATGATTGATAATGATTTAAAAGAAAATAAACACACGTTTTGAAAACGTGGGAAACCTCCATTTTTAGGGGAAACTCTGTCAAAATTTTTATAAATTTTGACACTTAGAAAAAAATATAAGTTTTTGAGAAACTTATTCCCTAAAAATGTATTTAAAAGTATTACCAAGGTTTCCCTAATTTTTGGTGATGAGAAATGGTGATTTTTCAAGAATAAAAATGGATATTAAGTATATATTTTTGAAAGAAAAATATATATTATTTGATCACCAACTTTTGTGCTAAGTGTATATAGTATGTGTTACGTGCTAGTGTATTAAGACTTAAAAATACACTAATTACTCATGAGGAGTAGAAATATAAAAATACACATACAACATACAAGATACATAATTCGGGTGCAAAGTGCAAAACACAAAAGACTTATATTTATTTTAGAGAAAATAATATAAGTAAGATACGTAGTTAAAAATATAGAATATTTTTAACACAAGAATATATACACAAAAGAAAGTGAATGTACTTGTGCGACGCAAGTCTAGTGACTAACGTTAAGAAAACGCGTATAGGTTACGACGTTAATTAAGCAAATCCGGTGGAGTTTACGACGCTAGGAACGCAAAGTTGTGAGTTCATGCTCCCCCTTTTCTCTTTAACTGTTTTCAGTTTTTATAACTTCGGGGGTGAAATACATGTACAAATGTACAAAATTTATAATTGGTATGATATAAATACAAGAAGTACACTTGGTGAGAACGAGAACCAAGTGTGACGAAATATAAGAATACAAGAAGTACACTTGGTGAGAACGAGAACCAAGTGTGATGAAATATAAGAATATGAGAAGCGCACTTGGTGAGAACGAGAACCAAGTATGAGGCGCTATGAGAAATGATAACAAGAAACGCGCTTGGTGAGAACGAGAACCAAGTAGGATGCGTTATAAGAAATAGTGTCACGAATAGGGTACAGAAGCACCATTAATCGTGTACATACTTAGACCGCAGAACAAAAGGTTAGATCTAACGGGTGCCTGGCAGCCACACTCCCGGTCAGGGCGAGAACCGAGGAGTGCTTTTGTGTCTCAGAATATACCAATTAAATGCCTTAGGTTTGGTGACTTCCTATGACGTGCCACATGTTAATGGCTTTGCAACCCATTAACAATCTGACAATTACAGAAATACTGTATTTACATAAAATTCATACCATACTAAAATTGATATATAACTTGAAGTACGTGGGGTACTCAAGAGGATTGATATATAACTTGAAGTACGTGGGGTACTCAAGAGGATTGATATATAACTTGAAGTACGTGGGGTACTCAAGAGGATTGATATATAACTTGAAGTACGTGGGGTACTCAAGAAAAGATTGAATTATACATGAGTACGTGGTGACATGAAACGGGATTTATATATGAAAACTTGATTTACTCACAAACTATGTTTTCATACAAAGTATACAAACATGGAATACAAAACTGCATGAATTCACACCAACTTTATGTTGACGTTTTTCCAAAAACTCACATGTATTTCAGGTAACTAGGATGGATGTGCGCGTGGTCTTGCTTATGCTCGTGGATGTCGCTTGTGTTTAACTTTAATTAAAGTTGTAAACTTTAAGACAATGTTTTATGCTGTCTAGCGATATAAACGCTAAACTTATGATTTCAAATTATGGTATTTGATGTTATTTTACGAGCATGTAGCATGTTTACTCTTCGTATGCAATGAGAACCTTTCATGATCACACCTCGTGCTTCCGCCGTAGAAAGGGGTGTGACACTGACAACCACGAAGATGTCAAGTGAGGACCAATTCTACCCTCCTTGATAGTCGTGATGTGTCGCAGGGCAACTCATTACTCAGAACGCACAATAACGTTCACGATGACATAGAGAGAGGACCTACTCTACCCTCCTCAATGACCGTGAAGCGTCGTAAGGTAATCGCATACTCGAAACAAAACCCGGTTATTGTATCGCAACTTTGAATAATTAAATATATGAATACGTACATACGGCCCTTATGAATAAATAAATAAATATAGTAATAATAAATATAGTAATAATAAATATAGGAAACGCGTACCCAAATCTATCGCAACGCTGGAAACAATAAATCTCGTCGCGCCAGAAATCCACCAGGATAGGCCATCCGGACGGATGGGCCATCCGGACGGATGGGCCATCCGGACGGATGCGTCATCTGACCCGGATCACTCCATCACCTCTACCCTTCTCTTTTGCCTATAAATAGCCTGTCACTTCACTTGAACAGTGATGTGACAGCTCCCACTCGACCAACACGCTCTTGGACCCCTTTTCGTTCGATTTCTCGCGATTCCGGTAAGATCTCAACCTAGATCTTGTACTCCTATGATCTACACTCAATTCTACACCATTCTATCTTTTAAAACTCGACTTTTAACCATGAAATCTACTGATTTGAGGTGTTCAAAGATGATGTCATCAAGAGTTCATGATGAACTTCAAAGAGTGACTTCGTTTTACCATGAACAACTCAGATCAGAGTGATTTCCACATACTTTTATAACAATCGCACCTAAAAATTTTACGTATCTAATCAAGCATTGTGTGATTTCGGGTTGAACATGGGAAAAACCGTCAAGAACGGCCAGATCTGATGGAACGGGGTGGTTCCCGGCCGTTAGAACGGGTTGGAACTGATGGAATTTCATTTGTTTAACACGATGTCACACCATCTCAGTCAAACCACTCATCTTCTGTCCAAAAACCACCAAGTACAGTCGACCAGAACGTTGGAACTAACTGTTCACCAATTTCTATGTCGACCGACCAAACAGACCATCCGACTGGATCATGTCGTCCGACCAGGTAAGGTTATCCGACCAGATCATGTCATCCGACCGGATTGACATCCGATCGGATTACCACTAGGCCGATTCTTCGACTCTTCACGTTTAGTGTACTGTGCATCGCTTACCCTACCATTCCATGTCTAGGCTAACTCAGACGCGCTCTCAACCAATCCAATCAAGTTGTGTTCTCGCTGAATACGCACTGTGAGTATACTTGAACCCTTTTTGCTTTTGCACTTTTGGGTGTAACATACGTTGCTATCGAATCAAATCATATCAAATGCTTAAACTATTTATCACTTGCGAATGACTTACTTGCATAGTTATACGTGATGCTAGTTACATATGTGCTGGGACTTATACTTGCGACGTCCCACCATGACTAGTATAGTACTATTGCGCCCAACGGGGTCTAGTTTGCCATCGCGTATTCGAGCATCGAGGACTTAGCTGGTAGTATCGGTTTTGTGAGTATATATGTCGTGTATCCCGTTTATGTATGTAGGAAATTCGCAACACTTTCAATCTATTATGCTATTACATACCAAACCTGTATACTATCCAATACTTTTGTATTGACATTATTTTAACGTATGTTGCAGGTTAAATCGCAGACTGTCTCAATCAAGCTAGGAAGTCTAGAAACTCAACTAAAATCTAGGTTGTCGGATTTGTATTGTTCAAGAGAATAAGAAATCTGTGACGACTTATGTGATTGTAATTGTATATTAGTATGGGATAATGAACGCATTAATTATTGTCGCAAAATAGTTGTTATGGATTCTCCTGAGCAATCTGATTCGCCTAGTGCCGCGCCCTGATGATTCCGCCATCGGTTGGGGTGTGACAGATTGGTATCAGAGCCATAACTATAAGGAATTAGGCAAGACTCGACCTAGTCCGGGTCGACGTCTTAGAAATTGACCTAGTCTATAGTCTAAGTACCAACAGGCCGACTCGTACGAACCCAGTAGGGTTTATATCGGGCCTACTTGATACTCTCGATCGAAATTGCTAAAAGCTACAACTTTGTGTGAACACCGCGTACTACAGCTTCACACGAAGAAGCCTTTCCTAAGGCCTGAATATTACTTAGCCTTCCCTAAGGCCAACACAATACACGTGTTTTCGAAAATACTCGCATAACGAAACCGAGTGATCCAGTCGAGACCAGGTGTGAAAACCAAGAACTCTCGATGAGATCGCTCACTCAGCGCATTTTTCTAACACGAGAACCTTTCATCGAGTTAGGAGTGACATCCACATCTCGACGAAAGTTTCCATTTCGAAATCTAGTGGAACTCACGAATTTATTCGAAGAGCATAACCACAATTAGGAACGAAGTTGTTAAGTCAGGGGTGAAACCCGTACCTTAACAAGCCGTTCCACTCTCTATAAAATGGTTTTCAAAAAGCTCTCACCAAGGACTCGACTATCACAATGACTCGAGCCACGCGATGACTAGGAGGACGAATGCCATGAGCTGCATCCTAGTGGAAGCATAAGTCTTCTAGGTCAACGCGCGCGCACAAACTGGTTGGATATGGTTGAGTTACCTTGGGTAGTCGACGCCTAAACACCCGAGGCACTCTATCTATTTTTTTTCTAGCTTGCGACTCGCCGATTATACGCTTATCAGAACCTACTTACGCTTATGTGTTTACACTTTTAAACTTTACGCTTTATCGATTTCTCGACTTATCGATTTTCACTCCCTGCTTTTGCAACTACACAACTCGCACAGCCATCGCAATCTAAAACGACAACCGAATGTTCGCAACAAAACTAATTCCAAACTACTCGCTTTCGCTCTCGCTCTCCCCCTTCATCGCGTCCTCGCGCAATCTACACCGATACATATATGTGTGTAAGTATAAACTACAACTATCTATATACAAGCAAATCATTGTGTGGAAACTTAGGAATCTCGTGTCTCCTATGTGGCTCCTATGTGAAATCTAGCATATTACACGCTACAAGTTTTGATCGCGCTCAATCGCATCGCAAAACTCAAAAAAAAATCATTATGATCGAATCTCACTCCAAGTCTCTTTCTGTCTAGATGCCTTCCAACAACTCTACTTCGAGAATATCAGCAAGGAAACGAGCCAAACAAAGGGACGAAAAGAGGATCGCCTCCCTTGTGGTCAAGGGAGTGGCCAAAATGATTCCTCAGATCGTCGCTCAAGTGCACTCTCTCAGCAACTCTCGAGCTTCGGAAGACGTCAAGACAAAAGAACCGCAATCTACTTTTCTTTACAAACACTTCAAAGCCTGTGATCCGATGGAGTTCACGGGTGATGGAGGTGTATCTCAACTACTCCAGTGGTTCGACTCTATCGAAGTTACCCTTCGTTAAAGTGGGTGTCCCGATAGTTTTCGTACTACTTGCGCTACAAGAGTGTTTCAATCGCAAGCACTCGACTGGTGGACCGCCGAACGTAACAAACGTGGAATCTCCGCAGCTTACGCTCTCTCTTGGGATGAGCTGAACGAGCTCATGAAGAAAGAGTACTGCCCTCCTCACGAAGTTCAGAAGCTAGAGAATGAATTTTGGGAAATCAAGCAAGACGGAAGTGACAATGCTGGCTACACCGCAAGGTTCAAACAGCTTAGCGTAATCTGCCCAAGTCAAGTCAAGTCAACACTTCAGAAAAAGCCATTCCGAAGTACATTCGCGGCTTGCCTAAGTGTGTGGGTGATTTTCTCGAAGCTGCAAGACCTGCTACCATCGAAGAAACCTATCGCTTAGCCGCAGAAATCAACTACAAACGAGTCTTGGATGGATCCTTCTCCAAGAATCCTGTCAAACAAGCACGTCAAGCAATCATCATCAATTCTTCTGACGATTCTTCCAACAAATCTACCAACGATTCTTCTGAAGATTCCTCCGACGATGTCTCCAGCGAATCATCAGACAAACCCTCTCACGACAACGGCTCCTCATCTCAGGATCGCAACGAGCTCAGCCACAAGCGAAAGGAACCAAGCGTGGATGAAATTCCAAACCCCACACCGCTACGATTTGCTCCTGTTCTTGTGAAACGCGCCTACACCGGAAGCCATCCCCTGTGTCTCATGTGTACGTATCATCACCCACCAGGAGCTAACTGTCGCTATTGCGACAATTGCAACTGGTATGGTCATTTTACCCAGAACTGCCGCACAGGACCGCAGACTTGAGGAATCCCCGCAACAATCGCAGTCTCCGCAAAAGTACTCCACAGCAACATTTGTCATGCTTCCAATGTTGTAGTGATGCTACGATTTTCGCCGTTAGTTTCTTTGACATGTTGAACTTGTTCTATTTCCTTGACGCAATGTGGACTCTATTTATCTCTCGATTTCTTTCTCTCGTCTTCGCACTTAATCACACACATGCTATATATCATATCACTATATAATGTGTTATACCCTCACTACACTCTTAGAATAAGGTACGATAAACGTGCAAGGAACGACTAATCACGGGTGCACACGGGATTATTTTGGTCAGTGAACGGAGATCGTAGTGAGTTCTAATGGTGCCATAACGTTAAAGGCATGGTCGAGCGTGGTGGATACGCCACTGGTACTTCCTATATATAAGCGTCTTGACCATGTCAACAAAGTGTGACACCTATTCACGAGATGTAGGTAGTAGGGGTCAAGCAAGGTATGCTTTATCATACTACCGAAGTTTCGTGAAGAAAGTGCCATGGGGAGTTGAACGTTACTAGACCTATTATACTATTGTGATTATTTTCAACACACTACACTTAATCGCAAGGCGTAACAACTAAATCGCATCATCGCAAGACTTGTCGTAAGTCTGCAAACGCAGTGCAATCGTCTCGTCGATGGACTCTGGAGAGTCTACCCCGCAGGGCAATTGCATCAACGCAAGACTGATCATAAGTCTGTATCACAACTCAAAGCGTGTCATCGCAAGGCTTTTCGTAAGTCAACACGCTCACAATCGCATTATCGCTTAAATCTATCTCGCAAACGCTACCGCTTATTATGTGAATCACTACCGCTCATCGTGCAAATCGCCATATCGCTTGCTGTGTGTCACTCTATCGCTATCGCCTACCGTTATCTGTGATATTTGTGTTAAGTTAGCACACATGACCTCGCTTCACGAGATGAAGCTCATATGGTTGAAGCAAGGTGTTTTAGTCATATCAGCAGGCTTTCGTGGAAAAGGCCATGTGGGGTCTAATGTTAGTCAAACTTTGTGATGATTAATCAACTAAATCGAATCGCATTACTCGCTTATCGTGTATCGCTTATCGTGTATCGTCTATCGCTTATTCGCTTATCGCGTACCGCTTATCGCTCGTCGCTCATCGCTTGGTATTCATCACAGTATGTGTGGTATTAGTATGCATGACATCGCTTCACGGGACAAAACTAACCTGGTCGAACGTGGTGTTTCTGTCACACCCTGTCTTTTGCGGAAGCGTATGATGTGTGACTAGCTTGTTATCATTGCATTCAATCGTAATAAACAACTACATAATCAAAACGATGTTCATCCATTCATGAAAATTTGAGTATTACAAACACTTGTTATTTAAGTTTTCAAAACACGACCTTCGACAAGGTTACTATTCAACAAAAGTGGATGACATCTAAACTTGTAGTCTACTTCTAGTTACGACACTTGCGCCCAAGATCCATCCTGTCACCTGGAATACATGTAATTTTGGAAAACATCAACATAAAGTTGAGCGAGTTCATGCGTTTTTGTATTTCACGTTTTTATACTTTGTATGAAAACATAATATGTGTCATGTATAATTCAAGACTTTCTTGAGTACCCCACGTACTCAAGTATAATTCCCGTTTTCTTGAGTACCCCACGTACTCAAGTATCATTCAAGTTTTCTTGTGTACCCCACGTTTTAAATGATTGTTTCTACAAGGACATTAAGGCACGTGAGGACATAGGGAGCATTAGTATATTCTCCTTCAAGGCATGTGAGGACATAGGAGCATTAGTATTTTCTCCTTCAAGGCATGTGAGGACATAGGAGCATTAGTATTTTCTCCTTTAACTGTGTCGATTACCCTCGACTGTGTCGATTAACCTCGACTGTGTCAATTTCCCTTGACTGTGTCGATTTCCCTCGACGGTGTCGATTAACCTCGACTGTGTCGATTTCCCTCGACTGGGACACCGAAGCACTCAAGAGGTCACATAAGGACCATGAGTGGGGCTCGGTCGTACCCGTTAGATCTAACCCTCGTCCCTAATTAAGTATTAATGGCATCTCAATATCTAGTTTAAACTCACATGATCTAGTATTTTCTAGGCTTTTCTTAAAGCTCATCATATTGCACTCACCACGAGTGCTTCTCGTATTCTCAAATCATATTGCACTCGGTTCTCGTTCTCACCAAGAGTGCTTATTGTATTTTTACCCTTTGTAAAAATTATAATATTTGTAACATGTATTTCACCCCCGAGAGTTATAAAACCGAAAACAGTTAAAGAAAAGGGGGAGCATGAACTCACAACTTTGCGTTCCTGCGTCGTAAACTTCACCGGATTTGCTTAACTAGCGTCGTGACCTATACGTGTTTTCTTAACGTTAGTCACTAGACTTGTATCGCACAAGTACAGTCACTATCTCTTGTATACGTATTCTTGTGTTAAAAATATTCTATATTTTTAACTACGTATCTTACTTATATTATTTTCTCTAAAATTAATATAAGTATCTCGTGTTTTGCACTTTGCACCCGAATTATGTATCTTGTATGTTGTATGTGTATTTTTATGTTTATACTCCTCATGAGTGTTTAGTGTATTTTTAAGTCTTAATACACTAGCACGTATAACACATACTATATACACTTAGCACAAAAGTTGGTGATAAAATAATAAATAATATATATTTTTCTCTAAAAAATATACATACTTATATCCATTTTTATTCTTGAAGAAATCCTCATTTCTTATCACCAAAAATTAGGGAAACCTTGGTAATACTTTAAATACATTTTTAGGGAATAAGTTTCCCAAAAACTTATATTTTTCTAAGTGTCAAAATTTATAAAAATTTTGACAGAGTTTCCCCTAAAAATGGAGGTTTCCCATGTTTTCAAAACATGTGTTTATTTTCTTTTAAATCGTCAACAATCATCACCAACAATTATCAACAATAATCATCAACAACAATCACTAATTTCTCCATTTCATGAACTTGAATATTTACAAAAATGTGTAGTAATTTACTAGCACATTTAGTAAGCCTTGTTATCTTTAAAAATAAGTTTAATTTCTTAAAAACTTTATTTTTAAAGAATATGAAGTTTCACAACTTCTAGTCGGTTTTTACGAAAATTATTTCTTTGTTAAAGCTTTTGTTACACAAGTGTCCACACACTTGTTTGTTCATAAAAACACCTCTACTTCATGAAAGATCCGGTTTTAAAACATGGTTTTGTCTTACAGTTGGTCTTTCGAAAATACCACTTGTAGATCTTTAGATCTACTAATTTAGAACTCCATTTCATAAGATAAATTGTTTTTACACAAGTTCATGTTTAATAGTAGTAGTGTTCATCATCTAGTCCTTTTTATACTTTAACATACACTAGCTCATGTTCTAAGAACATAACCTAGCCGGGTTAGATGACGATCCGAACTACTACTAGCATTAAACAACACAAAATAATCATCACAAAACAAGTTTTACACAATTATCCATCTATTAACCATCATATTCATCACTTTAATAGACTTTTAGTTGGTGATTTAGTATGTTCATGATTTTCAACCGACAAATCTCTTATTAACCACTCTAGACAAGATCAAGAAGGTGTTTTAGAACACTTACCACTAGCTCAAGGCTAGGGAAGTTCAAGAGTGCAAATGAGGTGGATAAAAGCAAATGGAGAAGGTCCTTCAAGATCCGTTGCTTGCAACCTTCCTAAATAGGCTCGAGACACCTTAGAATCACCTTGGAAAGTATTGGAATGGATTGAAGATGAAGGTGTAGGGAGGGGGTGCTTGGGCCGTGAGTTAAGGGAGGGTGAAGGAGAAGATGTGGTGTGTTGTTATGAATGAGAAATGACTCACAAGACTTACTTATAATCCATGTCTTGGGTTTTTCCATTGGTTTTTGTGTTCAATACAAGGGAACAAGGTCTTTTAATTTAATCAAAAGAAATCACAAGGTGGATCCCTTGTCTATAATCGGTCATGGGGAGAGGGGGCATCTAGTTGCATTTCAATTCCAAGTTACACAATTTAGTTACAAGTTAAGCATTAGATTTAGGGGTTTGAGTATGTTAAGTAATATATAGTGTGTTAGGGTGTTCGGGGACCCTAACTAGCTTAGAAGAATAAAAACAATGCTTCTAGCATTATTTTGGTATTCCGGGCAATATCCGGTTGTTCGGTTAGACACCGGTTCGTTAAAGTGCTAAATCACACTTTTTAGTGTCTTTTAAGTACCTTTTTGCATCCTTTCAGTTCCCAACACTTAGGGAAATATTCTGGATGATAAAACGAAATTTCTGCATAATATTCATATGTTTAAATGCTGAATTATTGCTGAATTATACCAAATTCTGCACTTAAAGTGCGTTTCGAGTGCTTTTTAGTGCTTATTCTTGCTTTCGCAATGTCTAAAAATTAAACCCTTATATGTACTCTTGGATTTTAATGTACTTTTGTCGTCGGACCTACACCTAGGCCTCAATTCTAATGTCTGACTGCTTTCTGCAGTTCTGTTGACACGATGTGTCTTACCGGTGAGTTTACTAATATTTTTGACGCAATGCTAACATAACGTAACTCTTGTAGCATATATCATGCATGAATTCACTTGTATGGAATTCAGAAATTTATTTGTCTGGTAAACCAGATCATGCACAGTCATTTAAGCGCAAATTACTGTTCATTTCGTGTACGGAATGTACGGAAAAGTGACGGTTGTCACAGTCTCCCCCCGTTAAAAGAATTTCGTCCCGAAATTCAAGCGGTGCCATTGGTCGCAGGGGAGTTGTGAAACCAATATGGTCACTTAGATTCATGATTTGTCTTCATGTTCCCATGAAATCTCTGGGTCATGTCATGAATTCTATCATACTCAAGTAGATCAATCATGACTTTTCTGTGTCTTGTGGACTCTTGGTCTCTAACCTCAACAGGTTTCTATATTATCACGGACTCTTGGTCCAAAACCTTAACAGGTTTCTATATTATCACGGACTCTTGGTCCAAAACCTCAACAGGTTTCTATATTATCACGGACTCTTGGTCCAAAACCTTAACAGGTTTCTATATTATCACGGACTCTTGGTCCAAAACCTCAACATGTTTCTATATTATCACGGACTCTTGGTCCAAAACCTCAACAGGTTTCTATATTATCACGGACTCTTGGTCCAAAACCTCAACAGGTTTCTATATTATCACGGACTCTTGGTCCAAAACCTTAACAGGTTTCTATTGTAATTCTTGTCGTTTGTCATTGACGTGAATCTTATTTGTGGGAACAATGACTGTTCCTTAAGTCAGACTCCTCTACAGACTAGACACATGAATGTGTCGCGATCACTACTGATCTTTTTCTGGGAGCTTCATCTTGTGAGCAATGGTTCTGATCCCTACACCGGGGATTTAACCTCTTCGTTTTCCAAAACACACTATGCCTTCTCTAGGCGAGGCTCTCATTTTAGTCATACTTCTTGTCTCAATTTCATACGATTTCTGCCGCTCATCGGCGTAATCTTTCTGTATTCTGCGGGCTGTCCTGATATGATCACATATCTGAGCGATCTTGCCTCTAGTTTTCCTGGGCCATCTCGGGCTAGTTGATTGTTTATTCCTGTATCCGTTCAATCATGACGGGAATTGACTCGTTATGTTCCGTCTAAAGCTTTACACGAAGCGGTTTAGACGGCGGTGTGATAGATACCGTTGTAGGAAAACTCCACTAAGGGCAAGTGAGTGTTCCGACTTTTCATTAAAGTTTATCACACAAGCACGTATTGTGTTCATACAGTCTGCATCGTTCAGCAGCTCAGTTCATATTCGAGTTCTTACGATCATCGGTGTGCTACAACCCTTGTGATCATTAAAGATCATGCAGCGTTTCCTCTCAGGTAATGACGTCCAATTTGCGGCGCGCAATTACTGTATCTATCTCAAGGTCTCTTCTCATGCCTCCTTAATCAATGTGCCGCGTATGTAATGTCGTGGTCTCGTTGCATCGACGTACAATCGAGACTTTGTCGAGAGACGTCACATAATTGCAACTATAGCTCCTTAGCTCTTGGTTGCAGGGTTGGCATGAATTTCGTTCTTATCCACCATGTATCCTCAGTTTTCCCTTCGCGAACTCGAAATCCGGTTTCCGTTATCATTGCACATAACTGTGCTTTCTTTAAGAGTTGCAAGGTAAATTGCAGCTGTTGCTCACGACCTTCCTTGGTCATTGGCCATATAAGAATGTAGTCAATAAGTATATAACTTATCCAGGTATGGCTCACACGTTCGATTCATGAGGTCCATGAATATATTGCCGATGCATGTGTCAAGCCAAATGATACGACAAGGATCTTGTAATGCTCGAAGCAAGTCCTATAGGTCGTTTTAGGGATATTTCCACTTGTATTCACATTGGAGGACCTCTTGTCCCCAAGTTGATCCTTGGCAAAGGATTCTGATTCTCCATTTTCTGAAGTTTATGTAAAGTGGAAACTACCGACTTTCTCCTTGTCTCCTTAACTAAGGATGTCATGTCTTTAATTTCCCCTGTCTAGTAGCTCTTGCCGTTATATCAGAGGTTCATGCTTTGCTGGTGAAGCTAGTTGGTATGGCGTCATTCATTAATGGTGTTGTTCCTGGCACGCGATTTATCCTAAACTCCTCTCGCTGCTACGGAGAGGCGTTCCTGGCAAGTCTTCCGAAAAGGCTACTGGGACTTCTTCCGTCGCAGGGATGTTCTCAGTCTCTGCAGTCTACTCGGAGGCGTTTCCATGCCTCTTCGACCAATGAGGGATGTCGTAGATCTGCCGCCTTGTGGAGTCTAGCATCCTTGCACCTATTGCAGGAAAGTTGGATTTCATCAATCCGCAGGAGGGATGCGTCTGATTTTCTCATATCGAACGTCTTCAGCTCTATACTTGGATTTCTGGTCCATGATGATTATCATATTACGACTTCGCGAGTCAATGGTAACAGAAGGTTCCAGCCTTCTGAGTCCCTAAATGCAATCCTTAATTGCTTCGAATGTTTAAACTAGCCTTCTTTATGCCCATTTCTAAGGAATACGGGACGTCTATTTTACTAGGCCAAGCGGTTTCTTAAGTTCTAAGCATGCAAGGTTAAAGTTGATGCCAGTATTAATTAAAAGTAGATGCATTAGGTTGGTTAATAGGGAACGTACCCGTAACCGCATCTGGATCCTGGCGTGCTTCACGAGTTTCGATCGTGAAAACCCTTCCTTGCTTGTTTCTTCCTAGGGCAATCTTTCCTAACGTGCCCTGCTTTACCACATTTGTAGCAGCCTGGTATTCTCTTATTTCTTCCATCTGGGTCCTTCGCCCAACAGGCATCCTTGCTGTGCCCTTCTTTTCCACACTTTCCGCACGTAGGCCTTAGACATCGACCTTCATGGTGAAAAGTGCATTCCCCGCATCTCGGCTTAGTCCCCGAGTATGTTTTACCACCAGCCTTATTAGTGGCTCCATCAGTTTTCCTTCCAGGCGGCGGGTTCACTTTCTTTCTTTTGCCTGCTTTAGAGCTTCCATAGTTGACTTGGGTGCTCATCTTTAGATTCGAAGACTTCCTCTTTTTATTGCCTGACGACTCCACATGAGTCTCTTTCTTGTTATCCTTGGATTCTGAAAATTTTCCCGCACGTAGAGCTTCTTCAGTAAGGGTGACACTCATATCGATAGCCTCTGCAATGGTTGAGGGCTTTGAGGTAGTAACCATGCTCCTGATCTGAGGTGCAAGTCCCCAAATGAATCGTTCAACCCTTTTGAATTCCGGTTTGACTAAGTAGGGGACGACCCTAGACAAGTCGTGAAATCGTTGGACGTATTCAGGAATCTTCGGTCCATCCATTTTCAAGTTCCAGAACTCCACCTCAATCTTCTGGATTTCAGCCCTAGAACAGTATTTCTTTTCCATCATTTCCTTGAGCTCGTCCCAGCTTAGTGCATAAGCAGCATCCGCACCAAGGGTTTGAACCTGAAGGTTCCACCAGGAGAGTGCGCCATCTACGAATAACCCTGAGATATAAGTAACACTCTGTCGGGGCGAACAGTTACTCATTCTTAGAATGGAGTCAGTCTTTTCTGCCCAACGAACAAATGCAACAGCACCTCCTGTGCCATCAAAATTCAATGGCTTGCAGTCCAGAAATTGTTTATAGGTGCAGCCAGTTGGAGGGTTATTTTCAGTAGTACCATCGCTGTGCTTAGAGCGGAGGGCTTCATGTCGCGCAATTGCCTGTGAGATGCGTTCTTGCAGCTCGGCTTCTGTCCTTGGCAACGTACTGGTGTTTGTGTCTCGCCTGGGCGGCATTCTCTTCTGCCAAAATGGTATGAAGTAGGTTAGACAACATTCCAATTGTCAATGAGATACATAGCACCATAAGCCATTATGTGATCACCCAATTTCACACATATATATAATCAGTGTATAAGCGAGGAAACAGTTATTGAGCCTTCACATAGACTTGCCAACTTGGCTTATTGTTTGAAATGAACTCGAGGCTACATCGCCTTGGTCATTCAAGTTTCAGTTATTTCCTGCTTCATTGATTTTCTTAGGTCTTTAGCTTTACTGGTGCGTATATTTCCCTTTTGATGGGATTGTTTGTGTAGAGGTGATAGGGAGTGTATCGTCGCTGATTCTTCCTGAATGTCATTCCACCTCTCTTGCTTAAATATCGTTTTCTCAAACGTCTCTTATGAAGGTAGGAGTGTCAGTCACGAAGTAGGCTAAGACAGGCTTCCTACTTTCTAACGTGCTAAAGCACTGATCTATGTGTTGTTCTACCAAATGAAGGTGAGGACACCTATAGATAAATTTTGTATGGTTTTCATTAGCTTGACCCGCAGAGTCCACCAGGATTCCTGTACACTACAAGTCATTATTACGTGGGCCCCCGTAATAATAAATTGTCTTGCACAGTTACCCCAAATTTTCTCTCGTCCAAGCAGATGATCAATCAAGGAGGGGACACTACTGTCCTCATACCTCTATCATGGAAAGGACCTTTGCGATGGTCCACGCGCCAACATTCGTTATCGTTACGCGCGTATAGGCACGATGATTAGATGGAATAGGAATAGAGAAAATTCCTAATAGTTGGAGGGGCACCTTCGAGATGAATACTTCATCTTCCTTTTCTGGTCAAGTATGTCGTCAATCTTGCTTCACATAAGCCGTAGGGATCTCGTCCCGCTGATTGAGAATTCGTTCAAGGTTGCCGCCTCTGCCTCGTCATCATCACCGTAGTTAGGCATCTTCACGATCGAGAGAGAAGAGCAGCCACCTCCTACGGAAGCAAGCTCAGCATCTTGTTTGGTAATCACTCCCAGTCATGAGCTTTGCAAAAGGACGCGAGGTCGGTAGCTTCATCGTGCGAGTCACGTACAGTAATAGGAGTCGGAGTCGAAAGTATCTTATTCACGTCAATAATCATTCCGTACACTTATTTGTATGTATGTATATCAATAACATATATGCTACTTAGCATAATCAAGCAATTTAATGCATTATATTACGTATAACTCTCGTTTTTGGGGGTCATTTTGTTTTTGGCAAGTCTAACTCGTGTAGACTACGCTTTGATTGGCACCTTATTTTAAAGGTATTCCTCACTAATGTCCTTGCCTTGTATTTTCTTTGTAAAGTGTCTGACTCGTGGATCTTGGCGCTTTTGTGAATGCAATGAAAACCTTTTTGAAAAATGTTTTCGTGAGAGAACTCTAGTGATTGTAGTCTAGACTCGAGAAAGAATCCTAGTTCACTACAATCGAAGCTCTGATACCAAACTGTCACACCCTGTCTTTTGCGGAAGCGTATGATGTGTGACTAGCTTGTTATCATTGCATTCAATCGTAATAAACAACTACATGATCAAAACGATGTTCATCCATTCATGAAAATTTGAGTATTACAAACACTTGTTATTTAAGTTTTCAAAACACGACCTTCGACAAGGTTACTATTCAACAAAAGTGGATGACATCTAAACTTGTAGTCTACTTCTAGTTACGACACTTGCGCCCAAGATCCATCCTGTCACCTGGAATACATGTAATTTTGGAAAACATCAACATAAAGTTGAGCGAGTTCATGCGTTTTTGTATTTCACGTTTTTATACTTTGTATGAAAACATAATATGTGTCATGTATAATTCAAGACTTTCTTGAGTACCCCACGTACTCAAGTATAATTCCCGTTTTCTTGAGTACCCCACGTACTCAAGTATCATTCAAGTTTTCTTGTGTACCCCACGTTTTAAATGATTGTTTCTACAAGGACATTAAGGCACGTGAGGACATAGGGAGCATTAGTATATTCTCCTTCAAGGCATGTGAGGACATAGGAGCATTAGTATTTTCTCCTTCAAGGCATGTGAGGACATAGGAGCATTAGTATTTTCTCCTTTAACTGTGTCGATTACCCTCGACTGTGTCGATTAACCTCGACTGTGTCAATTTCCCTTGACTGTGTCGATTTCCCTCGACTGTGTCGATTAACCTCGACTGTGTCGATTTCCCTCGACTGGGACACCGAAGCACTCAAGAGGTCACATAAGGACCATGAGTGGGGCTCGGCCGTACCCGTTAGATCTAACCCTCGTCCCTAATTAAGTATTAATGGCATCTCAATATCTAGTTTAAACTCACATGATCTAGTATTTTCTAGGCTTTTCTTAAAGCTCATCATATTGCACTCACCACGAGTGCTTCTCGTATTCTCAAATCATATTGCACTCGGTTCTCGTTCTCACCAAGAGTGCTTCTTGTATTTTTACCCTTTGTAAAAATTATAATATTTGTAACATGTATTTCACCCCCGAGAGTTATAAAACCGAAAACAGTTAAAGAAAAGGGGGAGCATGAACTCACAACTTTGCGTTCCTGCGTCGTAAACTTCACCGGATTTGCTTAACTAGCGTCGTGACCTATACGTGTTTTCTTAACGTTAGTCACTAGACTTGTATCGCACAAGTACAGTCACTATCTCTTGTATACGTATTCTTGTGTTAAAAATATTCTATATTTTTAACTACGTATCTTACTTATATTATTTTCTCTAAAATTAATATAAGTATCTCGTGTTTTGCACTTTGCACCCGAATTATGTATCTTGTATGTTGTATGTGTATTTTTATGTTTTACTCCTCATGAGTGTTTAGTGTATTTTTAAGTCTTAATACACTAGCACGTATAACACATACTATATACACTTAGCACAAAAGTTGGTGATAAAATAATAAATAATATATATTTTTCTCTCAAAAATATACATACTTATATCCATTTTTATTCTTGAAGAAATCCTCATTTCTTATCACCAAAAATTAGGGAAACCTTGGTAATACTTTAAATACATTTTTAGGGAATAAGTTTCCCAAAAACTTATATTTTTCTAAGTGTCAAAATTTATAAAAATTTTGACAGAGTTTCCCCTAAAAATGGAGGTTTCCCATGTTTTCAAAATATGTGTTTATTTTCTTTTAAATCGTCAACAATCATCAACAACAATTATCAACAATAATCATCGACAACAATCACTAATTTCTCCATTTCATGAACTTGAATATTTACAAAAATGTGTAGTAATTTACTAGCACATTTAGTAAACCTTGTTATCTTTAAAAATAAGTTTAATTTCTTAAAAACTTTATTTTTAAAGAATATGAAGTTTCACAACTTCTAGTCGGTTTTTACGAAAATTATTTCTTTGTTAAAGCTTTTGTTACACAAGTGTCCACACACTTGTTTGTTCATAAAAACACCTCTACTTCATGAAAGATCCGGTTTTAAAACATGGTTTTGTCTTACAGTTGGTCTTTCGAAAATACCACTTGTAGATCTTTAGATCTACTAGTTTAGAACTCCATTTCATAAGATAAATTGTTTTTACACAAGTTCATGTTTAATAGTAGTAGTGTTCATCATCTAGTCCTTTTTATACTTTAACATACACTAGCTCATGTTCTAAGAACATAACCTAGCCGGGTTAGATGACGATCCGAACTACTACTAGCATTAAACAACACAAAATAATCATCACAAAACAAGTTTAACAAGTTTTACACAATTATCCATCTATTAACCATCATATTCATCACTTTAATAGACTTTTAGTTGGTGATTTAGTATGTTCATGATTTTCAACCGACAAATCTCTTATTAACCACTCTAGACAAGATCAAGAAGGTGTTTTAGAACACTTACTACTAGCTCAAGGCTAGGGAAGTTCAAGAGTGCAAATGAGGTGGATAAAAGCAAATGGAGAAGGTCCTTCAAGATCCGTTGCTTGCAACCTTCCTAAATAGGCTCGAGACACCTTAGAATCACCTTGGAAAGTATTGGAATGGATTGAAGATGAAAGTGTAGGGAGGGGGTGCTTGGGCCGTGAGTTAAGGGAGGGTGAAGGAGAAGATGTGGTGTGTTGTTATGAATGAGAAATGACTCACAAGACTTACTTATAATCCATGTCTTGGGTTTTTCCATTGGTTTTTGTGTTCAATACAAGGGAACAAGGTCTTTTAATTTAATCAAAAGAAATCACAAGGTGGATCCCTTGTCTATAATCGGTCATGGGGAGAGGGGGCATCTAGTTGCATTTCAATTCCAAGTTACACAATTTAGTTACAAGTTAAGCATTAGATTTAGGGGTTTGAGTATGTTAAGTAATATATAGTGCGTTAGGGTGTTCGGGGACCCTAACTAGCTTAGAAGAATAAAAACAATGCTTCTAGCATTATTTTGGTATTCCGGGCAATATCCGGTTGTTTGGTTAGACACCGGTTCGTTAAAGTGCTAAATCACACTTTTTAGTGTCTTTTAAGTACCTTTTTGCATCCTTTCAGTTCCCAACACTTAGGGAAATATTCTGGATGATAAAACGAAATTTCTGCATAATATTCATATGTTTAAATGCTGAATTATACCAAATTCTGCACTTAAAGTGCGTTTCGGGTGCTTTTTAGTGCTTATTCTTGCTTTCGCAATGTCTAAAAATTAAACACTTATATGTACTCTTGGGTTTTAATGAACTTTTGTCGTCGGACCTACACCTAGGCCTCAATTCTAATGTCTGACTGCTTTCTGCAGTTCTGTTGACACGATGTGTCTTACCGGTGAGTTTACTAATATTTTTGACGCAATGCTAACATAACGTAACTCTTGTAGCATATATCATGCATGAATTCACTTGTATGGAATTCAGAAATTTATTTGTCTGGTAAACCAGATCATGCACAGTCATTTAAGCGCAAATTACTGTTCATTTCGTGTACGGAATGTACGGAAAAGTGACGGTTGTCACAGTTTCGCCATGTTAGCAAACTCTCATGGAAACGTGCCATGTGGGTTTAATGTGGAACCTAATCGAAAATCGCGCTATTCGTTTATCGCTTATCGCTCGACGCCTATCCAGACATGACACATCAATGTTTCGTGTCACCAGGCTACTCGCGCACGCTGCTATAGCTGCATTCGCAATTCAACTCGCATGTTTAACCTATTCGATTCTATCTTCAACTAGGTCCGACTTCCTATCGATTGAACCGAGGTAGCGCAATTCTGTCTGTGTCATATCGGCACACATGACACCGCCTCACGAAACGGAAGTAATATGGGAGAAACATGGTGGATACGCCGCTGGTACTTCCTATATATAAGTGTTTTAACCATATTAACAAACTTTCGTGAGAAAGTGCCAAGTGGGGCTCGATGTTAATTAACTTTTCAAACTGTTAAAAAAACTGATTTTTTATAAAATTTCTATTAAAACCATTGGACAAGTGAAATTTCCTCACAATGTGGAGGTAACATCGAATCAGCTTAACTCCATGCCCAAGGGAAGTCTCATAAGTCCAAATTTTCTTTAAAAACTTTTGCAACAACGAAACGAAATCCTTCTTAAGACATTGGTTCGACATCGAGTTCAGCTTGAACCCATGTCATAGGAGAGGGTTCGTAACTCCAGCTTTTTCTAAAAATTTTTGCAATATCAAAATGAAATCTTTCTTAAGACGTTGGTTCGACATCGAGTTCAGCTTGAACCCATGTCATAGGAGAGTTTCCGTAACCCCAGTTTTCATTTTCGAATTCCTTAAAATGTTTAAAAGCTAAACTTTCTTGCAACGTTGGTTAACAACGACTCAATTGACCCAACGTTATAAGAAAATTATTCAAGATTTCCTTCCAAATTTCTTTTAAATATCTAAAAACGAACGTTTCTTGCAACGTCGGTTAATAATCGACTCAGTTAACCCTACGTTATGAGAAACCTTTCAAGTTCTTTAAAATTTTAATCGCGTCGAACTTACAAATTCTT
This sequence comes from Helianthus tuberosus, assembly GCA_030545235.1. Taxonomy (NCBI): domain Eukaryota; kingdom Viridiplantae; phylum Streptophyta; class Magnoliopsida; order Asterales; family Asteraceae; genus Helianthus; species Helianthus tuberosus. The sequence goes on from CM060360.1 coordinate 69,918,831, forward strand.
CGCGACTCGAGGTACTTTTGAAACGCCAACTCGTGGGATGCCACTTTTGTCATTACGTCGCCCCTCACTATCGTAATCGATCTCTCTTACTCGAAACGCTCTCGCTTGTCAACTCTCAGTCAATTAACTCGCTGCATTGCTACTTCCACGGGAACAACTCTCAAAAGTCTATCTGTTGAATTGATTTCGGGAAGAAATCTCCTAAAGCAGGGGAGATTGTAACAACCCGCACTTTCGTGCATTGTTACTACCCGCTACACTCGTTACGCCTAGCACCAAAGATTCGGATCATAATGTAACTATATCGCATACATCGCTATATCGAAACATTTTCGCATATTATCGCATATTTTATCACTATCACATCACATTGCACTTGCTGACAACCACGAAGATGTCAAGTGAGGACCAATTCTACCCTCCTTGATAGCCGTGATGTGTCGCAGGGCAACTCATTACTTAGAACGCACAATAACGTTCACGATGACATAGAGAGAGGACCTACTCTACCCTCCTCAATGACCGTGAAGCGTCGTAAGGTAATCGCATACTCGAAACAAAACCCGGTTATTGTATCGCAACTTTGAATAATTAAATATATGAATACGTACATACGGCCCTTATGAATAAATAAATATAGTAATAATAAATATAGGAAACGCGTACCCAAATCTATCGCAATGCTCGAAACAATAAATCTCGTCACGCCAGAAATCCATCAGGATAGGCCATCCGGACGGATGGGTCATCCGACCCAGATCACTCCATCACCTCTACCCTTTTCTTTTGCCTATAAATAGCCTGTCACTTCACTTGAACAGTGATGTGACAGCTCCCACTCGACCAGCACGCTCTTGGACCGCTTTTCGTTCGATTTCTCGCGATTCCGGTAAGATCTCAACCTAGATCTTATACTCCTATGATCTACACTCAATTCTACACCATTCTATCTTTTAAAACTCGACTTTTAACCATGAAATCTACTGATTTGAGGTGTTCAAAGATGATGTCATCAAGAGTTCATGATGAACTTCAAAGAGTGACTTCGTTTTACCATGAACAACTCAGATCAGAGTGATTTCCACATATTTTTATAACAATCGCACCTAAAAATTTTACGTATCTAATCAAGCATTGTGTGATTTCGGGTTGAACATGGGAAAAACCATCAAGAACGGCCAGGTCTGATGGAACGGGGTGGTTCCCGGCCATTAGAACGGGTCTAAACTGATGGAATTTCATTTGTTTAACACGATGTCACACCATCTCAGTCAAACCACTCGTCTTCTGTCCAAAAACCACCAAGTACAGTCGACCAGAACGTTGGAATGAACTGTTCACCAATTTCTATGTCGACCGACCAAACAGACCATCCGACCGGATCATGTCGTCCGACCGGATTATGTCATCCGACCGGATCATGCCATCCGACCGGATAAGTTCATCCGACCAGGTAAGGTTATCCGACCAGATCATGTCATCCGACCGGATTGACATCCGATCGGATTACCACTAGGCCGATTCCTCGACTCTTCACGTTTAGTGTACTGTGCATCGCTTACCCTACCATTCCATGTCTAGGCTAACTCAGACGCGCTCTCAACCAATCCAATCAAGTTATGTTCTCGCTGAATACGCACTGTGAGTATACTTGAACCCTTTTTGCTTTTGCACTTTTGGGTGTAACATACGTTGCTATCGAATCAAATCATATCAAATGCTTAAACTATTTATCACTTGCGAATGACTTACTTGCATAGTTATACGTGATGCTAGTTACATATGTGCTAGGACTTATACTCGCGACGTCCCACCATGACTAGTATAGTACTATTGCGCCCGACGGGGTCTAGTTTGCCATCGCGTATTCGAGCATTGAGGACTTAGCTGGTAGTATCGGTTTTGTGAGTATATATGTCGTGTATCCCGTTTATGTATGTAGGAAATTCGCAGCACTTTCAATCTATTATGCTATTACATACCAAACCTGTATACTCGCCAATACTTTTGTATTGACATTATTTTAACGTATGTTGCAGGTTAAATCGCAGACTGTCTCAATCAAGCTAGGAAGTCTAGAAACTCAACTAAAATCTAGGTTGTCGGATTTGTATTGTTCGAGAGAATAAGAAATATGTGACGACTTATGTGATTGTAATTGTATATTAGTATGGGATAATGAACGCATTAATTATTGTCGCAAAATAGTTGTTATGGATTCTCCTGAGCAATCTGATTCGCCTAGTGCCGCGCCCCGATGATTCCACCATCGGTTGGGGTGTGACACATGATATTGCATTTAATTGGCACCCATTTGCTCCACTCGAATTTGGGAAGATTGTTATTTCCCCTATCGGAGATAATCGCCTTTTTCACAGCCATAACTGAGAACTCATCCTGTTTGTCCACTTTCCAAAGCATTGAATCCTTATCATTTGACATTCTCACCTTGTCGATAACTTCTTGACATTCTTGCCATTCCTTAAGCTCTAAACTAACTCGGGCTGTCTTACCCAATTCCAAATGTAGCCACCATTTCCTTGCCCTGTTCCCATTCTATCCGAGACCCTGCAAGATTTGAAAGATTCCAAACCAAAAATATGTGGCCATCTTTCCACAAAAGGATGATCGCCCACCCAAGTGTCTAACCAGAACCGAATATCAACCCGCTCCCCACTTTACCTATAATCACCCGATTTATACCCTTCCCGTTTAACTTCATTTTGGAAATTAAATTAACAATATTATTCCAGCAACCCGAATATTTTTCATTAAGCGGAAGGAAGCTTCTTTGATTGTTTTTATTATGGCAAGCTTCCACCACTTTCCTCCACAGGTTTTGGTTTTCGATCTTATATCTCCAACCCCACTTATGTAAGAGCGCCTCATTGACTTCTTTTAGTCTGTTAATACCCAGCCCCCTTTTTTCTTGGGCCACGTGACCCAATCCCAAGCAACCCAATTCATTTTTTTATTTTCACTAGATCCCGCCAGAGAAACTTTCTCATTTTACCATCAAGAGTCTTTATAATACCGACCGGGCTTTTATATAAAGAAAAGTAATATATAGGGAGGCTCTCAAGAACAGAGTTAATTAAAGCAAGTCTCCCCCTATAGACAAAGTTTTTGCTTTCCAAACCGATAATCTTTTGTTGAAGATCTCAACAATTGGCTCCCAATTACTAATTCTATTCATGCCCCCCCCCCCCCCCCGTGATACCCAAGTACGAAATCGAAAGGTTATAAGTAGTACACCCAATTACCTTAGCCATATCCTTGATTTCAAAATTATCCACCCCCAACCCATATAAGTTAGATTTGTGCATGTTAATTTTAAGACCCGAACACAAGTAAATAATTCTTAGGCATCTAGCCACATTCATCACGTTACCCCTATCCCAATCCCCCAAAATTAAAATGTCATCAACGTAGAAAAGATGAGAGATAACCGGACCGTTCTTTGGAGTTTGGATGCCTTTGAAAACCCTTCCAGGCCTGCTTTGCAAAAAATGCTAGACAAGGCTTCCATAACCAAAAGGAACAGAAACGAAGATAACGGATCTCCCTGTCTTCTCCCTTTGGAAAAATTAAATTCAAAAGTAGGACTCCCATTTACCAGCACCGCGGATCTAGCAGAAGTTAAAACCCCTTCCACCCATTTACACCAAAGATTCAGAAACCCCATTTGACCTATGATGTCCAACAAAAAACCCCAACACACATTGTCATAAGCCTTTTCAAAATCTATTTTTAATAAGAAAGCCTTTTTTTTAACTTTTTTGATCCAAGAAATAAGCTCATTAACCATTAACGGGCTGTCCAGAATGTACCTGCCTTTAAGGAACGTTGTTTGATTCTCCGAGATGATAGTGCCTATAGCCTTTTTGAGGCGGTTACCAAGAAGCATAGAAATAGTTTTACTAATTACCCCAATAAGGTTGATCGGACGATAATCTCTCATCCCCATTAGATCTTTGTTTTTTGGGATAAGAGTTATAAAAGAGAGTTGCAACCTTTCGCTATAGAACCTTTGCTGTAAAATTCAGTCATCAAATTATAAAAGTCAGACTCAAAAAATTTCCAATACCTTTTAATGAAATTGAAGTTAAAACCGTCTGGCCCTGGAGCTTTGTCGGCCCCACACTTAAACACTGCCTTCTTAATCTCCTCGTTCACAAAAAGGGCAGTCAGGAACGCCGCATCCTCCTCCGAAAGCCTCTTGATATTATGACACTTAAGCTTAGGCCTGTAATTGAATTTTTCCTTGAAAGCCATTTTGAAGAAGTTCAAAATCTCTTTTTTTGACTAGAGAAGGTTTAGTCATCAAACTCCATCAATCATGAGTCAGGGGATATTATTCGAAGCCCATCTACTATTAATGATGTAACACCCCGTGTTTCGAAAGTCAAGATTGAAGTCAAAGGGAGACAAGATTGCTAATAACGACCTGTCACTCCTTGCTCAATTCCTGTTTTGACTTCTTTGACTTGTAGATAGTCTTTAATATTTTTACGTTAGTTGTATTATGTGGAGTATTTGTTAATAATCGAGGTTTAATCGTATGTTTAATTGATTTATCACTTATCGTTATCGCAATCGCAACTCAAATTATGTGTGTTGTATGTTGTTTTATGTGTGTGTGCTATTTATGTGTTACTTGTGCATGTTATGTTTATGTTAAGGTGATAATCGAAATCTCAATTTATCGCATCGCAAATCGAATCAAAATGCTAAAACGCAAGTTAAATAGGATGATTGTATGTTGATATAGTAGTTGGGATTAAAAGTAATTTGATGAGTAACACTATCGCATCGCCATCTCGAATCGCATCGAAACACTCGGCACACAAATCAAAACTGCAAAACATGTCACGCGCACCACTCCAATCGAGTGGCCAGCCGATCGAGCTGCCACCCGATCTAGGTACCACTCGATCGAGCTGCCACCCGACCAAGGTGCCACTCGATCGAGCTGCCACCCGAACGGGTTGTCACTCGGTTGACCAGCCACCTTTTCCCCCTTTCCATTTATGGAAACCCTATAAATACCCTCCTTTGTCAAATCATTTGATGTTGACAGCTCTCTCTCCCTCTCCACTCGCTCCAGCCGCTATTTCTTCAGATTTCTCGCAATTCTTGTAAGTTTTCCACCTAAATCTTGTACTTTCTTGATCTACACACACTCCTACACCTTTCTATCTTTTGAATCTTAAATTGTAACCATGAAATCACTAGATTTGAGGTGTTCAAGGATGATGTCATCATGTTGTTCATAAGAACTTCATGTTTTGGATTCAATCCACCAAGAACAACTCAGATCTGAATGATTTCCACATGAATAAACAAAGATCTTTCATAGATCTGAACATATTCATGGTGAAAATGATTGAAAGATGGTTTTCAAGCTTTCTTTCAACTCTTTTACACTCAATGCACTCAAAACCGATAGAATCGGAGCTTGTTCTAATCTTCTACTACTTCTTGTTGATGTATTGGTTCAGGATCTGGATTCTATCCATGAGAACACTAATTTCGGGATAAACATGAAACACCGTCTCAAACAGTTAACTGGTCGGACTAGGGTGGTTCCTGTCCAATCGGGTCACTAAGTATTGACGCGGTTCTGTTGTTTGACACGTTATCAAACAGTCTCGAAAAAACTTCAAACAGACAAAACAACCAAGGAAGAAGACGATCAGGTCAGCTGGGACGGATTGCCGTCCGATCGGATTGCCGCCCGACCGGACTGCCACCCGACCGGATTGCACCTTGGGTCCCACACTTAACTTTCATTTCAACATTTGAGGTTTTGAACATCGAACGGATTGCCGTCCGATCGGATTGCCATCCGATCGGATTGCCACCCGACCATGTGATGTTTGACTTCAACACCTAAACCATTTTCAACATGTTCAGTACGTACGGATTGCCACCCGATCGGATAGCCATCCGATCGAGTGACCGTCCTTCTGTGAACTTGTTCTCAAACAAGAGAAGTCTCTCCAATCGGATTGTTGTCCGATCGAACGGCCGTTCGATCGACCGACCTGAAAGGTAGAGATACTTCTCTATTTTTAAAATGCTACCACGAAAACTTCAAAAGACAAGCCATCATACACAAACACATCCATCCCAAACGAGATGACAATCCAATCGAGTGGCCACCCGATCGAGTGACCGCCCGAACGGATTGTTGTCCGATCGACCGGCCACCCGATCGGATTGCCACCAGATCGGATTACCGTCCGATCCATTGACACTTTACACCGTTTTACGTACCGACTTTCGCTTATGTTACCAATAACTATTCAGGCTAATTTCCGCTCTAGCGCTCCCTTCAATCCATTAACTCAATCGCTGTGAGTATGCTCGAACCCTTTTTGCTTTACGCACTTTTGGGTGTTACATACGTTACTTATTCTAAATCACATCGAACACACTACACAATACTTTAACGCTAACCGTTATCGCATGTTATACGTGACTAAATGAATGCCTGTTTGTTATGTTTACACATGGAATGTTGTCTACCTGCCTTAGCAACGATAGTACTATAGTTTGGACTCAGCACCTGTTCACTCAGGGGTTGTTAAGGACAATTAATTACATGGCTCATAGTGGTGAGTGTGTATTACGAACTGCCTTGGGCAGTCAACCCGCAGTCATTGGTATCGATTGGTTCATGTCGATAACTTACGTGCTTCATTTCACACTGTGTACGTGCTGGTTATGCGTAAACGATTTCGAACTCTATATGCTATTATCAAACTTGTATGCTCACCTTTACACTATGTGTATTGACTTTTACTTTAACGTATGTGACAGGTGCTTAAGATGTTTAGATGCTTGGCTTGCTGTGAAATCGAGGCTAGGAAAGGTCTAGAAACAAATAAACAAATTGTCTGTATTTGAAATCTGAGTTGTCGGAACAAAACAATTTGACTAGATTTTGTCTGTAATAATTATGTTACTTTTTATGTCATGGTATGGGACGTGATGCTCTAAATAATTGGTAATTATAGTTGTTATGGAAACTTTTAGACAATCTGTATCGCTCAGTGCCACGCCCCGATGTTTCCGCCATCGGTTGGGGTGTGACAGATTGGTATCAGAGCCATAACTATAGAGAATTAGGCAAGACTTGACCTAGTCCGAGTCGACGTCTTAGAAACGACCTAGTCTATAGTTAGGTACCAACAGACCAACTTGTGCATATCCCATAGGGATTATGTACGAGCTTACTTGCTATTTCTCGCTATTCCCGCCCACGCTACACTATCACTGCACTCTAGTTTTCGAAAATGAACGAGCAATTAGGTCGAGATTAGGTGTGAAAACCGCAAACTCTCGACTAAATAGCTTGTTCAACCCGCATTTTTTTATCTACAAACAGGAGAATTTACGTTAAATTAGGAGTGAAATCCATACTTTGACGCATAATTCTTCCTTATTTTATCAAAACATGGACGAAGTTGTAAGCTAGGGGTGAAACCCGAACCTTGAAAGCTTGTTCCGATCTCTATTTTTGTTTTACGAAACTCTCACCAAAGTCTCGACGGACTCCAACGACTTGAAGTCACACTGTGACTGGAAGGATACGTGCCATTCGCCCAAATTCGAGGCGAGAGCACAGTTCCGAAGGTCAAAGTACGTACTGAAAGTCCTTGTGAATAGTCGAACCACTTTGGGTAGTCGATGTCTACCAGCCTAAGACAATCTATTTTCGATTTCAAGCTCGCAATCGCCGATTTTATGTGTTTTCAATTTTGGAACGGTAAATATCAGAGTCACTTTTGTCGTTTTTATGTGGGTTTTATGTGCTTTATGTGATTTTATCTGTTTACGTGTTACGATTTTTGGTGATTTATTCGCTTTTCGCTTGATCGACACACACGACTCGCACTGCACATCTACCTCAAAACGCTGACAAATCGCTACTACATGAGGAACGACTTTACGCCATGTTGCTTGCTATATTATTCGCTTATGACATACTACTCGCTATGCTATTTGCGATCGCTATCCTCGAACGCTCGCGAACTTTAAATGATAGGTTTCTGTGTTCTGACTGTCTCTTATGATTATGTGCTTCTGTGCTTCTGTGTTTCTGTGCCTTACATGCTTATGTGCTTCTGTGCTTATGTGAATCTGTGGTTATGTGCCTACGTGTTTACATAATCGTATTCCTGAGCTTTAGTAGTATTAGACGTGTGAGGTGAGATTCGATTAAATTATGTCTGAGTCCCAAGACGATGTCTGTTGCAGATAATGTCTTCATCTGGACCCTCATCTGGACCCCGTCACCCACGAGTTACTCGTCAAGAACAGAGAGACAAAAGCCTTGCTACTCTCGTCGCTAAGCAAGTAGCAAAGGTGGTTCCTCAGATCGTGAGTGAACTATACGAGAATGTGAGCAAATCGTCTGAAGAATCCAAGACCGAAGCTCCTAAAGCTACTCCTAAAGCTTCTTTTAGTTTCAAACAGTTAAAAGCTTGCGGACCAAAAGAGTTCACTGGCGAAGATGGCCCTACGGCTTTGTTTCAATGGTTCGACTCAATCGAAGTCACCCTGTGACAGAGTGGATGTCCTGACAATCTCCGCACTCTGAATGCTACCGACGTTTTCTAGTCCCACGCCTTAGACTGGTGGACGGCCGAGAGGAACAAACGCGGAAATGACGCAGCTTATGGTCTGTCATGGGATGAGTTGAAGAACGTTATGCTAGAAGAGTTCTGCCCTCCCCATGAGCGCCAAAAGTTGGAGGATGAATTCTGGCATCTGAAGCAGAAGGATGGTGACAACGCTGCTTTAACTGCTCGCTTCAACCAGCTCAGTATTATCTGTCCTGATCAAGTGAAGACTGCTGACATGACTATCAAGAAGTACATCCGCGCGTTGCCGGATTGTGTTGCAGATTTTGTGCATGCTTCGAAACCAGCAACAATCGAAGAGACCTACCTGCTTGCCGCTGAAATCAATGACAAGTGAGTCAAAGCTGGATTTTGGGACAAAGCTACCAAGAACCTGCACCAAGCCACCGTCGCACCAACCGCTGAAACCGCCACCGCTTCTCAATCATCAAAGTCCTCTCGTCGCAAGAGGAAGAACAACAACAGCAGCTCCAGCAACAAGAACTGTGCTGTCACTACAACTGCTGCCCCACTTCAAGCCGTACCGGCTCAGCAGCAATCTCAGCACCGACCAGCTCCAGTACCAGTTACCTATGCGCCGCCAGCAAACCGTGCGTACACTGGCCCCCACCCTGCTTGCCCGACATGTACTTATCATCACCCGGTGGGTATCGCCTGCAGATTTTGTGTGCACTGCAATATGTACGGCCACTTTACCGCCAACTGCCGTACTGGTCCTCGACAAGCACCAGCTCAAGCCACTGCTCATCAAGCTCTACTTCCAGCTCCTCAAGGCCAACAAGCAGCTCAGGCACCCGCGATCAACGCCAGAGTCTGCTTCGCTTGTGGTGATCCCAACCACTTCGCGAACATGTGCCCGAACAGGGTTGTGAAACAAGAGCCCCAGCAGTAGCAGCCTCAGCAACAGCAGCAGCAACAGCCTCAACAGCAACAGCAACAAGCCGCCCGCGCCCGAACTTTCAACATCAATGTGCGCCAAGCCCAGGCTGACAACAATGTGGTCAATGGTACGTTTCTCGTGAATGGTATTTATGCTTTGTGTTTATTTGATACTGGAGCAGATAACTGTTTTGTGTCGTTCGAATTCGAGAAGCTCCTTAATCGTAAGCGCTCCCATCTCCCCTCGACGTTCGATGTTGAAGTTGCCACCGGAAGAACCGTCGCTGTCAATTCCGTTCTTCGTGATTATACTCTTGAACTCAACAATCACATCTTCCCATTCGACCTTATTCCGATGCAACTCGGAAGTTTTGACATCATAGTAGGCATGGACTTTCTTCGTGAAAACCATGTTGAAGTTGTGTGCTTTGATAAGATGATTCGATTCTCGCTCGCAAATGGTGATTTGTTATTTGTTTACGGCTAAACTGCTTCGAAGGGTCTAAAGCTCATGTCATGTATCCAAGCTAGCAAGTATCTCCGCAAGGAATACAGAGCTTTCTTGGCTAACATTGTAGTAGCGGAGAAGGAAAAGAAAGGTAGACCAGGAATAATCGATGTTCCCGTGGTTCGGGAATTTCCTAACGTTTTTCCTGAGGATCTTCCCGGATTACTGCCAAGTCGTGATATCGACTTTCGTATCGAACTCATTCCTGGAGCCAACCCTATTGCTAGAGCTCCTTATCGACTCGCTCCATCCGAAATGCGCGAACTCTCGAGTCTGCTCCAGGAACTACTTGATAAAGGCTTCATTCGCCCGAGCACCTCTCCTTGGGGCATGCCAGTCCTTTTCATCAAAAAGAAGGATGGGACGTTCAGGATGTGCATCGACTATCGGGAATTGAATAAGTTGACTATCAAAAATCGCTATCCCCTGCCTCGAATTGATGATTTGTTTGATCAGCTACAAGGTGCTACGTATTTCTCGAAAATCGATCTACGCTCAGGCTATCACCAACTACGCATACAAGAGGAGTATATTCCCAAAACCGCCTTTCGCACTCGATACGGCCATTATGAATTCGTTGTTATGCCGTTTGGATTAACCAACGCACCCGCGGTTTTCATGGATCTGATGAATCGCGTGTGTAAACCTTATCTCGACCGCTTCGTCATCGTGTTCATCGATGATGTCTTGATCTATTCCAAGTCGAACACGCGTAACATCTACGTTTGGTTCTCGAGCTACTCCAGGGGAATCGACTCTATGCCAAGTTCTCCAAGTGTGAATTCTGGCTAGAGGAGGTTCAATTCCTCGGTCACATTGTCAATAGTCAAGGTATTCACGTCGATCCCGCGAAGATTGAAGCAGTTAAGAGTTGGATTACACCGAAGAACCCGTCTGAAGTCCGTTCTTTTCTCGGACTAGTGGGCTATTATCGTCGATTCATCGAAGGGTTCTCAAAAATCGTTGAGCCGCTTACCGCTCTCACGCATAAAGACAAGCCTTTTGTTTGGGGAACTGAACAAGAGACTGCTTTCCAAACCCTCAAGCATATGCTCTGCAATGCTCCTGTTCTCACATTACCCGACAAAAACAGTGACTTTATTGTCTATTGTGATGCCTCGAACCTTGGTCTTGGTTGTGTTCTCATGCAATGGGACAAGGTTATCGCTTACGTATCTCGTCGGCTCAAGATCCACGAGAAGAACTATACAACCCACGACCTCGAGCTAGGCGCAGTTGTTTTTGCGTTAAAGATTTGGCGACAATACCTGTATGGTACCAAGTGTACGAACTTCACCGATCATAGGAGCCTACAACACATCTTTGACCAAAAGGAACTTAATATGCGTCAACGCCGGTGGGTAGAACTCCTCAACGATTATGACTGTGAGATTCGTTATCATCCTGGCAAAGCAAAGCAAATGTCATTGCCGACACTCTAAGCAGACGGAGTTATTTACACAGCGCCCGTAATATCCAAGCCCAGTATGATCTCGAAACCCTTATCCGCGAAGCTCAGCATGTCTGTTTTAACGAACGCACTTTGAAGAAGGAAAGGATCTACCATGATGGAGCCCAGCTAGTGAATAAGTCGAATGGGATATTCCATTATTTGGACCGAATTTGGATCCCTAAGCGGACCGATTTACGACAGATTTTGATGGACGAAGCCCACAAATCCTGATATTCTATTCATCCCGGTGCCGACAAGATGTACCAGGACCTTCGCTACAAGTACTGGTGGTCGGGCATGAAGAGAGATATCGCCCTCTATGTTGGAAAGTGCCTGACTTGCTCGAAAGTCAAGGCCGAGCACCAAAGACCCTCTGGCTTACTTGAACAACCCCCGATCCCTATATGGAAGTGGGAAAGTATAGCTATGGACTTCATAACGAAACTTCCGCGAACGCCATCAAGTCACGACAGTATTTGGGTTGTCGTTGACCGTTTGACCAAATCTGCTCATTTTCTACCAATACGAGAAGACTACAAGGTAGAAAGATTAGCCCGAATCTACACCGATGAGATCATTTGTCGACATGGGACGCCTCGCGACATCATCTCTGACCGTGATGCTCGGTTTACCTTGCGTCTATGGGAAACGTTTCAAACGGCATTCGGTACTACGCTAAATCTAAGTACCGCATTTAATCCCCAAACCGATGGTCAGACTGAGAGAACGATTCGTACCCTTGAAGACATGCCCCGTTCGTGTGTCATAGATTTCGGTGGTAATTGGGACACATACTTACCTTTAGTCGAATTCTCGTACAATAACAGTTATTATTCCAGCATTCAAATGGCACCGTTTGAGGCTTTATACGGAAGAAAATGTCGATCGCCTATTGTATGGCACGAGATCAGGCACTCGCAATTAACCGGTCCTAAGCTATTGCAAGAAACGACTGAAAAAGTCCTCCAAATTCGAGACAATCTGCTGAAAGCTCGGAGTCGTCAGAAAAGTTACGCCGATAGACGACGTAAGCCCCTTGAATTTGACGTTGGCGACTACGTACTCCTAAAGGTATCACCTTGGAAGGGTGTGGTCAGATTTGGCAAGAAAGGGAAACTAGCGCCTCGATATGTTGGACCTTTTAAGATTCTGGAAAGGATCGGAAAAGTCGCCTACAGACTCGAACTACCGGAGGAACTTAGCAACGTCCACCCGACTTTCCATGTGTCGAACATCAGAAAGTGCCTGGCTGAGCATGATTTAATTATACCTCTAGAAGATCTTCAAGTAAACGAAACATTACACTTTGTGGAGAAGCCTGTCGAAATCATGGATCGCCAAACCAAGCAGCTCCGACGCTCACGCATTCCCATTGTGAAGGTTCGATGGGAAGGCAAACGAGGCGCAGAGTTCACTTGGGAACTCGAAAGCGACATGAAGGCGAAGCACCTGCAGTTGTTTGTTATGGCTTCGGCCTAATTTCGGGATGAAATTCCCTCAACTAGGGGAGGCTGTAACACCCCGTGTTTCGAAAGTCAAAGTCAAAGTCAAGATTGAAGTCAAAGGGAGACAAGATTGCTAATAACGACCTGTCACTCCTTGCTCAATTCCTGTTTTGACTTCTTTGACTTGTAGATAGTCTTTAATATTTTTACGTTAGTTGTATTATGTGGAGTATTTGTTAATAATCGAGGTTTAATCGCTATTAATCGCATGTTTAATCGGTTTATCGCTTATCGCTATCGCAATCGCAATCGCAACTCGAATTATGTGTGTTGAATGTTGTTTTATGTGTGTGTGCTATTTATGTGTTACTTGTGCATGTTATGTTTATGTTAAGGTGATAATCGAAATCGCAATCTATCGCATCGCAAATCGAATCAAAACGCTAAAATGCAAGTTAAATAGGATGATTGTATGTTGATATAGTAGTTGGGATTAAAAGTAATTTGATGAGTAACACTATCGCATCGCCCTCTCGAATCGCATCGCAACGTGCACCACTCCAATCGAGTGGCCAGCCGTTCGAGCTGCCACCCGATCAGGCTGCCACCCGATCGAGGTGCCACTCGATCGAGCTGCCACCCGACCAAGGTGCCACTCGATAGAGTTGCCACCCGAACGGGTTGTCACTCGGTCGACCAGCCACCTTTTCCCCCTTTCCATTTATGGAAACCGTATAAATACTCTCCTTTGTCACATCATTTGATGTTGACAGCTCTCTCTCCCTCTCCACTCGCTCCAGCCGCTATTTCTTCAGATTTCTCGCGATTCTTGTAAGTTTTCCACCTAAATCTTGTACTTTCTTGATCTACACGCACTCCTACGCCTTTCTATCTTTTGAATCTTAACTTTTAACCATGAAATCACTAGATTTGAGGTGTTCAAGGATGATGTCATCATGGTGTTCATAAGAACTTCATGTTTTGGCTTCAATCCACCAAGAACAACTCAGATCTGAATGATTTCCACATGAATAAACAAAGATCTTTCATAGATCTGAACATATTCATGGTGAAAAGGATTGAAAGATGGTTTTCAAGCTTTCTTTCAACTCTTTTACACTCAATGCACTCAAAACCGATAGAATATGAGCTTGTTCTAATCTTCTACTCCTTCTTGTTGATGTATTGGTTCAAGATCTGGATTATATCCACGAGAACACTGATTTCAGGATAAACATGAAACACCGTCTCGAACAGTTAACTGGTCGGACTAGGGTGGTTCCTGTCCGATCGGGTCACTAAGTCTTGACGAGGTTCTGTTGTTTGACACGTTATCAAACAGTCTCGAAAAAACTTCAAACTGACAAAACAACCAAGGAAGAAGACGATCAGGTCAGCTGGGATGGATTGCCATCCGATCGGATTGCCGCCCGACCGGACTGCCACCCGATCGGATTGCACCTTTGGTCCCACACTTAACTTTAATTTCAACATTTGAGGTTTTGAACATCGAACGGATTGCCGTCCGATCGGATTGCCACCCGACCATGTGATGTTTGACTTCAACACCTAAACCATTTTCAACATGTTCAGTACGTACGGATTGCCACCCGATCGGATAGCCATCCGATCAAGTGACCGTCCTGCTATGAACTTGTTCTTAAACAAGAGAAGTCTCGCCAATCGGATTGTTGTCCAATCGAACGGCCGTTCGATCGACTGACCTGAAAGGTAGAGATACTTCTCTATTTTTAAAATGCTACCACGAAAACTTCAAAAGACAAGCCATCATACACAAACACATCCATCCTAAACGAGATGACAATCCAATCGAGTGGCCACCCGATCGAGTGACGGCCCGAATGGATTGTCGTCCAATCGACCGGCCACCCGATCGGATTACCGTCCAATCCATTGACATTTTACACCGTTTTACGAACCGACTTTCGCTTATGTTACCAATAACTGTTCAGGCTAATTTCCGCTCTAGCGCTCCCTTTAATCCATTAACTTAATCGCTGTGAGTATACTCGAACCCTTTTTGCTTTACGCATTTTTGGGTGTTACATACGTTACTTATTCTAAATCACATCGAACACACTACGCAATACTTTAACGCTAACAGTTATCGCATGTTATACGTGACTAAATGAATGCTTGTTTGTTATGTTTACACATGGAATGTTGTCTACCTGCCTTAGAAACGATAGTACTATAGTTTGGACTCAGCACCTGTTCACTCAGGGGTTGTTAAGGACAATTAATTACATGGCTCACAGTGGTGAGTGTGTATTACGAACTGCCTTGGGCAGTCAACCCGCAGCCATTGGTATCGATAGGTTCATGTCGATAACTTACGTGCTTCATTTCACACTGTGTGCGTGCTGGTTATGCGTAAATGATTTCGAACTCTATATGCTATTATCAAACTTGTATGCTCACCTTTACACTATATGTATTGACTTTTACTTTAACGTATGTGACAGGTGCTTAAGATGTTTAGATGCTTGGCTTGCTGTGAAATCGAGGCTAGGAAAGGTCTAGAAACAAATAAACGAATTGTTTGTATTTGAAATCTGAGTTGTCGGAACAAAACAATTTGACTAGATTTTGTCTGTAATAATTATGTTACTTTTTATGTCATGGTATGGGACGTGATGCTTTAAATAATTGGTAATTATAGTTGTTATGGAAACTTCTGGACAATCTGTTTCGCTCAGTGCCACGCCCCGATGTTTCCGCCATCGGTTGGGGTGTGACAGATTGGTATTAGAGCCATAACTATAGAGAATTAGGCAAGACTCGACCTAGTCCGGGTCGACGTCTTAGAAATGACCTAGTCTATAGTTAGGTACCAACAGACCGACTTGTGTGTATCCCGTAGGGATTATGTACGAGCTTACTTGCTATTTCTCGCTATTCCCGCCCACTCCTCCTCTTCTGATAAATCCCTAATTTCCGAGCATCCATCCATTTTATCAAGCTCCTCTTTTAAAACCCTCTCTTTTTCCCCTTCCTTAGATAAAACCTTCCTTTTTCCAAATTTTAATATTCTCTCCAATCCTTTTAAATTTTCCATAAGACGCACATTAGATTCTCCGGCTCCGTAGAAATTTTCAGTCGCCTTCGAAAACACCTCATCAAAGCCTTTTCGATCCAACCAAAATTTGAAAAATCTAAATGGTTTGGGCCTGAAATTTTTATTTAAACAGGTCAGAACTAGGGGGTTTGTGCCCTAGTTTATGCCCCTCAAAAAGTGTCGACATGTGCTTTACACACTTACATGCTTACTACCGAAAGATAATATCCAAAGTCGTGATATGATAAAAAAAAAAGATATCGACATGTGCTTTACATTGATCTAAACTATAAAACTAATATTTTTTCGAAAGACGGACACATGTCATACCCGAAAATCACACAGATAACTCATTTTTAACAATCACTATTTCTATGACATAAATTTTAAAGCTTTTAAAAATATATAACCTTAAATGCTAGAATATTACATGTGTTTGGACATAAAAGATTCTCTAATTTGTTTGGATGTAATGTAAAACAATTTTTTTACCATTGGATTCTCCCTCTTTCTCACATGTGAAGTAAAAAAAATGTCATTAAGGGACATTTTTGTAAATACGTTTTAAAATATGGATAATTTATGTCCTGTAGCTAAGCACTTGCTCTTTTATATATATAAGAATAATTCACATTTCTCTTTATTTCAAATCATTTAAGTATTTGCGAAGTGTTTATTAGATGGAATATTAATAATCACAACTATTCGTCGTTGACTGTCAACAGTCCCAACTTAAAAATTAACAACCGGTAGTCCCAACTATTGAGATATTGGCCACAAATGGACCCTGACTAACAGAACCCTAATGCCGTTAGTCTCCGGTCGCTGGAAAACCGTTTTTTGCCAGAAAAAAATGTTTCTAAATGTCCGCTCTAATGTTACTAAGAGGTTTGAGACGGAAATATTGAGTTTTCTTACCAAAAGGTTGACTTTTCCAGCCAAAAAGAAGTTTTCCGGGGAAAAAAAAAGTTTCGGCGACTTCAATAATTAGGGCTTTTACTAGAAAAAGGTTCTTAAAGGTCCGTAATAAGGTTACAAAGAGGTTTGTGTCGAAAATGTTGAGTTTTCTGGCCAAAAACGTTTTTCCAGCCACTGGAGACTAACGGAGTTAGGGTTCTGTTAGTCAGGGTCCACTGGAGGTCAATATGTTAATAGTTGGGACTACTAGTGGTTATTTTTTAAGTTGAGACTGTTGGCGGCCAACAACGAATACTTGAGAAAATCCAATATTTCTTATTAGATTGATCCAATAGCCAATGTAAATTAACGTGGAAAGTTTTGTAGGAACTAGGTTCACCTTTTATAAAATATAATTACAAAATATATAATAACGATACTCTCGTTATTCGTAGGAAATATCATAGTACAATACCGGTTGCAATAACTAAATAAAAAGAATATATAATATAATTATATATACCAATCTTGATTCAAGCCGCATCTCTGGTGGGTCCTTCACACGCACTTGATAGCATCCTAGACTCGAGTATTCATCATCTTGAGTCTTGAAAAATACTCCTTGACTGCAACAAAGAGCACACTAAAACGTTTACGATTTTACTTGAGACACGTGTTCAACACGCTTCCCTTAAAACAGATTTCGCGCCTCTACTAAAGACGACGCGTCTGTCTCCCAAGGTACAACAGCCGAAGCAGTATGTACTGCCGGAGATGGCCACGCGCCCGAGGTTACACCGGATAAAATTATAGTGTTAGAACTTGTGGACAATAATGATATGAAGATGATGAAATCGAATAGAGAAAACATATCTCTCTAAGTACCCAACACATGGGTCTTCAAGTATCTCCAAAAACTCTTCTAGTTTTCTTTTTTCAAATTTCACTTTCAATTCTCTACTTGTAATTAGCTTCATCAAGTTAGGCACATAACCTACTTTGTATACAAGAGATATGGGGTAGAGAAGAGTCTCACTTTATTAGAGATTTTATTAGAGACATAAACTCTAATTAAAACTAATAAATTGACATAAAAACTCTACTAAATGTCTCACTTTATTAGAAATTTTATTAGAGACATAAACTATATTAAAAACTAATAATTGACATAAAAACTCTACTTAAGAGTTTATCACCCATATGAAGAGTATAGTAAATAATTATAATTTTACTAAATTATAATTTCATTAAATAATATCCATTCACACCATCTAAATTTCCAACAAGTTGTTATCGATGATTAGAAACTACAAAGTGAGTTGCTAACTAACTTTATGTTTACCGACAAGGCTTACACACTTACATGTTTGCTACTAAAAGTTTTCACTCTATAGCCCTACCAAATTTTGACCTTTGTAAAAGTTGACCTTATGTTTGTCAACTTAGCCGTTTTCGCTAAATCATGTTAGAGAGTTGGTCCATGTAGACAAAACATAAGCTGACAATCAAAATTAATAACACTTTAATCAAGTCTAACAGAAGATTGAAGGATAAACTCTGAACGTGAGTGTAAGTCGACGTTGAAGGGTTACTACTTGTGATATCTAACAACAGTTTTCGAACACTTAAATGATTTAGAATGAGGAGACATGTGGACTTAACGATATGGAGAATTACTTGTCTACATAGAGTTAATTAACTACAAAGTGATTTGTGTAACTAATTAACTCTATGTTGGTAAATAATCTTCAACGTTCACATGTCTTTTCATGTGAAATATTTATTAGATTGACCGAGTAGCAAATGTCAATTATCGTGAAAATTTTGTTATCGTTGATTGAAATTTGAAAACTACAAAGTGATTTGTGAAACTAATTAACCCTATATAGATAAGTAATTGTCAACATCTTCAAGTCCACTTTCTATTCTATATTTTAGTGTTTGAACACTTTTGTTAGATTTCACTAGTAGTATCCCTTCCTTCCACGTCGACTTACACTCGCGTTCAAACTTTATCGTTCATGTTTCGACTTTAACTTGAAAATGTTACCAATTTTGTTATCAAGTTATTTTTTTGTCTACATGGGCCAATTAACTAAGATGGCCTAGAAAAATTGTCAACTTTTACAAACAAAAAGAAAATTCAATAACACCATCTTTGAACACAACATAGTTGTCTTCTTACATCTATTATTTACATATTTAAAAATTTTAACCTAAACCCTACTAAAAAGGTAGAAAAGAAATAAAAATGTACTTGTTGACAAAATGGAAGATTTTGGTCAAATAAAAATGATTTGAGAAATTCTTAAAAGTAGAACCATATTAAGATAAAAACATGCACAAAAACATTGAATGTACTTGTTGACAAAATGGAAGATTTTGACAACAATCTCATGTTTGGCATACTTTTCTATATGTTAATGTCAAATGTCAATCTAAGATTTGAATTCCAAATCTACACACACAAAATTTAATCATCCTATTTCAATTGCATGTGCACCCATCGATTAGACATAACCCAACCAAATACTCCTACTACTATCATATGCACATGTTTTTATTAGAAAAAAAGCACAAAAAAAAAAAAAAAACGCTTGAGACCAAAAAGGATGAAACAAATATCCAATCATCATATAACATCTATTTCAACCTTTATCATCATTAAACATAATTTCCAATCAACCAATTTTTTAGGCTTTAATAGTACAATTAATAAAAAAACGGTCGTAATTTATGTAATAGAAGAGACATAAGAGAGATTTCGACCGATACGATTTAATAATTAGGTGATTTGATAATGATTTATAACAAGATATTCAGAAATATAAATTATAATAAAAAGTTTTTGTTTATAAAGTCTGATATTAAGATATATGTATAAGACCTTAAGATCCTCTAGCTTAGGAGTTTCAGATACTAGACCCAAACAATGTTGAGTCTATTAGATCTTAGACTTTGATAAATAAAAAAGAGTTAACTGTCATTTTCGTCTCTATGGTTTGTCTAATTATGTCAGTCTAGCCCAAATTTTAAGTTTGTATCATTTTCGTCCCTGAAAATTTTTGAAACATGGCAGTTCCATTAAAAAAAACTAAGGTTGAATCGAATAAATGGACAAACCACAGGGACGAAAATGACAGTTAACTCATGTGTTTTTGGACGGAATTGACATGTTTCAAGAATGTCATGGACGGAAATAGTACAAACTTGAAATTTGACCTGAACTGACATAATTAGACAAACTACATTGTAAGCTAATCTAGCACATCTGATCAAGACAACGATTTGCTAATGATGAAACATTAAACTCATGATGCTCTCAAAATGATCGGAATATCAAGAACGTTTTATATTTGAACCCTACTTAGCATTGACAGACACATTTTAAGACGGTTTTATATTTGAACTTTACTTTAGCATTGACGAAGACACACTGGATGTATCAAGTGGATCTAAACAAGAATATATGTTATGGGTTGTCGACCATAAGACATAATTCGTGTATAGCAGGTACATCGCTATGTACGAAGAATTCCTACTATTCATTAAATGAGTCTTAATCATGTACCAAGCATGACAGAACAAACAAATTTTAGTATTGTTATTGTATCAATAAGAATATATATAAAGTCGTTTAAATATACAACTTATTACAAAACCATCTCCCTTCAGCGTATTTAGTTCATAAACAAACCGTTGATTCATTCGATTACGCCTTTCCATGTTTTCTTCACTCGAGGTTAATCTTTTTTTTCTTTTTTTTTTTTTTTTTTGTAATGAAGAACTCTTGATGTTCAATGAGTGATCTGCCTTTCAAACAAAAGAAGGAGACATGCTTTAGCTTCAAGTGGTCAAAAGAAATACACAGGATGCTTTGCTCATGGGTGGGCCCTAGTTTGGTCAGGATCAACCAACATGCACATAATAATATATTACATAAAGGGAACATACATAAACTTCCAAATATGTAGGCTATTTTTCCACCTATTTGACAAGAGATAAACCTAACATCTTTATCTTATCACACATATATATAAGGTTTCCACTGAAACAGCCAAATCTCAACACAAGACTTCACACTTGCTGTTCACCATCATCAATTATTGATCTTGTTTGGTTAGATTGTTGGCATGAAAGACTTTGATAGGCCCCAAATTATATTTTTTTATTAAAATTTTTTTTTAAAAAAAAAAGTATATCGTTCGAAATACAAGATTCCATCGGGTTTTGAGAAGCAGACATCTTTCCCCGTTTCAACCCGAGTTCAATGATCTGATATGCAAAGGCGTTTAGTTGAAAACTTTTCACCTAATAATACACGCGCACACGCCGCCCATTTGCTAGCGCGCACAAACGTAAACATGTGCGTGCACGCATAGAGACGCGCGCCCCACCCACGAACACACTCTTGCTCGCACTAGATTGGATATTTGGGACCTACGCACTTTACGCTTTTTTTCAAAACCTACATTTATATTAGATGGTCGTCATGAATATTATTGAAGGACAGACGTATATCAAGCTCACACACACACACACACACATGTATATACATATATATGGAGAATAGGTTTGAAAATATCAGTAAGAAAGAAAGAAAGTGTACTTGGTGTTTCATAATGAGGATGAAGAGAATGCTAGTCAGGGAGCCAAGCGTTTGATTTTCCACGAGCTTGTGCTATCGGCTTCTTGAGGAAAATAACATAGCCTGAAAAAAACATACATGCATCAATAAAAGGCGACGACCCTTGAATTGTACTTGAGGACCCATTGAGCCTGTTGATAGCACTTTAAAGTAAAAAGATGCAACATTATTCTACAATAATTACTGGACAAACTGCATTAATGAGCAGCATTTAACCGCTCCACATTGATTTGAGGGATTCATAACAAGAAATACTTTCATGTTATTTTCTCATATTTTCAACTGTATCCTGAATGCAAAAATGCAGGGTAAGGATGCGTACATAAGACAATAGTTAACTTAATTAAGAATTCAAATAATTCTTTTACATCTTTGATGATGACAAGCATACGCAAAATAAAGCGCTCGATAATAAACATTTGACTAGCCAAGAACCAATCAAACAACCGATTTGGTCTTGTACAACCAAATAAGCTTCAAGTCATTTACATATCCGCCTCCTCCCTCCTCTAGACCCTATATTCGACCAACTTTGAACCACTTGTACAGTTGTACATGAAGTGCCACCTCGAGGCCCTGAGACAATTTTCTGATTGCATCGCGCCACAGTCAAGCATGGTTTATAAAACCAAGTAGGAACTAGGAAGCAAAATGTTGTGTCTCGGTTAGGTCAAGTGCATAATTAAGGCTATGACACAAACTAGTTTTGAACTCATATGGCTTTGTAATCTCCTTGGTAATATTGTGTTTGCACAACCTAAACCAATGAACTTATGGTGGGATAAAGTGATAATAAGGTAGCCATGCACATTGAAAGTGATCCAGTACCCCATGAAAGAACCAAACACATAGAAGTTGATTGTCACTTCACTCGGGAAAAGCTTGAAGATGGAACAATAACAAGCCCTCATGTCAGAACCAGTTACTGCTATCTTCACTAACGTTCGTTTCATCAAATGTATTGGAATTGGAATTTGCGTAGGAATTGAAATTTGATTTGGAATATAGGTGTGTTCATTTCACATAACTGAATAAATCTGGATGAAATTGGAATGTAGATTTCGTTCATTCTGTTATTGTTCAATTTTCATTCCTTCTTTTGTTGAAACAAACAACATAAGGATTGGAATCTACATTCGAATTCCATTCCATTATGTGAAACGAACACTACAAGCTTTACCCTAAAGCCGGATTTATCACATTTGTAAAAGGTTGAACATGATCAATATATACGCTCTGAATTAATCATATCTATAACAGTTTATTATTTTTGTCTTTGATTACATAGCGGCATAAGATCTCTTTTTCATTTACTTTGAATTTCATCTTAGTTGTGTTAAATTTTCTCTAAAACATAAGATGCTAATCACATATAATGATATAAAGCCAGGTCAACTTTTCCATAACTTGATTCCTTTTCATGTCATATATTATCAATTTATCATATTGAACATGAGAATGATAAGACTTCGCAAGCCATCGTTCGTTTCTACTTCACTTTTCTCTACTGAATAACAGTTGCAAAACTATAAATGTTGCACATTGCAAAAGCAATTTGGACAAAAATATTAAGTGCAACAGTTTACTTTTGCATTCAAATTTTCACAATTTGTCCTAAAACAGGTTGTAAAATTTAGTGTCCTTTTGACATTTTCTCAAGAATGATGGTGAGTTTTATTGACTGTCAGTTAACAATATCAATTACTAGACACTATAATATTGTATAAAACCGTATCAAAATTTAACAAAAAAAATAGACACCAGTAATACCTGTCATGCAATCGTGATGTCTGTCCTTGCCAAAACTCAAAAAAATCAGGTTTAAGCCTGTAACCACCCCAATTTGTCGGTTTTGGGATTGCAGCTCTGCAGAACAACAAATTATTCACCAGTAAATCATAAGCAATGAATCTCACAAATCCAGTAACTGAGATATATGTATCACTCACCCATCAGAGTATTTTGTTTCCAAATCTTTATATTCTTGGTGGAGAAAATCACGTCCAGGTATTACAGAGCTCTGAACAAATGGAAGCCTATTAAGTTGTTTGTAAAAATACGAAAACAGAAACATAAAAAAGCACCTGTTTACTGGCTATTGCACCAATTTGACTTCCTCTAGGGCGGCTGTGGAAGTAACTCTCAGATTCTTCTTCAGAAACCTTCTGCACAGAACCTTCGATTCGCACCTGCCAGTCGAAAAAAAGCGACCGACTGTTACAGTTATAATTATTGCATTAACTGAAACTTCTTAATAACAATTTTTTTACAATTTTAACCTCGGTCTTCGAATATAATAATTTATAAGATGCATTAAAATAGCCTTTGGACGACTGTCAACCAGTTAGCTATTTTTTCAAATGACCCCATTGAAATAAAACACAACCTACATTGACCGATTCATAAACACATGGGCTGAAATTGCCAACGTTACTTAAATTGGTCAGCATAAAGTTATCTTTGAACGCCTAGCATAAAATCATAGAGTAAGCATCTGGTACAAAATGTCCTTAACCTAGGAAGTGCAGGAAACCAGGTCAAACAAACTCTGATTGACCTCATTCAAGCGGTGTTGGAACCCTAACCCCTTAATCCTACAACTAGAGTCTCGGATGCTGAATTGGCTCGAATTAGGGCTGAATTCGTGGCCCATGATAACAAGATTATGCAAGAGGCCAGAGATAGTAGAGGTGGTTCAGGATCGCCCCCAAGAAAGTGCCGCCAAAAAGCCGGTAAAGTCCAGATTAAGGGTTTCCGTGGTATCAAGAAATCGAAGGAGGTCCGCTTTAACCCCCTGCTTGTTCCCTCCCGCCAAAAAACGAACACAGATGATGCGGCTCCCCCTGGCAGGTACAACCCTCTCCTATCTGACCTTCGTGTCCAGGAATTTATTGAGCAAACGGCAAAAATTAGCAATAGTGGTAAACCTGTTTCGGATATGATGAATGAGGATGACCAAGGTGGGGCTATTGAGGAACCGATGGCAGTGGAAAATTCTGAATGGGATTCACATTCAGAATCTTCCATGCGTGAAGCTCAATCTGCCCCTGTACAGATGCAGGATTATATTCGTACTTGTGACGAAAAGAAGGGGGCTGGTACAAGTCCTCCTGCAGAGCGTACCACTGTTTTTAAAGCAGCCCCTGCTCATAAGGTTTCGGTTTGGGACAGAAAAGTGGGGAGTGGGCTTTCGTATGGGCAGATGATTGCTAAAAATAGGGAATTAGACGCCGTTAAAATGGAGTACTTCCCGCCTACAATCACGCCTGAAGGAAAAACCAGAATAATCATTACTCAGGATGACCTCAAAGGATCGGCTCAGGTATACCCTTTGCACCTTTACGGTTATTTTCTGGGATCGTCCATGGATTATAGAGTAGTGAATAGATGTTTGCATCGCCTTTGGAGGACATATGATTTGGCAGAAATAACAAAAAGTCCAGCGGGAATTTATTACTTTAAATTTAAAAGTGAAAAGGGTTTAAATGATGTCCTTGAGAATGGGCCGTGGATGGTAAACAATGTTCCTGTGTTCTGGATAAATGGGTTCCCGGGCTAAGCTTAGAAAAGATAGAGCCATCGGTTGTGCCGTTGTGGGTTACTGTCCATAATATTCCTTTGGATCTATGGACCAGCAAGGGAATAAACAAGTTAATGAGTGGAATGGGGGAACCTAAACTCATGGATAAGCTTACTCTTGAAAGATGTGCAAACCCATCGGGTAAACTTGGGTATGCTCGGGTGTTGGTTGACGTGAAAGCGTCTTGTAACCTTCCTAGTGAGGTTGAAGTCGTGTATCCAAACAGAGTTACTACCCTGAACGTTTCGTACCAATGGAAACCACCAATATGCTCTAATTGTGTTGTGTTTGGCCATAGCTATGCTCAATGTAAAAACAGATCTCAAGCAAGTACCGGTGAGGGCATAAAAGAAGCTACCATTGGGGATTCTGGTGTTGGGATAAACAGGCCTGCTACAGTTCAGAATGCAGCTTCTATAGGTAAAGGTAAGGGTGTTAGGGAGAGGGATGAGGATGGTTTTGAAACTGTGAGAACTGAGAAGTAAGGAAATTCGGCAGCAATCTACAGACAAAGAAAAGTCTAGCAACAGGGATCTAACTACGGCTAAAAAGAATATGAACGGAGCCCAGCAGGTTATGGGTAAGAGTAGGGGTGATAAGCTGGATTACAACAATAGCGGAGCATCTTGCTCTATGCCAAAAGTGTCGGGGCTAAACAAGCAGCAACACCCTTCTAAAGGGCCGAAGAAGGCTGCAAATCAGGTCCTTAAAATTGTTCAGAAAGGTTCTGGTTTTAATTACACCCGTGCAGTCCAAGGCAGCCCTGCAAAGGCTGTTTCGGCCTTTCGGGTATGGGTAATGTTTCCAAAAATACCCCTGATCCAGCCGTTAATCCCTTGATGTGTACTTCCAATAGGTTCTCAGTCCTTGATGTTCAGGAGAGTGTCAAAAAGGGCACTCTGGTGGTTGATAATTCTGACCTTTGTCCTCCGGAAACTGTTTGTACCGAGGAGTGTACTATTAATAGGCAAAATGTGATTGATCCGGGTCGGGTCCTTCCTACATGGAGCCAATTTAATCCATCAGAGTCTTTAAACCGGATCGTTGGAAAAAATTATGGCATCACGGATGAGCAGAAAAAACGTATTCTCGACGCCCTTCATAGTGACGCGAAAGCAGTTAAAGCGGAGGATCAAGAAGAAGGGGTGGACGGGGAATGGGATTTTTTTCACGATAAATGCATGGAGCTTGATTTGGATCCTGATTTTTGTGTCGAGGATGTTTATGAGGATGACAGCGGCTCAGCTCAGTTCATTTCTCAGCTTGCGAAGACGGGTAAATATTTTGATCCCGTAGTTGCGAAACCCCCTAAACGTTAAGTTTTTATGAGGCTTTCGTACTTGTTTGAAGGGTTTTTTTGCTGGGTTTTGGTTTTGTGCGTCTGTGTTTTGCGGTTGGTTTTGGGTTGTTTTAAGAAGCTTCTTCTGTTCGGTACATTCTCTTTAATTCTGTTTGGTCGAGGGGTTATAATTTTGTGCAGCCAAATTCGGAATATAATTGTTGCAGCCAAATTGGGTTCTGCAGGATGGGAAACTGCCATTTTGATTTCAACCCCCCTGGTTCATGCTGGCTGGAAGGGTGCAGGTGTTTGTCTTACGGGGCTGTCTATTTTGTCTGGGTTTTTGCTGCTGTCCGGGTTTAATTTGCTGTCCGGGGTTCAGGATTTTGCTGCAGTCCGGGTTTTCTCTATGGTCTGGGTATTTTCTTTCCAAGGTATGGGTTTAATGTATGGCGTCTGGGATTATTCTGCTCCGGATTTAGCTTGGCTGCTGAGTCTGTATTCCAGGTGTGTATTTCAGCTCCAGCTCCGGGTTTGTATCAAGCTCTGGGATATCATCAAGGTCCGAACCGTTTTTTTCCGTGATTATTTTTAAGCATTGGGCCCCTATTTAGATGTGGCTGCTGCTGGTTTTTGGGGCGTGTTTATCCAGTTTGCAGCAGGCCTCATAAAAGGCCCAATGATCTCTCTTCGGTTTGGTTTGATGCGGGTGGAGGTTTCTTTTCTGCTGCTATGGGCTTATTTTTTGGCAGGCCTTACTCGGGACTCATTGAGTTGCTCTGGGGTTGTTCATTATGGGCCGGGTTTGCTATTGGTCCAACCGGGTTTGTATATTGGTGTCCAGGTTTGCTTGGTTAGGGTGTGCGGCCCAACTGATGGTTGGGGTGTGCGGCTTTCTCGTTTCTGGAGTGTGCGGCCCACCTTGCGAAAGCTATTTTGGGCCCAGATTGTCTTTGCTGCTTCGGTTGCTGTCGCTAGGAAGGCCCAATACTTGGACATTTTTTTATTTTTTTGAATATTAAAGGCCCAATTTCCATGGGTTATAGCTCCTCAAATCTTTGTAGTTGGACTTGTGTATCTGTAAGTTTGAAAACAATATTTTTCCTACTAGGATTCTATGTTTTAGTAGGCATGGTATGGTTTTCGTTTTTGATGGTCCCCGAACCATGTTTTGGGTGTCCAAGTGTTACCGTGAGGGGGGGGGGGGGGGGGGGGGGGGGGGGGGTATGCTCCTCCAAAAGATACATGTAAAACCTTTTTATTTTATGAAAGATGAAAGTTTGCTCATTTACCCAAAAAATAAAACCCTAACCCTAAAGTTAAATTGTAAATCCTAAAAGCTATATACATATATATAGGATAAGGATATAGAGAAAACCCCTTTGAGTTCAAGAAACTCAATCTCCACCATCCATCAAAAAAAATCTATGGTTGAAATTGGATGTTACAAAAAGCAACTTTCTGACACGTGTAACAGACTGACAAAAGCAAATGTAACAGCTTTTTGCTTTTCCACGTTTCTTTCTGACACAAAAAGTGTAACAGGTTTTGTCTTTGTCTGTTACACTAAAAAATTTCTATAAAACATGTAACATATTTTTTACATGCACTACACACTAAAAACTTGTAAAAACCAAGTTCGAAAACGTTACACTTCATAAAACCTGCAAAAATCTGTTGTTGAAAACAAAAAAAAAAGTGTAACATGTGATGTTACATATATGTAACGGATGAAAAAGGTGTAACATGTACACTTTCTCTCTCCTGATAGAAACTGTTACGTGTCAGAACTCTGAAAAGGGGTTTTTGGTGGGGTAAAGTTTTTTTGGGGGGTGGGGGTTTAGGTTTTTGGGTGGTGGTGGGATGGGGGGTTCATTGTTTGTTTTGGGTTTGTTTTGTTTGTGTTCACACTAGTTCTCGTGGTTCTCTCCTTAAAGCTAGCACTCGCATGAACCCTACCTTATACATATATATATATATATAGGGTTCGACGAGGAGGTTCCAACGCCGCTAGAATGAGGTCAATCGGAGTTTGTTTGACCCGGTTTCCTACACTTCCTAGGTTAAGATTGTTTTGTATGTGATCCTCTCCCTAAAATCATATAAGTATGTCTTTTACAAACTGTTGTATGACCAGAATAAATGTCAGGCTCACCTGGCGGTTCAAACCGTCCCAATAAAATAGTAGTGATGCGTTAGCATTCTCAGATAAATCCTTAGCTTTCCGGCTTCCATAATTAGTGTACCTATAGACACATTATAATGAACATATATAAATCAAGAAAGAAAGTGTATGTTGTTCTAATAAGTATTGATGCTTGTATCAACACAGAAGATTACTAACCAGACAAAACCGGTTTTGTCAAATCCTTTCAGCAATACCATTCGTGATGAACTGCAGACGTCACAAAAACAATGTTGAATGCAAAGAAAGGTTCTTTTATTTGCATCAACTAAATGGGAATTTAATGTAAAATATGTACTGGTATGGTTCTGAATCTAACTTCTGAGCAGATACTTACGGTTTGCCATCTTTGCCAGCTGTACACAATGCCATAGCATTTGGTTCCTTCAAGCCGGCAGCCAGTGCATCATCAAACCATTTCTGGAACTGTTTCAATGTGTGTTTTCAAAGTATTTATATTGCAAATTGAATTATCATATTCTAAATCAGAAGCAGTTAATTTGAGCTAAGGCCCAAGGATATTAAGGTAAACGAGACGAGCCGCTCGTGAGCTACTCAAGATCAGGTCGCTCAAGCTTACTTTGAACGAGCTCGAGCCCAAGCTTTGCTTAGCGAGCTCAGGTAGGCTTGTGAGCCTAAAGGAGCCAAAAAAAAGCGTGCCCAAAATGACCCCACTCATAGCAAAGTTGTTGGTAGGGTCTAGGGAGGGTGTGCTGGGCAAAGGGAGAAAACCTTAGTTCTATCTTGAAGGATAGAGAGGTTGCTCCCGAGACCCGCTGGCTCCAAATGGCAAACCTAAACAAGCCCACTATTTATGTAAT
Organism: Helianthus tuberosus; assembly: GCA_030545235.1. Classification (NCBI taxonomy): domain Eukaryota; kingdom Viridiplantae; phylum Streptophyta; class Magnoliopsida; order Asterales; family Asteraceae; genus Helianthus; species Helianthus tuberosus. The sequence continues at coordinate 69,948,256 of CM060360.1, forward strand.
TTTATTTAACCTAGACTTATATAGTAATAATTATTATTATTATGCATTAAATAAAGATAACTAAATAGTATATAATATATTATGTATGGGTAGGTATCCTGTACATTAATTCAGAAGTGTGAGAAGTGTATTATAACACTATATATAACACTATATAACACCATATAAACACCGTATAACACTATGTAACACCATATAACACCATATAACACTATGTAACATTATGTAACACTATGTAACACTATATAACAATGTTATACATCTATCATAGACATGCTATCAGACAAAATATAGTGTTATATTTGTTATATAATGTTATATAGTGTTACATAGTGTTATATGATGTTGTATGGTGTTACATAGTGTTATACTGTGTTTATATGGTTTTATATAGTGTTATATATAGTGTTATAATACACTTCTCACACCTCTCACACTTCTGAATTAATGTACAGGATCCTCTATCTATTATGTTATATATAAAAATTATAATTATAAATATATATACACACACATATATATTATAAAAGTAATTATAAATTATAAATGCATACAAACTAATTAATAAATAATAAACGAGCCGAACTCGAGCATGAAAATCTACTCATGAGCCGAGCTTGAGCTTTAGAAATAGAGCTTCGAAACGAGTCAAGCTCGAGCTCTCGTAAGTTAAACGAGCCAAGCTCGGGCTCATATCGGCTCATTAACACCCCAAAAGATAATTTTCACTTATCTCAAACCGTCTTCTTACATTAACTCCATACATTAAAGCCAATAACCACAATCATAATCACTTTTTCCAAACATTATAAACTAGCTATCGTAAACTGGAATTGCAATCATATGCACATCCAAATACTCCCATAACCCAAACAAAAACCTACAACTATTGGTCAAAGTAGGGTGTGCATGGGTCGGTTTTGGGCCAAAACCATAATTATAACCGCGATGTCGGTTAATGGATAACCATAACCATAACTGATAGGTTATGATGGTTTCGGTTGATCAGTTTTGAAGGTTATAGCGGGTCGGTTAACCATGAATATATGCCTAGCTAAATTATCCAGATTATTTTTTGACCATGGAATAAACTGTAATTACACAATTCTATATATTAGCATATTACATAGTGATAAAAAAATACAAATAATCTATAATATTAGTATCTGTTATTATTGAATATTCAAACAAATGATATGATATAATCTATAAATTCAAACAAACATTCAATAAAGAAAATATGATATAAGCGATAAATTCTAACAAACGTTCAACCAAAAACAGCAAATATTAAAAAAATGATGAAAAGTCCAAAATTGGACAGATTTTACTACATGTCGATTCGATTTGGTCAGGTATGGAAACATTGATAACCATAACCGACCCGCTACTTTTGGTTTTCAGAAAAACAGTTAACCGACCCACCGGTTTTTATGTGGTTTAGTTTTGTTGGTTAATTCGGTTATGGGTCGGCAACTTTGGTTTTTTGCACACCCCTAGGTCAAAGCAAGAAGATGATTGACTTTTAACATGTTTAAAATAGCCACATGGGTCAAACCTGAACATACGGGTCGGGCTCCACATCTTCCTCCTTCAACTCAGGAGAGATATAATTTTCTCTCATTGACGATATGTCGACTTGTGGGGCCTTTCCGATTCTAACACACATAGAAGTTCCGGGATATGGTGGAAGGTGAAGCTTGAATTTATCTATAACAGAAGGCGGAACAAACCTCCCACCTAAGAAATGATGGGTCCCACTAAACTTCTTGGCGCAAAGCTTAGGAGCAGTTAAAGATACCTGAAATATAAATTGGATCCACTTAGAAATGTGTAGACGTGGTAAAATAGGCGGGTCAGAACAGACGGATCAGGTAACGGGTCAAAACATGTATTGGTTGAAAAGTGCAGGGCCGGGTTGACCCGGAACACTTTTTTTGTCCAATTTGATTAATAATAAACTAAAGTTTTTAATTAAAAAAGTGTCAGAGGTTGTATGTAGGGGTGCAAACGAGCCGAGCGGCTCGAGTAAAAGCTCGAAACAAGCCGAGCTTGAGCTCGGGCTCGGCTCGTTTGCACCCCTACGGCTCGATTGCACCCCTAATTTTATGCATTTAGAAAACACTTCGGGAAACTTTCTACCTGTTTGGTATGCCCCTTTGACCCGTTTCATTTCTATATATATATTTTACCCATTTGACAAGTTGGGCGATAAAACACAACCCACATCAAAATTTACAAATAAATAGGTTTAAAAGTCCTCCTCTAGTAATGTGGCTTCAAGGATAGTATTTATCAACAACATTTCTTTTTAGCATTACTCTAAAATGCAAGATTTCTATGAGAACATACCAACATGTCAGGTTTGATTCCATCACCAACTACATCTCCTTCCTCCACATGCCACCCAGATGGAATATCTATAGAGGCAATCACCGATCGTTTTTGGTTTATTTCATTGTAGGTTTGAAGATTTACTAACCGTCTAATCAAATCATCAAATGGAGGCCTTGGTGTACCTAAAATAAGATAAAAAGAATTAAAGATATAGAAAGTTTCAAAAATTGCAACATTATATAATGCTGTATATGAGATCGATTCATATCCTACTATGCACCACCTATTCACGATTTCACGCTGATTTATTATTAATTAACAATGTAATTAGTGATGGAATGAAATCAACTAATATAAAATATCATTATTTTTTGTTTTTAATTTGGGTTAGCCTGCCAACACTTTCTTTTTTTAATTTTCTACATAATTCATATATTTTATTGAAATAAAAATCAAAACTTTTAAATAAAGCTATGTAAGAGACCGTAAACATTTAATTGTGTCATGGGACTTTTAACCGGTTTAATGATTTAACCCATTCCCTTTTCTAATTGGTTTTTTATTTAAATTTACCCATTTGACCCGTTAGCAATAAAATATAACCCAATAAGATCCATGTACCCAGTCCGCACATGATTTGAAATTGCCCACTGTACCGAAACATGAACTTAATTATTTTTGCGTTAAAAATATTTACCATGGAACGAAAAGCCAAACATGGCATCAACTAGAATATTGAAGTCCTCTGATAAGTTAATAGGCAGATCATCAACCGATAAGAAAGGAATACCCAATGATTCTAGCTGCAAAGATACCAAACAAGCCTTTCAGACAAGAAAGATGAATACATCTTGCATAAATATTTAACCGGAGACGATCTTTGTCCTTTCTTATTTTTTATAAATAATTAAACTGTTAATTTTGATTAAAAAACATAATATTTGAATAAGTAGGCCCACCTGAGTGACGAGACCGGTATAAAGAGGCTTTGCAGTACGTTTTGGATAACAAACAAATGGTTTATATCCGAAGTGATACAAATGACGGGCAGCTACAAGACCATCTCCGCCATTGTTTCCTGGACCACATATGGTCAATACACGATTATAATCCTTAACGTTGTACACCTGCCACACATTTGATTAAGAATAAAGATGCATAAATGAAATCAGCATAAATTTGCCTCTATAGCAACCAAAAGTAGTCTTGTTGAGGAAAAAAAGAATAGAAAAATGTATGTTTAGATATGTACAACAAGCTTTACAACTGATTGGATCGTAATGCATGAATTACAACGCTAGATATAATCAGCTAGAAACTTGAAACAGGTAGTTTTTTTTAAAAAAAAAATAGAATATTGGTGTGAGCATTACTAAAAAAGTAGATTATTAACAACTTTTGAATCATATATTATACGTTAAATTTTCTTATTCTATAGAAAAATGGACAAAAAAGGGGATAGCTTCAATCCAATTCCGACCCAACATGTTTAACCCCGAACCCTTGATATCACTAGCGTAAAGCTAACAATGGTTAGGTAAGTTTGCATATACAGTTTAACCCTAAATGATCAAAAACTCGGAATTGGTTTTGCCAAACACTACAAAACTGATTATTGCAACTTCAAGCAGCAATAATCCGTTTCACAAAACACCCCCGACAACTTGCAATAACTCACTATATTACGATAGTCCAGCCCAGACTCCTGATTGTAACATGAGTTACATAAAATGACATAATTCATACCAAAAAATCAGTTTATTTATTGTAACTGTTTGCTATGAATTTTGTCATTTTAAGGTCATTATGTCACCAATTTCCACCATTCTCTCTTCATTTCTCATCCAATCATAACAAATGGGATTAACTACTTCATATCATACCTACTTGCACTCGAAATAAGACCCACAAATAAAAATAATAAATATTCAAAACCAAGTGGGGCCTGGCACAATTTTCGGGTTAAATCGCATCAACCCAAGAAAACTCATGTCATGTTCAAGTTCATGTCCTTGGCACAAGTCTCAGGTTCAACCCGCAAACCCGACTCAAATAACTCACCTCTGCAATTGCTGTGGCAACACTCAAACCAGCCAATTCCTGCAAACACGAAACCGTCTCAGCATTTTTGTTTGGTACTAACTAATTTCCAAATCCTCATTATATGTTATGATCATCATATTGCACCCCCCCCCCCCCCCCCCCCCCCCAAAAAAAAACAAAAAAATAAACTTGTAATAAAAAATAAATAAACCTATTTGATTAATAATTAAAAAAAACCCTAATGGAAATTGACTAACCATAAGCTGATCAACGCTAAACCCAAGAGGGCCCATGAGAATCTCATCAACCTCAGCAGCTTGTCGTTGATTCAGATACGAAATGGTGTCAGGGTTTTGAACCACTTTAATGCTGCTAGACATCACTCCTCTGTTGGGACAATAACCCCGAAACTTGTGCCTCAAAATCGAACCAATAAAAACCCTAAATTCAACATTTTAAAGTCACACAAACCACTCCAAGTACTCATACAAAACAGAAAGAGAGATAATAGATAGATATAAAGGGGTTGTTTTTGTTTGCTTACCTTTGGAGATGGGTGAAGGGGGGAAGAAGCAGGAGTGGAAGTTGAGAGGATATGGGTGATGAAAGAAGAATAGTGCGTCAGTATCATAGCCTTGTATTTGGTTAACAGTGGAAGCATTTTTTAATGGTGGTTAATGGTTCTAGCTTCATCGGAGGTGGGTGTGATCTCTTTGTTCACGTGATTTTTAATTTTTTTTATGATTTTGGTTTGGTTAATGGTTATGAGTTTCTTGTTTTTGTTGGCACCATAACATCCACTCTACCTTAACTTATACCTTAATTCTTGTTGTAACTAGTTTAAGGGCATGTTTGGGTAAGCTTTTTTGAAACAACTTATTGACTTATTGGGCTTTTTGAAAAGTCATAAGCTCTAAAATGATGTTTGGCAAAGAGGGTGTATGTGAGAGGAAAAAGCCAATAAGTCAATAAGTCACAAAAATCCTGACTTTTCCAAGAAGCCAGTAAGTCAATAAGTTGTTTCTAAAAGCTTACCCAAACATGCCCTAAGTATCTCTTTGTTACACGGCTTATTCAAAGTATATTATATTATTTAAAAATATTGACATAAACTGTGAATATTATATTATTCATGTAAAGAATCTAGAGACCTATTGAAGATTTTGTTTTGACGGTAAAATGTTTTTTATTTGCCGCTGTCACAGCCCCCGACCCCTATTCCGGGAGCGGGTGCCGCGAGATCCAGATCAGTGGTATCGGTGTTTATTAATTTGACAGCAGAATATATCAGGATCGTAGTTAGGAAATATTTTTATCAGAGCTTAAACACCCAATTTTTATAATAAATCATTGGGATAAAACCCAAGTTGACAATACATTTGTAGGGATAAACCCTAATTATTGAAAACAAAAATTCCTTTTTATTTAGGTAACTTTTATAGCCACTTTTCCAAACCTTTAATGCTCCCCAGCTGACTTCTATTGGTTTTCACATTGTGTTACCTGAAACACGTTTTAAAAACATTTTATCAGCAAGAAATACTGGCAAGTATATTCCATTTTGTAAGCATCAGTTGTTTACACGTTACAGTATTAAGGGCGATTACAATGTTTATATCTCCACAATTACTCGGTCAGTACGTGTCACTCGACGGATCTGTGACTATGGTCATATCACACATTGGATACTCGTGCCCAATTGTGAAGGTTATCAAGTACTGTATACAAACCCCATAATACTGGCAGCAATTGTAGAATTACAAAGACTTAATCATTGTAATTGTAGTTAAAAACATTTGAGCTTTTGGTAAAACAATTTGACTCACAAAAATGTTTGTAAAAGAAAATGTACTCACAAATAGTGAGAAAAAGTGAATGTACTTACATTGTTCACTTTGGTGATACTACTATAGCTTCCTGTTAATTCTCCTGGTTATTATCTATTAAAATTAGACAATGCACACGTCTTAGTAAAATAACACAAGTCACATTAACCGTACAACTCGAGACAGAATTCCAATGACTGAGTCAGGTAGAGCCTTGATATGCATTACGGAATCCTAGATCAATCGAGTGTAACACGAGACAGAACTCCAACAACTGAGTCAGGCAGAGCCTTGACATGCGTTACGGAGCCCTAAATCAATCGTGCAGGGTAACAGCAGGGTTATAATACTTACAACGAGGCAGAGCTTCGCTTTTAGAGGGGTATTATGCCCGGTATAATAATTGCGTACAGAGATTGAGAGAGATTAAGAAATTTGAACGGTGAGAAATGAGGTTGAAACCTCAATTTATAGGCATGACGAGGGGTCTCGCCTTCGCGGCCCGTGAGAGCATTAAGGGTGGTCATAGGCTTGGCTAGTCATTGGCCTAGCTTCGCCTAGTCATCAGACATGTGGCGTAATGCAGTGTCGAGCATGTCAAGGTCCTCGCGCCCCGCGACAGACTCTGGTGTCTGAGTCGCGGCCCGCGAGCGACTCCCAAATTTTGTTTTTCTTGTTTTTTATAAGTATAAGGGTATTATGGGTCCGTTTCTAGCGTACGGGGTATATTCGGAACGTTTTTGGGTCACGTTAAGGGTTCTAGGAGGGTTGTTATATCCTCCCCACCTTGTTTTAGATCTCGTCCTCGAGGTCTACTGGAACAGGTGTGGGTATTTCCTTTGCATCTCTGACTCGAGTTCCCAAGTGTATTCTGGTCCTCTTTTGGAATTCCATTTCACTTTGACCAGAACTAGTCTCTTGTGTTTGAGATTCTTGATCTTTCTATCTTCAATCTGAACGGGCTTCTCGATAAACTTAAGTTTCTCATTTACCTCTATATCCTAAAGAGGTATCACTAATGATTCGTCTTCTAAACACTTTTTTGAGATTACATACATGAAACACATCATGTATTCCTGCCATTGATTCTGGCAGTTGTAGCTGATAGGCTACGGGTCCTATTCTTCTAATAATCTCAAAAGGTCCAACATACATGGGCTTAGCTTTCCTCTTTTAACAAATCTGACTATTCCTTTCCATAGAGAAACTTTTAATAATACTTTATCTCCTACCTGAAATTCCAAAGATTTTCGTATGTTATCTGCATAACTCTTTTGACGATCCCGTGCTGCTTTTAGTCTTTCCTTGACTTGAATTATCTTATCTGGCGTTTCTTGCACTATCTCTGGTCCAGATAATTGCTTTTCTCCAATTTCTGTTCAACAGACTGGAGTTCGGCACTTTCGTCCATAAAGTGCTTCAAAAGGTGCAACATTAATGCTTGTATGATAGCTGTTATTGTAGGAAAATTCTATTAATGGTAAATGGTCGTCCCACTCCAAAATCAATTACACAGGCTCTAAGCATATCTTCCATTGTTTGTATTGTCCTTTCGCTTTGTCCATCCGTTTATGGATGATAAGTTGTGCTTAGATTTAACCTGGTTCCCATTGCTTTTTGGAAACTTGTCAAAAAATGAGAAGTAAAACGGCTATCTCTATCAGATACAATAGACAAAGGAATTCCATGTAATGAAACTATTTCATTAACATATAGCTTGGCTAACTGTTCCATACTGAAAGTTTCCTTCATCGGTAAGAAATGAGCAAATTTGGTCAATCTGTCAACAATCACCCAGATTGTATCATTTTCTTTTCTTGTCTTGGGTAATTTGGTAACAAAGTCCATTGTTATCAATTCCCATTTCCATATTGGCATCTCTAACTGTTGCAATAATCCTGAGGGTTTCTAATGCTCAGCTTTAATTTGTGAACAGGTTAAACATTTAGCAACGTAGTTTGCTATATCCTTTTTCATTCCTATCCACCAAAAATTCCTTCTTAGATCTTGATACATCTTATCACTTCTGGGATGTATCGTATACTTAGACTTATGAGCTTCTTCTAAAATTTTGTGGCGTAGGTTTCCTTGTTTAGGTATCCACATCCTTTTCTTATGAAACTTCCAAATTTCATCTGTTCCTTTTTCTAATTCCTTAAGCATTCCTTTTAAACTTTCAGCATCGTCCTTGATTGTTGTTTCCTGTATCTTTCTAATTTGATCATTTAAATCTACTTGTAGATTTAATCTGAGAGAACGTACTCGTTTTGGTTTTTCATGATACTTTCGACTTAAAGCATCAGCTACTACATTAGCTTTCCCAGCATGATATTGGATTTCACATTCATAATCACTAAGAACTTCCATCCAGCGTCTCTGTCTCATATTTAATTCTTTTTGCCCAAAAATATGTCTTAAACTCTTATGATCGGTGAAGACAACAAATTTATTTCCATATAGATAGTGTCTCCAAATCTTAAGGGCAAAAACTATGGCTCCTAACTCTAGATCATGGGTTGTGTAATTCTCTTCATGTTTCTTAAGTTGTCTAGAGGCATAAGCTATAACCTTATGACGTTGCATCAACACACATCCATATCCTAACTTAGACGCATCACAATAGACTATAAAGTCTTCAGTTCTTTCTGGTAATGCGAGTATGGGTGTGTTGGTTAACCTTTGCTTAAGAATCTTAAAAGCTTCTTCCTATTTTGGTCCCCGTTCAAACTTAACTGATTTACAGGTCAGTTTGGTTAATGGAATGGCTATTCTAGAGAAATCTCGGATAAATCGTCTATAATATCCTGCCAGTCCAAGAAAACTTCGTACTTCTGTTGGTGACTCGGGGACTTTCCACTTAGTAATCGCCTCGATCTTTGTGGGATCCACATGAATTCCGTCATGATTAACCAGATGTCCAAGGAATTGCACTTCTTGTAACCAAAATTCACATTTTGAGAATTTAGCATAAAGTTTTTCTTTTCTCAACAATGTCAGAAGTGTTTGCAGATGCATTGCATGTTCCTCTTTACTCTTAGAGTAAATTAGAATATCATCTATAATGACAATTATGAATTTATCCAGGTATGGTTTACATATCCTGTTCATCATGTCTATAAATGCGGTTGGGGCATTGGTTAAACCAAATGGCATGATGGTAAATTCATAATGACCATACCTTGTTCTGAAACAGTTTTAGGAATGTCCTCTTCCTGTACTTTCAGTTGATGATATCCCGAGCGTAAATCGATCTTAGAAAAGAATCGAGCTCCTTGAAGTTGATCGAACAGATCATCGATTATCGGTAATGGGTACCGATTCTTAATTGTAACCTTGTTCAAGTCTCGGTAATCAATGCACATACGCATCAATCCGTCTTTCTTCTTAACAAACAGTACCGGTGCTCCCCACGGTGATGAACTTGGTTGTATAAAACCTTTTTTCAAGAAGTTCGTCCAATTGTTTCTTCGGTTCCTGCATCTCCATTGGTGCTAAGCGATATGGTGCTTTGGCATTCGGTGTCGTTCCTGGTATTAGGTGAATCCTAAATTCAACCTCTCTATCAGGTGGTAATCCAGGTAATTCTTCTGGAAAGACGTCTGAGAATTTAGATATTACAGGAATATCTTTTAATTCTTTTCCTTTAGTATTAATGATTACGGAAATTATATATACTACTCTTCCTTTCCTTTCATAACTTGCGGCTTTCATCACAGAGATGAACTTTGTCGATCTGGTTGGCTTATCTCCTTTAATTGTGATCTTTTCACCTGTTGGTGTACTTACTTGTACTGTCTTTTGATCACATAAAATACTAGCACGATTGGCTACTAACCAATTCATTCTTAATACAACATCGAATCCGGCTAGATTCATTGGGTAAAGGTTAGCAAAGAAATGATGGTTGAGGATTTCTATTCTTGCTCCCTGCAAGATCTCATTTATTTTAATGGATTCTCCGTTTGATGTCTCTACCAGACAGTCTTGTTGAAGTTTGACTAAGGGTTGGTCGAGGAGTTTGTAGAAAGAAGTATTGATAAAACTTTGGTTTGCACCAGAGTCAAACAATACTTCGACAAATATATTATTAACTAAGAACGTACCAGCAATCACATCCGGAATCATCTTGGCTTCCTCAGCTGTCAGAACAAAGGCTCTGGCATTCTTCTTTGGAGCTTCAGTTGTCTTAGCCTTGTTAGTTGCTGCTAGAGCTAGTTTCGGACAGTTATGTTTGATGTGACCAGCTTCCCCACAATTGTAGCATATTCTGGCACTAGCCTTTCTCCTACAATCTTCTTCCTTATGTCCTGGGTACTTGCAAAAGTTGCAGGACACAGCACACTTTCCTGAGTGCTTCTTTTTACAAAACTTGAGTAGGGTGCAGAAGAACCTGTTCCTTTTCCACGGTAGGAATTACCAAAACGAAATTCCTGGGTAGGCTTTTGAGCTAAGTTCTTTATCTGGTTTTCCTCTTGTGTGCGTACCAGTTCATTAGTCAGGGTATTGGCTAGTTCTACTGCTTCTTCTATGGTTTGCGGTCTAGCTGCCTTGACTACGTGTCTAATCTCACTAATTAATCCCCAAATATAACGGGAGATTAACACTGGTTCAGGAGAGGCTAAGGTTGGCACTATCCTAGCATATTCGAAGAATATGGTAGTGTAACCTTTGCAGTCTATTCCAGTCATTCTAAGATTTAGGAACTTATTGGCGATTTGTTCCTTTTCATTAGGAGGACAGGATTTTCTTTCAACCATTTCTTTAAAGTTGGTCCATTCCATATTATAAATTATGTCACTTCCCCTAGACTGGAGAATAGTATTTGATGTGTGTAAAATGCAACATATAAATTACATCAAATAAGGCATAAAACTAACCCTTTTTAAGTACTAATATTGGAAAAAGAGTGTTTTTGTCTTCCTTTTGTATTTTCAGGATTAAATGAGCTCAAAAACACAAAAGAAGCAAAAAGATAGCTAAATCCAACATAAATACAAGGAAAGGAACATAAGTGGACTGCCCGATCCCTCAACGGCATCTTCCAAAGCAAAATAGAGAAGGCAGAAGACTGAACACGCTCCGTGCTCAGCCAGCACGGGGCCGTGCCCAAGAAGCAGCAGAAAAGACAAACCTATAGAAGCTTCCATTGCCCACCACGGGCCGTGTCCAGCGAACACGGGGGCGTGTCGAAAGTACAGCAGGCGCATTAATTGTAATTGCGAATTACAATTAATGAAGAGAGAGATTGTCAGACAGGCACGGGGCCGTGCCAAGCGGACACGGGGCCGTGCCCAGCCCTCTGTTCAGCCTATAAATAGGAGTGTTTGGTTTCATTTCAACTCATCCCTTGGCACACCACCTCTCTCACACTTCATCCACCACCCACCACCATCACAACACCATCATCCACCACCATCATCCATTGTCCATCGTAGAGTGTGTGAGTCGTCTCGGGATCCAAGATTGATCGTAAGAGTTCTTGACAATCAAGGCCATGTTTGCCTAAGTCTCTTACATCACTTGGTGAAGACAAAGTGTCTAGTATAATACTTTTTATTTCTAATCTTTTGCACTTTTTATTTGGTTTTGTATTAATGACTTTAATAACTAGTTACTTATGTTGAAGGTGATCTTTCCTTATCGTTTGTCCGTGGTGTCTTGGCATTATTTTACTGTCTATATAAAATAAAGGATTTTCACCATTCATATCTCCACGGTCTATATAGAGGTATGTTGGCTACCTGGTCGGGGGTTAAGGGAACGGTTTGGTAAAGGTCTTGCCATTGTTCAGCGTTTAGAGGTCCTGCAATGGACCTGGGTCAAATTTAGTAGGACCTCCTTCAATACTTCACGGTATTGGATGGCGGGGGTCCAAACTCTTTGATCCCCTCATAAGTTAACTACTATTAATACTATAACCCGACTATTTAGGACTGTATCCCTGCTGACTCAGACTACTTAGCCGAGGGTAACGTCACCGCCAAAAGCGGGGCCTACCATAATACTGCATTAATAACTTAATTCATTATCTTCCAATAATCCACCCTTTTAGGATTGTATCCTTGCTGACTCAAACTACTGGGGTGAGGGTAACGTCACCTTCAAAAGAGGGGCCTACTACAATAACTAAGATAATCTCTTAATTATGTGCAAAAGTGCGGAAATAATCAAAGGTTATACTAGATACGAGTCGGAACCAAGTGATTCATCTTGTCTATCTGTTTTTATTTTTATTTTTATTTTCAGCATTCTAGTTAGTTTTTATTTTTCTTAGTTTAAAACCTTTTTCTAAACTTTTTATTTTGGTTAGACGTTGAGGATAAACCGGTACTAAAAGCTCTTGTGTCCTTGGACGACCTCGGTATCTTACCAACGCTATACTACGCTCACGATGGGTGCACTTGCCCATATGTGTGTTTAGTGTTAGTAAAATATCGTGTTTTATAAATTTAAAACTTGGCTAAAAATAAGTGTTAAAAAGGGCTTAAAATATACACCTAATATATACGACACTTTATCGCACATCAAGTTTTTGGCGCCGTTGCCGGGGACACAAGGATTTTAAGAAAGCTTAAAATCGACGGCCTAATCAGTTTTTCAAAACCTTTTTAACGCGCGCAATTTTTTTCCTGCATTTTAGTTTAGTTTTGCATTTTACAGTAACCTGTACACGGGGCCGTGTTCACTGAACACGGGGCCGTGCTGCACATTTTCATAAAAACACCCAGTAACAGAAGCTTGAACACGGGCCGTGCTCACTGAACACGCCCCGTGCTCAACGAAATCAGTAAATTTAATTAAAACGCCCAGATACAGATCCTGAACACGGGGCCGTGCTCACTGAACACGAGGCCGTGTCCAGCCTCTGTTTCCGTTTTTCTTTTTGTTTTCTGATCTCGAGACTCGGTTGTGGTCTGCTGAGTGATTCTTATGGATCAATACTCAGGAGGTTACAACTACACCTATGAGGAGGATGATTATAGGGATAATTATTGCACTAATTTTCGTAATGCACGCTCGATTCAAAATAATCACTCATATCAACCATCCAATTCATACACCTACTATGAGGAGCCCAGGTACGAGCCATCAACTTCATACACATCCTATGAAGACCAAAGGTATGAACCTCCTCCCTCATACTCATATTTTGATGAACCAAGGTATGAGCCCTCATACTCATATTTTGAGGAACCAAGATATGAGCCACCACCTTCATATGCTTATTATGAGGAACCTTGGCGTGAACAACCCACCTCATATGAGTATTATGGAGAACAAAATTACGAACCTTATCCATCATATGCTTACAATGAAGAACAAAGGGTCGAACAACCGGATTCAAACTTAGAAAATTCCGATTCTTTTTCTATAACCGAAGTGACCGATAGGATATTAGAACACATTAGAGTTATCGATCGATGTATAAAAGAAGCTCGCGCAAGGGAAGAGGAGTCCCGCGCAAGAGAAGAATTAAAAAAGGAAGAGATAACTGAAAATGTAAAAATGGAAGAACAAATAAGTGAAAAACCAACACATGAGTTAAACAACGAAAAAGGTGAGTCCGACAACGTTAAAATTCAAGAAGAGTCTAATTTTGAAGAAATTAATCTCTTGTCACCTTCTTTCGAAAACCATTGTTTAGTACCCACTCATGCTAAGTTTTTAAAAGAGTTAAACACTAACGCTAAAATTGATGAAACGGTAAGTGTTAAGTTAACTAATGATCAAACTTCACTAATAAAAGAAGACCCATTTGAAATTTACATAACACCGGTTCCATGTTTCTTTCAAAATTCATTTATTAGTAATGTCACAATCGATAAAGATCTTTGTGTTAACATAATGCCTAACTACATTTTCGAAAAATTAAGTATTAGTGATTTTTCTCCACTTCAAATACCCATTTTTTTATCCAATCGGAAAATAATAAAATCAATCGGTATAGTTGAAGATGTCTTGGTTCAAACAAATCAAATGGTAATCCCAACCGACTTTGTCATCCTCGATGACGCTCCTCTAGTGTTAGGACGACCATTTGTAAAAACTCACGAAGCTTTGAAAAACCGGAAGTTCAATAATCTACCTCTTCAATTAGGGGCATTTAAAAGGAGTGTCGATCTCGAACGATCAATGAAATATCCATTCGGCAATAATGACCCCCTAATTGAAGATGAAGATGAACCACCCGATACAAGTGAAGAGATTGACCACTTTGTTGAAGAAGAGGTCGCCATAGAACAAACTTTTAAAGTTCTTGATCGAAATGAGCAACCAAATAAGGAGTCCCCTAAAGACCCGCCACTTGAGCTCAAAGAACTTCCAAAAGGTTTGGAATATGCTTTTCTAGACAAGGATGGTAATTTACCTGTAATTATTTCGTCTAAATTAGATAACTTAGAAAAAGAAAAATTGATTAATCTTTTGAAAAAACACAAAAACGCAATAGCTTGGAAACTTGTAGACATAAAAGGAATTAGTCATTCTATGTGCACACACAAAATTTTGATGAATGATGACTATAAATCGGTCATACAACCACAACGTCGAGTAAATCCAAATGTTCAAGAAGTGGTTAAAAACGAAGTCATCAAGCTACTTGACGCCGGACTTATCTATCCTATCTCAGATAGTCCTTGGGTAAGTCCCGTCCAAGTAGTTCCAAAGAAAGGAGGTATGACGGTAATAACTAACGAAAAGAATGAACTAATACCAACGAGAACCGTCACAGGATGGAGAGTGTGTCTAGATTATAGACGATTAAATGAAGCAACAAGAAAGGATCACGTTCCTTTACCTTTCATTGATCAAATGTTAGAAAGATTATTCGGTCATAAATTTTATTGTTTCTTGGATGGTTTTTCAGGTTACTTTCAAATCCCGATAGCACCCGAAGACCAAGAAAAGACAACTTTCACATGTCCCTATGGAACTTTTGCTTATCGACGCATGCCGTTTGGTCTATGTAATGCCCCAGCAACATTCCAACGTTGCATGGTAGCTATTTTCCATGACATGATAGAAAAGACAATGGAAGTCTTTATGGACGACTTTTCTATCTTTGGGGATTCATATGACCAATGCCTCGATAACCTTGAACGAATGCTATCCCAATGTGAGGAAACTAACCTCGCCATTAATTGGGAAAAATGCCATTTCATGGTAACGGAGGGAATAGTACTCGGTCACAAGATCTCAAGCGAAGGAATGGAGGTGGATCGAGCCAAAATAGATACCATTTCTAGATTACCACCTCCATCCTCCGTACGAGCTATCAGAAGTTTCCTAGGGCATGCCGGATTTTATAGACGATTTATCAAAGACTTTTCAAAAATCTCAAGGCCTCTAACGAAGTTACTTGAAAAAGATGCTCCATTCATCTTTGACAAGGATTGCAATCAAGCATTTCTTACCCTAAAAGAAATGTTAGTCAATGCACCTATCATGATAGCGCCTGATTGGAAATTTCCTTTCGAAATCATGTGTGATGCCAGTGACTTTGCAGTTGGAGCTGTCTTGGGACAGAGAAAAGAAAAGCATTTCCACCCAATCTATTATGCTAGTAAAACACTTAATGATGCACAAGAAAATTACACAACAACTGAAAAAGAATTGCTAGCTGTGGTATTTGATTTTGATAAATTTCGTTCTTATCTTGTTCTTTCTAAAACTATAGTCTATACAGACCATGCAGCCATTCGATATCTCTTCAAGAAGCAAGACGCAAAACCACGTTTGATTAGGTGGATTCTACTCCTCCAAGAATTTGACATTGAAATCAAGGACAAAAGAGGAGCAGAAAATACCGCAGCAGATCATCTTTCACGCTTAGAAGACCCAGCTTTAGAGGCAACCAGGGACGAGCAAATCAACGAAAAATTTCCAACTGAGTCCCTGGAAATGGTGGAATACAATGAAGAACCATGGTACGCCGACTATGCTAACTACCTAGCTAGCGGTATAGTCGCAAAAGGATGGCTACATCATCAAAGAAAAAAATTCTTTGCCAATGTGAAACACTACTTTTGGGAAGATCCATATCTTTTCAAAATGTGTGCCGACCAACTCGTCAGAAGGTGCGTACATGGTAATGAAGCACGAAGAATTCTCCGCCATTGTCATGAAGGTCCATACGGAGGACATCATGGTGCTGCTAGTACCGCACGAAAGGTATTCGATTCAGGATTTTATTGGCCAACCATTTACAAAGACGCTCAAAGTCTTGTAAAAACATGTGATGCTTGCCAAAGAACCTGTAATATTTCTTCCAAGAACGAAATGCCACAAAATGGCATTCTTGTTTGTGAAATTTTTGATGTGTGGGGACTCGACTTTATGGGACCCTTCCCACCATCGAAAGGAAACAAATATATACTTGTGGCAGTAGATTACTTGTCTAAATGGGCCGAGGCCGAGGCACTTCCAACAAATGATGGAAGAGTCGTGGTAAGATTTCTGAAAAAATTATTCTCTCGTTTTGGCACACCTAAAGCTTTAATAAGTGATAGAGGTACCCATTTTTGCAACCATCAACTTGAAAATTTTTTAACAAGATATGGGGTCTATCACCGGGTTTCAACAGCATATCACCCTCAAACAAACGGACAAGCCGAAGTGACTAATAGAGGTTTAAAACGAATACTCGAAAAAACCGTAGGGTTAAATAAAAAGGAATGGGCTGATAAATTAGATGATGCTTTATGGGCTTTTCGAACTGCTTATAAAACAACAATAGGTACAACCCCATATAAGCTAGTCTATGGAAAAAGTTGTCATTTGCCAGTAAAAATTGCGCACAAAGCCTACTGGGAAATCAAAAATGTAAACTTGGATTTAGAATTTGCTGGTAAAAATCGATTTTGTCAATTAAATGAATTAGACGAGCTTAGGAATTATGCATACTCAAACTCTGAAATTTATAAGGAAAGAATGAAAAATTTGCATGACAAACATATTAAACCTAATGAATTTCGGGTAGGGGATCTAGTTCTTTTGTTTAATTCACGACTTCGATTGTTTCCTGGTAAATTAAAGTCTAGGTGGTCAGGACCTTTTTCCATCACCCACATTTTTCCACACAGTACAGTAGAAATTAAATCTCGAAATGGGCCACCATTTAAAGTCAATGGCCAACGGCTGAAACTCTATCAAGGATTCATTGAGGATGAGGAAGAAGAGATCTCGCTTCAAACAGTGGAAGAATAAAAACATCATGCCTGGTAAGTTACGAACGATTGAGACGACAAAATAAAGCGGTAAGTTTTCTAACCATAGCTTATGGGAAAAAGGGGCACTCACACACGCACTTAAAAAAAAAAAAAAACGTGCTCGACACGAGGCCGTGTCCGCTGGACACGGGGCCGTGTTCGCGCTGCAGACGGGATAAAACCCCTTTTTCAAAACAGTTTCTTCATTCCACACGCCCCGTTTCCCCACAAAAGCTCTGGTTCCAGGCGATTTTTCGAAAAATTTCGACGTCTCCTATCGATCTAACAACGTCAAGGTATGATTCTATCACTCTTAGTAGTTAGATTAGTTACTTGCATGTAGTTAAAACACCAAAAATTTGGGGAAAATCTAGGGTTCTTGAAGTTCATCCGGATCAAACCTCAAATTTTTGTTTGGATCTGTTTGCATTTAGTTAGATTAGTGTTAAGGAAAGTAAATACACTTGTATTGTCCACAGATTCACCCGATTTCTTACAAAAACCCCAAACCCTTGTTCTTGAACAGAAAAAGATAAAATTGATGGGGTAAACGGGATATTTTGGGAAAAACGGTGTTTAGGGTTTCATTTTCGGGGGAAACCGCACCTATTGGACCAAAAATTTTCAAGTTTTCGAAACCGGGTCGAAAAATGGGATTTTTGAGTAACAGACCTCTGGACACGGGGCCGTGTCCACTGAACACGGGGTCGTGTCCAGGCCGCTGTTTGCAGTTTTGTCCGAAAATATTTCTGTTTCGTGCTAACTTTTGGTGTATTCTTGCAGATGGCCAGAAAGTTCACAAGATTCAACGCCAATGAGCTAGATGCAAGAGCTCGATATGAGCTTCTTCAAACAAGGCCCGAGGAATACCCGAGGCAAGCTTGCACGGACTTGCTAACCTTGGTGAATCAAATTGACCATTTCAACAACATTGTCACGGGACCACTCAGAGTCGCCCTAACAACTCGACTCCGTTTCGTCCATGAATGCACCTTGGAATTTTATAGTACCTTTGCATTCACTTCAAGGTGCGACCCGTTCGATAATGACGGGGTGTCATTCCGGTGTGGCGGAACGAGGTATTCGATCTCTATGGCACAATTTGGGTCGATTATCGGGTTGTATGCGGAAGAGGATGCGGGAAATGAAGAAAATACCGGGGGATTGAGAGAGATTGAAGACAACGAACACCAAGCCATGTGGGCTCAGATTGGAGAAGGATTCTACAATCCGAGCAGCACTAAGAGTACAAAGCTGAGGGACCCGCTCTACAGATACATCCATAGGCTCCTCGGCTACTCTCTTAGCCAAAGGCATGAAAGTAGTGGCGTCGTTGGGTTAAGAGATTTGCTTGTCCTCCACTGCATTCACAACCGTAGGCCGCTCGATGTTCCGTTCCTCATGCTCCGAAACATGCATCACAACCGCCTTGCTAGTGCACCAACTCCTATTTTCTTTGGGGGATGGGTGTACCGTCTCTTCAAGCACTTCGCCCACATACCTAGGTCATTTGAGAGGAGCCCATGGTCGGGTACTGTGGATATTCACATATGCCGCTCAATGAACCTGATATATGAGGCAGAAGACGGGACGGTAACCTTTCAAAGGATGCAAGGTCATGCATGGAACCCGCAAGAAGCGCTTGTCCTCCCAGCTCCGCAACATCATCAGTACCAATACCAACCCCACGGTGATCCGGGCCAATCATCCTCCTCGGGAGGCGGTTTTCCTAACTTTCAAAGTTTGCATGATTTGTTGCAGGAAAACCTCATGTGTACTCGGAACACCTATAACATGGCGAGCAATACCTACCACCGGGTCGGAGCTATTGAGAGAAACCTATCCGAGATACAAGACGATGTCGGATACATACGAGACCACATTGCACGCCATGGAGGGGATGATGACGATGCTATGGAGTAGGCGAGAGGAGCAGAGGAGGAAGCAGTTGATTGATGACTCCCCAGGTTAACCCTTTGCAATCTTGAACAATTGATAGCCTGCGTGCCAAGTGTTAAACAATTTACTTTTCCTAACTATTTTCTGCATTTTTTTTCTTTTACTTTATGCTTGGAACAATTAACTATGGTAATGTAGGATGTTTGTGTTGCTTGGTGTGGTATTAAGTGATGAAACAGGTACAAACCAAGGCTTGGGGTGCTAAGCCTCAGCACTTATAGGGCCAGGATGGAAAAAACCGGGGGAAGAAACCTGTTTTTTAGGCTTTCAGACTTTCCACACGGGGACGTGTCGAGCCAACACGCCCCCATGCTCACCTCCCAGACCTGCTGTTCGGTTACTGTCCTGCAGATTTTTGTCAGACACGGGGCCGTGTCCAGTGGACACGGGGCCGTGTTCACCTTCTGTAAGTTTTCGATACTGGCAGTTCGCCACGGGGTCGTGTCCAGTGGACACGGGGCCGTGTCCAGACTACCAGTAACATAAATCTTTGCTTTTTAACACCATTTTACACATCTAATCAACCTAAAATTTTATTTTTGGGACACATTGAGGACAATGTGTAATTTAAGTGTGGGGGGGATGCTAAAACCTTGAAATTTTGCAAGTCCTAAATACAAGCCTTACACAAAACTCTATTGGAACCGCTAATCACCCCAAATTTTTTCAAAAATTTCATTTTTCTTACTTTTCTAGGTTTAACTTGGGAAATTCAAGTTCTCAAAAAGGTTATATTTTTACGAATTTACAACCGATAGCGTAGTGATAAAAAGAACCAACATAAGAAAATTATGAAAAGGCATAGCAAACTTAGTTAAAATTTGATTATATATACTTGATCACATAAAAACCCATTCCCACAAAAGTGAGTTTTGAGCCTTTATTGAGCATACAAATTTACATCTTTAGACTAAATGCTCATTTTTCGTTTCTTGTGTGAATAGCCGCTTGGTTCTTACAACTCTAGAACTTGCCATGACGATACATTCCCGGTCCTTATCAACTTAAACCCGAGTAAGTAAATGATGGAGGCATTAGGACTAACCCTTTTTATTTCTACACCATTATTTTTCTTTTTCATTTACCACCTACCCAAAAATCCCCCTAGTTAGCCCCTTTGAGCCTAAACCTTTTCATTTCATCACCCAAACAAAAAACCCTTTTACCCACCAAAACCTTTTTTATTTTTAACCCTTTGTTTTAGTAACAAGTTCGGTTTTTCGTAGGAAAAAAAAATGTGTGTTGATGATGAAGCAAAAAGAAAATAAACAAACAAGTTCATCAAAAATAACTTTGTTTGAATAAAAGCTTCATCAAAATAAAAAAGTTACAAAAATAGAAAGTCTTACGAAAACCGACACTTGTTACACTTTTCGCCCTTTTTCTACTAACCACTATCCCAACCACCTACCTTTAACCCAAGCCTAACCCTTAACCCACAAAGTCCTCTTGATATTTACAAAGGTATAAAAGTTAAAAAGGAGGAGGATTGATTACTTGGCAAGCTTATGGTAGGAATAAGTTCCATGCCGCTCTCGAGTGATTCACTAAAAATACACCTTCGGCCGAGTGTGAGTGATTTCTCCTGTGAGGTATGTGAACTTGTATATAAATGGAATTTTAAAAAGGCATGTTATGCCCAAATAAGTAATTTCTCCTATGAAACGTTCTAAATAAATCATTACGAATAGGATTGTAAATAAATAAAAATAAAACCCAAAAAGATCTTGGATTCCCAACACTCTACGACAAGCCAAAAACCTTCTCTTCTACCCATTCCATTTGGGAGTGTAAGCCACATATTAAAGAGTTTTGCTTGAGGACAAGCAAAAGTTCAAGTGTGGGGGTATTTGATGTGTGTAAAATGCAACATATAAATTACATCAAATAAGGCATAGAACTAACCCTTTTTAACTACTAATATTGGAAAAAGAGTGTTTTTGTCTTCCTTTTGTATTTTCAGGATTAAATGAGCTCAAAAACACAAAAGAAGCAAAAAGACAGCTAAATCCAACATAAATACAAGGAAAGGAACATAAGTGGACTGCCCGTTCCCTCAACGGCATCTTCCAAAGCAAAATAGAGAAGGCAGAAGACTGAACACGCCCCGTGCTCAGCCAGCACGGGGCCGTGCCCAAGAAGCAGCAGAAAAGACAAACCTATAGAAGCTTCCATTCCCACCACGGGCCGTGTCCAGCGAACACGGGGGCGTGTCGAAAGTACAGCAGGCGCATTAATTGTAATTGCGAATTACAATTAATGAAGAGAGAGATTGTCAGACAGGCACGGGGCCGTGCCCAGCGGACACGGGGCCGTGCCCAGCCCTCTGTTCAGCCTATAAATAGGAGTGTTTGGTTTCATTTCAACTCATCCCTTGGCACACCACCTCTCTCACACTTCATCCACCACCCACCACCATCACAACACCATCATCCACCACCATCATCCATTGTCCATCGTAGAGTGTGTGAGTCGTCTCGGGATCCAAGATTGATCGTAAGAGTTCTTGACAATCAAGGCCATGTTTGCCTAAGTCTCTTACATCACTTGGTGAAGACAAAGTGTCTAGTATAATACTTTTTATTTCTAATCTTTTGCACTTTTTATTTGGTTTTGTATTAATGACTTTAATAACTAGTTACTTATGTTGAAGGTGATCTTTCCTTATCGTTTGTCCGTGGTGTCTTGGCATTATTTTACTGTCTATATAAAATAAAGGATTTTCACCATTCATATCTCCACGGTCTATATGGAGGTATGTTGGCTACCTGGTCGGGGGTTAAGGGAACGGTTTGGTAAAGGTCTTGCCATTGTTCAGCGTTTAGAGGTCCTGCAATGGACCTGGGTCAAATTTAGTAGGACCTCCTTCAATACTTCACGGTATTGGATGGCGGGGGTCCAAACTCTTTGATCCCCTCATAAGTTAACTACTATTAATACTATAACCCGGCTATTTAGGACTGTATCCCTGCTGACTCAGACTACTTAGCCGAGGGTAACGTCACCGCCAAAAGCGGGGCCTACCATAATACTGCATTAATAACTTAATTCAATATCTTCCAATAATCCACCCTTTTAGGATTGTATCCTTGCTGACTCAAACTACTGGGGTGAGGGTAACATCACCTTCAAAAGAGGGGCCTACTACAATAACTAAGATAATCTCTTAATTATGTGCAAAAGTGCGGAAATAATCAAAGGTTATACTAGATACGAGTCGGAACCAAGTGATTCATCTTGTCTATCTGTTTTTGTTTTTATTTTTATTTTTATTTTCAGCATTCTAGTTAGTTTTTATTTTTCTTAGTTTAAAACCTTTTTCTAAACTTTTTATTTTGGTTAGACGTTGAGGATAAACCGGTACTAAAAGCTCTTGTGTCCTTGGACGACCTCGGTATCTTACCAACGCTATACTACGCTCACGATGGGTGCACTTGCCCATATGTGTGTTTAGTGTTAGTAAAATATCGTGTTTTATAAATTTAAAACTTGGCTAAAAATAAGTGTTAAAAAGGGCTTAAAATATACACCTAATATATACGACACTTTATCGCACATCAGTATTCCACCATTCTAAGGCTGCATTTTTAAAAGATTAGAAACAAACATAATCTTATCTTCATCTGCACATTTACTTATTTTTATGACTGCTTCTGTCTTTTCTATCCAACGTAAGGCTGCAATGGGTCCTTCATTGCCTGAGAATTCTAGTGGTTTGCAGGCCAATAATTCTTTATAAGAACAACCGTAAGAAGCGGTTCTTCTTCTTTTAGGAATTGGAGCTTAGATTATAGGTCCGTTATTATCGTTCACACTGTGACTTGGCTTAGTGTGTTGGCATTTACTTCCATTTGCAGATTTATTATTTTCTGCTTCTTTAACAGTCTTGATAATATAGGAATAGCATCTATAATTCCCTGTGCTACTATATGTTGGATGACACTGTTATCTATTTAGTTTCCGTTATTCTCATTATTCTGGTTTTCCTGATTTACTTCGTTGTCCATCTGAATTGTGAACATTTTATCAGATATTAATTATCACAGAATAACTTTAGTACAAATATTTATACACAATCATACAAACAAATTGATCAAAAACGTCGATCATTGCGACTTTTACTCTTATATATATATATATATATATATATATATATATATATATATATATATATATATATATATATATATGCATTGGTTACATACTATAACTGGAAATCAAATATACTAGTAGCTATGCATCCGTATCTAATTTAGTCTATCTATAGATTTTTGTTTTATCAAAATACAAAATTACACATATATCTTAGGCATTTTCTAGGTATCATGTATCCAATCATGTATACCACGCTCGACATGTTTCCACATAAGCTTCTCCCCTATTTGATGAATTCTATCTCCTTCCTCCACTAATTCGTCACCAAATGAGCGAAGTTCTTCCAAATTTTCCTGGCTCATAGGTGGCATGGGTGCTAGTACTGGATCAGGGTGTCGAGGGATAGGTTGTCCATAAGGGTATGGATTGTGTATCACACTCTGCGTCCACCATTCGCTGTTTCAAAAGGGATCTAAAGGGTTAAGGTCAGTGTACAGAGCTATGGGGTTTGGTGGGGGAATTCTGGGAATCTCATAGGGATCTACATCTGGAATTGGAAACGGGTCTTCCTGGTCAGGTTCTAGCATTTGTTGGTCTGGGAACAAAGGTAACAGTGGCGGTTCAGCTATTTGGTTTAGGTTAGCGTCTACTGTTGTAGTGGCTAACATATGGAAATCGGCCAACTGTCTATATAGTTCCTCTTCCCAAGGTGGCCTATTGACTGTTTCCTGAGTCTGTGCATTTGCTTCCCAATTAGCTCTGACTATCGCTCTCTGTTGTTGCAACTTCTTCATTATCTTTCTTCTCTCATATGCTCCTCTATTAAACCAACCTCTCTTTTTAGTAGTGAAGAGTTCCTCAGATTGTGCCTTAAAAATAAATATCCCTTCCTCAGTATCGGCTGAGTATCCTGAGGGATTAGGTTGAGATGATGTTCCTTCATCTTTTGGTGAACTAGCTATATGACGATAAGCGTCTAATGTTCCTTGCTCACTCATACTGTAAACTAACAAATAGTCAAATAACACAAAACAATATTTACACGTAATCACATACGTTATTTCCTAACACAGAACTTAAGTGTCAGAAAAACACTTCTTTGGCTTAAACCAGTGGTTGTAGCTCTGATACCACTCTCTGTCGCAGCCCCCGACCCCTACCTTGGGAGCGGGTGCCGTGAGATCCAGATCAGTGGTGTCACACCCCGACCCGCAGCGGAAAGGTACGTGGCATGATGATTGCCCATAACTCATGACACTATTATAAGTTTAATATTTAAAGTCACCAAATTAAATTTGTCACACATAACATAGAATTTAAATATTAATGTCAAGTTACAAAAACAAATAAATACAAGCAACATATCATAGCCGGTTTTTTTACTAAGGCAATCCTACATGTCTTCATCTCAAAATCCGCCCACCCTTGTGTACATGTATCACGCGTAAAAGAGTTTTGGGTCAACAAACATGTTGGTGAATAGATTCGGTTTTTATTTAAAAACGTTTTAGTTTTATTAATTTTAGAAAATCTTATTTTATAACATGCATTATCAAATGTGAAACTAGGTCTTTCAATATAACAAGAATTCAACACATATCTCATTAACAACACAAACATAACAATATTAGTAACCATAGACACATAGAGATTCAAGCCCCGAAAGGCGAATCTGCGAAACAATGATGGCGATACCGAGTTCGACCCATGGCCGTGGGGAACCGGTCAGCCAGGTGGATCCACGCGAAACCTGTGACACAAAGCGAGTAACATATAGATACACGTATAGAGAAACAATAGAAATTAGCAACAAGTGACACATAGAAACACATCAAATAGCATGTTATCAAATTAAATAATAAATTTGAAATCGAGCACGAGATACACCCCAAAACGAGTAAGTGGCAAAAAGGGGAAAAGAGTCAAATCTACTCACTAGTTGCGAAGATAAGATCCACGAGAATGCACAAGTCTTGGAAGGACAAGCGTTGAAAAGTCACCACACCAGAGGTATACTAACGGTTAAATAGTGTGAAATTAATAATATTATAAATTAATATAAATTGGTATAAAATAATAATACATGAATAGTAAAGGTAACAAAAGTTACATCCTTTACGTGAGTAGGTAGTGATCTACTACTTCTAATAAAGCAAAACCAACTTATGCCACATGGCAATTACTTAGGCTGCTTGATGCCATGTGGCATTTGATGGTCTCATCTCTTTTTCATTTGAGCGGCAATTGAATTCCTCTTTCACTCTTTTTGAAACCGTCTAAATTTCTTCTTCAATTTGGAAATCTAATCAATTCTCTCAATTGAAATCAATCTCCAATTTATCATCTCTTCATCATTCATCAGTTGAAATCATTCTCCACCGCCTCATGCTCCAGCCGTTTCTCTCCTCCAAACCCTAATCCCAAATTTGTTATCCTCCATTGATCGTCGCCTCCTCCAAACCCTAATCCCAAATTTGTTGTCCTCCATTGATCGTGGCCTCCAGTTACAGGTTTCTGGTATGTGGTCCCGGGAGAAGAAATCTCAACCTATCATCTTCTCAACGCCGAGCACCACTTCAGTTTGTTCAAAACAAAGTTTGAATAAGGCCCCGATTCTTCGGACTGGTTATTTGTATTTGTATTAACAATCAGGTATGTTTATTGATCGATTTTATGTTATTTAATAATTTGTATTTATATTTTGGTTGATTTGTTTTAGATATTATGATTGGTTAATTAATGTGTGGGATGTTGTTGAAGGGTTCGTGTGGATCGTGCTGGTCGTTTAGTACAACCGGGAGCTTTGGAAGGATCTCACTTTCTTCAAACAGGGGAGTTGGTTAGTCCCCTGTAAACAACAACTTGTGGATTGTGATCATGGGATTCAAATGGTTTCTCATTGGGGTTTTAGGTTTTTGTTGATTTTAATCTTTGCTGATGATCATATTAGGAATCAGGTTTATTAATGTGTTGTTTCAGTTAAATAAGGTTCCTGCATTGTTTGGGATCTTTTTGGTTACAGAGTTGTGTATTTTTTTATGACTATATGAGAAATTGAGAAGTTGAAGTTATAATTACTAGAGGGTTTTATTTGATGCCATAGTCATAGTGCTTTTAATCCGTGTGTCATTTTGGAAAATTGTAGGTTGTATATAATTAACTAATGATTAATGGATGTTGATCAACATAGACTATGTTTAGTGGGTGTTAAGGATGTACCGGTAGGGATGAGCATGGTACCGATATAAAAAATCGTCAACAAGTACCGGTACTAAAATTGTTCGGTACGGTACGAGACCGGTATTTGAAGGCAAAATCGGTATTTTACCGGTGTCGTACTGAACCAAAAGTATCGGTACCAAAAACTCCAAAAGTGGTTTCCGAATCAGTACCGAAAATAATTCGGTACGAGAAATTCGATACCGGTACTAAGTACCAAATGCTCATACCTATTACAGGTACCCAAGTATATGGGTGAATATAGGACTTTTCTATATTAGGAGTTCTTTCAGTAGGTTGCTCTTTATGCTGTGTGAGTGGAGTTTTCAGTTTAAATGCATCAATATGGGTTGTATGTTATCTCCTTCGGGTCAAATGTTTTTTGACATTGATTTTTTCCATACTTTCACAACTTTTGATACCATTTTGCATTTATTTGTAAACTACATTTAATTATGAAACTTTTGTCACAGGTCTGGCTATTCATTGCTAATGGTGATCTACTAATGGTATCTCATAGGGCAAATGATGTGTGCTGCTAGCAACACGTAAGCTTAGGGCAGCCATGATAAATAGGAGCGTGAATGTGTGTATACAAGAAAGTGAAATACAAATAGGAATAATGGATTTTAATAATCCAAACTATTAGCTGTTGGCCGGTAACAATCTCAACTTCAAAAATAACCAGTGGTAGTCCCCCACCTTTTCACATATTTTAACTAATGGACTTTTACTAAAAAACCTTAATTTCTTTTTGTCCTCTTATCCTTTTCGATTTAGTAAAGGTCCATTGGTTTACAATATACGAAAGGTGGGACCACCACTGTTTATTTTTTAAGTTGGGACCGTTGCCTGCTAATAACTAATAGTTAGGATTATTAAAATTCATTGTTCCATATAAATATTATTATCTTTTTTATAGTTATCCATCAACTCATCATTTTTATATTTTGTAGCTTATCTTTTCATGAGAACAAAGAAAAATGAGAGCATAAAGGAAAATGTGACTGCTGCTACTTCTACTCCCACATATGTTGTTTCAGTTAGTGTTACATCAACATCCCACCCGTGTTGTAAATTACTGTGTGTAAATTATCTTTGTTAAACATAAAACTGACAACTAAAGCAGAGTATTAATTGCTATTCAGAAGAAAAAAAACAAATTATTAATTATTTAGCTTTGATATATATTAGTAGATTTTCATATTTAACTTGATTCAGATATCTATTGGGTATGTTTCTGAATATTTGGTTGCATCTTTAAGCTAAATTATGTTGTTTGGTGGATCTTTAAAAATTGAGGTTATGCATATGCTTAAAAAAATTTGGTTGTGTTTTTGAAACTGATTATCGTCGCTTGAAGACTGAGGATCAAGTAATAAATAACCAACTAATGTTGCTGGGGAAATCGATCAATAGGTATATACTTCTTTGTTCTTTGTTGTTAATCCTACCTTGGCCATATGACGCTGAGACTATTTCTTTGAACGATAAGAATCGCATTCAATGCTATTAGTAATTTTGTTAACACACTAATGATGGGTTGACTCAAAAAGTCAAGTAACTAAGCATGTAATTAATTGTTTGTAGGGGAGGGCAGTGTCACTCAGGAGGGCAATGTCGCGCAAAGCTTAGACCATTTTCGGTACCGTACCCTACCATACTGAACGTTTTCGGTACCAATTTGGTACCCACTTTTGGCGTTTTCGGTACGGCATCGATATTTTACCGAATTTTACACACAAATTTCGGTACCGTACCCTACCATACTGAACGTTTTCGGTACCGATATCCATATTTGGCGATTTTGGTACCGGTATTTTTTGTACAATAGATACTTACCATTTGGAGTAGATGGGATGCTTGCAGGTGCTTCTACTGGTATATTATGAAATGGATCACTCCAACGAATATATGGACCGATACTAAAAAACAAGAGGACCAGCTAAGGTAAATTCTGATACAGACAATGTAATAATATGTTACTTTATGGCTGTCCTGTACATACTCCTTTACCCTGCAAGTAATTTTTGTAGGGCTTCTGAAGTTGATTTATCACAGCTTGAGAGTCCTTTTAAAGCTGCTTCTGTTTCTGACAATGTCAGAGGTGGAGCTTGCCGAGGTGCAAAAATTAATAAACCTGAAAATGTTCAATTGGTAAGCGGATTTACTTCTACTTTAACTTTGTCTGTGTAGATTATTTGTCCCTTTCCATTTTTAAGGTCTAGCTAAATCTATCAGACATGGATGTGGTTGAAAATACAATGATTGTTCTCATCCATTTGTAATTGTAATATTATTGTAATCTCGGATTATGTAATGGTTGAATGTTTCTCTTTTAGGATCTTCTGATACTTGGATTCGTCAACTTCATCATACATATATAGATTAACAAAAGCATTATATTATTGATACCATTGTTGATTTATCAACGCAAGTTTTAGAAGCCTCAAGACATAGATTTGCATAATAAAATTTAGCATTTTTATGTGGTACCGGTACGGAAAATCATCAAAACTAGGTACCGGTATCGGTACCGAACATATTTTGTAGGTATCGGTATTTGAAGGTAAAAATCGGTATTTTACCGGTACCAATACCGAAAGTACCAGTACCGAAAATGCCAAAAAGTTGGTACCGGTAATAGTACCGAAAAAATTAAGTAGGGGAAATTTGGTACCGGTACGAGACCGGTACCCAGTATGAAATGCTCATCCCTATGCAGCTGCACACGATTCCCTTGCTACAGAACATGTGGTTGAGATAAGTAAAGTCAATAAGAAGAGAAGACGTTGACTTTACTTGAAAATATAAAAGCTGGTTAGAAAATTGAATCTATTTTGTATCCCATGTAATATGCAATATATTTTTTATATTTTGTCTTTCAAACCATTTGAATTACTTTCACATAATTATGCCTTCAATTTACACATCTCAATCCTCTAATCAAAAAGCTTCCTTATGGTGTTAAATCAGATGGCTTCCTTCTGCTATTAGTATTGTAAGTTAACAACTTAATTTTTAGATATTTGTTAATAGTGACAATGAACAAAACTATACTTATCTATTTGATGTTTCTAGATACCATATGTGGGGCTTCTTAAAAGACCACTTGGTGGAATCAAGACCATTTGGGTTGGTTGAAGACAAGAAGTGGGTTGTGACAACTAAGCTCGAATGTGGTGCCGTTGTTGGAATCTTTTATCAAAAGGCCAGCTGAAGAGGTTGCTTCTGAATCAACTATTGGTGCTTAAATGAGGGTTCGTTACTTGATTTCTATCTTTTACTTTTATTATGAAATATAAAAATATCGTGTTTTGTTTTCTTTCTATAGACGTTGGCATTAACATTCTTATAACTCTTAAAGTATAAAGTCGGTGGTATATTTACCACCTACCCCCCTGCAAATTAAACACTTTTAGTTTTAACCTTTTTATTATTACTTTGTATTTACACATTTCTGATGTTGAAAATTACAATTTTAATCCTAGACTATTCTTTCATTTTACAATTTTATAACAACTTTTATAATTTGCATTTTTAACCCATTCACTTATTACTTCATTTTACACTCTCTCAACCTTTGAATTTTACCTTTTTAACCCTCAAGTTTGAATTCCGACACCAGCTTTTTAACTTTTAATCCAAGACTATTGTTTGATACATTACGTACCCGCGGGTAGAGGGATGGATTTCGTTACTTGAACGTTTATTTCTTTTAAAGGATTAATTTTTGGATTAGGCTTGCATGTTCTATGTGATTTGCATACATTATCAAGGGCTTGCACTTTCAACCTCTTAGAAATGGCTTCATTAATATAAATCTTTTGCCTTTCTTTTTTCAATCCTACCTGCTGATAATTTTTATATAATCTATAGTATTAACTACCCGTCACTACTATGAAGCAAGCAACACCATTATCACCTCTTCTACCCATCACCATTGCAAAAGTCGTCAGCCGCCCCTACCTGGTGTAAACGTCATCTTAGGTATCATATATCATATTCTCTCCATCGTCGCTAAGTCGCTACCTTACGTATAAGTAATTCGCGAGGGGGATTGTTTAGTTTGGAGAGGTTTATGAGAGGACGGAGAATAGGGCGTATAAGGTATTGGCGAGGGCGATTGTTACGTTTGCAGAGGTTTATGAGAGGATGGAGAATATGAAGCAAGAGAAGATGGTGAGGTTGGAGAAGCAGAGGATGGAGTTTACTAACGAGCTTGGGTTTCACAGGTTGAACATGTTTATGGAAACTCAGGTTGCGCTTGAAAAAAAAATGAAAAATAAGAACAAGAGATCATCTGCTACAGGTTCCTTGGGTTCCTTGAAAAAAAAATGAAAAATAAGAGCAAGGAGCTGGAAGCAGCCAACCAACATCATACAACAAAAACGGAAACAAATAAAAGAAAAGGAGACGAACACTGCAACCTCACACAAACAGGATACATCTACGCCCTTACTTACCCAAGGGAACCTACACCAGGTTCTCCATACATCCCTTGACACATTGATTCTGGTAGAAAGCTATAAAAACACATCTTGTTTGATTCCTTAGACAATTGATCGGGTTGTTGTTGCCTTGCCTTTAAACATCTTGTCATTTCGAGCTAACCAGATTCTCCAAAAAAATGGCATAAAACCGTACGCAGCATCTTCTTCCCCTTCGGGTTGCCGTTTCAAGAATCCGCTGCCTTGAGCAAGTTATTAATATCCCCCCCCCAATTAACAAACTGGGCATCCTAACCCACCCTAAAATTTGAGACCACACCTCTGTAGCCACTGGACAATTGACAAAGATGTGATCATGGTCTTCTATACCCACTCTGCAGCTAACATAAAACAAATCTGGGAGGTTCATAATAATACCTCTCTTTGGCAGCTCCTTTTGTGTTACTAATCTCCCGATACATGCCCACCACATAAAAATATTTACTTTAGGAGTCGAGTCGCCCAAGGGTTCCACACAAAGGAGAAATTCAAATACATTCTACCATTAGCCAGAGCGAGGTCTGTTGTCGAAGTCTCCCGCCACTTCAACAATCTTTTTCCATACTCCATTAAGACTCATGTTCACCGGTATCAACCTAAACCTTCTCACCTTACCATGAAGAGCTTGAATGACCCGGGTCCATAATTGGTAGTCGTATTGCTTGAATCTCCACCATCATTTGGACAATAAGGCCAAATTTGTAACAAAAGCATACTACTTCCATGAAGATCATATCCATTCTTGATACAATATAATTGGTTGAACTGAGGCCCAACATATTTTAAAGATCGTTTATACAATGTTAAAAAATATAAATATACAATCTATTCGGCATGAACAAAAACTATCATAGAATTGTTAACAGGTATATCATTAGAATTTAAATTGTCAGTCGATCAACAGTTGATGCTTAAACTTCATGCTCAAGAACAATAAACAGGTAACCATAAGCAATTTATTTTAACTTAAAAGTGCCTTCAATTGTTGGGTTGTATAACATGATTCTTATCTTAAATTTTGAACCGATAATCACGATTGAGAGCGGCAGTATTATAGCCTGTTACATCCTCTTGTCGGCGACTAAGCGAGATGAACGACAATCATCAAGGGGGACGAAGAAAGGCCGACCATTTGACCCTCAAAGATGGTAACTTTATCATCCAATACAAAAAAACGTGCAATTTACCAAATGGGTTTTGAGATTTGATTGGTAAAAATAAAGATATAGGGTTATCAAATGAGCGGGAATTGAAGCGGCGCACATATACTGAAATCGCCATTAGGGTTTTGGAGGAAGAAAGGGAAAGGATCGCTGGATCGGAGAGTTTGGTAAACTATATTGGGGATAGTCTATCAAGCCTATAAACGGGTCAGGTTCATTAAACGTGGGGTAAGGTAAATGGATCTGAAAAATGAGCGGGAAAAGAAAAATGGCATGGCCCTCAACACCTGACACGTGTCCCAGCAATAATTTTATTTATTATAATAGATAGATCATTAACACTGTGTTCCCGAGTTTCATTAAATAATGAGAGAAAAGAAAAGATTTGGAAGGAAATAATTTTTAGTTGTGTTCCAGAGTTTCATTAAAGGAGAGAAAAGAAGAGAAAATGAGAGATTTTTTGCCTAAAATTAATCTTTCCAATTTGGAAAGAAACAGAGAGAAAGAAAATGAGATAATCCTTTCTTTGCTCTCCTTAATTTAACTCGGGAACACAGTGTAAACGTC
This sequence comes from Helianthus tuberosus, assembly GCA_030545235.1. Lineage (NCBI taxonomy): Eukaryota > Viridiplantae > Streptophyta > Magnoliopsida > Asterales > Asteraceae > Helianthus > Helianthus tuberosus. Next base: position 69,981,162 of record CM060360.1, read on the forward strand.
GGAGGCGTTATGTTGAAGGTCCGACGAGGAAGACAGAAAGGAAACGCCACAATATTAAGTTTTTCAAGTAAAGTTTCATTTTAGTCCCCTAACTTTGGAGCTTGAATGAAAATACATAGAACTTTGAAGTTTTTATGTTTTTTATTTTATTTTATAACTTCCCATACTTACAAAACAACCCCTGATGTTTTTCAACAATTGATAACTGACTTAATAACTAACACCAACTTAGTTTAACATACTTCTTATATAAGACTAACTAACATACCAGTTAATTAACATTATATATTAAATACTAACTAACTAACATAACTAGGTCTACTATCCCAGTTAGTTAATTTGTATGTAATATATGATTTCCATTATTTACCATACACCCCCCTTAACTTGTAACTTTGATTTAACTAACAAGTTTAACCCCATTATGGCTTCCTTTATAAACGCTAACTGAGCTAACTGAAAACCTTTATAAATTCTACGTTTTTATTCTTTTTTTTAACCGAACACGATACGTGACTATGATTAGAAATAATAAAAATTATAAATCTTCCTAATTTTTTTTTTATTTCCAAAGGATCCAGTTTTTTTTTCGATCCGAGTTGGGTTTTGGAGATCCGATTTTGGCGGAGGTTACAGTCTCCCCAACTTTTGGGAATTTCGTCCCGAAATTAGTAGGAAACTACTCGTATAGACGTGAACGATCTCGATTCGATTTACTGATAGCATTAGGAACTCAAATCCTAGGATTGGATTGTTCCTCAGGAATGTCAGGTAACAAGTGTTAAACACAAGTTCGTATGTTGATGAATTTACTCTCGAACCAAGATATATCAAGAGGTGTAGATGTTATTGAGGCGGTAGCGTTCCTGACAAGGGTTATGTACCCAATTAAGGAATCGCTCTTAATTGCCAAAGATGCAGTAATGAAAAGCGTTAATTGTTATGAATAAGGTAGCCAGTCATAGGCCATACGATAATTACAACCGTGAAGCCTATAAATGACCAATCGAGGATTAGTTGCTACTTAAGAGAAAATCACGTTCCAAAGGTGACTTGTAACACGAGGGAGTTTGCAACTTAGTCGTGAGGTATACATGTGATGCCCAACTACAATCTGTGTCACGACTTGGGATTTTGAAAAGAAAAATTCTCATAAATGCCACAATTTGAGTTGAATGAGTGAAATTATAGAATTTGAATTCTCCAATGCCAAAAACCAAAACCAACCAACTAAAACTCTCATGATTAGTCTAACGCTGCATTTGAAAATTCGACATAGACACTTATATATAGGAAGTACCAGCGGCGTATCCACCACGCCTCTATCAAATTTTTATCCACATCGTTATTCGAATCATGATTGACAACCTAAACCTAACTTATATAGAACTTCTCTCAACCAATCTAACAAGGCTTTTGATAGTTTGATAAGAACACTTATATATAGGAAGTATCAGCGGCGTATCCACCATGTCCTTATCAAATTTCATTGGCTTCGTTAGCGGTTTTGATTGGTTCTATGCGACGACTCAACTTACTAATTAAATAACCACAACCAAACCACAAACAACCATTGTATGAGTCTCGAACCCAAAAAGGGTGCGACTAAATAGTGGCAGTACCTACATCCATAGTTATGGGAAAAGGGTCGGTCTATGAAAAAGTGAGACGATACCCACGTCACATAAACTATGGGGAAGGTAAGCCGTGATGACTGATGATGTGAAACTGTAACAACATGAAATAGCAATAAAACATAACATAAATGCATATCATAGCGATACATAAAAATGTTCAAGTAAAGGATGAAAACGACGATAAATCACTACTAGAAAATACATCTATCTTGACACGCGAACAATGACACACGCTGATTATATGACATTCGAAAGCGTGTGCCAAGAAAAAAATGTTATGATTTACAATATTTAATAAATATATGACATTCTTTTTTGTGTGTCATGTTTTTAACGTCATAAAAAAAACCAAGATCTATCTTGACACGCAAACAATGACACACACTCATTTTATGACATTCGAAAGCTTGTGTCAAGAAAAAAATGTCATCGTTATACAAAATTCAATATATTTATGACACCCTTTTTTGTGTGTCATCTTTTTAGCGTCATTAGAAAAACAAAATCTAGCTTGACACGTGAACAATGACACACTTATTTTATGACATTTAAAAGTGTCTCAAGAAAAATATATCATGGTTTTATAAAATTAAATAAATTTATGACACTCTTTTTTGTGCCATCCTTTTAACAATGTCATGTTATATTTTATAGATTAAATTCCTCATTTAAATTTAATGGATATACTTGATTTCAATTAATTTAATCGTTTACTTTTAGCAATCTCATGTTATATTTTATAAATTAAATTCTTCAATTAATTTAATGGATAAACTTAATCTTAATTAATTTAATCGTTTAAGTGCCATAAATAAATAACTATTTAAATTCCTACATTGTATGTACTCCTAAACATAAAGGTCGGTGGGCTTTCTGATTGGGCCACGTAGCCTCTTCTTATTGGGCCACCATTTAATTCTTCTTCTTCTTTTTTTTTTTACAAAGAAAGGTGTGTTTATGTATTTTTGGCTAAATTACTTTTTTGTCTTTTATGTTTATACCAAATTTCGGTGGATGTCTTTTGCCTTTTAATTGACAAAGTTCATCATTTACGTTTTAAAAAGCTTGCACCATCTATCCTTTAAGGCTAACCCGATTAAAATTTTTAGTTAAGTCTTGTCATGTGCCGCCAACGACCACACCCATCCACCATCACAACCATGGAACACACCATCTAAACTAACCCCAACATCACTAAGAAACACTAAATTCAACCCACCCACCCACACACACATCCAAACCCAAACCCACGTCTACACCCACCTTATTAACGTGGAAACTCCACTTTTAAATTCTGTCATTTTCTTCTCTCAACCATTATCTTCAATCTTCACCTCTCTAAACATTTTAAAGCAATACCTTCATGAAAAGCAAAAATCAAAGGCTAACATTTGAATCCCCTTGAACCAGAATACAATGACATGGACCTGTCGAACCAGGACTGTTTGAACTCACATTTTGAACAAGAACACAACAGATTCAAAACTCCAACGCCGCCATTGTGGATTTTAACTAATAATATATAATGACTAAACTATGAAGGACTGTTGGTGGTGGGGGTTTGATCAGAGAAGGAGTGTCGGTGGTGGTGGTGGGGTTGAATCTCACAAAACGTGGTGGGATTGAATTTCACAAAACAAAACAATTAGATATTAATATATTATATATAACCCCGCCACCATGGATTGGCAAAAAGACTAAACTACCCTTATATGATAAGAGTTAACTGATAATTTTAACTGGGTTCGGGCTAAAGGACATATGGTTTACATTATTGATGTATTTGTAAAGAAGAATTTCACCATAATCACATTAAGATCATTAGTTAATTCGTTAATTTGACCAATAGGTCGGGGTCTTTCTATATATCCAATAGTTTAGTGTTAGTGGTCCTTTTTTTAACAATAGTCTATTATAGGTAAGGGTGTGCATGGGTCTGTTTTTTGCCAGAACTATAAGCATAACCGCGATGTTGGTTTAGTGATAATCATAACCACAACCGATCAATTATTGTGATTATGGTTAATCGGTTTTCAAGGTTATAGTGGGTCGGTTATGGGTGGTTAAGGTTAACCGATAATTTAGGCCTAGCTAAAAATAGCTCAATTTTTTAACATGAAATTAATTGTTATATTTCTACATATTATTAGCATATTACATTGTATAAATATACATATAATCTATAATATTAATACAAATTATTGCTGAATATTCAAACAAAGTGATATGATATGTTCCACAAATTCATATAAACATTCAACCAAAATGATATGAAATAACCAATGACTACTAAAAATGTTCAACAAAAACATGAGGTTTCTAAAAAAATGTTGAAAAGTCCTAAATCCAACAAAGATTTTACTACATGTCGGTTCGGTTATAGTGGGTATGTAAACATTGATAACCATAACCGACCCACTACTTTGAGTTTTGAGAAAAACCATTAATCGACCCATCAGTTTTTTATTTGGTTCGGTTTTGTCGGTTAATTCGGTTATGATTCGATTATTTAAGTTTTTTGTACACCCCTAATTATAGGGATGAGCGTGGTACCGGTACCGTTACCGTCACCGAGAATCGCCAAAATTGGGTTCGATACAATACGGGTTTGTGAAGGTAAAAATCGATATTTCACCGTACCGAAAACGTGATAAAGTGATCGAATCGGTACCGAATTATTTTCAGTACCGGTACCAAGTACTAATTGCTCGTCCCTAGTCTATTACACCTAAATACCACACAATCTTGCATTTTCAAGGATTTGAATCCATATCACTTTTTAACTTTTTTATATCAGTTTAATTTTAAACTTTTTTTAATATATATTAGTTTGTCAAAAACTAAATTTTTTTTTAAATTTCATCGTCCCTCCCAAACAAAATTTAAATAAAATGCCTAAAAATGTTACCCCCAAAATACTCCCGCTCTTCACTAATATTCCCTTAGCCTCGCTTTTCAGTTTCAGTCCAAAAATTCCTCGCCGCCCCTTAGAAGCGACTCCAAAATCTGTATACTCCCCTATTTGGCACCTCTGATTCTTCGTCTTCTCGCACTCAACGCATCTTACTGGAAAACCGAGGGAACATCGCGGACCTGTAGGTTCTTTCGGTTCTAAGAACGAGTATTCATGTTCTTTGTTTCACTTGTGGCAAGGTAAACCCTAATTCTTAACTAACCATCCCTAATGATTGTCTTGATTTTCTATATTTTGGGTATTAATTCTCTGTTTTTCCAACTAATCATATTTAATTCAAGACGTAGTGGAATTCTGGACAAATAAGTGATATTGTAGTTTATGCTTTATTCGTATCCTGCGATTTGTTCTTCTAAGGTATAGGGTTTGGAAAATTCAATAAATGTTGGTAGAAGTATATCATAAGTAAAACGTAATTGTAACCTATTTTTGTTTTTTTCTTGTGAAAATTGTTATGCTGACATGGTTGTTTCAAATGAGATCTTGTTTGCACCGATTGCTGAGCGCTGGTGTTAAATTTATTGAAACTGGTTACTATATTTTACTTGATGTCAAATGAATCGTTGGCTGATGTTGACTTAAGTCCATGATCTGGTTTGTTGTTGTTTATAAAAATTCATAGCGGTCACCATACACGTATGTTATTGGAAATGGACGGTTGGGTAATCCGTAATCACGAGTATAGAATGTCTAAGACTCTAAGTTGCCCATACAAAAAAAGGTAACTGATACTGGTGCCAAAATTGTTTAGTGCTTGTGTGGGACAATTAGGAGTGCATACGAGCTGAGCTACTCGTGAGATGCTCGAGCTCGGCTCAAAACAAGCCGAGTTTAAATGAGCTTGAGCGCGAGCCCATTATTTATATAAATTAATATAAGTTAATCAATAGATAATAAACGAACCGAGCTCAAGCTTGGAAAACTACTTACTAGCCGAGCTCAAGATTTAGGAACAAAGCTCGAATCAAGTTGAGCTCAAGATCGAGCTTTCATAAGTTAAACGAGCTCAAATCTAGTCTAGTTGGGCTCGGCTCGTTTGCACCTTTAGGGACAATGATCCCTGCAGTTTGTTTGGTAATACAATCTAGTTCTTTCAATGCTGACCTACTGTTATATATTTTGTTAGGGTGATGGTAAGGGGTATACTAGAGGCGAAATTCAGAAATGGATGTGCGAATAAAGGTACTATTAAGTATCAAGTTGCTCCAAATGCACAGGTTAAGATTATTCTAGGGCAGCTTGGCTATATCAACTTTGTTCACGTACTGAATATTTCCATGGTTTCATCAAGTTTCATGTGTTTGGAATTAACTTCGGAATCAATATAGGTTGGAATCAACTTCGGATTCAATATAGGTTGTGTGTTATGTCATTTCAGGGAGCCTAGTTTATTGAGACCAAGAAATTTAAAGCCAGTTGATGTTGTGTATTTTTGTTGGGCAGCCCCTCAGCTAACCTACAGCTTATTTTTGGAACCACTTTTAGAGAAGTGATATCATACGCCTATACCCCATCATCTCGGACCAATATTACATCTGCTGTAAGTTAACTGTGTTTTTTTGTCTTACAATATATGAAAAGTAAATACCATATCTTGTTGTTTTCTAGGCGTGAAATTGTGATAGCAACAACGTATGCAAGTGGTTTTGATAACTTTTTTATTGCACACGAAGCTCAGTTCAAGTACAACAGGTATAATAAATCAACTCTAGTACTCAATTCTTTTTTCTAGGCTTGGGTTGTATACAAAGAATAATATTTACGGGTGTAAATGACCCAGGCTACTCGCAAGTTACTCGAGATCGGCTCAAAACGAGACGACCTTAAAAGGAGCTGGAGTCCGAGTTCGAATCTAAACTTTCCTTACTGAGCTTGAGCCAGCTTGTGAGACTAATTAGCAGGACTATTATTTTTACTTCCTCCTTATTCTGTACTTTCACAACATAGTTTTTGTGTTTTTTTAATGTTCTGAGGTCCATGGCCCTGTTGACACAAAGGAGACGGAATCAATTATGTGCAGTATCATTTCTTTATGTTTTGTGAACCAAGATTCAAGTTGGACCGAAGTGAAATAGGTTTGTACACTTCATTTTGTTTGAATCTGACTAATTTGGTTAGCTGTGCAAATCTGAAAACTAAATAAGCTTGTAAAAATTAGCTTTTCTTTTAAAAACTAAATAGGAATCTCGTGCATACAATAATTGAGCTAACTTTTAAGTTGCATTGCCAATGAAGTCAATCGTTGTTGGGCGCTAGGTGGATTATGGGGCTGTGATGACTAAATGTGATCTTACTCATAATTGGGTTTAAGATTATCCTCAATTTGTCATGGTAGAATCATAGGACGGCAATTATGTGCGTGCGATTTTAGTTATGGTTTTTTTAATTGGAATTCGTTTGAATTGTTGTTAATTTTGCAGATAAAGGACCAAATTGCCACATTAAAGATCCTAAAACTTCTTAAAGGTGTTAGATTAGATGAGGTATCTTTTTGAGCATATATTTAATAGAATTGAGTACATCAGCAGCGAATGGTGATGTTGGGTCAGAAACTCAAGAAATGTCAGTTCTACTTAGAATTAATATTTTATTATGATTTTTTAATATCCAGTCCTTTAGAACTTATTTTTTTATGTTTGCATTTCTATTAATGTGATCCTCAGGTTGGATTAACACCGCACTTTAGAGGAGAAAAGGAAGTGTTTATTCTTTGTGAGTTATTTAAATGGCTCTCTTTGGATGTGTTAACCACAATTATAGTCACTATCATGACTCTAAATATAGAAACCCTTTACTTTAAACTTAAACTGTAATGGTTTAACATTTCTTGATATTTTTAATTGTTTAGTGTCCATGTTAGCTGGGAAGTATTGAATGTGGCTAATATGTGATGAAGTTCATGAGAGAGATAGCTTACGAAGAGTTAAAATACTGGACAATGACGATGTAAGTTCAGGCAAATTTTAGCCTACATGTTAGAGAAATATGACCATTAATGCTTAAATTCATGAATTATATATTATAAATTAGCAAAGTTATTGTGCATAACAAGTTGTACATTGTGCTTTGCACATTTTTCAAAAAAAAATTGATTTTTTACTTTTAACTCAAAGGTTTTAACCTTTTGCAATTTTAACTCTATATAATTTGTTTTTTTAACTTTAACCCAAAACTTTTCATTATTTGCAATTTAACTTCAAAACTTTTGTCACTTATACTTTTCATCTTCCGCAAATTTTCGTTTAACGTATATTTCTAAATTTTTCGAGTTAATATAACGCAACGTGCATGTGTGGTTCAACGTTTTTGCCTCTATTTTTCCATGTTTGACAGGTTTGTCGCAACACGCATATCCTAGGTTGAGTCAGTGTTGGTGGTCGATGACGGTTGTGTGATATTAGTACTATTTGACACTGTTTTACGCCCCGCTGCAACGCGAGGTGTGCTTTGGGGGTTTTCCAAAGAAAAAATGGATATGCATATGGTTGTCGTAACGTTGGCTTTGGAGGTTTTCCAAAAAATTTTTTTTTTTTTTTTTACTTTTCACCCAAAAGTATTTTTTAAATTACTTTTAACTCAAAACTATTTGTTTTTTTTTACTTTTAACTCAAAACTTTTTATCTTTCGCAATCTATACTCATAACTTTTTTTACTTTTAACTTTGGTCATTTATAGTTTTCATTTTCCGCAAATTTTTCGCTTTATGCTTGTTTCTAAATTTTGTGATTTAACACATCGCAACGTGTGTCTTTGGCTTAACGTTTTTACCTTTCGTTCTAAATTTTGCGAGTTAACACGATGTAATGTGCGTGTGTGGGTGAACGTTTTCCATCGTCTATTTTTTTCCCGTTTGACAGGTTTAACATAACGTGCGGGTCCTAGATCGACTTAATTATAACTAAAGAATCCCCGCCGCATTGCGGCGGGTCGCAATCCCAGTTGTTGTTATTTATAAAAACTTAAAGATAAAGGTGTGGAGGACCTTTGTCTTTAAGTCCTCAACTTTTACAGAAAATGTATACTTAGCTTCTATACATTTATCTTCTTTCAAGTTTCATATATTATAATTTTAATCTCTACACTTTTACTTTTTAACCTCTATACTTTTAGTTCTTTCAATTCAGACTCTGAAACTAGGTAACTTAAGCATTCACTTTTTGGTAATTGAGAGCCTTGATCTGCCAACTTTTTCTACTTAATAACTTAACGTCTCATTTATTTGAATTGCTTTTACGACTTTAGACCATAGCGTCACACATTAATATACTTTTTTTTTATCTATGTCTAACCATATTAATGTCTAAATTACTTTTACGATTTTACACGATTGTCAAAAATATTGTTACAACTTTACACTGCAATGACGTTAATTTCACGAACGTACCGTGTGTAACAAAGTCAAAAACGTGTAATATCATGTGCGGGCATCACATGTTAATTTCATCATCGTACATTGTAACCACAATGATTATATAGGTTACAATGAGTTTGATTGGATACGTCAAACACGTGTTTTATGTGGTTAACGCATCACATAACGTGCCGTCAGCTATAAACAACTAAGGTGCCACCGAGGTAACGTGCTGTGTATCGCAGTTTTAACGTACATGTCGCTTTAAATTTCACGTTTCAACGTAAATGACTCACGTTTTGACATAAACTTTTTTCTCAGGCGAGTCTGGTAAAAATAATACGTTTTCTACTTATTTTGTGTACGTTCGTAAACTGTATTTGAAAGCAAGTCGGGTCAAGTATACTACGTTTTCATTCGATAACGATGTAATTTTTTTAAGTAAAGAATTGGGTCAAATATACAGTATAAATACGAGTTACTTTAACTTTCGACGCCGCCACAACGTGCGGCGAGTCAAAATCCTAGTTAAGATTAAATTTTGATTTTTAAGATTTATTTTATTTAATTGTTGTCTCAGGATGGGGAAGGAGTAGAGGAATACTTGACTGCGGATATTGATGGCATTCGTGAAGATTGGCCGACTTATGCCGTTACCTTATTTTTAAGTGACAAACTGTATATTAGGTGTTGACGATGTATTGACAAACAATTCTTTTTTTTTTTGTTAACGTTAAAGTATTTGTAGTATACTTGACAAATGATTATGTAATGGATTGTTTTGGTATATATATATGTGTGTGTGTATGTATTTGTTTTATGAAAAAGATTTATTGTTTTTGTTATTATATATGTATCTAGGGCAAATTAGTAATTCTATAAAAAAGGTAAACAATTAAAAGCATGACACGCGTAAATGAATGTCATAAATACTTGTCATGAACGTGTGTCATTAAAAAGTGTCATAAAATGAGTGTCATGATTGTGTGTCATTAAAAGGTGTCCTAAAATGAGTGTCATGAATGCGTGTCACTAAATGCGTGTCATAAAAACATGACACATAAATGCATGTCATGTTAATTTTATGACTCCTCAATCAACGACACGCTTGACGCACAATGTGTGTCAAGAAGTGTATATTTTCTAGTAGTGAATAGTAACGTTGAAAGCGTGACAACGACACAAGCTATCAACGATACTGATTAAGAGTTGATAATTGTACCGATTGGCGTTAGTACGAACGTCAAGGATACTAAGTGAGAGTAGCAGGTAAATTCGGTAATGAGGGAAAACTAAACGTGAAGTCGGATGGCGGAGGAGATGAAGTAGTCTCATTGATTTACACTCCCACCAGTCAAGCGATAATTATGATTCGGACAAAAGTAGAGGGGTCCTAAGATAAATTAAGGAAACCATAGCTTTGTTGTCCTAACTCACGTTCACTTCGTGTTGTCAACTGTATTTCCACTTTACCAAGTGTATTCAGGTGGGTAAACGTCTAGTATGCGGTTCTGAGTGATCTATTTATACACTTTCATCGAACAATCCCGTTACATGAAGTTCTAAATTGGAAACGGTTGAGATGGTTTTTATTTATTATTTAAATCATTAAACACCGAAGGCGTTATGTTGAAGGTCCGACGAGGAAGACAGAAAGGAAACGCCACAATATTAAGTTTTTCAAGTAAAGTTTCATTTTAGTCCCCTAACTTTGGAGCTTGAATGAAAATACATAGAACTTTGAGGTTTTTATGTTTTTTATTTTTATTTTATAACTTCCCATACTTACAAAACAACCCCTGATGTTTTTCAACAATTGATAACTAACTTAATAACTAACACCAACTTAGTTTAACATACTTCTTATATAAGACTAACTAACATACCAGTTAATTAACATTATATATTAAATACTAACTAACTTACTAACTAACATAACCAGGTCTACTAACCCAGTTAGTTAATTTGTATGTAATATATGATTTCCATTATTTACCATACACCCCCTTAACTTGTAACTTTGATTTAACTAACAAGTTTAACCCCATTAAGGCTTCCTTTATAAATGCTAATTGAGCTAACTGAAAACCTTTATAAATTCTATGTTTTTATTCTTTTTTTAACTGAATACGATACGTGACGATGATTAGAAATAATAAAAATTATAAATCTTCCTAATTTTTTTTATTTCCAAAGGATCCAGTTTTTTTTCGATCCGAGTCGGGTTTTGGAGATCCGATTTTGGCAGAGGTTACAAGTGGTATCGGTATTTATTAATTTGGCAGCGGAATACATCAGGACCGTAGTTAGGAAATATTTTTATTAGAGTTTAAACACCCAACTTTTATAATAAATCATTGGGAAAAAAACCCAAATTCATTTGACAATACATTTGTAGGGATAAACCCTAATTATTGAAAACAAAAACTCATTTTTATTTAGGTAACTTTTATAGCCACTTTTCCAAGCCTTCCGTGATCCCCAGCTGGCTTCAATTGGCTTTCACATTGTGTTACATGAAACGCGTTTTAAAAATATTTTATCAGCAAGAAATACTGGCAAGTACATTCCATTTTGTAAAGCATCAGTTGTTTACACATTACAGTATTAAGAGCGATTACAATGTTTATATCTATACAATTACTCAGTCAGTACATGTCACTTGACGGATCTGTGACTATGGTCATATCACACATTGGATACCCGTGCCTAATTGTGAAGGTTATCAAGTACTGTATACAAACCCCATAATACTGGTAGCAATTGTAGAATTACAAAGACTTAATCACTGTAATTGTATTTGAAAACATTTGAGGTTTTGGTAAAACAATTTGACTCACAAAAATGTTTGTAAAAGAAAATGTACTCACAAATAGTGAGAAAAAGTGAATGTACTTACATTGTTGACTTAGGTGATACTACTATAGCTTCCTGGTGATTCTCCTGACTATTATCTAATAAATTTAGATAATGCACACGTGTTAGTAAAATAACCCAAGTCACATTAACCGTACAACTCGAGACAGAATTCCAATGACTGAGTCAGGCAGAGCCTTGACATGCATTACGGAATCCTAGATCAATAGAGTGTAACACGAGATAGAACTCCAACGACTGAGTCAGGTAGAGCCTTGACATGCGTTACGGAGCCCTAAATCGATCGTGTATGGTAACAACAGGGTTATAATACTTACAATGAGGCAGAGCTTCGCTTTTAGAGGGATATTATGCCCGGGTATAATAATTGCCTACAGAGATTGAGAAAGATTTAGAAATTTGAACGGTGAGAAATGAGGTTGAAACCTCAATTTATAGGCCTGACGAGGGGTCTCTCGTGCCCCGCGAGAGATATAGAGCTGGCCTTCGCGGCCCGCAAGAGCATTAAGGGCGGTCATAGGCTTGGCTAGTCATTGGCCTAGCTTCGCCTAGTCATCAGACTCGTGGCGTAATGCAGTGTCGAGCAAGTCAAGGTCCTCGCACCCCGCGACGGACTCTGGTGTCTGAGTCGCGGCCCGCAAGCGACTCCCAAACTTTGTTTTTCTTGTTTTTTTATAAGTATAAGGGTATTCTGGGTCCGTTTCTCGCGTACGGGGTATATTCGAAACGTTTTTGGGTCACGTTAAGGGTTCTAGAAGGGTTGTTATAGCCACTCATTATTGTTTTTATTTATACAAAATTTAAGAAATCAACCTTTATGTTATTCTCAAACTGCACTTTGTACCTTTCACTATAAAATCAGCAAAAATCAACATTTATATTCATGTTTTGCTACAGGGTCAACCTTTACCACTAACCTCGTTTGTTATCTTGGTTAAATGCCCTCACATGTGTTGCACGTGAGGGCATTACAGTCATTAACCTTTGTTATTATAAAACCCACCCCACTCTTTCACTCTCTCTCTATCTATGTCTCTTTTTAATCTATCTCTACTATATCTTCTTCTTCCCTTTACAGAAACATTACACGACTACAACCACCTCGTTTCACCTAACACTCCATTCAACCTTCTCTTGCTAGTTGACCACAACCACTGGTCACCATCTTCTTCAACAAAACTCCACCATCATCATCATCATCAACCAAACGCCCTAATGTGTGAGATAAAAGTTAGGGAAAGAGAATCAGTTTCAGATCTAAGAGGTGGTTGTTGTGGTAAATGGTAGTTGGTGGGGGCGAAGATGGGTGGTTGTGGTGGTGAACGGTGGTGGAAGCGGTGTGGTGGTTTTGTATTTTAGAGAGGGGTGGAGATGGGTGGGACTGGTGGTGAACGGTGGTGATTGTATTTCAGGGAGGGGCACAGATGGTTGATTATGGAGGTTAACGATGGTGGCAGCAGTGTGATGGTTTTGTATTTCACAGAAGGGCGGAAATGGGTGGCATTGGTGGTGAATGGTGGTGGTAGCAGTGTGGTGGTTGTATTTCTGGGAGGGGCGAAGATAGGTGGTTACGGAGGTGAACGGTGGTGGCAGCGGTGTGGTGGTTTTGTATTTCACAGAGGGGCGGAGATGGGCGGCATTGGTGGTAAGCGACGGTGGTAGCAGTGTGGTGGTTGTATTTCAGGGAGGGGCAGAGATGGGTGGTTGTGGTGGTGAACGGTGATGGCAGCGGTGTGGTGGATTGTATTTCAGAGAGGGGCGGATATGGGTGGCATTGGTGGTGAACAGTGGTGGCAGTAGTGTGGTGGTTGTATTTTAGGGAGGGCGGGGATGGGTGGCATTGGTGGCGAATAGTGGTGGTAGTGGTGTGGTGGTTGTGTTTCAAAGATGGGTGGAGATGGGTTGCAGTGGTGGTGAACAGTTGTGGTTGTGTTTCAGAGAGGGGTGGGGATAGTGGTAGTGAACAAGTTGATGATCTGGGAAGAAGATGAACATTTATGTAGTTAGGTTTCATTATTTTAAATGAATATTAAAAGTAGAAGGGGGAATGACTTAAATGCCCTCACGTGCATCGCATGTGACGCCATTTAACTAGCTTTTTTTGACGTGGTTAGCTGTAAAGGTTATAAGGTGTCACAAAACATGAACATAAAGGTTGGTTTTTGCCGATTTCATAGTGAAAGGTACGAAGTGCATTTTGGGTATAACATAAAAGTTGATTTCTGCAATTTTGTCTTTTATTTATTTATTTATTTTTGAAACTAAAATGGATATTGGGTTAATACCTAATGGTCTTAAGTTATAAATTTTGAGATTGATAGTTTAGAATGTGGCTAAGATATTAGTTTCCTTTTGTTTTATATGGGTTTTCTATCTAACATATATATAGGATTTTTTTCAAATAAGAGGTGTCCCCGGATAAAATGTGCCCTGACCGGGGTCCTCCCCACCCATCCCCAGGTCCAGTACTGGTCATACCCGTACTCGGGTATTAAAAAACCTCGGTTTCGTGCACCTCTACTTTGGAGGCCAAAGCCCATGATGAAAGGAATCATCCAAACTTTATGGCCTATGATAATCCTCGTGACACTAAAACCGTTAATAAGAGAATTCAATTCAATCAAGTTAAAACGTGTAGAAACCCTAGGCCTTGCAATTGTCAAACCGGGTGTGAACCTTGTTCTTCAATTATTGTTTTAAACAAGTCTTCAAGTTTTTGTGCAATTGAAAGTGCTCAAATTTTCATAGTTAAGTAATTTAGTAACAAACTCGTCGGTTCAATCTGACATCCCTTTTCAAACAAATAAACAATCAAGTAATTACATAGTAAGCTTCATATTTTGTGACAACCATTCATAATTAATCACGTCCATATACAAACCATAAACTCTTTGTGGATCGACCCCGTACTACCGCTAACTATAAGTTAAGGGTAATTCGGGCTTATAAATATTATTATTGACCGAGACGCGACATCCCGATCAAATTTTCGCGCCGGTGCCGGGGAGTTCGTGTGCTTTGTGTTTGGACTTTGTTTGGTTTTTGTGATTATCTGTTTAAGTGCTTATTTCTTTTTATCATTTTTGCTTTTGTGTTACGCAGGTGTGTTACTTGTGCAGGATACAGGTAGTGCATGCATACACGAAACTCTGAAAAAACGTCACCATTGGTGTTTGAACCGGAGATTGAGCGAGTGGTTAGAAGAAATTTAGCCAACCGGTTAGAGGAAACACTTGCCCCTAACCCACCCAACCTAAACTCACCACACACCCCATCCTTTAGACCTGTCCAAATGGATCACCAAAATTCCAACCAACCCAACAACTAAAACCAACACCAATACCAAGATTACCCTCCCCAAAACCAAAATGTCCAAAACAACCAACCGGGGGATGGTAACAATTCGATCTACCGCAGAGGTGAATCAAGGGTATCGTTTCAGCGATTAGGGTTTCATACACAGGAATCGGGACATGGATTTGGAAACAAAGAAACGAGTCATTCATATACTTGCATGTCACCTAGACATGCAAATGGCAAATAATGACTTAGTATTATTTATATGCGCTTGAAACATTGGCCTTAAATAAACACTATTTCACCCGTGCTCACACAAAGACAAAGTAAATGTTCTTTACTTACACACTTTGAGCCACACGTACTTGCATATCACCTAGACTTGCAAATGGCAAATCCGAACTTAATGTTATTTACAAAGGCCTTAAACATTGGCCTTACAAAACATTAACTCGCACATGTTTAAAAAGCAAGAAGTAAAAACACTTGTACAAATTGAGCAAAAGGATAAGACTTCATATTCCAAAAGATTTCTACACCGATGCGGTGCATAAGAAATTTTACATAAGTTTTTTTCCTCTAACATTTACATCAAAAACGAAGTAAAAAAGGGCACGCAGGCCAACCTAGTATTCTTTTGTACCACTGGTGCCCGCATCCTCCTTTGCACCACCAGCGGCTTCCTTCTCCTCAGGACGTTCATACAACAACAGCAAACGGTCCACGTAATCTTCCGCCTCCAAGCATTTCTCAATATCTTCAATGGCGGAAAGGGACAAGTTGTTATATGCGTCAACAGCTGCGGCATACAGTGCTTCAGTATATATGCCATGGAACCCAAATCTCTCATCAGTAAATCGGCTCTTGTAGAAGGGGTTCACATGGCTGAGGCATTCGTTGTAACCAGCCTTAAACCCAGCCCGCCGTGCACACTCCTTCAGCTCATTAACAGCGGTTGCGTTTTCAGGCGAGTCAAGAACGGTTCCAACAATCTGCAAGAATACAAGTGACAAGGTTAACAAAAGCAAACCTAAGGATGAGAAAAACACCGGGTACTTACATGCCCGATACCGTGATCACGCATCCAATCACAATCTGCCTTAAGCTGATTCAGGGAGGTAGTCAAACTATCTGTAGCCTCCGCAGCTTCCCTTGCTCGTGCTTCAGCTTCACTCGCGCGGGCAGTGACCTCTTCAAGGATGGTCACCCAGTTCTGCACTTCTACCTGTCAACAACAAAGCATACACAAGTATAGGACAATCAATTACACTTATGAAACAAAGAACTCAAGTATAATAACAGTTTATACCTTGAGGTCCTCGACAGCTTTGTTCAGCTTACTGCGGTTGGCATCCGCCTCTTCAAGCACCTTGGCACCGCGTGCCTCTGCCTCTTTTGCAGCCACTTCAGCTGCGGCCTTTTCCTTCATCAAAGCAGCATTCGCGGCCTTGAGATTGTTCAACTCCTGGAGAACACGGAAAAGTTTTTCATTCTCTCGAGCACAAGCTTCCCTCCAACCCGAGCAGCCTTCACCATTGCGCTCATCAGAAAGCAATTTTGCAAGAGTACGAACCTATTTAAGGCCGGCAGATGCAGCCCAAGTCTCGGTCTGCTTCAGCTTCTTAAAAGCAGCCTTTTCTTTTTCCAGTTGCTCTGCACCCTCCCGAGCAGCCTTCACCATTGCCTCAGCTTCAGCCCGCAGGCGAACAATTTCCTCCTCCTTGCGACCCAGGCCTTCGTAGTCTTCCATAATTGCATTCGCAATTATAGAACTTCCAACAAGCAAGGAAGAAAGCTGGTTTATCCGGTTCCCACGAGGCAAACCGCGGGCCCGAAGAGTCTCATAAGGCGTACCCAAACCCCCCAAGATCTCCCTGCAAGCTAAGGGATTATTGGAAATATCATCCCCTTGCATAACAGTCCAGGGAGGGCGATGATAATCCAAACCCCGGTCTACCGCATAGGAGCGATAATAAAACTCCAATTCAGTCTCGCCAGGCTGAATGGATGGTTGATCTTCAACCCCCGTGCCCGCGGCAGTTGAACCAGATGGCTTCTTAGCAACGGGGGATTCTGGCTTCTCAGCAGCAGGAGACTTCGGTTTCTCGCCCCCCCTGAACTTCAGTATCATGCGGGTCAATTAAGTTGTCGAACGAATCTAACGTATCAGCAATGGTTTGACCTGCAACCTTCTTCGCGGTATCCTTCGCATGAGCAGATGGCGGAGTAACCACTTCAATAGAAGGGCTTCTTCTACCCTCCTTTTGGACTTCCACGTCCGTCGTCGCGTCTTTCGGGGGAAAAGGAGGAGCGTCAAAGAATGAACCACTTTCCTCACGCGGTTCTACAACAAAACAGAACATACATTAATTACATCTGGGATAGCAACACTTGTCTAAACATATTATTAACTTACCAGTTGTAACCGCAGGTTTTGGCTGCGAGATAGCAGCTGTCCGAGTTCTTCTCAACTTCGGACCTTTCTGCCCACCGGCAGCGGAGGCGTCTCCATTCCTTTTCTTATCATCAGCGGGTTTGGAACCCGCAACCGCACCACCACCTAGAACACCCAAACCTTCAAGGGTGTCAGACACTACCACGTAATCGTTGTATTTGCGTAAACGAGTACAAGATATACTTGCCACCTCCGGAACCAAAGGAGGAACAACAACCGGCTCATGCGGTTTCTTCGGTTTGCGAAACCGTTTATCACCATGTTTCAACACGTGCTGTTTGGGAACACCCGCAGCATTAGGGTCCCCTAAGGCCCCAAGATCCCCTGCGTTTCATTCATTAACAAACATTTATCAAGGACAACTCGTTTACAGAAACACGAAGGGAAGAATGTACTATTATACCTTTGCCTTGCTGCAACACCGCCTCAATTGCATCACGTTCAGGCAACCGGAAGTTGTCACGGATGGTGTCCCTTCCTCACCATCCTCACAAGGCAATACCACAACTTTTCCCTTGAAGTCCGGGCAAAACATTCTCCAAAGTGGAGCATCCTCTGATAGCACATTTATAAAAGCTCAGTGACAAAAACAAGGAAGCAAAAAACCGCACAGGGAAAAAGGACACTTACTACCACTTTTCTCCCGAACCACGAGCCTTGCCTTCCTGCTCATCCTCCCTAACATCATCCGCAGCACCCACAACTGCGTATTATCCAACTTCACCCAACCAATGATCCGCATCTTAGGGAACCAATCCACCGTATCTGCCTTGGGGACGCTTATGTTCTCCGTTATGATCGGGTCAGTTACGTTTCTGAACTACAACTTGGCAGTAATAGCAGCAGCTTTAATGTAGAAGAACTTTGTCTTCCACTTCGTCATTCCCTTCGAAGGAACCATCAGCTTGGGGGTATGATCTCGTTGACGAAACGAGTAAAATCCCATAGACACGGACAACTGGTAAAATTGACGGAAATCTCCGACGATGGGTTCCATACCCAGAGCACGAAATGTATACTCGAAGTTCCGAACTCAAATCATCCCAAAGGGACTGAGTTGAGAAATATGGAGTTTATAACACTCCAAGACCTCAGCCACAAACACAGTCAACGGCAAACAGAGGTTACAGACGCCAAAAAAATGAGACCACATGGTGAAATACCCTGCCGGAGCATCGGCGGCGGTATCACCCTCTTGTGGATAGATAGCCCCATACTCCGGCGGCATCTGAATATCCCTCATAAGCAAGTCGAACGACGATTTCGACCACCTAAGCACCAGAAAATTCTCCCTAGGAGCATTACCTTCCTCTGTAACACCCCGCGTTTCGAAAGTCAAAATCAAAGTCAAGATTGAAGTCAAAGGAAGAAAAGATTGCTAATTGCGATCTGTCACTCTTTGCTCAACTCCTGTTTTGACTTCTTTGACTTGTAGTTAGTCTTATTGTGTTGTTACATTAGTTGTATTATGTGGAGTACTTGTTAATAATCGAGGTTTAATCAATGTTTAACGCATGTTTTATCGCTTATTGCAATCGCATTCGCAACTCGAATTATGCGTTCTAAATATTACTTTATGTGTGTATGCCTTTTATGTGTTACTTGTGCATGTTTACTTATGTTTATGTTAAGGTGGTTAATCGAAACACAATCGCAACGCTATCGCAATCGGATCGCAAATGCTAAACGCAAGTTAATTATGATGATTGTATGTTAGATATAGTAGTTGGGATTAAAAGTAATCTAATGGGAAATACTATCACATCACTCGCTCAAATCGCCTTGCAACGCTCAACACGCGAATCGAAACGACAAAACTCATCGCGCCAAACTCACAGGTCGAGTGGCCATTCGATCGGATTGCCATCCGATCGGGTTGCCACCCGTTCGGGTTGCCACCCGGTCGGGTTGCCACCCGATCGGACTGCCACCCGATCGGACTGCCACCCGATCGACCAGCCTTTTTTTTCCTCACTTTCCTTTTTAGGAAACCCTATAAATACTCCCACATGTCACATCACTTGATGTGACAGCTCTCTACTCGACCCAGCCGCACTCAAGCTCTATTTCTCTCGATTTCTCTCAATTCTTGTAAGTTTCCAACCTAAATCTTGTACTTTCTTGATCTACATGCACTCCTACGCCTTTCTATCTTTTGAATCTTAACTTTTAACCGTGAAATCAGTGGATTTGAGGTGTTCTAGGATGATGTCATCATGGTGTTCTTATGAACTTCATGTTTTGGCTTCAATCCACCAAGAACAACTTGGATCTGGACGATTTCCACACGAATAAACAAAGATCTTGCATAGATCTGAACATATTCATGGTGAAAAGGATTGAAAGATGGTTTTCCAACTTTCTTTCAACTCTTTTACACTCAATGCACTCAAACCCGATAGAATCGGAGCTTGTTCTGATCTTCTACTCATTCTTAGTGACGCAATAGTTCCAGATCTGAATTCTATCCGGGAGAGATATTGATTTCGGGTTTGAACTTGAACAACCGACTCGAACCGTGAACCGATCGGACTAGGGTGATTCCTGTTCGGTCGAGTCACTTGGGCCGAGATAAGGGTTCTATTGTTCAAGCAAGATATCACAACGTCTCGTTCAAAGCTACAACACTTCAAACAGAAACAAGTGTTAAGACGATCAGACCGTTGGAACGGATTGTCGACCGATCGGATTGCCATCCGATCGACCGGCCATCCGATCGGATTGCACTTGGTTCCATACTTAAACTATTTTTAAACTATTCAAAGGATCTGAACGTTGAAACGGACTACCACCTGATCGGATAGTCATCCGATCGAGTGACCGTCCTGCTGTGAACTTGTTCTCAAACTAAGAAGTCTCGCCAATCGGATTGCTGCCCGATCAAACGACCATTCGATCGACCGACCTGAAGAGTAGAGATACTTCTCTATTTTCAAAATGCTACAACGAAGACTTCAAATGGCAAACCATCATACACAAACACATCCTCACCAAACGAGGTGACAATCCAATCGAATGGCCATCCGATCGGGTGACCATCCGAACAGATTGCCACCTGATCGACTGGCCATCCGATCAGATTGCCATCCAATCGGATTGCCATCCGATCGGATTGCCATCCGATCCTTGGTACACTTGCATCGTTTTACGCACCGCTCATCGTTTATGCTATCATTCTGATCAGGCTAAACTCACTCTAGCGCTCCCTTCAATCCATCATCGCTGTGAGTATACTCGAACCCTTTTTGCTTTACGCACCTTTGGGTGTTACATACGTTACTTATTCTAAATTACATCGAACACACTACGCAATACTTTAACGCTAACCGCTACCGCATGTATACGTGACTCAATGATTGCTTGTTTGTTATGTTTACACATGGATTGTTGTCTACCTGCCTTAGCAACGATAGTACTATAGTTTGGACTCAGCACCTGTTCACTCAGGGGTTGTTAAGGACAATTAATCACAAGATTCACAGTGGTGAATATGTATTACGAACTGCCTTGCGTAGTCAACCCGCAGTCGTTGGTATTGATAGGATCATGTCGATAACTTACGTGCTTTATTTCATACGTTGTACGTGCTGGGTATGCGTAAATGATTTCGAACTCTATTATATCTATTAAACTTGTATGCTCACCTTTACACTATGTGTATTGACTTTTACTTAACGTATGTGGCAGGTGCTTAAGATGTTAAAGTGCTTAGCTTGCGGTGAAATCGAGGCTAGGAAAGAGTCTAGAAACAAATAAACAATTTGTCTTTGTTGAAATCTGAGTTGTCGGATCAGTACTTGTTTGTGAGACAATATTTGTAATAACTGTTTTATTTGAATATGTTATGGTATGGGACATGACGTTTTAAGTATTCGGTAATTAATAGTTGTTATGGATACTCATGAACAATCTGTTTCGCTCAGTGTCGCGCCCCGATGATTCCGCCATCGGTTGGGGTGTGACATCCTCCTCCTCCGCCGCCACCGGCGACGAGGGTTCAGGGTTTTCACCCGGGTTAGAATGTGGATTCGATGGTTCAGCCATCAAGAAGAAGAAGAAAGAAAATATAAGATGAGTTCAGAAACTTCGAAGAAACCTCACCGGAAAATCAAAGGGTTGATCGGAGAAGACGAAGGTTTTCACTTTCTCAAACCGGAATTTTTTTTTGAAATTTCGAAGAAGTGAGGGGAAACCCCAAACGGTTTCCATTTTTCTACTCATCGCAATTAATGCATTACAGAAACCGAAACGTCGTGCAAAAAAGGAACGAGTTACACATCGACATGTGTCCAGCGACGGTTTCTATGACGGTTACCACGCGCACGTGGCCGCCCACGCACCTGACATTACTAGACTTTTGCACTTCTGCTACAGTGCATTGATTACCTTGGGCAGTGCAAACGTCCTTTCATTTCAGCACATGCCAGGTAAATCCCACCAACTTCTACTAACCCACACGTGCGGTCTACAACGTTTACAAAAAGCGACAAGTGAAGACAACTCTCATGTACGCGGTATGCGGTTTTTTATGGTTTCTCAAACCATAACCTAGACCGCATGTCGTTTTTTACATACCCCTCAAAAAATAGAAAAATATATATTTACACTATGTAAAGGGAATAACCAACACCTTCATATATCCATTCCCACACGTGGAATATGCGGAGACGACACACACGAGCCCGCACAGGTGTGTCAGATACTCAGAACCAGCGTTGTTCTTTGGACTGCGAAAATCGCTTCTCAGGAACAGGCAAACCGCATTCCCTTAAAGCTTCTTCAAGCTTCAAATCCCTCGTGTCCGGTTCACAACCACAGAGGGAACGCAAACAGCTTCTCCATAGGGAAAACGATAAGTATGATGAGTGACCGCACATCAGCAACCCTAACTCCTAATCCTTCAAGAGCTACATCAAAGTGTCACACTCTTTTAAAGCGAGTCTTCTGTTACAAACCACAGACACTCATGAGTCGCTGCGGCGAAACGTAACTACGCGAACGGTAGCTATGGAAGAGCCACGACTAAGTCATCACACGGATGCGCGAAGCTACTTCCAGAAAAACTGCTTTCCAACTAAGCGTGAAAGAAAGTGGCTACAGAACGAATGTGGACGAGTTTCACCCAGATTCCTAACTATCCAAGGTGATCTCCTTGAGCAACAAGCCAAGCAACAGTGGTAACAAGTCTGCTTATAACTTTGTTTGCCCACCTATGGACCGCATAGAATAAACAATGGTGGGCACTACCATGCCTATGACCATGTTTATTTGCCCATAGTTCAACTGAACGATTCACACTGTTCGACCAAACACGAAAAACAATGACGCAAATCCCCCACATTGTTCGACCAAACATGGCCAACAATATAAGGGAATGAGGTAACCGCAAAGGATGTGCGGTTACTTGAGAGCTAAACTAGAAGAACACGAATACCCCACAAAATAGGGATCATCGTTCCATGTCCAGTTGATAAACATAAAGCGATAGCAAGGCACTTACATCATTGTATCCACAACCGCAGAGGTTACAACTAGAGTTACAGACACTGACATCTTCAGTCACCGTCTCAAAGGTTGGTTCGGCACACCAACAGGTGGCAACCGACCCTGATGACATCAGAAAAAGGTAGACCATACTACCGGATCAAAATTCTCGGCTGAGAATTCCGCATCAGACGAAACACACTCATCGGTACGGAAGAGACGTCACACGACTCTACCAGATCCCCAACTTGATTTACTTGAAGCAGGAGCCATCGATCTGGGCTAGAATCTTCTCCAACTTCCAAAGTACCCACTCGACCTCATAGTCTAGTATTCCTCCCACATGCAACTTGCATGAGGAAACAACACTAGACTGAGGGGACTTGAAGGGGTATGGTCCCAGATCTCGCACCAACATGGCCGCGAGTGACCATCACCCTTATCGAAAACCCCCACTGGCAAGAACTTATCTGTGTCCGTGCGGGCACGCGCGAATACAACGGTCGAATCCCATCGGTCAAGGGATGAGAAGACTTACTTTGTGTATGAAAATGGGTGTTACACAAAGCGATGCGGCTAGCACCGCATCCTATGAACATTTTCGTCACGACAAGGGATCTGGACAACAGCAACAGTCACCACAAGCGGCGATGCGGCCTAGCACCACATCCCGCACATGTATTGGCCAGAGCGAGAACGCGGAAACAACAGCAGTTACCGCGAGCAGCGATGCGGTGCGACACCGCATCCTGCCCACGAGGCAAGTGGGACTGACACCACAGAGCAAGGGGCACCAATGACAGTCGCCTGTCAGCCCATACGTAAGCAACAAACTGACACCGCAGTAGGACGTGGCTTCACCTCCACAATCGACAAGCCTGACACACCTACATAAGGACGGCGCGTTGTCAGTCTAGCCACTCAATTACCCTCCTTCACTCCTCGGTAGGCCAGTAAACGAACCGAACGAACACGAACATAGGCATGTTCGTGTTCGTTCATTTAATTTTAACCGAACATGAACACGAACACGAACATATAATCAAACACCTTTTTTGTTCGTGTTCGTTCAGTAAGAAATCAGGCATGTTCGTGTTCGTTCGTTTAAAGCCTAAACGAACAGTTCACGAACATTAACGAACACAAGAAAAAAAATTAAGTGAACATATTTGAATAAACATAAAGAAACATAAATTAACATGATTGAACAAACAAGTCTGAAGGGGTAAGGTCCCAAAAACCTCATAATAAGTACTTGGGACCATACCACAACTTCGTCTTTAAGCTCTTTTTTACCTTGCGAGGCCGCGCACTGGTTTTATAAAAGAAAGGTTTAAAGCAGATAGCAGACAACACTCGCGCGCCAAAAGGAAATCATAAACCCTTGCGCTTTCATAAAGGATGAAAATCCTGAGCACTTCCGCTTAATAATATCCAGACTTGGATATTATTTACGTAACTGATACCACATGGTAAAGAGTCACACCAGATTACAGTAGTAATCTTTTAGAAGACTTAAATCGTGCACCACCCAGACGGTTACAACCGTCTGGGCCACGTGTCATCTCCCCAACGTCCCTTAGAGTCACGGTGATGGCATGGAAATAAAAAGAAATCATCACTTGTCCACTTTCCACGTGGCAATACTCCAGCCTTTGATCTAAACAGCGATCCGTGTGCTCTCACGTCGGATCAAAGGGATTAACGGTGGAAAAAAAATAACCGCTACGGCGTTAGCATCTTCCGTCAACTTTTCAATAACAGATTTTCCCTCCCAAAAACTACCGGCTATAAATATGAGAACAATTCAGGTATGAAAGGCAAGTTACACACACTTCTTTAATACATCTTCTTCTTCATAACCCATACTTATTCTCACACCGGAGTCGGGTCAAGGAGAGAACCCTTTTCTCCCCTTGGCGAGGCTAACGGTGCTTCTTTTTTGCAGAGTTTTATCGGAGAAGAAGATCAATCGTAACCGAATCAAATGAGAGAGAACAAACCCCTTTATGCAGATCCGAACCCCCTAGATATTTTGATTCCGGTCGTTTATCTAGTGTTTCTTCATTGGCGCGCACCGATTTTCTCTGTTTCATCCAATTTTCTCTCGTTTTTTATCTGCCTTGTTGATTCCATTTGCATATGGAAGAAACGTCGTCTCATCGACAAACTGGTCCTCGGCTGAACGTCGTAAACAATTTTCAGGTTGAAGGAATTCCAGAGGATGCCTCAGATGACAATGAGGTTCAATCCAATCGAGTAAATGAACCTGTCACTCCAGGGGTGCTACCAGAAAACCCTGTTCACTCAATTCTGCCTCCAGGAGAAACTCCAATCTCCTGGTATGTCAGATCTCAAGGGGCTCTGAATGCAGTATACACACAGCTGTGTGCACAAACTGCACCTCAAACTCAGCCGAGAAGGCCAGGATCTCGTGCTCATGCTTTCCAACGAGAGAGCCCATCTCACGTCGAAGGTGTAGAAGTATATTCCAGATCTCCGTCAAGATATGAGTATACCCAATCCGGGAGTCGTCAACGAGAATATCGAGATGAATCACACCCTCACCGAAGACAATCAGTTAACACTAGGTTGGGTCTTCAACGGAACACCCACACCGATGAATCTGATGCAACCTATCGTGTAAGTGAGAATACCAGTGTGTTTAACCGTTTGCAGTCCCATTACAACAAATGCAGACCTCGTGCGGTTTATAACCCTGAGGCTGAACACAACTATAATTTGATTTACCGCCCTGCGGAAGCAGCGGAAAATTCAAAGTTCATCATGGATATAGCTTTGGCTCCACTTGAGAAAGCTAAACTACCATCCAACGTGGGTAAATTTAATGGGCTAACAGACCCTGATGACCACCTGAGGGTCTATACAAGTGCAGGGCTAGTAGGCGGTTGGACTCTACCATTATGGTGCCATCTCTTCGTGCAGACACTTACTGGTGCTGCAAGAATCTGGTTCGATAATTTACCCATCGGGAGCATCACATCATGGAAGGACCTACGCAAGAAGTTTCTGACGCATTTCAGTCAACAATGACGATCCATTCGAGACACATCAGATGTCATGAATATCTGGCGTCATGACGACGAAAGTCTGGAGGACTTTATCACCCGATATAATAAGGAAGTACTGGAGATCGGGGGAGTCCATGAGCAACTGATCCGCGCACAATTCAAATACGCGATCAGATGCGATGATATGGTCAAGGTCTTATCTGGAACAAAAGGACTCCCAACAAGTTGGGAAAAAGTAATGGCAGCAGCAAAAGTTTATGCGCAAACAGAAAAAAATCTTACCACTAATAGGCCACCGCCACCACACAACAGACCCTCCGACTTAAGCTCTACCGGCGGGAGGAAGTTCAAGAAAACATGGCGCGATTCTGGCTCGGGAAACCACTCATCTGAAGATGCTCGGTCAACGATCAACAAACTTACTGCGCAGAGGGAAAACAAACAGGAGAATAGGGAGAGGCAATGGACTCCCCTAACTAAAACCCCTGCAGAAGTTTTGAGCACTGAAGATTATCAGTTCAAGCCACCAATCCCCATGAAAAACAAGTGCGGACAAGATCCAGCCCAATATTGTGAATATCACAAAGACAATGGGCATACAACCAACAACTGCATTTCTTTGCGCACCGAAATTGAGAAAGCCCTCAAAAGTGGCGAACTCACACATTTGCTGCAGAATGTGCGCAAAGAAATCAAGCAGATAACTCGAGGCGACGAAGGCCCGAGCAAAAGGGCGAAGAACTAAGGAAAAACTCTATGGTCTCCGCGCAGAAAGACACGATCTATTAAGACAAAACGGGAGAATAGAGTAAGTTAAGTCTCATATATTTATATTAGCAAATTTTGTAATAGCCTCTGTGCTCTATCCCTAAATAAAATAGCAAAGTTTCTATTATTTGGATGTTTTTCTTACAAAATGCATGCAATTTCTTTTAGTAAGCGCAAAAACATTATGGTAATTACAAAACAAAGCCTCGTGAACGGTCAGTGATTACGTCACGAACGACCATAAGTTAACACATGAGCTTTATACCAACTTTATTCGTCTTACTCAATAAAAGTAATCGTATTCATGCAAGATATTGTAAAACGAAAAAACTATCAAACACAACAGTGTTTTAGTCACTTGTGCAACAGCGCACCAACAAAGAAAGGGATATACATCCCAAATATTACAAGAAAATCGTTCAATACATTTTCAACCTACGACAAATCTTCACCCTCATCCGGAAAGATTTCCTTTAGCTGCGCCACGTGATCGTCAGATTGCAGCGCAACATTTATAAGATCCATAACGGGAAGCTGTAAGTTGTTGAATTATGTCTTCAAAGCAGCAAGCGCAGCACCAGTGTTAACGCCATAAGTTGCGGATTTACTGACATCCCAATCAACCTTCAAAGCGCTATTCACATGCTGGGAACACTCAGCATATCCTTGGGCATACCCGTCCTTTCGCGCAACAACAACCAAACGCGCAACGGTCTTATCTAACTCTTCAGAATTCAACACCGATTCAGCAACCTATAAAAAAATATAGGGTAAATAATAAGAAGGCACAGAAGCATTCCCGCACCAAAAATAAGAGGCAACTTACACATGCAATTCCACGATCTTTCAGCCACGCCATATCACTCTTTAAAGGTTCAAGCTCGCTTTCAGCTGTGGCACGCGCCGTTTCAGAAGTTTCCAATTTTTCTTCAGTCTTGGACAGACGGCGTGAAGCCTCAGTTTTCTCGGAACGCGCAAGTTCCAGATCTTTCTTGAGTTGTTCCTGATCAGAAAGCATAGCAGTAAGTTCTTCTATCTCTTTATCTTTAAGAACAAGAGTGGCGTGGGCATGTACCTCTCGTTGTTCACTGCGCTCCCTGTGCGCACGCGCTTCATCACGAGCAGCTTCAGCTTCAGCTTTCTCCTTCTTCAGTTTTTCGATCTCCGCATCCTGCTTCTTCAATCTCTCAACTTCAGCTTTGAGATTATTAATAGCATTACGAAGACCTATCTTCTCATTGTTATCCTTTTCGCAAATTTTCCTCCAGTTTTTGCGCTCTTCAGAAAGGAGGGCAGCTTCAGCTTCCGCTTTACGCTTCCAACCCGCAATAGACCACTCCTCAGTTTTACGATCAGCCTCAAACTTGGCTTGATCAGCTTCCAACTTAGCTTTTAACTGAGCCAAGTGTCTTTCATCACTAGCAAACTTCTTCTGTGATACCTTGAAAGCCTCCCAATCTTTATGCATACTGTACCACTCACGCACTATGCGATGAGTGGTAGAAGCATGAGAAGCAGTTTCCTCAAGGTAAGCTTGATAAGTTTGTTCATGGGGTCGGTTCTCTTGAAACTTGATCTCTCCAGGCGGAAATATCCCCTGCAACCAATCTTGGCACACGCGCCAATCCGAGAAAGTATCACCCTTCTTCAAATTCCAAACAGGGGCGTGAGGCTCGGAAGCATCTTTCTCCAAGTAAGTCCTGTAATAGTAATCCCCCAGGGTTTCCTCTGGGCGGATTGGAGAAGTTCTATCAACACCAGCAAATGAGCTTTGCTCCTCAGCAGAAACCTTTTCAACAAGCTCAGGCATAGTATCAGAAGGTTTAGGAGAAGAAGTTGAAGTAGGAGTTTTTTCAGCAGTTTGTTCTTTCCCCAGGTCTTAAGCAACGGTTTCAGAGGTTCGTGGATTACCAGCACCATCCACAACCCCTGGATCAACAACTTTTTCAACCTCTGCAGTAACATCAACAGGCTTATCAGCCTCAATAGTCTTCTCCACACCACCTTCAAGAACCTCCGTAGTCTTCAACTGATCAACAACAGAAGCACGCGGAGGGGAAGATGGGAGTTCTTCATTAACCACAGGCTGCGGCTCTGTGGACACAGGAGAAACAGGAACCTCCGAAATAAAAACAGCAAAGTCTGTAAAGATTCAAAACGCATAAGGAAAAGAGGTAAAGACAACACTTACTCGGAGCAGATTCCGAAATGAAAGCATCCAGATTACCCTTCCTGGTAATTTTCTTCCTTTGGATCTTCTTGGAGGGTTGACCCTCAGCGTCAGTATCAGCTTGTTTCCTTTTACCGGCCTTCCTGTGCACCAAGTGTTCAGGACTAGATTCCAAGTCAATGGGATCATTCGGGTTGGATGGAGGGATATCAACAGTATCTCTCGGTTCTGGTTTTGGCCTCCTAACAGTAACTGCAGGCGTAAGACCCTCCAGAGAGTCAGAAACCACCACATAATCACACCAGGAGTCAGAGGAACGGCGCATACCTTTCTTCTCTCCTCCAACATTTTTTGTCTTCAAAGATTGAGCTTTATCAGCTTCATTCTTCTTCGGCGCAGAAGTAGAAGTCGCCGCGCGCCTCTTCTTCTCAGAGCCTATGCCCAAGTTTGACAATTCACCTATGGAAGAGTAAAAAAAAACATCTCAAAAGCGCAAAAAGTGAACAGTAAACCAATATGCACATGACTTACCAGCACCAGCAGCAGGCTGAACAGACAGATCCGCATCTCGCGGAAGAACAAAATCCTTCACAATACGATGGTACCAAAGCTCCTCATCAGGCTTCTTCTTAATGGTACCCATCTTTCCGCCTTCTCTCTTGAACGCGACAACATACAGCGAAACAACTACAAGGGAAGAAAGGCAAGTTCAAAAAAAAAAAAAAAAAAAAAGAAGGAAAAACCCCAAACTTACCATGACCATCCTCCGTATACACCCGCTTGTCATCACGATCCATCTTCCAATTTAAGCTCATACTGGCACCGACAAGGGCTTTCTCCGGTAAAGCGATGTTAGGAACGTCTTTCAGATCTTGATACCAGTTCTCGTCAACAGGGGTCTGAATTGTTTCGACAAGAACATCTTCTTTTCCCCTTAAAACCATCCTCACCGGAATCACTCCGGCTTTGATAAAGAATTTTTTTTGCTTCCAGTCATGGAAGGACTTCGGAGGATGTTTCAAAATCTTCTTTGCAGATGCTCTCTGAACAAAAGAATAAAACCCTTGAATACAATGCATTTGGTAAAAAACCCTAAATCGAGGGACTGTCGGCTCGATATACATCGTTCGGCACACAAACTTGAAATGCCGAACCCTAACCATGCCAATAGGATGCAATTGGGAAATATGTAACTTGTAATACTCAAGGATTTCAAGGAAAAATCTGGTTACAGGCAAACGAAAGTTGCCTTCACAGAAAAAATCCCAAAAAAGGGTGATATACCCAGCCGGAGCATCCGCTGCTGTCTGCCCCTCTTCAGGGTACAGAGCACCCCAGTTCTCCGGAAATTTAAGGTTCCGAACCAAACTATCAAAGGTCGCTCTAGGCCACTTTAACGGTGGAAGTTCAGCAGACATTTCTTCAGATAGGTCTTCTTGGTGTTCTCCGGTTGACATAAGAGGAAGAAATGATAAACTTTTTCTCAAACGGTTAATGAAGAACGGAAGGAGAAAAGTTTTTCAACAAAGCAATGATTAAACAGGAAAGGGGCAACTCAAACAAACTTATATACTCACCGCAATAAATAGCATCATAGCACCTTTTCCGAATATCACAGTACTGATGTGTGCAAAATGCAACATATAAATTACATCAATTGTGGCATAAAACTAACCCTTTTTTAGTACTAATGTTGGAAAAAGTGTGCTTTTGTCTTCCTTTTGTATTTTCAGGATTAAATGAGCTCAAATTAACAAAAGAAGCAAAAAGACAGCAAAATCTAACATAAATACAAGAAAAGGAACAAACATGACATGCCCGACCCCACGACATCATCTTCCCAAGCAAAACAAGAAGACAGAAGACTGAACACGCCCCGTGCTCAGCCAGCACGGGGGCGTGCCCAAGTGTCAGCAGAAGAGACAAAGTGGTAGAAGCTTCTATTGCCCACCACGGGGCCGTGCTCAGCGGGCACGGGGCCGTGGTCAACTATAAGATTCGCAGAATCCAGGAAAATCTTCATAGTACAGATATGCTTCTGCACACGGGGTCGTGCTCAGTGGACACGGGGGCGTGGTCAACTAATACAGACAAGCTGCAATAAATGAAGAAAGAGAAGGATGTGGACACGGGGCCGTGCCCACTGGACACGGGGCCGTGCCAGAGCTTCTGTTCAGCCTATAAATAGGAGTGCTTGGCTCAAGCTCAAACCATCCCTTGGCACACCACCTCTCTCATACTTCACCCACCACCCACCACCCACCACCACCATAACACCATCATCCACCACCATCATCCATTGTTCATCATAGAGTGTGTGAGTCGTCTCGGGATCCAAGATTGATCGTAAAAGTTCTTGACAATCAAGGCCATGTTTGCCTAAGTCTCTTACATCACTTGGTGAAGACAAAGTGTCTAGTGTAATACTTTTTATTTTTAATCTTTTCGCACTTTTTAATTGGTTATGTATTAATGACTTTAATAACTAGTTTCTTATGTTGAAGGTGATTTTTCCTTATCGTTTGTCCGTGGTGTCTTGGCATTATTTTACTGTCTATATAAAATAAAAGATTTTCACCATTCATATCTCCACGGTCTATATGGAGGTATGTTGGCTACCTGGTCGGGGGTTAAGGGAACGGTTTGGTAAGAGTCTTGCCGTTGTTCAGCGTTTAGAGATCCTGCAAGGGACCTGGGTCAAATTTAGTAGGACCTCCTTCAATACTTAACGGTATTGGATGGCGGGGGTCCAAACTCTTTGATCCCCTCATAAGTTAAACTACTAATAATACTATAACCTGGCTACTTAGGATTGTATCCTTGCTCACTCAGACTACTTAGCCGAGGGTAACGTCACCTTCAAAAGAGGGGCCTACCATAATTTGCATTAATAACTTAATTAATTATCTTTCAATAATCCGACCCTTTAGGATTGTATCCTTGCTGACTCAAACTACTGGGTTGAGGGTAACGTCACCTCCAAAAGAGGGGCCTACTACAATAACTAAGACAATCTCTTAAATAGTGCAAAAGTGCGGAAATAATCAAAGGTTACACTATACATGAGTCGGAACCAAGTGATTCATCTTGTCTATCTGTTTTACTTTTATTTTTATTTTCAGCATTTTAGTTAGTTTTTATTTTTCTAGTTTAAAACCTTTTTCTAACTTTTTGATTTGATTAGACGTTGAGGATAAACCGGTACTACAAGCTCTTGTGTCCTTGGACGACCTCGGTATCTTACCAACACTATACTACGCTCACGATGGGTGCACTTGCCCATATGTGTGTTTAGTGTTAGTAAATATCGTGTTTTATAAATTTAAAACTTGGCTAAAAAAAGTGTAAAAGGGCTTAAAATATACTTAAACTTATATATACACTTCACACGCATCAGTACCCAAGCGGCAGAGTCAGTAAAAATCAACACAAACGCGAGTACACGCGCGCGTGCAAAACACCGACAGTAAGGGACAACTGACAGTGACAGCCTGTCACTCAGTCTTTACTGCACCAGTCCCATCCAACGTCAAAGATTTTCAAAATCTTTACAAGTAAACAAAGAAAATCTTCTCCTAGAAGATTCCCTATTTTCGTGCCAAAAAGCATCTCCCTCTTATAAGTTCAGTGCTCCACTTATTTGCATAAGTGCAACACTAGACTGGGGGGACTTGAAGGGGTAAGGTCCCAAAAACCTCATAATAAGTACTTGGGACCATACCACAACTTCGTCTTTAAGCTCTTTTTTACCTTGCGCGGCCGCGCACTGGTTTTATAAAAGAAAGGTTTAAAGCAGATAGCAGACAACACTCGCGCGCCAAAAGGAAATCATAAACCCTTGCGCTTTCATAAAGGATGAAAATCCTAAGCACTTCCGCTTAATAATATCCAGACTTGGATATTATTTACCTAACTGATACCACATGGTAAAGAGTCACACCAGATTACAGCAGTAATCTTCTAGAATACTTAAATCGTGCACCACCCAGACGGTTACAACCGTCTGGGCCACGTGTCATCTCCCCAACGTCCCTTAGAGTCACGGTGATGGCATGGAAATAAAAAGAAATCATCACTTGTCCACTTTCCACGTGGCAATACTCCAGCCTTTGATCTAAACAGCGATCCGTGTGCTCTCACGTCAGATCAAAGGGATTAACGGTGGAAAAAAATAACCGCTACGGCGTTAGCATCTTCCGTCAACTTTTCAATAACAGGTTTTCCCTCCCAAAAACTACCGGCTATAAATATGAGAACAATTCAGGTATGAAAGGCAAGTTACACACACTTCTTCAATACATCTTCTTCTTCATAACCCATACTTATTCTCACACCGGAGTCGGGTCAAGGAGAGAACCCTTTTCTCCCCTTGGCGAGGCTAACGGTGCTTCTTTTTTGCAGAGTTTTATCGGAGAAGAAGATCAATCGTAACCGAATCAAACGAGAGAGAACAAACCCCTTTATGCAGATCCGAACCCCCTAGATATTTCGATTCCGGTCGTTTATCTAGTGTTTCTTCAAAGTCTAATATACTACAATTCATCCGAAAACACATCTAAATTAGGGTTCATAGATATACTAATTAGTTATATTTATATATGTAGTTAGAAAACCTAATATTTATATAAATATAACTATTTATGTATTTACTAAAAATTAAACGAACATAAACAAACATAAATAAGCGAACCTTCACGAACATAAATGAACGAACATAAACGAATGTTCATGAACATAAATGAACGAACACAAGGTGTGTTCATGTTCGTTCATTTAATTAAACGAACAATTTTTTTTTGTTCGTGTTCGTTCATTTATTAAATAAACGAACATAAACGAACTTCCCGCCGAACAAGTTCATGAACGTTGGGTTCGTTTACAGGCCTACTCCTCGGCTATAAATACCCATCCCGGACCAGGTTTGAGGTATCGCTTATCAACTCCCTCTCTACTACTACTATCACACACTTTGCTTCCCAAGCAAATTACTGATTCTCACGCCGGAGAGTGGTAACAAGGAGCACCCCCCACCCTTCCTCCTTGTTACGAGTCACGGTGTGTTTTCCTTGTGCAGGAGACAGATCAGCGGACGATCCAGCCACCAATCCTCGGAAAGAAGGGACTAACCCTACTTGACGAGACCAGTGAATTAACCTCTCTTGGTTAACCACTGTTTCATCAAGTAGTCATGCAATTTTTATTACTATGTATCTTTAAATTAGGTCAGTTCCAGGTTAAACCTGTGACCCATTTAGCTAAACAGATTGGTTCGTGTCAACTTGTTGAATTGGCGGGTTGACCCGCTTACTCATTTATACTATATTTTGTTTTGTTTTTTTAAATGTGTTTTATAACATAAATTATAACTTTAAAGATAAACTGAGATTAGATTTTATAACTAGGGTGGAGATACAATAGGAAGTTAATTTGGCTAGGAAGGATAGGAAGTGATCTTGACCATCCATTAAGTTAATCAAGGGCTAAGATTAAATCAGGGAGATTGAAAGTAAGAAAAGAGGCGCGTGACTTTTTTCAGGGGCATTCTAGTCAAGTAAGCCAATAGTTTCTCTCTCCTCCAATTCCCCCCCAATTTTTAAACGTTAATAACTCTTTCATACGACATTATTTTTTTATAAAAATTGCACCAAAAAAA
This sequence comes from Helianthus tuberosus, assembly GCA_030545235.1. Classification (NCBI taxonomy): domain Eukaryota; kingdom Viridiplantae; phylum Streptophyta; class Magnoliopsida; order Asterales; family Asteraceae; genus Helianthus; species Helianthus tuberosus. The sequence continues at coordinate 70,015,860 of CM060360.1, forward strand.
CGAGCGTTTTTTTATCTTTAAAACGAGTATACTATTGCTATATTTTCAAAAAAAAAATTCAAAACCCAGTTGCGTAAAACGCAATAGAAAAACCCCCAGTTACGTAAAACGCAATGAAAAAAAAACCCTAAAAAATGACATTTTTCTAAAACGCAATGCACCAAAAACACAAAGAAATGACTTATTTGTAAAACGCAATGGCCAGAAAACACAAAGAAATGTTTTATTTCTAAAACGCAATAGCCTAAAAACTCAAAAGAAAATGTACTTTATAAAACGCAATGGACTAAAAACCCATAAAAATGTGTTTTACCTAACGTTTGTGTTTTACGGAAGCTCTTGAATGAATTGCGTTTTGCTGTTAAAGAGAGCTATAGGGAATTTTGAATATGCAGAATGTGATTACGATCTCTCCATATTTGCAGACTCACCAAACTTTCCAGATACAAGAATACTAGGTTATGTTTTTAAGGTGATTTGAGATTTGAACCATGGCAACTTTGTCACCCAATTGTTTCTTCATCCAATCACAGTTATATCTTCATTCTTGCTCGTTACTGAATAGCCAGAAAGGACTGAAAACACATAAAAAGTGTTTTACCAAAAACGCAATGCACAAAAAACACAAAGAAATGTCTTATTTGTAAAACGCAATAGCCAGAAATCACTTAAAAATGACTCATTCTAAAACGCAATGGACTGAAAACACTTCAAAAATGTGTTTTACCTAAAACGCAATGACTAAAAACACTTAAAAATATGTTTTTTCTAAAACGCAATAGCCAGAAAGGACTTAAAAATGACTCATTCTAAAACGCAATGGACTGAAAACACCTAAAAATGTGTTTTACCTAAAACGCAATGACTAAAAACACTTCAAAAATGTGTTTTACCTAAAACGCAATGACTAAAAACACTTAAAAATATGTTTTTTTCTAAAACGCAATAGCCAGAAAGGACTGAAACTGTCTGGGAACTGTCTGGGACTGTGAACACTCTTATTTCTAAAACGCAATGGACATATAAAACTGTCTGGGACTGTGAACTGTCTGAATTGTCTACGAATTATTGTCTTCGAAATGAGCCAATTTCTGGAAAATTAATTTTTCTGATGCATTTTTATTACAGCAATTTAATCAGAAAAAAATTTTCCGAGCTGACCTGGCAGCTCAACCCCAGCCAGGGGCTCTGCCCCTTGGACCTCGCCAGGGGCTGCCGCCCCTGGGACCCCGCTACCGGGGGCTGCCGCCCCCGGACCCCCGCCATGATCGTAAAACGCAATAAGTAAATCAAAAACCCAGATCGTAAAAATGAAATTAAAGAATTTCTTACATGGATCGAAGTGGTTTCTTCAACAATTGATGAATTTTGAATGATTGAAACACTTATCAACGCTTGAATCGAACGAATCGAGTGATTATCTCCAAAATCACCGGAAAAAACGAGATTTTTTTATGAAATTAAACTGGGTTTTCTTCAAAAAAAAGCTGAAGAACAAGTTGATCGGGTTCTGAATCATTGATTTGTGATGAAAATCGCACTATAATGTAGTGATTATTGAGATAGAAAGTGAAGAAATAGTTGAAGATGGTGGGTTTTGAAAATGATGGGTTTTTGAATTTACTGGGTTTTGAAAAAGGAAGAAGAAGGAGTTGGATTGACTAAAATACCCTTTCTCTTTATTTTAAAATTTGCCACATGTCATAATCCTATGGCTTCCTATCCTTCCTAGTGAAAATTAACTTCCTATTTGATCTTTACCCTTTATAACTAAATGTAATTGGTTTATACACATTTGTATTCTTTAATAAAATTCTCATTAAAAAGTATTAATATGCGAAAAAAATAAAGAAAAAAGATTCTAACTAAAAAAATATTAATATGCGAAAAAGTAAAAAAAAAAAAAAACGGGTTAAACGAGTGTTTGTTTCTCGGATCGACCTACGAATATTTATATTCGTGTCGTGTCAAGTTTCATTTCTATCTTACGTGATTGCTTCTTATAATTTTTTTGGGTTGAGGTTAGGGCTGTAAACGAATCGAGCCGAGCTAGACCCAGCTCGAGCTCGGGTCGAACTCGATTCGAGCTGGCTCGGTTCGAGCTCGAATTTCAAATCGAGTTGAGATTTGAGGCTCGAGCTTGGTTCGATTAGAATTCGAGCTAGCTCGGCTCGGCTCGATCTAGCTCGAACTAACAAAGACCCGCAAAATTTATAACTTAAAAAGCCCTTAAAAATGAATTTCTTCATAGCCTAAGAGCCATAATTTCTATTTAATTTAACCATATGGCTAAATATGGAAGTATAAATAGTTAATCCACTTTCTCCATTTTCTTTACCTTCTTTTATAGGGGAGATACTCCCTTAGTTTTTGTTTTCTAAGTGATGCCGGACAAAAAAATGAACGGCGTAAATCTTATCGAGCCAGCTCACGAGCAAACGAGCCGAGTCAGGCCAAGCTCGAGCTCGGCTCGTTTACAACCGAGCCAATTTCGAGCCGAGCTTTCTTCGAGCGAGTTTCGAGCGAGCTACGAGCCACGAGTATTTTGAACACCCTTGAGGTTGGGTTAAATCCTTTAACCCACGAAAACTATCGGTTTAGCACCCAAGTGAAAGTGATAATCTTGTTGGAATAATTCAGCCTTTTGCATCTCTCAAGCTACGTTTGCGCGATTCGTTGTTTCTCATCAACTGCATCCACTACTGCTCCAGGTACTTGAAAAACCTATCAATCACCAATATACGAACCCTAGATTTCTGCTATAATCGTTGTCCTATGTATAATTCATCAATCCTAGCAGATACAAATCTCAATAATTGTCAATCCACCAATATCTTTCTTGATTCGATCTATTGAAATCAAATTCCATGTGTTTTGATTTTGTAGATCGGTGACTTGAAAAGAAGATGTTGCTGGCTGTGTTGATCGCTAACTCAGAGGGAAATATCCTCGTTGAACGGTACTATACATTCTGTATTAGTAAGGATCATGTAGCTAAAAGCATTCATTGAGATCTATGTTTACCAAGTCATTATTATATGATCTACAAAGGGGTTTTAGGTCAAATATGCTATGTGTGTTTATGTTAAGAATGGGATGTGCTTGCAAGGGTTTTTTTTAAGTTGTATTTGATTGTAAAAGAGGCTACTAAAAAGTAGAGACATTTGATGTTTTTGTAGTTTAGATTAGATCATGGAAAAATATGTTTCTTAAAGGGCCTTAAGATCTATAGTTGAATATGTAGTTGTATTTCCATCATGATTACACGAGGTAAGCGTTAGTAGCTGGATCGGGTAAATATGAATACCAAGACAATTTGAGAACTTGGTTTACAAAGGCACTGAGGAAAACGCATCAGGTGCAAAATGGTGTGCCTCATGTAGTCAAGGTTAGGGTCCATAGGACGTTTATATGTAAAAGCAACCTAAGGGGTGAAGATGGTGGGAAAGGTTCACTTGATAAATGGGTTTATATGCAAGCCAAATGAGAGATATGCAACTTCTGGTTGCAAATAAAACTCATTTGGTTGTACATAAACGCCTGCCTCACGTACATGATGTGTGCATGTCGCGCCTCGTGCTTTTTTGAACCAATTACAGAAGTTATAAAGACTCATAGAGGATAGTCTAATAGTCATCACTGAGTAAAATTTAACGACTTCAAATAATATTTTTTCTATACCAATGCACGTGATGCAACTTTTTACTACCCTATGTGATGTTACCCTGTTCAAATACTGGATATGTTTTATATCTTTGTATATCACATGCAAATGTGCAGTTTCAATGGTGTTCCGGGAGAGGAACGGTTGCATTGGCGATCTTTCTTAGTCAAACTTGGAGCAGATAACCTTAAAGGTGTCAAGAATGAAGAACTTTGTGTTGCATGCCACAAGTATGTTGTTCTTCCTTTTTTTTTTCTCTGATGTGGATGACACTTTTTTCTCCTAATATGATCAAGATTCAAGCATGGAAATTGCACATTATATTCTTGTATTTTTATGAATTGGTAGTTGCTTTTTATGACTTACAACAATTGGCTCTGGACTGGACTACATGTTCAGCTCAGTGGTTGTTTTTCTAATCAAAGAATTTTGTTAAAAATTTTCATGATTTAGTTCCCCCTTTTAAGTTTGTATTTTATTTCATTAGTTGTCTCCCTTTTGATAGTCCTTTCTTGCTTTAACATACAGCATGAGGCTGTTTATCTTTATGCAACTAAAATAATTTGTAATTAAGACTATCTGCACTATGCAACATTATTGGCTTTAACATATAACTTTATACATGAAAACTGATAATTACTTATTTGACTCTCGATTTGAACTTCTCATTACACGCTGGAGGCTTGTGGAATTCATGCTTGAAATTTCAAAGGGCACATACAGTAGTCCTCCCTACTGATGTTAAAAGTTAAAATGCCTGACTAGTGCCGGCATGCTTATCAGATTGCTGATCGTGGAAATGTGGAATAGTAATTTTGAAATTAGAGGCACTTCAAATGTACACATAAATACTCTTAGAAACAATTAACACTCCATATTTATGTTGTCTGCTGTTCGTTATTTACAAAATGTTGATTATCTGTTTTACTACGGCTCAAACTTGTGAAGCAGTTACTACTGGGGACAGCAAGAGTTCATATTGTAAACTAAATTGCTCTATATGTTAACTGACTGATGAAGTGGTTTATCAACCTGGATGACTTATATATGCATATTATATGTTCACTGTAAAATATATAAAATGCCACATGCCTTTCTGTTGTTTTGATCGGTCATTGGCTTTTCAGGTCTGTATATATTGTGTACACTGTGCTTGGACATGTCAGCATCTATCTTGTCGGCAAGGATGAGTATGATGAACTTGCTTGTAAGCATATCTTCATTTCTGTTGCTCCAACCATTCTCATTACTTTTACCATAGTCACATAAATCGCTAGATATCCTACGATCTACGATCCGGATCGTCCGTACCGATTTGTGGTACAAACGTGTTCTGGGAACGCTACAAATCGCGAATTCGGCATTAAAATTAGCGTTCCGAACAGCTAATCGATTCGTACCTGTTGATTTAGGGATCGCGAGTTGCTAATTTGCGAAACATGTTTCGTTATTCAATGGGAACATCGAATTCAAATAATTGTTCGAATAATTGATTGGAAAGTCGCCAGATTTAGAGGAGATGAGTGGAAAGCAAGGAGAGCAGCAATTTCTGCTGGTTGCCGGAGACCAGGAATTGCAGCGGTGCTTTTCTGCGTTTAAGCCTTCTAGGGTTTAATTAACTTTAGGTGTTTTAACACTTAACCCCTTTATATTTTACTAGTTCACACTTAATCCCTAAAACTTGTAAACTTTACATAAAAAGTGAAAAATTAGTTTGTGTTTTCTACATAACTCCCTCTATTTTCACTAGTTTACATTTTCTCCTTAAACTTATAAATCTATAAAAATAGAACAGAGTTTAACCGGTACATCGTACCACATTATATGGTACATCGTACCGGCGATCCGAAATGAGCCTCCCCCTACCCCCCCCCCCCCCCCGAACCGAATTTTAGGGACCTAGCGAATTGCAATCCCGTTCCCGTACCGGAACGAACCGCGAACCATGTGACTATGACTTTTACAACAAAATAAACTGATGATTTTGATTGTGTTGTTTAAGAATACTTTAGATCTTTTAAAAGTTGTCAACATCTTATTTTAATCTGTGAGCCAAGTAAAAACAAAATACAATATTTATTAAACGGGTTATCAATCTTGTTTTTCTTTTTATTATAACTTTTAATTATAATGGTTTTTTTTGGTGAAGTGTCGGAAGCAATATTTGTTGTTACCTCAGCCATAAAAGATGTATGTGGGAAGCCACCGACAGAGCGCCTTTTTCTGGACAAGTATGGTAGAATATGCTTGTGTCTTGATGAGATTGTATGGAAGGTGAGTTCCCCTCAGTTTTTGCAATTTTTCAACTCACTCTAAAAATGTGTATATTCTTGGAGGAAACCGAATTAAATTACTTTGGAATGGTCAAAATAAATGACTAATTTATGTTTATTTCTGCAATACATCCCAGAATAAGTGCAACTCTTGACAGGGCTCATAGATCGATAGGTTTGGCGGTTTAACAGTTCAGTTTTGGTGGTTTGAAGCGTTTTTTTATATTGTTTTTCTTCGAAGTTATTAGTCTTTATTATTAAAAGTTTGAAAATGATAAAGATGTTTCATAATCATAATACATAATTACATATACAACCATTCCAAAATTAAAAAAAATTAATAATACAATTAATAAAAGGTAAACGGTCAGTAATTCGGTGCACAGCTGGTTCCAAGTGTTAAGCCAGATTGAACTGTTAAACCGGAAAACTATCAAAATTGAATCGTGAACCGGACCATGTGGATCTCAAACCGGCTGACTTGTTTTGGTTTGGGTGGTTCAGTCGGCTTCAACAGTTTATGAACACCCCTAATAGTGATATGCTTATTCACTTCTTTTGTCGGCCATTTACTTTCAGCCCCATTTTGTTTTATCTATAAGTAGATGATAATATGGGACAAACGCTATGAAAATGAGTAATTGAGTTTAATGGACACAATGAATGGATACAAAATGGTGGGTCAGGTGGCCAGGTGGGTTGTGTGACAAGTCAAAATAAGTTCGTGCATGGGGTTGGGTTGAACCCACACGTTTTGTTCCTCTTGTATTTATCTTACATAGTCGGGTCAAGCATGATTATAAAAACTACTGTACAACAATAATTTAGTCTCTCTTTTATAGCGCATTTTTTTCTGGCTCAGTTGAGTTAGTAAAACATAACTCAGGTCGACCCATATATTAGTAAATTGGTTAAAGTTGCCACCAATGTTGGAAAATGAGGAAGCAAATAGCTTATAAAAAACATTTATACTAATGTTTGCTATTGATTATGAAGGGGTTGCTGGAGAACACAGACAAGGACAGAATCAAAAGGCTGATAAGGTTGAAGCCTCCAACAGAGTTCTGATCATGTCTCCTACCTCCGGTTTTATTGTGTCACCGAACCACAATGCTCCTCCTAAGCTTCTTTTTAGTTTTTTGATTCCTTGTATAAAAAAGGGCAAATGTCTTCTCATGGTATGACATTTCCTTTTGTTGTTTTCTGCTCATTTTGATACTGATTTTACTCCTATGTTGTTTTTTCTTCTAAAGTTTATTGTAGAGGTTGGTGGGTTAAAATGGATTTCTCTTTATGCTTTTGGTGCGTTGGGTTTACCCGATACACATTTTTTTTTCGTCAAATCAGTGTCTTGACATTTGACTGCGAAAACTGCATTTTATAAGAACTAATCTAATTTTTGAATTGTTTGGATTCGAAAATCTTGAAAATAATAACTGTAAACTCATTATAATACTTGAATTACAAGACTAGTTATAAGTTATCGTATTAGACCAGTTACTCTATTATCATATTTAGAAGGTGCATATTACAATCTCTTTACTTTTCAAGGTACATGTTCCACATCTTTAGCTTGTAGGTAGATGTGACAACTCGTATTTCAGAACCTGTCTTGTGTTTAATGTAACGTGTATAAACTCTATATGACAAGTTGATATGTTGGTTTTAATGCATATGTGTTACGTGTTATGTGATCTTGTGTAATGTATGTATGTAATCGCACAAGCCCTATTCGGGCCACGCTCTTGTACTCGAACCATAAGGGTGGCCCATGAAGGGTTCGGCCCACTCCCTTAGTTCGAATAACCCCTAGTGTGTGAGTATAAATTCTACACTTCACCAAAACACACAAAGTTTAGCAAACCCTAAGCCTCTCCCTCTCCCTCTCCCTCTCCCTCTCAAACTCGACAGCCAGCATCCCTTTCTCTTGAAGCTTTTTTGTTCGGATCATCCTTGTTCTACCTTCTAACCGGTTAGTGTTTCATGGTTATTGTTTTGTTAGATGGTATTATGATTCCATGAGTTGATATGATAGCTAGGGTTGTTAGTATGAATGATGAATGATTTCTGATGTTGTGTTACGGTATGAATAAATGATATATATATATATATATATATATATATATATATAGGGTAAGGATAGTGTAAAAAGGGCCTAAAGTGTGAGAAGTGTGAGAAGTGTATTATAACACTATATATAATATTATATAACACCATATAAACACCGTATAACAATATGTAACACCATATAATACCATATAACACTATATATCATTATATAACAAATATAACACTATACATCTATCATAGACATGCTATCAGACAACCTATAGTGTTATATTTGTTATATAATGATATATAGTGTTACATAATGTTATATGGTATTATATGGTGTTACATATTGTTATACGGTGTTTATATGGTGTTATATAGTATTATATATAGTGTTATAATACACTTATCACACTTTGAGCACTTTTTACAGGATCCTCTACCTATATATATATATATATAATTGGTTGATGCTTTCAAATGATCGAACCGAACCTATATGATAATTGTGAAACTAGTGTTGATTTGGAATTAGGGTTTATGTGATGATGTTTATGTAAATCGGATTGTATGCTATTGATCTAAGAACCAAATAGATGCAATGAAATCGGCTGTGTGTATGTGTTCGGGTTTAAGGCATGATCGAGTATGTTTTGAATATGATTAGAATTCATATGAATTGTGTGATGAGAACCATGATTTGATCGATTAAAGTAGAGATGGAAACTGTTAGTGATGATTTAATTGAATGGATGAGAATTAGGAAGTTGTTGTAACTGATAGCATGATTTTAGGAGAATCACTTAACCAATCGCACAAGTTTGTTGGTCGCACAAGATCAGATCACACAAGACCTGATCTGACCGCACAAGGTGCATCGCACAAGACGGGGTACAGTCACATAAAGCACAGTGTACAACTAGATCATGCATGATCGCACAAGATTTGTGGATCGCACAAGGCAGTGTCGATCGCACAAGTCTTGGGCCTTACACAGTGCTTAGATTTAATTTATGTTATTGGGCCGAATGGCCTAACCCAGTCACACAACCTAATTGGATCGCACAAGTCGTCCGGATCGCACAAGTCATCCGGACCGCACAAGATCAACGTGTGTTTGTTTGGGCCGTGTATATATGTTTGGAACTTTAAATGTTTGGGCCGGGCTTATGTTGGATCGCACAACATGCTGTGGATCGCACAAGGTTGTGCTGATCGCACAACATGTTGGGCCGAGTTATGTTTGGGCTTCATGTGTACTAAACAGTTATCGTTTAACGTGTTCTTTGGGTATGCCATGATCGTTATGTGCTAGTAACCTGTTAGTTCTGTGTAAACGTATGTGCACTACTTGAATCTAGACCTGACTTGTATGGTAACCATGTTAGGACGTGGTTGACCCCTAGCAACTCGATTGACCTTTCGTTTATCTGCCAAGCTAACCTAAGGTGAGTTCACACTTCTCTACAAAGCATGGGATTCCCAGGGGTTGGGAATGGGTTAAGGAATAGGGATTCCTCGTCCTGTTGGGATGTGTTCAGGAATGTGAATTCCTCGTCCTGTTGAGACGAATTTAGATTTACTAGACTAGAACTCTATCAACGAAGTCCCTCCTTTTATATCGACTTAATCGCCGAGGCAAATGGCGAACAGGTCATTAGTTATATAGCGCTATTAGGTTTTACAAACCTCACACCGTGCCGCAGAGGACGGGCGTGGACTAGTGGACTATGGCACGTCAGTGATGATAGACACCGACGCTAGGGCACATAAACATGACGAACGTTAGTAGTCGATATGGTAACGAGTCTGGTAGTTTAAACATGGGTAGCCCCCACGGCCGAAGTGCCGGGCTGGATAGCCAAGGATTGAGAACATGGGGTAGCCCCCACGGCTGGAATGGTCGAAGTGAAAAATGGGTTAACAAGTGAACGTTTTTGAAAATATGGGGTAACCCCCACGGCTAGATAGCCGGTTAAGATTAAACTATGTTTTTGGAACAACTCTAAAATGGACAACCAACTGTGAACTCGCTCAACTTTGTTGTTGACTCGTTACTACATGCTTTGCAGGTCACTAGGTTTAGCAGGAGCTTGCATGGGGAAGAGTCGTTGTGGAACATGGACATTGAGTGTTCATGATAAACTTAAATACTCTGAATTTATGATTTGGGTTTTGAACTATTTGCTTCCGCTGATAACTTAGACTTATTAAATTGTTTATGGACACCAATTATATTGTGTGGTTGAACTTTTAATTACTTTACTATACTGTTCAATATGATTGGTGACTCGATCCTGGTCAGTCATGCTTCCAAGCGGTGATATTCCGCATGTGGATTTTGGGGGTGTGACAGATTGGTATCAGAGCCATTGGTTATAGTGAACTTGGTTTTAAAAATGGGGAAAAGCTTTTTGGTAAAACCAGACTATAACCTGTACAGTGCTCGACGATCCACAACGACGCTTCGCTCCACGTGCAATGCTCAACACTATAGGTGATATGATTTATGTTTATATTGCCTACTTGCTAGTTACATAGTACATTGCTCATGGTATGCTTAGTTAGTATAACAACTGTTGCTTGAACTCTGTGTGCTTACTCTCTTCTGTCCCTCCACATTTACACACATGCGCGACACTTTTCTTACTTGTGTTTTCTTCGGTGTGAAGATCATGAGTGGACGTCTGAATTTGACTCAAGCCCAGTTGACAGCTCTAATCAATGAACGAGTTCCCGAGGCACTCGCAGTTGTCCCTGCAGGAGGTCAGCCTGCTCAGCCTCCCGTGTGTACGTTCAAGACCTTTATGGACTGTAGACCTAGTACCTTAAGTGGTACAGAAGGAGCTGTAGGTCTCCTCCACTGGTTTGAGAAGCTCGAATCTGCCTTCAAGATGTGTGAATGCCCTGAGGCTCGTAGGGTAAAGTTTGCTACTGCAACACTCGAGGGTGTTGGGTTAACCTGGTGGAAAGCGCAGGTTCAACTGTTAGGGCTGGCGGTTGCTAATGCCATCCCATGGAACGGTTTCAAAGAACTGATCAAAGAAGAGTACTGTAGTCGTGACGACATCCACAAGCTAGAGGTGGAATTTTTCAATTTGAAGATGTCGGGGTCCGAAATCGAAGCATATACGAAGAGATCAAACGAGCTGGCTATCTTGTGTCCTACTATGGTAGACCCTCCCATGAAACGTATCGAGCTATATCTCAAGGGTTTGGTGCCAGAAATTCAAAGTCACGTGACCTCAGCTAATCTTGGCACCATTCAGCAAATCATCAAGTTGGCTCATCGTCTCACTGATCAGGCGGTGGAGCAGAACAGGTTACCAAAGCGTATTGATGCTACTACTTCTGATACTCCCAGTGACAACAAGCGTAAATGGGATGGAACTTCAAGCAAAGATTCAACTTCTGTTCAATCTCAGTCACAGCAGCGAAGGACTGAGGAATATAGGAGCCCCAGTCAGCAGTCTTCTGGAAGTCAAGGGCAGGGTAGATACAAGGGGAATCACCCCAAATGTAATCGCTGTAACTTGCACCATAGCGGACCATGTAGTAGAGGCAGCTGTCATCGGTGCAACAAGCCGGGTCACATTGCAAGAGATTGTAGGAGTCAGCTTCCCGCGAATCAGAATCGGCAACAACAACAAGCCCCACCAAACCAACGCCAGCAGTAGCAACAACAGCAAGGTAACAACAAAGGGTGTTTTCAATGTGATGCTGAAGGCCACTTCAAGAGAGACTGTCCCCAGCTAAACCAGAATCAGAACAACAACAATAATAACAACCAGGGGAATGGAAACAACGGGGGTAACAACGGCAATGACGCCAGGGGTCGTGTTTTTGTGATTGGACAAGGTGATGCAAGGAACGATCCCAACGTCGTGACGGGTAAGTTCCTACTGGACGACTTTTATGTTACTATTTTATTTGATTCGGGTGCCGATACTAGCTACGTGTCCTTAAAAGTTAGTCAAATGCTAAAGCGTACCCCAACACTTTTGAACACCAAGCACACTGTAGAGCTAGCTAATGGTAAGAGTTTAGAGGCCACACACGTAGTCAAGGGTTGTAATCTTGTTCTTGCTGGTCAGACCTTCTCTATCGACCTCATTCCTATCGTTCTGGGTAGTTTCGACGTTGTCATTGGGATGGATTGGTTATCCCAACACCAAGCAGAGATTCTTTGCAACGAGAAGATTGTCCGTATTCCCCGTTCAGGTGATGAACCTCTCGTGATTCGTGGTGACAAGAGTGGTGCGATCGTGAGCATCATCTCTTTCCTTAAGGCCCAGAAGTGTTTGCAGAAGGGCCACACTGCTATTCTGGCTCTCGTTACTGATACCTCGACGAAGGAGAAGAAGATAGAAGATTTTTCGATTGTGCGCGACTTTCCTGAGGTATTCCCTGAGGAATTACCTGGTCTTCCGCCCCACCGTCAGGTTGAATTCCAAATTGAGCTAACACCTGGAGCAGCGCCCATAGCTCGAGCACCTTATCGTTTAGCCCCATCAGAACTAGAAGAGTTGTCTACGCAACTACAAGAGCTCTTGGATAAAGGTTTTATTCGTCCTAGCTCTTCGCCCTAGGGAGCTCCAGTGCTATTCGTGAAGAAAAAAGACGGTACCTTCAGAATGTGTATTGACTATCGCGAACTCAACAAGATGACTGTGAAGAATCACTATCCTCTTCCACGCATTGATGACCTATTCGACCAGCTGCAGGGGTCGAGCTTCTATTCAAAGATTGATCTGAGATCGGGATACCACCAGCTAAGAGTCCGAGAAGAGGACGTCTCCAAAACAGCCTTTAGAACTCGTTATGGACACTACGAGTTTTTGGTCATGCCTTTTGGGCTGACAAACGCACCTGCGGTCTTCATGGACCTTATGAACCGAGTGTGTAAACCTTACCTGGATAAGTTCGTTATAGTTTTCATCGATGACATCCTGATCTATTCTAAGAGTCAGGAGGAACACGAGCAGCATCTACGACTTATTTTGGAACTCCTTCGAACAGAACAGCTTTATGCTAAGTTTTCGAAATGTGACTTCTGGCTTCGCGAAGTCCATTTCCTAGGCCACGTGGTAAACAAGGATGGGATTCATGTTGATCCATCCAAATTCGACTCGATCAAGAACTGGCCTGCACCCCGTACACCAACAGAAATCCGCCAATTCTTGGGTTTGGCAGGTTATTACAGAAGGTTTATCAAGGATTTCTCCAAAATTGCGCAACCTCTCACTTTGCTAACTCAGAAGGGTGTCACCTATCGTTGGGGTGATGCACAGGAAACTGCGTTTCAACACTTAAAGGATAGACTGTGTAGCGCACCTATTCTCTCATTGCCTGAAGACACAGACGATTTTGTGGTCTATTGCGACGCGTCCTGTAACACCCCAAAAACGGGTTTGGTAATCAAACCGCGTTAATAGTAATGACGGGTAAAATACCGTTAGTGGTAAAAATCAACCCGGTAAATATTAGGAATTTAAATAAATAAACTTAATATTAATTGGAAAGAAGATAAATACTTTAAGAAAACAAAGTATATAAAAATGCCCGAGTTAACGGGACTTAAAATAAAACGGGTTATGACTTCCCGAACCCGCTAACTGACTAGGAATATTAACCTAGTTAGTTATGTGTTGTTAGTATAATAAAGGAAACTTGAAATAGTTAAACCTTTTATAAAAACAAAACTTGAGGGGTCAAAATTGTTAAAAAGGAAACAAAATTTTATTTAATAAAAATTAAAAACACAACATACACATAGTGTGTGTGTGTGTGTGTGGACCTCCAGGCGACCAAACAAGGGGAAAACCCTAGTTCTTCCTTAAATCGCCAAATTGAAGAGTGAATCAGAGCCAAATCGTATGCATGAACACATAAAAACAATCACCAAGCTTATGGGATCATAAGGTATGTCAAATTTTTGATATTTATGAAGTTGAGATTTTGATGAACTTATGAGAAATCAAAATTCAAGCTTGAATGATTGATGTTTGGGTGAAACTAGGATGAATTCGTGTTTAGAAACAAACCCTAGTTGAAAAACTTGATGAATTAGTATTAAAGACTAGGGATTTGATGATTACTCTTACATGTGCTAAGTGGGTTTTGACTAAATTCGTGTATGTGATGCTTTTAGGGGTTTTGATTGCTAAGAATAAGTGTTATAATGTCATAAACATGTTCAAATTGAAAGCTGAATTCAAACAGCTTCTGATCAGAATTTACAACAGACTTGTATTGGCTGTAACCTGGACAAAACGTGACAAAAACATGTGTTTCTTGAGTCTAAAATGTAATTCCAGGAAATATCTTTAAAACCCCACTGGAATCACATTTTTCGATGAAAATTGAGCGTTTTATGAATTTTTCCGTAGCAAAGGTTCAAGTTGCGTTTTCTGGCAGAATTTGCAGCCCATTACGAATGTCATAATTCAATTTAGAAATTGAGTTATGATCTCAAATTCTTACTGTAGAAAGTTTTAAGTGATTACAAAAATCGTCAATTGGAATTTCGTCAATCGGATAAACGAGGAATTTTAAATGAATTTTTCCGTAAGCGGCAGTCAGAAGTGACGAATCTGATTGCAGCTTAGTAAATGATTTTTTACGAATTTTTGGTAAAGAGTTAGATCTTGAAATTTTAACACAAGGTCTAACCCCCTGAGAGGTACGCCACATAAAAAGATCATAATTTTTGAAGACTTGTAAACAGGTTAAACAAGTCACCAAAAACAGCCCATTTTCAGTGATATAAAATGCCTAAATGAAATCACGGTCTAATTGGTGTGGAAAAATTAGAATTTGTTAAAAGTTCGGATGAAAATGTCTAAGTGGGTTCAATGAACCAAATGTGCGTTTGAATATGTTAATAGATAAATTGACTTTTAGGAAGTCAAACTGACCAATGATTTGATCGAGTGATAAATTTGACATAAGACCCGTAAGGTGGAGTAGTCATAATTGATAATGACTAATCTAACCGTCTTACGAATTATGATGATAGTTTGACGCCTAACGAGCTAGGTGGAAGCTTGATGAGGTAGCGGGTCAAACAAATCAAGAAGGAAAGGAAAAGCGTGGTTCGGATCTGAGGTAAGTAAAGCTTACACCCAATCGTAGTATACGTATTTATTTTATAAGTGATAAATACAATAACGGACTATATTCGAAATATGGGGTCCGATCCGAAATGAAATGAAATGAATCGGAACGAATACGAATGATAAAAATCATGGTAAATGGCAAAAAGGGGTGAAACGGTAAAGTAGTTATGAAAGGACTTAGATAAAATGAGTTTTTGGAACAGCTACTTTATAAGTAAGCCTAAAAGAATAAAAAAGGGTAAGACGATGATTTAGTCAAGTTTAAATGGATCAAAGTTGAAGTTTAAAACGACACCAAGTGGCATAAGCCATGTTGGGTAAATATGTAAGAAACGGATTTAAGACACCTAACTAATTGGTGAAGAATCCGAAATGAATTACTTAACGGAATGGTAAATAAATACCATTCATATATAAGCACAAAATGTTTGGTCGTTAGACCAAACGGGTCAAATGGTAAGTTGATACCATTTGACAATTTACGACTAATAAATGTTTGTCGAGTCTTAAGCTCACAGGATAAAACGACTTGAGAAATAGCGATGCGATGAATTAGCCATTTATTTGATACAAGGTATTAAAACGGGTCAATATGTTGACCCGAACCAGGTACGCATATTTTGAGTTATAGTTAATAGTAATATGTTGGTCAAATATTAGCGAAAGCCCTTCGTCGTAAAATAAGGGACTGAAATTGACCAAACAACCCCTGAATGCTAAAAGGGGTAAACGGTGCTTACGAGCCGTTTAAGAACATGTATTATGATCATGTAAGTTATAGATAAGTATACAGTAGATTGTGCATAACGAAAGGAAAAGACTAAAACTTAAAAGGGTCTAAATCTTCGAAACGGGTCAAAATGAATTACGCGCGTAACTTTGGTGATTGCCGCGTAATGCACAAAAGTTATGAATCCAAGTTAGAGGTTTTGAGTGAAATACTTGGTATAGGCTTTATGATAAATTGGAAACAAGTTCGGAGGTTTTAAACACAAACGGGTCAAGATGTTAATTTTGAACAATAAGCCGAATACTTAGAAATCTAGAATTTTATTAGTTTGAATGTCGAATTTTAACTCCATGTGATGGAGAATTAAATTACGAACGCGTAGGAAAAAGAATCACGCAAAACGGATAAGTAGAATGAAAGTTATGGCATATTAAAGTCCGTTTTTGGATTAAAACCATAGCTGGGCGAAAACGCAGGTTTTAGCAACAAACCTGCTGGAAAATGCCATCCCTCGCGCCACGCGACAGGATCACTTAGATCCGGCGCGACACGCGAGAGCCTTCGCGACACGCGACAGAGTGAAGGGTGTCTGGCGCGACACGCGACGGGACCAAATCTGAAATTTTATTTTATTTTTCATGATTCGATGCTGGAACTTGTTTATACGCGCTATATCAATGTCAAAACTAACATTTTAAGTGGTTTTGACTTTAGGTAATGTTGGGAATGTTCCGGATAGCGATCAAGCATACTTTGAACAACTGAACACGATCAATTTACAAGCTTCCGCACATTATTACGTCGTCGTTTTGAACGACGAATTCAATTACATCATGTAGTAAACTTTTAAATTGTAAAAGTTTTTATTAAACCCGCATTTTTATATGTATGTGTATTCGTAAATACACATTTAATTGTCGATATTGTACGAAAACTGTTAAATAATAATAATAAGGGTGCTACAAGTTGGTAATCAGAGCTCAAGGTTAAAAGAGTAAGTGTGTTCGGTTCGAGGCTTGATCACAAATCCGGTAAGTACAAGTATGTTAGTGGTTTAGCATGTTAATGTGTTGTGAACAACACATAGGGTTATTGTGTAATACACGTTACACCAATCAAATCGATAAAGGGTAGATATAGTCAACGAAATTACGTGTGTTGACAAGTATAGTGGAAAAGCCTTGTATTATAATACGGGCGATTGTTGATGTCGACATTACTAACTTTTATGAATGTTTTAATTGAAGGACACTCGCATCCGAAGATGAAGAGAGTTGAACGAATTGCGGATATGACGTTGGAACGGTCCGAGGTATGACGAGCAGAGCATACTCATCAAGGACCTAAATCGCGTAATGATCGCGAACAAGGTAAAATAGCAAGGAAAGCCCATTGGGGCAAGCATTTACAGGTGCACATTTTAAATTTATTGCACGTATAGTAATATGCAGCAAATACGTAGAGACTGACCGTTGCATATGTAGATTAAAAACTTGGAAAAACCTGAATAGAATACCTATCCAGGATATTATTTCCAAGAAAAATAAGTAGAGGTATTACTTACATGGGGTGTAATGTGAAAATTATAAAAAGGTCATGTATGCCAGGTGTTGATCGCTTACTCTGGCCAAGTAAGTAGTGAACACGTGGTACCATGAACTTTCTATGATGGACATATTTATATCCGATGTAGTAAGGACGAGGTGAATGGGACAAATTAAAAAGTACCCAAATGAAACAAATGAACAAAATGCTTGATAATGATGTAAACGCACAGCCGGGTGACGGAAGCGTATTACATTAGAGTAATGAGCCCGAGAGAAGGGACAAAGATTACTATAAATGATGTTATAAGTAAATGACCTAAAAAATTTTTTTTTTCATGAAAATAAGTCATTTTGGACGAAAGAGCCATGGTTGACAAAATGGGCAAGTAAAACCAAAGTATAGATGATCCGCCGGGTCATAAAAACAAAGGTGTTGCCCACACGAAAAAGATAATCAAGGTTGTTAACTTTAGTCATAGTAAAGCAAGGATAACGATGATAATCGTCACTCATAATTAATAAGGCCGCCAATGGTGGTCAAGTAAAGAATAAAAGACATGGTCGAATAAAAGCGACGGATTTCGCTAAGATAACCAAGTAAATCGAAACGAAGTCTTAATGCATACCGGAAGGGGTGCAATGATAACGATTTCGGTAAAACACCGGGTTGATGGGTAAGGAATTAAACACATGCGTAGATTGAGAAACGGGAACGCGTATGGACAGTCAAAAAGACTCGGGTTTTGGGTCATGACTAAAAGACGATAAGATACTGCAAATAGAAATTTTGATAAATTACGTTCAACTGTTTTAAAGCTGAACGGGTCGAACAAAGACTGAAGTTTGACATTCATAAGTGATGAATTTTCACACGAACAAGTCAAACGAATTTAATAAAGGATGACACTTGCTAAAGTAAGTAAGCACGAACCGAATAAATAAAAGTGCGAAATATTAATAAACCTATGTAAAGGAGTTATAGGCGTTAAAAACATTAAAATAAAAGAACCCGGGTAATGGGACGTAAAGAAGTATAGGTAAGAACCGGGTAACAGTAAGTGTAGGGCAAACCGACATGTAATTGACGTTAGAAGTCACAAAGTCGGAAAGATATTTCGAAAGAAAACAATGTAGCCTTAGACTGCGGTCAAGGTCAAACGAAATCCAAAAAGTAAAAGTGAATAATTCTAAACATAAAAAGGGGTGCCTTAACGCCATATGCGTATATAAACGTATACACATTTGAATAAAGACTTGAATAAAAGATGATCTACGGGATCATCATAACCTACGGGATATTAATTAATGTTAAGTCTATGGGACCAAAAAGACCTTCGAGTCACAAATAGAAAGAAACGAATTGTAAGGGTCTCACCTTAAAAGGATAAAAAGGTGAAAATCTAAATAAATAGCTTACGAGGCTAAGTGAAAGAACCTACGGGTCATATGGGTTAAACTTGGGAATTTGTTATAATTCCCCGCATTAAATAATAACGGAAAGGACTAGATTCTCGGAAGTAACATTCCTAGAAATGAGAGAGATGTAAGACAAAGAGGAAACGTAAACTAAAAATTTAGTTTTTAGTCAAAAGCAACGTTTTAACAAAACATAAGTGGTATGCGGTGACTTATAGAATTTTAAACACACATAAGGCCGGAGATGGCAAAATAGTATACCCGGGTGACGGGGTATGAAGTAACCGGTGACTAACGAGTCTAACCGTCAAAATAAGTAAACAATAAAGATAATGGATACAAGCTGAAAGTAACGGCCCGCGAGGCCTTACACATGAAAGACGTACACGTCAATATAAATGGAAACGTTAGATCGAAAGGAATGAATGAATGCCTTGAAAACGAAACTACGTTCGTTTAGTCTAAATTAAAAGAACTATTGTAGGATCGTATTCGGACCTAAACGAGTCTATCAGAAGAGCTTTTCTCAGTTTGAGCGGCTGAAACACACAAACTGAGTTCAATTCAGCGAGTATACACTTTAAACTGTCGATTTGTATTGATTGAACGACTTTTACAGCGACTCGACACTTCGGCAGCACTTCGTTGCAAAACGGAAGAACTCATTACTGATTTAGCTCCAAGTGACCCTTTATATAGGGATTCTGATTTAGCTTGAAATGATAAGGTCTCATTTCGAGCGGAATCAGCATAAACATCTCGAGCGGAATCAGGACTTATATGTGATTTAGCTTGAAATGACAAGGTGTCATTTCGAGCGGAATCACCCCTAAAAATCACTATCTCGATTCTCGTGCCCTAACTCTATACAAGACGTAGACGACAGACGGATGCACCAACAAATATGTAAATAAGGTTTCGATGACGAAACCTCTTTAAGGGGGGTAGACTTGTAACACCCCAAAAACGGGTTTGGTAATCAAACCGCGTTAATAGTAATGACGGGTAAAATACCGTTAGTGGAAAAAATCAACCCGGTAAATATTAGGAATTTAAATAAATAAACTTAATATTAATTGGAAAGAAGATAAATACTTTAAGAAAACAAAGTATATAAAAATGCTCGAGTTAACGGGACTTAAAATAAAACGGGTTATGACTTCCCGAACCCGCTAAGTGACTAGGAATATTAACCTAGTTAGTTATGTGTTGTTAGTATAATAAAGGAAACTTGAAATAGTTAAACCTTTTATAAAAACAAAACTTGAGGGGTCAAAATTGTTAAAAAGGAAACAAAATTTTATTTAATAAAAATTAAAAACACAACACACACATAATGTGTGTGTGTGTGTCGACCTCCAGGCGACCAAACAAGGGGAAAACCCTAGTTCTTCCTTAAATCGCCAAATTGAAGAGTGAATCAGAGCCAAATTGTATGCATGAACACATAAAAACAATCACCAAGCTTATGGGATCATAAGGTATGTCAAATTTTTGATATTTATGAAGTTGAGATTTTGATGAACTTATGAGAAATCGAAATTCAAGCTTGAATGATTGATGTTTGGGTGAAACTAGGATGAATTCGTGTTTAGAAACAAACCCTAGTTGAAAAACTTGATGAATTAGTATTAAAGACTAGGGATTTGATGATTACTCTTGCATGTGCTAAGTGGGTTTTGACTAAATTCGTGTATGTGATGCTTTTAGGGGTTTTGATTGCTAAGAATAAGTGTTATAATGTCATAAACATGTTCAAATTGAAAGCTGAATTCAAACAGCTTCTGATCAGAATTTACAGCAGACTTGTATTGGCTGTAACCTGGACAAAACGTGACAAAAACATGTGTTTCTTGAGTCTAAAATGTAATTCCAGGAAATATCTTTAAAACCCCACTGGAATCGCATTTTTTCGACGAAAATTGAGCGTTTTATGAATTTTTCCGTAGCAAAGGTTCAAGCTGCGTTTTCTGGCAGAATTTGCAGCCCATTACGAATGTCATAACTCAATTTAGGAATGGAGTTATGATCTCAAATCCTTACTGTAGAAAGTTTTAAGTGATTACAAAAATCGCCAATTGGAATTTCGTCAATCGGATAAACGAGGAATTTTAAATGAATTTTTCCGTAAGCTGCAGTCAGAAGTGACGAATCTGATTGCAGCTTAGTAAATGATATTTTACAAATTTTTGGTAAAGAGTTAGATCTTGAAATTTTAACACAAGGTCTAACCCTCCGAGAGGTACGCCACATAAAAAGATCATAATTTTTGAATACTTGTAAACGGGTTAAACAGGTCACCAAAAACAGCCCATTTTCAGTGATATAAAATGCCTAAATGAAATCACGGTCTAATTGGTGTGTAAAAACTAGAATTTGTTAAGAGTTCGGATGAAAATGTCTAAGTGGGTTCAATGAACCAAAAGTGCGTTTGAATATGTTAATAGATAAATTGACTTTTAGGAAGTCAAAATGACCAATGAATCAAACGAATGAAGAAGGAAAGGAAAAGCATGGTTCGGATGTGAGGTAAGTAAAGCTTACACCCAATCGTAGTATACGTATTTATTTTATAAGTGATAAATACATTAACGGACTATATTCGAAATATGGGTTCCGATCCGAAATGAAATGAATCGGAACGAGTACGAATGATAAAAATCATGGTAAATGGAAAAAAAGGGGTGAAACGGTAAAGTAGTTATGAAAGGACTTAGATAAAATGAGTTTTTGGAACAGCTACTTTATAAGTAAGCCTAAAAGAATAAAAAAGGGTAAGACGGTGATTTAGTCAAGTTTAAATGGATCAAAGTTGAAGTTTAAAACGACACCAAGTGGCATAAGCCATGTTGGGTAAATGTGTAAGAAACGGATTTAAGACACCTAACTAATTGGTGAAGAATCCGAAATGAATTACTTAACGGAATGGTAAATAAATACCATTCATATATAAGCACAAAATGTTTGGTCGTTAGACCAAACGGGTCAAATGGTAAGTTGATACCATTTAACAATTTACGACTAATAAATGTTTGTCGAGTCTTAAGCTCACAGGACAAAACGACTTGAGAAATAGCGATGCGATGAATTAGCCATTTATTTTTTACAATGTATTAAAACGGGTCAATATGTTGACCCGAACCAGGTACGCATATTTTGAGTTATAGTTAATAGTAATATGTTGGTCAAATATTAGCGAAAGCCCTTCGTCGTAAAATAAGGGACTGAAATTGACCAAACAACCCCTGAATGCTAAAAGGGGTAAACTGTGCTTACGAGCCGTTTAAGAACATGTATTATGATCATGTAAGTTATAGATAAGTATACAGCAGATTGTGCATAATGAAAGGAAAAGACTAAAACTTAAAAGGGTCTAAATCTTCGAAACGGGTCAAAATGAATTACGCGCGTAACGTTGGTGATTGCCGCGTAATGCACAAAAGTTATGAATCCAAGTTAGAGGTTTTGAGTGAAATACTTGGTATAGGATTTATGATAAATTGGAAACAAGTTTGGAGGTTTTAAACACACACGGGTCAAGATGTTAATTTTGAACAATAAGCCGAATACTTAGAAATCTAGAATTTTATTAGTTTGAATGTCGAATTTTAACTCCATGTGATGGAGAATTAAATTACGAAGGCGTAGGAAAAAGAATCACGCAAAACGGATAAGTAGAATGAAAGTTATGGCATTTTAAAGTCCGTTTTTGGATTAAAACCATAGCTGGGCGAAAATGCAGGTTTCAGCAACAAACCTGCTGGAAAATGCCATCCCTCGCGCCACGCGATAGGATCACTTAAATCCGGCGCGACACGCGAGAGCCGTCGCGACACGCGACAGAGTGAAGGGTGTCTGGCGCGACACGCGACAGGACCAAATCTGAAATTTTATTTTATTTTTCATGATTCTATGCTGGAACTTGTTTATACGCGCTATATCAATGTCAAAACTAACATTTTAAGTGGTTTTGACTTTAGGTAATGTTGGGAATGTTCTGGATAGCGATCAAGCATACTTTGAAGAACTGAACACGATCAATTTACAAGCTTCCGCACATTATTACGTCGTCGTTTTGAACGACGAATTCAATTACATCATGTAGTAAACTTTTAAATTGTAAAAGTTTTTATTAAACCCACATTTTTATATGTATGTGTATTCGTAAATACACAATTAATTGTCGATATTGTACGAAAACTGTTAAATAATAATAAGGGTGCTACACGTCCATCCAAGGACTTGGTTGTGTGTTGATGCAACGTGACAAGGTCATTGCTTACGCGTCACGTCAACTCAAAATTCATGAAAGGAACTACACTACGCATGACTTGGAGTTAGGAGCAATGGTTTTTGCTCTTAAGATATGGAGACATTACCTGTACGGTACCAAGTGCACCATTTACACCGATCACAGGAGTCTCGAGCATATCTTCAAGCAAAAGGAGTTGAACATGCGACAACGTCGATGGGTCGAACTCTTGAATGATTACAAATGCGCGATCAAATACCATCCGGGCAAAGCCAATGTGGTGGCCGACGCCCTCAGTCGAAAGGAAACAAAACCTAAGCGAGTACGCACGTTGCAACTTACCATCCAATCTAATCTTCCTACTCAGATACGGGATGCTCAGCTAGAAGCTTTGAAAGCAGAGAACATCAGGGTGGAGTCCCTGCGAGGATCGAGGAAACGGCTAGAACAAAAGGAAGACGGCGCATACTACGTAACAGGGCGCATTTGGGTCCCACTTTATGGAAACTTACGCGAACTTGTGATGGATGAAGCACACAAGTCTCGTTATTCAGTACATCCTGGTTCGGATAAGATGTACCACGATCTCAAAACTACATACTGGTGGCCTAGCATGAAAGCTCACATAGCAACCTACATACTGGGTAACACATGATTATGGAACAAACTTACGATTTCTGAAACAAACTCTATCACTGAACAAACAACTGTGAACTCGCTCAACTTTGTTGTTGACTCGTTGTTACATGCCTTGCAGGTCGATATGTACTCACGGAGCTTGCACGGGGAGGCGCGGTCGTTGTGGGACATGGACAGTGGGTGCCATGTTAAAAACATTATAACATTTCGAACTTAATACTTATGTTGGGTTTTCACATTTATGCTTCCGCTAAACACTTAACTATGTTTTGTTTTGAACACCTTTCGTATTGATGGATTGAATTTTATTTATTACTTACAATGTTCAATATGATTGGTGACTTGATCCTGGTCAGTCACGCCTCCAGGCGGTGATACTCCGTGTGTGGATTTTGGGGGTGTGACAGATTGGTATCAGAGCCATTGGTTATAGTGAACTTGGTTTTAAAAAGGGGTAAACTTTTGAATAAAACCAGACTATAACCTGAACAGTGCTCAACGATCCACAACGACGCTTCGCTCCACGTGCAAGACTCGACACTATAGGTGATATGATTTATGTTTATATTGCCTACTTGCTAGTTACGTAGAACTTTGCTCGTGGTATGCTTAGATAAACGTAACAACTATTGTTTGAAAACACTTGTGTGCTTACTCTCTTCTGTCATCGCATTTTCGCGAACCTTTCTCACCCATGTTTCCTTTGATATGAAGATCATGAGTGGACGCGTTAACCTAACTCAAGCCCAGTTGACGGCTTTGAATAACCAACAAGTTGTTGCGGCACTTGCAGCCGCTCAAGCAGGAGGTCAGAACGCTCAGCCACCTGTATGCACGTTCAAGACTTTTATAGACTGTCGTCCTAGTACTTTTAGTGGCACTGAAGGGGCCGTTGGACTCCTCCACTGGTTCGAGAAGCTCGAATCGGTCTTCGAGATGTGTGAATGCCCTGAGGCTCGTAGGGTGAAGTATGCCACTGGTACTCTCGAAGGCACTGCGCTAACTTGGTGGAACGCGCAAGTTCAAATGTTAGGGTTGGCGGCTGCTAATGCCACCCCATGGAATGACTTCAAGGAACTGATCAAGCGAGAATAATGTAATCGTGATGACATCCACAAGCTGGAAGTGGAGTTCTTTAACCTGAAGATGACGGGGTCAGAGATAGAGGCGTATACGAAGCGATCCAACGAACTGGCAGTGTTATGTCCAACTATGGTGGATCCTCCCATCAAGCGTATCGAGCTGTACCTCAAAGGCTTAGTACCAGAGATTCAAAGCCATGTGACTGCTGCTAACCTTACTACCATACAGGATGTTACTCGTCTTGCTCATCGTCTCACAGACCAGGCAGTGAAACAGAACAAGCTGCCTAAGCGTATCGGTGCTACTACTACTACTACTTCTGCTATTCCCAGTGACAACAAGCGAAAATGGGATGGAGCCTCCAGCAAGGGTTCGACTACAGTTCAGTCCCAGGCACAGCAGCGAAAGACCGATGACTACCAGAGTCCTGGTCAGCAATCTTCTGGTAGTCAAGGGCAAGGTGGATATCGAGGAAACCACCCAAAGTGCAACAAATGCAACAGGCACCACAGTGGTCAGTGCAACAAGGGACGTTGTCAGAGGTGTCTCAAGATGGGTCATGAAGCCAAGGATTGCAGGAGCTCATGGCCTGCAAATCAGAATCATCAGCAGCAACAGCAAGCACCACAAAATCAGCAACAGCAACAAGGCAACAGGGGATGCTATCAGTGTGGCACTGAAGGTCACTTCAAGAGACACTGCCCACAGTTAAATCAAAATCAGAAATACAACCAAGGAAACGGGAACAATAATGGGGGCAACAATGGGGGAAACAATAATGACAACGGTGCCAGGGTTCGAGTGTTCGTGCTGGGTCAGGGTGACGCAAGGAATGATCCTAACGTAGTGATGGGTAAGTTCCTTCTCGACGACTTTTATGTTACTGTTTTATTTGATTCGGGTGCCGATACCAGCTATGTGTCTTTAAAAGTTAGTCAAATGCTTAAATGCACACCAACTCTCTTGAACACCAAGCATGTCGTAGAGTTAGCAAATGGTAAAAGCCTAGAGGCCACGCATATAATTAAGGGTTGTAATCTAGTTTTAGCGGGTCAGACCTTCTCTATCGATCTTATTCCTATAGTTCTGGGTAGTTTTGATATCGTCGTTTGGGATGGATTGGTTATCCCAATAGCAAGCAGAGATCCTATGCAAAGAGAAGATTGTTCGTATTCCCCATTCTGGTAAAGAACCTCTCGAAATTCAAGGCGACAAAAGTGGTGCTGTGGTGGGCATCATCTCATTTCTCAAGGCCCAGAAGTGTTTGCGAAAGGGCCACACTGTTATTTTAGCACTTGTTACTGACGCATCAACGAAAGAGAAGAAAATCGAGGATATTCCACTAGTACGTGAATTTCCTCAAGTGTTCCCTGAAGGTTTACTTGGGCTACCGCCTCATCGCCAGGTCGAATTCCAAATCGAGCTAGCTCCTGGAGCAGCGCCCATAGCTCGAGCACCTTATCGCTTAGCTCCAACCGAACTAGAAGAACAGTCCAAACAATTGCAAGAACTCTTGGATAAGGGTTTCATTCGTCCTAGCTCTTCGCCCTGGGGAGCTCCAGTATTATTTGTGAAGAAGAAAGACGGTACCTTCAGGATATGTATCGATTACCGTGAACTCAACAAGGTGACCGTGAAAAATCGCTATCCTCTTCCACGCATTGATGACTTGTTCGATCAGCTGCAATGGTCGAGCTACTACTCAAAGATTGATCTGAGGTCAGGCTACCATCAACTGAGAGTCCGAGACGAGGATATCTCTAAGACAGCATTCAAGACTCGTTATGGGCATTATGAATTTCTGGTTATGCCTTTTGGATTGACAAACGCGCCTGCAGTCTTCATGGATCTTATGAACAGAGTGTGCAAGCCTTACTTGGATAAGTTCGTTATTGTATTCATCGACGACATCCTGATCTACTCTAAGAGTCAGGAGGAACACGAACAACATTTGCGACTAATCTTGGAACTTCTTCGAACAGAACAGTTGTACGCCAAGTTTTCGAAATGCGACTTTTGGCTTCGGGAAGTCCACTTTCTTGGTCACGTGGTAAACAAGGATGGGATTCATGTTAATCCATCCAAGGTAGACTCGATCAAGAACTGGCCTGCACCCCGCACACCAACAGAAATCCGCCAATTCTTGGGTTTGGCGGGCTACTACCGAAGGTTCATCAAGGATTTCTCCAAGATTGCGCAACCTCTCACTGCACTAACTCAGAAAGGTGTCACTTATCGTTGGGGTAATGCACAGGAATCAACATTTCAGCACTTAAAAGATAGACTATGTAGCGCACCTATCCTCCCATTGCCTGAGGGCACAGACGATTTTGTGGTTTATTGCGACGCATCCATCCAGGGACTTAGTTGTGTGTTGATGCAGCGTGACAAGGTAATAGCCTACGCATCCCGCCAACTTAATATTCACGAAAGAAATTACACTACACACGATTTGGAGCTGGGAGCTGTTGTTTTCGCACTTAAGATATGGAGACATTACCTGTACGGTACCAAGTGCACCATTTACACCGATCACAGGAGTCTCGAGCATATCTTCAAACAGAAAGAGTTGAACATGCGACAACGACGATGGGTCGAACTCTTGAATGACTACGAATGTGCGATCAAGTACCACCCGGGCAAGGCCAATGTTGTGGCCGATGCCCTCAGTCGAAAGGACACTACGCCTAAGCGCGTGCGAGCATTACAACTTACCATCCAATCTAGTTTTCCTACTCAGATACGAGATGCTCAGGTTGAAGCATTGAAACCAGAAAACGTCAGGGCTGAAGCCCTACGCGGCTCAAGGAAACGGTTAGAGCAAAAGGAAGACGGCGCCACTATGTAACAGGACGCATGTGGGTCCCACTCTATGGCAATCTACGGGAACTTGTAATGGATGGAGCGCATAAGTCTCGTTACTCGGTACATCCTGGTTTGGATAAGATGTACCACGATCTCAGAACTACGTATTGGTGGCCTAGCATGAAAGCTCACGTAGCAACTTACGTTAGCAAATGTTTGACTTGTGCGAGAGTCAAGACTGAATATCAGAAACCATCGGGCCAACTCCAACAACCAGAAATACCACAATGGAAATGGGAGCAAATTTCCATGGATTTCGTTACTGGCCTGCCTAGATCTCAACGTGGAAATGATACTATTTAGGTGATCGTGGATCGACTCACAAAGTCTGCACACTTCTTGGCTATCAAGGAAACGGATAAGTTCTCCACTCTAGCAGACGTTTATCTTAAAGTAGTTGTCTCGAGGCACGGGGTGCCAACCTCTATTATCTCTAATCGTGATGCAAGTTTTACTTCAGGACTGTGGCAAGCAATGCACAAATCTTTTGGCTCTCGTTTAGACATGAGCACCGCTTATCATCCACAGACGGATGGGCAGTCTGAACGCACCATCCAAACTCTTGAAGACATGCTTAGGGCATGTGTGATTGATTTTGGCAACGACTGGGAAAAACATCTACCGTTAGTGGAATTTTCGTATAATAACAGCTACCACACCAGCATTCAAGCCGCTCCATTTGAGGCATTGTACGGACGTAAATGCCGATCACCTCTTTGCTGGGCAGAAGTTGGTGACAGCCAAATCACTGGTCCAGAACTTGTAGTAGACACAACGGAAAGGATTGCTTAGATACGACAATGAATGGCGGCAGCCCGTGATCGTCAGAAAAGCTACGCTGATAAGCGCAGGAAACCACTCGAGTTTCAGGTTGGGGATCAAGTGCTACTCAAAGTCTGACCTTGGAAAGGTGTAGTTCGTTTTGGCAAAAGAGGCAAACTCAATCCGCGTTACGTTGGACCTTTCGAAATCATAGAGAAAATAGGCAAGGTGGCCTACCTACAAGCT
Source organism: Helianthus tuberosus (assembly GCA_030545235.1). NCBI lineage: Eukaryota > Viridiplantae > Streptophyta > Magnoliopsida > Asterales > Asteraceae > Helianthus > Helianthus tuberosus. The sequence goes on from CM060360.1 coordinate 70,044,507, forward strand.
AGACCTACCCGCAGAACTCGGTGGAGTTCACAACGTTTTTCACGTGTCGAATCTGAAGAAGTGCCTGTCAGATGAGACCCTCATAGTTCCTTTGAAGGAGCTCACTATCGACGATCAGTTGCGATTCGTTGAGGAACCAGTTGAAATCACAGACCGAGATGTTAAGGTTCTCAAGCACACCAGAATACCTCTTGTTCGAGTTCGTTGGAACTCCCGTCGTGGCCCAGAGTTCACCTGGGAACGAGAAGACCAAATGGAACTCAAGTATCCCTAGTTGTTCGGGAACGGTGCAACCACTACTGAGTCTGAAGCTACTACGGAATTTCGGGACAAATTCCAAATCAACGGGGGAATGATGTGACACCCCAGGAAAACCAGGAAACAACGTAAACACAACTAGCTTCCTCAGTAACCATGTGCTAAATTTCGGGACGAAATTTCTTTCAAGTTGGGAATAATGTGACAACTCGAGTTTCTCAAGGTCAATACTATATTTAACCTACCACTTATTTGCAAAAGTGTGATTATATATTGATGTGTTAATAACATGTTTTGTATAAATATTGTGTTTGCATAATTAAGAACAATAAAATTGAACCATAGCCGAAAACACACCCCACGAAAACACCCATGTTGGTGAAAACATGGAGTGTTTTCGTCACCCACACCTTAACAAAAACACTAGGTTTTTTGGTCCACCTTGAGGCCAACGAAAACAAGAGTGGGCTTGGCCCAGTAACGATAAGATATAGTTTTGTTTATAACCTATACGCGAGATCAGTATTCGGCAAAAACCCTAACCACCTCTCACACTCTCCCTCTCTCTACCCTTTGAACCCGACGGCAATCTCTAGCTCTTTGGGAACCGTTGCTAGTCTCTTGTTAAAACTGGTTAGTATATCATCGCGGTAATTAGATTGTTGTTACGTATATTGGATGATTGTTATACTTTATTTGCAAACTGTTATGTGTGTGGATGAAGTGCATGCAAGATGATCGACTGATATGTGATGTTGTCTGTGGATTGAGTGATGATCTTGATTTTACAGCGATGTTATGCGTGAAACTGTGGTCTTTGGTTTGATCAATTGTGTGATGATTTAATAGTTACTGGTCAATGAAATCGTGTAAACAGTAAGGTTAGGTTAATGATAGTTAACTACTGAAAACTATACTAATGAAACTGCCATGGATGATTGTGCTGAGTATAATGGTGTTGATGATTGATCAGGTAACCGATAGAATTATGATTAGAATTACCAGATGATCTTTGCTTAACTGTTACATCACCTAGATGAAAACACAAGGGTCAGACGAAAACACTTTGTGTTTTCGTCACACCTTATGCTCGACGAAAACCAAAGGGGTTTTCGCCAGACAGGGATTTCGCCAAGCATGGTGTTTTCGCCAATATAGGGGATTTCGCCATTAGTGTTTTCGCCCCAGGTGTTTTCGCCACATACATGATTTCGTTATCTGTTAAGCTATTAACGCTGTTAGTTCAGTAAACTCAGTTAGCTTATTTATTTCAGTTAGTTATTAACTTTGTTAAGATATGCATGTAACTCTGTTAAGTATATAACTTTACTAGTTTGGTAACTCTATTAGTTAACTAACACGGTTAGTTTATTATTCCTGTATGTATGTTAATCCTGTTAAGTTGTAAACTTTGTTAAACCTGTTAACCCTGTCAAGTATGTTAATGAATAACCATGATTAGTACAAACTGTGAAGGACATTTATATGAAGCATGAATTGCATGACTTTGATTAACTGCTTATGTAATACATGATAATTGCTTAGCCACACTTTATGACATAGATTGCATGTGAAACATTACGAACTTGAACTGATTGAGTATACGTGCATACTATAGGACTTGACTGATTTCTTGTGAGCACATAGTTTAGCATACCGAGCAAACCAAGATGAGTTCACACTTCTAAGGCATGGGATTCCCGGTGGGTTGGGAATGGGATTGAATAACTACGACAGAATTTGTACGTATACCACTACTAGACTACTTACCACCGTCCTCGGATTAGGAAGGACGCCAGCGCTAAACTTACGTACTCGCTACGTACCACTGTCCTCGGATTGGGAAGGGCACTTACGTAAAACCTACGTAATCTCATACTTATCACTGTCCTCGGATTGGGAAGGGCACTTACGTAAAACCTACGTAATCTCATACTTATCACTGACCTCGGATTGGGAAGGACACCTATAGATACAACTAGTCTAGTAATATACAACATGGGAAGCCCCCACTAAATATCGTAAAGATTCGGGAAACAAGGATACTGGGTAACACATGATTATGGAACAAACTTACGATTTCTGAAACAAACTCTATCACTGAACAAACAACTGTGAACTCGCTCAACTTTGTTGTTGACTCGTTGTTACATGCCTTGCAGGTCGATATGTACTCACGGAGCTTGCACGGGGAGGCGCGGTCGTTGTGGGACATGGACAGTGGGTGCCATGTTAAAAACATTATAACATTTCGAACTTAATACTTATGTTGGGTTTTCACATTTATGCTTCCGCTAAACACTTAACTATGTTTTGTTTTGAACACCTTTCGTATTGATGGATTGAATTTTATTTATTACTTACAATGTTCAATATGATTGGTGACTTGATCCTGGTCAGTCACGCCTCCAGGCGGTGATACTCTGTGTGTGGATTTTGGGGGTGTGACAGATTGGTATCAGAGCCATTGGTTATAGTGAACTTGGTTTTAAAAAGGGGTAAACTTTTGAATAAAACCAGACTATAACCTGAACAGTGCTCAACGATCCACAACGACGCTTCGCTCCACGTGCAAGACTCGACACTATAGGTGATATGATTTATGTTTATATTGCCTACTTGCTAGTTACGTAGAACTTTGCTCGTGGTATGCTTAGATAAACGTAACAACTATTGTTTGAAAACACTTGTGTGCTTACTCTCTTCTATCATCGCATTTTCACGAACCTTTCTCACCCATGTTTCCTTTGATATGAAGATCATGAGTGGATGCGTTAACCTAACTCAAGCCCAGTTGGCGGCTTTGATTAACCAATAAGTTGCTGCGGCACTTGTAGCCGCTCAAGCAGGAGGTCAGAACGCTCAGCCACCTGTATGCACGTTCAAGACTTTTATGGACTGTCGTCCTAGTACTTTTAGTGGCACTGAAGGGGCCGTTGGACTCCTCCACTGGTTCGAGAAGCTCGAATCGGTCTTCGATATGTGTGAATGCCCTGAGGCTCGTAGGGTGAAGTATGCCACTGGTACTCTCGAAGGCACTGCGCTAACTTTGTGGAACGCACAAGTTCAAATATTAGGGCTGGCAGCTGCTAATGCCACCCCATGGAATGACTTCAAGGAACTAATCAAGCAAGAATACTGTAATCGTGATGACATCCACAAGCTGGAAGTTGAGTTCTTTAACCTGAAGATGAGGGGGTCAGAGATAAAGGCGTATACGAAGCGATCCAACGAACTGGCAGTGTTATGTCCAACTATGGTGGATCCTCCCATCAAGCGTATCGAGCTGTACCTCAAAGGCTTAGTACCAGAGATTCAAAGCCATGTGACTGCTGCTAACCTTACTACCATTCAGGATGTTACTCGTCTTGCTCATCGTCTCACAGACCAGGCAGTGGAACAGAACAAGCTGCCTAAGCGTATCGGTGCTACTACTACTACTACTACTACTACTACTACTACTACTTCTGCTATTCCCAGTGACAACAAGCGAAAATGGGATGGAGCCTCCAGCAAGGGTTCGACTACAGTTCAGTCCCAGGCACAGCAGCGAAAGACCGATGAATACCAGAGTCCTGGTCAGCAATCTTCTGGTAGTCAAGGGCAAGGTGGATATCGAGGAAACCACCCAAAGTGCAACAAATGCAACAGGCACCACAGTGGTCAGTGCAACAAGGGACGTTGTCAGAGGTGTCTCAAGATGGGTCATGAAGCCAAGGATTGCAGGAGCTCATGGTCTGCAAATCAGAATCATCAGCAGCAACAGCAAGCACCACAAAATCAGCAACAGCAACAAGGCAACAGGGGATGCTATCAGTGTGGCACTGAAGGTCACTTCAAGAGACACTGCCCACAGTTAAATCAGAATCAGAAATACAACCAAGGAAACGGGAACAATAATGGGGGCAACAATGAGGGAAACAATAATGACAACAGTGCCAGGGGTCGAGTGTTTGTGCTGGGTCAGGGTGACGAAAGGAATGATCCTAACGTAGTGATGGGTAAGTTCCTTCTCGATGACTTTTATGTTACTGTTTTATTTGATTCGGGTGCCGATACCAGTTATGTGTCTCTAAAAGTTAGTCAAATGCTTAAACGCACACCAACTCTCTTGAACACCAAGCATGTCGTAGAGTTAGCAAATGGTAAAAGACTAGAGGCCACGCATATAATTAAGGGTTGTAATCTAGTTTTAGCGGGTTAGACCTTCTCTATCGATCTTATTCCTATAGTTCTGGGTAGTTTTGATATCGTCGTTGGGATGGATTGGTTATCCCAACAGCAAGCAGAGATCCTATGCAAAGAGAAGATTGTTCGTATTCCCCGTTCTGGTAAAGAACCTCTTGAAATTCAAGGTGACAAGAGTGGTGCTGTGGTGGGCATCATCTCATTTCTCAAGGCCCATAAGTGTTTGCGAAAGGGCCACACTGCTATTTTAGCACTTGTTACTGACGCATCAACGAAAGAGAAGAAAATCGAGGATATTCCAGTAGTACGTGATCCTCAAGTGTTCCCTGAAGATTTACCTGGGCTACCGCCTCATCGCCAGGTCGAATTCCAAATCGAGCTAGCTCCTGGAGCAGCGCCCATAGCTCGAGCACCTTATCGTTTAGCTCCAACCGAACTAGAAGAACTGTCCAAACAATTGCAAGAACTCTTGGATAAGGGTTTCATTCATCCTAGCTCTTCGCCCTGGGGAGCTCCAGTATTATTTGTGAAGAAGAAAGACGGTACCTTCAGGATATGTATCGATTACCGTGAACTCAACAAGGAGACCGTGAAAAATCGCTATCCTCTTCCACGCATTGATGACTTGTTCAATCAGCTGCAATGGTCGAGCTACTACTCAAAGATTAATCTGAGGTCAGGCTACCATCAACTGAGAGTCCGAGACGAGGATATCTCTAAGACAGCATTCAAGACTCGTTATGGGCATTATGAGTTCCTGGTTATGCCTTTTGGATTGAAAAACGCGCCTGCGGTCTTCATGGATCTTATGAACAGAGTGTGCAAGCCTTACTTGGATAAGTTCGTTATTGTATTCATTTACGACATCCTGATCTACTCTAAGAGTCAGGAGGAACACGAACAACATTTGTGACTCATCTTGGAACTTCTTCGAACAGAACAGTTGTACGCCAAGTTTTCAAAATGCGACTTTTGGCTTCGGGAAGTCCACTTTCTTAGCCACGTGGTAAACAAGGATGGGATTCATGTTGATCCATCCAAGGTAGACTCGATCAAGAACTGGCCTGCACCCCGCACACCAACAGAAATCCGCCAATTCTTGGGTTTGGCGAGCTACTACCGAAGGTTCATCAAGGATTTCTCCAAGATTGCGCAACCTCTCACTGCACTAACTCAGAAAGGTGTCACTTATCGTTGGGGTAATGCACAGGAATCAACATTTCAGCACTTAAAAGATAGACTATGTAGCGCACCTATCCTCTCATTGCCTGAGGACACAGACGATTTTGTGGTTTATTGCGACGCATCCATCCAGGGACTTGGTTGTGTGTTGATGCAGCGTGACAAGGTAATAGCCTACGCATCCCGCCAACTTAAGATTCACGAAAGAAATTACACTACACACGATTTGGAGCTGGGAGCTGTTGTTTTCGCACTTAAGATATGGAGACATTACCTGTACGGTACCAAGTGCACCATTTACACCGACCACAGGAGTCTCGAGCATATCTTCAAACAGAAAGAGTTGAACATGCGACAACGATGATGGGTCGAACTCTTGAAAGACTACGAATGTGCGATCAAGTACCACCCGGGCAAGGCCAATGTTGTGGCCGATGCCCTCAGTCGAAAGGACACTACGCCTAAGCGCGTGCGAGCATTACAACTTACCATCCAATCTAGTTTTCCTACTCAGATACGAGATGCTCAGGTTGAAGCATTGAAACCAGAAAACGTCAGGGCTGAAGCCCTACGCGGCTCAAGGAAACGGTTAGAGCAAAAGGAAGATGGCGCCTACTATGTAACAGGACGCATCTGGGTCCCACTCTATGGCAATCTACGGGAACTTGTAATGGATGAAGCGCATAAGTCTCGTTACTCGGTACATCCCGGTTCGGATAAGATGTACCACGATCTCAGAACTACGTATTGGTGGCCTAGCATGAAAGCTCACATAGCAACTTACGTTAGCAAATGTTTGACTTGTGCGAGAGTCAAGACTGAATATCAGAAACCATCGGGCCTACTCCAACAACCAGAAATACCACAATGGAAATGGGAGCAAATTTCCATGGATTTCGTTACTTGCCTGCCTAGATCTCAACGTGGAAATGATACTATTTGGGTGATCGTGGATCGACTCACAAAGTCTGCACACTTCTTGGCTATCAAGGAAACGGATAAGTTCTCCACTCTAGCAGACATTTATCTTAAAGAAGTTGTCTCGAGGCACGGGGTGCCAACCTCTATTATCTCTGATCGTGATGCACATTTTACTTCAGAACCGTGGCAAGCAATGCACAAATCTTTTCGCTCTCGTTTAGACATGAGCACCGCTTATCATCCACAGACGGATGGGCAGTCTGAACGCACCATCCAAACTCTTGAAGACATGCTTAGGGCATGTGTGATTGACTTTGGCAACGGCTGGGAAAAACATCTACCGTTAGTGGAATTTTCGTATAATAACAGCTACCACACCAGCATTCAAGCCGCTCCATTTGAGGTATTGTACGGACGTAAATGCCGATCACCTCTTTGCTGGGCAGAAGTTGGTGACAGCCAAATCACAGGTCCAGAACTTGTAGTAGACACAACGGAAAGGATTGCTCAGATACGACAATGAATGGCGGCAGCCCGTGATCGTCAGAAAAGCTATGCTGATAAGCGCAGGAAACCACTCGAGTTTCAGGTTGGGGATCGAGTGCTACTCAAAGTCTGACCTTGGAAAGGTGTAGTTCGTTTTGGCAAACGAGGCAAACTCAATCCGCGTTACGTTGGACCTTTCGAAATCATAGAGAAAATAGGCAAGGTGGCCTACAAGCTAGACCTACCCGCAGAACTCGGTGGAGTTCACAACGTTTTTCACGTGTCGAATCTGAAGAAGTGCATGTCAGATGAGACCCTCATAGTTCCTTTGAAGGAGCTCACTATCGACGATCAGTTGCGATTCGTTGAGGAACCAGTTGAAATCACAGACCGAGATGTTAAGGTTCTCAAGCACACCAGAATACCTCTTGTTCGAGTTCGTTGGAACTCCCGTCGTGCCCAGAGTTCACCTGGGAACGAGAAGACCAAATGGAACTCAAGTATCCCTAGTTGTTCGGGAACGGTGCAACCACTACTGAGGCTGAAGCTACTACGGAATTTCGGGACGAAATTCCAAATCAACGGGGGAATGATGTGACACCCCAGGAACAACAGGAAACAACGCAAACACAACTAGCTTCCTCAGTAACCACGTGCTAAATTTCGGGACGAAATTTCTTTCAAGTTGGGGATAATGTGACAACTCGAGTTTCTCAAGGTCTCTATTCGATTTAACCTACCACTTATTTGCAAAAGTGTGATTATATATTGATGTGTTAATAACATGTTTTGTATTAATATTGTGTTAGCATAATTAAGAACAATAAAATTGAACCATAGCCGAAAACACACCCCACAAAAACACCCATGTTGGCAAAAACATGGAGTGTTTTCGTCACCCACACCTTAACAAAAACACTAGGTGTTTTCGTCCACCTTGAGGCCAACGAAAACAAGAGTGGGCTTGGCCCAGTAACGATAAGATATAGTTTTGTTTATAACCTATACGCGAGATCAGTATTCGGCAAAAACCCTAACTACCTCTCACACTCTCCCTCTCTCTACCCTTTGAACCCGACGGCAATCTCTAGCTCTTTGGGAACCGTTGCTAGTCTCTTGTCAAAACTGGTTAGTATATCATCGCGGTAATTAGATTGTTGTTACGTATATTGGATGATTGTTATATTTTATTTGCAAACTGTTATGTGTGTGGATGAAGTGCATGCAAGATGATCGACTGATATGTGATGTTGTTTGTGGATTGAGTGATGATCTTGATTTCACAGCGATGTTATGCGTGAAACTGTGGTCTTTGGTTTGATCAATTGTGTGATGATTTAATAGTTACTGGTCAATGAAATCGTGTTACTGGTCAATGAAATCGTGTAAACAGTAAGGTTAGGTTAATGATAGTTAACTACTGAAAACTATACTATTGAAACTGCCATGGATGATTGTGCTGAGTATAATGGTGTTGATGATTGATCAGGTAACCGATAGAATTATGATTAGAATTACCAGATGATCTTTGCTTAACTGTTACATCGCCTAGACGAAAACACAAGGGTCAGACGAAAACAATTTGTGTTTTCGCCAGACAGGGATTTTGCCAAGCATGGTGTTTTCGCCAATATAGGGGATTTTGCCATTAGTGTTTTCGCCCCAGGTGTTTTCGCCACATACATGATTTCGTTATCTGTTAAGCTATTAACGCTGTTAGTTCAGTAAACTCAGTTAGCTTATTTATTTCAGTTAGTTATTAACTCTGTTAAGATATGCATGTAACTCTGTTAATTATATAACTTTACTAGTTTGGTAACTCTATTAGTTAACTAACACGGTTAGTTTATTATTCCTGTACGCATGCTAATCCTGTTAAGTTGTAAACTTTGTTAAACCTGTTAACCCTGTCAAGTATGTTAATGAATAACCATGATTAGTACAAACTGTGAAGGACATTTATATGAAGCATGAATTGCATGACTTTGATTAACTGCTTATGTAATACATGATAATTGCTTAGGCACACTTTGTGACATAGATTGCATGTGAAACATTACGAACTTGAACTGATTGAGTATACGTGCACACTATAGGACTTGACTGATTTCTTGTGAGCACATAGTTTAGCATACCGAGCAAACCAAGGTGAGTTCACACTTCTAAGGCATGGGATTCCCGGTGGGTTGGGAATGGGATTGAATAACTACGACAGAACTTGTACGTATACCACTACTAGACTACTTACCACCGTCCTCGGATTAGGAAGGACGCCATCGCTAAACCTACGTACTCGCTACGTACCACTGTCCTCGGATTGGGAAGGGCACTTACGTAAAACCTACGTAATCTCATACTTATCACTGTCCTCGGATTGGGAATGGCACTTACGTAAAACCTACGTAATCTCATACTTATCACTGTCCTCGGATTGGGAAGGACACCTATAGATACAACTAGTCTAGTAATATACAACATGGGAAGCCCCCACTAAATATCGTAAAGATACGGGAAACAAGGATACTGGGTAACACATGATTATGGAACAAACTTACGATTTCTGAAACAAACTCTTTCACTGAACAAACAACTGTGAACTCGCTCAACTTTGTTGTTGACTCGTTGTTACATGCCTTGCAGGTCGATAGGTACTCATGGAGCTTGCACGGGGAGGCGCGGTCGTTGTGGGACATGGACAGTGGGTGCCATGTTAAAAACATTATAACATTTCAAACTTAATACTTATGTTGGGTTTTCACATTTATGCTTCCGCTAAACACTTAACTATGTTTTGTTTTGAACACCTTTCGTATTGATGTATTGAATTTTATTTATTGCTTACAATGTTCAATATGATTGGTGGCTTGATCCTGGTCAGTCACGCCTCCAGGCGGTGATACTCCGCGTGTGGATTTTGGGGGTGTGACACGCGTTTTACTTCTGAACTGTGGCAAGCAATGCACAAGTCTTTTGGCTCTCGATTAGATATGAGCACAGCATATCACCCGCAAACGGATGGGCAGTCTGAACGCACCATCCAAACTCTTGAAGACATGCTTAGGGCATGCGTAATCGACTTTGGTAATGACTGGGAAAAACACCTCCCGTTAGTGGAGTTTTCGTATAACAATAGTTACCACACCAGCATCCAGGCCGCTCTGTTTGAGGCATTGTACGAACGTAAATGCCGATCACCTCTCTGTTGGGCAGAAGTTGGCGACAGCCAAATCACTAGCCCAGAACTTGTGGTAGACACAACAGAAAGGATTGCTCAAATACGACAACGAATGGCAGCAGCTCATGACCGTCAGAAGAGCTACGCTGATAAGCGCAGGAAACCACTCGAGTTCCAGGTTGGGGATCGAGTGCTACTCAAAGTCTCACTTTGGAAAGGTGTTGTTCGTTTTGGTAAACGAGGCAAACTCAACCCGCTATACGTTGGACCATTTGACATCATAGAGAAAATAGGCAAGGTGGCCTACAAACTAAACTTGCCAACAGAACTCAGTGGAGTTCACAACGTTTTCCACGTGTCGAATCTGAAGAAGTGTCTGTCAGATGAGACCCTCATAGTCCCTTTGAAGGAGCTCACTATCGACGATCAGCTACGATTCGTTGAGGAACCAGTAGAGGTTACTGACCGAGATGTTAAGGTTCTCAAGCGTACCAGAATACCTCTTTTTCGAGTTCGTTGGAACTCCCGTAGTGGCCCAGAGTTCACCTGGGAACGCGAAGACCAAATGAAGCACAAGTATCCCCAGTTGTTCGCGAACAGTGAAACCACTACTGAGGTTGAAGCTACTGCGGAATTTCGGGACGAAATTCCAAACCAACGGGGGAAGGATGTGACACCCCATGAAAACCATGCAACTTAACTAGCTTCCTCAGTGAGTACGTGCTAAATTTCGGGACGAAATTTCTTTCGACTTGGGGATAACGTGACAACTCGTAGTTCAGAACCTGTCTTGTGTTTAATGTAACGTGTATAAACTCTATATGACAAGTTGATATGTTGGTTTTAACGCATATGTGTTACGTGTTATGTGATCTTGTGTAATGTATGTATGTAATCGCACAAGCCCTATTCGGGCCACGCTCTTGTACTCGAACCATAAGGGCGGCCCATGAAGGGTTCGGCCCACTCCCTTAGTTCGAATAACCCCTAGTGTGTGAGTATAAATTCTACACTTCACCAAAACACACAAAGTTTAGCAAACCCTAAGCCTCTCCCTCTCCCTCTCAAACTCGATGGCCAGCATCCCTTTCTCTTGAAGCTTTCTTGTTCGGATCATCCTTGTTCTACCTTCTAACCGGTTAGTGTTTCATGGTTATTGTTTTGTTAGATGGTATTATGATTCCATGAGTTGATATGATAGCTAGGGTTGTTAGTATGAATGATGAATGATTTCTGATGTTGTGTTACGGTATGAACAAATGATATATATATATATATATAATTGGTTGATGCTTTCAAATGATCGAACCGAACCTATATGATAATTGTGAAACTAGTGTTGATTTGGAATTAGGGTTTATGTGATGATGTTTATGTAAATCGGATTGTATGCTATTGATCTAAGAACCGAATGGATGCAATGAAATCGGTTGTGTGTATGTGTTCGGGTTTAAGGCATGATCGAGTATGTTTTGAATATGATTAGAATTCATATGAATTGTGTGATGAGAACCATGATTTGATCGATTAAAGTAGAGATGGAAACTGTTAGTGATGATTTAATTGAATGGATGAGAATTAGGAAGTTGTTGTAACTGATAGCATGATTTTAGGAGAATCACTTAACCAATCGCACAAGTCTGTCGGTCGCACAAGATCAGATCACACAAGACCTGATCTGATCGCACAAGGTGCATCACACAAGACGGGGTACAGTCACATAAAGCACAGTGTATAACTAGATTATGCATGATCTCACAAGATTTGTGGATCGCACAAGGCAGTGTCGATCGCACAAGTCTTGGGCCTTACACAGTGCTTAGATTTAATTTATGTTTTTGGGCCGAATGGCCCAACCCAGTCACACAACCTAATTGGATCGCACAAGTCGTTCGGATCGCACAAGTCATCCGGACCGCACAAGATCAACGTGTGTTTGTTTGGGCCGTGTATATATGTTTGGAACTTTAAACGTTTGGGCCGGGCTTATGTTGGATCGCACAACATGCTGTGGATCGCACAAGGTTGTGCTGATCGCACAACATGTTGGGCCGAGTTATGTTTGGGCTTCATGTGTATGCTAAACAGTTATCGTTTAACGTGTTCTTTGGGTATGCCATGATCGTTATGTGCTAGTAACCTGTTAGTTCTGTGTAAACGTATGTGCACTACTTGAATCTAGACCTGACTTCTATGGTAACCATGTTAGGACGTGGTTGACCCCTAGCAACTCGATTGACCTTTCGTTTATCTGCCGAGCTAACCTAAGGTGAGTTCACACTTCTTTACAAAGCATGGGATTCCCAGGGGTTGGGAATGGGTTAAGGAATAGGGATTCCTCGTCCTGTTGGGATGTGTTTAGGAATGTGAATTCCTCGTCCTATTGAGACGGATTTAGATTTACTAGACTAGAACTCTATCAACGAAGTCCCTCCTTTTATATCGACTTAATCGCCGAGGCCAATGGCGAACGGGTCATTAGTTAAATAGCGCTATTAGGTTTTACAAACCTCACACCGTGCCGCAGAGGACGGGCGTGGACTAATGGACTATGGCACGTCAGTGATGATAGACACCGACGCTAGGGCACATAAACATGACGAACGTTAGTAGTCGATATGGTAACGAGTCTGGTAGTTTAAACATGGGGTAGCCCTCACGGCCGAAGTGCCGGGCTGGATAGCCAATGATTGAGAACATGGGGTAGCCCCCACGGCTGGAATGGTCGAAGTGAAAAATGGGTTAACAAGTGAACATTTTTGAAACTATGGGGTAACCCCCACGGCTAGATAGCCGGTTAAGATTAAACTATGTTTTTGGAACAACTCTAAAATGGACAACCAACTGTGAACTCGCTCAACTTTGTTGTTGACTCGTTACTACATGCTTTGCAGGTCACTAGGTTTAGCAGGAGATTGCATGGGGAAGAGTCGTTGTGGAACATGAACATTGAGTGTTCATGATAAACTTAAATACTCTGAATTTATGATTTGGGTTTTGAACTATTTGCTTCCGCTGATAACTTAGACTTATTAAATTGTTTATGGACACCAATTATATTGTGTGGTTGAACTTTTAATTACTTTACTATACTGTTCAATATGATTGGTGGCTCGATCCTGGTCAGTCATGCTTCCAAGCGGTGATATTCCGCATGTGGATTTTGAGGGTGTGACAGTAGATTTTGTTATTGTGTTATATAAAAAGGTATCAAGTGTAATAATAGTATACTGTATATATAGTGTCCCTATGTAACCTTATTATAAAGTGGGTACTTAATTATTCTTGGTTTAAGTATACCCGTGACCTCTGAACGCTATCGAATAAACTCAACGTTTACAATTTCATAGCGAAGGCATTGAGTCAACGACCATGGCCATCTAGACATGCTTTGATAAGCAAATGATGTGAATCTTACAAGGAAGCTATAATCATTTTTTAAATATTTTACATACCCGACATGAATGTATAAGATATTTGGTAATGATTTCTAGTGATAACAACTACAACACAAAGTCTTATTTGTAATTGTGTAGCTAAACAGTAACTACATCTTCCTTGTCAGAAACAAGTTTTTGAATCCTCTCAATGAATTTAAACATCGTCTCCAAGCCTACTTCATCTGAAATACAAGACAAGTTGAAAATTTAGTCACTTTTGAGTATGTGGTCCTAGTGACAATGTATGGTCACAGTTAAGGCTTACCAAGTCTCGGAATCGTATGGCCTTTAGGATGATGAATCACCATAGGATTTTCAACGGATTTCAAGAGCTCATTACCGTACTGTTTTAAGAAATCATTATCACCTATTTAACATAAACAGTTGTATCAAGTTAGTGGATGTACAAAATGGACACAAAATCTAATTGTGCCTCTCGCCTAGCATCCTGGTGATCCAATTGGAACGGTTAGACATCGGGGTTTCAAACTAGAGCTCATTCATGATGCATTATAGGGTTGGCTTGCCCTAAACCCAAATGAATTTAGGGCTGCAAACGAACCGAACAAAACACGAACAAGACCTTGTTCGTGTTCGTTTGTTAAGAAATATATGTGTTCGCGAACCGTTCACGAACACTTATCGAACGAGATTTTATGTTCGTGTTCGTTTGTTAAGGAAATGAACTTGTTTGTGTTCGTTTGTGTTTGTTTGTTAATTTTAGGCGACAAACAAAAACGAACCTTGACAAACACAAATGAGCACAAACTAATGTTCATAAACACAAATGGAAACAAACGAACACAAACAATCGTTCATGAACAAAATATATAATACACTGACACTTATTAGATATTTAATTTGTCAGAATTTTGAAGTATTTAAATAAATATAAAAACTAAAAACACTAATGAACTATCGAACACAAACGAATACGTTACCGAACGTTCACGAACATAAACGAACGAACACGACCCCTGTTCATGTTTGTTCATTTAACTAAACGAACGAAATTTCTTGTTCGTGTTCGTTTGTTTAATAAATGAACGAACACAAACGAACTTCCCGCCGAACGGTTCACGAACCGTTCGCCGAACGTTTGGTTCGTTTGCAGCCCTACAAATGATATTTAAAGCTGTATGTATATCGTCAACTTTGGCTTTCTTAATTATTAATTTTTTTTTTCTAAATTGAACGGTTGAAATGTTTTTGTTTAATAGGAACGAAGTCTAGAAATTGAAAAGGAATTTATGGTGGAATTGACATGCGGAGAATAGCATATTACTACTTTTTGAAACAAAAAAAAAAAAAAAAAATTGATTGTCGGATACATACATAATCATCGAATATTAATATTAATAAAGTTTAAAATAAATTATTGGTGTTTCGTAAGTGGGTCCGGACTTATAAGAATACTTTTTGTATAGAGTAATGACTTCAGATTAATGATTTAAACTTTAAAGTAAATAAGTAATTTAGAAAAAAAAAAAAAAAAAAGGATGTAATCATTTAAAAGACATAACACTAGTAAACAACAAACAAAAGAGGCCAAAAACTATTACCTAAAAAATGGAGAGATGGACATTGGATGGGAATCGAATATGCCTTTTCAGCCCATGACTCATTTTTCAATTGCGCCCCTGAAATTATCATCAAAAATTTGATCTTTGGTACCTTCGTCAATGCTATTCCCTGCAATATTATCATTATTATTATTATGAAATATATAAGAAATTTTCTAAACTAAGTACAATATATCTTATAAAACAACATTGAGAAACTAAGTTACTTAATAATTAGTTTAATCTTTCTTTGGTTGATTTTCTTACCGATTAATTTATTTACTGCTACACATACGTTAGTAAATGTTGGGATGACGATCATGCCAGATTAGCATATATACGTTTGTATATAGAAATTAATAAACTTAAACATAATCTATATTTTATTTGTGTCATATATATCATTGTATAACTTATTTATCCAAGGGATCCACCTATTTACTTTCGATACAGGCTCACAAGATTCGAGTTGATGGAAGGATTGAACATGGTTTAAACATCTAAACACCAACATAAATGTTTAATTAAATAACCAAAACCTGATATTTTCATGTGAAAAATCAGGTCCCTGTTTAATTATTCTTAAATTATTCTCACAATGAAAAGCGACCCATGTGTAATTATTTATATTAAATCTGAGCCCACCAAATTTGAAAACTAAAACTCATCGGGTCACTTTTTTTTTTTTGCATTATTTTCCACGTCCAGCAATCCACGCACGTTTTCATGATTCTAACATTGTTTTCTAATTTGTTACATAGTTTGTTTTGCACATATGTTTATGGAAAACTTCGCCCAAATCTTTTTTTTTTCCCTCAAACCAAACTCAGCTTTCATTAGGTTTTAGTCTTGCGCAATATTTCATGAATATTTAACATACATAAATCTTGATTATCATTAAGTGACATTTTTTTCAATTAACTTGAACTAGGGGTCAATTAATAGTGAAAGAAAATCATTAAATAACAAATAAGTTTTGTAAATGTTAAATTCAAGTCAAATTGAAATTAAAAAATCACTAAATAATAACCAATATTCATGTTTTATTTGCTTCTGTCATTTATCAAAAAATTACATCAAACTAAAAGTTGAGATTGACTTTAAAGGGAAAAAAAAAACTTCGAGTTAAAGAAATTTATTACCATCAAGTGAACCGATTTTTTAGCCCGGTTCCACCCATGAAGCCAGTTTAGAAAGTCAATTCCCAAACTGGACTCGATGGGTTTGATCATGTTTTCCATCCATGGAACCGGACATGAATATCTTAGCCTATAAAACCAACCAAACCCAAACGTTTTTAACTTAAAACTATTTTGCGTAACACGCCATCCCATGTGTTTTGCATGACAGAATTTCAAAAACCTTGTTTCACACTAGAATTGTAACTTGTACCGTATGCCTTAATGATTGTACTATTCACAGAAAGTATGAACATACCTTAGCTTGCAGTCCAGGCAACGCAGCTGACAAAATTGCACCCTAAACAAACACAAACCAACAATAATTAAATCAAAATTTGAATCCGAAACCTAATACAGCAACAATTAAATTCTCAAATCAGCATCAAAACCTGTGAGAATCCAAGCAATCCATCAATCGGTGCATGTTTAATCATACATTCTTCGATATATTCAAGACACTCGTCGAAATTCTCATAATCCGTAAACTCCTGCAATTTCATTCACTAATTGTTATAAACAGAGTAATTTCGATCATCAAACACAATAATTATTCCGTAAACTCCAGCAATTTATTCACAAAAACGAATCTCAAAACACTAATTAATCGGAACAGAGCAATTTCAATTATCAAACACAACAAATATTCTGTAAACTCCTGCAATTTATTCACAAAAATGAATCTCAAAACCCTAACTATCCAAAACAGAGCAATTTCACCGATACGAATCTCAAAACTATAATTCTTCAAAAACAGAGCAATTTCAATCATCAAACACAATAACTATTCTATACACTCCTGCAATTTATTCACAAAATCGAATCTCAAAACCCTAACTATTCAAAACAGAGTTAATTTCAATTCACAAACACAATAAACAACGAATCGAACCTTATTGAACTGAAACCACTCGTAATAAGGCGGATCGAATATTCCTTCGACTTCCGATTTACCGTTGCAAGGAAACGGAGCGTCGGGGAAGAAGAAATCGAGCTTTTGGAGCACCGATTCCGGCCATTTTTTCAATTGAGTTTTGAGGATTTCGCCGCTTGTGCGGAAGCCGTGGAGGCAGAGGATCCGTGGCTTTCGGTTTGCGATCCGATCGGATGGTTCGATCGAGATGATTTGATCGAGCATTGTTGAATTGTTATGTGATTGTGGATGATCCGGAGAGTTTGGAGGAAGGATGTGTGTTATATATGGAGAGTTGAAGGTTGGTTATTTATGGACAGGTGACAGACTGGGGGTTATGAGGGTGTGTTGGTGTTTTGACTTTCTAGATTAGTCAACCATTACCTTTGTTATTGAGAATTTGGTTTCGGTCTCAGTTTGTTATATCGTTGTACTAGGTTATAACCCCGTGTATTAAACGGGTTGAACAAATGAATTTTATATACCAAATAATAAAACATTATCTTTTTAAAAGCCTTCTTTATTGCACGGATTGAAGAAATGTAATTATATATATTAAACTAGTTTATAGTCCCGTGTCTTACACGGGTTGAATGATAAGATCGGTTGTATTCGAAGAACAGAATAATTATAAAATTTGAATTATTCTTGATATTGCACATATTAAAAATAAGTTTTGATATAAACACATATTACACTAACATGAACTATCCATACCAAGATAAAGACAATATAACATTACTCACTATAAATGACGCGTTTAAGAAAATACTTTATATTTATTTGTTACTTTAGTAATAATAATTAGATATACATAAAATATATATTTATATAACAATTAAATTTCTATGTTATGTTATGATACGATACTTTCTTAAATCTCATCCTTATCTTTGGGAATGAGACGAGGTAGAAAAAAACCGATCAACACATAAAGGTTTCTTTAAAATTTTGGGATGATAATGAGAAGGCTTTTAAATCTTAATTAAGATAGAGTTGGTGGCGGAAAATGGTGGTGATGGAGATGGATTGTGATGGGTAATGGTATATCTAATTCTAATAAAAAATTTCAGTTAATGTCATATAATATTCTCTCGTTCAATTCATTAATAATATTATTAATTAATTAATTTTTGTTTGAATTAATAGATAAATTCATCACAAAATATTTGGTTGAAATAATCACTTCACTACATTATTTCTAATATATAAACTCAAATCCGAGTGTTATTATTTTACATATTTTTTGTGGTGTTGATATGAAATACTGATGATATAATTAAATAAATAACATTTTTAACAACGTAACACTATAAAAAATAAAATTTTAATAGCGTAACACCATGTTTCTTAGATAATAGCAATTATTTTTTCTCAAATTTGATTTACGCAAAACAGATAACGTAAACTAAACCATATGCTTATCCATTTTAAGAAATAATAAAATCATAGGCTTTAAAACCACAGATAATTTATATATTTTTTAATCATAAATTAGAATTAGATATTAAGGGTGAGGATCAAATGAGAAGTTTATTTTGGCTAGGAAGTGTAGGAAGCAATAGGATTATGACATGTGGCAACATTTCAAATAAAGAGCAAGAGTATTTTAGTCAATCGTATCCTTTCTTCTTCCTTCTTCTCCCCAGTAGCTTCAAAACCCACCATTTTCAAAACCCACCATCTTCAACATTTTCTTCACTTTCTATCTCAATAATCACTACATTATAGTGCGATTTTCGTCAACAATCAATAATTCAAACACCCGATCAACGTGTTATTCAGCTTTTTTGAAGAAAACCCAGTTTAATTTCGTACAAAATCTCGTTTTTTCTCATGATTTTGAAGATAATTACTCGATCCGTTCGATTCGATCGCTGATAAGTGTTTCTATCATTCAAATTTCGTCAATCGTTGAAGAAATCGGCTTCGATCCATGTAAGAAATTCTTTAATTTCAGTTTTACGATATGGGTTTTTTATTTAGTCGTTGCGTTTTACGATCTTGGCGGGGATCCGGAGGCAGCGCCCCTGGTAGCAGGGTCCAAGGGGCGGCAGCCCCTGGCGGGGTCCAAGGGGGCAGAGCCCCTGGCTAGGTAAAACATATTTTTAGGTGTTTTCAGTCCATTGCGTTTTAGAGAGAACACTTTCTTTTGTTTTTTTAGGCCATTGCGTTTTAGAAAGGAGACATTTTTAAGTGTTTTCTGGCCATTGCGTTTTATAAATATGACATTTCTTTGTGTTTTGGTGCATTGAGTTTTATAGAGAACACTTTCTTTTGTTTTTTTAGGCCATTGCGTTTTAGAAAGGAGACATTTTTAAGTGTTTTTTGGCCATTCGTTTTATAAATATGACATTTCTTTGTGTTTTTGGTGCATTGCGTTTTATAAAGAACACTTTCTTTTGTTATTTTAGGCCATTGCGTTTTAGAAAGGAGACATTTTTAAGTGTTTTCTGGCCATTGCGTTTTAGAAATAAGACATTTCTTTGTGTTTTTTGTGCATTGCGTTTTAGGTAAAACGCATTTTTATGTGTTTTCAGTCCATTGCGTTTTAGAAAGTACGCTTTCTTTTGTGTTTTTAAGCTATTGCGTTTTAGAAATAAGACGTATCTTTATGTTTTCTGGCAATTGCGTTTTACAAATAAGACATTTATTTGTGTTTTTGGTGCATTGCGTTTTAGAAAAATGTCATTTTTTATGTTTTTTTTCTATTGCGTTTTACGCAACTGAGTTTTTTCCATTGTGTTTTACGTAACTGGGTTTTCAAAAAAAATCGAAAATATAGCAATAGTATACTCGTTTTAAAGATAAAACGCTCGTTTTTTTGGTGCAATTTTTATAAAAAAATAATGTCGTATGAAAGAGTTATTAACGTTTAAAAAATGGGGGGGGGGGGGAATTGGAGGAGAGAGAAACTATTGACTTGACTTGACTAGAATGCCTCTGAACAAACCCACGAGCCTCCTTTTTTTCCTTCAGTTTCACCCATTTAATATTAGCCCTTGATTAAGTAAATGGATGGTCAATATCACTTCATAGCCTTCCTACCCAAATAAACTTCCTATTATATTCTAACCCTAGATATTAATTAATAATATCATTAATATTAATGAATTGATGGAGAAAATGGCATGTGAGATTATGCTTATCCATTTTAAGAATTAATAAATGAAAGGTTTTAAACTTATAGATAATTTTATTAATATGTTAGAAACTTGTGTGTTATACGTGGTTAGATGAACGAAATATCAAATTAAATAGTTACTAATAAGTGAAAAAGTAGAAAAAAGGAGTTAAAGAAAAGAAATATTAAAATTTCCAATTTTCATGCATGATCTTATAGTTTTATTGTCATATTTGTTTAGGTTAGTTTAACTGTGATATTTAGGTCAGTAGCGGAGAAATTAATAAAATATCTTTGCATTTGTTGCATTTTTGTACACTAATTATATGTTTGTTTGATCGGAATTTTAAAATAATCAGTTGGTTATCATAATAAAGATAAAGACTAAAGAAAGATAAAAGATTATATGTTAATAATATAATCGAGATATAATCTGATATATATTAATTTAATGTATTAATATTAATTAATAAAGTTAATAATATTTAGTTATAAAATTATTAATAAAATTAATAATATTAATTTAATGTATTAAATTGAAGGAGAATTTGACACGTGGCATTAATTGTAGTCTTTTATTATAAGTTAGATAATAAAATAAGTTATATCTATGAGAACCATATGTATTGTACGGGTTGAATAAATCTAATATTATATATCAAATAATAAAAAAATTATATCTTTAAAACC
Source organism: Helianthus tuberosus (assembly GCA_030545235.1). Taxonomy (NCBI): domain Eukaryota; kingdom Viridiplantae; phylum Streptophyta; class Magnoliopsida; order Asterales; family Asteraceae; genus Helianthus; species Helianthus tuberosus. The sequence continues at coordinate 70,065,624 of CM060360.1, forward strand.
ATTGTATTACACGGGTTGAATAAATGTAACATTGTTTACCAAATAATAAAAAAAATTATATTTTTAAAAACCCCCATGTATTACATGGGTTGAATAAATATGATTTTATATACCAAATAATAAAAAAATATATTTAAAAAAACTAACGGATTTTTTTTATATTTAAAGTAGGATAAGATTGAATATTAATCTGAACTAACAGATTTTTTCTATATTTAAAGTAGGATAAGATTGAATATTAATCTTTATTTATTTAGTTAATATAAGAATTAAAAATCATATGATTGAATAGGTGGGAGGTTGTATTATGATAAATCGGTTAACCGTACTGAATGATAAAGATAATAGTGATTGTTGAACAAATTAATTAATCGAATTTAACATAAACATTTGTGATGTTAGGCGGATTTTTTTAATTATTTGAAAGTTAATATCAACTTTGGAATTCGTATGAATTCTTATTAGATTTGATTAAATATTATTGATAATAAAAAATTGTATTAGATTAGATTTTAGATTTGATTAAATATTATTGATAATAAAAATTTGTATTAGATTAGATTTTAGATTTGATTAAATATTATTAATAATAAGAATTTGTATTAATTTAGATTAAATATTATTATTTTTAGTATTATTAATAATTTTAATCAATTAAATGAGAGAATGACAAGTGTCCCAAAACAGGTTTCTTTTATTATATAGTATAGATGGTATTGATACTAGTTAGAGTTTACGAATTTAAATACAATTTTGTTTTCTTTGAAGTGCGTATTCTGCTTTTTAAAAAAGTTAAACGAATGTAATTTGGTGTCGTAAACTTTAACGAGTATCAGTACCGTACAAATTTGGTCAATGACATTATTTAGACACCAATGACGTGTCATGCGAGACGTACGGGAGTATGGTCATAGGGGTCGTATATAGGGTCAAAACAGGTCGTATAGTCACGTGACTTTACCCTTCGGCTATAAATACCAGCCTTCAACCACGGATTTAAGGATTGGTTATCTCAGTCTCTTACTCTTAACATTGTAATTTAGTAGTAGGTGCTAAAGGCGTGAAAATTGAAGTAGAACGTAAACCAATGCAGGATATTTGATAATTTTATATGCGTATTTAATTTTTAACGAATTGTCTTAATCAGATACCAGATGTAACACGCTAAACATACATGCAGCGTTTACGTATGTATTTTGTTATTTAATGATGATAAAACGTTACGTATCTGGGATACTTGTAATAAATTTTGAAGTACACTCATTTAATTGAGTGGTGTGAAATTCTACAAGAAACTACCATAAAATTTTTGGATTTAGATTTAGTTAAGATGTTTATTTTTAGAGTTAAGTGTCATTTTCGTTCTTATAGTTTGTCCAATTATACTACTTCAGGTCAAATTTCAAATTTATACCATTTTCATCCCTAACATTCTTGAAATATGTCAGTTTTGTCCAAAAAAACTAAAGGTTGAATCGAATAATTGAACAAACCACAAGGACGAAAATGGCAGCAAACTCATGTTTTTTTAGACGAAACTGGCATGTTTCAAGAATACTAGGGACGGAAATGGTACAAATTTGAAATTTGGCTTGAACTAGCGTATTTAGACAAACTATTGGACGAAAATGACAATTAACTGTTATTTTTAAGATTACTAAATGAAATATGTTTTTGTTATAAGCTAACTGAATATTTTATGTTAACGCACGCGCGCGCGCGCGCACACACACACACATATATATATATATATAATATTAAGTTTAATTTACGCCCCACTTGCCGTATGCGCATATAATGTATATATGTGTGGGCGTTCAGGGGCAAAAGTGAAAGTGCACAAATTTTAACATTATTTTACTAATTTCGTGAAAATAATGTTAAAAGAGGGGAATGGTTAATTACGCATCATGTGGTGGCGTTGATAGCCGAAAGACAAGGGAGTACATGCACTAATTGGCCTTTGTCTTAATTGGCAAGTGTTATGTGGAAGCAGTCTTTCTATTCCTACGGGATAGAGGTAAGGCTGTCTACACCTTATCATCCTCAGATCTATCTTAGCTTTGCTATTGGTGGGATTTTCTGAGTATGATGATGATGATATATTAAGCTTAATTGCCTGTATATTGTACATTTGTAATTTTATGGTATTATCGTAAAAAAATGATACATATTTTCTTAGGCGGGGCGTGTCATGTCAACTAGGGATGACATCGGGTACCATACATTGGAGTGCAGGTTCTAGTACAGAAAATTCAAATACCAAAATTGAAGAAAAGTGGGTAAAAAACACCGTATCGAATGTATTGGTTCAGTACCTCAATTTTGGTACCTGACCACTTTGGTACCGCTTTGATGTTTAAAATCATCCAAAATTAATTAAAATACATATTTATTCTTGAAAAGAAAAATCATTTTTTAAAAGCCTCTCACATCTGATTCCTCTTTTATATTCATAATCAATTAGATAATACATTTTTCCACTCACAACCCTATAAAAAACGGGATGAAAGATGAATAATGAACCCCAAATGTAGGCATTTACGTTAGTTTTCCACATAATTTTATGTATGAGGTACGAGAGTGAGAACTCCAATCTAATGTATAAGGGTTTTTTTATTGCTTTTTTTTTAAGGTAAACTTCATTAAAACGGCTGGCACCCACAAAAATATAAAACCTCCAACCAAACAACACTTGCAACATATACAAAGGATCTTTACACCAATCTCTCCAAACAAAAGACTATGTTTAGACCTACACTTCAACCATAAAAAAACCTAATGACTTGGCCTCGCCAATAATATCCAACGCCCTCCGATTACTGTTAGAAAAAACCTTTAAATTCCTGGACTTCAAAATGGACCAACACACAATGATAGCCAAACCATGTATGACTTCCACTTGCTTCTTATCCAGCTTCAAATGCTTGTGAAACTCCATAACAACTCTAAAAGAGAAAGCAAAGATCGGCGGAAAAAACAAGTGTCCACCTGAACTAGAAACTCAATTGTGATTTGGGTATGTGGAAGGGACTACAAACTCGATTGTGATTCGATTATGTGGAAGGGACTATAAACTCGATATAGCAAGTAACTTTGAATGTGGATTTCCCATGACAAGAATATTCTCAATTAATCTAGATCTAACCACAAACATTGAATTGATACATGTTTTATTCATGATGACTATAACAAAATGCTTAATTGTTATTGCATACGACTATATCTTCCTTGTCGGAAACAATTTTTTGAATCCTATCCATGAACTTTAACATCGTCTCCAAGCCTTCCTCATCTGAAACACAACGGATGTGTAAGTTAACGAATCCAAGTAAGCCTATTTTGTCATTTTTGAGTATGTGATTGTGATGAGGTAAGAAAATGAATATGTTACTTTAGTACAAGATAAAGTGAAATGGATGAAAAAATTAAAGGCTTACCAAGTCTTGGAATTGTATGGCCTTTAGGATGATGAATTACCATTGGATTTTCAAACGATTTCAGGAGTTCTATCCCATATGGCTTTATGAAATCTTTATCACCTAAAAAGTTCATCATTGTCATAGTTAGAAGTTATAATTAAATTTCTTTTAATTATCCTTGTTACATTTTTTTATTAATTATACATGCTACTTTACAAAGTTTCTCTTATTATGTATCGATAGAATATAAAATAAATGAGTAAACTACCAAAATGGTCCCTGAGGTTTGGTACTTTAATCCAAAACTCAAACCTTTTAAATCTGAGTCCATGTGGTTTCAATTTTGTTACTATTTTCATCCAAAAGCAAAACTTAGTTAGATTTTTCAGTTAACATTCAGTTTTTTTGTCTTTTTCCTACCTTTTAATGAAGAGCAAAATTGTCAGGTTTTTTTAATTCTTTATAATAAAACGTTAAAATACCATTTTGCACTTCATTAAAAGAGAGAAAAAAGACAAAAAAACTTAATGTTAACTGAAAAATCTAATCAAATTTTGATTTTGGATGAAAATGACAATAAAATTGAAACCACAAAAACCCAGATTCAAAAGGTTTGAGTTTTAGACTAAAATGAGAAAAGTGATCAAACATCCGAGACCATTTTGCCAGTTTACTCTAAAATAAACTCTATCTAGTTTGATGGGAAGGTTGGTTATTTAGGGTTTAGGCTTAGGCCAATGACTTGTTGATGCACATTAGGGTTGGCTTACCCTACTCAAATGTTCAACTGGTATTTAGGGCTTTACCATATTTAGACTATTGTGATTTTATTGAATAAACATAAATGCACAATTGTGATGGAAGTAACATGTGGAAATTGTGAATAGCTATAGCTATATACACGCCAATAGGTCATCAATTACTAGGCTTTTACAAGTGTTAGTTGAATTTTGTGGACAAGAATCGTCTAGATGTTGTAATAACCTCCACATATTTTTATGAGAGTGGGGTATTAGAAAAATACCCGGTTTACAAAAGAATTTCAAATCACATTTAAACATTGACCGGTGAAATATCATGACTCTTGTTTATTTGAATAATAATTGGGAGAGCGAACATGTCGAGCCATCCATAAAGTACTCAAGGTCGACTTTTTAAAAACTCAAATCGAGCCGAGCTTAAACAATCTCGAGCTTTTTAATGAGGCTCGCTTAATAAAAAAACTCTAGCCGTCTCGCGGGCCTAAACACTTATTTTTTAAATTTACTATATTATATACATATATTTTTAAAATAAGTATTATTTATAGAAGCATGATACAAATAATTAAATAATAAATGTTATATTGTACAAAATTTATGAGTATAAACAAGTAAATAATTATAAAAATATATTGAAAAATTGGTTAATTAATAAACAATAAATGAGTCGGCTCCAAGCTTGAGAATCTATTCACGACCCGCACTCGAACTTTAGAAATAAAACTCTAAACGAGCAAAGCTCGATCCAAATCTCTATTAAGTTAAACAAGCTCAGACTAGGCTTGGCTTGTTTACACCCCTAATAATAATACTTACAATATTAATTGAGTTTAACATTTCGATCATATTTTAGATGAGTCTAGTTGCTTTTTATGTGTGATCATATATGTTAATTTGAGGTGTAATTGAGTCGAGTCCGAGCTCGTCTATCCTCAAGTTCAATTGGTTTGACTAACGAGAATCAAGCTCGAAATCAATCTGTTTCACGCTATATTTCTGAAGCTTGAGTTTGCTGGCTAAGACTCAACTCGTTTGTTACTTATTAACTATTTTATATACATGTATAAATATTTTATATATGTTTGTAATTTATTTTTTATAAATAACATAATATATATCATTTTGTTACTTCTGTTATAATTTAATAATCATCGTTATTGTTATTATTACTACATGAATTATTAATATTTTAAATGATATGGTCGTTTAGGCTCGTGAATCTACTCAAGCACAATAGTTGAGAGAGACTTCTTTATTATGAGCAACTTTGTTTGTTTACGCCCCTAATGTTAATTTTATAAGTCATATACTTGTTTATTGACACTTGGAACAAACAAAAAATTCTTGTTTGTATACCTCATATTTTGTAGGCACCTCATATCATATTGGTTGAATTTTAACAAGTGTTATGCAGCCTGTATTTAAAAAAGGATTCTACCATAGCATAAATACAATGAGTTATAAAATAATGTTCACAAATTGTTGTATATTATTTCATATTCAACACGTGTCATACATAGGTGGATCTCAGGAAGAAAACGTTTATAAAAGTTAAAAATTCCTTATGTATAAAATACCATAAGAATATAAGATATAATACTTTGTATTTTCCAGTTTATGAAAAAGTAGATGAAATTGCTCTATATAAAATCGAATGACTTTCAATTTAGCCATCTAGGAATTATAAAAAAATATTTGTAAATGACCCCAAATTATAAAATTGCATATTCTGGGACCTACTTGTATAAAAACATCAATCCGGCGAACACAGAATGGGAACAAAAAATAAAATGTATAAAAGCATTAACCTTGGTTAGACGTGTTTTAAAAATCGGATTACGTTGTAAATAATTAAAAAAACTATAACTAATTTAAAATCAGATTACGTTATAAATAATTTGAAATACTATAACTAATTTAAAACCACATACGAAACTACTTTACTTTTTTGTTCTAGTTTAAAATGCTATTAAAACATGAAGCCTGTGGTAAACGAGAAAAAAGATTTTGAAAAACTTGCCCAACCGTCGATCCAGTTCATCAGTTAACTGGTCAGCGTTATAACCGAGCCACCCAAATAAAGGTGGTTCAAAAGTCCTCAACCAGACGGGTCGTATAGGCATTGCCCGTTCGACAGATTGCAAGAGAAGTACCTAAAAAATGGAGAGATGGACACTGGATTGGGGGTGAATAAGCCTTCTCAGCCAATGCCTCATTTATCAATTTTGCCCCTGAAATTATCATTAAAAATCCGATCTTTGGTACTCTTGTTAATGCCATCCCCTGTATAATGTGTTTTATCAAAAAGAAAACTATCACAACTCACAAGAAAATATATATAACTTTTATTCTTTTACAGGCACATACAATATAATCTTACTCCTAAATCTGCACATTTGTTCACCATAAGACTAGAGCCATCATCAACCACTTGAGAGGAACACCTTTCCAACACAACTTCGCCCAGGGCCGGCCCAAGCGTCATCCAAGTGAAGCTAGGGCTTTAGGCCCCAAAAGTTTTTGGGCCTTAGTTTAATATAGGCATTTTGATTGGATAATATAGGCATTTTGATAATTTAATCTGATTGTTATTTGCCTAATATTCTATAATATTTTTTATAATATTACCAATAACTCAATGTCGAATCCTAAAAGGGATCACTTCAAAAGGGCCTCGACTTTATAGTTCGCTTAGGCCTCCAAAAACGTTTGGCCGGCCCTGACTTCGCCACTAGATCACAACCCTTCTCAATGTTGTAGAAGGCGCTAGGCGCTAGTCGGGCGGTGAGGTACCGCCTAGGGATTAATAGGGATTAATCGGAATGAGATTTTTTATATGTAATTTTTCAAATTTATATATATACACACAATAATATAAAAATAATACTTCAAAATTCACATAAATACTTCAAGTTTCAAATAGTATGGTTCAAACATAAGCAATTAAACTTAAACATAACAAATCAAGTACTTAGAAATTCAATATTTGGGCTGTAAAACAATGGGCCAGTTTCAAAACATAGGAGCTGGTGGTCAAAACATAGGTGACGGCTGAAATTGTGAAGATAAAATAGGTTATAATTAATATTTGGGCTATAAAACAATGGGCTAGTTTCAAAATCGGTATTTAATGGGTCAAAATTTGGGTTTGATGGGCTGTAAAACAATGGACCGATTAGTCCGATTCACCGCCTTGGACTGATTTTCACCGATTTTGACCGCCTTGGACCGATTTTGACCATGTCCGATTAATTTGACCGACTAGCTCAAAATTAGTCGGTAACTCACCGACTAGTGCCTAGGCGCCGATTAATCGGCCGCCTAGGCCGATTTCTGCAACATTGACCCTTCTCTTTGGTAATTATATGTGTGTGTGTGCGCACATATAAGGCCGGCTCTTCCTCTTTGAGGGTCTAAAGAAAATTTTAAATTCAGGATCTTTTTTGTAAATATATATATATATAGGGTGCGATTCTAGAGTGAACCAGGGGCGGATGTAGCTTATACCAAGGGGCAACGCCCGCTACGGCTTGGCGCGGAAACATTTGGAAAAATTAGTGTAAATTTCGGAAAAATTTGACGTTTTTTCGATTTCGTTACGGCTTATTTATAAAACGTTACGGCTACGATCCGTTTCTAGATCCGCCACTGGAGTGAACACTAGTTTATTTGTGAACTGAATGAACAATTCCTGACCATTGATTTACATCATCAAATCGTAAAATACACTAGTATATTTTCATCATCAAATCCTGATCAAATCCTAATACGTGGAAACAGAGAATATAAGTATATAACCACACATTTTATCGAAAATCTATAAGCCACAAAATCACACAAGTCAACATTAAATTCTATAGACTGAGCATATTAACACTAGCAGTCACTGCATGTATACATATAAATATAAACAATAGAGGTGGTTAATGGTTATTGTAAGAATAAACGAACATACCTTAGCTTGCAGTCCTGCCAACGCAGCTGACAAAATTGCTCCCTAAAAGAACATACAAAAATAACTCCATAAAATTCAAGGGTTGCTGAATGTACGCTTGCTACTACTTAATGCGCCCCTAATTAAGAAAAGGCTATACAGGTCGTATAAGATGTAGCATACGGCCCGTGTAACATACATATACTGCACGTAGAAGCAAAGTGCGTTTGTTTGTTTGTTTACATGGATGGTATAGCTAGCTATACGGGTCGTTTTAAATATGAAAAAGCGACAACAATAATGCAATAACCAAAGTAACATAAAAACCTGTGAGAACCCAAGCAAACCATCAATGGGTGCATGTTGAATCATACATTCTTCGATATACTCAACACACACATCAAAATTCTCATATCTCTTATAATCCTGCAATCCAAAAACCCTAAAACTCATCACACACAATAACCACCATTTCCAATTTCAACCAACCAAGTAACAAGTCAAACCTTATGAAACTGGAACCACTCGTAATAGGGGGGATCAAAAACCCCTTCAACTCCCGATTTGCCGTTAGAATCAAAGGGCGCGTCGGGGAAGAACAAGTCGAGGTTTTTGAGTACTGATTCTGGCCATTTGTTCATTTGGGTTTTGAGGATTTGGCCGCTTGTTCGGAACCCATGGAGGCAGAGGATTCTGGGTTTTCGGTTTGTGATTGTATTGGAATGTTGACACCGGATGATTTTCCGACGAGTGTGGTGATTAGTGACGGAATTGATGGTGGTGCCGCGGAGGAATTGGAGTCGAGGTTTGGGGGTCGCCAGTGGCAGTGGGGGTGTTTTCAGCATGTTGTGAGGATGTGTTCGGGTTTTGACACTGGTCAAATGTATTTTTGTTTGATTTTTTTAACTAACTCTTAATTACTTATATCCACTTTTCTGTTTCTAGACTAGACAGAGAGAGCAACACATACCTTCGATGCCACGTTTACAAAATCCTTCTAGGTGCAATGTTTCATATAAAAATGGTTAACAAAATCAAAAAAACGTTAAATTTTTTGAAAATTTACATTACCGTCAGAGCATCAAATGGTAGCGGGGCTACCCATAGTGTCCTACATACCTTCCAGAAAAAAGAAAAAAAAAAGAGAACACATTACCACCGTATTAGGGTGAAGGGAGTGGTGCGGTAAAACATGTGGCAAAGGTGTTTGCTGCGCGGCAACACCGCCGCCGGCCACCTTTGCCGATAGGCAAACCAAAGTCTTCGGTGAACCTTTGACGATCGGGAAAGAAGAGAGAGATGATGCTGATGATGATTGGATAATGATTGGTGCCTTGTTTTGTGTGTAACGGCAATATAGCCGGCTGTTGATGGGCGGCGGCGATGGGGGGCGATCGAACGGGTGCGGTAGCGATGGGCGGAGCCACGACGGCTGATGATGCTGATGATGATTGGATGATGCTGATGATGATTGGATGATGCTGAAGATGGAGGTGGAACCGGTGGTGGCGAGTGGTGATGGTGGCGGTGGAGGTGACTGTGGTGGTACCAGTGGTGATGATGCTGATGATGATTGAAGAAGGTGATGGGTATTTGGTGGAACCGGTGGTGGTGGTGGTGGAACCGGTGATGGTGGTGGTGAAGGGGTGTTTAAAGATAAAAAAATAAAAAAAGAATAAAAAAAAGTTTGCCACTTTCAAGTGTCTACACCACTGCCAACACTTTTCACCAAAGTTTAAACTCTTCACACTTGCTGACATGGCACACTCTGATTGGTCCATTTTAAAGTTTGCCACTTTCACCTGTTTAACCACTCCCTTCACACTTAGATTATGTCACTTGAGGACTATTTTGTTAACACACTATACCCTAGTTATAGTTAGGGTTGGTAGAAGAAATATATACCCATAAGTGAATCAAATAAGGAAACCATAGTTTGTTTTAGCCAAACTTTTAAACGAGTTGTGTGAGTTGGTTTCGGTTATGGGTTTTGTAATAACCTTTTTTTTTTGGAACGGCTGGGTTTGTGATAACCAATGTTTTCAGAACCGGACCGGAGGTCGACCCTATCGCCTTACGGGGTCACAGGTCGGATCGGTCCAACCGGTCCGACTGTTTCGACCGGATTTAATATATTTTTTCAAATGCACTTTTTTATCATTATTAAATTATTTTGTCTAGGGATATGAAAAAAGAAATTATTAAATTATTTTGTCTTGAGATATGAAAAAGGAAAAGAGCCACAGACACCACCTAATTCATCTTCAATTCCGTTCAAAAAAAATTTCATCTTCAATTCAATTATTTATCCAACCAACATCACCTCTCTTTCTCTCTCTCACTCCCACTCGAACAACCGGTTTCTTCATTGGCACCGCCCTCCTCCTCCTCCTCCCTCCCCAGCAACGCTACCAAATACAAGACGCTAATCCCTTCCTCTCACACCCTCCCTCAACCAAACACAAACACACTCCCTCTAGACTACTGCTCATCATCATCAGAAGAAGAAGAAGAAGAGGGGTGAAAAGGGGTTAATCGATTGAACAAGAAATGTCGCTGATGAAGGAGATGTGGAGGGCTGGAGGCGTGCTATGCTACTGTGTGTTTTGTTTTGGTGAAAGAGATAGTGTAGAGGTATGGTATTGGACCCGACCCGAGCGGTCAGACTTTCCCGTTACTTATTGCCTTTATATTAATTATTTATTATTGTGCTGACTAACCCAACCGCGAGGCCCAACGCGTTGTAGTATATACTACATTGGGCTAGGGACTTGTAGAGATAACCCCTAACTGGGCCTGGCCCATTAAGGTTAGGGGAGGCCCATGTCCCCTATATAAGGAGGTGTTCACCTCATTATTAGGGTTAGACAAGAGGGAGCCGCCACACTTTTGTTAATGGAAACAGGGGATTCTTTCCCCTACCGGTCATCTCTACGGTTCCACCTTTGTTTTCTCTGTGCAGATCTGGATAGGAGAGGAAGAACAAGACGTGATTCTTCACCCTCATGGAGAAAGCGGTCCAATCATCCCGGTGGTGATTCCGTGTTTCAACATTGGCGCCATCCGAGTTTATGTTAACCATCTGTTGATCACATCTTGTTTTATCCTCAGATCTCCAGATCTGTGTTTTTAGAGTCACACTCTTGACCTTCGAATGGATAAACCCCACAGATCTGTGTTACGTTTTCCAAAACTTCTAGATCTGTGGTATTTCACTTATTTTAGTGCTTAAAATCTTCAGATCTACATTTGTTTCAAAGGGGGTTTACAACCTTATGTACAAGGGAACTCAGATCTACATTCCAAGATCCAAGTTGTGAGTTCTACGCCTCCATTTACGAGCTTCAACCTCATTTATACATCAAATCAAATAAGTCATCTACTCTAGTCTCTCTGATGCAAACCTTTTTCAAAACAAAAAGAAAATGACAAAAGCCATGAGGAGTTTTGATGGCTGGCAAAGGAATTTTACAAAAAAAAAAAAAAAAAAACAAATTGGTGAATTGTTTTACATCACCTCTTAAAATCCCAAGTGCTCTATTAATTTAATATTTGTTTGAGTACAAAAAGCTAATAGAATATGTGATTAATAGCCTCGAATTTTGTCTTGGAAAAAGATAGTTCTTTAGCTTTTGTTATTTTAATTTATTCTTAAATATTTAATAACAAAAGTTAAAATAGCTGTCATCCAAAAGGAAATGTATACGGCTGTAATAAATTCAGTGATTCTTGTTATTTAAAATTAGAGTAAATTGCAGTTTTACCCCCTGAGGTTAGGGGCCATTGGCACTCTTACCCCCCCTAAGGAAATAAATGCAAAATTACCCCTACTGTTAACTCTTATGTCGCATAATTACCCCCCGGCTTGATTTTTCTTGACCGGTCAATGAGGGTCAAAGGGTATAAATGTAATTTCACCAAAATTGTACTTTATATTATAAAATAACCCCTCAAACTCAACAAAACCTCACAACCTTACCCCCTAAGTTTCCCCTCTTCTTCTTCATCTCTTCCGGCGATTGTGCTCTTCCGGCGAAGTCTTTCTCCGGCTTCTTCACCGGCGACCTTCACCCTCCGGCGACATCCACTCCATCTTCTTCACCACTCCTTCACCACACTAGCACAAGATGTCTGAACAGAATGGCATTACAAGTCGAGCTCCACCGGCTGAGCCAGGGCCGGCGACCACACCACCGGTCACCATCGATCCAGATGTGGTCCAGAGATCCTCCCTTTTCTCGCAATTTTCAGGTAAAATCAAACAACAATTTTGATTGTGGGATAAAATCAAACAACTAGTAATGGATGTTTGTGTATTTGCAGTGGACATGAGGATTCATGTTTCACTAAGATCGATTGTGGTCTCATTGGTGCTCAAGATGCGAGGCCGCCCGTTCCTGCATTTCCAGTTTCCGCCTCAGCAGGAAATGGTTGTGTAGGATACTTAAACTCTAATCTTCTAGGTTCTTTTGGGTTAATATGTAGTGTAGGATTCTTATACTCTAATCTTCTAGGATCTTTTGGGGTAATGTGTAGGATCTTTTGCTTGATCATAGAACAGTTTATGTATTTGACTGTTAAGTGGGTTAATGTTTGATCACAACATAATGTGGGTTAATGCTGTTGTATTTGATTTGATCATAGAACAGAATAGAACCTGCTGCTGTTAAAGAGGGTGTATGTGTTTGATTTGAACATAATGTGGGTTAATGCTGTTGTATTTGATTTGATCATAGAACAGAACAGAGGTGCTGTCATGGCACTTGGTGCAATCACCATCACTTTCAGTCCCATGCATAAGTGAAAGAGGGTGTATGTGACTTGATCAGAGGTGCTGTCATGGCATAGGTGCTGTCATAGCACTTGATCATAGAACAGTTTGATTTGGATGTGCAGTTTGATGAATTATCACCTGAGGTTATGAATTATGTGCAGTTTGATTTGGATGTGCAGTTTGATGAAATCAAACTTGATGCTGTTAATGTGGATGCTGTTAATGAATTATCACCTGAGGTTATGAATTATGTGTAATGTGGATGTGCAGTGGTTAATAGTGGTTACTGAACATGGTTATGGCACCACAGCAGGTATGCTTAATCAGTGGTTACTGAACATGGTTATGGCACCACAGCAGGTATGCTTAATCAGTGGTTACTGAACATGGTTATGGCACCACAGCAGGTATGCTTAATCAGTTACATGATCATAGTTGATGATAGTTGATGATAGTCTGGTTAATAGTCAAAATGTGCAGCAGTGGTTTAATCACACCACAGCAGGTATGCTTAATCAGTGGTTAATAGTCAGATTACAGAATCATAGATCAGGTTTTTGAATTGATTCAGAATTGATTCAGGTTAATAGTCAGATTACAGAATCATAATCAGTGGTTAAGCAGTGGTTTAAAACAAAATAACTGTGAATTGATCCTAGAAGATTAGGTGTTTATATGATCAAAATCAGATTACATGTGAATTGATTCAGAATTAGGTTTCAGATCATAGAACAGGTTAAGATTTTTGATTATAGAATCATAGATCAGGTTTTTGATTTTGGCGGGAAGGTTTTTGGAAGTTGCAGGGGGTAATGTTGTATCTTAATTCAAAGTACAGGGGGTAATAACAAAGGACAAATTAGTAATTTACCAATGGGGGGTAATTGTGCGACTTAACAGAAATGTTGGGGGGTAAAATGGAAGGGTAATATAGTCATTTCAACTAAAAGTCAACAGATCTGTCATTGACTTTGAAGCCGGGGGGTAATTATGCGACATAAGAGTTAACAGTAGGGGGTAATTTTGCATTTATTTCCTTAGGGGGGGTAAGAGTGCCAATGGCCCCTAACCTCAGGGGGTAAAACTGCAATTTACTCTTAAAATTATTATTTAACAACTGTAAAAGGCAAACAGCTAATGAGCTGTCAGGCACGTGCATTACCACATGCTCATGTCTTTCAAAACGAAAATGTTACCCTCCACGCCATTTTTATGTAAATGAATTGAAACATTTTACAGTCCTTTTCCCACACCTCACCCTAAAAATGGTGTGGTTAAGAGGCCACTGCACATAACATATACTCTGTCTTCCAAGTCTAGCGAGTGCGTTTCTCTAATGGACACTTGTCTGTCAATTCCGGTGGAAGTTTCTATACACCCCACGAAACCAGACACACAATACGCCACCCCGCGCATGGCGGACTCCCACACCGGCTCCGCGCATGGCGGACTCACACCGGTCTCCGCGCATGGCGGACTCACACCGGCCTCCGCGCATGGCGGACTCACACACCGGCCCCCTCGCACGCCGGAAAGCTCCACTGCAGCGCGAACATGCCCTATCTCCGCGTGGGTTTAGAACTCCGGAACGAATTCCAGTTGACCCATAACTTGCCAAAACAAGACATGTTCTTCTGATGCACATGTCGTTCACCACGAGGCTCGTCGGTGTGTGAGTTACGGACCGCCGGAGAGCTTGTCCACTACGGCGCAACCCATTCCTTCCATCTAGAACGTGATATGATAGAGAATAGATTAAAGCCTCAAAGCTATGGCATATTACTTTATCCGAATAAATAGGAGATGATTTTTTTTCAAACGGTTGCACGTGTTTTAGTCTACACATTCTCATATTTTCTAAGTTTAGTTCCTGAGGTTTGAGTTAAACTATAATATTGACTACCTCTAATGGATTCGTTGCATCCTATGATGCTCAACACATCATACAAATGTCCATCTATACCACTGGTAACTACACATTTCTAGTGAAGTAGATGTTTTTTGATAAGTGGGCCCGGATTTTTAAATTGAATAAAATATATACACCACATCACAATTGTTTTGACCAGCCGGCGCATACGAAATCCGCTGTGGCGCAACCGGTTTCACAGTTTTCTCAGAGTTTTAATCCCGCCGGCACACGACTGACGCGCAGCCACTTCCGTCCCTACATATGGCGGACAAGCTCCTTCGTCAAGAACATACTTCGCCGAGCGAGTATCCAAACACACAGGGTCCTTGCGCCACTTCAAAAAGTTTCACAACTTGCATTTTCGTGCACCTGCGCATGTAAGACACCCTCTAGCACCCGCGCACCGGAGGCACCTGCTTGTTGGAGTCTCGCGCACCCCGGACAGATCCAACTCCCTGCGAGCAACTCCGCATCCGTCGGTAAAGCTCCGCTCACGGGCACATTGTGCACGCGCACGATTCCACCATGTTTTTAAACACAACATTATAACAACGCTTATATTTTTTATCGGCAAATTTGTTACAAATTTTGACCATTAACATCATGTAACAGTTCTGAGCGGGAGCTTTAAAGTTTAAATGTCTCATCTTGCATTAAACAAGTGAAGTGAAGCATGCAATGAACCTTGCATGCCAACTAGAGACACCTGTCATAAAAATGAGTTTACAATTCTTTTTTTTTAAATAAAAACCCACTTGCAAATAGCTATATTCCTTTTATGACACTACAAGAGTCGGTGTACGACTTTTAAATATGCATTTGGGTACATATCACTTTAGCTAATATATGGACAATGTCCATATGTAATCGGCTGTGAGCACTCGAATTATTTAGTAAGGCATTGCTACACGCTTTCCCTGATAACACAAACCGCCTAACGTCTAGCAAATGAAATCATTCAACGACATGGCTAGTAGTTCATCGTTTTAACGAATATTAACCTTACGATATTTCCAGCGCACACTAGTATCATTGCTTATTAACATTCAACTTCAACGCTACTGACATTTTTTAGCAGCTGCAATAAGCAAACGGGCTAGCATAGTCCAACACCATTCCGAAGTTCGAAGTTGCTTTCACATATTACGGAGTTTGGATGCATAGAACGAACTCCTCCTAAGAACAAGGTTTCGGTACAATGCTTTCATATATCAAATCCTTTGTTATAATTTACCTTGTTGACTTGTTTGCAGGACAAACAATATACGAGTACGTAAGTCGCCATACGCGCCTGCTCCTTCTACATACGAGCGAGCACACATGCGTTTTGCACGCATGCTCCTCTATTTATGAGCACGTAAGTCGCCATACGCGCCTGCTCCTTCTACATACGAGCGAGCACACATGCGTTTTGCACGCATGCTCCTCTATTTATGAGCACGTAAGTCGCCATACGCGCCTGCTCCTTCTACATACGAGCGAGCACACATGCGTTTTGCACGCCTGCTCCTCTATTTATGAGCACGTAAGTCGCCATACGCGCCTGCTCCTTCTACATACGAGCGAGCACACATGCATTTTGCACGCATGCTATTTATGAGCACGTAAGTCGCCATACGCGCCTGCTCCTTCTACATACGAGCGAGCACACATGCGTTGTACACGCATGCTCCTCTATTTATGAGCACGTAAGTCGCCATACGCGCCTTGCACGCATGCTCCTCTATTTATGAGCACGTAAGTCGCCACACACGCCTGCTCCTTCTACATACGAGCGAGCACACATGCGTTTTGCACGCATGCTCCTCTATTTATGAGCACGTAAGTCGCCACACACGCCTGCTCCTTCTACATACGAGCGAGCACACATGCGTTTTGCACGCATGCTCCTCTATTTATGAGCACGTAAGTCGCCATACGGGCCTGCTCCTTCTACATACGAGCGAGCACACATGCGTTTTGCACGCATGCTCCTCTATTTATGAGCACGTAAGTCGCCATACGCGCCTGCTCCTTCTACATACGAGCGAGCACACATGCGTTTTGCACGCATGCTCCTCTATTTATGAGCACGTAAGTCGCCATGCGCGCCTGCTCCTTCTACATACGAGCGAGCACACATGCGTTTTGCACGCATGCTCCTCTATTTATGAGCACGTAAGTCGCCATACGCGCCTGCTCCTTCTACATACGAGCGAGCACACATGCGTTTTGCACGCCTGCTCCTCTATTTATGAGCACGTAAGTCGCCATACGCGCCTGCTCCTTCTACATACGAGCGAGCACACATGCGTTTTGCACGCATGCTCCTCTATTTATGAGCACGTAAGTCGCCATACGCGCCTGCTCCTTCTACATACGAGCGAGCACACATGCGTTTTGCACGCATGCTCCTCTATTTATGAGCACGTAAGTCGCCATACGCGCCTGCTCCTTCTACATACGAGCGAGCACACATGCGTTTTGCACGCATGCTCCTCTATTTATGAGCACGTAAGTCGCCATACGCGCCTGCTCCTTCTACATATGAGCGAGCACACATGCGTTTTGCACGCATGCTATTTATGCGCACGTAAGTCGCCATACGCGCCTGCTCCTTCTACATACGAGCGAGCACACATGCGTTGTACACGCATGCTCCTCTATTTATGAGCACGTAAGCCGCTATACGCGCATGCTCCTTTTCATACGAGCATCTCAGTCTCCGTGCGAGATTGCTGCTCTACATATGAGCACGTAAGTCGCCATACGCGCCTGCTCCTTCTACATACGAGCGAGCACACATGCGTTTTGCACGCATGCTCCTCTATTTATGAGCACGTAAGTCGCCATACGCGCCTGCTCCTTCTACATACGAGCGAGCACACATGCGTTTTGCACGCATGCTATTTATGAGCACGTAAGTCGCCATACGCGCCTGCTCCTTCTACATACGAGCGAGCACACATGCGTTTTGCACGCATGCTCCTCTATTTATGAGCACGTAAGTCGCCATACGCGCCTGCTCCTTCTACATACGAGCGAGAACACATGCGTTTTGCACGCATGCTCCTCTATTTATGAGCACGTAAGTCGCCATACGCGCCTGCTCCTTCTACATACGAGCGAGCACACATGCGTTTTGCACGCATGCTCCTCTATTTAGGAGCACGTAAGTCGCCATCCGCGCTTGCTCCTCTACATACGAGCACGTAAGTCGCCATCCGCGCATGCTCCTATACATACAAGCACGCTAGTCTCCGTGCGAGACTTCTGCTCCACATATGAGCACGTAAGTCGCCATCCGCGCTTGCTCCTTTACATACGAGCACGCTAGTCTCCGTGCGAGACTTCTGCTCCACATATGAGCACGTAAGTCGCCATCCGCGCATGCTCCTTTACATACGAGCACGCTAGTCTCCGTGCGAGACTTCTGCTCCACATATGAGCACGTAAGTCGCCATCCGCGCATGCTCCTTTACATACGAGCACGCTAGTCTCCGTGCGAGACTGCTGCTCTACATATGAGCACGTAAGTCGCGCACGCGCGCATGCTCCTATACTTACGAGCATTTAAATCACTCACGCGCATGCTTAGTTACATACAAACACGTTTACAAAATGTATATTGTTCTACAAATGCACGCACCACTTTGGGTATACGCAAAAACACATTGGCTAAAACAAATTTCATTTACACCTACAGTCTTCAAGGCTAGGGTTTCCACTTTATTACCCTGACGCAACTTCACGCCAATTCTCATTCGCGATAACCTATACAAAGTGGATTAACACGTGCAAATATTGTAGACGACAGTTTACAAAGATTTAAACACCAGGTATACGTATTCCATAAGGATAAACACGCGCGCATCATGCGCCAACCAACATAGTCATACAAAAGGTTGAATATTTTATAGTTCCATGCGCCATGCGTCCAATTGGCTCAACTTGACAAGTTGCCAATACGCCATGCGCCATGCGTCCAGTTGGCTCAACTTGACAAGTTGCCAATACGCCATGCGCCATGCGTCCAGTTGGCTCAACTTTACAAGTTGCCAATACGCCATGCGCCATGCGTCCAGTTGGCTCAACTTTACAAGTTGCCAATACACCATGCGCCATACGTCCACTTGGCTCAACTTGACAAGTTGCCAATACGCCATGCGTCCAGTTGGCTCAACTTTACAAGTTGCCAATACGCCATGCGCCATGCGTCCGGTTGGCTCAACTCTACAAGTTGCCAATGTGTCATGCGCGGCGCGCCCAGTAGGCTCAACTTTACAAAATCAAACATGTGTCCCGACAACCACGACCCTTATAAGTCCAGAATCCCTCCTAGACGATCAACTCAACTAGAAGGCACACTGGACTGGGGGGACTTGAAGAGGTATGGTCCCAATTCCCTGCTCACATGGCAAGGACCACACCACTTTTTCATCCTACATGGCACCTACATCAGCAAGAGAATCCAGAAGCTTCTAGAAGGTTCTGGAAGACGTCAAGGTGGCACCAAAGATGCTCCCTCCGACATAAAGGACACCATGTGTCACCATTCATCAAGAGCCATGTAGACCTGCGACGAATTAAGGAGCAGTCCGACAACACCAGTACGACGTACCCAAAATGGGCAAACGTAAGCGCGCCACGTGTAACACTACCCTGACCACAGTAGAGGAGAACAAGAAGATAGTCCCTTTGGTCGGACAGCTGGCGCGCAACCACAGCTGGCACAGCTGCTCCTCCCTTTTTCACCCTCCGGCTATAAATAGGACCCTTCATCATCCAGGTTGAATTACCTTGTTCCTTATACTCCCACGCTCAACAGCCAAAAAACACTCACCCAGTTCCAAAGTCCATGCGCGGGACATGTACGCATACGTGCAACCTTGGCAGCTCATGAGAGTAAGCCAGTACAAAAGGCAGCAACCAGCCTTTGCCTGGCCAATTACCACGATGAACTATCGTGCACATTTCACCGCTCCATTATCTCTACTCACAACGAAAGACAGACGCAATAAACATGACCAGCAAAGCTCTCGCGCCTCGGCGACAGGTAAACATAGAATTAATAATCCTCACTTCCCAGCACTCCTAATAAGTCTAGTGCTCCTCCCAGCGCTTGCACTCGTGAGCAACACTAGACTGGGGGACTTGTAGAGGTATGGTATTGGACCCGACCCGAGCGGTCAGACTTTCCCGTTACTTATTGCCTTTATATTAATTATTTATTATTGTGCTGACTAACCCAACCGCGAGGCCCAACGCGTTGTAGTATATACTACATTGGGCTAGGGACTTGTAGAGATAACCCCTAACTGGGCCTGGCCCATTGAGGTTAGGGGAGGCCCATGTCCCCTATATAAGGAGGTGTTCACCTCATTATTAGGGTTAGACAAGAGGGAGCCGCCACACTTTTGTTACTGGAAACAGGGGATTCTTTCCCCTACCGGTCATCTCTACGGTTCCACCTTTGTTTTCTCTGTGCAGATCTGGATAGGAGAGGAAGAACAAGACGTGATTCTTCACCCTCATGGAGAAAGCGGTCCAATCATCTCGATTTAAAAAAAAAAAGAATAAACTTGACCGGCCCGACCCAATGGTTAAGACCCGCCGGCCTGACCGCCCGGCTGCCAGCCCGACCACCGGCCCAATGTTGAAGCGGCTTAAACAGGTGAACCGGCCCGCCCTTGTCTCCGGGTCCCGGCCGGACCGGTCCGACCGGCCGGCCCGGTCCGGTTTTAAAAACACTGGTGATAACCGAACCACCCAACATAACCAGTGTCTTAATTGGTTGACATTTAACTGGCATACCCACTTGAACTGAATCACTCACTACAAATGAGTCATAACAGGAATTCTATGAGACACATGAAATGAGTCAATTAATTATTAGAATTAGATGTTATTTGTGTTTTTTTTATAAAACCTAAATTAGACAACGTTAAAAAAATAGTAATATCCATCTATTGATGTTCCCATATTTTGTTTTTCAACTTAGATGGGATTCGAGTATGAGTAAAGCGAACACATGGATAGTTAATGTTGATAAAGAACACGTACGAGAGCATTCAAATAGGACCATTCATATATCTTGTCATTGTCATCCAATTTGCTAATAACATCCAAGATTTTATTAAGTCAAAGGGCAATTTAGTCTTTTTAGTTAATGTACAAGGTTGTTTTTTTTTAAGTAGAGTGTACAAGTTCATCTAATATAAATAACTAGTAGTTTATATGTAACATGGTCTGCCTCCTGTGAAGTAAACATTTCCCCTCTTGAGAAATGTAAAGACAAACATGTTACATCTGATTCAAGCTTAATATAGTAATAAATGATCTTGTTTAAGAAAATCTTTTAACCCGAAATCCACTAACTCGATGGTATTTCAGAAATACTATTTCCATTGCTTTATATAGATGCCTAGGGCCGTAAAAAAACTCATGGCTCAAAGCTCGTTCAAGATTCGTTTGAAACTGACTCGTTTATAAAGGAGTCGAGCTAAGCTCAATTTGTAAGTGAGCTGAGCTCAAGCCAAGATAAGCTTGCTCGTTTAACCCATATAAGTTAAACCAAAATGTTAATGTTTATAACTTATAAGTTAATTCTGTTTATAAATAAGCCTATATTATTTGGTCCATTGTTCTCTACAGAGTATCCCATATTTACTTTAAATATTAGTTTTTACTCAAATATATACATAAACATTAAATGTTAATTTTATCTTAAACATGTTTGCTTATTTTTTACAAGCCGGACTCGTTCTCAGCTCGTTAAGAGCAAACGAGCCGAATCAAGTTAGCCGACTTAACTTCAAATATACCTGAAGCCAGCTGGCACAGCTCGACTAAGTATTTAAAAAAAAAGAGTAAACTTCCGTTTTGCTGCCTATGGTTTGGTCATTTTAACGGTTTTGCCCCAAACTTTTAAAAACGATCATTTTCCTCCAATAGTTTGTTATGGTTTTTCCATTTTACTCCCTGCAGGGAGCAAAATAAAAAAACCATAGCAAACTATTAGAGGAAAATGACTATTTTTAAAGGTTTGGAGCAAAACCGTTAAAGTGACCAAACCAAATGGAGCAAAACGAAAGTTTACTAAAAAAATAAAATAAAGAATGACCCGTTAAGTTAACGATTAAACATTTCTAAACATACCCGAAGCGTCATGGAAACCCACCGTGAACGTCATTTGTACAAATAACAAAGATCCGATTATTCAAATCGGCAGTTTCCATTTTCTCTCAAAATTACCGAAGCAGTCACCCGATTTTGACTCTTTTATTTTTCTACAACCTCAGCGACTGATACGAATTACGGTTTCAATCGGTAAGAATTCAATCTTCCGTTGTAGAATTGTATGCTTGTTTGGATTAATTTCTAGAATATCTGTTCACGATGATTCGGTTTTATGGAATTCTGGAACCCTAGATAACTTTAGCGGGAGAATTTTTGGTTTTACGAGATTATTCTCTAGTTGATCTGGAATCAGCGATTATTACAGTTACTGTTTATCCTTTTTGATTGATTATCTATGTTGTTTGTGATTGTATGTTTGTTATGATTTGGGAATTTAGGGTTTGAGGTAGAGAATGCTCACAGTAACTAATCATCAAAGAGGATTGAGAGATTCTTACTCAACTTAAGAACTTGAAATGAATGGGGGATTAGGGCAACCTAATTCACCCAAATCAAGAACAAATTGTATAAGGGTAAAGCTCCTCAGCACAAAGGGGAAAAAGTTCATATTTTAGGGGCCGTATGACCAGGGCCTACAGATTTTTGAAGATTTTCGGGGACGGTCCTTCTCCCATACCATAGATACATTCACACCATGCTAAAGATAAAAATAAAGTTTATTTGAGTACCTTTTAACTTCATATTATCATTATGTTTTAAATGTTTACTACTTGCTTTACCTTGTAGAAAATGTTATACAGGCTAATATTGCTTCTTCTTGAACGTATACGAGGACAATTGTTTTGGACTGTTATTACTATTTCGTCCCTAGGGGTGCAAACGAGCCGAGCTACTCGAGATTGGCTAGAAAAAAAGCTCAAACGAGCCGAGCCCGACCTACTCGCGAGCTACTCGAGATTGGCTCGAAAAAAAGCTCAAACGAGCCGAGCCCGAGCCTAAAAAACAAGCTCGTTTAATAAACGAGCCCGAGCCCGAGCTTCGCTTATTGAGCTCGAGCCAGCTTGCGAGCCTAAACCAGCCAGTTTATATATATTTTTATTAATATATCAATTATATTATATATTCAAATACTAATGATTAACAGTTATAAATTTTTGAAAAAAAACTAACTTATATATTAAATACTAATAATTATAATTAATATAAATTAATTAGGAAATGATAAACTAGCCGAGCCCGAGCTTGAAAAATTACATACGACTCTACGAGCCGAGCTCGAGCTTTAGAAACAAAGCTCGAATCAAGCCGAGCTCGAGCTTTAATAAGTTAAACGAGCTCAAACTCAAGCCTGGGCGAGCTCGGGCTCGGCTCGCTTGCACCCTTATTCGTCCCATCTTTACTTTTAGGTCACTGGGTACAAAAGATGATGTGAACATTTTGTCTTTCATTTCTACAATCGATCCAATTAGCGACGAGTCTGTTGAGGATCAGGGGAGATCTGATGGTTAACCGAGCAGACTTGTATTGACACTACATGAGCAGTTTTGAGTTTTATACAAAATTTAGGAAAACTATTAAACAAGACTCATGGGACGAGAAAGAGTGAGACAAAATCAGTTTGATTAGGACATTGTTTATTCTAATAAACTTGTATGTGGAAGCTATTTTGTAGCTATACTGAGTTTGTATATATTTATAAAATAGGATAATCGGTATTGTAAAGTGCAAATCAATTATTAATAGGGATGAGCTCGGTACCGTCCGGTACCGAAAGAACTAATACCGAAAATCCCCAAAAGTGGGTACGGTACCGGTATTTGAGGGTAAAAACCGGTACCGGACCGGTACAGACCCGGTACCGAAAATGTCAAAAGTCGGTACCGAAAAAGTACCCGGTCCGGTAAATTCGGTACCGGTACCGGGTCTGATTTGCTCATCCCTAATTATTATGATTTTTTGTGTGGGTGTAGTTTAGGTCCGGAATGTTATTTAGCTTTAGTATTGCGATGATCAGTTTATTACTAGGTTCATTGTTTGGATTATTAGCAAAATCTGTACTCTGCAAATAGGGATACAGTTCTACTACTAGCAGCACACTGATGTTCTGTTCAATTATTTGTCTAGGGTTTTCAGTAAGCACAACTTCTCAAATCTACTTGTTCAATGGCGTCCAGTTCTAACAGAGGTGGTGGCTTCTATGGTGCTGCTCCATATAGATCAAGGTATTTGTTTCGCTAATTATTTTTGAAGTTTTTTTTTTTTTTTTATCAATAATCTAATAGCTGCAAGCTTAACTGCCTATAAAAGGAAGATAAGTGACAAACATTATATGAGTCATTTGAGACTGGACCTGAACTATTTTACTTTTGACCTTTCCATGTTCTCGTAATGTTTTTTTTATTAACTAATGAAAACTGTGTAAACTTTTGTGAGTTTAATACCCATCTGCGTTTATTACTGATGAAATTTTGTTCACAGCGAAGGGCTTAGCACCAGACAAGGGGCCGGTTCTGATGAAATCCAACTACGCATTGATCCAATGCATGCTGACCTGGATGATGAGATCAGTGGCCTCCGAAAGCAAGTTAGACAGCTAAAGAATGTACGCATCTCATTTTGAAATTTTGCGGGTTTTTTTTCGTATTATACAACCCTCGTAATCTTCTAACCTTTTGAACTAAAGTAAGACCATAGTGTTGGGCCAGTGGGACCATAATCCATTTTAGTTGTAACTTCTAAGATAGATTGAAACAAAATTGTTATTTGCACGCAATTAAAGAAAAGTTAAGGAATTTTATTATTATTACGATGATACTTTTAGAATAGTTAAACTAACGTGCATATCACAGGTTGCACCAATGATATTTTTAATCATATCCAGAATGTTTTTTTTTTCTTTCAAGATATGAGAAGTCCGGTGAATATTTTAATACAATACTTGATAAATTGAGGTAATTTGTATTTTACTTTGCTTTTTAACATCGAGGTTATAAAGTCATATTGAAAATTTTAACAGATATTACTGATGCCAGTGAATAGGATCAAACGTGTTAATGCCATATATGCAATTTCTCACAAGAAAGAATCAAAACCACAGTATATTACCTTACCGCACTGATCATTTGTGTAATTAACTCTAGAATAACTACATAAAAACATGAAGTTATCAGTCAAAAACAAATTTATCGATGACTGGTGTTGGACATATGTTTTTATAACATCAGTTAATGGTGTTTGTTTCACTTTTGTTCAATTTATTTGTTGGATTGTTGAACTTGTGTTTCTTTTTCTTCAATAACCATATATCTTTTTTTTTCTGCTGCACATACATGTCTGCTAATAGATTCTAATCAAACATGTATTTCTGATATTGTTTTTATATCTCCACGTATGCTCATTTTATTGTTGTGCTATAGGTCGCCTCAGAGATCGAGTCAGAAGCTAAATTTCAGAATGAGTTTATCAATCAGCTGGTATGATATGAGCCCTACACTTCTTGGCTCTAAACGAGTTTGTATGATGCATTTTCACAATTGTATACTTCTATCATTTATTTATGTTGTGTGATTAATTTCAAATTTGCAGCAAATGACACTTATAAAAGCTCAAGCAGGAGTGAAGAACAACATGAGGAAATTAAACAAGAGTATTATACAGTCTGGTTCAAGCCATGTTTTGCATGTTGTACTCTTTGCCCTTTTTTGTCTCTTTCTGGTTTACACGTGGTCCAAGTTTTCGAGAAGATGAGGTAAGCTTTACTCCATAAGCCAAATAAATTTTTAACAGAAGAGAAAAATAGGGTTTGTGAGACGCTCGCAAATACTACCGTAAAGATGGTGTATCTTTGCATGTGAAGATTTTGTATTTTGTGAAACTATACAAACTGAGATGTCTTTTCTATATTTGAGAATGATGTGTGTGGCTAGTAGCTTGTATTTATGCATAGCCAAGCCTGGGCTTGCTGAAAAGCTTAGTTTGGGCCTAGTCAAAGCTCGGGCTTGGTTGATTTTATGAGCTCAAACCCTGGCATTGTGATTTGGTAAAGAACATTGGCATGGTGAAAAACTATAATGACGAACAAAATACTATATCTTACTAGTTCAATTCAAACACATGACTTTTCCTCAAAAATATAAAGATTGGATTTGGTGAGGTACAAGTCTAATCTAGTGGTGGCGCATCAAGTCCACAAGATGAGGGACCTGACTGACAAGTGGCGTAACCATTCCCGCCAAGGCGTCTTTAGGCGGAGCATGAAAAGCAAAATATTCATAATAAGGCATTTTTTTGGTGTTTATGGAGGAGAGATTAGAGATAGGGTGAGGTGGAGGATAGAAAAGATGATGTTTTGTTCTTGCACATAAACACCTAAAAACACATTTGTCAAAGTGACTAGGAGAGAGAAGAGGGGAGAGAAAAGTGATGTTTTTGTGTTGGGTGGGTCAAGTGCTACGTCACATGCAAAAACACACCCCAAAAACACCTCTATTGGTGTTGTGGTGCTGCATCTTCAAAAACGTCAAGTCTAAACTAGAACGAAACGCCTTTCCAGATCTTGTGGCACGTCCTTGTAGACTAACGAAAAAACATTCACATAACCACCAGTGGCGGACCTAGGTGAAGCCCAGGGTGGTTGGGCGCACCCTTTGAAAAAAAATTGTGTATTTTTAGACAAAAAACTTGACCGCACCCCCTGAAAATATGCTTGAACTACCCATCCACACTCACAACAAATAATTTATGGGTCCGCCACTACACGTAACAATATTGCCTTTTGAGAAATGGTGCCACTATTCACTCAAACATGCATGAGCCCTAACCCATTAGATAAAAAGTTGGGCATTGTACCATTCATTCTGAATATGGCTTCCACCCTTGCTTCGTTAAGGGAAAAACACGCAAAGAGTTACCCTTGACCTTAGGTTAGGCTCATTAATATATAAAGAAGAGTGCCTGCGTGATACGGTGGGAAACACAGATATTGTCAGAGTGTGCATGGTTCCATCGGTTCGGTTATTATCCTCAAGCGAAGCTGAAATTGAAGTCTTCGGTTGGCCTATTTTATTAAACAATCGATTTTTGGTTAATTAGTACGGTTTATTCGGTTAGATAATTAGATTGATGGTCTTTAGTTCGGTTCGTTTAATTTCGGTTAATAGTCAAACCCAACTTGGACTAATTTTTTTGTTTAGAAATACATGAAACGGAAGTATAAAAACCTGGGCTAGAAAAATATGAATGGTTCAGTTTGGTCTGGTTAATTTTGGTTAAACGAGGATAAAAAAAACTGATAACCGGTTTTTGGTTAATTCGATTTTCAGTTAATTCAATTTTTGGTTGATTTCGGTTCAGTTTTGTCTGTTTTTTATTCTGATTCGGTTAACGATTGAGTTATTGCTCTCCCCTGCAATGTTAATTACGTAACATATCAATTTTTTTAATTAAAAAAAGAATAAAATGCTAAAATCATCCCTAGGTTTAGGTACTTTTACTTATTCCATCCAAAATAAGAATTTTTGGTAACTGTACTCATGACATTTCATTTTTGTTGTCATTTCTATCCAAATCACTAACACCGTTAAAATGTATCGTTAACATATGGACAATTTTGGCAATTCCCAAACCTTAGGTACAATTTTGACAATTTACCCATTTATATGTTATGTTTTTATTTCTATTTTTATTATTTTATCCTTAAATAAAAATAATTATAAATAATATATATATATATATATATATATACCCCTATATTTTTAATTTTCTTTTTTACCTTTAAATAAAAAATAATAATAAATTAATTATAATATATACATAGACACATACAATTATAATTATATATATATATATATATATATATCTACTTTCTAATAAAACATTCCAAAGAATGCCATATGGCAATATTACCTTCACTCTCAAGAATTTTATATATATAGTGTGAGGTTCATTGGGAAACACTAAAAAAGTGAGGAACAGCGGAGAACCGACTTAAACGAACTCCGATTGGACTCATTCCAGCGGCATTGGAACTTGCTCGTCGAACCCTAACTAGGATCTCTTAACCCTAAACCCTAAATCATAACTCCTAAACCCTAAATATATTAGGGTTTGGCTTTTAGGGTTTAGCTTTAGGGTTTAGCTTTAGGGTTTAGGGTTTAGCTTTAGGTTTAGCCTTTAGGGTTTAACTTTTAGGGTTTATAGTTTAGATTTTACGGTTTAGCTTAGGTTTTAGCCTTTTTTTAGCTTTAGGGTTTAGAGTTTAGGAGTTAAGATTTAGGGTTTAGGGTTAAGAGATCCTAATTAGGGTTCGACGAGCCGGTTCCAACGCTGCTGGAATGAGTCCAATCTGAGTTCGTTTGAGTAGGTTCCCCGCTGTTCCCCACTTTTTTAGTGTTCCCCAATGAACCTTCCCCTATATATATATACATAGAAACGGGATCAGGAGAAAACGCTCAAAAGTGTGAGAACGGTGAGAACGCTTCCTGGCCTAACACGTGTCATGCCGCTTAGAAAATGGCGGAGGGGCTTTTTTGTCCTTTCATCTTCTGGTTTTCCAGTTCCGTTTTTTCACAATGTTGTTTTAATTTTTGGTTTTTAAGATTTCTGGCGTTAATCAAATTCAATAATTAATGGCGTTTTAATAGTTTCATTGTATCAACATTTTGGCGTTTATGGCTTTTATGGCGTTTATTGACATCGTATGACATTGGGACCCAGGGGGCAAGAAATCTTTTTGAATGGCGTTCCAAGGGGTTTTAAATAAGATGACCTATTGTTCTATTATTTTTTATAAACATTTTGGCGTTTGTGGTATCTTGGCGTTTTTCTATTGTTAAATTATATTTCAACCACATGACAAAAAAATTCAAGGGAAGGAAATAAATTAAAAATCCTAATCGGATCTCTTTTCCCAATCTTCACTGTCATAAGTCTCTCTCTTTTTTAATAGTACAAGAACTTTTACCAAATATATGGCGTTTTATGTAAAACTTAACAAACCCATCGGTTTGATTTTTTTTTTTTTTTGCCTGCTCGTCTGTTGAACTGGCTTTTTTGTGGATTTTTGGGGACATAGATCTATGGCGTGTGAGTGGGTTTTTCGCTTTTTCTTTATCTGGATCTTCATCTTTATAGTGAACCCACTCTTCAGTGTCATTGATCTCTTCTCCTCATCCAAACCTTCTTCAAGAACAAAAAATACAAAATGCCATATGACTGGCATCAGTATCTTTTTCTTGAAATTTTGTCCATCTCATGCAGCAAAATCTTTCTGAGTTACTCCCCTCTGATCCCAATTAATTTCAGTTTATTTGTTGGCGTTTTACAGTGGGTGTTATTTAGTAGTTTTGGCGTTTTTTTTGTTTGATCAAAAGGAAGTTGCTGAGACGTATCATTTTATAGGATGTCTTTTTGGCGCCTAAATTAGGCGGTGCATTATTATAATAAAGTATTCGTCTTTTCAGTTACTGTTTTGTAATTAATGTTTTTGATAAGCTTTATCTCTGAAGTCTGTAACGCGTCCCATCTTTCAAGTTTGGCGTTTTAGATTCTTTAGTATTTACCGATTTTGTATTTACTGTTTCTAGTTACATTTTCAAGTTTGCTTTTTATTATTATTATTATTATTATTATTATTTTTTTTTTTGTGTTTTTATAATATTTTTTCAAAGTAGTTTTATTATAGTTTGGGAGTTTTTGGTAGCGTTTAACGGGATGATATTGTTTAAACAAGCATTTTGGCTATTTTGGCGTTTTTATTATATATGGCGTTTTTAATACATAACAATCAACTGAAAAGGAAAAAAAAAAAAGAATACATAAACAATTGATCTTCCAAATCTTCACTGTCACCAGTCTCTTTCTTCTTTTTTTGAATCATGTTAACTGGCTGGTTCGACTTTCGTATGATTCATTTTGTTTTTTTGTTTTTTTGTTTTTCAAGTAGTTTTATGTGTCGATGTTTGGAAGCACACAGTCTGACATCAGCATATTTTTCTTGAAGTTTTGTCCATCTCATGCAGCAAAATGTTATTGAGTTTAGACCCTTTCAGCCAACAATCTTGAGTTTTTACAATAAAAGATGTTTGATTTTTTAACTTTTTTGGCGTTTTACCGATAAAAAGAACGCCACGAAATAATATCACCTTTAAACCTCAAATTTTGATCATGCTAAAATCAATAATGTTTTGCTGTATGAGATGGACAACATTGTTAATCCTCGGTTAAGAAAGATAAGTGACAATGTTGTCCACCCCATACAGCTAAACTTTATTGACAACAAACCTCAATATTTTTTTTGTATGTTTTGGCGTTATAAATTTGAATGAAGTTTAGGATAAGTCAATAATATTTTACTCAATGAAATGGACAATATCCTCACATAAGGATTTTGTCTATTTCATTGAGTGAAATATCTACCGACAGGCAAACTGAATTTCAAAAAAAAAAAAAAAAAAACGTTTTTGGGGTAGGAAGATATTTGATGTTTGGTTTTTTTTGGCGTTTCTGAGGAGAATGAGTTATATAAAATATGGCGTTTGGGTTTTTGTGTGTGTTTTTAATTGAAGGTCTGAGATGTTGTATATATAGGATTTTTTTGGCGGTCTTTTTAGGCGGGATTTTACTATAATTAAGTTTGGCGTTTTATATTTAATGGCGTTTTACTAAGAATGGTCTGTGATTTTTGTTTTTGGCATTTTATTTCTTGAGATGGCGTTTTGTGTGTAGTAGTCAAAAGACCCTTTTACCCTTAATGAAGCGCGTCCACGTAATAAAATTGATGTTATTTACAAAAACACCACCGCGCCAGTCTAGTCCATAGATTGTTTTGATCGGACGATCGTTAAGCGTTCTCACCGTTCTCACACTTTCTACCGTTTTCTCTAAATCCCGACCCTATATATATATATATATATATATATATATATATATATATATGTCCTGCGGAAAGTGTGTTTTTCCTAGAAAGTCTAGGAAGCGATCTGGGCCATCCAATGGGTGTGTTTAAAGGATGAGATTAAATCAATAACAATCTTGTAATATTTGACTTTATTTAATTGATTGTTTTAAAAGAGTAGGGGAAGTTTTGTCAATGACCGTGTTTTGAAATCAATCAAATAACCGTCAGGCAATCTCAACTCCTATTTCCACGCGAATTTCCCTCTCTCTCTAAACCCACATTCGAAAACCCCCAAAATCATACCAAAGATACTTAAAATCATGGATGAAGATAAGATATTTTCCTTGTTCTATATACGTAAGATCAAGCTGTCATTGTGCTACGTGTTTTACATGG
The DNA here is from genome assembly GCA_030545235.1 of Helianthus tuberosus. Classification (NCBI taxonomy): domain Eukaryota; kingdom Viridiplantae; phylum Streptophyta; class Magnoliopsida; order Asterales; family Asteraceae; genus Helianthus; species Helianthus tuberosus. Next base: position 70,096,838 of record CM060360.1, read on the forward strand.
CGATTACTGGTGATTGGTGTTTGACATTGACGGGATTTGTTGGTTGCAGGCAAGAGATTCAAAAAGCAGGAAACTTTGGAAAGGATGGAGAGCACCGGAACAGTTACCGGAAGCCGATCGAAAGTCCCCGGAGTCGTAGGTATGTGTTTCAACTTAAAGAGGTTGGTAGGTTTAAAGTTTAATAGCGATAAATGTGTTTTTGTACTTATGTTTATGGTAGGTTTAAATATTAGCGATAAATGTGTTTTACAATGTGTTTATGTGGGTGTGTTTTACAATCGTACTGGATTTGGGCACATCTGAAACCCAAAGTTAAATGTGTTTTATAATGTGTTTATGTGGGTGTGTTTTACAATCATACTGACTTGTAGCTTTGTTTAAGGTAAATGTGTTTTACGATGTGTTTATATGGGTCTGTTTTACAATCATACTTGATTTGGGTGCATCTAAAACCCTTATGAACTGTGTTTTATAATGTGTTTATGTGGGTGGGTTAATTGTGTTTTATAAAATGGGTGTAATTAACAAGAGGTTTCCATAACCAGCTATAGTTGTAAACCAATGTAGAAGGCGTGTGTGTGTTTTAGTATTGAAAATAAGGTTGATGTAAAAAATGAATGCTTAAAAAAATGTTTTTCAGTAAGACGGAGAAAGAGTGAAAGATTAAAGGGAAAATGGCTTTCGAAAAAACCCTGAAACAAACCTGACAAACCAATTAGGTTGGACGAATCAGACACGGAAGAATCATCACCTATACAAGGTGAGGTTACTTGTGGGGGTGGGGGTTTATTTGTATAGTTAGTTGTCTGACCACTTGGGTTTTTTCTTATAAGCAGTTAAAGTTGTTAACAAAACTACTGAAATGGTAGACAACGTAGGTGACTGTCTGTAACAACCCGCGTTTTGGAAATCAAAGTACAAGTCAGAGTCAAAGTCAAATGAAGAAAAGATTGCTAATTGCGATCTGTCACTCCTTGCTTAATTATTGACTGTACTTCTTAACTTATTAATCGATATTTTTAATTTGTGTAGTTTAGTTGTATTATGTGGAGTATCTATAATAATCGCAGTTTAATCGACGTTCATCACTAATCGCATCGCAATCGCATCGCAACATGAATTATAGGTCCTGTATATTGTTTTACGTATGTGTGCTATTTATGTGTTACTTGTGCATGTTTATATTATGTTGTGGTGATTAATCGAGAACGCAATCGCAACTCTATCGCAATGCAATCTTATCGCGAACTGGAAACGCAAGGTTATTTATGTTGCTGCAAGTTAGTTGTGTTATTTGTGTGACTATTATCTAAATCTATCGCATCGCTTAATCGACACTCGCTTAAACGCATCGCAACGCTCAACACACGAAACGAAACGTCGAAACGTAACTCGCCGGAGACGTTCGATGGAATGACCATTCGATCGAATGGTCATCCGTACGGATGGCCATCCGATCGGACTGCCCTCCGATCCTCACATCTGTACCGCCTTCACTCCCTTTCACCTATAAATACTCACATGTCACATCATGAACAGTGATGTGACAGCTCCTCTCCGACTCTTTGACTTCTCAAGCTATTTTCTCTCGATTCTTCGCGATTCTTGTAAGTTTTCAACTCAAATCTTGTACATCTATCATCTATACACACATCTTCACCTTTTTCACCATCAAATCTTCACTTTTCACCTTGAAATCGGCTGGTTTGAGGTGTTCTAGGATGATGTCATCATGGGGTTCTTATGAACTTCAAGATTTGACCTCATTCCACCAAGAACGACTCAGATCCAAGAGATTTCAACATGTTTAAACACTGATTTCGCATAAAAATAAACATTTTCAAGATTAAAAAGATTGAAAGATGCTTTCATAACTTTCTTTCAACTCTTTTACACTCTTGCACTCAAAACTGATAGAATCAGAGCTCATTCTAGCCTTCCACTCATTCCCCAGTGATGTGTCGGTCTGAGATCTGATCCCTATCAACGAGATAACCAACTTAGCGGGTTGAACATGACAAGCGAGTTCGGGCTGGTTACTTCGATAAAGCCGCCAAAAGTCTTCACCAAGTTACCGCCGCTCCCATCGCCGAAACCGCCACACCGCAAGCTTCAAAGTCCTCCCGCCGCAAGAGAAAGAACAACAACAACAGTAGCAAGAATTGCGCTGTCACAGCCGCCGCTCCACTCCAAGCTGTACCCGCACAACCGTAACCCCAGAACCGCCAAGTAGCGGCACCGGTGACCAATCACCGCCGACCAAGCGTGCATATACTGGTCCTCACCCGCTTTGCCCTACCTGTACTTACCATCATCCCGTGGGGATTGCTTGCCGATTATGTATTCATTGCAACCTGTATGACCATTTTACTGCCAACTGCCGTACCGGTCCACGTCAAGCCACAGCTCAAGCCCAAGGTCAAGCTCCTGCACCACAAGCTCTCCTTCCTGCTCCCCAGGGGCAACACGCAGCTCCTGCCCCCGCAGCTCACGCAAGAGCGTGCTTTGCATGTGGTGATCCTAACCACTTTGCAAACATGTGCCCCAATAGAGTGGTGAAGCAAGAGCCACAACAGCAGCTGCAACAACATCAACAGCAGCAGCAGCCCGCGGACGTGCCTTCAACATCAATGCCCACTAGGCTCAAGCAGATAACAATGTGGTTAATGGTACGTTCCTCGTAAATGGTATATATGCTTCGTGTTTATTTGATACTGGAGCCGATAACTGTTTTGTGTCGTTAGAATTCGAAAAGCTCCTTAATCGTAAGCATGCCCATCTCCCCTTGACGTTCAATGTTGAAGTTGCAACTGGAAGAACGGTTACTGTTCGTTCTGTCCAACGTAATTATACTCTTGAACTCAACAATCACGTCTTCCCTATCGACCTCATCCCGATGCAGCTTGGTAGTTTCGATATCATAGTACGCTTGGATTTTCTTTGCGAAAATCGTGCTGAAGTTGTTTGCGTTGATAAGATGATTCGTTTCTCGCTCGCTAACGGTGACCAACTCTGTGTTTATGGTGAAGCCGTGTTGGGATTGAACCCTACAAGAGGAACAGATGATGTAAAGCCAAAACCGGATCAGGGCAGTGGATCCATAATAAGCAGCTGTTTACATTAGACTTTCCCCTTGGAAGTGATTTGAAGAACATCTGATGGCCAAACCACTGTCCTGTACAACTGCCGCCTTGCAACTGCTGACCACACTAAAGTACTGATGAAGATTAAAGGCTGAAACTCAATCTACTGACGGAATTCAAGCACTGCTGAAGAGTTAAAACACTGCCCATTCAAGGTCTGATCACCCTTTGAAGAAAGCACTGATGCTTAGACATCAGTGGTTGACTACATCAGCGGAATGAAGAATCAGTGTTTATACATCAGAAGTTAGTATGTAATTAGTGTCTGTATGATCAGTAGTTATAGATCAGTGCTTATAGGTTGTTAGTTTGTTAGATGTCACTTTCATGGTGACGTCAGCTGAGATACCTCAGTGGTTTGGTTTGCTTATAAATATGACAGTACTCTGTACTGTTATATTTGATCGTTTTGAGTGAGTTCTTCTCCTCAATTCAATCCTTTCATCTTGTGCAATCAATCCTGGAGTATCAGGCTGAGGGGGAGTTTAGTCTGTAAGTTTGCATTGTAACCTTTTGCTTTTAATGTAATCTTTCAACTCTATGAAAAAGCAATTGTTTATCAAACTATATTCTCATGTGATTGTGTTTACAAAGTTTGTTTTTCATTTCCGCTGCACTTAAAACTGCTCATATCTATTTGATTTGTTCAAATCTCACAAACAAGCACAATCAGTAGATCCTCAGATCCTAACAATTGGTATCAGAGCCTGGACAGTCAAATTCGATCTAACAATCAATTTGACATAACAGTTCAGCTCAAATTTCATTGATACTAAGGTTGGTCGTATTTGTTGAAAAACAGAGTAACGAGTAATAACGTTCAAAGTTGTTTATTCAAAAACTCTGTAAAACAACCAAGATGTCATAAGACACACAAAATTCACATAACAAGTGATGTCATGCGTAAATCACCAATAGTTTCAGATCTGGAAACTTGTCTGGTGACTTTGGTGTGATTATTCTCTTTACAAAATTGATTTCAAATGTTATTATGAAGTTTGTGTTGTTTTCATCATAACTGCAGCTAAGGTGTTCACCTCATGGTTGACAAAAGCCTATGTGGGGATAAAAGCACTTGTGTCTTTGTTAACATAAAAAGAGGGAAATCAAAACTTTAGTGATTTGAATCTTATGTATTGAAAAACAGGTTGAGTGTCCTCTAAAAGGACCAAAATCAATTGTGTTAAGAATACATTAAGAAAATCAGCAGTCAAAATATCCAGATCATGAGTAATGTGAAATTTGGCATAAGCATGTGCAAAAATGACCAAATCTCTCAAAACATTGCTGAAAATGATTTTGGATTGAGTATTTTTTCCTTGAAAACCTTCCAGTAAAAGTTTCAATACTTTTCTATGGAAAGGGTAAAAAGGGAAAGAAGAAAAATTACAAAAACTCAAAAGTGTGTTTATCTCAAAGCCTTTGAAATCAAAAGAAAAGAGTATAAACATAAAACACTTAAGAGTCCAAAATTGGGTGAATAATGGTCATCAAGAAACTATGTGCATTCATTGATTCAGGGAAATTTAGGACAAAATCATTTCTTTCATCTGAGCAGCAGATGTACAAAACAGCTAGTAAAGCTCACCCACTGATCCACCAGCAGTTGCTGATAGAAGTCCATCAAAAATGGATAGAAATCACTTGACTGCTACCTCAACAATTGCTTGATCAAAGTAGCCCTTCACCTCTATTTCCAAGTCCACAACCATTGTTGATAAAAATCTACTAACAGTGGATAAAAATCAACACTGGTTATCACCAATTCCTTTTATTCCTCCACTTTCACCTTCAAACAGCTGTTGGATCATTAAAGTCACCAACAGTTGTTAGCTCAGATGACTCACATCTGCAGCCTCACCTTTTAAACCTCAATCCTTTTTAATCACATCCATTTTACCATACACTTGACAACATCAATTGGAAGGGATTCTTATAAAAAGTTTATCCCAAAACCTTTGTCTTCTTCTTGACTTTCTACCATTCCATCAACAAGTCATGTGCCTTATAGCACTGAAAGACATAAAGTTGGGTAGCTGTCATTTAAGAGGAGCTTCAGCAGTTCAGTGACAACAAGTTTGAAAACCTTGTGCCACAGCCAAAGGATGAGAATCTATTTGGCGAAAAGTGGGTCCTCAAAGAACATTGCATATGCTAGGAGCATGATTGACAAGTTTTATCAAACTCAAAACAAGTACAAACATCAAGGTGTTATTGACTGTGCACATGCAGCAGATATTTCCAACCACAGATTGAAGAATATTATGATGCTGCTGCTGTTGCTGAAAAGTCCAACTGTTTGTAACTTCAAAATATGTTATTGAATTTTGGTATAGTTGCTCAAAAGATTGTTTTTATGCAGGGCAGTCAAGTAGCTGAAATATATCATCAAAAAGTTCAATATCTCATTAATTCACCATCATTCATTATCAGACATCACTTTGTGAGGGATTGCTATAAAAAGGTTTGATTTCATCTTTAACATGTCCATCCTAAAGATCAGTTGGTAGATGTACAAACCTAAGAATTGGATTCATCTACTATTGTAAAACTTGATCCCTAGGTTTGGAGTGCTAAACATGGATTAAAGGAAGCTTTCTTGTGTTCCATGTGTAAATAGCATAAAAATGTTTTTAGAAAAATAAAAATCACCTTAAAAATAGTTTAAAATTGAATTTTTCAATAAATCCTCAAGGTCTGTTCAAAGCACTGATGGCATTAAAACTCTGTTAAATAGTAAAATCTATCCACTGCCAAAGTGTATCATCTGTTAGTGCAAAACACTGATTTACAACAGAGGTTACACGTGGACAGATGTTATTCAACAGTTGTGTACATCAGATGCCATGATCACTTTTTCAAATAAATGGCTGTAAGGCCCTATAATGGTGTAGGTTTACGCCTATCTTTATCAAACACAAATATAGGCTATTGGGCTTAGCCTTGTAGTGGGTTAGATAGTAATGGAATAAGCCATGTGGGCTAATTAGTGATTTGGGCCTGTTTGGTTATTAGTTGTGCATGTGGGCCTGGCCCAGTCTGTAACTAGGTCACCCCATGTAACTATAAATAGGGTGAACCTAGGTTATTAGAAGGTTAGACATTTTAGAGAGGTTGTTGAGTTTATTGTTCTTCTTAGAGTTATCGAATTCTTTGTGGGTGTACCAGACGGTTCTCTAGAAACCGTGTGCACTTTGGTTTATTCAATCATTTTCGTTCTTGTTCTTATCACTTTCATCAGTATTCCGCACTCGTGATTGTGATTTTGATATCCGGTTGATAGTTTTGGGACTTACAATTGGTATCAGAGCCTAAGAAGTCTTTCGTAGGCTCGGTTCGTTGGATATCATTCGAAGAACCAGAAATTTTTTTGAAGATCGAAGAACACGAAGAACAGGCTTGAAGATTTGAAGAACAGTTCAAAAATTACGTTTTTGATCTGTTTTTGTGTTTTGATTGTGGTGTTTGCATGTTTGTAGGGATTTATTGGTGGAAAGAATCAACTAAAATTGAATTTCGAATCATTTCCTTGATTTTCGGAATTTAAAGTTGCAGACATCATCACTTGAATTATCTTGTGCGACTACAAAAGTGTGAATTTTTTCAACTTGTGCGTTTGAAGTGACAACATCTACAAATTCTTGTGCGATCCAATTCAGCTTGTGCGATTAATTCAGCTTGTGCGACTACAACAACAAACAGCAGCCATCATTATCACTTTCAATTCAGGATATTGTGTGATTATCTTTGGCTTGTGCGATCAGAAGTTCATCCTCATCGTCAATCATCACGTTGATCATCATCAACAGTTTGTCGAACCACCATTCCAGACATAACCCGACCTGCTACCACGTCTGATTTCAGCCACCGTACACCACCGGAGATACACCAAACCATCCATCTACCGGCAACACTCATCATCGTTCATCTCAGGTCATCGTTTCATCATCTCCGATCAACCGCCGCAACAGTAAACCACCACCACTCCATCAACAGTCACCGTTCATCATCTTCATCATCTCCGTTTCGGTATCGAGTTCGAGTTCAAGTTCGGGTTTCCGTTATCGCACTACAATCAACGATCACCACAGCCACCATCATTCCTCCACACCGTTCATCTTCATTACCACCTGCAACTAACTCCGTTCACCGTCACCGGCGACGTTCGACTGTCACCATCATCACCACTACACCCTCGTTCAACCTACATATTCACTGTTAACCACCGTCACCTTCATCCTCCATTACCTTCACGACACCATCGCCTCCATATTACAACTGTTCGTCTGACGTTCTTCTCCGACACACTCAGGTTATCATCTTCGTCAACTACCGTGTTCCACCATTTGGCACTCATCGGAGCATCATCTTTGAACAACAGAAATTGAAGTTGTTGTTGTTGCTTGTTGTTGATTGATATCAACGAAGAAGAAGACAACCGAAATATCTTCTTGGCGGCTGAGGGTATAATAGGGTTTTGGTGCGGGGCGTTTAAAACGAAGAAGAAGAAACAGAATTTCAGTTTCTTTTTGTTTATATTAATCATAATAACAATAATATCTTTTATTACTTTATATAAAAGTTAAATAATTCTACAAAAAAAAAGGTGTTTTTATAAACAATAATAAAATAAAAAAAAACACTCCGGTAACGGAAGCTGGTTTGTACGTGTTGCAAAGGGTTTGAATTAAGTGAGTACACGAGTTCTCGCTTCGACTTGTGCTGTGCGATTTGAGCAAGTGTGTGGCCACGGTTTTAACACTCCGGTTCGGCAAAACGCACATTTTTGGGGGATCACATTTTCGGGGGATCACATCTTTGGGGAATCACATTTTCGGGGGATCATACTTTCGGGGGATCACAGTTAAAATCCTTAAAAATGTCTTCTAAGAGAGAAGTGCTTGAGCAGGAATTTCAAGGATTCAGATACTCATATGGTGAATCTATAGAAGCACTTACAGGCCGGTTTGCTGAACTGCTCTCTGAAATGGAGAAGGCTGGGATTGAGGTGTCTAATCGCACGAGCAACACAAAGCTTCTAGATGTTATAAAAAAGATTCCAGATCAGGCAAACTGTAGTTGGTTTAGAAATGTTAATGAGATAATTGTGACAACCGACTGCTATTGTTACAAAATGAAGCCGGATGAGCTGATCTCACTCATCAAGTCATATAACAATGCTGACAAGAAGTCTACTCAAGATATTCAAATGAATGACTACACTCCTTCTGAGGCTGAGGTATGTGTAGATGATGTTTGTTGTACTGAAAAATGTAGAAAGAAAGTAAAAGGTTTTAAAGAACAGGCTCAATCGCTTACTATGCAACTTCAATGTACCAAATCCAGTAGCTACGAAGTTAAAAAGAAACTGGATGGGTATAAGGAAATGGTAGAGGCTCAAAAACGTGACATTCGACAGTTGCATAGTGATCTAAGCGAAGCAAAATGTCATTATCTCCACTTCAAGGAGCTATCTGAAAAAATAACTGTTGGATTAAACGACTTAAAATCGACTTTCGAAAATACAGAATTCAATTTTAAAAAGTTTGATGTTTCAAGTGAAAAAGTCGAAAAGATGATTAATCAACAGTTAAAATATAGCAAAAAGGAAGTCAGGAATAAAGGATTGGGATTTGTATGTATACCTCCACCATACAATCACAATTACACCTCAATTCCCATGACTGAAGAGGAGATAGATAATCTGCCTGAAATGGAATATGGGAAGCCCGGGGATAGAAAGGTAGAGACTGTTGAATCTAGGAAAGTAAAGATCACAAGGCCTGATAAAACTGAGATCACTTTAGAAAAACAGGCCTTCAAGAAAACTTTTGTGAAACCTGCTGAAGTTTCAAACCACACTGAGACTTTAAATTTTGAGAAAAATGTAAGTGTTGATAAACATTTTCAAGTATTGGAAAAGGAAGAGTCGTGTGAGTCTCAACAATCTTTTGAAAATAAATCAGCAACACAAGAGCCTGAGGTAAGAGCACCTAGAGTTAATGTAGACAACATTGAGTTTGCCATGTTAAGAGGTTTGACTGAGTTTGTGAAAGAATTCAATAGGAGCAAACAAAGTGAATTTGCTTCGTCATGTGAAACATCTTGCGACACTTCTGAGACATCCACTTCTGAGAAATCAGAAATGGGCGAATCACCTAGTGTCAACAGTGCATCACCTGAGGAAGCAGAGGCATCTCAAACTGAATCATCAGCTTCATCTGATTCAACCAGTGACTCCTATGAAAAGACTGACTGTGATAATTCAGAGTCAGTTGCTTCAGTGGAATCAACAAATGAATCATCTGAAACAGTTGATTCAAATTCGATCAAAGAAGAATCAGAATCGACTTCAGGAGCTTCTGTTGAGTCTAATGGTAAAACGACTACAGAAGCCCCTGCTGCTCTTTCGAATGACAATGATTCTGAAACTACTGAACAAACGGTGTCACTCGAGAATGAAAATGTTACTATGGCTTCGCCTGACACCGTTTGTGAACAAGTGAACGTTACTGATGCTTCTACTTCATGTGCAGATGAGGTAGTAGTAGAGGATTGGGTTGAGGAGGATGACATCGTTTGTCAAAAGGCTGACGATGTTTGTTCTAAAACATCAAATTTGTCTGCTAATGCTCCTCCATATGTGAGAAAGGCTATTTCTGAGCCAGCTTTGAGAGGCCCTTCAAACAAATATGTGCCTCCAAAGCCAACAGTTAGGAATGAAAATGCTAAATCCACGAACTATTCTAACTGTTGTAAACATAAACATAAGAAGCAGGGGAGAAAGGTTGAAAAATCTGCAAACAAATCATCCAACAAGCTTTATAACTCATACTCAACATCAGTTGGATCTAATGGATCGAGATATGCTCCTTATGTAAAGAAGCAAACCTGCTACAACTGCGGCATACCCGGTCACATTGCAAGGAACTGCACACATCGTCCCTATATGCCATACTATACACAACATCAGAGGGTTACACCAAGGGACAGATCTTATTCAAAGCCGATGAAGGTTGAAAAACCTAAGGCAATGATGAATAAGCGTCCCCAGGTTAAACCATCTGATAGGGACTGGAATGCTGCCAAAGCTAAACGAAAACAAGCTTTGAAACCAAATCAAATTTTGAAAAACAAAAAGGTTGAAAAGCAAACTGTTTTGCCCAAGTCACCTAAGAAATTAGAGAAGCCTAAACAAGTTTGGAAGGCAAAACATAAAGCAGCAACATCACCAGTCCTTGAATCAAAAGGGGGCATGTGTTTTCGAGAAGTGTCGTACATTGATGCTTCAGGAATACCCAGGACCACGATGGCCTGGGTACCAATGTCTTACTAATCTCCTTACTTTTCAGGGACAACCAAGGAGGAGCTGTTGACAATCCTTGGATGTTGATAGCGGTTGTTCCAGAGACATAACGGGTAACATTTCACTATTTCAAAATGTACATTTCTTTACAGTTGATATGTTTCGTTTGAGGAGATAAGAGAAGTAAGTAAGACAGGATCAGCAAAAAGGTACAAAATCTGAAGTTCATGTTCGAATTTTGATATTGATTAGTCTAATGATGGAACGGTTAAACAAAAACAACAAAAATATTTTAGCTTTTCTTTTGTGTTTCTCTTTGTATATATGTTTTCGTTGTTAGGTAAATTTGCACATAAAATTTATGCACAAATTTAGGGGGATATCTTGAGATATCAGTAAATAGAGAAAATGAGAAAAAAAAAACATTCAAAAAACAGAAAAATCAAAAAATATTTTGTTTGCTATATGGGAAATGAAATAACTTCACTATGTGGATTAAGGCTGACTCATGTAAGACCAATATTGAAATGGTCTGACTCTAGAGCGATATGTTGGTAGGCTTTATCCTGATGGCTGGACCCTTTGACTGGTACTGCTTAAAACACTAAATTTATTCTATGACCTCAGGAAAGATCGGTCACTTGGAATTAGGACATGTCTATTTGAATGCGTGTGTGACGTCCCGATACACACAATTTCGTTCTAGTTCTAAAATCTTTTCTGACCAACTCGTGTATCTCCTCTGTTTTGCGTGAGCAAAGACCTGGAGGTGCTAGGAAACGTCAGCTTCTGCTGCATCCAGATACATGCTGACCTAGCTGTACGTTGTCGCGCTATAGATCAAATACACCCGAAAGAGGCCCTCTAGTGCCCAAAAGAAACCCAAAAATAAAAACATATATCAAACTGAGAAAATCTCATTTGATCTGTATATTATATCCATCTCTGCTGCTGATCTATTCTTTTCTCTCCTCAATCCAGTCCCAGTCAAGATTTCAGAATCCTAGAACGGGCTTGTGAAATATGTGGTAGGGAAACTACACGTATGATAGCGTGTTCGAATTAAAATTCCGGGAATTGATTGTGATTAAATTGAGTGTTCATATTAATTTAAATTGGAAAACATGATAAATCAATTGCAGACCGTTACATGAAAAAGGCCTAAGGAGATAAGTTTAAGTGGACAAACATACTGGCAATCGCTCGGACCACCCAAAGTAAATTAGTGTTGATAAGTGCAGTCTAGCCTGAAACACTGTGATTTGATCCCATTGCAACTGTAATTGTATAATTAGTTTCTTTGTTTATTTGTGTTTTAGTTTATATTGTTAGTTTTTATAAAATCAAAAATCCAAAAATAGAGTACTTTTTGTTTGATTAAAAAAAAATTAACCGTTCTTGAAGATTTGGCTGATTATCATAAATTGAATAAAATTTGAATTGTGAAATCCGAGTACAAATACTTGGATGTACTGAGTGTTCACGTGGTATTTCCCTCTGTTGCACAAAATTGTTTGCTTATGAATTTCTGAGTATGTGCAGAATTTAAAATTCAAGTCAAGAAACAGGGGTTGTTAAAGATTGAGATGCTGTTGGCTGCTGATAAAGCATGAAGCATCACAACAAGAAGATGTGCCTGAGTCAGAAGAACCAGATACAAGTCATCATCTGACAGTGATAGTGCATTTGAAGAAATACCTGTGAACCTGCTTGAAATTGAAGACATTGACAAAGAAAAGAGTTGCTGAGAATCCTCCGCTTGCATTCTTTTCAACAAGATTTTCAAGCAAAGCTGATCACGAGTAAGAAGAACAAAAGAGCCCAAGTTTGAAGATGAAAACATGAAGCATCTTGCCACATGATGAAGACTGCAGTTTGATAAAGACAGCATAAACCTAGGGGGATATTGTAAGGCCCTATAATGGTGTAGGTTTACGCCTATCTTTATCAAACACAAATATAGGCTATTGGGCTTAGCCTTGTAGTGGGTTAGATAGTAATGGAATAAGCCATGTGGGCTAATTAGTGATTTGGGCCTGTTTGGTTATTAGTTGTGCATGTGGGCCTGGCCCAGTCTGTAACTAGGTCACCCCATGTAACTATAAATAGGGTGAACCTAGGTTATTAGAAGGTTAGACATTTTAGAGAGGTTGTTGAGTTTATTGTTCTTCTTAGAGTTATCGAATTCTTTGTGGGTGTACCAGACGGTTCTCTAGAAACCGTGTGCACTTTGGTTTATTCAATCATTTTCGTTCTTGTTCTTATCACTTTCATCAGTATTCCGCACTCGTGATTGTGATTTTGATATCCGGTTGATAGTTTTGGGACTTACAATGGCCTTACACCTGAAACATTTACAAGGCTATCAAAAATTTCCAAAACAAAAGCAGAGGTTCTTGAGCAGACTTTAGCAGCTACCACTGCTCCTCAGGCACCTGCTGCTGAGCCCACTGCTCAAGGTGATCACAGCAGTAACACAACTGCTGTGAAACCCACACCTAAAACCACCAAAAAGACCAAAAAGACATCATCCAAAAAGCCCACCAAACCTACAATAAAGGCAACTCTGGAAGATGAGATCCCAGAGCAACTGCCAGTGACAACACAAAAGTCACTAGAAACCACTGCTGCTACTTCCTCACAGCAGATGGTAGAAAGATCTCAACCCCAGCCTAAAACTCCTCATGGTTCTTCACAAAAAGAACAGGTTGTAAGCATAGGGACGCCATCTTATGAAGCAATGGATTCACTTGAATCTAACTTCCACAGCCCTTCTCCCGGGGCAAACTCTCTTTCATCCCATATCCTCACTTCACAAATACCACCATCAATAATACCCTTGTTGCATGTAGTTGCTATAGCTCAGACACAAACCAGTTCCTCTCTATCACCTATCACTGAGAGTACACTCCTACAAGTGACTGGGTCTGATGCTTATACTTCTGCTATCCCAGCAACAGTTGAGGAGGCTACACCCCTTGAGTTACAAGTAACTCTTGGTGGTCGTTCAAGTGGAGCAGCAACTACTAGTGTTGGATCCACCGATCTACACTGGGCCAGTTGTTTCATAAATAAGACTCCCTTGAAGGCAATTTCTTCAGAGACAACCAAGGCAACCATTGGTGTGTTTACTTTAACCACTGGTAAGCTGTTCAAGGTGTCCACAAATGAAGGAAGAAGTCCACAGTACCAAGAAAAAGGGGCATCAATGGATGAATTTTGGGACACTTTCCCTAATTCAACCATTGATAAAACCACTGCCAGTGGGAAATCAGATGATCCCATTCATTTGGGTGATGGTTTAATGTACCAAGCATTGACGGCTAGAATTGATAAACTGGATACATTTGTTGCAGAAATCAAAGACATGCTGCAACAGTTGTTGAAAGCACAAACGGTACCATCCACTGCTGCACCACCTCCAACAGCTACTCCATCATCTGCTCCTACTCCAGATGAGCTGTGGAATTTATTTCAACCCCTGCACCTATCTTCGAAAGAGTTGATGATGCCAAAAAGGAGGAGAAAAATGACTCTGAGGAAAATCTTTCAGTAACTTCTGCTGAAACATCTGTCAAAGAAAAGGAAAAAGGGAGGTGATGAAACCCTGTAAATTCAAGCAGATGATGAAGATACACAAATGAGGATCGTTAAAAGTCAAGTCAATTCAGCTGGTCTCAAAACCACTGCTGATATTAAAAGGGTAAGGGATGAGAGCAGAGCTTTGGTTGAGAAAAAGATAGTTCTGCAAAAAAAAAAAAAAAAAAAAAAAAAAAGAGGTTGGTACTTCATTAAAGGAGAATCCTGTTAGAAAAACAAGGCAATCAACCACCACAGCTTCTAAAACTAAGCCAGTTACTACTTCAACCACAACTTCTGTTACCATAAAATCACTTACACCTCCACCTTTAAACAACATCTGTCACTCAAACAACTGCCACCACCAAAAATACCATCACCACCAAAAACCACCTCATCACTACCATCATCCCCTGCTATTCCCCTGCTATTCAATCCACTGTTCCAACTGCTGTTATCTTTAGACAAAAGAAGACTCAAAAGCAGATGGATGAAGAGACAGCACAGGATAAAGCAGCAGAAGATTACATTATAAAAATGGTTCTTCAACAAATGCTGGCTGAAAATCCTGTGTCATCAAAGGTTGCAGACTCTGCCCATGCAGTCCTTACCAGGCCACCATCTCCAAACTCATTTGCAAATAAACCTCTCCCAAGAAAACCATTAGGTTCAAAAATACTAAAGTGGAAGTCTGATCAAAAGACCCATGTATTGACTTTGCTCAGATCTAATGGTGTAGTGAAGCACATATCAAGGGAACAAGCACTGAGCCTGGGTGTTGAAGATCCGCAAGATCTCCTTGAGCTTACACTTTGCAGGAATGAGGAAGACTCAAGTTCCAAGGACTTTGAAGCAGAATTTAAAAGACAAGCTAAGGAATTTCTGATGAGGTAATAAAGATCTACAAATAATAAAGGGTTTTGGCATCATCTGTTCCAGGGGGAGATTGTTGGGATTGAACCCTACCAGAGGAATAGATGATGTAAAGCCAAAACCGGATCAGGGCAGTGGATCCATAATAAGCAGCTGTTTACATTAGACTTTCCCCTTGGAAGTGATTTGAAGAACATCTGATGGCCAAACCACTGTCCTGTACAATTGCCGCCTTGCAACTGCTGACCACACTAAAGTACTGATGAAGATTAAAGGCTGAAACTCAATCTACTGACGGAATTCAAGCACTGCTGAAGAGTTAAAACACTGCCCATTCAAGGTCTGATCACCCTTTGAAGAAAGCACTGATGCTTAGACATCAGTGGTTGACTACATCAGCGGAATGAAGAATCAGTGTTTATACATCAGAAGTTAGTATGTAATTAGTGTCTGTATGATTAGTAGTTATAGATCAGTGCTTATAGGTTGTTAGTTTGTTAGATGTCACTTTCATGGTGACGTCAGCTGAGATACCTCAGTGGTTTGGTTTGCTTATAAATATGACAGTACTCTGTACTGTTATATTTGATCGTTTTGAGTGAGTTTTTCTCCTCAATTCAATCCTTTCATCTTGTGCAATCAATCCTGGAGTATCAGGCTGAGGGGGAGTTTAGTCTGTAAGCTTGCATTGTAACCTTTTGCTTTTAATGTAATCTTTCAATTCTATGAAAAAGCAATTGTTTATCAAACTATATTCTCCTGTGATTGTGTTTACAAAGTTTGTTTTTCATTTCCGCTGCACTTAAAACTGCTCATATCTCATAAACAAGCACAATCAGTAGATCCTCAGATCCTAACAAGCCGCATCGAAGAAACTCCAATTTATGTCATGCGTCCAAGCGAGCAAGTATCTCCGTAAGGAATAAAAAGCTTTCTTGGCACACATCGTAGTAGCGGAGGAAAAGGAAAAGAAGGCAATGGATAAGGTGCCTGTGGTTCGTGATTTTCCTAAAGTCTTTCCTGATGATTTACCTGGTTTACCCCCCGAGTCGTGATATTGATTTTCATATCGACCTCATTCCTGGAGCTAGCCCTGTTGCTAAATCTTCTTATCGCCTCGCTCCGTCTGAAATGCGCGAACTCTCGAGTCAACTCCAGGAATTACTTGACAAAGGCTTCATTCTCCCTAGCACCTCTCCTTGGGGCGCGCCAGTCCTTTTCGTTAAAAAGAAGGACGGGTCGTTCCAGATGTGCATCGACTATAGGGAGTTGAATAAGCTGACTATCAAGAATCGCTATCCCCTACCCCGAATCGATGATTTGTTTGACCAATTACAAGGCGCTACGTGTTTCTCGAAGATCGATTTACGCTTAGGCTATCACCAGTTACGAATTCAGGAGGAAGATATACCGAAAACCGCCTTCTGAACCCGATACGGCCATTATGAATTCGTCGTAATGCCCTTTGGTTTAACCAATGCACCCGCGGTTTTCATGGATTTGATGAACCGTGTGTGCAAACCATTTCTTAACCGTTTCGTCATCGTATTCATTGACGACATCCTTATCTATTCGAAGTCGAAAACCGAACACGCGCAGCATCTACGTTTGGTTCTCGAATTACTCCAAGGGAATCGACTCTACGCCAAGTTCTCCAAGTGTGAATTCTGGCTAGAGAAGGTTCAATTCCTCGGTCACATCGTCAATAGTCAAGGTATACACGTCAACCCCGCGAAGATCGAAGCTGTTAAGAGTTGGGTTACTCCAAAATCACCATCCGATGTTCGTTCATTCCTCGGATTGGCAGGCTATTACTGTCGATTCATCGCTGAATTTTCGAAAATCACTGTTCCGCTTACTTCCTAAGACCAGCCTTTTGTTTGGGGAACCAAACAAGAGCACGCCTTTCAAACTCTGAAGCATATGCTCTGCAATGCTCCTGTTCTCGCCCTACCCGACGGAAACTGATGCGTAGTCGAGTGTTATATTTATTAGGTGTATATTTTAAGCCCCTTTAACACTTTTTAGTCAAGTTTTAAATTTATAAAACACGATATTTACTAACACTAGACACACATATGGGCAAGTGCACCCATCGTGAGCGTAGTATAGTGTTGGTAAGATACCGAGGTCGTCCAAGGACACAAGAGCTTTTAGTACCGGTTTATCCTCAACGTCTAATCAAAATAAAAGGTTTAGAAAAAAGTTTTAAACTAAGAAAAATAAAAACTAACTAAAATGCTGAAAATAAAATAAAAAGAAAAACAGATAGACAAGATGAATCACTTGGTTCCGACTCGTATCTAGTGTAACCTTTGATTATTTCCGCACTTTTGCACATAATTAAGAGATTATCTTAGTTATTGTAGTAGGCCCCTCTTTTGAAGGTGACGTTACCCTCACCCCAGTAGTTTGAGTCAGCAAGGATACAATCCTAAAAGGGTGGATTATTGGAAGATAATTAATTAAGTTATTAATGCAAATTATGGTAGGCCCCTCTTTTGGAGGTGACGTTACCCTCGACTAAGTAGTCTGAGTCAGCAGGGATACAGTCCTAAATAGCCGGGTTATAGTATTAATAGTAGTTAACTTATGAGGGGATCAAAGAGTTTGGACCCCCGCTATCCAATATCGTGAAGTATTGAAGGAGGTCCTACTAAATTTGACCCAGGTCCATTGCAGGACCTCTAAACGCTGAACAATGGCAAGACCTTTACCAAACCGTTCCCTTAACCCCCGACCAGGTAGCCAACATACCTCCATATAGACCGTGGAGATATGAATGGTGAAAATCTTTTATTTTATATAGACAGTAAAATAATGCCAAGACACCACGGACAAACGATAAGGAAAGATCACCTTCAACATAAGCAACTAGTTATTAAAGTCATTAATACAAAACCAAATAAAAAGTGCAAAAGATTAGAAATAAAAAGTATTACACTAGACACTTTGTCTTCACCAAGTGATGTAAGAGACTTAGGCAAACATGGCCTTGATTGTCAAGAACTCTTACGATCAATCTTGGATCCCGAGAAAACTCACACACTCTACGATGGACAATGGATGATGGTGGTGGATGATGGTGTTATGGTGGTGGTGGGTGGTGGGTGAAGTGTGAGAGAGGTGGTGTGCCAAGGGATGGTTTGAGCTTGAGCCAAGCACTTCTATTTATAGGCTGAACAGAAGCTCGGGCACGGCCCCGTGTCCAGTGGGCACGGCCCCGTGTCCACATCCTTCTCTTTCTTCATTTAATGCAGCTTTGTCTTATTAGTTGACCACGCCCCCGTGTCCGCTGAGCACGACCCCGTGGTGCAGAAGAATCTTTGTACTATGCAGATTTGCTGGATTGTGCGAATCTTATAGTTGACCACGGCCCCGTGTCCTCTGAGCACGGCCCCGTGGTGGGCAATAGAAGCTTCTACCACTTTGTCTTTTCTGCTGACACTTGGGCACGCCCCCGTGCTGGCTGAGCACGGGGCGTGTTCAGGTTTCTGATCTCTTGTTTTGCTTGGGAAGATGCTGTCGTGGGGTCGGGCATGTCACGTTTTGTTCCTTTTCTTGTATTTATGTTAGATTTTGATGTCTTTTTGCTTCTTTTGTTAATTTGAGCTCATTTAATCCTGAAAATACAAAAGGAAGACAAAAGCACACTTTTTCCAACATTAGTACTAAAAAAAGGTTAGTTTTACGCCTCATTTGATGAAATTTATATTTTAATATTTGAACACATCAAATACCCCCACACTTGAATCTTTGCTTGTCCTCAAGCAAAACTCTTTAATATGTGGCTATTTACACTCCCAAATGGAATGGGTAGAAAAGAAGGTTTTTGGGCTTGTCGTAGAGTGTCGGGATTTCCAAGATTCTTTATTTAGTTTTATTTTTATTTATTTACAATCCTATTCGTCATGATTTATTTAAAACTTTTCATAAGATAAATTACTTATTAGGGCATAACATGCCTTTGTAAAATTCTATTTATATACAAGTTCACATACCTCACGGGGATCACTCAACACTCGGCCGAAAATGTATTTTTGTGGATCACTCGAGAGCGGCATGGAACTTACTCCTACCATAGGCTTGCCAAGCAATCAATCCTCCTCCTTTTTAACGTATATACCTTTGTAAATATCAAGAGGACTTTGTGGGTAAAGGGTTAGGCTTGGGTTAAAGGTAGGTGGTTGGGTTGGTGGTTAGTGGTTAGTAGAAAAAGGGCGAAAAGCGTAACAAGTGTCGGTTTTCATAAGACTTTCTATTTTCGTAACTTTTATTTTGATGAAGCTATTATTCAAACAAAGTTATTTTTGATGAACTTGTTTGTTTCTTTTCTTTTGCTTCATCATCAACACAAATGTTTTTTTTTTTTTGAAAAGTCATATGAAGAACCGAACTTGTTACTAAAACAAAGGGTTAAAAATGAAAAAGGTTTTGGTGGGTAAAAAGGGTGTTTGGTTTGGGTTATGAAATGAAAAGGTTTAGGCTCAAAGGGGCTAACTAGGGGGATTTTTTGGGTAGGTGGTTAAAAAAAAGAAAAATAATGGTGTAGAAATAAAAAGGGGTTAGTCCTAATGCCTCCATCATTTACTTACTCGGGTTTAAGTTGGTAAGGACCGGGAATGTATCGTCATGGCAAGTTCTAGAGTCATAAGAACCAAACGGCTATTCACACAAGAAACGAAAATGAGCATTTAGTTCTAATGATATGTAAGTGTTTGCTCAATAAAGGCTCAAAACTCACTTTTGTGGGAATGGGTTTTTATGTGATCAAGTATATATAATTAAATTTTAACTAAGCTTGTCATGCCTTTTCATAATTTTCTTATGTTGGTTCTTTTTATCATGACGCTATCGGTTGTAAATTTGTAAAAATATAGCCTTTTTAAGAACTTGAATTTCCCGAGTTAAACCTAGACAAGTAAAAAAAATGAAAATTTTTTGAAAAAATTTGGGGTGATTAGCGGTTCCAATAGAGTTTTGTGTAAGGCTTGTATTTAGGACTTGCAAGATTCAAGGTTTTAGCATCCCCCCACACTTAAATTACACATTGTCCTCAATGTGTCCCAAAAATAAGTTTTTAGGTTGATTGAATGTGTAAAAAGGTGTGAAAAGCAAAAATTTTGTGTTACTGGGCGCTGAACACGGCCCCGTGTTCAAGTGCCAGTAACAAAATTAAAACAAGAGAAACAGAAGTCTGGACACGGGGGCGTGTTGGGTGAACACGGCCCGTGTCCAGTTACCTGAACTGGGTCTTTTTCTGCAGACTGTGCAGCACGGGGCCGTGTTGGGTGGACACGGCCCATGCCGAGCTTACTGTAAATGAAGAAATTTGTCGGACGGTTCTGTGTTCCTGTATGGAGTGCTGGTTCAAGTTTCCCTTGCATCCTTTGCCATCTCAAGTGTGTTTTATTCATTTCAACACCATCCAAAACACCACATTAACTAAAACCATCATTCATTAATCATAGAGAGAATTACATAATAGTTCTAAAAATTAAAATATTAGCTAGTTAGGTCAAAGAAACACAAGAAATCCAAGAAGTTTCTAGCCTACGACTTATTCTACTAGCAAAATTTCCGAAAAGATAGATCTCTCGGTTAAAAGTGGCTTGACAACTTCTTCCTACGGGTATGGGCTCCTCAAACATCGGCGAGCCATTCTTCGATCTCCCTAGGGAGAAGAAAAGCGGGCTCATGAGCATCGGGTTGAGGAGGTGTAACTTCCACCGGAATTTCTTGGAGTTCTTCAAGAGGAGGTTCTGCTGGAATGTCGTCCCAACCGGTAGGGTTTTGAATTCCAAGTGCGAGGTTCCAATCCTCTTGAGGGAGGATTGGTTCCATCGGAGGTGTTACCAGAATGTTTAACCTCTGGTGCAAGAGGTTTATTTCCCGGAAACTGTTTTCCAACCCCACCGAGAGATAGTTTATACGGTCAATGAGGACCTCCTCCACTGAAGTCATCTCGTCGAGTGCTTCGCGTAGCGCCATTACGTATCTTACGAGAGTTGCTTCAATAGATGGCCTCCTTTCCCGTCGGCTGTTCCTTGAGTGCGCAGAAGAGGTTCCGCTGTTTTGGCTAGACATTCTACGAAAACAAACCAAAAACAGTTCGTTTTAATGAAACAGTACTGTGGGCACGGCCCCCTGCTCAATGAGCACGGCCCCGTGTTCAACTTTCTGCAGATTTTTAGAACAAGGAATCTTGGGGTTTCAAATTATTTTTCTTAGCTTATGAATCTTTTTGAGCAGAAATAACTTAAAACAATGTTATGTAACTTATTTTTAACAAGATTCCTTGAACAAAAATTTAATAAACATCACAACAAAGCTTGAAATCAAGCTTTAATGGAGTTCTTGGTGCAAGAAAGATAAAGAAGAAGGCAATGGATAAAAGAGGAAAGGACAAGATGCTTGTAGGAACCTTCTTTTAGAACATACCTAGGATGGTAAGTCAGAAAATCCCTCCAAATCTCTGTCCTTGGATGGTCCAAATGTGCAGGGTTCTTGGCTGCATTTATAGAAAACGACAGCGAGCTGGACACGGCCCCGTGTCGGCTGGACACGGCCCCGTGTGCAGGCAAGATCCTGACACATTTTGTCCGTATTCTGACAAAAGTCAGAAGGGAATCTTTTGGTGGACACGGGGGCGTGTTGACCTGGGCACGGCCCCGTGTCGGAAAACTGTTTTATGAAGTGCGTCTATTTTTAAGGAACTTTTTCGGATCGGGCGGTTCCTTACTAGATGGAACAACCCCAAAGTGCCTAAGATACCTTAATTGATCTAGATTAAGACGAGAACGCAAGAGGTTGTCGGTGAGGGTGATTCCTATGCTATATGTAGGTGGACAAGTCCAACCCTTTTCCGGGCTCTCGTTAAAGAAGGTGTATGTCGAATCGCTCAGGTCTATGTATGCATCAAATGAAGTTGATGGGGAGTCCTTCACGGCACAATCGACACAGGGACGACTATCGCTCAAGTCCTCACTAGAGTTAGAGGTATCATTGGAAACAATGAAGTTGTTTGAATGCGGTTCCAACCTCTCTTCTTGGTTATTGTGTTGGAAAAGATTATTGAAATCTTCCCTAAGTTCTTTTAACCAATTAAAAATTAGATCTTCTAGTTGAAATAGTTCATCGAGAAGCATTTCTCCTAGAATATCCGGTTGGGCGCATTCGAGGGAGCGATAGGGATTATTTTTACTTTCGCCCCTCTTAAGGATACTAGGAAATGATGGGTCTATATAGTGGGCTTTATAATTTAGAAAAAAGCATTCTAATTCTTTATGGTTACCACCACATAATTGACACCACATAGTACCATAAGAGTGCCGAAAGTAAAAAGTATCAGTATCACTCATGTTTGTGTCAGAAATTACCAACCGTTGGGATCTTACGGTTCTGTTTTCAGTAACTGAAACTTGGGCACGGGGGCGTGTTGAGTGGGCACGGCCCCGTGTTCAGCTTACTGTCTGACTTAAAACAAGATTGCCAGTTCCAATGATTGGGCACAGGGCGTGTTCAGCGGGCACGGCCCGTGCTGAGTTCTGCAGAAGCTGAAAAACTAAAAAAAAATGAAAAACAAGAAAAATGATTAGGCCGTTGATTCCTAACTTTCTTAAAATCCTTGTGTCCCCGGCAACGGAGCCAAAAACTTGATGCGTAGTCGAGTGTTATATTTATTAGGTGTATATTTTAAGCCCCTTTAACACTTTTTAGTCAAGTTTTAAATTTATAAAACACGATATTTACTAACACTAGACACACATATGGGCAAGTGCACCCATCGTGAGCGTAGTATAGTGTTGGTAAGATACCGAGGTCGTCCAAGGACACAAGAGCTTTTAGTACCGGTTTATCCTCAACGTCTAATCAAAATAAAAGGTTTAGAAAAAAGTTTTAAACTAAGAAAAATAAAAACTAACTAAAATGCTGAAAATAAAATAAAAAGAAAAACAGATAGACAAGATGAATCACTTGGTTCCGACTCGTATCTAGTGTAACCTTTGATTATTTCCGCACTTTTGCACATAATTAAGAGATTATCTTAGTTATTGTAGTAGGCCCCTCTTTTGAAGGTGACGTTACCCTCACCCCAGTAGTTTGAGTCAGCAAGGATACAATCCTAAAAGGGTGGATTATTGGAAGATAATTAATTAAGTTATTAATGCAAATTATGGTAGGCCCCTCTTTTGGAGGTGACGTTACCCTCGACGAAGTAGTCTGAGTCAGCAGGGATACAGTCCTAAATAGCCGGGTTATAGTATTAATAGTAGTTAACTTATGAGGGGATCAAAGAGTTTGGACCCCCGCTATCCAATATCGTGAAGTATTGAAGGAGGTCCTACTAAATTTGACCCAGGTCCATTGCAGGACCTCTAAACGCTGAACAATGGCAAGACCTTTACCAAACCGTTCCCTTAACCCCCGACCAGGTAGCCAACATACCTCCATATAGACCGTGGAGATATGAATGGTGAAAATCTTTTATTTTATATAGACAGTAAAATAATGCCAAGACACCACGGAAAAACGATAAGGAAAGATCACCTTCAACATAAGCAACTAGTTATTAAAGTCATTAATACAAAACCAAATAAAAAGTGCAAAAGATTAGAAATAAAAAGTATTACACTAGACACTTTGTCTTCACCAAGTGATGTAAGAGACTTAGGCAAACATGGCCTTGATTGTCAAGAACTCTTACGATCAATCTTGGATCCCGAGAAAACTCATAGTTGACCACGGCCCCGTGTCCGCTGAGCACGGCCCCGTGGTGGGCAATAGAAGCTTCTACCACTTTGTCTTTTCTGCTGACACTTTGGCACGCCCCCGTGCTGGCTGAGCACGGGGCGTGTTCAGGCTTCTGATCTCTTGTTTTGCTTGGGGAGATGCTGTCGTGGGGTCGGGCATGTCACGTTTTGTTCCTTTTCTTGTATTTATGTTAGATTTTGATGTCTTTTTGCTTCTTTTGTTAATTTGAGCTCATTTAATCCTGAAAATACAAAAGGAAGACAAAAGCACACTTTTTCCAACATTAGTACTAATAAAGGGTTAGTTTTACGCCTCATTTGATGAAATTTATATGTTAATATTTGAACACATCAGAAACGATGACCTCGTAGTCTATTGTGATGCCATGAACCTTGGTCTCGGTTGTGTCCTCATGCAACAGGACAAGGTTATCGCGTACGCCTCTCGTCAGCTCAAGATCCACGAGAAGAATTATACAACCCACGATCTCAAGCTAGGCGTAGTTGTTTTTGCGTTGAAGATTTGGCGACACTACCTTTACGGTACCAAGTGTACGGTCTTCACCGACCATAAGAGCCTACAACACATCCTCAACCAAAAGGAACTGAATATGCGCCAACGCCGATGGGTTGAACTTCTCAATGATTACGACTGTGAGATTTGTAGGATCGTTTGATGACCCGAACGAGTCGTTCAGAGGTTGTCTCTTGCGTTTCAGATGCGGAATAATAAGAAATGCAAGTAGATATAGCTTGTTCTTTCTCCTAACTGCTTGTTTTATTGATATGAAACGTTTTACAGCTCGATCTTCACACCGGCAGAGCTTCGGCGTGGAATTTCACATACATCTTCTGTGGTTCGTCCTAATGACACCTATATATAGAGTTTCTGGTTCGCTTATGTGTCACATGACCATAAAAGCGGACCAGACATGTACATATAAGCGGACCAGACTGACAAATAAACGGACCAACATCCCTATGTCCCTATGAGCGGACCAGACATGTAACACCTATACATACTCCTGTTTTCTCGTAAAACGTGCCCTATGCTATACAATACAACGTAAGACCTGATCCTAGACACCTAGACGTAATCAACAGATGTAGTGCACCAACAGACTCCCCCTCAGATGTTGATGGAGTCGCCTATACACTCTGACTGCAAAACTGTGTCTTCACATCTTCAATCTAGATCAGTCTCTGGGCTTTCTCTTCTCTCAATCTTCAGACTCCCCTTCTTGATTTACTGGCATTCTTTTGTTCTTCAGTAACATCTTCAGGATCGTTGTCTGATCTACACAGGCTTTCAGAATCGATTTCCAGGATCGAAATTTGGCTCTCTTCCAACAGAGATTTTCAGAATATCGAAACCTGGCTACCTGCACAATCTTAACCCAGACATAAATTTTCTAATTTTATCACATATCAAATACCTGTGCACCAACACATGACTCTCATAATCACTAAAACAAACATATAATTGCAACATCTCAGGCTCTCTCTCAAATATCTATGATGAACCACTTGAAGAAGGTTAGATTTAATGACAACAGTTAGATTTACACAAACACTCCCCCTCAAATGCTGCTCATCATGTTTAGCACTCGGAATTTTGAAAATCAGTTTTCCAACATCAGTTGTCGAAAATCTTTTTGACTTTTTTCAAAAAATTATGCTAAAACACACACAAAATCTTTTTGGATTTTCTGAGAGACTAAAATGCAGAAATAAAATATTTACAGACAATATTTTTGTGAGTTCGTGTAAGAGGATCATATCAGTTTTTGACAAGTCACAAGTACCGTTGAGCTTAGTTACACATTAAGAATTAAACAATTCACTTAGATTGACAATATACTGATCCACTTAAATTTTCACACAAATTTCAACTGATTCAGGATATGAGTTAGGTGTTTTAAAGACTTAAACTCATTCATGTGTCCCACCTCTTGAATATACTCCCGTATCCAGATCCCAATATTCAGTCTTACAGGTGAGTATACCACAGATGATATCTGTAAGGGGTTAACTTGCGAGGGCCGTGAGAGCTCAGGTCGATCTTTCGATACGCAGATAGATGACGGCTTCGACTTTTGGTGGGTCCCCTTTAGAGGATATTTTGAATTACAACAGCAATGACTATCAATTTTATTGTTTCATCAATTTGCTGAGGGCTGCGCTATATTTCAAGCATGCGGAAAGTATTCTCCGGGGACTAGGCCATTGCTTCCGCAAAATCAGAAGTCCCGGGATAATACCCCAGATATCACAGAGCATAAAGACCTAGTATCTCAGAATAAGGGACCTTTCAAACGAGATTTCAGGGGTTACCTATATATCCAAGTAGTGTTCCCCACAAAATAAGCAAGTTTGAAATTTAGTTTATATCCCGAAAAAATTTACTAAATGTGTAAAAACCTATCGGCATATCATCAGTGAGACCGTTTAACACTATTTAAACATTACAATTCTTTAGCATACTGTGACCGTCTACTGATGTACTATCATTTCCTCTTTTTATGCAACAAAAACTCATTTTGAATTTTATCATGTTTTTGGCTTTTTCAAATTTTCAAATGTTTTTGGATTTTCTAAAACTCTTACTCCCCCTAAAATGCAAACACATTTCAAAGGAAATTTGAAAACTAAGACTCTTGACACAATTGAAACATACAAACTGTACAGAAACTTGACAACTGACACTGAATCACATCAAATCGCCATTCACTCGGCATAAACAATCAGAACTCCCCCTATCACAAACCATTTTCTCATTCAGATTTCAAAACACTTAAGTTTGTTTTAATCAAAATGATTTCTCCGGAAAATGAGTTTTGTTGATTTTAAACCATTTGTAGTTTCGGGGTATGATTCATCATTTTGTCGTCAACCACTTGTAGGAAAATGCAAGTACAACTTAATGTCCTTGATTTTACCACTTGTAAAAATTACCACTTATAGAATCACTTGTAAAAACACACAATACCACTTGTAGGAATGTTACGTCTACATCACCATTTTACCAATCAGAATGCCGATTCCTGCTTCTCACTTACCAACCTGGAAACTCCGGCATAGTCCTTCAACCTGTAAACATTCAAACACTATCAAAATCTTTCAACCAAAATCTTCAAACATTAGAAAGATGCCGATTCCTGATCCACGATATAAACATGGGATCTCCGGCATAGTCCTTAGACTTTAAGGAAAACAGACTTCCATCCAAGTCTTCTCAGACTTGATGGCTTTCAGTTCTTGTGCAGTAGGGTTATAAGTTGCCTTTTTAGTTGCATAAAAATCTTTAACCCCCTTAACTTTCCCATTCAACATTTTTTCAAAAATTTTCTTAACACTTCCATTAAATGTTTTCTCGACATCAAACTTAGTTTTCTCTGTGTAAAACTGATTCGAGATATCAACCTTACCAACTTTCTGTTTAATTTCTTCAAATTTCAGTGATGGAAACTCATCATCATTCACTGAAATTTTCACCTCACCTTGTGGCTCTTCTGGTTTTGTGGAACCAGATTCATCACCGACTTTCTCATCATCTTTCTTAACAACCCACACTTGATTGTCTTTTGCAATCTTTTTGTAAAAATTCTTTTTAGAACATTCACCAACCTCATAAGTTGAGTTTTCAAAAATTTTAAATTTTTCGATTGGTGGTTCAACATCAACAACTTTCTCTTTCAATTTCTGAGAAACTCCCTGTTTTGTTTTGACATTTTTCTGACAGTTCCATGCAATGTGACCAGTTTCATTGCACTTATAACAGGTACGAGTCTCTCTTTGATAAAACAATTCAGTTCCATTCTTCTTCTTTTCAGCAAGAAACTCTTGATTTGACTATCTCCAGAATGGTTTCTTCTGTTCCTCTTCTGCACTTCCACCTGACACAAATTCTGTTTTTGTTTTAGAATATTTCAAATTTTTATGATTTTCTGGTGGAATAAATCCAAGACCTTTCTTTTTGTAGCTACGATTTTGGTTTTGTTTCTTTTGAAAACCAGAACCAGAATTGTAACCCTTTTTCTTGTTTAGACGTTGTTGAACTCTTGAAGTGTACTTTTTAGATTTTTCAGTAAGATTTAAGTCTTTTATTTCAGAAATATTAATTTCTGTCATTTTGAAAACCTTTTTGATCATGTCAAAACGAACACTTCTTATTGGAAACTCTTTGTCAGAGTATAATTTGTCCGAATCATTTAAAGTGTATGCAACTTCAAATGTTTCATCATCCAAATTTGCTTTTGATAACAAAAATTCTAAACTATAAGATCGTTTGACCGACGAATTTGGACTGTTGACTGACGAATTTGACCCTCCAGACTCAGATTTCGACTCGGACTCCTCATCATTATCCAACACCTGATCGACCACCTTTTTAACTAACTCAGACTCATGATCAGTATCGGACGAGGTATATGTGACATCAATGTTATCTGGTAAAACGTCAGTTGTGTTGGTTTTAAGCTTAATATTGACTGCTTTTTCCAATTGCTCTTCATTTGGTCTCCTAGGAGAATAACCATCCCAAATCGGAGGCGGACATTTGTTATAACTAACAGTCGATTTCTTACCACAGTCGTTCTTTTCTTTCGGCTTCTCATCTTTAAAAGCTTACATACCTGCAATAGTTGGGTAAATACGGTCAATGAGATAATCAGAACTAGAATAGCTTTGTAACAAACGTCTAATTCTCTCATTCTCGATCTTTTCCGTCTCCAACTCTTGCTTCCACTTAGCACTCTCTTCGATGTAGAAATTGATTGCTTTCTGCTTTGTCATCATAACAGCATTCATCATTGTCAGTGCTTGTTCTCGTTCTGAGTTTGTCTTTTAAAGACCAGTTACTGTTTTGTTCAAGACATCGTATGATTCTTTCACATAATTGAGATTGAACAATAACTGCTCCTTCTTCTTCTTCTCATACTCAGCTATAATGTCGTTTTTCGCAACACATTCCTTGCATGCTTCTAAACACTTCTTGCAAGGCTTGACGACTTCAACAATCTTCTCAACTTCGATTGTTTTAACAACCTCAATCACTTTTTCTACTTCAATCACCTTTTCTTCTTCTTTTTCAACCTCGGTAATCTTCTCAACAACACTTTCAGCATTCTGAACATCACCATCAGATTCAGTTTGTTGTTCTTTAGCAGCTCTTTTCTCCTTTAGTTTCTCTACTCGTTCTGCAAAATAGAAATGAAAACTTTCAGGAGAAAGATGAGATTTGGCAACATTAATATGTTTTTCTTCCTCATCATCACTACTGCTATGATCTGGTGATTGATCAAATTTTACAGATTTATCAGAATCATCATCTGATTTACTAAAATCAGACGGTGTTTTATCAAAAACAACTGCCTTTTCTAAAACAAACTCATTCTGTACATCTTCATCTGAACTCTGTAAACTTTCATCTAAACCTTCTGAAATTTCTCCAGATCTCTCTGAAAGTTTATCAGTACTATCTGACCCTTCATCGGTTGACACAGACTTTTCATCTTCACTTTTCACATTCTCCCCGATAGATCTCATCCAAGTAGCAAACAAATCTGGCTCTCGGACGATCTTGGCAATGAACGCTTTGAACTCTCCCTTTTCATCCACAAACATATCCCAACTGAAACCTTCTGGTAGTTTCTCATCATCTTGATCGATAATGCGTGCTGCTTTGCCTTCAGATGATATGTAATCACTCCAGCTGAAATCTACCAAACATGCTCTTTTGGGATCTTTAATCTCTCTCCCGTGAGCTGTCTGTGGTTCTTGGAATTGACCGACTTGTTGATAGATAGCTTTGCGGTAGTAATCATCTTTCCCGAATGGATTCTTTGCTCCGCTAGCTTCTCTTCCTTTGCACTCCCGTTTGAAATGACCTTTCTCCCTGCATCGAAAACAAGTAACTTTAGATTTATCAAAACCTAAAGTTGATACATGAGCATCTAGAAAGTCATTTCTCCCAGTAATGGTTTTGAATTTCTCAGCTCGTCGAAGAACACTTGCGAGACACCATTTGATATCCATAAGTTCCATCTCTTCGGCGTCTATCTGATCGTAGTCCTCTTTGGTAAGCATAGGATTGCCGATCCGACCAGCAACAAGACCTTCATAGGATAACAGTACTGACAGAAGTGCCATATGGTCTTTAGCAGTGTCTTCAGAGAAGCTTTGACCTTCTGGAAGGTTGAGAGCTATGTTGCATTGAATCACGTATCCATTTCCTGTTTTTGTACTCTGAGACTGAAAACTCGTGTTAGTCTCTTTCGGATTCACACTCGGAAACGATGAAAACCCGTTGTTATTCTTGTTCGAACCCTGATCAGTTTTCTCAGATGAATCACCAGCACTGAAAGCAGTTTGAATCTTCGGACTTCTTTCAGACTCAGTAGCTGGAATACTACCCCTGTAGTACATCTTCACATCCTGTTGACCACTCGGACTATTCATCCTCGCAATCTTCTGCTGTTCAAGATCCTGACTCTCAATTTTCTCTATAAACTGTGAGATTGTCAACCCATCATACACACCAGTATTCTTCAAGATCATCAAATACGTTCCCCACTCCTTTTGAGGTAACGCGTCTGCCAATTTATCCACCCACTCCTCACGACCTTTTTCAACACCCAACATAGATAAAGATCGCACCAAATGACAGTATCTCTCGATTAGCTTTTTAGTATCCTCTCCCGGCAAACTACTAAACAAATCAAATTCTTTCTTTAGTAACGCTTTCTTGCTTTTGATCATGTTTTCGCTTCCCTCAAACTTGACCTTTAGCGCATCCCAAATTGACTTAGCAGTTTTGTCGTGCTGTAACAGGATGAATATATCTTCTTTTATCGCCTGCTGCAACAAACTAATCATCATTTTCTCAGCTCTATACATTGCTCGTTCTTGATCAGTGAACTCGGATATTTCTTTGATGACTTGCAAATCTGTTCGAGGCAATGTGTACTTCTTCAATATGCATTCCCACGATCTGAGATGATTTGCCTGAACCCAGTTTTCAAACCGATCCTTCCATCCATAATACTCCTCAATGTTCATCAATTTAGGGGGCTTTTGAGTCGTTCCCGTCTCGTTTTCTAAATTCATTGCTTGAGCAATTGCGGTTGGAGTAGTCGATGAGGCAAATGCGTTGTAGAACTCGGAATCCATACTAACTTAACACGTATTTCAAAACAAATGACAGAAGAGCGAACCAACTCTGAACAAATAAGCGAATCAGATGTTGTTCACTGAAGCGGACCAGATGATCAGATGAGCGGATCTCCTGATAAAGTGACTATGGAGCGGACCTGATTGTTCTTTGGAGCGGACCACTTAATGTTCAAATGAGCGGACCACTTGATGTACAAATAAGCGGACCAGAATGTTGTTTTGGAGCGAACTAGAATGTTGCACTAAGAGCGAACCAGGCAACTCACTTTCGAGCGAACCACAAATGATCTTTGGAGCGGACCAGAAAGATGTGTTGTTCAAGCGGACCGGACGAGCGAACCAGCAACCAAAACTACCATTTTGAGCGAACCAGAACTAAAAACAGTACGAATGAGCGATCCAGAACGTGATCTAAGAGCGGTTCATGATGACGTCACTTCGAGCGATCCACATATCGAACATGTTTTGACTTGTTAAAACTTCGAATTTTTGCTTCAAACTTTCCAAGGTTTATCTCGATACAATTGCGCACAAGCTGTGAAAATTTGAGCGAATTCCGACCGTGAAATTTTTTCGAATCAGTAAAAGAAGGTGTAAAAGTGAGAAGAAATGATGAAAAAACAGCTACAATCTGCAGAAAACCTCCTCCCAAGCTCTGATACCACTTGTAGGATCGTTTGATGACCCGAACGAGTCGTTCAGAGGTTGTCTCTTGCGTTTCAGATGCGGAATAATAAGAAATGCAAGTAGATATAGCTTGTTCTTTCTCCTAACTGCTTGTTTTATTGATATGAAACGTTTTACAGCTCGATCTTCACACCGGCAGAGCTTCGGCGTGGAATTTCACATACATCTTCTGTGGTTCGTCCTAATGACACCTATATATAGAGTTTCTGGTTCGCTTATGTGTCACATGACCATAAAAGCGGACCAGACATGTACATATAAGCGGACCAGACTGACAAATAAACGGACCAACATCCCTATGTCCCTATGAGCGGACCAGACATGTAACACCTATACATACTCCTGTTTTCTCGTAAAACGTGCCCTATGCTATACAATACAACGTAAGACCTGATCCTAGACACCTAGACGTAATCAACAGATGTAGTGCACCAACAGACTCCCCCTCAGATGTTGATGGAGTCGCCTATACACTCTGACTGCAAAACTGTGTCTTCACATCTTCAATCTAGATCAGTCTCTGGGCTTTCTCTTCTCTCAATCTTCAGACTCCCCTTCTTGATTTACTGGCATTCTTTTGTTCTTCAGTAACATCTTCAGGATCGTTGTCTGATCTACACAGGCTTTCAGAATCGATTTCCAGGATCGAAATTTGGCTCTCTTCCAACAGAGATTTTCAGAATATCGAAACCTGGCTACCTGCACAATCTTAACCCAGACATAAATTTTCTAATTTTATCACATATCAAATACCTGTGCACCAACACATGACTCTCATAATCACTAAAACAAACATATAATTGCAACATCTCAGGCTCTCTCTCAAATATCTATGATGAACCACTTGAAGAAGGTTAGATTTAATGACAACAGTTAGATTTACACAAACACTCCCCCTCAAATGCTGCTCATCATGTTTAGCACTCGGAATTTTGAAAATCAGTTTTCCAACATCAGTTGTCGAAAATCTTTTTGACTTTTTTCAAAAAATTATGCTAAAACACACACAAAATCTTTTTGGATTTTCTGAGAGACTAAAATGCAGAAATAAAATATTTACAGACAATATTTTTGTGAGTTCGTGTAAGAGGATCATATCAGTTTTTGACAAGTCACAAGTACCGTTGAGCTTAGTTACACATTAAGAATTAAACAATTCACTTAGATTGACAATATACTGATCCACTTAAATTTTCACACAAATTTCAACTGATTCAGGATATGAGTTAGGTGTTTTAAAGACTTAAACTCATTCATGTGTCCCACCTCTTGAATATACTCCCGTATCCAGATCCCAATATTCAGTCTTACAGGTGAGTATACCACAGATGATATCTGTAAGGGGTTAACTTGCGAGGGCCGTGAGAGCTCAGGTCGATCTTTCGATACGCAGATAGATGACGGCTTCGACTTTTGGTGGGTCCCCTTTAGAGGATATTTTGAATTACAACAGCAATGACTATCAATTTTATTGTTTCATCAATTTGCTGAGGGCTGCGCTATATTTCAAGCATGCGGAAAGTATTCTCCGGGGACTAGGCCATTGCTTCCGCAAAATCAGAAGTCCCGGGATAATACCCCAGATATCACAGAGCATAAAGACCTAGTATCTCAGAATAAGGGACCTTTCAAACGAGATTTCAGGGGTTACCTATATATCCAAGTAGTGTTCCCCACAAAATAAGCAAGTTTGAAATTTAGTTTATATCCCGAAAAAATTTACTAAATGTGTAAAAACCTATCGGCATATCATCAGTGAGACCGTTTAACACTATTTAAACATTACAATTCTTTAGCATACTGTGACCGTCTACTGATGTACTATCATTTCCTCTTTTTATGCAACAAAAACTCATTTTGAATTTTATCATGTTTTTGGCTTTTTCAAATTTTCAAATGTTTTTGGATTTTCTAAAACTCTTACTCCCCCTAAAATGCAAACACATTTCAAAGGAAATTTGAAAACTAAGACTCTTGACACAATTGAAACATACAAACTGTACAGAAACTTGACAACTGACACTGAATCACATCAAATCGCCATTCACTCGGCATAAACAATCAGAACTCCCCCTATCACAAACCATTTTCTCATTCAGATTTCAAAACACTTAAGTTTGTTTTAATCAAAATGATTTCTCCGGAAAATGAGTTTTGTTGATTTTAAACCATTTGTAGTTTCGGGGTATGATTCATCATTTTGTCGTCAACCACTTGTAGGAAAATGCAAGTACAACTTAATGTCCTTGATTTTACCACTTGTAAAAATTACCACTTATAGAATCACTTGTAAAAACACACAATACCACTTGTAGGAATGTTACGTCTACATCACCATTTTACCAATCAGAATGCCGATTCCTGCTTCTCACTTACCAACCTGGAAACTCCGGCATAGTCCTTCAACCTGTAAACATTCAAACACTATCAAAATCTTTCAACCAAAATCTTCAAACATTAGAAAGATGCCGATTCCTGATCCACGATATAAACATGGGATCTCCGGCATAGTCCTTAGACTTTAAGGAAAACAGACTTCCATCCAAGTCTTCTCAGACTTGATGGCTTTCAGTTCTTGTGCAGTAGGGTTATAAGTTGCCTTTTTAGTTGCATAAAAATCTTTAACCCCCTTAACTTTCCCATTCAACATTTTTTCAAAAATTTTCTTAACACTTCCATTAAATGTTTTCTCGACATCAAACTTAGTTTTCTCTGTGTAAAACTGATTCGAGATATCAACCTTACCAACTTTCTGTTTAATTTCTTCAAATTTCAGTGATGGAAACTCATCATCATTCACTGAAATTTTCACCTCACCTTGTGGCTCTTCTGGTTTTGTGGAACCAGATTCATCACCGACTTTCTCATCATCTTTCTTAACAACCCACACTTGATTGTCTTTTGCAATCTTTTTGTAAAAATTCTTTTTAGAACATTCACCAACCTCATAAGTTGAGTTTTCAAAAATTTTAAATTTTTCGATTGGTGGTTCAACATCAACAACTTTCTCTTTCAATTTCTGAGAAACTCCCTGTTTTGTTTTTGACATTTTTCTTCCTTTCACAAAATCGGCCGCTCGGATGCTACGCCAAAGATACAGCGACTAATAAATAAAATAAACCAAAAAACGAAAATAAACCAAAAAACGAAAAAAAGGGGGTTGCAACACGAGGACTTCCCAGGAGGTCACCCATCCTAGTACTACTCTCGCCCAAGCACGCTTAACTGCGGAGTTCTGATGGGATCCGGTGCATTAGTGCTGGTATGATCGCAACCGAAAGAATACCATCTCCATATTCCTTTATACCTTTCCACGACTTAATCCCATGCGCACCTATGCCCTCATGCGTGGCCTACGTCACGCGCCTCGGGCCCGTCGTGCGTGCGCGCGCCTTCGTCAAAGTCTTCCTTTCACAAAATCGGCCGCTCGGATGCTACGCCAAAGATACAGCGACTAGTAAATAAAATAAACTAAAAAACGAAAATAAACCAAAAACGAAAAAAAGGGGGTTGCAACACGAGGACTACCCAGGGGGTCACCCATCCTAGTACTACTCTCGCCCAAGCACGCTTAACTGCGGAGTTCTGATGGGATCCGGTGCATTAGTGCTGGTATGATCGTAACCGAAAGAATACCATCTCCTTATTCCTTTATACATTTCCACGCCTTGATCCCATGCGCACCTAAACCCTCATGCGTGGCCTACGTCACGCGCCTCGGGCCCGCCGTACACCCGCGCGCCTTCGTCAAAGCCCTCCTTTCACAAAATCGGCCACTCGGATGCTACGCCAAAGATACAGCGACTAGTAAATAAAATAAACCAAAAAACGAAAAAAAGGGGTTGCAACACGAGGACTTCCCAGGGGGTCACCCATCATGGTACTCCTCTCGCCCAAGCAAGCTTAACTGCGGAGTTCTGATGGGATCCGGTGCATTAGTACTGGTATGATCGCAACCGAAAGAATACCATCTCCTTATTCCTTTATACCTTTCCACGCCTTGATCCCATGCGCACCTAAGCCCTCATGCGTGGCCTACGTCACGCGCCTCGGGCCCGCCGTGCGCGCGCGCCTTCGTCAAATCCTTCCTTTCACAAAATCGGCCGCTCGGATGCTACGCCAAAGATACAGTGACTAGTAAATAAAATAAACCAAAAAACGAAAAAAGGGGGGTTGCAACACGAGGACTTCCCAGGGGGTCACCCATCCTAGCACTACTCTCGCCCAAGCACGCTTAAGTGCGGAGTTCTGATGGGATCCGGTGCATTAGTGCTGGTATGATCGCAACCGAAAGAATACCATCTCCTTACTCCTTTATACCTTTCCACGCCTTGATCCCATGCGCACCTATGCCCTCATGCGTGGCCTATGTCACGCGCCTGGGGCTTCGTCAAAGCCTTCATTTCACAAAATCGGCCGCTCGGATGCTACGCCAAAGATACAGTGACTAGTAAATAAAATAAACCAAAAAACGAAAATAAACTAAAAAACGAAAAAAGGGGGGTTGCAACACTCCCAGGGGGTCACCCATCCTAGCACTACTCTCGCCCAAGCACGCTTAAGTGCGGAGTTCTGATGGGATCCGGTGCATTAGTGCTGGTATGATCGCAACCGAAAGAATACCATCTCCTTATTCCTTTATACCTTTCCACGCCTTGATCCCATGCGCACTTATGCCCTCATGCGTGGCCTACGTCACGCGCCTCGGGCCCGCCGTGCGCGCGCGCGCCTTCGTAAAAGCCTTCCTTTCACAAAATCGGCCGCTCGGATGCTACACCAAAGATACAGCGACTAGTAAATAAAATAAACCAAAAAACAAAAAAAAAGGGGTTGCAACACGAAGACTTCCCAGGGGGTCACCCATCCTAGTACTACTCTCGCCCAAGCACGCTAAATGCGGAGTTCTGATGGGATCCGGTGCATTAGTGCTGGTATGATCGCAACCGAAAAAATACCATCTCTTTATTCCTTTATACCTTTCCACGCCTTGATCCCATGCGCACCTATGCCCTCATGCGTGGCCTACGTCACGCGCCTCGGACCCGTCGTGCGCGCGCGCGTTCGTTAAAGCGTTCATTTCACAAAATCGGCCGCTCGGATGCTACGCCAAAGATACAGAGACTAATAAATAAAACAAACCAAAAAACGAAAATAAACCAAAAAACGAAAAAAAGGGGGTTGCAACACGAGGACTTCCCAAGGGGTCACCCATCCTAGTACTACTCTCGCCCAAGCATGCTTAACTGCGGAGTTCTGATGGGATCCGGTGCATTAGTGCTGGTATGATCGCAACCGAAAGTATACCATCTCCTTATTCCTTTATACCTTTCCACGCCTTGATCCCATGCGCACCTATGCCCTCATGCGTGGCCTACGTCACGCGCCTCGGGCCCGCCGTGCGCGCGCGCGCCTTCGTCAAAGCTTTCCTTTCACAAAATCGGCCGCTCGGATGCTACGCCAAAGATACAGCGACTAGTAAATAAAATAACCCAAAAAACGAAAAAAAAGGGGTTGCAACACGAGGACTTCCCAGGGGGTCACCCAACCTAGTACTACTCTCGCCCAAGCACGCTTAACT
Organism: Helianthus tuberosus; assembly: GCA_030545235.1. NCBI lineage: Eukaryota > Viridiplantae > Streptophyta > Magnoliopsida > Asterales > Asteraceae > Helianthus > Helianthus tuberosus. The sequence goes on from CM060360.1 coordinate 70,133,930, forward strand.
GCGGAGTTCTGATGGGATCCAGTGCATTAGTGCTGGTATGATCGCAACCGAAAGAATACCATCTCCTTATTCCTTTATACCTTTCCACGCCTGGATCCCATGCGCACCTATGCCCTCATGCGTGGCCTACGTCACGCGCCTCGGGCCCGCCGTGCGCGCGCGCGCCTTTGTCAAAGCCTTCCTTTCACAAAATCGGCCGCTCGGATTCTACGCCAAAGATACAGCGACTAGTAAATAAAATAAACCAAAAAACGAAAATAAACCAAAAAACGAAAAAAGGGGGGTTGCAACACAAGGACTTCCCAGGGGGTAACCCATCCTAGCACTACTCTCGCCCAAGCACGCTTAAGTGCGGAATTCTGATGGGATCCGGTGCATTAGTGCTGTTATGATCGCAACCAAAAGAATACCATCTCCTTATTCCTTTATACCTTTCCACGCCTTGATCCCATGCGCACTTATGCCCTCATGCGTGGCCTACATCACGCGCCTCGGGCCCGCCGTGCGCGCGCGCGCCTTCGTCAAAGCCTTCCTTTCACAAAATCGGCCGCTCGGATGCTACGCCAAAGATACAGCGACTAGTATATAAAATAAACCAAAAAACGAAAAAAAGGGGGTTGCAACACGAGGACTTCCCAGGAGGTCACCCATCCTAGTACTACTCTCGCCCAAGCACGCTTAACTGCGGAGTTCTGATGGGATCCGGTGCATTAGTGCTGGTATGATCGCAACAGAAAGAATACCATCTCCTTATTCCTTTATACCTTTCCACGCCTTGATCCCATGCGCACCTAAGCCCTCATGCGTGGCCTACGCCACGCGCCTCGGGACCGCCGTGCGCGCGCGCGCATTCGCCAAAGCCTTCCTTTCACAAAATCAGCCGCTCGGATGCTACTCCAAAGATACAGCGAATAGTAAATAAAATAAACCAAAAAACGAAAATAAACCAAAAAACGAAAAAAGGGGGGTTGCAACACGAGGACTTCGCAGGGGGTCACCCATCCTAGCACTACTCTCGCCCAAGCACGCTTAAGTGCGGAGTTCTGATGGGATCTGGTGCATTAGTGCTGGTATGATCGCAACCGAAAGAATACCATCTCCTTATTCCTTTATACCTTTCCACGCCTTGATCCCATGCGCACTTATGCCCTCATGCGTGGCCTACGTCACGCACCTCGGGCCCGCCGTGCGCGCGCGCGTTCGTAAAAGCTTTCCTTTCACAAAATCGGCCGCTCGGATGCTACGCCAAACATACAGCGACTAGTAAATAAAATAAACCAAAAAACGAAAAAAGGGGGTTGCAACACGAGGACTTCCCAGGGGGTCACCCATCCTAGTACTACTCTCGCCCACGCACGCTTAACTACGGAGTTCTGATGGGATCCGGTGCATTAGTGCTGGTATGATCGCAACCGAAAGAATACCATCTCCTTATTCCTTTATACCTTTCCACGCCTTGATCCCATGCGCACCTATGCCCTCATGTGTGGCCTACGTCACGCGCCTCGGTCCCGCCGTGCGCGCGCGCGCCTTCGTCAAAGCCTTCCTTTCACAAAATCGGTCGCTCGGATGCTACGCCAAAGATACGGCGACTAGTAAATAAAATAAACCAAAAAACGAAAATAAACCAAAAAACGAAAAAAAGGGGTTGCAACACGAGGACTTCCCTTGGGGTCACCCATCCTAGTACTACTCTCGCCCAAGCACGCTTAACTGCGGAGTTCTGATGGGATCCGGTGCATTAGTGCTTGTATGATCGCAACCGAAAGAATACCATCTCCTTATTCCTTTATACCTTTCCACGCCTTGATCCCATGCGCACTTATGCCCTCATGCGTGGCCTACGTCACGCGCCTCGGGCCCGCCGTGCGCGCGCGCGCCTTCGTCAAAGCCTTCCTTTCACAAAATCGGTCGCTCGGATGCTACGCCAAAGATACGGCGACTAGTAAATAAAATAAACCAAAAAACGAAAAAAAGGGGGTTGCAACACGAGGACTTCCCATGGGGTCACCCATCCTAGTACTACTCTCGCCCAAGCACGCTTAACTGCGGAGTTCTGATGGGATCCGGTGCATTAGTGCTGGTATGATCGCAACCGAAAGTATACCATCTCCTTACTCCTTTATACCTTTCCACGCCTTGATCCCATGCGCACCTATGCCCTCATGCGTGGCCAACGTCACGCGCCTCGGGCCCGCCGTGCGCGCGCGCGCCTTCGTAAAAGCCTTCCTTTCACAAAATCGGCCGCTCGGATGCTACGCCAAAGATACAGCAACTAGTAAATAAAATAAACCAAAAAACGAAAATAAACCAAAAAACGAAAAAAAGGGGGTTGCAACACGAGGACTTCCCAGGGGGTCACCCATCCTAGTATTACTCTCGCCCAAGCACGCTTAACTGCGTAGTTCTGATGTGATCCGGTGCATTAGTGCTGGTATGACCGCAACCGAAGGAATACCATCTCCTTATTCCTTTATACCTTTCCACGCCTTGATCCCATGCGCACCTATGCCCTCATGCGTGGCCTACGTCACGCGCCTCGGGCCCGCCGTGCGCGCGCGCGTTCGTGAAAGCCTTCCTTTCACAAAATCGCCCGCTCGGATGCTACACCAAAGATACAACGACTAGTAAATAAAATAAACCAAAAAACGAAAATAAACCAAAAAACGAAAAAAAAGGGGTTGCAACACGAGGACTTCCCAGGGGGTCACCCATCCTGGTACTACTCTCGCCCAAGCACGCTTAACTGCGGAGTTCTGATGGGATCCGGTGCATTGGTGCTGGTATGATCGCAACCGAAAGAATACCATCTCCTTATTCCTTTATACCTTTCCACGCCTTGATCCCATGCGCACTTATGCCCTCATGCGTGGCCTACGTCACGCGCCTCGGGCCCGCCGTGCGCACGCGCGCCTTCGTCAAAGCCTTCCTTTCACCTAATCGGCCGCTCGGATGCTACGCCAAAGATACAGCGACTAGTATATAAAATAAATCAAAAAACGAAAATAAACCAAAAAACGAAAAAAAGGGGGTTGCAACACGAGGACTTCCCAGGAGGTCACCCATCCTAGTACTACTCTCGCCCAAGCACGCTTAACTGCGGAGTTCTGATGGGATCCGGTGCATTAGTGCTGGTATGATCGCAACCGAAAGAATACCATCTCCTTATTCCTTTATACTTTTCCACGCCTTGATCCCATGCGCACCTATGCCCTCATGCGTGGCCTACGTCACGCGCCTCGGGCCCGCCGTGCGCGTGCGCGCCTTCGTCAAAGCCTTCCTTTCACAAAATCGGCCGCTCGGATGCTACGCCAAAGATACAGCGACTAGTATATAAAATAAACCAAAAAACGAAAATAAACCAAAAAACGAAAAAAAAGGGGTTGCAACACGAGGACTTCCCAGGAGGTCACCCATCCTAGTACTACTCTCGCCCAAGCACGCTTAACTGCGGAGTTCTGATGGGATCCGGTGCATTAGTGCTGGTATGATCGCAACAGGAAGAATACCATCTCCTTATTCCTTTATACCTTTCCACGCCTTGATCCCATGCGCACCTAAGCCTTCATGCGTGGCCTATGTCACGCGCCAAGGGACCGCCGTGCGCGCGCGCACCTTCGTCAAAGCCTTCTTTTCACAAAATCGGCCGCTCGGATGCTACGCCAAAGATACAGTGACTAGTAAATAAAATAAACCAAAAAACGAAAATAAACTAAAAAACGAAAAAAGGGGGGTTGCAACACTTCCAAGGGGTCACCCATCCTAGCACTACTCTCGCCCAAGCACGCTTAGCTGCGGAGTTCTGATGGGATCCGGTGCATTAGTGCTGGTATGATCGCAACCGAAAGAATACCATCTCCTTATTCCTTTATACCTTTCCACGCCTTGATCCCATGCGCACTTATGCCCTCATGCGTGGCCTACGTCACGCGCCTCGGGCCCGCCGTGCGCACGCGCGCCTTCGTCAAAGCCTTCCTTTCACCTAATCGGCCGCTCGGATGCTACGCCAAAGATACAGCGACTAGTATATAAAATAAATCAAAAAACGAAAATAAACCAAAAAACGAAAAAAAGGGGGTTGCAACACGAGGACTTCCCAGGAGGTCACCCATCCTAGTACTACTCTCGCCCAAGCACGCTTAACTGCGGAGTTCTGATGGGATCCGGTGCATTAGTGCTGGTATGATCGCAACCGAAAGAATACCATCTCCTTATTCCTTTATACCTTTCCACGCCTTGATCCCATGCGCACCTATGCCCTCATGCGTGGCCTACGTCACGCGCCTCGGGCCCGCCGTGCGCGTGCGCGCCTTCGTCAAAGCATTCCTTTCACAAAATCGGCCGCTCGGATGCTATGCCAAAGATACAGCGACTAGTATATAAAATAAACCAAAAAACGAAAATAAACCAAAAAACGAAAAAATGGGGGTTGCAACACGAGGACTTCCCAGGAGGTCACCCATCCTAGTACTACTCTCGCCCAAGCACGCTTAACTGCGGAGTTCTGATGGGATCCGGTGCATTAGTGCTGGTATGATCGCAACAGAAAGAATACCATCTCCTTATTCCTTTATACCTTTCCACGCCTTGATCCCATGCGCACCTAAGCCCTCATGCGTGGCCTATGTCACGCGCCAAGGGACCGCCGTGCGCGCGCGCGCCTTCGTCAAAGCCTTGTTTTCACAAAATCGGCCGCTCGGATGCTACGCCAAAGATACAGCGACTAGTAAATAAAATAAACCAAAAAACGAAAATAAACTAAAAAACGAAAAAAGGGGGGTTGCAACACTTCCAGGGGGTCACCCATCCTAGCACTACTCTCGCCCAAGCACGCTTAACTGCGGAGTTCTGATGGGATCCGGTGCATTAGTGCTGGTATGATCGCAACCGAAAGAATACCATCTCCTTATTCCTTTATACCTTTCCACGCCTTGATCCCATGCGCACTTATGCCCTCATGCGTGGCCTACGTCACTCGCCTCGGTCCCGCCGTGCGCGCGCGCGCCTTCGTAAAAGCCTTCCTTTCACAAAATCGGCCGCTCGGATGCTACGCCAAAGATACAGCGACTAGTAAATAAAATAAACCAAAAAACGAAAAAAGGGGGTTGCAACACGAGGACTTCCCAGGGGGTCACCCATCCTAGTACTACTCTCGCCCAAGCACGCTTAAATGCGGAGTTCTGATGGGATCCGGTGCATTAGTGCTGGTATGATCGCAACCGAAAGAATACCATCTCTTTATTCCTTTATACCTTTCCACGCCTTAATCCCATGCGCACCTATGCCCTCATGCGTGGCCTACGTCACGCGCCTCGGACCCGTCTTGCGCGCGCGCGTTCGTTAAAGCGTTCATTTCACAAAATCGGCCGCTCGGATGCTACGCCAAAGATACAGAGACTAATAAATAAAACAAACCAAAAAACGAAAATAAACCAAAAAACGAAAAAAAAGGGGGTTGCAACACGAGGACTTCCCAAGGGGTCACCCATCCTAGTACTACTCTCGCCCAAGCATGCTTAACTGCGGAGTTCTGATGGGATCCGGTGCATTAGTGCTGGTATGATCGCAACCGAAAGTATACCATCTCCTTATTCCTTTATACCTTTCCACGACTTGATCCCATGCGCACCTATGCCCTCATGCGTGGCCTACGTCACGCGCCTCGGGCCCGCCGTGCGCGCGCGCGCCTTCGTCAAAGCTTTCCTTTCACAAAATCGGCCGCTCGGATAATACGCCAAAGATACAGCGACTAGTAAATAAAATATAACAAAAACCGAAAAAAAAGGGGGTTGCAACACGAGGACTTCCCAGGGGTCACCCAACCTGGTACTACTCTCGCCCACGCACGCTTAACTGCGGAGTTCTGATGGGATCCGGTGCATTAGTGCTGGTATGATCGCAACCGAAAGAATACCATCTCCTTATTCCTTTATACCTTTCCACGCCTGGATCCCATGCGCACCTATGCCCTCATGCGTGGCCTACGTCACGCGCCTCGGGCCCGCCGTGCGCGCGCGCGCCTTCGTCAAAGCCTTCCTTTCACAAAATCGGCCGCTCGGATGCTACGCCAAAGATACAGCGACTAGTAAATAAAATAAACCAAAAAACGAAAATAAACCAAAAAACGAAAAAAGGGGGGTTGCAACACAAGGACTTCCCAGGGGGTAACCCATCCTAGCACTACTCTCGCCCAAGCACGCTTAAGTGCGGAATTCTGATGGGATCCGGTGCATTAGTGCTGGTATGATCGCAACCGAAAGAATACCATCTCCTTATTCCTTTATACCTTTCCACGCCTTGATCCCATGCGCACTTATGCCCTCATGCGTGGCCTACGTCACGCGCCTCGGGCCCGCCGTGCGCACGCGCGCCTTCGTCAAAGCCTTCCTTTCACCTAATCGGCCGCTCGGATGCTACGCCAAAGATACAGCGACTAGTATATAAAATAAATCAAAAAACGAAAATAAACCAAAAAACGAAAAAAAGGGGGTTGCAACACGAGGACTTCCCAGGAGGTCACCCATCCTAGTACTACTCTCGCCCAAGCACGCTTAACTGCGGAGTTCTGATGGGATCCGGTGCATTAGTGCTGGTATGATCGCAACCGAAAGAATACCATCTCCTTATTCCTTTATACCTTTCCACGCCTTGATCCCATGCGCACCTATGCCCTCATGCGTGGCCTACGTCACGCGCCTCGGGCCCGCCGTGCGCGTGCGCGCCTTCGTCAAAGCCTTCCTTTCACAAAATCGGCCGCTCGGATGCTACGCCAAAGATACAGCGACTAGTATATAAAATAAACCAAAAAACGAAAATAAACCAAAAAACGAAAAAAAAGGGGGTTGCAACACGAGGACTTCCTAGGAGGTCACCCATCCTAGTACTACTCTCGCCCAAGCACGCTTAACTGCGGAGTTCTGATGGGATCCGGTGCATTAGTGCTGGTATGATCGCAACAGGAAGAATACCATCTCCTTATTCCTTTATACCTTTCCACGCCTTGATCCCATGCGCACCTAAGCCTTCATGCGTGGCCTATGTCACGCGCCAAGGGACCGCCGTGCGCGCGCGCGCCTTCGTCAAAGCCTTCTTTTCACAAAATCGGCCGCTCGGATGCTACGCCAAAGATATAGTGACTAGTAAATAAAATAAACCAAAAAACGAAAATAAACTAAAAAACGAAAAAAGGGGGGTTGCAACACTTCCAGGGGGTCACCCATCCTAGCACTACTCTCGCCCAAGCACGCTTAACTGCGGAGTTCTGATGGGATCCGGTGCATTAGTGCTGGTATGATCGCAACCGAAAGAATACCATCTCCTTATTCCTTTATAGCTTTCCACGCCTTGATCCCATGCGCACTTATGCCCTCATGCGTGGCCTACGTCACACGCCTCGGGCCCGCCGTGCGCACGCGCGCCTTCGTCAAAGCCTTCCTTTCACCTAATCGGCCGCTCGGATGCTACGCCAAAGATACAGCGACTAGTATATAAAATAAATCAAAAAACGAAAATAAACCAAAAAACGAAAAAAAGGGGGTTGCAACACGAGGACTTCCCAGGAGGTCACCAATCCTAGTACTACTCTCGCCCAAGCACGCTTAACTGCGGAGTTCTGATGGGATCCGGTGCATTAGTGCTGGTATGATCGCAACAGGAAGAATACCATCTCCTTATTCCTTTATACCTTTCCACGCCTTGATCCCATGCGCACCTAAGCCTTCATGCGTGGCCTATGTCACGCGCCAAGATACCGCCGTGCGCGCGCGCGCCTTCGTCAAAGCCTTCTTTTCACAAAATCGGCCGCTCGGATGCTACGCCAAAGATATAGTGACTAGTAAATAAAATAAACCAAAAAACGAAAATAAACTAAAAAACGAAAAAAGGGGGGTTGCAACACTTCCAGGGGGTCACCCATCCTAGCACTACTCTCGCCCAAGCACGCTTAACTGCGGAGTTCTGATGGGATCCGGTGCATTAGTGCTGGTATGATCGCAACCGAAAGAATACCATCTCCTTATTCCTTTATAGCTTTCCACGCCTTGATCCCATGCGCACTTATGCCCTCATGCGTGGCCTACGTCACTCGCCTCGGGCCCGCCGTGCGCACGCGCGCCTTCGTCAAAGCCTTCCTTTCACCTAATCGGCCGCTCGGATGCTACGCCAAAGATACAGCGACTAGTATATAAAATAAATCAAAAAACGAAAATAAACCAAAAAACGAAAAAAAGGGGGTTGCAACACGAGGACTTCCCAGGAGGTCACCCATCCTAGTACTACTCTCGCCCAAGCACGCTTAACTGCGGAGTTCTGATGGGATCCGGTGCATTAGTGTTGGTATGATCGCAACCGAAAGTATACCATCTCCTTATTCCTTTATACCTTTCCACGACTTGATCCCATGCGCACCTATGCCCTCATGCGTGGCCTACGTCACGCGCCTCGGGCCCACCGTGCGCGCGCGCGCCTTCGTCAAAGCTTTCCTTTCACAAAATCGGCCGCTCGGATAATACGCCAAAGATACAGCGACTAGTAAATAAAATAAACCAAAAAACGAAAAAAAAGGGGGTTGCAACACGAGGACTTCCCAGGGGGTCACCCAACCTGGTACTACTCTCGCCCACGCACGCTTAACTGCGGAGTTCTGATGGGATCCGGTGCATTAGTGCTGGTATGATCGCAACCGAAAGAATACCATCTCCTTATTCCTTTATACCTTTCCACGCCTGGATCCCATGCGCACCTATGCCCTCATGCGTGGCCTACGTCACGCGCCTCGGGCCCGCCGTGCGCGTGCGCGCCTTCGTCAAAGCCTTCCTTTCACAAAATCGGCCGCTCGGATGCTACGCCAAAGATACAGCGACTAGTATATAAAATAAACCAAAAAACGAAAATAAACCAAAAAACGAAAAAAAGGGGGTTGCAACACGAGGACTTCCTAGGAGGTCACCCATCCTAGTACTACTCTCGCCCAAGCACGCTTAACTGCGGAGTTCTGATGGGATCCGGTGCATTAGTGCTGGTATGATCGCAACAGGAAGAATACCATCTCCTTATTCCTTTATACCTTTCCACGCCTTGATCCCATGCGCACCTAAGCCTTCATGCGTGGCCTATGTCACGCGCCAAGGGACCGCCGTGCGCGCGCGCGCCTTCGTCAAAGCCTTCTTTTCACAAAATCGGCCGCTCGGATGCTACGCCAAAGATATAGTGACTAGTAAATAAAATAAACCAAAAAACGAAAATAAACTAAAAAACGAAAAAAGGGGGGTTGCAACACTTCCAGGGGGTCACCCATCCTAGCACTACTCTCGCCCAAGCACGCTTAACTGCGGAGTTCTGATGGGATCCGGTGCATTAGTGCTGGTATGATCGCAACCGAAAGAATACCATCTCCTTATTCCTTTATAGCTTTCCACGCCTTGATCCCATGCGCACTTATGCCCTCATGCGTGGCCTACGTCACACGCCTCGGGCCCGCCGTGCGCACGCGCGCCTTCGTCAAAGCCTTCCTTTCACCTAATCGGCCGCTCGGATGCTACGCCAAAGATACAGCGACTAGTATATAAAATAAATCAAAAAACGAAAATAAACCAAAAAACGAAAAAAAGGGGGTTGCAACACGAGGACTTCCCAGGAGGTCACCCATCCTAGTACTACTCTCGCCCAAGCACGCTTAACTGCGGAGTTCTGATGGGATCCGGTGCATTAGTGCTGGTATGATCGCAACAGGAAGAATACCATCTCCTTATTCCTTTATACCTTTCCACGCCTTGATCCCATGCGCACCTAAGCCTTCATGCGTGGCCTATGTCACGCGCCAAGATACCGCCGTGCGCGCGCGCGCCTTCGTCAAAGCCTTCTTTTCACAAAATCGGCCGCTCGGATGCTACGCCAAAGATATAGTGACTAGTAAATAAAATAAACCAAAAAACGAAAATAAACTAAAAAACGAAAAAAGGGGGGTTGCAACACTTCCAGGGGGTCACCCATCCTAGCACTACTCTCGCCCAAGCACGCTTAACTGCGGAGTTCTGATGGGATCCGGTGCATTAGTGCTGGTATGATCGCAACCGAAAGAATACCATCTCCTTATTCCTTTATAGCTTTCCACGCCTTGATCCCATGCGCACTTATGCCCTCATGCGTGGCCTACGTCACACGCCTCGGGCCCGCCGTGCGCACGCGCGCCTTCGTCAAAGCCTTCCTTTCACCTAATCGGCCGCTCGGATGCTACGCCAAAGATACAGCGACTAGTATATAAAATAAATCAAAAAACGAAAATAAACCAAAAAACGAAAAAAAGGGGGTTGCAACACGAGGACTTCCCAGGAGGTCACCCATCCTAGTACTACTCTCGCCCAAGCACGCTTAACTGCGGAGTTCTGATGGGATCCGGTGCATTAGTGTTGGTATGATCGCAACCGAAAGTATACCATCTCCTTATTCCTTTATACCTTTCCACGACTTGATCCCATGCGCACCTATGCCCTCATGCGTGGCCTACGTCACGCGCCTCGGGCCCACCGTGCGCGCGCGCGCCTTCGTCAAAGCTTTCCTTTCACAAAATCGGCCGCTCGGATAATACGCCAAAGATACAGCGACTAGTAAATAAAATAAACCAAAAAACGAAAAAAAAGGGGGTTGCAACACGAGGACTTCCCAGGGGGTCACCCAACCTGGTACTACTCTCGCCCACGCACGCTTAACTGCGGAGTTCTGATGGGATCCGGTGCATTAGTGCTGGTATGATCGCAACCGAAAGAATACCATCTCCTTATTCCTTTATACCTTTCCACGCCTGGATCCCATGCGCACCTATGCCCTCATGCGTGGCCTACGTCACGCGCCTCGGGCCCGCCGTGCGCGCGCGCGCCTTCGTCAAAGCCTTCCTTTCAGAAAATCGGCCGCTCGGATGCTACGCCAAAGATACAGCGACTAGTAAATAAAATAAACCAAAAAACGAAAATAAACCAAAAAACGAAAAAAGGGGGGTTGCAACACAAGGACTTCCCAGGGGGTAACCCATCCTAGCACTACTATCGCCCAAGCACGCTTAAGTGCGGAATTCTGATGGGATCCGGTGCATTAGTGCTGGTATGATCGCAACCGAAAGAATACCATCTCCTTATTCCTTTATACCTTTCCACGCCTTGATCCCATGCGCACTTATGCCCTCATGCGTGGCCTACGTCACGCGCCTCGGGCCCGCCGTGCGCGCGCGCGCCTTCGTCAAAGCCTTCCTTTCACAAAATCGGCCGCTCGGATGCTACGCCAAAGATACAGCGACTAGTATATAAAATAAACAAAAAAACGAAAAAAAGGGGGTTGCAACACGAGGACTTCCCAGGAGGTCACCCATCCTAGTACTACTCTCGCCCAAGCACGCTTAACTGCGGAGTTCTGATGGGATCCGGTGCATTAGTGCTGGTATGATCGCAACAGGAAGAATACCATCTCCTTATCCTTTATACCTTTCCACGCCTTGATCCCATGCGCACCTAAGCCCTCATGCGTCGCCTACGCCACGCGCCTCGGGCCCGCCGTGCGCGCGCGCGCCTTCGTCAAAGCCTTCCTTTCACAAAATCGGCCGCTCGGATGCTACGCCAAAGATACAGCGACTAGTAAATAAAATAAACCAAAAAACGAAAAAAGGGGGGTTGCAACACGAGGACTTCGCAGGGGGTCACCCATCTTAGCACTACTCTCGCCCAAGCACGCTTAAGTGCGGAGTTCTGATGGGATCCGGTGCAATAGTGCTGGTATGATCGCAACCGAAAGAATACCATCTCCTTATTCCTTTATACCTTTCCACGCCTTGATCCCATGCGCACTTATGCCCTCATGCGTGGCCTACGTCACGCGCCTCGGGCCCGCCGTGCGCGCGCGCGTTCGTAAAAGCTTTCCTTTCACAAAATCGGCCGCTCGGATGCTACGCCAAAGATACAGCGACTAGTAAATAAAATAAACCAAAAAACGAAAATAAACCAAAAAACGAAAAAAAGGGGGTTGCAACACGAGGACTTCCCAGGGGGTCACCCATCCTAGTACTACTCTCGCCCAAGCACGCTTAACTACGGAGTTCTGATGGGATCCGGTGCATTAGTGCTGGTATGATCGCAACCGAAAGAATATAATCTCCTTATTCCTTTATACCTTTCCACGCCTTGATCCCATGCGCACCTATGCCCTCATGCGTGGCCTACGTCACGCGCCTCGGGCCCGCCGTGCGCGCGCGCGCCTTTGTCAAAGCCTTCCTTTCACAAAATCGGTCGCTCGGATGCTACGCCAAAGATACGGCGACTAGTAAATAAAATAAACCAAAAAACGAAAATAAACCAAAAAACGAAAAAAAGGGGGTTGCAACACGAGGACTTCCCATGGGGTCACCCATGCTACTACTACTCTCGCCCAAGCACGCTTAACTGCGGAGTTCTGATGGGATCCGGTGCATTAGTGCTGGTATGATCGCAACCGAAAGTATACCATCTCCTTATTCCTTTATACATTTCCACGCCTTGATCCCATGCGCACCTATGCCCTAATGCGTGGCCTACGTCACGCGCCTCGTGCCCGCCGTGCGCGCGCGCCTTCGTCAAAGCCTTCCTTTCACAAAATCGGTCGCTCGGATGCTACGCCAAAGATACAGCGACTAGTAAATAAAATAAACCAAAAAACGAAAATAAACTAAAAAACGAAAAAAAGGGGGTTGCTGTTAGTTGCATTTTTAGGCATGTTTTATAGCACTATAATATTAAAATAACATCACATATCATGCATATATCATAGTCAAACATCATTATTTTGTGAAACATTTGTTTTTGGTGGAATGGAATCTACTTTGGTTGGTTTTCTTTTGTAGGCGCGGAACGATCGCTAAGGATTACAATGGGAGTTGGAAAGAGGTGGAAGGATTCGTGACGACAAAGATCTCAAAACAAGCGAAACGACATGACGAGTGAACTTCCGGATGGATTTTATTTTATTATTATTATGCATCTTTTTAATTGAAGGTGTATAATTTGATAATATAATGTTTGAAGTTTAAAGTTCATAAAAAAATATAAAGACGTTTGGGCCTGATCGTAACAGCATCCACATCAAGTGTTTGGTGCAATCTATTTCTTTAGTGGGCTGCTAGAGATGTCACATGGGCTGGACCACACAAGATAAGAATCATCAACAAACAAAAAGATAATTTTTGCAAAGAAGAAGGAACATTCTGGACGACTTCGAAGACGGCTGGAGTGGAGATCGCAAGAAGTTTTTTTTCCTTTCGGTGATTTTTTGAACAATTAAAACTTCAGTCTTTGTTTTAGTAAGTGGAATTTTTGGATGTTTTGTCTCATATTTGACTTGATTTATCTAGCCACCATGTCCGGCTAGTCTTTTATAGTTTCAACATCGGGGCGTATTTTCTTTGTTTTGGTTCATAAACTTATGTGAAACGAGCACGTTTGATCCTATTATTTTAGTGGTTTGTTTGTGTGATTCTTGTTTTTAATACGGATTTAATCCGGAAAATATTAGATTGTTAGTAAACCTGATCAATTTATTAATTTTTCTAATAAAGTTCATCAATATTTTAAATCTCTAATCAGATTTTAAGTTTTGATAAAAGGAACAAATAATGGTTCAAGTTTGTCTATGAATTTGAATTTATTATAGAATCATACAATATAATTAGACACTCCGAACGGCGTGAGTGTTTGATTGTAATTGATACTTCTATCCCGCAACCCGCACACTAAAATCCGAACGGCGTGAGTTTAGAGTAGCGGGTTGGCTCTAATCAACGAACGGCGTTTGGTTAGACAATAAATAGAGTGGAGGTCCGAACTGCGTGACGTCTAGTGTCGATACAAACTATTATTTAAAAAGGATCATTGCGCCGTGACCGTTAATGATCGTAAGTCGAACCGAATCAAGAAATTGCCCTGGTGTTGAACTTAGTTTTTAATATCTGAATTTTCCAACCACTTTCAATAGCTTTAATTTTTAACCTAAAAATTAAAAATTCTTTTTTTTACATTCTAGTCTAAATCAAAACCCCCTTTTTAAAACAACCGTATCTGAATAAAAAAACGTTTTGGCATAACTAGTTAATCTGTATCCCTGAGGACACGAACTCTACTTCCACTCATACTAGTAGTTTTCTTATTATTTTATTTGCTGGATTCGACACCCAACAGTTGCAACACGAGGACTTCCCAGGGGGTCACCCATCCTAGTACTACTCTCGCCCAAGCACGCTTAACTGCGGAGTTCTGATGGGATCCGGTGCATTAGTGCTGGTATGATTGCAACCGAAAGAATACCATCTCCTTATTCCTTTATACCTTTCCACGCCTTAATCCCATGCGCACCTATGCCCTCATGCGTGGCCTACGTCACGCGCCTCGAGCCCGCCGTGCGCGCGCGCCCCTTCGTCAAAGCCTTCATTTCACAAAATTGGCCGCTCGGATGCTACGCCAAAGATACAGCGACTAGTAAATAAAATAAACAAAAAAACGAAAATAAACAAAAAAAACGAAAAAAAAGGGGTTGCAACACGAGGACTTCCCAGGGGGTTACCCATCCTAGTACTACTCTTGCCCAAGCACGCTTAACCGCGGAGTTCTGATGGGATCCGGTGCATTAGTGCTGGTATGATCGCAACCGAAAGAATACCATCTCCTTATTCCTTTTTACCTTTCCACGCCTTGATCCCATGCGCACCTATGCCCTCATGCGTGGACTACGTCACGCGCCTCGGGCCCGTCGTGCGCGCGCGCGCCTTTATCAAAGCCTTCCTTTCACAAAATCGGCCGCTCGGATGCTACACCAAAGATACAGCAACTAGTAAATAAAATAAACCAAAAAACGAAAAAAGGGGGTTGCAACACGAGGACTTCCCAGGGGGTCACCCATCCTAGTACTACTCTCGCCCAAGCACGCTTAACTGCGGAGTTCTGATGGGATCCGGTGCATTAGTGCTGGTATGATCGCAACCGAAAGAATACCATCTCCTTATCCCTTTATACATTTCCACGCCTTGATCCCATGCGCACCTATGCCCTCATGCGTGGCCTACGTCACCCGCCTCGGGCCCGCCGTGCGCGCGCGCGCCTTCGTCAAAGCCTTCCTTTCACAAAATCGGCCGCTCGGATGCTACGCCAAAGATACAGCGACTAGTAAATAAAATAAACCAAAAAACGAAAATAAACCAAAAACGAAAAAAAAAAGGGTTGCAACACGAGGACTTCCCATGGTGGTCACCCATCCTAGTACTACTCTCGCCCAAGCACGCTATGGGATCCGGTGCATTAGTGCTGGTATGATCGCAACCGAAAGAATACCATCTCCTTATTTCTTTATACCTTTCCACGCCTTGATCCCATGCGCACCTATGCCCTCATGCGTGGCCTACGTCACGCGCCTCGGGCCCGCCGTGCGCGCGCGCGCCTTCGTAAAAGCCTTCCTTTCACAAAATCGGCCGCTCGGACGCTACGCCAAAGATACAGCGACCAGTAAATAAAATAAACCAAAAAACGAAAATAAACAAAAAAACGAAAAAAGGGGGTTGCAACACGAGGACTTCCCAGGGGGTCACCCATCCTAGTACTACTCTCGCCCAAGCACGCTTAACTGCGGGGTTCTGATGGGATCCGGTGCATTAGTGCTGGTATGACCGCAACCGAAAGAATACCATCTCCTTATTCCTTTATACATTTCCACGCCTTGATCCCATGCGCACCTATGCCCTCATGCGTGGCCTACGTCACGCGCCTCGGGCCCGCCGTGCGCGCGCGTGTTCGTCAAAGCCTTCATTTCACAAAATCGCCCGCTCGGATGCTACGCCAAAGATACAGCGACTAGTAAATAAAATAAACCAAAAAACGAAAAAAAGGGGGTTGCAACACGAGGACTTCCCACGGGGTCACCCATCCTAGTACTACTCTCGCCCAAGCACGCTTAACTGCAAAGTTCTGATGGTATCCGGTGCATTAGTGCTGGTATGATCGCAACCGAAAGAATACCATCTCCTTATTCCTTTATACCTTTCCACGACTTGATCCCATGCGCACTTATGCCCTCATGCGTGGCCTACGTCACGCGCCTCGGACCCGCCGTGCGTGCGTGCGCCTTCATCAAAGCCTTCCTTTCACAAAATCGGCCGCTCGGATGCTACGCCAAAGATACAGCGACTAGTATATAAAATAAACCAAAAAACGAAAATAAACCAAAAAACGAAAAAAAGGGGGTTGCAACACGAGGACTTCCCAGGAGGTCACCCATCCTAGTACTACTCTCGCCCAAGCACGCTTAACTACGGAGTTCTGATGGGACCCGGTGCATTAGTGCTGGTATGATCGCAACCGAAAGAATACCATCTCCTTATTCCTTTATACCTTTCCACGCCTTGATCCCATGCGCACTTATGCCCTCATGTGTGGCCTACGTCACGCGCCTCGGGCCCGCCGTGCGCGCGCGCGCCTTCGTCAAAGCCTTCCTTTCACAAAATCGGCCGCTCGGATGCTACGCCAAAGATACAGCGACTAGTATATAAAATAAACAAAAAAACGAAAAAAAGGGGGTTGCAACACGAGGACTTCCCAGGAGGTCACCCATCCTAGTACTACTCTCGCCCAAGCACGCTTAACTGCGGAGTTCTGATGGGATCCGGTGCATTAGTGCTGGTATGATCGCAACAGGAAGAATACCATCTCCTTATTCCATTATACCTTTCCACGCCTTGATCCCATGCGCACCTAAGCCCTCATGCGTGGCCTACGCCACGCGCCTCGGGCCCGCCGTGCGCGCGCGCGCCTTCGTCAAAGCCTTCCTTTCACAAAATCGGCCGCTCGGATGCTACGCCAAAGATACAGCGACTAGTAAATAAAATAAACCAAAAAACGAAAATAAACCAAAAAACGAAAAAAGGGGGGTTGCAACACGAGGACTTCGCAGGGGGTCACCCATCCTAGCACTACTCTCGCCCAAGCACGCTTAAGTGCGGAGTTCTGATGGGATCCGGTGCATTAGTGCTGGTATGATCGCAACCGAAAGAATACCATCTCCTTATTGCTTTATACCTTTCCACGCCTTGATCCCATGCGCACTTATGCCCTCATGCGTGGCCTACGTCACGGGCCTCGAGCCCGCCGTGCGCGCGCGCGTTCGTAAAAGCTTTCCTTTCACAAAATCGGCCGCTCGGATGCTACGCCAAAGATACAACGACTAGTAAATAAAATAAACCAAAAAACGAAAAAAAGGGGTTGCAACACGAGGACTTCCCAGGGGGTCACCCATCCTAGTACTACTCTCGCCCAAGCACGCTTAACTACGGAGTTCTGATGGGATCCGGTGCATTAGTGCTGGTATGATCGCAACCGAAAGAATATAATCTCCTTATTCCTTTATACCTTTCCACGCCTTGATCCCATGCGCACCTATGCCCTCATGCGTGGCCTACGTCACGCGCCTCGGGCCCGCCGTGCGCGCGCGCGCCTTTGTTAAAGCCTTCCTTTCACAAAATCGGTCGCTCGGATGCTACGCCAAAGATACGGCGACTAGTAAATAAAATAAACCAAAAAACAAAAATAAACCAAAAAACGAAAAAAAGGGGGTTGCAACACGAGGACTTCCCATGGGGTCACCCATGCTACTACTACTCTCGCCCAAGCACGCTTAACTGCGGAGTTCTGATGGGATCCGGTGCATTAGTGCTGGTATGATCGCAACCGAAAGTATACCATCTCCTTATTCCTTTATACATTTCCACGCCTTGATCCCATGCGCACCTATGCCCTAATGCGTGGCCTACGTCACGCGCCTCGAGCCCGCCGTGCGCGCGCGCCTTCGTCAAAGCCTTCCTTTCACAAAATCGGTCGCTCGGATGCTACGCCAAAGATACAGCGACTAGTAAATAAAATAAACCAAAAAACGAAAATAAACCAAAAAACGAAAAAAAGGGGGTTGCAACACGAGGACTTCCCAGGGGGTCACCCATCCTAGTACTACTCTTGCCCAAGCACGCTTAACTGCGGAGTTCTGATGGGATCCGGTGCATTAGTGCTGGTATGATTGCAACCGAAAGAATACCATCTCCTTATTCCTTTATACCTTTCCACGCCTTAATCCCATGCGCACCTATGCCCTCATGCGTGGCCTACGTCACGCGCCTCGAGCCCGCCGTGCGCGCGCGCCCCTTCGTCAAAGCCTTCCTTTCACAAAATCGGCCGCTCGGATGCTACGCCAAAGATACAGCGAGTAGTAAATAAAATAAACCAAAAAACGAAAATAAACCAAAAACGAAAAAAAAGGGGTTGCAACACGAGGACTTCCCAGGGGGGTCACCCATCCTAGTACTACTCTCGCCCAAGCACGCTATGGGATCCGGTGCATTAGTGCTGGTATGATCGCAACCGAAAGAATACCATCTCCTTATTTCTTTATACCTTTCCACGCCTTGATCCCATGCGCACCTATGCCCTCATGCGTGGCCTACGTCACGCGCCTCGGGCCCGCCGTGCGCGCGCGCGCCTTCGTTAACTCCTTCCTTTCACAAAATCGGCCGCTCGGATGCTACGCCAAAGATACAGCGACTAGTAAATAAAATAAACCAAAAAACGAAAATAAACAAAAAAACGAAAAAAAGGGGGTTGCAACACGAGTACTTCCCAGGGGGTCACCCATCCTAGTACTACTCTCGCCCAAGCACGCTTAACTGCGGGGTTCTGATGGGATCCGGTGCATATGTGCTGGTATGACCGCAACCGAAAGAATACCATCTGCTTATTCCTTTATACCTTTCCACGCCTTGATCCCATGCGCACCTATGCCCTCATGCGTGGCCTACGTCACGCGCCTCGGGCCCGCCGTGCGCGCGCGTGTTCGTCAAAGCCTTCATTTCACAAAATCGCCCGCTCGGATGCTACGCCAAAGATACAGCGACTAGTAAATAAAATAAACCAAAAAACGAAAATAAACCAAAAAACGAAAAAAAGGGGGTTGCAACACGAGGACTTCCCAGGGGGACACCCATCCTAGTACTACTCTCGCCCAAGCACGCTTAACTGCAAAGTTCTGATGGTATCCGGTGCATTAGTGCTGGTATGATCGCAACCGAAAGAATACCATCTCCTTATTCCTTTATACCTTTCCACGCCTTGATCCCATGCGCACTTATGCCCTCATGCGTGGCCTACGTCACGCGCCTCGGACCCGCCGTGCGTGCGTGCGCCTTCGTCAAAGCCTTCCTTTCACAAAATCGGCCGCTCGGATGCTACGTCAAAGATACAGCGACAAGTAAATAAAATAAACCAAAAAACGAAAAAAAGGGGGTTGCAACACGAGGACTTCCCAGGGGGTCACCCATCCTAGTACTACTCTCGCCCAAGCACGCTTAACTGCGGAGTTCTGATGGGATCCGGTGCATTAGTGCTGGTATGATCACAACCGAAAGAATACCATCTCCTTATTCCTTTAGACTTTTCCACGCCTTGATCCCATGCGCACCTATGCCCTCATGCGTGGCCTACGTCACCCGCCTCGGGCCCGCCGTGCGCGCGCGCGCCTTCGTTAAAGCCTTCCTTTCACAAAATCGACCGCTCGGATGCTACGCCAAAGATACAGCGACTAGTAAATAAAATAAACCAAAAAACGAAAAAAAAGGGGTTGAAACACGAGGACTTCCCAGGGGGGTCACCCATCCTAGTACTACTCTCGCCCAAGCACGCTTAACTGCGGGGTTCTGATGGGATCCGGTGCATTAGTGCTGGTATGACCGCAACCGAAAGAATACCATCTCCTTATTCCTTTATACCTTTCCACGCCTTGATCCCATGCGCACCTATGCCCTCATGCGTGGCCTACGTCACGCGCCTCGGGCCCGCCGTGCGCGCGCGCGCCTTCGTTAACTCCTTCCTTTCACAAAATCGGCCGCTCGGATGCTACGCCAAAGATACAGCGACTAGTAAATAAAATAAACCAAAAAACGAAAATAAACAAAAAAACGAAAAAAGGGGGTTGCAACACGAGGACTTCCCAGGGGGTCACCCATCCTAGTACTACTCTCGCCCAAGTACGCTTAACTGCGGGGTTCTGATGGGATCCGGTGCATTAGTGCTGGTATGACCGCAACCGAAAGAATACCATCTCCTTATTCCTTTATACCTTTCCACGCCTTGATCCCATGCGCACCTATGCCCTCATGCGTGGCCTACGTCACGCGCCTCGGGCCCGCCGTGCGCGCGCGTGTTCGTCAAAGCCTTCATTTCACAAAATCGTCCGCTCGGATGCTACGCCAAAGATACAGCGACTAGTAAATAAAATAAACCAAAAAAACGAAAATAAACCAAAAAACGAAAAAAAGGGGGTTGCAACACGAGGACTTCCCAGGGGGTCACCTATCCTAGTACTACTCTCGCCCAAGCACGCTTAACTGCAAAGTTCTGATGGTATCCGGTGCATTAGTGCTGGTATGATCGCAACCGAAAGAATACCATCTCCTTATTCCTTTATACCTTTCCACGCCTTGATCCCATGCGCACTTATGCCCTCATGCGTGGCCTACGCACGCGCCTCGGACCCGCCGTGCGTGCGTGCGCCTTCATCAAAGTCTTCCTTTCACAAAATCGGCCGCTCGGATGCTACGCCAAAGATACAGCGACTAGTATATAAAATAAACAAAAAAACAAAAATAAACCAAAAAACGAAAATAAACCAAAAAACGAAAAAAAGGGGGTTGCAACACGAGGACTTCCCAGGAGGTCACCTATCCTAGTACTACTCTCGCCCAAGCACGCTTAACTGCGGAGTTCTGATGGGATCCGGTGCATTAGTGCTGGTATGATCGCAACCGAAAGAATACCATCTCCTTATTCCTTTATACATTTCCACGCCTTGATCCCATGCGCACCTATGCCCTCATGCGTGGCCTACGTCACGCGCCTCGGACCCGCCGTGCGTGCGTGCGCCTTCGTCAAAGCCTTCCTTTCACAAAATCGGCCGCTCGGATGCTACGCCAAAGATACAGCGACTAGTATATAAAATAAACCAAAAAACGAAAATAAACCAAAAAACGAAAATAAACCAAAAAACGAAAAAAAGGGGGTTGCAACACGAGGACTTCCCAGGAGGTCACCCATCCTAGTACTACTCTCGCCCAAGCACGCTTAACTGCGGAGTTCTGATGGGACCCGGTGCATTAGTGCTGGTATGATCGCAACCGAAAGAATACCATCTCCTTATTCCTTTATACCTTTCCACGCCTTGATCCCATGCGCACTTATGCCCTCATGCGTGGCCTACGTCACGCGCCTCGGGCCCGCCGTGCGCGCGCGCGCCTTCGTCAAAGCCTTCCTTTCACAAAATCGGCCGCTCGGATGCTACGCCAAAGATACAGCGACTAGTATATAAAATAAACAAAAAAAACGAAAAAAAGGGGGTTGCAACACGAGGACTTCCCAGGAGGTCACCCATCCTAGTACTACTCTCGCCCAAGCACGCTTAACTCCGGAGTTCTGATGGGATCCGGTGCATTAGTGCTGGTATGATCGCAACAGGAAGAATACCATCTCCTTATTCCATTATACCTTTCCACGCCTTGATCCCATGCGCACCTAAGCCCTCATGCGTGGCCTACGCCACGCGCCTCGGGCCCGCCGTGCGCGCGCGCGCCTTCGTCAAAGCCTTCCTTTCACAAAATCGGCCGCTCGGATGCTACGCCAAAGATACAGCGACTAGTAAATAAAATAAACCAAAAAACGAAAATAAACCAAAAAACGAAAAAAGGGGGGTTGCAACACGAGGACTTCGCAGGGGGTCACCCATCCTAGCACTACTCTCGCCCAAGCACGCTTAAGTGCGGAGTTCTGATGGGATCCGGTGCATTAGTGCTGGTATGATCGCAACCGAAAGAATACCATCTCCTTATTCCTTTATACCTTTCCACGCCTTGATCCCATGCGCACTTATGCCCTCATGCGTGGCCTACGTCACGCGC